>OU824114.1:7500000-10000000 GCA_917499265.3 Mimumesa dahlbomi | reverse complement strand
AATCCGAACGGAAGCAAGTTTCGTTTTACGTGCGGGATTCGATGGGAAAATAAAGAAAAAAAAAAAGAAATCGATCGTCAAGAAATACCCGGTCACAAGTAGTTTCATTTGAATATCTCGGACATTTACAGAAAAAAAGAACAACATCGAATCAAACGTTATCCGAATTCATCGCCTAATTATAATTCCAATGAAACCGGTATTTCGTTCCCTCTATTACCTATTCGAAAATTCCATAATTCGCAAAATTCTGCCGCGCAACAAAATTTCCACGCGTCGAATTCCTGCGTCTGCGGAACCGTTTCGCGGCCGGAAATTTCCACGCGTCCATCGTTTCAACGGTTCGTACAATTCCACTGTTCGAGCGAGACATGAAATCGCAGATTCATTTATACAATAACCCCTGTCACCCTTGTCGTAAAGAAGAAAATCATTTCTTTTTTTTTTCTCTCTCTCTCAAGAGACCATCAAATCCGTACGTGTCCGTCCCGTGACTCGCGGACGAAGGTGTGCATACGTGCACACGTGCACACGTGCATTCCCGTGGCGAAACGAAGGTGCGCACGATGCTCGCCTTGAACCTGCCGGGTTGCGCGAAGAGTTTCACGTGAAACTGGAACCGACCGACGATACGGCCTGATACGCTCCTTGCGCACGGCTTTATGCAGACCAGCTAGTACATACATACATACATACATACATAGATATCTCTCCTCGCGTGCCTCGCCGCCAGAACGAGCCTTTCCTCTTTCTACAAGTACGTTTCCCCTTCGTCATCCACGGCCGATTCGTACTACCGATGTACTTGAACCGCGACGCCGCGAACAGGCCCCGAACGTCCTCGATACGGCACTGTGTACGTGTACACATAGCAACTGTTTCGGGAATTAGGGGATAACGGGGGATCACCTGTACCATCGATACCGAAAACCATTTTTATGTTTGTCGATATTTTAACGATATATGTACCAATAATTATGAAAGTGGTCTAAGTCAACTTTTTAAAAAATGTGGGATATTACTTTTTTTAAAGGTTTTGAAACATTTATTAACAAATTATCAAGACTTTAATTTTTTTTTTAAATATTGACTTAGACCACTCATAATTATGGGCATATGTATATGGTGATAATTGGGATTTACGCGGATTCGATCTTACACTGGAGTGTCATCGAATTATGTCTGTCGTAAATATATGGGGAAGATGGAATGGAACTTCAGAACGTTGGAGAGAGAATTGAGTTTCAATACTGGAGCTACTGATATTTAATTTGGTGTATCTAAGAAAGATAGATAAATATTTTTGGGAAAATAGTGTGTGGGAGGGTAGGTAAATTGATCGATTTCATTATTTATAGTATATAGACACGGTTCTGAAGAATCTTAGAAAAAGTACTGTTATAAATTCCACTGATTTTTGTAATACATTAGGAAGTAGTTATTTTGACCACCTCGGTTCTAGGGTTAATTCGGGAATGTTGTTTCACGTGGGAAGCGCGGACAAGAAAATCTGTATGATTTTATAGGTGCATCTTTAATGAAATAAAACGAATATCGTTGGTATGCGATAATTTAACGACGTACAGGTTTACCGGGCTTCGATAAATTATCGTTTGCATCCTACTGATTTCTGCGCTCGCGTAAATCATGATCGACCGTATCGATATTGTGCATCGGTGTATGAAGGAATGAAAGGTTTTGCATCCGCTTGATTGGAACGAGTGGAAACCTCGAATTGTAACGGAAATCTTATCGACTGACTTACGAAAGTTTCAGTAATTTTTCTATATTTTTTTCTCTCTCGCCGCGTAGACACTTTGTCAGGCGAAACAAAGTTTAAATGGAACGAGACGAGTTATTATTTTTCTACGCGATTAAAACGTGACACTCTATTTCCCAATTTTAGATAGGCTGATTTACTAGCAATGCATTTTTCAGGCGTCATGATTAACGTTTCATTAACCGCATACCAAACGACTAACCTCATGATTGAACCACGATTAGCACGCCGGCCACTCATGATTCATTTGTTGCTCAATTGGACTACGGTTCCCGTACACATCGATAGAACGTGTTGCCCAAATATCATGTTCCTCTAAATAATGCAATATATTTACCAACCGTGTCGCGGTAACAATAGTAAAGTGTGCGTCAGGTTTTTTTTGCTCGCAGTCTAAATTTACCGAGAATTGTTTTGGAAAATATGTGACGCGAACGTCAATCGTATCGAAGAAATTCGCAACGTTTCGAAACCCTCGCAACGAGTTAAGGTGCCGATTTGGTTTGTCGTGAGGCGATCAAGGTCCTTCTTATCCTACCGAGAGCCCGCGATAAGATAACGCAACTGACGGCGCTCGTACTTCCGATCATACTCGAAACTCTTCTCTTGTCGTCACTGTTACGTTCGTTCTCCAGATATATACAATATATATTTTTTTTTGCAATAAATAATTTAATATTTAGTTTCCACGCATTCCTCTACATTGTAAATAATATTATACTGTGTGGCGTAATAATTAAATAATAGATAAAGTTCGTACTCGTCGATACTTATTCACCTCCCACCGTATTTGGTTAAACGACTATTATTTCTCCGTGGAATTGTTTGTTCGTAATCGTGATAACTCATATTGTCAACGTTACACATAGAGTTTCAAACAGAACAACAACAAAAAAAAAAAGAAGAAATACTTCGAAACATGTAATTACGCGCGAGGTCAGCGTAAAACAAATTGCGCCGTTAAACTTCGCCAGCCTTATACCCGTAGTGTATCCTTCGTTCTGATAACCGCTGTCCAACGTGAAAATCAAACTGCGTGAACGCTTTTCCAGAAATCCAGCGAAAAGCCGCGGATGACTGACAAAACAAAATAAAATAAAACGACAACCAAAAAAAAAAAGAGAGAGAGAGAACTGTCAGTCAGTCAGCAACGTTCACCGGTTTCGCGAGCAGATCGACAAGGGACGGTGAAAAAAAAAAATATTCGAACCGATGATTATTACACGATACTACCAGCTGTCCCCGGCAAATGTTTGACGGGCCACAGTTTTCATCTGGTGAAATTTTGTTCAAAACCCACGTCTCGCCAGTAGCGTAACGTCGAAACGGAAGAAAGCACATCGCGGGTAAAGTAGCTCGGTCATTCGTGCGAATGTAGCAGCGTGGAACGCTTATGCTAATGAGCCCGTACGATTACCAGACAGGGCCAACGAGCAGAGAGATGATGTCGAGCCGATAGAGACGTCCAGACCGGATACAAGGAAGGTCGAAGGAGAAGAACCGGATAATCGTCACCGTGCACCTACCCAGCTATAGTATATCGACTCTCCTAACCCTCGAGACTCTCTCTCTCCCGGGCGTTCGACGTCGAAGGAAGTCGCGTTTTGCGGATGAACATACAGCACGTACACCTGCACCAGGGGTACCCTCCCACCTGCGGGGCACCTGAGCCAAAGATAGGACGGCCGACGAGAAGGACTTTCGACGCACCTGACTTGCGAACATGGACGCCCTTGTACGTCTGTTCCGTCGATAATTGGTTCGAACGTGATCGATTATTTTTCGAACGATACACAAGCCGATACACATTTTAAACGATGCTGATACAATATGGTCAAATAATGTGTATCGAGCTGTTTGCTTAAATGAGAATGTTTATTTTTTGTCTAATAACGAGGGTAGGTTTAATGATTGGGTTCTTTTGTGAAATTGTTACTCGAACAAGGTATACAGAAGACTGCAGGTGGGCAACAAGGTAATTTCGCGGAATTCCTTTTTGTAATCTGCGTTATATTATGAACGTCGATTTTAATGTAGTTTACATTACATTGCTGCTTAGATAATATGCGGTGTTATCGGAATTAAATAAATGACGTACGAGACGATACGGTTAAAGCATTCTCGTGATCGGTTTCATAATGTTCCTGCTCGTTTTATTTATTTTGTCACGTCGTTGCCGAAAATAGAAGGAGTAAGAAAAAGGAAAAAAAATAATCGTCAGCGTTCTTAATCGATTTCTGATAGCCGACGATGAGACCGCGGGCGCAGAAGTAATACCAGAAGTATGTAATCCGAAAAACCTGTCTCGAGTTCATCGTGTGACAGCTTTCACGCAGGGGTCACCAGTCAAATCTCCAGTTTCAAAGAAGTTTACCGAACGGCAGTGACGTAAAACGAGCCTCAAAAGCCGCGCGAAAGAAGAAAACAGCCGTAGCGGACTCTCGCAAGCCGGAGAACGGTTATTTTTTTCGAGATCAGATTAACTGCCATTTCGGAGTTGTTCGCGGCTACACTCGTGGCCACATTTCGAGACACGTTCCACCGCGCAACGGTCACCAGGAAGATCCTGGTCGAGCTATGATAACGGATTCTCCGAGTATACTGTTACTACGCCCGAGAGAGCGTACTAGTGAGAGACTACCGGACGATTGGCACGGAACGAAGTATCGGCCCGTAAAAACAATCCTCTAAACTCGACGCGAAATGAAAAATTCAAATCCGCTTGTACGCGGGGATTAAAAAGAAAAAGAAAACCTAAATGTTGCGTGTAATTATTATAAATTATTTATATAATGAATTCAGAATAATAATAATAATAATGATACTTGAGTTTGAGATACGTCTTCGAAGGAGATACGTACGAACAATGATAAATGCAGAGGTAAATCTTGAAGCAGTAATTACTTCGTTACCGTATGAAATACGTCAGAGTACTTGCCAGAATAAATTGTTAATTTTAGATCTACTTCCCACACGATCTCTGTTATATCCGTGCAAAGTAATCTCTAAATAAGAGGTAAGATGCCTCGCGTTTCCTAAGCACGCGGATTAGAAGTAAGACAGCAAATAAACTGGCGGCAAATATTGCGTTCGCACGTAACTTCTTTCGACCACGCGATACGATATTTTTTTTTTCCTCTCTTTTCTTGTATTTTTTTTTCTCTCTCTCTCTCTATTCTCGTGAAAGCTCGCGTGACCCTTTCTCTCGCAGAAGAGCGAAAAGAAAGTACCGGTACTCGTCTACAAAGTTTCACTAAGAGACGCATGTGCGAGTGTTCTTTCGCGTGACAACGAATTGTTACAGGCGATATAATGACGGATCACTTATTTATATCGGTAGAACGTACGATAATCCACCGGGTCCGACCAGGCAAAGATTGATTCCCTTCCGGCGTACGGGCTGAAATTATTTTTCGAAATACAAGAAACCATCGTGAAATTTAAACAGAGATAAGCCGAGGCTCGAGTCCGTTCGATATCGAACGAGATACAGTGGACGAACGTATATATTCGCGGTGGTGTTCTTTGTTTCACGTGTGACCAAACATGCAAATTTTTCATCGCCGGCAAACTCTGAAATTTATGCCACGCTCATTACGGCACACCACGACAAGAAAACATTATTCCCTAACGATCGACGAAGATGTCGTATCGAACGACCGACGTTTTCCAAGCGGTTTGCAAGAGAAAGAAAGAAAAAAAAGAGAAGCACGTCTGTACACGTGGACCTCGGTCATACTTTACATTGGTAATTCATCCAATTACGTCAGAGCGGAATTATTTTTTTGCAGCGTACTCACGGAGCTCGATTTTTACGACTACACGTAATGACAATTAATAGCCGGTTACCACGTATCGACCATCTAAGATCTACGTTTCATTCAGATTATTTTCACGATCCGACGACAAAGTTTCGTTTGCGCGTGATACGTACGCCTGAAACACGCATTCACATACATATGTATGTATAATTATTACTGCCTAGTAATTGCACGACACACGGACGCAAAAGTTTACGACGCTAGTCGTCATAGGGTTTTCCATTCGCTCGGAAACTGGAATTTCTATCGTTCGTTATTAGGCTCTGTCCATCCGTACAAACAAGGATAACCCGGGAGGACGTCCCGGAACAGGGACATCGAAACGATGGAGAAAACATTTTCCGCTTCATGATCTCTCCGTGAACCTCGAAATTAAATCGAACCGATAAAACGACCCCCAAAAAGCAATCAATCTCGCCTAACAACCTATAAGCGTACGAGTCTATCCATCACGCTCTCGTACTCTGAGTTTATTTAGAACTTTGCGACGATACGCGATTTATTACCAGGAACGAGTAACAAAAACAAAGAAAAAGATTTAAAAAACACACACAAACAATAAGAAGAGAAAAACAGTAAAATTACATCATCCACCAATCCATTATTCTTTTCTATTTCTTTCATAGAAATTCCATTATTTACCTGAAATAATGCGATCCGAACGGTGAGCAATAGAAAGGATCGTTGTGCATATGAGGTTGTCCGGGTACTCCAGGTCCCTGAGGATGCGTATGTGGGCCCATAGGTCCCGTCGGTCCAGGACCGCACATACCGGGTGCCCCTTGGGGTTGCATACCACCCGGTCCCATCATACCAGCCCCGGGACCCATAGGATGTGGTCCAGGATGGTGTGGCGATCCGACCATGTGTGGTGCCGGATGATGAGGATGAGGCGATGGTCCACCGCCACCCATATGGGGATGGGGTGCATGAGGTGAACCGCTCATCATACCGTGGGGTGGCATTGGATGGGGACTCGGTGATGCCCCGTTAAGATGGGGCCCACCGGTGACACCGGCATGCGGGGTCGGTGGTCCACCGTGTGTCGGCGTTGTAGCCGGTTGCGGTGGCGGTAGACTAGGCGGTCCGGTTGGTCCGGTACCCGCGAGCGGCGGCAGCGGGCCATTCGCCATGTTGTTAAGCTGCGTCAGCGAGGCCGCCGCCGACGCCATTGCCTGCAAAGGATTCGTGGCGCCGCTTGCCGTATTTATTCCTAAGCCGTTAGGGTTGTTGTTGTTGTTGTTGTTGATGTTGTTGACGTTTAAATTGTTGCCGGCGTTACCGTTGTGATTATGATTGTGGGTATTACCGTTGTTATTGGTGGCGGTGTTGGTGGCGTTGTTGACACCGCCGCCGAGGGATTGCAATGACGGCAGCAGCGGTGGCGAGCCGGCGGGGGGCGCTGCCGGGCCCCCGAGGCACCGGCCCGACGGACCGGAGGCGGTTACGCTGCTGGGCGCTACCGGCACGCCGGCGTGGAGTGGTATTCCACCTGGGGGGCGCTGTGCCACCCTCACCGGCATCACTCCCCCCTCCACGACGCCCTTCACCCTCTCCTCGAACTCTCTTCGCCGGTGAGTTTAGACTTGAGGGGGGTGGGGGTGGTAGAAACGGGCGCGGAAATATCACTGGGTCCTTTCGATCAACGAAACTACACTCTTACTTCTTCGTTTGCCTGCCAGCAAAAAATTTGCGAATCGCCACCTCACTGATCACTCCATCCAACGATTTTGTAATGGATCTATAGTGTTCGGTATTTTTGTGACACTTTCGGAGGTTTTACAACGAATGATTTCCAAGATTATCGTTCGTAATTGGTTCAAATTGTATATATGATGTATGTGTTTATTGGAGAATAAAAGTTTGTAGATGACGATCAATGAGCAGAATTCCAAAAAGGTTCGCCCTATGGGTGACGTATCATTGCACTTCGCGATGTATTCCCTCTGTCGTGGTAGTGAACCTGTGCGGCCACGTGCGTTCGATACGTGTACGTCGGACGGATAGGACGGTACCTCCAATCGGCAAGTGTTTCAAGTTTCTCGATATTCCACGAAGTCGCCCTTTCTGCACGGAGCTCCTCGTCGACATACCGAATGCAATCGTGTCACAAAACTACAATCCCTCTCTCGATCCTTATTACCACCGTAGAACCATGAAACGTATCACAAGATATTCCTCTTAGACGTTAAACAGAGCCACTTTTAATTCCGTTCTGTTCGAAGGTTACGAATACAACTTGCGCGTTGCCACCTGTTCGCGTCGATCGACGTCAAATCACTTAAAAATGTTTCCTTTTCTTTTTTTTCTGTTCCACCAAGAGCTTCGTCGATTATCCGAAAAATCCTATCGATTGCACAATTGTTAAAACCATCAAGATCCTCCAAGTAGTCACCGTGTATAATAAACCGTCGCGTACAATAAATCGTAGTAAAAATCACCAAAAAAACACTGAACCGTATCCTCTCTCACCTACTACGAATCACACACTTCCCTCTAACTTTCCTGTTTCTATTACACCGTGTTATACGTACGATTACAAACGCGACACCCGTCACTAATGTTTCACCGAATATAGTTATACGACTATCTACGTTCTACGAGACAAGTTAGCTACTAGAACTTTTTTTTAATGCCAGTAGCGGCCAGCGAGGTAACCGCGGGGGCACGTGGCCGTCACGTCGTCGGCGTCGCGGTGCGCACCTACGTCGCGGACCAGCACTCGTCGTCTCCCGCCCATCCTCGTACCTGGCGCCCTTCTTCGTCTCCACCTCCTCCTGGCAATGCTTGCCGGCAGCTCCCGCGGAATCTTTCGCATCCCGTACGTGGCTTCAGTCGCCTCTTGGCGACCCGAACACCAAGCCGGCGCTAGAACGCCGTGTCACGATCGTTTCACCACGTTTTACCATGCTCCGAAACAACAACAACAACAAAAAAAGAAACAAACGGAACCAAATACCACGCCGCACAAACAGGAGAAAAAAAAAACAACAATTTTATTCTCTTCGTACACCAGGAAGATGGGGGTGGTCTACCCGCAAAATCTTACGAAATGAAAGCCGACGATAATAAAATATCGCCTTTCTCTCTCTCTCTCTCTCTCTCTCTCTTATATATATACTCTTCACAGTTGTTTTATAAATTCTCTTTATTCACGTATCCGAAATCTAACGGAGACACCGTATTAATCCCATTCGACGTGGATAAGAGAGACCTTCACATAGAAATGAATCCCGTCGAGATTTATCCGTGTATAATTTTATGTTTTAAAAACAACTATATCACTCTACATCCACACGAGACGGAGGACACAAGTTACGCGATTTCTTTCTTTCTTTCTTTCTTTCTTTTATTTTCCTTTTAACCACCCGACGATGAAATATACGAAATCGGGCGCGCGAATCGGGGACGCGCGCGCGTTCCTCCCGGTTGCGTGTCACGAAGCAACGAGCGCCGCGACGGCCCCACGTTAACCAGTACTGCACTCGACGAAAGCGGTCGCGTTACTGCGGAGCGGCAGGCGTCGCGGCGCTGCTGTCGTGCTTCGAGGACGCCACGGACCACCGCAAGGGAGGGGACACAGCCACGCGAGGCTCCCGGCGCGGAGGGAGAGCAAAGGGTGGAGGGCTGAGGGGAGGGAAGGGGCGGGGGGGGTGGACAGGCTCACGCACAATGTCCAAGGGGTGGGGAGCCACGTGAGCCCGGCGTCCACGCAACCTACACACACCCCCGGTCAACCCTTTGGTAGACGTTTTTTTCCGGAATTTTTCTTCCCTTCATTTTTTTTGTGAAACAATTTTTCTGACTTTCTGGGAAATTTTAGAAAATGTATCTTTTTTCCGGGTTTCTCGTGGGAGGCTATATTTGGAGATGATACTTGGAATTTTTGTTTTTGATAGAGTGGGTCGATGATAATTTGATAGATTTTATGTATCTATTTTTTTGGGTGGCGATAAATTGTGGAGATAATGAAAATTGGAGGAGTTTATCAGTGGCGATTCGACAAAAATCACGCGTTGTTGACTATTAGTTATTGCAGACTGAAGATTGATTGTGTAAATAGTTAAACAAGTACGATTACGTAAGTTTGTCATGTACGGATCGACATATGGAAATCAAAGCGGGATCAGTCTCTACGTAAGTTTCGTTTGTTTCTAACAGCGTGAGACGACGGTTTTAGGAGATCTTGGAATGAATTCTTACCGTAGATCTCTTTATACGCGAAGGTCGCACGGTTGTCCGGCAAAAGAAATCTACATTGGCACGCATATGCTTTTTCATAACGTCGTCGACGCGTTTAAAAAAAAATACACATACACACACGAACGATTAACAACCGTGAAACTGCAAATTTCCTCGGGGCCGAAGTACAAACGTCGTGTGTAATTCTAAAACTATGTATATCCGTCACATTACACCCGTTGACACTGAAAAGCGATACAGGCCGGCGGAGTGATCGTGTTTTGAAACCGGAACGTACGAGCCGGCAATCGTGCAACAGAATCAAGTAACGTCGGTGTCCGATTTTATTCGGTAAATTATCGGTCGGCACGAAAGGAAGCCACGAAACGAAGTATCTTTGTCAAAGTCCACGGGAAGCCGAAAGTTTCACTTTCCGTGCGATTCGAATCGCTCGTCCTGGGAACCTCTCAAGGATTGATTCTATAGCATCCAGTGGGATCACAGAAACCCAGAAATCCGATTTATCGTAATCGGGGTCAAGTTGAACGCATTTGTACGACGTGATGAAGAAGAATGGTTCGTCGGCTTGACACGCGACACGTGCGGAAAATGTCCAACGTTTAAAAAAAAAAGAACCCGCCGTAAAGAATCATTTTTAAGAATATCTATCGTATAATTACGAATACGCTAGAAAATGATCGTCTATCTATATTTTGTATAATATCAACGATCATATTATTATTTAATCATCTGTTTGGAAAAGTCAATTTCATATAAAATGAAAATATGAAAAATATCTGCAAATAAAATTAACCAAATTTCCAATGGATTGTTTACGATGCTCAGTTTCACGTATTTTAATTACTTTTATTTACGTCGAATTGTTTTATACGAATTATACGAAGGAAATTTATTTTTCTAAAACCATCGTTTTATTTGATCGAAGACTTTCATCACCTCTGGCAGGTCTCTCTGCAAACTCCTGTAGTCTCGTCGGCAAACCGGAAAATCATTTTCTCTTGTACACGGGTCGGTTTCCGTAGAGGCAAGCTGTAGCCATGGTTTCTTTGCTCTACTCGCGCAAGTGGTACGGGGAAAGTTTCATACTTGAGCAGAGAATACACGTACTAGGCGTGTTCATAAGATACAGCGAGGACTGAGCTTAGTATTATTTACGTTCTGCATTCGATTACGTAAACGTGAGACATGGAACCAGGATCGCTTTGAATATAATCGATGATTTCTTAGATAAGGCGATACAATACTGATCTTGTAACACAACGAACGAATATATCGTAAAATACACTCTCTCTGCCTCTATGTCGGTTCGAATAGTAATAAAACATATTATCGAACAAAATCGTGATAACTAATGACAACGTATAATTATGAAATTTATCGTAACATGAACTTTTCTATTTATGTAAATTTCGTGTCACTTATAATTATTTAAGACCCCTTTCGTTCGTAAATCGACAGACCAAGAACACGACATCGTTAGCCGCAGGATTCGCGGGCTTTCTCTATTCCATTTTTTTTTTCGTAAATCTACTTTCAAAAAGACTGCAGCAACTTAATAACTGGATTACCGTAGAAGTAATTTAGGATTAAAAAGTAATCGACTCGGTATCGCTGTGCCACCATTCCCGTCGTTTCGTTCGGTAAGGAAATATCCTACGCTCTCACGAATCGCCATGCAGTAGATAGCAGATTAACCAGATGGAGAAAAATGGGAATGAGTAAAACTCTTACAATCCACCGTTGAAAATTCAAATACCAGAAAAATTATTTTACCACCCTTTTGATATACAAGTCTCGTCCTATCGAATTTTCCGAGGATTTCCGAAAATGACGAATAATTGAGAAAATTCTTAAAAAATTCCGCATAAAATTTTATTTAGACTTAAAAAATGATTAAAACCAACCAAATAGCATTTGATAAACTAATTATAAATAGATGTGACATTTATCTATATCGCGATATACACATTATGTCATAGATCGTACGAAATACAAGTTTTTCCCTAGTGGCACAAAATTAAATGATTTCCCCAATTTAAAGCGTGAACCGAAACATTCCTTTGTCCTTCGACTGGGTTAGGCGGTTCTTGAAATTCTCTTCTTTTTTTTTTCCTTCACCGCGAGAAAAATATGGCCTACTCCAGATTGTCCGGCGTGCGTAGAACAGGTTCGAAACGGTACAAAGCTAATAACGAGGCCCTAACCGCGGCCTAAGTTCTGGAGTAGGATAGAAACTCAGGTAACTCGGTACTCGCCACGCAGGTAGACTTTGAGACAAGAGGCATCATTGTCCGAGTGCCAGGAGGCCGCAAGTCGACCGCTTACAAAGCGCTGGAAATTCCAGGTACCCTCCACCGTTTAACGGAAAATAACAAACTTTTTCTTGGCCCGAATCACTCCCCTAGGAACACCTTATTTTCACTCGTGCGATACAGGTAACGTAACTCCAAAAGAAAATTAAACATATTAACCTATACCTAAGAATACACATTCAATTAAAATTACGTTTATATTTCAAACATGTTTCTAAAAAAAATGTCCTCAACACGAATAAAACAAAATTAAGTATCAAAATTTCCAATACCAATGTCTCATCAATCTCCACCAAACGGAAGGGACCTTTACAATTCCTAATTAGTATTCGATCGAACGTTCTATTATTTACCAAGCGTTTCTCAGGTGAGTATCGAGGACGTGGTCTAACAAACTCACCACTTTCTCTCCTGACACACGAAACCACCCCTAAATCCCTGTCAATTAAAACACAGAGAGAAAAAAAAAGGAACCCCGCGAGTTATATCGACAAATAAATATCGTTCGTCGTCCCGTAGGCCGAACGATCTGACAAACAGAACTTGAACTTCCCAACGCTCCGCCCTGTTACTTTAGGATCCCTTCAAGAGCGTCGCCCTCCGTTCTTCGGCAGGGTTCGAATGAAATTTTCTATACGTGGGTGGTGTTTCTGGTCTACACATCACGTACGACCTTCTGGCATCAGTGCCGGCCAGTGGAAGGGGGGGGGGGGGGGGGGGGTCGGCGGGTCCGGTCCTGGGATAGACTACCAAGAATTCCCTGGGACCATTAATCTGGTCTCTGCGACACCCGAAGCCCTTCCCCTCTCTCCACCTTTCCGCCAGCCAACCTACACCCCCCTCCGCGCCCTGTGCCGCATGTTCGGGCAGGTAAGCATGCCTCGGGTCCAACCTGATCTAAAGGAGCCAACGGCATTGTCCGAAGACGGTAATGGACCCACCTTCCAGTCGGCAAACGGACGACCGGCGTTACCCAGTTATTGCACCCGATCGGAAACTACCACGCAACGAAAGAGAGGGAGGGGGTGGGGGGAGAGAGCTACGACGACAAATTGGCTGGAGGATTTTCGCAGGATGCACTATGTACTCACTGATCCTTGTCCCGTGGGCACCTGTTTCGTCAGTGCCGGTGAAAATGGATTATGATATTAAGGAATTTTTCCGTGATTTTTGCGGAAATTTTTTAGAGGGTTGTTTGGGAGGGGAAGGGTGGGACCGATTGGGGTGGTTTTAAGGGAGGGATGTTGTGCTGTTATCGCGCGGGTGCCTAGGGATTAATTTTGTTTTTGTGTGTTGTCGGATTGGATCTTTCTGTGGTTATTGAACTGTTTTTAGGGATTTTCCTTGGACCGATGAGAGGATTTTTGTGTGTTTTTTTTAGATGGATGTGGAGAGTTAGTAGAGGGGTAGATTGGGAATCATGAACGTACCGGGGTATTTAGAATACCTATTAAAATGTATATGAATTCACATTATATACTTATTTTTAAAAAAACGACTCGGAGAAATAAAAAAAATATACGGCAGTAAAATTTTGATTAATACACAGCCGTAATTTAAGTTTATAGCTTCGAAGTTGCGCACTCCGCGGGATTTATCGATGCCGTCCTTGTATTGTTAGTAAACTAAAAACAAACAAAAATAACGTCGCTCTTTCCCCTAAAACATATCTACCAGTTCACCATCGTCATTCATACCAACCGTATAAAAAACAAAACCACCACGAAGCAAAAGAACGCTCTTCCCGAAGAATCCGCGGAATATAATGGAATCAATTAATTTCAATTAATCACCCTAATCAAATCTCATTACGATAATTAATTACGCACCCGGCCGCGAAGAAACGAACACGGAACGTCAAAGGAAACCGTGAACGAACAACGCTGCATCGTTAGAATTTCCATCGCCCCGAATCGCACGCCTCGCGGCTAATCGTAGCTTTCTTGAGTCAACAATGAAGAAGAAAAAAAAAGAAGGAAGGGAGGGAGGGAAGGAAAAAAAAGCCGCCTCTTAAATGGCCAACTTTTCATGCCACTTGAAAACACGGTGTAGAACGTCGCCGACGGAACCGTAAGCGGCGGCAGGCCGAGGGATCCTCAGGTGACTCCTCGAAAGTTCGTCATCGGGATCGAGGGTCGGGAGGCGAGCAGACCGGCGGGCGTCGCGAAAGAAGGAACAATTAGAGGCCAAATAAAGACGAAGCGAGTCACAGTCGAGCGGGTTCGCAACGAGCGTGTGTGTGATTTCGGTCACGCCGTGCGCCTGTACGTTGACCCCCGGAGAAAGAGGGAGGGAGAAACAGAGAGAGGAGAGGAGAGAAACAGAAAAAAAACGAGAGAGAGAGAGTGAGAGAGAGAGAGAGAGAGACGCAGGCACGAAAGAGAAAGAGAAAGAAAGGAAGACCGAGAGAGTAGAAGGGGAGGAGGAAAAAGAGAAGGAGGAGGCAAAGGATGAAGGTATGGGAGGAAACAGAGAGAGAGAGAGTGAGAGAGAGAAGAAAGAGAAGGAGGAGAGCATTTACTCACCGTTCGTTCCTTCTTCTTCTCGTCCAAGAGGGACCCACGACTCGACTCTGTTCGGTTCGAACTCGCTCGTTGCCACCATTGAGAGACAGAGCAACGAAAGGGGACGAGGTATCGCGTACGTACGAGAGAGAGAAAGAGAGTGAGAGAGAGAGAAACGGTGACGAAGAGCCAGTCAGAAGCAAGTGAGAAAGAGAAAGAGAGAGTGAGAGAGGTTCAGGAGGCTGAGAACTCACTCCGAGAGACCGAGCAACCGGCGTACACGCTTATGTATACAGGTAGAGAGATACCCAGCTAACCGTGTGCACCGTTCGATGATGTACACCGGCGATCGCTTGGAGAAACGCTGTTACCGATACAGGGGAAAATCGGCGGGAAAATTTTCGATAATGCTCAACGGATCCTCTCGAGACCCCCGGGGACTATATGGCGGCAGTCAAATCAAAGGAAAATTATGGAGATATGAATAGATTTTCTTGTAGAAAAATTCTCGGTATCGTTTTGTTTCTTCGAAGAATTGTAGAAATTGGTTGTTTATGCGTAATAAATGTGTTGAGAATAAAAAACGTTATTCTCATTAAGTATGGTGGGATGTATGAACTTGGGATATTATCATTGCGAAAAGTATAATCAAGTGGGTCCTAAATTCTGGCGAAATCGGTAAAAGTAATCGAGGGAGAGTTCATAGGTCGAAGGTTCGAGCGAAGCGAATTGTACGATAGATATGACAGTCGAAAATCGACAAATTTTTGTTAAATATTAACCTTTCTCAGTCACTATACAAATAATATTAAAAATATCGATCGCGTGCCGTCACCACTGTGCACAACATTTCCCACTCAACTCTTACCTGAAATTTACACGTCTATCTTTTTCTATGAAAATCCGCGAAAACAACCAGTTCTATGTTTTACAAAATAATGATAATTCTACGCGTCGCTAATATGTTACACGCTAATATACACCACTTCGGCGATAAAGTTCTCGCCGCGAGTCGCATGCTTTCATGATAATGGTCGTGTTTGATGGAAGACCTTTGAGCATGATCCCCGCAGAAGCAAAGTGAGGAGCGGCGAATTGATCGGCCGCGGTGCAGCGAAGAAAAAGTTCATCATTACGTCGATAATCGTTCGACAGGCGGACTTCGTCTACGTATCGAAAGTACACAGAAGAAAAGAAGGGGGCAGAAAGGAAGAGAGAGTAGCTTCTTTAAAGTAGAGTATCCTGTCGCGGCCGATAAGTAATCTTGTACCGGAACACTGGAGGCGTGGATACGAGCCCTTTAAGAGTGGTTCATATATATTCGACATGCGTATTACGCGTGCTCCACGGGATTTGTCACGCGTCGGTTAAAGCCGCATTCACAATGGAACGGTGTCTCGTCCTACAAAAGCCCCCTTTCCCGCCACGGGTGTTGTCGCACTTACGCGATTGGAATCTTATTAAAAAGAGAAAACAAGAAATGTACCATCACGCGGAACACCGACTGACCCCTCCCCCCCCCCTCTCCAGACGTGAAAACAAAACTACAAGTGCTTTCCATTACGATTTCCTGATTGGCATTGCAAATCATGTGTTAGCCAGTGTGACGTGTTCCTTAGACGTTGATATTTAAAATCATATTTCCAGGTGGAGTATGACGTAGGTGGTAAATGATCGGATTGTTAATAGATAAATGATTGATAGAGATAAAGGAAGAGAGAGGTACTACGGTTTGGTTTAATAAATAGTTTTTATCATTTACGATAATACGACGTTGAAGTTACGGGATCGATCGATTGATTCAACTTGGCCAAAGTGTTTTCCCGTAATCGATTATTTTAGTACCGGAAGCGGGTAAAAATCATTAAGACAGAACAATGAGTAGAATACTCGAGGACTCTCCCATTCAAATTTTTACACTTCTTTTTCCGTTCGATTCGCTGTGGGTGGCTCTACATTATCGCGCAAGAGAAGTACTTCTCGACTTAGGAATTGCAGTCTCGACTTAACGCTAAGTGATTTCCTACAATTTTTTTTCCCCCAACACTTCGACGAATGTCTCTTGAACAACGCTTCAACATCAACAATGCGTTCGAAGTCTTCGCCAATTACAGATTTTTCTCCGAACTACAGTAAAAAGAAAGTTTATTCAACGTAGAACGAGATAGATCGATTCAGTTAACAATTCGTAGAGACAATTTCAAAGCACACAAAGATGAAAATTATTAAAATATTAAAATATCTTCGGAAAATTATGATTAATTTCATCCAGAAGTATGAAGTAACGTCGAAACGACCAATCACCTGTAGATTTGTAAACGTGCAGCGGTGTCATTGAGCAAACAAGCATCATGCCCTTGTAGGAAGGTTTCTGAAGTACTCTAAGCTCGATATACTTAGTGGTTACCCAATCACCCTCAATCTAACCCTCAACTATCTACTAACTCCTTGGTGACATCGTCGTACACGCTACACGACGTACACCCTCCGAGAATTCGCCCAAAGTTCAAATTCATGGTTACCGTCGAAGGCGATCTCATTACAGATTCGAAATTGCTTCTTTGTACACATCCTGCCGGGCCCTGGCCATCGTGTTGCCGATTTTGAAACTACGTTTAATACAATAGCCAGATAAACGATCGGCGAGTCCCAACGACTGTACACCGATCTGCTCTTAGACGAATTGTAACTCGGAAATAAAATCGGGCGGAACTCGTGTCGGCCAAGCAATCGTTGTCGTCGGATTTAATCGATAGAATCAAAATACTTCATTGGATCGCGCGGGAACACCGCTAACAATAGGTTCGACGTGGAAATCTTTTTATTCTTTTCTTTTCGTTCGAAACGAATATTCACTGAAATGTATATTTATTCCGCGGTAAAATCTGAACGCTTTATTTATGCAAGAATACTTATCATCGGTTTGATTTCATTTGAAAACAGTGGGTACAACGTGAACCGACCATACGGATACGGTGATGTGGTTTTTATATGATTATTTAAATTTCATAGATAATTCAAGAATTGCCAGACATCGTGCTATGTAAATACCTATGTTGGAATAAAGAATTGCTATTTTATACAACTACCAAAAAAGGAACAGTGCCTTATTAAATAATTTCGAATATCAATCCCATCGTTCCTTTTCGCTGTCTCATTTACTCGTTTCCCAACGTCCTTCTACCGAGATACCAATCACACTAATTAAAATATAGACCTTAATTATAAACAACCATATATCGGGAACCCTTGCCAAAGTTATTCATAAATAAATTTAGCCTCGCTTTGATTTCGAACAAACCTGCACGTAATTCGTTTCATCGTGAAAAATATTCTCCCTGTCTTTTTTCGTATTTTTCTCTCGAGTATTACTTTTTTTCACGGCCGGTTCGCCGGTTTCTTTAATTAATTTATATAATCCGATAGAGTCGAAGACAAACGGCAAGTTTGCCTCGGAGATTCTTTTTGCCCTGCTATCGCGTGCACTTTCGATTCTCAGACGGTATTGAAAGCACGCCCTGGTTACTCGCCGAGATGGATCTCTCTCTTTGTGCCCTAGTCGGCCTTACAGGCCCCCAATTAATGAGTCTAATGAGATAATTGATCGGGCTTACGTTAACGTGCACGTATACGAGGGCCGCCTTGTGTACCAACTGATTGGACCATCGTATCGCATAATCTCGGCGTGCTTTGTTTTCACCTGACAACTGTTTCACGCCGGTTACTTGGGGGCCGCGCAAATCTCTGCGGAAACTGTAACGACTGCAAACGTGTCTCAACCTTTCGAGATATGTTACAAGTTCCAGCTCGAGGGTCGTCGCTTTGCAATTAGCACGGACGGACATGTTGAAAGTTCGCGAGTGTTGCGGTCTTTTAACACGAGATACGTGGAGTTTAAAATCGTTTCGTTTATATACCGATATGATTGTCTCGATGTAGAATTATGGTGGAATGTAAAACGACTAGAAAAATTGATGGTATTTCATGTTCATTTATCTATTTGTTACGTGTTACAAGTATTTCATAGCGATTCATATTTGTCCAGTTGTTAGACGAGGTCCGTATATCACGTTACAAATATTTCATCCCATCATCCGCTTACAAATTTAAACAAAAAAAAAGCGAGAGAGAGGGAGAGAGAGAGAGAGAGAGAGAGAGAGGGAATTCCTCACATCGAATCGAGCAACACGGCAAATTTATATATGTATACATGTATATATAAAAAAATTGATACAAAGCGTAGGATTCAGCTGATATTAAAAGCAATTGTACACACAGGAAAAAACTGTTTTTAACAATAGCATTGAGAAAAAAATCAACACCGATGATTGTGAAATACTGAGCCACCCAGTCAATCCGTTAGCAATTTCATAAAACGGTATTAGTGTGATCGGAACAAACCCGGTAAATTTACACGGCTTACAAAATCGTAACACCGTTGTTACGAGCGGAACGCGGAAACGAAACGGGTAAATTAAATTCTGTGATAAACAAAGGTGGAGAAAGGTTAAGAAAAGAGGCACAAAATACAAAAGAACAAAAAAAAAGAAGAGTAAAAAAGAGTAAGACGACAACAACATGCCTTGTTTTGCGAACGTAGAGGCGGAAGCATCGCGTTATCGTCGAATTAAGTCGGAGGCTTGTAATCTTTAGAGGTCATCTAATTATGCGGTAAAATAGCGTTAATTCGCGGTTAATTTCTTAACGAGATAACGCCGCCACCCCGCCAAGGTAAAGGGAGGCGTTGTGCCGCGGTTGCATTAGAGCCCCTAATGGCTCCGCGTGGCTACGTCCGAGTGCTCCGTGGGTGGGTAAATAAAAAAAAAAAAAGGAAAAGAAAAAAAGGGGCAAAAAAACGCAGGAGCCGTGTTAATTAATTGGCGCGTAATTAAAACCCGCAGCGACACCGCGGGGTAGGCGGTGTCCCTCGAGTCGATACTTCAAAGAATCTCTGACGGTGCGCGGTGAAAGATTTCAGTTTAGTAGGCGCTACCCTAAGAGAAGTGTACCGAAGAGAGAGAGAGAGAGACAGAGAGAAAGAGTGAACCTTTCTCCTCGTTACAAAGTGTAAAACTGAGCGTGCTAAAAATCAAAGTAATTAAAAGCCCCTGTTGGCACCGCGACCGAGATAATCGCACGGGACACGCGAAAAAGTGGGGTGGCAGAGATAATCGAAAGATTTAGGTCTGTCGAAAATCACTCGATGAGAATAGAAACACTTTCCATCGAAGACGTCACTGTTTCTCTAGAATTTCACTTTTTTTCTCTGGATCGAGAGAACTATGGAACTAATGAAACGCGTTTTACTATGGCGCGAAGTTTTTACAGTGTGACGTTGTAAGAACTGTTCGGTGTAATTAAAAACTGACATACTTTGAAGACAAGTCGTAGTTCGGACCGAAGATAAATTCAATAAGAGAAATGTAAGGTACGTCAGAGTGTCTTTCGTTTTAATTAGTAAATTTGAAGACAAAAGTTCTATATCATAAATGATCGAAGAATTAGCCAAATGAGATGGATGTTTCGCTTTAACTATAAACAACCGTACGTACACTCTCTTTTCATCTGTAGAGCGAAGAATGCGAATGGAAAGTGTACTAACTACAAACAGTTGCTGCATCGTAGGATCAGGAAAGTTCTTTCCAAAGCTGCGGAACGGACTGTTGATTTCTCAACGGCCGAACAAGAAAGCACGGGATTTTCTCATCGAACACTATATTCCGCGCTCTCGTTGTTCCCTTTTTGTCTCACTTTGACGCTCGTAAAGATAATAAATGTAACTTCCGTCGCGATACTTGGCTCGATATCGCGTTACAAAGCGCGGGAAAATCCAGTCGAACGTAAAAATCGAAATAAATAAAAAGCCGCGGTGACGTTAGCGTCGGAACGGTGCTTCTCGAGACGATACTTCGAAGTACTCTGTCGTCGGAGATCATTAAAAGATAGGGTTGGCAAAGACCACTCAACAAGATACAGGTGAGGAATTTTTTCATCGCAGAAATTCCAGGCGTATGCGTCTCACATTTTCATCCCCTGTTCCGCACCCAGTTTCTCCTTACGTTATATGTACCAGGTGTACTAACTTCACACACACACGGACATGAATTCACTAATAAACTGGTATTATGTAAAAAGAAGGAAAAATGCCTGTCTTTTTGCCATTAAAAAATTGTTTGTCACATTGTTTGACGTGATACAAAATAAAATGTGCATATTGTATGAGTCTCTCGGAAACTAAATTAGAATTTCGACGAGAATTTTTCCGACTTTATACATATGGAAGGATGTATATAAAATACGAAGAATGATGTTCTTTAAGCTAAACGTGTTCATTAATCTTACGGGTACATGATCCTGATTCGTTTTCTTGCGTTTCAGCTTATGAGAGATAGCTTCCCGTTTCTTAGCACAGCGAATCTATCGATGATATCTCGAATCGTTTTGCACCATATGAGAAACTACTGTTCAGCCCATAACTGCCGTTTTTTATAGGAATTTCACTGAAATCGATACATAACAGTGCACCGTTCTTCTCGTGGTTTCTTCTCTATTTACGACTACACTAAATTCACCTTTCTATTCCTCTGTTCAACGTAAACAGCATTAAGCTAATTAACCTCCTTTACCATACTTAATTAATACTTATATCGAAACATTTATTATCATTACCAATTTACCTCTTCGATATTAATCGAAAACAACGGCTCTACCGAATATCATATATTAAATAATACCGTGCAATTACAAGCACTAAAATTTTTATCATCGATATATCGAACCGTGATACCATCGATCGCACGTCACTGTGCCTCGTTAAAAAAAACACATATAAACATACACACACACATCTACTTTCAAAACCCTCGACGATAAATCGTCGCGAACGAAGGGAAATGCGAACGAGAAACTTTCCACGTAGGAATCTTCGGCAACACCTGTATTCCATTTCCTTCACTCATCGGTGGAATCGTGAAATCGGTAGACGAGAGTCGCGTTACGAATCTTATTTATGGCGTGCCACCGGGTATATGAGCTAAAGCGCAATTCAGTCACGGGCAAAAGAGTAGGCATAGACTTTCTACCCCGGCGTTGTCCGAGTTGCGACTAGGTAAAACCGATCGCCACGTAGCGCACCAAGAATTTCAACCAATAACTCGAAAATGGCACACCGAGAGACGTTCGTTCGAGCTATGGAATGTCTACGAGCAAACGATCCGAAGATTAGCAAGCTAGCAACGAATCCCTGCAACGTTTACCTGTTAATATCGCAGAAAGAAAAGGGGGAACTTTTAACCATTCAATGATTACTAATAATTCAGGATCAGTATGGTTCTGTTTTTTTTTTTTCATATAAGACTTGGTCATCGGTTCCTCTAGTATCCGTGATCTTGGTCAGAGTGACCAATCGTTTCAATTAATCTGTTACCAGGAGTTGTAAAATGTTTATGGTACGCGCCGTAAACTGCTTATCTTACGGTCTTGCGGGAGACTTTTGCGGGGAACATGTTCTATCGTTAAAGTTCAGCCGGTGGATTTGATTTGCGATTCCCGTTTCTTGCGTATCCCGTGGGGCGTTCCACGGGGTGTATGTGCCGCTGGTGCCAATCAACTTTTAGTGTTACGTCTACGTGGATATAGAAAAATAGCTGTATCCGTTTTCGTACGTTTGTCCGTCTGTTAGTGATTTTTCAAAATTCTTCTAGCGACAAATTTTGCGATTCGTCTCGGAGCGAGTATAGTCTTGCTGCTTGACACGATAATATTTTGATCGTCCCGTCGAGATGGGACGAATTAATATCTCCACGAGAAGCTATAATTCCAACATTTCACGAAATTGCGGTCATAAAATTCGTTCAACCGGCTGACGGATACGTGTATACATACATGTATAGAGCGTCCGATATAT
The DNA here is from genome assembly GCA_917499265.3 of Mimumesa dahlbomi. Lineage (NCBI taxonomy): Eukaryota > Metazoa > Arthropoda > Insecta > Hymenoptera > Crabronidae > Mimumesa > Mimumesa dahlbomi. The sequence continues at coordinate 9,977,474 of OU824114.1, read as the reverse complement.
TTTGAGGAAAACGATAGAGCGACGGACACGTTGGCAGAGATCATACGGGAAGATTTCACGGCACTTACCACGTAAATTTATTAGCGTTTAACCATTGGCCACCATAAGTGGTGCCTCCAAAGAGAATTATAGTATCTCTATGGTCATCCCGCTGGTTGCGAGGCTCATTCTACCCTTCGACGTATAGTATCTTTATTCTTCGATGGGAAAAGTGGGTGGCTACCGTACCGTTTAAGATCAACTACAAAATATAACTGCACGTCTCTCTATCTCTCTCTCTATATACCGTGTGATTTTATCGGTTAACATAATTAGACGTTCGAAAACTAAAAATAAGAAACGCTTCCGGATTCGTCCACGGGAACGCTAACCAACGAGTTGTTAGACAACCCTAACATAATCACGTAATCGCTAACTTTCGCCTCTATTCCATCGTAATCCGTAATTACTCGTGGATCGTTCGCCACATCTCAAAAGATCCAAGTTCAAGAAAGGATTACGGATGATATTCACTTCGATTCACCTTGGAAATCCGTCCGGTCCCCCGGGACAGCCGCAGATTACCGGCATCACGTGCCCAAGGACACGAAGAAGAACAACGGAGAAAACGTCTCTGTTGCAGATTCGGGACGGCGATTACACCCTTTCGCTCCCACGGGGGATGCGAGGTCACGCGTGGCTCCGCACGAGCCCCGGGTATTCACGAAAGCACTCCGGAATCGCGGTCCTCGAACCGCGAAATCAGGCACGCGCCGGCCGAATTGTAATTAACATTCCCGGCTATTAACATGACCGATGCCCGCAGGCACGATCAATCGTCGGAGACAGGTGACGAAGATAACTTCCGCCGACGGGTTTCTCCGCCGTCTCTCAGGCCTGTCCCGGTGGTACACACTATGAAATTTGTAGTTAATGGATATCTCTTTTTCCAGAAGCCTCGGGAAGTCGGATTAAAATCAGAGCGTTAGAGGGATATCGTGCTGAAACGCGCCTACATCCCTCCGCCCACCCTATCCCTTTCTATTTTTATCTCTCCCTTTACCACCCCTGGATCTACAACGTTCTTCTCCCCTTTTTTTCTAGTTTTTTTTTAGTTACTTTTTTTCTTTTTTCTTTTTTTTTGAGCCACCCTTAAAAGTCATTCCACGGTCGGGGGAAAAAGCCCTGCATTGCAACCGGCAAATCCACTCGGATAACCGGGTATAGGCCGAGGATACGAGATACGCGGGGGCTCGTTTCGTAATATAAAGGCATTCGCGTTGTTAACACGCTCTACGAGCTCAGATTCGTTCGATAGATATCCACGCTCTGAATGCGAATCGTTTGGAAAAATTTGATGAAGGCGCCGGGCAGATGATTAGGAGAAAATAACTGGGCTAACGTTTACCGAGGGTTTTCGTAATACCGTTCTCCTCTCTTAGTCTAATTGTTCGATATAACGCGGATGAATATAGGATTTCGTTTCCCCGGAATCCCGGGGACTTTCGCGGTGAATAGAAGAATTCTGGGGATCGTTGTCTCGGTTTCTATTAACTAACGTATGATACGGCTAATTTAACGATGATGAAAGAATACTGTTTGTCATGATCGTTAAGTTAGTTGTACAGTATTTTTTAATATATCATCTTTAAGATTGATAAATCGATCGATATAAATTAAATCAAATGTACCAAAAGATAGAACTCTATTTGTTATTTGAGAATCATAATTTTCGAGATTCAATGACAGTGAAAATCAATATCAAATTTTCGTAATATCTTTAAAGAACAAACCGTACGTATTACGTAATCAAATATGTATACATATGTAATGTATATAGAAACGGTATGAGAATAAAACCGGACTACTTTTCTCCGTTATCAGTTATCAACCGAGAAACGGGGGGTTGCAAATGGATCATAGGGATGCTGCCTTTCATTCGTGGGAGTGTACAAACGCGCCCTTCGCACAAGGTGTGTGTCTGATCGCGTACACACGTGTGTGCGTGCCGATGAATCTAAGCATAGGTGACTGCAGACTGTACGACAAAGACGTCATAGAACGCATACCTCGCCCTAGCAACGACACCGACGTACATACAGACACACACGTACGCATACATATATAGGTATATACGCATACACGTACACATAGACGGGGCAGAGATTCTAGATCGCTAAGCTGAAAAAAGAAATTAGTTACCGTACAGCCAGAGGAAATGTACTGTTACTATGGAACGCGATAAAATTGTATCTGACGAAAAATAGTCGGAATGGAGAGAAACTAATGGGAAACCTTAATACCAATGGTAATAACGAAAAATCCGTAATTTCTTTTCGTACAAAATAACGTTGCAATGTTCATTTAATTAAACGGAATACGTAATTATATGAACACGATGGCGTACAGTGAATTGTGTACAATCTTGCCGAAGAGAAGTTCAGCAATTTCACGGAAACGTTTAGTACCTTTGCAGAGACATCTTTTTCCCGACGAACAAAAGTCGCTTTTAAAAGTAGACATTTTTAAAGTTACATTTATGAAAATTAGATGAGCACCGCCATGCGCTACATAGACTAACTACAGTAAACGCAGTTCACGGATTCTCATGCTAATACCGTCTAAAACGACGTTTGACTGCGATAATCGTAAAGTAATGAAGTCATTATCCCGCTTTTGAAATCAAACCCAAATAAAACATAAAACGTACGAACGAATAATAAAATACCGTTCATCCATTTAAATGAATGCTATTTATTAATTTACTATGTAATATATCGTACGCCACGGGATGGAAACTGTAGCGAACGTTATTAAAATAATAATTAATTAAAATAATAAAAATTCCATATATCGCGTACACGAATTAACTATGCACGTTCTATTTATCATCGGGACACAGACACGACTAAGTACAAGTACATACTTAATGTTCGCGTAATCTCCGATTACTCGAATACATCAATTAAATTCGGAAAGGAGCCAATCTGTAATACTCCTCCTAAAAACTCTCAATCAAGCCAGACAGAGCTCCCTGTTCCAGGAGCAAATAAATCACCCCACAAAAGACGACACGGACCGCTTCGTCCAAAAGCGCGAGAATACGCTAACGATTCGTTTCACAACAACCGAAAGTCCTTTAGTAATACGATGCTCGACGTTGAGAACCACTGCGTACGCTCGGCCGAGTCTAGAGAGGGGGTGAGGAAGGAAGGTGGGTACAAAGAGAGAGAGATAAAGAGAGAGAGAGAGCCAGAGAGAGAGCGAGAGAACGAGAGAGAGAGAGAGAGAGAAAGAGAAAGAGAAAGGGAGAGAGGTAGCGAGAGAGGATGGAGAGGAGGGTGCCGTGGGGGTTGGATGGAGCAGAGGAGGGCAGGGGTTGGTGCCAGGGTAGGTTTTGATCAATATCTCGCCCCCACCCACACCACCACCCTTCGTGGCGGTACACCATACCCCCACCAGAACCCCATCACCCGACCACCATGAATAACCAAGACCATATAGCGGCCTGCAGATTAAATACATCGTGGTACCATACGATCAAACCACCCTCCGACCACCCCCAACCAAACCCTCCCACGTACCCACCACCTTCACCGCCGCCACGATCACCACCACTACCACCACTACCACTACTACGACGACGACGACGACCACCCTCCCCCAACACCCCCTCATCCCACTCCCCTCCCCCCACAACCCCCTGCGACCCTCCTCTTTAACAGCCACCACCGCTTTCAACGTCGTCGACCATCGTGTTCCCGTAAGAACGACTGATTTGCCGCACCACCGACCCGAAAGGGGTGGCTGCCGAAGTGAGGAGGAGGTACGCTCTCAGGGTGTGGTGGATGTACGTGTGTGCGCACCGAAAACCCCTTTTCCTCTGCATTCCGATCTCACGTTTTCCCACGAGACTTCGACGTACAAATGTACAAGGACAACGTCCCCCCGGGGACCGTTTTGCAACACCACCGATCGTGAACGGATCCTCGGCAGTGTACCGCTACGGGGTGAAAAAAAGAACGAAAGAAAAAAAAAAAGAGATACTACTGGCTAGGAAGTAAAGACGCACGGGGAATATCTTACCGTGGTCATTGCGCGTCGGGGTTAAGGGGGTCATTAGCGGTAAATTGATTTGAGACAGTTGACCCGATGCGTAAGAGTCAAGTCTGTATGATGGAACTTTTTTCGGTATGTATTGTTAGGGTTAAAGAATATCTATACATATATAAAATCAATTAATAAAGGGTGAAAGCTTCTTTCGATGTGTACTATAACCATTAGTGTAGCGCTTCTCGAATAGGGTAACTGTTATACGATAGTGAGAATTCTATTGCATCTTTCATGTACCGAGTGATAGGAGGCAAAACATTTTTAATAAATCTTCAAGTGTACCTAAACATTCATAAACAATTGTAGGAAAGCGTATTAATACCCTTAGTTAGTTTCTGTTTATCGTGTAAACATTGACTTTCAATTCCGTTAAACTGGTACAACAATATTTATTACATTGTACACGCTAGTTACCGAAAATATTGAAATTTTTTCCTTAAACTGTTTCCGCCGGTACACTGACCAAATTGATTATTCAAAAAACCCGCTTTCAATAAATTACTGCTTACTCGGCAAACCCAATTATACCGTGTATTTGTAAAAGTACTCACGATCGAGAAATTAGCGTCGAAAAATAATCGGCGAGATTTGTAAATAATCGCGTAGGCTTTGCCGTGCGCAGCGTTGGCTTTAGCGGTTTGCTATTAGGCGCTAATTTAGTTGTAAGCTGTAGGGTTGTCAGGAATGAAAGGGGTCCTCGGGGACGATATTCATCCTGATGGAGGAGTACCACTCCGAGTTTCTTTGAGGAATGTATTAAAAGGAGACGAATTAAAACGAGAAGCAATTCTAGTTTCTTAAAATTTGATTTTCGGTATCGTTCCCCCTCAACGACAAATTAACTTCCAGAAGCTCGTCCATCTTCATTAACAATCATACGTTTCGTTGTCACCAATAAAATACAACTTGTAAATTTGTATTTTAATTGATCATAATACAATTTAAATAAATCAATCGATCTTTCTAATGTCCTACACGACAATTATTAAAAACAAATCTTTCCACCGATCTCTCATGTACGATTGTAAAAAAAACATAGTTAACCCTGATTCCCCGATTCCAGTGTGAAAAAAAAAGAAATCCCAAGAAGATTTCGTCATGTACCGTGGAGTGGTACATGCGTAACACGGAACGAACGCGTACGCCGGCAGTTACGTATAAATCAAGTATAAACAATGTACGCTAAGTATTTGCATTTCAATGAGCGGCACGAGCTGTAGTAATATTAATTACCGGACGACGATATGCTTTTTACTATGACGCGCGTATTACGCTATCGAGCCACGCGGTCTCGTGTGTATACGTGTGTGTGTGTGTGTGTGTGTGTGTACGTCGGTGTCGCCTCTTACGATACGCCACCGCTTCGTTATCCGCGTGGCCGTGTTTAAAGTGATAACGCCGTTTGTTATCATCTTCGTAACTAATGCACCGCTCTGGCCCGCCCGTTAACGTCTAATCTACTCCAAGTATCGTGTTATTAGAGGACGTTTTGCGCTACGGCCAACTCGCACGCGCTTTTTCAATATCCCATCTCTTGGCCCGGAGTATTTCCATACGAATGTCAGTACTTACCGGCAAAAGCCGGGTATCGTGGAATCTACACGAAAAGTGACGTCGATGGAAGGTCGTTCCTGTTCTCATTGTCTTTATAGGGTTCCGGTTTCGGTGTCTCTACGAAGGTGTTGCGCTGATATGACGTTTTATGCGTGTATTGTGAAGGGTCTTAAAGTTGCCGTTAGTTTATAGTATAAGCCCGCGGCAACCGAAACTTAACCAATTAAGGTGTTAATCGGCTCACCACGCTTTATCGTGTATTCTACTTTTCCCGTTTGATTTAATGATAATAACGATACGTGGAAGACACGTGTGATTTAGGACAGATGAAACACGGTGTATAGTTTTGAACGTAATTGTATGATATTATTGATATTAAAATATTTGATATAGTAATTAATTACTGTGTAAGGATACAGGTGTGTAGATCTACGTATGAACGTATGAGAAATTGGTAAAGTGTTTTAAAAATACTATGTAGAAATGAGATTAAATTTATCTTAATTATATTAGCATTTTATTGTGAATCTTGGAAACGTTTCACCGTTACTCGAAAGATAATTCGGTACTTCGATTATGAGGACAGCGAACTCTCTCACGGATTATGATTCCCAACGTGACGCTTTCCGTCGATGATTGATCAAATTTCTGACCGTCTCCCCCCTAGACTGGTCTAGTCTGATCTGTACACGGTTATTGGAATACTTGCTACGTACTTGCTCGCGCAAGTATTCGCCATTAGATACTAAGAGAGAGGTAACTGGGTGTACCCGACGAATAATTCGGTCAGATAAATTTTATGCTTGCGTACATGCGATAAAGGAGTTCGCTGAGTTTCCGGGTACTATCGAAAAATCGATTTCTGCGGGGCCCGTTGATTATGGAACTCAAGAACTCGTGGAACTTCAAAAGCGCCCGTTTGTTGTTAGTTGGAGATTAGCAAACAAGTTTCCCCCCCCCCCCCCACCTCCTCCGCGGAACATCCGCCGCGGATCTGTATTTATCCGGAGAACCGACGCATAAGAAAGGAATTACTCGACTCAATCGAACTTGTAACGTTTTGATCAATTAATCGAAGAAGACGCGCCCGCCGTTCTCCACGGAGTGTGTCCCTTTTACTCGTAGCATCGCGCAGAAACTCGGAGAACTTTCGAAAACACAATCGCCAAGTTTCGCGGGTTTATTTCAACGACCGTGCCCAGGAAGCGGTCATTTGTATAAATAGCTAACGTCATCTCGATGCCGAACCCCACAAACCGGAGCGTCAGACGTACAAAAATATTAATATATGCGCCCGTGAAATCCCACGTTCCCTAGGAAATTCACCGACCTACCGCATTGTCTAACGTATAATTAAAATATCATTAATAATTTATACCATAACTAAATTTATCTTAATCGATCCCGTGTAAAATATACGAGAAGACACGTGGTAACCATAACACCCACACTTTCAAACGTTATTTCTCGTTGACACCATGAACGATACATTCTTCGTAATCATTGTTAATCGATCGATTACTCCTAGATAATATACTAGAACATCTTCGTAAAAATACCAACGTGAAAACGTCGATATTCCAACGTCTATGCAAAATCCGAATAAATCCAGTCGTCCGAGTCCGTGGAACGAGCTACGTATGTATGTACAAACTGTTCCTGGACGGCTTCCGAATTGTCTTTCCACTTTACTTCGAATTACCCGGGAAAACATGTTCTCCGGGTAGCATTTGGTACCGGCAGAGCACGAGCCAGGTCGCTGGTCAGCACGACCAGAAGTGATCCATCGCTTTAAGGTTGAGCCCAGGTTCGTTGGTTCGTGGCTACGCCGTTGCTACTCAGGATTCCAGTTCTCCCCTCCCCCCTCGCCCTTCCCCTTTTGGTTCCAGCTCCGATCCCCGCACCCTCCGGCAACCCCACCCACCGCTGCCTGGAACCTGTTCCGCCCTTCCTCTCTCTTATCGTTGTCTTGCTCTGTCCTCTTCTTTCTCTCTCGTCCCCTCTGTTTCTCTCTCTATCTCTCACTCTCACTCTGTCTCTCTCGCCTCGCTCGTACTCTCTCACACTTGTATCGGGCTGCTGCTACGTCTACAGCTGTAGGTATGACTTTACTCGCGCGCGACGAGGATAGAACGACGAGAAAACTAGAGATCGAGAAAAGGACGGCGAATGGTGGTGGGAGGAAGAGAGAGAGATAGATAGAGAGACAGAGAAAGTGGACGAACCGAGAGACAGAGAGTGAGAGAAACGCGGAGAACAGAGTACAGTGTATATGCGTATATAAGAGAAAGAGAAACAGAGAGAAAGAGTGAGACAGACGGAGGAGAGAGACAACGAGAGCGACGTTAGAGGAAGCAGAAGAGAAAGAGACTCTGTGCACGCGCTGCCATTGTTTGCAGCGTGTGTCTCTCCAGCATTCGCCTCTCCTCGTATCCCTCTGTCTCACCATCCCCCTCTTCGCTCTCTTTCTCTCTCTATCTCCCTCTCTCTTTCTCTCTCTTTATATGTATGTATATATAGTATATATATCAACGTCTCTCTCTCGCTCTCTCTCTCTTCCCGGTTCGTTCTATCTGCTTTTTCTGTTTTCCGTCTCGTGATCTTTTTTTTTTTTTTGTTTCACCCGGTCACTTTTATTCCCGCCACCTCCCGGCACCGCTGCAGGTCCTTTTTTCAGGTTGGTACAATTTTTGCCTACGGCCACGGGCCCCCAGATGCACGCGGGCCCCTCTGAGTAGCTTTCTCGGCTCGCGGTCAGAGCGGAACAGAGCCGGAGAAAAGAGACGGACGAAAGACAGAGTGAGAAAGAGAAAGAGAGAGAGAAAGAGACGGAGCGCGGAATGATACTCGAGGAAGAGAAAGAGACGGCGAAGCCGGTCGAGAGAAGGAAGATGCAAGGTTACTGAAAGAAGGACGTAACTGGGGCGATGATCCTCCCGGAGAGAGAACCCCGAGTCTCTCCTCGCGCGACCTTTCTTTCGAGGCGCTGCGCTTTTTGTCCTGAACCAACGTGTCTTTTCTCCCTTACCTCTCCCCCTCCCCCTCTAACCTCTCCCAACCCTCTCCTCATTCGCCGGTCTCTTTCGTTCTCCCTCGTTTACTCTCCCCTCGGATCTCTCTAACGCCACGGGAGACCCGACGCTGAGGAGAGACGTTACCAGGACGATGATCTCCGCGAGGATTTTCTTCTCGCAACCGGCGATCGATCCTTTCGGTGGTAGATTTGAAATTTTAATATCCCACCGGCTCTAATAGTGTGAGCGCAAGCGCGCGCGCGCGCCGCGGAAGGTAGGATTTTTCATAGGGATCGATGATTGGCAACGATTTCGAAATCGACGGAAACTACTTCGTTCCGACGATAGCCCGGGGGAATTTTCAAGTTTATACGAGAAAATCTGGCGAAAGATTTCCGGGTTTCGGGAAGTTCGACGATAAAGTCTAAATTACGAATGAATTTTTGAACTTGTATTCGAGCTTCTCTCCTTTTTTTTCTTTAGACGTTCTCGCGGACACTGATTTCCAATGGAATTTCGTGGATTTCACGTAAAGCGAACGCATCCTTCGATGAATGTTTCAATTAGGCGGAGTTGAAGTTTTTTAATAAGACACAAGTGTGAATTATCCTGGGAGGATCGAATTCGATGTCCCTCGGGTAAAAAAAGACAATTCCATGGTTATTGCATCGAATTCCGTGGAACGCACCCTTCCACTTTTCCCTACGGTGTAATCAATCTCGTTCGGATTAAAACACCGGTAAAGATCTAAACCGTCCAAGATTGATACAGATCCTGACAACACCTAATTCTAAGAGTATCGACAGCGGATTAAACACTCGCGGCTCGCGTAATCCGTTGACGAGAATCGACGCATTCCACGGAAATCGGCTAACAATGGAATTCACCGAATCGCCGCGAAACCTACGGAGGGATTCGTTAGGCGGCAAAGCCAATCCGTTGATTCTCTAATGTTCTAATCAGCCAATTTACCGCACAGAAATATCTCGATAGTCCAATAAAGCACGATGACGCGAGCCAACGAGACGAAGTATCTCATCGTACCCTGTGTATGTGTGTGTGTGTGTGTGTGTGTATTTTTTTTCTTCTTCACCGTAACACGACATAATCGTTGTCGGCTACGAGGATCACCTTGGAACTCGAATTATTTCATGAGTCGGTCGCGGTACTGAAACAAATTCCTCCTGAATCATTCGTAGAAGGGGAAACACGCGTGTTTCGAACGTACAACTTCTAAACCAGTTTTCATACGTCTCTCTCTCCCCGCGCCGTAGGAACGCCTCTTCTTTTCTACGACAAGACCTTTTTGCAGGGGAAAAAAGAAGCATAGGCGATGCCGGAGAGACACTCGGACGGTTTTTTTTTTCTCCATCGGGTTTTATTTTTTATTTCCCCTTTCAAACTGGTTTTACATTCGGCCAATATTGTCGCAGTAAAGTGTTCTTGTTTACCGTGTCGATAAGCTTGTCGCGTATCTTTTAAGCGGGTGCGCTTGTTGGGCGCCAATGGGCGCGGAGAAACGCAGCAGAAGGGAGAGAAGGGCAAAGAGGAGAAGGAGGAGGAGGAGGAAGAGGAGGAGGAGGTGAACTGTCGAGGCGGGAGGGTTTCCAACGCGCTAGAGAGCCGCAGGGTGAGTCTTGGTTCGAGACGAAGGAGAACGAACGGAGAAACGGATAAAGAAGAAATACAAGAAAAGGAAATTGAAGGGACCTAAGGGCAACGAAAAGGGAGAGGCGAGAAAACGAAAGCGAAGGTAGGACGGAAAGGAAAAAATTCATAAGCCTACATTTCGGTGTTTCTGATTTTCTTCTATCTTTCTTAGTGATTCTTCTTTTGCTCGTTTTCTATTTTTTCTTTGTCTTTTTTCCACCCTGTTCTTTTGTAGAAGTCCCCGGCGGGTCGAAATGTTGCATCATCATCGAGAGTCTACCAGTCGTTAACGGAACGAGTCAACACTTGTTAGTATAACAACACAATTAATATGCAAACTCGTGTAAGGGAAATCGAGAATATCTACGGATGCTGGGAAATGACCGGGGCTGAAAACGAAGTCGAGAGAAAAAAAAATTTTCCACCGTCGGACGGACGCGTATCGAATGCCGTGGCGCGGAAAATCTTGGAAAAATCAGTCTTATATTTGTGCGGATTAAACGACTCTGATCATATTTCGCTGGAATATCATACAGGCCGGGAAATATCGCGCATGGCAACGCCGGAGAATGTGAAATAAATTTAATGCAAAATACATACGTATATTTTTTCTACGCGCTATACGGAAGATACGTTGTTAACGGAAAATTCGTGGAAATTACAAAACGAGAGAGTTACATTTCTATGCAAATAACATTATAATAACTTTGAACAATCGAATAGTTCCTATCGTTATTTCTAATCATTATTTCTATCCGATAAACTTTCAAATTTCATGCGAAAAGTCTGTGTGCTTTTGGTCAATCTATTTTCAATATACCAAGTCCGTTAGTGCTATTTTCAACAGTTACGTGTTTGCATCTTAGCAAACCGGGTTTCTCATGTGGATCCATTAAGACTATCGCTACAAACATCGGAAATATTTACCGTACCATATACATGTATTACACATATATCGAGCTATCAGCCTCGACTTATTAATTATTTCGTATAGACAAAAAAAAAATCCGAACGTACGTATAGAGATATTTCTTTATTATGTCTTTCACGTGTCTATTCACAGATATTTCGCGGAAACGCCTTCCATGGCAGCCACGGCAACGGGCTGGTGCGTTTCGGAGTAAGTCTTGCGAACGCAAATAGATCGATAGATCGATGTAACGCATGCAGGGCAAGCGTTTACATGTGCGTGGGCATAAGTTTACCCGATGCTTGTAGATGCATTGGACGAACAGAGATCGCTTTCTGAGCCACATGCCGAATTCCGCGTAAAGCACAGCCGCTGATATCGGAGGAATTGGAAGCTCGTCAATGGCGTTCCAGTTAGGGAATGTACCTTCGTCAAAAGTGGAAGAATACCCGGACGAAGGGAAAACGTAGGGCGAGGTCGAGGGAAAAGGTCAATGGAAATGCGCTATTACAGGATGCTCATAACCGAGGGTGAAAATATTTTTAGACCCCCTGTTAATCCAAATGAGTAGAGTATTGTCTTGCATCGGAGATTGCTATCTAAAGATAGATGCATCTGGATCGAAATATGTTTGTATTACAGCTTTTGTGTGAAACGGCCTTGACGAAATACCGAAAAAGAATTGCTCAGTCAAGGATATTTCTTTTTCAGCGAGAGACCGATTACCGTGACAATCTATCATTTGATCTCGTATTAATATGTAAATACTATTTTAAAGATTCGACGTAATTTAAATAATTAAACGGATGACGTTCCTAAATTTCTTTAAATCTAAGAAGTAACGGTATTCGATAGTTTTATATTAAACGATATTTAGATACAACGTGCCTCGAATCGAAGGTGTTATCAAAGTAACCTTGGTTAAGGGACAAAGAGAAGAAAGGCAGAATGTGGGTGGAGGCGAGGGGGGTATGTACTCGTGAATGTATACTTATTTATCGACGATAAGATATGGCCAACGTTGATGCATGTGGTCACCCATACCAACAATTCAAAAATTGCAGAGCAGCGTACTTTAAGCACGTAATCAAAAACCGCCGATATTACTGTACTCGATATTCGAGTTTTTTTATTTCAACGAACGGGTCGATCGACTTTCAGAAAAAAAATATATAATCAACCCGTCTAACTAAACTGCAACGAATAAAACATGAGTTTCATTGAATCTATAATACAATTACGAAGGAGAAGTTCGCTAATAGAGTCGTAAACGTCAACGCAGTTTTTCTTAAAGCAAATTTCAAGTGGAACACGATTTTAGGCAGTAGACGAGGGCGTCGAAACAACGGCGGAATGATGTCAGCAGGACAAGTACGTGAATTAAGCGACGGTGGAAATTAACCCCCTTAACCCACCCTCTGGATTTACCCCAGGTGCTCGTCAGTGTCCGACCCTGAAACCGGGAGCGTCGTAAACTCGGTTGCTCGTTCGTTTTACTGTCGTAAGAGGGCTGCCCCTTGGAATCCCGCGTGGATCTGCGCCGGTATTCGAAAAGTAAGAATCGTGATTAAACATTAACTACGATACAGGACGAACACTGGTACTCTCCTGTGTCTATTTCACCCGTAGATTTATATCTCCCCTCTCCCCTTCCCGGTTTCTTACATTCAATTACACCTGACGATGAAACCACGTCTGACATAGGTTACAAAAAAAAATAATACGTATAACAGTAGACTTATCCAAACGTAAAATACAATCAACCGTAGTACCGTGCAATTTTCATTAGCGAAGTTTTTCTATACGGTAAAATCAGTTCTAACCGCATGCGCTTTTCTAACACAGACAAACGATGGGATCAGCAAAAGCTGAGTCTTTCAACTTCGACAAACTTGCCGAGTTACCCCTGCTAACTATCGTCAGACCATTTCGTGCACGGTAGCATATCTCAATCCGGAGCGTGGCATAAAATTAGCTCGAAAAGACTTCCACAAACAATCGTCGCCCAGCCTCCACCCCTACCCCTCTCCACCCCTATCCTTCTCCCCCCAAAAAAAGCGTTAAAAAACACCCAGCGAAGAGCCCAGTGAACACTTGTTCATCATTCGCGAGGAGTACGAAAGTCGCGCGACACCAATGCTCATTCATTTCTTCCTACGTCAGTGGCAGTCGGTACACGCATACATACATACACAACCACCCCCCGTGTCGCACACAGCGAAACGTAGCCAGGTGGATAGAGAGAAACAACAACAAAAAAAAGAGAGAAAGAGAAGACAGCGAGAGACAGAGATAAGGAAAGAGAAGAAGAGTAGGAGAGAGCCTCTCGTGAAAATTACCGCCTCGACTATACGGCCCTGAAGAGCGCGTCATCCCCTTTAACCGGGGGATTGAATTTTTCCCCGACGTGGAGCTCCTGGCACAGGGTGCGCACGACTCCGCCGGCCTGAACCCACCCCAACTCTCCACCCATCCCCCCATCAACCCCCCTCCACCCTCCCCCTTCCCTACCCACCCTCCACCTCCCATCCCCCGTTACCGGGAGAGAAAGAGAACGGGAGGAGAGGGTGAGGGTGAAAACGGGGGTGAGAGAAAGAGAGAGAGAGAGAGGTAGAGAGAGATACCCCATCCCACGGCATCCCTTTTCGCGGACAATAATTCTCCAATCGTCGCGGAGGGTTGCCCGTGGCAACTCTTCGCCACGACGGAGGCGACCTGACGAGACGAGCGCGATGAAATTGTCTCCTCCTCTCCTCCTCGTTGTACGCGGTTGTAGAAGGCAAAAAATGCAAGAGCAAGAAGGGTGGCGAGGAGAGGGCCGAGAGAGAAAAAAAATAGAGAGAGGGTGGAGAAAGAGAGAGAGAGAGAGAGAGAGGAAGCGGGATGGTAGGGCGCAAAGTAACAGCACTGTGAGGGAGAGAGGAGGAGGAGGAGGAGGGGGAGGGGGGGGGATGGTTGGGTATTTCGCGTATCTTCTACCCTTGGATATCCTGCGTTTAATCCCCCAGACTATATGCAAGAAGGAACAGTCCTGCGGGGGTCACGATTAAGAAGCACACCGGACCCTACTATTGGCTTCTTTTCGGCCAATGATTTCTTTTTTTTTGTCTTTTATTTTTGTTTCTTTTTTGTTCCTACTACTCGCCTTCAAAGCTGTACCGAGAGACTCCGAGGTACGTAAAAGAACGCGCTAATGTATGGAGGATGATCGGATACGGTGGTGATGGTTGATAGAGGTCGATGAGTTTCGAATGGGGAAGACACTTTTCGTCGGGGAACGAATCCCTCGAGGCTTATTTTCAGATCCACGTACATACTTCTGCCGTTTCTACCTGAATCAATATTATGTAGATCGTCAAGGTACGTTAATAGACGCGCGGTGGAACGAGTTTAACATAATTACCAGTGTCCTGTGTATCATTAGACCACGTATCGAATGTCTTTTCCGCCCCCGGAATAAAGCCTTCTATTATTCGGCTCGGTTACCTCGCGCGGCTTAAAATGACTACAAAACATTGACCCTTCAAACTAATGACAACAATAGCTCTCGTTAAAATCCGTTGCGAGCAGAAGTAACTAACACAAGTCTTCACTGGCGGAGTAATTCGAAACAATTTTTCACCGGGTGCCCGCCGCGTGAACCACCAAGTACCGCACTCGAATTGAACAATCTTCAAACGTGCGTACGTTCTATCTAAAATGAATTCTATGCAATTACTCACGGAGTGCCTAGTGTCATTGCTACGGTACCGCCGACGGAACGTTAATAAGCAAAGCAAAGGGAAAATGGATGAAAACTGCCGTCGACAATGCCAGGAAGTCAAAATTAAAAAAAAAAAAGAAAAACTAAAAAAGAAGAGCGAGAGAAAAGAAGTAAAAAAAAAAAGTGAAAAGTGGCTAGGTAAAAGACTGAAAGACAGAGGCGGAAGAGGAGAGGGAGATCAAAAAAAAAAGGGGGGGATCTTGAAAGAGTAGCCGACGTGTTCGCTTTGACGGATCCCCGTGTCGCCTCAACGACCAAGCGGATTAGCGTCGGGTCGTAAGCGTCCGCCCGTAACGAAGCGTTTCGCGAAGCGCCGGTGCCACGGTAGCTGCCAAACGCCGAAACGATAGGAAGAACAGGAGAAAAAACAGGGGAATGACAGAGGGGAAAAGGGGGGGAGGGGGAGGAGAGGAGAGGAGGAGAACAAGATTCGTGTATCCGGCATACATAATTCGATAGCAGATCGCCGCGGCCGGGTCGACTAATCCAATGGAATATTTTGACACCGGTTCGCGCCTGAGCACGCGAAAAGAAGGAAGATGAAAGGAAGTCGCCCGGAGCGAACCTGCGGAGACGACAAAATTGGTGCACGCGGAGATACTTTGACTGAAACCGCCCAGGTACCACTTTCGGTCCCTTTCAGCCACTCCTTGTAAAGCGGCTTGTGTTGAACGAATCATTGCATAAGTGCTTATGTAGATAGACGCGTAATTAACAGCACGAACAGCTAATTAAATTCGTTTTCGTTCTTTTGAATTATTGATACTTTAATTAACGCTATTGAACTCGTGTAATTTCTAACGATCGACTGACTGTTTACTTACTGTTTTGTTCTATTAGACAATTGACAGGATTAATTTGATCCGATAGGTGAAAAACAACGCGGTGTTTAAAAAAACATTAATCAGACCTTGGATATCGGTAACACAGTGTATTAATTCCCGGATACTTGTCCCGGTGGTTACAAACGAGACAATCGTTAAACACTTATCGATGACCAGGAATTAAAATATCATTAGAAACCGGGGGGGGGGGATGGGTGATTTATGACACGCGGGCGGGCCAAGATTAACATAAAATAACGAATAGATAATAAATTACACACCTATCGATCTGTTCGAACGATAAATCGATAACGCATCGCCGTGGATCAAGACGGCCAGCAGCCTCTGCGTAAGCGTTAAACGTACTACCACGCTAATCGTCCGGAGCAGCCTAAACGCGACTTAATGAAAATGATTTAACCGTGTGCCCGCGGCGGCGCGCACCTTCTTAATTTATCCGCAAATGATTATACACGAATGAGGTACCGCTGCAGGGTTCTTCTATATCCATTTCATATAAAGAGCTTAACGAGCGGATTACAGGAGAAACCTTCGTCCCAACAGAAGGGAGACGCGGTGCCGATTTGATATGGAACGCCCCGTACTAAATGCATATCTCGCATACACGAGTGCGAAGAAGTGCATACAGACTTTTGTGCACGAGCACGCGAAAGCACGTGTACATTGCACAGGCGCACCGCGTATGTACGTATACATGTATGTATGCACCCATGTCGCACACAACCGCGCCGCCAGGCTGCGTATGCGCACTATGTGCATACCGCGCCGTTGATACATGTACGTATATACATAGGTATACGTATAGATACATAGATACGCGCACCTATACGTAACTGTGTACGTTCCGAGTGGTACATAGAGTACCTACATGCGCGTTATGTGCACACAGGTATCTACATATTTCTGAACATACACCACGCCGTTTACACGGATGTGTCTACTCGTGTGCGAGCACGTATGTACATATTATACATGTATGTATATATATGTATACAGATAGAGAACGACCGACAAGCGGGGAGGGCGGGAGGGAAAAAGAGAAGCTGGGATGAAATGAGAGAGACAGACAGACAGAGAGAGGGAGGGAGAGAGAGAGAGAGAAAGAGAGAGAGAGAGAGAGCCAGGGTCGAATGATCAGCCATAAACTGAGTCAGCGGGGATAGTATTGTCCTCCACCTCCCCTCAAGCTGCTCCCCCCGTCCCCCTTCCCTCGATTCTCAACCACCCCATGATTCCACCTCGTCCGCAGACGCGACTTGGAGAGAGGAGAGTCGGGAGAGGAAAGGGGAGAGAGAGAGAGAGAGAGAGAAAGAGAGAGAGAGAGAAGGGGAGAGGGAGTGAGAGAGAGAGAAACGAAGAGAGAAATAGAGAGGTAGAGATGACGCCGTGAAACTATCGTACAGTACGTGTCGTTGGTGGAACTGCTATATTTAGAGTAAGACGACGTTTAATCCTGCCGAATCTGAAATTCCGCTTATTGGCTGATATTAATCATCGACGAGGAATGAAGTTTTCTTTTTTATCTGACGCGTAATTGAGATTGATAGAGGCGAGTTGTAATGGATGCTGGTCCCTTCCGCCGATCGACCGGTGGAAATTTGATCGCGATGACACGACCACGTGGATAAGATACTTTTTGATTTTACGAATTCGAATGAAAGTCGCGTGAAACGTTAGGATCGCGCCCATTTAAACGATCCACTTTCGATTATTCGATTAGAAGTATGTACTTATTTGAAATTTTATCGAATCCGTGTGCCAACGTAACGCGGAAACGCGAACCGTCGAGTGATCGGGAAGTGAAAAGAATGTCAATGGCGTGTCGACTTATAGAGGGTCCAAGTGTGACGCAATAGTCGATAAGAGTTATCTACCTAGAAATCCGCGCAGCCTGCACAGGACAAATGTATTCAGAAGAACACTCGCCCCGCACTTGTCCTATATTACAAGCGTTTCGAGCTTTCTGTTTACCAAGTTTTACAAATCCGTCCGTTCAAATACTGTGTCACAATCACGCGGAATATATCATTATCCGCGATGCACGCGTACTGAAACGCGTACGATCGTATAGAACGATAGACCAAATAGAATAGATGTAGATAGATTTTACTAAAACCGATAGAACGGTGATAAACAAAGGAATACCGGAAACTAGAAAGTAAAAGAATAATTAATTTAATCCCGAGCACACTCGATTACGCGTGAAATAATTATCGAGTAATTCCACGGTAAACGACATTAGAGTTACATCTCTGTATTGAAATTTCTCCTGCATAATTCATGACAACAAACACGTACAGCGGACTTCAAACGTTTTGGGACCATGTACTTCCCCTACTTTCCAAACATTTCCATCGTTACCAAAAACCGCTTATCAGAAACTACTTTTTTCTCTATGTAGCTACAACACCAGCTGCAGGGATAACATATTCGACAAGTGTATGCGGAAGAAAAAGAAAATAGGAACTACAGTATACACTCAGAAGTATGCTACAAGTAGAACTATTTATCGCCAAATCATCGGTAATTTCTCCAGATTTGTAATGTACTCTTCAGTGAAATGTACTTTGTAATGAACTTTGCAGAAGTTTTTAATTAAAATTAGAAATTTTCATAGATTGGTCACTCGACAAAACGTCACCGCCCCGTTTGTTCCATTTTGTCGCCCTACCGAGTCGCCTAGGTGCACAGGGAAATTTTAGATGAAAAACATAAGGGTTAGATGGCCTTCGACCAAAGTACCCACTCGTTATAATCCATACTTCTTCCATATCGCTAGTATCTCTCACTCGTTTCAAGAGCACATCGTTGTATCATTACGGTAAACGTTCTAATTCGATCGGTAGGAATGTTCCCCGGAAAATCTCGCTTGACCGTAGGTAAAAACGGTGAAAAATCCACGTCCATAATTCCACAGCCTCGCAGATATTATTATAAAACCTAGTATACCGTTTACCTCGATGGCATTAGAAAAAAAACAGTTATAATAAGCAAGCGATCGCTAATGAAACTAACGACGTCCAATGCAACGATCCTCTATGACGTATTTATACCTGATTATATTCGCAAGAAGACAGCGGAGGTATGCAAAAAAAAAAAGAAATAAAAAGAAAAAGACGAGAAAGAAATAAAAAAAGAAACAATCACTTGCCCACAGGAGGAAGCTGCTGCTGCTGCACCCTTTTTACACCGACGTATTCTAAAACGACCTTCAATTAATCAACATCGCGAAGTATGAAGTATGGCGAAGACCGGTCGCGTAGAGGCGAGAACGTGAAGACGGCGGTGGGTTGTTGCAACTACTTTGTCGATGTCTAAGACGTGCGTCTAAGGCGGCGAGTGTGAACGGGGCTTAAATCGATCACCGTGAGCAGGAGCGGCCCAAGAAACACGCCCGGTGCATAGCCCGAGGGACGACGGTGAGCAGTGGCATGCAACAGGCCACTAGCTTCGTAGAAAGAGAGATCCGTGGTGGTAAGACCGTTCGGATCAAAGCACTTACGATGGTATTTATGCTCGCTCCTTAGAGCGTCCTTTCGTCCAGGATAAAAACATTCCATTCATCACGGGCACATCACGGAAGCCAATTATCGTGCATCGTTCGTTAATTAAAACCGGTCGTAATACAAAGTGTAACGATAAGTGAGAAAGTTTCCGGTTGCGGTTTAGACGTTGCCAGACATTGTTTCGCAAGCAAAACCGATGATTTTCATACTATAATCTTGGGTGAATAATTTTAACACTCGACGGAATTTATGTATATGATTCTTAGTAAGTATATATGTATGTATATTTGTATATGTATATGTATATATATGCATATATTATAATAATCTCGCCGAGTTTTCCTGCGGCATTGGTTATTGCGCGAAAGGCGTGAATCAATTTCTCGCAGCGTGTTATTTACTTGGACCCTTGTTAACGCTTTAAAGACCCCGATATTATTCCTCGATTTAAAATGGTAAAACGGTTTCATAAAAACCAAGAGAGGACTATATCCTCGTGGAAAATTATAGTTCCGCGTGTAACAAGATCAGTCGATATTACGGGCGTGCGTTCAATATTCTTCGATTATATTCATAATTAAATCTTTAGGAGATTTAATTTTCTTACCTGCCACGCCGCTATGGAACTCCGCCGTAGCAGAAGAGCCGTACAAGTTTATTATAATCGCTAAGCATAAATTTCCTTGGCACTACGTAGAAGCGGCCTTAACCCAATAACGTCGAATGCATTCGCGGGCCTCGGCACAGGGAAAGAGGCCCGATGCACGAAGAGGGTGTCCTTTTCACCCATATCGTACGTAATTGCGAAGACTAACGAAGTTAGTGCTTCGCGGTAACGATAATGAGGACGTCGGAACCCCTAATTAGAGACCGTACCGATTGCCTGTATCTGTATGATACTGGTTCTTGAAAATCGTAAAGAGCATACAACAACAAGGGAATGACGAATAACCAGGAAAGAGAATTATTAGAGAGTCTATACCATTGCGATATTATTACATACGATCGTGACTTATCGCCGTAGAGATTGTGCAACGTAAAGATCAATCTTGGCGGGCGGAAAAGAAGAAAAAAAAAATCACTGATGTGTACCGTTGTTATTACACTTTCTTAACCCTTTGTTCTGCCACGTTACCCGTCGACAGTATTAACCTTTCGGCAGATGCATAAAAATGTCTAATAATAAGTTTCGATAGAGACATAGTATACCGACCGTAGAACGTTGATAATTATAAAACGGTATTAGATGAAATATTCTCTCTCTCTCTCTCTCTCTTATTATATCAAAATTATATCATGGGAAATGAACCGATGGAAATACAGGGATTAACGTAGAGAGCTGGGCGATATGATAACGATTTGTCAAAATTATTTCGGAAATCCTTTTGTAGAATAACTCTCATCGTATTTGCCGGGAATTGATTATCCCACTTTAAAAAGAACACGAAACAGCTATTCGCAGGTCGAGAAATAAATCAACGTAAACGTCCTTCGAAATGCTTCGAAGATGAATCGAAGACCACGTAATAATTTTTCGAAACTGTCGCGTCCGCACAATAACTTGGGGTTAAATTATGCAAAACGCGTAGGCGTGGAGTTTGACCATTGAATCGCGCGCCCGCGCGCAAGCAAATAAAAAAAACACACACACACACACGAGAATGAATGAGAATGAATCCTCGTCCCCGATGTCTGGGGCGCCTTTCCTGAAACAACCAGCTTTGTGGACCTAGCGCATTTATGCGGTTTTATAACTTGTTGGGTTACACCCACTTCTTAGTCAATAGATTTCCCACTGAATAGGTTGCTATCTTTGTATACTCGTTCGAGTGTCCCTAGGGAAAGGATGACGACAAGAAAGGACACAGCCAGGGGTGGAAGATGAAACGGAGATGCGTGTATTATTTCCACTGAAATGCTCTCATCAAGATTGTCCGGGCCTGAATGAGAATTCTTCTTCCGCGACTGAAAACGTTATTCGTGACTGTTGCCGTTTAGATACACAATGTTTTTTTTTTCGAGGAATATAAACAGCGTTTATATATATGTATTATTATTTTTTGGTTGTTGTTGTTTTGTCCTCCTCTTTTTCGAGCACGTTCGTCAAGATGAATGATAACCAGGCTACCAAGGTATTTTATGCAGTGATATTGACCTGAACGAATGTTCTGGGCCTGTCAAAGCCCGGATCCAAGGGACGAAATATTTTTTTGGGCGCGTTGCCAATTGCTGACGTGACCATCCACTGTGTCAGCAGTGCACGTCAGCGACTACGTCCAATGGATGGAGAAGACGAGTAGAAAGTTTTTTCATCGATGGCGAGTACAAAAATCACCCTTTTTCGTAATACCATTATCCTTGTTTATTCCGTACCTCTCAAAAGTATAGTATTATGTCATCTTTCATAACTATATTATATTATAAAAAAAATAAAAAAGACTTTCGTGTACAAGAATATTTAAAAAAAAGAGACTTCGTCCTTTGAAATATAATACGATTTACATTTTTTCTTAATAAGCATGTATCCAACGTCGATAAATACATGTACAGCTTCCGTTATGTCAACTATAAAATTAAGTATCGGTCAGCAGGAAATTTGCGAGAGATAATTTTGTGAGAAAAGCAAGGGCGTCGTTTAACGCCCGCGGCATTGCTTCAAAATCATCGATAATCTCACGCGTGCACCTGCAAATGCCTAACGAGACCCGTGCCACGAGGTGTTAATGACATTAGCGAAACCGTCAGCGTCGAGATAGGACTTGTAACACGGCGGCTCGTTGCCGCTGTAAATATTTATTCGTCGTGGTGCCGCGTAAAATTGAAAATCTTCATAATGTGGGGCCACCGCGGCGCATACTAAGTCTCGTATTAGCATACATCGCTTAAATCTTGATTCGAGTTTATGGCAGGGCCGTAACCGCGAAGGGAGCTTGGGTGAAGGGAAGTCCTGCCTTCGAGGTACTATTTGAAAGAAGAACGAGAGGGGAAGGGAAACGGGGGGAGGGGAGGGTTTTAAGACACAACGGGGTTTTGCGTAATGAATATAGTATACAACGTACTTAGCATTCAATCTACTCACGCTAGTCGTTCTAATTAGAAAGTTCACGGTGAAAACAATGCGATTCATAACAAAAGTCATAGAGTACAATAGTCGTAACTTTTATATAAGTTCACTGTCTTCGTACTGTATTAATTGTATCAAAACCACCTACTCGCACAATGAGATTTCCAACAATATGCCAAGATTTATGAAAATATTATCCGAATGAATGTGTACGGAGTATAATTTATGTTCTCCTAGATTT
Organism: Mimumesa dahlbomi; assembly: GCA_917499265.3. Classification (NCBI taxonomy): domain Eukaryota; kingdom Metazoa; phylum Arthropoda; class Insecta; order Hymenoptera; family Crabronidae; genus Mimumesa; species Mimumesa dahlbomi. The sequence continues at coordinate 9,954,835 of OU824114.1, read as the reverse complement.
ATCCTACATTTGGATCTCATAATTCCTATTTTAATACTCGACCGGTAATATTGCTTACGTATAGTATGTATATACATATATTTTTCCTCGTAAATCGCGTACGTACGAGTGCCATTGATAAACATATCATTCGAACAAACATACCACGGGTATATGTGTACGTATATCGATAGGTTACTCTCACGCATATGATATATAGGACATGTGTCGCACTAGACGCGACAAATGTTAACAGTACCATTATTTTCCTTCATTTTTCCTTTCTCACCTGGCCGTAGAACGACGAACATAGACGTACAAAGCGACACCTTCGATGGTAAAATATTAATTCGCTTTTCCCCGGTATTTCCAGTTTTGGAAACAAAATATCGATCACCTACGAGACGAAAAGCTCGGGCACTCGGAGTCGCGGTGGAATTTTCGCGGATTTAATTCCGAATTAACGCTTCAACGATAGACACCCATTGCTTAATTAAAAGCGCCACGAATACACGTGGGATTCCCAGCGAAGAAATAAAAACGTCTACGAATTCCCACCTGATTATTTGATCCGCGTCCTACCATCTAGTACCGGTTCATTAAATTCTACTTAGAAATTTTCAAAGGACCCCGATGTCAAACGTTTAATTAATAAATCTTAATTACGCAAACCTCCCGTGACTTACGTTCAATTCTCTGTAATAGATTGTCGAACGGATTCAAGTGGCGACGGAAAGAAACTTTCCCGGGTCGACGGAGGTGTCGTCGCCGTCGGGAAATAAAATATGGCGGTCTCGAGGTTGAGCGTCACTGGTGGTCGCGCTGCACGACAAGTGCACCGCTCGACGTGTGTGAGTGGCAACGCTTATATACGTTCCCGACGGTGTTCCCCGGGTACATGCGAACGCATCCGTGCGCGCGTGAATGTGCGTTCGTGCGCGTGTGAACGTAACCCACCGACACTACGGCACGTCCTTCCCACTGTGTCTATGTATATGTATATATATATATATATATATATATATGTATATGTATATGTATACCTAGCCGGTTATGTATAAAAGTATCTTACATACAGTATATAAACATATTACATGAAAAGACGAAGAGAGAGGAAGGAAGGGGCGGACACAAACAGGGTGTCCCCGAAAAAAAAATCGACGTGGGCTCTCGCGGCAATGTTCACGGGTTACGAACCAACGCCTACACACTGGCCGAGAGTTACCTTCGAAAGAGAGAATATAATTGCACGATCGATAAATTCTCCGAACGTGCATCAACAAACGCCATTTTGCTCAAATAACGTATATTTCCGCTAATGAAGTACCTCCTCTCACCCTTCACGCCCCCTGTTCTTCTGTAAAACGTTAATGTACGTTGCCCGTAAAACGTTTCCCCCCTCGATACAACAAACGTAGAAAACTTAGGACCGTCGGACGAAGAAGAAGAAAGAAAGAAAGAAAGAAAGTTAGAAGAAAAAAAAAACGTATTCCCTGTATATCTAAATATATTATACAGATCTATTGATAAGTGTCCATATACATACTTCTTTTTTTTGTACCACAAATTGTACGCGTCATCTACATCTCTAAGCGCGCAATTAAATTTCATTAAAAACACGAGAATCCCCGACCCCGTGTGCGGAAAAGTTACGGGTCGTCTACTTTCTTCACCACCGCGTACATCCAAGGTGAGTACACCGGGCGGCTATATATATGTACCAGGAATAACGCATGTATACATAAGCCATAGATATGTGGACCAACACGCGCCCGTATATAATGTGATATAACACACGTATCCGTCGTTATATACGTACGAGTACGTACGTGTGGGTGAGAGGGTTGGAGAAGGGGTAGCGGGAGAGGGAGGTGTAGAGATGGTAGAGAGAAGGTGGTGGTGGTGGTGGAGGAAAGAGGGGAAGGAGGAGTCGAAGGGAGGAGAAGGTGGAGGAAGAGGTAGAAGAGGTGGAGGAGGACGGCGAAAAGCCGCGGCAGAACTATTGCCCGACGAGGTATTAACGAGCAGCGATACTATTGACGCGGAATCGGTCCAAACATCGGGAAAAAGCGAGACAAAAAATTTGCAATGGGTCCTCGAGCTCTTGGAAAAAATATGCACATGAATACGGTTGACCGAACTCTGTATGGGGGACGAAGAAGAGATATCGTTGTATTAAGAAAGAGTGCCGGAGATCGGTCCTGGATCTTTCAACACGGCTGAATACCCGGATTACCGGTATCGAAATGAACTACGACCGAGTAACGTTTCCCCCGAAGGGTTCTCGACGTGCAAAACTATCCTTAATTTATGTTTACTTAAATGAAAAAACATATGTAACCCATCTACGCCTACGTATTTGTGTACACGGTGTACATATAAAAGAAAACGTCACCTGTCCGACGTATTCGTGTCGATTAATTCGCGGCGAGAAAATAAAACGAAAACAAAACGAAACAAGGGAGGAAAAAAAAAGGAGAAACAAAGGAGAAGAACAAGCAATGCATTTCGGGACGACGTCAAAGCGTAAATTCATTTCTATCTTTTTAATTCAATTACCTTGTAGCGAACCGGTATAGGCGAAAAAGAGACGGACGAAGATTAAAACAGAAACAGAGGAAAAATCTAGACTCGCCTATGAATCGCACACGAACCGTACAGGATATACCACTTCCATTCTATTCTACACCGTTCTACTCTACCGAGGAAACAAAATGAGAGACGCGGGCATACACAGGCAATCAAAAGACACAGAGGAAGGCGGGCCCTTTGAGAATATTAAAAAGCGTTTTTAATTATTTTCATTTTTCGTTTATTTATCCAACGTTGGAATAGACCCGGACGCTGCTGGGTCGGGGCAGTACCCCGGTATACGATCTGACGTCGTACTGTCCCTTGCAGAGGGTAAAATATTGCAACGATGAATGCGCAAACGGCACAAACGACAGAAAACCGGGGAGAGAAGGATCGTTCATAGGACAATACTTGTCCTATCGAGCGCCGGGCACCAGTTTCCACGGGAACGGACCAATTCATCGCGGCCGAATAGCTGACTCGGGAACTTCTATATTCCATGTTTCTTATAACGATTTTCCATATTTTCCTTAGCGCTGCTGAATGAGCGGAATTAGATTTTTGAAGGACTCGCGAATCCAATTCGTTGGCTCGCAAAACTCCAGTTCCAACGTGATAGGACGTTACTTTGTTCAATCTCGTAAAAATAGGTTACACCGAGTGCTGCGCGAGTGTAGATTACGGGATCGTGGAAAATCGATGGGTTTCGGTTAGGCATCTGTTGATCGAATTAAACTGGTATCGGGTTTCGCGCGTTACACGAAGATCCAGTTTTCCGGCCGTTTGCGATTCACGCCGAAGCTAGAGTTTTTACGTGATTCTGCATTGATACGTCAATGAGGAACCTAATTGAGATATTACATTTCTATTTGACTAATTATGATGATTCTCACTTCGATTCATAGCTACTTTTTTTTCTAGAGATAGCATATTTACTTGGCGATACTTCAATCGTTGGTATTCACCCGAATGATTACGTAAAAACTTGAAGACATAGAAGAGGAAACCAAAATAGCCGAAGTCCCGTTACAGTGGCGGTATAATGTTAGTTCAGAGAAGGTTGAAAAAATATGTAGATTCTATGGTTATTCAATGTGTCGGTCTGTCCACGAAGGCACGTGTACACACAGGTTCACATAAATCGGCGGTAATAGGATGAGCTACAAATTAAAATTAGCAGTTAAGCTATCTTTCCTGAAACCGCACAGATAGATAATTACAGGCCTGTCGCGACATCGTAATTTCTTTAACATCTTTATCCACGCACACATCCGCCTCGCCTAGCTGCAGTAACGTATTTTCTTATGTTTAATACCATAAATTACAGAACCCGTCGCTATCAACGCGGCAAAGAATCACTCGACACCTAAATTGAATGCAATTTCCGATGGGAACATTTATAATTCAGAAACAAAGTTCGTAATTTCGTTTCCAACTTCACGAGCGTTACCCATAATTTGGCCAATCTGTATAGTACTCCATTTAACAGACACTCGAAACTACCTGAAATCGAGATTACATTTATCCACGAGACACAGAGCGACACAAAGTCAAGCATGGATACAAAAATATAATATAAACTCATTCTAGGTGCGTGTCCAAGTCCATACCATAAATGTCTATAGTATCAAAAAAAAGAAACAGTCCACACGAAAAGCAAACTCCGAGTCGATATCGAGTCTAACCGAGCGAACCGAAAGGACAAGTCGACTCTGAGACGGTAGGAAACGAGACACGAAGGAACTCGTAGACGAATAGCGGGGATCAATCAAAAAGAAGGCAGAAGCGGGCGATGTAACGGCGTTACGTCTCCGAAGGTCGGAATTCGTTAAACGCGTAGAAACAAACAAGCGTAAGCAGCCGATGAAAAGAAGAAAGATTAAAAGAGAGACTAAGAAAGAAAGAGAGAGAGGGAGAGGAGAGAGACATGGGAAGTTAGTGCACGGGCCAAAGAGAAGATGAAGCACGAGAGAAGCGTCACGAGAAAGAGAAGAAGAAGTAGCAGCAAAGGGAAAGAGGGAACCAGAGAAGCAACGCCGCAACAAAGGACAATTGTTGTCCTGCCGGGGGCGACGTGAACTTTTGCGCCATCGGACAATGCTATTGCCGCCAGCGTGGAGAGCAACCGCGTGACAAAACTTTGCCAGGTTTTACATCAGGATCGGCTCGTCCTCCGCGATCTCTCCTCTCCATCCTCTCTACCTTCCTCCACCACCTCCTCCTCCTCCTCCTCATCCTCCTTCTCCTCCTCCTTCTCTTTTGCTCTCCACCTTCACCTGGCTATGCCGGCAAGGCCCAACCCGCTTCCGAGAACGCATCTACATCTCGAGAAACCGGCCGAATTTTTATACTGCTAGACGGCGCGGGCCCGAAAACAAAACGACCGCTTTTCTGCCAATTACGAGAAAGAAAGAAAGAAAGAAAGAAAGAAAGAAAGGAAGAGAGACGTAAAGAGAGCGCGGTGTCCGACGGGTAGCCAAGAGAGTCGAAGAAAACGAAAAAGATCCTCCCGTGGGAACGACCAGGGAAACGTTTGGGATTTATTACATCAATCTGGAGGGATGAGGAGACGCGAAAAATAAAGTGGGGGGAAAAAATGAAAGAATGAAGGAAGGAAAGAAGGAAGGAAGGAAGGAAGGAAACTCGAGAAACCAGAAAAGTTCCGTGTAGAAAGCGACGGGGTCAACCGGTAACAGTTATCGGACATCTTGTTGCGGTTTAACAGAATTTCCCGCGTTCACGGTTTTAATATACGTTTACCATACGTTTTCAAAAGAATCGCAGACGGCCGGTTCGATGACAGAACGGGGAAACTTCGGATGATGAGTGCAAGGGGCAGATCACAACCGTCGAAGTAATAATCCAGCATCTGCTGGGAATTTCCAGCAAGGAATCTCGACCGTACATTGGACTTTCCTAGAGGTGGCCTAATGATTTCCATGTTTGCGTATAATATATATGTATATGAATGTATGTATGTATGTATGTATGTATGTTGCAAGAGGGTTGGTCGCTGGCAAGGATCTAAAAGGAGCTGGAGTAAGAAACCTGTGGCTGAAAGCAGAGGCTAGACCCCGGGAGATATGCTGATTAAATCCTCCTTGGTATCCGGAGGCATGCTGGCTGTATTAAATAGTTGCAAAGAGACATAGATTCGACCTGCGCAACCACGAGGTTCCTTAGGTAAACGAGGCAATCGCAATTTTCTGCATGAAACGAAAATATTAAGAACCATAATAATAATACTAATAATAATAATAATAATCATGATAATAATAATAAAGATAATAATACAAAAAAAAGAACAACGAACAAACGACAGTAGCGTCGTCGATCTAAAAACGGATTCTGCAGGCGCAAGGACAAGGGATATTCCACGCTGTTATACGCCGTGAAAGCCGACGGGCTTCCAAGGACGTCGAATATCCCGTCTTTAGTCGAAAAAAAAAAAATATTGGAAGGAGACGAGATGCAAATGTATTCGCTTCACGGTGAAGTCAACGGGCGAAAGTGTGCAGAAGGTCAGTCTCCATCAGCGACAGGTGATTACATATACGCACAACGCCGGAATTCAAGGTGGAGGTGAATTACCTGGCTGGGATTTGAGGTTAGGTCGGCACCTTCTCGGGTGACCCTGACTCGACGAGGTCCGCGCGCGTATCCTTCTTCGTTCGGGTATCCTTGATCGATGGTGCGCGTGTTATGTGAAATACCCTCGGTTCGACGATCGAACCGGTGTTGTTCGACGCGTGCGACGCCTCACGCGAATTTCACGTGTGCCGAAAATGTTGACCGGTCAGACGGTTTAACGAGAGGGATCTTTTGATCTTCTACGCGGTAACACGGAAATCGAGAACGCACGATCATCGCGACGGAATAACACGTGAAGAACGTGAATAATAAAACTGGGAGAATTATCAGTTTTATGGTAAAACTGGGTAATCGAAATATCATAAGAAAATTTGATATTAAAGCAACGTTTAGGAAGGATCTATGTATCACGGAAATATCTACCTCGTATACCTAAAATACTTTTAATAAGTCAATGATGTTGATACTATGAAAATATCTGTTTTATGTTTCATACGTTGAGTTACATGTGATACTCAGTGATTTACACGATATGAACTACTTAATGATGAGACCTAAGTTGTTTCAAGAACAACTGACACATAATTTTCAAAATGTTCAATAACTCGGGAAAAAACATGCTCATTTATATTTTCATTTATCGATTCCTTTAGTGGCGTTGGTTGCGCGTGGACAATCTCCGCAGAACGCGCCCACGTGCTCGCGGAGTTAACTTAATTACGGCCAATTAAGCGTCAATTAACCGAGTGGCACACGCGGCTCATAAGCGTATGTAGAGTGGTGGACATCTATTCCGCCATACGACTGTTCGTCAAATTAATGACGTAGGGAACATGGCTCCCGTGCTCGAGATAGAAATTTAATGCATACAAAGGCTGTACATATCTTCGAGCAACGAGCTGCGCACGTAGAAAAATTAATTAATAAGAGAATATTACGATCCAAAGCGTGCCGGTTTTAATAAAATTTCCGCGCAATGCGTAGAAAACGGTTTTGTCTGGGAAAACTCGATATGTGTTTCGACTGAAAATGTTTAATATTTCTCAATTACACAACGAAAAAACTAATATCAATTTAAATACCGCGCAATAAATGGACAGTTTCAAGAACGCAATGAAATTTGCATACCATTGTAAAACAGGAGACTGGTGGTCCCTACGTGAAATTCTCCCGTGTCGGGACGTAAAGTCGTTTCGCAGTTGATAGTGAATTAACCAAAAAATAAAAAAAAGAACGACTTTTTAAACCGTGGGTAAATGATTTTGCTTTTCGAACGGGCGAAACAATTCGGCGCGGTTACGTTGCCAGGATTCGCTGACACCCGCGAGATGGGAAGTCGACGCAATAATTAATCATTCAGCCTCGAATCGACGACAAAAAGCCGACAACTGTCACGTGAACGGAATACGAGAATACTAACTACTGCTGCGACAGACCTAACATCGTCGTGACACGGTGGAAAAACTGCACCGAAAAGTAAATCAATTCTACCCCGCATATAAATGTAAACATAAGAAGAAACAGAGACGTAACAAGCGATGGAAGGCGGGAAAAAAATCTAATAGTGTAAAAGGAGATCGTACTCCACATATGGCACGCGTAAGCGTGAAAGTATTCAAGAACAAGCAGACCACTGAAACGATGAAATAACATCACGCGCGAAGATCAATCAGTCAAATTGTCGCCTGGAGATTGAGATCTCGACGATTCACGAAACCATCGGTTTCGCGGAAATCGATTCTCTGATTACCTCGGCTCATTTGTGCTACATTCGTGAACGTCAAAGAATTCACCGTGAAAGATATCTCGTAGCAGTGCCTACTTTTCTCAGAGAATCACGACTCCGAACGCGAGAAAAAAATAATCGAATGATTACCATGATCCAGGAAAGTAATGTCAGATCTCGCATTTATTTGCATTTGCATAGAAATCCACAATTTCTCTTCCTGCAACCACACCATAATCATAAAACACTCGGTGTTATTCTACGAAGTAAACCCTGTCGGCTTTTCGTACGCTCGAATACACAAGACTATCAATGCAACCTAAATAAACTATCAAAAGCCCGCGTAAGATAAATCAAAACAGTCATGCAAAAAACCAAAAAAAAAGAAATCCACGATGAAATAATTCCGTTTAACGACACGAGCCCTATGTAAAACACGCGAATCACGTGAAAAATCAATTAACCGTATCCACACGAGCCCAGTCCCTTTATTGCCCATATCCATTCCTTTTTCTTTTTCTACACGATACAATCCGGGCTCCCGATTCGATTTCCACCACGTGCCGGTTAATGAAGCGGCACCGAAAGGAAACTGAAAGACTCCGAGCGGTGGTGGTTCGAGGATGAAAGGTAACATGCGTCCGCGTGCGAAAGGGAAAGAGAGAGAGAGAGAGAGGAACTTGACGACAAAAGTCAGCGGCGCTAAAAGCGTCACAGACACGGTAGGCGCATGAATAATAATCTGTGATTAATAGAGCGCTAAGCTGCCGGCGACTCGCGGCATGAATGACCGTAGTACTATTAAGCGGCACGTATATCATATCTATGGCGATATACGCGAGTGTGGCCCGATGTTACCACCGACGAGACGATTTTACGTGTGTCGAGATGAACCGGGGCCGATAGGACCTAATCTTCCGTGACAAGATGCTCGGGTTCGATTTTTACGAAAAGCAGAAAATACTACGAAACATGGTATTATTGGAAATAGAAGCGTTTTTGATTGGTATAAATTGTGAAACGATTTTCATGGTATGTGAGTTAAACGATGTTTTTAACGTAATGTACGGTTGCGTCGATCGACTTGAACGTGAAATTCAAATAATCAAGTAGCAAAACAAAAACCGATTTTATGATTTGATAAATTATTTTATACGAGGTGGATTTTATTTATTCAATGTAAAACGGTATCAGTGCGACGGCAGGGACGCCCACACTGCAAAATAATATATATATGTATATAGTTTCATTCAAACGAACCCGAGCTTAAAATATATGATTATTATATGGGTATATACACACAGTCTACGCGCGGTGTACGTAATACTGTCAGCGATGTAATAAATCGTTTTTCGTCAATTGAATTTTCCACGGAGAATGGATTGATTTGGCCGAAGATAAAATAATTTATGTTGTAAAATGTGGCCGTTGCAACGCACAGAATAATTCCGAACGCTGTCAATGACCTAAATGTTGTTACCATTGCAATTACAATCGCAAACAGGCGGAGTGCGTATTAAGTTATAATTATGTCTAAATGCCGCGGCAAATTGTGTTGTTTTATTGAACAATTTGCTGCACGTGATAAATGTTTGCCCAAAATAATGTATGGTAATACAATTTTCAGCTCGCCCTCGTTGCATAGAGGACCAGTAAAATTCCTAGAAGAAGTCGGATCATCATTTCAAATTTCAATATAACTATCTAAATCAGACCAACAATTGTCAACGACTACATTACATATACATACTTCCCATTTACATAATACTTTAGAATTATTCTAATACCCTTCAATCCCCCAGAAACATATTCAATCCCCAAACCGTAAAAAAAGAAGTATTTCAATGCAAATAAAAAATACATTATTCCCTTAAAAATTCAAATTTCACAACGTTTTTCTCATACCCCCGCAAACATCTTTCTCCGTAACACCTAAGCAAAGTAATATCACCGTATAAATCAACTGTCCCCCCCTCCTCAGGTTTACAACCAACTGTAACACGATCAACGGCATCCCGAACCTAATCTTTAAACACGAACCACCACGACTTACCGCCTCAGAAACTACCCTAGTCGAACTACCCGTATACTTATCCGCCTACGAGGTCCGGCAAACGCGAACTTCACCGTCTGCCGAGTGGATCCTTAGAATCGAATGCTGCAGGACTAGTCCACGGATCCGTGGGGTACAAGTAGAAGCGTAATTTCGGTTCTAACCGTGACCACGGTCATCGGCTGGCGGTTCACCTACGTAATACGTAGTACGTATAAGTGGTAGGTAGGTATGCGCAAACAGCAAACAAGAAGTAGCTACCGACTGCTTCCACAGGTGGTCGGGTCACGAACTGACCCCACTCCAATCCTCCCACCCCCCTCCCCCAACCCCTCTTCACTCTCCTCTCCTCTTTCTCTCGCTTGCTCTCCTCTACACACATATACCTCCCTCCCTCTCTCCATCTTGCTCGCTCTCGCGACTCACTCGAGTCCTGCTTGACCCGTGGCACGTTAGGTTAGGTGTGTAGGTCGGTAGTAGGTCGAGTGAGCCGTCGAAGGAAGGAGAAGGTGACTTCGCGAGTATCTACGACGATTCGTAACGCCGACGTGCCCGTAAAACCCGTCGACATTTCAACCACTTCCTGGCGCCGTCGGGGTAGTTCTCCCTTGCGTCGCTGTGATTTTCGTTCCCTCATCGATAGAAGGGAAGGAAAGATAATCTACGAGATATGCGTCGACATACTTGTCCATAACAATGGTGTTCCCGTAGATTTCTATTGGATTTAATACATTTTTGTTTCATACGGGCTGATCGTACGATATTAGATAAAAGTTGTATGAAAAGGAGAAAAAGAAACGAATATAAGATGACTGATTAGTGTCCCGTTTTTTTTTGTTTGGTGTAAAAGAGAAAGAATAACAGTTGTTAAAAACACTGAGAATAAAGTAGTATTATCTCTGGTAGAAACCTAGATTGCGTGTAGCAAATTTTTGTATACGGTCCGCGCATGGAAAAATCTCAGTAATTAGTAAAAGTGTTTTTTCAGTTGTTAGTCGTTCCTTTTGATCGTTGTAGTGTTTTTATCTGATAAAAGTATACACCGCGTTACGATATTTGTGTAGAGTGAACTACATAATATCACAGAAGAGTGTCGTACCCAACGAAATAACGCGTATTCTCTGCAAAAGTACCACATGTTTTTCAGCATAATCTATGCGACCCAATTTTGGTTATCTACCAGATAGAAGTTATCTACGTCCTCGTATCATACAATGTCATCGTAACGTTTCCACGCCTCGTCTAGGTGTAGAATTTACGATGTCGGATCTACGCACCCATACGGCACCGGAGCAACGTGGTGTGTTGTTGCGTAAGTGCGAAGTAGGGTTCCGACGGAATTCAAGAGGAAGTCAAGGTCGTGATAGATCCAACTTTCCAAATCAGAAGTTCTGTCCGACATTTGCGACGTGGCAATTACCGGCTATTTATAGTGAAGCGCGCAAAATCCTGCGATACACGGCGAACACTTTTTTGCTAACAAAGTACTAATTCATCGGTATACTAAAACATTATCCCATAAAGAGTCGTACTGTTCGGACACTGATGGATAATATGGAATCAGGATGAAAGATTTAGAGAAAAGTAAGAAAAACATCGAGAATACCATGCTAAATGTGTACCACTGACCGTTTTACAAGAACAAAATGTGAACACATGCATACCGATGATTATTAGTCAACGAACTGGGAATCTCGTTCGAATTATTCAGTAGCTAATACGTTTGATAAACATAAGGTCTTCTATATCTATTACCATTACGATATATCTACGAAATAATTTTTCCCTGCTTTTCGTTTGACGTTTAAACTGTAGATTAGATACAACAACAAAAAATAATGTCAAACCTTGAATACATTCGATTAGTCGAGCAACACCGTACGAAAAGATTTTCAACTGATTTTCTAAATATTTTGATTTATTCAAGCGAAAGAGAAAAAGAAGCTACCTGCAATTAGTTTGGGGTGCATTTACTTAAGGAGGGTCTGTCATAAAAGGCAACCGAAATAATGCGAATTATATTCACGGATTGCTAATCCGTTCCGTTTGTCCAATTTGTCGTTAAACGTTCCACTCAAACATAAATGGACCGGGGAACCATTTCGAACCAGTCTGGGCAGCCACGTTTCGAAGTCTGAACCAAGAGAGAACCAGGTTGCACCGCACGGTTGCCCGGTTGCTTTCAGTCGTAGGATGCTGAAGGCACTGCGGTTGCCATGGCAACCCACCACCACCGCAGCCCGATGTAATTATTTGAAAAACGCCCGCCGCAGCCCCATCCACCGCCCACCACCCCCGGGGGGTTGCTAGTACAGGATGATGCAAAAGTAGCCGACAGACTTTTGCATCGGAGGTAATCGACGGTATCGTCATATTCATTAATTACTGAACATACTATTACATCTTGCAGCTTTCGTATAATTCTACGGATAGATAAGGGTTGAAAAGGACAAATATACAGATATTTTTAACCGTTGGATATATGTAGTGGAGAAACTTAAGGTTTGTCTGAAATGTATGGAGGGAAATGGAAGTTTAGAATAAAATGAATTATCAAGAAATATTAAATAGAATCTATGCGATGTGATATTTTCTAAGTTAGGATATTAAATAGTCATTACGAACGTGTCACGCTTATTGGAAATTCATTAAGGCTGTCCTGTACTATATGTAATCGGTGAATGTGTATTAACATAACCCCGATGTGTTTGAAAAACAGAATGCGTAAATAAGTAATCGAACATGTCGATTGGAATGTATGCACTTTAAAATAATGTAGGTGTTTTAAAAATGGCATTGTGCTACTCGTATCTCTATGTAAAAAAAAGAGAATGCCTCTACAATGATCTTCATTGTTTAGCTATGATTCTTAAAGACAATTCTTTCCTTCAGCAGTTATTCATACATTTAAATTTAGAACTGAGAGTATGCAGAATGCACGACATGGCGAGCTTGGTGTATTAATATTCATGTATCTTGAAAGAAGCAGGGTTTTTCAAGTCGACGAGCATTCGTGTCGGATATTTCTCAAGGGAAAATTTGTGGGGCGAGCAAAGAGTGCTCGGAATAAACAGACAAGGGACGATTACGTTGACTGGTAAATGCCAGTTATGAACAATAATGCATAGAGTATTCCTGTTTCTAACAAATTCTTCTCCCTTGATGACAAATAATTGTCGACGATGTATTGTCGAAGGTAAAAACAAAACAACAGGGTAGTTAAGTTTCTCTCAATCATCCGTACAAGCTTCACCCTAACGTTATATCCGATTTTATTCCAACTGTTCTTTGACAACATAGTCTTTCCATTTTCACCCTGATTATTCCAAAACAATCTACGTTATTCTTTTTCGCGGCAACTGGCAATTTTAACTAATGACTTTAAAAACTCTCTGGCACTGAACATCTTCAGCTCGTCGTAGTTAAACTGTTAAACAAAAGTTATCCAAATAAGCGTACTTCAGGTTGGAATGATTATTCAAAGCGTAGAAATGAAATTTCTGCTTTCAAACGATCTGAAATGCGTTCAAGAATAATATAGTTCATGCTTTTCATAGCGGTGTTATTCTTGTATGAACGGTGTATTAATAGCATCCAATCGCGGAGTGATTTGTTTCGTAATAACTGAACGGCATGCCACAATTAGAGTGCCAGTAATTAAGAAACAAGCATGAGAAATGGAAAACGCGTCATAGCGAACAAGATTTTAAATGCCTACTAGATTTGTAGACACAGCATCGTCGTGTACACGGTAATACAAGTGGTGCGAGATAATAATGTACATGGCAGAGCGTAATACCGTATCACTGGAATATATCTTGGGGCTATATCATACCGTTAATGAATTTGTAACACGTGCCTTGCCGATTATCCATGCGCCATTTATATATGTATAAATCGTCTGGCTTCCTTTAACTCATATCACTGTACAACAAGTTTCTTACACAACTTAGTAACACAATCGACGACATGCAGAAAGTATGCAAAAAAGATTCGATAATTTGTTACTCTTCCAACCAGTAGTAAAAACATAATTAATTTCTGTCTAATGAATCAACTATTAACGTAAACAATTTCCCGTACAAAAAACTTAGAAATCGTAGAAATCATTCTAACGATTGATTAACCATGAAAGGAGTATTAAACATGTGGATTTAGAACGTAGATATTCGTGTAATAGATCCAACGAGTATTTCCATGACGGTGAGTCCAATAGGAAAAGAAAGGTATTTTCAGGTGAGAATAAGAAACGTGTGAAATTGACTCTTGATACGGAGTGTACGCATGTTGCACCCCTTTTCCTATCCCTTCGCATCTACGTACCTGAATGCTCAAGGGTGTACATAACACGACTGTCGGAGTATGGGTCAGAAATCGCAAATGTGTAAATATACGGAGAGCTTGTCATGGGGAGGTGTACCGAGCTTACCCGCTTGGCCACCTCGCCAAGTGCCTCGTGGGAGTAAATGCGGCTGAGTAAAAATTATAATTAGAATTATACGTCCTTACGACGCCCTCGGAATTCGTGTTCAGCCATCAGGATTAGACGTAGGATTAGATTACGGTTACGTGAGCAGTATGCTCGAAAGTAAAGGTTTCTCATACGTAATTTCGTATCCGCATTGTACGTGTCGCAGCGTACTGCAAACAAGGAAGTAATACAATTGAGAATTCCAACGAATACAGAGTAAGTTCATGAATACATGTATATATATGTACATATATACAATATACATACAATATTAATTTTAAGCATGAAAGAAACAAAAAATTAGATCTCCGTACCTACTTCCAACGGTTCGTCGGACTATCGCAAACGTTTGACACGTGAAACGCAAGGAAAAACCAGATACCCACTTATACCAAATCTTATATACATACATAAAAAAAAACGAAACCAGTTTCCTGACAAACTACAAGATGGCAAAGATTACGTTGCGATAGAAATCTCAACGAATACGAACGCTGGAATCGACGAAAAGTCATTCACTTCCCACAGGTAGGAAAGAAAAAATCGTCAATCAAGGAGTGATAGTTGAAAGAAGGCGAGACATAAAAGTCCGACAGAAGACCGTGGTAGTAGCACCGTTCACGTAACTTACAATTACTATAGCACGTCCAATTACCGACGTGTTAACGAGCCCAAAGTAAAATCAGTGCCGGCGGGACGGACAGAATCGGTTTCCACGATCGACAATCGAAGGAGGCCTCTCCCTTCCGCGGGTTTCTAACCGTGTCTTGAACAACGTGACGGAGGTCCACGAAGAAGGGAGACGCGAACGGAGAAGGTGGCCCGAAGAGAAGACGAAGGAAGAGAGAGAATGAGAGAGAGAGAGAGAGAGAGAGAGAGAGAGAGAGAGAGAGAGAGAGAGAGAGAAAGGGAGAGAGAGAGAGAGAGGTTCGTGGCGATGCTCACTTGTTGCTCGCTCGACTAATTGCCAAGTAATTGGCCCCGTACCCCCGCTCGTATAAAGTTTGCTTCATTGTCTTTAATAACGCCGTGACCTGTGCTAATGGCTCACGTCGCATTCGTCGGGAAAGGGGAACTCGCTGGTTTCGATGAGAAGGATCGAGTAGCTCGCGCCGCGGAGAAAGAGCCGGAAATTGCCGAAGAAATGGAAAACGGCGGGAAACGCGTAAAGCCGGATGAAATAATGGTTTTCCGCACTTGAACGGAATTCGGTTTTTGTCAGAGACACCGTCGGGGACGTGGTTTTTTCATCTCTTTTTATTAATTGGTGTTTCTTCGATAAAAGTTTGCGGTTCGCGTAAAAATCGCCGATTATAATTTTAAGCTTCGTTTGACTTGGTATTTATAGTTAATAATTATCCGTTGAAGAATATAGAATTTTGAAAATGATATGCGTGAGTTATTTTCTCGTTGTTCTATTCTTTCTGATTATTTATTGAAATTATTGCCGAGTTTATACTGTGGTAAAATTATCTTGAACACAGCTTCGCTACGCCGCTATGTGTAATTTAAAAGTTAATATGATATATTAGGGGTACACAGACTTCCATAAGGAGCACGCAACGAGTGATTTGTGGCGTGATTTCAGAAAAATGCTCGCCTCCTAACTGAGTATTATCATAATTTTTAACTTGATTCCGGGGACTTTTCCGTGAGTGTAGTCGTTACGAAGTTGACGCGTTTGCCATGACCATTTACCCCACCTGCGCCACTTTCCCTGGGGGTCATCCCCTCGACCGCCCTTCTATGCAATTAGCACAAATGCGACCTTACTCGAGGCTGTTTCAACGCGCGAGGAAATTTCTTTTACGAGATAGACGTTACAAAGGAAGACATTTGACGATGACCGATCGACCGAACGCTTATCAATGAACATCGTATGTTTTCGTTGCATAAATCATTTTCTATTATCAATTATATTACATACATTCCGCATTGGAAATGTATGGTTTTGTTGAATTTATATAGATTTGATACGAGGATGTAGACATATTGTGTAATTATAAAATGTAATAATAATTGCAAATACAAATGATAATTGCCAGAAGCGAATCGCGATACGCACCGAAGGAACTACATTTCTAAGCAAAAGAATGCCGTTTACCATTCGCCACTTGCAACAATTTTAATTTCCAGCACTTTTCGTTCTTTGCACGGAAGCCGTTAAAGAGAAGGGAAGGACCGAACAAGGACCGAGGATATGAGAAGCTGAAAAGGTCGCGTTCCTGACATTCTGGTGGCGAAACCCAAGCTACCATCGCGTGTTACCAATTAGTAGATACCACGGGAAATTTCTAATTTGACGAGGAACTCGTTAGATACAACATGATTAAAATGAAAAGCACAACGTTTCGTGAAATACACGCGAAACGAAAGAAACCACGACTATTAACACCTAATACCAAGTCTCCAAGTTCTCATTGGTCGCAAAACCACTCCGGAAATGACATTTTCCATTTGAAACTTCTCTAAATACGTGTGCCGGAACCTATTCATAATAATTTCCGTCGGTTCAAATTAAAATAGTTCTCGTTTAATATAAAATTTCAACGAATCACCGAACAGTTGGAGTATACCACTTGCCACACGTCCCTGTAAAACACGTGTCCGACAATTAAGCGGCAATAAAGTTTAACTCTACACTTTTCAATGCGCGTTCACGTCGACAGCCTATCCCGGAAAGAACAATGATATTCCGATCGAAGGGTTAAAACGTCTAGAAACATTGTTCCCAACGGGCACCTTGGTTGAGTCTATTCTACACGGAAACGAAAGCCTGGGCGCAGCATCCGTAAGCCCTAGAAACGAGGACAATCCGTCCATGACCAGATGTGCGATTGTGCGAGGAATCGAGAGTGACTCATTCCCCGATGGCACATAAGGGCGCACAGACGTTGGAGGACCAATACACGTGCGCACCGCGTACAAACCGTCCCGTCTACATACATACGTTATTACGTACGTGGTGCATCGTAACTAATTGTTTCCTGGTGGCGCATCACGCGCGTACGTGTCCGATTTTGTGGAACACCCGTGGAACACGATTCACGCAAATCGGTGTGTCCACTGTCGCCGACGGAATAATATCAGGGTTTACTCGAGTACACGTATATAGGTATATACACGTCGATGTATGAAGTTCCCTCGTTCATCGGTGGTATGATATAGAGGGGTACTTCATCTATTCGAGAAAACTCTAACTCGATGGTAGAAGAAGTTTGACGTAGTGCATGGGTTGGAAATTTAGTTACGGAATATATAAAGTAACCGGAGAACTGATGAAAACATTTTAATTATCGAGAAGATTGAAAAATTTATTGGGATAATTATGTACTTTGGAAACGAGAGGATAGAGATAGAGAGAGATGTATGGACCACCGGAAGGACGAAGTTAATGTAAAATCGTGGAACATTGTGGAATTCGATGATCATAGGTAAATGGCTGATTCAGGAATTTCAAGATGTTTATTCGTATTATTAAATGCATCATGGTATAACTGTAATTACGCGGTTTTTGTACAGTTAGGTTTAAGGGTAATTTGCAACTGCAATATTTAATGCCGGTTAGACAGTAATTCCGAAATCACAATAATCTTTTGCTTTTATTAAGCATTCAACACCTGCGTACAAGCATAATCCTCTCGGCGACTATATTACTGGAACTCGGGACGTAGCGCAGGATAAACATAAACGGCTGATAATACAACAAAATTCATACACTCAGAAAATTTCCTTCCTCAACGCCGAGGTATAAATGTCCATACTAAATATTCACACGCATTCTCCGGTATACGCGAATGTAGCTGTAGAATTACTGTTTAATACACCGAGACACGAATCTCAATATATTATTCACGCATGGACAACTCGCCGATTTCCATGGGCTCTCGATAGAAGCATCGTTGAAAGGGCTACTTGCTGACTACCCTAAATCAACCGGGCAAAACTGATAATCACGTTGAAGCATATTCGGCGAAAACCGGAAATAGCGAAGTAAACGTTATATTAAAAAACGCGACATAATTATTGTTCCAATAATTTGCAAAACAAAACCTTCTCTTTTCACCTCTACGTCAAAACATATGAAACAACATTCTAATTTTCAAAATTCAAATTTCATCTCCAGACGTGAAATCTCTGTACACGATGTCTACATAGACACATTAGTGTTGCAAACGTATAAAATATCTCGTTCACTCTTACATATCGTTGGGAAATGAAATTTAGTAAAAAGTCGATAAGTGGAAGTTTCAAGTTAAGACTAAGAAAATCATTTCCTTTCTGACATGGTACATCCTGAACTTCTTTATCGAAATAGAGAAACATATCGCCGTTGCACTACACGGTCGGTGAATAAAGAATGGTAAGTCGAGTGCATTGTAATGTGACGACCACGGATACTGCGTAGATACCTCTGCAGGTCGCTGACCATACCCAACGTTTAACGCTAGTGTACCGTTACACACAGTCTGCAGGGTGCCAATCGTTTCTTATCCGGGTTAAAACTCGTTAAGGCACCCCAACATACCTTTCGAAATAAAACAGTTTATGACACTCTGTATATTACCGTTTTCGTTCAGGTAACATTGTTGAGAGTAAAGGTACCTAGTCGAGCTCGTAATGTAACTTCCTGGCTTCATTTACCGTAAAATGTACAAAATGAATTCTACTAATATTTCAGATACCGAAAAATCTGCAGTATTTTGCTTGAATTAGTAATAGGTAGAATTTTGTATTAGTTTTATAATTTTGTATTAATGGACAATTAAAATTTATTATACGTCGCAGTGTAAATATCATCATCTATCTCAAAACTCCCTGGCACGAAATAATCGAAAAATATTTTATACTCAGGTCTATCAAGAAGTTTCACGAAATTTCATACGGCACGCGGAATAAAGAATTTCTGCGCTCGGATCAGGTAAAAATTTGTATTGGGAACTACTGTTTGCACGAAAGATTAGAAGACTAGAACATCCTATGGGAAGGTCGGAGCTCTAAACGCCGCTGTACCTTTTCGCGTGACGTCGTGAGAAATAAGGGAAGACGTGAATAAAAATTAGCAGAAGTCCACGGAGGAAAACAGAAGTGCTCTACCCCGAAATTGGAATTCGCGGGTCTGTACAGAACACGAAGACGGGTAAATGCCGGAGGACATGGCAAAGAAGGATACCAAGGGAAAGACGAGAGAAAGAAGACGACGAGAATATCGGAGACAGAGAATCTCAGCGACGCGCCGGCTAGACGGCATCGTAAACTTCGGCGAGGAACTTTTGAATTTTAGTAAGAGGCGTTCTTTCTCTATCTCGAGCCATCCTCTCTATTACCCTCCACCTACCGGCAGCTCTCTCATCTCGGCCCTATAAATTAGAGGTTCCCATTTCAACTGCAACTGTTAGACCTCGTCGCACACTCACACCGATTAGCGAAATTTCCACGCTGTAATATCGGAAGACCCAAGTGGCGTGTACGTGGTGTAATTCCACGTCAGGACGGGTAGAGGTCGCTAGGAGTATCGAAAAAAAGGATAAGGTTTGCTTCCTGACTAGGGATGATGCACCAAAAATGCAGGGAGTCAATAATATATTGTTAATTCAGCAAAGTTGAAACCTGGCCAAGTATTAAGCTACTGTATTGCGGCTAAAAAGAACGATATGCACTATTGTCTCGCGTGTACGGGTAACAACAAGAAAAAAACAACAAAATACATTCGAACGGGACGAAATTATGGATTTTTATTTTATTTCCCCGACCTGGTCGAACGGGTTTTTAAAATGCTATTAATTGTATTTTGTAAATTGCCAACGGCCGCCGCTAGAATTGTATTTGCAGATTTCAGATTATCGGGAATGGAAGCGAAATCATAATTTTCACGGATGCAACGATAAAAAGATACGATATACATAGAGATATAAAAATGCTCGGTTTTAAATAATGTCGATATAATTTCGAATCTACCGTTCGTTTTTATCTGAACATTAAAAATTTCGCGAGAAATGATTCGCGTGAAATGATCTAACATTAGAACGAACTTTTTAACTTTTCAACTTTTATAACTGCTCGGCTCGTATATATACGGTTTAAAACTTTTGCTCTTATCCAGCTTGAACCTCTCTGTAAAGTCTAAAACGAATGTCAAGTAATGTTTTCGAAAATTATTCTTTTCATCGTGCCAGTAACATAGGAACAAACGTTGCATACGTTCTACGGTAAATGTCAGCGTTCAAGATTGAAAACTAGATAGAAGTTCTCTTATTCTCGTATGTGGTTCCGATTTATCAAACGTCGCAATTAAGTTAATAACGTAATTCTCGACGCACCCGAATCAAGTAATAATATATCACTAACTTATATTCATTTCATATCAATATCATCAAACATACTTATATGTAGTACTCAATCAATATTACTTCTCTTACACATTAAATCTACACCATTTACAACCTATTAAATAAGACACAACTAATTATAAGTTACAAGTAATTCCTATCTACCTAACAGATATTTACTAATAATTGAGGTATCAGAGGAAAGATAATGATAAGATTATCGCTACCTTTCTTCCACAGATCGTTGGATAAAATAATCCCACCGCTATTTTAGTTTCTTAATCCCTTCGTCTAGTAATACGTACGAACATTATTCAATTACAAAAGACACAAACTAGTCTCTGTAATAACACACCCCCGAGATCATTCGGAACATGAGCATTCAACGCCTCCGCCGTCCTTCATCAGCAGTTTTACAGATGTACGAGTAACAACCTAGTACACGGTGTTCCCGTAGCATCGTTGGTATTTAGATGAAGGGCGGATAGTTGCACTAAAGCCCAGTTTTTTCGTTGTTGCTCACCGTGTACTTAGCATAGAAACGTCCTTCCGGGTCATAGGTATTCAGATTTTCTGTTCCCGGCACCTAGCTTCCTCCAGGATTCGCGAAGGGTGCCGCTACTTGCGGAGGGTGGCTTCAAGGGGACGAGAGAGAGGCAGCTAGAGACAAGGAGGGGTAGTTAGGAAGGGGGGGGGGACAAAACGGAAAGGGGAGAATGGAGGTAGCAAAGGAAGCAGGCAGCTATAAAGAGAGAAGGAGGTGGAAAAAGAGAGAAAGAAAAAGAGACGGAGAGAGAGAAAAAGAGAGAGGGGATAATTCCACGGCTAAATATCGGTAAAAATCAATACTATCTCTTTCCTCGGTGCAACGCCATCGGAGCTAATAATGCACGAGAACGTGGACCATCGAAAAGATTGACATATAATTTCTATTTGAATTCGAATGTTTAATTATCATGTCTGGAAGATAATGGTTTTCGAGCAGGGATATATTGATCGCAGAATGTATCAGGGAGAAATCATTCTTTGAGGAAACTTTACTGAGTGTGTCATTTAACATTGAACAATAAAAATGGTAAAATATTCAAATACTATAGTATAAGTTATACATTCGGTGGATTAATCAGTACTTAATCCGAGATCGATCGACGAAAGTTTTTCTTAAAAAGAAACATCAAGGGTACAAGGAAAATGAAATAGCTGGACACTTCCTATCAATAAGTAAAGTTTTACCAACAGTGTAGATTATAATTATCGATAAAAACGACTCTAAGGAAGTAAGTATACTAATATGAACGGTGAATAAAGTGAACGGAACGTCGGATATCAAAGAAATACTCCGAGGAGAAGAACGAAATATTCCAAAGTTGCAAAACAAGTCGCAGAAGAAAATTATTAACCATAAATTCAAGGTAGTACGAGACAGTGGCTGATACATGGCGTCTCGTTGCTATTTCCAAGTGTAATGCAAGTTATACATATTTTCTATGCAACTGCATTACAGTGAGGGATGCAGCCTTATAAGGTGTCACGTGATACTGTAAAAGTGTCCCCATTATTTTCCCCAATTTCCAGTTGTATTTTTAACTAGTCAAATCTTGTAAAATACATAACTATACTTTTTCTCAAGTTCAAATTATTACCAGGTAATATTGAAACATGACAGTGCTTCCATGCCGTTCCCAGACATTAATTTAAAAGACGTTTCAAAGTTTTCTCGATGAAGCAATATAAACGTATCTCATTTACAAAATTCTATATAACAAATACAGGGAAATACATAAATTATCTGAAAGCATAAAATTCTCTATAATTCTACGGTATTAAACATATCCCTAATAAACGTTCTTATATAAATCTCGTAATTACCAACCTACGCCTCTCAAGAATATTTTTCCAAAAATCTCCCCATTACCATACATTCCTACCAATCGTTCATTCTAACCGGCAAGAAGAAAATCCCGCATTACGTATCCTACTAACTGTTCACTAAATGTATCAATTACGTTCTTATTCGTATAGGAATGCAATCCAACCGTGACGAGATTAGTCACGCATAATACATTGTTCCCATTACCATCTAAATGCAGCCAAACTTAATTATAGCGAACAAAACGAACCCGAACCGTATCGACCTAATCAACGAATGACAAACCGGAACGGGAAACTTTCAAATGTCCATGGGGTACCGATCAATTACGTGGCTCTGTCCAAGGAACGTGGAATAAACAAACCCTCCTTGCGGGTGGAAGGATCGGGGCGGTCAAGCGACCGCTATAAAGCGATACGAATTTCTCCTGCTCGTTTTCTCAAACGCTCCGGGAGTAACAGCGTGGAACCGCGGTTCGACCACGACCTGAGACAAACGGTAACGAAACGCACGCCGGAGATCCCGACGTTCCGAGATCCCTTTACACGCGAAAGTGTAAACGGTGGTGGCAGACGCACGAGCGAGCTGCTCGGCCCGACCGACGAATCGCCACCCCGTCCTCACCCTTCTACCTACACCTATAACCCTCCCCCCACCCCTCTCTCTCACTCTCTCTCTCTCTCTCTCTGCCCACCTTCCCCAACCCAGCAACCAAGGAGAAACTGGAGGGAGAAGGGAACTCGAGTGGTTCTCAACGAACTTCTTCTTCTCTCTCGTTGTTTTTGGGGGGGCGCGACTTTCAATTACGGAAACTTGTTTTCCGTTCAAGTTTTATGTTACGTGTTAGTGCGGAAACTAATGGCTGAACATCGTCTCTTACACCGATGGATAGCAAAATCTGTATCGTAGATACGACGGTTTTGTTGGTGAATTTATAAAGGGATAAGGTTTATGAAAATTGTGATAATTAATTTTGGGAAAAATTATTGATCTATGGATGTATTCTGGATAGACGGATATTCAGCATAGAACATATGTTTATTTTTAGTTAATATTGTACGATAGTTTATCGTATGCATATTGCGTGGAAAGTTTCAGATACCGATATTTTCAAATATCGAAAGAATTTTATGAAATATTACAGGCAACCCGTCAAGTTACTGCAGATCAGTTTTCGAGATACACTTGAAAAAGCTCGCATCTTTCTTGAATGCCGAATTCAGAAAAAGTATTCTTTCGAATAAATTTCTTCTAGCACGAATATAGATCAAAGAATACCACACTATTCTATTATTACTAAAATATAATGAATCTTTAAAAATCGTAAGCTTCGAACAATCATAATTTATCTCACAACAAATTTGTTTTCCGAATCCTATGAATACTCTATGCATTTTAATTGTCGACTTATGCTCGAGATATCTTATCTATCCAGCAGCCACCTCGCATTGATCGACTCTCTCCGGTCTTTAGTATGTCTTGCTCTAAGAATCATGAGAGAATAGAATCGTCCAACCGTGGCGCAAGGTGAAAGGACAAGAAAGGAAGATGACAAATAATTTGCAGACAACGGTACGGTTAGATATCGTGAAAAATTAAAATACAGGAAATATGAGAACCTTCGTACCACCCCAATCCCCCACCCCTCCCGCCACTCGTTGGTTCACCCGCCCTCCATAACACGGGGTGGCTAGGAGGGTTTAGGGAGAAAAGGGGAGGTGGGTCGCGTACAACCTTCTACAAAAGTATAGCGTCACCTTCTGCGGTACAATCGGTGCCAAAAGCATAACACCCTTATTTTATTTCAGTCTCTCGCCCTCTGAAACAATACCCGCCGGTAGTTACAACGAAATAAAAAAAAGACAGACTGCAGAAGTCCGCTTTATTCACGCTAATTTATCTTGCTGCAATTTCTTTGCTTCTTTGCTCTGGAGTGCGTCTCCCGCGGGAAAAGAGGCAGGGTGGGGAGGGGGGGGGGGCGAAGAAGTGCGAACTAAGTTGCGACAGGTAGACAATTATTCAACGTCGAGAAAATTATAGGACTAGCGGGGGTTAATTAAAGCTTGACAGGAATTAAAATTCATATTAGGAGACCTGCGTTCATGATCGTATCACTACTGTTACATAAATCCTCGCTAAGTTGAGGCTGGTTGTTTATGTGGTTCATGTATGTTGTAAATTAACGCCGCATGCAACATTATTTCTTACGGTTATAAAGAGTATATATTTTGCTGTATAAATTAGCAGTCTATTTCGCGAACCTTCCGGCAGCGACTGCATACTATGTTGTCAAGATTATACTCGGGGAAGTGAGTACACTTGACAATCAAAGTTCGTCATTATCGCAGAACGATCTTGCGGTACAATTTTGCAATATCTCTATAATAAGGTAACAGTTGCACTATTTTATGATAGCCGCGAGGAGTACGTTCAAATTGTCCGCTGCTACCGGCATATTTTAAATATATAATTTCTACCATCAATTTTATGGATCAGATAAAAGTCATATTAAAATATTCCGAAATCTGGTTACATATATTCTTATGTATAATACCCAATCATTAACCCGAGATAATTAGTAATTTATGCAGTGAAAAAAAATGTGTAACAAATATAATACCACTAACTTTGAATTATAGTAGATCTAGATCGTAAAATCTGTCTAATATTAGAATATTGCGATTCTAACGTGTTTACACCATCACACCGACAATTTATCGAGATTTACCGTACTTATAAACACAAACGCATGTAGATACACACAAGTAGAATTTTTATATGCCTATATATAAGTCCCAGAATGAACTATATAAAGATAAGTAACAACCCTATTTATGGAATATACGTTTAACAGTTTCCTTGCATTCTACAGACAGCCAACTGTCGCTGGAAATTACTGCCGTGAATGTTACGGAATTTTTCGTAATTCATTTCAAGTATCAGTGTCATCGTAGAAAAAATTCTAATAACACATACGAACTCCCTCGCTCGATTTAGCGTCTGAGTGGTGCGAGTCATAGCTTCAGAAACGCCTGTTACAACACTATTTGAAAAACTGGTTCACGCCATTTACGTGGTAGAGTCAACCCTACATAGATTATACGTATATACAGCGTGGGTTCGAAAAACGGCACAAACCGACTGTTGAAGTGAAAAGACAATTTCTAGTGATCTAATCGTCAAATGACAATAATTACTCGATAACCTTTTGCTAAATACAATAATGTGTGAGAGTATTGTATATAATTTTCATTTTGAAATACAACGAATATTATACGGGTAACAAAAGATTCTTCGTAACTTATATTAACAGTAACAAAATACGATTAAATATTTGTCACATGTAATAAAATTATATCGTGAAATTAAATAGAATCCTACCGATCGCTACATGGAATTGATTACTTAGTGTCTCGTAATTACTCTCGATCGTAACTATAACTCAACCAGAGGTAAACAGAGTCAACGACCCTCGTACATCGCTAACATTCCTGAAAGATCTTTAGCGCCTACATCCACGCGATCTATTTAGATGGCCTCACCCTGTATGTAAGTGCTTTCGAGAACGAGTTATCTGGCAGTATGAGAAGCATTTGTCTTGACGACGATGCGAACGATTGAGACGGTTCCTAAAGGGCACAAATGCACCCGCGTTCAAGCAGGACTATCAGTAAGAATGCGGACTAACCGGGAGACGAGTAATAAATAACTGTGGCTACCTGTGGACCACGTTATCTAGGAATGTCAACACGGCCACAACGTCCGACACGCTGTGCTCTTATGTTTTACATATTGATACCGTTGCGCCGCTGTGCAACTTTACGCGGAGTAAAGAAAGAATTCGTCGAAAAGTTTCGGTGTAAAACGGCTGTACATACCCCCAAGATTCTGAGACCCGAATAAACTTTTCTCCCGCTATGCCTTAATGATAAGGCTGTATT
This sequence comes from Mimumesa dahlbomi, assembly GCA_917499265.3. NCBI lineage: Eukaryota > Metazoa > Arthropoda > Insecta > Hymenoptera > Crabronidae > Mimumesa > Mimumesa dahlbomi. The sequence goes on along the minus strand of OU824114.1, from coordinate 9,928,301 downwards.
ATATTATATGTTCCGAATAAAATGTACAGTTAACGTGTTTGACGTTTTTAGTTTAGATACCGAATATAAAATATGGTAATTCACATTGAATTACGTTGCTAATAATCGCTGATGGGTGCAATCGTCTCTTTGCATTTTTAAAACGCGGAATCGCGTATCATTTATCGAAAATCTCCGATTCGCCCATTTATAAACGCGATATATTATAAATATAATAATTTTACATACCGTAAAAACAACGTTTAGTTCGATTTACTAAATACATTATTCTACATTAACAAATGAAATTTCAATTACTCCGATAACTAAATTTTTCTTAATTCTTCGAGTATTCTACGATTATATAATTAACATAAATTTAATAAATCGAACAAAACTACTTGCTTAGACTTGCAATACAAAAAATATAGAAAACATCATTTTTTCCACTCACCCTTGGTCCATCCTGTCGACAGGTCCACCAGGTCCCATCATCGCTGGATGTCCGGGCCCAATAGGTCCCGCCATCGGATGACCGGGTCCAAACGGACTTCCAGGTGGCATACCGTACTGCGGTCCGCCGAAAGGTTGTCCGTGAGAAGGAAAGTGAGGATTGCCCGCTCCCGGAGGTACGAACGGCGGTCCCGAGGAACCAGGTCGACCGACAAATTGAGGTGGGCCGCCAGAGGGCGAACCGAACGGACTCGGCCCAGGCCCATTGTAAGGTGGTCCGGAATTATTCGGTGGTGGAGGAAAACCCGAGGAATTCGGAGGTGGTCCCGGACCCGGTGTCGAGGAACCACTAGGTGCTGGTGAGGCGGTGTACTGAGGAGTCCCAGACCCAGGCGGAGGTCCTTGATAAGGTGGTGCTCCGGCTGGACTGCCCGCACCACCGGGAAACGGACTGGGACCTTGAAAACCCGCATTACTGGGGGGACCACCTGTACTGTTATAGGGACCGGATCCAGGGCCTCCACCCTGGCCAACGGAGTTCGGTGTAAAGGGCGATGCCTCCGAGCCGGGCGGTGGGCCCTTCCAAGAGGCTGGTGTACCCGGATCCTCCAGCGTGGTGGTGGCTGCCAATGGCGTGTTTAGGCGGCTACAGCCTGGAATGTGATTTTTTCAGATTTTTGTTATCTATGAGGATATTTCAATTTGATCGAAATAGTCACTAATTGATTTCAAAAATTTAATCACGAGTATTCCAATTAAATAGACTTTGTTTTTGTTAATACATTTCATTCAAGTGTGTTGAATTTTTGTAATTTGAAAGGTGTAAGACTAATTTTTATTTCAATTGAATGCAAGAGGACAAATAATTTCTAATATTTGAAGGTAAATGGATATTTTCATCACTACGTCATCATGACTTACATCTGATGTTACGGGAGAGTATATTATCATTTCTATATCATCTGTACATTTAGTATAGAACGTTAAATATTTAATGAGGAACGATATCTTATACCATAGACAATAACAATTCCTCCAAATCATAGAACAGAAACCCTAAACATACAATGTAGTACTCGTACAGTATTACATGAATCTATTTTAATAGAAAGGACATTTCAGATATGAATTGTCTCTAATCATTTTATTTTACTAAAAGAAAATATGATAACTAACACTTAATTACAAATACAATATCAAGCATTATCTTCCTTATATTTAATATGTCAATATTATATAATGTGTACCATCTCTGACTATCAAAAGAAGATATCTGTTCGATGTAAACAACACCAGAAGAAACAACTGTATCTACATAAGGGTTTACATAACAAGGAAGAACATAAGGACATGCAAGTATAAACTAAAACAGTTCTACATCTGCAAAGATAGATAGAAAAATCACCATTGTTTGTCCCATTGGCCTTCATTGTCCTGCGGTCACCCAGATCATTCCATTGCACCGATCACCCACTACAGTAGGAATCAGCACGTAGCAACAATGTCAGTTTGGAGAAATACACTTTATTCACAACCGGTAGAGATCATAAAAGTATCGCAATTCAATTCCTTGGCCAATAGTATCCTGAATTTCACTCACAGCGTTTAAGGTTATGTGCCGGTATCCTAACCTATAATATCACTAGAACGCGATTCGCGAGTCCCGCCGCCACAAGGGCACTTAAATCACACAAAACACAAAGCACGAACTTCTTCAAGAGTCTGGATTTACAGTCTGTTGGCACAGAATCTCATGGAAAGGCATCAAATCAAACAGTAACAACGGGCACCCATGTAGTCGCGTTGCCGGCATTTTCACAAGGGTTTTCGTCGTCTTTCAGGACGTTTTTCCGTCTTTCGGGTCGAGATCCGGGCGCGCACCCGCTCTTAGGCGCGTGCACTCGTCCGACATCACGCTAATCCTCATTCATCTTCGCGTCACATTGCAAAAAAATTCGCGATCTTCCAAACACAAATGACCCGGTTCAAGAGAGAGAGAAGAGGCAAGCGCGAATAAACACCACCAGAGTCAACAGACGACCCTCGCCAGGGACGTATCGTACAAGTGGCGCCACAAAGTACACACTCTTCCTTTTGCAAATAAATGTTTTCAATTTCTCGTAAGAAAATGCAATTGGATCTCGTCTAATCGTACGTACGCTGATCCCGAAACTTCTCGTATCGATATTTCATTCATTTACATCGTTTCTGTGTCTTTTCTCTCGACATCACTCACCGCACTCAAGTATATTTCACCGTAATACAAACATTCGGCGTGAAACGGGAGCGAAATTCAAACGTACGGAAGTAAATCCTTCGAATAGGCACACTTCAATGTCCGTGGCAGTGTGCAAAGGCAGAAAGGTACACGGTTTTTATGATAACCATCTTGCTGTGCGAGAAAAGTCACTAGTCTCCAATACTTTCACCCGCGATTTGTCACTCACACGTGCACCGCTTGCGACGACTCTCGGAAATACACGTACGCACGTGCGCCAGGGGTGTAGCTAGTCACACACGCACCTCGTAGCGGTCGGCACTAGCTGCTCCCTCACAGACCACGTGTTCGGTGTCCTCTCTCTCTTCCCCGCGCCCGAGTGTCAACTGGATTTCTTCCTCGGCCGCAGGCACGAATTGTTATTCCACACGTGAACACCGAACAGAGCTGCCATTTTTAGAAAACACGGTGCATGAGCCGATGCAGCAACGAGCACCTGACACCCCGCCCAAACACACTGGAAACACACCCCACGAAGAAGACACACGTACTCCAAGATCTTCTATCCCGTCGATGCTCCTCCCGTGTTTACTCGTTTCTTTTCAACCCCCTATTGATAACTGGCTGTCAATCCAACAAAATAAAAACACAAAAAAAATCTTTCACTATACCGTACGCGTTATTCTTTTTCTACCACGGCCAAGGGTGTTGCTTTTCTCCGATTCGTCAAACTACGACCGAAGTAATCCCTTCGTATCGATTCTAACTCGCGCACTACCTTTTGCGTAATTACACGGACAATATTCCCTGCGGTTGAACTTCGATTCGTGAGCCGAATGAACCGGTGTAAGTTCGAGTACACTTATGATTTCTTTCTTTTTTCTCTCGAGATGTAACCTCCGTCAATGCTGCGAAGCATACAATAACGGTACGCTTCCTCCTTCGTGTCCCTTGGCTTTCCTTAGCCGGTCCTATCCTTGTCATGCACAGCAATTAATTCGAATCCCTGACAGTTATTACTTCGACTCTGTAATTTCCGATCGATTAATCAAGAGGAAACTTTGGCAACGCGGTGTCGCCTGTTGCATGCGAGCAACGCTGTACGTACACAAGACTGCAACGTAATAGTGTTGATTTGTAAACAACGTAGACTGTTATTAATACAGAGATAGATACAGTTTACGTGGGAAGGCGCAAAAAAATATTTACGAAATATCGAACGATTCTTCTACACGCTTTCAGATTTATTCTACGTTTCCGCTATTTCTATCCATATGCTTTGGATTCTTATGGAAACGATTCGTTCTCTTGCTATGACGTTTCGTGACACCTTACTAATATTCAGAAACTGCATCGAGTAACGAACAACGGTTACACGACAAAGAGTTCACACGTTTATTCAAATCTGTATTGTACCTTTTTCGAAAATCTCCGTACGAAACCGCGCGAAAATAATGGCAGCATACGACAGAGGTACATCACCAGTCGAGAATATCGAAAGACTTCGAGATCAAGCACGAATCGCAATTACAAAAAAAATACACACACATACACACACACACACGCGCGCGCGTCACTCGCTGCTCATTCATGGACGACCCACGGTATTACATACCTTCGGCAAAAGCACAATGGGAAAAAAACACGAAGCTCTATTGTACGTACACTGACCATCCGGCGAGAACGAGCGATTCCGTTCCAGTCGCGGTGATCTTTTCGCGAGAACTAAACCGTAATCCGTGGCCGAAGCGGCGACAAACAACATCTAAGACGACGCAAAGACCGTTGTCCCACGTGGAGCGTCGCCCACCGATGCGTACGGCCCTGCGCCGAGAGCTGCACCCCCAACCGCAACGGGACTGCGCCTCGCCACAGTTACTCTTTTCCGTCACCGTCGCTGCCGCCGCACTCGCCACTTTTACACGACGAAAAAACGTTCCGCGGCCTCACCCGGGGCACGAATCGACCCGTCGTGTCCACGAGAATCGTGCACGTGATCGTTGTCGGCCGGCGAACGATCGTGAACCAATGAAAAAGGGTCACGAGAGAGGATCTTTTTCGCACGTGCAATGGCGCGGCGACCGCCACATTTTTTCTCGCTCGTCGTTTCAAAGTCTCCCGTCGCGGGGGACTCAACACTCGCCGGTTGACAGTGTCACCCTAAAAATCAATAAGGGGTTCACCCCCGGCCCTGCCCACCCTCTTCCTCCCCCTCCTCCTTCACCACCTCCTCATCCTCTTCCGCCCCCTTCTACCTACCCTTATCCCAGGAACGTATAGCGGGGGTCGTACGGGTCGTAGAGGTTATGGCGGTTGGACGGGTCGTCATTCTATTAGGCGACGATGCGCCACGAGGAGGCCTGCTAACCTCCAAACTTGAGATCATCGTAAACTATTTCTAAAACGTCTTCCATACGTATTATCGATTTGAAAAAATTATCGTTTTTAGAGAGGAGACTGCGGAATTTTTCTTTTGAAACGTATAGCATGCATTGCCGATTTCTATCAGTGATAAGATTTTGTAGATGTCTTTGACAGTATTAGTAAAAAATATATTTTATAGAAATAATACAAACATCTAGAACTTATGATATGATAGTGACACCGTTTGATGAGTCAATTTTTAATAAATAAAAGTTAATTATACATTAAACAACTGCTAGAATTTAATAGTGTGGATTACAAGTATGAAAATAGGTTTGACGGATTTCAACTTTAATTAAAATTCGTCTATAATTTTAGAATTTAATTACTAGATGGTAATATACATGAGCTTTGCAATCTTTTATTTCTGGAGACATTACGTATAGAAAACACCCCCACACATCCGCCCTTCTTGACAACTCGTTAACGTACGTGTGCCACGTCGCGACGGCTACCGTCGCTGTTATGCTTCCTTGTTCCCCCGCGAGTCGTTCGAATAGAAACGCGGCATTACGGAAGACTATGCCGACCTACCTCACTACGCGAAGTACCAGAAAATGGAGAAGATTAGCGCACGAGGCCGGAAGTTATGCGATCTAAAGTACTTTCTAAAATTTTATATGCCTATGATCACTATTCCAGCAATGTATTATTATGGCATGTACGGCACAAAAATACCTGTAACTCGTAACCCCTCACATAAAGTGAACGTAATTATAAAACACAACGATTTAAGTATAGAAGAAACATAAATGAAAGTATGTACTAATTAATCTTTAACACTAATTACATTATAGTATAGCTTAAAGGCTGAAGAATATTCGTCAGAAGTTCCAGCTACCTTTCTCTTGCGTTGCCTCCGGACATCCACTGTCATAAAATCATCAAGTGAAGCGAGACGGCAACGTAAAGGCGTTGTGAGAACCTCGAGGATAAGTTTGTAAAACTTCATCGAATATCGTAAATATCGTATTAGCCATCAATATATTTTTCTCAGAATACAATTTTACACATCTTTTCGTGTACTATAAACACATATCAATCATTACAAACTTGAGTGAAATACAAATTTCCAGTTCTGTAACAACGCTGAAAATGAATTCATGTTTCTTCTAACGTTACCCAAGTTTAACAGATGCCTGCGTACTGCGCAAGAAATTATAAGAAAATCTATAGAACGGATCACATTTCTTTAGAGTACCTCGAACACAAATCGTACGTATTATCTTACGTGGAAATCTGGTTCAAGTACACGAGCACATGTTGCAGTTTCTCGATTATACTCACAATACGACCGCGAGTTATAATTAATTCCATAATTACCGTGTACCTGTAAGAAACATCCCATTCAGTTCCATCCTCTCCCGATTCCATAGTCGACCCACGGTTTCGTTACTCCTTTTCTCAAGCCCGTCGATATTCCATCGGCAATCCGCGGTCGTCGTGAAACGTTCCGGCGAGCGACGCTTAGATATTTTCAACGGATCTTTACCCGGACAGGATGTGAGAAACTTCGCGGCACGGTTCACCGATTACGAGCCAATTTTTCGAACGGTAAATACCTCAAGGTCGCGTCACTCGGCGAATGTCAAACGCTCCCAGCCAGTAACCGCGACTACGGAAGAACGCTTCACTCACTGTCATGCGACCGTCGCTCGCACACTGTCTGTCAGTACGCACGGCATCCCGATGTCTATCTGTCGGCAGTGCCGAGCGTGAAGGCACGATTCGATAACCCGCGATCCGGGGTCAGTATGACCGCCTTTTATATTCCGGAGACGGTGAAAAGTCGGTCTCAGTGACAGCTGATGTGTCGCTTGACATCGGGCTGCTGGAACGGAAGCTCCGTCGTCGTCCGTCGTGAAAATCGCGGAAGAAAGGTTTTCGCCGAGTTTTGATAACGACGGTGGCTTTTCAACCGTTGCGACGGAAATGTCAATGAGCGATATGTGTAATTAGAAGTTTGAATGGGGAAATAAAAGGAACGGGTTCTATTTTTTTTTATGTGAATGAAACGCGGCACCTTTATACTCGAACGGTAACTGTGCCGTTATGACGTAAAACGGCTCAAAAACGTTTCAAAGTTTCTGGATTCTTTATTATATATGTGTTATGCGAAAAAAATAAAGTAGAACGCTGAACTTGCGAAACTTTGGCACATTAACTGTAAGAAACGCTGGCGAACTTCGTGGGAAGTGTATAATGTTCACCTGCGACATGGAAATACTTTTTACCATTGTCGCAATTAGCATAAATTAGTAAGGAAGTGTAATTTATTATAGAACCGTTCGATAGAAGCGAAATGACGAATTTATACGTTCTATGGCAGGATACGTCAGATAAATATTTGTATGTAAAAGAATACACATACTTTAATTACATTTTGTAAAATCTTGTACTGTTTCGTACGCTTTGACAAACGTACACTTCACTCATTAATTTAATTAATCGCTAAATCGAACGTGAAATACCAACATCATTAGGGCGCTGAATCTGTTTACTAAATCATACAATTAATATTTATATCATTTCCAGTACACTTCTAATTTTAATGATACAATAACAAAAGTCTACACAACAAATATTTTATTAATTGCAACGAAAGTCTTCAGCGCATCACTCTCACACCACTACCATTAATCATTAACATAAACAAAAAATCAGCCAATCGAATATTATTCATAACTATCCAATCTTTTATTTAAAACCTTTTCGTGTCTACCTTCATCTTTCTGTCCATCATCGATAGAAAAAAAGAAACCACAGCGAGTTACAAAAATTCAGTCGGCGTTATCCCCTGATTTTTCCCGTCTGTGATAACTTTTTCCCGCAAACCATGCGGAAATATCCTCCGTGGACGCGTGGTGAGCCGCGAGGTGAATGACAGTTGCGGACAGTTCGTACACAAGCACGTTCCACTGACCCTGCCCGAGCGATCCGGACGAGTGGAAACGGCGGCCCTTGGGTGCACGTGCTTCTCTCCGTGGACTTTCTGCACTTTTGGACGGCGCTACCCCTCGGTCAGAACTGCTCGAAGAGAGCCGCATGCCGCTCAGAGATATTAGGATAAGTTTCATTCATACAAACTTCGGAACAAATCTCGACCTTCGGAAACCGTGTTTGAATGGGCGAGGTCTGCGAGCGACGCTTGAACTCGAGCAAACTGGAGCGGAGTTTATAAACAGAATCAAATTCGTTACACGTGCGAAACGGACATCATAAGACGTGTGGATTAAAGTAATGGAACTTATTATTGAGATTGAGCATTCGGGGCGGATTATTTTTTTAATATTATTTCTTGAGTTTAAACGAATTGTTCGAGTGGCACTCAACGGACGGTAGAAATATATTTTCAGTGTGATGAATTTTATAGGGTTAACCTTTTAGAAGATTCCAATTGTGATTTAGTGGAAAGTTACATGGATTATTCGGAAAAAAATAGAACAAAAATTTATCGGGTACAATTAAGTTTACGTGAATAATTGCAAAAGATGATCTCATAGTTTAATTTACGAAAGCAAATATGTCACGCTACAAAAAGTAATAGTAGACCTGATATAATTTCAGATTATATAGTGTAACGACTAAAAGGCATTCGCCGTATACGACATGCATATAGTACTGTTATCAGACTACACCAGAACTTCCATTTTAACGATGTGCGAGGTTTCCCGAAAATTGGGAAAACAATAGTAATTGTAGACTGACGTTGTAACAAAATTTTAATTAATTTAATTATTATAATGATTTCTACGTTTAATAAGCTACATACTAAAACCACGATACAATTTCCAAAGAAACATAACCAACACTATGATCTACTTTATCCATTTATGTGACTTTAATTTTACTTTTTTTATTGCCAAAAGTATTAGGACACTTACTCTACTTACAAGCTATCATTTACAAAAATAAGATAATATATCTCAGTAAACAAAACTAAATGCTACAAATTGATGATAATCTAACTCATTAGGAAAGAATCTATTACATCATCTTTTAAAACGTTCTACTAATCGAATACAAGTTTCTTCCAAATTTTCTACAGTCATGCCACGGTGTTCCGAATAAAACTCCACGCGCATAAGTCGATCCGGAAAGGGATTTTGAAATATCGCGGCTTCTCGCGGACTGTTCGCAGCTGTTCCTAAGTGGAGTCGGAAGCCTCGGAGTTCACGGCACACAGAAACAAGTTGGATCTGCGGAAAGGCACGAAGGGAAGGCCAGAAGAAGCAAGTTCGTGGTTGGCTGAGCGGGGTGGCACGAGGAGGTGGATGGGAACTGGCTACGAAGGGAGAGAGGTCGGGAAGCGCGGCGGGGAGGGAGAATAGGTCGATACGGTAAACTATTGTCTGGTGGGTGAAGTGTTCATGAGAACTGGGCGGAAGACGACTTCGCGTCGGTTACGTGCATTCTCTGGTTCGCACGAAACGCGAAGATATGACATGCTCGTCACCACAACGATGTTCGCGCGTCCAAGAAACCCTGCGCCTCTATCCACGCCCTCGTAACCTTTCGCGCTTATTCCCTCGATCGATACCCGAGGACAAATCGAAACAGTCCCATCGTTACCGACCGAGCCGTGTATCTGGTGCATAATTTCGCACCCTTTCGTAGGATTATTATTTATTATATCTATAAAACATTAGGTTAGATTATACGAATGTCGTAGTGTATTATATATATGTAATGTATATTTTATTTAAACATTGGGGAGGATAAGGAAATCCTTTGTTTCGTTAAAAATAATTTATTTTATTTATATATATATATATGTATGTATATATAATTTGTTCTAGGGTTTTTAACTCACTGATATAAATTATGGTTACTTTACCGAGTGAAATTAAATGCTAATATTGTATTTCTATGTTATAGTTAATGGTATTATCCGATTGTAATCAGACCACGATACGTACAGTATCTTCGTCGTATGATATAGTGATTTCAGTGAAACATATTGTATGAATTTACATTCTGATGACGCCCTCTGTACGCAAACTCGGTATGACGGGAGTATCGACAAAGAAATTACGTTGCTCGTGTACTGAAATTTGTCGCGGGATTGACACACGCCGTGGCAGAGACGGGGCGCGCAGGATAGGAGTTCCCCGTCAGCCCGAATGCGAGTTTTCGAGAATTTCGTCTCTGAATGCAGGTCTGCGCGAACCCGCAACGTACACAAAGGCGGTTTGGCATGCGGCGATGCGCGACAATGCTACACCAGAGTATGTTTGTCTATTGTCACCGGGGGATGGAGAGGTAAACACAATTCCATCCTACCACCTTGTTCGTTCGCTACGTGTGCAGGACGCCCGCGCTTTGTATGTGTAGATTGGTATGCGTGCTAGCAACGTTGCTAGCAACGTTGCCGCGAATTCCAGCGCAAAATCCATTTCGTACTGATCGTGAAACAGTGGACTAACCTTTATGCCGACGAACGATAATTAAAATTCAGATCCGATGAGTCGACTGACCGAATTCAGGTATCTAGATTTTTCTTTTTTTTTTCTTCTCCCTTTTTTATTCCTTATCGTATTATAATACTACCGTTCGCGATGTATTCAAAAAAAATCTTTGATAAGTTTATTGTATTTACTCTTCTTTTTGATAATTTACTATTTTTCAAACCATGGCGAAGAAATTCTGGCATCTCGACGAACGATATATCGTGGACATTTGTCGGTTAAAACATGTCGTACAACGACATCGAGTAAAAATAAAGTCGAATTACAACTTATAAAAATAATCGGTAGGAAAAACGGAATAGAAATAATTTTGCGAGGTAAAACGTCCCGCGTCTACCATTACCGAACTGGTTAAACAGGTTATCAGTTTATAGCCACCGTAAAGAGATTTTAAATTTCGCGGCACATGCTCATGCATTCCGCGCCACCATCTTTTTTCTCGATTTTCAGTCGTTTTACCGAGTTCATAGCACCGTGCGCAGGAAGCATCAACGATACATAAACCGATAGGATTCACTTTGCTCTCGTTGTAAGTTATGACTTTTAAAATTCTTCTATCTTTTTGCTAATAAAATCCGAATGCCGTTAGGAAAAATTGTAAATAATTTTGTAATGATACTTACCGCCAAAAGGGCGCTACATCTCCGATATCTGATTTAGTAACAGATGCATTGATGCGCCTCTAAATTTCCTATTATTACAAAAATAGATAGATTCACCGTGTTTCTACTAGAATATTCATTTACCATTATCTAATCTTTACGCGAAACTAAAACCCAACACGCTAAAACACTAGCGAGATACGATAGTTGGCTAGACATATTTTAAAGCTTTTTACGTTTCCATCGATGAAACAGCATAATTTATAACACGAACTGCACATCCCCGTTCTTGAATTCGAACAATAAAAAAATCGTTCGTAGTAGATATTTTATTTCCAACTTAGGAACTGAAATGCCCATATAATAAAAAATATTTTATATCGTAATAATAATAATTATTATTAAAGTGGGGGAAACGAGGGTTACGCTAAAAGTCATTACTAAGTATACAAAATGAAGAAAAACTCGCAAAAAAAGAAACAAAAAAAACGAACATAGACTTTTTTCTTTGAATTAATCGTTCTCTAATTTCTCTCTCTGTTCTCATTCATACATTCATTATTTCATTCCGGAGCCTCGCTCCCTCTCTCTCTCTCTCTCATCTCTCACACGTTATAATACGAGATTTAAAAGAACCACGGTAACAAAACAAAAGAGAAATTACACAAAATCTTCCACATGGAATTTTGCACTTTTTTTAAAACTTTTGTCTACCTTCTTACTTCTTAGTCTCGCGAATTGATAAAGGGCTCGTCAAAAAAAGCAAACACAAACAACCATTGTGTTATCGTTCGATTTTCAAAGTCACTATCTAAGCAGTTTTATGGCACGTATTCTCGTACAAGCCCTTTTCTTTACTTTTTGAGACAAAAATTTATTCTTTACGCCGTTTCTCGTCGGCATTTTCATTTTTTGTCGCCGCTAAACGAACCCCGCGGAATCATATCGAACCGCAACAATAACGGATTCGCATTTTTTTTGTTTAGTTTATACATACATGTTGAAATTAAAAGAGTCCTTTTACCTTCGAATACGGTTTATCAGACTTGGACGTGAAAAGGATCTATCTTAAGATCATAATTCTTTCACATTTTTTGTCTCGCAATTTCTATTGATATTCGACAGTTCACGCGGGAATTTGCAAACAAATACTTCCACAAAAGAAATTTTTGTGGCACAGCACTATTCGAACAAGTGAGATACCCGAAAAATTCCAATTTGTTATGTTTATTGGAAATCCGCTACGCCATACAAAAATAACACCACTTTTTTTTATTTTCCAGTTTATTAACCGAAACAATATACTCCGAAATTCCATTAGAACGCATCGAACATCAACGGAAAGCTTTTTAAAACGTCGCAATCGTAAGTCGTTAAAACGCCTACTGCCATTTTCTTATTATTTCGTAAGTTTTTTTTTGTTGCGAAAGAACTTCCAAACATGAACAACTTATTCTTGAAAGACATCGATATTAGAAATCTGATTTTGCTAGGAAGGTCCGGTGAAGACCTTACATTCTTGTACGTCTTAGGGTTACGAATGCTTTAACGTTATCTGATATTTATTTTTTTGATCAGAGTATCCTAAAACGATCAAATTCTATCAATATATCTACGTTTAACATGGATATACCATCAGTTTTTTTCCATAGTATTTGTGGCCCGCGATGTTCGATCACCTTCGGCAGCGATCGCATTTATAAATCAGTCGATCATCTTACTTGATATCAAAATAAAAGAAAAGTCCGCATGCTCTCTTCCACGCCGATTATTTTAGAGAACGGAAGCGTTTTGTCAACGTCTTCTAAATTACAAGGGATATTTCGAAGTTATCTGCAAAATATTATTTTAACCCCCTCGTAAGAATAGAGTGATACGACTATCGTTGGCCACACGAGTAAGACAGCCTGTACACTTATTAAACTTAACTTCTTATGTAATGTTGAAAGATAATGCAGGATTTATCTAGCTTAACGATTACGTGATTATATACATTATGTACATCTCGTTGCTATAACATCGCTTGCGTGCACTTATTGTTAGAGCTGACTACAGACCAGTGTATGTGATTGTGTACGAGTGTCGTTATAATGAAAATTGTCTAACTTATACAGTAAATAGGGTTCTCGCGATCGTTACTACATAAGATTTATCGTTTATATAGTAATCAATTATATGTTCTGACGATCCGCCGGTCGAAGATCCTCTCGCATACATATTTATCACATCGCACGTTTTCAAATTAAGGAAGTCTGACATATGACATTTTTTTTTTCGATTAATAGCAATGATACATAAAGAGTCTACGTGCCAGTAAACTTTCAATATACACGTAATTTTTCTTTCATTTACAAACAATCTACGAACAAAAAAATATTTCCATTTTGCTAATTAGGATTATACGCAATCTTGTAATCAGACAAATATCATCAAAAGTAAACGTAGAAAAGACATCAGTTCTTATGAAAGAGTCATCTGCGGTTACTCATCCACAAATTCTTAATATTCTTTTTGATCGTTATCACAGTGCTTTTAGTACGCTCTCTTTCTAAACGTCTCTATAATTTCTTTCAAAATATTAAATTAAAATAACAAATATGCGTATATTGAACGACCATTCTCTCGTTCCTGTTTACAAAGTATTTCGTATTATTGGTATATAAAAAATTATTACCTAATTTATTGCATATTATATGCATGTACAGCTATTTTACTGTAATATAGATTCATGTTCGAACTTCCAGTTTATCATTATTATTATTAGTAGTAGTATTATTATTTTTTTCTTTAAATGTATTAATCTTTACCCTTCTATTATTACGATTGAATATTACGAGAGTTACTTATACGGGTATCAAAAACATAATCGAAAATTCTTACGTAAAAACGAAGAACAATACATATTGTTATTACGATTAAATTTTGTTCGCGCCTCAATTGACGTATACGAATAAGTTTCTTCGAATGATTCAAACAGAATATAACGAATTCGAAGCGAGGAAGTCCGACGGATCTTGTGTCTTTAGAAATCAATCCAACCTTCGTTATTATATCGGAAACCCTAGATGAGATCCCATTTGTCTACTTAGACGTTGGGGCAGCCGGCTGGTGCTGCCCCGCCATCCCCAGTCTTGGTTGCGAGGAAGCAAGTAGTTCTTTGTAGTACGCGCTGAATTCCGGTGGTAAAAACGACGTTGCAGCCGTGGGCGGAATCGGCGGCGGGAATAAGCCGTTATAGAACGCGGAATAGTACATGGGGTCCAAAATCGGTAGGAACTTGCCGGGTGCGTTTGGCAGTTGCGGGAGGAAGGCTGGATTGTTCTGCGGTACCGCAGGTACAAATCCCGAGGGTATACTGGGAACGCTGTGACGTCTTCCTGCCTCGGTTTGCCTCGATGATTCCTGGTGTTGTTGTTGGTGTTGGTGTTGGTGTTGTTGTTGTTGTTGTTGTTGTTGTTGTTGCTGCTGCTGCTGTTGCTGCTGGGCAATGTATGATTTGTCACCTTCACTGATCCTACGTTGCTGTTCCTTACCGGTATCTATACTTTTTCTTCTATCGATCGTTATTTGTTGTTGCATCGTTGCCATTCGGGGATAAGAGTTTGCGCTATTCAAATGATTTAGATTAGGTACATTCGGTATAACAGGATGACTCGGTTTTCTCGGCGTATACGGTGAGACTGGTTCGCTTCTCGTCGCGTATTTACCGTTTACCTGGTGTCTCCTTTGCGCGGGCATCACAACATTATTCCTATTGGGTGGACTTGGTATCCGAACGTGCGACGGTGTGGTCGTATGGTTATTCTTTTGCTTAGGATTTACAAGGGTAATTTCTAAATTATTCGAAGCCATGGTTCGACTGTCGAGTACGTTCTGGTAACCAGGGAAGGTGGTACCACGTTTCGAACAATCTGTTGGTTTCTCTTTCACCACCGGCGAGTTTCTCATTTCCAAGTTCAACGGGTTAGGCCTCGGCACTACAGGTACTCTTACTATTTCTAGGCTGGGCCTGGGGAACGTCGGTTTTTCACTAGATTTCTGCGTCAAGTCGAGAACCCCGACGTGCGCGGGATCGTTATTACTTATCTGTTGCGGCTGCAAACGATGCAGCGAAGGACGATACTTTGGAGGGATAATAATATCTTTTGGATTTCCATAGACTGTCTTTTCGTTGTGCGCGAATATCGACCTTGACTGTGTTACCTTGGGCGGTAATATCCTACCGTTCGGTACAGTCGGTGGTACAAAACGATGATTTGGTTGAGGCGCTGCCGATGGTGCAGACGGCATGACATTTGCATTTGCGTACAACTGCAACAATGCCGCGTTATTAGACGTGCCGAGATTTATCACACGGCTATTCACCATATTGTTATTGTTCATCATCGTATTGTTGTTATTGTGATGAGCGGGCTGTTGTTTGCTCGACGCTTGTAGTCGTGCTTGATGATGAGCATGATGGTGTTCCTGCGGCGACGGCAACATGTGTCCTATATCAGGTGTAACAGTAACGGAAATCAACTTAGGAATAGAGTTTGGCGTGACTGGAAGAGGATAAGATATCGGCGGTTTTTCTTCGGTCTTCATTGTCGCCGGTGCCGGTGGATTACTTTGTATCACACTTGGCCGTGTATCCAGGTCAACGGCAGTGACCTCGAGACCGCCTTCGCGAAGGATTTCAAGTTTACGTTTCTTGAAGCTGGGAATGATTATCTTATCCCTACTCGTATCACTCTCTGTTTCAAGATCGATCACTTCAGGTGACCTAGGAGGCACTACCTTTTCCACGTAAATTGATTTCTCGCCAAAGAGTGGTATGTTCTCCTTGCCCTGTGCCAGCAGGGTTGTCTGTTGCTTCGGATCCAATTTGATCTCTTTCATGTCCTTCTCCGGTGGCGGTGTTAATGTTACAACCGCCGTGGCATTCGTTGCTACTGTGCTCACCGGAAGACCCGGTGGTGAACACGATGGTGGTACTTGCTGCGATATTAGAGGACTACTAAGCTGCCTCTCTAAGGCGCTTTGATTACCAGTACCATTCGTGGGTGTTGTCGAAGGTGTACTACTCGGTGTTGAAATTGACGTATTAGAAGAAGGTGGTGGACTTGGCAGTTGGCTGGCTTGCTGGTTGGATGGTGGTGTACTATTGGCGATTATAGTGTTTAATGACTTCAAACGTTCCGGCTTCACTCGCACGCTACGTAGGGATGACATCTTTCCGGTTTCCGCTTTCGGTTTGTCACCCGAAAGGAATGGCTATGAAAAAGGGAAACATTAATTAATCTCGTATAAATATGGGTTTTGACATTATTAATGACATTTAACATATTTAATGATATCTACCGCTGTTGACACTATTGGTTGAAGAGGTGGTGTCGTAGCAGTAGGGTTTGCTTCTACAGGCGGAGGTGTTTCTGATGGATATGGATCGTTCGATTCCTGTTTAATATCTACAGATTCCTCAGATACACTGCTAGCCTTGGTACGTCTTCCATGTGTCAGTCTAACTTTTGTTTCTTCTCCTTTCTGATACCTCTCGTAAGGTAACAGTAATCTATTTAAATAAAAATCGTGTATTTAGAATATGAATATTAGCAAAATGTAATTAAAGTGTCTTACCTTTCGTAATGTCGGCGCGTAATAGTCGCGGCACTAGTAGATCCCGTGTTACCTCCTATATCATCGTAAATAGTCTTCCAGAGTCTACCAGCACCAACGGAATCATAGCCACCGAGCAATTGAACTTTTGTGTAGAACAGGTAGAGGTCAACTATTGACAGAAACATTTGTTATTTCAAATTCTTGTTTCGTATAATTCATTAATAACAAGACAAAGAAGTTATTAGAGATATCGTTAACAGAAAAAAAATTCACTTACTCTGCCGGTATCCCAGCAGTGGCATCTTTCCGACAGGCGTGCCTCGGGAATTCATAAAATTTTGCACGTCTGTGAGAAACTTCTTTTCCTCGGCGCTGGTCTTCCGTTCGCTTCGTCGTACACCCGACGAAGGCGGTCTGCCGACACTGGGTACGATCAGATTTGAAATAGCGGACGTGCTTCTGGACGTAGACGCCACCGAAGCCTCGCTCTCATTGCTAGATTCGCCAGGTGATGCACTGCGCTTTTTGCGCTTTCTCCTTGGTCGTCCCTTCAATTTTGGTGCTAAAAAAATTATTCTCGTAAGGATTCGGATCGTTGCGATATGCTCTTCCGTATTGTTTATAAAGAGATTTTCAAAGAAATGAAGGAAAGAATGTAATCCTATTCATGAAAGGGATTACGTCTTGGCTAATGAAATTTTTTAATAAAAGAGGACGATTCGCAAATTCACAGAGATGTCTGTGAATATAATGTCTTATGAATTCTTGTAGAAGTCTGATTATATTATATTATTAGAGAGTATTTTGAAAAGCCATGAAATAATTCGATACTTTTCAATTATGGTAGGATCTTTACAGAAAATGACGCAACATTTGCTAATACTGTCTGTATCATTTACACAGTATAAAATTATTATTAGCTATGGTGTATTTTAATAATATTTTGTATCTACTTCAATGTAATGTGGACGCAAAATATTTTTAAGCCCTGATATTAAAAAGGTAACATTGTTATACTTATACGAAATAGATAGAACACAGTATACAATGTATTATAACTCAACATATGTTCGATGTAATTATTAAATTTAGCATACAATTGCAAAAATATACTTTTTATTATAATCAATATCAATTGTTTTTCCAAAAGTGAATAATTAATCCGCGAATATTTAACGTTTTATTACCCGAACGTTCTCTGTTTTAATACCTTGAAATTCGCGAAGTTACATTTATTTTATGTATTTCCCAGGGATGCATAAACTGCAATTTAATCGTTACGCTTTTTGAAAGATAATTTTCCATTTATTAACAGAGCGCTGTTTGTTTTGATTCCGAACAAAGAGTGTGTCGGTTAATACGAGGATCAAATGACATAACAGTTCGCATGCTTATCACTTGATCTTCCGTTTATATTCAACAGAAACTTCGCGATATTGCCGTTGCAATTACACGACACGTGTGAATCAAAATTACTTTGTTATGAAAATTTCGTATAACATATAAAACAATGATTTCAAACAATACACATTTCACGCGAAACCATATCTGACAATAAATAATACGCGAAAAATATATATATATATTTGGCAATCTGTTTAAAGTTTGTGTGCAGCCCCCCATTAAAATTAACAATAAGTTATACACAAAAATGAAACATATAAACACAGATGCGAAATATGTTATTGTTAAACCTACTGAATAAATTATTCGTTGTTTACGACACGTAACGGCTGACAGAAAAAAACCTTATACATAAAAGAATGTGTCAAGATTAGAAACATGACATAAACGTGGAACTAACGAGCACATTATGTGTAATAATACGCATTTACAACATTACTACCTATGTCTACGTTAGACGTTTCACTTTAACCACGTGTTAAGGCACGTGTTCTTGTTCATTACTGAATGCTACCGCGTTGAATGGAAAATTGACCGTGCATTATATACTTTTCTTACATCAAAGTCGTGTAAAATTCCGCACGCAATCTTATACAAAAACTCACCGGCTATCTGGAAGTATACTATTTCGTTTTCCCTGATTTTCATTATAATTGCCATTGCGTTTCCTCGTCAACGCAAATGATTTAGCACGATAAACACAACACGATCAACGTAATACGTATAAATTCTATCTTATCACAAAACACTGTTATCACTATTTTAAATAATGCCTTTCGCAACAAGGCATAGTAGAATCAACGAAAAATTAAGTGTCGGACGCTTGCATCACGACAATTCAATCAGGATCAAACGTGTCGCTTATCGCGTGTAACGGCCAACCGACGATACAACGTGGTATTCCCACTGAAAGTTGAAGACGTATTCGGCGATATTCGCGACAGGCTTGCACCACTATGGCTCGATATACTCTGTTGTTTTTTAAATCGCCGAATAGACTATACCTTGTCGGTTGTATAGCATTTCGCCCGAATCTCCGTCGGTAAATCGCGAAAGATTTTTTTCCCATTGGTAACTTCTATTTGTGTATTACATATTTTTCTGCTGTTTTTTGCGCTGTTCTTTTGTGCAGCGTAACGAGACGTGTTATATCATTGTACTTGGACTAATAATGACTCGAACATAAATATGTGTTTTTCAGTTGAGGAAACATTAATATACTTATCACACTGTAGTTTAAATGCATTTATTATCTCTCTTTATAATATTCTAAAAACTTGATTAACATACCACGGATATGTCGCGGAGAATGTATTAGCTTAAAACAAAATGGAAAAACAGCGTAGATAAGATTTTTCCTCTCGTTATTCAGATTTTGGCGGAATTACTTTGCGCGATGAAAAAGTCATATAAATAGAGAAAAATCATCCTGACAATATACACTCTTTGCCATTAGAAGCGTTACTTTGCTTATAGAAAAACTGTAAACACGGTCTCGTTATACCTTTTTGTCTAATAAGTATAATTTCAAAGCTACGAGCAGATAATTACTAGACACTTATATACAAATTCTCATATATCTATTTATAATTTTCATACACCTACCAGGGTGGACTCTAATGCAAAATAACACGTAACATAACACCAGATTAAAAACAAAAACTGTTACGTAAATCGATAAAATGAAAAAAAAGACTCCGAATAATCATGAAATCTCAGCGTAAAAGTCAATTCAGAATCCTCGACATTTGCATGCATAACAAATTATTTTACGACCTCGTTTTTATTCATCTCTAAATCACGTTGAAAATAAGAAGTAGGACAACTCGGGGTCCGGTGGTCGACCTACCTAGGTGATTGCAGAGTAGTTCGTGGGTTTCAAGGTCGGGGTAGTCGAACGTGTCCCTACAAAATAGCACCCTGGTGCCAGGTGTAGCGGTGAAACCTCCAAGGGCCGCCGCTATGGACGAGCAAAGCCAGGACGGTTCGGCACCCTCGAGCCGACGTAGTAGCGCCCGATATCGACAATACCTCGGATACGAGAGCACGACCACCTTCGTCTGAGTGCCGCACTCGGGCCTCCTCGAGGTGTTAAGATTACTTTCGTATTCCTTCTGCTGTTTGTCGACGTCCGAGAAATCGATTCCCGGATCCGTGAGCACTTGGGGTATCTCGTACCTCAGGGGACTGCTCTCCGGGGATGAGGTAGGTGTCGGTGGATAGGAGACCACCCGGCCGCACGACCACTCCAACGTGGGTGATAACCACGTGACAAGGTCATGGACACGAACCACCACCTTTTCCGATATTGTCAGCACCTCGTCCTGAAATCAGAAGGTAGTTCCTGGTAAATCGGTGGTGGGTTGAAATTTCAAACGCCTACGGGTTTGCTGTTTTAAACCGTGGTTTAAAAGTGTCGCACCTTTTATGGTGTCTAAATATGGATAGTGGGAAATTTTTTATGTCGGCGTGAAAAGTTTCAATTACGTGAAGCACAGTGACTTTAATATAGTTAGTAACTTTGATGAGGGAGTAAATATATTATATATTAATTTATGTGATATAAATTTCCTGATAATTATAAGGGGAGACTTTGTTAAATTATATAGGAATAAGAGAATTTAAAATTAGAATTTATTAAACTATATTTTAAGTTCCGATTATAGAATAGCGCGGTTCTAAATCGATTACTCTTAAATTGCAGAAGTGGCGAACGATTAACTAGTTTTTGCTCGTTCTTTGCGCAATTTTTGAATGTCCCTTTTAGGACTTCGATATTTATTCTTCGAGTTCTTTCTTTGGGGGGAAAATAAGATTATTCACCTGGACAAATCATAATTTTGATAAGTCCTTCCTACCGTTAACCCATATTCATTCTAGATTCAAACCCAAATTGATAACGTTGGGAGTGACATTAAAATGATAAGGGGACGAGAGCCCTTAAAATCTGTAACATCTAAAACCTTAGATGTTAGATGCAGGTTCATTCTACCACAGACGAGGTATTGGATAGACCTATCACCTTATGGGGTTCGATGTTCACGAAACTGAATTACCGACGCGTTCAAATTTCAGAGGATTTGCAGCGCCTCCTTGACGAAGGAGCAGAATTTTTTGAACTAATTTTTCACGATTTTCGTAATTTGCTCGCCATTTCCACAATGATTGAGATATTAAAACGATCCGGGACGTGTTGGACGCGGAATTCGAAGCCCAATAAGACAGGGAAAGATTCAGGTCGATATCTAAAAATTTGCGGAAATGACGAAAGAATTACGAAAATCGCGAAAAATCGTAGAATTCAACCAGTTTTTTAGTCGGCATTCGCTCAATTTTTGAGATAGCGATCTGAAACTGGTACCATTGTTTTAGTTAGGAAATTCTACGCCAGATCAACATATAATAGTTGTACTTTTCGAAAATTTCATTTTTCGCAAAAATCTGAAGGGGGTAGGTCAGGATTCTTTGCGATTTTCGTAAATCGCTCGCCATTTCTACAATTTTTTAGATATCAAAATAATTCTTTCACTGCCTTATTCGGCTTCGGATTCCGCGTCCAAAACGCCCCGGATCGTTTTAATAGCTCAAAAATTACGGAAATGCCAAGCGATTTACGAAAATCGCAAAAAATCCTGACCTACCCCCTTCCGATTTTTGCGAAAAATGAAATTTTCGAAAAGTACAACTATTATACATTGATCTAGCGTAAAATTTCCCAACTAAAACAATGGTACAAGTTTCAGACGGCTATCTCAAAAATTGAGCGAATGCCGTTCAAAAAACCGCCTGAATTTGAGGATTTTTCACGATTTTCGAAATTTGCTCGCCATTTCCGTAATTTTTGAGCTATTTAAATGATCCCGGACGTTTTGGTCGCGGAATCCGAAGCTGAATAAGACAACGAAGAATCGTTTTGATATCTAAGAAATTGTGGAAATGGCAGGCAAAAACTGGTTCTTTCGCAGTACAAAGGTCAATTATTAATACGCATAAACTATAACTTCTATATCGTATTCTTACTAATAATCGACAGACATCCTAGATTCGAACCGAAAATGGTAACGTAGCGAGTGACACTAAAATGGTAAGAGGGCTCTAGGGCCCTCCAAACCAGTGACATCGAAAAGCATGGGGATGATTGGTCTATCCAATACCTCGTCTGTGCTAACAGGTTTATTCTACATTTCGTCTCTTCTATCAAATCTTTCCAATTTTTATGAAAGTACCTTCGAATTCTCGTCATTCTAAAAGGTAGGAACCTTTTTTATCAGTCCTACCTGTTTCGAATCGTCTTTTACCGACCTTCGATCGACAGGTGGAGTCGCGGCACGGAAAGCCCTGTACTTCTGTGAACCCTCCGTAATCTGAGCGTACACCCGTTATATGTACATACATAGGTATACTTGTCGCGACTACGACTGAAACACCTATGTGCTCGTTATGTATACACATAATCCACCCAACGTAACTCGTGGTTTATGTTGTACCTCGAGTGCATCGTTATCTACTCTGCTTCGACGATAATTTAATTGTCCGTTGATGCTAGCGGCGACGTCATTTTCACAAAGTTTGACTTAACTTTTAAACTTGGCGATTTGTAGATTTAATTTAATTGTTGAATTATATTAATTCTGGGAAACTAAAGTGTGCTTAAATAACGAGTTGTATCAAAACTTGAAAACGCTGGGAACTAATGAATTATTAGTACATATATAAAAAAAAAGTTTAATTTTTTATATTTCACGGTTTCAAGCACGTGCAAAGAAGCATTTTGACCTCATTTCTAACTGTAGTGTCATTCGTATTTATTTCAGTTTGAGGGATTAATTAACGGTATAGTTTCTCTATTTTTAACGTACAAAAGTATTTACTCGTTTTTATCGAATCGCGTGGCTCGTTATTAAAGGAAAGTAATTGTTATGCAGAAAATGAACGCGAAACAAATAACTTCGAAACTGCGCGTCGTTGTGCTTCGTGTTTGTAAAGAAATCGCGTTTTTGCGTTCCGGTATTTACATAACGATAGCTGTGGTCTTGAATTAAAACTGTTCAACAAATAGAACCGCAAACGAGTCAATAAATAATTCCGTGTACAGGTTAATAAAGGCAAATAGATGGTACAGACCGTAGATATCTGCGTGTTTTGTTGCAATTTGCCTTCTACGTATTTCTCAGCGTTTGAGTAATGTTCGTTATGACTCGTAAACGAAATATCGGTGTTAAATTTATTACGGTAACGATCGTCGCAAGGACACGTTTTATATAGACTTTAGACGGAAGGAAACCTCAATTTTCATTACGCCGTACGACGACGTGTCACGTATACCGCATAAATCATATTTGCCAATAAGAAAAAACATAACTGATTAATTAAACTGGCAGACTGCTAATTCTTTATCCGTAACTATTATAACATTGTAGTCGCGTAGACACTCTTCGCGAACTATACCGATGAAAAATCAGATTACGAAAAATGAATTGCAGCCTGATTAAAAACGTGGCACGTTTAATTAACATCGGTCAAATGTTTCGACTACAATCTAGAATAATCGGTCGATTTATTCGCACACGGCGTTCCCTCCCTATATTTAATTAACATCGCGTGCCGCGAGCGACATTCTCATACAATTAGCTTACATAACTGCAAGATTCATTAGCAGTAAATCGAATCATTCGGAAATAATTGAAATTCAACGAGTAATTGTGAAATACACTTGAGCTCACGGCTCTGTGAATAAATCCGTTTATCCGTGGTAAAAGCGTTGGGCAAGCAGAACGTGCGCGTTTTAAAAGCATCGCAGCAGCAGCAGGAGCACAGTGATTTCACGGAGGGGTGGTGATGATTCGTCGCCTGGTAGAAAATCGTTCGCCGATGTGGCAACCGATCGTGGTACATACATACATACATACACCGGGACTACGGAAACTAGTTTATTTATACGTGGGCATAATGTTCTATTTGGTTTGGTAGCCACTGTTACCCAGGGGTTTATACTTCCATCTTTTAGCTTCGTGCTCAACCATGCTCGCCACTTCACTTCTCCCAATACATAGTATGTAGTAGTCGTCTCCCTACTACTGTATCTTTTCTGCTGGTTCTTCTACTATCTTACTCTGTTATGTTACCCCTCCCTCCCTCCCTCCCACCCACCTACCCTGTCTTTCTCCCTTCCCCCGTGTTCGCATCCCTTTTTGCTGTCCCTCCTTTTCTCACTTGTCCCATCTGTTTTTCTGTCTTTTATCATCGCAGCTTTCTTTCTCGAGCACACACCCTTAGTCACTTATTTGCTCTCTTGTTTCCCTTCGGCTGTCTCTTACTACCCCCACCTTCTCTCCCTCCCCTCTCCTCTTTAGCTCTCTTGCACACGCTATATCAGGTATTTATTCTCTCCCTTACTTGGTCCACCCTTGTGTCTTTGGCTACCTATTTTCCCCTACCTCGTTCTGTCTCTCTTCCATGCTATACGTTTCCCTATTTTCTTCTCTCTGTCTCTCTTCCTCTCTCATCATTTTATTCTCTTTACCCACCATGCTTCCTCGCTGTAATCTCTCTTTCCCTCGGCTTCTCTATCCGTCTCGCTTTCTCTACTCGTTCGTTTTCTCTCTCGACCACGTATCACTCCCGTTCGTTTTCTCTCACTCTCGATCGTCCACCCGCGCCGCTCTCACAGGCTATTTTCATCTCTGTCACGCCCCCGATTCACCGGCTCGTTTCGTCCCTCTCCGCCACGGTCTTTCATCTTACCGTTCGCTCTTGTGTGAATCACGACGCTGAAAACAAACCTTCAGCCTTAATCGCAGGGACACGCGAAAAACGACGGACCAAGAAGACACTAACCGAGATACTGCGGCGAAAAGAAATATCTTTTAATGCGCATTGTAATCTGTTTGGCTTGCCTTATTCTGACTATATTTATCGCTGTCATTTTTTAGGTACATTGATTTGTATAGTAGGGAAATGTATGTACAGTATTTTTCATTGATTTTTTCACTGTCATTGTAGATTATATATTTTAGGTATATTTTTCAATCAAATTTAGCTATTTGTTACTTTGTTATTAGTGATCAATTTGAATATTACATTGCTTAAGTAATGTTTGTTAACACACAGAGGGATCCAATCTTAAGGGGAATCGGTATGTGTTATGTAATACGTGTGTGATAAATGCACACGTAGATATTTCAATTGCAGTGATAAATTAAACGCTGTTGACGACTGTTTATTTAGCACAGTGAAATTCTTCTCTTATATATCTTCTATTTCCGACTCGTTTATTTAATGGAAAGAAAACCTGACTATGATTAAATTTTTCGACGTTATATGTCGATCTTCTCGAAAACGGATTAAATTTCCTGAGGACCGACCACTCATACTTTATGACCGAATGGATTTCATTATTCTCAGTCAGAGGTGAAATATTGGAGTAAAATGCTATCGAAATTTCGAGAGAAATTGCATCGGTTTAAACTTGTTCTCAACTATATCAAGATTTTCAGCGACTAGGTGTGCTAAGAGACGTGTTTCTGAAGTGGATAGTGATTTAAAATCACGTGTCAATGAATTCCGTGAATTCTGTCGAAAAGTAGGGCACTGAAAGAGGGTATAGAAAAATAAAATAAATATATATATGTATATCAATGCAACCGAAGATTGTTAAAGTTCGTTGCGTCATCGAAGGGTACACTACTGTCGAGCTGTTTCTGGCTCATTGATTTTCAGTCCGCAGCGTGCCACTCAGAAGAACTCGATTAATTGCCCTTAAGTCAAACTGCTCATTCGTTTGTGCAAAACTTTTGCCAACCAATTCGCAGAGTAGCAATTCAGGCTCCCTCCATAAATGCAAAAGCAAATTTTATCTAGTTCAGTTAATTAAAATTTCTAATATAACCGAGGCAAAGAAATATTTAACCTTGCGCTTTATTAAAGCACCGACAGGTATTTCAATAAATCTCTCTGCGTTAAAGTTGAGACGAACGTATTTCTTGCCCCCTGGGAAAATAGATACTCGTAAAATTGGATTTAATACGACTATGAATGAGTTACTTGAGATACAAGAAAGTTTTCTTCAAAGAAAACTCGAAGGGAAATTACCTGCGCAAAGTTCATGAAGCCGCCTCTTGAAACATCGAAAAATCTTTAAAAGTCAATCCAAGTAGAATTTTATAATTCATCGATTCAGTTCTGTTGTTGTTTTGATTCTATTTAACTGATATCGTAGATACATTATTGTTTAACAAAAAAATATTCGCTAAACAAACATTATCTCTCAATTTCCATCCATTATTACATAATACCTTCGTATTCAAGGGATTTCATATATCGCGAAAACTACACTTCGTAGTAAACATAAGTTTCCATCGTAACGCGAGCAAATTAACCGTTCGTTGAGACAATTTAAATAAACCGCAAGATAAGACCAATTTTACAGGTCTGGAACTTAGATTTGCCTCGTCTAAACTATGCATCCGGAAGATGAGACGAACTCTGCAGGTATATACCTATTCTAGTATCCCTTGACTGCACATATCCACAATGTGTACCTAGCCCAGGAAGGGCGAACGAGGGACAGCAAAAGAGACAGTACAATAGACAGGGTAAAGGGAAACAAGAGAGACCGAATGAGAGGAAAGCTACTACATACGTGCAAGTGCAACAATGTGCAGAAGGTAGTACAGTCCTGATACAGACATAGACTAGCCCCAAACTCATGACACGGACAGTATGCACGGAATTAGAGTGGAAATGTATTCCGACGTTGCTATGGGGACTCGCTGGCACCCTAAACACACCGATAATCTATCAATTTACCAACACTGAAAGACCTGACGAAATATAATGGAGGTTGATCCAATTCCACGTGGAATTTGCTCCGTTCGGGGGAAAAAAGTTACCGTGTTATTTTTATAGCTATTATTATACATTTTAAGTGTATTAAATTTATTTTATATAATTACTTTACTGGTCCGATGAATCCTTGGATTATGATTACTTTCCATTTCCGATGTTCGGTATCAACTAATGGAAACCGTCGAACTGTGAGAATTTAATTGGTACCTAGTAACTCTATTGAAAAAATATAATTACTATTATATCTTTATGATATATAATACATAGGTCGTTAGTATTAAAAGCTTCGCTCGGCATTTGCTCGTTTTCATTCGACTCATTTCGGCCTGACAACTATAATATTTCCGAGGATTACTTATTCGCCCGTTTAATATTAAAATTTCATTATCGTATAGGAAGGTACTCATTTTCGGCGAAAATTGGAAAAGGTTCGTCGTATTTATACCGAGGAGTAACAGAAATAGTATTCGTGTGAGTTTTCGTGTAATCACGAATTTAAAAATACGATTCACGTACTACATTTACGTTGTTTTTTGTTACTTCAATAATATATTTTGTTCAATTTCAACGCAATACTGTCATTAGACGCAACAATTAGGAATAATGCGAGTGGGTTAAGTTGAATTCGTGTGGGGTTAATAACCAATATTCGAAATGAGAATGGAGACGGTACGTGGTTAACTGCGAAACCAACAAAAAGATGGAGTGAAACAGCAAGGAGAATATTCCATGGAAAGGGTCCAAGTGATGTTTGTGGCTTGGAAGAGTTTACCGAGAATTGTTAATGAACTTCTCCCAAGTACATGAGGAAAGATTGATTTAGAATTTGCATTGTTCCTCCATGAATGTTTCTTTAAAAATCCAACCAGAATAGAATTTTAAACCAAAAGAGAATTCATTGGGTATATCTATACTTTCACTGTTAATTTACACGAATTTTATATTTGTATAATTCACCCAAGTTTTCCCTGGAGTTTTCCAGTGAAAACTAATAAATGTTCGCCAATGTGGTTTCGTTTCTCCAATTAATTTTCTCGCGTGTACTTGGAATCAACGTTATGTATTCGTTCGTTTTGTAACATTTAATACTTGCTCGAAATGAATTAACACAAACGAAACAATATAATACCTATTGAAATCAGTGTCCACGCATATTGTATTTAACAACACGTTTAATTACTGCGAAATTTATTGCGTTAGACGACCTGTGTACTCTAAGTATGTTCGTGATATTATTATCGCAGCTGTGAAACTTTCTATCTATCTGGGTAATCTCATCTCGTGCCCAGCACCTCCTTTATCTCTCGTCTTTCACTGAACTTCTTAAGTGGTCTTTTGTAACTTAAATTAAAATAGACGGCAAGAAACATTCTTTATAAACGACATGTACAACAAAAAAAAAAGAGTACCGTACCGAGAGTGTATCCTATGGCAAGAACCGTAATTAGTACATTTAGTTTCGCTATAAGTGATTGTTCATGTAACTCACCGAGCCTTTAGAAATCATTATACGAACAACGGTATTGAAAGTACGAAACTCCATTTCGGCCGAGTATAATCGCATTTACTTCCGTGACACATGAAATATCGATTTAAACTCGGCGCTCGTGATTACCGGCTGTAATCATTTTCCACCTTTAAAAGTGATTATAAAAGACAAATCTGAAATATTTCATCACGTTCCCAGGCTCGAGTGCCGAATATGTACTATGTATACGTATACATATACATACATATACATACGTATGTTCGCGTACACGGCGGCGACGGTTCAATTTTGTTGTACGAATTTTAATTACACCCGTGTGTGTCTCCCTTGTTACACGGGAAATTATCAGTCGCGGTCGAGATTTAAATTCGCTGTCGCAGCTAATTACCGTCACTTTACGATCGTTTTAAATTTAGTCACCTCCGTGTATACACAGACGGTCACGTGTACACGTATACACAAATGAGAATTTTCCAGATTAAATAACGCGAGCCGTTGGCACGACCTATTGGATTGCTTTTTACTTGCTGATGAGCCGTGTCAAATTTGTTATGCCGACGGATAATTGCGATATAATAAAAAAAAATATATGTATATATTTATATTGTATATAGATATATATAATACACCACGGACCTTCATATAAATACGCAATGCTGCAGTTGACATATTCACCGGGCGCACATAATACATTCATACTGAGAGTACAATCGTAAAGTGGAATATGTAGCGGGTCGGTTTAGTGGCGCTCAATCTTTCTCCCGGAATTATGCGAGAAATCATTACACGTAGTGTACATCATCGGACGGGCTATAAATTGCGAGAGGAAAATGAACGCCTCGAAAGCATGGCTTTAAATACAATTTGTCATCAGAATAATTTCCGAAATATTCATTTCACTTGTGGTTATCATCGTTCTCTATTTTTTCTCTCTCTTTTTTACGATGAAACGAGAATATTCGTGCAAGTTTTATCGGGGAAAATTTTCAAGTCCCGCGTAGACATAAATAAAACCGTTTTGTACGATCGATATATAAAGTTGTACGTTTTATGGTGGAAAAGGTTGAATATCTGTCCGGCAGGAAATTCGAACGAATATGCATGGAAACGTAAGGATTAATTTCAACACTTCTGACAGGTTTAAATCAATAAGTATGAGAGCCACTGCGAAGCATAAATCATTGTTAGATTAAACCCTGGAGCATGCGGCGGTAGTAGATGGGGCAATGGCGCGCTTTCAGGAAATATAGGGTGACCCAAAAGTTTTGATCTATATTTTATCGATACATGTACGAACCAACTACTACAATAATAACTTGGATTACATTGCTAATTGACTAACTATGCATCGGTTAGAATTTGTAATATTTTCAAAAAAGTCTATTTATCTTTTCACATATTTTTTGTGTGTAATATTTTGTATAATATACTTGTAATATTTATTTTATTCACGCTCCTTTCTTGCCTTATTATAAATTGTGAATATATAAATTCCAATTTCTCTATTGAAATTTATGATACGAGCAGAAGTAATGAAATCTGTTTATCGATTTTTAACTCTCTATTGCACTCTGTAATCGATTACACCGACACCCGAACGAGCGTCACGGGTATATTTATTGAATATTTTTTCTAAAACCGACCGTCCGAATTTTTGTTGAAACCAATTCCGACCCGAAAATCACGAACTCATTTCTAGATTGTCTCCCGCACTGAATATGGTCAACATACCGCGTACGCTCTCGAGCTCGCTGAAATTTTCCCGAAAAACGTTCATAGGAATTCTTGTCGGGTTTCAATAAAAATCTCCGCTGGCCCGTTTTTTTTTCCCAATTGTTCCGAAAATCATTTTTATCGTCGGCAAGCTGTTCCCCCCTTCTGTGAAACTGAAAAAAATTAGTAATGGAACGACCGCAATTAATGAGACTGGCAATTAGCGCATTTAATGCGAAGACCCTTCACGCGGGAAAAGTCGGTCCTCGGTTTCGAAGCCGCGGTAAATACGTTTTTTACACGATTCAATCGGTTTGAATGAAAACAGTACTACTTTGAAACGGTATGCGGGATTCGAGCTAAAAGGAATTTGATTATGCTCGGTAGTTTAGACATGGTGTTTCTGGATCGATCGAGCCACGTGCTGTCTCTCTTCCACTCGCGTTCTCTCCTCCTCTGTTCTCCTTCACATCCTCCCTCTCTCTCTTCTCCACGTTCTTTCGGGCTTTATCTGTCTACTAGCGACTCTCTCCCTCTCTCTCTCTCTCTCTCTCTCTCTCTCCCTCTCGCCGTGTTTCTACATTTTCCCACTTCCTGACCTAGGGTCACGTGCGAGGAGAACGAATTAATTTTCAAAAAGAGATATATTTATAATTAGAATTTTTCGCTGCTAGAAACCCGCGATGAGAAGATTCGTATCTGAGTTTCAAAAATTAGAAACTTTGTAATGTCGAACGTGAAACGTAGTTTTTCATTTCTAGTTTCGAAATGGTATTACCCGCGGTGGAAATGTTTTTGCCCAATGTACATCTGGTTTCTTTAATAACTTTTTCATAGTTTTCATCCGTCGAATGGAACGGAATTGTTTTTTCATTGTTACACCGGTGTTTGTTTCAGGAATATCGTGTTCACCTGTGCTGTTTATTATCTGGACATTGTTTTTTTAATATTTCCCTTATTCGTTCACTAGTTTGATTCGATGGAATTATTCTACAATGTTATTGACAATCTGTTTCGTTCATTCGTTTAGTTTGTTTTTAAACAGTCTCGTATAGTTTCCTTACTTTCTCCTTACAAATGCGTGCGAGTGATTAAAAACTGGATTAATATGAAATGCACTTTCCTTCATTAGCACTTATATGTAATTATACTTAATTATTATCTTCTTTTAGCATTATGGGCAAGATTTCTCGTTCCTCTAATTCCTTTATTCTTTCCATAATTGCGGTTACCATTAGTATAAACGATTTCTTTTCTAATTCAATCCCCTTTCATGTTTTACTTTAAACCTGGGCGATTCTAATACCGTATTCTAACTCGTGTACACCACCCTATTACTCAACGGCACGCAAAGTACGATTCTGCCACGGAATTTTGTTTCCGTTAACTCCGGTAACGTTACATTATTATAGAAAGCAAGTGCATAACAAAATTTATAAAGGTTTTCTCACAAGGTTCTACCGCATTACGTTGGTAATTGGATGAGGACGGAAGTGAGTGCTTCTTCTCTCGAGCTTACGTTAATATGATGCGATTAATGCAACAGCATTCGCCTTTTTTTCCAACAAACTTCCCAGCGTTTTTCAATTTTCTATTACAATTACAAGCTCACGCGAAACGCGAGCCGCGTGCGCGTAATTGCAACGCTAATTTCTCGAATCCTATAAATTTGTTACATTTACCTGTCTCGTCGTGTACATACTCGTGTCGTTGGTGAATAAAACAGAAAATTTCTCGCCGCGTTTTCGTTCCCACCGTACGTTTACCGTATGGAAAAAAAAAAGAAAACACGAGATCACGAGTTAAAAATAAAGGCAAGCGATACCCCGGAAATACCTTCGGTGGGAAAAATCGATTAATACCACGGAGACTCTTATAAACAAGCAAATTACTTTAACTTCGAATAATGAGTTAGCGAAGTCTCATGCAAACAGGGCCCCCTGGGAAACAGTACTTTAATGAACATATTTATTTTGCGTTACTCGTTGAAAATCTCGCAATTAAACTAAGTTAACCCACCGTTAAATGGCATGGTCGTAAAAGCAGCGTTACGAAATAACGCGAAATATGAAAATGAAAAGATACTCAGTTTGCATTACACGTTTGCTTGTACTCTGGAAGATTCTCAGCAATTCTGATACTTGTCTCGGGTCTAATAAAGTCGTGTTACGTAATTAGCGGTATTAAAC
Organism: Mimumesa dahlbomi; assembly: GCA_917499265.3. Lineage (NCBI taxonomy): Eukaryota > Metazoa > Arthropoda > Insecta > Hymenoptera > Crabronidae > Mimumesa > Mimumesa dahlbomi. The sequence goes on along the minus strand of OU824114.1, from coordinate 9,895,914 downwards.
GTTAAATTCCATGACCTCGCGAAAATTGTACTTCCTAGACGAAGAAGAACTCGCAGAAGAAAGCCAATATATTTGCTTGGATTTGCTTTTTAACAATTTATTTAAAACGCATAAGAATAAAAGTTAGAAATATATTGATTAAGTTCAACACGATCAATTATATTTATTCCGTTAACGAGAAATCCTATAACTCGTTTTAAAATCAACGCTATTATTTGTTCTAAAAAAGATTTTATTTTTTTTATATTCTGACACGTGTTTATTAACCCCAGTCACGGTCTCGTTGATTGAGTCTGAACTTCAACTTTAAAGGTCGGATAGGTTTTGACAGAGGCTTTTTTTTTAATATGAAAACTGGCTGCTAGGTGAAAGAGTAAGTAAAACGGTACATCATTACCGAGTACATCAGGAAGGGTAAGGAAATAATCAGCAACCCTCTGGACCTATGTCAATGGAAAGCAATTAAGAGTTCTTTTTAATCATTTTAAGCCGTCCGTTCTACAGTCGCGCCCTACTTGGCATAATGGCACCGCTTTTTGCCATTTGAAATTATATAGTAACCTCTACAGAATTCGTCCGTACACCGTACAATAAGACGGTTTCATAATAGTTAATAACTTTCCTGTGATAAAAGTGTCTTTCCTATATTTCCTCCGTTTAATTAGATTCCGTAAATTTCTTAATCTTTCCTCTCTTCATTTCGTTGCCCGCGTAAAGTCGAGTAAAGCAGAAATAACAAAGTCGTACATCGGGAAGACGTTTCGCCAAGGAATTTGCCAGAAATAAATATTTGTAGCATCAGGGAAGATTTTTTGCGAGAAAACATTCGTGAATGTTATTCCATCTGGTGTTATCGTAAGATTAATCTATTCATATTCGAAAGATGCCCGCCTTGTGAGAAATCAGACATAGAGAAAATACGTGGACAATATGTGTCGCCATGTTTTGTCGTAAATATTTGGCAGTAAAGTATACTTAGGGTACGGGATGCCGTTCGTACACCACTGTGCGGGGACCTCATCGATTAATTTTAACTATGCGAGCGAAGGAAAGTTTATACGCCTTCGAAATTATTAAAATTGCAAGCAACTACCAATAAATCATGACTATAGTGCGGCTTTAGAGCAAAATTAATGTTCGCCCGGTGCAATGTGCATTATCTGCGGATGAAAAATTCCTCGGTACGAACAATAATTTCCTTCATCTCTTTACGCGTTCGTCCGTCCGTAAGTGCGCGTAATCGTAAATTATTATTGAATACGGGAACATAAAACTCGGGACAAACGAAATGTAAAACATAGTGAAACATAAAATCCGCGTAAGTATCGTTTAACGTTTATAACATAGTGTCATTCCATGAATTTAGTTGGACTGCCATAAACGGTCCGATTATTAATCATCTCTTACCGTTATTTACTTTAATCGTACAGATCCGTATCCGTATGAAAGAAGAATATAATCTGAAATGTAAATCGTTCCACGTGCATGCAGTTAATCCAAACTGTAGTCTTCTAAAGGAATGTAAAATAAGAGAGGCTCGATATCAAAATGAAACACTTTGCAGAGTATATGGAACGCGATGAAATCAGTTTCTTTGGTAATATAAAATTCCGTATTTATTAGTCTCGAGTATTACATTTTCTACCCTGTATTAATATTGCCTCTTTTACTACGGCCCCTTTTGAACGTGTGTCGTCTCGTTCTTCTCTTTTGTGCCAGGATAAAAATGTACAGGCAAGACCACTGTAATCAAGTATTCAATTTTCTTTCCCGCCAGAGAGAGAGAGTGAGAGAGAGAAAGACAGAGAGTACGTACGAGCAAAAATGCACATTAGCACGCGGGTCGCTCGAGTTAAAGATAGGTAAAAGCGACGGAGACGAAGGAAGGAAAACTTTTGCTTTTCGAGCGCGAAAATACATTCGCTATTGCCATTCCTATTCAAAGAGAACAAGGGTGGAAGAGTGTGGGGCGGCTGGTTTATCGATCAAATGCATTTCCATGGACTTCTGGTCTTTGTATTTCAAGCTTGAAATTCCCGAAGTGAATTTCGCGCAACGATAAATTTATTGAATAAACAAAATACATCACTTCGTTGTGCAAATAAATCGCGAATCGAAAAGTTAATTTTCGCGAAATATCTCGCCGGTTTTGTTGAAATCATTGTAAATCCATTCCGAGGCTTATCGGCGAAACAATCTGCACGCGTAGCTTCAAAATTATTTCATGATTAATACTGTAATCCGTTTATGATATCGCGAAATTATTTCGTAGCGACATACGTATTATCATCGGCAATAAATGATCGTTCCATTTCAATCACTTCTGCGATTCTGCGGATGAACGTTTCAATTGAAATGTTTTTACTTTCTTGGGTTATTATACGTCTGTGTTGACATTTTTGAGTGTTGGCGGAACTGAATTATCGTTTAATTAAAATTCACGATGATATAAAGACACAAATAATATCGGCAACAGTGGAGAAACGATAGGTGAAGTGTATCGGTTTCTACATAGTATCTATAACTTGTCACAACCGGCAGAGAAGTGTTTTATAATCCAATATTTAGTTTGATAACCTCTTGAAATCGATATGGGATAAGTTCGACAGAGTTTGCGTTCATTCACCAATACAGTCTCTTACAATATCACAAGTTGAATATTATTGCACGGGCAATCAATAATTTCCCTCAATCGTATTTCCTCGAACACGTGAATGAAGGCATTATTTAACTATAAAAAATCTATTTTTTAACGAAGAATACTTCCTGTAATGATGGATAATATAATTAAAATTCTGAAATAAATATAAATTGTTTCTAGTTCAAATTTAATATGTATTTATATTTTTCTTCTTTACCGGTCGAAGAATGTTGCTAGGCGATATACATCGGAAATTTATATTCGAAGCGACGGTGAATAATTTTATTATTTTGAATAGCGTTGAAACCAAAGTACTTTCTCGGAAATTGAATGAAACAGCGCGGGTGAAACGAGGTAACGAACATTCGCGACTTACTGAAAGTTTTCCTAGTGCGCGCGGCAGCATTATATAATGCACTGCCATAAAAGCATATATCTCGCATGAACATAATAATAAAGTGACGGTTACATTTTGTAGGACAGGGATAGAGAGAGAGAGAGAGAGAGAGAGAGAGAGAGAATGACGGGGAGAGAGAGGGAACGAAGAAGAAAAAAGAGATTAAAGTTAGTTGTAATGCAGAAGCAAGACAGTAAAAACTTTAGTAACTTTGGATCTATTATTTGTAGCGCACACGAATAAACAAACTTTTCCCTGTTTCGAGAAAATAGACTTTAATAATGAAATACTTGTGAAGTATAAGAACAGCAGGAACGGCGGAAAATAAACGTAGATTAAATACTGCGATGATGGGGAATGAATACAGATATTATAACGCTGGGAATATACATATAAATAAAATAGAGGAATTAATGAATATACATTATGACGAAGTTTGTAATAATGGAAAATTCGCGTAATTTTCAATTGAAATTGCGGAGAGGAATATCTGTATTTCAACGATGTTGAAAAATAATGAAATTATTCTCCGCTGCTTGAAATATAAATATACATGGGGCGCGAAAAGTTAATAAAAATATTAATCGGATTGTTAATATTTTATCCAACCGTCAAACTTAATATTGATATTACGTACTTTATCATTTGCCTTTATTTACGATGCACAAACGCAAGGAAAAAATCAAAATTACGATCGAAATAATGTAAACGCAGCCCGAACCGTTCTAACACAAATCTTGATTTACTTCTTATATTTATGGACTATAAAAATAGCCAGATAAAATAAGTGATATGAATTTCCATTATTGTTCGTAATAATACAACGTAAACATAAATGTTCCATAAAATGAATCACTACAAGATACGAATAAAATGCTAAATAACAAAATTAATATGTACAATAAAAGTAAATCAAATAACAATATCGAAATTAAACTCGTCGTTCGATAAAAGGTATATTTTTATTTATTTACATCCCGATAACAATTATACATAAATGTATAAATGCATTTCACTCGGCCATCGATTTTAACTCGACCTCCTCGTATTCCACATTATCATCGTCGTCTTGCCGGCCATATCCGCCTGATTTTTATCAACGAGTAAATTATTGTGCCGCGAATGCAATTATCCGTGTACATCGAAATTCACTTTAATGAGCACTGCATGTCACGCTGTGGAAAGCCATATTAAGACTACAAACGCGCGTTTTTTTTTTCTTTAGATTTTAAAAGGATGACTCTTGAATTCCTTCGCGACTTAAAATTGTTCATAATACCAAGCAAAGTTTCGTACGTAGATTCGTAGCATTTACTTATTTTCAAAACGTACCGATAGACATTTAACAATTAACGCCAGCAGAATTTCGCGAATACACTCAGAATCACGTGCAGTACGTTATCTCTCACAAACAGCCTCTGTATACTTGCCCAATATACCTCTTTTTCCATATCTTATAAATTATTCCGCAAACTACATTCAAATAGAAGTTCGCGAGTACTCGATAAGCAGTATTATTAATTTACCGAGCGCAAATTCCACTTAAACCGAACGAATCTTTTAAACACGCACGTATTTGATTAAAAAATTATTCGCAATTACTCGACAAACATTATCTTCGCGACTCGGATGTCTGTTTTTTTTTCTTCTTTTTTTTTTTAATATTTCACCTACATTTCTGCGTCAGTACACATATTTACCAGTATTTATTTCGCGATACTTGTCAATGACTTTGTCCGTATTATTCGATCATTGCTCAATTGCCGCGGAGCATTATTATTACAATTCCTGAGAGCGGAACGATAAATGCCAGGTCCTTGTACACAATGTGGCCGGACTAAAGAGAGAATTGCGCAGTCGGTGTACTCTTGTCAATGCACCGGCATGTAAGCTGTCTCTGTGTGTATGTGTATACTCGTTCCGAGCGTAGTGTTTTGCGCGCGTGTTGGTACGTATGCAAGGTCACGATGATTCGTGCATCCGATTGATCATATTCTTTTATGAACGTTCCAACGACCGTATCGTCGCGTAGAGATTCGCGTGCAGACGTAGTACATATGTGCCCATAATTATGAAAGTGGTCTAAGTCAATATTTCAAAAAATTTAAAGTCTTGATAATTTTTGTATATACATATATATAATATATATTATATATAATACAATATATATTATATTTTTTAATTAATTATATATATAATATATATTATTATTATATTATATTATTATTATATACTTATATCGTTTTGTGCGATATTTTCTGCCCCTTGGTAATATTATAAGTTGGGAACAGTATAATTTAAGAAGTTCGGGAGAAGTTCCCCGCTCGAAACCGTCGTTCTCATTTATTTAAAAGTCAAACTTAAGTCGGCGAGTTCCATTTACGAGGATCTCGAGTAGAACATAAGCACACAAATGAAGTTCTTTAGTTGAAGTTTAAAGGACAGAATAAAATTACATTAATTAGCCTGCGATTTTACCAACTTTTCACGCCAACGTGAAAGGACGATTGCGTTTAGCACGCTCAGCGCGTGAACTTATGCGATATTTTGTGCGACGCGAACCGTGCGAACGATTAACGACAATTAAAACGCACATTGAATGCATAAAATTGAAATTTGTTCGAATCAAGTCTACGTGATGTTAATATCGTATATAAGTACATATAATAAATTCCAGTTCTTTACTCCTCCCCCAACCCCATTTTCTCTCCTTTTTAATACATAAATAGAGTCTTACGTTGAATAATTACTCTACATCTCTACGAACGAACACGAAATGATTAATAACAGGGGAATGGAAATTTATAATAAATATTAGTACCGTATATCAACATCGTTTCAGTTGTTCACTATCGTATGATGAAAATAAAATGTTAAACGAATATTTATATAAAAGAATATAACATATTACTTTGGTAGTGAGAAGACTTTCCAACGAAAACTACAACGCGATAAACTTTAACGCGTTCATGTTAAAACCGGTATACATACATGATACATACAATATACGTGTACATAATAATACACGTACAACATACATACATACACACATATATGCTTCGTACGATAAAAATGCACGGAGTTTCGCCGACCGTGGAATTCATCTCGCTCTGCGCTCCTACATTGTAAGGCCATCGAGAACAGGTTTCATCGAGATGGAGTAGCTATTTCATTTTTTTTACCGAGAAACTGAGGGTATTTTAATAGACGATATGATAGCAGTCAACCTAAAGCGTTTCTCAACGCGAAACGAACGAGCGAACAACCGGCCTCTCTTTTTCAATGGGACGTGCGTTGACGGATATAGACATGTTTGCAATTGATGAATCGTGAAACGTTATTATCCACGATACAAATTAAAAACATACATATAACGTCGCGACATAAATAACGTTTCAACGAGCATTTTATCGTACAACGAGCTACGCGTTATATAATTGACAAAACAGCGAAGGGGAGAATTCCAGTAAAATGCTTTGTCTATTCAATTCATCGGCGAATGACATGTTCGCGTACTATTATTCGGATTATGTTTCCTCGATTGATAAATAATAATAATAACGGAAGAAATTTATTCATGTACCGTCCACCCGAATACGAGATGAATTCTATATTATTTTTCAAATTGGAAATACATATTGGGATTAGTAAAAATAAAAGAGCTGGTAAATATGAAAATAGAACTTGTATACCCTCATTTAAAATGCAACCTGGTTTTGAAGGGGAAAAAATAGAATGAAAGTAAAGAACGACGGAGTCGAAGAACGAAATTGTGTCATAAAATCTATTTAATCCGCCATCGTCTATTTGTGCAGTCGAGTAGCAGTGACGCAATATTTCATCATATAAATTTTATTTTCACCTCGGAGCCATCAATACATTCTTCGTATTCCGTAATATTCAGTACTTCGTCCCGAATAGTTTTCCAATAACTTTCTGTCCTATAAGCAAAGCTATAGTGTTGGAATCCAATATGACAGAGTGACAAAGAAATGTAAAGAAAATGATGAAACTCCTGCAAAGTACGAGATAAATAACAGACGCAAAATAATAATAATAATAGATAATACAAATAATACAAATATAGACCGTAGATATTATTAAAAATATACGGATGGTAAATTTTATAGCGCGACGCATTATTTCGAATTGTATAATAGAAAAAAAAAACGAGAGAGTTGCGAAACTTCGTCAGAATATAAAGTGGAATTTAACATAGAATTAAATTGCCACTTGACTGGTTCATTTAAACCCATGAAACTGTATTCACGGGTGTAAAAACATCATTATTACGATAATTCGTTCTGCTTTTTGTTTTACACATATATATTCGTTCACGCTAATCATGCTATTGTGAACAACGGAAACGGTGTAATCGCCAGGATGTCTTGTCTCGATCTTTGTAGCAATTAAAATGGGGGGTTCAAGGAGTATGTATGTATGTATGTACAAACGTACCACGGAACGTAGTAAAAATTTACTGCGTTACGTACGCACAATTCTGCAATTGGTGATATTAAACCGACCATTTTTATGCATAACGTAGTAATTATCGCGGAATTAATTCTTCCGGAATTGTTGTAAAATATACGATACGGTATCTAATTAATTTTCGTTATTCATTAATTAATTTTCATCGATCGGAATTGTATTCAGAATTATCAAGTGTAATTCTGACCGAACACTGAAGTTTAATTAATACTGAGAATTAAACAAAAATGCAATATCGTGCTCCATGATAAAACTGTATTAAATGGAGTAATATCGGTTTTTCATTACGCAGGACTGAAAATTTAAAGTGGGGGGGGGAGGGGTGGGGGAGAAAAATCCGCAGATAATTAGTCTGTTTCGAAGTTACCGCAGCCGCGGCGATTATTCAGCGACGGTGTTACATAATATTTGAGAAATCATTCTAAACAACGGGCAAAGATTTCGTAGCCCGATAAAAGAAACAATTACGATACCAGCCGAAAGATTATCAACCGGAATAATGGGACGTCCGATGCAGCTACATTTTACTTAATCAACTTAAATGTGCTCCTCGATTGCACTTAATTATGGCTATTAATTAATTTAATTACGTTTCAAAACTCTACCTAACTAACGACAACTCTCGCAGGTGCAGACGAGCCACTTCACTTTGAAGTTACTGAAGTTATATTACTTGGAAGGTCACATAACTTGCGACACACTTCTTCTTTTTATTTTTTTTTCTCTCCCTTTTGCGTTAAACAATAAGAGGCCGGTTACTGAGCCGGGCGTCGAAATTAATGATCTTCCGGTGCGATTGGTATAGCGACTATAACCGGCGGGAAATTCTCTGTTAAATTCTCCGCTGGAGTTGTGACAGGACCTTTACGTTCCTCAACCTGAAAGCTATTCTATAAGTCTCAAACATAATAGACCACATACATAACACAGTCATGCAACTTTAGCGTGGAAGCTATTCCTGCGGTATGACTTGCTCGCAGTGGTTCTCTATTCACAACATCGAAAAGAAGAATTTTCTCTTACACATTATTTACGCGCGCGACATTCCACCTTTATTTTTCACCGTCACAGAATTTCTCACATACACCGTGAATTCGGGGTTTACAACATTTTTTTCGGACTTCATAGAGGTTTCATCCATCCGCGTGAAAATAAGACGTTATAAAATGTACGTTACGTAATTTAATAAAATATATTATAATTTCAACTCGAGCGCAGGCATGTTATAAATTAATATTGAACGAGAAAAATTAAACGAGAAACTTTCCTTTCATTTCGATTAATATTTGAACACACTCCCAGTGATTTGTGTAAAAGCCGTATGTTTGCATTCAAGCCATAGACCGACTACTATTACCTCATATCCAATAACCGTCGGAGAAACCTCATAACTTCCTGATTAACAATGCATTTCACGCAGAAATGTAAACGTGTGATAACAGATACCGTTCGACGTTTAAAAAAAAAATGTGTTTAATCGGATATCGGTGAACGAAATTCCAGATACATACGTATACATATATCGTATCAGCTTTAACACGTAATACTTATTTGATGGTACAGCTGTCTACAAAGGTGTTAACGAAATCCTTTTGTTAATAATCCGCTAGGCATAGAGAGGACGGGTAAACGTCTCGCGGATGAAAAGTGAAATCGTACCAGCTCGCTCGAGCCACGTAAAGTAATAAACAACTTCCTATTCGATTCACCATATTACCTTTTCACCTTTCAAGCATATTCATCGGAGCTCGAGTTACCTTTCGATCCACCCTCGGCAACCCCTGTAAAATCTTGAGAATGATGCGGTGTATAAAACATGGTGAAAGGTCGCAATATGCGTTTAAATCGCTATCATTATATTTTCAATATACGGGGTGTCCTATGGCGTATAATTATAGTACTTGCAACTGGTACATGTTTAAATATTATATTTGAATAGTTTTTTCATCCAGAATCCCTTTTTTTTAGAAATTCAAATGATATTATTTTAACAAACGTTCTGGAAATTTAGTATTTTCAAATATGTTTAATAATATTTCATACTGGAAATTATTTTCAATGAAATTGAATGTATTCTACATCATTCTAACGCGAATGTAATAAATGAATGTCGGTAAATAAATATACGATCCGGTATCGATTTTATAGGAGCCGGTATACGTACCCATATTTATTTACGTTACTCTCTATAACCGTTTTAGTATTTTCTCTTTTAATTTTCCAATATGAATTTTTCATTTTTATTTTCCGACTTTTATCCCCGAATTCGTATAGCGGTGGAACGATATAACTATACGTGGCATCTATTTGAAGACCGAAGGTCGATATAAAATACATTTCAATCGTTCACGGTATATATAATACGAGTTTCGGCTTTTTAAACGATCGGCGAGAAAAATCAGTACTTCGAGTCGCACTACGGGGTTACATCGGTTCGTACTATTAACCGATTAGGTGACTTATGAATCCCCTTATTTTATTATGTAAAGCGCGGCTGATTGTTGGTCTATCCTATTATCAGTCAACGGCTGTGTTTCCAAGTGAAAGGTGCCATCGGTAAAGCAGATATCTGGTCCCCCATCATTTTTCAAACGCTTTCAAGTTATTCTTTCGCGACGTTGATTGATGACAGAAATGCGCCCGCATAAAAGATTCCGCGAGCTACCACCAATGAAAAGACCGGTCTAAAGACTCTTCGACGTATCATAAATTGCTAATGTTTTATTGCCATAATATTACCTGAGAAATTATAAAAAGAATAAAGAGGATAAGGAAGAGTGGGAGGGCGGGGGGGGGGGAGGAGACGAAGAAACGAAGCTGGGATCGAGGTCACGTCATAATTGGGACGAGCGCGAATGCTGATTTTATATTCGTTCGTTAAATATAATGTACGGTTTGTATCGAGGGTGGTTACATTCTCACAGGAAACGAAGAAACCAACTTATTTCCCTGCAGAACGGGTATTACTCGTTAAAGAGCTCCTTCGAGTGGAATAACTTTGCGTTCGACACTGACGTACAAAGAGAACTCTTGTCGTGTATTACTTTCTCTTTGTGGCACCACTTATTATATTTTCAAAACCCTGGAAACACACACGGGACACAAGTGGACATCGGGAATATACCGTAACGATATGCCGTGCTATTCTTTCACGCGGAGACGTTGTGTCACATTCGTGGGAAATATGTTCCACTTTGCTTGTTTTATGAATGTTATTAAACGGAATGTGTTCCGACACAGGAAGGGACCAGATTCATTTTAATGAAATACCGTGTTTACTTTATTTAACGTGTATCGAAACGTGGCGTACGAAATATTTAAAAGACAGACAAGGTAGCATTTTTTTTTATTCCGAAATGTATTGTTTTTTATTTTCTGATAATATTAACTCGTTGCCAGTAATTTTCTATTTTATTGTAAATCAATAATATTGTGAATGCGAATGTACAGATTTTATCAGACGGCTTGAATTAATGAATACTGACAACGTTGTTATATACATCGAGGAGAATATAGGTATATTAATTCTATTTTGTAACGCTCTGTCAAGAGGACTATAATAGGATATTGTATATCATGAAACGAGCGTCGTGATAAAATTAATTAACGTGACATGTTAACGTCCCCGACATTTTTCGAACAATTACGTCGAATAAAGCTATTTATTCCCACTATTGCGTCACACGTCTTCTTTTATGACAATAACATTCGTATTAATTAACATTATTCAACTCGTAAACATTTATTATAAATGTGCCATATAAAAAAACGATTTTAGAGAAATTCGATGAATTAATTAAAGATTACTCGTTATTTAAATTTTCACAACCGATAGTTTAGAACTTTTAAAAATAACTTTACGAATAATTTCCATCGCATATGGTATCCTATACAAAATTAATATCATCAAACATTTTACAATCGTTTATTAACACACACTATTTTCGTTCGTTACATTTATTACGATATAAATAACGCAAAATACGGTCGGGCATCAGTGTCTTTGAAATATAAGCTCGGCACGGCGCGGAATTAAATACATAAATGAAGACATAAAAGGAGTGTCAAAAACAGAAATACTTTTTGGCCAGTCCCGTGTTTACACTTTAATTTACCCTGTTGAGCAATTACGTTAAATAACGCTTCCCGGTCGTGCGACTACGTTACAGCACGTAGTAGAGCACTAATTGCGTTCTCCAAGTGTACTTCGTTATGGCGCTCATAAAATCCGAAGACGAAAACCCGTGGCGCCCGGCCGTTCGTCCGGCACTGGATACGCCTCGACGTGTAACCTCGTGGAAACGCAAAACAAAGCGAGAAAAGGAGCAAAACGGTGACCGAAGCTTGACAGCGGATAAAATCTCGCGGGCCGGAGGTGGGAGGAGGTGGGAGGAGGTGGGATAGAGCAAAATTTATTACACTCCCCGGCTGATCGCGTACCTGAAAAGAACGATCCTGTACGGCGTAATGATCAGAAATGTTCTCACGTACACACGCGAACGTTGATCTCGTCGATGACGAATCATCAAAATTATTTCGTCGTTGAACGAAAATTTGGAGCTTGGAAGAAAAGCAATTAATAATCACGTCAATTATTCGATCGAATACACGGTGGTTTTGATAAATGGAACGAAACCTTTTTCGTTGAAGATGTTCGAAGTAATTAATTAAAATTGTGAGGTTTTGAAATAACGACGTTGAACGAAAATTCTGATCGATTCATTTACGGATAAGTTACTCTCTTTATTATATTTTGTTTGAAATTCGGTATATTTTATAATGATCGTATTATAATGGTTTAAACTTATTTCACTGTGGCTTTTATCATATTATCATATATATATAATATGTCGAATAATACGAGTATGCATAACTAACGAGACGCTATTATAAATGAATAACGAACGAAACTTGTAGATATTCATTCGTTAATATCGAAGTAAATTTCAGATATTTTCTCGTCATTATGGGAATATCCAGAAATTTCAATAATACTCCAACCGCCGAAGAACATTATACGCTAACTCTCTACGGAAATCACGAACGAAATGTACCGGCGTCTATCCGTGGAACTGGTATGTGCATAAAAGTATGTACATACATATGTACGTGTATGTGTATATGTGTATGTGTACATACATGCTGGATACATCCATTACAAAACGTTGCGCGATTTCGGAGCACGTTACGTACTTGCTTTATTTCCGTAAAATGTGTTTGATTCACTGTTTAACATCCCGGAATGAACGTTATCGTCTGACATGTCTTTTATTTAAATATTCTTGTTAAATTTAACGATTATCATGCCGCTCGCCGTATGGATATTTAACGTTCGGATGAAATTTAACCTGGAATATTGCCATAAAGTTTATTCAAGAGAATACGGTGAATTACACAGAATGACGTTAAATCTCAGGGGAGATGCCCGAGTTGGCATTCAATTAAATCGTCTAATTAATTCAGTTTCCTGGTTTATTTCTTTCGAAACGCCTCCTATCAATAGACGGGCAGGGAATATCTTGCTTAATTTCGACTCGACGAACGTTTAGCGAACGTATTAATGTATCAAAATGTCTTTCGAATAATTAATCAAACTGATTTTCAGGCAGAATTAAATAAATATCGGTAATTCCAATAAATTTGCAGTACCGCACGTACAGAGACATCGGGAAACATCCACGTTTTAAATGTTTCCCCCGATTCGATAAATAAAGAAACGAATTTCATTTAACCCGGTATCACTTTTAACTTCATGAATCTTTCTTAATTAATTAACCAACACATCCGATACAAATTAAACGAGCATGTAACATATATGTATAGTTTATACGTATACATACAGTCATTGATTTATTGATAGTCAATTAAGTCATCGATAAACCAAGGCTGCTACGGCACGTTTTGCCTGACATCTGTTGTCGGTAAAGTGTCGCTCGATCGTGAACCTGCAAGCTTATTTTCCGCCTTTATATCGGCCACTGTGCTGCAATTAATTTATGCCGTTATTGAAACACAGCTTCGCTTGTAATATTACAGGGTTATTTGATATAAAACGTTCTATTCTCGGTGTTTCGTGACGGGCGTTCGCCATCGTTCTGTCAAAATGGGTTATAAAGCTTAATAATAACGCGATAACAAAACAACAACAACAAGAAAAAAGCAGCAGCAACAACAACAACAACAACAAAAAGGAAGTCGGCGTCGACGAAGCGTGTCCGTTAACCTGTGCGAAAAGCGACGTAGCAAAAATGGAAAATTTCATTTCAACATCAAAGACACGGGGCCCACGGCTTGTATTTCAGACCGCGGTATTTCGCGATGCGTGTATGTATTTTGAAATGCGTTTAACGCGCGTTAGAAACGAAATTCCCGTTGGAAATGCGCGAAGGTGACCTTTTTTGCCGGGCTTGCTATCGAATCAGCCGATTTCTCGATGCGTATCGGCTTGATGTGGAAATTACTTGTCTGCCACGCGCACAGGCAAATACGCCGGGAATTTGCATAATAATATTTAAACCTTTAGCCCGTGTACAATACGCTCGCCGCGTAAGCGTGTAAACCAGTTTATCATCTGCGAAACGAAAATGCAGCTGCGAGAAACATGTGTACGCGGGGGGGGGGGGGGGACTTTTAGATCAATTAATTACGCGTTAAGATGGACCATTTTTCGCTTGGAATTAGATAACGATTATCCCTGACGTAGGAAACTGTACGAGTGTTATCAATAATATGATGATAACAATTTGATGTTTGTAAATATTCGACTGTCGATTGATATCGCTCGTACAGCTTAACGTACTCCATAAACAATCGAATGAAATTATAATCCTAATATGTCTAAATTCATTCGCGTGTTAATAAAATTAAACAAATTCAATTAAACGAACGTAGAAGAAAGTATTGTAAAATAATTTCGAATACGACGGGAATCCCGTAGACGAAATTGAAATATAATCGAAATGCTCCGAATAAAAATCGTGTACAAATAGATCGACAATAATGGTCGATTTCATTGGGAAATTTTCGCATCGTAATTAAGCGCGGTGAAACAATTGAAAAGATGACGTCCCTTATCTTTATCTCGTTAATAGCGCGAACAATGTTCCTTTCGGAAATCTTCGGTTTCAATGGCGCTTGTTTAAAGCTATTCCATTCTTTACAATGGCCACTTCAAGCCGTGCTTCGCGATTTTAACAATAAAAAATTCCTTTCCATTCCCAAGATTCTTGCGCCGCGTATTCTCCGCCGTAGTATTGTCTACGCCAAAAAGTAGAACAGATACTCACACGCTCGTGCGAGGCCTTCTGTACAATAGGAAATCGTTGCAGGAGGAACACAAAGCTTTGATTATTCGATCGGTGTCAATGGAGGGCGCTCCAGGAGAATTACACAATAAAAAGGGAGAAAATTGAAATGAGAACGTGTAGAGGAAGTCAAAGGATATATGAGAAAATTATTCGTGTTTTATCGAAGACTTAAATTTACATTTAATGAATTCTCTGTGCCAATATGTGTCGATTACATGTGTCTTCTATGAATTTTCTTCATTATCACTTACCGGAGTTAGGGAAGAATGCAATGAAATAAATGAAATAGTATTTTCTTAAATAACATGGAATTAATAATAGATTATAGTATAATTTGTATGTAATTATAGTTTAACATGCGCAGGAATATTTCATTGAATTTTATATTTCGAAAATCATCGCTACAATTAATTATACATAGCCCATGATTTTCATTCTAATCAATATATTCCGCTACTATGACATCTCGTTCGTCATTCAATTAATATCTAATAAACGTTAACGAACCGGGAATTGAAAATTTTAACTTCTCATCGTATTCCCCGGATACCGCAGTGACTTAATGCCATAAATTTCATTTCGTTTCAGATAATCAAATACTTTATAATTCACTTTTCCATGGGAAACTTTTACCGGGATGATAACCTCGAATTACGTTCCGGTTGGAATGTCGAAATTTCTGGAACGGCGATTCGTGTTCGCTAGGCATCAATCGAACATAAGAGCAAATATGAGCCGTTTGTGTGAAACGTTATTGGCTTTCCTAAATTAAACGAATAACGTTATTACGACGATATTCGACGAGGAGGGGAATTTACGATAACGATCAGGATTACCGTTATTAATAACTAATTGAGTTTTTAATGGTCACAAGGATCTATTTAAACGCGTCTTGTTTGCTAATGGTACTGACCATGGATTCATTATGTATCCATTATAATCTGGTAATCAGATCAATTTCAATTATGCGAGAGACACGGGGCTCTTCGCCAATATTCTCTTCATTAAGTTTACCAAGAGACATGTTCGTTCGAAGTCAACTAATCTTTTACTATTGTCCAGCTCAAATTCCATTATGAATCATTTATCAAATTTAATGATTAATTTAGTTCATCCATGGTATTACCGACGACGGTATTAATTACTTAATTGCAATGTAGAAACGTAACTAACATTTTCTAAATTGATCGATCGCGTCATTGCTTTCTACAAACGGAACGTAAAATATTCACGTTCCCACTATTCAGAATTTCAAATGTCACACAATAAATACCATTACTCTCAGTCAAATAATTCTCTCCTTAATTCCACGTTCAATTAAATCTCGCTTATTCCGCGAGTCAATCACATCAATGAAACACTGTCAAAACCAGTCTTCACCAGTGCCTTTAAACAACCAAATACCATCGAGTTAACTCAACACCAACAGTTCCCTGACTCTTACGTCAACTTTTCCACGCCATCAGAAAAAAAATCCACGTTTTTCAATCCACATCCAAACGAAACTATACTATATTAACGAGCCGGGCAATAAAATCAGGCTGGCGTCCTATCAACGAGATATTTATCACCAACGTTCATAATTCGACGTACACACACACACACATACATACTATACATACTCGCCAGCCATCGAGCTGTTTACAAACGAACCCGGCGAAAGACGGCCGATGAAAATTTATAGGAACGTTCGGAACATAAACCGGGCGATTCCCGCGGAAAAGTTGATCGACCACGGATTAATATGATTACTATAGGCCGGTCCATGCGAGTTTCCGAACACCCATAGTGAGTCGATTCGGCATAAATATTTTCGCTGACGTTGTGTCGTCTCGCGGGTTCAGCCGGTCTGGTATTTTGTGTGTTTTCCAGAGACGAGACACTACCGTCTATCATGATGGACTGTTAACGAGTATTGTTCCCCATTGTGGGCGGCACATGTTGACGGATGGATAGACACGCGGTGGGAGACGTTAATATCGGCCGACACGAAATTGGAGCTGTCCGATTTGATGATGCAATCCCTCTTTCTACCTGATTTTTGTCCTTCTGTTTCACCGGAGGATGTGAATTGTAAAAGGGAAAGGGTTTAGGGGGAGGGGAGTGTTTAGTATCAAGAGAGGGTGGGGGGGATGAGGAAGGGATTGAACGAGCCTAGACCGGAAATTCAGTAATCGATACATACAACCTACAGACGACGCTCGGTCACACGGCCGACGATTAAGCAAAAACTAATTAATGTCGTTAGTGATTCGCGTGTGTACCGTATGGCCTTTTTCGTTCACGGAATCCATGTCAGGATTGCGTAGATACACACACACACACACACACACACACACACACACGTTGTACTACAGTGCTAATTAGCGATTATGCAACCCGCACGGTGGAATACAAAGTCCGGCTACTTATGTGCGTTCTGATCGATAGTCGTTAACATTATAACGTAACGACGTGGCGAGCTCAACCGTATTACCGGCAGATAGAGTATGATTTATGAACGACAGTGCGGACCGTATGGAAAATGCACGTGTTGCGAGTAAACACAAGCGGTCGGGCTTTTAAAGATCGCGTTAAACGCAACGCCTGTCGTCCGGTGAATTTTTAATTCGACCAACGTTCGTCGGAAACGCGGCGGATGGATCGGGAAAGTGAAAAGGGAAAGAAAGCGAAAGGAACGGAGGGGGGTGAGGGAATTATTGAAAACGTGAAAGGGTTTTGTTCCGATGGGAGAAAATCGAAGGAAACGTAAGATTGGAAAGTACCCGGGAAGAATTGATGAAAAACTCTCAGACACCGTTGTGGACGAGATTAAATGTGTACGGTAGACACGAATAGTGTTTGCACAGCCCACGACTTGAATAAAGTAAATTGTAAATAGCAAAATGAGACTTATATTTGCTGTTAAGAAACTTTCAAAGATTGAGTAAGGAACTATTTGTGAAAATAATGATCATTATTCGGTTTTATACAGCTGTTTGTAGGTACAGACTTTGTACTTCGGATTTTCTTTGTAAATCACTGTGTGTAATGTATACTGTAACTAAAAGCGAAGAGAGTTTCCCTTTAAAAAAAAACGCACTTCAATTAGAAGTGGATACCAGGGTGGGCCGATTCGTTACGCATTTTTGTGGACATCGACGCTTAAACGGCGCCACTAACACTTGAGTTTCGTGTTGCTCGAGAAATTGTTTACACGATTCCACAGATGGAATATCGGAGATGTATTTCATCAGTATAAATTTTCAAAATTTACGATATTGCCATTAAAAATATATTTAAAAAGCAGATATATCAAAGTGTTTAATTCGTGAGAGAAGTTTTAATTCGGTGTTTTAAATGTGTAAAAATAAACCTGTTTATGTTTCGTCAAGCGGTGCCACCTAGATGAAAAATACAAAAAATTTTTCATTTAGTCGCCGGAACGAGATTATAAAGACAGAAATAGTTTATGTCTTCCTCTATTTTTTTCGTCGGGACTATAAAACTCTGGGCCGAGAGTTTGAATGAAATTGTTCGCCGTTCGTGTTTGTTTAACTTTTCTTTTTCCATGCAAATGGTGTTCTTCTTTTGAGATGCAACATCCTTTGACGTAACATTCTTGCTTATTTGCATCGTTAATATTTTATAGCATCTTTTTCTTCCCCCCTCCCCCCTTCCCCACTTGCTGACATTCTAATCATTTTAACCCTTTTAAAGAAACCTGTAACGTATGTCGGTTTTACATATTCAAGGGAAGATTAAAATTCTCCATTCTTTGTTGAAGTCGGTTTCATATTTTAGTAATGCCATTCTTACGAACGAGTATCGGAAAACTCGTTCTTTGCGTCGCCTGTAGAAGCGGAATTCAAAGGATTAACATTACACAAACGAACGAAATTAAACGAAACTGCATATTCATAATACTTAGTGCGCCGGGGTCGGAGAACGAAGTTTCCAAATAATTTTACAACCGCGCGAGTAAAGAAACAACGGACGAGAAATATTATTTCACGAAATTACCGTTGATATTTGCGTACCAAGAGCGAACGTTCTCTCCCTCTTTCTCTTTAGTTCTCTTCTTCTTTTTTCTTTTTTGTTCTGTGCGACCGTCGCAATTTTATCCACGTTAATCTATTATTATGAGAAATACTCGAGTAATATCGTCGGGTATAACAAGTTCCGACGAAATTGCGTTCCTGTATTCTATTCACGGTAATGTATTGTTATACGAAATAAAGTCTCGAAATAGTTTTAATATTACGATAAGCAACGAGCTCGGGGGGAAACTGCATCGATCCAGTTTCGAGAGCACGAACTTTTCCTATTGGCTGTACTTGTTACAAGTCAACGCCGTCGGCTTATCGCGCGGTCTGTACTTTGAAATAGAAATGATTAAAGTTTTAATAACTGACACGCCGCCTCGCTTACTGGATAACATTGTCTTTGATTACGGCAGCTGTATCGGGGACAATCGAATATTGTGATCTAATAACATTCAATACTATTGTTGTTGTTGTTGTGACAGTGTTATTAGAATTTTGATAAACGATCGGAGTTCGGTTTTAAAAGCGTCTTTCTCAGATTCTGATTAATCGACGCGTTAATATCCCCTGGTATCAATATTAATTGACTTTCCTACGGCGGAATAATGAAAGACGTTAATGGAAATTGCGGTGAAACATGGCTTTTTATATCTCGCAATTGTAACACGCGATACAGCATTTTTTTTTCTTCATACAAGAAAATTTCCTTGATTATCGTACCTTTCGTATACCTGCTATCGTGAAATACACCTTTTTATCGCCTATTTAGAATCCACGTTGAAACGGTTTAAAACAAAGGTAAAAAAAAGCAACAGAGATGTAGACGTTGCGTTTTGAAGAAATATTTGTTGAGATAGTGTTAAATTCTTGATTCGGCTCACGGTACACGTATTTGTACGCTTAAGTAAATGGGGCGAAATAAAAATGGTTATTCTATACAGATAAAGATAAAGATAATTTATTCTACACTCTGTATAGATAAAACATCAGCTTATCGGGCAAATTATTAATGTTTACAAGGCGAGCGAAATATTTCTTGTCACGTTCATTTTTGTTTTCTTTTTCATTAAAAATATACACATAAAAAAGATCGGTCTTGCGGTGCGATAAGTACAAATGTTGCGCGTATTTATTCCGTTGTTGACAAAGAAACGCTTATGTAAAGACATCTCTTTTTTATACGAACCATTTATACGATTAATAATATTCCCGCGTATAAGTTAAATTGTATCATCGCTGATGAATCGTGAAAATTTTGATGAACGCCGTTAATTGTTGTCGATGTTACCGATTAAACGGTACGCCGGAGTTTCTTAACAAAGCGTGTTTTCATTTTATTATTGCTCGATTCAGAATATATTGCGATAAAATTGAAATCAGAGTCTATTATTCCTTTGTGGGGGAATTTAAATTGGATCAATTCTACGGCCGTTGAAACGAAAAAAGTTCGTCGTTACAAGCGGTTGATAAATATGGATGTGTTCATTGAATAATAAATTCAAACTCCATTGACTCTTAAATTATTTTTACATTCGATACTCTCCGGCCCCGGCATTTAAGTTTAATTAACTGAAATAATTATCGGCGACAGCTTGACGTAGCAAATATTAATATACTCCGGTTCGTAAATTCGCAGATTCTGAATAGTGCATAATATAACTTCGTACGCGCAAATACGTTTCGCTAGGTAAGTAAGTAGCGAATTGAAACTCCCCCCGGGGGTCTTAAATTATTTTCAGAAACCCTTTCGTCTTGTATGAAACCTAATTAGTCCGCGTGATTATTGTAAATCTATTCAAGGCTTATATCAATTCAACGAAACGAGGAAAGTTTTCCGTTTTATTAGCGACAACCGTATAAAAGAGTTTTTATTATCCAATACCGCTAAATAATTTTGTCACAGACTCGCGTTATATACATTCGAATATTACTGCCTTTTTAACCGTTTGCAAAATTCATTTCCCTCGGCGCCATGTTTGAATATAATTCATTTACATAGTTACAATAAACTCACTTAAAACTTGTTTAAATTCAACGAAATAACTCGATCCTTTGATTCGAAGCTTATACGGGAAGTCTGGCGGAAATTTCCATTATTTCCCGCAGTTGGTCGTATTCGATATACTAGAAAATTGTTGTAAAATAACTCGGTAAATATTATAATAAACAAATTTCGAAATCGCTACATCGTGGCTGCGTTGTTCGTTTAATTTCGGTATCAGTCAAATATTATATGTATTTGCTCGTCTTTATTGAAATTTCATTTAAATAATCGGAAACTTATTCGACGGCTTATTCAAATTTAACGGAGTAAAACGGATCTTTACTTTAGAGCCCATAGGGAAAATTCACGTGAAGTCAGCGTCATCTGTTATATAATCTCCAAATCTTTTTGAAAGTATTTTAAGATATGTGCGAGCCGAGTTATTAGAAAAGTAACGAAAAGTCCCTCGCCCTGAGTTTTTAATGACCGAAATATACTGGCATCACGAAACCACGAATTTATACGTAGCTTATTCCAATATAACGATGTAACGTGGGTCTCGAATTCAAATCCAATAGAGAAACCCATTAAAAGTCGTTACAAGGAACATTTGTGCCAGCATTGTTATGTATACGTGTGTAATTACGAATTCCGACAAAAAGGTATAACCGAATAGAAACACATTTATATTTCGCAACAAATCCTATCCCAGCGTCTAATTAATTACTTTCAAATTCAATACACCCTTACGTCCGTAACATTAATTGACTCGCAGTAATTTCAACTCTTTCACCCGTAATACCAACCCCGAAGCCCACCCATTAGGTATTCCATTACGGTATTACAATATTACAACGTTATAATACGTAACGATAGCGCCAGCACGAAGTACTGGAAATTAATTTAATCGACGTACATATCATTTGATATAATAATAATCGACTACGAAATCCCGTTTCAAATATGCCTTTCAGCGAATCTTCCTCCCTCGAGTTTATACGATTTACATAATCGCGAATTTGTCGGGGCGTTTAATTTCAAGTCCAATAAAGGAAGTGCACCGAAAGTCCACCGTATCACCCCCCCCCCTCCTCTCTCTATACGTATAATCACGAAATACTATCAAGTGACACACGAAGGGTTACGAAGCGTCACGATGTGACCCGAATAAGGTTCTCCAGGACGTTCGTACTAGCCACGACCTCGTTCGAACTTTTACAAGCCACTGTACACGGGACGATTCCCATACCTGCCTAATGTCCGACTATAAATATTACAATCCCCAGTATGCTGGAAGAAGTTTTGCTCTTTCGATAGTGCATCGAGGGGAACGGCCATTTTCGCCAGGCTTTTTTACCGTCAAAGAAATCCATGCTACATGTTTCCAATGAGTTTAGATTGACGTAAATAACTTTCGAATATAGCGGAATTTTGTGTATAACACAGGGAATACGTCATTCTTTTTATGGGTAAAATAGAATGGGTATTTTATCGTTGAGGGATAGAAAATGAGGGTTTTCTGCGTTCAAGAGGACGAATGATTAATTGATGATGGTAGATCATGATTGTGGAATTAAAGTTGAAGTATTAATTAATGTTATTTGTATAATGGAGAAAATGCTGATATTGGAGTGACTTTGAATTTGTGTTTTCTTGAGAATTTGTGGTAATTTGGAAAGTTTTACTTCGTTTTCCATCGCTTTTCGTCAACTTTTTGTTAATTTTCTCCGTGATTTCGAATATATGCTTCGCTTGCTCATTCGTCTAATAATCTGTTTTAAGAATTTCTTGAATTCCTTTAATTCTTTAATTTAGTATTTATTATAATACTAACTAACATGTTTCGTTAAATTCAATCAGCTTTTCCCCACGACAAACATAACAACAACAATTTTCGTCGTTTACAATGCAGAGTAAAACGCATTTTAAAATTTCACGATATTTTTAGCACGAGCATTCGAAATGTAAATAATACTCGAAAATTCAGTTCGAGCAGCAATCAATATAAATGAAATATCTACGTGCCACGGTATTATATTATTAATTATTTCCACGGTATTATATTATTAATTATTTCTACCGTTTTATCGGACGCACGGAATGCGATTAGTTTAAAACGAAACATTTTATCGCGTCGCCCCCGGCAAATTAAACTTTAACGAATGTAATAGGATTAGTTCCCTTCTATTTCTTTTTTTTTTCTTTCGTCGTGATCCTTAAGAATTTATACACCGACGTAAATGAATTTTGCAACTGTCGCCCGTTCCTTAGATCCTCCTCTTACATACATACATATACATATATCTATCGAACGTTTCCGACGAATCTGCGTAATTTTCAACGATTCATGCGTGCAACTCGGTAATAATGTACTAGGTGTTTACGAAAGTGTTCTATAATCTTGTGGTGCGGTATTAGCACGAAAATGCTTATTCTAATTACATGGAAATTACCTTCGGAAGTTTCGTTGAGAAATATGATACACGGTTTTACCGTAATTGCATATTACGTATATATGTAAGGGAATAGGCTTTCTAGAACATAATATATGTTGTATCATTTGTAATGATAAGGGTTAATTAAGAAAGTGACTCGTAAATGGTCGGTTTCCAGCGGAGAGAACAAACAGCGAGTCCGAGGCTCTTAAGTTGAGTGAAAGAACAAAAGAAACATAAGCAAGATTTACTGGTGAGCTCTGGCCCTTTAATTCTATAGATATTTCCGTTTCGTAAAATCAACCCCGATACGCGGTTAACGTTATTTAACAACGAAACGCGCCATTGTGTCCCGCTAGACCTCAAATTGTTTTAAAATGTAATCTTACGTAAATGCGCCCGACCAAATTTCCAATACAGCTCGGGGAAATTTAAATGGACGTTTCATGGATTTCCCGCGTGAAACACAATAAAGAAATGTGTTTAATGTTCTTCCGCGTATCACACGCGTCTAACTTTTAGAAACAAAAAAAAAACACAAAAAAAACGAATAATATTTACCGTCGAAAATATTTTACGAATATTTATAACTTCGAAACGTCGCGCGCAGTTGAAACTTTTCATTTCTCCCGTAGAAATTTATGAAACTCATACATACTAGCTATCTCATGAAAAAAACACACACGTACACATACATACACACACATATTTCATAGTTACTTCGAATACACAAAATTTTCCAACCGAATGCGATTTCAACGTCGAGATATTATATTTATCAAACAAATGTATTTAAAACCGTTGCTATTTATATTGAAATTTAAATACAACTAACGTATTCTCTAGGAACCACTGATTATCGAGGCTTGTTTAAGGAAGAAACCGATCCAATATGTTCCGTCGAATTTGTAATTAGCAATAATACGAAATGCATAAGGGGGTTAATTAATTAAGCACGTATCGATTGGCCGGAAGATAGTTCGCATCGGGTAACATGAGCTTCGCTCGGGCACGGAATCAGAGGAGCAACGGGGAAAGAGGGGGAGGAGGGGCAGTCAACCTGCTCGCTACAGTGGTTCTCAAATCGAATACAATAGGATTTTTGTATGGAATTAATTTTCATTATTTCTCCCGATCAACAGGGTTAAATTTAATTTTCCAATAATTGTACAAATTAAAAAAAAAAGGGGAAACAGGTAGTTCGCGTACGTATTAATTCGCAGGAATTACTCGTGGTTTCCGGTTCGAATAATCAACGAATTTCTGTATTTCACCGTTGTCGTGTCACTTTAATATTTGACCATCATTCCACGCTCGATTCCTTTTAAGACTGTGATAAGATAACAGCCATGGAGGCATACGATTCCGCGCTGCGTTTCCATAAATACCACTGTGAATGCAAAATAAGTGGATTACTGAGAGCCATCGTAGCGCTGTTAAATATGAATACCTCGTACGTTCGGTTAATTTTATACAGTCCGAGCCTCAAGTTTTTACATTAATTTCTTTTTATTGTTTATGAACAGAAGATACAAGAAACGATGTTCGAAATAACGGACGTTATTTACGAGAATTTATGTTTAAATATATAGTCGAAATAACTCGTTGAAATATTACACGGAGACTTTGAAAAGGGGAAAAAAGAAAAATAAAAAAATATATAGATATAGAAGATACACAGATACATGCTCGAACGCGTGTAGTTTTTCCAAGCGTGGTTAAACATAGATATTATCCGGCACGTAATAGCGGTACATTAATTAGTAACGTTGAGTAATTGTATCAACGTAATATAACGAAAACATATTGGAAATTTATGTTATTACCAATATGCAAAGGACTCCGCCGGTATACTCGATACTAATTCAATCACTTATTTTAAATAGAATTATCGATTAATTTATGAAACGGTACGATTACGTGAAACGACCATTGAAACGTCATTACCGTAATGACCGTTTGAAACACATGTTAAACGTTAGAAAATCTATTTCGCATACCGTAGAATTTATAACAAACTTTCGAAAGTCGTGTTTCCTGCGCTTGGATTGAAAGTGTGTGTAATGAAACAAAAATAAACCAGTCAGGCCGGGGATATTATATATTATTATTCCAGGTGCGTTCGTCGAATTAACGTACGAAATGGACAAGGAAAAAAAAAGAAAAACGACAATTATTTATCAAGCAAATCCTTCGGAAGAATAAGACATACCTACCGCGTTAATGGATGTAAATTTTGAGTATAACAAGAATGTGGTAATCAAAAGGTGAAAGTGAGCCAGCAAGTCGCCTTCGATGCACGACTGCAAAATTAACATCTTTTCCAAGCCTCTTTAATATACTGTAATGCTTAAAGTGGCACAGTGCAAATCTGTTAACGTCGCGTCACGTTAACCGTGTAACTCGTCTTTATTACAACCTTTAATAATAATATTCTTATCGGTTTATTTCTATGCTTATTGTAACGACATTACCTACATCGGTCGCATTGATAATAATCGTTTCAGCGATGTTTGCCTTGAACTATGAAACAACGTCAACGGCGTTATCAGTTTAATTACTTAATTAAATGGAATCACGGAACGGCGAGCCAACAGAGTTCCACGAAATAGATACAAATGTACTAATTGGAAATAAGATTCTTGCTATTTCTTTCTTTTATTTTTTTATTTTATTTAACAACGTTTCACTGTTTGGTTGTTCGCGAAGGTTGACGTCGTCGCTCGACGAATAAACAAAACGATATGATTTTTAAGCGTCGCGAAAAAAGATTCTATTTCTTCTGGAAATGTGTTATGCCAACAATCTAAAGGCATATAAAACGCGATAAACGCACACAGCACACGCTTTGCTCATTTTCTATTCAAAATGACTCCTGCTGCATACGAATGGAAGTAACGGTGCCGAGTAAATGAAAATCCACCACTCCCGGTTATTGCTACATTTCAGCAACGAGCTGCTGCATACGTCTAGCGATCGCTGCATCATTTTCCTTTATGCACGGTACAGCAAACGATGATTTTTATTAAACGAAAATAATTCCATGCGCCGCGGCGCATTTCGAAATCCTTTAAAATTAAACGACAGTGTATTACGGCTTTTATATATACGTATACATATATATATACATATTTTTTAGATATTCTATGAATTTCGACGCGACGTATTTTCGGACTTAAAATATGGACAGTTTAAAATGGAAATGGGTCAAATAAAATATTCACTTTGTTCGGATATTAATGGATTTTCATTCCTCGGCCGACTTTCTATTTAATACCGTGACGAAGCAGGCCGGTAATATGATTAAATTTAATATAATTTCAGGATAAAGTAGTTTCGATAATTATTATCCATTTAATATTACAAATCGGCATTTCAATAATTGTTTCAAGTAATCATCGATATAAATACCTGATAAGAGTCTTCATCGGACAGACTTTCTTAATTAACTCTTCAAGGTTTTCTAGATACACTGTCGTTAAATTCCGTAATTCATGTTACCCGTATGCGCGAGCCTTTAAAAGCAAATTTCATATACATAATATACATACATTACTCAAACATAGAAATCCTCGTAAAAAATTAAACAGTAATGAATTATTATCTCAGACGATCGCACCACAAATAGAAATATGAATAATTATTTCACACAAGATAAAAACATATTTCATAATTAAATAAACAATTACGTATTCCATTTTCATTTAACGTTTGAATATTCTCAGATAATAATGTTTCAAAATGTTGTTAGCCTTTGTGATATTATCATCACACTTTAATCAGGTGCATCATTTCATGCAACGGCGACACGACGCGGAAAAATGTTTATAAAAATAGAGTTGACACGGGGTTCCTTCCTTATCGACCGTCGGTCAGTTTCTCTCGCATGGAGCGTGGCTCGTCTATGATATGCAATTGCATCCAGTGTTTATCCGAATGTAAACGTCATATACATGTACGTATGTTATCGCAGATTCCACTGACATATCGGTATCTCGCTCTCCACGACTCATTTTGCGTTATAAGCCATGTTAACGTACTCATTCACCGCGGTAATGACGACAATACCAATGATCGCATTCCGTCGTACGATGATGAATCGTATCTCGTGACGCATATTAGCTTTGCGAGCAATCCGCGAAAATGCAATACTGCCGAATTACTCCGGCTAATTCGCATTACATTTCGCAGTTACTTCCGCAATCAAAATTAACCGGGATCGTTTCGCGGCTTAAACTGTTTCGGCGAATTGTTCGGTAATATTATATAGTCGGCTATGGTTGTTATATATTTTTGTTTGATCGCGATCGATGGGTTTTAATTAATGAAATTTAGAAACTCGCGTCGCATTATTTCCATTTCTAGTATATTATGTATATTTATTTTCTATACGTATCGTCATATAATCGAGTTTATCGAATATGTGTCTCGTTAAGTGTGTGTTTGTATTATCGATGTGCATTGATATTTTAATATTTAATATTTAATCGAGTTACCATTCCGATGAAGATATAATTATTGCATTGTAATATACATATTTATGTATACACACGTGCAAGTATTTTGTAAAATTAATCTATACGTTCACTCACTAATTATAATTAATTCATTGCCAGATATCGCGCAGTTGTTTAGCTAATTACATCGGTATTGTGTAATTCATTATTTTACCATAGCTTCGAAAGCGTATTCAATATAATATCCGTGTTTGTTCGCTCTCGAAAAGATGGTTGTTGAAACCAACCGGGATAGAATAAATTCGTGAGACAGAAATCACCGCGAGATTGTAATGGTGAGGCAGCAATGTCCATTTAAAATGTTATACGTCGAATATATTTTGGAGTTGCCGAAAGTTTTGATGTCTCGGGAGTCCCGGGCGGTACGACGAGCATCTTTGAAAGTCTGAAAGTCCGGAAAAGTGTTGTATATTTCGAATGTTTCGAAGTCCTAAAATTTTAAGGCGAAAACTTAAAGCATGCAGCTGATATTGACAAATATTACGAATATCAAAAGAATGCTACGGCAAAGTAAAACAATGTGTACAGGGAGGCAAACTTTTCGTTTCCCGCGAACCTTTCGAGATCTCCCGTGGAAACTTTTCGTTATTATTTTCGACGTTTTCAAGACGGCCCACGGAACGGTTGTTACACGCGGCAAATAGATCTCGACGTCACTCGTTCGAGTCATTAACAACGTTAAGTAGAGTATTCGCAGGTATGTTAAAAACTACGACGACGAATTAAGAACCCGAACCGCCTCTTTCCGTCGATCGTTAGCTATGGAAAGAGAGAAAGAGAGAACTTAAAATAAGCGGCTAATCCCGATGAACGTATTACGGCATACTCCACTATTGGATATCGATAATGAAAATTTAAAGTCTCTTTCATGCGTTCACGTCCTTCCTCGTTGCTTTGTGATAATCCGAGAAGGACCATCGAACGGCCGGGTGAAATTTTATAAAGGGCAAGTGCAGTAAACCGAGGCATTATCGTTAACCCTTTGTGTAGAAAATTCATATTTCACGAGAAAATATCTGTATAAACATTAGCCGCGATTTAAACGAAATAAATACGTGCTCGGAATTAAACGAACAAATGCTCGTTATTAAAAATATCGTAAAAATACATTCGTTGACATTAGCGAT
Source organism: Mimumesa dahlbomi (assembly GCA_917499265.3). NCBI lineage: Eukaryota > Metazoa > Arthropoda > Insecta > Hymenoptera > Crabronidae > Mimumesa > Mimumesa dahlbomi. The sequence goes on along the minus strand of OU824114.1, from coordinate 9,866,990 downwards.
ACACACGTTTCGTTAAGCACGAATCTCGATTCATTTTAGTAAAATAAAACAATATTTACAGAGAGTAAAAAAAAGAGAAGAAGAAGAGAGAAGAACAGAACTGGGGCACTGTATAACTTATTAATATACGTTACCCCACATTTTATTCGTGTCGAGGTTCGTATAAAAATTCAATAAGCCAATTGACAACGGGTGCTATTACGAACACCCGACGAACAAACAACGATTTTCAATCTCGTTACAAAAGGGAAACTTGTATGAAAAATTTTTTTTTTTTATTTTTATACGTCATTTCCCGCAATCTCGTACAATCAACTTCTCTTTAGACCCGCGTAATACCGTCATACGTCTAAAACACAAATTAGCAATTCACCCGGTTAATTGCATATTTCATCGGGCCGCTCATTATCTTTCGCCGTATTTCGGCCGTTTCGTCGATACAATTCCGTTTCCCGGTATCTTGCGTGTACAATTATAATTTCGTTTGTCTTCCTCTCCTGTATACATACAACCTTCTCTCCCCCCACCCCACCCCCCTCACTCCTCGGTGGTAATAGTCTTTATTCTATTCCATTCTATTGCTATTGCGCTTTGTGGCACTACGAGATCGTGCCACAGTCATTTATTTATTCGTCCTCGCCACTTAACCTTTCGGATATTCATGATTCGCTCGTAACACGTTTCCTCCTCCACGCGTTGAATATATGTATTCATTATGTATGCAAGGGCAATCAATAAGTACGAAATGTCTCTCGTTCGCCTCTCCGGGACGAACGCATGCTAACGGTAATCGATATTTATGCCTCGGCAGATCGGCTTGGATCGTTGCAAATTATATTCACGGCATCTTTTGCATCTTCGGCGTTGACACGGGTAACCGCGAATCGCGTTTAAACGTCCCGCGAAATAGAGCGAATGTTGTGTTAGAAAATAAACCGATGTATATCGTTGCTGTGATTAGCCGTGTTGTTTGATATCGTCGATTAGGTGGACAATATGGGTTTGATATTTTTCTAATTATAATTATCGATCGAACGCATATTATCCCATGGATTTCTATTAATATCCGTGTTAATTTACGATTCTTCGGATTATCGTGCGTTTATTACGAGCCGATTGGTAATTAGCAGTATGAATTATGTTAGCACGATGTTACCCTGTTTTTCATATAATCTGTGATTTAATAATTGTAACGGTTAATTTAATAATACTGGAAGACTCGAATGGCTCTTGTCAGTGGAAATACAAACCGGTATGGCTCGGTAACAATGGACACTTAACAACATCATAATAATAACTCACAGTGTACCGATCGCGTATAATCCTTTTACAAAGTCATTCCAAATGAGCGCGTTCGCTATCGAATACATACCCGCTACGTGCACGTTTGTAAATTCCACCTCTATGCTCTCGTATTTCAATACAGTTAGATGTTTATTATTTATCACGGCTACCAATTAATATCATTTTATACCCGTTCAATATTTAGACATCACGACGAACAAATTACATATCGATACTTGAATAAATCACTAATATATAACTAAACAAAAAGATTCAATCTTCGCGACCCACTGTTCAAATAATCCTCCATTTTCATACTTAATTTAAAAAAACACATAAACACTCGAGATCTCCCACGATACGCTAATAAAAATTACAAGAAACCCCAATGAAAATTAATTACGAGCACGATCAAAGATCCATTACGAACCGACTTTATTATCGCGTAAAATTTTTCACGTTATAAAAACCCGATCCGCGACCAGTCCGATGAACTAACAGATCAGCTGTGTCACAGATACCTTAATCGAGCGATGAAGGGGAACGATGGTCGTCGGTTTTAAAATGAATCCAGTGACAGTGACGAATGCGGAAAGTGAAGCGGCACGCCGCGCGTCCGTTTCAACGAACGAAGATTTCACTCGTGCCCGCTTGTCCGAGGTCATGTACGAGAAGGTGTTACAGTGCCGGGTTGAAAATTAGGTCGGATAGAGCCCCGAACACGTGGAGAAGGTTAAGCAGATACGGATTCCAATCACTCCCTCATCGCGCCGGTGCTTCTCGTCGGATCCGCGTCGTAAAGAAACGACGGACTTTTATTTTCCATGGGAATAATAATATTTGTACGGGGCAAATGAAACCTCTTAAAGGAAACCTCGGTTGACACGTTCCCGCGATATTTCCTTAAATGAAATTTTCAACGAGAGATTCCACGGTAAAAAAGAAAAAAAAAGAGATGGGTCTGCGGATAGCTTTCAATTTCAGTGAAAATTTTTCAACCTCGCAATGCAAAGACGAAGAAATTAAACGTATAAATAGAGAGGAGGTTTAAAGGTCTCCTCGTGGGCGAGATATGGATTTCTTTTTTTAATTTGGGATAATATCAAGGAAATTGGCTATTCGGTGGAAAAATCGTCTAGTTTTCGAAATGTGTTCAGCTTCGGAATTTTATTCGAAGAGACATGGAAGTAATGGCAGGCTCCCGCTGAATATTTTTTCATTGGGAATTTGATTTTTCGAGAAATCGCTGAAAAATGCAACTGAGATTTCCAATTCAATAATACGCGGCGTTCCGTGTCTCTCTGCGAATCGATTGTGTGAAAAGGGACTTCATTGCACCCGCGCCAAACGTTTTCTTTTCCAGTTCCTTTTCTTGCCCCGTTCTTTCGCTGATTTTACGACCCTCGAGATTAATGGATAATTGTGGATGGTTAACCCACCGCGGCCGTATTTAACTCCGGTCGAATCCTTTTCGGGTTAAAATGTCCTCGTTTCGATTGGGATTCTACGTAGAGGAAACTATGGTGGGTGAAAAAAATAAAAAAGAAAAGGAAAAGTATTTGCCACGCTCTGATCCGCGAGTAAACGAATTTTTAACGTAAACTTTGGACATAAACAGATTTTAATAAGGAATATTGATAATTAAAATTTTTGTACGAGCAATGTTGCCAATTAAAACAAATTTATATCTCGACTTTAATACTTGAAATTTGTTTTATTCGCTCGCTGGGTCGTGCAAGTACTTTTTTTTCGTCCTACCGTATTTTCCTTCACCGAGGGATACTTTCGTGGTTTTTGTGTGGCAATTAACTTGTTTCGTATAGAATTAATTGTTATTCAATGACTTTCTGGTTTCCCCATTGGGATTCAATTAAATTGTCGAGGGGGATTAATTTTGAAGACAGTTTTAAGTTGAAGATAATTTTTTAAAACAATTGAAACACGGTGGTGCGTTTTCTTTTTCTATACATATACATTTAAAAGTCAATTACGTACTTTTTCTTATTCTTCTTTTGAAGTGTCGTTAGAAACAATGTTGCTGCTAACAAATTTAAGTTCAACGAAAGTGGAGTTAGCATTTTCATATATTTTCTCGACTCCTTCGCCTTAAGTAGGCCAAGCAAATAACAGCATAAAACTGATGTGCAAGAGAAACAACCTAACTCGTCCCGGCATTAACAATTTCAGTGAATTCGCCGAGGTAGAATCTACGCCGGCATAAAATTCTACTTTTAAACAATGGTGGTTTAACGAGGAACCACTTTAACAGTGTTGCTACGAATTACAACGGAAATACAATTACACCGTTCTTTCATCGATGTAATTTCAAATTCAAATTGACCATATCCCACCTACAATGTACACACACACAAACACACATGTTACAAACATTTTTTTATATCCATCCGAAGAATTCCGAACGCATAGTTTTCCAATACGTCGCGATGGAAAATAAATCCCACGTTCATTTACATATGATTTGATCCATCCATCCAATAAAAAAAAAAAAAAAAAAAAAACAAAATATATAATCGATCGTTCGCGCGACAATGTATCCGAAAACAAAACAAATAACAAACAAAAGCATCGAATACGGGCCAATGTAGAAAACGAACAGCTCGATCAAGGAGACCGTAGATTGAAGTAAATTCACTTTATTACTTCATGAGTAAGCAAGAGACAAGGGAAGCGAGTAGTTTATTGGGAATTACTGTGATAAATAAGGCGAGGGCAACCAGTGGAAGAGGTTACGAGATGGGGAGAGGAGAACGATCTCCTCACCATAGATTCACCGGTGCAATGTGTGCACGTATGTGGCTGCGTCTACACACATGCGGATGCATTTACACGCATTTATGCGTGTCCGATACACAATGCTCGAGAATGTATGTATACACACACATATACACCCATATAAATACAAATCTGTCCTAGTATATATGAATATATGTATGTATACACACACACGTTTGTCAGAGTGGTGCGGTTACGTGTGTGTATACACGTGTACACTCGCGAGTACATCATACGTGTACACGGTACATACGGTCACTAATACACAACCGTTTCGTCTGCCGTGAATCCATGGACCAGCGTGTATGTGTGTGTGTGTGTGTGTGTGTGACATACATACATGGTCGCGGGAACAGAGATGAAGTGCAAAGTGTACTCATACACATGGATATACACAGATACACACATACGTAGGTACTAACGGTCAAAGCTTACTGCTCCGTCACACAAATATGACACCGGAATCGAACGGAATTCAATACTGGGTTGAAATTTGTAATCAGATTGACGGCGAATTTCCGATGAATCGTGACAACATCATCTACCCCCTCCCCCCTCCCCCCCCCTGGCTAGAAGGGTGTAAAGTGGGGGGATGGAGAGGCTCCAATGACAGATGCAAATGCAATCCGGGTTGCGTTGCATATATTATTTTACTTTGCGCTGTGTTTTGCCGTATCGCTTTGCAACACAATGAGTGTTATTCTCGCCTGTGTTTATAGTGTTCTATGTATGTATGGATGTTTCCGCCAATTTGTATATTCTTGGGAAATTAGCACGCTGTTTTTCGTAATAATATATTTTAACGAGAATAGAACGTGTTTGGTGAGATAGAAGTGTTTCGAACAGTTCATTAAATACTTGATATACATTTAATGTAAATATGTTTGTATTGTTCTCGTTAAGAAGTTAATTGGATAGGAGACTCTCATAGTTTTTATGCGAATTTTAAGTAGAGACATCCATACTGTTTCCTGTGTCGTTAGAAGAGAGAATGAAATTTTTTCAAGTATATGACTTCTCAGATAATCTCAGTTCAGTACATTGTCGTACCTCGGCCAAAATACAGTGTGCTGAATTTATGTGAAGCTCTAAATTACCCTCGTTTTAAGCTATAGATGATAAACGAGATCGAAAATAGTTTAATTTCAATTAGTGCCATTACTTTCTACGTTCCAATGAATAAATTAGGAATAGCTTAATTGCGTAATTTAAATTCAAATTTACTTCATCAGGAGTTATAACTATATTGAGTCACATTCCATTTTATTAAATGAGACTGCGGGACTTCGTCTATAAATCGAGAGTGCAAGTGTATATACCTGTATTTTTTATTTATATCAATTTGCATATATGATATAATAACGTTGATAGAAGAAATCCGGCTCTCGTAAAAGTATGACGAATATTTTAAACTACCCACTTGTTTAGACTTTAAAATAGCCACCATTTAAATATATAACAAAAATCATAATAGCATTAATTACATGTTTAAAAAAATATACACACATATATATACATAATTTAATGTTTATAATACAATTTTATGGCACGCTCTGCCGTTTTTATTTTGAATTTTATTATCCCAATTTGATGCAACAGGAAATTCTACATACGATAATGTAGAACGATATAATTCCGTCATAACGTAGACTCGCTTTACATATGAAAAAAAAAAGAAATCTTTTTGCCCGGAACAATTCTCGCATTTCCGACCATTTGCCGAACGCGTCGTTTTTTATTTAGGTCGAAAAATCTCATAGGTGGATAGTACGGATTCTTCATCCCCCTACAATATCCTCTTTACTATCATTCCGAAAGGCAACACGCGAGTAAGTGAATAGGATGATATATATCGTAGCGATAAAGTGTCTCCGTTTCATATACCGCAATATTTTCTCCGTAGTATGTCGAGCGTATTTTTCTCTCTGGGACAATTTCTTCTTTCGAACAAAAGTACCGACTTGTATCAAACCAAAAAGGTATCATTAATTGTTTGACAATGACAAACTTCGGATACGTATCGATCCGCGTGTCTTTTGGTTCGATAGAGAAATTGTAACGGTTGTTACGATACTCTCGATAGATATTACAGGATTTCGAATCGTTTGAATCATTGAGGAAAATAATACCAAAATTACGTATCTAACGATAATTACGATGAACATAATTTATATAGTAATCAATTAAACAAATTTTCAAGATAACGTGTGTATATGAATTATACATGATAAGAATGATAATTCGGTCGATCTGAACGTGTTGAAATAACCCGATGAAAAAAAAACTGGGAATTATGAAACGGAATGATTTGTTGTAAAAATTGATTAATATTACAACGATTCATTCAACGTCATTCGGAACAACTCGACTTGATGAAACCCCTGAAAATTCCTGAACAGTTTCCAAGGCGGAAACCGCTAGAGTAAAAAGAGAATTACGTAAAAGGACGCAATCGATACATCCGTACCATCTGCCTCTCTGTTCTCACTGTTCTTGTTTCACGGTAATCGTGTTTATTTTCCGAACTGCACATCCGATTTCAATATATCATGTCCGAGTATCAAAATATACCGTCTCTTATTATCCTGGATTAATAAATATCATCCCTTTGCAACTAAACACCAAGAATAGCACATTTCACAAAAAAAAGAAAACACTTCCGTTTCGTTCGACTAATATTAATGAACCGCGAAACGAAAGGTAATAAACAATTTTCGAATCTGTTCCTCGGGAAATTGGTAATTAAAAACTATCAGGGCATGAGATCGCGGTCACTTAGAGGAATCTTCAAAGTGTTGCGAAGGTGTAACATTAAAAATTGCATTCGTTTGTGGCGCGAGCGCGTAACCATGCGTTTCGTTTTGCATTAATTATCACCGTAAGAAATCCGCGAGCAGATATTCGTAGAAAAAGAACCGAATATTTCTGTTTCAAGCGGGAACGACACGGCGCGGGGCGTCGGGTGAAAGAAATGCATTCGAAGCATGTAATCCGTTTATGTTCCCCGTGACTGGCCGTTCTCTCATCAGTCCATGTTACAGGAGAACGTTATTCCCGCGAAAATGTTCTCCGTAAAAAAAAAATAAGAGAGAGAGAGAGAGAGAAAAAAAAAGAATCTCCTTTACGAAGGCTTTATTCGGCGCCTGCTCGCATTTCCGACAAATTTTTACCCCGGTCGTGAACCAGCTTGAAGAAAAATATACACCCTGTGACGTGTGCTCATGCGTCATCCCGTGAAGATGTTTGCAGAAATGAAAAGAAAATTTTATTACGTCCCGGAGGAAAAGCCTGAAATAAACATGCCAAGTGACGTTTTCGCATTAATCGCGGCGTAAGAAAATCGAACAGATATCTAACGGATCGAACACTATGGGATTAAAGATTATGTATTTGTACATTTAACATAACGTAAGATAGTAGTAAAAGCTTCTCAAACCCTGGATACATGATACATGTACACGTATTTTTTTTTTACGTATGTATACCGGACGGGGTGTTTTAGGAAATACGGGTGAATAAAATGGGATCGAATTTATTTTTTATGGAATTCACGATTTGCCACGGAAAAGTGAATCCTTCCGCCTCGTGTGACACGAACTCCCCGGCACGATTTCATATTCCAACGAAGGAAAGTATTTTGCATAATTTATTTTACTGCAACTTCTTTTCACCTTGCCTCCACCTCCTCCTCTTTCTCTCTTTCTCTCTTTCTCTCCCTCCCCCCTCCCCCTCTCGACCATAGCCACACCTCCTCCTTTCGGAACTCGTCTTGCTGTCTCTGTGAATGCGGGATTTCAAATTGCACGTATCAAAAATATCAAGATCGATCGCCTTTTCTTCCGTTTGTATTGAAAGAGGATGAATATAACAAGATCCTATATCCAACGGGAACGGTTTCATAGTTGTATGTATGGTATGTATGTATAAAAGAAAAACCCTGGTGACACGTTGACGACTAGTTGGTATTAAATTATTGAAATTCTAAGAAGCAAATGGAGTTTGCCGGGACTTGTAACTCGTTAATTATGGCGTCCATTAGTTACGAGGAGCGCAACCTAATGATATTACGTTTCGAATTCGTTGTTAATTCAAGCCATGAAGTGCCAGTTTTCCGTAGAGCTTGTGTTCATAAATAATTATTTGAAATAGCGTAACAAGATCAATCGTTGTTGATTTCACTTGAAAAATAAATAGCATTTCATTAATGGACTGTTAGATTGTTTGTTTTTACGATCTATACTTTACGTTCTGTAGAACTTTTTAATTAGAGGAGATATATGCAATTTTTTTTAACTCACACACACACAATTTGTATCCCGTAAGATGAGAAAAATAGTGAAAAGAGCTTGTTACAAAATTGTTCAATTACACTCGTTTTAATTACGAGCACGGCGATTTTGATAAATGTCCGAGTGTTCTCTGAAAACAATCTACAACGGAAATAAATATCTTTTTTAATCGCTACGAAATAGAATTCGCAATCTAGTAATCGAAACAAACATTTTTTATATTCGCGCAGCAAATGCAATTCCTCTATTATTTTATTTTTTCCCTGAAATTAGTTTCAATCGCAATCTAGTCGAACTCGAATTAAATACGATTTCATAATTTTCTATCGTTCATCGTCGACCCAACTTTATCGAGTTCGACAGATTGACGGTCGGTAAGTGCCGGATTTATAAATCTACTTACAACGCGTGCGTTTAAAGCGGCAATTTGATCTGTAAATCAATCGGGAAAGGAATTTCCGAAATTAATGTTTCACGTGTACCACCACCAAGTAAACTCTCCTGATCTCGTCCCAACGGGTGCGGGAGTAATTACGTAAAATTACGCAACAGCACTCCGCATACTGTCAGCGACGTTTACGTCGCATGGAATCAGGTTTGTCTCGAACGAGTTAGGGACAGTTTTAGATCGTTGGGTACGGTCGGCTGCCAATTAACGCGAGATTAACGAAAGATTATTAGTTACAATAGCAGTAATTAATGCCGCGGCATAGCGAGCGAGCCTAGATTCAAGACTACATACTTCGATGATCTCGAAATATCTTTCCCAATTAACTCAATGTTCATCATGCTAAGTACTTGCACCGTTAAGCCTCGATAAAGGGAACAATATATCACCGTATTAATACCGTGATAACAATTTATTATACTTCTAACGTCACATAAATTATCATATCGCTACGGTTTTGCGAGAAATTCGAAATTAATAGCCGAGCATCGATCACGTATTAGACGTTCGTACGGATACGAATATCAATTCGAGTTTCGAGGAGTGTACACCAGTGATGTCAACCTCTTCCGGACAAGTTACAATGTGTCCGGAGAAAGTGGAGAAATCCAGGCCATCTCTAGGACGAACTTTGGAACACGTAGAACCGTGAACAAAAAAAATCATTTTTAATCTTTCGATTAAATATATTATATTTAAAACACAAGTCGTTAGAAATAAATTCATTCTATCGATAACATCGATGTTATCGGTATCACCTCGGTGTTAAATAATTAACGATAAACCTACGAAAACGTCGATCTTATATCCCACTATAAGAAAAGTGAAATAAAAACACAAAAAATCTGTGATCGTTACCGATCAAATTCACCAATAGAAAAAACCGTGTTCCGATTCCCTCGGATAATCGAGGTTCCGTTCTATCGCTTGACCATCACGAGCGAAAAAAAAATCCCGTGAATTTAATTCACCTGCCGAAAACGGCGCAATATTATCCGCGATCGTTCGAAATAGAACATTGAACAGTTCATAAGTATTCCACCGTTGCGAGCGTGGGTGTTTTTTTTTTCTTCTTTTATTTTCCTTTTTTTCGCGGAATGACGGCGGCTTTATCAGTGCGGGAATAAAGTTAGTTAAACGGGAAAATAAAATGTTCGGATAGTGAGCTTTATGTCGCTAGATGGGCTGCACGCTTCGGTCGGGCACGTACCGGGCGCCTCGTTGCAATTTGCATGCTTTTATGCGGTGCGAAGTTTACAACAAGCACGTACATACACACACACGTACGTACATACACGTGCCACCCGCCACGGAAAGTTCGTTGTTTTTCTCACGCTCGTTCGAAGGGATCCGAATGGATAAATCGCGGTGATATAACTTCGGGGTGAAATTCTTGAATGTTCCGCCGGTGGAAAATTCCACCGTAACCGGCGAGAATTTCGTCCGGATGGATCGAGGAATTCATCTGTGAACGGAACCGGAACGCCGCTCGACGTCGTCTGTATGTGTGTATGTGTGTGTGTGTGTATGTATATTTAATCAAGTGACAACAATTAAGGGACAGAACAAGAACGTTCGGTATGTACACGTTCATTAATCTATTTATTGTTATTTCGTGGGATCACGTTAGTTTGCACGATTAATTTCGCTAGGTTGATTTCCACGGTGGGAAATGTTAGTTTTTTTTTTGGACGGATCAAATATTTATATGGAACGTTTGTTTATGTAATAGTTACACGTGTCACGTTAACGAAGAGTATATTTTGTGTACGATTTTCGGTCTAGCACTTTATGTATTTTGCGGAACGTCCGATGTACGATTTATTTTCACCCCCTCCCCCCCCCTCCGGTCAGAGATAAAATATTCCGGATGAAATTGAATTGGAAAAGTTTGGTTAATCGAAGTTCTACCGCAGGTATCGTGCAAAACGGGAATATCAAGCGGAGAACAAGAAAATAGGTTTGGATAACAGAACGTTTACATAATAGAACGGTTCGGATAACGGTTATACGGATAATCATGATTTTACTATGTTACGGAACTTCGGATTGGAAAGTTTCATTTAGCTTATTAATGATTAAATGAATTCGAATTAGGTATCGCAAGTCCGACGGTATCAGATTCTACATATTTCTGTTTAGATAACCGGTCGATAATCGTTTGAAAAGTTTCGCTGTAGAATCTATAGGAAACTCTCTCTAAAAAAAACAGAAAAAAAACAGAAAAAATCAATTCAATCGTTTCAACTACCTCTCACCTAATTGGACGTCAACTCGTAACAGCGAGTCCCAGATACGTGTCACGATTTATTATTTTCTACCGGCTAAAAGATTCATACCTGAAACAGAAAAAGGATAAAGTGATTAGCATTTTAATCTCCATTACGACAAATTGGTGGCGTGATAGCGAACACATATTTACGCCGCTGTATTCCTGTTCTAATTGCGTAACACGCTAAATAGATCACAAAATTAACGGCATCTATTATAAAACGACAGGAGGAGGGAAAAAATAAAAGTGGAATAGTATAACGAAGAGGAAAGAGATTAACTCGGAACATAAATAATGTCGCGACATTTTATGGAAGCTACGAGAAATGTTATGATATTCATAGCGCGGGCATTAAATTGAACCAAGAATAATATTGTGACATTTTTGGACGCCACTGGAAACGTTATGGAATTTTCGTAGCAAGAGCAATATTATTGTATCTCTCGAGACGAGAATAATGCTCTGACATATCTGGAATAAGAATTCGAAACCGCGTGGGAGGGGGAAGGAAGGAGGAAGGGGTGGGGGGAGAGGGGGGTTCGTAAATTTTCGCGAATGACCTCCGCGGATTTCGCGTTCGCGACCCCAACTGATTTGAACCACTCACGCGAATTTGAATCGATGCCAAAAGAGCTCCGATGCACACTGTGTTGTGTAGTATCTCGGGTATTCTCTGTCTTTATCGATTTCTCCCATGTTTTTCATCGAGTCGTCGAAGTATATCGTTAATACGTCATTTCCTGCCGTGTCTCGAAGTAATAAAAGGGGGGAAGGTAGGGGAGAATAAAGACGTTGAGGAAAAAATAAACGTACATACATCCATCCATCGAAAAACTATAACGTCGAGTAAAAAATATGTATATGTATATGTACTTGTGAATAGGTGATTAATGAAGGAAAATTCGTAAGTTCGGAGAATGTTATTATTCCCAGCGAGTCACTCGATTCCTCCTTTCCCAGTCTCCTTGCGGCAGGATAATTCGGTTTTGCCAACGCGATGAATTCGAAAATGATTATAAAAGGAGCTACGATTGCGGGAGGTCGCGAGGGGTTCGGTTTGTAGAGAGTATCCATGCTATTTTAGTACAGCACCGCGTGTCCCCGTTTGAGGTCACGTTTGATATTCTAATTGACTCGCTTTACATATAAAAGGACATTCGGCCGACGAGGAAGGGACTTTAATTACGTTGCGAGTTCACATTGCATCGTTAGCTCGGCCGAAGTTCCTAGTAACTGGAGCCAATTCCCATTTTTTTTCATTCTTTCTTTTGATTTTTTTTTGTTTTGCGTTGTTTTGTTTCAAATAAATGTCGAAGTCTCGATGCGGTGTCTGCGGGAGGCAAAAGTTCATCGGTATATCTTCTTTCCACTTTATCGGCGGCAGTTACGGAATTGCTGATAGAAACTGTGACGTAGGTTTCGCGGGAAATTAATATTATATTTGTTTATCTGTTTTTTATTTTTTTTTTCTTATTTTGAAATCCTTGTTGAATTCAAATTGTAATTGCACATTCAAGTTGTGGAGTGTACACCTCGTGGAGTCAGCGAAACGCGTTATTTCGAGGAGAAGGGAGTGCAATTTATTTAAGTAACTTAATGCTATATTTAATTGATTTATTTTCCCTGGTAAATGCGAACAGCAAAAGTGGACGAGATTTTCTAGGGAATTTCCGTACGGAAACTATCCGTGGAAATGTTTGCGAAAATATCTCAACCATATTACGTTAACCCATTCTTAAGGTATAATTTTCCTCCATCCTCTCAAAGAAAAATTACCTCGAAATGACAGCTATCGAGGAGCCCCACGCTGTTGCAAATTAGACTGCTAGTCAGTTCGTACAAAATTACAAAAGAAAATAACTAGCCTATTGAAATTTAACGACGACGTGTATTAACATCCTCTATTTTCTCGCGAACCAATTAATTCTCCATGCGTTTAACTCGTATCATTACCATCGTTATTGTTATTATATCAAAATATATACAAACACATTACGTAATTGTTTTGCCAATCAATCAGTGTAAAAAAAATAACACGTGTCGCACTTCAATGGATTAAAACATACCTTTAACTCTATATATCAGATCGTTGCATAATTTTTGTTATTCCGGGTAAGACTTATACCACCAGAATTTTAGAAAAAAACATTTATTTAATTAACCATAAATCATAAACACAATAATAATAATAAACATAGAACTCATCCAAAATTCCAGTTGAAATTAATGTACCGACTATTTCCAAATGTTCAGAATATTAATAAGAAACACATAAGAAATTATGCAACGACCCAATACAAAAATACAGAATTCTCGATCATATTTTTGTATCAATAAATTCTTCAAGTAGATTCATATTAAATTACCTTACACGAAGATAGTATCGCGAGAAACCGGAGCAAGAAAGATGACACGCGTCGTATCGTTAATTACCTTGGTCGCGTGACGCGAGAATAATCATCGGGTCCAGATGAGCGACTCTATTTCGCCGGGACACTTTCCACCTTCTTTGCTAGAGTGTCAGGACGCGAAAATTCTCGAAATAGATGACTCTAGCGACGGTGGGAAGTCACGGAAAAGAGAGGAAAGAGAAATAGATGCGGATCAGAAGAGAAGAGAGAGGAGGGGGTGGAATGGCGGAAAACGAAGGGAGTCGGAAATTCGGAGAAGACATTGGGTAGCGATGGGCATTCAATGCGTTCGCCAGCTTCCAATCAAATTCGTCATTGGGAAATTTCAAACATCTGGGAATACGTTATTCGCGTCCGGCGATGGGGAAAATAATTTTAGAATCCTACAATTTACTTACGTGTTTACCCCGCTTCCGTTCGGCAAAACAACCGATCGCCGGGAATACCAACTACATGATATTATATTCGGATTATGAATTCGATTACACGCAAAGGGTAAATAGTATCAAAGTTAGAAAATGGAAATCAAATTCGACATCGTAACGCAGCGTTCGTGTGCTCCACGAAAGGTGAATATTAAATATCGACGATACGGAACAGGGAAAAAGAAAACTCTCGTCGTAAAATTCCACTCTGGAAAACTCTATTTCGAAGTTATCGATCACGCCGAAAGAAAATTTATTCGAGTAGAAATCAACGTTCAAAAGCGACCATCCGATATTACCGTTAGAACGACAACAGAAACTGGATATAAAAAAGAATTTTTCTATTAAAAATTCAAACGCGACGACAGACCTGGGAATATTCGGCGAATCGAACACTTTCGAAACTTTCCCCGGGGACGTTTCATTTATCCGCAAATCTTTCCTTTCCGATTCGTATCGATTTGTCTACTGTTATGCCTCTCGCTAGACGAGAGAACGGTGTAACTAAAGAGAAAAACGACGGCGCGGGACGACGGGGGTGAGAAAGACGTTGATTCTAGAGGGGTGGTGGAAACGACGAATAAAAAAAAAAAAGAAGGGAAGAAATATCGCGGAGGAAAGGTCGTACGAAGGATGCGAGATTCAATCGGGTTCAAAGGCTGCTTTCAAAATAAATGCTCGTCGTCTCGAGAGCGCTGTGTATTATTTAGCCGGCGATTGGCCTGACGAAAATAGTCCATTGCGTCCTTCCAAACCAACTTCCCCGACGATTCTCCCCGTCCATTACCACGTAAAACATCGCTGAATCGCCCGAATGCAAATTCATCGACGGACATTCGCATTTGGATTTTTGCAAAATAAATTAGACATTATCGATTGTATCGCAGAAAAAATGATTTTCTTGGGAAATTTTTTGGTTTCCATTCCTGATAAATATACGAGGGAGAATCGTATTTTATTTTAATGGATGTAATTAAATTTTGATTTGAATATTGGATGCAGTTTTAATAGGAAAATCGATAAATTTTTTTCATATGTCTGAATTAAAAAAAAATTCGAGGAGTACTTTGGTAAATATTTCACGGAATGTATAATATGTAGGTTATATGACTCTATCGTGTGTTTTAGTATAACAGATACTATTGTTTGCCGTGTTAATACAGTGTAACTGTGAGGGTTATACTGTACCCCGGTGAGTGTGTATGTACTTGTAAAGCGGGGAACTGCCATTACGGTTATTTTGAGATAATTAGATTTTAAAGTTTCATCCAACCGCTCTCACTGTTTTACTTATGCACTCATGTTTCTCGCTTTCCCATTCGAAATGAAAATATTGTTACAGTCTATTATTTATCACCGTTGAAGAATTTCTAATAATAATTCCTGCGTACACTGCCAATTCCGAATATAATAATACGCTGTTCGGTGTGTGAATACATACATTTCTACGTATATGTATGTATGTCATCGGGTTGGCTCGTCATTACTTATGAATTGCCAGCGATGTATGTAGTGGTACCGTGAGAATCATATTTCATATTTTGTTTTAAATTAACTTTTTCCACGAATAGCAAAACTATTGAAAAGCTAACAAACCGTGTTCGTCGTAATTATTATTTTTTCTATCGAATGCTTGATCCTATCTTGCTTCTCATTAATTAATTAATTAAATACAAGTCCGCGAAATGTAATCGGCATCGATCAGTGAAACGCTTAGCGTTTTCGTTGTGTTAAAAAATATTTATCGAAAGTTTCGCGTATTTTCAGCGTTAGCAAGCCTGTGATTCGCATGCTAAAATTGCACGGTTTTCAAGAACTTCGTGTATTCTAAGATTGCCAAGAGTAGAGGAAGATTTTAAGTTACATGCAACACTGCAATGACCAATTTCCTGGCAAACTTCCAAGAATGTTAATCAAATCTTTATCCTTTAATACTGTAGCTTATAAATAAGCTGGAAATTTAATAGGAGACTGTAATACGACAATATTGAAGTATTATAATATTCCAGTGACAAACAACGGGAACAATGTAAATTTAGAACGAAAATATTTAGATAAAGCGAGCGGCGGAAAGCCCACGGATGAGAGTTTGTAAAATTTAATTGTTAAATTTAGAGAAGTCGTAAAAAACGAGACGCGTGTTGTAATTAAATGTTATCGGGAAACCTTTGGAAAAAAATGGGATAGCTTCATTAATGAAATGTAATTAAGGGACTAAGAAGATAAACGAGGAGCGAGATGTTTCGAAGTGAATTACGTACATTTTACGAAGCATAATAATTGTGCCCGTGTGGTAGTGAATAGAAGTTATATTAAATTTTCAAAGCGAGCAGACAGAAAATAGATCGCACGCTTTCGCCACAGCACTCAATCAAAATATACTCTCTGCAAACGCGGTTAAACAGAAGATATTCCGTTGAATAGATAGTTTTTATAATAATTCAATAGAACGTTGAATTCCAACGATAAATAAATAATATTTATGAAATTAAAATAATTAGGGAAGCACGTTTCTTTTCCACAAAAAAAAAAGATATAGATCTTCATTAACAAATGATTTCTTTCGGTAACGATTGCCCGACGTTTAAAAAAAAATAACAAAAAAATAGAGGTAAAACGCAATTCTCGTTTCGTTTTAATGGATTTCACGTAAATAATTTGCAAAAAGACCACAGAGACCGAACGCAGAGCGACTTTAATTTAAAACTACAAACGAATCCACATGTTTACGTCCCCTACTTTGTATTACACCACCATTACGGTTAAGACCGATCCTTACTACTCGACAGCTTAATTTCACAATCATCTCGAAATGAAAGGGCACCGTACGAGCCTTAAAATTACCTACCATAAAAAAAAAGAAAATGTTTCTTTCCCGTTTTCTTTATTTTTCTATTTTCCAAAGAATCACTGACCAACGAATAATTCCCGTAAATCACGTGCACACCGTACACACACGATGTAACGTCTTACAAAAGTGAAAAGCATAATAGAAAGAAGAAAAAAAAAATGAAAGAAATAAGGAAGTAAAAGGAGAAGAAAGTACAAAATAGAATATACCAGTGGAAAGTACAAGGTAAAATGGACAAACAAACAGGAGACAAATACGGAGAGCATGCACGTAGACAAAATTGAATCTCGGAATGTATTCCATAAATAAATAAAAGGCTCTCGAGTGGCAACAGGGGGTGACTGGGTGGTGGTGGTGGTGATGGTGATGGTGGGGGTGGAAATGGTGAATAGAGGGGAATTTACACAGTCGTTACGCGATGAATGCGTGTGCGTGTGCGCACGCGTATTTATATCACTGTTCCTGTATGAATGGCTGGCGTGAATGTGCGAAAGCCCCCGTACATGTACACGTCCGTTCATAAGTTATGAGACACATAGAAATTCGGATTAACGGTCACTCAAATTTATGAAGTAATGAGGATTTGAATAAAACTGCTATTTCGCGTATTTAATTTAAGACTCGGAGATTTCTATGCTCTTCAAATGTTTCTACCGTGAATATGTTATATACGATTCGGCATCTCTACCTTTTCGGTGGTTACACGGTTGGAAATTTATGTCGCCTGGGATCTGTACGCTTAGAAATTTAATCGCGTGAAATTTCTGATGCCTGGAAAATCTTTAAGCTTTGGAATTTCAGCGCGTTGAAGTTTCCACTGCCTCGAATTTAAACGTATTGAATTTTTAATGCCTCGAAATTTTACGCTCAGAAATTTCTGCGCATTGAATTTTCGATGCCACGAAATTTTACGCTCAGGAATTTCAGCGCATTGAATTTTCGGTGCCTCGAAACTCGTTAAATTTTCACATTTAAAACAATTAAGATATATGATAAACAAATTTACATCTACGAAGATAAAAATATGTATAAAAAATCGCAGTTCTGTCCGTAACAGTAAAGTGTCAGTTTCACCCTTTAAAACCAAGAATGTTTCGCTTACTATTGAATCCATGCGTGTTCCATCCCTCGTGGATAGCGAAGTATGTATGTACATACAACGTACGTAAGTATCTACGTACATACATACGACGAGCATGAATAACCAACGCACAAAGTCCCGGTTACACGAAGAAGAAAAGCCGCCCCCCGTTCGTAGCACGCGAAAAGAAGAGCTTTGGCACGTGACTGGGGAGCTGGACCCCCGCAAAGATGAGGAAGCTTTCAAAACTTTGGATAATACGCGCGAAGCGTGTCGCGAATGTTCATGGAATCATTACTTTAAGTAGCGAATAGGTGTTTTTTTTTATACTCTATGTTTTCCAAAATTCATGCGAACGGATGGGAAGAGTTTAATGGAAATTAATACGAGATTTTTATCGGATAAAATATTTCACTGGGACATATAATTTATTCGTTCTATGAAAAACGAGTAATATTTGATTAATTTATTAATTTAAAGCAGATACGCAAACCATGGTAGAATTTTCTAATTCCGAAATTGAAGAACTTTTAACGGGATGTATTTTTTCACCGAAATAAAAAAGCTGTCGGCTGTGGTTAACAATGGGAAAGGTATTTTTTGTCGGAATAATAAATATTTTCACGTCATGATACGCGCGTTTTTCTATTTTTTTTTAAGTAGAAGCTTTCATCACTTTTACATCGATTGGATGGTGCTTGAATATTTCAGAATATATATTTTTAAAAATGATTATTCAATTTTTATACCGTAGATAGTACTCGACGAACACTGTTGGTATTTTAATTAATTCGCCTGAATTCTTCCGTGATTACTAAAATGGTTGAGAAATTAAAAATACTTTCGTAACACATACCGAAATTATTCCTGATAACAATCCTGTAAAACTACGGTATATACGTATATACATATATATATCTATTATCCGATAAATATTAAACATCATGAACTTTCCACGGGTTTCCTCGCTGCAATCTGGTATTGAATACTTGAACGAAAACGCCCGGAGACTTTGTCAGCTTCTTAGTAAAAGTTGCAGGAAAACATTTACTTATCTCCGTAACTTCAACAGAAGGTAAAAAGCTTTTTCCAATTGCAAATAAGTAAAAAAAAAATAAATGTATTAACGATTATTTGCACGGTTTTCCAAATACGTTGGAATTATTCAAACAAGAAACACACCGAGCTAAATGAATTACTTAAACCAATTAAAATTCTTTCGGAGATAAACATATTTTAATTTCAAACAGGTAGGCAACAAAAAAAACACACACACAGAGCGAGGAAATTATTCCCGTTTATTCAGCGTTTGGCTAGGAGACCAAATAAAATGATCGCAGTTCGGATTGAGTCGATTATATACGTGACCGCGTTTCCAACTAAATTACTGTTTTCTCGAAGTTCTGATATATCCGTTAGAAACCGGTTTTGCAAAGAATTTGTGTAAGAACGGAGTTTAAACGTAATAGAATTGAATAAGCGTCGCACGGAATACGAAACATAAATGCGTCGAAGGTTAGGCGACAATTGTATCTACATAAAGGTGACAACTAATGATAAAAATAAATATCACGCCGTTCACCGATGGTGTTTGTAGAAATTTATGTAACACAGTTTCCCAAGTTTAAGTGTGTATTTGTGTGAAACGATTTTAATTAAAATGCGCGAAGTCGGATGGTTTCTAGCGTTTTCGAAATAAATTATTCATTCGTCATTCTCCTTTACTTTAATCCGTTAAATACGAAAGTTTCGAATTGCTTACAGGTTTTAAGTACATACCAGTTATCTTAATGGAAAGTTATTAACAGAAGCATTCCTCCTCGTCTGGCATCGTGAAATTCATTTATCATGGAAATCTTTCAATCTTTTCGTTATTTTTACAGTTTAAATCCAAAGGAATGAGAATGCTTTTTCGCAGTTTTTTAACGAAACACTTGTAATTTATTGCAGATACATGAGTCGTACATTATTCTAATGTTTATCATACTGATTTCAAACGGAGGAAACACATATTTGCCACACTTTGGCGTAGTTTCTACAAACAATTTCAATTAAAATTCTAAACCCCACTCCCTCCCAAAAACAAACATTTATACATTGCGGACGAAACTTGTGTCAAAATAAAAATAAATATGCACCAAATTCTTTCGAAGAATTTACAATTTGAATTTAAATCCTTCGTACAAACCACCGTTAAGTACGAAAACCAAAATATTTTTCATATTCATTAATTATTCAAGTATTTAATTTCATCGAATATAAACAGCCTCAAATGAAACTTCTAAATTCTATCCGACCTTATTACACGGAAGCCAACGTTAAATACTAAATCCGCTCGCAAACCGAACTAACCGTCAACACATTTCCCCAAGAATTTCCCGGCGGAAGTCGCAGTTTAATTTCCGAAAGAATTTCATTTTTAAGTCGTGACAGTGTTTCAAACTAGCATGTTCGCGGGACAAAGGATTAAAAAACAGCCACGGAACGCCTCCGTGATTGCTTTACTTCCCGGTGATACCAGTTCACGTGTGTGTATGTGTGTATGTTTGTATATTCATATACATGTACACATACATACTTACATACGTATGCATTTACTTATTCGCATTCAACACGAAGACAAACCTGACCTTATTTGTCAGTTACGTCCTTGATACGCTGACCAAAAACTTCAACAACCTGACTCACTCTCTTCGACAGATCGAATCGATGACAGCTCCGAACACACATCGCGGCGAATTGCGTATTTTCCGTTGTTTCGTGTAATAATACAGGCCGCCGGCAAAGTTTCATTTGCTCTCTCGTTAATTCGATTAAAGCTTCGATTGGTCGGCTGGAACTTTGAGCGAGTCGACTTCCCCCCGACCACCCCCCCTCGAACCACCCTCTCGACTACCCTCGATCCTCGCTACTAACGTCGCTGTCGTTCTCCCGCACTTTGTTTGCACCCTTAATCTTTCATTCAACGGGAAGTCTGTATCAAAGTTCCGGCAAATGTAGTTAAAATTAAGACAGCCGCGTCCCTTGTTCCGCGTTTTAACCCAGTGCCCTTTGAACAACTAGATATTGTATATATTTTCAACTTATCCCAGGTGATTTTAAAATGTTTCGTAGTATTTACTTAAATGAATAAATAATATATGGTTCTTTTAATTCGCTGGCTGAATATTAGCGAGGAAATAGAGAACCGCAAATGTACGTAGATAAAGTTTTTATTTTATATTTGAAAACTTTAGATACGAGAATGATTTATTTCATTTTAGTGAACGTATTCCATTAGTGTGCTGATAGAATATATAGACAGCGTTATATTATTTTTATTTTTAATTCACGTAGTACTCTGCGGATTGATATCGTATTTACGAGTTTCACGTTCACGTGAATATAATATGTTCAGTATTCCGCAACCAGTTTTAAAGTGCTTTTGAATTTCATTTTCAGAGAGAGAGAGAGAGAGAGAGAGAGAGAGAGAGAGAGAGAGAGAGAGAGAGAGCATTGCAAATATCCAGTATTAACCTGGAAAATGTTATTTGTTAGAAGTGAGCACATACCGACGTTCTCTTTTGGTAATTCTATCCGGTAATGTTTAATATCGAATTATTTGTTCGTTATTACAACCCTCCGACCACAAAGGATTAGGTATAAATTATACGATACAGCACGGATTAATTAATCATAATTGAATGTACAATAGAATCTGTTATATCGTTTGCACGAGTTTCTGCAACGTGGAAACTGAAATATTTATGAAAATTCACATTTTCTGCATACCGGTATTAAAATTTCACCGTTATATTCGGATTTATATAAATTCATACACGTACAAATATGTTTGTATAAATATCGATAATATAATTCAAGCAGAAAAAGCGTAACAAAAAAATAACAGCTATTCGAAGCGATCCACTTTGCGTAAAAGACTAATTAAAAAAAAGAAAAAAAAAACACACGTAACGCTGATTCAAATCGTTTCATGTTCGTGTCTTATTTTCCACGTCTAACGTTAAAGAAATTACAAGAAAAACCCGGCGTTCCGTGAACCAACGATCCCTTTGAAACCGTCCATGCATTTATACGTTGCAGAAATTAGTATTCGCACGGTACTATGTATTATACATTAATATCGCGTGAAATTCTGCATCGTAACGCGACGTTCTAACATTACCCAGAGAAACAAAAGCATCGCGCGTTACGCTCCCGTTTATATTCGTTTTATCGTTAAGTTTTCCGACGTTGCCAATAAGTGAAATTGGGTTGCTGAATTTCGCCCGCCCGGTTGAAAATATTATTAAATCCGACGGGGAGAAATATATATTTGAACCCCCACCGCGGAGAATAACGCGAACCGTAATAAACCGTCGTATCATCCATCACGACCTCAGTTTATCGGTTAAAGATGAAAAATACTACCGTTGATTGAGGAGAAAACTAGACCCGGTGTCTTGTGGGACTTCGCGAGCGTAATAACGCGTACCCCCGGAGCCTCCTTTACCGTCTATCATTTACGGTCGATACCGTATTTATTTTGCAAGAAATAAAGCGAACCGAACAATCCAATCGCTGCGCGACCTGGAAAGAACCAATTTCGCGTCGATATCCTAAACGGAATACGGCTACGAATGATTTACAGCGTTTTTGTTAGAAGTCCTCCCCCTATTCTGTTCTTCCTTTTTTTTTTACTTCTTACGTCATACCATTCGTTCTCGTCAAATTCCCATCCGGTGGAAAGAAACATCGATCCCGGGCTGATAAAATATTATACGATGTTTTTTTTCTGTGAGGATTGGAAAATTTCGAAATACTTGTTGTAGTGCCTCGATTATTTCACTCCCATCCCTACGTTCGCTAATTCTTTTACAATGGATCAAATAGACAATGGAGAATAATAATTAACCGTTAAAGGGTACTCCGGAGGAATTTTGCATCGGACAGAAATTTATTCACCCGGCAGTGCTTTAATCACAGAAGCATTATAATACACTTTATTCGCAGTCCTGTTTACGGAGAATCCGAAAATTAATTAATGAAATTCACCAAAATTCCCAACGAATGAACAACATACACAAATGTATAAAATTCATTAAAAAAAAGTGTATTTCACAGATCGATCGCAAACATAACAATCTACAGACAAATAAATTATCTTAATAACATGATTAATCGAATAACAATCTACAAAGTTTGAACAGCGAACACCCTTAGATATCTCCGTTAATAAGCGAACAGATTGCCAAGATGATAACGGTGAGAAGAACGACGGTATTAATCGGGCGGCAAGTACCGCGGGAAAATGAAATTTATTAGCGCGTCTCCCCCCGAAAAAAGTGAACCGTGGAGGGGGGGTTGGGGGGGAGAAAAAACTTTTTGTTGACCGCACAATAGAAAATCTGATTGCGAGCGGATTAGCGGAACGTCCCTCGTTACGACGTTGCACGCTCCGATTTAATTTGATTCAACCTGTACAAAGTAACGTCGAGTAGGGCCAGAGGGCATTGTGGTTTCGCTCGATGCGTCTGTTCGCTGCTGTATAAGATAGCAAAATGCACTCAAACTCGGCCGAGAGGGAACGTGGTGGTCCCGATGAATGAACGAACGCATTCTAACCGGTCCTCGACGCTTTCATCGATCGATGGAAATTCTCTCTCTCTCTCTCTCTGTCTCTCTTCCCCCTCTCCCCCTCTTTCCCCGTTGCTGGCCGATTCTAATTGCGCGTTATTAATGTTCCTCGCCGGAAACATCGAAAAGGATTACGAGAGTTAATCGTGTTTCCGAGTCGACGTGCTTGGCTGCGTGATCTTTCGACGAGAATGTTTGGTAAGAAATTTTTTCATCGGTGAAACGTAACGGTGGATTGAAAGATAAATAATGGTAATTGATTTGACTAATTTCTTTATTTATTTCTTTTTTTTTTTGGCGTTCGGTTTATCGTTTGTTTGTTTGTGTGTGTGTGTGTGTTCGGTGTTTGTTTATTATTTTAAGTTCCATTTTCGCGCGCGGCGCGTATAATTCCTGTTCGACGTTTATATTTATGCGATTCGCGTCGGGTTTTAATTTTCAGAACGGACCCGTGTCAACATTGATTTTACGCGTGCCGGTATCGGAGAATTGAACTGTCGATTCAATTCCGTGCGACTGTACGTTCGGAATACCGCCGCCGAGCGGCGCGTGATTGCGTTTTAATACAACAAAATTGAAAGTAGTTTTCGAAAATGTTCCCGGCCGATGTTGTTCCCCCCCCCCCAACGTTCGCCCCGTTTATACATATATACATGCGACGTAACGTCGTGACGTTATTATTGTAAAATAAAAAAAGAATTTCAATACTCTTCCTATTCATATATTCACACACACATGCAAAATTACCTTTCGAAAATCTTTTGTCCCACTTTCGACGGAAAATCAAATTAACACCGTCGCGAAATGTAACAATTTGACGATCATCGTCGAACGTAAAAACACTATCAATGAAAACATGAGGGGTAGAGGGGAGGGGGTTCAAAAACTCGCAAGCAAATTGTATAATTCATTATATAAACGGTACACGAATATTCCCGGCATGAAACCCGATCTAGTGCAATCACAGTCAGTGCCGGCCGCATTAATAGTCGCGCAACGCGAAATTAATAATTTATACTTCGATATCCGGCCGTAATATACATATTAATATCGAATTTAACGATGCCGGTTTAATTGTCGTAGGAACGGGCCGCCGTTACGAGCCATGTTTGCCTGTTAACTAATTTAGTTGTTTGACGTTTAACGATACCTACGATACACCGTCGTTGTTCGTTCGTTCGTTCGACTCTACGGGGGTATTTAAAAAATAATACCCTTCCCCCCTCATCGCATCGCACCCCCTCCCCCATCCCAGCGTATTTTTTTTTTGTTATTTCTTTTTATTTTCGTTATTGTTTTACTTTTATCACGGAAATGCCAAACCTGCCAACAGTAACGAAATCACGCATTACGCGTGCCGTTTATTGCAGAAACGTGCGCGTTCCCGATTTATCAAGGATGACACGGGATTGGCAGGAACACGCATGTGCGTTAGAGGGAGAAAAGGGGGTTGGTCGGCCGCTCGATTGTCGGGCACGAAGGTAACCTGTGTTCCTTCCTATCGGGCAATCCCTATGATAAACAATAGAGGGGCAATCGAGTGTGTATTTGCCGATGGTTCCGGATCCGATTAAACCCTCTTTGGAACGATAAGTTGCTTTGGTAGGAATAAATCTGCGAAAGGGTTAAACGACGGTAGTTTCAGTTTTCAGGGGGCAATTAAGTTTACGAGTTCCACGATTCAGCTGATAAAATTGCGAGGTTGATGTAAGCCCTTACGAGTGACGTAACCCGTAAGTCCGAAGTTTCGTTTATGCGAATAAAATTGCGAATGCGAGTACGATTGTTTTAATTGTGCGGGAGAATAAGACGTGAAAGATAAAACGTATTATTTTTTTAATTATTCGTTTGCTAAGAGGTGCAGTTTCCGAGGGAAACAATATCGGGAAACTTTTAGGGGAAATAAGGAATAAAGAATGGTAGAGTTTGAGCGATGAAACATTCTCTTTTGAGTTGAACACGATGGTAAGTGAAAATAGAAGCGAGCTTTTGAAAAATTCAACGATGCTGTTGATGTTTTTCGGAAAACTGAAGGAAAGGAAGAGCGACAAAGTTTGTATTTGACGAAAGATGAAAGTTACGAGGAAATTGAGGATGTGCTTTCCTAAAAAGTGTTTTTGCAATGATTTTTTCACGCTGTTTATGCAGTACTTTGGAATTGAACTTCACACGTCGTTACGAAAAAGTAATTTTTTAGAAACTTGCTTCTCGTTGAAGAATCTACGTTTATTAACCTGTTTTTCATTTTTATTGTGTGTACGATCGATTCTGGAAAAAGGTTCTTGATATTTAAAAACACCCTGTATATGTCTACGATATTATACAGTTTTATCAAATTTTAGCATTTCATGCTTGTCTAATTAAAAGCAATACAATATATTACAGTGTATTATTACCTGTATACGTTTATATGTATGTATACAAAACGTACCGTTATAATTATTAATTTAAATTATCATTTGTTGCACAAAATTACGAATCCACGTGATACAGTATAAATATAATTTTAATTAAAACATTATTTTATGTCTTATAACCTTTTATTTGTCTCGCCGTGAAAATTAATGACTAAAATGTAAAAATGCAATTATTAAGCTGAAGAAGTGTGTTTAATTAGATGATTAAAAAATTCTTTCATTGAAATTGTCATTAAAAGTTTAAATAAAATTTTAATTAAAAAGATTTGAAAGACCCTGTGTCACGGCGATGAAAACATTTCAACGTAACTCTTTCTTTTAGTTTCTTTTTTATTAATTAAAATTCTTTTTTACCGCCCGCTACATCAGTTTTTAAATTCTTTGTAAATATTCTGAAGATTAATGAATTCTTCTTTTAGAATAGAAGGAATGAATTAACTAAATCCGTGTTAGAACTGAACATTTCTCCGAATAAAAGGTAACATAATTACGTCGAGTAATTACTTAGGCAACCAGTAGTTAGGTGCTTTTAATTTAAATATCTTTTAATTAAAATTTCCACGAGGTAGTGAATATCAAAATAATATTTGATAAATAAATTACATTCAGGCAAAGAAACGTTACTCCGAAATTCGCTTACTCTTAAAAGTAACAATCTTATCAACTAATTAATATCTTAATTAACTTTGTCTACTTTATTCCAAGAAATCTTTACCCCTGGTAGTCAACGTAAGTAAATAACACGAAACTAGCTTAATTGAAAAATCTGATCTAACAAAATCTTTAATAATATGTATACATACATACATACCTAGTATTTATAATTTGTTTGAAATTGAAAAAGGTGAACAGAAAATACTCGCGATAAAATCTTTCAATTTCCGCCGCATTAACTTCGCAAGAGATACAAAAAAAAAATTGAGCGAAAAATCCCAGGTTATTATGTCGCGCCATCGATTTCTCGTGTCAAGGAAAGCGCAACGAAAAATCAAAACACTCGTAGCGCGATCGATTATTCGTCCAACCGTAGGTGGGGGGGGGGCGAAAAACGGACGGGAAAATGAGAGAATCCTGAAATGCCGCTTACACAAATTCGATTCGAAAGAAACCTCTGCCCGTGGCGGTGGTGGTAGTGGTGGTAGTGGTGGTGGTGACGGGAACATATCGTGACGTAATGATCAAAAAGAAATCGCGAAGGGATGTAGGTTTGTGGATGAAAAGGGAAGTACACGAGCTTTCGAGAACTTGGAAGTCGCGACCGGGTTGCTATAGTAACGCGAAAACCGATAAAATATTGTCCCGGGGACTGCGACGAAGAAGAGGGGAAAAGCAGAAGTGGAGGAAGCGCAGAAAGAAGAAGAAAAAAAAAATGAA
Organism: Mimumesa dahlbomi; assembly: GCA_917499265.3. NCBI lineage: Eukaryota > Metazoa > Arthropoda > Insecta > Hymenoptera > Crabronidae > Mimumesa > Mimumesa dahlbomi. The sequence continues at coordinate 9,839,729 of OU824114.1, read as the reverse complement.
AAAAAGAAGCTGAAGGTGGAGCAGGAGGTGAAGGAAGATGAACAGAAACCACTGCGGAAAGAGGAGAAAGAAAGAGAGACGAATAGCAGAGGATGAGAAGAGGAGGGGAAAAAAAAGGTGGAGGTGACAGAAGAGAAACAGAACAGAAGGGCAAAGAAGTGGGCAAAGAGGCATCATGGAAGAAAGGAGGAGTTAGGTGAAGTATTTATGTGGTCGCAAAATACAGCTTGCCGTTGGGATACCACGTGGCCGCTAATGCAAATTCCGGAAATCTCTGGGAAAACTTGTTGTATCTCTGTTTTGTCTCTATTTTTGTTCATTTTCATTTTCGTTTCTCTTTTTTACCTCTCCACGTTTCTTTTCGCGACGAACGAATCTTGTCTCTTACGTCAGTTCGCGGGTTTAATTAGCAGCTGTGATTTGCAGCGCGTGATTAAATAAAGTTGGCGATCGTGCGGTTTAATCTCGTCGACCGATGCGGATTAACTCATTCCGAACGGCGAAACGTTGTGTGTGTGTGTGTGTGTGTATCTCCTCTCTGTGACAATGGACACGATTGTCGGAAAAAAATCTTGTTGATTGGCTTTCACCGGGCGTTTGCGATATAAACCTTTTATACGTTTACGTCTGTGCAACCTAGTTTCAAATTTGCCTTCGAGTGGCGCGGGAAAATTGATTTCTTGTCAACTTGTAAATGGGAAAAGTGTCGGGCGGCGACGCCCGACTCTAACTACATCCACTTTGCGGGAAATATGATGTTATGGAAGAAATAGTGGGTAATGTTGTTTCCAGTTACGTTTCGAGAAAAAGACATTTCGATGGCTCGATCGAACGAGTGAAGTGTCGCGATCGGATGAGATTAATGTAAGCCGGGTAGTTAATTAAGTAAATTACTAAGGGTCTACTGATAGATATTGGTAGAATGATAAATAATGATGGGATATTTAAAATAACGTCTTAAACATTTGATAGAGAACGTGAACGTAGTCTTTTTATTACCAGGGGAAAAAATCGGTATTCAAACACGAAGGGAATACGAATTGAAATTCATTTAAAAATAACGACTAACTGAATAAAAATATATTCCAATATTATGTAACAGGATGAAAGCGTACGAGCCGTAGCTACGTTGAAAGCAGAAAATAAAAACATCAAACGATGTAAAATAAAATACATTCTATATAAAATTTCATTCACTCCGCTCAAGCTTTTTTGAATAAAAATGTTTAAGTACCATCGTACTAAACTATTTTATTAAAATCTTCGTCGCAAACGTGAACGTTCCAATTTGATTTTTCTTATCGTAAAACAATACGAAATATTTCAAATCGTAATAAAACAAAAAATAACTCTATGTAAATATGTTTCTTCCAATATATGTATATGTATACATCTACACAGAATATAATATATACATATTATATTATAATGCAAAAGTATTAACCTTAATGTACGTTATGTAAATATTTGCCCGCGTTTTCACCGATGAAAATTTAATATCTGCCAGGAGCTTGAAATAGAACAACGTTGTACTCCGATAATATTTCGTGAATTCATTTCTTTCGTGGAATGCGCACGTTCCGCAATGGCGGACAATAGTTTAACCGTTTCGTTAAACTAAGGTATTTAAGTGGAAACCCCGGGTCACAGGGAAAATAGTGAAATTACTTGGTGAGGCGACGTTACACGAGGCAGCCCGAAAACGGAAATTAAGCTTTACACGACCATTAGACTTGCCAAGTTATTTAACGTTCGACTATTTTGCATGCTCATCAGTGGCACGGCTGCAATGAGAAGCAGGTCGCGAAAATTAGCCAGTTACTCAATCATGTATCACCGTGACAGGTGTTAATGTTTCGACAACGTTCATAATTATCATTGAATTATTATTTGATAATTAATTACAGGTCGCAGTAACGGAGAAATTATTATTCATATACCGTCTGTTCAATTATGTTAAAAATAGAATTATTCACAGAGATGAAATTAGTATATCGTTATGATGAATAATATTATTTTATTACTTATTTAATAGACATCGATGATATTCTATTAAACATAGAAATTTCATAGTGATATCGTAGGAGAAATTTGATAAAACGAAATGTTTTCAAGTGAGAAACTAAACCGGAAATGGCGACGCATCGTGTAATATTGCCTTTTCTCGTACGTCGTGCATTTAATATCTGTTTCGTTATTTCGCAAACCTAAGCGGCCATTTTGCTACACACGCACACATCCAGAAATTGATTCGACAAAAATTCTCCCGCCCGGAGAGTGTAGCGAGGAGAAGGCATTCCGGTCACGTCCGTCGACAAATCTTTTTCTTTCCATTTGAAACGATCTTGATTTTGAGAGACACAGGTCGCGTGAAAAGTATATTTTCAGTTTCTCCTACAGGTATTACAGGTATCCGTCGGTTCTATGGCGTGTTCCTGGTATTTGCCGAGTGGTGAAAATAAAAAAAAAAATTTCTATCTTTACATATTGTCTCGCGGTCGACTTTACTCCATAATAGCATTAAACCACGCGCGCGCAACGTGTGTGTGTGTGTGTATTCTGTTAAATGTTTCATAGGAGCTGCCGCTATTTCTTGATACACGCGAGAATTATTGACACTACGTATCGCGACGGAAATGTAAATCCAATTTTTCCAATATAAATGGATATTTACAATAATCTAATTAAATCTAATTAAATTCATACATAATTGAAAGTAATACGTAATATTCGTTAAAAGTATTTTTTACAATGTCTGTACATTTCATGCCGGTCCGCATGGCTTACATATTTCAAAGGTTTTTCGAGTGTTTGTATGCTTTCAAGAAAACTCGCGGAAAATATGAATATTCATGTTGCAAAATTTCATATAATATGATACGAGGATAATTAAAAAACCATTCACCTAACGAAATTCTCTTTTTCGCTCTCGCGTTTCTGTATTAAGAAAGTTATGAATTACTTAACTTAGATTTATTTGTAATTTCCTTCGGTTGTTATTTCATTTGGTGACTCTCTATAAAACGCCACTTCGGGAAACGTCATCTCCGCAATGCCGGACGTATTTTCAATTTCCATCTGACATGTTCGTAATTACAATACGCCGGTGAATACACGCTATTCAATACTAATTAAGCCCGTAGCATTTATTATCGATGATAATCGTATAAATCCTGCCGGAACGTCGAGCAGCATATTTCTCGAATTTACCTAATATTTAACCACGAAATTAATAATCATAAATTTTCATCTGAAACCCGGAGATAAAATTTTCTCAAAAAATACATCTTCAACCCACCTAACGCGATCCGTTTACCCTGAGTACCCCTCCTCTGGGTGTAATTGCAATCTTTATATTTTATCGTTACAATTTCAACGCACACACACACACACACACACGTCTATCAACGGAATTAGTACATTGGAACATTTCGCATTAATTACTCTCCCAGTAAACATGCATTACCGAACGCACAAATCATGCATGAATTTCTATCAGTTTACCCGGTCCCTCTAGCGTTTCATGTCGCTTCATCGACGTCCCATATTCTCCTGTCGAAAAAACGGAGGAAAAAAAAAAACACCCACCCACCCATCCACACCCAAACGCCGCGCACGCACACACATACGTATATACGCACGTACGAAAAATAACAAAACAAGAAACAAGAATGGGAAACATATCGTTCACGGTCGATCGAGTTTTAATCGGCCCCCGTGTTTTCAATTTTCATCTGGCATCCTGACAATTTTTGGCGACAAATACGGATGCGCGCGCGCGCGCGTAACGTTTAACATCAATTAACCCCGTAACCAATGCGAAGAACTGAAAAGCAGGTTTTACGGCTAGTGGCTTTCCGTGTGAATGCATCCTAACACGTGGGATACGAGTGGGGAGAGACAAAACAAGTGAACGAGCTCTAGACGTGGCAACGACCGGATACGCTCGCTCAACCGTTCTCTGTCTCTTTCGTTCTTCCTTTCCCCTCCCATCCCTCTCACCCCTCACTCGCTCTCCCTCCTTCCCTCTCGTGCATCGACGTAATGTTACGTCTCTCTCGTCCCAATGTTCTCCCTCTCGTCACCTGTCCCTCTCGCACACACGTAACGCCCGTAGTCTTAGGTATGCACGAGAATAAGAGAGAGAGAGAAAGAGAGAAGAAGAGAGAGAGAGAGAGAGAGAGAGAGAGAGAGAGAGAGAGAGAGAGAGAGAGAGACGAGTGGGAAGACGAGGGGAGAGGAGCGGAGGAACACGAAAAAAAAAAGAAAAGAAATGAGTCGGCGGTTATTATTTAAAGCCAGTTGTCATTGACGGAGACAATAAATTGACGAAAATAACGAGAGGCCGGTGGTAGGGGAAAGTGGATTCGCTGTGAGTTCTGGCCGGTGTGCTCCGACCTTCCGCACGACGACCAGGTGGTCACGTGTGATCTGATAAAACGAGGAATTAGAAAACACACCGGGGAACGATTTTTCAGCCTGGAACCGAGAAACTTTTACCCATGCCGTTTGTTTCGGTTGTCGGCGGGCATGATTTTCTGATTAAGGAATTTTCTTGGATTTCATTTTTCTTGGTTTTTTTTCCCTTCTCTTCATTTATAATTGGATACACTTGTGTACAGTGTGAACGAATGGTTGGGTGGAATAGAATCTTCCGAGTGGAACATTTGGTGAAAATGGAAGAAATTTGTATGTCTACTTGTTATCGATATCGATAGAGAAATAATATACTTATTGCTGATAAAATAATGAGTTCGCGTTATTTTATTGCTCGAGTCGTTTCGTGGTCGAACGAAAACGGCACTTACGTACACACAGAGAGCCGAAACCATTCGAAAGTGAATTATTTTCCGGGCAAACGTAATTAACGGGCCTCCTTTTTTTGATCCTCCGGAGCGGTCGGTGTAATAATAATAATTGTTTGAAAAGCGGCACGCCGACGAAAGCCGGCCTCCCTCTTCGTTTTTATTATTATTTTTTTTTACACCACTTTTATCAATTTGTCATTTTTCGTGCCGGCTCGACGCTCTTTAAATTCATCATTCATTCATTCCCGTTTTATTCGATGGAGCGAATATAGAACTAGTGGCAGCTGGCGCGACTCCAATTCACTCTTATCTATCAGTCGCAGAATAATATCGGAGGCATTGCGGACGCGGAATTAATTTCCGTGAAAATAAACGCCGCGACTCGCAACAATGTTCCGCCAATGGGAGACACTTTAACGACCACTAGCTTTTGCAGAAGGTGGCGGCGTTATAATCAGTAGCTATCATTCTCTCTCTCTGTATCTCTCATTGTCTCTCTCTCTTTCTCTTTTTTCTGCAAAGTTTTTGTTGAGCACAGCGCAACAATTCACCGAAGACGTTTGAATGGTATAATAAGTCACCGATGCAATTAATTCGACCCATTGTGATAAGACTGTATGTATGATAATACGAAATGAAGTTTTAGTAAAATTCTATATGAAAGTTTAATTGAATTTGTTTCGTTGTTCGTTCACCGTGAGATTACGCGATGGTCTAAATACGTCAATGAAATTAGAAGAGGAGAATATATTCGTCAAATTAGTTAATTGGTTATGAAAATCATAACGCGAGTATGCTGTCTCGTATTACGAAATGTTATTAAAAAACGTAACACATATTTCAGATGATAACGTAACCCCGCGATTCTTTATTCCACGCATGTATGTATGTACATACATACATACGCGCGTTACCAACGTATTGAATTAAAATGCATTACTGAAATTAATAATGGAGTAACGCGGACTGTGTTCCGTACGCTCGTTAATTTGTTATTTAATGTGCATTACTTTGTACGAAATGAATTTATCATCGCCAAACGTATAGAATGTTTAATAATAACTTGTGAATAAAATACAACGTTATAATATTATATTATATCGTCGGTGGAAGCAACTGAAATGAAATAATATGCGTATGTTTCAAATTTATTTATGTAAAAAACAAAACTTTGAACAATCGACTGAAATTCATATTTACATAGAAAATATTATACGTATCCATCTTCGAAAAAAAACAAAATATACGTTCGTATTTTCCCATCGAGATACGTTGTTACACATATTTAATTACAACTACGAAACGACCATTCGAAATACAAATCAAACGACAAGAAACAGTTTACCCGGAGGGGGGGGGGGAGGGCATTTTTACGATTTCGAAAGGAAAGAAAGAACGAAAAAAAAAAATATATATATATATAATTAAACGCCACGTATTATTCATAGTCTTGGAAACACCGGGGCACCGCTAAATACACAACGCTTACGTATTTCCCGTTCCTTATAGTACCAGTTTCTTGTACACAATGTATAGAACACGAATGTAACCGAGCAGGTAAACTTTGTGCTTTTTATTATTCATGATCCTAAATGGTATTCCCCGCTTTCGAAGATCAACCTACAAATTTCCACGTAATCGAAACGAACGTAACGCGTGCCTTTCGTGAAAATTCATAAGCCACGCGTTACTTCGCACACGTTCTCCTCTACGTACACACACACACATACATAATAATGACATTTTTTCCTAATCCCGTCATCGTTCCGGAATCCGATTGCCACCGATCGGAGTTCAGACACCTCAAACGTGGACATTTCGTGTAAATTGGCGACGTCGCCGAGTTTTCAGGTACAAATATTTAAATGAAACACGTGTTCAAATTCACGCTGCACATATAAAACAGATGCCTCGTGTTGTTCCTCGTCTCTCTCTTCCTCTTTCTCTCTTTCTCTCTCTCTCGTTCGCGAGAGTAAAGCCTGAGTGCATTACACGATGGTGTACGATGCATCGATATGTACCGGGTGTCCCGCGCGGAATAAAAAAAAAGTCACAGCCTCACCGCGTACGGGCGGAAAAGAGACGATCAGATCCGTGGAAATTATTACTGATATTCGGAAATACAATATACCTTGACGCCAGCTCGCACGCCACGCATGTGTTTCCTTTGTGCGTGTTTCGAAAGCCACAAAGAACGAGTATAATAAAAGAGACCCGGAGCCCTCAATGGGAAGTGGAATTTCAGATGTTTCGAAGGTAAAGCTGTCTACACACTGTATAGTGGATGTGTGCGTGTATGGTTTCTTCTCTCTCTCTCTCTCTGTCTCTCTATCTTTCTCTCTGTCTTTCTCTCTTGTTCTGTATACCTACACATATGTCTTTCTCACCGAAGTGTCTACGACGGTGATCGCAGCAACGGCAAGCAATATCGGTCTGCTTAAAAATAGAAGCGATGTTGCTTGTCTCTTTAAATATTTCTGTTTATTCGTAAGTTGGTACTTTCGGAAATTAGGATATAAATATAGAAGCCGTGGGAAAGTGGTGGTATAAATATGGACGAGCGGGAAGTAGATATGAATTTTCGAAAACCGGGGATAAATAAATAGAATATTATCATCCACGACGGGATTTACGCGCGACGTTAGAACGAATATTAATTAATTAATTAATTAATTCCCGGTGTATTCTCCGGCGAAAGTGTTCGTTTACGACGTCTAACGGTTTATTCGTTAAGGATACATGTATCGGTAAATGATAGTTTACGAACGACGATAATATTTCAAATCAATCGCTCGCGATTATATCTATTATTCCGAATGACGTAACGTTAACGAAGAGAAATTATGGCAGAAAATTTCGAATTACTATCCGCGATGATTTCTGCGTCGGTGCCGGTGTAATAATAACATTTCACTCGGAGATTTATTTTACGACCCGTCCGTAGAGACCGTAATGCAGATATTGATCTGCCTGACGTTTAATGTCACTCACAATGTTATTTCGTCTAAGACCGGCGAAACTTCAATATTTAAACGTATACACTTTAACTAACCATTTTTGAAACGTCACCGGACGGATCGTTCCTCGTCACAGTACGGTCATAGTGGTATGTATAAATATATATATCTATTAATAAAATAACGTGGAAACCGCGTTGTGCATTTGGAACGACCGATGATTCACCGCGATGACCGCAAGAACAATGAAGAAAAATCATCGTTATCTCGGTAACATTCCGTCGACAAAAGGGAATCTCGATTTAGATGCAATTAACGAGCCCGATGACGGGCATTCGTCATTGACGTTCGACGTTCGACGAGCCGGAAGAAACGAAGGTAATAAAAACTACAACGAAAAATAATAATGAAAGAAGAAAATCGTCCACGTGAAATTAGGTTTCGGAAACGGCGACCAGTGATATTTCTATCCGGTCCCCTTACGCCAAACCGTGAATGGAGGTACGCCAAATTAAAGCCAGGCATCGTGGCTTTTAATTAGAAGCTTAAGACCGTGCGTTAAGATCGTGTGGTTTCCCCCGTAAATTTCCGCTGTGTATGTTTATGTATACGTGGACGTCACGGTTGTATGTATCGCACAGTGGTTCTCCGATTTGTCAGCAATAATCAGTTTCACAATATCATTCCATCGCCCACGATAATAGAAACGTTCGACGAGAGAATTAAATTTATTTAAGTACGTACGTTAAAATGATAGAAGTTATTATTGTTGAACGTAGCATTTATACAAATAAACAAATCAGGTCAATGATACATTGGACGAAGGAACGTTCATTCATTTTTTAACGAGGCATACAATTAATGAAGGTCAAAGTTCAAGATAAAGCGATTTAGAGAATCAAATGAGGAGAAAATTGTTCCCTGTCGAAAATACAATTTTATTGAATTCGAAAAAGAGAGTGTACGCGCGCGGTACCTGTTGTCGGTAAAACAGAGTCGCAGACGGGATGATTATCCGCGGGGGTGAACCGTAGATTGGAAAGATGTAAATGGACATGTAAATAATCGCTTCGCGGCGTGTATTTTTCAATGACACGACGGGTTTTTCCAATATGGGGATCATACGTCGTGTAAAAATAAATCAACGACTTTGGATTCGAGATTCGCGTTTCATAGGAAGATAAATACGTTATTTATTTGCGATCTGTATTTCCTGAAAACGAGTCGGAATGCCGAAAACGCTTGTTTTTTTTTCTTTCTTTCTTTATTTTATATTTCCGAGCTGGAAAACAGAAGAAATACGACGATAAGCCGAAAATATTTTTTACAATATCGAAAATTTCTATGATAGATGGAAACGGAAATAAATATTGTGCGTTACACGATTTATTGTAGGTCCGCGAGTCAATAATAAATATACGTAGCGTGATATTTCGAAATGAAAGCGTAATAAATTCGTTTCGAATGTACGATATGTAACTAAAAATACGAGAAAAAAAAATTGGACTACCCGTCGATATTACGATTCCCTTAAAATATGCATAGAAATTCGCGTATCTTTCGAAAACGTTTCAACGTTGGGGAAAAAGCAGAATTTTTCTATTCAACATTCTACGGCACGACACAGGTAACGTCTACAAATACCAGATACAAATATACCGAGCAAAATGTCGTTCTTTATACGCAATTACTTCACTTTTTCATGTAAATACATACCGCGTGGAACTTCAATTACATTCGGTGCTCGCGGTTGCCGGCTTCAAAGAACAACTTAAGAAAGCAAACAAATGAATAAGGTAAAGTCAAACAAGCAGGTTTCACCGGCGAATCGAAAGTTTCCAGAAGACTTCACCGGGCCGCGCGATTTGTTAATAGCGTAAGAGGATAACTTAATTGTGCACGTGGGTGAGTCAGTGCCAATGATTTTACATAACAGGACGATCTTTTTCCCTGTAGCACAATTGATGATCAAGGAATCACGGTGAAAGGTCACGTTGCAGTAACGAACCCGTGATAATAACCGAGACGACGGAAAATTTTTAAAAATCTATTCGCGTCGCTAGAAATCAACCAAAACAAAAAAAAAGAAAAAAAGAGAAGAAATACCACGATGCGACTGAATGTCCGGCTTAATGGACCAGAAGTTCGTCGGTTTATTTTCCTCCTTTTTTGTTTTCATTCCCAGAGAATAAAACAGTTTTTTTTTCGACTTTGAACAATCCATTTGAGAGCAGCGAGACAACGCAAATTCGAAAACCGGTATTTACGCACGAAATGCGATTCCAGTCGCAGTCCTAAATCCATCGTATTCTATCTCGACGTACCTACACACGTACACGGTGTTTCTTGACTTTCGTATGTGTGTTAGAAGATCCGACGTGTTCGTCGAATATATAATAAAGCGATCGAGCCATCACTTTTTTTATACCTTCAAGAGCACATGGAGGAGGGAGAGGGGGGGGGCACCGCGAAACTTATCGTCACGATAAATCTACGGTCATCAATCGAGCTTGTATGGTAGCACGGTGTACCCCATAATTTGTTGAACGGCACACCTTGACTTCTCGATATTCAAATTCCATCATGCCTCTCATCGATCGAGTCGACTTAAACGGCCTGAAATACGGCGGAATTTTTTTTTTCGAGATCTCGGCGAAGCCTCTTAAGCGTAAATCGATGCTGCCATAGAACATTTTTTGAAGTCCCATCGGTTCCCTAAAATTCTTTTACCGTACGTTATTTTCCCGCGCACGTATGTACGCTGGGAATATTTATAGTATTTTTCACGGACTTTCGTGCGAATAAATCGGACAGAGACATAAATTTGTTTCGCTAAGCAGAGTTCTTTTGCGAGAATAGTAGCAATAATAATTTCATTATTAAAATACGTTTATAAGCAGTTTCATATTTAAAATGAATTTATACTTGAAGCAGGGAGTGCAAGTACGATGTGTGTGTGGGTGTGTGTGTTTTTCTGTTATACCCACCGTGTATACCTACAGGAATGATATTAATGTTGATTGAAATACTCGCGTGGTTTTATTAATTAACGTTAAAAGCATCGCGCATATTTTTACCATGCAGCTCTTCTAATTTGATAATAATACATCTGATAAATGGAAAATTCTATTGAAATCGACATTTCCCGAATTTAACGACAAACTTTTTCCATTACGTACCTATAATCCCCACCGTTATTGATCCGGAATGCGAAGCATAACTTCCGGAAACTGAAGCTACTATCTAAATCCTAATTTTCCTTACAATGAGCTTTATCTTAATACGGAACTTCGCGAAAGGAATAATAAAAATAAACTTTCCCTTCCAAGCCTTCGATTTTTCCATTAAACGAAATGCTTATAACTAACCCGGCTTTTTCCTTTTTTCCCTTTTTTTTTATCACTGCGCAACGTAATTTCCCTTATCGTAACAAACTTTTTATACCCACCCACGTTATACCAATTACGGAAAATAACGACTCAACAGAATCTCATTAACAAACGACTGATTAAACGTATACATACATACATTGCGCGTCTAATTTCAACGGAAGTAAATAACACGAAATCAATTATCGATTAAACGATAAACTGAACCGTCGTGATCCCCGTCAACGATGCATCCCCCATAAAATCCATATCATTGTAACCGATGTCGGTGTATCTATCAGCAGAAAAATCCCAAAGTAATTTTACCCCCGTTGAATTTCCCCCATTATATACCTTAAAGGAGATACCATCGACGGCGAAAGCCTCCGATATTCCGAACGCACGCAACGTCGTTAATAGAGCTTTTTCTACGAGTCGTTCGCGCAGAATGCACCGTCGACGTATGCATCGTCGTTGTTGCGCGTATCGTCGCCGACGGACACATGCGCGACCGCGATACACCCGCGCTGCAATTCGAGCGAGACAACACAAGTGTTACGCCGAGAGTAGACGAAGAGGAAGAGAGGCAGAGAGAGAGAGGGGGAGAGGGGGAGAAGGGTGAGAATTTTAGGGGAAGCGAGAAAGCCGGGTCGAAAGAGCGAACGAGCGACGAGATTGTAAAAGGAGAAGGACGGACGTCAAGACAAACAGAGAATAAAACAGTGGTGGAGGGTGTTTTAAACGAAGAGAAGCGAAATCAGGGTGGAGCAAAATAGAGATAGAACGAACGAGAGAGGGAGGAGAGAGGGTGGAGAGACGGAAAAACAAATAGAAAGAGTGATGTAGTAAAAGCGAGGGAGTAAATAGACAAAAGAGAGAGAGTGAGAGAGAGAGATAGAGAAAGAGAGGGAAGAGTGAAACGAATAGGTATAGAGACACCAACAGCGAAGAGACAGAATGATAGAAGAAAGGATAGAGATATAAAAGAGAAATAGAGAGAGTGAGAGAGAGAGAGAAACGCACACGAATCCCGGCCGTGCAACGAGATACCGAAACCCGTTTAACTGTGTGAACGATAATTGGCACATGAATCATGCACTTGCTTGTATCGTGTCGCGTTGTGTGTGTCGGTGAACTAACACACAGTGTCGACCACCGTGTTGCGCTTACGTGTATGTGCGCGCGCACTCACGCACGCACGCACGAGGCGGAGCAATTATTATGCATACAATGCAAAATAATTATCGCAAACGCGAATCAAGCCGGGGCGGGTGGTGCCGCTCGCTATTTGCATTTCGGCGCTAATAGTAATCCCGTGAAACTTTATTAGGCCGCCGAGACGTCATCGGGCAATTTCGTTGAAAGCACCGCCTTTCTCTTACCCTTTTCGAACCCCGTTCATCTGTACACGTACACACACACACACACACGTACACGTACACACAGACTTGTTCTATCGTTTTCTGTCTCGTTCTATCTCACATGCCTGTTTCGGAGATTTCGAATGAACGATAATCGAATTTTCGTCTAATCTTATATAACCGTGCAATTTCGACGTCGGAACGACGTTGTTGCTTCAATATGGACCGAACCGTCGAAAGGGAACCCGATGCAATATCGGTGTTCATGCGCGATGTGGAAATTTATGGTGAACGAAGTACAGTTGATCGCCGTTTGTCTCTCTTCTCCGGCCGTTCCCTTTTGCCACGGTTTTGTCAAAGAAAAATCACGATGGAATTTTATTTCCGTCGGATTTATCGCCCGTTTGATAAATTCCGGAATGTTTTCACGATGATTCAACCGGTTTTACGAACCGCGACGGAGTTTGAATTAATTGTGCACCTTTTTCGTATATATATGTATATATGTATGTATAGTTTAATTCAAACGCGGCGCAAGTTAGATGCGGTTAAAGCATAGATTTATCCGCCGCGCTGTAATTACACGTGTCGCGACTATATGGGCGTTGCATCTAAAACCGCGTTAAATGGCTTCCGGTCAGATTTGTGCCGCTGCTAACTAGCGTTGATATTTTCGGGGGGAAATATCGCGATTATCGCGGAATTGATAGTAAATTAATGTTAACATTGGATCTCGCGTTGCCGCTAATTTCGCGTGCACGAGACGTACACGTGATTAACAAAGCTACACATTTATTAATAATTGCCTGTTACAGTATATTCAAAGTTTATCGCAAATATACATACATATACAATCGCGAAATGCACATGTAACTAACCAATTAATTAAGCAATTCAGAAATACACGAAATTCGTATCGATCCCGTGATACATTCTAATAAACTATAATATATTCAAATTATAACAACGAATAACAAACACTCTACGTCAATTCTTTCTTCTAACTTTGAAATATTACCTACGTAAATTAAATTTCTCTGAAATTTTACATATTAAAATATGTATTTGAAAAAACATTTTAAATGACATACAGTTTTTTCAAATGAGCACATTATTCAATACCCTCGATTAGATAACGTCGGGGATCGAATTCAGAACACGTGGACAACGATCGGGGCAAGGATACATATGCGGTGGATAACAATGAGATATAGATTCCAATGGTACCTTAACGATCTGCATCGACGTGCGCAAACCTGTTTATCGAGTTAACTGTAGGCATTGGGAATATCGACGATGCTATCGGCGCTTCTGTGAACATCGGGAGACGTGGTTTCCAGTTGTCGTTAAAGTACCATGCCTTTTATGCTCCCCCCATTAACCCTTCAATGCCACTTGAAACTCCTACACTGCTGTATTTACATTTCGGGAAATAAGTTTGCTTTAGAGACCAGATGCTACTTTCGGATGGCCGGCTTTCCACGAAACTTCTCGTCTTCATTTAAATTTCTATACGTTTTACATAAGACTGTTTAATAGACCGGCGTAAATATTTTTCCAAGAATTTTCCCAGCTGCCGTTTCACTCGTCTAATTTATGCATTATTATTGTATGTATATGCATACATACGTTCCACGGAAGAAGATAATTATTGAATTTTATTCGCGACGGCTGCATTTTTTTTATGGAAACGATGAAACGATATTAACCAACGTTCGATTACACGTAATTACACCGTCGAACGTTTTAACGCCGCGCGTAAACGGGATTAAATTCGATAAAAAAAAATAGTGAAATTCGTCGTAATAATAAACGATCGATATAATCGAATCGCACGTTATCGAATTAAACGATATGATAATAATTAATATCACTTACCTACCTACGTCCCCGTTAAAATTTATGTATCAAACGATACAGAAAGAAAATAAAATACAATCGAACGAAAGTAAGTCGAAATGTAATTTAAGCATTACGCAAATGGATAGTAATTGTTTCAATGAAAGGACACAGTTTTACGCGCGTCTGTGATCAAGCAAATATTGGACGTACAGTGGATTATTACTTGTTTTATCGGCCATCCAAACGAATTTCTGTCGGTCGAGTTTGTATTGTAGTGGCAGTCGATAAGCGTACACGGATAGGGACACGCAGACACGTGCGCGAATTGCATGGCACGAGTGCGCACACTTTTGTAGCCTAGTGTGTCTCCACCGATGACATACATGTATGCATATGTCAAATTCAGGGATAGGAACGGCCGATGAATCGCTTTTACGAGTGCGCCACCCTTTGTCCTCCCTTCGTCCCTCGTGAATGTGTCATTTACTGAAAATGCAATCGGCGAACAATAATTGATTGGATCAAATAGTTTTGTCAGACCAATCCGGCCGAAGAATTCAATATATATACATATACGTATGTACGTATTATATGTATATATGTATACCCAGTGACGTCGACGTCACTTCTCTAGCTGATCTAAAAATAAGTCGTCAACGTCCCGTTTCCCCCGGAAACCAGTTTTCTTTCCATTTCGTATTTTTTTGCGAATCAATTAAAGCGATGTACCGAGAAGAGTACAATATTTTTCTATAATTCTCGAGCACGATTTATGAAAAGTAATAATAATAATAATAATAAACAAATCTCTCCGAAATGATAAACAAGTACCAACGTATCACCATTTAAAAACTTTATCCCACCAGAAAGAACGGAAAGAAAAATGACAAACAAATAGAGAGAGAAAAAAAAAAGAAAAATAGGAATCTCGTCTATTTCAATTCTGATTCCAGCGGGCGACAAAAAACCGAAAACATTGTGGTTCCTGAAAAAGGCAGGTCGGATAAAAACAAAAAACTACAACGACAACACTCCTAGAGGTTTTTCCCTCGCAAATGGAGCCGCAGCCGCGACTATAAAAGGGTCGTGCCGAATTTATGCGGTATTAACGACGCTTTGGAGCCGCGATCATGCTCTCTCGCGCGTCGTTGCTGAAAGCGCCGATACGTTGATACTGCCGAATTACCAACACTGACGGTCACGAATTACCAACACTGACTACGCGAATTACCCGCACTGCCGGCCATTATTCCGATAACCAATCGATAGGGGCGTGCGACGGCCCTCTCTCTCTCTCTCGCCAGCTTGTAACGAATCGTTAAAACTAATTTCACCGACGCACTCCTACGCGTATTTCACGTCGTACGTCAGGATAACGATCCACTACTCGTCGAAGACGACGTAAGACGACGTAATTTTACGTCGGATCCCAACGTATTATAGTGACGATTAATATGTTAGTCAAAACCGATCGTCCGATAATAAACATCTGGCGGATTCGCGTCGTTCGACCGTTTACCCATCTGTATGTTACGGGGGAAAATTATTATGGGATTTAGAATTTACGATTCGTGTAATAGGCGATTCCCCGCGGGACATTGAAAAGCCGTGCGCGTTAGTTTTGTTAATAATTGTGAGACCCGTTGAATGTGGATTACAGGGATGGATAGGAGATTTAATGGTGAATATATATGTATATATTCGAAGAATTATTAATTGTTAGTGCTTTTGGTTGTAATTAGAAGAGATAGATCGTGAATATAATGAACATAATATCCAAAGTAGCGTTAATTAACGATACAGACGTGAATTGATATTTCTCAAAATCTCTCACCGTACGTTTCGGTTCGGGCGATTTCAAACGAGTTTTAGTTAATTGAAACAAGCTTTCGGGGTTATTCGGCGCACGAATAACTGTTCCGTTCACTCGGGCTGCAGGAGCAAATGAAACCGCGATTTTATCTCTATTTTCGGTCCAGGTACAACGAAGTATCAACTTACACCACGGTGGCAAATAGCTGACGTTTTACGATACCGCCAGGTAATAATCGATGCGACAACATTTTTTTTACCGACACCGAGAAATCATTTCTATAGAACTACAGTTGCATCCGTACATCGTTGAATTTCAAACGACGCCGATGTCGAAAGCAGTATTTAAATCCCCCCGGGGAGAAAGAAGGGTGGATATATATCTCCAATAACCATCACTTTTAATATCGTTACCCCAGCTCTCTTTCCCGCGGAGTTCTCAAAAACAACAACGACAACAACAAAAATCTGTCGGTCTTTAATTCTCATACACACCCGTTATCGCCGAAACATTCGACCAATTCTCTCTTTCTTTCTTTTATTATCGGTAAAATAAATCGTTGCCACTATTTAATCACACGACCCGCCCCCGGCGAAACGTAATAATAACGATCTTCCCACCCACCCTCGACCTCGCGATAACTGACGACATCTTCCACCCCCCCCCCCATCCCACTCCTTCCCCCACCCCTCTTCACATTTTTGTCAAAACTGACACTGCTGAACCGGCTTAATTTCGGTTCGCTGGAAAAGTGTATGCATATATTCATGGTACTCGTGTAGTATTCTCGCCGCGCACGGTTACATCCACGGTCCACTCCATTACATTGGCCAATAGGATCTCGGTCGCATGTGCTCCACGGTCTATTGGCTTTCGCGGATTTCACACCGGCTGTGCGGGAAATTATTGTCTCGATCCGCAATGTAATATTTGTCCCAGGGAATCTGTGTATGAGTGTGTTTTTGTGTGTGTTAGTGGGAACGGAGGCCCCTTCAATTTGTCACGACTTGTCAAATTTTTTCGTTTACACTGCCAGCGGAGATCCGATTTGAAAGACCGCGAATAGGTATGTACATACATACTGCGATTACCAAGAATATATGTATATATAGGGGACAGTGAGGGATGAAGAAGAAGGGGTGGTGGGGGTGGCGACGAAACGTGGAAAAAAAGTCATTAGAATTGCAGTGACTCGACGGTGGCTCCTTCCGTTCCGTTGAAAAGTGAAATCAGCCGTAACTGGCGAGGATTTATGGATGCCGATTCAGCGGGAGGATCTTTTAATTAACGTCGAGTAATTGTAATAACTCATAAGATTATGTAACGGTTGATTAATGACGCACGATTCCAACCGTAGAGGAAAACGATCGAAAGCTGCCCGATGAATGAGTCACGGGACGTGTGCGTCTATTTTTTTTTTCTACCGTCTCTTCTCTCTTTTTTTTTTTGTTCTTTTTTCTTCCGCCACGAGACGCTATATTTTCCCGATCGCGTTAGATGTCATAAGTTGACGTGGAAGTCTTTTTTTTTATTCCCTCCAATTTATTCAGTGAATAACTGAATTGAATAGCGTGTTCTTCGGGCACTTTCCGCGTGGATTTTCTAAGAAAGATTTAAATAACTTTCGAAGTTTCCGCGAGACATTTCACGCTATAATTATAACGAATAATTCCGGAACTTATGAATTCTTTATATATATAATACAATATTTTCTTTTTCAAATAGTTTCATTTATACCAAACATGTAATTTGATTTTCAAATGGTTGGTATTATCATTTCGATTAATAATTCGACTGAAATAAAGAAACGATGTTTTTCGTTTAAATTTCATTACAGCGTGCTTTTAATGGAAAAACTCCTCTGTAATTTGCACCTTTTTCGGATACCCCAGCCGTGAAACACTAGCGTACGGGGAGACGTGTGATTAAGTCCAGGAACATCAAGAGCTTGCCGGCTTCCGTTCAGAGGCTGATAGGTAAATGATCCGATTTATCGAGGTTGCTAATTCGATTTTAATTGGTAGACTGCTTGGACGATATTTACGCGCAGATAGCTGGGGATAAAAGCCGAAGACTATGTGCCACAGTTTAATCTTCCTAACAAAATTACGCAGTCGGGATACCATTAAATATATAGAACAAATTTTACTAGTGGTTATCGTTCAAAATTTAAATGACAAAAAAAAAATTAATAACGCTCGTTTGATAAAGAGAAATAAATATATTCGAGATAACTTTGTATCAGAAATATTATATTTCCCGTACCTGATTGAATTTATTGATTGACATTTTCTCTCTTTTTTTTGTTGCTGTTTATTTATTTATCAGCAATAAATCGCGTGTATTTCGTTAAAGTAAATTTATTAATTCCAGAGTTTAATCAGTGAAATATCATTTCGATACGTACCGTACACGCGTTCGTAGGAATCATTTGATACAATACATTATAACCGGAGCTTTAAAGCTACGCTCTTACATTCGTATGAAACATAACGCCCGTCAATATTTCGCACGTAACTGTTCGCAATCCATTTCGACGGGCTTTTACTTCGATGTTCGCGTTTCTCGTTTTTTTTTCTCTCTCTCTCTATCTCTCTTTCTCTTTCGTTTTCGCCTTTATACAATGGCCCCGTTACATTTGATCATATCTCCCGATTTTTGTTTCCAGCACGAAAACATTTCACTTACTTTGCCCGCCATTATCCGTAATTGTAAAATCCCTCGATTCGCCGGTTTCTCGTTTAAAATTCCGTGTTAACCGTCTTATTGGTCGTTAAGTAAAAAAAAATGAACCTACAATAACGGGATCTCGACGCGTTCGATATTTATAGGATCAAGAAAAAGATTCGGAATAAAAGTTCCACGGCGAACTTTCTATTCAACGCTCAGGGAACGTCATTCTTCTGTTTGAGCCACTAGGAAAACCCGAGGTCCATCAAGATAAACACTGATTTGAAAGCTGGGGGGATATAGGTTCGTCCCTTTTTATTGGCAGTGATGAAAAAATCGTAGATGTAAAACCGTCGATCTTGAAAGGTCAATTTTACCCATCGTTCCGGCGGAATTGCTCTAAAATCTCACGGAAACTTTCCTTCGGACATCCTATCGTTCTCCAGTTCTTATAAATTCAAATTCGTATAAGTCGCACATAAAAAAAAAACACGTGAAATTTGAAAACGTCGGACATTTCGGCGGCGCCGTTACGTCGGAATTATTTTTACATTTGTTATCAATTACATTTACCGTGGGCGCCATCGATAATGTTTTTGCAGGCTGTTCGTGACACGTAAAGATTAGTGTGCAGATACAAAAGGACGGATGGACAGATGTATGTATGTATGATCGTATGTATGTATGTATGTACAGATGGATGATACATATTGTTGAATGAGAGGGAAAATAGAGGAGACAAAACGCGGGCATTGAGTGCGAGATGGAAAACCAGAGGAAAAAGGATGCCGACTGTTACTCTCAATAAAATATATCCACGTGAAAAAAAGGAAGATAAAACAGGGGGAAAAAAAAGAGAGAAGTGAAACACTCGACAACGTATAGGTGTGTGCATGTAGTACATACCTCCCACGCGTATCGCGCGATGAAAAAAAATGAGAGGAAACAACCCACAGAGATTAGCAGACCCCGAACAGAGAAGAATTAACCCATTAAGCGTCGAGTATAGACATAATTGAAAAATATACGCTCTCGTATATAAATTGTGCTCTTTTTCATAAGCTTAAAACAGATGGAAAAGCTTCGAAAATTTTCCAAGGTTAATTTTTATTCACTTTCAGAGTGCACTGCCGGGGACCAACGTAATTTTTTCTACCAACCAGTTGTGTTTTTTCTTTTTCCGTCGTTAAATCGACAAATTTCACTTTCCCCAAATAACGATTCACGGTAATCCTGTTTTATAGTCATATTCACGGTGATAACGGTAAAGATAAAAACTTTTTAATTACTTCATTTATTCAATTTTCAAGAAATTCCCAAGGGACAATTCACGATTCTATTTCAACTTTCATTCGATTTGATAATCGTACGATAATTACCCGAGCAATATCATTATCTTAATTACGATAACCAACTTTGTAACACTTATAATTATCATTTAATCGCCACGCAAACAATTTCTCCATCTTATTCTTTCCCTAGAACGAGTATAGCTCTGTTTATCGTTCACAAACGGATTAATAATCACGTCTAATTAGACTCGCAGTTTAAATCTGCCGCAAAAAAAAAATACGTCGTTCCGTCGACGACGGTAAATTCGTTAATACCGTAATACGCGGAAAGTCGACAGCGTCCGAACTATGTTGCGTCGCATCCCGTGCATTCGGCGTGTCATTATTATTATTAATGCGACAGCCGGGACGCTCGTAGATTCTACTTATTTATATGTATTTCGATGAGTTATCATTTGCACCGAGAACAATGGCGTCCGGTTGATCACTGTACTGCGTGTCGCGTACAGAAAATCGACAGTTCGGCGTAACGTCGTTAATTTAACGATCGTTTATCAGTGCAACGTTCATTGAATAACTCAGGTGAATTACGTTTATGTTTTTTTTTTTTTACACCACGACCTACGAGATCGCACATACCGTAAGATTCGCAATCGGTTAATTCGCGCGACGATGATTAGCGATACTGTCATCGCGTATCGCGGGAAAATTATGTTGGATGTGGTACGTGAGTCAGCAAATTCTCAGTATAATTCTTGTTGGGTGTGTGTGTGTCTTTTTATTCTCTACCGCTAACACGAATTAGAATATTTTCCGAAGGGCAATGATAC
This sequence comes from Mimumesa dahlbomi, assembly GCA_917499265.3. Lineage (NCBI taxonomy): Eukaryota > Metazoa > Arthropoda > Insecta > Hymenoptera > Crabronidae > Mimumesa > Mimumesa dahlbomi. The sequence continues at coordinate 9,818,788 of OU824114.1, read as the reverse complement.
TAAATTAAATGAAATCTGATCTCCGGCTTTTAATATACATATTATCAGATCGAATGGGGGAACTTTAAATGTATTTACGCTTAATGAGTCTTGAAAAAAGATAAGATTCATCAGTGAGTCATCTTCTATATTCGGTAAGATTTTTTATTATGGGTCTGGTTAGGTTAGGTTGAAAAATAATTGGTGAGTGATTCGAAAACTGGTCCTCTTGAATCGCGACTGCGAAATGAATCCATGGAAATTTCTGTTACATGAACAAATGAATATTTATGATCGTTCGACGGCAAACAAATGAATTTCGATCAATTACCGTTTCATATCGCGTAACGTAACGTACAATTCTACCATGTTAAATATCATTCTCTTTTTTTTTGTTTTAATAATAAAATAGGAAAAATACGAACGTTTCGCGTACAGCTGGTGGCCGTTTTAATTGCGCCGAGTCACGTAATGCTTGTAATAATGATCTATCGCGCACGACTGCTTTTTTTCAATTATCTAAATGCCGGTGATACTCGAACGGCGAATAATTTACTTCGAATATAGAGTACACATTTCCCCCCCTTTTTTTCCCACAAACAACCGGATTATAGTTATAGAGGGAAACTACGGCTAGAATATTCAGATAAGCAAATACTAATTCCCGTACGTGTTTGTATATGTATGTATACGTACGCAGGAATTGCAGTTGCAATTATAAAACTTTTACCAAGTGAAATGTAAATACAGGAAAACTTTAAATGGCGCAGCAAGAAATGATAATACATTTTTTATCTTGCGCTTCTGCCGCACGCAATTATATTTTCCTTCCATTTTCTTTTTTTTCTCACAACGAGTACGCTTCGTGCACAATAAGATATATTATTATTTTAAGAACTACTTACACGATAACTAGTTTCTCAATTAAAAATTAATTGATAAAAAGTATAGTAAGCTTTTAGAAACCGATGTCTAACCCCACGTTACTCCTTCTTTTTTTATTTATAAATTTTTTTCATTTCACGTCGCTATCTATCTTCAATATTATTTCGTTCGTCCATCACGCGTCAAGTTACCAGAATTTAATTAGTCTAATTAACGACCATCCTTACGACGAAACATGTAACGTGCATTCTCTCGACGTCCGACGTATATAACCAACAACATACAACCCACTCGTCAATTAAAATAGTTTAAATAAGAAGCTAACAATAGACACGAACGAGTCACGTGTTGTGCGCAGAGAACCTAAGACAGTTGTAGCTTTGTCATCCGTAATAATTTTTCAAACGCCAGATTTTCCGAGCGTTATCGCCCCCGGGGCCTTGCCCGACGTAATTTACAACGTCACACGCGATAAAGTGACGCTCGAATCGCGTTTAACTAAATAGCCATCCGGATAACAAATGACGGAAAGGGAGAGGAGAGGAGAGACAGACGAGTGGAAGAGATAGAGGGACGAAATCCCTGGCTCTTGATTGCCGTTAATTAATCGACTTGCATTAGAATGAAGATCCGCCGACTAAACTGCCACGATAAAACTACCGAAATACTTTTGTCGTTTGCTCAACTTCCCGTTTATTGAAGCCCGATTGTATATTGTGTTAATTAATTAAGAGAAGAAGAAAGGGCGTGTGAAATTCTGTGAAAGTAAAACAAAATAAAAAAAAGAAGAAGAAAAAGTGAAAAGCTGTTTTTCAACGCGATAAACATGAAACTTTCTATCGCGTCCCACGTGGGATTTTAATGGAACACTAAACTTCACCGTATCGATAATTTTTTTTTTCGTCTGTTTGTTTTTTAATCGATTCGCCGCGAGCAAAACGATTTATTCCCCCCCTTACTGTCGTTCGGACGGAAATAATAAAATTCGACGAGTTTATCGCTCTTATCGCGACGCACAAATTTTATCTACACGAACGCACTCCCGTATTATTAAATTGATCGTAAATTCGTGGCATCAAGATTCGATTTCGAACGACATATGATGCCGGCCGATCGCCATTCTGACGATTAAATGACGGTTCCCCGGGCGGCACAGATATTCGTTTCTCGCGTTCCCATCAATTTTTCAGTTCTTATTTTTCCGCTTTTCCCCGCGTCGCTACTGTTATCTAACGGGGTGTTTATCACGATTTCTATCAACAAATCCACCCACGTTCCGATATATCGATAGTTTTATTTTAATTTCACTTGCAAAATTAATCTTCCATCACCTAGCAATTTATTTTTATTTATCGTTTGTCCGAGTTGAATTTAATAAGATTCATTTAAAAAAATGTGGTGACTTTGTAGTTTTGCGACACGATTCCAAGAAAAAAAAGTAGCAAAATCTGTTTCACAGCGGTTTCCGAATGGTCGCCGTGCGCCTTTAGAAATTCTTGCGAACGTTTCGCAAACATTGCAATTTGCTTCATCAGTGTCTACTTGACACGATAATACTTGAGGTGCCATCCGGAAAATTTCCCCTTCCGTTCCGGTGTTCAGCACCCGGAACACTGGACACGAATATTTTTTTTTTTCCCCCTGCGCACCGACCGGCCGACGGAAAACGTTAATCTGAGTTTATTAATATGCGCACACGCTTTTAGTATAACAATTATGCCGGAAAACTTTCGTATTTATGTACCTCTTTCACGTTCATTAAAACTTTTTGATATTCATATTTTCCCTCCGTTCCATATTCTTTGGAGTTACCGACGTGAAAAGATAAAATCGATAAGCAATTTTATAACCGCTCTGGAAAAAGAAACAAAGTCTCTACAGTGGAAAATACATGTACAAAATATTCACTATTATTATACAGTTACATATTCGGAAGTTTCAGCACACAGGAATGAGTACACGAAATTCATTTACAAAAGTGCACAAATTTTACAAAAAATGAGCAATGTCTATAATTAACGTATTAAAATGCGCAAAATCGATTTGTACATTTATTCATTAAAAAAGATCTACAAAAGTGATAAATTTGGGGCAATAATCATAATTACCTAATTAAATTACACAAATTCCAGGTGTTACGTCACACATTTTTCATTTTTCCGCCCTGATTCCTCTCTACAGAATTCGATCCAATTACAATCCAAAGGCAATTTACAGTAGTTTTCACAAAAAAAGGGAAATCTAATAACATTTCCCGTATTTAAAAAGAAAATCCGAAACTCCCCCTGCACTTCCAATTTTGTCGCTGCATACAAATCCAAAAACAAAAAGACCAAAAAAAAAAGAGATAGTACGGAAACGCTGCTATTCATTCAAATGATAAAGTCCCTCAATAGAACCGCGATAAAAATTACAATTTCATTTCAAGTCGATTGTCCGTAGATCATAAAACTTGAACGAGCGCCGAGGGTTAATTTTTCGTTATAACAGAGTTATTTCTCCGTGGAGAGCCGTAAGGGGACGGATGGGGGGTGGGAGGAGGCCGTCAAGGGGAGGGAGGGGGGTAATAAAAATGAAGAGCGACATCAAGTACCGATAAGCGCCGATAGAGGCACCGAGTATGGCTTAGGTCAGTAAATACGATGTCACGAGTGACGATTTACAAGCATAAAGCTTTTCCGATACTTTCAGCCAGCAAGAAGCGCGCAAAACGTGGGTCTCGCATAAAATGTGCTACTCAGCCCTGATAAAATATTGCAAAGCTATATACACTCCTAAATACATACATACATACTGTGTACAAATGTACATCTATACATATAATACGTATACATACATACACGTACATACATATAACTTTTCTGCGTGATTTAACATCCCCCGCGTAAGTTTGTGGAATTTATCGACGTATTCGTACGAATGAGGTGTTAAAACGTATATTTCAGTGTATACGCCCGCGAAAGATTTTCTGTTATGTGTTTTCTCTGTTGTACGGGAATACAGAGAGTCGCGTCCCATGGGCCCCGGCCCGTACTCACGCCGGCGCTTGTCAAAACTCGATTTACAAATCCGGACGGTGGTATGTATATACGTTTCTATGTATGTATGTATGTATGTATGTATGTACGTACGTGTGTACGTATGAATGTATGTTTCACGTATAAATTTTATAGGATCGCGCGTGCGCCGGCGTATCGGGAATTTATATCGCGTGTAAGCAACGGCTGCCCGGCAGATTTATAGGAATTCCCGCAACTTACAATTCGGAGTATGTAATTCGGTCGTTGAACGGGCGCGGAATTATGTTTCAGGTGTTACTCGTAATAATACCTGACGTTCGTAACGACGGCGGGTAAGTTTGTCGCGGACAGTGGGAACGATCATTGAACGATCGCCCCGGTAAAGGGAAAGGAATTGCGGTGTGATAATAAACCGGAATTACGTTGTACCTGTGAGCACTGAGTTTATGGTGGGATTCTTTTTTTTTTGTTTTTTTTTAATTGCGTCGAATAAAGTCAGAGAATAAGGGAGAAACGTTTAATTTTCGATAAATTAAGTTTTGGTAATATTTTGTTTGAATGTACTTAGGTAGTGGTTGTTGTTATGTAAAATAGAACGATGGTTCTTTTTAAAGATGACCGAGATTTATATTATTGTGATAACAATTGCATTTATTAAGGGAGAGAAAGGATTGAATGAAGACAAATGAATCGGGCATCAAAGAAACGTTTCTGTACTGCCTATTAGCTAATAACAAACGACTTGTTTTAATTGCAGCCTTTCAAAAGACTCGCCGAACGGATTTGTAAATGCGCGGAAGATCGTTACTGTTCTCGAGAATTCGAGGCTACGTTTGTCGACTAGATAAGAAGAGGAGGCAGAGTTTAAGAAATATTCAATTTAAATCTATTAGCAAAGAAACAGAAGTGCTGCGACTATTAATAACATTCAATCGGCCTGGCAGTTTATGTCCTTGACACGATCCGCGGTATCCATTTCTTGATTGATAAAGTGAGCTTTTTAATTGGAAACAAATTATACCGTAAACTTTCGCCAAAAGATTAATAGGCATCACAGAGAAATGGTTGGTTTTCATTAAAAAAAAAAGAGAAGCACACAGAAGGTCGAGTTTAAATCCTTTAAAATACTGCAATACCCGGTAGTTATTATTATAATTTATTTATAATAAATTTAACGAGGTAAATTTTATTCGTAAAATAATAAATCCCCGTCGAGCGTTATTTTACATTTTAAAATCGGCCCGTAATACTTTTTATTTCATCGAGTTCGCAATGGAAGCTGTAATTTACGTTGAAAATTCCATTTTTATACCGTGCAGAAATCCCATACCGGTATCTCAGCATTTCACCGGTGGTGCATATAATTAACTGCTAAATTAATACCGGCGATGTTTATCAGTTAAAAGTTGAACCGCACTCCCGCGTTATAATACCGCAACGAAGAACCCCGAACGTCGTTGTACCACTTTCAGGCGTAACATTAACATTTTTCCATCTCTGTCGTTATTCCTATCGATTCTGCGTATTAACATTTACCTACTTCGCCGTATGTATTTTCATTTTCCCGCAAGAAATTTGCCCGGAGTTTCCTCGTAAGGAAAATTCAATTCCGCCGTGTCCCTGTCCGATTCCCACGAATCCGCAGTTACACATTACCCGCGTAATAACGATGTCGTTAAAAAGCTCAGTTATTATTAAAACTTGTTTCCCGGCTCGCGAAACAACCTTTTAATTCCACCCCGAAACGTGTCACACCCCCTCCCCCCACCCCGTTGCTCGTCAGATCAATATCGAAAGCACTCTGATAAATATTATATTAACAAGGGTTACAGAAAAAGTAACAAAAAAAAATTATAGCAGCGTGGATCGGTGGGGAGGACGAAAAAAAAACAACAACAACAACAACAATCGAGAAAACATGAAGAGTATCGTCTCAAATGCGCGCCATCGGCCGAATGTAAATTCCACGAACATAAAAACAGATGCAAATCTGCGGAGGGTAAAAGAAAAAGATGATCAAAAAAGGAGAAAAAAAAACCTACACAGGGAGAAAGAGAAACGGTAATGAACCACGAATGAAGGAAACTCCGATAAACCGGAGTCTCCGTTCAACCCCCTCTTCCCCAACCCCCCTCCCCCGCCCCCTCGTCCACCCACCCTCTTCATCTCATTCCACAATATCTTTTTTCCTCGTCTTTTTCACCGTTCTCTCCCTTTCTATCGTTCTCTACCTTCTCGGCTGTGCCCTTGGCAGTCTCTTTGCACCTCGCAGTCCCTTTCGACCCCTTTTCATGGGGTTTTCTCACTTCCGTTCCTGTTTCATTTTCCTCTTGTCCGTTAGCGGCACTTTCCTAAGGTTTCTCGAGCACTCTTCCGGCCTTTTCTCGCCCTTTTGTAATTCCACATAGTAAATAAGTAAGAAACGGGGAACAATGAGAGCGAGCGGAGAAAAATAAAAGGGTTTGTCGCTTCTTCTCGATTACGTCTCGGTATGGTTTTTCGAGCGCGTGCCACCGCGGACAGGTGAGAGTGAATTTTACCTGTTCGGTAGGTATTTGAAACGCGATCGTCGTCAGGGGAGCCGAACTTGTTTCGTCGGGCGGGTTTTTTGAAAAAAATCCAACGCATGTTTTACGAGATAAAGTTGATGGTCGATTCGACTCGGAAGACGATGGGCATCTGCGATTCGTTTATCGATAAAGATTTATTTAGTGTCTAAGGTAGAAATTTATTTTTACCAGGCTTTAAAAACAATGATGTTCGACGATATGTCGATACTTGTTTAAGCATTCAACGACGGATGCGAGAATCACATCGCGAAGAATTAAGAAAAAGAGAACTAAGTTATTTATTGCGAATTTCAATTTAGCACTCACACGTGGGAATAATTTATTTTCACCTATTTCTGCCGGATGTGTTAACTGATGAATTATTAAATAAAAGTGATATTTATTAGACTTCTAGACAGGCAATGATGAGTAAAAATAACGTAGATAGTAATACAGACAAAAATGTGTTTCCTTAAAGTGCTATAATATTTCTCATATTTCTTGGAAAATTAACTAATATTCACCGATTATAATACAATGGAAAAATTCCCTGTCAGGAAATATTCGACGATGATTTAAATGTTCGCCCGGTTGAATTACCACGGAGGGACAGAAAAACCGAATCGTGTATTCAAAAGCTATAATAATTCCCGGCGATCGCGGTTCCGCGGGTGCCGTACAATGAACCCGTTAATTAGAAAATCAAATAGCCGGGTAAGGCAAAAATGGAGGGGTCATAGAACGAAACGACCGCGCCGGAATTTTTCGTCCATACCCGCTCGATATTTCGCGTGTTGTGCAATTTCGTCGATTCGTGTCTAACTCGCGAGCATAACTCGCTTGCATAATTAGCGTGTTTACGGCCGTGGAAACAGGTAACTTGACTATAGTCGCTTTTACGCCTCGTTTTAGAATCTGGTACCCGTATAGAAATGGACACGGGTTACACGTACATACACATATACACACACACATACATATACAAATATGTATGTAATACCGATGACGCGAGGTGTGCAACGCACATTGATACGGGACACGCAGAATACATATCATACATACCTACATAGGTACGTGTATATGTATACTTCTCAACGTAAATAATCGGCCTAGGCAGAGATACGATAAATCATTGTCACCGCCATTGAAGATTTTCCTCTTTCGATATGACTCGGGCATTTGTACCCGGGTGCATTATGCCAGCCACTGGCGTTGCCCGTGTATTATTTCGATCGGTGTAATAAATAATTGATTATCTAATCAACGCTATTGTGCCCCCGGAACAACGGTTCTACGGGTGGTACACGACTGTTCGTGATATGTATGTATAATACATACATATACTTTTCGTAACCGAGTGACTTGATCCGGTGAAACGTTGTTTATCGAATCGATGGTGATATTAACCGGGTAATTATTGTGTTTATTGTAAGACTAACATTTGTTTAGACGGATACGGGTCGGTGATATCGATGCGGAATGTAATTACCGTGTGTATGTATGTGTGTGTGTGTGTTTTCACCATCGTGATTAATAAAGCGGAAACAAGGTAAACTACTGTTGATTGCGAATGTGGTTAAATGCATTGTGTATAATTATTAAAAACGATTTGTATTCGACGTAAAAGGAATCATTTTTAACTAATTACCGTGTATATGTCGATTCGGTGTGAGAGAGAGAGAGAGAGAGAAAAAAAAAGAAAGAAACAGGAACGATCAATTAACCCTGAATTATTTATGCATTTATTTGAACTTATGCAATGAATAATGTATCAATGAATCGATGTTTTTTTTTTATACGAAATGTCGCGCAATCCATGCACTTAAATAGATAGAATATCGTTATCGCGAACAACACATGCGTGTGTTTTGAGTTAATTCAATGTTTACCCTCAGATTGCATTTGACCCGTCCGATGCATCAAATTTCCGACTTACTTTTATTTGATGCAGATTGGATACACCCGCGACCAATCATATTACGCAAATCGCCGATAAGACAATACTATTAAACGACGCGTAAGATATTCATTTATACGACCGACATACACGTTGGAAATATCGTCGATAAATATTTTCCACGGATTCACGTTTCGGCATATACCAATACATACATATACAGATAACAAATATCGAAACGAAAAAAAAATGAGAGAAACGCGTTTAAAAGACTGATGATCCGCGTTCGGACGCGCCTCCTTTTTCATTTTCTCTATCTCCCCCCTCTCCTCCCCACCCCCTCTGTGTTCAATTGAAACACGAACGTCACGTTCGTAAATTACATCCGGAATTACATCTATACATTATTCGTCGCGGCTACTCGCGAAATGAAAGTTAATACGTAAACGTGACGAACAAAGACGGCGGTAATAAACCGCGAGCGAAGTTCTGCATTGAACACGCGGCCCTTTTCATATGGGAAACTTACGCACACATACCCACTTCCGTTTACAAATTGTACCTGAATTACATTACACGTTACAATGCCCGCGAAATGCGTCCGAGGTAGGGAAAAACGAATATACATACACGCGAAAACGAGTCAAGGTGAGCAGAATAGATGGAAGATGATAACAGAAATAGAGCGAGCGACCGCAGTCAATGTATGTATTTCTTTTCCTCTCGTTTTCTTTCCGCCAACAGCGTTAAAAATCCCCGTTGGTATTCTATCGCGTACCACGTCCATTTGTTCGAATTGCTCGTGAATTTAATATTACTTACTTTAAACGACTACGATGGAAAAATAAGCGAAAAAAAAATAAAAGAAAAAATAAAAAAACAACGACGAACGGAAGGGAAACGACGAATAAAGTAAGATCTCCGTAGCGACGCGCAATCCATTCTGGTTTTGTTCGTCGTGTATGTTTTTAAGCTCGTTCATTCGCTCGCGAGGATATTTAACACACGTCGATCGCCGCACGAAGGGAACTGGTTTTCGCTCGTTATTTTAGATTAGCAAGAATCAGCCGAAGAAAGCTGCACGAGGAGTGTGCATGAGTTATGGACAGCGTTGATTATTATCCCCGGCGAATTTTTATTCGTATAATTAAATAGATTATATAATTGAGGGATTGTTATGTAAATCATTGAAATTAATCATCCCGTTTTTTATTCCATTCTACTTTATTTTTCGGCATATTTATCCCCGCGGTGTTACAGTCGCGAACGTTTTATTATTCAACGCGGTTCTAGCGCTCTGGGTTTACGCCAATATCCGGTTTACTGCGCTCACAATTTCTGCGCTTACGTAAACGGAAATCAAGTTGTTGTTTGACAGAATGAAAGAGAAACATATGGTAAATTGATAGAAACCCTGGCTGGGAAGAAGGAACTGGCTTAATCGTTAATCCCATTGAACGGTCTGATTTGTTGTTTAGCTGCGCGACAGTCAGATTTAACGATCGATAATTTATGCAAATAATACATGTAATACGGGAAATGAGAATTTATGTTCAATCTACTTTCGAAATTATTGTTTTCGTTTCTTTGCGAAGTTTTGAATATCGGTGATCCATCGGGTATGTTTTAATATAATTTTAATACGTTCGGCGGATGTAGGTACGTTATAAAATGTTTAAAATTTAACACTGATACTAAATGTTTGCTTTTCCTCTGATCTCGGGAATAATTATCAACCGTTCGAAAGTTTGCAATTTTCCTATCGGAAAGTTGGAATGTAAATTTATTGGCTCGCGTTTATCCTCAATACGTACACTAAATTCTCGTCAATGTCAACTGTTCTTAGTAATTTCCAATTAAAAAGATTTATCAGACGTAAAACAAGCAAATAAAGAAAAATTTCTAATTACGTCGGAATGATAAATAAATTACAAATGAAAATACACGAGAGTGAAATATTAAATTTCATTCCAATGACGTAAAAACTGTCTTCCTCGAAAGTTGAGCGATTTCTCGAAATTGTTGTTAATATATCACGTTAATTAAATTTCTTTCTGGTAATAATAATACCTTGATACTTCAGCCTGTTATACAAATTCGCTTACTACATATTTTATAACGCGCACAAATTAAGCCGAAGTACATACTATATTAGCAATCGAACATGATTATGATTTTTACAATTATTATTCGTACTTCCTGCAGACTTTACAAATGTAATTCAATCGACTATAAATTATATCGCGACTAACTATTCTTCGTCGCGTGTGACAGTTAATTTCCTGTTTTATTGGCGCATCGATCGGTAATTAAATTGCAGCCAGCTACAAGCAATACTTTTATATGACAAAACCGTGCCGGTACTTTCGTCAAATTTCAACCATTTTATTACCGCATATTCGTTAATCCTTTGTTCAATAACGTAGCCTATAAACGTAACGGTTTTGTTCGCATCTCGTACCTACACAATGTAAAATCCACGTGTATACAATGAGCAAATAAAATTTCGGACCGTATGTCGCTTACTGAAATTAATCGTCGGCAATTTTCATAATGAAGCGGTGATTTTTGCACATCATTCCTCGTTACGAGAGAATTATTTTCCAATTCGGAAAAAGAACGTTAATCAAAAACTAATTTGCTAATAAACATTTTTATAAAAATCTCCCGAATGCAGTAAAGAAATTTGATAGATGACGATTAATTATTCAAGTAATTTCTTTTCAAACTCCTCATTTTTTAAATTAAAGGCCAATAAATCTCTGAAAGCTGAATTAGATGAATTTGATAATTAAAATCCCGTTTTCATCGGCCCTGATTTTTCAAAATTAATTAAATTTAGAGTCAACATCTCTAAAAGAAATTTCGTTCAATCGAAACACCATTTCGGTGCAATTATGTGATACATCGAGATATGTAAATGTATTTTCCACTGGGATATTACGCCTCACAGAAATTCCGTCCTGTTAAACGCGAGAGGGTTAATCTTATTTTATTACCGAACAAATAATACATAAATCCGATTACCAAGTACCGAGTATTTTTCGAAAAAACCAATGATTCTTTGATCGTTACTCCCTAAATTATTATCTGAACGATAGTCATTGATAAAATCACAATTCAATACGAAAATGAACGTGAAAAATCAAGAAAACCCAATGCATAAATAACAACATTTCTGGCTATTAATTTCAATTATTCACGTTTAAATATCCTTACAAAATTCATTCAACAATCATTCATTACTCTGAATAAAATGATTACGTATATACAACCAAGTTGAAATTCAAATGGTGTGCAGATGCGAACGATTTATTTCCTCTGCCCCGAAATAAAAAAAAAAAAAGAAAACCATTTCCTTCTTCGCGTTTAATTTTATTTTATCTCCTTTCCCCCTCCCCCTTGAATTGGATCGATCGTTTCTTTCTCCCTCGAAACGTAATAACATGTAACACGGTATTCGACATGCTGTTCGCAACCCGATAACATAACTGACGGCGTGCAAACAATTTCGACAAAACAAATACTCACGGGCGGCCTCGGTACATAGACGCCGCGGTAATTAATTTATATATTCCTGTGAATGATCATCATCGCGTCGGAATTAAATTGACACGGGGGGGGGGCGCGGGGGGCGCTCGACGGCGGTGCTTTGATACACGTTGAAATCAAGTTTCCCATGTGTATACAATAAAGGTAGAACCTGACGGCGGATAGTTTTCTGGTGAAAGTAACGCGTATCCGTTGAAACACCTTTTCCCCCACCCCCTCCCCCGTAAGGATTGTAATTATCCTATGGTTTTATGACAGTTAATTAACCGTACAACTATTACGCGACGGTGTGTGTACGTGTAATTGTGTGGACAATTCGTCGCCGCGACGATTACTCGCTGTTGTGATAAGTAATAATTATATGTATGAATTATTAATAGTGTACGTCGCGACCGCTACGTTCGAACATAATGACCGTTCCATTTAATTAAACGAGAATATAATATACGATACCGAATGGCCGAAGGAACTGAGCGATTTCGATGAAATATCCGAGTCGAAGTGTACAACGTTATTTCATCGTTTTTTTTTTTATCGTTTCGTCAGCGTGATAAGTCGCGTCGCGGTTTTCAAAAAGAAGCGCGGAATACATACATACCGGAGGATTAATTAATTTGTTTCACGTGACGAAATTAATTATCTGCACCGGAATAAACGCACGCCGGTTTCTTACGACTGTTAATCTCGACGGTAATTAAACCTTGAAATACTAGAATTATAGAAACGGTGGATTCTAAGAATGAGTGAAACGTGACTCACGGCACGTCATTAAGCAATGAAATACGATTTCATTACAGATCTTTGCTTCTACGCGAACAACTCTGTTGGACAATACAACTGTTTCGTGTGTAATCGTAATAATATAAAATAGACACCGATAAAAGATTGAATAGAAACACCATACCGGGATTAAACAAAGGAATATCATTTTTAATTCCAACGAAACTCCACCGCGAATAATAAAATACTACTAACTTTAGAGATTTGTATTTTACGTTCGATTGTGACAGAATCAGCTTCTTTTTCACCGTACGTCAGTTTTATGGGGTTTTAATAAACCCTTTATGTACCGCTGCGAGCAACACGAGTGTCGAGAGAAAGTCACGGAGCGTAATCGAATCAGAATTTTATGACTCACCGTATTGTATTGTATTATACTACAGAACGTAAAGTAATAATCAACACGTACGGAACACACGTTGAACGTTCAATTATATTATTCACTTTGCTTCCTTTATTCGCGTTAAGATATTTAGAGGAACCTTTATCACGCTATTATTACACCATAAAACATTACAATATGTATAGGTACAAATCAGCAAGAAATCAACGAAAAAAAAACGAACAAAAGGAAATTTATAATGTTACGCGGTTAACAAAACACCACGCGTTATCCGTGGAATAATCAAATAAAATAGTATTGTACTGTCGAAATCCTGTTTCTATATAATATCAGTGTGATCAATGATTCGGATTTGCGCAGTGTTTTGTTGTCCGCGGTGTCGCTAAAATGCGTTTCCAGGTTCGGTCAATAAATTTTGTAAATAATTTCGCATCGATTGTTGTTACGCGACGAGGCGACGAGACGTTAGCGACGCGACATTCCGGATTTTTGTCGGGCAAATAGAAATAGAGAGTGGCGCGCGGCAACGTAAACACGGTGAATCTATGTGAGTCATTGTGTCTGTGACACATAAGTAAATGTAAAATATGAAAATAGACATTACACGTTCTATGGTAGCGGTAATTTCCACGGGCATGTGTACGTATGTATGTATGTACGTACATACACGCTTGTAACGTACGAGTAATAATTCCAGTAGGGCATATATGTACATACGCCTGTATTACACGACGAGGGAAATGTCGAGGGTGTACTGTACATACATACGTGTCGGTAATACCATGAGAGAGTTGATTGTAAGACAAAAGTGTTATGAATTTCCATATTCGCTACCTATTAAAGAAGCGAAAAAAGAACCGTGCTAACGTCTACCATTTTTTTTCTCATTTCTTTTTTTTTTTTCAAACACGTTTTCACGTCGGTGTAAATTATCTCTACGAGCTCACCGCCATTAATTTCATGCCAAGTTATTTGCCTGACCTACTTCACGACGAAGAAAACGTTGAAATATTATAAATTAGGGTAATCGAAACGTTTTACAGAAACATCAGGAATTTGATCGATTAAAATTTCATTTTTGGTATGTACAATAATTTATATCGAATAAAAATTTCGAATTAACGGTGATTAAATTTTGGTTTTTTTTATTAAACGTATATATTGATCGTTATTGTGGTCGAAGAATATTATTGTTGTAATTATCCAATGGAAAGAATTTATTTCTGTTTAACCTTTCGTAATTATGTGACATTCACTAATTGTTTTATCTACGTATTTACTATATTTCCGTGCATAGTGGGGTATTCGCAAACACGATAAAAATGCGGTCGAGGAGTTTCACACATAGCATCGCGTTCGCGATATTACACATTCCAACCGCTACTGAAAATTGATACGAAAAGTCGTGATAAATTATGATGCACCCCAAGTATATCTTTACCTAAGTGCCATATCGAATAGTAGTCTCATCGTAATCAGAGCAATATTTCAAGGTCTCGGTTTATTTGCACATTAACATGCCGTATCCTACGCAGAGTTTTAAGCAAAACAAGCCGCAATCAAACGGATGTAATTAACATCGAACGAAACGAATATCAATTTATGAATTATATTTATAGTGTGCCGATAGGAAAATCTCAGAAAAAAGTTCACCACAATTTCGTTGATAATATTTACGTGCGATACTATATACATATACGTTCGATTTTACCTACATAACTATGGATCACCGTTTCGCAAAACATATCATTAGCATTTAATTATGTAATCTGTCCAACGTGTGTCTAATCGAGTCGAAACCGTCTTCCCAATTAGTCGACTAGAGAATCATAATTCAATTTTAATCGAAAACACATATTTCATTCTCATAGACCTTTACTTAAAATTTTCTCTCAAAAAATATTACATATTTAATTCGTATCGGTATCTGTACGCCAAGTTTAGAATTTTTTTAACGGGAAATTAGTGAGTTTGCGAGTAGAAATTAATAATAAAAATTTAATAGAGGTACAACGGTCAATCCGTCACGTTTATTTTCCGATACGTTTTTTTTCCGTATGTTATCGATTTCCTGAATAATGATCATTTATGGTTTGCTCGGAGTGGTGTCTTTACACGCTTCGTATCGGATAATGTTTTCTCTGTAACCAGAGCTTCGTTAACACGAACTCGACGATCTTCCCCCCGTTTCCGTAATACGTACTTCGGAAAAGAAATGTTATCCGACTTCAAGGCGCTTATAACGTCTTCCAGATCAGATTTCTGCGCTTACGCGGGGGATCCATTTTATACACGAAAAGGCACGTTGGAGTGAATAAAGTCGTCCGATTTCCGTATTTACAGCACGCGATGAATATTTAAACGACCCCGTTAAGTAGGTCACTAAGAAACACCGTGCCTCCAATGAACATAGAATATAAGTTTCAATTGTTCGTTGTCGATCTCACCTATATAATATGTAGAATGTCGCAACGCGATTTTCCAATTCTCGTATCCGTCGAATTAATCAATGGAAATTGCATACCTGGAACAAAGAAAAATACGTGGAACCTGTTAATACGTTCAGATAGAAACGAGATAATATTAAACATTAATTTCATCTGAACGAATGATTGGACAACACTTATCGATCCGGACTCTAGCAGGAAATAAAATGATATTTCCTTTAACTGTGAATATCACTTTTTTTTACGCTCGCGGTGTATGTAGTTTAAAAAGAACGACTTAGATTGATTCGTAAAAATTACCAATTCAAATCCGGGCCGTGGGTAACCCGGGTAAATATTATCTTAGCTAGAAAATATAAACAACAACAACAACAACTGTGTTTCTTAAACTCGTGAA
This sequence comes from Mimumesa dahlbomi, assembly GCA_917499265.3. Taxonomy (NCBI): domain Eukaryota; kingdom Metazoa; phylum Arthropoda; class Insecta; order Hymenoptera; family Crabronidae; genus Mimumesa; species Mimumesa dahlbomi. The sequence continues at coordinate 9,802,939 of OU824114.1, read as the reverse complement.
ATAGAGCGTGTGCATTTTTTTCTACGAAATAAATAAAATATACACGCTCCTATTACATAATAATCATTGCAAGCATAATATTTCATGACACGCGGAATCGCGGGAAATATGTTTCATGAATTATTTACTCGAAACTACTTGAAATACTGTTTCGCCCAAGTCTCGGTAACGTTACCAACAAGTTCCCCCGTAACGCAAACTAATTTCATCCGGGGCGCTTTAAACAGATCCGTTGGAAATTAACTACCGCGCGAAACGAAGGGTTAAAGTCGATAAAATATCGCTTATACGGTTGATCGCGTATTACACATTTAAAACGATAGTTGACACAGAGATTATTACGAACGAATACATACATATATGTATGTATACACGTATAGTAGGCGTACACTCTCCGGTGTAACATGAAATCCAGATTTAGGGCAAGCTGTATATACGGCACTGGGCCACTCTATATCAGCAGCTATTGACCGTCCCTGACTATCGCCGCTGGAGATACAATTCCACTGCTCATTATCGTTGAAGCGAGTCCAATAATAGGAGAGATTAATAATTCTTCGATTAGATCGTGACTGGACGTTCACTGACGCTTACTGATTTTCCAATTTCGTAAATAAATCAGCAAACATTCCGCGGTTACGCTATAGTGGAGCTAACGTATTTTATTACCAAACCGCAAAGAGCTCTATACATTTTTTATCGACAACGAAATGAAATTGAAAAGTGTAATTAATATTCGTGATTAGAAGACTCTTAAAACGTTTTACTAATAACATCATTCGAGAAAAATCTATGATTTTATCACTCTTCGTAATTTGTTCTTTACGTTGATTTATCAATTGTTCGTAAAATAAAATATACAGAGAAATTTGAATATAAGTGTATGTACTCGTGAATGCGGTGATAGTTTGCAATTCCGCACAGTAATAAAAGGATAACCGTAAAATATGCCGGAACAACGTGGCCCGCGTCTAGTCGCGTAATTAAAATTACCAAGCAAAAGAGTAATTCCAGATTCGCGCGTTTCCCATGGATCCTCAAGCGCGTTTTCTCGATATTTAATTCGACCTCCCGGCAACTTTATTCTCCCGCTGCATCCAGTTATCATTCATAAATCTCAATGCACGAGGGCGGAGGGGGGGGGGCATACACACTCGTAGACTTTCAGCGTTTATCGTCGATGCAGAACTCTCGACCTAATTACTCTGTGAACCTTTTAAAATTTTACGAGGGAGGGGGGGATAAGGGAAGAGAAAAAAAGAAGGAAAGCATCTGCAACATTTTTAATTCTGCCGGAATGGAGAAAAATTCCTTCTTTCATTCAGTTCGACTTTCCGCTGTTACTTTTTTTTTTATCGCCCTTCTTTTCTAATTTCTTTCACCCGTACCATCCTCCCTCCTCGGTCTTTTTCTTCTTCGTCTTCTTCTTCTTCTTCTTCTTTTACTTCTTCTACTTCTTTCCTTCTGCCAAGCTGGCACCGCACGCTTTCGTTGCGAAATGTCGGAGCAGCTTGTTTGCAACATGATTTGCACCTTTTGTCGCGGTCCACGAGCAACGACCTTCACAGCCAGCAGCATTCCCTGTCTTCTTGTGTTTCCCGTGTCGAGGTGTCGGTGATTCTCCCGCGAAAGGAAATTGTACATTCCGGACTATCTAATTTTCGGCATGCGTTCCCTCTCGTTTCTTTTTCATTCTTGTCGTTTCTTCGTCTCTGTCTTTCTCTCGGTCTCTCGGTATTTTCCTCTCTCTCTCTCTCTCTCTCTCTCTCTCTCTCTCTCTCTCTCTCTCTATCTCTCTCTCTTTTTTTTTGTAAATTTAATTAAGCCCCGGAAGATTCAATCTGACGCGTATATTTTATTAGAGGGGGAAGGGTGGAGAGGGGTGGAGGGGTTGGTTCTTCACTTTCGTGATAAAACTGTTTCTGGAATATTGATCTTTGCCGGTGGTGTTCAAGGTGACTACGAAGTATAGATTTAATTTCAAGAATATGCGGCACCCCGTAAGTTTCGATATTAAAGAGTCACGTTTCTTCTTTTTTTTTTATTTTTGCGTGATATATTCCGCGCTGCAGGACCGATCGTTCGTGCGAACAAAAAAAAGAAACTTAATAATCCTTATTCTTTTACGTTCTATTTTCGATGTAACGAAATTGATTACGAGCAAACGGGAAAGTAAATGGCGGAACGTTTCGGAGCCGTGAGTAACAGAGGCCGGCTAGTAGATTAAAATTTATTACCCGTCCGCGCATATTTTAGTAACTTCTACGAAACACTCCGATAATATTTTACGAAAATTCCCATCGTCTCGCGATCATCGAGTTTTTCTAGTTTTCTTTCTTTCGTTCTTTTTTCTCTTAACGAACTTTTAGAAATCTCGCTTAGTTTTCGGAAGTTCCGTAAGTATTAAAAGCTTGGATAAAAATTTGACTCGACGATTATAATAATCAAACCACCTTCTATTCTTTGGAAGTATTGTGATCACACCATGAAGTTTACGTGTTTTTTTCTGTGTGTGTGTGTGCGTTATTTTGTATGCTTTTAAATGCCCATCGTTGCTTAAAAAGTTTATTCGTCTGTAAATTTTACACTCCGCGAGTGCAGCGAGATTTTCGGTGTGCAAAAATACTTGAACTCGGTAATTTTACACGACTTTATTCGCTCGCGGAGTTCTCGCGAGAAAGAGTTTTTTACACCGTTGGAAGGTTTAATTATTTTTTCAAAATTGTAGAACTTGCTCGTAATATAATTATGAAGTTCGCGAAATTGAATTTTTCCCGTCCACCTACTCCCCCCTCTACCCCCTTCCGAAACACAAATGAACTTTTTTCATTAGAAAAATGGTCCATTACATGTTGAAAACAGAGATCATGAGTTAGTGTCGTCGCGGTGCGCGACTTTAGAACTTTTCTTTTTTTTCCGTTCGCCGTGGTCGGTTTTATTGAAAATTTTCGTAGTGTACGGAGAGAAGCGAGGCTACTTCTTTGCTCATTAATTTTATGCAGAGTTATTTGACTTGACCTACTTCCCGAAAGATAAGAAAACGTCGACATAGATTACATTAGAGGAGCCTCCGTTTTGCAGATTCCACTTTTAGTTAATCATCGTTAATAACATTCTGAAATAAAACCGGCAAAACAATACCTATCCCATTCGTTCGAGTGGAAACATCGGAAAAATATCGACCGTTAATTAAACATTCCCTCAAACGCACGATCTATGTACGACGAATAACAGGATAACGGTGTTCTAATTAAAGAAATAAATTAATATAAGATAATATTACTCGAGCGATAAGTGTACTTAATAATCGACATTTTCACATTTTTCGTTCGTGTAATCTCCAGAGAAATTCGTGTGCGTAGCTATAGAAATATATATTAATCGGTCAAAGAAGTACCTAGTCTGTGTGGACGCAATTTACAGAATGATTTTTTTCTCTTTTTTTTGTTTTATCGACAAAGACCCCGCGGATCGAACGAAAGGGTTTAACCGTGGCTAAAATGTATCACGGAATTTAAAGCGGCACCGTTATTGATCTGCTCAGCCTCCGTAACGCCAAACACAACCAGAAGAGCTGACTGCGCGCCTAATTAAGTTAATACGTCCGATTAATATGTCCGTGAGATTGCAACCGTCAGTTCCACTCCGAGCTTTATGCGCGTTCTGACCGATGACAAGTTAACAATGATTCCGACCTATTCCATCGTCTGAAACGAATCCCGGATTGTAATCACTTCACGCTGACGTTCATCGAAGTTCTTCAAAAGTATAAAAAATAAAAAAAACACACATTATACACGATTGCCTGTGGAATGATTGCTATCGATTATTTTTTTTTCGCAATATTTTTACAACTCTCTGGGATAGTTTCACGCGATGCTTTACAAACTAATAGTTTTTTTTTTGTAAACAGTTAAAGGAAAGTAAAATGAACCATACAAATTTTAAAGAGTCACATTTTATTAATTATGTAACTCAACCGAAAGTTCGTTGAGAATTCAAGCTAGTTTCGACGTAGAAATTTTTTGGAAAAACTACCTCGAAAAGTCGAACTCCGTTTTCATAGTAATTTCGATAATATTTTCAAAAGCGTTACACACGTACACACACGTGCACACACTCTCTCTTCGGGTGAACCATTCATGGTGGAATCGTGAAATGAATATGATCGTCGGAACGGGGGAAAAAGCGCGCAGACTTTTATACGAGATTTATACGAAGCTTTACAGTTATTCAGTTTACATTAATTCGATACCGACCGGCTCGTATTTTCGATACGATTAAATCCATGTAAAAGCGGTTCAAGAAAGCTCGCGAATTAGAGTGGCACTAAAAATACATTTCATCTTCCACGTGTAATTTATACCCAGATCAAAGCGATGTTATTCGCGGTGGCGAAATTCTATTGCGCTCGTGACGGACATTTCTTTTACGCGCGAATCGGATAGATTTTGTTCTTTTTCTATTTCCACGCGAGGAAGTACAAATATTTTTTTTTCCGGCGACATCTCGGAATGGAATAATACACACCCTTCGCAAACGCCATAGAAATTTTGGAAGTTACGTGCGTCGTTTGTTTGCACACCGTCGACCGTCATGATTTTTAAGGGAATAAATGTTACCGGGGGAAAAAAAAAAGTTTGTTTGTCACAGTTATCAGTGCCCATTTCTCACCGTAGACGCGGACGAATTATTTGTTATATAATATACATATATATGTATATATATGTATATAATATATATGTATATTGTATATATCAATTGAAATCTCGCTAATAATTCACATCCCACGATCAACGTTTGCCATTTCCCTGTTACGCAACAGTTTCCGGTGGCGAATCGGGTTAACCAGCATGAAATAAATAAAGATAATCAATTGATTATTTTCTCGAAACCATCTAAGACTTTTTACTGCAACGAATCTAACGTTATTACGTAACCCCTTCTTGTAAGTTCGTCGGGGAAAAACGGATTGTATTTTACCGGTATCGAGTTCCGTGTTCGATTAAGTCAAATGGAGACTGATATCGGAGCGGATAATCGCGAACGAGATAAACCGACGGTTTCGCGAACGAAAATAAAAAAATTGCAAATAAAATAAAAATGCATTAACTATAGAATCCGGATGACTGGTTAGAAAAAATGAAGTTCGAAAAACAATCGGTTGGGCTCTGAATACAGTCGTTCCGCAAAGTGATGTGTACACAATTTTACTTTTTTCTTCTCTTTTTTTTGGGTTAAACGGATTATCGATTTGACCTAGCTGTCCTTTAACCTCGTTACAAGGTGCAACGGGTCATTCATACATATATTCGCCGGCACAAGCACCTACCGTTCCGGTCTAATAGGAATTGATCGTTAATTCGGCGCTGGGTTTGTCAACGCAGTTCTAAGCAATAGGCAATTAGTGTAATTAAACGATTAGCAAAGCAGCTTGCAGCTCGAGAAATATAATTATCAACCAGAAATGTGTAATTATAAATTTCATGCCCCTACAAATTTCACTGTGTGTGTGTGTGTGTGTATTAAAACAACGAAAAAAATGTCGGAGTTATAAATTGGCAAAAATCGAAAATCAAATTAAATTCATTTGGCGAAACGAAAAATCGATGAAAATGATATTGGGTTTATTTTGGAAATATATTTGAAAAATTAAACACTTCGAAATTCATTAGAGAGTAAAAACTAAATTCAAATTCGCGTCGGTACAAGTTTCACAGTGGAATATAAACGAAGCAAAAGTTTTTCCACGAGGTTCGCGTCGGATGAAACTTGCGCATTCCATGAAAATAAAATATCAAAAAAAAATAAAAAGAGAGAGAGAGAGAAGCTAACTAAGTTAAACAACTGTTTGAAGTCTAATGAAGGCGTGGAGATAAAATTCAACGTTATTCGATCATTCGTAATGCTGAATTCTAACACCTTTGAAATTCGGTTAATTAGAACTTCCGCGGTGTAAATGCGTTCCGCTATAAAATCAACAATATAGTAGCGTTAACCCTGCATCTCATTAACGCAACCAGTAGTCGTGATATCAAGTTTCATTGAACCATTTCGAAAATATTACACCACTACCCGTATACTGTTCACTTAAGCACCGTATTTTATCGACCCGACGATTTCGTACAGTGTTTCAAGAAATCTACCAAAAGTACCTACCACGAGTCTCGTAAAAACAATAAAAAACAAACTACAAGAAAAGTATACTCAATTAATAAAGTAATTAAGCCACACACCTTTACCTGATACGCAACATTTAAAAAAAAACATCATAAATAACAAGATTACAAGATTATGCATAATTAGAGCAATTAATAAACGTGAAACAATAACGCTTGAGCACGGCATACTGAAATTATACTTGAATGCGATGAAACGTGACGTTTAACAACAGTGTGAGAGAGAGAGAGAGAGGAAGAGTGAAAGGGGAAAGAAAGAGAGACGAAGAGGTATTAGTAACATCAATAATAACAACGTTCGAGCAACGAGGCCAAGAAGGAAAGACAAGATCGTAGGACAAACTAATCGACGGTACTTTTGTAAGGCACTGTACCCGAGTGGTAGCTATCATACACGATTCCATCATATACAATTCGCGTCTGAGCCTCGGCCACGACCATCGGTGCATTATAAATAACTTTCAGTATCGTGATGTGTATCCACTTGAAGCTGCGCACAACACGGCATACCGTACAGTCGAAGAAATCATGAATCTCCGATAAAACGGACGGAAGGCATTACAGGGAATTTCTAATAATTTGACGGGAAATTAGCGATCCCCGCGCCCCGGGATGTAATTAAATTAATTCTCAATTAGAACGTACTCCGTGCTAATTATAATACTTGTATTCGGTGATTATATTACTTACGTTAAAATACACACTTTTTTTTAATAGGATAAAATCATTTATCATCGAATATTATGGTAACAATTATTATCGAGTAAATTAATTTAAAAGAAAAAAAATCAGAAGAAAAAAAAACATACTGATCGATTGGAAACTATGTTTTATCGATGTTTTAAGGGTTTCATGTATATACCTGATTATTATTAGTCAGATATAGTACATTCATATAAATGTAGATGATACTCACCTATCTCTCATTAAAATCTGAAACTCGTTATCGGCCTCGGTATACATATAAACACCGATAAGGATGTGCCCGTGTATCTCGACGATGGGTTACGGCCGATTACGTTTCGTTTAATAAATTTCCACGGTTTTATTTATACACGGATACAGAGAATGTCATACGTAAGTGCATATAACGCGCGGCACTCTGTACGGCTGGGCAAAATTATGCGAGTACATTACAGCGAATCGAATCGCTCGCGTAATTTCAAGTGATAATAATGTTCTCCAGAAATTCCGATCCCACGGCATTTCTCTCTTTCTTTATCTTTTACCTCCCCCTTATGACGGCCGGATAGTAGTGGTGGTGGTGGTGGTGGTGTTGGTGCTTACATTACGGTAAGAACCGAATACATATATTACGTGAAACGTGAGTAATAACAACGGGGAGTCGAGTGCAACAAAGTGACAGGAGAAACTGAATGGAATTCTGGTAATTAAATGAGACCCTTGAATGAATGAACGACTATATAATAGACTATTCGGTAACCCTAGATAACCCTGTATAGATAATGAAATTCTTCGATATCCACTGGATTTCATTTGTTTCTTTACTCACCCTGGTATGTACTACATAAACGAATATATAATTATATACGTATAGATACGCATGTATGTATATGTGTATGTATGTATGTATATATCAGTGTTATTAATGTATTCATTCGAGTTTTTTTACGTTTGACGCGGTTCGATGTGTTGAATTCAATATGCTAACCTGGCTTGGGGTCGTGCTTGTTAGAAATCTTTTCTGCTTTAAGGATAGAGAATTTATACGTGTGATATAGAGTCGGCGAAACTTTGTCCCGGTGTACAGTACCGACTAAAAACTAGCGCGCGGGTTCGTCTCATCGGAATCGCGCGAGGAATACGACGGCGTGATGTATGCGTGACCGTATCATGTTTTATGTATATATTATCTGAATATTTCAGAGTGCAAAATACCCCGCGACGACTTACACGAAAGAGGAAAAAAAAAAATGAAAATGCAGGAGTTGTACGAGCGTAGGAAAAACGAGTTAAGGCATTTTAGTTTGAATGTCAATCGTCGTTTTGCCATAAGTACGATTATCCGGTGATACTTGTGTATACGTATACGTGTAGATTATTTTAGTATGTGCAAAGGTTACATTATAATTATTTTATTCAGTGGCGCGGAATGAGATTAAGGTTGTAGCGGGAAATTCAAGTATGTATTTATTATAAATAAATCTTGTTAAATATCAAAGAGCTGAATTTACATAACGCGCGCGCGCGGAAACTTGGAATTTTTTATGTATGTGTCCCTCTTGGTATGCGTGTGTGTGTGTGTGTGTGTAGAAACGTTTGCAGTTGGGTTTCAGAATGCGAAAATAACGCGGTGAATTCTGGGTAAAGAAGGAAATGAAAATCTGCGAGCTGAAATGATAAAGGAATATCCAGTTTTTTGCAATTTCGAACGACCGGATCGTTTCGAATAAACTTCAGTCGATAACATTAACGAGGAATAAATTAAAACTAAACGACACGTCCCGTAAATATTTATTTTTCGTTGAAAATATCAAACGGTCGGTTAATAAATATTATCGACGTTCCCGACGTATCGAAATGAAGTTTCAAAAATCAATATAAATTTACACACAAATTATATGTGCCGACTTCGAGGTAAAAAAAAATCGATACAAATTTCCACGAGTTTTCACGTCGAGTTTTAATTGAAAAATCAATATTGTCGTTATCATATCGCGCACGAGCAAGAGTAAAAAAAAATTACCATGCGAACGCAAGAAAAAAAAAAACATAAAATACGAAACAATTACTTTGTCGCCCGTTAATAAACAACGTTCCCTAACTGCCCGATGAAAATAATATTAAGTTTAACGAGGTCTGATAATTAATTAGAAAAGATGAAAGGAGAATAATGCGATCGTGGAAGATTTCTTTTTCTTTTTTCTTTTTCTCTCGTCACAAGTTACGCCTAAGGCCATCAAAACGTGCAAGGATAGCAAGAAGCAGAATTAAGGCAGAAATTCTTTTAGATTGATGCCAAACAATAACCATTTGCTCGGTGTCCTTTTTTTCCCCTATTTTTAATACAGCTGATGTTTTTCTTCGCAACGCTTTCAGCCACGTAGCAGCTGAGTCAGCCAAAGAATGATTGCACCAGCTGTACAGCCGACACGAGAGCGCATCGCTAATTAATTACTTTGCTGCGGATAATAAAGAGCTACTGAGCTGTTCCTTTGTACAATAAATTAAGTGTTTCCCCCTAAATCGGTGTATCGCATATATTTCTTTTTCTTTTTTTTTTCTCAACCAAATCACACACAAACTTTTCTCTATACGGTATTGAAAAATCGACGAATAGAATACATAATAGTATATTATAATAATTATATTGAATCACGATTTCATTCGTTTGATTTTATTCTAACGAGATATCTCTTTCGCTTGATTTTACTCGAATCTCTTTTAATCTTCGTCAAGATATTTTTACCAGATCGCAAAGTATTTTTGCGTGAACTTATCAAAGATGCTGCATGGACCGGTGCATTCTCGGTGGCTACCTTTATAAATCGTTTTCACTTTTAATCGTTGCCCACTTTCCCGTTTCTTTAAGTTCGTATGTAAGTATGTACATACGTGTTTTTCGTTTCTTTTCTTCGTTTTATTCCGGTGAAGATAAAACACGATACACGTATACATATAGCTAGCAACGCTAGCATGCACGAATGCGTCACCGTTCGTTTTGTCACTGTCACGTGTAATTACAAGCCTCCCTGTGTGTGTGCTCATGCACGTACACGTACACACACACACACACACATACTCGAGTGGTATAGTCGCGAGTGGAACAGCGCGACACCTGTAGACTACCAACGGATAGGGATGGGTATGAAGAGATTTAATCTGGTTCAAATGTGACTCCGTTAACCAAATTATGGGATATTAAAAATTAGTTAATGATATCGCTGCTTTCGTCGGGCACACGCTGACGAGTCAGACTGGTAACCGGATTATTTTGTAGACGGGATACGCGGACGTTTTAGACGGATTAAAATGTGAATGAATTTAATCTTTCGATTTTTCGGCGAATTTCGCAACGAATGTGTGCGAACTCAAGATGGGCGGAGATGATATTTAATAATTTGGATTGAATGGAATTGATCGAATTGAAACGAAGCCGCATGGAAAAATGATTCGAATTAATTAATATTGACGGTGAAATAAATTAATTATTAATTAAATTCGGAATTTGCGAATATTCTCGCGGCAAGTCGGGACTGTGTGATTTTGTAGTGGTGTTAAATTTACGGGACACTCTTGGGAAATACAGTGGATAAAAATAGAATTGGCACGCTCAATAATATGAATAAACGGATTTTAAGTATAAAGCAGAAACGTAGGCTCGTTTGAACGAGAAATACTTTTTCTGATAATATCAATGATCAATATTATTTATGTTAAATCTGCCGGAAAGTCTACGCTACAAAAATAATGAAAAATAAATAGTTCAATCTTTTATTAATTATGTCATATCGAATAAATGTTAATATGTAAATGGAGAAAGAAAAAAATATGTAATCCAACGTTTAAAATGACTTAAATACACCGCGATAAAACCCGATAAGAACTGAAATTATAATTTAATAAATGTATAATTATCCCGAAATGTTTTCACGCTTGTATACTGCGCAATATCGTCGATAAGAATTCAAGTATAATAACAATGTAATAATATTGTTACTATTATCCTGAAGCAGTCAGATAAATGGAGATTACGCGCAGTAGGAATGGGAATAAGGAGATTGCGATTCGTATAATAGAAAAGGAGAAGAATTTGGTAAAATACTCTAATAATAATATTCTCGAATTACATTATACGCGGGAGTACAATACCGAGAAATGAAAAGTCGGCGTCATTTAAATATGAATCGCGAAGAATATTATTTAAAGGTATCGTAAGTAAGTAAGTACCGATGGAAACAAGAGGTTAAATATTATTCCGTGAAATTACAATACAATGACTGCCACATTGTTTCAGCGAGTTGCAGCAACGAGAATGGTTTAATAAAACCAAATGGAATTTCAGGGAAAATTTGTTCAAACGGCATTGCGAAAAAAGAGTACACGTAACACACTTGAAATTATATATATGTATATGTATGTATGTATATTTCTAGCGCTGTTCCAATTTGCAGAAAATCATTTCGAAGCTTCGAAATAATATTAAAATAATATCGTAGAATTTCGTTGAAAGAGATAAATTTTTATCGTCGAACTATTTTAAGAATTACACTTACTAACATCAAATTATTTACTACTACAACGGTGTGGTATGTATATACAACCTATCATTTATTACTTTCCAAAAAAATATAATATTTTCAAACGTCATTCTTATTTCCCTCCCATTCTTTCGTAACTACGATTTCCTTCGGTATATTGAATTCTTTTACTGCCAAGTACGTTATGACTCAGTGATGGGAATAAGTCGCCCGAGTCATATAAAACATACAATGGAATATTCCGGATACGTCTGAATAAAATCTGATAGCGGTTTAAAATTACAAAGCCTTCGGATAGTTCACTCGTTTCTCGGTCGTTTTAATTGAAACAAACGCATATAATACATACATGTATGTATGTATATAGAATATTTCGTACACGTTTTGAAATTTTGATAATTATCGTTTGGTTTCCATAGATGTATAATAGCTTTCTGAAAACTGATAGTTATGAATATTTTCCGTGATAACCAAAAAAAAGCGGATAGGGTTGCTGCGACGACAAAGTAAAATATTGTATTATTTTACTCCAGTAAACAAATAGTATTTGCAAATGTCAGCTACATCTGCAAACAACGTGTGAAATGTCAGCCGTCGCTTATACACAAGTGTATCAATCTGCAAAACGTTCGCCGCCCTTTTTTTTGTCCCTCTTCTTTTTTTGCAAAAAACAACATGTTTATACAAATGTTAACAATGCATTGCGGGAATCCCGTGTGACGAATACACAGAAGTATTTGCGCTGGAAACGTTCACTTCCATTTCCTGAAAATGTATAAACCGTAGAAGGAACATTCTGCAACGGTAATATTTCATTTTTATCCGTTTCACTTTAATTCCTTTCGTATTAATACTACAATTTACTAAAATTGTTATTCAAATTTCAACGTTTCCCCAATGGATCGAACCGAACTCCAACGATTTCAAATGACACATTAAACACAAATAAAACATTAAAAAAAAATATCAGATATAATATTACGCCAAAAAAATTTTACGGAAAACTGATTAAATTTCCCAGGGAACAATTACGAATATGTAATAAACCACGGTGATTTCTCGACGTTTTATTTCAAGGTTATCACGATCGTTAATGCTCAAGTAATACGTGGAAACGTCTGAGCGAAGAGTTTGATCGAAAATTCACGACAGAGTGCATCGAATGCCCATCGCTGCCGATAGAATGTAAGACGTTCGAGGCGTCTAAGCGTACGACATTGTGTAAGCTCACACTTACACACACACACACGCACACACACACATACTTCGTCCGTGTCTGTATATCTCCGGTGTGTTTATAGAATCGATTTGATGAATCCACGCACGAGAGGAGTGGCTCTCGATACATACATACATATAGGTATACACACATATACATACATACAACGACAGATAGATATACTGGCAATATCGGTGCACGCATCGCGTAATGGGCTATTAAATTGCATTGTTCGATTAAATTAATGGTAGAAATACATGGAAAATTCAGCGACGGCACATAATTGTTATCATCGTTGTCACAATTCTTTATTACACGCTTCATGATTCTCTCTTTTTGTCTCTCTCTCTCTCTCTCTCTCTTTCTCGCTGGGTGTTGTATATGTGTGTACGTGTAAGGTACACGTACATCTATAGATAGAGTTTTTATAATAAAACCGTTTTACGATCATGTTTCGCCGACATAAAATTACTCGTCTAGTATACATATAGCACCAGCGTCGTATATTTGTGTTTTATTTGAATATATTTGCAAACTTGCGCGCAAACTCGTAAACCCGTGCGGATAATGTAATTTCGCGAATATTATTTTGCGACGCGTGAACAACAACGTGATGGTAGTGGTGGTGATAGTGATAGTGATAGTGGTGGTAGTGGTATTTTTCGGAATTCGATGGTAATAATAACGTTATCGAAATAGACGCCGTTATTAAATTATAGTGAGAAATAACTGATTTGGGCCTGAATAGCGGAGGGTCACCCTTTTTTCCTATTATTGTGAAACCCTCCGCGGAGCGAACCGTGAAAATTTTGCCGACGTTGCCGAACAGCCAACGAAACGATACCGGACAATAATTTCACGACACGGCAAACTGCCAAGGACGGTACATAGGCGGCTGCACCGGTGGCTGCACTCCATCGCCTTTCTCCGTTTTCGGTCACTTTTCCACGGGAAATCAGGGGAATTGCAAATAAAAAAAAAAGCTACCACGGCTGAAGGTAAATTTAATTTCTCTGTCGTCGACCGAGAGATTCGTAAATTTTCGTACACTTGAGAGAAAATTTAGAAAATCTCCAAACGACGATGACGTAACAAAAAAAAAAAAAGAAAATAATAAAGAACATTGATAAGACACTTTAATAAATTGTCAGAATCAGTATTATACGATCGTAGCGATTGTATCGAGAGAATGATTTATTTTTGTTTATTTCTCTTCAGGCCAAGGTCTAAACTGTTACGTTTAAAATCAATACAACACGAATTGATCGGTATTTCATTTTCAACTTGGGCGTTGTTAATATTATGAAATTAATGATTCGACGGAACGCGCATACGTTACTGAATGCGAAGGTTTACGCAATGATCATATTTAATGACGATCTCTAGAACGGCGACGGGGGGGGAAAAAGAAAGAACGAGACAGCTATTCGCGTAGGTCGGCTGCCAGAAGCGATTTGTCAACTCGTAAATCATAAATCGTACGGCAACGGTTTACGATTGGCATTCGCGCACCTCTCTTGATACGTGTCACACGGGGGTCTACGCCAATGGGTTTAAACAGACTGCAGGTTCGCCTGTATCACCATTGGCGTATAACGTCCCACTAATCGTCGCTGTGTTTGTCAACGTAATACGTTATCTGGCTGATCGAATGATTTTCGAAGAAAATGAGTTAACAACGTGATTAAAGAGCAGCTTCATCGGAATTGTTTAATTGACGAGTACTTTCAAATGGATGGATCTTTGTTGTTGTTGTTGTTTGTTAACGTTGAAATTACTTCCGTTATACTTTTTGTCGATTGGAAAGTTTTTATCTTTATCGTGGAAAAAAAACGTCGAATTTGCATCGTTGTTAAACTCGTATAACGAAATTTAGTTGAAAAGAGGTTTACCCGATTCTACTTGTTTTTCTTTTCTTTTTTCCCCTTCTACTTTGTCTCTCTTTCTTCCTCTCTTATCCCCTATTCGTTTTCTCACTCTCGCTGTGTGTGTCTGTGTTTTTTTTAATTCTAAAGTTTTCTAGGTAATCGCACATTTTCCCGCTTTAATTCCCTTTGATCAATTTTTATTAACGGATTTCAGGTGTTACTGAAATTTTCCCTCTTCCGTGTTAGAATTTAATTTCTTTTCCGAGGGGAACGCATTAAATTTGCGTCTACGTTGGAAAGCACGAAATGGATTTTATTCAAACCGTGTTGGTTTTTTTCTTTTAATTCTATCCGATTGCTCGTTATTTTTGAAATCATTTTATTAGACCCTGAATAAAAAAAAAACGGGGGAAAAAACCACAAATTTTTTAAAAAAGAAATCGTCGAATTTTCATGCCGGCGACGGGGAAAAAAAGATTGGAAAATTCAATTTGCCACGGTACAGTTCGAAAATTCCCTGCGAAGGTCGTATTAAATTTAATGTATTTCGCGAACACGGAACGACGTACCATGAATCTGCACTTACCGCGGAAAATCCGCGTGGTTTTATGTCAACTGCACGTTATACGAAATATGAATTTTTGCTCTTATTGTATCCTTACCACGCGCGAATTTAATAACAGTTTTATACATTGCCGGGCATTATTTAAAATAATTTTCATATTAAATAATATATTTTCGTCGTTCGCGAAACGTTTCGTGGAAATACCTTAATCGTAACGAATCCATAAAATTTGTATTATAATAAAAATAATATCAAATAATAAAATACTACCATTATTCGAAACTTCACTATAAATGATTTTTTTGTATGCATTTATTCTATCTAAAACCGCAATTCGGAGTATAAAGTAATATAATCACGACATCTGGCATCTTCATTAAGTCTCGGAAATAATGCTTCTTAATTACACCGCGGTAGTCTCGTGTAATTACTGTAACATCTATTTCTCTAAAATATAGAAAATCATGTTCTTCGAATTTCTCCGTCGAAACACATTGAAATTCCGTCGAAAAGCTGTTCATCCTTGATTATTATCTCACAAAGATAGACCATTATTTCGTAACATCTCGATCGCGTATAATTACATTATAAAATTCTATCGAAGTAATTACTCGAAACCTTCTGAAATATGATCAACCGGAGAGAATCTTTTAAATGAAAATCTTTTATACAAAATGTTTGCCCCACTCAACACAAATTGCACCACGTCGGATAATTTCTGTTTGGATAATTCGTTGTCGTCGTTCTAACGACACAATAAACACTTTGCAGTCTATTGTGGCGAATAATTAGGGAGACGCGGAGAGCCGAATAATCGGCCTGGACAAATAACATTTCGGAAAAGTATCCGGTGCTCGAATGCCACGTTAATTAGCACGTCAGCGGGAAAGAGAGGGCATTAGGTATGATTTTCGAAATTAAACCCACGCCAGAGGGAAAGATCCGTATCTTCGGCATGGCGCCAACCGTCGTTCGACGACGAATTAAGAAACGCCTTTCAGGATCTCTGTGTTAAGATTTATTTCGGCTCTTTTTATTTTTTTTTCTCTTCTTCACTCGCTTTTACACCAGAACGGTTCAAAAGGATGTCCTACTTTTTTCAAGCCCGTACCATCACAGTGAAACCAGTTTTCCTGCTAATTACATGGTATTTTTACCGTCCGAACAAACCGACCCTCGCCCGTTTTTTTTTGCGGGACTATTATAAATATTTTTTTTTCACGTCCGAGGTGTCGGTCGAAATTCGACGTCGTCGACGATAATTATTTTATGGTATTAATCAATCGCGAAACGTATGATTTATATTTTAATTACTATTTTTCTTACTCTCTCTCTCGACACTTTGTAATTCTGTGTTGTGTTTTAAAAATATTTCGTTCGTTTTTGAAATTTCTGCGTGTAATAGAAGCAATCGTGTTAAAAGCTTGGAAATATTACGTTGAAAGACTTTAGGCAAACGAGTTTTAAGTATTCCCCCCCCCCCTTTTTTTTTATTCATCGGCAACAGCGAAAACGATTTTTTCGCTGACTTAAAGTTTTCCCGTAACGATAATAAAATATCACCGTCGATGGAACGTGTAACGAGGAAATTGAAACTTTTATTAAGGTTACGTGAATAATTATAAGTAGACCGTGAGCCTCGGTTTTCGCGTAATACTTGTGTAGATGGGAGGAGGGGGGCGAAAAAAATGATAAGTTTAGAAATGTCTAACATTCTAGAGCAACGGAATTTAAATAATATTTCACTGTATATTCTATTCAATATATATATATATATGGTACGCATTGAGCGTTTTAACATATTTTCCTGAAAAGGAGAAAAAGTTGCCCGTCAAAAAGGTTGAACTCGTGCTTCGAGTTTTTCCGGTTTCACCGAGTCGACGGATATTACCGAAATCCATGTAAATTTCATGAAAGAAGAAACACGGCCGGCGACGACGCTGCAGCAAGTGAAAATATTACATAAAGAAACGGAACGTGAAATTAATAACCGACTTTCTAATTCACCGTTTAAAGAATTAAAGTGGCATTTTTTAAATAAATCACTTATAAGTCCGTTTTAAGGCTGGCGTTATACGGATGCAAGTGAAATCTAAATAGAAAACTGCATAATAATTAACCCGCGAATTATGAATAATGTATAAATTTCGCAATTCAAGAATAAAATAGATACTCTGTTATTATTACCTCCCTTAATTAATCCATTACATAAC
This sequence comes from Mimumesa dahlbomi, assembly GCA_917499265.3. Taxonomy (NCBI): domain Eukaryota; kingdom Metazoa; phylum Arthropoda; class Insecta; order Hymenoptera; family Crabronidae; genus Mimumesa; species Mimumesa dahlbomi. The sequence goes on along the minus strand of OU824114.1, from coordinate 9,785,673 downwards.
GATATTCATTCTACGTGGTATACATCGGATGAATTCGTAATAAAATGAAAATACATTATCGAAATTAATTTTCCTATGGCGATCGTAACGAATTAACTAAAAAATAAATGTACCGCGTATTTTTATCGCAATAGAATTGATGTATAATTAATGGATAATTTTAATTTTCCAATACATTTAAACAAGTTTAGCGAAACATAACCAGGCCCTTTTAATTCCGTATTTCATGAATGACGTAATTTAACTTTAAATAAACAGCTTAATATTAATTAAATTAAACTTCAAACAGAACGGAAATTCGCTTTTAGTGTTGAACTGGTATGCACAAACAATTTAATTAATTTTAACTGTATTTCATAAATTAATTTAAATACGGTGTAGAAATGGCTCTTTAATTTGTTATTTAAGAAACGACATACATTAATTTGAAACGAGCAATTTAATATCAATCAAGCGGAACTTCAAAGAGGAAATCAACGTAATGTAATCTCCACGGCAAATTGAAATTTCCAAATAGTCGGTGAATCGATTCATACGGTAAAAATATAATCGAAACGACAGTGAATTATAAAAACAAATTCTGATATTAATTTTCTCCGCGTACTTTTAAATAAAATAAAATTCGTAAAAATGTCAACTATTCATATCGTTCACAATTTTTAATATAATATTTAAAACAACAACAAAAGAAACACTCTAATAACCCAACCCAGATATTTCCAACGATACAAAAACCTTCCGCGATAAATTCCAAAGGAATATATTACATTTCTAAAATTATTATTTCACCGTGCACCACTTGAAACTACCACGGCAAACTTTTCCAAACCCGTCGTCGCGAAATTACAGCGCAAATATTCCACCGAAATTTCTAATTAGTTCGCAGTATAATTTAAAACAATTTCTTTCGCAGATAATTTACTTCTCCGAACGTCACACTCATCCAGCAACGTTATATTTGCTACGTAACGTAGAGATTTATATTCCACATGATATCCGGGGCAGTTAATTCATCGCATTTCCTTTCACACAGCCGAAAGAAAAGCATTACGTACGTTTTACTACGGTGTACTGTTGCGCAAGATTATTATCGATCGAGGCCCCCGAGCTAAATTCCCGAATAACGTGCCTTTTGTTTCCCCTTACAGCGGAGCCCATGCTAACTCAAATTTCAATCTCTCTAGTCTCCGTTTTTTTTCCCCCGGCGCCCTGCACTACTTTAAAAATTGTGATGCTGCGCGTGTATATCGGTTCAAAGGAACACGCGACTCGAAAAATCCATTCGATTACCGCGGGCGAAAAATCATTTCGCTGGTAGGTAATTTATATAATTCTGTGTCGCAGAATCGATTGTTATCACTCGATTTATGGGGAACGGGGAGGTAATTAAAATCCGAGGATTTTATTAATAATTTTGTGGAATTATTAAACTAGAGTAAGTATCTTATGACGAACCGAATGTAATGTTTAATTACGCGCTTATTGGGACCGAACGTCAATGAAGCTTATAATTATTTGCTTATAAAATATTTATCAGTACACACAGATCCCCGTGTGTTCGTACCGTGCTCGCTGCTAATTGGAATTTAATGATGTAAAATGCATTTTACTTGTTATTAGACAACGGTCTGCCTTCTATTCGGTCGTTCGTATATAATGTATGTGTATCACGTATGTATTATGTACAATTCTAGAATATTTTATTATCACAGATATTCTGCGAAATAATTTCAAAATGTAAGGTGTTCTCTCAAAATATAACAAAAGCATGGAAAACGTGTATTCACTTCGGGATAAAATAATAAATAATAATTAGTTCCTGAAATATAAATAACGTTATAGAATGTCCAATCAGTTCGCAGCCAGGCAGAAAATGATCTTTTTTAATCTAGAAACTGACCTCACAACATTCCACGAGTGTTCTAAATGTAGGTGAAAAAAATATCAATTTAAAACAGTACCATGATTAGTCATACTATGAATAAGAGTACGACGTCATTATTATCGCGTGTCAGGGTCGCGTAAAAGTCTTGTAAATCGCTGGAATATCGTTTGTTAACATTCGACTATATATAAATGTATAAAATTTCATTAGGCCAATATTATCGTCGTTTATTCGGTTGATTTCGAAACGTAGTATCCTATTAAAGGTAGCGTAACTGTTAAAACTGTCACTATGAATTTGTGGCAAAGCAGCGTAGCCTCCGTGACTACGACTAACAACTTGATAAGCCTAACATAAAGATAACGTTTAACATTTATCGCGCGGACTAAAACTGTCATATTAAATCGCGTCGGATTAGTATCCTCGAAAGCTGTTGCTGTATCTCGCGATTTCCATCGGGCTCCTATAAATTCGACGAAAGAAAACCCCTTACACGTTTATTTCTACTTCTGCAGAGTCACACTTAACCGTGGACAAATCTGATTGCTTGACGAGTATCGTGTTTCACGATCAGACGGTAAAGCCGTGGAATTCATGCGGGACGCGAAACGAAAACGAGAATTAAATGTTGAAGAACTTTTACGCGGAAACTTATGAAAACTATCGGAAATATAATTTTAACGAAAAAGAAACAAGAAATTTCAACAAATCCAAGGTATCTACTGTTGTGGAAATGACTGACGTTGCTGAGAAACTTTATTGCAATCTATTCGACGATATATACTTAATTATAAATTAAAAAACCATTACTTAATAGTATTTAAAAAATGAAGAAGTACAAATCAAGATACTTAATATTCTGAACAGACACTACGTTCTGCACGAAATGAAATTATTTAAAATACAATATTTCCTTTCCATACTATCGCTGGCAATTACATTAAAAACAGCCAAATTTCCCCATGAAAATACCGTTTCTATTTTACTTCTTTACCTACATAATTTTAAATTATTCGTCATTTATATATTTTGATATACTAAAATTTCCTAAAATTATATTTTAATAATTTACAGATTTTAAATAAATTAAAACACCCTCTCTATCCCGATGTCCCCGCGTTTCCGTCACCGTCCTAGTAAGAAATCCGAGTAGAAGCAACCCCTCGCGGAAACGCATTGTCAATAATATGCGAGTGATCCTCCTCGTCGGCTTAATAAAGGCTGCTCTCGAAATATGCAGATTCCGAAGCAGGGGGTCCAATCATCCGCTACGATTATTATTCTATTCCTTGGACGAGTATCGGGACAAATCGTAACTCGTCCAACGCTAAGGATCAAGCGGAAGCTCCAATCCCTGTACCCCCCCCCTTCCCCCATGGTTGTTGGATAAGAACGACAGATTCCTGGGTTGCGAAAAAGAAAGGGTCGTATAAAAGTGCAGTGGCGACGGTGGGGGAGGCTCCCGAAGGGAAAGAAGTCGAGTTTTAAGGGCTGTTGCTTCTGGATGGGTTAGATCCAGCTTGTTTTCAAAAGACACACTACACAACGGGTAACCCCTCTGAATACCAATTAACGTGAATTACGTGGGTACATGGAATTCGAGACCGTACTTTGTCTCCGACCTTGTCTCTCTCTCACTCTGTCTCTCTTTCTCTTTCTTCGTCTCTCTCATCGACCGAACCAGTGTCGCTTATTCTCTCGTACTCGCTGTTTCTCTCCTTGGGTGTCTCTCTTCAGCGTGGAAAGCTTTCGCAATTAATTTGTGGAGGTCCATACGTAATACCATAAGGACGCGGGGGCTTCTCGTCGTTAAAATGATCTCTGACGTTATTTAAATGACACGTAAGATTTGTGATTTTGTAAATAAAGTGTTATCGTCGACGCGACGCGCAGATATAATATGTTTTTCAACGTTTTTCACGCTGCATGCCGCTCGGTGTGTTTTAATTGTACATTTACTTTTCCGCGGCGCGGAAGGTCGCCGAATACGTATAATTAAATACTTCCTAATTACTAAAACTAAAATCCTAAATACTAATAAATCTAATTTTTTATTTGCAAATATTTGAATTAACTCGATTCGAATATTAAATATATTTAAATGGTCGGATGGTAAAGAAAAAGTTTCCACGTGACTAGAAGTTCTGGTATTTCACAGTTGGAAAAGTATTTTTCCCCCCGTCGTGAAATCTTTGTCAGATCATTAAATTAATTTGATATGATTTAAATTACAGATAGATTGAAAACGATGGAATTCTTTTCTCGTCGTGGGATTATTAGATTTTTCTTTGTATCGTCGATCGATCGGTATCGTTCGATTTCTGGTTCGATTCGTGCTCGTTCCCGCAATTCGACATTCCGGTTATATATTAACACCTGCGCATTCCGTCGATGCTGAATTGTTTGGAATAGCTTCTCTACAATTACGTGGAAGGTTAATAAATATCCTCCTCGCTCTATCTACTTTTCTCTTTCTTCCTTCTTCCGTCTCGGCGCAATCCGTCGACACAATGACGAAGCACTTGTTTGTAGCGATGGGATCAAGCGTACAGCTAATAAATTCTACCGTGTTATACAGGAAAAAGCGTGATGTATATCTGAAACGTATGTACTTTATTTTCCTATTTTTTGATGTATTACGAAATTTCATAAAATGTAAATGATATTGAATTTTCACCATGAAATTATATTCTATGATTTTCGTTCGTCGGACTTATCGTCGTTGAGTATCAATCACGATTATTTGTTCCGAAAGAAAATTTAATTAATCGAAACCGTTCGATTCTTCCTCGACGAAGTTAATTTTATGAAAAGCTACTGCGAACGAGATTCGTTTCAAGTATCAATTCTATAGAAAACAAGGCCGACACTTTGTAACGTGGGTAAGTATCGATACTTCATAATTGACCTATCAAATTCCTATCGCAACACAACCACGGTGATCTGATATAATATTTTCAATACCTACGAAACAACCCTTCACAGTTGGAATCGATTAAAAATCCAGCTTCCTACGTTTGTCGATTTTGCAAAATTGAAATACCGTCAAAGTGTATTCCTTACCAATTCAAACTACAATTTAATTCCCTAAAAGTCTCTGAAAGTCATATAAAACGCCCAAATCTTTTTTCCCTACATCATCGACCTAACTTTTAAAAATATTTTTGCAAAAATGATTCATAAAATTCTTTAGATCGTTAGAACATTAATATGAAATGACGAATCGACTGATTTCACACGCGAAGCGTCGGATTTCAAACACCGTATCAATAAACTCCGCGTCAGCTGACGTTCAGGCCCATCGCTAGTCACCGTACGACAGAATGAACTAGGAAAATCGCAGCAGTAGTACGATTTATGATTCATCGTCGGCAGGAAATCACGACGCAAGCATGTAAGCGTATCCTCGCGGAATTGCGGCGGGGATTAATCACGATTAACCGCGGCCGCGTTCCCGTAATTGTTTCGAATTCATTCGATTCTCGCACAGCCGGGTGTCGATAACGCGTCGTGAATCAAACCGGCGATTTAATTATTAGCCGCCCCCGCGGGAACCTCTGGCAAGGATACTAAATAGTCTTATCAAGTTGAAACGCAATACGCGACAAACTGAATTTATTATCGCCTACACGTGACATCGATCATGCGAACGACAAGGAGGTAATTGTTCATTTTGTCAATTCTTTGGATGTACTATATGTATATGTATATATTGTGGAGAATGTTTAATGGATTAATCGGAAAGATTATTTTTTTATGTAAATTTGTTGAAATAGGATGTTATTGAGATATTAGAATATTTATTATATTGATGGAATTTCAAACTGGTGATTGGAAAAGTGTTTTTTTGATTTTTCATTGTTCTAATTCCGATGTTAGTTTCGTAAGAACATGGAACTGGTATGTAGTAGTAAAGTGTTTTATCCTTGTAATAAAGTTCAGTATTAAATTAAAGTTGATTGAAGAAAACATCTCGAATTTAGATCCCACTTTTAGTTCGTTCAAGTTATGTATGCTTTACTTCTTGAACCAATAAAGACAAGATTATGGGTCCGCAATGGAAAAACTTTCTTCCTAAAACCTAAAATTGTCAATTTTGGAGTAAGACCGAGTTTTTCATTTTATTACGGCGACTATAGTGATCAAGTTCGTAGTAGCAGTCCTCCTTTCCTTCGTTCCATCTAACTTTTTCCGCCAATCTTCCGTTTTATGTAACGCATTCAGTTTTCATTTAAAATTATCATTCGCGAGTAAAAACTTCATTTGCAATCAGTCAAGGATATAGCGACGTAAAAAGTTTAAGGAAACTAGATTAAATAAACTGGACACCTTACATTACTTGACAAAAAAAAACAGACATATTTTTCGTATATACCTTTTCTTAAAAATTCTAATCAATCTTTTACGAAACATTTATCAAGAGATAATTGTTATTTTCGTTGAATACTCAAGTTTCCAAAAATCAACAAAAAAACATACTTCTTCCTCATTATCCTACTTCAATTTCCTAATATTCATTAATTTTATTCAACTAACACAAATTATGTTAAATTCACCGGTCGTTCTTTTCGGTGCTACAACCGGAAACGCCAGAAAATTTCCATAAGAATTTCTACCATAGTCCAAACACACAAAACATCTGTCTAACACCAAGCAACGTAATCTCCTCCAATCATACGCATTGCCAACTAAAAAATGATCGCATCAAATTTAATTCGTAAATCTCTTGCACAGAAGAAAAACATCGTGATACACCTACGTAAGTGCGTTAATTGTAAACTACCCGCCACGTTGGCAGCATGAAGATCAAATCGTCTTATTAATGTACCCCGGGGCAGGAAGGAGCCCTACCCAAAAGATCATCCCTGAAGTCATTATCGTCCCTTGGAAAAAAAAGAGAAAGAAAAGCAAAAGGATACGTATGCCGGCAATGGGAATTCACCCCTGTGAAAAAAAGTTGGTTTCATGGTCGGCAGTCGGGGTCTCGAGTATTGACAATGAATAGTTTTCTTCCGTGGCAAAAGGCCGGGGGTGGGCGAAAGAGGGAGAGAATAGGGGTGGAGGGAGAACGGGGAGTGTGAGGGGAAGAGAGAGAGAGAAAGAGAGAGAGAGAGAGGGGGAGAGTAAGAACGAGAGGAAGCGAGGATGGAAAAGGACGGAGGGAACATGTGGCTCAAACGAATAGCAGTGAGTGGGACAAAAGTGGGGGTGGAACGGGGAAAAGAGAAATATAGGGAGATAAAGACACACAGAGAGACAGAGGCGGAGAGAAACGGAGAGAGTGAGACACACGAAAGGTGGAAGGATAGAGAGAGGGTGACAGAGAGAAAGAGAGAGAGAGAAAGAAAGAGAGGGAGAGGGAAGATTTGATAGGAGGGATGGGTTGCCATGGAAACGCGTCGTGCTCCCAAACCAGACTCAGATAGGATATATAGGTATATATGTGTTTACATACCTACATTAGATACATACATTATAGTATTATACGGCACACGTACAAGATACTCGTAGGAGAAGGGCCGTAATTTGTAAGTCGATTTCTTTCTCTCTCACTCTCTCTATTTTTTTTTTCTCCAGCATCGCGTCGGGACATGTTCCGCTGGTGAATTTTTATACGATTAAATAATTGATATTTGGAAAATTAATTCGCGTTCCGGAACATGTTTCGCGGGACTAACGTGCAATTTCTGATGTAATATTTGACGCAATGATATTTTTTTTTAGAATTATATAGTCTTGTTATTTAACACGATAAAACGAAGTAAATATACATTATGTATACATATTTTATTCTTCGGGTACAATCGTGAAACGTAATGGCAGTGTTGTTTGATTGGAACGAAAACGAGCAACACGTTTTCAAGTGCGTTTCGCAAAATTCATTCGATTGGAGGGGGGACTTAAATTTAATTTAATTAACGCACGCGAGTTATTTTTTCTTTCCCCCGCGTGAACAGGCGAAACGAAGCGTGTTTCGTGGCGATGACGTGTAACGCTATGAATTAAATCTAAAAACAATATTATTAATCGCGACGGTTGTACACCCGCCGGAATTACGATCGATCCGATCGTCCCGGTATTTACATTGTGCCGAGGTGAAAATCAGGAACAAGGTATGCAAAGATGAACGATTCATGGGTCAATGAGGCCTTAGAGATACTTTAGAAATACTGTGTTCCCCTCTCTACAACGAAGCCCGGAGTCCGGGAGGGCACATTGGCGTAGAGCGGTGCCAACAGAAATAGAATTCCAATAAACCGGGTTTTCAAGTTATCACGTGGAAATCTCGCGGCTGTCGCGCAACGATCACACACACACGCACACAATTGCACGGGTTTCGTTTAATAATTGCGTTACGTTATTCGGAATAATTGCGAAATCGATTCGCAAGTTCGACGTATACATATACATACATATAGTCGTTTTACAAAACGTACTATACGTACATTGTGTATTCCCTTTGATGTCACGCCAATCATTATTGTTCGTCCCTACACATCGATACGTAGAATAGAAAATTTTAATAAATATCATTGCAACCCGAAATAGTGAAAAAAAATCGTAAGGGATAAGGGTGAACGAGAGAGAAAAGGGAAGTGAATAGAAAGAAAAATTTGTGCAACGCGAGAGATAGATATGCATGGAGTTCTACGAAATATTCATTCAACGTAAATATATAAAAATTAATCTCGGTGAGATCGTCATACACGTCCGCGGGAATAAAAAGGCGCGTTTATATTCACAACGAAAATACGTCCCGCCGCGGCATGTAAAATAGAAGTTGAGATTTCACGAGAAGCTGGGCTGGCGATATTCCGAGTATCCCACCCAGCTCTTTCACGTTCTCTCTTTCTTTTTCCCCATTTTTTGTTGTTGTTGTTTATCCTCTAATTTCTCAACCGTCCAACAAATGATTAAAAAATAACAACAGATAATAATACACACACACATACATACACGTTATCCAGCAAACGCGGAAGGCAAGAATGAAAATCCCCGTCCGATCGATAATTATTATTCGTTCGACGGTAATTACAAGCCGGTAATGCAAACTGAATTTAACTCAATAGTTAACCGCAAATATTTACCTGCAGGAGGGTGCCCCCACGAGAACACATCATAAAGGTTTCGATAATATTCCAATCCGTTGAATGCACGATGTGTACTATATCGATCCCCGCGGCTCGGCGAGGAAGAAAACAACCAATATAACCGAAGAATGCTCTATTGAAAACTCGTCGGATCGAGGTTGGATCCCTGGCGCACCGTGGAAAAGGGCACCGAGCGTACCTTGAGATTTTTATTGCGACTTATAATCGAATTTCTTCGATAGAAAAAAAAAGGAAAAAGAAAAAAGTACCAAAAAAATCTAAAAGAAGAAATAGAGAATCAACGATTAATTTTTTTTTTATTCATATCGTCGACCGCTAATCACAAATCTATCGAACGACAAAACGTTCCTTTAGCGACGAGCGATAATCACGTTAATTATTATCACGCGACAATCTAATTTTATTATCCTCCCTCTGACCTATTCGTTTCTTCGGTTTTTTTTTCTCTCTCTCTCTCTTATTTTTTTTATCCCTTCTTATTCGTTAACGATCTATTTTTCTTCGTGGCATGCGGAGCTTCCCCCGGAGCGTGAACTGGTTTCGAACGAGTGCCATGCCTTTTACGTTTTCTGGTTTTTGTGCTCCTCACGGAGGGAGACAAGGGCCGACGACTTTTAATGGACGACAGGGCGAGCCCCATAGGCGTAAACCGCAATTGTATTCCAGTCCCCGTCTCGTCGGTCTAATATTCCATCTACGTTCACGATAAAAATGCGATACGAAAAACCGTTTGTTGCCTTCGGGGTGGGGTGGGGTAGGGGGGGGGGGGGAGGGGGAACGTTCCTTTCACCCCCGGATCGGTGTATAAAGCTATACGGCATTGTCACGCCGGGCTTAATAAGTTAATACTAGTTTAGAACAGCGTTTTTACAGGGCTGAAACGGTCCCCCCTTGTTTTTCTCACGGCGTTGTGTCTGGAGAATACGATTGAAACACGACGCGTTAATACGTCGACGTAATATATTTTTCATGATTGAAAATCGGATAGTCGGAAGGAATTTTTTATGTGTGTGTGTGTGTGCGTTTTTTTTAAATTCATGGAATATTTCTGTTGTTATAAATATAAGTAGGTGGAATGTTTACTAAATAAACGAAGATCGTTAATACTACGCGAATGATAATTATTCGAATGGATTCCCACTGTTTCCGTGCATATTATAAATTGAAAGTTTGAAATTCATATTTTGCGCGGAATTATATGAAGTATGAATAATACAAATACGGCATGGTATAAAGTGGATTTTATTTGCTTTTCAACTACCCATAAAGTGAATGCAGTTCCATTGTATTCTATTAAAAAATTTATGACGTCGACAAAATATGAAACTTTCGCGGAGTTGAAATATCAACCTTTCGTTGTATAACGTACGTGTGCCTGTTATTTAGATATAATGATAATATAATTAATTATTTTTTTATTTAAGTAAATACGTTATGAAACAAATTATAAAATTTATAAAATGAAATCTATATTTTACGTAACGAACGTAACGTTGAAAATAATGATTTTCATTGTTTCTATAATAACATGTATAAATAAAGGGGAGTTATTTTCGATTTACAAACTTGATGTAAAAATACATCGGGAAAAATGTTCTTCACAGTTTTCCAAAGGATGTCGACTACCTTTATCCACGTATCTACGTGAAACAACGTTATTGTGTTAAGCTTAATATCTCGTTCCAGTTATTACTAGTTTAGAATAACGTTTCGCGTTGGTGGAAATGTCTTCGCTTTCGCGCCAGTCTCGAGTCTTCTTTACGACTCAGCGCAGTCGATCGATTAACATAATGTCACGACTTATTACTTTACATTTCGGTTACATCCCGTCCCCGGAATAATATCGTAAACGTTACACGTTGGGGAAAATATTACCGAAGTGAACGGAATTAAAGTGTTACGTCGCGAAATAAAATTATGATATCGATTTTTACGCTGTTTTCTCTTTCTACTAATAATACTTGCATGAGATTATAATAATATTTTCGTAGAAAATATTACTGGGGATGTTTTTTAATATTTTTAATAATTTAAAATATTCACGTTACCTTTTCCGCTACCTAATGCAGTGTAAATTAAATAAAACAATGTGAAAATGTATATTAATCTTATTAATATTAATCACATTAACAATAGTGATTATAAATAAGAAATGTATCGATATGATTACAAATTAGCGTGTCTATAAATTTGATTTGACGCACGTCGATTACCGTTACGGAAAAAGTAACATTTAATCCGTTTAGACGATAAAAATAGGGTCTGAAAAGGCATTTGTTACTTTAAGAGAGCTATCGATCTTCTTTTCTCGAACCGGTGTAATTGAATAATGTGATAGAGTGTTATTACGTGCAGTGTAATGCCGTGCTCCAGTTATTCTTAGCTGAAAGTAATGTTTTTAGAAAATACGAGCATTTTTCATCTTAGCAAAACCATCAACCCTTTTTCCGTTTTCATCCCACGTTTTCCCGGCCGGGCACTAACACACACATACACACACACACACACACCCTCATTCTACAAATTATTATACCGTATTTCCGTTGCTTCTCTGCCAAAACGGCGTTTCATTTTCTGTAAACGATAAAAATACGAGCTGAAGTGGCGTTTGTTATATCCACAGGGGCTATCGATCTCTCTCTCTCTATCTCTCTCTCTCTCACTCTCTCGCTCTTTCTCTCTCACCCCGTCCCGTCTCCTTATAATTGAATAATGCAACATGGCATTATTACATGAACTCTATTACTGTATTTCACGTATTACTAGCGCAGAGTGCTTCGCGTTCCAAAATAGTGCTGTATGAACTGTAATGTTATTAGTCAGGAGAGAACGTGTTGCTACTGACATTTAGCGGTTTATTAATCGATACATTCCCCGCTGCGCTTTAATATTTGACACAAATGTTATTCCATAACAGTCTGCTGTTCCATTATAGTTCGCGTTGTTCTGTTTGTTCGTCCCGTATATGCTTCATGCAAATATAGAATTTTTTTCTCCCCCTCCCCTCCAGCTGAAATTGAAGAACGTTCGATTGAATCGATGATTAAGGAAAAGTCGTAACGTTGCCGGGACTTTGTTTCCCCCGTTTTCTGTTTTTTTTTTCTTTTTCTATCAATCGTAAAGTTGTGCTCGTTTGAGAGAGATTTTTCAAAGATGAATTTATTGTTCGACGGAACGAGATTTTATTTCTTGAAAAGTTTTTCCCTCGTCGAACTCGTCGCATTCTTTTTCGTGTAAAAAGAAATTACGTTACTCCTTTACTCGTCAGTTTCATCCAAAATTACACGGCTGACCTATTTTTTTCGAAGAAGCGACGAGAACGGATTAAGGCAATAAAAATGTGATTTTATACATTTCAATGTTTCACTGCGTTATTAACTCGATCATATTAAATTCATACGGGAGGAGAGGTTTCTCGAAAAAATTTTGATTACCACCACCGCGATGAAATATACTTTGAAAATGAAAATATTAAGCACATTAATTTTTTTTAAGCTTATAATTTGCAATGCAAACGAGATGAGAATTTTCTAGTACTGTTTATAATTTCTCCGCGAGTATTTAAATAGACAAGACCAGATATTCATTTTTCAATAACCGATTCGATTTACCAATTACAATCGACCGATTTGAATAAACACATTTTCGACATAGTTAAATTCCTATTGACAAAGACAGCCAAAAAAACGAACAATTAATACGTGAGTTCGCCGAAAAAAACTGTCGGTTTATAAAATTCAGATGGTCGAAAATGGTTTTCCCGTACTTCAATCAACTCGGCATGTTAAACAATCGCTTTACATTTGTAATTTCGCTACATTTCCCGAGCTTCTCATTAGTGAACAATACGAAATAAATGAATGGCAGATAGGTAGGTATGCAACGAACGTGCTTTTCATTCGTTCGATGATTATCGAAAGCATAGTTTGAAACACGTTTGGCGTCGGTCTCGTTCGAACGGCTCGATACGAAAATGAGGCCAAACCCGAGCGGAACAAGGGATATAAATTAATATGAATTCAATTGCTCTATTTTGCTTACACATCGAATTTCCTGTGACTAAAATATTTCTTTATTACGTCGACATCGGCAGTCGTTTTGAAAAATATAACCATTATTAAAGAATTAAATAAATGCAAACAGTCGTATTAGATAACAAAATTACAATTATTCTTTTTTCTTTGTTCTTTGACAAAATTATCTATTTTGTATATCAAGTATATATTTTTTTTTCACAAATTATCTACCGTGTACACCAAGTGTATTCGATACGCAGCGAATTATAGAAAGTAACAACGGAAAGTAATGTTTTTAGCGTAAAACGGGTAAAACCGCGGCTAAATAATCGCGGCAATTATATCGGACAGCGTATACGCTCGTTAAAATCCAAAGACACGGTAAGAACGCCGATAATACATTAAGTAAATTACCGATGGCGTCGAAGCAAAGGAACGGAATACTTGCGGTTCGCTATAGACCATCGGAATTTGTTATCACTTCGCCCACGCCGCGATGCGAGTAATCATTTCGCCGTGAAGTAAGTATCCCTTTTAAAAATACCGAACGAAAATAACTGGCACTTCAATGTTCGCGAGGTTCTAAATAAAAAAAAAAAAAAAAAAAAAACTTACCACCCCACGAATTGCAAACGTAAGCGTATATGTACATGTATATGTATATGTATTGCAACGATCCGATTGGAGTCTAGAATAGCGAATCATTTGACTATGTGTACTGTCCGATCAAAACGTGCGAAACCCTCTGTTGTATTGATATTTTACCGGTATGACGTGTTGAACGATTAACGAGAGACTAGGGTAAAAATAGTACACCATTTCCGCTAAATATAACGGCGGCAACACAGTAAATAATAAAGTGACAAGTACACGGTAAATATAGACCAAAAATGTTTATTATGTTCAAGCTGTTTCGTTGTCGATGAAAAAAAAACCCACACACGCATACACAAAGTATCTAGTCGTATAAAACCACGATTATTTTTCTTTTTCAGGAAAATTTAAAATCCGGTGCGTCGAAACAAGAAAAAAACAGAAAAAAAATACTGTTCCTGCGCGCAACACATTTTTCACCCACCGGATCGATATACATATACATATATTAACGGGCCTCGTATCCATAGAAATTTACAACCGATAACACGATTATATTAACAATAAGATACAAGATTACCGCGAGTAAGTCAGCGGGCCGACTAACAGACGAAAGAAACGCTCGTTTCCCTAATCTCTGATTTAAACCAACGACTCGCCGATACGTGAATCACTTGGCAATAATTTTCCAAAGCCGACGGAGACACCGCAGGATTTCGCGATCCCCGAAACGGGAATTCGTTTTGCTAAGTGTTGCCCAGAGCCAAAGAGACACGGTCCGAAGTCTCACCTTCCCGGTGAGTTGATTTTTTTTCTCATCTCGTTAAGACGACGAAAAGGTACGGACTTGTACGCGACGGAACGCGAAGATTGACGATTTAATTTAAGAATTCCCCATTCAGCGGGTTCCTCCTTCACCTCCTCCTCCTCCTTCTTCTTCTCCTTCTTCTTCTTCTCCTTCCATACGCAGGAGGGATATATACGCGGAGAAACGGGAGCCGTGAATTTTTCTCTCTTTTTCCATCGAATCGCGAAACGAGGAAGCGGCTGCCCTCTCCGCAGACATGTGGCGGGGATAGAGAGAGAATAAGAACGAATAGAGAGAGGAGAGAGACACAGGGACCGTGCGAGAGAAATTGAGAAAGATGGGGGATCAATGGAGAAAGACGAAGAGAGGGAGAACGAGAGAGAGAGAGAGAGAGAAATAGGAGTGGAAAGCGTGGGTGGAAGAGTGAGGGGAAATATATATGTTGGGGGAGCAAAGTGAGATGACAGGAAGAGAGAGGGAGAATAGAGAGAAAGATATTAGAAGGAGTGAGGAAAAGAGAAACAGTGAAAGAGAAAGAGAGAGAGAGAGAAAGAGAGAAGTTGGGGAATCTCTAACATTCCCGGGTAGGGAGAGTCTATATACATGGTTTTAGAGTTGGTCAAAGGTTACTATAGAGGGAGTGTGTGCGATTTTGTATTAGAATTACCTAATCCTGAACTATACAGGCTAAACACGTTATCGTACGGCAGCGTAGAAAATTACAGTCGCCAACGAGCCCACCCCGCGCGCTCTAATGTACCGTTTCAGATTTTGATAAAATTGATTCGACATTTAGATAGAATTCGTTTAAACCTAACGACGTCTCTGGGCTACGAGTCGAGCGTGACAACAGGTAGGTATGTTTGTACGATGATTTTTTAAAATCAACAAATGTATCAGCGACAAACTGAGAGAAACCGGAGTTCCAGTTGATACTCGGAAATAGAAATTTTATTTTAAATAAAATAGAACAATTTAATCGTTTAAACACTTGCTGTTATTTTCGTTTTTTCTTTTCGCTATTTAGTTCGGTAACTTACGAATCATTAATGTATCGTTGAAAACGACTGAAATTCATCGAAAAGAACAACTTTACATCCAATACACTTACACACATTTGCACGTATATAGTAATAATATTAATCCAAGTAAAAATGCGAAATAACGCGACTTCTATTAGATTCTTTCTTTTTTTTTAAAACACTCTTATTCATTGGTCGAGCTCGAAATTTTCCCCCAGACCTCGGTGGTAATTTAATGCTGTATCGATCGGCGTGTCGGTGGGGGTTGGCCGTAAATTCGAATTTTAAACAAGCAGCGCGTGCTAATGAAATTAGTATAATAATTATTGCCACACCCGATGCGCGCCGGGCATCGATTTTGTTTGTAAGATCACATTGGCGACCTCATTCACCCAATATACTTGTATGTGTGTTTATGTGTGATGTTACGGGAAATATTTTTAAACTTAAAACATGTCGGATTCTTTTCGTGCTCGTCAAATATTCAATTACTGTGCTACAGCGATGTAAAAGCAACGCGAATGAACGTGGACGAGGCCATAAAGGAAGAGGACCTTGAAGAAAGATGGCTGTAACTCGGCGTTGGCCAATGGGCTGAATAGGCGACTCGACATAATATAAAATCGTTTTACCAGAAGGAAATATTTCAGGAAGAATTATCTTTGTACCGCGGAGCGAATTGGCTTAAATCCCTTTTTATACGTTTAATAAAAATTCCATACTTGAACGATTTGCGCTTTAATTTATTTACCTCGCGGCCCATTGTAAAGAGCATCCTATCCCGAACTTACGAAAGATTTAATTAAAACGCATGGGAACGAGTTCCCATCCGAATAAAACAACATAGAAATCTACACCTCTAAAAAACAAAACAACATCAACAATACTTAATATTATCCTATGTACTAAAAATAAATATATTTAAATATCATTTGCCATAATATATAAATCCCATATAAAAAAAATACAATTTCCCCGAAATTCCTCGCCAATCATTCCCGTATTCCCCGCGGGGCGTAATAAAAACAATAAAAAGAAAAATGAACAAAAAAAAAAAGAATCAACAAGACGATCTTCATTAAAAGCCTAATTAATTCACGATAATCGAGTGACAGGATCAGCACGATTACACGTACAAAATCGCGACGAAAGAAAACGAAAGGCAAACCGCAAAAGCCGAGAGATCCGTCGGGGAGGGACGGGGGGAGGAGGAGGAGGAGGAGGAGGAGGGAAAAGTGATTCGACGCGAGCGACGCCAGGAGAAAAAGAAACTCGACGAAAGTAATTCTTTTTACTCCGTCGTCCGCATTGTAGCGTTCACGAGGGCACTCTGTATTCGCCTAAGTAAACCGAGAACGAAAGCGTCGCCGCCGCCACTGTCCGGCCCACAAATCCCACACAAACGCATTTCCGTACGCGGTAACATAGCGAGCAGGTAAACACGCACACACTGCCAACGACCGGGCCGTGTGAACGTGCCTTAAGCATCTGCCGCAGGTATCGGACCGACACATACCGTTCTGACCCTGAATGCATGAACGCAACACACACACACACATATATACAGACAGATACAAAAGTAGAGACTTTACGTGAGTGTGTGTGTGTGTTTGTGTTGGTACACTTGCCAGGATCGTCCCGGCTACTACCTGTAGCAATTTAAAGGTTAATGTCGCTGGAAAGGACCGATACCTTTTCTCGTCATTATCATCGTCGTCATCGATATTATTGGCGCTCGTCCTGCCACACTCGATGAAACGGACGATCCGTTTCTTCGGCGTACCTGCGAAGCCTGATTAAACTTTCACCTTCTTTCGCCTGGCTTCTCTCTCTCTCTCTCTCTCTCTCTCTCTCTGTCTCTGTGGATGTTTGTCCGTGGTCGTTTTATTCCTGTGCTGTGAAACGCGACGAATCCGGAGACTACGGAGAGAACGAACCATGTGGTGACATGATTTTTTTGGGGTTTTTTTTTTGTTTCGAGGGATATTAACCCCTCGAAGGGACCACCGAGAACCGGAGACGTGGCAAGTTGGGAACGGGTCACTTCTGACACGATGCAGAGTGGTTATTTGTACGTGATTTGAACGTGGGTATTAATAGTAGGTTTACTATGAGTTTACGTATCGCTATTTGTGTGAAAAGTTGATACAAAATAGAGGAAAGATTAAATTTGTGATTATACGTTTTATAAATGTAAGGAAAAATTAATTAAAATGTTCTTATAAAATATGGTAAGTTTTCTTGGAGAAAATTTATTGAAAAAGTTTTTAAAAGGTGTTAAAATGACCTTTTGGGAAAGTTAGTGTTAAAAGAATTATGTATTTTATAAATATGTTAATGATACGCCAGAATTATATATTTTATAAATGTACCAGATATGTTTATGAAATATAAGTGTGGATATTATTTTCGTAGATTCTCCGTGTGAAATATTAGTTTATTTTATTCCGTGTGCTTTGTACGTACACGTATTTTAGATATTTCACACATTTGAATATGGGTCAACGGTATACACGTTATTCAAGAGTTTTTAGAAACGAGAATTTCACGTGTTGACGTAAACATTCTATTTTTCCTGTTGTTTTTCGCGCGACTCGACTTTGGAACGTGTGATTACGGTGATAATATGAATTGCGTTTAATAATTGATAATGTAACTATCTTGAATAAATTCTCACGCGACCAAATTGCGGGTTCGCCGATAAATTGTTAAAGAATGAACGTGATTCGCCGTATAGCTACATATTTCAAAGACCAATTAAAATTTACAGCGTGTTCATTGCAAGTTAAAATTCACCCGTACTTCGTCCGAGTTGTAAATAATAAAACGTTGCAGGAATTAATGCATGACGCTCGCTAGTGGCATCGCTTTGAATTAATTAGACCTTTTTAATTCTATTTTTATTGATGACACGCCCCCCTTCGTGCCATGTAAAAATTTACACATTCCGATAATTAACGATAACGTCCGATGGAATGTGGCACGACATCAGATTCCTTCTCCCCAAAAAGCAACAAAAAAACACAACGAAATATCAACGATCATCTACGTCACGTACAATAAAATCAACGATACCCAGTAACTAAACAAAATATGCATTCTTATAAATAAAAGATCACACCTTTACCGCTTACAATTCTTTACATTCGTCGCTAAAATGTTTTCAAACCGTTTTCTTCAATTACCTATGCAAATGAACCGAGTAATTTCCAGTCAGTTTACCTAACTTCACGATCGTAAAACAAAAAATTTCACGCCTCAGCAAAATAATATATTCTAAATTTTTAAAAAGCATCTCACTAAGACGGTTTCCATAAATAAATTCTACAAACGCTAAACAATAAATTATTCCAAACACACTATACTCCACCAAAATCTATCATAACCATCACATACTAATAAAACACAACACAAACAACTCGTCCCAAGACTCGCGTGTTTACCTGGACAATTTTTCCCTTGTCGAAAATCTATGGGAGCTGTCGGTGGGAGGTGATGTGTGAAAGTGGGGTAGGTGGTGGAGGGCAGAGAGAGGGCATTAAATTGCCAGCTCCTGTCATAATCTGTCTCACCTCTGGCCAGTTAAACTTGGCTAATAATTCGCCAGATTGGCGCCGGCAGTAGGCATGCGCAACAAAAACCAATAACACTGGCTCTCGCCACTTACCCATACAGTGGCTGTACATCCAGCCATACCCTGTATTCGGCACCCCTGGTGGCCCACTACCACCACCACCACCACCATCACCATCACCATCACCATCACCACCATCACCCACCCGTTTCTCGCCCCCGTCGACCATGCCGACCACATTGCTGCTACAGCAGCAGTAGCAACACCCGTACCAACACCACTTTCGTATCATGACGATGTATATGTATATATGTGTGAATGTGTATGCCTATCCACGACGAGGAAGTGCATTCGCATAAATCCACTCCGAATGCCTAATGCCCGCTAGACGCCGATAGAGAGAGAATTTGTGTTTTATTTGGTCAACCCGGACGAATTTACTCGACACCAACGGGACGGGCGTGCGTGTAATTAATTGATCGCGATTGTTACGACGTCGTTTTGCCTGACGTTAAACGCCCTTGTAGAAATTTCGGCATGTCGGTTGTGTTCCTCTCATTTCATCTCGCCTCACCTCACGTCGCCTCACCTCTCTCGTCTCTCTTGTTTCTCTCGCTGGCAGGGACAGATGTCAAAATCGAGGATCGATGCGTGGTTCGCGGGCGATCAGAGATTGATGAATCATAACGACACGCCAGAATCCGGAAGTGACTGCGGGATATCGATAGATTTGTCGCGAAGCGATCGAGATTTGTTTTGTTTGCGTTTTGACAAAGATGGATAATTTTTATTTTTATTTTTATTTTTATTTTTATTTTTATTCTCATTTTCTTCGGAGGGTTTTTTTTTTATTTGTTGTTCTTGTTGTTGTCGTGTGATACGTTTCATTTGGTTGGACTAGGGGGAACAGCTATTAGCCGTGGGAACGATGTGAATTCAGAGCACTGAAGAGCTTTCGGGAAATTATTCAAATTGAATGTTGGAAATTGTAGATGGAGCGAATCAATTTTTTCTCGGGCCACTCATTCGGACGGAGTTTATCCAATTTAATTCTGAGGAGAGTTTAGCAACGGTTTGATTCACTAATGAAGGATGAATAAATTAATGTTTCAATTAGTTTCTTGTTTGCAACTGATAAATATAATTGTTTTAATAATTAGTTTTTACCAATTAGTGTAAATAATGGAATATGTCTAGTCTTTCGTTTGTTTCTCTCGTTCCGCGGACTTTCGACACGGAAGTTTCGATAATAATCAGAATATTTATTACGTACCGCATTATACAACGACAAATCTAATTTAACTTCGTTGATACCTATTTTTTATTTCTTTTTTTTTACGTTCTGTTTATTCTGACCTTAAAACGTATTAATAAATCAAACTAGATACAATGTGCGATCTCAAATGAACTGTACTACACTGCACGTACATATTTGCGCTAGGAATATTATATATATATAATATAATCGATACTTG
This sequence comes from Mimumesa dahlbomi, assembly GCA_917499265.3. Taxonomy (NCBI): domain Eukaryota; kingdom Metazoa; phylum Arthropoda; class Insecta; order Hymenoptera; family Crabronidae; genus Mimumesa; species Mimumesa dahlbomi. The sequence continues at coordinate 9,765,187 of OU824114.1, read as the reverse complement.
CTCTACTTATTTTGACCTTTCATTCAATCGCGTGAATTTTTCATGCCAAAAAATATACTCCAAACGTTTTTTCTACCCGGAAACTTTTCTATACCGTCGTAATTGCTTTACCAACCCAGCACCGCTAATTGCATTAAATAACAATATTATAATTTGTAGAGCGAATTGCTAGTTTTCAAGTAAACGTAAATATTTTCCACGAGGAAACTCACGGTAGAAATAAATTTGTGTTCCTTTACGGACCAAGTGTGCATGTCGATACACTTTTTCACAGAGAAATTACATTCAACGATTCGCGGAACGCGTATAATTAATTCTACGATTAAATAGAATCTAAAAACAAGAATACGCGAATTTCTATTTTCAAAATATCCGCTAATCTCAGATCTAGACAGATTAAGTTGTGTTTTGGTTTGATTTATTACCATATTTTTTATTATGCCGGCCGCGCGGCCGAACGGTTGATCGATAATCACTGTGTGAAATGTCTTTTATTTCTACGCGTTGGAATTTTTATGAACGATTCCAAGTTGCATTAATGTGCAGTATGGGTCTTCTTTTTTATTTTTTTTTTGCACAGCAATCCATTCTACCGAGAATACGCTGTAATGAATAGCAAATTTTGCATTCTTAATAAAGATTGATTATCTCTCGGCCGTTTGCGAAATAAAAGAATGAAAAAAAAAACACGAAAATTCATGAAAGCAACGCGCGAGCACGTTGTTTATCTTGTTTATTGCTGGAAACAACGTCGAACGAATTAAATTACATTTAAATAATATCCCGGCAACCGTTGTTCACCCGCCGGCGAACAAAACTGCGATACTGCCGGTCTAATTAATTCATTAACTTAATTGGAAGGCTAATAATTTAATTAAATATTTTGTTAATTATTTCGTTTCGCGATTCAATTATGCCTATTGTTTCACGGCCGAGCAACATTTTAATCGAGTAACGTTCAAACGAGGAGAACGGGCAAAACATCGGCGAACGAAAACCTCTTCCGCTCGACTTCGCACGCTCGAACACGGAATATTCCCGTTCGTAATAGAAAATTCGTGTAAACAAATCGATCCGCCGGCTTCTACAAGTTTTATGACTCATATCTGTACGAAGCTACCGCCTCGATGTTATATATATGGAAGTCACGCTTCTCAATAGGCGACTTTGCAAACATTGCATCGATTTTAATGCGTTACAAGTATACACCACAGCTATACATACATATACCTTCGATTCACTCTATACAAAGTAAGTACTGGTGAATTACACGGCAACGGACGTGGCAGAATATTTTCCGGCATTGTTTGAAATACAATTACCCATAATCTCCGCGGAACTACCAGACACTTTATTCGATTACACTCGCCGCGCCTTTCACTCGTTCATCACGGTTAAATAAATGTTGTAATCAATGTCCTGCAGGTACGTAGAATTTCAATCGAAATACTCGCGAAAATTATACCAAAATTATTTATTATTTATTCTTTGAACCGTATAATTGTTTCAAAGAATCATTGTTATACATGTTAATCCATTTATTCGTAATAAATAATGAAATAATGGTAAACAAAAATATTATATAAATATGAATACTCTATTTTCAAGAAAATTGTATTAAAGTCTATAGCATTTTTAAGAAAAACTCTCAAATTCTACGTCAAGAAGTAATCGATTTTATTTGGTATCTGCCACTCCACACAATCTTTGGCGAACACACACCATCCGTGTGACAGCAACCACAAAAGTATGGTTAGGCCAGCAGCCAGCATTGCCCGTCCCTTTGACTAGCGCCTTTTTTTAACGACAATCCACCAGCGACGAATATTTCAACCTTTGAACCGTCTCACACGACTGGCTCAATGTATGTATGTATGTATGTATACATATGGCAACGATGACTACATATTGGGCATGTTACACGTACACAAACTCGTGTGGGACCGGCTACAGTCACGTCGGGGATCGAAAAGGAAGTCGTCAGATGGTTGGCATTCGCTCGCTACATTTCCTGTTATTTACATTCGCGGCATAGTTTGTTATTTACCGCAACGAACAATAAGTACACACTGACAAAGTGTAAATATATGTATATATAAATGTATACATAGATATATATGTAGTTATAGGACGTTCCTGATAATATATTGTATTATTGTTGTTGAAAAACATTTTCAAAGCAAATATAGAAGAGAAATTCTACGGGCATTCAACATATTCCTGCGTTATCGATCGAGAGTTTAGCATCGAGTCAATTAAATTTTCATAGGCGAACGCAAACGGACTATTTACTCGTCCCGTAATTTCCTACGCGAAATTTAATATAGACTCACAACGAAATTCCATTTCACCCCGGGAGATATATGAGTTTGTTATTAAATGAAAAGTGTCCTAATTCGATTCTGCCGTTTTACCTTCCCCCAAAAAAATTAAAAAAAAAGCACACACACAAATTGAATAAAAAAAAAAGAAGAATCCAATTACATCGGTCGGACAGGGGGTCGTTATCAGCGAATTACGATATCCGTTAGAAATACACGTCGACGAAAAATCGCGGCCATTGTCCGCGTGATATTTATTTAAACATTGATCCGTCGGTCGAAATAAATTACCCCGTCGTTCGGCACGGTCCATTAGACTCGTTACGTACACGGTTTCATAAATCCCGTCCGAACGGTGAATCGGTAAATGTTTAATTAACCGACGCGGTGAAAATTTCCAATTCGCGGAGAATAATTTCTTTGATCCCCGTTCGTATATTTTTTTTCTTTTTTTTTTTTTCTGCCACTCGAGAACGTCCCATTCTTTCACCACCACCACCTATTCCTTTATTCCGCGGGAACGCGGTGTTTACTCGCGTTAATGACAATAGTAATAAGAGTAATAAGGATAACAACAGCCTCGTTACGTCTAAACGACGCCGACGATCACGTCGACGGGAAAGACCTTAGACGAGTAATGATAACGTCGGACGCAGCAGCAACGTTCGTTTATTCGCGTGTGATTCTTTCGTCCCCTGAAACTATGCTGATACCCCACATACACATACATAGACATATACACAGAGAAATATACCGGTATGTATACATATTACATGAACAAATCGAGACCAAAGGCTTATTATTTGAATGAAGTAAATTTGCCGGTAAGATGGACTAGAGTTTCCGGTCGTTTTTGCTACGAAGGAAGTTTAACGCTAGGAAATATCCGATTTCCAAATGAGAAGCGGGATGCGAGGAGTATGGGGACAGAATAATTATCTCCCGGCTTGTGTCTTCCTCCTCTACCGTTTTAGCTCTATCACTCTCTCGCTCTGATTACACGTGCAACTGCTGACAGGCCTGATAGGATTATTTATTGTTCCGCTTGAATGGCGCGAAATTAGGTTCGTGTAAATATGACGATAATAAACGGATCGGTAATTAGAGTGGGTACACTTTTATTTAGTATGGCAGATGTACGTTTGAGGAAATATGATGTGAATATTTGGTGCACAGTGTGGGACGCGTTTTAAAGTTTGTTAGAACTTTTTATAGAATGCATTAGAGGGAATTATTTATGTGATAATAGATGATCGATAAGTTGAGGACTGAAGCTAGGAATATTTTGTAATCTAGAAGTACAAGTGTAGTAGAAAATTACATTTCGTAAATTTGTTGAAAAATCTGGTTGTCTGTTAGGATAATTATAATAAATATAATAAATACAACGTTGTTAATTATTTGTAATTGGAAAAAGGGTGTGCTTTGCATTAAAGGTATCAGAATTACGTTGAATACAAACGTGGAAAACTATTTAAACACGATAAGCACGATTATAAAATGCCAGACGAAAATGATGTGGGAAAAAGAAAGGTCGGAGTGACGTATGTAGGTGTGAAAAGTGTGATAAGGTACGTGTACCATTATTTAAGAGCAGTCTTATTTCACCGCAAATTCTATCTCTAGAAGCTCGCTGAAACTTTCAGCGCGGTGGTGAAGTTAAGTTGTTTCTTTACTCATCAATTTTATACAAAGTTATTTGCTTGACCCACTTCCGGCGGCGTGGCAGGAACGAAAAACTTTATTTTTACATTTAATTATTTCTCGTTACTTATTTATAACAAATTTATATCGGAAGATTCGCGAGTTAAAAGTTCGTGGGAATGTTCCCTTATCAAAAGTTGAAACGTCGGCAATTACAATTCGGCTGGTTTTTTAAAGTAAGTACAGTTTCAGAACCTGAAGAGCAACAGAAAATATCTAATTAATTTCGCTAAACTTCCAAAACGAAATTGCCTCGTTCGAACTCATAAATCACCGGAATTATGATTGAAATTTCATCGATACGATTTTCACCATCGCGCAAAGCTACTTTCGTCGCTCCCCGAAAAATCGTACAAAACGAACGACGTTGTGACACAATAAATAATTCCGTTCTTTTATCCATCGACGTTAACGAATAATTACACCCATCTTTCATCAACAAAATTTCACTCGTCGACTATGTCATTCAATGAATTTCCGACTATGCAAACATAATCTAACCCGTATTACTCCTACGTACTGGCGGCCGGTTTGCTGGGAAGGCAATATGCATAATTTATCAGGAAATTGCCAACGAGCGGGTTTCTTTTCTTTTTTTATCCTCTCTTTGTCCCTCTAACCGGATACACTGTGTGTTTCCCTGGCAGTATAATATTTTTTTTCTCCTCTTCTTTACCTGGTCCCGCGCACTCGTCACATTAGAATAATTCAACCTAATAAATAAAACTCGCGGAATTCGCGTGCACGCGGTTGTTGTTCGCCGGTTGCCGAACGACGGGGAATTCGCAACGAAGGGGTGAACGGACCCTTAAGTCCGGTGTACAATGAAAAATCGCGCGATTAAGACCACCGCGACTAGATACAACGGATCCTTAAAACATTTCGCAGGTAAATCGAGCGTAACGCGAACCCACGAAAGTCTGAGTAATGTGACAAATCGCCGGCGATATTCTTAGAGTGGATTTTCCGTCGATTCGGTTATCCGGCTTACGTGCTTATCGTTTGATTGGCATACATCGGGGGGGGGGGATACGGGAAGGGGTGTGAGAATTAAGTAGAAGCTTTAACGGAGAAACAACGAGAGAGAGAGAGACTAAGTACGGTGGGAAAGATACAGAGAGGAATAGTAGGTGTATAATATTATTTTATCGATCCGGGGACAATTTATTTTTCGGAAGCTGCGATATGAGTTTCACTAAAGGGTTGTAAATATGACAGCGATATTGCGGAGCGTTTCACGGTGATAAAACGGCCGAAATAGAATCGTTCGACGACAAATTTTATTTCCCGTCGCATTAATACACCGTGTGCCGCAGGTTGCCGATAACCTTGGAAAAAGGGAAGTAACGAAACGCCATTATCCGGGGGGCTCGTAATATTTCTAAACATCATTTCCATATAATTTTGATGGTTTTTATGTAGAAGGTATAATTTCAATTTCAATTTCGCTATGAACAGAAAAAAAAGAAGAAAAGAATGTCGGATAATACAGAAAAATTCATACATATAGTGTATTTCGTTTTAAAACGTCTCTAAAACGGTCAACACGTAATCGCGGGAACAATAACAAACAGAAAAATAACACCGATACAATATAAGTATATATAGACGTAAATTAAAACAGCAAGAAACCTGTACAAACACTTTGCAATGACTCACCGAAAGAAACGACCATTAAAGTCACGAAACTGACGTCGTAGATCGTTCGTGACACGACTAAATATTCTCCGTTCAATGTATAAATTAACAACAACAACAACAACAACGACCATAATAATAATCAACACAACCGTTTCCTGATAACACTTCAACCGACTAGCGGTGTTCCCGGTGTTATCGAAAATTATAAGCGAAACAGCAGAACGAGAATTTTAATTAAAATTTCCACGTTGTGTAGAAATATTTTTCCACGTAACCAAGGGTGCAAGGGTGTAAGGGTGTAGTAGGGTGGTATCGGTGGACGGGTGGGTCACTCGGTTGCCGGGGGCAAATTGAAATTGCGACTTGGAGGCGAGACGGGGTGGGTGGTCGGCATGTTCCTTCAACTATTACAAGGTAACGAGGCTACTCGCTATCTTTTTTCGTTACGAGGAAAGTAAAATCGTTGTTGCGACTGATAAAGGTTACGCGCACGCGCGCAACGTCTCGACGTACATACACACGGCCGTAGGTACAACACCGTGTGTTTGTTGTGTGCGCATAAAAAGGGGGGAAGAAGGAGAGTGGGTGATGGAGAGTGAGAGAGAGAGAGAGAGAGAGAGAGAGGGAGAGAGAGGGGGGCCGCATTCCACACAGGCTAGCTGTACCTGCTGCACGTAATCACGCTCGAATAATTAATTGGCTTTATTCTGCCTTACTTAAGTTGGATTAAAAACATACCGGCAGATAACTCCCCGCCGCGAGAGAATATTCGATCGCGATTACACGAATACAAAATTGGAACACTTGCGCGCGCGCGTGTATTTTCTTTCACGGTATATACATACATACAGATATACATACATACATACACCGTTTGATTACGTTCGACATCTGAGGAGGGTGTGTGCGTATGTGTGTGTGTGTGTGTGTTTTTTTGTTGTTGTTTTTTGTTTCGCACGTACGGGATTGATTTAGAAAAAAAAGTGGGAATCTCGAACGATGGGAATGAAACGAATATTTATGGGATAAATGGAAATAGTAATTTTCGTTTTTCCTTTCATTCCCGGCGATATTGTCAAAGCTACAGAGGAATTAAATAAAATATTGCCCAGTTGTATTTCATGATTTCCAATTGCTTTTGATCCTTTCACGTTGCACGTTTCAAGGCAAATATATATTTCCCCGCAGACGCGGAAGCGATATTTTTGATTTTTCAAATGCAACCGAAACACACAATGCCGCGTGCCGTGTACCTAGCGTTGCGCTCCGGGATTTTTCGCAAAGTATTCAATCGCAAATGAATGCGAATAAAAATGCTACGTTTGTGCTTTTCATTAGTGGCAATCGATTCCCAGTCGACGGTTTGGAAACAAATATTCCCGGTGAATATAGAGCGATACGTTTGCGTTAGGAGTTTTCCTTCGGATTTCATTGGTCTTATTCGCGTCGTGTCAGCGTTTCAAGGAGTAACTTTTCAACGAATTCGGAGAAAAAATTCTTGGGGATAATGAAACTACGTTTCGCGGAACGACGTTTTCACGGAAAAAAAACAGGAATTCAATTTCCAGATAACTCGGATGGAAGAAATGACACGCTATATCGGACGCCACGGCGTAAGACAGTTCGTTCGTAATTAAATCTGTATAAAACAACCGTGAACGAAAGAATTGTCTATCAACTTTATCGTAATTAAAGAAAGAAAAATCACCCGCGACACCTTGAAACGAATGAAATTCGTTTGCACAGGTATTATATATTCTTGTTTATCACTGAATACGCTCGCATCGCAAATAATTACCGAACAAATGGAATGTAGATAGAAAATATTCTGTCAAATGAATTTCAATAAAATACATTTCCCGAAAACACGACCGATACCGATGAAATGTGTGCGAGCGACGCTGATCGTATATTTATTGCTCCTTTTGCATTAGCATTTCCACAATTTTGTATTTGAACGTTTCACCGGTGAAATTTTCGACAAGCAGCAACATAAAATGGAATAAAACATTCACGATGTAATTACATGATAAATGTTGTCTGAATAAAAAAAAATGGCAGCTTGTAGTACAATCCGTCGAGTATATTTTTGCCGGAATGAAAACTAGCTCACCTGTATCGTTACATTTATCGTCATTTCTTCGGAATTAAACGCGTAAGAGGGGCGGGGGAGACAGGGAAACAAAAATACAAGCGAAATATTTTCAAGATAATCACAAAAAACTAGATTACATAAACCGAGTAAGAAACGGAATTAAACCGGGATTTTATTATCATATTTCCGCCTCAGCCATTTTCGTCGTGCGTGACGCGAGATGAAATTTTGTTAATTTATTTCTGTGTTTTACGTTATACTTTTTGACAATTAATTAAAATTTAGTAACGCCCAGGCGCAATAAAATTCCAGTGCCGTACCGGCGACGGGCACGGCTTTTCCAGCGGGTGTTACGGATGAACGTGGACGAATCAATCGACTATACGTAACAATGTCAAACCTCCGGTTCCGTTACATCGATTTTCCTCGCATCCATTATCAAAATACTGTCCATCGGTAACCGGATCTCGTTTCGAACTTTTGTTTAACTAGCCAGAAAATTTTAATTTGTATTCCGCGTTTCGCAACGGTCTCGCATTTTCATTCTCTCCTTAAAACTCTGTCCAGGGATAAATAATTGAATATATACAATATAATAATATTGTATTTATATTATTTTCGACAAAAGAGGAAATAGAACAATACAAAATTATTATGGTGTTCCGAATTACCGTAGAAACGAATAACGTTGTTAAAATTACCGGGCATGAAATTCTGAAAGAAATCATTTTACTTTCTCATTTGTTTAGAGAATGTTTTCGCGTGCCGCCGTTGGCAAACGATGTTTATTCGTTTTTGGAGCGACAAAATATAATGGTTACTTTAGTAAATGGAACAAAAATGCATGGTTGGTTTGTTATTACTTTGAATCGATAAACGATGCGCACGAGGCGGACTGGTAAATCGAATCACGTTGCCCGGAATCATCCTGCTTTGCTGAACTCCGCAACAAATTGAAAGTAACGTTTTGAAATATTATTTTCAAGCGGTTTTTAAACTTTCACGGTGGGCTAACTCCCGAGTTAATCGGGGGAAATAAAGTTTCTATGCTTTTCAACGTTTGATTATTTGAGCAGTGCCGCGGCGAACGCTTTAAATAATAATAAAAAAAAACAGACAGAGAGAAACTACTTCTGCAGAACTATTTGTAATCGAGCAACAGTTGTACGACTGCAAAATGAATATTTTTTACCATATCGTAAACTCGGAAAGATTTAAAAAATAAAGCGACGCGAGGTGTATCCGTATTCAGTGTTTCTCATTAATTTATAATTCATTCTGTAAACCGTAATCAATTTAAAAGAAAAAAGAGTGTATTTACATGATAATGTATAATTAATATAAATTCCACAGTGTGATTTTCTCGTTGAGAAATCCTAACGTACCGCGATATATGTATATATTTTTTATTTTTATTTTTGTACGTTGCCCTATATTTGTGTTTCCCCAGCGTGGAAATCACGTTTCTAGGATAAACCCGCTGAGAACTGCACGGTTTAAAAATAAATCAATAATTTTCTACGATTTAGTAGAGTAACGGAGAATTTTAATCGAATTAGCGGCGGTATATTAGTCGCTCGTAAAAGTAACATTTTATCGTATTACGCCGGGATTGTATGTAGGAATAAGCATTAGGAAGCATGACAAGGTTACGTTCTAATACTGTCTGCAGGAATGACGTAATGAATAATGCATTCGCTGCTTTAAATGTTAGTTTCATGAAACGCGATACACGTATCACACGACCAGATGAAGATTAATCCGTTTCTGCTGTTATTGACGCAGGTATCACAAAGTGCCTTATGTTAATTAACATGATATTATTCTCAGAATCTGTCTGTGCAATTTAATTTGAAAAAAAAAATATCGAAAATAATAATCCTATTCTTTTTCCTTGACTGCGAACAATGATTCACAGCGTATATTCGACTGTCTGATGTTCGTTTAACGAGCAATCGATTCTTTTAAACGAAACCTGTAGAAATACGTAATATATTATTTCATATTTCAACAAAAAAAAAAGAAAATCATCTGTTCATCGGTACCTGTATCTATACGATTTAATTGCAGCGCAATGTTTCCGATAAAAACGACAAACAGCGAGGTGGATTGTTAAAATGGAATCTATGCAGAGGATAAAAAATAATCCGCGGAAATTCAATATTTTTAGCGATGTCCGAAACTATTTTTTTTTTTCTGTGTCGCATTCGCTCTGAAATTATTGCGACGAACAACGTATCGTACCAACGAACGAAACGAGTAAGAACCCTTTCTGGGTCCCGGAATAAATTAAAACGGGACGCCCTGCAGCTGTCGGATAAACATTGTGCCCCGATAGTCAAGATGAATCGAACTTTCCATTCGACCGAGTTCATCAATCACGTCAATTACACTCGACATAGCCGAATCGCGATAACTCGCGTGCATATGAAGCTAAAAATAAACAAGAGAGAAAATAAAAAAAAACCAACGAAATAACAGAAAATAGAACGGAAGGAACGAAATACTCCGGGTTCGCGTAATCGCAACGATAGAATCAAATGATACATACATATACATATACGTACGTACGTATGTATGTATACATATATTCATGACGTAATACCAACGCCTTTTCCGCGACGCGTTGTTACGAATAATAATTACGAATAGAAATAAATGCCTCCTCCGTAGAGATTTATTGTTCGCAAAGTAGGACCAAACAAATAAAAAGAAAAACATACACACGCACAATGAAAAAAAAAAATGTAAAAGAAAAAGAAGATCAACGTTGAGAGCAGTGTAATTACTAGCTACGCGTTTGCCTCTCCTCTTCTCGCACTTTCTTTCGTCACGTATTCTCTTACCCTCTGTTCCTCACTAATCGTCAGTGATTCCGTTTTCTTTTCTTTTAACAACGAGTTCTAAAAGAAAGCAGCAATTACGGACGATTTCTTGACTCGAGCATGAACGCGCGGACGCGAATAAACAGCGCTGAAAATAGAAATGCAAAAAGGGACGGAGCCGATAAGCATCCCGACGCCCTTCTACGTGAAGACGTCCCTTCTGTGTTGCTTTCGCTCTCTCTCTCTTTTTCTCTTTCTCTCTTTCTCTCCTTCTCTCTCTATCTCCTTCTCTCTCTGGCTCTTACTTTTCTCTACTTTTACTCCTGTCTCTCACGAGTTACCTTCCTTTTTTTTTCTGGAGCTACTGTAAATCCGTCGTAATGAAGAAATTCTTATTCATGCGGGACCGTAACAAACTCTTTTACCAGAATAAAAGTATGCTGATTCGGAAGAATAAACAGCGCTGATAACTCTCCGACTTAATGGACTGATTATTTCAGTAAAAATATTAGAGTCTACTTCGGTTTATTACGTGTTTTATACGTTTCTTTTTCTTCTTTTTTTTTTCCTTTTTTTTATACGTCGTTGTCAGTTTATGCATCTTCTTTTTCCTTTCATTCTCGCGACGGCACCGACGAGTTCTTCGCTTCGCTTTTATTGCACGCCGTTAATACTTAATTAACGCTCGAGTTGAACATTTATTTTGCTCATCGGATTCGCGGGAATAATTGTAACGTTTAGATGCCGTGAAACGTTGAAACTTGAAATTGTGAATCGCGTTAGAGATTTTTCTTGAAAGTGTGTCACGTTAATGAAACAGATTTTTACAAGGTGTATAAGAGTTGGGAATGAATGGTGTTTCCGAAAAGCAAGTTTGTAACGGAATCCTCTGGTTTGCTTTTTAGAAAACAAATACATACATACATACATAGAACTGTAACAGATAAAGGAGTCTGAACGAGAAACGCGGGATTTTTATCGCGAAGTTGCCGCTGAAAATTTAACGCGGCAGTTATTTATTCACTTAAAAGAAGTCACGTTAAAGCAACTTTCCGGACACCCTGCATATTTAATTAGCTGAACAATTCGAGTAACTGAATGTAGTTTTGACTGCTCGCAACTCTTCTAATTAGTAAATTCAACGGAACTTTCTTGTCGGTGAAAAAGCAAATAACATTCGTAGCTGCACGCGTCAGAAAAATCTGTTCCCATTGAAACACACGATGGGAGAGTGGTATCTCGAACATCGGTAAAAATATTCAAACACTTACTGATAAATTTCAAAAACTAAAGAAGCCGAACAAAAAATGGAGTGAAACAGCCTTTACCACAACACGGACGAGAACCATTGCAAAAAACATTTCTCGTTAGAATGAGAAAAAAACACGGGGGATCTAATTAAAATTTCCACCAAAAATGTGGGTACATCAATATTAATTGACAAACGAACGTTAAGTCACTTTCGAACTAAATTCCACACTGGCCAACTTCAACTAAACTCCATTTAATTACGTCTCCGAATATATCCAGTTGAATTAAATTTTCACTCAACTCCATGTATCCTTCGAGAACTTCAACCCGGGCAGATTAAATTACTCGCGTCTTTATTTCCCTTGAAAGAAATTGATCTCATAAATTACTTTATCGTCGATACACACAATGGCGTGGGTGGTATCACGCATGAAAAAAAATACGAAAAAAAGAAGAAGAAAATCGCGCGATACATCGTGGAAAATGAAATTCCATGACCCGACGTGAGAAACGGAACCCATAGGCAGCGCTCATCGCACGGCCCTTTCAAAATAACCGGGCTGTAAACAGTGAAAATGACGAGCGAAGGGGTGTGCTTAATTGACAATGTCTCGATAGTGAAACAGGCCAACCCCAAAATCCACCCTAACATCGAGCGAGGGGTTGGCCGTGTCCTTTCAGCCCCTCGAGCATTTTTACATCTGGCACTGTATTTTACAACCTCTGCTCGATTAACCTTTATTCTTATTTAAATACAATCCGCTCTCTTTTTCTCCCTTTTGTCTTTTATTATTAAACGCGCGTTAATCAGCGACGAATGAAAATCGCGACCGCGTCAAATCGAACGTTCAATTATCGCGAAACGTATTGATGCTTCTGTTAAATAAATAAATAAGGGGATTATGGAATTTTTGGAAAATTCTCGGCTTTGAGATTCGTTCTTACGTGCGAGTAACTCGTAAAGTGGTAATTTTAATTGAGACAAGTTAAACGGGTCATCGAGTTTCCGAGAGCGATCTCTTTTTTTTCTCTCTCTCTCTCTCGGATTATGCACACATCATTTATCGCCATTTAAAAGGTACGTATGTATGTATGTATATATGTACCTGTATGGAGGTGAAATATAAACCAAAATTCTCGTAAATCCTGGTTAAAATATCGGAAGAAGAATATATACAGAGGGAATAACAAATAGAAGACAGTAACTGCTATTCACGATAACAGTTCTACGTGGTAAAAGTCATTAACTGAGTAAACGAGTACACGCTACTTAATAACGTGTTACCGGAGTGCTGAATATTTTACGCCGATGCCCGTAGTGAGAGAGAGAGAGACAAAAAAAAGAGTGTATTCGATTACTCGGATGAGAGATTTGCTTATATTTCAATGACAAAACAGGAAGAAAAAACGCGTCGCCTTTCTCTTGCGTTATTCAAATCAGTTTTTTTTTAACGCGAGGTGAAGAAATATCTTCAATGAAAAATAACGCGATGCTAAAACTAAATAGCGTGTTAACTTCGAACAGTATGTTAAAAAAAATATATAATACGCGCTAATAGGAGATTTTTTGTTAAGTTCCAGAAGGCTTTTAATATCCGATAAATCGATTACTTTCGTAAAATGAAATTCCTTTTAAATTAACATGCTGGCCTTAAATAGATAAAGCGATGGAATGCCATTAAATGTCTTTTGATTCGCCGGAAATTGGATCAAAAACTATTTTCAATGGGAAAAACGATTTCATTTGTCAGCGGTTCTACGGTTGGAATCGATGGAACACTTGATTAGACGGCAATGCATATTAATAAATTTATGCAAACAGATTGGTGGCTGATGAATCCGAAGGGTAGGAAATTTTTTTACACATCCAGCATTAACGACGTAATTAAAATTACATATTATCTTCGATCAAAGCTACTTTTCGCGGTACAGTGAAAAAAAAAGTCGTTAGCATTGCCGTTGCAGGTTTATGTTCTTTTTATAACATGGGTAAATAAACTTGTGCCGTGAATACCTTAAATTCGACATTTTATTATTGTTTATTATGTTTCTACTTAGTCGGATGAAAAAAACGTTGATTTATCTGTAATGCTTTGTAAATATCAGCACAGGTGTATCTCGAATAGATTTTTTATTGACTGTTGTACGACCTTAATCGGTGAAACTCATAATATTACCGTCTCATAATTAATAGCGTACGGGAGAAACATGAAATGAATATTGAATTATAATTTCAGCCATCTAACACACTTTTTATACGGAATGCAATTAAAATGCAACGATAATTACACGACAATAAAGTCTGACAAAAGCAGCGTTATTAATAAACTCGAAAAATTCATTTCGCAAACAACTATTGACATTATCAAAGAAATACGTACTAAATAAATTCCATAGAACGTTGAAAATAATGTTAAACACGAATTTCAATGTTAAAATTAAAACAAGCAAGAAAAATACTATCCCAATAAAATCGCTCAACAAAAATTTGTGTAAATATTTGAAAATATTCCTCCCACCACGTTATTTCGAATAAAATATTATTCATTAGTATTCGGGACAAAAAACCAAATATTTTCCGCAGTCATCGAAGAGTTTCTAATAACACGTCCGACCCGACGGAATAACAGAAAGATGTCAGAAGGAATCCATAGAGCCGAAACGCGAAGTCACAAAAGGAAGCGATCGTTAAACGAGAAGTCATTAGCATACCCATTAGCATAATACAAGGTGAATTTGATTTCGAGTACACGAATGTTCCCTGCGCCTCTAACGTTTCGTACAGTGGTGCCCATGAAATATCGCGATAATAAACGCGTTATCACGAATATGATAATCCAGTTATTATAACACAGCATTAATTCTATTTAAACTTTACTTTTACGTTATCGCGTGTTCATCACACCGCGCGGCGATCACGAAGGGTTACGTCAACGGGACGGTGATTAGCATACTGCAAGTTTTCCATACTTATATAGTAGTCGAAAACAACGCGAGCGAGAAAAGAAAATGAGAATAGAAACCGCTCGAGTAGAGGACGGAGAACAACCATGGAAGAAATTAAAATCTAAAATACATTGACTAAAGAGAAGAAGAGAAACAGGAAAAGAAAGAAAAACGTATATATACATATACATACATATATACATAGATACGTCGAGGTGGAAACGATAAGACCGAAACACCGCAGGAGTCATTTGTTACCAACAGCGGTCGGTAGAGTAGAAACTGTTTTTGCTGCAAAGTTTACACACGTTCCACCACCATCTATTTTCCGTATACATACATACATACATACATAGTCGGCAAAAGGGTAGACGGAGAGAGGGGAATAAAGTTAAGAGTTGCCTTCGACAAATATCTTCTGACGTTCTCGTATAGAAAATTCCCTTTTAATTTCCTATTTTATCCCCACCCCAACCTTATAAGAGGAGTCGCGTACCGTCTCGTAGACGGCCTTTATTAACGTCGCTTTGACGATAAGTGGCCATTGACCGAATCTTAATCGCCCTACGTTCGAGTCTTATCTGAGTCGAAGGCATGAGCCGTAAACGGCCGCATAATTTCGGTGAACGATTCCTCGCCGGAAACATTGTCAATTTCAATTGCGATAAGGGGAAAATATTACTGACGGTCGTTTAATCATCGTCGTTTCGCTCCGTCGCGTTTTTTTTTTGTGGAACGGGAGAAAAAATCTGACGAATAGAAGAGATGCTGTTCGATCTTTTTTGCATTTTGGTATTACCACACGTGTTACAATGAATATTTTCGTAATAATCAAACATTCGCGTATAATCGCGGGAAACTTGGTGGTTTCCGACGCTCCGTTGTTTTGTGATGCAAATTTCAGCGAAGACGGAGATAAATTTTCGATAACGGGAGGTAAAGAAAAAATTAATAATAATAAAAACACTGTTCGTGCTTTATCTGACGGACACCGAGGAACGAGTCGTAAACCGTCGTTTATGATTTTGGTGATAATTACACGAGAATCAGTATTTTCATCGTTACATTGTGTTTTATAATATCATCTTGAGATTTTTGATAACGAGATCAATTTAGGCTAAAATAAAATTTAAGTAATTAGAGAATAGACGAATTAGTAGTTAATCGAAGAAACATGAATCTTGTAATTTGATGGATTAATAAATTTGAATGTAACTGGTAATTTGTAGAAAACTTGAGACACGTAGAAAGTTTTTAGCTACAATTAAGCTTCTCGATTTAATTACCTCGCATTTAATATTTGTTGAAATTTATCGACATGTCATATTCCACGTGTACGTGTATAAATTAAACCGTTATACCGCTGGTATACTCTTTTTAACTATTTTAAGCAGTATAAGTGCATCGTAATCACCGTTTTATGACACGGTCGTTAACGAGTGACTATTAATTACCATATTCTTACGAAGGCATTCTCCTTGTACAAATACTATTGTACTTTATCGAATTCTAGATAATTTTCCGGTTAACCGAAATTTCCAACGATGCGAGCAATTTTTCACGTTGTTGTTTCTCGTATTAAATACAAATGTTTGAACAAATATATACACCAACTGAAGTACTATTTCTGTTTCGCCGATAACACTTATTCAAAACAGCACAGAATCACCTACGTTGCAATACATAAGTGTATGTTAAGTGTAGCAACTTGTGCCGCGCATAAATAACCCAGGAAATAACAATTACTGCCGTCCTCGTAAATTATACTAACAGAAAAATGTGCGTGACTAATACCGCGGTGTTATTAAAATTACTCACCAACAAATATCTTAGTGTGAACGTTTCGAAGGTGAAAAAAAATACTCGATCACCGGAAAACATCGCAACGCAGAAATAAAAAACACGCTAAAAATTCAAACCACGCGAATTCCATTTTTCCCGAAAATATCAAATATTTCAAGTTCAACAAATTCCACAACAATTAAACTTCAAAACTTAAAAATCATGCCGTATAAAAATTCCAATACGCGATAACTACAATTCCTTAAATCTCCAAAATTACAAATTTCAAGACATAGAAATTTACTTATATACGCTAGAAAAATTCAAAAAAAATCAATGATCAGAATCTCCTAAGCATAGAAATTCCAAATCACAGATATTCGAACGTACGAAGATTCAAACTCTCCATAAATCACCAGAGTAAGTAATGTATCAAAGCGGAGAACTTCTAATCATTAGAAGCATTAGAATCTAATGCATAAAAGCAGCCCGACATAGTAATTTTCACCAAAGTCTGGTCAAAACGGTTTATCTTCCCGCCCTAATATCGTGTGGTTAAAGTTCGAAGGACTTACCTCTCCGTGCGAGTCCCTGCGGCCGTCCGGGGTGTTCTCGGGCAGGAAGTACAATCGCAGGGACGCCAAGGGCTGATTCGGGCCCCGGCTGTCCATCCACAGCAGCTGAAGCTCGCCAATGCTGACGAGGTCGGCATCGCTCCAGAGTTTCGTTAGGAAGAAACTGCCGAGACGAAGCACACGACCGTTTCCTATCCTTACCGCTTTGTAAAATGTATAAGGGCCGTGGCTGAAGCAAGCACCGCCCAATAACTGAAAACAGAAGAAATTATTCGTTAGAATTAATTTGCACCGTTTACGTATTAATTAAGTAACGATACATTGGTTTAATAAGGGTTAAATAAGTGTATCTGAATTTTGAGAGATAAGAATTAATAATAGTATTATTTGTAATACTTTATTGCTGGAAGATTGATTTTCTATAGAAAATGTTCTATATGAATTTTCTATATAAAAGAAAAATTTATTATATATATATTAAAATTAATATTAATTTAATATGCATATATTAATTTTCGTTCGATTCTAATAGTATTGTATCTTCTATCGCGTTGAAGAAATTCAAATAGATAGGTCCAGTGATAATGAGTGAAAATAATATTAAGGGAAGATTCAAGTTTATTGTAGACACTAAATATTTACGTAGATTTCAACTAATTATTAATTCCGATAATGCTCAATTCTTTAAATAAAAATCACATCCCATTAAAACACAGTGCCGAACGTGTCGAACGATCTGTAACAGTTTCCCTCGCATCGATCGGCAAGTTAACAAATTCGCTCGCTGCGTGATTAATTTAAACAGAAAAGACTGGTTTGAAAAACGCCGCGGTGTCCGAATATATTTATAAAAAAACCACTGTAATTCTGTAATGAAACCGCGGATACCGATAATATAAACAACGATAAACGGACTACTGGGATGCGCGGTAAAAAAACGGGGGAGGGGTGGGCAAAAAATAAAAACGAGCGGCATTCAAGCGAAAGCGTTCCGAAGATCGTCAATTATCGCACGTCCAGCGTGTAAATCGAACGTTAATTAATGTTTACACGAGTTTTAGGTGCGTGCCGTGACCATTCTGTTAATCCCACGGTGTTCATCGCTGTGACCGAAAAAAGAAAAAAATACCTATACATACGTATATACATACGTATGCGTATACATATACACATATATGCATATCCGTGTTGCGTTTAAAGTAACGAAAGCCCTCGCAAGTTGCCTTTTAAAATATCATCCCTCGCATTCCGTCTGCGCGGCGGTACACGAAAGGGCGGGGGATGCCGCAGAAATCCAAGGGTATGCCCTGTCAGAGTATTTGTAGCATGCCGCAGAGATGTGCGGGTGATACGTGCGCACACGCACGCATCCGCACGCATACTAATACAACCCGGGGGAGGGTTTGAATGCAACGCGGCCCTGGAAAAGGAAGGAAATTTGTACGGGGAAAGTGGCGCGGTATTCTCATACCTGCCAAGCTGTACGAGAAAAAGAGAGGGAAAACGTGGCAGGAAATATTGTATAGGTATATGTGTATGTATACATGTATGTATATGTATGTATGTAGGAGAGAATGGATGCTGAGCTTATGTACGTGAGCATCAGGAAAATCGTAATGAAAGTGATTAAGAAGTTTTATCGAAGTGTCGGGTTCGCGGAACGAAGTTTTCTGGATTTATTAAATCTTTGTTCTCGTTTCTGTGTGTATCGTAGCCTGTGTGATATATTGCCGTCGCCCGGCGAAAGACGATAGTGAAAGTGTGACGACTTTATTGCTGGAAGATTGATTTTCTATAGAAAATCTGTTTTATGAATTTTGCTATATAAAAGAAAAATTAATATAATCTACATAAATGAATATTAAAATTACGATACTTTAGAAATATTCTTAAATTTGAAACGGATTGAAAATCTAAGCTCAACAATTTAGAGTATTAGATACTTTGTATCGTTATGACTATCTTGTACGTTTAACGAGTAAATAGTAAGCAACTGGCATAATTATCGAATTGTATAATTCCGCGTCCCAAGCGCGTTGGCTAAATATGCAAATACGAAGAGCAATTCACATTTAACGCCACACAGCGGTGTCGCTAATAAATTCCGGTCTTTCGTTTGATCGAGCCTCGCTCATTTTAAACCGTGCACATCATCGTCATACACTAATATTATTAATACGAAATCACGTTGCCGCGTGTAACTCGGCGTATAAAATGTGAAAATATTCGCTCGAAAAGTCACACCGCAACGACTTCGTAAATGAATCCAGCGTAAAAAAATACCACAAAAAGCATCGAAAATGCAAAGCTATGGGCCAAGTACAAGAGAATGTTACATTGGAATAGGTTGTTCATTAACATAAACTGCATTTTACACAGGATTTGAAATCAATCAAATGTGAGCAAGTTTGATTGATTTCAAATCCTGTGTAAAATGCAGTTCATGGTAATGAGCAACCTATTCCAATGTAACATTCTCTTGTACTTGGCCCATAGCTTTGCATTTTCGATGCTTTTTGTGGATTCTTTCGTCATTTCCACAAATTTTTAGATATCGACCTGAATCTTTCACTGTCTTATTGGGCTTCGAATTCCGCGTCCAACACGTCCCGGATCGTTTTAATATCTCAATCATTGTGGAAATGGCGAGCAAATTACGAATATCACGAAAAATCGTCAAATTCAACCAGTTTTTTAGTCGGCATTCGCTCAATTTTTGAGATAGCCGTCTGAAACTTGTACCATTGTTTTAGTTGGGAAATTCTACGCCAGATCAATGTATAATAGTCGTACTTTTCGAAAATTTAATTTTTCGCAAAAATCTGAAGGGGGTAGGTCAGGATTTTTTGCGATTTTCGTAAATCGCTTGCCATTTCCACAATTTTTGAGATATTAAAATGATTCTTTCACTGGCCTATTCGGATTCGGATTCCGCGTCCAAAACGCCCCGGATCGTTTTAATAGCTCAAAAATTGTGGAAATACCAGGCGAATTACGAAAATCGCGAAAAATCCTGACCTACCCCCTTCAGATTTTTGCGAAAAATTAAATTTTCGAAAAGTACAACTATTATACATTGATCTGGCGTAGAATTTCCCAACTAAAACAATGGTACAAGTTTCAGACGGCTATCTCAAAAATTGAGCGAATGCCGACTAAAAAACTGGTTGAATTCTACGATTTTTCGCGATTTTCGTAATTCTTTCGTCATTTCCGCAAATTTTTAGATATCGACCTGAATCTTTCACTGTCTTATTGGGCTTCGAATTCCGCGTCCAACACGTCCCGGATCGTTTTAATATCTCAATCATTGTGGAAATGGCGAGCAAATTACGAATATCACGAAAAATCGTCAAATTCAACCAGTTTTTTAGTCGGCATTCGCTCAATTTTTGAGATAGCCGTCTGAAACTTGTACCATTGTTTTAGTTGGGAAATTCTACGCCAGATCAATGTATAATAGTCGTACTTTTCGAAAATTTAATTTTTCGCAAAAATCTGAAGGGGGTAGGTCAGGATTTTTTGCGATTTTCGTAAATCGCTTGCCATTTCCACAATTTTTGAGATATTAAAATGATTCTTTCACTGGCTTATTCGGATTCGGATTCCGCGTCCAAAACGCCCCGGATCGTTTTAATAGCTCAAAAATTGTGGAAATACCAGGCGAATTACGAAAATCGCGAAAAATCCTGACCTACCCCCTTCAGATTTTTGCGAAAAATTAAATTTTCGAAAAGTACAACTATTATACATTGTTCTGGCGTAGAATTTCCTAACTAAAACAATGGTACCAGTTTCAGACGGCTATCTCAAAAATTGAGCGAATGCCGACCAAAAAACTGTCATAATTTGACGATTTTTCGCGATTTTCATAGATCGCTCGCCATTCGCGCAATTTTCAAGATATAAAAATGATCGAATATGTTTCGAATGCGCATTCTGAACCTTAATTTTACGAAGCTTGATGTCAAAAACGTAACGTAACAAACATTTCTAATTTAATATGTTAACAATCTGGATGTGTGTGAGAGGAAATTTCATATACTAACATATATAAAATCCACGTTATCGCCAGAAAAATTATCTCGCATGGTATGAAACATATGTTAGGGTTTGACACCGGGCTGCGTGACAGGCTGAATATGGAGATGGAGATGGAGATGGAGATGGAGAAGGAGGAGAGGAAGAAGACGACGTTTCTTACAAAAACCTCGACTTTTTAGATCAAAATATCTCGCGATTGGCTTGATGGATCTTCTCGTAGTTAGGCTTAAATTACTCGGGTGGACGTCCCCTACAAGAATATCACCATAGTTTGGGGGAAATATGCGGATTTAATGCCGTTTGAATACCCCGAAAACCTCGATCTAATTCCTCCGGAAAAGAGTAGTTCAGGTCTACCAGTCGGGAACTCTTGTACTTGGCCCGAGTCAAGACCTTAACTCTTGATATAATACGCGAAAAGTTCGATAAAAACCTGCATTGTTAATTTCGTAACCATTTAATTGTTTAATGCCATAAGCATTAGTTAAAACTTGTATTTTTTTTTCTCTCTCTCTCTCTCTATCTTTCTCTCTTTCCCTGTTAATTAAAACACTAAATAAAACGTGCTCGAATCATGAATAGCATAAATTCCCACTGCGAAACAAAGTAGACAAAGCCCGGGGACACCGACGAGTATGTAAATTCATGCGAGGAGCGATAATCTCCGGGTACAAACGATTTCCTCGACAATAATTAAATTTTCCCCGGCGTTTCCTTTCTTAATTGGATTCTACGGTATCGAATACAATGGCCGTTTCGTGGCGACGCTTGCTTTTTTTTATCATCCGCCCGAAAGTCACTCGTTATTCGACAAGAAAAATGTTTATTATCCTTGTAAAGAAAGGAACAAAAAAAAAAAAACGGAGAACCAGAGAAAGAAAGAGAAAGAGAAACAGAAAGAGAGAGGGAGAGAGAGAGAGAGAGAGAAAGAGAGAGAAAATTCCGCAAACGAAAGGCCAAACGAACCATGCACACAGTACGTACAGTCCCCGACATAATTCCCAATGAGCTTCCTGTGCAAACGGCAAGGCGAGCAGCAGCAGCGGCTCACTCGCATTCACGTCTTTTATGTTCGCCTTCCTTTTTCTTTTTATTCCAAGATTCAACCGTCAACGTGCGTGATTAACGAAGCACGCGAGGGCAGCGATGCGGTTCTGTACAGTTCCGAATAAGCGGTAGAGAAGGCCCCGCCGGGAGTGCCGGCCGCGTCGTGAATTACGCGCATCAATCACGTGAAATCACTTCGACTCCCGAAATGTAAATTTCATTATTATTATTGTCTTGATCGTCGTGGTCTGCACGGTTATGCTGTGTGCTTGCTACGTATGGCAATGGCCAGGGATTTTTATTGTTTGTTTTATGTATTTAACACTAGAACTAGCGAGAGTTGATTCGGTAGATTTATAAACATTGGATAAATATGTTTGAAAGAAAGAAATAAAGGAGGATAGTAAATTGATCGGTTTAATTATGTATATATAGAAACATGGTTGTGAAGAATTTTAGAAATCGCAGTATTATAAATTTAAGCGATTCTTAGAAGAATTTCGAAAGCAGTTATTTTGACTGTCTTGGTAGTTCTAGTGTTAAAAAAAAGAAAGAAGTGTGTGTGTGTGTTTTTTTGTTATATTTGTATTATTATATTTTGTTGTTACTTTATAGTAGTCATGGTAGATATAAATTAATATTATCGTCGACCGTCGGCAGTTTAATTAATTTGACATTTTATCGGGCGGCATGCGAGGCTTTTATTATTGTTATTGTCATCGGTCGATTGAAATTACGCGCGGAAGCTATGTAATTACATGTTGGTATTGTTTTGTGTGTACATTGTATCGTTGCGCGATCGGGCAACGTAAGGCGGACGATGTATAATTGCGGATAATTAAAATATTGCCCGATGCAGAGAATACACTGGCTATTCTTGGGCTGTAAATAATTTCACTCGGTGAAATGAAACAGTGAAGTTTAGACCGGCTATTTCTTATACGATCGATGATATATTTCCCATTCTTAGCCTCCGACTGCCTGTCAGTTTTATTTGACTTTCAAAATTTAATTTCGGTAAAAGCTTCGCGTTATTGAAGGAAAAAAATATATATGTATATATATACTCCGTCGACCGGGGAACACTTTGCCATCCTCGATAAAATGACATTTTCATAATCACTGATCGCGATGTATCATAGGTAAAATATATATGGGGCGTACGACGATCTCTCTCTATTCTCAGTTAGTGGCACGGTGACGAACGTAGAAATTAATTAACACAGTTATGATTCACCCGGTGGATATTAAAAACGAATGAAATTTACATTTTACATTCATTATCTACTAATTATCTCTGTCACCAAAAGAAACCGTCATCGTTACACCATACCGTAAACACGTGAGTCTAATTAGCAAATGAGTTCGCTGGAAAGATTTTAAAAAAGGAACCAAAAAACACACTCACACACACAACCACACACATACAAAAAGAAATCCGTTCAGTTTACTCTAAAAATCTATAAAATCATTTTCGCCGGTGTTGACAAACTCGAAACCCCTTCCTCCCGCGCTTTTTGATTATTTTCAACCGTGTACTCTCATTCTCGCCGCCGAATGAAAAAGATTTACCTTTTCCTCGAGTCTCGGCTAGTCGGGGAAGTTAATACGAACGCAAACATCGCGGCATATCGAATTGCAAATGCGATGTCCCGTGCTTTCACGGCAATGAAAAAGATTGCCATCGTAATTCAGAATATCCAATAGCAAACCAACTGAAAAAGAAAAACGCGTCGACTGCGTGTCTCTCTCTCTCTCTCTCTCTCTCTCTCTCTCTCTCTCTCTCTCTCTCTGACCCGCTGTTGCCTTTAACCGGCGGACTGTACAGGCGTCTGCTTTGCAACGAGAGCTTGTCCATTACTTCCTTTGCTTTATTTATACGGGCGATTTGAAATTGAACGGATTTGGAGGTAAAAGCGACATGAAAGATTCGAAAATTTATGACTGCGCACATTCTTTTTCCCCCACGTTCTCCTTCTCCTCTCCTCTCTTCCTCCTCTCTATGTCTCCCCCCCCCCCCCATGAACTTCTGGGCCGTCGGTACGGCTCGTAAAATATGCATTTGCTTAATTAAGAAACGGGATAACATAGTGACCGTACGGCTCCGCGGTATCAAAAGGAAATGAATTGATAACATCCGCGTTAAATGATAATTAGAAGAAGACGAAGAAGAAGAAGAAAAAATAAAAAGAATCAAGGAAAATCGGGACGAACAACAACAATGTCGTATTATTTAATCGGAGTCCCTTCTGTTACGAGTACACAGCGAGAGATAGATTGTTAAGAGGCAAAATAAAATGGAGGAAAAAAAAATAGAAAAAGAAGGCAATTACTTCGTTAACTCTAATACCTTAATGAGATAGTTATTTTCTACTACGATTGTATCGGGCCTAATTGCCGGCTATGGCAATCCGACAAATAATATCTTCTTAACATGGCATTATCCGCTTACGGATCCTTTAACAATACTTTTTTTTATCCTCGTTCGAATGTATCCTTCGATGATTCAATATTATAACAACAACAATACTAATAATAATAATAATAATAATAGTAATAATAATATAAGAGCGAGTTAAATTAAGATAATAATCGTTGCACGAAATTGCTCGCCATTACGGAAACCGTGGAAGCATTTCGCGAACATCTCGCTCTCGCTTATCAATCGCGAGGGTCCCCACCGTTACATAATTGAATCAATAAATGTATATAAACGGTAGCCGGCGAATGAGTGTCACTGCCATAACTATTTCCAATGTTTTAAGGGTACAGTCGCGGCCAAGAGTTTCATCGGCCAAGACAGGGTCGGCCACCAATGATATTTATAGCGTTAATCTCGTTTCTCTGCCACAGCTGCATTGCCTGCAAAAACCCCACCGCCATTGATATCGCAATTGCATCTACCGCGGCACGATTTTTTTTTCTGATTTTTTTTTTGTTCTTCTTGTTTTACCCTATTTTTTTGTTATTTTTCCGCCGTTCTATTCGTCCGCGTAGTCACTCCATTCTGCGTGGATTTTCGTGCTGCGTTTCTACCTTTATTATTTACCGCACACACACACGTACACACACGCACACATAGGTGTACGCACACATACACATATATTCCAATTACATTCCGTATCAGCCCTGCCAAATATTTCTCTTTGGCAGCGAGCGACGAGCCATGTATTATTCAGCGGGCATTGTCGATGATCCATCGGAAAACATTTTATTATGTATATAAATATTAGGACCGCTTTATTATTTATTCCCGGTGTTAGTAGTTATCTTCGACGCCTTCGTTCGGTCGCTCCGGTGGACCGTTAAATACGATCTCCCACGGCTGAAATATGAATCGCTAATGCGGGAAACGGACTCCATAAACTTGCGAGTGAAATTTTCGGAAAATTTACTAACGCTCGCTGGCTATTCCAACGACGTTTGTGGAATTCCTGCCATTCGACGGACGAAAACTCGACGTACTCTTAATTGCCGGTGTTTCTATCGTTTTCGGAAATATAACACGGAAAAAAGAAAGTCGAGTGCGAGAATAAAGTGCTGAAGTCTGGATTCTCGACGGCATTGTCAGCAAATGTTGCCAAGTATTAATGTAAATCTTGAATATGCGCTGATGTTTCGTTAAACACGAATAATCGCACGTAAGTATAATGCACTTAACTCGAGTACACTGAGTAATTTGCAATTGCACGGAAAAAAAATTGTGAAGTTTAGTCAACGAATTATGAAGCAGTTTTAACTTAAATATTTTCGCTGTTTTTATTTATTTTTTAATTTTTTTTTTACTGTGGACTCACTCTTTTCAAACGTCACTGTATTTATATTTCCAACTGTATACGAAAAAAAATCGAAACAACCAGTTACAAATGCGTCGCGTGTAACGAAAAATTGATTTAAACTCCAACGCAAACGTTCCGGCTGAAACTTTTCGCTAAATTAATTGCGGATGCTTTCGAAAAGAACACAACGAAATCCCGATCGTGTAATAATATTGCTACAACCAACGCTTATAATATTTTCATCCATTTCCTCCTTTCAGAGATAGCAAATAACTTTGCATAAAGTTAATGAGTAAAAAAGAAAAGAGGAAAAGAAAAAAACAACAAGCCGCTCGACTCCACGCTAAAAATTTCAATGAGCCCGTAGAGGTAGAATTTACGGTGAAATGAAGTTCTGCTTTCACACAGTCCTAAATCTATCTATTGAGAGAGGGAGAGAAAGAACGAAAGAGCGAGAGAGAGAGAAAGAGAGAAAGAGAGAACGTATGAAACACGGAAAACATTTCGCAATCCCATTTTCACTCGCGTTTCGTTTCGTTTTTCCCCCCCGAAAACTAATGTCGCTCCGTTTCATTTTTCTAATCGGCCAATTTACGGTTTCCGGCCAAAATCGAATCACGAGAACGAACGACAGAGAGAAAAATAATAAACAGAAAACCAGTGGGGAGGAGGGGAGGGGAACGGTATATTAAAAAAAAAAGAAAAAAAACCCCGTTGAAATAGTGGCGAGAGGTAGAATTATTATTCCACGTAGAAATACTACTAACTACAAATGGAATATCGTCTCATTTCTGTAATTGCTCTTCGGGGAACTGGTTTCCAAGAGCAGGACGACGCTAATCGCATGAAGAAGCAAGCCGAAGCCAGTATACATCTGCGAATTCCTGCCTCTCGCCGGGCGTGGGATAACTCAAAAGTATTAAATATAGATTAACCGGCGGTGGTATAATTCTTTTTCCGTCGGTATTAACTCCGCGAAGATAATTATTATTATCCGTCTTATAATAACGTGACGTTGTTTTGATTTCTTTCCCCGTCCTATCTCTCTCTCTGTGATCCACTTTATTTTTTTTTATTTCTCATCTCTATTTTTTCCTGTTTCCTCATTTATTTTGTGTTGATTTCTTCTTCTTCTTCTCTTTTCCCCTCCTTTTTTTTATTTCTTTATTTCCCTTTATTTTCCTCGTACGAGTAACGCGTAACATTCTGTTCGGTGTGTATCTGCAGCTTTATGTAATAGCCGTTGCCTGTTTTTCTCTTGCACATTCGAGGCGATGTTGGATGAGAGACAGAGAGGGAATTGAGGGAGGAGGAGAGGAGGGGAGGAAGAGGAGAGAAAAAAAAATCCACCGCGTAACATTTTAAGGCCACGCAGAGGAATATTATATGTAGCACGTTCTCGTAACGCGGAATTGCGAATTTTCTTTCTCTCTTCATATAAATTACCCTCCGCATTGTGGGACATGTATTCCGTACGTACATACGTGTGTATAAATACATGGACACGTACACACGTGTGCGAGTGTGCCTCGTCGTGTGCTGTATTGTGTACGTATCCGCGTTTATATTGTACATTTTGACTCGTTATCATCCAGATGTTCTCGTCGATCACGGAAACGAAAATATTGATCGGTTCCAGTCACGTTTTTTTACACGATCGGCTTATTTTATAACGAAAATCATCGCCAAGCTTTGTCCCGCGATTAATTATCGCTACGCAATGGGAAATTACTAAAATTAACATGCAAATTGAGCTATAAATAAAAAGCCGATTGAAAATAAACAAGGCAGAACCGATTAATAATCAGGAAGACGAAACTGTGCGATTGTGTTGACGTATCCTTGATACGCATTACATGTATACGCCGCGAGATAGGTAAAAACATTTTTGAAACAGGTTTGTGTGTACCTTCGTTGTCGATTAAATGTAATAAACAATCGGACGCGCGCGGATTTCAGATAAAATAAATAAAAACGTAACGGAAGTCGATCTGTAAAAATGAAATCCAGATTATTAATAATAACTATTTCATTCTTGGCGTACAGCTTTTTCTACTAATGCTGAAAATACAATTCTGGCGAAAGGCACGCGACATTTGATTTTGGACTGCAATCAACGGCCGTTAGAAAAATTAAAAATGTGGAATGAGAACATTCCACTCGCAAAAGAATGTGAAACCTCCCCACCCGTTCAATTTTAATGAAACTTGGCAGGTTTGCGGAGGAAATGAAAATAGTTCTGACGTGTATTTCGTTGTTTTTGTTGATATTCTCTTTTAGGGGTCAAAACCACTTTTCAAAGTTATATCCCCCACCTATACGTACACTATATCGAATCCTATAAACAACTTTACGAATTTTTAACGAACAACGAAAATACGTTAAATAATTCCGCGATTCAATCTCGAAATATGAATATTAATGAAAAGAAGAAAACCACTAAAAATTATTTTCGTTCTCTCCAGCATCATGCCAAGATTTACTACAATCAGGGGAGGGGGGGGGGGAAGGTAATGAATATTCTTTGTCGATCACTGTATTCACGGAAATATTGCACTGGCTGTTTCACGAGATATATCAAGTTTTATTTAAAACCCGTGGAACCTTTGCCGAGATAATATTTTTTTAACTCACACAAAAATGACAGAGGTCTGGATCTGACAATGGAAAATATATTATTATTGTCTAAAACAAAAAAAGGAGAGAGAGAGAGAGAGAAAGAGAGGGGGGAGGAGTATCTTTTTCCAGGTGCATTGTTTCAGTTTTTGCAACAACAATTCCTATTATTTTCGCGTCAGGCCAATGTGTAACGTGAATTATTCACAGCTGCATAGCTATCGTTTGTAAAAATATAAAAACTCTCCGTTGTAATTATGAGAAAGCAATGGATGAAAACTGAATGCGGTCTCGATTTTTAATTCTCAACGTGGTACCGACGTACCGAAGGAAACATTCCCACTTAATTACGTGTACAAAGTGATTCGTTATAATTGAAACGGCTTGCCGATGGAAAATGACCAACTCGCACCTTACCGTGTAATTACACGGAAATCCGTGCAAGAATGAACAAAAAAAGAAGAAGAAATAAAACGTACGCAACCGGTTCCAACGTTTCCGTTCGTCGACAAAAAAAAGAAACAGAAGAAATTCTTCGAATCACGTCTAATATTTGATTACCACCGACGATGCGTTACATAATTAACACCCATACGAATAATAAACTGTCACTTTCTCCTCTAATTAAAAAAAAACACACATACCACAAAAAAACATTCCTATTTAAAAGAACAATCAAACTCCGTTCCTAAAAAATAATAATTATACGTTTAATTACCATCGTAACGTCGCTCAACTGACACTTATTACCTGTAAACCGATAAATTTACTCATTTCGAACCGTCGCGGAGAAAAACACCGAACGGAGCCAAGCGGCAACGAAAGGAAAAACGAGCCGTGCGCACCCAAGGGATCGAAAAAAAGATGGGATATGGGGCAATGCCCCCCCATCCCCCTTTTTCCATCGTCATTGTATACCCTCGCCGCGTGTAATCGCATATATACGAAAGCTGTCCAAGCCCTCCCGTAGTCCCGGTCCCTCTCGATCTCTCTTTTTCCATTTTCCCTCCTTGTTACTGTGTCCGTATCCCACCGCCTATCTGTCTCTCTTCCCGATCGTCTCTCCTCCCGTAGTCCCGAGTCCCATCTCTCTCTTTCTTCCCCCACCGGCTGAATGAGTTTTACTAACCACTTTAAAGCTGCCATCACAACGAGTGACTCACCTCAGAGACGTTAAGGGACGGTGCACAAGCGACACTATCTTTTATGAGCAACGTGGGCGGGGAACGATAAATCGAGGGGAATTATTTATTGTGTATTTCTGTGTAGTTACACAGTGTTTCTTCCATTGATTTATTCATTTACGGTAGAATAGGTAAGATGAGAGGGAACGGTGAAGGAGGAATTAAAGAGAATTGTGATAAGGTATTTTGTATAAATTTGTTTGAATATTTTGATACTTTCAAGATGATTAGATTAATATTCATATTTGTATGGAAAGACGGGAATATATTAGTAGATAATTTTTTTCAAACGATATTTAGCGTATTAAAAAGAATTATTTGATATTTACAATTCTACTGTGTTATTATTTATGTTACCTTTTTTTTTTGTCGTCGATGCTGATATTTAAACGTGTTCGCTCTGGTGACTGTTTTTTTTTTACATTCGCGTTTCGCGGGTCGCGTAAAGTTATAAATCAACGAGATTTATTATTTACATTCGCACGGGTTTATTCGTATTTCGAGGGGAACCGAATGAAAATTTCCACTAACTTGGGACGGTTTAAAGTGCATTCTCAGGTCGTTGTCAGAAGTGAATACTTAAATATTAGGTTTGCCGAGTAACGAACCAACATTTTTCGAACTACGAGAAACACCGGCGGTTACCGTCGATGGAAAACTTTTTCAGATGGGTTTATTGCATAGAACGGGCACATGGTTTTCCCGAGGAAATCTACCGTTCACCGAATGATTTATTCCGTTCCGGCAATCAATACCGAGGCTTAAAAAAAAAACGCGCAACCGGTGTGGTTCCTCGCTCGCGGAAAAATTATATTTTTTACCTCGCATTACTCCAAACGGGAACGATTTACTCTATAATTTTCCGTATAATTTCCCCGGCTAATACAATCGGTCGATGTAATATAATCCCACCAAATATGATTTTAACAATATTCGCCAAATAAGATCCTCTCGGATTGAAATCGAACTAAACTTTCCATCGTTTTACATAATTAAATTGTTCCGACGTAACAAACATTCGGAATTATCATATTACTACCACGTATCGAATAACATTCTGATTTATAAATTTCAAACAGCAATCAACGTCCGTTGAAGATTTCCTCGTTTCTCTCGGCCGCGAAATTTTTTCATTAGACTCTAAATTGCTTCTAAGTCTCCACGGGTAAGTAATATTATTAGCGAAATGTCACTGGCACTCCGTTGAAACTCTCTCGCACACGTGTTCCGTCTCCGTTCACATATACATACATGTATCCATACATATTATCAAATATTCTCCATTACCATGGATAAATTACAGTAATTACACGGCAACCAAACGAACCAAAAAAAATTCCATTGCCAAACGTGCGTCGTCTCCGCGCGTAAAGTCCAAGTGGATCCAACCCTCGCGTAGATATTCATTTTTTTTTCATTTTTTTTTTATTTTCTCCTTTCGATCCCCATTCACATCCAGATTTCCGTTACAACGGGCAAACAAGTGTGGCTCCTTGTGAGTTAGCCTTTAGGCTGCACGTGCACACACGTCGACGCGGAGGGTCCTATGCGTGTTTTTCCTCCCCGCGGTGCGTGTCTGTGTGTATGTATGTACATACATACATACATACACGCACACCGTCTATATAACGGTGTGCACGTGTGCGCGTTAGTGAGTCAACACAAGGGAACGAGGGACCCTCACCGATAGAACGAGCGGTCTCGAATACACATACAGAGAAACGCGGGGAATTTGACTCAGGTACCTACCTACCTTACGCACACATACACACGTATACACACATACATTGCGGTAACGCGAATCAACGGATAGGCACACTTGACTCGTCAGCGTATCACCTCACCGAGCACTTGCAGGCATTTAAAGATTCCATTCCAACGTTTCGACCAGCGCGGAAATGAACCGTGCGAAACAAAGTGACATCCTCGGCGTTCTTTCTGTTATTTGTTCTTTCTTTTTGTTTGTTTGTTTGTATTTTTCTTGTCGTTGTTCCTAGCGTACGCTTTTTTCTCCCCCCACCGCCACCACCACCCCCACCACGAGGTCGGTCGTTTGTTTCTTTCGAACGAGTCAACGTTTGTATGGCGAGATTCGAAAGAGAGTTGGGATAAACTTGAGGTGAATCGGTGATTCGAGGAACATGGTAACTTCGAAAACTTAGTTTCCCCGTGGGAATCGGGGAGGGGGGGGGGGGAGGGAGGGGAGAACTGATTTCCCCGGGAATAGTGTGTATGGTAAATGATTTTCCTGCGTTCTGTTTTATTCTCGTTTGTTTGTTTGTTTGTTTGTTTGTTTGTTTCGCGTTATATGGGTCGGGGAGTAATTTTTGTAGACGAAGGTGAAATTTATCGCGTGTCGCTTCCTCCGTCGTGAAACTTCGGCGAAGCGGGTTTTAAAGCGTCGGCGTATGTATCGTGGGAATTTAAACGGAGGTTGACAATTATGTAAGAGACAATTTATGTAACTTTTTAAACTCTTCCGCTATCTGTCAGAATGAATTCTGACGAAGTCGCGAATATATCAACAACTTTGCGCCGTGATAATGTACGAAATTAGATAACTCCGTGTTACGCGTGACGAAAGTTGGGAAATAACTTGCAAGTGAATCTAGCAGCCGGGAAAATGTTGCCGGGGTGTTCGATGGAACAAGACATTCCTCGCTTCGAATATCGCTACTCCAAAAACATTAAATAACAAATTCAAATAATTCCTTAAAAAGACCAAAAAAACACACTTTAACGAATAGCTACAAAATATTCGATAAAATAAAAGATTCTTCTCTTCCAATATCCCTACTCCAAAATAACACAAAACAAAACATTCTCAACTTCCAATATTATTCATCGAAAATTAATAACGCCACAAATAACATACCCGGTTAGATATTTTGAAAATCAGATTTATCAAAACGATGACCGATTTTTACCCATAGGTTGTACCAAATTTCAGAATTAAAAGTTTCATGGGACCGTCATGGTGCCCCGCGGAAATCAACCGTACGAACCGAAGTGACAACCCGCGCTTCCTCCCTTCCTTTTTCTTCTTTTTTTTCACATTCCCTTGTATCATGTTCCCTTTTCTGTCCCTGCCCTTTCGTCCGTTTCTTGCCGAACCGTAGAGACCGAACGAACCGTTCGCTTCGTTTTCGGATTATTATTACCCTGGCGCAGGGTCAGCGTCGTTATTATTCCGGCGGTAGGTTCTCGTTACAGGACAAACGGAAGTTTACGGCCACTAAAACGATATTCGGGAGCAAAGACTGGGAAAAAGATTGTGATTTTCGGCGAGCTGTCGACGAGAGTCGTGCTAGGGCCTCTTGTCCGATCAGAAGTCACCTTGGAGATGGCTCCCAAAATGGAACCGGTTCCCAGGATGTATAATTGGGTCCCGGTTTAGCTGGGCCCTCTTTGAAAATGATCACTGTTTATTTCCATCATCGACGCCGATTCGAATAGAAAAAAAAAGCAAACAAATTGAAACTTTTCAGTGCAGTTATCGTATCGTTGATGTGTAGACATTTCGAAGTGTTATTTAGTGAGTTATCGGATCTGTTATCGGTGTGTAATTCGTGGCGATGATGAATGAATGATATCAAGGACGGCTCGAGTTGTCCAACGATTATCC
Organism: Mimumesa dahlbomi; assembly: GCA_917499265.3. NCBI lineage: Eukaryota > Metazoa > Arthropoda > Insecta > Hymenoptera > Crabronidae > Mimumesa > Mimumesa dahlbomi. The sequence goes on along the minus strand of OU824114.1, from coordinate 9,731,752 downwards.
AGAGGATCAATCGTCGCCGTAATAAATAAGATTATAAATTATTGAGAAGCGACCTTTCGCTGAATTACGAATGCAAAGGTTCGAGGAAATGAGATCATTATGGAATCGATAATTGAGAGTCGCCGGATGCTAAGAATAGGAGACATCATCGAATTGAAAACAAAAAAAGAAATGTATGTCATAGTATATTTTCTATTGTAAATTTTCTGGCACTTATAAATTCGTTTTCTTTACCGTAAGATTTCCTCTTTCGGAGAAACGTACATTTTTATCGAAGACTTTCGATATTTAAACGAACGAAGGGAACGAGAAAACATTTTTTTACTCCGATCGAACGCGAGAGCTATGATTTCGATATATATTATTTCCAAAGAAAATACCATTTCAAATAAGTACCGAAGAAACATCCGGATTTTTTCCCCAAATCAACGTGGAAGACTTTTGCGCCATTTATTTCGCGTTTAATCTGAGAATCAAAACGGCGCGGGATAAAGGCGAAATCAAAGAATCCCGGTCTTTCAAGTGAAATTACAAAAGAAACGCGAATGAATCCCTTGACTCTGCAAAAGGAGAAACAGCGCCCGATGAAAGTGCTGCCTCAACGATGAATTTCATCCGAAAACATTAACGAGAAAAGCAACAGAAATTCGTAGCAAATAAATTTTCACCTTACAGCAGGGCCGGTTCAATTTTAACGTGGCCACGGGTCTTAAAACTAAAACCTCGCTAATTTTTGAGAGATAAAAAACCCACCCGTCGACGTTTAGGAAAAACCACGGTATCATTTACAATTCTCGGAATTTCTCGAGAAACTCTGGTGGACGGATAAGACTTGATATTTCCGGGAGGATGGATTTCTCAGCATCGTCTGGCACCGCTGTCTACGTGGCACTTTTTGAAACGCACGCTACAAAGAAACGGTTCTCACACTCCCGTAACGACCGGCGAGTTCGTAAATCGTGAATTACTATCTTTATTAAACTTCATCGCGGCTTCTTACCCGGTCGCGGTATGCAACTAATTGCGCTTTGAACTAATTTCAAATGATTTACGTACGGCTCGTTCAAAGTCCTCGGTAATTCCCCGTCTTTTGCGTTCGTGTGTGTGTGTGTGTGTGTTTTTTTTCTCCCTCTGCTAATTAATTATTTACAGACCAAGGCACTAGAGAAATAATTTAATCTTTTCAAGCTGAACGTGTATTATAATGTAATAATGACTTCAAAGTGTATTTTCATAGTTTTTTTTTTTCACTCGAAGTGCTTGCTTTTTAGTGGAAAGATCCGGCAGGTATTTATGTGCTCGTAATCCCGGTGTATAATTAATGAATCGCTAAGAAATTTAAATTCAATTTCAAAGACAACGGGGACATAATAAAACAGGCGAAACTAGGATAGTCATGTTTCTATATTTTTTATTCGGCGATTGAATATTATGTTTGCGATTCGGAGTACCGTATAAAATTCGTATTAATAAAACTACCGAGAGTAAACAACGGAAAACAAAAACACACACACACAATACTAAAAGCATTGGATAATAACGAATGGATCGAAATGGGAAACGAGAACGAACGACACGGAATGAGAGTTTATATTCGTTGAACGAGAATCTAAAATGCAAGCAATTATAAAGCCGGCCGGATGAACAAATCAAATTATTTGGATTACGGCGATACGATTTAGATGGCGTGATAAAATCTTATATCAGAATAAAACACCTCGACGCTGCCGGTGGAACTCGCTTCAATTAAAGCGACGTTTGAAGTTCGCTTTGATCCAAAATAATTTCGCTCTCGCCGCGCGGAGGAGAATGCGGCGACCAACACTTTTACGCTTTCCAATCAATTATTTGTAGAATACAGCGCTTATCGCGTCGTCATATCGAATCGATCGGATAATAATAAAAAAAAGAGGTTCGCACGGATCGACGAAATGCATACCGAGGCACGAAACATAGAAATTATGAACAAACGCTGGGATAACAGACGTTTATTATTCGACAAAACGAAAATTTTGATACTCGAACGACTATAAAAATGTCGAATAAACAAATTAAATTGTTTAAGCCTACGCCCTTTAAGTTACGCCTACTGCTGCATCGAATAAATCGAATGAAAAAGAAAACGAAAAAAAACTTACAAAAAAAATTATTAAACGAAATCAATCGACACCAATCTTCCCCGCTTGTTGTTAGATAATCATGGAATATTATAAAATTAATCGCGATTACGACACGACGCGTTTGAATACATATATACAAAACGGCTAATTAAAAATTCAACAAAATTTCAACACTCAATTCCCCGAGTCGTAAAATGACTTATCGTGCTGATAAAAGAAAAATCTACATATAACGTACGTAGTTAATATTCGAACTTAATGTAATTTATTATTACATTTACACGAGACACTCGGGAAAATTGTCTACGCACCTATACGCAATTTCGCGTTAGATAACGCAACGTGCTTTTACAGTCTCTGTTTCCCAATCGCGCGCAATCAGTAAACGTCAGGAAGGGGAGAATAAGGCAAAGCACGCATGCGCACCTACACACTGATACGCACGCCACGTTCGTGTTATAGATCCAATATCGTATTATTATTAAATCCTGGCGCAAGAAATATATTGCTGAACGCTCCAAAGAATTCAGGTTATTTCGCAACGTACGATTTTAATTTATTCGCTTCGTTTATCGATAACTTTGCCCCTTTTCTTTTAGCTTTTAGTATTCTTCTCGACCTTATATTAACCACTTTCCAGTTTATTTTTTTTTCCCTCCCCATATAGATGGTCCAACGAAGATCACGGGTTTTTGCTTTATTTTTTGATTACATGGTGCAGTGGACGCTTATCGACAACGTGTGCGTCTCCCTGTGTGTTGCGTTGTTTCTTCACACAACCGCTGTACGGTTAACTTTTTTTTCGTAGTTCATAAAAAATCAGCATACTTAACTTCCTTATTTAATGGTTTTGTTTTTCTTTTCCAACGTACGAACGGTATAGTAGTAGATTATATAAAGAAGAAGGAAAAAAGTGCTATCTCTGAATTTTGTGGAAGACGTAATTTTTCCGGAAGACGTAAGAATGCGACGAGAATAGAAAACGTCTGGTTTTCTTTAGTTAATATTATTGATCCGCGAACGTCTCTCCGGATACTTGGAAAATAACAGTTTCGAGTCTCATCGTTTGCTTTATTGATTTACTATTCTCTTGGCGTGCAGAAAATGCTGACTACCACACAGACTGAAGATATTTCATGACACGAAGTTTTAATGCATCTGATTCCGTTTATCGATAACGCGATTCTCTACGGTGGGTATACATTAATATTATTGGCTTTTGATTATCTTTCGCGATATTCGCGAGATAACGGATCGAAATTCTGATAGTTTCTGTGTTTATTTGATATTGACACTCGACAGACTGGTAAGTTAAGTACTGCTTGGATGTGTGATCGAATAAAAAAAAAACTTTCAATTCGATTTTACATAATTAATTCGTTCCTATAAAGAACCGACGTTAGAAGATATTGATTAACGCGTCGGTTCTTCGATGGTTATTATTTTATCGTACTCGTATCGTTTTTTTTAATCAATTCACAAAGATAACGTTATTTTTAAGATACTGAATTTCTAAACGTTTCGAAATATTATCATGGATTCGTTCTTTCAACGATCACGTTTTCAGAATTTCTCCGTGTACCCGAAATTCTGCATTAAAATTCCGCTCGTTTTTCTATTTAATTGTTATTAAATCATGTCGAAAGGAATCTAGTAGTGTATGTACAATACACGTTCGAAAGAATGTAGGTTATTTCGTGACGCGCGAGTTTAATGCATTCGCTCTGTTTATTTATAGCTATTTTTCGTCATTACATAAGCTTAACAATCATTTGTCATTTCCAGAGGTGAATCCGAGACAATGTAGATTGAAATTACAATTCCGTTTCCTTCGAACTGTTATTAAAACTCCAGCGAAAATGGAGAAACTTATCATACCGGATACATTAATAAATGGCTATTATTTCCAATCGTTTTAACTCCGTTAATTAATGTCTTTTCGTTTCCACGTTAAAATTATCATTTTTGATCGGCGATAAAAAAATTCAAATTATCGTTTAACACATCGTTGTAACAACGATACGAAAACTGTGTCACGACATTTTTGTTTTCCAATCTCTCTCGGATTCCAATCTCCCCCACATTTAATTTGCAATAATCACAATTAATTTCCAACGTTCTATCAAGCGGAAAACTTACGTTCCCTGATGTGTGTATCTACGAAAATATTTTTCGTTTGCTTTTAGGAATGACATCTTAATGAAACTGAAAAAAACACAACACAAACACACACAACTTTCACTTCGATATTCGAAGACTTCCTAACACGTTATTATTTTTTTATCGCTGTTTGGTATTGGCGAAACGCTGATACCGCTGTTTACTAAATACGTCGAAAATTACCAAGTCATGGAATTATCGATTACGTACATACATACATACATACATTCATACGTCGGAGTTACTCTGTATTCGTATTACAGGAGAATTGTCCCGCGAGATTGTTTAAATCGCATGAATTCAACTTCCTGCAGGCATCGCTCGGCTATTATTGCACAATCGACGATGATTTCATTCGTCCATTTCAGTGCCTTCATCCGTTGTCGGGCTTAATTTATATAATCGTTCGTTATTTTTCATTCTTTTCACGATGCGGAGATTAATCTGCTCTTGTCTCATCCGAGCCGAACCGTTTTCTGCCTGCATTCTCCGTTGGGGGTGTATCCCATATTTCTACCACCAATTCCGATTCGATACAATTTTTCCCAAAGACAGCACTCGCTGGTCGTTCTCATCAATTTCTATTTAAATAATAGCCCGAGTAATTTTTCAATTCGTCCAACCGACGGGTTTTTTACACGAATTATTATATATTCTCGGAGCAATTGAAATTTTGCGGGGAATTTAGGTCATGGAAAATAGTATTTACTTTGGCAAAATTGACACGACGAAAATAATTTAATTGTTTCAGTAAAGTATCGGAGGGAAAGCGTAGATTCGCAATGTAGAATTTCTTTTCGCACATTTTCGGCGAATGAAAATTATCTCCGCATATTTCGGTTCGCGATGATATTCCGTTGACAATAGCCCCGCGCAATTTCTAAACACCAACGCGTCCTACGAATCGTGAACTATTTGTTTTCATTTTCCTGCGAGTTCTCCGATCCACTATTATTTGCCATATAAAGTGGAGTGAAAACTGTATTCCCCGTAGGTTGTTCGAATAAAATTGCATTCCATGCAGGGTAACGAAAAAAAATCCCCCGAAAAACACACGCACACACAGCAATTGAACAATGGATAAATAATGTCGCGTGTCTCATCGAATAAACGAAACAAATTTTCCTTTAAAAAACGAATATCTTTCGTCTCCGTAGATTATCCGAGTGAAAATGTTGCCGTGTTAGTTAGAAATAAATAATCGTTTAAAACTTTTCGAAATCCGATCGAAAACAACAACAACAAAAAAACAACGAGAGAAAGAAGTAAAAAAATGTACCGCTGCGAGGCCGGCTTATCAATTTGCTTGTCAGCTTTTCCCGTCGCCCGTTTCCGAAATGCGAACAAATTCATGCGTGCGAAACATGTTCGTGAAAATGCCGCATAAGTGAAAGTAACTGGTCACCCGCGTACCAAACAACATACTACGACTGATTGGATTGCGGATTACAAACTTTTTAATATCCGGTTATTCTTAAGACCGGACATACACTTGTACGTACATAGATGTATGTATGTATGTATGTATGTACATATGTTACGGATAAAACTTCGACTATCGACCGGTAACGTGAAGTGCGGAATCGATAGATATTACCGGTATGTGAATTACACGAATATTTGTACGTCTATTACGCAAAAGGTACGGCTATAGCAATTTTTCGAATAGCTGGAATATTTGGTCTGAATGGATGGTACAGATGTAATATTTGAGAAATATGATATCGGTCTAATAGAACGCGGTGAACTGGTTTGCTATTTCCATGTTATATCGGACGACCGTAAAAATGTTGTCACAATTGAAAGGTTACATATATCGTCCGGGAAAGTGAACCATATTTCGTTCGAACCATTATAAAATTTAATCATCCGTACTAACGAAAAATCTAGGGAAAAACTACGAAAAATCTGGCAATCATAATTTTCTAAACACATACCATTAGAATATACACACATACACAAAAATTCATCTCGTCCAAATTAATCAACCAAGCGTTTTAAATACCTGTATCGTTTAATGGAAACCATCACGCCATTCAATTACGCGGATAATCGGAAAGAAGACAAAAAAAATACTGAATCGCGGCGGTTTCGAAAAAAATTGTCACCGCTCCTTCGTCAATATTTCAGTATGAAAATTATAAATATTCAGCGGCATTGATATCCGACGGTTCAATAACAAGTACTTCGGCGCTTTCAGCCCCCGGACGATATTCCGAGGGACAAAAAAAAAAAGCGGTCAGTTTCAATGCCATTAAAAAATACCAACTTCCACTCTTACGGATACTCTTCCGGCCATATTCCGCAACTGGATTATGAATATTCAGTGACCGGATACCCCCGTACAACGATAGTCGAATACTCCCGGCCCCGACGCAAAGGTTTTCCACCAGCTTCAAAAACATCGAGGCAAGGAGCGGGAACACGAAGGAGATAGTAGGTGAAAAAGGGAGAAAATACGGGGATAGGTGGTGGCGCGCGGTAACAGAGGGTGGAGAAGCGACACAGAGAGACAAAAAGGGGCTCTATGAAAGCTGGTGTGTCTAAGTGCACGTGTATACGTATGTGTGTGTGTGTGTGTGTGGCGCCCAGCACACTTGGGACGGCCTGTTAAATAAGCTGACACTCAAAAAGTGGGCGGCTGACAGTACGAAGGGAGTCGCGCGAAATCACAAATCCCCGGAGGCGCTTTTGTAATAACTTTAGAGTGTGGTTTGAAGAAATTAATCGCAATGCTGTTCAGAGAGATCGAAAATGCACGGTTTTACGGATTTCCGTATGCCACGGGGAAGAGATTCAAATTTTCTTGAGCACGTGGCGACGAATTTGTATTTTTGTTGTTGTTGACTGCTTGTAAACGATGTTGTTTTCCCTTTTTCCTCTCGCGGGTGAAAAATCTGATCGTGTTTTATGCAATCAAATTTATGCACATGTTTACTAAAATTTGTGTAGCGTCCTCTTTTTTCTTTTTTTTTATGAGTGCTCTTTATCTCTCTAGGCTAGAAGTTTGTCGGTGTATTTTAGAACGACTCTTGTAACGTTGACACCGAATAATTTTTGTACGAAGCTCCCCGGTGGAAGGAAATCTCTCGCGTGTGATACACGAAATTTTTCAAACGCACTTTACTATTCGCGCGATTGATAAAGACGAATATGTATTAGGTAACGATCTATTACGTAAAAAGGAAACTTAAATCATTATTTTTCAATAAATATTGAATGAATTTTCTTGTTTTTTGCGGAATACATTCCACCAGCTCTAGGAATTTTATGAATAACAAATTACACGTGTTCACGAAAAAAAATAACGCATTTGTTTTCGAAGCTCTTCATATAGATGCAGAAAAACATATGATACGTATACATGTGTAACACGGTTCGCCGTTGAATAAAACTGTTCGCGCTGTCAGATAAAAGAATAATACAATTCAACAGAAAACGTTCAACAAAATGCGTCATCTCTATCATGTCGGTAAATATACAACTACGTTGACTATGACGCCCGCACAAATGATCGGAGAATACGTCCGACACATTTTACAGAATTAATTGCCGCGGAACCCAGAACAAAACAAATAAAATATATATAATATATATATAGAAAAATTGCGGTGTAATAAGAAAATAAAGAATATTCTTCGCATGGGTGGTATAAAACAGCCTATAAATAACGAAAATCGAGGACTTTCGAGATATTACTGACACCGAACTAAAAAGCCAACAAATAGCTGGTATCTTTCATAAAGCATTATTAATTCCCCCGATAACGCGGTATCTTTTATTCATGGAGTAAAAGTGTCGATAAAGCACGGACTCGGAGCTCGTTCTACACCTAATTTTCTATCGAACCGAAGAAACAACGTGAGCAACACGCATTCGCGACCTCCGCCCTTTCTCCGCGCATTACTGTGCGCGACAAGAAACGATTTCCCGCCTGGTTCACACACGAATACATACATGTACATATACATATAGAGAGAGAGACACGCGCACACACGCACGCGCTACGTCGACGTTGCGGAATTTCATCGCGATCCTCAAATAAGAGTCGCTTAGTTGCAGTATTCAGAAAAGCTGAACGCACCACACGCGTGCATTCTATTCTACAGGGCGAATTATCAACGTACATACAATGTACATATACTATACGTTACGATACGACGCGACGTAACGTGAAAAAGAAGGAAATATTTGACAAATATTTACACAACCGAACGCACACAGATAAGAATCGTATGAAATATTTTTGGAAATTTAGTCGAATCTAGCTCGTGTAACGTTCGGAGTTATGAAACGTTGACGGTAAAAATATAGGAGAAAGGTGAACGAAAAAAGAGAGCGTTGAAAAAAAAAAGAAGTGTCGTCCGAATTTACCGGAAAGTCAACGGTGACTCTATTTCCCGAATTTCCAAGTAAATTGAATGTTTGAATTCGATTGAGCTTTCGACCGTCCCCGCGTACATTTGCCACTTCTAATCAGAGGTAATTTTAATCGAATAACACGCTGAATAATTAACAAGTAAATAAAAACTGTCCCGCTAGAAATTACGTGGATAAATTCTAATCCCGGTTGCGAGTGTGGTGTGTGTACACACACACACAGAGACACACACACGTACGCACACGCTCGTGGGAAATATTTGCACTCCTCTCAAATGAGCAAACCAGTGACTGTACAGGGACGTGTTTAGGAGAATACATTAATAAATAGACTCGAATGTATACGTAGCAATACATACATACATACATTCATACGTGCATACACACACATAGATGTGTCGTGCGTGAAACATAATCGATGGAATAGCAAACGGAGGATAGAGTGTTTTTTTCTTATTTGACTCGTTTTTTTTTTACCCCAACGAGGCAATATAAGTTTCGATATTTTACCGGCTGGAAAACGGCAATTACTTTTAATACGTGTCAACATGGACGTGCACGAAGATAATCACAACTGTCATAGGCATACAGAGGAGATAAGTTATCGCTGGTAACTCGATTCATTCGTAGGTGAATACGCTACACACAGACGGCATACTTTTTTTATGACGCGATCATTATAAATGACGTGGAAATTATGATTCGCTTATAGTTACTTTATCGTTTTTTGCAATTTAAAGAGAAACGTGTAACAAAAAAAAGGGGGAGGTCGGCCGATCGTTACGCGTAATTATAAATGAAAGTTTAAATTGATTTTCTTCGGAAATAAAGCTTTATAGTTAGACTGGCAAATTTTAACAGGTCATTACGAAGGCTTGGACTTTTTTCTTTCTAATTAACATAAAGATTATAACGAACTTTTTCCACGTTGCACCGTGCAAGTCAGGGAGTTCGGAAGAAAAGCTGATTTGAATAAAGAAACAGCCTAAATCCGGAAGTTATACGTTGTTTCTCTATGACTTGAAAATTTTAGTTAGCCGAAAGTGAACACCGGCGTACTCGTAAAGAAAAGAATTCACGGACGGAGCACGATCACGGTTGTAAAATCACAAGAGAGAACCCGCCTTCTATTTTATAATGGATTCTTTTTCACAAAAAACTCAACAAACGTCCAATAAAACATCGTTAAGATACCGGAACAAAAAGGTATACACAATTTTCCCAATAATTTTATAAACGATAAAAGTAAACTTCGCTGTGAAACTCATCGAAAGAATAATAACGATAATGATTTAAAAATGAAATTAGGGTAATAAATTTCGCATTACGCGTTCAAATATTCCGGAACCCCGAGTGAATAATTACTTACATCATCAAACTGCGATTATAATCTGCGCACGGGAAAAATCTCGAAATATATGCACATGTAATAAATTTTACCCTTAACGAGCTCGAAACTCGTGCCAGCAAATTAGCTTTTAGCTTTGTTTTTGCAAACCGTCGAGCCCGCGCGAGCGCCGGGAAAATTAACAATTCAATATCACCGCTCGCGAATCTGTCCCGGCGGTGACAACAATAGGCGACAAGAACACGTATATAACGCGAATTATTTTACCGTATCGTCTCCGCAGTTTATTACGTTCCTCTGCATCAAAGACGATCCCGTGATTCTCACCGAATGATTTATACACTTCATAAAGAGAACGAAAAAACTGAAACTAATGAATAATCTAAACTAACCGCGGATTAATTTCCACAATGATACAGAGTAATCGATAAATATCATTTCGATCTTGAATAATTAAAAAAAAAAAACATAATAATCGATCATCGCTTGGAAAAATAAATTAAGTCTCAACGTGGGACTTATCTATCGATCTACATCGATGATTTTACAATTCCTTGAAATAATCAGCCGCAGAATCGCCTGCTACATATTACAAATACAAAAATCAATCGACCAAATCACTCGTAGTAACTCGCTGAAAAATACTATAATACTTTCCGCCTAGTATAAAATATTATTTTCACGTTTACCCGAAAGTGGGCCCTTCGTCTCACGTGGGTCAGCTATGTGAAATGGTAAAACGTTTCAATAGGAATCCGGTTTCGTTCCCGTTTTCATTCAGGTATCGACTTCCCGCGATCGTTTCGTCTAGTGTCATCGTCGTTCGATGACTTCCTACGGGTTAACGAGTGAGACAAAGAGAGACAGAGAGAGAGAACGAGAGAGAGAGAGAGTTACGGGAGTTTCGCCACTCTCGATCGCCGATTCCCGCAATCGATCACGGCGGTCCACCTGCGGGGCCCGGTGACAGGAGGCCCGGTTGCAGGCAATCGCGGCTGTTTATCAGGAAGCGTATTATTTAAAAAGCTTGTATCTTGATAAACCGCGTATCTCGACCTCTAGCACAATCACACGACGCCAGGTAGTTGTCCAAGTGTGTGTATAGGTGTGTAGGTGTGCGGTCGCGGAACCGGTTTCCACGACGTGAGAATCGAAAAGAAAATTTCGATAATGGTTATTTACGCTGATGCGGTCTATTCAGGCGTTTTCCAGGAGAATCATGTTTATTCGATTAATTAGAAATTCCTCCCTCCCTTGCTCCCTGCGATGATAAGTTAAGGAGGAAAGAATAAATTCCGTAGTGGTCATACTGTGATAAAATGTTACGGAAAAATAATAATAGTGTGTATACATATACATATATATGTGTGTGTATGTATATATCGATAATAATTATTTGGTTTGGTAATTCCTGCTGGACGACTTTATAGAACGCTTATCTAGTCATTTAGAAATTCCGCGGACGTCCGATGAGCCAGGGAGATAATAATCTATGTCGCGGGGCAAACCGCGATGCAATCGCGTTAAAGTATTATACGCGGATGTTAATTATCGTAGGTGATTCTTTTATTTTTTTATTGAAATTTTTTTGTTTCGACTCACACATTCGATTCGAATCGATTCCTCGCGCGCGAGTAAACAATATCACATTTCTCACGTATTTTCCGTAGGATAACGAACGAGGAAATAATAAAGTACGAGAATTAATGCAAAATCGGACAAAAGAGCCGTAACACCGGCGGGGGAAACTAAATGGCAAAATGATTTATAACGAGGTTTTCATTAATACATTTCGTAAATCTACGGGCGCACGAATAACAGACTAACCGTGATTCCGTATAAACGCATTGAAATTAATGAAAAATAATTTATCCGTGATACGCGCCCGTATAATACACGAATACCCGGGAAAATTTATAATTCCGCTGACGTAAATCGTGATTCGAAATACGACAAAAGCATAAGGCCGCGTAAAAAAAAATAAAACACACGCGCGCGCACACACAAATACACACACAGTACACCGGGCCAGCTTTCCCTTTGCAGGAAGTTGCCACAATAATAGAATGCATTTTCCATTTGTCCAATTCCCAGCAGTAATTACATCGGACCTCTCTATCGGGTTTGCCACTCCACCGCCGCTTCGAGTTCAATCCCTTCCCCACCTACCCGCCCCTCTCATCCATCCCCACCAAAACCATGACCCGAACCCACGGAGGGCAAAAATTGCTTCTGTACACATTTTCGTCGAATTTGCCCACTTGGCCCATGGCTCGACAAAGTATCGAGGCTTACGATAAAAACGACCTTTGAGTATCGCTGTAAATTCTACGCTCATAGATCAATAATGAGGGGAAAAAGTAGCTGGTGTTTGAAGAGGTTTGTTGTAACTCGTTTCGCGAGAGTAGATGTAAATACTGCAATTATCAGGGGTTTTTCTTTGGATATTACAACGTGGATGAGTTGGAAAAAACTTTTTTTTTTAAATTTATTTACGTGTAGGTGTTAAATCAATGTAATTGAATATTTGTTTTGAAAATTGTAGGGAATAATTTGTTACTTTTGGTGGAACGTTTGATTTTGTTTTCGATTATGTTTTTTAAAGTCTTTTAAATGTGTTATAGTGTATCGTTGTAGAGAGTATTATTATTGTAAAAGTGAAACGCGATTAAATGGAACGTGTTTCTTTGTTACGTTGTACATACATTGTTGTTGTTTGTTATTCTGTTACGATGAAATAACGAAATTATAAATAGCAGTTACGTGACGGGTAGTTTTTTTCCGAAATTTTGTATGATAATGGAAAACATATTAGTTTGGTCAAAATTGCATTCAAACTCTCGGGCTGACGTGAAATATTAACGAACAACTCGTTCTCCTGTGATTTTGTATTTTTCATTTAAATTTATAATGTTTTACGTAGCAGAGAGAAATTATTATTTGAAATGATTTCGGATACAGCAGCTGTCGCTGCGACAGAATTACAATATAAATTGGTTTTTCAATCACATTTGAATTACGCTGCATATGACTGAAATTATTAAAAAACAAAAAGAAATACAATATGGCAAACATGTTAAAATTATTTTCCCCCGCGTTTCATTTCCCAAATGTAAATTTCCTCTTTAAAATTAGAAGATAAATAACTTTCGATATCTTTTTTTCAATCGAATCGATCATTCGCGAGATACGAATTTAAACGATAATTTGTTCATCTCTAAAAACATGATAAAAATAAAAGTTAATTATTTCTTCCGTGCCTCACATATATTTACCTGTGAAATTTAAATTCCACGACACGTCATTAATCACCACTCGGTAAGACGACTATACGCGGCTTAAATTCTCCAAATTCGTCATCAAATGTATAATTAGACGGTTCTCCGATGATGACACATTATTAATGTTAATACTAAATCGGGGAATCGAAACGGTTCGCATATGAACTGAAAATTACACAAATCTCGGAATACGTATCAGTCGAACTATTTCGATGTTAATGTAACCCACTTAAACGTCATTTATCGCTTATCAGTGAAACAATGAGCATTGATAAAGTCGCCGAGTGATTCCACATATTTTTTTTTAAATAACCGATAGACACTGGAATCTAAAACCCACGGGAAATATTTAATCAGATGCGATGTAATGTGACAAATGTATCCGAGTTGTCCGCAAACGTATTAAAAGAAATACATTGCTACATATTTCTCGTCCGCTCGTCTGACAATTTATCCTGGTATTTCCAGGTTACTCAGAAAAAGTGCAAAATAACGTAGAACCGCATGCATGAAAAATACTGAATATTACAATAAAGTTTCCCGGGCTTTTCCATTCTTCCAATTAGTAACTGTACTATTAGATTTCAACGTAGGAATTAATTACGAGCACGATAACGTTATTCAAAATCTTTACAACTTTCGTATGTTGTAAGAGAAAGGAATGCAAAAGAAAAAAATCTGTACTCTCGCCGGATTTCCGACATCGAAGTTTGTTTCACATTTTTCGTAATTATTCCGCACGTTTTTTTTTTTATTTCACAACCACTATTAGGTTTCACTGTTGAATTTAATTACCCGCAGTAATACCAATTCAAAGTTAAACAAACTTCCGTGTTCCTTTTGAAAGAATGCAAAAGTAAAACATTGCATTTGTATTTTATTACGTTACTAACTAACTCACGAACATCGGACTACTTTACCGGACTGTGAACGGTAACAATTATTATCGGAAATATTATAAGTTAACCAAACGTCTTACGTTTTAGCCTGTGGAAATTTTTCTACAAATACTCGGCAGACTAGTAAATGAAAAGCAGAAGAATGCACATTGAAATACCGGTAGAGAGCTTTATGCAGTAGTTCCTTCTTACAGAAAATAATATAAAAAGCTTTCAACACAGTAACAGTAAAAATTCTATGTATTTAAGAGAGCCTGAAATTAAATTTTATTTGGAATGAATTCGCAAACAGCGCGGGACAACAATTTAATTTATTAAGGCTCTTAGTTCAAAAATAAATTTACGCGGGCATTCTGTTAAAGTATTTAGAAACTGAACATTGTGAAAAGGGAAACGCGGGTCGGAATAAAAAGCAGGAAACTTTTATATCAAGATTGCAACAGGAAACTTTATGTCGCAACTTTTTCACTAAAAATTCTGCAAAAGATCCAAACAGAGTAATATACGAGTTTTTATTTACCCAAAGAAGAAAAAACAACGAGAGTAAACGTAAAATACGTTTTATCTATAACGAATCCATGAACGACGGAGCGCTAAACAAAAAAAAAGATGTTATTTATTCTACGCTTTCAATTAAAAAATATATTTATTGTCTCATTCTCCTTTGGCATTGTTCAACCTCTACCACTATATTGTAAAAATTCGTTGAAAAGAACGTGGCGTCTAAAATGGAAAGCAGACGACTTTTGTATTAAACATTCGTACAAAAAAACCGTGGTGCAATAACATTCTTTTCCTCTTTAAAAACTATACAAAATATCCGCGAAGAATCGGCAGGAATATCTCTTTTCACGAACCCTGTTTTAAATGAAATTAACACAACGAAAATCCGTAAGAGAAAAATACCGTTAAACATTTTTCGCCGCGGAACGAAATAATAAATCTTCGAAATCGTCGGTCGAAAAACCGACTAAAGTTATTATACTTGCTACACGTTTCACGATAATAATTGTACGAGCCCGGAGCTCGAAATTCAATTTCCCGGAGAAATATCTTATCTACCGCCGGCCAATGCCAATGTATTTCAACGAAGTTTACAAATTTATCGAAGAAAACGAGTTAGATACTTCTCGCGTGACCATATAGCAAGCGTGACTTGACGATCCAGGAAGTTTTGGGTAGGAGAGGCGACGGACGGATCTTTGTTGTCCGCTCGTAAACGAGACTTATTGTTAGTTGTACCATTTTCTGCTTGACCCGGTTAGGTGGCAACTTCGAATCGCTCTTTACGCATTTGCGATGTGCCCACGCCCTCGGTTTCAACGTATATGTACCCATATAAACGGACGAGAAAAATAAAAAAAAAATAACAAAAAAATGTCACGACATATATAGAGAAGGTTTAAAGATTGTTTTACGTAATCGTAGGGATACGGTGAAACGAACACAATGTAAGTAATAATAGATCGCGCCATATAATCGGTTTCTCTTTGCTCTCCGTTGGGGAATCGCGACTTCATGTTTATTTAATTCGTTCGTTGATTAATTCCGATCCTGCGATGATGAATAATTATCGCTGGTCTTTAATTAAAGGAATTTCATTATTATTTTTTTTTTTGAGGGAGCTAGAAGTGTTTATGAACTACTGGATTATCGGAGTATTGGTCGGCGAATTTTCTGTTCATCGCGGATAGATTGTTTATTTAATTAAAATATTACAGCTGTGATAAACCGGTAATGGTGTATTTCTTTAATTAAAATGTAAAACATTCGGTGGAAAGTAAATTATTGAAACGCTGAGAATGGAAATAGCGGTGTTCAATTTGCGAAAGAATGAGGGAAAGGTATACGAGATGAAAATATATTCAGAATTCTAGCAGGGAATATAGTGTTATATGTAATACATATATATATGCATAACACAAATAAAATAACGAAATATGGAATATTCAGAGGTGCGAAAAACCGGTGAAATGCAGACAAAAAATATAAAATATATACCATCGTAACAGAAATTCATCGAAAAAGTTAAAGTATCAAAAGGAAAACGAAACACGCGACAAGAGTGTTATTCGATCGAAATACTCGTTCCAGGCCACGAATTCTACAGAAGCGAATCTCAGCTTTTAACGCGTCAAAAAAATCTCTCAAACACGTCCACCGAAGACCGGTCTGCGTTTTTATTTTTTCGACGATCAAAAACCATAAACATTCTCTATGAATACTATTACCAGCCTTCAAAGAACTATATCCACCACATATTTATTTAAAAATTACTTTATCGCAATACTAAAACAAGAATCCGTACCTACGTAAAAATATATAATAAAGTCAACGGGTGTATCAAGATACTCCATGAATTGCCCACCGAAATGAAAGTAGCAAATGAAAAAATATATAAATGAAATACATTAATAACTTTCTCCTAAAATAAAGAAACTTTCATGCTTCCGTAAAACATTTTCACATATGTCTATATATATTATATAAAAATGTCTACGTATATTCGTTGTACACGACACCCAAAAATCCAGATTCGATGACAATAGACACATTCCAAAAATCACAGTTACCCTTCGACTCACAAATCTCACTTTCATTCAATTAAAATAATCTCGTACTTTCCAAAATATGCGTCCTCCAGACGAACATAGAAAATAATTTCGATCACTACCACGCAGGACACTAATTACAACGAGACCATACAATAACACGGTGTCGCAGATTGATGTGGTGCACAATCAGGATGGCACATCGTTCCCCCTCTCGTGCTTACATAACGAAGGTGTCCCGTCACAATGGAAAACACTGTACATACATACACACATTCATTCATACATACATACATACATACATACGTACGCACCTCTCGGTATGCGCGGCCCGAGGAGGCGTCGATTTTGACTCACGGTCTAAAAATATCAATTATGCGGGTATTCGGTGCCTCCGTATAGCTAATATCCGCGAAACATTTCACCCTGTGGCACCGTAGGACGGATCCATGGATCATGGAAGCGTCAACGAGATGCCGGGGCCCGGCCCGAGGAAATTTACTGCCAATTACTTTTTGCCTCTCGCATACACTCGCTACATTCCCTCGCATCTACCTGCTGCTCGGGCTCTGAAACCTGCTGACGGAGAAAGGGAGGGAAGGTAAGGTAAGGTAAGGGTAAGAGAAGGAACGGCAGAAGGTGATCAAGAAGGAAGGGAGACGCAGCTATGCTAAACAGCGTGAACTATATTCAACCACTGGGTGTATATTCGAGCCGCTCCGTAGCTTGGCACATTACCAATGGGGAAACGTAAAATCTTCGTATTAACATATCGCATTATATCGGCGTATCGTAATCGATGTGGCACCGCGACGGATTTATCGTCGTGTAAGATATGAAATATATTATATGTATATGTATATGTATGTATATGCCGCGCGACGTTAATTTCTATTTCGTGCTGGGCCCCGCGTCGTTACGTAACACGAGTGTATCATTAACCGACGTGGGATACTAATAAAGTTAAATCTAATTAGTTTGATAATTAATTCGACGGAGATATCGTATAAATTGTCCCCCCGAGATAAGGGATTCTTTGATGTTATAATCGTAACGATTGATAATATCGTAGTGATAATTCTGTTTCTGAAATCTTTCGCTCGTTATAATCGTTCTAATATTTATACAAGTATCTGATATACGTAATCCCTACAATTCGGACGTTCATTAAAAATTCCCCAGTTATTAAAAACAATACAACATTAACACATATAATATTATTCCATAATTTAAATAAAAATTTATATCTTTCAAACGCCGGTTTGGAGAAACTCCAAGAGTAGGTAAAACCCGAATAATTGGAGAACTTGCACACTACGTATGTGTGTGTACGTACGTTATTAACGGAATGATTTAGTTTTCACGACTTTATCGCTCGCGTAAGATAACAATTAACTCCGGGATGCGTGATACGTACCGCACTGCAGTTTGCCTTGCAATGGGAAGAAGTAGAAGAAGAGGGGGGGGGGAAGAGAAGGAGAGAATAAACTTTTATATTCGTGAGCGTTGCGTAATCGCTTTTCTTCGCGAATTATGTAGCAAATGGCAAGGAGGAAGTTGTGCAATTGTTTTGTCGATCGTCGATGCGCTTCCTCGATTTACCGCGACACCCGTTATGATAGAACTGCCTGAGTGGAAAATGAAGAGGCCTTTCATAAATCGTGTGCATACTACGGAGCGCGCACACAACCAAACCCCGGCCCCCCTTCTTCCGTACTAATAACTATACCGATGTTGTGTACCTGGAAGATTCACCGGCGAATTTCGTGAGAAAGTGAAGAGAGAACGTCGCCAGACTCATTAAGGCCGTTTTAAAGTGGACGACGATACCAAAACAGGAGAGAGCAGGTCGATAAGAATGTATGTGTCAAGGCTGGATAAACTTTAAACCGACAGTGCAATGCGCTTGATATTAAGTGCTTGTATGTCGAATTTAAAACGATAATTAAATGTTTACACGAAAGAGAGAAATTCGGTTTCTAGGCCATTTTCAACGTCAACTTTTTCAACCGCTGCTTAACGATGCTAATTCGCGATGTGTTTACTTGATATATATATATACATATTTTCTTTACGTGTTAATTAACTCGCAACTAATAAATTTTGTAACGTTGCATTTTGATCGTAAATTATTTCCAGAGAATATAAAACGGGAGCGTTTTAACTATTCTCTATTCTTTTTCCCGTGTTTTTTCTTTTAATTAAAATCCAGGGGATATAAATCGATTTATAAAAGAGTGGAATATTTTCTATAAAATACGAGTTCGTATATGAAAATTTAATTTCTTATTACTTTAGAAATTTCGAAAAGTCTCCTCGGAATTCTAAAGATAAAACAAGCTGTAATTTACCTAAGCGGTCTGATGTACTACACGTTATTGATTCTGGAAATTTCGTTCGAGCCGAAGATAAAAACGGCAATTATATAAAAGTTTTATTGTATTCGACATACGTTTTCTTAGATTGTAATTTAGATTGTGTTATTTACGCGGTGTCGTTTCCACGGGGGAACTTTGTATGCGAGATAAGTCACGTGTATGAAACTTGTAATTACATTAGATTTTGTAACATTATTTGCTGTTTACTCAATAATGCATTTAAGAAGAGCCACTGATAAGAGGACGGTCGGTTATAACTCACATAGATAAAGAAGAATCAAGTTAACAGTCACTCGCTTTTCTTTTTATATCTCCGCAACGAGACTTTCGTTTTTGAACTTTTTCGTTTTCAGCCAGCTGAAAGAAGCAATGTAATCGCGTGAACGCGTACGTATGTATATGTACTCGTGTATGAACGTACAGTCCGATCAGCAAGTAACACCGCAACGGCGTATAAATTATATTTAAATTACGATCATCGTGTAGACGGTGACGTTCATAATAATAACATCGTATAATATGAAATCACCGGAGTCAAGAACGTGACGTTACGGCGAAACTGTAATTCGATTAAAATCGCAATATAGATTAAAGCGACGAGATACAACGTACATACATACATGTACATATTTATTATGCGAATAAATTATTGATTCTACAGCGTCGTTCGTTGCAATTAGTACATACATATATTTATTGTATGTAAATAATAACGGTGCTACGTAATAAAATTAAAATCGTCGAATCTTGTGTTTACTTAAATAACTCCAGACGCGAATCTGAATTTTCCGGTATAATGAAATTAATGAATGTACTCGTTAATGAAAGTATACGGCAAACGAATCGGGAAAGAGGAAGCGGAACGTTAAGTAATAAAAAGTGGAACGCAAAGGGATTTAACGAGAAGCGTAGAACGAAGAGCATTGCGGTTACCATTGAAAAATATAAAAGTTCCATAAAACTGAAACCGACGAAATAATAATATTTAAAAAATATCTACAGGCTCGCGTTGTTGTTGTTGTTTCTTTTTTTCAATATCCACGAAATACGTAGCGGATAAAAAGGATACGTCGGGATTTTTCGACTTTCGAAAACCCAATTAATTTTTGCTATCGACGAAAGTTAATTGTAACGATAATACATACAAGCTAATATCGACGAAATGTTGTTATTCGGTAAACAAAACGATGCGTAGCGGGATTTTCAGTGAAAACCAATCAACTACCTTCTACTCCCTTCGCTCTTTCCCCTCCGATAAAACGAACGAGTAGAATTGAAAGTAATCGCGAAATCGAAATAAGGTAGTTGAGGAAATAAATTTATTTCCCAGTACGATCGAGAATCAAACCGCCGCGATTTGCACGGCAAACTACAAACACCGTATTGACGCAACTGTATCATAACAATAATCATCAACTACCAGAGAAACGTTTGCTAAGCGTGCAAATTGTTATTGTTGTTTTTTTTTAAAGAATATCGTTGTCGCCGGAAAAAGAAGATCCTGCTATCGCGCGCTGTTTGAATTACGAATAAAATTATCTATTAGCGAACGCGCGATAGACCAGCCATACAACACACACGGTTCATGGTTATCCGTCCATTGCTGTAATTGTGTTGCAGCAAAATTTGCAGTGCTGCCTGTTATGCTCCCGACCATAATCATGATAACTGCACCCGCAAATGTTGGCGTTACGCACTACATCCGCAAAACTAAATACACCGACATTAAACAACAAGCTAAACAAAGAGCTTCCACACGGAACGCGAAAAAAAACTGGATTACTTTGGCGAAATGAAAATTTCATCGCGTAAAAGCGTATGGTTAATCTATATTTGCCGTATATCGATATTTGATTCCATTTTATATTTTTGTAAGACACTTCGCTGCAAATATTTGTTTCATTACTTACGTATGATAACGGAATGTTAGCATTATTGATAGCATGCTTCACTCGGTGTTATCAATGTAATTATTCTAACATTTATGGCTATCGGATAATCGTACTTTTCGCGAGCGAGCTTTGTTTTCAACTTTACTTTTCTGCTTATCGTTGTAATATACGTAATGCAAAACTATCGATGACCGTGCAATTATTTGTTTAATTATTTCAATTATATTAATCAATAACGTTACACTTCAAATCTAATTAAATAATAAATAATATTGATAATAATATCATTTCTAAATAGAATATATATATATATATATATATATATATTTTATAATATAATGTCAGACATTATTTAAATTCTTAAAAAAAAAACAAAACAATTAAATTTCACAAAAGAATTCACTCGCGCAGAAGTGTAACGGCATTGTTTATTCATTAAGTCGACAAGAGAGAGATTTATTTCTAGAAAAAGAAATAACTGCTAACATAAGCCAATCCTACGTTGAATTGATTTCATAACTTTCCTACTTGGAAATGCGGTCAGCCAGACTTTCTGGCGCGACTGTACCCCCTCCCGACTAATTTTGCCGATTAGAATTTTAGCATGACGTACAGTCCGTCGCAAAACTCGGCGACCATAGTGTTTCCTTCTCCTCGTCACTTTTCCCTACCCGGAGTGACGTTATTGCGCCAACAATGCCAAGTTGTACGTACTTTTCTTTTGTAATTATTATTCGAACTTCGATAACCGTTACATATTATAAATCGGGAATCAATATTGAAAACGACTTTCTCCCGGAACACACAGCTTCCACCCGTCGGTCGTGAAACGTAAATGCAACACGGGGACACATTATTTTATTCGATAGAACTTTCGACGGAATATATTCAACGGAATTCGCTCTATCATCGAATCATTATTATCTGGTATTTCCTCGTTGTCTCGCGTTATCTTCGATCGAATCAAATATTCTTATCGTCGGCACTTTATTTTGATGAGTACCTACAGCGTGTGTTCAAACAAATCTAAACGTCAGTTACAAAAAAAAAATCTGAGTGAACATGTATAATATACATTTCTGTAGAAGTGAGGACACGCTCTGACCGCCAAGACGAGCTACAACCTTGGTCCGATTAAAAATAACAAAATTACTTGAAAAAAATATGGTTCCACCGAAAAATTCCACGTTTACACAACTGTTACCGATATTGAGAGACACCGTAAAACATATAATGCGCCCAGAAAAAATTGCAGTTCTGGTTATCACCGTCAACGACACGTCGATACGTGCAACAGATAATATGACAAATTTTTCTTTCTTTTTTTTTTAAATATCATATTCGGTATACAGTTTATATACAATTATAACAAATGATTTATTGAAAGCATTAAATCGGGCCCGGTCGTGCCGTGCGACACTTGTTTTTCGAGATCCGCTCTTACGGTGCAATTTACTTCCTAAAGTATGGTAAGCTCCGCGAAGCTACAAAAGTAAATTCCATTAAGGCAGCACCGGGTACTTTCCTTTAATGTCGTTAGCGGGAAAGAGCGGGAAGAAACGAGGGTGGGGGGTGTGGGGGGAGGGTGGGTGGTCGGAGCGCGAAACGAACCACACGAAATCAACGACCAGGATTTAGATTAACATCGTTAATATTTACGGCAATCGACACTAAAACCCGATGAAAAGACGATAGAATAGAAATTCGTTGACGGGGAAAAAAAGAGGGGTGGGGAGGGAGGGAGGGGGGGACGAACGAGACGAAAACGCTCCGGATTATGGACACTCAGCTTCTGTTGCACATGTGGGGATCAATAAACCCACTCGACACATGTGTAGGAGTGTTATGAACGCAAATAAATGTACCCCACGTTGATCGTTTAGACTGCGTAAATATCAATTAGAACGTTTCGCGTGAATTCTGATTAATTCGAAGAATAAATGTTCAATTTAATTACGATTTTTGGAAAAGAAAAGTAGAGGGAAACAAAAAAAGTTTGTAAAGACAAAAAATAAAAATGAAAAGTTTATCGGATATTCGTATGGTATAGTACTTCTTTTTTTTTTTTGTACGATAACTAAAAGTACGCTTAGCGTCGCGATCATTATTTGAAGTAGATTTTCAAAGGCTCGCACCACTATTGTTAGTGAAGCACCTGTCCCGCTCGGTTCGTTGAATTTGATTCACGCGGTATATACATGTATATGCCTCGTACACATCATGTCACGCGTACCTACACGATCCAAATGATTTCACACAAAGATACAGCCCGTGTAAACACACCGGGGTATGCGACTATACACATAACAATGTACGTATGTACGCCCGATTACCAAGCAAATTAATGAACAAAAAATACCTGGAAATAATAAGATAAGAAACGTACGCGCTCCGTTTGTGTATGAATAGCGCAAATAGTTTTAACCGGCGTCTGTGTATCGAGGTTTCTATGTAAACTCACGACTGTGCCTCGGAACGAATTATAATTACAAATGTAAGCAGGAATTCACGGTTTTCCAGAGGATGTATAATACACCGATGTACGGATCGGATTCCACGCCAATGCGCGTGGGAGTATTTTCATGCGATGAATTGTTCGCAATGTTTCCGAACAATATACATACATACATACATATACATATATGTGTGCATATCTATTTGCATGTGAAAGCAATTTAACATTAACTAATATATTCCATTGTACCGAATCGTCAAATCAATCAAATGATTATCAATACGATCGTAAAGCGATATAATATAAATTTTTTTTTTCTCTCTTTTTATCGTTCTATATTTTGCGGTTTTAAATAGTAACGTCGGGAGAGCGCGGGAAATTAAAATCTGCGAACACGGTGAACAAATATTATATTACATAAATCTTGAGAGAAAATAATTGCCGTGTAAAAACGTACTGTTATACAACCTTTCGAAGGCTGAAGTTATCGACGACGTGAATTACAGCCGGCGCACTAAAATCCGAGTTTAATCTTTTTAGACATGTCGTACGTTTCAGTAATATTGAAATCCTTATACGTAAATAACGCTGCGTAAATGCTGACCGTGACGCAGTTATTGTAACAAAAATAGCTCTTTTATTAAAATGACTTTAGGGAAACTTCTGAATAGTAATTCTTCTCACCGCTGCCTTCAGCGCGAGAAAAGGAAACCGTTTGTATTATGACGAAGAATAGAGAATAAACCTTGTTAAAATTACAGTCAAGGTAAATAAAGCGAAATGCTCTTATTTTATAAGGCACTTAAAATTGTGCTAAGTGGTGAAATACATATTTTTTGTTGTTTACGTGACGCTGTTCTATTTTTAGCACGGCATTTCATAATATATAATTCTAGTTATTTATCGATTTATCGCGTTGAATATGGAAGCTTTTGAAACACAAACACCGAATTCACGAAAATCTTACACACGGTGCGGAAAGTTCTTATTAAATTCAAGTTTCACGCGAATATTTCATATTTAATTTATAATTCACAAAAACATTCGAGTATATATATTTCTTTTTCAAAGTTTAAAGTACACTTTACGACACAAAACAACAAATTTTTATCACGATTATAATATTTTATCAAATCGTTATTTAAACATCTTGTATTACATAAATTCCAATTTAAATTACGCTATCTCGGAACTAAAAAAAAAACGTAAACCTGTCGCTGACATTTTATAATGTCTTCCTTTAGAAAATGAATGTTCAAAATTGCATAGTAACATCATTTCAGCGTGCCTCACTTATCATACTCTAAATAGCTTCGTGCCGTATAAATATATAATTTTATTACGTCATAGGCGCTCGACTATAGGTCGCAAGGGGGATGGGAATTTTCGTTGGCGCACTGATTATTATTACATCTGCCAGTGGCGTTTCTTGCACTTTGTATCCATTCGTTCCGGCGAAAAAAATATTTCCCCGGCCATTAAACACGTTTCGTCGAGCAAACATGTATTTTATTTGGAACGGTCCGAGAGTGAATCCTTTAAAATCACTTCTGGAGGGCAAAGACGAAACTAAACACAACCAGCACCAGCACGTTCGTTCGTTGCTTCCGTTTCACCGAAACGACAATGGAGTCTACTTTACGCTTATTACGTAGTCTGTCAGGTTGTGATAACAAAAATGACGCTCGCTGTTTGAGTTCTGATACAATAATTACCAGCCGTGACTCGCGACCCCACATTATCGATTTAATTCTCAAATGTATACTTTCAATTCGTCCGCCAGGAACGAGAGAGGGAGAGGGAGAGATGGAGAGAGAGAGAGAGAGAGAGAGAAAGAAAGAAGAGTAAAAGCGAGGTGCTGGCAAAAAAGCTGAGAAGAATGCAAGAGATATGTCAAAATCAAAAAAAAACAAAAAATAAAAAAGAACACCAACAAATCAGTAATTGAATCGTCTGTGCCTACAGGCCAATTATTGCTGTGTCTCGAGTGGCAAATAAATAACACACGGGGGCTTAATCGGTTGCGTTGCTATAAACAAACAAGAAACACAAAATACCGATAATAAAGGTTGCCGTTAAACGTCTGATCCGACTGTACTACATCCTCTCCGCGAAATACTCCAAAATATATTATTCACATGCCAGTCGAGCGTGCATTCTTCGACGCAGTTATGTACATACTTTGAAACAACAATTTGTCGTAATTTATAGGAATAATAACGGAAGCATTTATCGATTCGACTCCCGGACATGTGCAAGCATAGTCCTTGTTGTGTTTTTCCTTCGATCCCACCATTCGTATTGGATTCAGGCGCGAGTGTGTGTTTCCAAACCAAAGCGTCAAAACGACGTTCGAAAAGGAATTTCGTCGTGGAGGGCAAAAGAAAATAGAAGGGGGCGGGAAAAAAAATGCAATTTCTCATTAAATCGTTGTTAGGACAATGCGAGTCGAGGTGGCTGTGTTAAATCGGGTTAAGGCACATCTATAAATACCTCACTAACTGAGAATGAGAGAGCGAGAGAGGGGGGAGAAAAGCACAGAGTGTGCTGGTAGAAGCGTGAGAAAGAGAGAAAGAATTAGTATGCGAGGGAAGGAGAAGGAAAGAGAGTGCAAGCGAGATACATGTAAACGGAGAAAGAGAGAGTGTGTGTGTGCGTGTGAGAGAGTGAGTGAGAGAGAGAGAGAAAGAAAATGGTGAGTAAGTGTTCAAGAGAAGCAGAGAAAGAGAGAAAAGAGAAGGAGGAACGGAGAAAGAGCGATAGCAAGAGAAGAATGAAGGGGAGGGGATACAAGAAACGTGCAAGAGAGATAAAGGTAGGAGTCACACAAACTTGACAGAGTGAAACGAAAATGAAACAGAGAAAGACAGTGTGATGATAACGACAGAGAAAGAGGGGAAGTAATCAGTCCGTCTAATAGTGTGGCACATTGAAGATACACACAATTGCATTCGTTGCCAGATGTCTAACTACACGATCGTCTCCCCTCCATTGACTACCCCTTCCCCCACTCGTCACCACGCTGTCACTTCTGCATTACGGTCGAGCGAGAGAACACGTCGCGAGGAGGCGAATTTGACGACAAACGGAAGGAGGTAAAAGAAAAAGAAAAGAATATATACCCGTACGTAGGAACGCGCGAGTTCGTTCGTTCGTTCGTTCGTTCTACCACGTCGGACGGTTACACGGAGAAACCCCGAAAGTGGCCGGATTGAAAAAATTTTTTTTCCCCGAAACTAACAAAAATCACTCACCTCTATCTTATCCATTTCTTTGCTTCACGGGTGTCACTCACTATTCCCACAGTCATCTAGGATCCTTTGGCACACACACACTGACGGCACATAGCGCGGCAATATATCACGGGGGCTACACAAGCGCGGTGTGCGTGTATCGAAACGATATAGGTTTGACGCGCGCGGACCAGCGACTCACGGTGCGGCGCACGCCGCTGTCCCATCAAGACTACTTTGTATTTACTCTAATTATGTGACGTCACGGATACACTGCTCGCCCCACCACCGACCGTCCGGAAACGAACGAGCGGAGCCGAGCCGAGCCGAAGGCAGGCGAGCAACGCGCATGGCGCAGCCACCAGTCACCTGTCGCCTCTCCTCGTTCTCGCAGACCGTTTCCTGCTCTTGCCGCACTCGGTTTCCACTCGACGACCAAGAAGTTTCGCACAACACGCCCTCGTGTGATCTTTTATCCTCTCGTAGAAGAGAGATTCTGTTCCATTCTTCGATACCTTATACCGTGTTTCTTTTATCGACAGGCAACCGGAACGTGCGGGAACGATGGGTTTCGCCTGGTTTCGGGTACACGTTAACCTTAAAACGTTCGGGTAAAGTGACGTTTGTGATGGAAAAGTTGTGGACGGATTTGTAATTTTTAAAGAGAACTCTTATCCCATTGCCGGAGCTACTGTGTGGACGTACAGTTCGTTGAGCGTACGATTGCAAAATCTTTAGCAGGTCTTACCAGACGTTCGGTTTACGAGCTTTAGTTTTCGGCACGCGTGGAATGCAAATTTTGTAAGGACTGTGACTGTGCATTTTGATTGTGAGTAAGTACGACTTATCGGCCGATCTAGAATTGTCGGAGTGTTGTTTGAGAGATACATAACACACGGGTATTTGTAAGGTTGGTTTAGAATAATCGTTTCCGACGCGTTTGCGCTGTACCATATTAAATGGCAACTCTCTCATGTAAGGTTACGTGTACTTTGCATGCATCGAGTGTAATGAAGTGTTTCTGTACATTGTTTGAATCCTGCCAGAGTAAATATTATGATTCTTAAAACTTCCGATCTGCATCACTGTTTAACGAAAATTATAGTGCACTATCAGAGATCATGATAATGAATCTATCGTACCTCGGATAGTACGTTACCGATTGGAAACTTGGTTAAATTTTAAGGCGAATAAAGGTTTATCCGCTTTTATCATCTGTGATTATAGTCCTTTTATTAAAATCGAATCAAAATTTTTATTTTTTAAAGGAATCTATCTGTCGATAATTTACTGGTAGAAACGTATAGATTGATTTTTGCCTATCATACCTACGGCTCGAAATACAATATCTTCGTAAGATAATGAGAGTTATTTTGATGTTCTTGTTATCAAGTGCCGATAATGTGCTTCGGTAATTCGTATCCACAGTGTGTGTCAGATTTACTTTCGTGAAATCAGAAATGTTCGTTCGCTAGAAAAGACTGGAATATATAAATTGTTGTTTACAAAAATATCCATTGTCGTTATGTTAGGAAATTATTCTTAATAGAGATACAACGAGAATCGGACTGCTGGTAAGTGGGATTAATTGGTAAAAGTAAAAAGAATTCTAACGAAAATTGAAATTAGACAAATCGTAAATGTTTAAACAGGGTTAATAAATTAATTTCATATCGATCTACAAGGTGTGTACGAACAACGTGTTAGGAAAATAAGAAATCAGTGTACGAAAAGAAAGCAATAATAGAATGAATAATAAATGACACCATCATTGAAAAATCGTATTTGTTTGTTCCATTTATTACCCAAAGCTCTTATTCCATTTTCCAATGTTCGTAGATCTAGCGTTTCCTGCATTGTCTTTATTCGTCTTCGAACATACAAATTACGTAAATCAATGCCTACTGGATTAGACAAAACTACACCTTCCAAAGTTTATGCTTCATTTTCTTTTTTTTTCACCTGTTCATCCAGATTTCCTTCGTCGTCGTTTCTGTACAATGATTTAAGACCTACAGTTTGTTCTTTCTTTTTTTTTGCATCCGCGACATAATCTGTTCTCTCTGTTTTTCTTTTGTTATAACTTTCATAAGTCGTAGGACTGAGGTTTAAGTGTTGTTTCAGATAAAGATTTTTGTTGCGGCAGAAGGCAACGTGCACAAGGAAAAAAGGGAGGATATACATATCGTATATTTACATATGTGTTAGGAGAATTGTGTTAATGTCAGACGAATTTAGGCCTAATTTCGCGAGACACTGATTAACACAGCGCTAGGGTTAGCAGACTAATTGCAGGCTGGTATAGATTTAACCGTAGTAATTATTTCGTTGTTGTTCTGTTCTGAAATATTTTTTTTTTCTTCTTTCTGATAATCTCTTCCTGACTTTCCGTTGCAGTAGTTTATCGGTTCGCAGTAAACGTTCAATGAAGCGTAATTGACCGAATAATCGCCAATGGTCGTGAAATTGCTTTTCAAAGCCCGAGGAATATCGAGGAAAAATATCGTTTGTTTTCGAGAATTATTTTCGTGTGTTTTAACATTATGGAAACTGTGAATAAACTTACAACGTTTTTGTGCGTAGAATATAGATGTATTGGATTTCTACAAAAGCAATGAAACCTTCTACCAGCGATGAAACACAGAAATTATTTTTCATTCAACTAAACAAATACTTTGTACGTCGTTTGGAATAAATCTGACCATAGTTTTTCGAATTAAACGTATCACGGGAAAAATCACGTCATTTTGAGACAACGATAAATCGATATGACTTTTGATTTAACAATCAAGGAAATAACATTTTTACACTTCGTTCCTAGGAATTTCTATTAGTCTGAGGTAGTCAGATACTCATTGATTCACACTTTTATCTCTATAATCAGCGAATTTTTACCCAAGATATATAGTTGAAGTCGAAACACACGGTCAATTGCAACAACATACGTTGTTTGGTTAAATAAAAAATAATCCCGGCGACGTTCCACGATTCAGAATAACGCACAGAGGTTCCATACTTTCGCATTAATCCAATAGAATAGAAAGACAAAGCTTTGGAAATTGAAAACGAAGCAGAAGCGTATAGTTTGTTAATTGATCTACTTAAACCTGTGCAACGGAGACAGATATCGCATGATCATTACGAGAAATTGTATTTGTGCGATTTATGCACACTGCGATGGCACATTGAAAGTTCTTTTTCATTTTTTTTAGCGCTAGAACGACAGGTTTTTATTTCAGCGTTATCAAAACTATGTCGGAGAGACGTCGGATACATTGTTCTTTTTTTTTTTTTACCTAAGTTTACTTACGTTCTTTTTTTTCGTTAAATTTACAACACGTTTACGCGCAAAGATCGATAAATAGGATAAACGAGGTACGAGTCACTTCGCATATTTATGACACGTAAAAAACTGGACGAACACGTACTCGAGGTACATTTAACTGGCCTTAGAGTAGTTGTAGTAACCCGATCCGATCTTTATCCTGTTAGTCGACTTTGCCGAGTTATTTTATTCTACTATACCTGTACGAAACTTTACAGATTATCTTTAGATTAGTAATGGACGTAGAAAGTACGCTGAATTATTGATCGTGGAAAATATTAATTTGTAATACATACTCGGAATAACTGAAATGTTTTTTTCTCTCTCTTTCTCTCTCTTTCGTTTCTCGGATACCACTGGCCGATAAATTGATAAATATACTTTCAAATTGATTTTGTGCTGAACATTATTATCGTAAAAGTATTCTGCTAAAATAACCTGTCGTTAGAAATGAAGAATTGTATTATTAACCTGACGTATAACACATATTAAACGGTCTACAGATTAATATGTGTTTTGACGGTGTTTGTATGCCTCTGATCAAGGGAATATTATCAGTTTCCCAACGTTCTAGCGCTAATTAACGTCGATACACGACGACGAAACGGTACAACATAAATCTTCTATCACAAGTAGAACTTTAATTGACACAGTCGGTATAATTGAAGAATTTTAATCTCTCGTAATAACCATTCCCCCTTCGATTGTACTCACGAATTCCATTCGAGCTTGTGCACGGTATGGAAAAGCATACGAGATAACACTGAAATCTGGCTCAGGTAAAATTACAATTATTGCTACAGGTAAATATCACGGCGATTAAACAAAATACGCCGTTATTACCGTTAGAAACGATACAAGAAATTACTTCGATTATTTTTTTTTTAATATCTCTTTTTGAGGACGCTGGAGTCACGCACGTTCAACTGATCGACCACTTTACACATTCTGGCGATTCTCATTTATATGTTTCGTAGAAATCATCGTGTAAATTAAACTCGAAGAAAAATAAAGAATTTAACTATAATATTGTAACAGATAATGTTTTAGCGACGTTTTAAGTTTATCCATAAGCGGGACCAAGCCAATCGTGCGCAACAGTTACGTTTCGTTTTTTTTTTCTTCTTTTTGTTACGGTTTTGTTTTTGCAAAATACATTACATATTCGCTCCCAGAGGACCATCGTTTGTTTTGCCAATGATTTTACAGTGATTCGTTGAGCGTGTTACAACGTTAGCATTACCCCTATGCCTTGTGGAATCGCGACGTTCAACTACTCGGATTGCGTGTTTGACAAATACCTATACACAAACGCGGCCACGCGAATGTACAGGTAAACAATTTGTACATACATAGAGACTCGATTTTCGAGTTCACGATGGTAGTCATCGTGTATATGTATATCGGCAAGAATACGCTAGTTTAATTTGAAAATGTCATGGATCAAGATTATAGAATAAAAGTAGTATTACTAATTAAACATGGTAAATCATATTTTAACTATTACATTTTTTTTCGGTAATTCACATTACAGAGTTTGGTCAGTTTTCACTTATAGATATTTTCAAAATGAATATTCACTGAATATTTTACTCACATTATAAAATATCTAATTAGAATTTGAATATTACATTGGTTTCAAATCAATACATAATCGATGGTGTGATATTATAATTAATTACGAATTTTGAAAAATATTTCTAACTGTAATCTTGCCGACGTAAAATCAATTTGGTCCTCTATGGGTTAAAGATGAAAATGATAGATATAAACGAACTAATTCACCTGATTCTTAAACCGCGGATAGTAAAAGACGCCAGAGTATGCAGAATATCAATGGAATTCACGGAGTTTTTTGTTTTTTTTTTCTTATGTTCTTTGTTTTGGCGTCCCATTAACAACGACTGATCTTTGCCTAGACTAAATTCGGTACTACGACCAGAGCGTAAGTGGATTGGGTAAAATATCACAGCTGGCCCTCGGAAACATCAAAAATCAAAAATAAAGGAGGGATTTCGAGGGCCTTAAGAGGAGTTACACGGCCGCCCCGGCTCCGTCATTTCCAAACCCGGTTTCTTTACACGTACCCGTCGTATTGTTGATAAATCACCTATGAAATGTAGAAAAAATTATACAAATAGTAGCTATCTAAAGTCTCGAGGGCCTTCAATGACCGAGCTGGGCCGTCCGGGATCTCTTTTGCGCGGTATTTATATCATATATGTATATCTGTTACTAATAATAATATTAATCATATGATCATCATTATTAATATTATTATCATTAGCTCGCACGCTAGACTAATCGCTGTGACGGTGCACTATAGGTTACCGGTTCGTAAGATTCAATATCAGCTTGAGATAAATTAATTTTAATCGATAATCTTCGATAGTCGAAGCTGATTTCTCTTTTTTTTTATTTAATTAATATTGAATTAGATTATCTCGTAAATTTTGTCAAGTCATTTAAATAAAATTTCTTTTTATATGTATAGTTTCTTTCGATCGTGGTAAGTAATGGTAAATCTTTAATTTAATTTGATAGTCCAGAGTTTCTTGGTAGAAAAATTGATTCTTGTTTCCATTGTTATTTTCATATCGATATTATTCTCGTTTATGACAAAATTTATGAAACAACCTAATATTATGTTAGCGAAGAAATCGTAGGAGAATCGTAATCGTTCTTTTATTT
The DNA here is from genome assembly GCA_917499265.3 of Mimumesa dahlbomi. Lineage (NCBI taxonomy): Eukaryota > Metazoa > Arthropoda > Insecta > Hymenoptera > Crabronidae > Mimumesa > Mimumesa dahlbomi. The sequence continues at coordinate 9,699,038 of OU824114.1, read as the reverse complement.
CGTAATAATATATTTTAATCTTGAAGCGTTAAAGCGTTGATTTCTTCGACGAAGCAATTGTTCCATAATGTGAAATTCACTATGCCCGAGCACACCGGCACAGCAATTTACTTCTACTTACATTAAGGAAAGCATGTCGAGGTCGCACGAGGCTTCGGAATTTCTTTCAAAACTCTACTTTATACAGAGAAAATTATAATCACAGTTTGATTCACCGCGCAAAATTTTCTAAATAGTCGCACTGCGATGTATATTTGCGTTATGGTGATAATTGGTACACTATCCGCTCTTTATGTCGAGTAGGATTCGTCATTGGGGTACAGTAATTCAAAGTCTATCGGTTTTTTTTTCGGATAATTTGGTCGCTTGGAAAACAAAACGAATATCGAGTGTCTTCGACGGTACCGTTTCATATCTATTTGTCCCCCCATTTTTTTTTCTACTCGTTCAACTTTAGTTCTTTTTTTACACAACAAAATATTAATGGTAATACATAGGACTTTGTACTCTTCAAATACATATTATATAATTAAACATCTAATTCAATAAACAACAACACTCACGATTCGTTTATAATTTACGTACGATCTAATTTTATTAAGAAATAAATAGAAGGAAAAATAAACGAAGATAATTTCTTCTATTAAGGATATAAATATATGTATAATCCCAATTACGATAATTCTTCGCGTGAGTATAATAACGAAGATATACAATTATGATAATTTTAACGCTATAATATCATTTTCAAATGATGAATATACCAATACAAACTCGTAGACCTCACGCGTTCTGGATAGACTTTGAAGCGATCTAACCTTGGCGACCCAACGATACATCTACCTCTGATTCCTGAGACTCTCTCACGACACATTTTAAACAGTCTGATATGAGGAACCGTACGTAGAATCGTGCCTCTTCGTACGCAAAGTGAAGCCTCGCACGAACGCGGTGCCATAATGTCGAAATTTTCTTAAAATATCTTTTTTTCTCTTCTCTCGTCGTTTCTATCGCTCGAGAAGCGAAGTTCTTTCAAAGAAATCCGGCGCCTATTAAAGATAGTATAATATTCTATCCATCGATCGATAAAATACACGCTTTATGGTTCACACGTATGTATGTATATACCCCACGATATTGCTAACTTTTTTAAGGCAAGAATCACTCGTGGATATACGTACTTACTTCTCGAAGGCAAAATTCTCTTGTAGTATAAAATACATATTTAGAATTTTTTCTCGGAACTAGTATAAATAACATTCCAGAATTTATAGAGTTCGTTATCTAAGTTTCGATAGGATTTTCCATTTTTTCCCCCTTTTTTTTTTCTTCTTTCGTTTATATTATGTAATCTCTTTGGTTAAACGTCGGTCCGTATGGTTACAATTACTAATACTAGATCAAAGGACACCTTGCCAGTGGAAAAAATTCGATCGATGAATCGTGTCTCGTTATTAAAAACTGAAATATTATCTATCAACCGGTCAATCGGTAGCATTCGATTGAATAAAAGGATATTTCCGTGATTTCTTCAAAAGAAAACCGCGTTATCGAGCAAACAACACGACGCAAATCGTGGACCTTCTATCGATTAATAATCGATCATACATTTAATTACTCGGAATTTCCGGCATCCGTTCCGCCGTCATCTTGGTTACTTCCACCGTCGTTTGACGTTTCTTCGACGTTCCCAGGCGTATTTTCTACCGTATCTTCGACCACTTCTTCGACTATTCCCTCGGTAGGTACCTCTGTCGTATCTATCCTTTCTTCAGGTTGTTCATCGATAGGTTCTAAAGGTTCTTCCTCCCGTGAGTTTTCATCGTTCTCGTTCTTCTCGTCAGTTTCATCAACAACGTCCTCTGTTTCTTTCGCGTTATCTCGTATCGTTTCCTCCTCGGCGATGAATATCGCACTCTCTTCATCGTCTCTAAAGGCATTTATCACTCTCTGACCGACAGTCAGCTGTCTGACGGCGTTCTCCAGATTGTCCCTTAAAATGCTACTAGCCTCGTTTTCGGCGTCCTGCCACATAGACGGCATGAACGTCATCCGGACAGTTTGAAAGAGTATCTTGAAGCCCAGCTTCCTGTACAGATTTTGACTGGCCTCGTTCTCGGGACGTATCACCACGAATGGCCGGTAACCTTTCTCGGCTACCCGTTTTGTCAGGTACCTGCGAGTTTAAGGTAGTAAGTTGCATAGTATCGTTTGAAATTTTTTTCCGCGTCTAATTGTACAAATTTTCATTAATTAAGAAAAAGAAAGTGACTGAGAAATTCAAATATGTATCAGATCATTCGCTGTGTCGCGAATTTGAAAAATAGCAGAGTAAAAATATTAATGAATGTAATGTTTGCAGTGAGCTACGTAAATATTTGGATACTTGAAATTTTGTATTTTCCATCACAGTTTAGAATCCTGGCAAAAATCACTTATTCCCTGTACACATACAAATAACTGACACCTCGAGGTATTAACCATTTCAATATGTCCCTATCAATCATCGATCCATCAAATTCCTAACTCTATCCCTCCCTATCACAACGAAATACATTCTCTAAAACGCTACAAAAAAAGCAAAAAAAAAAAAGAAATATCAAATTCTAAATATTTATAGCAGTCACCGTACATATATCTCATGTACCCTGCCTGTCTTTATCACGATCAACGTTAACACTAGAACTGCCGAGGATTAATTTCGGTCTATCTAAAAACATTAGATAAATATATTTGGGAAAAGAAAATGGGAGCAGATAGTACCTAAATTGATCGATTTAATTCTTTACATAGAGGAATATATTTATTAAAAATTTCAAAAAACGCACTGTTATAATTTCCAGTGAGTTTTATAAAAACTAATAAACCAGTCATTTTGACTCCCTTAGTAATTCAAGTGTTAATATCATTTCCAATATAATTTCAACTATTAATATCATTTCCATAATATAATTTCAATTCCGTGTCTACCTTGCTAACTTCGTTCCGTAACCTTTCCTTCGATGTTCCGGTTTCGTCTGCATAGAGAACATCGCACCGTAGTAAGATTGGACCATCCACGCGGCCAGGGTGCCCTTGGCGAATACCCCGGCCGCCGGTAGGGTCCTGATCAGCCGCAGGAAGACCTCGTGACACTCCATGTCGTTCGCCGGGTACAACTCGTGGATGCCCTCGGCGTGTTCGGCCTTCAACGGCCGCACCTGGACGTCCGGGTTGACGTCGTCGTCGGTGTCGTCGCCGTCCTCCGCGTTCTCCGGGTTCTCGCAGGCGCATACGTCGCCGACGACCCTCTCGATGGTCCCGGTGCCCTCGTACAGCCGGGTCAACTCCTGGGCGATGTCGTAGTGAACGAAATTAATGTAGAGCGGCTTCGACCAGTCGATCAGAACGTCTTCGTCGCGTAACAGCCTCAGCAGCTCCAGACGGTCGTTCGGACAAAAGACACCCACGCTCTCGTAGAGTAAACCGTGCGGCTGTAAAAGTGGTGGAACAATTAAGTCGAATAAAAGACATTCGTTGTTGAGCGAATCGGGTGAGACGTGCGAGATTGAAAAGGATTGACACCGCGAAATTGGTGTATTATACGTATATTTACTTTGATACGGTTACCAGGATTCGGTGGAATATGTACAGGGCGTAGAGAAAAATGCGGGGACCTTTTTTCAAAATCGATAGTACGTCCCTAAAGATTAAAAAAAAGTCTTTAAAGATTTGTTCAAAAACCACCCTCTATCGAGATATAAACCTTTTTGTGAAAAATTTTTTAAAAAATCATATGTAAGTATATGTATTATAAATTGGTTGGTGTATTTTGTCAGTGATACGAATCAATCATTAGATTCACGGTATTTTTTGTTACGGGATTCATACCTAGGGTGACGACGGATTTTTTAATCGTGTGATAGTCGTAAGAGACTGTGTGATAAGAGTAAGGTAGTATGACTGTGAACCTCGATGCTTTAATGAATACCGAGATGATGCGGCGACTAGTTAAGGATGTAAGTGAATTAAAATCAGATGGTTGGAGAAGAATCGAATTCCCTAGCGTATAATTTCCCAGGGGGCTATGAATATTCGAGAGAATCAAGAAAGAAGATTTTCTATCCGTCGTACGAATAATCTCTGTTGCCATTGAATCCTTGGATTTACGACAGAGCTCATTTGAACACGAATAGTCAGAATTCTAGTCTTTCAACGTGGCAAGTGAGTTTGAAAAATTGTCGCAACCTTCGAATCAGATATGAGAATTAATTCTATGTTGAAAAACGACGGTAAATTGAAACGTAATCATTATTTTTCCACGCCACGATGACTAAGCGAATCACGCCGAAGTTTCGAAACGTTTTCAATTAGCATTGAAACACGAGTACAGTGTTTTAATTTGATTTTACTTTTGGCAGTATATATGTACAGGATCCGGCGCGGATTCTGACCGATTAACCCATAGCATCCTATGAGTTAACCGGTCAGAATCCGCGCCGGTCCGTGTACATACATACAGACATACATCGATGCATACGTTTTCAGAAATATCAAGGTTCGCGTCGTAATTCTTCGGTTTGCAATTTGCCGAATCCTTGAAACAGTACGAGAACTCAACATAGCTTGTTATATTAACGAGCTCGCGGATATGGTAATTAACTAAAGAGAGCAAGTAAAATCATCTTAGACAGATTAGAGGGATGACGGTCGACGGGGCGAGAGAAGTCGGGAAGCAAACTGGCAAGGCTGAGGATGTGACAAAAGTTTGGCGAAAAGCCAGCCGAGGATATGGGCCAACTTTTCTACACCCTCTCCTGGGCAACGAACGTGTCCGGAAACACAAAATGAGTTTTACAGGACGTTCGCGAGGGTTAACTTTCCTCGTTTTTCTTTCTTTTTTCTTTTTTTTTTTTTATTTCAATCCTCCGATTTCTCTCCGTAAATTAATGACATCGAACTGCTGGACCGATATTAATTCCGTTCGATCTTCATTGGAACAGGGAATCCTTTGCAGGAGGTACGGTATTGTCTACGGGAAACCGATACCTCATTTCCACGGATTTTAAAACAAACCGAATGAGAAGGTAACAATTGTATTTAAACCGGACCGTTGTATACGAGTATTTTATTTTACGTTGTTAAAATTGATTTCTATTTATATTGTATATTGGATGAAATTGGAAGAACAAAAAATATTTTGAAACTCACAATGATAATATACTTAATTGTTTTGTTTAATTCTGATATGGTTTCCAGTTGGATAGATAGAGACTTTCAACTTATCCAACTTACGCAGTAATACCAAAACAAGAAAGTGTTATCGGAGCATTAATCTTGCGCAACGTTGTATCGATACAATTGGTAATCTATTTAAATCAATTACCCACAATGTCAGGTCATCTCAATTACTCGATTGCGCTGTGGTTAGCGTTTCGTGGAATTACAGAAACTGCTTTGACGGAGGTTCAAACACAACGTTACGTCTGAATAGGTATCGTCCGCGATAATAACGGTGAGCACGCTGATTTTGGTACCAGAAGCACCTACATACATACATACATACATACATTGTATGTACATATGTATATCATTCTACCCGGTGTTCAAGGAACAACCGGTTATAAACGATACTGACATTTATTCATATAGGATATACCTAATATAATTTCTCGTTATCGCGAAAGCTATCAATTTTTAAATCAACTTCCGTACGATGAAAGGTTCGCGTGTCGTATGACGATGTGGCTATGTATATCGTAGGATAGTTTTGGCATGCTGTCAGGGTGAACATTCCCAAACACGATATTAATCGGACGGTGACAAGACAAACAGGTGTGTACGTTAGCCAGAGTTATGAGAATATAGGTGTAAAAGTGTTGGAATCAGTTATTGTAAGGTTTCGGGTCATCGGAGATTGACATTCTAAACATGTCCAGTGAACCGTCAGTTTGTAAACAATAATCACCGATGGGATCATCGGATCTGTCGTATGATCGTCGATAAAAATATCTGTCGGTTTTCCTGCTTTTGATTTATCTTTTTTTAATCAGTGACATTCAATGTGAACAAGATTATGAATTTACCTTGTAGAATATATATATATTTCTATGTACCTATTTTCTTTCAAAGTGGATTTAGTTGAATTTACTCAAGAAAATTGTAAATTATGACGATGAGTTTTTTTAGCTAAAATGACTAGTATTTCTTTCGATATAAAGGTGTTTTTTTACGTTTTGCTTTAACATGTTACGTGCTAAAATATTCATCGTTGCAATGATTCGCGGATTGTTGAGAAAAATAAGTAAGTATGTACGGAATGGAAAAGACTTAATTTTATACTTACAGATAACGTCATTCCCGGAAAATGTAAACATATCGTGTCCTTCGGCCAGTCGTTAGCTACGTAGAAATGAAAATCCCATACTCTGTTCCGCATGTAGGTCAGCAAAGTTTGATGAAACTGCAAAAGATATAACGTTATATCGGAAACTTTCCTCAAAGTGATATTTATCTCGCCGAGAAATTCCTTTTACGCTCTAAATCATTTTTACTACTAATTACCCGCTCACGTAGTGGGCTAATAGAGACATAAATCAGACGAGCTATTTAAATTAAGACAACGATAAACCGGGAAAAATTGCTTCATTAATATGCGTATAGAATATCTTATTTTGTTGCACACTATTTACCGTTAGAAACTTCTTTCCGAAGGATGCGCGGAAAGTTCGAAATTGAAAAATAAATGAATTTCTCTCTACGAAGATCAAACATAAACCAATTCAATTAAGATAATTACCGTCCGTAAACGTTATTGACGACAGTATATTCGTTCCATTCTCATCGAAGAAGTTAATGGCGTTTCCGAATTCATCAATTTAAACATATATACATATACATATGTGTAGATATTTCGAAATATAGAGACAACCGATTTAATTTGAAAGCTTCTGTCTCAAAGCAGCGAGCTACTGAAAATTCTACCCCGAAATAACAAAACCACCGATGAAAACTAACTTTTCATTCCGCGGTATTGCTTTCTACCCCCCCGTTTTTATTCGCCGGAATAATTAAAAATTCCTTTAAACGCGAAATCTTTTCGTTAAAAACGAACACACGAAGAAAATAACCAATCCGCCGGCACGGCGAGCCTGGAAGCGCAGGAACGTTTGCAAATGAAATAGCTGGGAATCGTCTCGTCTCGCGGAAAAAGAAATTAGAAGAATATATAAAGTTGCAGCGCACGGTACATCAAAGTGGAGGAAAAAAAAAGAGAGAAAGCCTCCACGCGAAGCATACGCCGCGCTGACCAAAAGGAACGTCTGAAATGAAAGGGTAGATATTTACGAGGAAGAGCCAGGATAAAGCGGAATCTAGCCGAGGGCGACGCTCCAGACGCCAGGTCTTAAAATAACTACCACGTGCTGTTTCTGATACCCTTGCACGTAAAGTGTCTCCACCCTGTATACGAAAAATCTTCATACTTTCAATAGAAAAAAAAAAGAGGAAATCGAAAATAGGTTATTTAGGTGGAGGAAGATTTTTTACGAGAAAGGTAACGAAAATCAAAAGCTTGTTTCATGGCAGGTGGATGGATTTGATCCTTATACTATAGTGATTGCATATTTTTTGGGGGATTTCTATTACACTTTGAATATAGTGTTTCGATCATATAAGTTTGTCAGGGAAATAGATATTCTGAAAAGAGGTCACGTTTGTTTTGCAAGTTTGATATATATTTTTCGTGCAGTGCTTCATAATTTCAAGGTAGACAATTAATTAAAACGTAAGTACCCATCTTTTCATAGTTTCATAGACTATGGTACTTAGCACGTACATTAATGTAATTTGAGGAATACTTAGCCAAGTAGATAGAGATTTTTTAAGAAGGTTAATGTAATCATAGTTATTACTTTACAACGTTGTACGTACTTTCGTTTAAAAATTATGACGTACAATATCCCGCGATCTGTCGCACGTAGCCGGTGAAGTGTCAATCATGGAATTGAAATAATCACAATAGCAGGGATTACTGGACAAACGTTACAGCAATTTCGCGTGTCCGCTTGATTCGGTATTCTAACACATGCCGGATGAAACACGTAGAAATACGTGACTTACCGTCACGTATTGTCGCCGGTACATGTATCTATCTGTTTCACTATACCTTGCTTACGAACGTATTGTAAACAGGCACGTAACGCATGTGTACTTGCAGTTTAATTTCATTTTTTTTTTTATTTTTCCTTTCGAGTCATATCCTTGAAATCTAATATTGCATTTCAATCAATTTTCCATGAGGAACGGGTTTTTTGACCTTTTACGAATTTCCATGCAATTACGTGATTGCGTTAATTATTACATTGTATTCTACTCGGGGTTACAATGGTAACTTGAAATCGGAGATGTGACGCAATAAAATATTTTGCACGCAGCACGTGAACTATAGCGGATGCGCATTTACATATCGCTCGTTCGATCTGAAAAAAAAGTAGCTACGACGTAAGAACAGCAATGCAAATCAGATACAAACTTTATAGTACATATTCGTTTATTTAATGTCGGAAATACATGCCAACCTTTTCCACCGTCGACGTGTCTTTTTAACGATTTTAAGTTACGTTTCGAGTTTTTCTCGAATAGATCACATAAGGATTTTCCAAATAGATCCATTTTTTTCGCGACGTTTAATACGATGCGGAAATAAAAACGAATTAAAACACGATTTGCGAGATTCATTCCTATAACGTGCAACAAGCTCGATAGAAATAATCACCCTCGGAAGTCATGCTACCTATTTTATCTCAAGTTTAACAGTACGTCGCGTGAGCTACACTAATATAAGCAAATATCAACGGTCTCATTACTTTCCCTCAATTTACAAAATATTCACATCTAATTACTAGGTGAAAAAAACACGTTCTTCCCGATAAATTCCAGTCTCCTACAATATTCATTTCCCCCCCGTAATCTAATTTCCCTATAATTTCCTGTTTCCTATCATACCAAACAAGTGTCAAAAAACACACGAAAATATCAATAATAAACTTTTCACATCCCCTTCCAAATAAAGTTCTCATTTCACCAAGAATTCGCGGGGAACTTTTATTATTTCACCTAGTATAATCATACAGAAACATAAAATCCGTCGGAAAGTGTCCTTTCCATCTCCCCTCTGCTTGTTCATTGAATTTCATCGTGTACTTTTTATTCCTTACGAAACAACAAACGCACTCGAGTGTTTTGCCTCCGAGTGAGCCGGTCTGAGCGTCGATAACTTCAACGAAGTCCCCTTAAAATTCTCCACTGAGCTTCTCCCGTAGGATTTCGTGGATCAACGCCGCGAAGTGCATTACCGTTGGATGCACTCGAAGTAATACGAGCCCCGTATTACCTAGCCGGTGCGCGAATTATTATTCGTGGTTCACGGCGGTGGTAACGCCACAGAGGTGGGTACTCGTGCTGCTGGCTATTATATCAGACCGGCACGAAATGATTGTGCGGCAGGCACATAACGAACGCGCCATTTATCCTGGAATAAACTAGAGACTGATGCCTGTAGCCCGTGAAAAGGTATTCCGGGGGTCAAGGTCGCATCCTGGCTGTACGTACGTATGTATGTAGGTATGTATGTATGTGTATGGATGTGTGTATGTGTGTGTACATACGTGCAGGTAACTCCTCCGCTTTTTCGAGCAACGTCAGTATTCGAATCGATGGTCCTTGCATGCCGATTATCGGACACGACCATACACTAATAACTACTAGCGAGCCCCTCGAAAGATAGAGTGGCGATTTGTCACGATTCCGACGCAGATTTTTTCTCCCCTTTTTCTGACTATTTTTCTCCTTTTTTTCTTCTCGTTTTTGATACTTTCTACCAAGGTGCCTTTGGGGTGTCTTCATTCCGAATAGTAGTGAATGTCTAAGGAATAATCTTTGTGACAATTGCGAGATTGTGGGGTATGTAGAAATTTGTTATGGTTTGAGGGAGCTGGTTTCGAGAAAAATGAGTGGTTATTTTTGGAAAAATTTAGAGGATGAGAAGCATTGGATGAAAATGATGGGGATGGATTTATGTATTTAAAGTTTCGATTTTGTTGTCTTAGTTGTGTTTGGTGGAGTATGTTTAGTTTTTTTTCTGTTGTTCGTACGGCTTAGTAGGAGTTGAGAAATCTTTCCAGTTTCTTCTGGGGTATAGTATCATACTTTCTTGTATCTTCGCGGAACTTATGCGTAACCCATATACAAGATATCATACCCATGTATACGATATTCTTTAATAAAGATATACTGTGTAGTGTACGGAGTACATGGTTTTCATCCTGTTAGATTACACGCGATCATTCATAAACACCATAAAAGATTTCGGATAAAAAAATCTGACGCAATGCGTAACGGGATTCTGATGAATACGGTAAACAAGTTACGCGGAATGCACTTTCTTATCGCAAAACGGTTTGCGTTACACGAACCGAATGGATTTTCATACAGCATCATATGAATTGCGAATATTTGAAATATTTAACGGTCACTAAGTACACGGACTAAAATCGATATTCAAGAAGAGGAAAAAAAGCAAATAAAGAAAAAGAAGAGAATCTACGTAACGACCCATATTGAAGTAACCAATCGATATCGGGAAGACTTAACGAAAACCACGAATAAATATAGACTATCGATTATCTATTCATTAATTTGAAAAGAATAGGTAACATTTGAATAACAAATTCTTCAATTTATACTTCCAACAAATATATCTCTGTATAATAATGTATCTTTAAATTTTTAATAAATCCAGAATCTCGTTCATCCATTCATCACCATCAAAATGAATAGCCTCTATTTGAATAATAATCAATTCATCCAGTATCATTTTCTTTGAAATATACCCTCGTACTAAAATTCAAATATATCCTACCTTTACATATTATATTACAGATATATTTTTTGTATAATATATATCTCCCAGTTTTTCTCACATTCCTCTCTATATCGAACCGAGGTCGTACTTTTCACAGATTTAGATAAAGTTCCGAAACAAAGTGCTCCGTGGCAAGGAAACGGAGGGGGGGGGCGGAGGGGACGGGGGTGGAATCGTATTGCAGTAAATTCCGAGTCGCGTGAAAGTTGGTCGATTTGTCGCATAGGTGCAAAACGGTGCGTCAAAACGAATCTCGTTGCTGATGTCGCGGCGAGGTCGTCGGATCGGCACTGCGGCGATTCACGGATAGCGGCGTCGGGTAACGTGCGATTCCGACGTGACCTTGATATTGTTGACGATACCGGCCTTGACTTTCAAACACACCTTCCACTTCGCTACCAGAATCAAGGTGGCGTGGCCACCAGTCGTAATGCCGGTCCCGCCACCCCACCAGGAAATAAAGCTCTTTTAGATCGATACGTCGGTGGACCGGGAGTGAAAGGCGAAAGTGAAATAAATCGTCGACGCACCGAAGATGCTCCGTCTGTCGCGTTTCCCTGACGTTTTCCAACCCCCCTCCGACCCGGGAATGGATTTTTTTTCTTCAAACATTGCTCGCGTGTAAATTAAAATGAATGAAAAAAAAACAGGATGACAAATGGTTACGTGAAGAGGTAGGTTGAAAGTTCTCATTTATGTTGGGGAATGAAATGTATATTGGTGAATGATGATAAGATAACGTAGGTTGGCAATATTTTAGTCGAGTTTAGGATAATTAAAAATACTTTTGGTGTGTTTGTCAGTTTCAAAAGTATATACTTAGATATTATATATTATATTATTTATTAGATGTGTTTTAAATTCAAGCTGTATTGCGTATATATCGTAGCAATGTAATTGATAAAATATTTCACCTAACATTCAACCTAATTGGCCATGACGCTATTGTACAGAATATACGGCGATTATAAGTTGTACTCGAATCACTCCATGAATCGTTCCACCACGAAATTTCTTCGGAAATTCTGCAGGAGTGCAATAAATATCTCCAGTGTTCTATACGTATACAAGACGCCCCGCCGATGTTTATTTCTATCCGGCAAAGTGGAAGCGACTCCTATCCATTATGAACGCCGGTAAAACATTACTGACGTTCGCCATACCTCGGTTCGCCAACGGTGTTCGAAAATTTGTTGCAATTTTCACTAGGCAGAATTTCCAATGTCTCAACGCTGCGAAGAATTATTTGAACCATCGCTCCGATGGAAATACAATTATTTCAAGAAAGATCGCAGTCGCTGCTTGCTAACAACCGTGCGAACAGGCGAGAGCTTGACTATTCAGTCGGAAATATAAATGACTGCGATGTACACACGTGCATACATAATATATGTATATATAATATAATATCTAAAAATATATACATGTATTTTAGAATTAAATATTTTTTAGGTAAATTAAAAATTGTGTTGCAAGAAATTTCTTCCAATTTCGTTAATTTATGTTAATTATTGCTTTTCTTTATAACTATATATGTATATACCTATAAATATATAGCGTATATATAGTATAAAGTAGTTAGTATTAAAATTTTGTGTATATATTTTTTAGAAAGTAGAAAACTCTTTACTTTATATATATATATAGAAAAATATATAAAGAAAGATATATATATATATAAAGTACTTTATAAAAATACACATACATATATATATCTCGAATGCGGTACTACGATAGAAAACCCAACCGTTTCCGCAGCTTTACGACACGACGGGCAAATATGCCACCGCGTAAGAACGTCGTTGCACACCGACTTGCAAAATGTGTACCAACCACGACCTTGACCCTAACCTAGTACAACGGCCGACACTTAGACCAGGTTATGGCGGAATTACGACACGGTACCGAGGATCGCTTCCTTCTTGACGGTAATCTTATCCCGTCGATGCGACCGGGTCCTCCCACGGGAACTGTTCGTTTCTTTCCGCGTGGTAAAAGTGACCCCGAGATCTTTCGCGAATCGTGCATTGAAAAGGTTGGACCGGAGCACGACGTCCAGGTGCAAACGTGAAATCAATTTTCCGACACACTGCGGCGGAATGTCCGGTCGGGAGATGAAAACTCTTAGAAGTAGAATATCGACGTGTGATCGAACATCTCGCCGTCTCGTTTCTGCGCAACCGCGTTGCTGGAGAACGAAGTAAGACGTGTACGTACTGCGTATACTTGGATATTAAAATACTTTTTTTTTAAAGAACTACTCGGACTTGTACAGCGGAATATTCTGATAAAGGAAATGTTAGAGAATTATAAAGCAATATCAGGTATCGTTTTTCTTAAGTTACGTACGGTTTATAATAAAATGTTAATGTGTAAAGTACAACTTTGTTACTGCCATGGTATCGTCGTTAATATGGTTACATGAAATAAAATGCAGCGAAAATTGTCACTATGTTTTATGGAAGTCATATAATTTATTAGAACGTTGTGTCATTTCTCTCACATGTCTTATTTATATGTTTAACAAAAGTTGTTGAATTCTTTGCTCATTATTGCGTATTATATTAATATACCATTAATGAAATAAATGTCTTTCAAAATTTCAGTGATTCAAGGTTTATACGAAAATTTGACAGAACTTATGCAACGACATAATAGTATGGATGAAAATATTATGTCGGATGACGGGGGTCGTGAAATTACGAAAAATTACGTATAGAATGTAGATCTAGATTACGAATGAAATTCAAGGTAAAGCCTTTTGCAGTAAAGAGTGAAACTTTAGTACGTGAGCAGCGTAACGTATGAGCATGTGTTAACTTTTATTGGTGTTAAGTTTCTTTCGGATCGCTTTATTACGGTATGGTAGTTAAATTTTCAAGGACGTTAACCTTATGATATTAATCGTAGCGTGTATCCTCAACACGTACGACCGCGACACGTACTTAGAGATCTACCTGTGCTGTTAGTCATATGTATATGTATATATTTATACGCATACGCCGCAGCACGTAGATCTTCTACGTGTTTTACTGCGGCTCTGCGTTCCAGATGAAATGCAACGACTTACGAAACCGTAGGAGAATGTATTTCGAATTGAAATTTTTTAATTGCAGCCTATTGCAACGGCATAAAAGAGCGCTGCGGATGTTTTAATTGAATCTCATTTCTCGGGGAAGATTTATACATTCCGCAGTGACTCTCTTTTCAGATTTTCACACGGTACACACACACACATACGTACGCTCCGTGTACGTACTGGTATACCAAAAGATTATCGGAACTGGCAGAAATGCAAAATATCGTAAGATTAACCACGATAAGGTTGGTGTACCGTTTAAATTATACCGCGAGATCATTGAAATTGTTGAACGAGACGGAATATTAGTGGTATTAAACGTTACGCGGAAATTACGTTTTACGTTTGTGTTAAACTGAATATTGAGGAAAAATACAAAATCTAATTTGTGTTTGATAGAGAGTATAAAGGACGATGAGAAGTTATTTAGGCATTAATGAGACTCATTTATTTTTTGCTTTTGTCGACACGTTGATATGTACTCTCCTTTTTTTTCTCTTATGGTTAACTAGGATCACGAAATTCTATTTTTAACACCGACGGAAAAACAAGCGAATCGTGGTATTGATCCGGTGAATTATTATTAGCCGAAATTACACACCTAAAGAAGATTGCCACTATTTACAACCCGGGGGGAGGTTAATTTGCTAGTGTAATGAGACAAATTAACCTTCGTCCACGGAATACGACACTGACTAGCTTAAGTTCGTCGACCTATAATTAAATTAAATATGATTTATCAGAATTTTAATAAGAACAACATTCATTTCTCACAGATAAACCCTAACGTTCACAACAAAATCAAATAGTACAAAAATCAGTAAAACTAACAACAAGAATTTTTAAGAAACTAATCTACAATATCCTTGAAAAGACTCGAAATACCAAATAACTCGGTCAAATGTTTTCTCCCTTTTTCACTATCGGCGGAAAATTCAGCGGAGTCAATGGAAAGGAAAATTTCTTCGCGGAAAATCGCGAGTAAAAACTTTCTGACATTTTGCTGTTAACGTGCGACATTGTGTAAAGCGAATGCCATTGACACGATCCGTACGTAGGATATGGAAAATTCAATGTTCCGTGGAACTTTCAAAGGTCTCTGTATGTATACGTTTCGCGGAGGTATCGATACCGTCAAAAGGAATATTTATACTTCCCTTTAAACGGATACCTACGCGGAGTCGAAGTTTTTTCCCTCCGCATGTTGAAACTGTACGCTTCGCCGTCTACCATTAACCGTGCTGGAATACAACAAAAATCGTTCCGACGAGACAAAAAAGAACAAAACCGCGGAACATTCTTTGTAACGGATTTTTTTAATCCGCAACAACAAGTCCGACCTAGTTACGAACATCCGCGTGTCGGTGTAGGTATAAAAGAAATATTCGCCCGCGCCATTAGCAGACATTAACCGTGACCCGTTATCGCTTATCACATCCAAGTGCAGACGAAAATAAATTTCTTTTGGTTTTTAACACGTGACGGTAAGGACCTTCGCCCTTCGTACCGGTCGAGGTGTTGTTTCAATTTTCCCCCGGGTAAATACGTACACGGTTGCTCGAACTACATACACACACACACACATACCGCAATCTGCGGCTCGCGTAATTAACGTGACTGCCGGTCGTCGTAATTTTCAAACTTCTAACGACGTTACGGACATTTACTGTAGCGGAACCTGTCAAATCACGTAAGTATTTTCCATGGCGTTTCATTGCGGAAGTGATCTCTATAAATATATATGTATGTATTTGAAATAGGTGTCGGATGTTTATCTGGATTACAAGTAACCGTACGATATCCGCGAACGATAGGAGGAAAAATAAAAGGAAGTTGAATTATCGTTTCGTGTTGAACCGTCGTTAGAAAAGAGAGACGGCGAAGTTTCGTCCGGGGGAATAAAAATGATAGTTGGAATGAAATTTCCATCGGATTACATAACTCCTCGGGTAATAAAGTGTTCACACAATGGAACGCCGGAATAATGAACGATCAGATAATCGACGTTCCACAGTGCTATACTAAATGAATATCATAATTGTGTGAGATGAATAATAGGTCAAAGAGCTCTTTGAAAATATGGAACACCATAACAGTGCTTGTCTAACGAAGTGTTAGTCGCTTGAAACGCGAAATATCGCACAAATCTGTTTTGCTTCTCGATAGGACATTGAATGGTGAAAGAGTTCATTTATTTTTTTCAGAAAAGTAGCTTAGAGAGTTAGAATATTGATACAGAATTATAATTATCAATTATATTGATAATTAATTTATATTAATAATTGTAATTATCATTTATGCTGATAATTAATTTATATTAATAATTATAATTATCAATTATATTGATAATCAATTATATTAATAATTATATATCCTATTATATATTTTATTCCTGCAAAATGGCAGATTGTATGTTGTTTAATAGTATTATTAATGACAGTAAAAATTAACAGGTATTTTATTTTTCTTTAAAAACTGATGAAACTTTTTGGCCAATCCAATACCTGTAGATCACATTGATTCCAAATTTCCAAGAGAATTATACGCACCTTAAGCGATTCAGGCAAGTATCCTTCAAGGAAGTCTAAGAGCTGAGACAATTCCTCCTCCGCGAGCAGACGAAAGTTCCGGCCTCGTTCCATCGCTTCGGGGCACTCCATACTGAAACTAATTATCGAGAGATCCTTGTGTGAGTGGCATGAACTTTCGATCTCTCATTTCTCGGGTTAGCATTAAACGTGAAAAGCACTCGATCGATTTACTTCTTTGTATTTACAAATGATTCATCAATTAAAGTCGTCGCCTGGTTTTCGGTTTTCGTCTTTTTCCAACAAACCGAAATAACAATATTTGTATATCGTATACTACTATAGTACGTACACATCACAGAATGCAATACACTGCAAATTTTTTCGTCCGTGCAGAACGTCGAATTGCAGTAGAAAATAAAATTGATCTAAATTTTCAATCAAAATTAAAAGGACAACTCGTACAAATCGTACTATATGTTTTCATTTAATTCAATTGAGATTCGACAGTACACGTTAGTGAAACTAAACGAGTACTTTCACGTGTAAATACAGAAGTCCCGTTGAAAGTGTATCAGAAAATATATTACGCAGAGAGGCGTCGAATTGGCAAATCCGTCACTGGTGTTACGGGAATATCGAGGTAATCACGCGATATTACTATTTTAAGGAAATAGGAGAGATGAAGTTTATTAAAGTAGACGGTAAAATATAATATATGTATATATAACAGCTGTGATAGTACCGAGAATAAAACCGACACGAACACAGATCATTATGTTCTTCCGCGACGTTAACGTTTCACCGGGCATTACTTATGGAAACGAGTAACACATTTCGTGCGTGTGAACACCGTAAACAGGTTTTATGCCTTAGGCAGCCGTGAGCACCGAAACGCACCTTAATACTCGTTACCCAATGAGAGGAGAGGATGCAACGAGAATGTAACTAATAGTTTCCCTTTTGTTCTTTATACACTATCACGTTTTATTCGTCGTTTATTCTCTATTCACGCGAGACTCGATGTTACAGAAACTGCAATAAATTATCGCCGCATTTCCGAAGCTCAAATCCCACATTTTAAATGGTACGCTGATGTAATTAAAACTGGCCCCACAAATACGTGCGAATGAATTTTTTTCTTCCGTTCTCCGCGTACGTAGGTACCTATACGTATAATTTAAAAACTCTCGTGTTATTTAAACTTACGAAGATCTCGTTGTTAATTTACCCGGTAAATTCAGGCCGAAAAATTCACGAGTAGAATGAGTATTTCAGTAATGTAATTACGGGATAAATTTATTACTATCCCGAGATAAATGCGCTTTCGCGGAGTTGCTGAAAGTTTCAACGACAAGTGCAGCATTACTTCTTTGGATAAATTATTTCGTCTTCGACTTTCCATTAGTACTGTCGAGAATTCGATTCTCGTCCACCGGAACTTCTCGTGACACAGATCAGGAAAATCACAGAGAAAAAAAGGGCACCTTTTGCGAATTCCATTTCGTAGTTCCGTAAAGTCGTAAATTTTGATAAAATTCTGTAAAAAGTGATGAAATTTCAAACGTCAACCTACTTATCGCAGTCACCGTAGATTCAAAAGAGAAAAAAAAAAGGAGAAGAAAAAATTGGCGAAGTGACCTGTCGTTAATCGACATAATCATTAACTGCACGACTACCGGGCTCGCGTTTCCGTTGTTTCCATTTCCCACCGATGTGTATCAGTGTGTTATGTTCATATGCGGCAACGATTACATAATTGCAGGGCACTTTTGAACTTTAAAGTGTTTTCTCGCTGCTCGACAACCGTCACACTTTCCTACCTCCCGACTTCTTTCAAGGCTCGACTTTGACTTATTGCAAAAGGGTACTAGGTAGGTAGTATGCGAGTCTGTAACCCGGCCAGACTTGTATCAATCTCCGGTGGTGTTAATCACTCTGACCTTGGTCGATCGAAAAGAAAGAAGCATGCACTCGTTAGAAATGATAAATGAATATTAATTCACGTCCGTACACCTTATACACCGAGCCGCGTCATTATAACGAAACCCTAACGAAGCTCTAGAAACGTGTCAGAAGCAATTAATGGCGCGGCCACGATACCCAATCGTGTAGATATCATTTCAATATTACCGATATTACCGGGAGTACCATGGAAAGTTTGAATACGTTGAATTTAATATAGAGGTAGCGTGTAAATTATCATTTGTTTCATCATTTTCCGCGGAATCAAGATTAGGTTCAATTCCCGTTGTCAAATGAGATTGCTTAATCAAATTACGTCACTTCCATGCATGTACAGGGTGATCCACGAAACGTGAACGGTTTAGTTTATTCTGTTAGAAAGGTGGAATATTAATTAGGTGACCTTTGAAAATTGTTGTGATAAAAAATGTATTCTAATCGAATATTTACTATTATCATCTTAAATCAACCCTTGAACCGTGTTGTACTTGATAACAATATTTTTGATTGACGAAATAATAACAGAGTAATGTAAACCGATCACCTTTCGTGATTCACCCTGTATAACAGTGTAATAACCCAGAAATGTAATATGTAACAATTAGACCTGCGACAAATGATAACTAATATCCGGATCAATCATTTATTTTCTAATTATCTTCTTACAACGTGTCGTACGACTACTCTTTAACGAGGAAAAATATCTGATTTCTACTTTGTTGAAATAATTGACAAATGTAAAACAATGTTGAATTTGCTTGAAATAACAAGTAAACACAGGATGCTGTAATTTCCGAAATAATAGTCTACCTTATTCATTTATTACAATGATATACACATATATACTACATGACCATGCACAATGCAAATGTGTTCGTAGCTTGGCCTTATACTTGTATACATATACTTGCCATTTCGATAGAGCACATTGTACGTGACAGGGTTATTGTCATGAATAACGTTTGTAAATGCTTTCACTGATATACTAATACATATGCAATATTGTACGATCGTGTATGCCAAAAGACTTCTTCTACGGCATTTGGTACAAAACAATGAAATAGGTGCCAAATTTTTGGATAATATCAGAATTTATATTTACTTATTTGTCATTCAATATGAATAAGTTTGTATTATTTGTGAAGATATATTAAAAGACTTCTACATTTGATACGAAACAACGGAAATATGTGCGAAATTATTAGATAATAATATAAAAAAGTCTATTTATCTATATATCATCGATATGAGTAAGTTTATATTAATTATGGTAGTTTTTCAACGTTAAAAACATACTTCCGTCTGTCACAAAGTTGCTGAAACATTTCGATTAAGATCAGTAAAGTCATTAACACTGATACTATTAATGAAATAAAGAAACCCTCGGATTACGTTAGCACAACAACGAACACGATCTGGGTCATAGTAACCTTTGTCGATCGAGAGCCTGACTAAGTAAGGTATCTAATTTTTTTCGGTACGGAAATGAGATTTGATAAGATTAAAATATGCTGTCTAGCATGTATTGATTGCTAACCGCTCACGACACTCGTGCATTAACTTTGCAAGCTTCATTATGCTCGGTGTTATCGATAATCACGGTTTTCGTTTCGTTCTTTGTTCGATTGTGTGTATGTGTGAGAGAGTGAGTATGTATTATTGCTGCGGGTTATTATAATAGGTGAAAAATGATCGTCTCGTTTCGGTGATCTGAAAATTGATGTAGAAATAAATCTGGGTTCGACGAACAGCGGCAAAAGAAGACTCGCGAAAAGATCATACAAGGTTGCTGGATAATATATCGCTTTAGTCGACATGTACGCTGAATTATTATGGGCACGTGCTGCGACCTTTACCGTGAGAAATTGGTTGATGTAATCAGTGAACTGTAAATATAAATGGACAATATCGATTAACAATATGCATAAACATTGAACAGAATGTTGGACCGATCGAGAACAACAAATTGAATTTCCTTAACGAACATTGACTGACATTGTACACGAAAATCATTAAATAATTCCCCTTTTCCGTAGACGGAAAGGGAAGAGGGAACTAACATTTAATGATTATCAAAATACAAGTAAAAATCAAATTATGATATCACCGGAGGAGATATACCTAGCGATTAAATCAATTGAAATTCATTTATAAATTAAACGCGTCGAAATTTAACTAGAATTATACAATATAAATTATCATTTGATATTACGGCTATGATTTGAATTATTTCGGTTATGTCCGTCGTTTTAATATGTAACAGCAAAACAATTATTACGCCGTTAAACGGACGGTAATTAAAAAATTCATTCTTTCCGCGATATGTCGCGTTAAACGAACCCGTTGAAAAGAAGTTTCAAAAAAAGAAAAATGGAGGGATTTTCGTCCGCGATATATGCACGCAGGACAAAGTGTTAGAGAAAGAAAGAAAAATTCTTTTGAACGCGTTCCCCAGTGCTTTGATTTTTTCCCCCTTCCGCAATGAAGCACTAAATCTGAAAGTAACGGGATGATATGTGGGTTGATGCCGCAACCTTTAAAGTAGTTAGTCAGTAACACATCGATACAATGATAAAGGATGCAGCGAAACTTTCTAGCTGTGTTGGGAATGTAAAAATAATCCGATTAGAATCAGCGTTACTGAATTGCAATAATAAATGACCTACATACGTGAGCACTGCGCATGTGGTAAGTACAAACGAAAAAAAACACAAAATAAAATTCATGTTCGGGCAAAGTACACGTACTCATTGTATGTATAGTCGCTCTTGCGTACATATACATATATGCTATATCGTTCTCTATGCTGCATAAGACAATCGAATAAATTATAAATTTCAGTTTCCGCAACGGTGGAATTGAAATATTTTTCGGGATGAAAGACAAACCTAAAAAATAAAGCAAACTGATGCTTTTATATATCAAACCTACTATTCACGACTGAAAGAATATGAGAACTACAAACGAGAATTTGATGAAAACATAAAAAGATACGATTTATTTTGAAAGTCTCATTATTCCGGGTGCACATTTTATCCGGTATATTATTCGACTATACAAACAGCAACGATAGATCAAGGGGTAACCTAAATGCACTTTGAATTAGGTCCAAATAGCTGTTTCTTTTCCAATGAATCTACCATAAATATAAAAAAAATATACTACATCGCTCGTAAACTATCTACGCTCGTCCCTCTGTAAATAAAAATAAAAAAGAACACGAGAACCAGATTCACATTGAACAACAATCGTATTATCGCGATGAAACGACCGTTAAGCATCGGGAAAGATCGCGTATCGGCAAGCACACCCACGGATAAGCGGTAAATTTCTATCAACGACTGCAGAGAATCATACCGGTGTCACATTAACGTCACAACAGGAAGCACTACGGGATTGCAATGCGCGTTCGCCGCAATAAACACGTACGTACATACATACGACCCCTTCGAAGAAACGAACCCTCCGCGCGCCGCTATCTTTCGCAATGTGGCAAACACAAAACCGCCACGAAGAGATACATACTTTCTTTTTCAGACATTTCCGTCGACGTACACGGGAAAAGCAAACGGGGTGCCAGCCGGTCGGCGAAGCCGGATACACCGTTACATATATACATATACATACATACTCTCTCACGGACAAAATCATCCCCCATCCTATTTTCTTTCCCCCCCGACCCGATGATCCGACAGACGATTCGATTCTAAACATACTTTCTACACAATTTCTCGATTCACTATCCCCGTCTGTACATGTATTATATTCTAACGACAGTAGACACACGCCGTGTGTACGGTTCGTGTAGAGAGAAACACGTATATATGCTATCGATTTACCTGAATGAACGGGAAACCGTTAACGTAGATGGGTACAGCTAGATCCTGTTTTTTTTTTGTTGTTGCAAATTTGATACACCACGAACGATCGACAGACACCCCGTGGATACTCACGGGGTTGGTCGATTGAAATGAAGGGAAATTGTTCACGTTTTAGACCAGGACCGCGCGAGACCGATCGAGGGCGAGAATGGTCGCGGGTTGTCGTCAAGGGGTAGTTCCAACGGAGGCACCCGCCCTCGCCGCCCCCTGAACCCGCACTGCCGCCCCTGGCTCACCGCCGTCCTCCATGCACCGAACATCGTCGAGGCGGCCGTCGCGCAGGCGTCGTGACGCCGCAGTGCCGCGATTCAAATGCCCGGCACCCCCCGTTTTTTCTTTTTTTTTTTCTTTTTTTATTCCGGAATCAAGTTCGATGAAAGTCACGATCGACCGTACGCGAAACGATCGATATTTTGTTAAGGAATTTCGCATGTGAAACGCCGCAGTGACGGGTAAATGGAGTGATAAGGTTATCAGGTGGAATAGAATTTTAATTGTTGGTGTCAGGAGAGATTGTTTGACAGACGATGAATGTTAGGGTTGAGAATTGAACGGTTGTAGAATGATATATGTATACATTGTATGTAGGTGTATGTATGTATATGTATATGAAGGACACGTGAAGATTTAGGTATATGAATATTTTACACCTGTATGTCTTATACGCTATGACGCATGTCGAAGAAGTATGTTTGTATTATAGTATGCGGTTGGGTATTGGTTCTACGATTGAGATTCTTCACGTGTTCAGTGAAGGATCTCGTCCGTAAAGGAGTAGAATGGAGAGAATTCGATCGAGTAGATGGATACGGGATGAGTTTTATTCGAACGGTACGTATTTTTCATCTTCGGATTGAAGTTTAATTTGTTTGTTCGTTCTCTGGATAAGAGAAATATTAAAGAAACAGGAAATATTGCGATAGGATAACATTTATCCAACTTCATCTCTCTGAAACCTACGACAATTGGTCCTGTTACCTATTGTTCTAAGGATACCTTTTCATTCCCTTTTGTGATATCGGATTTTCTGCACGAAAGGCTTCGAATGGTCTTCTGCGTCCTAACAAAATGCGACTTTCTTTCATTCTTAATATCGTACGATTCCAACTGCCCCCGAACTTCTTGGATTTCGCTAAAACCTGTGCCCTTTTTTCGCTCGAGCTCTAAACATTGTTCTAAACTTGAATTCCGAGTTTCCTAACCGAGTGTTCGGCTTCGTTTTTTAATTCAACCAAAAATACAGAGAAAATCAAATAAAATGAACGACACTTACACGTTTCGATTGTCTGCACCTGCTATACCTGTACACACATAATATGTATACTAGCATCAGTGGTATAAGTTCGACTGGATGCAGCAATACGAGAATCGTTTCGTCACACTAGAGAGAGAGGCGAACGCGCAAGATCCGTGCAAAGTCAACGCGTAATTCGGCATACTGCTCCTGCTCCGCAATCTTCCGCACACGCCATGATATCGAAGAAGTGAGCTTTCGATTAGCTCAGATACTAGGCCAAGGGACAAATCGTAAACGTAGAGTGTCTTCCCAGTTGCGCTACATGCATTTCGGGGGGAGGGGATCAATATTTTTGCAGAAATATCACCGAAACGTGGATACATTTATCAACCTGTTCCTCTTTACTGCGCCTGGCACGCAATTTACATTCAGAATGCCCTATCACCCTCTCCTATCGTTTCTTTGCCCTCCTACCGCCCTTACCCCCAATCCCACGACCCTCCCTGCAGCCCAGGCGGCGTTTTACCCTAAGTTACTGATGCAGCACAATAAACGTGTGAAGGGCGATGCGCTCTATGCACGTAATCCCACTCGATGAGCTTACGTATCCTCGATCTGCGGAATCCACGAAGCGGAAGCCAACTGCGAGAAACAGGCGAAGAAAAGTTTTTACTATCGGTAATAGTGTTTTAGATGTATTTCACCGCCGGTTCCGATGTAGGTATTCTGGGATCGATGCACTAATCGCGAAGTAATGAAATGAAGCCAATTTCACGGGATGAGGGACATGTTTAATAGTAACAATAGCGGACAATTTAGGTAAATAGATGGGAAATGAATGGCATAGGATAGAACGCGAGGAGAATCCTGAGAGATGGATAGTATTCTCTTTTAGAACTACGTAGTTGCAGTGGGTAGATGCAGTGTTGTTTTGTATTAATTAAACATAGAACGTTTATATTTTGAACGAGCCGAATTTATCGAGTGAAAATTCGGCAGGTCTGTTATTAACGTATCAGATTTTCACTCGAAAGTAAAGAATTTTTCATATATATATTGATTATCAGAATTCATGACTCTAAAGAAAAAGAAATGGCAACAATTTGTAATCAGGTATAACGAGAAAACTTAAAGAATCTTAGAACAGAGAAATATATTACGAATAAGAAAAGTTTATTCAATTTTGATCGAAAGTAATATTAAAAGAGGTCAGATCGATTAGAAAATTATAGATACCTTCGTTAGTTTACACTCGATGCTAGAAAATCATGAATAATTTCAATCCCCAGATATGTAACACTTTGGACACTACTTCTATGAAACCGAGGAAAAATATATTTCAACCCTGCGCCCCTCGGCGTTACACGGCACTGTATTCGGCGTCGCGACGCAGGGAAGCACAGCTTCCACCGCCTCTCTCCATTTTCGCAGATCGATCCGACTGGCTGACAACCGGAATCACTAGGAATCTCAGGGTTAAAGTTTGCTATGCCAACAATACGTATTAGGCGCGGCACGTGGATTAATCGTTATGTCGGACAATCGGGGAGCAATGTTCGACAGGACGAGCCGACTTTTAAGTGCGATCCGTCATTGATAATTCGACGATTCTAGCCTGGAGACTGACACGTTAGTGAGTGACGCTTTATATATTTGCCTCTGATTCGCGAAAACTCGCCGTGACACGTATTCCGAGCACGTTACAAGAGATCTGCGATTGACATTATCACGTGATAAGAAAAAAAAAGAGAGAAAAAAATCAGGGCACGATGATCGCGACAAATTTTACCGCATTCTATGCATGATCGTTTATGTACGAGTAGTCTATGGAAACGGCGTGAAAAACGTTATCGAATTTATTTTGGACAACGATGAAACAGGAAAGATACTTGTTCGTTTCGATGTTCGTTTGAAAGTTACAGAGGTATGTTGTGAAAACGTAGACTCTTCGTTTCGGCCCGTTTCTTCGACGTATGCGAAATATGTGTCGTGAGAAGAGTTTTGTGAGCCTGTGATTAGAAACGATTGTCGCCGTTAATCCAACGTTACGTTTGTTGCTAATAGAGGAAGGAAAGGAAGAACGAACGAATTCTAATCACGAGTACAAACGTGCATATCCATTGTCTGATATGTGGACGAGCTGGTTTGGAGCAGGTATTGTTTCCTACTTTCATCATAAATACGGGTCCGAGTATTTCGATAAGACAGAATTGAATTTTAATACAAGGTAATCACGTGTCGAGCACGGATTTTATGCAAATATGATAATTAGCATAAAGATCAAGGATTTGTTTGGTAATTGCTTCCTTCTAACACAGTTTAAGCAGACGTATAAAGAGGAGAATGTTTTATGGCTTAAAATACTATAACGTAACAAGTGAAATGCAAATTAATACATGAAAGAGTAAAGTAAATTTTATGTGAGCACAAATCCGTAAGACAGAATTGAAAAATTGTATTTTCTATGCATAGATAATCTACGGTCGTTATTAAATTAACTAAATGTGGTGCAACATTATAAGAACCTTTTCGAGTTTGTTTTTTTCACTGTTTCGCATCTCTTTTCATACGTAGTCAACAATCCTACATAAATTCGTCTTATAAATAACACTATAATTCGGTCATGTTACACAATAGATTTTAATTTTTGGTGGCGTCTATTACAACAGTAACATTTATTGACATTGGTAATGAAATTAATGTATGAGATGAGACATACAATCTTATCGCTTGTAATTTAATTATGTCTGCTTATCCATTGCGTGCGAAATATACAGAATATTCGTTATTATTTCATACATAACACGCGATAATGGGGAAGATAAAAAAATTAAATTTTCCCTCGCCGCAGTTTTCATCCCCTCCCTCGCAGTGTACGCACGCGCAGACTCTACAAACTATTATCAAATGTAGGGGAAACATAACCTCCCGTCCTAATGCTTTGTCTGACGAGTGAAGGCAATCAAAATCACAGCGAAAGAAAACTGGATCATATACCCGGCTCGTACTCAATCAGGCTTTTAATTTAAAACCCACTTGTGCAAATGTGAGGCTGGAAACGATAATAAAATATTCTGATCGTGAACGCGGTGTTTCGCTTGTAACGCTGTCGGCCTTGACAATTGCAATACGTATAACAAAACTGAGAATAAAGAGCTTCGAAACATCTATTATAACTCGGTATAAATCGAATGCGTTAGAAATAAAATTGGATGTAAAATATGTTAGTTAATCTAGCGGAAATTTGAATTCTTGAAAAAATTATATTGATTCAGACTTTCGCGACAGAACATTCAAAGATGCAAGACGATAAATCGAATCCCTGATATATAAACCTTATTTAATCGTAAATGAAATATTTCCGTACGAAAAATCAAGCGTTAATCGTAGAAATATATATAATATAAAATTAGAAGACTCGTTAATTCAAAATTCTCGTTTACTTATGACGTCACATCGTACCGGTAAATTGTAGTTTTTTTTATACTGCGTCCAATCTGCGTAACGAGCTACGTCATCATTAATTCATTGGACTTATGAGAACTATTATTTATAATGAATTAAAAGGCGGGGCATCTAACAGTTAAAGATTTTTACGCACATGTCCATCTACTCCTTTGTATCTTTTATTACTTTTGACAAAGTGATAAAACAACGCTTAGTGCAGAAACATTAAGACTGCAATGAAGTTCTAGCCGTATTATCCCACTTGTCTTTTGAATATTAATAACAGCAATCGACGAAAGAAACGATTTATTATCACATTGGATCGTAGAAAATAACGATTGACATAGTTTAACTGCGCAGGACACATCTACTCATGTGCAATTGCAATAAGGGTCACGTCATTTCTTAGAGGCGAAGTATATCGCAAAAATCGCAGTAATTTTCCGAGTATTATAGAAAATTAAGCTTATGCTATGAAAATCGGTAGTCTTTATAGTAAAGCCGCAAAACTCGGGCGAACGTTATAAAGGTTCGTTGCAATAAAAAAAAAAAAAAGAAGAACCCTGAATCATTGAATTATATGTTCGAATTTCATCGGTAACTTAAAAGCGAAAGTCTGTATAACGTGAGAACTGTTTGATGATATTTTGCAGACTATATTCACAAAGTGAGTATGTCCAGAAGGAAACTCGGCGGTGACAGACAATTCGACAACGTGGATTACACACAGCTAACAGAAACCGACAGTGGATTTGTCGATTCTCAGGTAAGTATTTTTGAAGATATTATATTATAAACTATTTATTTTTACACTTCTGTAAGTCTACTTTTTTTCTGTTTCAAAATGTTTTATAATGAAAAGAATATCTTTTCAATGTCTAAACTTAGCTTAGTTTTACTCCATCTTTTCCTAAGTTCTACTTGCTCTATTTTCAGAGTAACAGGTTGTAGGGTAAATTAATTACCAATGCCTTAGAAACTATATTATTTAAGTAAAGAAAAGCAAACTGTAGAATTTGTATCAAATTAATTTTTAATAACTACAACTCAGATAAAATGTTTTTAACAGTTCGTAAATCCACCTGTGAAGATACCATGGAAGGCTATAACATTGGCGGCACTTCTTTTCGTTGGTGGTACCATTATGCTCATCATGGGTAGTTTGATCGTCAGTGGACACATTGATTCAAAAGTAAGATTCCTTAACAAATGCTTCAATATGTTCTAATCGCAAGAACATGAGTTATAGACGTACCTTAAGAACGAACCAAACTTAATTTACAAATAATATTTCTACAGGTATAGTACATGCCTGTTGTACAAATCTATGACATACGTTATACAGTAGAATACTTTAACTCCCCTGCGGAGAATTAATAATTTTTTTGTTTTCAGTATTCAGATCGTATGTGGCCAGTGATAATTCTAGGAGCTTTAATGTTCATACCAGGAGCTTATCATATGAGAGTAGCTATTTTAGCATACCAAAAAGTACCAGGATATTCCTTTGACGATATACCAGAATTTGATTAATTTCTCAAAGCATGACATTTTTGCCAAAAAACATTATTAGACGTCACAGTTTTTCCTAATATAAAAATGCAACTTATTACCTACTCCAGATAAATTGTGAGTATTACTTCAATTAAAGTAACTATATTTATAATTATATGGGTTGATACAACTATGGAAAAGGTTTAATCTAGGTTGTAATAATAGGATTCAATACTAATTCATTGATGGAGTTGATAATCCTGTGCATTACTTATGTATATGGTATTTAACGTTTTGATGGCCGCGCATTTCGCTCGTTGATTGTTGTCTATTATCGCCTTTCGCCGATACTTCTCCCTTAATCTGACAGCATTTCATAGTGCAATTACAAAACATTTTGTGATAAAAAATGCATTGAATTCATTTTTATTCTTTTAATCATAACTCATTTTTATTAAACACTTAATATAAAAATAAATTATTACACATTTATTTATTAACGTTGTGATTAACACAAAATGAAATCGCATATGGGTAAAACCAGCCGGGAACAAACGGTAAAGCGAGATCATGTTAACGTGACAATGACTGATAATCGCTGGGTTCACGAAATGACGTACACGTGACAGCGACCATCAAAATGTTAATATGAGTCATGCTTTATGTTTAACATAAAAGTACTTAAAAATTGTGATTGTACGATACAGTATTTTAATGAGAAATATATCTTGTGCAAACAAAAAGCTTGTATTAGACGAATTCAAGTAAAAGGTACACTGTTATTGTATAGTAAGAAATATTTATATTTCATCTTTCAGACATGTTCTAAGCATGCAGTCGTTGAATAAATTTGAAGATTAACATCGCACTAGTAGCACATTAGTATATCAACTAATTTGTTTTGTGATTTGAGTTATTTATCCCCAGTATATTCATTTTAGATATCAGATGCAGTAACTTATATATTTCAATTTACACTTTCAAAGTGAAATTAATTTAGTATGGTACTACTGTGTTATTTAAAAAGAAACTTAATTTCACTAAAATTAATATAAAAATAACTGTTCACCAAACCAAGATTGATTACCATGATTTATTGTCTTTTAAATAAAATTAGATATACGCAAATCTACATGCAGCAGTAACTCAAATCATCACTTTTTAATTTGATACACTTTTGTTCTGCTGGTGTGATGGAATGTTATATAAAATACAAAAATATAATATGAATTAATAATGGCCTACATGAGATATATACATATAATGCATTTCAAGTTAAAGAAAAATTAAATCTTTATTAATGTATATCTTTATTAACGTTTTTTCAATTGTTTGAATTTGCACGGGTTTGTAACACCAATGGAATGGCGATACTATTAAACATACATATATGTATATATGTACATTTTCTCACATTTGTTCAACATTGCACAACATTTATCTACTGTGAAGTTTCGCTACACAATGTAAACAATTTTTTATTATTTTGTCGAATATATAAAAGTTTGATGGATGTGCTGATTAAGTTATATTTGCTCCACCGCGCGATGTTGTCAAAACACTCGCGAAGTACGAAAACGAAAATAAATGTAAAAACTAAATATATTTCATAAGAAAACTTGCGAAACATTGATACAAAAACGTGTTCTTATTAATATGCGTCAAAATTCATCAAAATATATTTTATAACTTACAATACAAACTGTGTGAATCAATCACAATGTTCTGATCTTATGTACTCCAAAAGACTTTTAGTATTTATCTTTAACAATCTACCTGAATTTCTTAGTACAATTCTAATAGGCGGATCGAATCGTTGTAGCAAAATGTCTTTCATAGCTGCTTTACCTTGTGTCATTTTTTTATCGTAATATTCATCGCTTCCTTCGTCCCTGAAAAGTTGATTATCTGAAGAAACAATCTGGAAAATAAGTATGCATAATTTATATTAATGGAAATTACATTGGTTTATTTTTTTATATTACTAACACAAGTAATTACATAGAGTATAACTTGCCTCAAAAAAAAGGTATACTGAAAATTGCATCGGTGTAACATGATCTATACCGTGCCCAATATGCAACAAAAGGTTTTGGATCAAATCCAAAATCGCGAGGTACATTTCTTCCTCTACCCAATCGGGATTTACAATTAAAAATATTGTGGGGTGAAGCTAAAAAGTAAACATTTCAATCCACATTTCAATCCATTAAACATTTGTGTGTCTACACATTTCATTTAAAACAAGTAAAATATGATTCTGTTTAAACTACCCGCATTGTTGTATATATGCCCATATTGACAGCATTTTGATATAACTGTTTAG
Source organism: Mimumesa dahlbomi (assembly GCA_917499265.3). Classification (NCBI taxonomy): domain Eukaryota; kingdom Metazoa; phylum Arthropoda; class Insecta; order Hymenoptera; family Crabronidae; genus Mimumesa; species Mimumesa dahlbomi. Next base: position 9,668,178 of record OU824114.1, on the reverse strand, counting down.
CCAAATCCAAATCAATGTGAACTAACATGGCAATTAGAGCACGATATGTAATAGTATTCAATATAAAATCATATTTATCTATCAATCTTCCAATACTTATGATCATGTCAGCGTCCTTCTTTAATAAAAGTATTGATACTATTTTATTAACGCTCCGAGTGAGATCTAAAATGAAAACAATCCGCTTTTATAATCACAGCAAAAATAACCGAATCTTTAAACGTCATTGCTAGAAGAAATCATTACCTATTGGATAAACATTATTTGACTGGTCGAGAACTAAAAATTCAAAGAGAAATAACGCATGTTCCACAGATACATCGCAAAGTGCATCCAGCAAAAAAGCTACCGTCTTTGATCTTATATAATCATCGGTTTCCTTATTTCGTACATTCCATTTATTACGATGCGTATAAATAATATTACTTTCTGAAAAGACCAAGTTTTTAAATCTACGTCGCTGATCCATTACAAGTATACATAATAATTCGAGACGCAACCAATATAATACAAGTAAAAATGGGATAAACTCACGTTTAAGTAAAATCAGAGCTTTATGAGCACGTTGATTGGCTAAATATATTTGAATAAATAATAGGATAGTTGCAGCGTCAAACTGATGCGAACACATTTCTAAGTTCACTATTGTATTAATATCTTTAAGTATTTTATATGCTAATACCCAATAATCTTGATCCACTAAACGGATTAGAAGACACACTGCAACTTCGAATAATATTTTATGCAGTACCAGAGTAGCGCCCGTGCGAACTGCAATGTTTAAACCAACAAAATTTAGGAGTGTTTATAAACAAAAATCAAGTAATGTTCGTAGCATTTTATTCTTTATTAGTTTACAAATAATTACAGATAAGCAATCTGTATTATAAAAATATATTTGGTACATGTCTAGTTTAATAAAATTAAATGTTAACAAAATTATTGTTTAATTGAACTGCTATAAGACGTGAATATCTAAATTAAAATATGCTTAATCATTTATTTAATCACTTACTTTTGACAACTGATTTAAATTTAATAAAATTGTTAAGATCTTTAAATCAGAAAGGTACTACAATATTTCATATCATATCTTTTATATTTTAAATTTTTGTTTGAAGCATACAATTAAAGTACTGACCCTCTCGAGAACAGAGATAATAAAGTTTAAAAGCATAAATAAAATACCTACAATATAATACACTAGTCTATACTGCAAACAGTATGTTCATTTGACTTAATAAATTTGTTACCTGTAAGTGAAATAATTTTTCTCAAATGACACTGAGAATATTTTATTTCCCTACATAGAATCTCGAAGCAAGCACGAGAATACCACGTTGATTCACTGCTCTGAGCCTCCTTCAAAATATTAATTACATGATCATAATCCTTATATTTCAGTCCTTCCTGAAGACTGTGTACATGTATATAAAACTTCCAAAATACTTTTCTGCTAAGATCAGACCGTGGTCTCGGCAATCCTTCTGTAAAACATTTTTCAAGACTTAAAGATACATATTATAATTTGATAAAATTATTTCATTAAAATTTAACGTGAAAATACTCACTTATTGGATAAAGCCTAAAAGAATGATCGCTTTTCGGACCACTCTCATATGAATCATTTTCAATCACCGATTGTGGCACTAATTCAATCGGTCTGTCGGAATCAGGTGACGCAATTCCACTCACCACTTTCTGTTCCTTTTCCTCCGCAAATAATTTTTCAAATGCGGACATTAATTGAGAATCTATTTGAGAGCGATTACACTGGGAAAGCTTCTGTATGAGATATTTATTTATTTCCTGTGCATATTGTGCGTGGGTCGTAAGACACTCGTGTAAAATGTGTTCCACAATATTTTTTGGTCGATTTTTCATCTTAAATAGCAAATCTTTTAGTGTCATCCAATAATTACCGCATTTAATATGTTTTTGGGCTTCCATAAGAATATAGCCCAAATATTCGTCTTCATCGTTTTTAAAGCATGATATCAATTCACTTATAATCAATTTCAAAGGTACATTTTTTTGTAACAATTGGACGATAGTATACTGAATTGCATGTGGGTTTAAAAGGCGCATTTCATGTAGTTTCCCAAGCATTCTCACTATGAATCTTATATCACTTATGTTTGCCACCAATACGGTGTACACGATTTTTAAGAAGTTTCTAAATCGTGCCAAATGATCCATTACTTCTAAGAAATTCGTGTGATAGTCATCATAAAGCTTTAAAATAATTGGTGTAAACTATAGAACAAAAAAAATACTGCGATTAGCACACATTAAGAAAATAATATATATTTCTATTGTTTAATACTATATAAAGTTATTGAGTAAAAGTTTATTTTTCAAACAACACTTCGAAATTTAAATCATATTGTAATGTACTATGTATGAAATAATATGGATAATACACATACATTGTGCGTAAAGTGACATTGATTTTTGACACATGTATTTCTCATAGCTGCGTAGCAGTAGCCTCGAAAATAGAATAGTGGTAATACAATATTGTTCTTTTTCGCTACCGTTTCACTTTCAAATGTAGAAACATTATGATCAAGTTTTAAACCTGTTGTAGCATTTGGAATATTCTCAACCAAAGTAAAATGATCTTTCACAGATATGGGTGCAGGTGCATGTATAGTTACAGATGATTCTTTAACAGGCAGTACTGGGTGGCTCAACTCAGTCGACTTATTACTCTGTATATCAGTTTGATTATTATCGTTCATAACAGTTTCATACGCTTTATTAAATTCTGATTGCGTATTTTTAACGTAAGTATCAAATGTATTCTCAAACATCGGAAATCGTTCGTCATTTCGTGAACCTATCAGGTCATCCTGTAATCTGTAAAAATTCAAAAATTAGTATTTCATAATTTGAAAAATTAGTAAATTAGAAATAGCTGCTTTCTGGAAAGCAGTTATTCTTATTATTAAAAATACTTACTCTGAGCCGAATGATAAATTAGTGAATAATGAAATACAATCATCATCATTGGTAATGTCAACGTTTTGAATAGTTCTCTTTGTAAAACTAACGTTTAGGTCATCATTCGAGGAAAGCTCATTCTTGATAAGTGAATGACTTTGGTGATATTTTAAAGGTACATACTGATCTTGCAGTAAATTATAATTTATTGTAGTTGAACCAATTGAAGTACTGCTATCAATTGGTTTTTCTGCACTTTGTTCTTCAATCTTGTCATCTTTTTCTACAGCATGTGACATACTGATTTTTTCTTCTACTATTTTCGGCTTTGTACATTTTTTACTGCTTTCTACCAGTTGACCAGTGGTACACGTATCAGTTCTCACTGTAGGTAGATCTACAATTTCAATTTTCTCAGTCATAGAATTTATGGTTGATTTTTCTGATTGTAATCTTCCAATACTGTTACTTTCATATGTGGTTGAACATTTATTAATCCAATTACTCCTATTTAATTTGAATTTCTTAGTATTTCTAGTATTTATGTCTTGATTTCCCTCCTTCTCAGACTGTTTAGATTTCCTAGTTATCCCAGTATCATTATTATTCAATGAGACTTTATCATCTGTATCTGTCGTGAAAAATTTTTTTGTTACTGCTTCTCTTGTCTCATCATAGTCACATACTTCATCACTTTGTACACAAGAAGACTGCATGTTATTTTTCAGAGAAATGCGAATATTATTAGTTTCAGTAAATCGCCTTAGATTATCAACTGTTAAACTAGACAATGTTAGATCACTGTTATTTAATACATTTCTGCTTTTAGTGCTCATACATAAATGATCTTGATTGTTTTGTATGAAATCTTGGTTCGTATTTACTAATAAATGTTCTGTATCAACTTTAGAAGGAGAATATGATGAAGTATAAGTCAAAGACAATACTGACGTTGTTCTACCTGTCGCAGTACTCTGTTCAATATGAGATTTATTGTATTTTGTATTGTGTATTTCATTTTCTACACAAGGCAGAGAATTATTTTTAACTGCTGTAATCGTATTCCTTTTTGGGGAAACACTTTCTACAGGTACTTCTGGTTGTACTTGAAAGGCACACTTATTTTTATCTTTCTTGTTAGTAACTAGCACATCATTGTGCTGAATATCAATAGATTCTACATTATTAATAGTGCTGGATTTGCTCTGAACTGATACCACTCTGTTAGAAGTATTTTGTTGAATATGTTCAATAAATTCATCGTTAGATGTTTTTAAAGAACTTGGACTTGAACTCATAGCAAGTTTTACTTTTTTTCTTGGAATATCATGATCACTGTCGGTAATACTTAATTTCCTTTTCCTTGTTTGAACTTCGTTTGCATCTACACATGGAATGTTTTCTTCAATAATAACTTGTACCGTGTTATCTGTTGAATATTCCGGTTTTACAGATTTATATTGCGCACAGTTTAAAGAATTTACATGTTCAAATACTATTTTAGATGGTGATAATTTTTCCTTTGAATGTGTTAACAAAGAAATGTTTTGTCCCACTGTTTGAGAAACAACATTAACATTTGATGTTTCACTATCGACTAAATTTTCATCAGGAGAAATTGAATTTAAGGCATGGACTCTTTTCAATTTTACTGCATTACTTTTCATAGTAATTCTGGAATCCATATGTCCAGCATGTTTTTTATGGCTATTTATATTTTTATTTGATAAAGAGTTACAGTTTTTCCTCCCTGTGTTCATAGTATCATCTGTGCTAGAATCGCTGTCACTATAAATCACATTTATTCTTGATCTTCTTCTCTTATATAAAAAGTTGACCTTACTACTTGAATTTGCTGAAGATTGCTGTAAATTACATGATACATGGCTGCCTGTTTGTTGCAATGTTTCGTTTTGTTCTTCATCTTTTTCAAAAGTAGCGTCAAAAAGAACAAAATCAGAAGTAGACTTAGAACTATTTGAAGAAAGTGGACTGCTGTGCCAGATTTTTTCAAAACTCCTATTTCCATTTTCTCTTTTACATTTACTTATTGCAGTAGTGTTTTGTTTCAAATTATGTGGAATGGCATTGGACTCGCTGTCACTATCACAGTCAATAAGAGCTGTACTTAATTCTTCCTTTATTGGAATTTTGAATCCTGAAAGTGTCTTGCGTTTTACTGAAGAGTGCTTTGAATCACTTGATATCTTGTCTTTTCTTTGTCGCACTCTCTTATGTTTTTGAATGGTTGAAGTTTCATTAGTTATTACATTTCGTTCTTTTCTCACAATATCTGTTCTCTGAGTATTGGCTGCTATCACAGAAGGGGAACTGAGTATATGTGATGTCTTATTACATTTAACAGATTTATCCGACTTTTTGTAATTATTATTATTCAGATCATTGCACCTGTCTGGACTAGCCTTTAAATGATGTCCATAGTGTGTAACATCAATGTTTTGAATGGTACCTATTTAATAAAAATAACTTGGTCATTATATATTATATTATATAAAAAATGAATATTTAGTAAAATAATATATATATACACCATAGAAAATAGACATGCACAATATTTGTAAGGAAATTAATAATCAAAAATACTGACTCTTACCTTCATTTACAAAATGTACCAGCTTTTGTTTTAGTAAAGAATGTTTATCACTCTTTTGAACAGATTTCTTTGGTAATTTTATATCCTTTTCCAAGTTCTGTACATCATTGATAACTTCAGTAATATCATCAACTTGATGCACTATTGATTCATCATGTATATGTTTATTCTGTTTATCAAATTTGTCTTTTTCTCTTGTCCTCTTAAATTTATTATATTCGTTATCTAACGGTTCTTGTTTAATAACTTTCTGTATTAATAATGATGACTCAGTTACGTTAGGCATTAATTTTTTTCTTTTAGGGGTATATATGGAAGATGATATCTTAATGATCTTTGAGGTTTTCCGAGATGTAGATTTCTGTTGCTTCTTTTGTTTTATATCATTACATTGAGGCTTTGCTACTGATGATGAATAGTTATATGATGAATAGTTATGCGATGATACTAATTGTGCCCATGATTTATCTTTTGCTGACAAATGTGTTTTGCCACACAAAAAATTATCTACCTTTTCAAGTACAACAATAGGTTTCTTTAAACCTAAGTCATGTTGCATATTTTTATTTAATATCTGTGTAACACTTGTGTTACGTATTTCTGTAGAGTTACAGATTTCTTTTTTTCCATTGGATTTCTTCTGCTGGGAACAGCTTGTCTCCGACAATTTTCTTGGTCTTCCCATTTTTATATTGTGTTACAACTATGCTACTCTATTTTATACTCTCATATAGGTTTTAGTTTGGACTAAATTGTTCATTTACATCTTTAATAGATGTAACATGCAAGACATATACTTAACTAAAACCTTTTATCATAATATATTAGATAAATGTTTTCTTCTGTGAAATGAAATTTAGATTTCTTCGGAAATTATAAATACCATTTTTGTATTTACAAAATATAAAAATGTTTAATTATTCAAAAATAAGAAATCACTTCTCTGTGATGAACAAACCTAAACCTGTGAAATAATGTTGAAAATTAACATCACATAAAGTCAAGCATTTCGTGTGTAAAGGGAACAAATTCCTATAATTTAGTATATACTATTACATGAAATTATTACGTAGAAACTTAAAAATATATCACACAGTTCTTAAAAATATTAGACATCACATTTAGCAAAATGGTAAAATTCGATTTATTATAAGATTCTCCAACAAAAGCTAAAAATTAAGCTCAAGCCATTCAAGAAGTATGAAATACTACTTTCCAAATCGAAAGACGGTTCTTTAAGTTCTTCTGTGATGCATAACAATGCGTAAACACGTGTCTATGAAAAACAATGGAAAACGATGTTCAATATTTCGCACAAACGTTCTTACCGTATTCACACTCTCCGACGCAATACGGGTATTGGATAAACGGAACAAAAGGATTTGCCTTGTAATTTCGGCCTGCGAAGCAGCAACAATCCAACTCGTCGATATCTGTGAAAAACTTCGTGTAAATTCACAACACTGGTCACATCTGCATCTCGCCGCGCAAACATTTAAGTAAGGTGACATACCTTCGAGAATCGCAAGAGGCGCAATCGATAAGTCGATATTTTCGATAACCACTACCGTAGTCTTTGACAATAAGGTCCAAAGGGACGGTACGTTCACCAAAATTTTTTATCCAAATTTTCTCCCCACCCGTATAGTATTTTCTTCTATAAAATTTAACTGGAAAACGAACTATTCAGAAAATTATATTACCTAGCAGAAGACCCGATCAACTCCGTATTCAAATTAACCGTTTTTCCAATGCTTCAAATCGCTTCCAACTTCTAACCGAATTTTTCTGTACACACTGCACAGTTCTTCGAAAGAAACTAACTGAATCGACTCTTTTCTCGTCACATTTGCAAGGGTACTTTCCCGAAGAGGAACAGAAGGTTCCTCAAAGGTTTCGTCGATGGACTATAATTGTTCCCTTCTACTCCTAAAGTAGTAAACGTAGGATTAGCCGTAATAAAGATATGGTCAGTCTGGTGATCATGCTAATGCATCGGGGGATCGTGCAAGACTACATGTATATTGTATATAGGCACGTAACAAAAAAATGAAATAGTTACACCACCTCTTTCCAATTTCATTGGTTAACCATATGAAACGGATGTGACATATGCCCTTAACACGTGATGATATGAAAGCGTTTGTATTAACCTTTTTCCATTTTTAAGTTACAAATGAGTAATGGATGTAGAAATAGCATTAAATGGGGAAAAGTGATAATTTTAATTAAAGGATTTCTTGATTACTCGAATTAGATTCGTCATGGAGGTACTCGAGCGCAGATAACGTTGGCGAATATAAACAATTCGCGGTATTGCGATATATTTTTTACTCGCAAAATGATCGAAATTCACAGTTGTCTTCTAATGAAAGGAATTGGTTTTCCACGAAACTATTGCATCAATAGTATTACAATGTAGAACCGCGTTTAGTCGAGTTTAAAATACTTTCAATATTATCGGCAGATTTCTTCACTACGCTGTGTTCTTCATCCGAATTAATAATCGTTCGATAAATATAAAAATATCCATACATCCTACTATCGTTCCACCTCAATATTTACGATATTCAAAATTTTTGGCTTCGGTACCAGGTAAAACGATCGAAAAGAAAAATACCGCGTACCGATTTCTCATGAAAATTAAAAAGCTGTAAGTATATTCGATCGATCCTATTGAATATAAAATTCTTACTTCCGATCGCTTTTCACCGGGGACAAACTTTCATAAGAATACATATACCAAACCCAAACGGTCGCTAGAAATATGTAAATAAATAATATACGACAGACCGATCCGACAAAACTCCGGCGAAACTTTGTATGACCCGAGACGAATTTCGAGAAACGGTCTGCGAGTGTTTAAGCTCACATTTGCATCGGTATGTGCAATATATCACGACACCGAATCTTTTCTAAAGAACCACTTTCGACGTGAAGCCTGACAGGGGGTGAAACACGTGAAAAGACACACGCCTGTTCGGCTGTTCCTCGCCCTACTGAAGCTTGTGTTATTGTACGGAATAAACATGGATGTGTTAAGCACGTGTAGACAGTCATTGGTTAGAAGGACCTCACAACAGTTTTTACAAAAGCGAATCCGATCACCCCGTTAGAATAAAGAGACGGGGGGGAGGGGGTGCTCGAGTGCGATGTACCCTTCTTGAGGTATCTGGTAAAAATCAAGGGATCGTATGGTCTCGTCGTAAATTACATCGCGTACACCGAGACACGTGCGAAACACTGGCATCGTGGCCGGTACTGGTAGGAAATTTAATTTTATGACTGCTACTCGCCAACCCCGAAGTTAATTTCAGATTCTAACGACGGGTATTGTGCTTTTAATGCCACTCGTATTCCCTGAGTACCTATGTATGGACTTTCTTTTTCTACGGACCACCCGGAAGTCGAACATCGTTCCCCTACATTCCTCATTTTTTTCTATATAGCACGTGATTAATATTGATATTGAATTTAATAGAAATGGAACAATTAGACTATTTGTTGTTTATGATTCGCTTGACTATTGAAAGGATCATTATGTATGATCATTAATAATGTCGTACTCAAGCCTTTTAATATTGAATATGATAACAGATTAATAGAAATGAATGTATAATGTGTAACACTGTTTATTATAACGCATGTAGATAATCTCTTAATTTCTGTTAGTTATAATTTCTACAAAAATTTTAGGGTATAACGTAAGACACAGATTATGTAAAAATGACATGGTTGAATGTTTTATTAAGAAATCAAACAAGCTGTACAATTTACATTATGCACGGAGTACATCGTTTTCAGAGACAGACAGATAACGTAACACAGCAGTCTTTCCATATAGGATGGCGACGATTGGCTTAACTTGTAAAATTTTATGAATCTCAATTCTCCACCGGAGAATTCTTCCCTCGGAATCAGTCTATTACGCACGTGTGTACCGGTAAACGGAGATATCGAGATTATTAAATGCCATTTGTTCGTCGATCCAATCGCGCACGTGCGCAACGTTCGCGTAAACACCTGGAATTCCATCTTCGCCACAACCGATTCCCCATGCTACGATACCAGCTTGCAAGTATCGCCTGGGATCATTTTTAACCGGACAAACTAGAGGACTGCCTCCGTCACCCTGTAAAAATCATTATATAATTGAATTTACTCTTGCTCGTGCACATTGATAAACGGTAAATATTATGACGTGTAACTCGTTACAGAATACTGTTCGTACCTTGCAGGTATCTCTGCCGCGTTCTCCACCCGCGCAAATGAAACTTTCGTCGAGAACAAAGTATTTTCCTAGTCTCGTCGTTCGCAAATTAGTCTGACACATGTCACGTGGCATCACGGGAAGTTCTACTTTCTTCAATATTACTTGGTAGTGACCTTCTTTGCCTAAAATCAAATTTTCCGTGAACATTTCGTTGAGTTTAAGATTTTACTTGAATTAATCCTACGAGGGAAAAAATGGAAACGTAAGGGAAAGTAGGAAAAGTACGAGGAAAGTAGGACTCTAAGATTTTTTTTATAGTGTAAAAATGAATGGAATAATATTTACCGAAGATATCTTTGCCCCATCCGCTGGCAAAGCATCGGTCACCATCGAAAATGACATCTCGGTCTGGCAGACAAGCGATATCTACGTTTTCCGCGTAGTCCACCGGTTCGGACAGAATCAAAATCGCGTAATCGTTGTAAAGTGCTCCAGAATTGTACTTGTCGTGGACAATGACGTTTTGCACATTACGGTCCTGATGCGCGAAGATTTCGTTCTTTGTTTGCGTGTCCCATTCACCTGCACGGACTCTCAATTCAGATGGTTTCTTTCTGTTGAAAAAGAAATTCATTTGAAATATCAAGAAACATCTGAAACATAACTACCACTGTAAATAATTTATTCTTTTAATGTGTTTCTAATATTTTAACAAATCTTATATTTTTTATTCATATACAAATAATGCGTCGATGAAACTAATTTATCGTTTAGATTTTGATGGAAAAGGAACGGTAAATTTTCATCGTTTGGATACTAACCCATTGACACAGTGTGCAGCGGTCAAAACAGCGCTTCTGTGGATCAAGGAACCACCGCACTGATAAACGTTCAATTTCTGTCCATTCTGACCTATCGCTTCCTCTTTCAGAATGGCAACCATCCATGGGAACTCTCCAAACTGGGCCTCGTTATCAGTTTGTCCCGTAATTCTGAAACCAACACCCTCGGCGTGTCGTTGTCCGCAACCGATTCTTTCGACTGGTTTCGGCGTAACTTTCTGTTCATTGTCCTTAACTAGATTTGGTGGTTTACAGCACACGTCCAAGTAGTTATCGCATGGACCACCACCCCTGAATTGTCAAAAGTATTAAACACGTTAGAATTACAATTTTAAGAATTCACGAAATCTTCGTTGATTATTCTAATCACGGGCCTTTAACCCGTATTGTATGAATATTAACTTTCCGCGTAAAACATTTCCATATTCTTGTGGATTTATAGAGTAAATTTGGAATTTTTTGCCAGAGAATTAATGAAATCGGAAGTCGAAATTAACATTGACTGTTGGCTGTCGAGACAAGGGTTAATTTTGAAATCTCTGTTTTATGTTATAGAGTGAGTTGCGAAATACGTGATTCATTTTCAGACAGTGTATTTTTAAATAAGTTTCATCGATTTGAACGCCAATTATATTATGTCCACAGTCATGAAAGTGTAATTTACCTTATTTCAGATATTTTACTTCTTCCAAGGTGGAAGATTATGAACTTCTTGAAAGAGATTCATGTTAGAATTTCATTAAGAATAGAACGTTAATTAAATTTACAGTTGCACAAACAGTGTGTACATTCAGCACACAATCGTTTGTGCATTAGTAACTACCTCATTTGTTGACGTTTACTTCATTACCATTTGAAACGTGCAAAACACACGGTGCAGATAAAATTGTGATAGTGCAATGTGTTGTATAACTGATAGTTATCAGTGATATTATGTGATAAACATGCTAAAAGAAATTATAATTGTTGAAATTGCAAATAAATCTCATTCGAAATGTTCGTCAGTATTTTTCACAAAAGTCACTATCACATGTAATGACACGAATGCGACGAACATTGATAATTATACGAAACATAAATTAAACAAAACGAGACACAATGTAAAAATATATAGTGGAATAAATGGTTTAGAGCAGTCACAGGGGAATTAATCCAAAGACTGTCTCATGCGGCGTGCAAAATGGTAAACATTGTGACCAATAAATTGTTTAACGAAAGAGCCAATCCATATTACACTCACGAAACCTTAACAATTTAAATTATTAGATAATTGAGTAACATGCATGCATAGAAAATATCATAATTTAAAGTGCTCACAAACATTACATTCTTTGAATCATGCTTCAATCAGGTGAAATTATTAACGTTCATATGTTACGGTAAGCTAGAGTGAAAAAAATATACAGAATCAGATGTAACTTAATATAAAACATCAAAGACTAGTCGATTATTATTAGTCTATCATTAGGTAATTAATTGTGATTTGTTTCATACGATTCTTAATAAGATTCCTGTATTATCTTTTAATATCTCCATAATCATAATTGTCACAAAATTCGTATACAAGAAAAACAATATACTTTCTCAGAGTTCACAATAAAACCCACTGCAATTGATACCATTGACCAATACAAGTTCCACGTTACTTTCCGCGTTTAAGAAATACGAAATCAACACTGAAGTCTCTACTATCCAGTTACACATGAAAATTTACCCGTTAATTCCCCCCAACGTTTACAACTCAATACGACGTTCGAATCCCACAAAATAAAAAAATCCTCCTCGGCTTACCGTACCACAGAACGCTCAAAACGTCGTTAATTTTGCCATCGTTCTAACGTGAAAAATTTCGCACGCACAGGCCGCGATCGATTTTCACCCGAAGATCGATCCAGCGGTCGAGACTCCGTTCTTTGGCGACCGAACTTACCCCTGGGACTGCGCATACCTATCGTCTAAACCGGACCTGAGATCGATGATGCCGATTCCGCTCGTCGATATCGCTCCGTCGCGGCATTGATAATAGGGAACACATTCGCAATTGTCGAGACGCGGGGGCGGTGTGTTTTGCGTGCCCAGGATGGTCCCCGGAGACGTGGTGTTCTGTGCCCCATTGCCGAAAACGTTCGAAATAAGAGCGTCGAGGTCGACCGGCCTCTTCGTCGTCGTCGACGGTGGTCCGAAGACGTTGGAAATTAAGCTGTCCAGGCTACCGGGATCCTGGGGAGCTGGTAAGGCCAGACAGAAACCGGCGAAAGCCAGTATCGACAACACTTGCCACATGGTTGAACACGAGGTCCTTTTGCCTGTAACGTTATGGTAATATTGTGTCCTTCGGTCGATTGTGCAATTGCGAATTTCGTGGAATGAATATATGGTATCCCTGAGTGATGATATTAAAGGTACAGAAATAGAATTAATACTGGGACATGTTTACTGGGAGGAATTGACGTTGTGTACGGTTAAGGATAAATATTTATGAATAAAGGAATGGTAATGAGTGAGATAGGAATTAATATTTGGTTATGGGTTGAATTATGGATTGAGGGTTTGGATTTGGTAGTGTGAGTTTAGGAAATCGATGAATGAATTGATTTTCGAGTATTTTAATGTAATTAAACCTATATGTAATTATAGATTTATGCAGGTCTATATATTTTAGTCAGCTTATTAAAATAAAATCCTTGTAAATCGAAGATTAAGTAAGAATTTATATCTCTCGAACAATGTCCGCCACTTCTGTGTTATATAATTTATTGTTTACGAGCAAGAAACATAATTTTTGTTAACAAATAGTTTAATAAAACAATATAGAGGTTCAATATACAACAATATTTTGATGTGATGACAAAATAGGATATCGACGAGAGATATGCCTTAAGACAACTATTAATTTCGAATAATCGCTAAAGAAAATAATAGCCGGTGCGAATTATTGATGGATGTTACATAGATTTTTTTCTTTTACGAACGTAAATAACGATGACTTCACGCTCTCGTGTAAGGAAAATAAACCGACGATTCTAGTAAAGCGTACATTCTTCTCGACTCGAATACAAGACTGTACGTTTCATCAAAATTTACCTGCGGGCAAAATTCAAATACATACTCGAAGTATTTAACCTTCAAGGATCTCGCGTTAACATGATCGATGAGTATCCTCTTAATTACGGTAACAATCTGGTATCCAAATGATAGACAAGGTATATCTGTATGCAAATTTGATAAAAAAAAAGTACAGCTCGTAATTAAAATTTCAATTTAATTTGACATCGCTGCACAACAATATCTGTTGATTAAGTTTCCCTGTGATATCTTCATTTACATAATAACGTCTACGGTAATAATTTATGATGAAAGAATTTCAGACCTATAGTGAACCAAGGACAGTGACAATTTTTATAAGCATGATTTCAAGTAGCATCATTTTGACATTGAACGTAAAAATAGATGTTGCTGCCGATAAATATAATCTCTGTGGAATGAATCGATTTAAAGATTCAAACTAATTAAATCGGGGCGAAAGGAGAAACTAAACGAAAGGAAATTCAGAAGTTTTTCGAAATCTTAAAATATCCGAAAATTAGTAAACAAGGATAATATTGAATAATTCTACGCCTTTCTATGTGATAATTAGGAAAACGAATTTATAGAAGTTATGAGAATTACGCGATTATGAGACATGTTTCACGGGTCAAGCACGATTACCGTTATCAACGTAAATAATTCGTGACCGTGTTTATCAAACCGAAGCGACACCGAGGTTGAACTATAAACAACGATGCGCATAAATAAATAGAATTAATGAGAGTGCTCGTCTAAAATCCTTCTTAGCGTAAGCATGAATAGCAGATAATGCAATTTCCTCGTTGGAATTTCCGAGAGTCGCCGGAATGTCTCTGATGAAATGTGTACAGAAACAGAGATATCATCGAACGAAACAAAGAAGACGAAGAACGATAGTAACGTTTGAATTAGTGAGCTCAAATTTTATTTAAATATCTCGAAATATTCCAAGGTACGAACGTAAAAGATGAATATCGAATGTTTTTAATTCGGATTCGGAACGTGATGTCATCGGTTACAATTCAAAAAAATGTTATTCTGTTCAATCTGATCGGATAAAGTTGATAGTCCGTATTTGGAAAACGGAAACGGATGTCCGAATTTACCGAAACGTAACATTTTCGACCGTGAAATTCAATTTAACGACGCCCACCGCGGTAATTGGACGTGTTTTTCTCAAAACCCTCCAAAAAAACAGAGTATTATTCGGTATTCAAACTTCTGACAGGTACGGAAGACTATCGTAAAACCGCAAAAGATTAACACGGGGAGATTATCCATGACATGTCACATTCTCAAGGTTCTTCCGCTTCGGAATCAGAAACCATATAACCACACATAAAATTTTATCCTGGTGTATCGAAGTGAATAATAATTACGGAAAAACTTGAAAAGATAATTACGAAATCTGCATTACAAACTTCAATGACTACATATAGTTTCGCTATTATATGCCTCTTTCTGCTACGCCATGCGGAACCAACGTTACCAGACAGAAAAGCGTTGATTACAAAACGAAATTATTTTATTCAGTTGCCCATTCGGAAAAGACTGTGTAAAAGATTATTTGATGGATTCTGGGAAATTTTTCGCTTGGACGATTGAAACGCCAATTTTTGAGATTCACAGAATTTCTTGTGATAATGAATTATATAAGAGGCAAGTCTTATAACATCCTTGGTAAGCCCAAACTACTTGGCACTGACCTTTGCCGAGAACTGGTTGCGATCAGAAAACCGGTACATCGAAGCGATAAAACCGGCGTTAACGAAGAGAAAAAAATGTACGCACGTGTGTAGAATGTATCTGCATTCCGCTGAGCCGACACTAGACAATAAATGGAAGATAAATGAAGCTGTTTTTGTTGGTTCGTACCGCGGTAGGAAAAGTTCATCGATCGAAAAAATATATAATTTCCGTCTAAATGCTTTCTATAACTTCCCTAATTTTTGTTTGATAGTGATCATTGAACCTTGCTGTATTATGTTTTGTTCGTAGAGACTACGAGAAGGAGGAAAAACCAAGAGGAATATGAATACTCTATAGCGATATTCATTTATGTATATAATCGTATAATAATTCTGATAATTGAAGAGATGTCCAAAAAATTGTATTAAAAATTGTATTAAATTCAATTTATTTTTGTCCTATACAGCCCTGTCAAGCTCATCGAACAAACCGGAACGAACGAAATCGAATCTGAGCAATAACCGAATGATTTATTTAAAACATAATTATTACCAGACTCTAAAATAATATAATACCAACTATCACCATCCCAGATAAAAAATCATCTCCGAAAATATACAAGCTCTAAGAACCACCAGATTTTCAAAATACAAAGAAACCTTCCTGTACCGTAACATTAGACACTTACTCTAGAAATAAGTAATCAGCAACCTTAATAAAATAATCATAGTACTAGAAACTCCCGGCATCTTCCTCTGTATCTGCACCAAAATTTCCATGATATCGCACACATCGAACAAATGAAACTCTATCTACCATTGAATCAAGTATGATCCTTCTCTAACAGGGTCCATTAATTACCTACAAAATTCGACCGATTAAATTGAACTACCCTTTCCATAATTTAAAAAAAAAATAAGTGAACCTGCTATTTAAAAAATCACCCTTCTCACTTTCCCTGCTCTCTAAAAGCGTCGGACAAAGGCAAGGCCCTCGGTCCTGGTTAGGGTACTCACCGCGGGGATTAATTCCAGAAACACGTTATCGGCTAACAAGTTTCCACTTTGAGAGGCCACGCGCAATTGCGACGAGCCGGACTCCGGATCCGCGATTTCTCGATGTACATATAGGATCCCTACTCCGAGCATTTATGAGACTTCTCCCCCTCTCTCTATCTTGATTCGTGGTTCTCTTTTACAACGACGACGAACGTGCTATATGCATATATGTATACACGTTACCTCCTGACGAGCAACTCGCACGGAGAGAGGCGGTATTTCCCATGTATACGTCGGCCGTGATACTCTGATACAGATTTCTTGGAATTTTCGACGACGATTCGCGCGCGGTCCCCTTTCGGATCGACGGACTGCCCCAGGAAGTTTTCAACCGGAAACATTATGACATGGACGTGTAAAAACCCTTGGACTTAGAGCGAGATTTCGAGGATATTGTCGATAAGGAGAGAAAGATGTTATTTTATGGAATATGTGAGAAAAGGGAGTGCAGAGTAGATATAATAAGGGATGATGGTTTAATGAATTCATTAATAATTTGGATAATTGTCATTCTTAATTGGGGGTCATTTTTATTTAGCTTGATTTTTTCGGTCCATTGAACTTGAATATATGTTTGTTGTCGAATGGATGGTAGATTTGAGTGAGATAAATATATGAGTCACGTGGGAGTTGGTTGAGTGATGAAACGGAAAGATGCTACGTCTACAGTTATTTGTTTTTTTTTGTATATCAATATCAGAAAGATACACGATTTGAAAGCGGTATTAATAACAGATCGGGGAAGAAACTTCCTTGATAATGTTTTTCTCCATACGGCGACTAAGTACCGAGAAAACATTTCCTGTAAAGGAATTCGTTAGAAGCGAACGTTTGATTTTCAATTAGTATTTCAATTTACGGGAGTAGTAACGTGAACGTCTGCAGATGTATAATATATACAGCGCCAAGGATGCTCGGAGAAAATTTAGAACGTGGCCTCGAGACGAAAGTTAGGTATATTTAAGAAAAAAATATACAGTCTACTTCTTGTGGAATCGAAATAGAAATAATTTTGCACAGTTTCGATCTTTTATCTATTCTACTGTGATTGACAGAAGATTAAATATAACGAACTCTTTTTTTGCAGCTCGTTGCATTGTTTTACTGTCATTTTTACCTTCATTTTATGGGACACCTTCGACTCAGCCTTTAAACGTGTCTGGCATCAACCTGCTTGTTGGGATTTACCACTTTTTGATGTTAAGGTCAAATACGATTGGTCCATGCTTCTTAGAATTTATATTTAAATTTTAAAGCAAACGAAATCTATGCAACTATTACTCCTCTTAGAACATCGTTTCATTAATCGTAACTTTTTAGGAGAAGTTTATCGCGTTTTAACAACAATTTTGTAACATTGATCGAGAAGCAGGAAACGTTTGCAATGAACTATTGATTAACCGTAACTTCGTTGCGACACCCATAAACGGCAAAATTTGGTGTGCGTCAGTTCGAATAATTTATTGTCTAATTTACATTACGATTAAATCCATTATTGGGGAATCAGAATTTCATTCGACACCGTTAAATTCAGTCAGTGACATCAGAATCTTGCATATTAAAAGAAAAAAATATTTCACCGAAACCGTCTGAACATTATACTGATTATAATAAAATTTCTACTATAACTGCTTGTCAAGAAGTGAAGTAACTTTCGTGTCTAAACGTTGAAAATATATTCCGAATACATTAATTGTCAGGAAATCGTGTGTAGAGAAATTTAAAAAACTAAGACCTGAAGGGGTGGGGGATCCGAATTTTTGTTTCTCAATTTTCAGCGTCAATGAGTCAGCTACCTGGGAATGCAGGAAAACTCACACACATATATTCACACATACATATATGCTTGTACGTCAAACCTGCCTGCCTGCGTACGTTTACCTTGTTCTTATCTGCAAACGAGGAAATAAACGTGGAGGGATGAAAGTAGCTAGAGTATTATTATAATTATCGAACTACGGACGTCTATAAAAGTCTATGTATATGTGTTATAATCACACACATTTTGAAGAGCACTCTAACGATGTAAAATATTCGCTTAATTACCGGTTTCGTGAAAAAAAATTATATATTTGCATAGACATCTGCAGTCCGCTAATTACATCAAAATTTGTTTGCCTCGGTAAGACAAAATTGAATTGTACAAATCGCATATACGTACTTGACCTTGGGATACGACACTCCATTTATGACGGAGGAAATAGTTCTGTAAAAATTTACATTTTAATATACATTTTATCAAAAAATTATTTCATCATACGCGGAACTTTGACCGTTGAAAATATAAAATACTGCTTGTTAACAAAGTTGTTTCATATATTTTAAAATCAAATAAATTTTCTTAAATCGAGTTATATATTTTTTTCGTCCTAATATGAGGAGTTCAAGGCTATAGTATATACATATCTCATTTAAAGAAGAAATATTTTTTAAATCTTTACCTATATCACAATGGCGTTCACCCTCTCGAATCATAGTATTTTTTTAGCCGAATTCAACGGGATGACACTTCAAGTTACTTCGATTTATGGACGGTCGTAAAATCCTGAAGAACCGCACGCCTTCGACCAGCCAGACCCTACTTAACCGTGATACTAATACAAACCAGACCACCAAACCTGTGGAAAAAATACACAGAAACGAAAAACCTTTTTTGTGTGGCACCTGGTTGAATGCCTGTGAAATAAACGCAAAAAAATCATACTACGAATAAACAACTACAGCATTCCAATAAAAAACACTTCGCTTGACCTTGAAATCTTTCCCACTCCTCGACCAGCAGAAGAACTAATCGTGCTACATATGTATTCCTCTCTATGTATGTATATCAAATTCCGTAAGAACAATTTTTCCAAATGAAACACAAATCGCATAAAAAAATAATTAAAAGATAATTAAAAATATGTCCACAAATTTAAATAAAGCCACTTTAATGAAGCGTGAAGCATATGACAAAAATAGTTCTATTGTGTTTTGAATCGAAAGCTAATTTTAGTGTGGAGACAATGATTTCCTTCAAATTACCTCACTTTTTGTCCCTCGCAGCGGTTTTTTACGTTATCTTCACTTCTCACACCTGCAGAGATTCCGTAGCCATCGATTTCGCATTACTATGCGTTACCTTTGCGATTGTATCGTCGCAGTGATTTATCGCTAACGTTTTGTTGAAAAGAAAGGTAGACATGTTGTGCACTAAAAATGGGTCACCGTTGCAGCACAACAATGCCGGCCGCTTAATGGTCATTAACGCTACGTGCAGATTTCCGGATAACACATTGCACTACATACATCGCTGCGAATAACACGCAATATGACTGTATCTAAATTGATGGGCTGGTATTGTCCGGTAAAATGTTGAAATAACGTGTCAGTTGCTTTTCTGTCCGCATACGTTGTCAGCATGATCGATATTTTTCTTGAATAAATTACACGCAGCTCCCTTTAAGTCATCGGTGCCGGACACGTGTCTTCATAAATTTGTTTTTATGTGACAGAATAAATAGTACGATATTGTGTAAAAATTCTTACTATTACTTACTATTACTTACTGTTAGTTGAAGTTGAATACTTCTCGAAGATGAAGAATTTTTAAGTACGTCAATTCGTTTAATTAACTTGAATTAATCATTACCACGTCGATAGACGTAAATAATAAATTAATTAATATCTGTCGGATAATAGATTGACGTTACTACTGTTGCGCATGGAAAATATTTATTTAAAAAAGAAGAAACATAAGTGTACGTCAAACAGAATCAAGTTCAAATTGAAACTTCATTCGTGGGTTGATAAATAACAACGTCGTGAGTATCCCTGTGTTATTAGACTTCTGTAATCTTTACTAGGAATCATGAATGCATCAAAGGTAATTTAACTAGTCTACAATTACGTGACGTACGTTTACAGCAGCGTGCTTCAATGTTTCTACCGTGACGTAAAAACGTGTATATTTAAAGACGAATATTCTCACGGTATATTAAAAAGAAAAACAATGTAATTAAGTATGATTCATTAAACAAAATGTAACCGCATTATTTATTATAACAATAATACAAATATAATAATATACTTGAATAACGCTCAATTACGTAAACACTGCTACTATGAAACATCGTGAACGAAAATAGAATTTTGAATTAATTGATTTTGCCTATTCTATGTGGAATATACATTGCATGGTCGTTCAGTATTACGTGCGGAATGAAAGTAATGAAATAAAAAAATTAATAAGAAAAAAAAGAAACTTCCACCGTGACAATGTTTTCACATTGCCGTGACCAGGATTCGAACCTGGGTTACTACGGCCACAACGTAGGGTCCTAACCACTAGACGATCACGGCTATTGGAAGAATTGATTTCATGTTCGAATCATGACGTTCACTACGTACCGCCAGCCAAATAAGGAAATACAAATATAAGAAAATGAACAAGGTCACTTCAATAGACGGAAATATAAATATTTTGCAGTATATAACGTTTGATTTATTCGAACGAATCGACGAGTGTATCCGAGGAATGAAATATATATAATGTAGAAAT
Source organism: Mimumesa dahlbomi (assembly GCA_917499265.3). NCBI lineage: Eukaryota > Metazoa > Arthropoda > Insecta > Hymenoptera > Crabronidae > Mimumesa > Mimumesa dahlbomi. The sequence goes on along the minus strand of OU824114.1, from coordinate 9,647,210 downwards.
ATAAATTCGATTGAACTTTGAACGATGCGCTATCATTTTTATATAAATTAATTTATTCCTTTGATTAACACCGTAATACGTGCGATTAGAAATTAGAATATACACGATACGAAGATATAAAAAAATGAATAACATTAAAGCCTAGGTTTTACCCTTTGACCCTGATTTCGCCACGCTTTTAATCGCGAAATGATAAGAGTCTTTCGCGCTAATTGAAAATTCTTATAATTTCTTAAATACTGTTCTAAGGTTCTATCACAATTCAATTTTCACTTCGTTTGTAATTTCATTCATATTATGATAAAGTACGTACGTAAGCGATAACACTTCACGTTTACGTTTAAGAGGAACTTATTTAAATAATTTACTATACATCTATGAATAAATTTTAATTCGTGGAGCCTACTTGCTGTCAGCGTTTACACCAGCTTGTCACGCTCCATAAGTTGCCAGTTGTTGATCTATCCAAAGTCGGTGTTGCGCGACACTGGTGTACACCGCGGGTACATTTGAAGTGCCACAGCCGATTCCCCATGATACTATGCCAGCCTAAAAAAACATCATTGAAAAATTAATTAAATAATATTTAGAGAGAGGTTGAATTTACCTACGGAGAAAAAGAAACAGCATACCCCGGGTAATTAATCGTAATGGAACTAAATAAACTTTCTTATTATGATTATAGAATTAATAATATATATACATTTATATATATGTATGTACATATATTAAATTCCACTATTTCACAATTAGTAAATTAAATTAATTTAACCCTCCGTAACCCAATTATTTTCGCTTCCCCATTCAACGTGGAGTACAACTTTATATCTAAAGTTTCAATATATAACCATTTTATTATAAAAATAAAATTGAAAATTGAAAAATGTTTGAATTTCTAAATCGCAATGGCAAACATCGTTAAACGGACAAAATGAAATTAAATAAATATACATACATGGGTAACTACAAAGTCATATGGCGTATAGGTGGTTAAACGTTCAGTGTTCACGACACATTGAAACAGTATAATTTGAAAGGATAAAATCATTATTGTTGTTTTATTGTGTCTTACAACTTCAATGGGTATAGTAACAATGCATTTCAGTCTCCACCGTGAATTTTATCCCAGCGGAATGTTACTCATGCATTTACCTGTGTTTTACAGGTTTTATTGCGCTTGTTAATTACATTACCTGTACAAACTGGCCGGTGGTTGTCGGACAAGCCAACGGGCCACCACCATCGCCACGGCATGTATCTTTGCTTGCCTCTCCACCAGCGCAAATAAACGATCCGTGCAGTTGAAAATATTGCCCCAATCTCGTACCCCTCAATTGAGTTTGACAATTCGATCTACCGACAATAGGTAGATCTACTTTGCGGAGCTCGGTTTGGTATTTACCGTCTGTACCTGTACGGACAGAAAAATCGTACCCCGTCAGGTAGTTTTTCAATAACACGTGAAACGTCACGGGGGGTCACAGGTGACCACCACCTGATCTGTTTGTCAGTAGTGATTAGTTTAATATCGATACCTTATTAAATTTGTTGAATTAAACTATATGTATTTTCATTTAACGTAAGAATCTTATCATTGTTTGATTATAAAACTATTAATCGATTATATTAAAAATCATATCATAAAAATTTGAGAGTATTAGTAAAATTATCCGAATGAAATTCTGAAAAAATCATACCATAAGAATTTCGACCCCATCCCGAGCCATAGCATCGAGTACCAGCAGTAAAAGTCATTCCTTGCGATGGAAGGCAAATAGGGCTGATGTTAATATCAGTGGTGACTGGTGCGTCCAAAATCAATATAGCTATATCGTGAAATAATCCACCACTGTAGTACGATGGATGCGCAATTATGGTCTTTACGGTCGCCTCTTTGTAGGGTACCGGTTGGTCTTTCTTCTCCAAATCCCACTGGCCGAAACGGACTATCAATTTACCGATTTCACGACTGAAAAATATTTTTCGAAGTATTAGATTCATCGTGAAAACAGTATTTTCATAGTCTGTCGAACGAGTAAAAAACTTGTCGATGTAAAACAAAAATATGATTTTATTTTATAAGTACTGTTTTTTGTCAAAATTGTAATGTATATAGTATTCATTATTGGATCCTTATATCCGTACTTTATATTCGGACACGTTTACTCGCTCACCAGGTTACAGAAATATTTATTGTAAATTGTAATACGACGAAGTTCCGTGTGTTTTACGATAAAATCAATTTCTTTGAATCTTCAAAGCTTTTAGATCTATGTGAAGCTCAAATATTCGAGGAATCCGAGTACAATGGAATGAAAATGTATTATCATTATTAATATAATGTAATCACGCACTCTCGCAGAATTATTTATGCCGCGTCGAATTAATTGCTCACACGACACGAATTTTTATATAACCCGGGTTTTCCCTTGATACGCGACAATCGCGTTACTGTAAAAAAAAATCATCATGAAATGCGCTTACTTTATGACACAATGGGCAGCGGTAAGAACAGCTGTAGTGCTAATTAGTGATCCACCGCACTGGAACAGGTATTGACCATTTGGCTGTGCTGTCAAAAGTGCAACCATCCATGGAAATTCAGCAAAGTATGTTTTTCCAGAATTTGGAGGATAGGGTTGCGCTATAAATAAATAAAAATAGGAACATTAACGGGAATCGTATTTAATTCAAACATTTTTTATCTGTGAGGTAGCTTTTTAATGAATTTGAATTTCGAGCTGTTAATTTTAATTAAATAATTTCAAGTACCTATTATACCTATTATATTTCTCGAATATTTAAAAACTAAGAAATAGCATGAAATGTCATTAATCAATTTCTATTGCATACATGAAATTTTTCCAGAAATAATCATTTACGTTCTAATCGTTCGTTCCATCCACTAACAGAAAAAACAAACAAAGTAGAATCGAGTTAATCCGGTGAACGCATCGCAAGAAAGTACTTTAAAGTTCGTCGCCGCCGTCATTATCAGTAATTTCAGATCGGCCACTCTATTTTTATATCAACCGGGTTCATCGTTAGCAACGGACCGATCAAATTGATATTTTTATAACTCAAGATGCAGATACTCGATTTGAAATTGAGTATTTATCGTTTTTTAACTGATTAACTACCCACTGCATTTCTTATCTAACGATCTACCACTTAATTAAGTTTACGCACGGATACCACGTCATTTACATGTTACATCAACCTTATAGTACCTGTATTATTAAAAATAAAAAAGAAATACCTCACATTATTTTACATTATATACACATTACTTCAATCATCCCAAAATTCACAAATATCGCCTTCCATTCGTTGCAACAATATTAAATAAATTCAATAACGTCGGTCACCGGTAACCCCACGATGCTAATGAAACGTTAGAAGTCAGTCACCAGTAACCCTCCAGGCAAATCCCACACGTGTTAATACATTTTTAAAGTTAATCCGTCCTTTAATTAAACCCGTCGACAGCTCCCCCAATTAGTCCGGATTAACGCGGATTCTACTCTATCCGGGAACACGTGTATGCTTGTCTCAAGGGTTATAAACTACCTGTCCAAACAATTCCTAACGTGCATACCTGGCGCGAAAGTTTTATTCTGCACGCCGCAATTGCCCTGCAGAGGCGAGGAGCCCGGGTTGACGATGTATCCTTGACCAGATGTCGATTCCCGAAGAGTTTGAACATCGATTCCCGTCGGTACGCAGCACACCTCGTCCGCAGATGTGCACGCGATAAATCTCGGATCGATAGCACCGACGCCGTCCAAGTTAATTGCGTTTCCTTCGGTGCAAAGCCAGCTTTTCACGCAATAACAAGCCTGAGGGGTGCCGGGATTCTTCAACGGCCCGAGACCGTTCGGAAACACGTTTCCACCGACGGAATTCACCTGGCAGCATGTATTAGGCACGGAACATTGCATCTGATACATTAATCTCGGATCGATAACACCGTTGCTACCGGGTATGATGATCCCACTGTTGCTACATTGAAAGGTGTTACCGCACAAAATACAAATTTGCGTTTGCCCGGTGGAAATCGGCGGCGAGGTGATAGGTGGATTTATAGGAACGTCGATTATGCTTGATAATTTACAGCATACTTGATTGGTACTTGGACAAAGGGCGTATTGTTGTCGAGGGTTGATCACACCCTCCCCGGAAACACCGACTATTCCACTTGGATCGCACTGCCACGTTAGAACACACACACACGTGGGTATAATGATGGGTGAATCTGTGGGTGCCGCGGTTGGAAATATTATGGGTGGAGGTGTGGGTGTCGTCGGGGTGGTCTTCGGTGTTGTGGGTGTCGTAGGGGTAGTTTGTGGTGTGGTGGGTGTCGTTGGGGTGGTTTTTGGTGTGGTGGGCGTCGTTGGGGTGGTTTTTGGCGTAGTCGGAGTCGTGGGCGAGGGTGTTGCTTTGGTTGTTGACGTTGACGTTGGTGTTATAACGGGTGCCATCGATGCCGTGGAATTTGGCAAATAGCAGCAGACTTCCAATTCACCGGAGCATCGTCGAAATCTGTTTAGAAATTGATTTTGATGGGATACAATATTATTTTATGATCGACCTATTATTTACAGTCGCTAGAGATAGTACTTGAGCACCCTTTCGCATGTATAAACAAAATATTTAAATAATAGATTAATATAAATTAATTAGATACATTAACAATAAATTCTTACATTAGTAAAATCTATTTACACCCAAATTTTATTTTCTAAATTTCCTTATTATATGTACCAAGAATGGTATACAAATACTTTTACTACCCTAAGTTTATTAATATTAAATTAAAATGCTCTATCATATAAAATAATTCTTTGCAAATTTGTGTATTGCTTGATTCTGCTTTTATTAATCAAGGTCATAAAAATCATACGTACTCACCTAATATCAATAGTACCCACCCCATCCGTAATGATAGTTTGATTAACACTACAAAGATAATAAGGGACACAGATACAGTCCGTAGGCGGTGGAGTAGTAGGGACTCTCTCTACCCTTTGAATCTTTTGCTTGTGCTTCAAGAGATGCAGAAAGAATAAAGGCGACGACTCCGTGAATCTTTCTCTGTGTGCGGCGTGCACCACGCTCGAAATCTTTGTGGAAACGGTTCTTCCATCTTTTGTCAACTCTTGATTAAAGCTCTCGAACGGCACTGTTTCCGAAACAATTACGAAGAACGAGACAACGTACACCGACGACACGACGAACAGGCGCGACATGGTGACACGTTTGCTATTCTGCGGCTCGGCTTCTATTGAACGATTTTTAACACGAGCGCAGGTTTATGTATACAGGATGCGCCAGTATTTCCTGGCATATGGGGAATATACAGATTCAGATACGAGGCTAATAGTCGCTTTTGTTACATGGACCAATTCTCGACAGACGAAGCGTGATAATAACGCGTCCAGGTGTCCACACGTTCGAAAACTTGTCGAGTCGAGTGGAAATTTTGTTTCTTTATTTCGATCGCCGTGTATCGAGGTTCTGTTCATTACCGCCTCGTATTTTAACAGTAATATAAATAGTCGGTGCTTTTAGAGCATCGCGCTGCGAACTCGTAGGGTGAACAGTGTCAAATTTTTCTAATCTAAATACGCAAAAAGGGATGTGTTTTATACTAGTTGGAAAAATGAAAATTAATTGCAGCACAGCGGTTTAAATTGAACCCATGTTTTTGATATAAAAATATACCGTGCTTGTCTACTTCTGTAATTAAATATAAAAATAATTCAAAAAATGTTGTTTTGATCGTTTCATAGACATTAAATTCCCTGTTAATTAAAACAAGCGTAGCTAAAATTCTACGTTTCAATGGAGTTAAACTGTATGACAATTAATTAATATGCTAGGAATTTTAATACTTTCTATTATTTTTCATTAATTTCTATGGGAGTGAGTTAAAAAACGAAGGAAGTGTGCCAGCTGATTAACGAGCGTATAAAATACACGGCTAATGGTATTTCACTCTATTTTCTGACACGTCTGACTTAAATTTTGTCATTAACAAAGCATGTCAGAGCGATTATTTGAACAACGTGTCACAACGAATACAATGAATGACCCACTTACCTAGTGAGCGACGGGAGACTGTTTTAACTATTTCTATGTAGTGTTACAAATAGCAGAGTGACTATTCAACACACGTGAACAATGTACAAATCGCATTCATGTCACAATAATACTTGCATGTATACATCGTACAATGAAATTACACGATATTTACACCCATCCCTTAATTCGCGACGTTTTTTTTGCACGAATTCCTCGTTTTATGTTACGTTTAAAACAACATAGAAAATACGAAATTAATTCCTGTTTTCAAACCATTAAGCCTGCGGAGAATTCAAACCGTTCAACTCCGTAAAAACATTTCTATTGTTTAATTTCTGAAAAGTTCAGCGTTAATTATGTGTCGAGGTTTTAAAACGAAGAAATGAAATAAAGGGTCGAGTTCTGAAGTTCGTCAATTATTGACGGTGAAACAAATTTAAGATTTTTAATTCAGTTTTCCTCGCATAAATACAGGGAGAGCTACATTTAATTTATCTTGCATGAACTCGTTTACGTTGGTATTATTGTTCCATTATACCGTGCACGTACACGTACGGAAAAACCACGATCGAATACCACTTGTTCGAAGAAACAAGTTTTACCTTGCCCGCGTCCGGTGGAACAAGTATAAAAAGGTTAACAATAAACGGATAAACGCAAACTGGAGCTAAGCGTTAAAACCTAGAAACTGTTATGAAATAATTTATTTAACATTCACTGATATACACCGATGTGTCGTCACGGATAATGCACGATGTTTCCACGAAATATTTAGTCACGCAATGCTTTAATGATTTGTTTCTAATTTAGCGCGAAACATGAAACCGGCAAACCGTTTGCAAATCATCATGTGTTAGTTTGTCCACTTTGTACGTACATACCGTGCAATTAAATTTCTCGCGATTCACGTAAAACAAACGATTGTCGTCGGTGTATAGAAAAGGGAATCTTCGTTGATTTTTATTCAATATTAAAAAAAAACGTATGGATCGTGCTGGATTCATTAGGTTGCTTTTGGTTATCACAATTGTGTCACGTGTAGCTTTATACACGCGATGTTATATGTTACAATGTACTACATACGAGTGGCGTCTGCGTATATTTTTCTCTTTTTAAATGAAAGACCGTTAAGGAAATAAAGTACTGCGAATAGGAAAAAAAAACAGATAAGTGGCAGACTCGCGTGTTTTACGATGAAAGAAACATTTTCTTTGGTTAAATCTTTGTAGAAGACCGCGTTCCAAAATCGATTTCCCAGAAAATTCTCTTTGGATAATACGTTCAAACGAAACAATTTCTCTCTTCCATCCTGTCGGAGAATCTACTCGTTTTATTTCAACGTTTGTCTTTATCCCAAAAGCAATATTTTTCTCGAGAATTGCACGGCTTACATAGAGGAACTAGGTTGCAATCAACTTTTGAATAAATCGAGGTCAAAGCATATAACCACGATTTATGAAGTGGTCGACGTAATAATGTATACAAAAAAAAATATGAGATCTGTCTTATACGATGGAAAGGAAAATGGGTAAATAAAATACAAGAATATGCAGTTTGCTAATACGCTTTTTTAAACATCAATAATCATGATACAAATCATCAGGCTACAAACACTTAAATAGTATTATAATACACCACCAATAATAATATTAATAATAATAATAATATTAATAATAATAACATTAATAATAATTAAGAGAATGTAACGAAATACGTATATATTATGACAATAGTACGAAGAAGTGTACCTAAAAATACATGGAACGATAAGCTGGTACAAGAAGCCTGTAAATACAAACGGGCGAAATCCAGAAAAAAATCCACAACCAAAGGAGTTTTCGTACACTAATCGTATATAAATGCAGAAAAATAAACAGAAATTTTTAGTTATCATTACGATCACATACCGAATGGGTGGAGGGGGGGCTTCTATCGTGGCAACGTACAAAATTCCCTATAAAATTAAATTACAAAACGCTATCGTTCGACATAGGAATGTGACTAAATCGCGCGACAGTCAATAACCAAACAATTGCGGATCAATTAACATTTGTACAATTCGTGTGAATGAGCTCGAAGTGTTAGGGTATCGGAGTGAAATTAATTACAAGTCTGACCGTTCTTTTGCGTTGGTTTGCCGTCGTGTCGGCAATGCGTATTTCTCGTAGCTGCGCGCGTGTATGTATGTATGCATGTACGTGTGCGTGTGTGTGTGTGTATGTGTATTATTACGTTATCACCTGCCGCTCTTAATCGTAAAGCGTGAGGTTTTAGATTACAGTAACGTCATCTCGTGCTTTATTGTGAATCATCCACTATGTCTGACGGCAGCAGATTGTCGACGACCACATAGTACTGCCCCGAACTATTTCCACGGCAGCAAAATATTAACAATGTAAACACGAGCTTTAAATTATGCATGAGCTTAAAATTGTCCAGGCCGTTTGTTGATCATACCATGTTTATCTTGAAACGTATATTTTTTGTTTCAAGAGAGAGGAAAAAAAAAGAGAATTTACCATAGTTTCGAAAATGGGTTCGCCGAATTCGTTGCCGTAATACTTTCAAATTTTTATATCTACGATGCATAATTAACGGTGGAACGTATTCATGATACTATGCAGCATACGGATATTTCGGCTTTGATCGCAGCAGGATTTTTCAAACGGCAAAAGTCTTTTCCCCTGTCCGTCTATATAATTCATTTCTTTTTCGCATTTGAAAAAAAAATTATGATTTTAATATTTGAACAACGATAGTAAACTTTTACGGAGGGATTTCTGTTAAGAGGTAAAGTTTCATTTTACGATGGAAAACTTGCCGTAGAAAATCTGCTCGTCAAAAACACTATCCCTAAACCGCAGCGTCTTATATTAAATTCTTACGTTTCGTACGTTCAATCTACATTACTACGTTACTGGAATCTTTACTCGTTGTATAACGTGTTCGTGTATAAAACTTAAAGAATCAGTTTTATATCTTAACTCGCTAGCTTTGTATACGGTTCTCATTAAGTCTCGAGAATCGTAAATCGCTTACTTATGGTTACGCACCACAACGATAGCATCTGCAACTTTAAGATTCCGACGATATGCGGTAATAAAGTGCGGTAAATTACGAAGAATCGTTGGAAAATAACGCATATATAAGAAAAGCCATATTCATACTTCCTTTGATACAGCCTAACACACATCTGCTATTAAACTAATCTAAGAACAATTCTAAATACTTTTCTATCATAAAAAACGATAATTATAGATAATTAATGTACATATATTTGTCAGTACACGTGTCTTCTAGCTTCCTCGACTAAAAGAACGTTTCGGCTTGAAATATACTTGCAGTCCTGAGCGATATGCAAAGTTTCGAGTAAAAAAAACTTATTAATCAAAGTTCAGATTTACACGTTCAGCATACGTGAAATCTGTGTTGGGAAGAATGAAGTATCGGATGAAATTTGCCTACAAAGGCAAATACCATAGAGATTATTATAATTACAATATTAGGTAGCTCGAAGCAATAATCATTGATATTTGTATGTAGAAAGTCAAGTCTATTTCTTTCTTTCTTTCATTCAGTGTTTCAACTGACTCGAGTATCGAGAATATTTTAAGCACTTTAAGCGTTTGCTAATGTAAACTTCACTTGTATCAAAATGACCAATATTCTATCCTATAAGTTACACACTATTCGTAACGATCAAAAGAAAACGATTAATGCTACTAAATAAGGAAAACTATTTTTCCGAACAAGTTCAAACTATCCTACGTAACTTCTCTAAATAACGAACGAGATTCTAAACTACGTATAGAAGATCAAAAATTTAAGTAGCACCCGACATAGCTCAAAGAAAACCATATTCTCGACGAACGCTTATTATTTAAAGCTGTCGAAACTAATTGAAAAAAGTATAATTAAAAAGAAAACTTTATCGACGTAATTCAACGTACTTTCGGAAAAGTATACGTTTACACCTCTCGCCCACTTTAAACGGCGAATTTGTTCTTTTGTATTATAATTACTTTGTACACGTGCGATTTGTAACGGGTATATTCATGTGAAATCTGTCCTTTAGGAATTAGTGAAGGAAAAAAAGCCATCGCCTGAAAGAGCATAGATCAGCCACCAGCCATCGAAGTTTCGAACAAAAGAAAGTAAACACGACGGTTTGTTATCCTTGTTACGATGACCTTCGATAAGACTCGGGGCCAGATACACAGGAACGAGGCATTAAATTCACCGATCGAGGAAAAGCGATACACCAAAGTCGGCGTATCGAATTGCAAAACAGAAACGTTTTACTGGATTCGTGGAAAAAGAAATGAGAATTAGTGAAACGTGACTACCTCACGCGTAGGTATTCCCTTCGTTTTATAAACGATTTTTTTTATTCGAAGGGTATTTCGATACTTGGAATGTAAAGAACAAAAGAACGAGGTGCAAACTGCAAGATATATCGTTGAAAATATACGCGATTGCTTCGTAATACTGTTCTTGCTTCTTATTCTATTAGTAATTAAAAATACATGTTTAAAAAGGAACTTTTTTTTATGAATTGTATTACTTCATTCACTTTAGGCCTACCATCGACCTTTTCAGAGGAAAGAGAGACGTAAGAAATCAGAATTTCGTAATATTCGGTAACGTTAGTTAAGTACAAACGCAGTCTCGTCGATGCATCATCTGTCAATGCAATATCTAGTATAAATAAATTAAAATAAGACTACGTTATGTATCGTTATATAGAAGAACGTCATTCTACCGTTACGCTAATATTCAGAATGGAATCTAATCGAATATAATGTATGAACTAGCATAGCGTAATTAAGATCCAGGAGTAATTCGGTAAAGCGATTACATGTAAGAAATATTAGGAAATTTTTTTATGTGAACTTCATTAGGAATTTTTCAATCTAGTTGCCAAAATTTTCTTCGCAAATATCATGATCTTTTATGAAATAATTTCTGTCAAAACAACTTAAACCGAGAAATGTGTTTTTTTAAAGACTTTCTAAAGAATCTAATTAAATCGATAAAAAGTCACAAACAGCTCAAGTGCGTTTAAAAAGTACCGTCTAGTATAAGATCAAGAATATTAACTAATTGAGTTGCCAAATTTGAAGATTGGTGAGATTAAGCAGTGCGATTTTGTAACTCGATAATGTGCAAAAAAATCAGTTTTGTTCATGATTTCCGGTAAAACGTAATTTGTGCCAAAGCATTAATAACTTTCTTTACTGTCGTTTTACTGTCAATTCTTGCATGGGTTTCGTTAAAAAAATATAATCTTATTCACACTATCACAGTATGCAAGCAGTTCTAGGTCACATACTAATTCCACTTCTTATTATAAAAATTCGTTAGAAAAATATCTTACCGATAACTGTTAGATGTTTAGGAATCTTAAACTAACGTAATTAAATTTCACTTGAGTCAAACCGCTTAAATAGGAAATTCTATTATCAGCAAAATCCAAACGAGAAAGTATGGAAAGAAAATATCACGAGTACATTCAACAGAACGTTTAGCAAAATTCTCGGCAAAATACTGATTAAAGTACTTAGAACATTAAGAAACGAAAATTCGTCAATGTTAAGACGCTTAAATCATATCAAGTGTAATGGCACTGTGTATACATCGAAAACTTTTCAGAAAGTTAATACAAAACGTGCGATTATTTAACTAATCGCGAATACGTGTTGATAAAGTGTCAAACTATTTGTTTTGTCAGTAACGAAATTGATAAAGCTGTCTTACGTTTTTCTCTCAAGTACAAAGAATAGTATTATCAAGAATATATGGCACAATATAATATAAATAGTCCTTTTTATAGCTACCCTGAAAATCTTTGGACTTTGTAAAATCTTTGGCCAATTACTTAGTGTTACGTATTGCGTATTAACCGCGAATAACTTTATACGTATCAGGTTACTAATACGCAGTCCTTAGTTATTCCGTTTTTCTCTGTTGATTCGAGAAGTTTAATCTGCGTCCACATTATCTTATCGTGGAAAATCGTGAACGTACTTAAATACGAAATTACCGTAATTAAACGCAGAATAATTTACTCTCACAACCCCGACGAAAGATTATCTTTGGAACAAATAGAAATTTGACTGTTGTTCAAATTGTAAGACACGATAATAGCTACGACTTAAGTAACTAACAAAAGTGACTTTGTTTTATAAATTCTTCGGAATCATCATTATTCCCGTGAAAAACTTTGGTTCGTCTACCTCGAAAGATGAAACGGTAAAATTACCTGCCAGCAAGATGATACCGACAACCTTCGAAGTTCTTTCATGAGCTGATTTACTAGTCTTGGCTTTTTTCAAGTGCTCGAAGAAACGAATTTCTTTATGGCACACCGGCAGCGGCACGTGCTAGCACCACGTGCGCGTACTTCACTTGCGCGTACTTCACGCGTCGTTTGCCCATTGAATTTCTCAACAGTTTGAAGGAATTTACGGTCGCCACGGTACCAGGGCTCTTGGTGTTCTTGGGACAGTACTTGACCGTGTGAGCCGTGTCACCAGATTCGCCGCAAATTGGACACGTATAAGCTCTATCATGAAAAAAACACACAAAATACTGGTTACAAAAGAGATGACTAATGTTAATCCACTTATTGCAAGTGGATGATGTCACCGGTAAATTTAGGTGAAGCATAGAAGTGCAGTGATGAGCGAATTTCTCGGTGTGTTATATATGTTATCATAGAATATTAAATTTTTACTTTTTTATAAATTGCGTTTCGTTTGGAATAACTTATTAGATTTACTGTAGTGTCTTGTATAAATTCAACGTTATTGAAATTCGTAGTTACATAATAAAAAAGACAATATTAATTCAGAAAAACACGTAAATTGTGTTTACTAAAATCATTTAATAAAAAGATAATGTGAATCGCGTTTTATTGAGATATTCTACATATTTCCATTGAATAACGTGGTGAAAGGGTGAAAAATGACATTGTATTAAATTGCAATTAAGGAATAATTATAATTGTCTTTGTTTACCTGAGTACTGGGCACTTGACGCGGCCATCGGCGTCTTTTAACAAATGCTCGCGGTAGTAAGTCTCCTCCTCGCCATTGTTTCTACAGAAAACGCATTCTGTGGGCAAGGGTTTCTTATTTTTCTTGCGTCGCGGTGTCGGTTCTGGTATTGCACCATTGTCCAGATCTGGACAGTATTCAAAATCGCGTCCATTATGGCGAAACTCCTCCATCACGTCTTCGACTAGAACCAACCGTGCAATATTACAATGTAGCAATTATACTTCATTCAAAGTAAATCTATATACGGACTTTCTATAGTTACTTATACAAGAAAATACTATCTTTTCTTATCAATCGTATTTTACTTATTACAACAATTGCGCGAAACATTTTTAACGATGCAATTAAAACGAAACATCGGAACGGGAATTAAATATCGAGCACTTCTTTCATTAAAATAATTGTATAATAGCCTTTTCTTTTTAATATTGTGCAGTTTCACTTCAATTTAAATATTATCGGCAGATTGTGTGTACTTTCAAGCACTTGATATATTCCACCGATTATAAAGCGTACGTGGAACTGTCGTACTTATTTGCTTTCGTTTATATGTAGATACGTATATATATATTTTTTTTTTCAAAAGAGTAGAATCAGTTGAACAAAGTGTAACCCAAGAAAATAACGGCCAACAGTATCCGATTTCAGGGTTTGTAAACAGATTCGTCCTATTTTTCGGACGACGCAGAAACGGCATCAAATGTTTACTCGAAAATATACATACACTCTTCGAGTCTATTAGGTGTCATTTAAAATTCGCCCAAAGGAAACCAGAAAAAATAAATGCTTTACCAATATCGACCAATATTTTTTTCTGATACAGTGACACTCGAACGCTACAATTAAAAAGAATACGAAGTGCAGAAAATTTATTGAGAAAATCATTTTCTTTCTGCTCGAATCGATCGTAATTGTAACGAACTTAAAGTCACGAATACAAATAATGTAAAGAGTTCTAAGAAATTACTGTGCTCATTGCTCATAGGAAATTCTGTCGACGTGCTTTAAAAAATAGAATTCCCCTTATAGATTCGTATGTTTACAAGCTGTCGGATATGTATACTAATCACGTCAAGATCTGATGACTCATATTGACGTACGAACACTATCGAAATATAAGATTTCAGACAGGAATATACACGAATCATATAGGAACGCTGACCTGAATACGATTTATCAATCTCTAACTTATGCAAAAGTAAGTTACAACTGACAAGAAACTCTTTCGTCAGAATATTTAGCAATACAATTTGATTCGCTTTAATTAATCAAATTTATAGACGTTAATTATTGGCTTACTATACCCAGTATTATACTTATATGTATTGTAACTGATTGTTTCATAAATAACCATCATATTTTTTACGTTTGGAAGATATACACTAATTATTTGTTTTACAAAATTAACATTATTATATTATAAACAAACTTGTTTTAAGCTAACACTTAACGAATAAAAATTATTATTCCCCGATACATGCGGTACTACTTATAATTAGTTTCCACGGAACGGAAATAAACGATACGATCTTAACATAGAAACATATAGATTCCCTTGGGAATTGGAACAAAAATTCCCGATTTGATAGCTTGTTGTTTCCAGCGAAACCAACGATTTACAGATGACAGTTTACGTCAAGCGACGGGACACGTTTCAACAGCGGGAATGGGAATCCTTTTATAGACTCGTTTACATTGAAAACTATCGAAGTTATTTAATCGAGTCCACACAAATCTATACTATAAATTGACAGGGTATCGGTCACAGACTTTAGGAAAAATCGGACGACGAAAATTTGACAATGTTAAATAAAATTTTTATACGATATCACATTTCATATTAACGACTTATTGCTCGAATGTCCGAAAATAATTTTCAAAAATAACTAATTCGTGAAATTGATCTAAAAAAGGACGATATTTATGCCAGTTTCTTTTTAAAACGAAAGTTATTTTTCGACGATAATTTATTATTACTTTTACTGGATAATTCTCTTCAGCAAATAGACATATAATTGTTTATTCGATGCAATGAGAGTAAATAATACACGAAATACAATTTTGGGAAGAATTTTTTGGAAAGTATGGTTAGATTTTCGTATAAAACGAGAATATGAAAAATAATTGTTTTAACCTACAAACGTTGTGTAATTCGAGGAATTGCCGAATTACTATGATAATATATTTTTAAGAATAAGGACAATTCAGATAACTGTATATCTATCGAGAGAATTAAAACATTATCCGTGACAGGTTGCGAGAAACGGCGGAAATTATCTTTTTAATAAGGACGTATGATGTCGTAAACTATAATTTTAACCTATTACATATGTACATATGCAAAACATCAGAGTAAGCAGTTCTAAACGAAAATATTATACAACTGTGCCGACACATATAACAATAAAAGGAAGAATCCCGACGTCCAGATAACGCGCAGTAAAAAAAAAAAAAAGAAGAGACAAGTAAATGTATAATTATCAGATTACTAGCGTATAACCGCACATCGATGTATTCAACGACTTAATCCATATTCGAAGAACGCAACATTATGTATACTTGAATTTAACAACCAAGAAGACTGATTTCGCAACACTATATCTACGGCGGAAACTTCGGTTGCGATAAATATATCGATACCGTGAAGTGTGTTCCGTAAAACCGCAAACAAAACTTCATTCCCCCCAGGTTTCAAAGGACTTCAAAGGATTTACGAAATTATACAACCAAGAAAACTTAAAATCTCCGACTGAAACCCGTGTCTGTCACGGGCGAAAAAATCCAAATTTCCAACAAACTCTAGTCTTCCCGTTACACATCGGAATATATTAATTTGTTTAAACAAACTTACCACTCGGAAGA
Organism: Mimumesa dahlbomi; assembly: GCA_917499265.3. Lineage (NCBI taxonomy): Eukaryota > Metazoa > Arthropoda > Insecta > Hymenoptera > Crabronidae > Mimumesa > Mimumesa dahlbomi. The sequence continues at coordinate 9,631,203 of OU824114.1, read as the reverse complement.
GGCGGAGCTTGCGTCTCTATCGTAAAATTCGCGAACAATCTTCGCATTTCTTCCTCCAGGCTGCTGTTGAACGGGTAAAAGACGTTCGACACCTGTGGCGTCTGATACATGATCGACATCATGACGATCGAAGGGTGAATTGTTCAGCGAATGTTAAAAAAATAAAATGAGACTTTATCACAAAGCGACGCGATTTCCGAAACGAAATCGGCGAGACCAGGAACCGCGAAGACGTTCGAAAATAAAGTCACGCCTGACGTTGACGAGTTTCAAAATACAACTGCCGAGCTAGGATGTCACCGTGACCGACGATTCCCGACGATCACGAAGAAAGGGTCCGGTAGTGGGGGGACCACTCGCCACTTGGGCCTAGCGATAAATATATACAATCCCGGTAAGAAGAAAGCGGCTAATTTAAATTCCTTCTTCAAACGTGTTAAACTTATCGCTGATTATTACGTTAATTCTCTCTCTCTCTCTCTCTCCCTCTCTCTTTTATTCTGTGTCTCGTTTTAATTAATAACCTTTGTTTCTGATGATTCTTTGTATGGTTATTAATATAAATATTCATATTTTTTTTCGGGTAATATAATATTATTCGTAATACAATCAGGATGTAAGTATGTATGTATATGAAATCTCTCGAAAGATTTGCAAAAGGATATTTGGTATAATTCGAATAGTTTATATTTTATATTTTATATTGTATATTTTACAATCCGTATATTTCCCTTCAAGCGAAAGCGAAACATACCTGCGGCTAAAAGGGTCGAATTCATTGGCAGACGAGCGTTGTTGTACTGACGTGCGCGTCGGATCAACACATTTCAAAAGGTACTACAAATCGCTTTGATCTCACCGTTCGTGTGGCAACGGTGATGTAACAATGTAATTCAAACGCGCGTTGAATTAACGCTCGTTCGGTAATATGTAACACGATTTAAATACGACGAAGGAGAACTAAAAAATTATAAAAATATAAATAATCGCAGCATCCTAGGCGTATGTATGACAACAGTGTGGAAAGGAAATTGAGTCGTAATTGATTAAAGATAAGTTTCTATTAGTTCAGCATCTTATTTTTTCAAGTATCGTACGTAACACTAAAGCTATCGTTATCTGTCAGCAGATTTTGTAATAATAATTCCATAATGTTTGTTTTTAGTGAGTTAATGTTATTTTTTTTTTGAAATAACAAACAGATTGATATAATAATTCGAAATAAAAGATTGTCGAACATTAATTTCTCTGGATGTGCAGACTTAAACTGTGAGTCGATCAATTATTAGTTTGATCCTGTATAAAATTGGAGAAAAAGAGAAAATTTAACCAAATCATTTGGCAAACAGAAAATTACAAAATTCGAACGCAATTTAATTACGAACAAGATATTTCTGAATGGTCCTTTTCATCGATCGAATGAGATGGGAGATCGATATAAAGCCATCGAGAAATTTCACTAATCTTCATCTTTATTGTTACTGTGTAAATATGTAGGCACTGAACAAATAATGTTTCATAATTTGTTTACAAACATTTACACTTACTGATCTTCTTTTGTTCAATCAATGATTATTCTCTGCGAGTAGCTTGACTGTCGGTCAAGTCTACTTGATGCCATCTACCCGAACCGTATCCTTACGTAAATACCATTATCGTCTTCAGCATTGTATGCACTCGACCCAATTTCTAATTACGACCTCAATAATATTTTATCAATATATATACTTTATTTTATTATGTATACTTTAATCTCTATCAGCTAATATATTGTTCTTCTAGTCTAAAAATTACCACGATTATTAAAGATAATATATACTTTAGAGAAATTATAATTAAAATAATAGTAATTATAATAATGTGTCAAACATATATGTCGTGTGTGTGAGAAACATAGTCAGAGAGGAAGAGAAAGACAGAGAGAGAGAGAGAGAGACAGACAGAGAGAGAAAGGGAGACGGAAAAGATAGATGGAGAAATACAGGGAGACAGAGAGAGAGAGAGAGAAAGATATCAGAGAAGGCGAGATGACGAGGAGAACTATAGGTAAACACAAAATTCTAACTTTGGCTAATCAAAAGTAATATTCCGTGGTATTAGAGCGCGACGCCGTTCGAATATTTCGGCATCGTAGTCACGTTCTACGATTACGAAATATCGTATCAAGTCAAGGAGAGAAAGAGACAGAGGGATAGAGAAAAATTGGTACAAAGTCTTAAAAGGTACAATGGGGGTGGGGGCGGGTTTTTTTTTTGAAAGAGGAAGTCTTTGTGTGAGAGATGTAACTCCGAGTGAGTGCGCAAGTGTGTTTGTGTGTGTATGTGTGTTTCTTTTTGTGTGTAATAATTGGCCATCGGTGGAAAAAAAAATCCAACTTTACATTTGGCGGAAATAGAGAAAGAGAAATAGAGACGCATTTTAAACTTTATCGTCTAATCGTTTCAGCCTTTTTCCGTGTCTCAGGTATAAAACTAAACGGGCGATAAAGCCTTCATTGTAAAACTATACTCATATATTTTGTTCTCTCTATTGTGCTCAAGTGTAACAACTTCTTACTAAGACCTCCTATGCGCGTATTTTATTTTGTATACGTATGCGGAACTTCCGTATTTATAAGACTGAAATTGACAGACTTGATTGTGTTATTATACATGAGACACTTACAACGGCGGTTTTCACGTTTTTTGTTTTTAATCTTTTGTCAACAACAAAATTTAACACTGTCATCACCGATGATTATAATACGCACGTGTCCATCAATGAAGATTATTCTCGTCAAATTTTTTTTTTCTTTTCGTATTTATTTTTTCATTAATTTAATGATCTTCGTATGTCAATGTCGAGGTGGTCCGTTTGGAATAGCTATATAATCATTATAAATATATTTATATGTTTATATATATATTTATATATAGTTTATATATATATATATATAATAGGTCCATGCGTTTTATGCACGTGTAATGCAATGTGTGTGACAGTGAAAGAGTGTATACTAGGAATGTACATAGTGTACGTAGATATAATTAGGTTGTGTATAAAACGATGATACATACTATATTCATTATTCGTTTATATCAAACGACACATAATTATGATATCGATTTTTTAGTCTCATGGTACGATACACGCGGTAAGCGGCATCGTTCGCCAATAGGCTAGTCTTGTCCTGTCTTCTCATAATAATGCCGAGGTATTCCCGCATCCGGCGACCTTATTTTAACCCCATAAGATCACCAAATGCGGGAATACGATACAAGAACTTCCAAATGAATGGCCATCAGTCTTTGAGTATACGAATTTGGCGTACGCGCGATAAATACCCCCGGTGGCAAGTTTTCTATATATATACATATATATGTATAATATATATATGTGTGTGTGTGTAAGTGTATAAAGTGTGTGTGTGTGTGTTTGTTAACGTGTATGTATTTACGTATAGTATAAAACCATAAATTTGTACTCTCAGAAAAATTCGTATTAAAATAATTTGTTCGAACGTGGTTGGATAAAAATAGTGAAGATAAAAAATGTAAATGAAAAGACTATCATCGAATGTCCGTTGACTGTAATAAATTGATAAACATCTCAAGGATTGATAATGGACACCGATAAAATGAAAATAAAGAAAAAAAATTGAAAACGCAAAAGTTTATGAAGAACGTTTATATATTTTGTTTTTTTTTTTTTTTTTAATAAATCGACGCTGATTCTCAAAAACATGACCATCCATTCTGGACAATCCGCATTGATTATTAATATTAAATATTAATACTTCTAGTCGTATACTCTTGCTAGAGTAAAAGTGGTCTTGTGCGCCCCAGTATATTTACTGAGACGTGCATAGGCAATACAGAGTGCATCAGCGCATGTATTTTTGCTTTCTTGATATGCGATAGTACTAACCTAACAAAACTTGTCCTTACATTTCTCATTTGGTATGTCTTAGTCTTATTTTATTTAAAAAAAAGAAAAGAAATTACTAATTACTTAATACAAAGATTGAATGAGACACAATGAATTTGACGAAAGTTAAATAAATGGCGAGGATGAGCAGATCTATTATTTTTTGTTTGTTTGTTTGTTGTTGCCAGTATTAAAGAGCACGAATAAAATATTTGAATGGTGCAAAGTTATCGTATAAAATTATACTTATATGCGGTAAAATGGTCGGTCTAGAGCACTCGTAAAGTAATCAAAAGATTTCACTCTTATTCAATATAACAAATGATTATTACTTAAACGTAAAATAGGTTTCTTGTTTACATCATCCATCAAATAAACATGTTTATTTTCTGCAAAATACTTTTCTACTGCCGTTCGTTGGCGTAATAACTATGTTTCTCTCGTGGCTCACGGAGCACGGGCAATTATTAAATTTTCTTTTTTTTTTTATTTTATTAGTCAGTCGATTTTAGAATTTCTCTATAGAAAGGGGATATATGTATAGTATATTCGATCGGCGTTCTCTCGCAGCGAACGCGTTCACGACGTATCTCCATTCTATTATCCTACACTTCTGTATATACACACTTCACAATACCACTTTCATTTCCATTTTGTCATGTCGAAGTTTATAACGGAAACGACACTTTCCTGCTCGTGTTATACGCGATACAATACACATTCCTCGGATTACTTTACAAGTACCCTCTGCATAAATCTTCCAATGCAACTAAGTCTTATATCATCGAAAAATATCATTGGGAATACCTCTACTATACTATTAGTTCTTAATTAGTTTTACCTTCAGCAAACAGGAATACTCATTTTCCAGTCAAATGTCTCATGGAGTACGGTTATAACGTGCGGCCTCGTTTATCATTTTGTATCTAACTTCGCGTAGACACCACGCCTGAAAGCTTATTATGAAAGTAAACTAAACGGAATCGCGAGTTGGTATACCAACAAGGCATCATCGATAGTGCGAATCATCGCATCGATATCGTTATCATTTCTTTCGTCTTTTTTTTTTTCTTCATTCTTATACTTTACAATAAAGACCCAAACGCGATTGTACGACATAAAACAGGCATTCTTTCTTTTAAAATAGTGATTAAACACTTTGTTGAGAAATAATATTAATTTTAGGTCTTGCTATTGCACCGATATTTACAATGGACGTTATGCATCGTTTCAAATAAATCATCTTTGATATCGATCGGCAATTATTGCTTAAATAAAAGCCACTTAAAATTTCTATAAAAAAAGCTCGCGTATATACCTAATAATGTTTCTAAAATATCTACGTGCCATAATTCTATACTGTTTATAAAAGAGAGAAAAAAAAAGGAAATTAGAATTGTACCGTTTTACGCGCAGACAGACAATCCCGTAACGTTCTATATACTTAGAAGCAATCGTTGGGATCATTCGCAGGTTAAATCTTCGTATCCTCGCAAAATCGTCCTTGAACCGCGATTCATCAAAATCGGCAACCCCCTGTTCGCAAACCGAACTTTGTCATCGGGTGACAATGCTTCGAAACATATAGTACAAATCAATCTCGTCGGCGAATCGATAATGTTATTTAAAACGACTAATATTTTAAGATTAAGGCTTCCACTACAAAAGCGTATTTCAGTTTGTCATTTTTTCTTTCTTATCTTTTTTTCTTTCTTTCCTCCCGTCTCTTTCTTTCTTTCTTTCTTTTTTTTAACAAAATGCAACAGCTGAAATACGCTTGTGTTTTAACGATGATCGCACGAGAAACATCTATCTTGAAGAACTGTCACTCTGGGATCACTATGACGGGTCTACAGTGAATATATTGTCGCTCTTTACGTGCTACCATACAGACACATGCGGCAGAAAATAGTCTAGGCATTCTTTGCGATACACCCTACATCGTTATTCAAAAGGAACTTCGATTGAACTTTATTACAGGTTTTATTTTTTTTTTCTTATTTCCTTTTCACGAAGGCCAAGATTACGCTACCGACGTTAGATAAAGCGAACCAATTCTGAAGTAACGAAGAATTACATCGCTAGATACTAACTTTAAGAAGGAATCGCTACTTCGACACTCTGAACTTGGAAAATATAATATATTACGGGCATGGCGGTTGCATCTCACGGAATCGTGGCGGACTCAAAGGCACGACGAAGCGAACAACACTTAAATAGTTTACCGACACTAAACAGTGTGTGCCACTTCTTTCTCGTTAAGTCTGAGTCAGCCGTTCATCGTCGCAAATTCGTACATATTCGATCGATACAACTCTCTCCACCCTTTTTTCGATTTTCCGATGATCGTACGCGAGATTGTCTAAAGCTACTCTGCTGGTGGCGTGGGGGGCTGGCGTGCGCGGAGCGTCAAACGAATTCGAGAAGGCAGCGAACGACAGCAACGACGACGCCAACAACGATAATATTAAATGACGACAACGACCACGCGTCCCTTCTCCTTCTCCTCCTCCTCCTCCTCCTCTCCTACTTTAAATGAAAATTCGTAAGAAAGCGAGTAAATACGTTAGAATAGAATCTGCGCGGGCACAGCTCGGTTCGGTAGCTGGCGCTCGGTGCTCGGGGATTCGCCGGTGTTAGGTAAGGCCTGAATAGTTAGGGTTTGCTGTTGTCATTGTTTAACGATAACGGATCGGTGATCTTCTGTTGTTGTTGTTGTTGCTGTTGTTGTTGCTGTTGCTGTTGGGTTACCTCACTGACCGCACCACCGCTCATCAGTTTTGCATTATTGTTCTCCGTATTGGAGACTTTCGCGTATTCCCGTTTACGTGGCATGTTTTCGGTCTTGACGATCGTGATGTCTGGATTATTTTCCAACACGGACGTGGCAGCTTTCGGTACCGCCGTCGGCACCTCGATATAACCACCACCTTCCCTTTTTATCGTGGTGGACGTCGTTGGTGTCGCTGTTGTTGCCGCGTTCGCGTTGATCTTCTGCAGGATGTCGTTCACGGACTCGTTGTTCTCCGATGACTCGTTGTTACCGTCTATTGCGCCGGATGCCACGCTTAAATCACCGGCCAGGGAAATTCGGTCTGGACCCTGAAGTGTGGATAGGTATGTTGCCAGCGTATGGACGGTCACATTGAGGAACTCGGCTGCACGGAACAACGTGATCTCCTTTCTTCGTAACTTGGCCAGTACCTCGGCTGGTCCTGGCTCGGACCAAAAGTCCCTTACTCTGTGGACAAACGAATAACAATGTTTTATTCCGCTGTGCGAATCGATTATCGTATTTTTCAAATTAAATGCCTGACGTCGTTACAGTTCATTAGACGGTAGAGACTTTTTTTTTTAACGAATTTTTCCATGACAAAAGAAAAAGCTGATTTTTATTTCCTACGTTTCAAAGACCATGCTATTAAACATCGGTGAAAATGAACACGAAGAAAGCAGGTTAATGCTCGATTTCACCAACGACATATAAATTTATTCCCAAGAAAATCTCTTTGTTTTATTCTTCGTTCCTTTTTAGCCGAATAATTGAATTATATTATATATATATAAATAACGACCTAGATATGGAAGATTACAATGTTGATCCGTAATTAGATCACATTCCACGGATTATAAAAAGTCAAACATATCAAAAACGGTGCAACAGTGAAATAGGGAAAATAGTACGGCAACTATAAATATATTGGAAAATTTATCCATAAAACTCGAAACGGTAATAACCTGTCGCGACAAAAGGTAATCAACAACAGAGTAGTATCAAGTTTCTTCCATTACCTATACGGGTGTTTAAGGCAACCATAACTGTCGCGATATCTGCCATAGAGAGTTCCATAGGACACGCCAAGTATCTCGGCGGCAGTCTTCATTTCCAGTTCTTTGCTCTTAATGGCATCCATAACGCGTCGCGTAAACGGCTCCTCCCAGAACTCCTGGCGGCGCCCCGTCGTCAGGTAATCGTTCATTTTGACGACGTCTCGGAATTGCTCGGGAATCGATGGGTTCGTGGCATTGGAATTTGAAGGAGTGGTAGGCGCTGCAGCAAAATCAAACGACGTTAAATACTTGCTGCCTATCGAACATACATATTACAAATATAAATGATAAATTGTTAGTAAATGCCTTCTCAACCGTGCAATAATTTACATTGTTAACAATTTACATTGTTAATAATTTACATTGGAAATACATTTATTCTCATGACTGTCTAATCTATTTTAAATAAAGTCTAATCTATACTTTAACGACATTATATTAAATTATAGGTAAAAAACGAAAAAAAAAGAAAAAAGAGAGAGCGGAATACTTCGTTAGGATCGATCGGAAAGTCAGTGGAAATATATTTATTTCCATACGGTATGAAAGTAATTGACGGTTGATTGTTAATATTATTATCAATTCATACATAAACGCGTACTTTTCTTTTCTTGATCGGATATACTGTCGTCCTTAGACATGTAGGATAGCTGTAACATAAACAGGTGGCACGTAAAACACACTGAAATAAGCTGTAGCCGGTGTTCGTTTTCAGAATAAGGGAAATATGTCTATAAATGAGTCTTACCACCGGCAGTGGCGTTTCGTTATTCTCGTTCATCATCATCTCGTCATCCCAGCTCTCGTGGTCGCCGCCCTCGCTCATCATTTCCTCCTGGGAAATCGAAAAGGTTTGACGAGACACATTACAGAGATCTTACAGGTTTACGTTTTGCTGTTCGCACGTGCAATATCCGTTTCCCCAGTCTATCAACGTTATCGCGATTTTACCGCAGGAAAGTCGTGGCATCCCTGCTGTCGCTGATTTTTTTTTCTAGTCTTAACCCTGAAGAGTCTAACAACAAGTGTCTCTTGACATGCAAATCAATGCAACATGTTGTCAGACCGGGGGAAAACGCGAGCACATTTTTCTCTGTCTGAAGTATGATAAAAGCGCACTTAATTCAAGGTATTATACATATCTTTACATGTTAAAATGTGTAAACTTATTTTAAGTTATTTTATCTGTCTGATAATTGCGGTGGATTAGAATTAAATATTGTCAACGGAATTTATGGCGTTATTTCAGCACACCGAAAGGAATAACTTGTCTCTAGCAAATCGTTGTGTTAAACATATTCCACCTTAAATTCAGATTTTAATCACTTACCGTACCATATACGGTGTACTTAAATTATCAAAAATAAATTATATATATACATATAGTATATCCTCATATAAAAACTCTTGGTAAAAAACACCCTCGATACTTTTCAAAATTCAATAGACCCTTCAAAGATATACATACATATACTCTTTAATTTCTACTTCACAGATTACCCATTTTACCACGTAATCACTACCAATTCTCCTAATCAATAATAATTAATAATCCACCTAAAGTAAGTATAGTGCACGTACGAACAGTATAACAGTCGAAAGACCGTTCACCAAAGACAAACAACATACATTTCCGGTGATGCAGGTGATTTTCGGTGTAAAAACGTCGTGGGCCGAGGGTGGATCGTCCAGAGGCGGGCGTCCTCTGCGCCTCTGTTTCGGGGGTGGTGGTTCGTCGGCGTCTCCTTCCCTCAGGACCGTCTCGACACCTGGAGTTGCCGCTCCGGGACTGTGACCGCTGTTGCTGAGGTCGTTTTGCGTCGAGTCGCTACGCCAGCTCACCTCAGCGAGGCCCTTGATGTGCAGATCCTCGGCGGTTTTCAGCAGAGACGACAATCTTGTCTGAAAGATCGCCGACCGCCGAATTTAATCAGGGTTGAAGACACCAAAGGCAAAGATTCGTCTGACGACGAATATACACCTTTCTTTCTCTCTCTTGTTCTTTCTGTTTAGTTTTAGTTGATACGCGTCGGGTTCTTTGAAATGCTTTTTGTGCGATTTAACCCTGTCCTGGACCCATGTCGTTCAGTCATCGCATAACGGTGAATGTTCATTTTGATATATGGACAAGGTGCTTTTTTTTCCGGTTTTGTTTTTCTTTTCTTTTTAATATTATAAACGTGTGTCGTTGATACGGATTGTTATTCCCTTTTGGGATATGTTGTATAGGTTATTGTATTTAGCTGGTTCCCGTTGAACTATCAACTATTCTCTGTCTGTATTATTCGAGGTATGTATGTTTTTTTAATTTTAAACGCGTGCGCAACAAAAAAAAATGAGGGAAAAATAAACACAAGGGTAAACAACAAATGCAGTTACCTCGATGGAAGTATATACTTACGCAACACTCTGACTTTTAAAAGCTAGTCTTTATACAAATGCAGAAGTTGCAAACGGAAAAAGGGAATACAATAGCCACGACAGTGTATGTAGATATATGTATAGTCGCTGTAACAAGATGAATTCTCATACGTGTCTATCAGACACGTACTTCGGTTTGAGTATTAAAAGACAAAGTCTTGTGGAAAATATATACTCTGCCTCTCTTGTGAAGAAAAAGTGAAAATTCAGTGAATAATCCTATGTCTTTGTACTATTTATTTCAATAGAGTGCTACGATATACATACCTACTTACACCGTAGTGTGTGTATCATCGCGTTGTGTAAAATAGGACAAAAATTCGTTGGCTTGGCAAAATAATTATTTCATTGAATCGAACGTACACACATACATAGAACGGCCGATTTCTAATTTCCGTGTGTGTTCTCGATGGATTTTAATACCTCGGATGTAACTCTCTAGCTTTTGTTAAGAATGCGAATCAATATTGTTAACCCCTTATTGCCACCTCCCTCTCTGGAAATGCTTTCCTGCGCGAAACATAAATTCATTTCTTCGGAAACTTTTAATTTTATGTAGAAAGTTTGATGTCTGCTCGGTGTAGTTGGCAATTTAAAGTTTGCCAACTGTGTGCAAAAACAACACACGAAAAAACATAAGCAAATTCCGCGAACTATACGTGTATACTGCATGTATACGTATAATAAACCATTACTCAATGGGACCGTAGCGTTATTTAACCCCCTAAATAACAACATTGGATTACCGTTGTCCAAATGTTTCTGCTCTTTGTCAGAACTTTGCTAATGCACGACGAACTAAGAGAGGGACTGTTAGTGTAACAGAAGTAATTTATCAAACATGCTATTAAGCGGCATAAAGTTGGTATGTATGTAGTTACTTTGTTACGTCAGGGGGTGAACACTCGAAGTAAGCACTCAAATTAAACCGTGGGATGATTTCAATACGTGACAAGGCGAGAGATCAGTAAAATTAATGTCTGATTAACTAACGAAGGGGATAAAAAAACGATCGAAGTGACTGCTTTTATACTACTTTATCGTTGAAACAATGTTCAATTCTGGAAGTTAATCTCACGTGGCAAGAGCATATTGTTCTATCCCGACTCATTAAACGTCTATTTAAGGTACTAACTAATCAAGATAAGTACCGAGTTCTCTCTTTTTTCTCTCAGTTCGTTTTTTTTTAGTTAATATTAACCCAAGAGATTAAACTACTTTCGCGAAGAGTTTTACCAACGGCACCGGAGGTATCTATATTTTTAACCCCGGGGATTTGAATATTTCTCAGCAGTTCGATGGAAGACGTATAAATGGAAAGGATAGATACGTGTCACTTCCGCGTTTTTGGCACGAGTTTCTTATTTATTTTTGTCCCATCATTTCCCATGGAATCACGAATATCTCGATGCCTCATCGTCCATGGAATCCCGCGTAGTATAAAGGTAGGCGTAAGAAATTTCAAAGCAAAAAACAAAGAACCAAAAAAGAAAAGGAAAATCGGACAGAAAAGAAATTTTCCGGAAACTTCTTCTGCTCGACAAATCTAATTATTTTTACGGGCGGGGAGAAACGATTACGCGAGAAAAGTAAAATTAGTAATTCCATTAGTTCGCCGGGCGAGGTCTTTAATTTGCGCAGCAAACTCGGCGAACAGAACCGCAAGGAAATCTTTCGAATTTCCCCAGATTGGACCGAAAACCGGTCACAATTCCAATTTACGTGGAACGACAGGTGGAACCGATTTTTGTTGGCGAGGAGGAGCGAAATAACGATATCGAGGACTTGAACAATAACGCGGACGTATTAGAAGAATAGGCCCAATTATTATTTGCTAATTTTCACCGCAATAATGCCGTTCGCCGGCTCAACAGAATGCTAAATAATATGGGAACTTTCTACAAACGGCGGCTTTCTATCGGCCACGGCCGGAATTGGAAAAATGCTTATGTGGGTCAGCGTCTCCGGCGGCGTGCGGGAATAATGTATTTCAGAAATGGCCGCTTTCGTTTCGCCGTGCAAGAAAGGGGGAGAGAAAAAACGACGATGTGCCCCGCGTGACGCAAATCCGATCGAGGTAAAGCTCGACGATCGAACGAATCGAATATACATACATATACATCTCTTGTACATAGACATACGTATGTATATATATATTTATATATATATATATTTTCACCTGCGGCTCGTCATCGGATTTTTCGCCACCACGCCGCCGGATGCGCGGCAAAACGTGCCGGAGAAAGCTCATGGAGCAACGAGGCTCATCACGACTAGAAATCGGGAAGAATCTATTCTCAGGATCTTCCTTTTGCAAGGAATCCAATTCTTTTGCTTGTTGAAAACCTCTCTAAGGTACTTGAACCGCGAGAAAAATTCCACGTCGCGAAATACTCGCGCCTCCCGGTTTTTACGCGGTCATTTAGTTTTTCTCCGATTTTACTTCGATCGGAGTTCCAGGTCTTTTTAATCGTATCGTTCGGACGTTATACATGGAACGGGTACCAACGATTGTACACGGTCGTTATTAGTTAATTAACTGGTGATTATTCGACGACGGCAATGTATCTTTCTTTTCTATTTTTTTGTTGTTGCTCTTTCATTCGCGATGCAAGAATGAACGATGCGGACCATTGCGTATCGGTTCCTTCGGATTTGCCGCTGTGACTCTCTCGGTAGGTATGCTTGGTAGCGATGCTTGAAACGAATTCAGTATTTAATCGGTCGTTAATTAATTAAGAACTGTGCACAGTTCGTTATTGATCCGAAGTTATCGTTGCTACGATCAACGATTAATCCTCGGGAGATATATTTTTTTTTATGCGGCGCTCCTTTGCCAAAGGGAAGAAGAATTTCTATTTCGACCGCAGAGAATAAATTGCATCTTCACGATGATTTGTCGAGAGAGAGAGGGAGGGAGAGAGAGAGAAGGGAGCAGAATCGTGTACCCTAACCGTTGCTTTGAAGTACGGGAAGTCCAAAGCACGAAGTACAGGTTTTAAGTTGTTAATAAATGAGGTTTTGTATTTCTCTAAGTACTATTTTCCGCGATATTTTTCTTTTTTTTTTCCCCCGTACGAAACGAAGAGTACCCTTATAATATCTACGATGTAAATAAGTCTATCGAGTTTCAAAAGAGACAAGTACGTTCTTCAACCTTTATTTCTTTAATCAGTTTTAATTTCGCCACTTCAATCTCAGAATACGAGACGAAAGCTCCGCGTAACGACGAGTCCCGTCACTTTTCTCGTTCCTCAGGCCATCTATTCTACGTCGAAAATTCTTTATACACGTTCCATCTCAAACGTAATCCCATTGTACCGAAATATAGTTTCGTACGAGCTGGAAATTATTACGATGTAAATGAATACGAAGGAAAATTACTCATTGAAATTTAGATTAAAAAAAATAATGTTTATTCTCCGGGTTCATAATTGTAACATTAAAAAGTTTTCCTCGTTTATCCCAGAATTCGGTTAACGTGACGTGTCCCCCTCGTTCTCTTCTCTGTTCCCGCTTAATTTCCTTTAAACGAACGTAATGTCTTTGAACGTGACGACACGCGGGGGAAGGCAGGGGGGGCGGGGGGGGGGGGGGAGGACGGAAAAACAAAGAATGGGATAAAATTGGAAAAATTGGAATTGTCACGGTTGCCGCGGTTTCTAAATTAAGAACAACCGAGTAACGGTGTGTCTCTTGAATCTAAATAAACACTCGTCTATTCCTTGGCGTACACTTGTTGGCGTCACTGGCACTTTAACATTCAAACGACAGCGGTGCCTACTTCGCCACGGTGCTAGGATAATTAATAATTTCTCGAGGGCCGAAATTTTCCATTTAAAAAAATGATGCACACTTAGTCAGTTTTCTTTTTTTTCCCCGTAAACATAAAATAAACCGAATGACACCTTCGCTTTTATTTTATTATTTCGATAGCTTCGGTCATTCGTTCTTTCTCTCTTCCTCGACATTTTTTTTCTTCTTTTCTAACATCTCGCCATTTAACTTCGGTAAATTTAATTTGTGCGTCCAACGAACTTCTTTCACCCCTAATTGGATCGCAAAAAGGCCAGCGCACATTTGCTCGCGTACGTCTTCACTCTTCACGATTTAGATTCAGTAGGTAGGGGGGGAAAAAAAAAGAGAAAAGGGGGAGAAAGATATGCGAACGTAAAATTTCACTCACGTGGTCGATGTTAATTTCTCCCTTGTACATGAACTCGACGAGGACTTTGATGTCTGAGAATTTCACGTCACGCATGATAACGATGGGGTCCTTCTCCTCGTACTGCGATAGGATTGTGTCGAAATATGTGCTGCACGCCGATAGAACAACCTGTGAACACACAATACAAAAGTACAACAATTGTAACGTCGTTAACGATGAAACGGAACGATCCGTTAAAACTTACAAACTTACAAATCGTCGCAGGACGAACGTGGTAAAAAAAAAAACAAAAAGACGAAATAATGTGTATCATGTCGTTGGTAAAACAGTCGTATCGACGGGGACGTGAAAAAATGAAGGATTATCATTAATTCGTCCAGGAAATTGGTAGCCTGCCTCTCGGCGGAAGCCGCGATGACACGTTCGTATATGTGAATTAAATCATCTGTATGATTATCCCGGTATATCGATAATAGCCCCGTGGATTGTCAGGACGACCGAATTTTTAAGCGATGCTTCGAAATAGCGTCAATAAAATATGTATTCCTCCGGATTCTGTACTCTCGATAGCTACCACGTTCAGATCTGTCATGAAAGTCAATGAAGCTCATCAAACCGTTTCCCTCGTAATGTTATCGTTGCATTTTCGTCAGCCTACGGTTAATGTAATTTCTCTGAAAATGTTACCTACTTCACGACAGCGTACCTACGCCTAAATTTTTCAAACAATTTAAACCTCGTAATCATATAATATATATCGTCGTTTCCAGTACTACTTTCTTTTTGTTTTCCGGATGTAATTTTATTCGATGTCGTGTCGTTTCGGAAGCGACACATTTATTGTCAGTCCACCAACGGTCGACTAATTGAGTCTATTTATCTTTCTTTTTCCCTGCCGGCGTTAATCGTATTATCTCCGATTACGAAATCGGCCGATGCGGAAGAGGTAAATAGGTATTACAGATATCACGGATCAAATAAATTAATGTCATTGTGATCTCTAACGTGGATTAAAAATCGTTCGGTTCTGTATCGGGCTATATCAGGTTTCCACTTGTTCTAGGATAACCAGTTTTAGAAGCTCGCAGTTCGAATATATACATATACATTTAACTATGTCGACTTTATTATTTATTTCGTACTTCGTACAGCAGCGGACAAATAATTGCTACGTTGTTGATAGCAAATAGAAGCACGCAGATTTCACCAACTCTCTTTATATACCTGCTCTTTACGCCTCGACGTGAACAAATAAAAAGTTAAAAAATAACACACACAAAATTTAATACCACGGATATTTTACGCAGCCGTGAGACGCAGAGAAATTTCGCGGGGCAAATTCGTTCGAGAAATCACGGTAATCATTCGAAAGTTTTTCCAAAACGTCGTAAAAGTGTTCCACATAGTTGTATACTTCCTTCGTAAACGTATATTTTTACCGTCTTACCAATAAAACAGAATAAGTGAAACTGTCTAAATATCACCAAAGGGCTTTCAGTAAGATCACCCTGAGATACCGTTTCTCATATTTTACCACGAATTCCCCAAAAACAGAACAATATCGATGCGTTTGAATATCGATACAGTAGACAGCTGGAAAAAAAAGGATCTCACCCGAAGCTAAAATAAAGAAACGTAACTCTCGATGATCACGGTGCTCATTATTACGCCGAGACGAGCAGAGTTATCCATGCTCGTCCCGTTCGATCACCACTCGCTCCTCCAATTTTTTTCAAAAAAAAAAAAAGAAGGGGTAGGGGAAAAACGAAATAAAAAGGCAAGCTCCGGTAGAGAAACCGCAGACACGTAACACGAGAAAACTATCTTCTATTTCGTCGAAAAAGCATCGTAGCGAATCTATCGCGATCACCGAGACATCCGTGGCCTGGTGAGATACGCGGGTTCTCGTGGAAGAAGTCGAGGAACTCTCAGGTACGAAAGAGTGTCTGGCTCGGCCCCGCCCAGTCAATAGCCTGAATATTTAATGTTAGAAGTTCCGTATTGATTTTCGCGATTTTTACGTCTCCGCAAATAAGGCCGTAAAAGACCTTACGCTAGCTGGTGTGTGTGTATATATATATACATATATATGTCTCTGTGTATGTGTGTATGTGTGCGCGCGGGTGGTTCAATGTATATGTGCGCGCAAGAGAAAGAGAGACGCGTTACTTTTCAGTGCCAGCTATATAACGCTTTTTATTATGCCGGGGCGCTTTTATGGGGAAATACTGCGATGAAAAAAGAGGAAGACGTCGAGACGAGGGGGAGGAAGGAAAGGGCAGAAGAAGAAAGAAATTGCACTGCCCGGGTTTCATATCGAGTCATTACGATCCCCGGGCACTTTCACCCCCCCCCCCCATACCCGCGCCTACCCCCTGGCACCGCTCTACCCACCCCCATCGCCTACGACGTCTTCTGACATTAAACTTTTTATCGTGCATAACGGTGCTTCGTCTTTCGCCGGGAATAAAAAAAAAAGAAAAGGAAAAAGAAAGAAAAAATATAAATGGACGGACCAGTGGTGAGCGACCCTTTCCTCGGAGACGGGGGGTAGCGCGCTGCGTCGAATTTGTCGATTCTCCCGTTTTCTCCCTGGCGTAAAAGCTTGGCAGACGCAATCGATTGTACCTACAAGTACACGGGGTTTGCGGCAGTAAAGGAGTATGGAATGATAGCTGACGTTTCGCCGTTGTTAACGGCACGTTACGGATATTTATTGGTATGTATATGTATGTATGGATGTATGTATGCTGGCCCCGGCTGCCGCTATAACGTTTCATGATGGAACGGAACATTGTTCGGGGGTAGGAATTCCTGAAATTGTCGTCGGTAATTAGATTTTGATATTATACCGAGGCTTGTTGTTTGCCCGGGTTTATGTGTGAAATAGGAAATATGATCGAAGCCTTGGTTCTTCAATTATTCAGAAATAAAAAATTCTTACTGACGATTGTAATTGGATAGGATGTCGGGATATATCTATCCATCGAATGTAAGAAACGTTTGTCAAGTTTTGTCGGTCATAGTTTCATTTTATATTACATTTTTTCTACAGCATAATCATATACCTGTTTCTCGTGAAATAATAATGCTCACGTCAATGACAACTAATTTTTCATAAACACTTATATACTATACCGTTCGGACAATAAAGTGTATGAAAAGTCCTCCGGGTAAACTACCCTTTCTACTTAAAAATACAATGTCGAGCTGTAAAGTTCCCGATGTAAAGTTTTCCCGCGGAACTTCAGCGCGCGAGATCGAAGTTAAAATAAAGTTTCGTCTACTCTTAATTATATTACACGGTGAATTGCTACCGTTGTAAAATCTTAATTCGCGAATGCGATATTCCGCCGGCAAACTGATTATAAACTACGGGCGATTCGTAGTAACGTATAACGTAGAAAACGTCCCGCTGTCGTTAACGGAAAGAATAAGGTATCGTTGAGAAAGCAAAGAGTTTGAAATCTGTACTCCTGCGGTTTTGTTCATTGTCATTGCAACTGCGAGGCGAACCGGGCGAAATAATATAAATATACAGGCGAACGGTATTTCACCATGTAATCTATATTATTCCCGATTAACGTCTGAGAAAGCGTAACCGGAACGTTTTCTACTTTTGACGTGTGTACGAGTGTAAAAGCACGTGGGAAACGAACTTCGGGCTCGTGTCGATCGAAAATTCTACCACGAATTATTTTCTCTGAAAAAATCGATCAAATCGTGACCAACGATACGATTACGAATTAAAAATATATTATTAAGAATGTAATTTGTATATGTTAAACGTAGAAACAAGTTCTTTGAACGAATGAATTTCTGTCGTTTGACATTTACATGATGATGAAAAAATGTATTTTTTTGTTTTGGTCACTTGAATTAACGAAAACCATGTTGAAACGTGTAACGTTGAATACAGAACTTTTAATCAACGATGTAAAAAGATTTAGCCGGTTTAACAAATACACTGAAGTTTTACAAATGGACGGTTAGAGTGTTGTCCGACAATTTGTTTGTTAAAACCAGCAATCTAAATGTGATAGGTGCACGTAACGGTTATTCATGAATATTCATATTTACAACGTAACCGTGGCAAAGAGTTGTAACATAGATGGAACTTTGTTCGAGTACACAGTTTAATTTGAAATTTTACTACGGAATGAAAATATTCCAAGAAATTACATTTTATTCAAATACACCGCTCCTGCCCCCCTCCCGCCCCACCCTTTCCCACGCCATTATTTATGATCTCGTGCTACTTTCTGATATTGCGTTTCGATTTAGCGATTACACGTTTCTCTGTTTTGATTCGAAGAAAGCTAGAGGCGGATACCATTTAAATCGGTGAATCGAAGTATAATATCCTGGAAAAGGATACTGTTTGACTTTTAACAGAAACTCGGACGAACGACGGTAACGTAAAGCTAATCGTACTTCCTGTATATGTATTTACTATCCATAAAAATTCAATAAAATATGATTGATAGTTAAATCCCTCTTGCTTCGATTTCCCAACGATAGAATTCCCTCTATCGTTCAGATTCCGATCGCATAAAATTAATCCTGATAAACGTTAATTAATACCACGATAAGTAGCGTTACACACGGTAGCTGTAAAAGTTCCAAAGGCCCGCGAAAAATAAAACACAGGGTCAAAGTTCCCGTTTAGCGAGCCGGAGAAAGGTAAAAGAAGCGCGGCAAAGTGTTCGAGGTGAGAAAAGCGGTGCTTGGGTGAAAACCGCATTTCTGATCCTCCGTTCCAGCACAACCTAAGCGCCCCGTCAGAGAACAGTTTATACTCGACGTAAGGGACATTTGCTTGCCGGTAGAAGTTCGTTAGAAAAACGAGATTACTGGCCTCTGCCTGTAGTTGCGTAATTCGATCGATAGCCTAGGCGTTTCCCGTTTCTGGTAAACGACAGTGACAGAGCGAAAAGAAGGAAGAAAAATTCCTTGCCACTACCGTTGACACCGAGCGTAGACGGAAAAAAGAAAGCAAAAGTAACCGCGGCTACACGGGGACGCCCTTGAAAAAGGGACCCCCGGCTAAACGTGGGAAATTAAATCGATCTTACAGCGACGGGCTTGTATTATTTTTCACGTGGAGATTTTTTTGTCAGCCGCGGAACGTATAGGGCAGCATCGTTGCATAATATTAACGGTAGAACGAAAGCGAAGAAATAATTGTCTGGTCTGCAGATGGTTTCTGAAAAGACCGGCGCGCGATGGTGGGATGAAATTAAATTAGACCTCGCGAAGGACTGCTTCGTTGACGCTTTTTATTTTTTTGAAACATAATATGTGCAATATCGTATTTCGTTACGCGAAAGCTATAACGAAAAAAGAAAAAAGAAAAGAGTTAACAAGCTTATAACTGATTACAGTTATGTAGCGGAAAGAAATTCTTGTTACTAGACCGTTCGAATGTTTGGAATAATAATAAAAATAATAAGATTACGAACGGTATAAAAAGAATGATATAACTATATTAAAATAGAATTTACGTAAAATACTACGGAATTTACGTGGAATTTACTTTGATATAGAAAAACTGGTCGTTTGGTAAGCTGACAAATACTTTCGTCGTTGCGTTGTTTTAAATCAACGCAAAAGTATGTAAAAACGACGAAATTCTGGTTTCTCGTTTTCAAAGCGTAAATCGGCTCAAAAAAGCAACAACCTCGTCTTACGTAATGCCATAAATAATGTATATACGCGATTTCCATTTCAGAAGCTGACAGTATCTCACGGAGTTCATCGTACCGCATTAGAGCGAAGAAACGGCAAACTAAAATTAACGAAAACACACAACGATCGTTCGACTTTTACCGCGGACATCGTCGTATCGACGCGAAGGTTCGCGGTGGAAATTAGTCGTTCGTTCCCGCAAATGAATATAACCTGTTAGGTATTAACCTTTAAAATATTTGCGCTCGTATACGGTAACGTAATACTCGGCTTAGCATATACGAAAGTTCTACCCGGCGAGCATAATATAATTTGTCATATCTCAGATCGGTCGAAACTGTCGGCACTGCAAAATTCCCGTCTTTTTTTTCGCGAAATCTACATTTAATCTCGACCGAGTCGAATCAAAATGTAAATAAAAGTGTGACTTCGTTTTGGTAAAACTTACTTAAAAATTGTACGAGGAAAAAGAAGCGTCCCGCCCGCGAAATTAAGTAGACCAAAACTTATTATAAAGTAAGATTTTATTCGGGGAATTGTATAAAAATAAAAAGGAAAAGAAAAGAAAAATGAAAAGTTCCTTGCCAATTAGCGGCGTGCGATGTTCACCGATCGGAAGTTTAATTAGATATCTTTACAGGTGTTCGATATGTTCTGATTGCGTCACAATTTGTAGATATCATAACTCGTGTGTCTGTACTTTTTGAATTACACGGGACTTAATTAAGAATATGCAAAAATTTAAATGCCCTTAATTAAAAGTCTCGGACGCACCAGCAATTTAAATCCACGTCGTCTAAGGGGTTTATATACGTGTACACATAGTTGCATTTCCAGCCCGGACTCGAAAAGAAGATACAATTATTTTAATTACTCATAAAAAATACAAACGTTCTACGTAAAAAAAAAAAACGAAAACGAAGACAGACATTTTTCAAACGGAGAACCGTACGCACCGAAAAACGAGTTACAAAATTTTATGCGTCCCTCTCCACGATATTCTTATCAGTCTTCGAATACTTTTACAATGCTACCGCGCTCGTTACAACCGTTGAACAGTTGACTTTACGATCGTCGTATAAGATATCTGTATCATTACTAAAAAAAAAAGTAAAAAAAACACACACACACACACCAAGAAACAACTCGAATTCGATTTCTTACTTCGAAGCCCAAAACTCGTGGATAAACTGCTGGCGACGGCATCGAATTACGTAAGTTTCGTGCAAATGAGGATTGGAACGATACGCAAAGTGTTAAAGTCACATGTCGACGAAGACATTAGCAATTTCAATGTTTCAGGATTGACAAAAAAAAATACATACAAGAGAACAGGGTTTTTTTATGCACGGCAGAAGGGAAACGCCCGTGTCGAGTGCCCGTACCTCTCTCTTCCAGGTATGTCATTATAGTATCTGCAAACAGTACAATCATCTTGGTCGCGCTATAACTTCAGTTTCGTCCCGGCTGTGATATAGAGCCGGTACCGACAGCATTCGTGTGTACGTGTGTATTTGTATGTGAGAAACAGGGAGAGAGAGAGAGCGAGAAAGAGAACGAGACAGAGACAGAGACAGAGGGGGACCGTAACTGACAATTCAAAAAAAAATTCTGAGAAAGCGACCGACCGTGAAGGCCAGGGCCGTGACAAAGCGAAGACTAAAATTTTCGAATTTTCACCCGGCCCTCGGCTTTGTCGACTCACACGCCCGAGAATGTGATAGACAGGACGAACGGTAGAGAGAGAGAGAGAGAGAGAAAGAGAGAAAGATAGAGAGGGAAGGAAAAGACAAAAAGAGAAGCTAATATAAAGGACATGAGAGAAAGAGAGAGAAAGGGGGACGAGGCAAAAAGAAAGAGAGAAAGAGGAAACCGGAATCGAGAAGGAAAGAAGACTAACGCAATTGTTTGCGGGCGCGTGTGCGTGCGTATATGTACATATCTTTGGCTGCACGTGCAGCCATGCATACGCGCTTGCATGCCCCGCGTTCACAGTGGCGTAAGAAACTCTCTTATCTACAAAGTAGAGCGTAGTCACGCGCTTGATTTTCTAATAATCTATGGAGATTTCATTGACTTGTAATCGTTACGCTCGAACGAGTTAATGACCGGGAAAATGTGACGTTTTAGACCGACCGTTCGTGTAACGTGGCGTACATGTGTATGTGTGTGTGTGTGTGTGCGGCGTCAGTCGGTTTCCAGGGAACCGTGTGGTCTGAGAAACCGATTTCGAAAGTTTTTTTTTTTTTTTGGAAAAATCTGAGTAATGCGAAGGACGACGGCCTGGCTGTCCCTCTCTTTCTCGCCCTCTTTCTCTCTCTCTCTTTCCTGGATTGAAAAACAAGTCCGAATGAAAGTGAAGCAGATTTTCGATATATGTACTCTGTTTACCACTTTGTGGCATGATGGTATGCACGCGTGTATATGTGTGTGAGGGTGTGGGTGCACCAAGGAAACCTACGGAATATATTAATCATATCGAAATATCATCGGTTTGATCGGGGAAAAGAATGTCCGTTTACGTTTATTCGATGACTCCGATACAGGCGTGACTAACTACTTGCCGGAAATCTATCTAATTATTTTCACCTAACGAGAAATCTCGCGGGTAGCGTCGAGCATCGAGAATTCCTTCAGGTAGTCGCATCATCTATCGACAAATATAATCTAAACTTTTAAATCGTCGCTGACGTACGTATATACAAAACAAAATCTGCTCCAATAATCATTCTCGATAAATTCAACGACTATAGTATTCAAAAACTAACGGTAGCATATTCGTACCCCTTTCAACACCAAATAATATCACCCAAATCATCCACACTTCCCGAAAAAAGTAATTGCCACCCAGCACCACTATTATCATCATCTAGCCAGCGATACGGAAAAATTGCGAGGCCCGCTAAAATTTCGATACAGCCTCCGGAAGCGGGAGCAGATTACGCATGATATCGACGAGGTTGTCCCGGATTTGAGGCGCAAGCCTCGCGACATTACTCGACGAATTTCACCACGGCGGCGGCGGCGGTGGAGGAGGAGGTGGAGGAGGTGGAGGAGGTGGAGGTGGAGGAGGAGGTGGTGGAGGAGGAGGCGGCGGCGGCGTCGGGCGTGCGAGGCGTCAGGACGCCGGCGTTGCGCGGCTGCCTAACAATGTAAATGTGCGCCGATAGGAGGGGCGCGAACGGGGCGAACACGCGAAACGGGCGAGACAGAACCTAATGAAAAATATTAAGCCCCAAGATAGGAGTAAAACAAATTAATCTTCTACGCCACTGTCGGTGGTGCAACCTTGTGTGCGTGTTTCGAGGGAAGAGGAGCGTGACTCAGTGTGGAATAGAAGCCCCGTACGAAGAGCAAGAGGAAGAGGAGGGAGGAGGGGGGGGGGAGAGGGGACATGGCCCATAGGGGGCGAGAGACTGGCTAGAATGAGAAAGAACGAGATAGATAGATAGATAGATGGAGAGAGAGAGAGAGAGAAAGAGAGAAAGGGGGAGAGGTAGAGAAAGGGGGTAGAAAGACGGAAGCAGAACATACAGGGAGAGGAAGAGAGGAAAAAAGTACTTACGCTCGTACGAAAATATCGATTATACTTTTTTACGAGTTCACTCGCTTCGGCGAGTGTTAATTTCGCGAAACGGTTTTTCCTTCGCCACGCGTCGCTCGTAAAATCCCATTAACACGTGCGAGCACTCTATCGCTCATCTGTGTTCGAGGTAAAAATTCAAACGCGCAATTGTGACCATATTCCCATCTTTAAAAAGAGTTACTACATTCACGGCCGGCTTTATTATTATTCTGTTTCCTAAAATCCCGGGATTCGATGGTGTGTGTGTGTTTTTTTGCAATTTTTTTTGGTTATCTTTTTTTATTGAAGCGTTTGAAAAAATCCCGGGGACACATTGCGCGGACACGGGATTACGCGTTCCGTTTCGCGTTTGATTCACTTCGATCGTGACCCGAATGGGCGGGGTTACCTTATTAATTGTTGAAAGACTCGTGGCAGGAGTAAATTACCACTAAGCACTGTGTTGTATTGTGATACGCGATAGTCGGACTCGCGGCTTACACCGGTTCGGTGGAAAACCTAAAAGCTGGAAATGACTGAACACGAAGCTTGAAACGGCAAAGCTCTACTCTCGCGATCTTCTTTTTTCGCACTCTCTCCCTCTCTCTCTCGCATACACACACTTTTTTTTACAAAGTTCGCAATTAAGATAAAAGTTATTAGAAGAAAAAGTGGGATTTAAATTCCCGATTTTAGCTTTCCGAAGTTATACTTTCTGAACCAATAAAGGCAAGATTATAGTTTCATAATGGAAAAACTTTCTCCCTAAAACTTGAAATTGCCAATTTTAGAGCAAGAATCAGTTAACTACCTTTTTCGACTAAATAATAAGCTTTTTTAAATCGTCGCTGCGAAAGGTTTTAAATGCTTTCTTTTTTTTTGTTATTTTCAATCCTCAGTTAAACGCGGAAAATACGGAGTTATGTACTTGGTTCCGCGGGACTCTCTGACTTTTTACAAAACGTTCTTCTGTCTAAAATAAAAAATAAAAGAACGATAGAAAGGAAAATATTAAAAAATACGTGTTTGATGCACACTTCCGTTTAAAGATTACTTTTCACGCGAACGTTGCCGCGTTGATATCTGTGTTTTTATTCTTTGTTATTCCAGCGTGTTTTCGCGTATTTTTATTACGTTATCATTTACTTTTATTTCACCCGCGCCGTACATTATTTTTCCCGCGGACGCCTTATAACGTTCTCGAAAGCCATTCATTCTCGATCGGCCGGAAATATAGGTGGGTTTCTTTTTATTCTTTTAAAAATTTTTTTCAAATACCGTCGTGTAATCGGGACCGTGTAAATCTTTTCTCGGCGGTGGCGGACTTCGGAAAGCCGCGCCGCGGCGCCGGAATAAAGGTGTGTTATTATTTATACAGTTAGGAAGCGGCGTGTCATGTTTTTTAGAACGCAGGATGTCCGGGTTTAATGACCTTAGCACCTGGCAACCCTTCTATGCGGCATATAATTACCCGCGAGGCACAGAGAGTGTAATACCTCGCGGTGTGCATCTTGAGAACTCGTGAACGTGTGTATAGATATCGTTACGGTCGCGAACGCGAGGAATCTCACTGTCGTTTTCTTTACTTTTTCCGTGCTGCGTACCTTGATCGATAAACTGACCCCAATGTCGGTTTACATAGTGACGGATCGAAAAATAACGTTACGCGCGCCGGACGAAAGTTGGCATTGCGCGAATACTTCGCGTTTGACCACTTGCTTCGATTCCCAGCGAGTGATTCGTACCCTGGCATCTGCATACTGAATAATTAATTGTCGCGTAGAGCAACATTTCTTAACGATTAACCTTTATATCATCGACAAATTTTTACCCTTTTATAATGTATGTATGTAAGTAGGTATACATATATCAACGGGTATCATTGTTTCACCGGGCGGATGATTTTTCTTTATTATTTTCACTGGATCGCGGAACGAGATCGTCGAGAATAAAACGGCTGTTGAATAAACGATTAATACATTTATTTATTATATATTATATTCATTATCCGTACGCGAGTGAAAAATTCATTCAGCCTAGATACCAGAAGAATGTAACGCGGCATGAATTATAAGCTTTAAAAACTGCTTTCGGGAAATTAGGTCACAACAACGGTTAGCGTTAACTGTCGTTCGCCCTTGAGTGTGTATTATTGCTTAATTCTTGTATGAAAGTTTAAAAAACGAAAAAAGACAGCAGGATTCGAAAGAAAAAAAGGAACGATTCTACCATGCTTCATTGACATCATGAGAAACATTTTTTTTGTTCTTTTTTTTCTTACCGCGACTCTGATGTAAGAGACATCTGCCTTCTTAACGACTCTAATGTAACTCGATGAGCCGTCTTTTCGAGTGCGGAGAAAAAGAGAGCCGGGGACTCGTTATCGCGTTTATTCCAGCAAACTCGAGATTAGCGAGGCATTAGTCATCGGAAAAATGATGTGTTGCATAGTCCAATTGATAATTTGCATTTTTATACGTCTCCGGTACAGTCCCGACACGGAAACTACGGTTTTCACTGTTCTTATCCTATTTTGTTTATTTTCCTTCGACGAATACATTATAATGAATTCCGAAAATATTTGCCGCGTACACGACGAAAACAATTCAGAATCTTGATATTGCATAATTATAAAGGAAAAACGCGCATCTGTATGCAGATAGATACAAGTATTATCGGGGTAACTTGTATGTTGGTCAGGTTGGTTTTTTATTTACGGGCAATTTAGATTACAGAACGATGTGTTTGCAAAATTAGCGCGTGAATTTGATTTTACGCGACGTCCAAGTCGGACTTATCGTAATTTCTAATTTAAAATCACTTCGGTTTATCGTGCGCATACATTTGCGACGATTAGAAAAACAACCGAACCGCTGGATATCCGTTTTTCGCAGTCGGTGATGGACAAATATATCACTACGGGAAATTTCCCGTGTTATCGTGCTTTTTCAACTTCGACAGATAGATACCGCGCGTGCCTGGTATCGGTAAACGGATCAAAAGAAAACATGCAAGAAATTCATCTTGCAACATGTATTTCTGCTTTCTTGATATGTTTTCTCTTGCACGCCGATACCGATAACGCGTCTTACGGCTCCGTCGTAAAGAAAACTTTCATTTTACGGAAGCCAAGCGACTTAAAAAAAAAGGAAAAAAGAAAAAAGATATACATTTAAACGCACGATAGGCAGTTCCTTTTCTTTTTCCCGTGGAATTATTTTATTCCTTTGAAAATTTCAAGCATACCGTGCCGCAAATAATTCAAGCAACATTCAAGAAATCTCCTATCAGAGTGAAAGTTTCGTATTGATTTGTCACGTAGCGACAAAAGAGCAAGAAGACAACGCTGCCGGAAATGATTGATAACGTGTAAAAATTCATCGCCGGCGACGATGAAATTTCAAAAAGCGATACACTTTTCTGTTCCAATAACCGTTGGATCAAACGAAAAAAAAACACACACAAAAAAAACAGTTCACGTCGAAGGGTGCGTTCGGACTTAATTATATCCATCCATTATCCAAGGGTGAAATCGCGTCTTAATTGAAACAACTGTCGACAAAATCTTTCTACCGTAAAATCCACTATCATTGAAATCGCTATCGAACGGGCTACAAAAAAAAAGAAAATGTTCAACGCAAAAATTTATCTGAATTTCTCGCGCAAAAGCTTCGGTATCAACAATTTCGAATTCTCTTTTGGCCGTTCCAACGATGATATCCTGTACGATCGAGCACCTGGATACAGGTGGCAGTAGACGAGGGAGCAGCTGTCTGCAATTCCCGCCCCTACGCTCTCTTTTCGGCCTCCCCTTTTCGACTGGTTCCCACCTCGACGAGGTGGAACTTCTGTTTCTGTTAGAGACGGGGACACACCGGGTCCCTTTTGTTTTTCGGCGCGATAACATCCTCGATGATCACCCTCTGTACTGTTCCCAAGAGCCGTGCGCGCGTGGTTGCAACTCGAAAAAAAAAAGGGGGCGACGTACGCGCGAAAAGAAAAGGATGACATGACACAAGCAAGCAAAACAGGCGGGTGGAGTGTGTGTGTGTGTGTGTCGGAAAGAGAGAAAATGAGAGAGACAGAGAGAGGAAGAGAGAGAGAGAGAGAGGAAGAGAGAGAGAGAGAGAGGAGACGGATAGAGAGTGGGAGGGAAATATAGAGAGGCCAGGATGGAGGGGGTTGGCGAGGGGGGCGGCGGCCGAAAGAAACGAAAAAGCCCGCGCGTTGTGTCGGCGTCGGCGGCGGCGGCGGCGGCGGCGGCATTCTAAATTTAGGAGGAAGTATTGATTTTACAATTTGGACCCCTCCCAAAGTAAAAAATAAACCAAGCCAAACGTACTCTACTTTGATAGAGTGCCTCTCCTCTGCGCGGCTCGTTTCGACGCATAGGCGAGACGAAGATACGAAAAGGGAAACAGGGTAGAAGAGAAAAAAAAACGGGAGAAAGAGCGAAGGAGAGGAAAAGATAGCAGTTGCGAGAGAAAGTGAGAGGGTGAGTGAGAGAGAGAGAGAGAGAGAGAGAGAGAGAAAGAAAGAGAAAGAGAGAGAGTAGGAGGGTGGTGGTGTGGAGTGAGCAAGCAAAAGTAGAGGGAAAGAAAGAAAGAGTGGAACGGGAAGGGGTGGACCGAGAGGGGGGTTAGAGGGAGGAAAGAGAGTGGCGAAATACCGTAGTTCCACCCTGGGAAGAAACAAAGAACAGAAAATTGATCGTTTGTTAAGTTTTATGTTCCCCGGGGCAGGCGGCGAGGGTGGTCTCTCTCTCCACCCTGAATTTTCATCCCCTCTCTTTCTCTCCCACCATCGGTTGTCTGCTTGTCTCTCTTGCAACGTGCAATAAGACGAATCGAGGAAATTCTCCAGCCGACGCTATGGGAAAGGAAGAGATAGGTACGCAGAAAAACGTACAGAGAGAAAAGAGGCAAAGGGGAGAATGGGAAGAGTGATCGAGAGACACGTGTACGAGAAAAAAAAAACAGGCATCGTACTAGTCAATGGAAACTGGACGAGATTGCCTTCGTCGTCTACCCGCCGCTTGCAGCGTTTTTTTTTGCCTTTTTCTTTTTTACGGGATTGGAGTTTAATTATGAGGAAATGTCTGCGTTTACCGAATAACGATTTTTCGAAGATGGGCTGCCGTCGCGTAGGGCCGTTGTCTCGCCAAGATTTACCTTTGATATTTCTACGCGATACGTATATCGTCCCTGATCAGATAAGAGAAAGTCGAAGGTAAAAAAAAATAACAATAAAAATGTAATTGAAAATAATATATACATTTCGTGTACCGATCAATAACGGAACACACGAAATGACGAATATATTTCGAACAACAAAAAAAAGATCAATTCCTCGATAGAATCTGATGCCGAAATGAAAGTAACCGCGATTAAAATCACCATCATGTTTGTTAAAACAAAACTTCGCGAGAAACCGTCCGACCGTGTTTGCCAAACTTTTTCGTCACCACGATTTCTCGGATAATTACAGATCTTTCTTATTCAACTTCGACGTTCGTTCTATGTTCCACAAGTAAAACCAATTCCCCTCCAACCGTACCCTGTACCAAACAACAATCGCGAATATAAAAAAAAAATACCCGCGCCATAAAACGTCCTCGTGGGCATTTCTCTCTTTCTCCTTTTCCTTTTTATTACTTTCCAAGATATATCGGTTCATCCGATATTCGCATTTCCATCTTAAAAAAAAAAAAACAAAACAACGCAACACTCTCGCGAAGATTCTCTATTCCGCCTCGGGAACGGGCGGCGTCTCTGCAAGCATCAAACCGTACGAATAGTTTTCTCTCTCTGTTTACCTTGTGCGCTCTCAGAGTCTTGCCCTCGCAGGCGAGGGTGACGTCGCAGTAAGCCTGCCGCTCGAGCAGCTGTGAGAACATCGTCTGTAGGTTGCTGTGATGGTACTTCCATCTCAAACAATACTGCTGGGGGAACATGTTGGACGATGACGTCGCGGGAGGTGTCGTTGCTGAACCGCCTCGTTGCTGAAGCATGCGCGGGCCTGGCACCGCCACGAACTCCTCACCGCCTGGATCCGTTGCTGTGGTTCACCGTACTCTCGTCTCCTTCCGCCTCCACCCCGTCGTCGTCTGGAACATCAGGGTCGTGTCAGGAGGGCAAGTGACAAACATAGGGGGCGGGGGGGGGGGGGGGCTTTGCGTCCGTGACACAGGGTGGACAATTGTAAGAATGAGGTGCAGGATAGATTTATTTTGGAGTGATTTGAACGAGAAACGTAGGCCTTGGATCTCAACATCGAGATATTGCTGGAAAATATTGGGGGGTTTTGGAAATGTTGCTTGAAATTCATATTTGGGGACTTTATGGAGTAAAATGGTAATTGATCGAGAGGAAGACGATAAGGAATTAATGTAACGGTGTGTATAAGTGTGTAATGGGTATTAAGTAGTTACGTATAATATGACACAGACTGGACAATTGTGAGAATGAGGTGCACGACAGATTTTTTTTTTTGGATTGATTTGGACGAGAAACGTGGGCCTTGGATTTCAACGAGGAAATTGAAATTCATATTTGGGGTCTTTATGGAATAAAATGGTGAATGATCAAAAGGAAGACGATAAAGATAATTAATGTAACGGTTTGTATAAGTGTGTAATAGGTATTAAGTAGTTACGTATAATATTATGAAGAAATCGTTAGAAGAAATTATCTTAATTACTCGGTAGAGTCCATTGTATTACATGGAATTACACGACTATAAAACGCACAGCGTCTACCATAAGATTCTCGTGAAAGGTGTAATAAATCAAGGTAAAACGCACGGAGCTTAATGTACCTAGGAATATTTTCTATCGTTATTGTTCTCACGATCCGTATCGATCTATTTATCCCTTCGACTTCGTTACCTTCCGAGTATGATTGACATTTCAATAGAACGATAATAATTATATTATGTACACGATAGATCATTCAAAATATACATATACATATACATATATGTATATATACTTTCACGTAGATCACTTCGCGTAGTAACGTTAAACCGCTTGATAATCCCTGTACTTCATCTACTTAGATTCAAAGCACGACGGAAGGGAAACGGCGAAGCATCGCAGAAAAGAACTTATCAAGTGAAGTGTTAATAAATGATCCTTACAGGCTTTGTTGTGCCCTCGATGCGAAGTCAGTTGCCGAGCTCGTTCTCCAAGTCAAACCGACCCGAGCCTTCAGTCACCGATCTGAAGTACCTTCTTAACGTGAAGGTACTCGAAGCATTCACGCGTAGATCGGTTTGAACGTGTATCGACTCCACTATGATTCTTTTTGTCGCCGATACGTGTCACGTGGCTTCCCTGAAACACAAATGACAGGGACGCGTATAATTAATACGTTCCGTTCCAGGTGTCGGGAAAATAAGAAAGAAATCTAACAAACGGTAAGTAGTAACATTAATAACAATAATTAGAATTAAGTAACACATCGACACACCGTGACCGGTAATAAAGCGTTACGCTTTATATATTATTATTACATTACGATTGACCGAGCGTAGATCTGTCTGTTCGACAGATCGGTGATAGAAATGTCGATGAGCGAGTGCAGTTAATTTACAACGTTTCCATCGGCAGAACGAGCCAACTGCTTTTATGGAGCAGTTCGCCACGATGGTTACTCGTCTATGACTTCGGCGGACGTTAAGTATAGATCGTCGGAAAGGAAATAAGAAATTCTACTCTTCTGTCGGCGGTAGTGTAACGCCGACCGAATGGTTGTTTCCTACCGTGTCAACGGTCGTTCCGTCTACGAAACGGGCCGGCCGCCAACGATGAAAGGCGGCAATTACTATTAAATCGATGACTCTTGTCTGTAAACTGGTTATTGATCGTCCACTTTGCTATTTGCGATTCTACTTCGAATTACGAAGGACGGACGGGGGAATTCGAGAAGTTACATTATCAAGTAAGATCCGTCTTCCCTCGTTACTTAAGGTTCATTAAATCCACCGTCAAGGTACAAATGAATTTTATTCGTTTCTATACATGATCTAGGAGTATCGGAAACAAGAGACGAACGTTTGATTTATTAAGATTACCACTAAAAAAAAGAAACTTGTATTTAATTCACGTTTCTTCTATGTTTCTTTTTTAAATAAAACTGTTGCAAAACTGTTGCGCGGCAATTTTTTTTTGGGCCCCTTTCAATTTAATTTTCGAAAGTTCTGATCCGGTTCAAAGTGAGTACCGACCTTCGGTTATGACTCAGGGGCTCTCCCAGGCGGTCGGAAGATGTCGAAGACGACATTTGATCGAATCTCAAGGTTGATTCACAAGCTCAGAATGCGTGTCGATAATTTCGACATTTCGGCGGGATATAAAAAGATCCCCGCTGAGAGGAGGGTGGGTGGAAGGGGGAGGCAGAAATAAGACGGGTCACGTTCGATAAAGTTTCGAGATATCGAGGATACACACATCCTGGGTGTAGGTACATACGTAAAATCGAGAGAAAATAGAAAAGAAAGCGTGCGTAGCGGAATCGTTTTGTCGTGTCCGCGGGAGGGAAAAAAAAACGAGAAGTTTTCATTACATTATCTGGAAACGATTAATGTAAACCGGTGTGTCCATTAGCATAATTATTGAAAGTGACTTCGTAAAACTGTGAAAGTCCGATATCGACAGTTACTGTCGTCGCAATTTTGTAGCGTTAGACTTTCATGAGCTGCTCAGTCAGTAATGAAGTTCTATTAAGATGGATCGGAAATTTGATTTTGCAAATTTCTGTTTAGCCCGGCAACATGTCATTCTGCCAGTTCGTTATTCAGAAGCTCGTGAATAATTTTGCCCTTCGAAAGTACAGAAATAACGCGTGCCACGGAATATGTTTCACATTTTCGACTTGTTCTCCGCTGCTACTACCGCGTTCCGTATCGAAAAAAAAAATAGTCTAATAATAACGATATGTATTACACCCTAATGAACAATTGATTCACAATAATACTCTAAATGAAATAATTCTTAGAAAAAAAAATCGCTTACATAAAACCGTTCGCTCTACTTAACGTTAAACGACCATCGACACTTCGTTGAGTCGACAAATGACACTTTTACTGTAAATTACTCTACATGATCGAACAATTAATTTCACATTAATATACATGTCTATAACCTTAATTAATCACGATTGACGGTGGATACAAGACGCGATGTATTTTCTTGAACTCCTTAAAGAAGCGCTGTTATACCGGTACGTTATATCTTTGAATAAAACATCCCAGACAAAATTAGGATTCCTTGATTGACGACGGTTTAAAAACAAATTTTCCCCTCGGCAAGTTTCCGCGATTCTCACCCTCGGCCTGGGATCGTGGGAACCGATGGAAATCCGCGTAGGTATCGGAAAATGTTACGTTGTAACGCTCGAAATCGGATTCCCGCGAAATTACGATCCGCCGTTCGAACCGTATCGATATGTGCGTTAAAAAGGTCGTTCTCCGCGGCGATGTAACCGGATGTCAGAGATTTTCGTCGAGATGGGAGGGTAAAGAGCCTGGCGATACTCGCAATCGTCGGTATTCAGGTCTTGGTGCGAATGCACGAACAGTACGTGCACACGGCAGACTCGTTTGCTATCCTAGATTCCCCGGTACTTTCTATTGTGTTTACGGATCGGATTAGAGTACCTTTCGCCGTTGAGAAAATGCCTGGCCACTTTTGCGATAGGAGGCAGCATCACCGCCGCGGAGGCCGACGACGTAGACGACGCGGAAGAAAGGCGCACCGTGACCTTTCGAAAATCCGGATCAAATTGGGAAATCGGGTTAACCCTGCGCTGACAAGGTATATCTCGATCTGACCTCAGATATGTTTATCGTTCTGACCCGTCTCCGAGGATGGAGGAGCGTGAAAATACAGAGTTTTATTATTGGGTCGATCCGTAACTACTGGGACGTCGGTTTAAAAATTAATATACCGAAAGGACTTTACCGAAATTTCGATAATACGATCATTTTTACTCGAGAAGGGCAGTAACAGTGTATGAATATGAATTAATAATTGTCGGTAAAATATAACGATTTATTTGATAGGGTAAACATATAAATTACTTTAACGTTAACCCAACTACGTGCGTGCATAAGATAGCGAATATATTATTATTATCAAGCGTATCGCGAGACTGTGTGCGAAACGTAACACGTCGTTTGGTTCGCAAGAAACGAAGCATTAAATTCGCCTTGAATCAATTAAGCCGAAGCACTATCAAGTTCATTCATACCGTACGATTTTCTCGTGGCAACAATAATAACGTGATAAAGACGTGCTGATAATTCAGAGATACCCAACGAAAAGGGGGGGCAATCTTTTTTCATTCATTCGCAATCGTTTCTCGTACACTGACACCCGACAATTTCTAAGTTTTACTTTTAATTATCCGAAGTTATGTCTTTACGCTTGGAGACGATGAGGGGTAAGATTGCACACTGTGAAGAACGTTGGAAAAGTTTGTCGGTAAAATATCAAATTGACGGAAAAATTTCGTCGTCGCTAAATTCTATTAAATTCTATTAAATTTCATAAATCCGTGGAATCTGAACAAAAGAGGTTTTCTTTTCAACAATATCAAAGCGCTAAATAATGAGCTTTTTGTGAATCGCGATTTGATAGAATTTACCATTGCCCCTCTAATTTTTTTTTTCTTAATCCCCGTTAAACGTGAAAAACGGAATTAACCACGCTTTTCCCCGGAAGCCCTTCAATTAGTCAGGAAATTAATTCGTGACACTGAATCTTTGAAGTTTTAAACGCAGCTCACACCGACCAGCCAGCCCAGCTGGCTGGATTTTTCGAGTCACATAATTTACAGAATTATTTTTTCGAACATCCCGTCGACCGAAACGTTCATTATCGCGTGGAGAATTAAGTGCGCGAGGTGGTTTTCACGGAGGCAGTACTGTTATAACTCACGTAATCGAAGCCCCTGCATTCATGGCGTGCGTAAAGTCGTAAAAATAGGTGAACCATAGACGTACGGTTACTGCTGATGTGCACGCATAGAAATTTCACCAAGTGATCATCTAGCACGACTCGGTTCAATATAATTGGCGAAAAGAATTCCGGCGTGGTGATCGTGACTTCTCGATCGATGTGTTTAAATTACCACCGGTTATTCAAGTCGTAAAAAAAAGAAAAGTCAGGATACACACACGTTATGTAATCGTTTCAAGTTGGTCCTTCGTTTGAGCTTTGGAGAAAGGAGAACCCATCGAAATCACGAACGAACTTTAATCGTGGAACGGTGAGTAACGCTGTACAACTAATCGCGAAGTTTCGAAAGAGGCACTAGGTGAATCGTAGTTAAGATTTAAATGTACCGCCGCGGATAACTCGAAGTAACTTTAGACAACAACAACTCTTTTTCCCTTTTGCGAGGTGGAAAACTCCACCGAGACACAATCTCGGAAAAGGAAAAGCGGCGGGAACTAAAATAGTGGATCAAGTGTATCAATTTAATTAACTTTAAGCGCCGGATAAAGGTAAATTTAAATTAAACAAAAAAAAAGGAAGAAAAGAGGAAAACGGGGAGTGTGAGAGAGAGAGAGAGTAAAAAAAGGGGGAAAAGAAGCCGAAGCTTTATGACTAACAATCGAAAATAACTTTGAATACTTTCAAACAGCTTCGGGGCTGCGACAGTTGTCCGAAGTTGTAACTTCGGATAACAGTTTGCAGAACAGAGAAGCCACGAAACTTGCAAGACTGCAATTAACTAGGGAATAACGACGAATAATTCGGATAACTTCGTGTAACGGCAATTACGTCCGTGATAAAAGAGAAACTACGGAAAACCTACGAACGATTCTCAAATACACAAGAATTTTAAATATTTCAAATAAAAAAGAAATGTCTCTTTAAACACAACTGACAATTTCTTTCGAATCCACAAAAACTCTTCAAACCCACCACAGATAACAATATAAAATAATATTCTATCATATCTCTAATTTCTACAAACTTCCACAATTCACAGTAAAAAATTAAAAAAAATAAAAACAAATAATACAAGAAATTACAGTAGTAACGGACGAAGTCGTACGTGTGACGAACAATTTTTTCGAAAAATTTACGACCTAAGTAAGAGCCCCTTGAGCGTGACAGGTTCGACGCCCTTTTTATCGGGTCCTCGCGGCGTTCCGCCCACTTCCAAGGCTTTTTCTACTATCCTGGCCCGGCGTCTCCGTTCCCCCCGCCGCTTGTCGTGTTATGAGGAAGATCTTCCAGCATACATGTATGTATTGTATGTACGTGCAACGATACTTCAGCATAACGGTTCCGCGGTCGCGAGTTGTTTCCCGTCATGAGACGACGGGATGCACTGTGAGAGAAGAGCGAGTGCATCGTCTACGGGAAGGAGTCACAAACAGCTCGGCCTTTTCCAGGGGCTTTTGCTTATTTCCTTCAAACGGGGGAAACGAGTTGTTCAGCCATCGCGACGCCCCGCGACGCCTCGCGACGTTTTCTTAACGCGATAAAACGATTTCATCCAGCGCGTTCAAAGACGCTCGTTCGAATTGCAAATGTCTTTCTAATTCGCCCGCCCACATTATTTTACATCCTTCATATATGTATGTATATATTATGGATATATGTGTGTACGAATATGTGTACCTAACGTATATGATTATATTGGTAGTGACGTTAATGAAAAATCTTTTCTAGTAAACACGCGCGGGCATCGAATTATCACGCCATCGTTGCTCGTTTTATCGAAGGGTGAGACAGATAAAAAAAAAAGAGGAGAAAGAAAGAAAGAGGAACGAGAATTTTCAGTATATAGGGAAGCGAGGAAAATCGCTTGCCGCGATAAAAGATCGTAAAAGGCTATACGAAGGAGAGGATAATTTCGCGAAAATCTTGAGATTAAATTACTCTCGGAATTGAGCTTCGCGGGGATTTTTTTTTTCATTGAAGGCGACAGCCACGCAGCGAGAACCACGATAGTGGCTTTATCGCGCGCAGTCGAAGATAAACTTCACTGCACACAGTGTTGGAGGGCGCTCTCCTTCTTTCTCACTCATTCTCTCTCGTTCATACGAGGGGGGCGTATTCACTTTTTTCCTCGTGCACGCACGTGGCACGCGTTGCATCGGCTCTACCCGACTTTTTCGTAGAAAAGAGGCGAGATAATTGGAAGAGCAAAATCGTCGAAAGTCATCGGATCTCGGAAAACCAAAAGCGAATAGCTCAGATATTCATTTTATTTTTCGCCGGTAATATTGATTTTTCCTTTTTATTTCGGACGTGTAATCTAGCACAACAAGTGGCAAAACAATAAATTCCACGTTTTTTTCCAGTTCTCTCTCTCTTTTTTTTTTTAATACAAACACGCGAGATAAAAACTGAAAGTTATTGTTTTCACGTATGTTATTGACATCGTTGCAATTTCCATGATAACAATAATATTTACAATGTGAATTCACGTACTACGTATCCGGAAGTTTGCTTCGTTCGTTTTGTTAGTTCTTTTTTTTTTTTATTATTTTCGATGTTCTGATACATCGACACTCGTTGCTCGACTATGCGATAAATCCGAATCGCGGGTATTTTCTTCGAACTGCTTCGATCTGTATTGGTATTTGCGTAAGAGAGTGGAATTGTTAAAGAGTATCAGTAAACGTTCTCAACTGCTCGTTTATTATTCAAGAGGACGTATTAGCGCGATACGCGTTGAAAGCTTTCTTTTCTTTTCTTTTCTCTTTTTTTTTTGGATTTGATCAAAGTATATAGGAACCTGGCGGGATGAAGCTTTCGAAAAAATGTACGGTCTTATACGACCTCTTACATAAAATTTCGCAGCGAAAAAAGAAAAAGACGGACGAGTTTCGTCGGGGAAAGTAAATTCTCGAAATTACTAGTTACATAAAAGCGAAATTTCTCTACCCGGCGTGGCTCGTAAAGTTTCGGAGGGGGGGCAAAAAAAAAAGCGTAAGATAAATTCGCAAAGAGGTCAGCTTTTTGCTTTATTACACGATATTTCTCGCGGAAAAAAGAGCACGACTTTAAAAGAGTAAACTCTCGAAGTTTTATTACGCAACAAAAATGTGCAAGCGTAACACACCGCCGCCCGCCGCGTCGAACGACTTTTTATTTCGCTGAACACCGTTTACAAGATTTTCGGAAAAAAGCACGCGATTTAAATTTGCAAAGTGCACGCTCCTCTTTACCAGAAGCGTAGGAGTATGTCATAACACAGAACTGCTTTTTTTTCTCTCTTTCTCCTCCTCCTTTTTTTTGTTTTTATCTCCATTGTACCCGGCGTGGTACCGGCGCTCCGCTCAACGCAAAGATCAAAGTGGAGTATAATTATGCACGGTAGTACAGAGTCATTTCTGTACTCGCCAATTGTACGCGCACGTTGTAACGCGACGAAATCACCTGTACGTACTAAGTTACGCCCGGGTTTTAATCGTGTTACATACACACCCACGCACACGGCCCGTTACCAACGGTGCAGCCGAAAATAGAATGAGAAAAATCGACGAGGAACATCCTGGTCACGTACGTGTCATAACATACTCGGAGTTATCCGCGTATCGCAGTTTTCCCGGTGTCTTCTATTGTTTCCGACCGAAAATACGAGAAAACTATCAAAGGGCAAACACGATACTTCGGATCGTATGGGATCGTCCTCCCCTTCCCTCCCTCCCCCCCCCCCTTCTCCCCTCACCGCTGGGTGCTTTCGAAAATAAAACAATCGAACTGCAACTTCCCAGTCACGTACTTGGATGACACGGTGTAATACGGTCGGGTTACCTGCGCGCAACAACTTCCACACGTATCTTCCCCGTGGCGAAAAAATAGACCCAACGAGAAAACGATACCTTACTAAAAGCGAAAGGGACCGATTCGAAGACAAACTTCCCGGTCACGTTCGACGGAAAAGGTAACAACAGTTGTTACACGCCGTATGGTGAAAAGGGAAGTCAAAGGGAAGTCAAAGGGAAAAAGGGAGAAGAAATAATCAGAGCACGGATATTTTAGGTTACATATGCTTCTTACGGTGTTTCCATGTGTTTTTTGGTTTTTGTTCGATGAAAATACCGACGAAACACGAAATAAAGATCTCGATCTACTCACGGGAAAAACCTTCGGGAATCACGATACACGTTGCAATTTTAAACCACAAACTCCTCTACCCGTGCTCCTTGGGAACAGGTAAAGAAACAAGGGAGAAGGGCGAACAGAATGAACTTGGTACACGTAACACAATAACAACACACTAAGAACACGCAATTACCGCGACCACCACCGGAGCTCTGTTTTCCACGCGTTGGCCACGTTGCGCCGTCAGTTCGACGATCGAATCACCACAAAATACCTTTTGGAATACGTACCAACGTCGATAAAATAAGAAAAAAAAAACAAGAAGACTAACAAAGAATATATATATATTTATATTCCCGAGGGTCCACTAAGGGGGTACCAGTCCCGTTCTCGCAGACGTTTCATCGTCGCTTTCAAGAAGGGTTGCATTCGAACCGGAATAACAACAATAGCGGCGACGCAGACAACGATGACGACAACGACAACGACAACGACAACGACTAAAAAAAAAAAGAAAAAAACGAAGAAGAACGACGAACGAAGATGGTTTTCGACGAGGCAACCAGCGCACACGAACGCCCGTCGCGGAAATTAAGGAGTCACGTTATAAAACGCAACGACCTACAATGCTACAAATGCCACGGAACCGCCGTGTGTCTCTTCTGGCCTCCCCGTTGCCCACCCCCTTCGCCGACAGCCCGCCATCGCCACCGCCACCGCTACAGCCGCCTTTCCTCCTTTTCCTCCGTTGGATGTATCCCTCCTCCTTTTGGCTTTTTCCTCCCCTTGGCAGCCCCTTCTTAGGCCGACAGCCTCCCCTCTCCAAACCGGCCTTCGCCAACCATCATCCCCCACCTTTTTGGGGGAATGGTCGCGCAGCCCCCTCGTCTAGTACGGCACTGCACGACACAGTAACGTAGTCAGACTTTACGCGGGCCTTTTTCTATCTTTTTATTAGCTTTTCCTGGGGGGGTGGGGTAGGGTGGTGGTGGTGGTGTTTTTTTTTGTCTCTTCTCTTTCTCTCCCCCTGGCTGTCTGCTTATTCGTTATTTGCCGATATTTATTAGATTTTCAAATTTTCCCTCTCGGTTCCTCTACTCCGAACGATCTTCCTGGATTCCGACCGGAGGGGTTGGAATATTTCTTGCCGATTGTCGGTGGATTTCATTTTGTTGCCCCGAGGAGGAATATGTGAAAAATTCATCGGTGAAGTTTACGACCCCTCGTGGTGTGCGATTAAAGATTCAGTTTTTTGGGATTTGATCGGTGGGGGAAGGTTGATTTGATACGCTGGGAATTAATGTCTGAACTCCGGAATATGCAGTTTTTAGTATGTCTGTCGTCCTGCGATGGTTCGTTTTAATTTTTCCTCGGTCATAATTTGAATATTTATTTGCGAATAGAATCTTGATTGTCCAAAAAACAATAATAACTTCCATGTAAGTATGTTAAATCTAACACGTAGCTCATAGTGCTTGAAGTTCGCTTTTCTTGTATGTACAACAGTTTCACTTGATCATCGTTCAAATAGTTAAATGTACAAAATTACAGGTGTTTCCGTTCCACCGGCAGAATTTCTAGTAGTACGAGGAAAGAATCCGTGATGAGCCTAACGTCAGTTGGTTTTTTCGACACTTTCTACGGGAGAAATTTCACACTTCCCAGCGCTGGGAAATTCGAATTCAAATCCAACCGACTGTGTATGTACAACGGGTATCGTCGAGAATCGGTGGCACGGTGATTCGCAAATTCTCACGTAAGCTATTAATTAGCATGATGCCAGATGTCACAATTAGGAACGCTAATTTCGCGTAACGTTTCCGGATCGTCGGTTCGCGGCGACTCGACGCACGCAAAAAAGAAAAAACCAACCGCGCTCGCCTAGGGTCAAAGTTACAATGTAACGTGCGTCACATAAATTGCCCGGATAGACGAGCAAAGGAAAAAAAGAAATCCGATAAAAAAAAACGAGAGACTTCGCGGAAATACATTCTCGATCATAGATGCGAACGTTTCGCTTAAAACTGCAATTCACCAGTTTACGAGCGGCATGCAAAGCCGTTCCGATCGAAGAAATTGTAGCGTGTACTCGATAAGCTTTGAAAATATTTTTGAAAGGATCGGAATTTTACAAGTAGGCCTTATCGTGTCTCCCTCTACCAACAGTGAAATACGTAACATCATTGATAACCTTTAGCGTGGAACTTCGGTCGCTTCTACTTCGTAGGCGACATAGTTTTTCAGAAAAATGAGGAAACGTACGTTTATGGAAACTTGGAAACGAACGGTCCCCTGTATCAACGGATCACGGGAACGGAAAGAAGGGGGAGAGAGGATGGCAAAATTTTCGTACGCCGGATGAAAGTCAACTACGGTCGTAAACGTTCCGTTTGGATGTGGGAATAATTTGTCAGTAGTCGACGGGAGCGCTGATAAGGCGACGTATTATTGCCACTTGGGAACAACTTTTAGTCACAAGTAGCGGTACGAGGACTTCTAACGGCCAATTGCACGCGTCAAAATGAGAATTCCGGATAAGGAGAGATTCTCGCGTGTGAAACAACCAGGACGAACAATCTAGAGCCTCGACAGCAACGGCTCCCAAGTGGGACTTCTTCCGTTCTAGGTCATCGTCGATCTCTACGAATCGCACCATGCAATTCTCGATAACGTACGATACACCAGAGTGATCAATATATTCGGACGTGAAAAACTCTAATATCGCGTTGATGCCCGCCGAACTTGCCCCGCGAAACTTTTTCACTGAAAGGTACATACTGCGGGGAATATAGTAGTATGTAAACATGTTGCACATTGATTACCGTCGCTTCAAAATTTTAGGAAAATTGATATCGAGCTCCCATTAAATTGAATTTAAATGAAAATAAAATTGAGGTTCCTCTTATCAATATTTATTTGATACGTCATAAATTCTTGTGCTCTTTTAGAGAAATATTTATCTAATAATAATATTTCTGTTTAATTTTCCTGAAATTAATTCATTATTGTCACTGTT
This sequence comes from Mimumesa dahlbomi, assembly GCA_917499265.3. Taxonomy (NCBI): domain Eukaryota; kingdom Metazoa; phylum Arthropoda; class Insecta; order Hymenoptera; family Crabronidae; genus Mimumesa; species Mimumesa dahlbomi. The sequence goes on along the minus strand of OU824114.1, from coordinate 9,589,535 downwards.
TCTATCTTTTTCTCTCTTTTGCTTACGGACTTTCCGGTTTTGACCAGGTTTTCGTTGCTGTTCAAACAAACACAAGTATGTACAAACGTTGGTAAGACTATTTTGAATTTGGTTCGTACCTTTTATAATTATCACTTAAGTACCGGAGGCTATGTTTAAAATAAAATAATGTTTATAATTAAATTCAATGCCATAATTCACAAGTGTAAGAAATAAATTCTTTATGCCCATTGCAATGTTATCCATGTCAACGCACGTAGCAATAAATTACATAGCAATTAGAACAGAGTAAGAAGCAAATAGTATATGATGTAAACATTTGCAATGTAGATATAAAGATTGTACTTTCAATTTACTCGTAGGTATATATGTATGTATATGCATGTTTTATAATAATAAAACGCTTTCTATTAAATACCTCTTGGAGTCCCCGAGGCGAGACTACTTCCGCTTATTTTCCAGCGTATACGCAGTTCCCACTAACAGTATCAAATAATCTTATCGCGTTATCAAACGCGCATTGACATCGAAAAAAATATTTATCTAACAGCCTGTGCGATTTTTGACCAGCCAAATTAATTTTGCCAGTTATCGTTCTACCGAACTGAAAACAGGAAACGTTCGAAAGAGAAATTACGAGGGGAAAGAAAGCCTAACGACGATAAGAACAACCAAAAAGAAAATATATTACCTATATGATCACTACTATTTTTTTTTATACTCGTTCCAACGTTATACCCTCGATTACGATCCCACCGACAAAGTTCTTAAAATATATACAATTAATGAAAAAGCAATCGATGACTCACACACACAAACGATACGATTAACCGGTAACCGGTATAAAACAAAACTAACAACGTGCTATTCCCGACGTTGTTCCAGCGATAACATCGCGTACCTAACGTAAGGCACGTTAGTTTCGTTGAGCCGGTAAATTTCGTCTCTGCAGGACGTTGCCGCTACTTCCGGTTTCTGGCCAATGACCAACTGTCCCTCAGGTAGCACCAAATCGTTGCCAAATTGATTTTTCCAGTGGCCTTGCCAATTTCATGCGAACCAAAAGGACATTCGATTACCAGCTAGAGGGGAAAAGGATATAGGAGGTCGTCGCGGATGTGTGTTCCACAACGGTAACGTTGATTTTTCAATATCATGACGAAACGTTTTCGGCGTTGTTAATAATCGATGCACCCGGCAGCAGACTAGAGAAGACCGAGACCTATCTCCGTAAATTTCTCCGTTGCCCTGGATTTCTAAAAGTACACAGATATTTCTGGTACACTGACATCCTCTCGATTTCATATCGAAGTACTCGCCGATCGAATGTTTTTAGCTATGCGGTAATATTTTTGAATGTCAACCCCTAAAATTAGACGTCACCGTTCAGGTTAATTATCACCCGTCTACCCGGGAAACACGGATGACCTTTTAAATACCTGTTACCCGAAACTCAGATGTCTACCTTAGTAAAAGAGACTGTTACGGATAATAATGATTAATTACAAATAGAAAACCCTATGAACCGTGAATCGTATTGTATAGAAAACCAGAACTTGGTACCGATGAAGTCGGCGTCTGTGAGATGAGCTCGTCATAGACATCCGCAGGCCCGTGATGCGGGGCTTACGTTACTGAAAAGAGACTTCTGGATTCTCAGAGCGTGCCTGGTAAATAATAATACGTCGTTGCTAATGGAAACCTACTTCGCGTTGGCTTCTCCAGAGTAGGTTTCACGAAAGGGAAAAGTGTGTCATGCACAAAAGCCTTTTCCAAATCGTCTTAAAGCTTTGCCACTATTATCATAATGATGTCACATGTCATATAGAATTCGGCTATCATCTTTATCGTCGTGGAAAAGTATTATCATTATGCTTTTTTTTTTATACCTCCCCCGAAAACCGTGAACGGCCCGCGACAGGTATCGCCGGGGGAATCCGACGTGTTGTATTTCAGAATAGTAGTCGTGCTACCCGCGATAATCGTCCGCGTAGGTACTGTGTAATGAAATCTTGCCTGCAACCATCATTCGCGTTTATTTTCCTTTTTTTTCAAGTGATTCGACCGGTCTCGAGCGTGAGAGACTAATCTGAATATTACAGCTCCATTCAAAGTACGGATAATAAGTGGTAATTAAATGTAATACAATATGTCGCCTTCTCCGATATTTTACGAGCGAAGAGCGGCTCGTAGATAACAACTCTTCCAAGACTTGATTAATTACATATTTTATAGAAATTGAGTGGCAGCGAAACAATAAATGATGTTTAATAGAATTCCTTTCGCGATGTTTCATCGTGAATTCATCGTTGCTACCGTCGAAGTGTAAGTAACGAATAATATCCAAGAAATATATTCGATACACAATATGCATTTCCAACAATACCGTTTGCATTGTAAAGTTACTTCGGTATCTTCTAAATATTTCGCTAATTATATCTTTTATATTCACCGCATAATAAAAGATATCGCGTACCGTTCGGGTAATAGCCATTATTCCAGTTCAACCGATACATAGTACATACATCCGATACGTGTATCGTTGTGTGTCATTGTTCAAATGAAAATTTATTCGTGAATTGTATCTCGCATGTTCTACTACAATCAAAATTGTAATCTACGTCGAGACATAGACAAAAATATGCGATACAAGGAAGATAAGAAGTCGGGAGGGGCGAAAATTCGACTTTCGGTTCGGAAATTGTTCGCGAGCACAATGGAATCAATTCGGTTTAATTAAGAGCAAGGATACTCGTTGAACGGGGCTACATAGCATGCTCTACACGAACCTGGAGCTCCCGAAGAGAAGACCATTCCCCTCCGACGCCTCCTCCCGTCCAGTCGTCCCAACCCGGCGTAGACACAACCGGTTTCCGCGGTGTTCACCCGCTTTTTGAGAAAAAATTGAACCAGTTTGTAAAACGAAAAAAGCTCTCCCCACCAACACAGGAGACGCCCCTCCTCACTTCTTCTCTATCCCTTTACTCGGATTGCTGCGGAGGCTCATGGGAACCGAAGCGATTCCAAGCGTCCCGGAATCCGATGCACATCAAATGAAAAAGCCTCCAACGTTGCCAAGATTTTGACTCGTACCGGCCACTCTTTATCGTACCGTTATTTTTTTTCCTAGCATCGTTTGTATATACACCAGTTTCAACGATTGGATGAGGCTTATCATAACAATTGTCATCCAGCTCTTTCTCTCTCTTTGTTTCTGTTCTCTCTCCCTCTCTCTCTCTCTCTCTCGTCAACCTACCGCGGACGACAGCCCCGCGGAATGTTCTCCACACGTGGGAGACGTATACGCGATAGTCGCACGGTACCAAAATGGTGGACGTTTTGCCGTGGGTACGCGTAACACGGTAAACCTTATCCGTGGCGAATTTAAAAACATCGCGATCCTGAATACATTCTAGAGAAGAGCGTCGCTGCAACGTAGGCCGCCTCGAGGCTTCCTGGCAGGGACTATTGATTTTCGAATTGGTTCAAAATTTCCATAATACCACGACGGCTGAGAGGGTATGTTGAAACGCAGGTAGGGGTAGAACGAGAAAGAGAAAGCGAGAGATAGGAAGAAACGGTGGGAGAGGGAGGGAGGGAGGGAAAGAAAGAGAGAAAACAGAGAAAGAGAGAAAGAGAGAGAGACGGGGAGAGAGAGAGAGAGAGAGAGAGACAGAAAAAGAGATAGGCTCGAGGAAAGGGGAGGAGGAGGACGACGAGGAAGAGGAGGAGGAGGAGGAGGAGGAGGAGGAGGAAGGGGGCAGGAGGTGGGGGAGGAAGAAGGAGGGTGGAAGCCGAATGCACGTCAGAGGGTGAGTCGCCACGGCCTCGGACGGTTTCGAACTTGGCAAAGTTCAGCGGCTCAAAAGAGACACCCCGCACCCACTCCACCCTTTCGAGAGCACCCCACCATGATTCACCCTTCTTCCCCTGCCCCTTTCTCGCTTCTCCACGGCTTCTCTCGCCCGTCGACCAACTTCACCCTCTCTCCATTCCTCCTCTCTTTCTCACGTTCTCTCTCTCTCTCCCTCTCACTCTGTCTCTTTCTCTCAGTCTCATATATATATACATAATATATATATATACACATTTAGATATATATATGTATATAGATATACATTCCCACACACGCACACACACACACACACACACACATATACACCTTCCGTCTTCCCCTTCCTATCTTCACCCTCCTCTGTCATTTGCCGAGCGCCTCTACACAACATGTACCTATATACATGTAACAACGACGCCGACGACGTGAACGACCGCTCGTTCCTCGTTGCGTTACATCGCGGTAACGATACAAGTAAGGGTATTACCCTCCTTGTCCCGTTCGGTACTGCCTTCGAAGTGAAACGGTGTTTAATACGCTATCCGAACATCTCGCCCCAAGATGTCCCCCTCCCCCCTCCCCCTTATCACCATTTACCACTACCTATCTTTGCCACTGTGCTTTCTACAGATCTTATCTAGCGAACCGCATGCTTTTTGGTAACTCCGGATCGACCGGATTCCGTCTCGATTCTCGCGTGATCGATGTTTTTCCGCGTGGTAAATAATAGGATCGCTTATTATCTTTGCGAAACAACGATGGTTACCTTACTCTTGCTCGCCGACGATCAAGCAAGTTACGTACCGCGTGTACATTCCACGGGTAAATCGTATCTACTTGCTCTTAACATTAACTTTTCCTAGTAAGGCTTTACATGGCATTGACATAGTACCACATTGTGTCGCTGAAATGGACGTAATATAATTCTGTCGCTTCGTAACGATTACGGTTAATTTCTTGTGCTTTTTTTCTCTCTTGTCTGTGTGTATGTCTTTTTGTAATATTTTGATGTTACATGGTTCACGATAATATAGATCACGATATCCAAATAATGTATTTCATTTTTGACCACTTGAACGTAGAAACTATATAGTCTACTATAACGAACTTCCCTCAATGAGCCTGGTTACCCGTATTAAACGCCTCGCTATTATCATCTAATTATTCTACGTCCAGCTACAAAGTGTGTTGCCGGTATCAAACGTATCCTTTCACTTCCAGCCGGCTTTGCTCTCGGCACACGTGATCCATTTTCTCTGGAAGAACGGCGGAATCAAAAGCACATGTCTTTCCTTACGTACGTAGGTATGTAACATACATATATACGTACAGCAGCCGTCCACGAATCCCTTAATAAGTAACACGCATCATAAACGCGGCCCTCTGATCCCGGGATTCCCTATAATTTCACCGATCGCATCTCCGAGCCGTAGTTTAATCGCAGCATCTAGAGAAACGGCGGATGATCGTGCGTGAAATCGAAATCGTCACGAGCCCGCGGTCTTTTAATTCTTTCTACGCGGCGTATTCGCGTGCATTCCCGCAGTTTTCGCGTAAGATCAAAAGCGCTTCGGCGAATTCTACGATCGTTGCGCTGCCCCCGGGTGCCTGACGGAGCCCACCAGGAGAGAAAGAGGGAATATCGTTCTTCGCCACATCGCGGACAGAATGACGTACGGCCGCCCGTCGCATTCCTCCCTTTTTACGAATTCCTCTCGTCCCACCACTCTCCCACCCTTCGTCGGTCTCTCCTCGGAAGGGAGAGAGAGAGAGAGAGAAAAAAAAATCCGTCCGGACGGAAGAGCGAGGGCGGGGACGAGGAGAAAAAGAGAGAGAGAGAGAGAGGAGAGGGAGAAATAAAAAAAAAAGTGTGGCGAGAAAGGGACAAAGAGAGCACAAGGAGAGGAGAGCGACGCGCGTCCCTTTGTCCACGATTCTCCGACTTTCGAGGAGGAATTCGAGCTTCGTTGACTCTCGCGAGGCACTCGTTTAACGGCTGCCAGGACGGCGCGAACGAGATCCACTTTAAAATTGCGCGGTAACTCGCCCAAAAGAGGTATGAATCCTCGAGCGTGCCGTGACATGACCTGTCCTAACCTGACGTATCGTACCGTGCACGGCTACCCGTGCTCACCGGCACGATCGTACTCGCCGATAGAGAGCTCGTTTCTTAACCTTTCCCTGGACCACCGCTACGTTTCTGGTATGATAATAAAGACACGGACGTGTGAGCGTGCATTCGAACCGGACGTTAAAGATGATTCGCTCGAGTGCAATCGTCATTTCGAACGTGTCCGTTCATAATGAAGTTTTTTATTGCTACTTTGTCTTTTTGATGGATTAATAAATAGAAGGTTTTCAATGTATTTCTGATTGAGTTTTTCGTAGGGATGACTTTGAATAAGAAATTTTAATGTACTCAATGAGAGATGGTTAATGATTATTTTGTCTTTGTATTTTAAATAGAAATTAAGGTAAATTAAAAGTGGATGTAGTTATGCAATAAGAAATCAATTAGTGTTTTTATAATATTCATCCGTTTCGTGAAAAGTGAACGAATAAAAGTCTAATTACGTTGTGTATCAAAATTGAACTTGGTGCATAATATTAAAATACTAGAGGTAATTTATGTAAATGTGCATTAGAATTGAGTGAATTTTGTAAACTAAAGCTCTTCGTATTCATAACTACTTTTCATTTTAAAAAGTAAATCTACATTTTTCTTGATTACCTTGTTAAATTCATAATTTTTCATTTTAAGCTATACAGAATCAACCGCCGAATTACGGGAACTTTCGTCTACGGTATATTCACTATAAAAATAATACATTTTTTTCTATACGATAAAATAATCAGGTTAAGTAGACATCCGTATATAAATTTATTATGAACAAAAATTTATGGACGAGTTCTGAAAAACGTATTTTTCGAACTTGTCTTCCCCTTGCTCTCTCTCTCTCTCTCTCTCTCTCTCTTTGCACAAGCTTCGTATATAAACTAGAAGTACGCTACTTTTTCCATAAATAAACTTGGTTATCATTGTCATAAGGGAATGTAAAAATTATAACGTGCCTAATTTTTTCATTACGTGGATGTAGCGACATTTTTCAACGTATTTACGAATTATGAATGGAGCTCATACATTGGTTAGCACACTCACTACGAAGCCGGGTCATACGCGTAAGTAGTTTTCAAACTCATTAACTGAGAGTAGAACGAGAATGACACGAGACTGGTGTAAAAACACATTTGAGACTTCTATCTACAGTATGTGAAGAGACACCTTTTTTTAACATTTTTTTTTTTATGAACGATGAGATGTACTCCGAATTAAATAAAAGGAAAAATCGCAATTTAATGAAAACTGTACTCAAAGACAATTTCGGCATATTTACTTCAGGAATTTATTAATGCCTTCTCTCTATAAAATGTAAAAGTGAAATTTTATTTACCAGCGAAAGATCAAACAATTTTTTAATACATTTTAATTTGGAAAGATTTAGTTGGATTTTAGATAGGTATCTCAAATACGGCGACTACTTTATTTTATATACAAGGGTGAAAAGAAATCGTAGCGTTAAATCGCAGCTTTATTTATTTGTTCGAGACAAATTTAATCTATGTATTTGAGACCGTGTCGCGTGCTTCCCATTATTATAGAAATTGAAATATCCAAGTATCAAACTGACGAGTCGATATTAAAACATGTTCTTATATTCTGCAAAGTGTAAACAACAAGTATTAAAATGAAATAAAACGAAAGAGGACTCAGAGTTCTTTAATTAATGTGACAAGAAAGAATTAAATCGAATGTAACATACGAGTCTTTGATATCAGGGTATAACCGACCAACGTGAAACTTAAATTACGCGTGTTAAATTAATTGCACGTTACGCATAATTGCTCTCATCTCAATTAATAACAGAAAATATCGTAACAGTGCACATCGTGACAATAAGTTAACGTTATAGAGACGTACAAAAAGTAAAGTGGAACGCGAACGCTGAATCGATAAATCTGTAACGATAAGAGACGTATTACAACTTAACCGTTACTCGTACGCAAGAATAACGAGAAAAACTTCCGTTAGCTACTAATGTGCAAGTAAAAGGAACAAATCCTCGTTGCAACATGTTTTTCCCCGGCATTTTTCACCGACCGGTGCGCGACTTTTTAAATTTTCTCCCTGTTCGACTGATAATTTATTACGCGAAAGCAAAAACCCCCCGACTTCGTAACTCGGACGACAAAACATACATCGTTCGCTATTACAGTTCAGATCGGAATCTGATATAGGTGATGATGTTATATCAGATCGTGGTAGCCGAGAGTCTTCCGCATCGGGCGAACAGTTTCACCGATCCAAATTGGATAAATCCGTACCGATGTTCGAGACTAACGAGTCCCGATCTGATCCAACCAAAGGTACGCATAAATTACCGTGTTTCGCCGTCAGATCGTTAAGTAAACTATTAAAGTTTTCTACACGTAGTCGGTTATCCGTCGAACAATTTCACTTTTGTCGGCTCGAATAACCCGGTCTATTTTTTTTTTTTTATAAGCCTGGAACAAAAGCTCTGTCTAATCGAAAGTCGGCCGTAGCTCGCGCGTAATTGGCTCCCACCACGATCAAACGACATCTCGCCCCGTGCACCCTAACCGTGACAGCTTAAACAAAATCCAGTTTCTTTCGCGGCATAGCGAGAGATTTTTCCAAACCTCTCAAAAGGTTGCTCACCCTTTTTTTGTTCTTTGGCGAAATTCCTGAGTACCAGCGAGAAAGAACGTGGCTCCGATGCGTTTACGCCCGTGATTCCACAGGGGTATCGCAAAAAAAAAAAACGCACACGGCAAAAAGACGAAGAAATCTCGGGGAGCAACGCAGGGATAGTCCTCTACAGGTAGATGCATCGAAATCGAGAGGGGTGACTGGTCGGAAAAGAAATACACGAACGCGGGTTAAGGTAAAACCGTGAAGTCGTGGTGTTCCTCGTGGATACTCTCCAAGGGACCTAACCCTATGTATAAAAGTGGGGAGGGGATTCTGACCGAACGAGCTGGAATTGAAGTCTCTGGAAAAGAAGAAGAAGCCGAGAAACGAAAAGGAAGATGGAAAAAAAAGCGGGGGGAGGATGGGGGGGAAGGATATCGACGTGGGAGTAGCAGGTACGCTGCTCGTCGTTCCACTACGATCGAGTCGATCCCCGGCTTAGAACAGAGAAGAAAAAAGGAGGGAAGATAAGACGAATTAAAAAACCATAAAAGTACCTTCTACGCCAACCGATTGGAAACGTTGTAAGACAATGCGGAAGATTTCCAATAACAGCACTTCGCCGGAACACGAAAGTTTCAATTAAAGCATGGATATCTGAACCATTTAATTGATCCAGATGTATGGCTCTGCGAGCACGGCAAATAGATACTATAAACTCTTTTAGAAATAAAAATATTTATTGTGGATTTGTTTTTTCCTATACGCGCATATATACAGAGCGCTTCGAAATTACGTTCGAAAAAGTTGATTGTTATTCAATTACTGAAAATCAAATTCCCGTATGGGAAATTGAAAAGATAATGTTATTGTGATAATAGCAACCAGATTAGTTTTTGCTAAATGGCAACCGTACCAAGTACCGGACAAAGAAGCTGCACTCATATCCCCATCCCCATATTTTATTTCCCCCCCTCCCCCTTTTCTTCTATACTACCCTATCATTTCGTTGGGATGGAACAGTGTCCCGTATTCCCACGGTATGATCAATAACATTATTCTTATGGGAAGGCAAAATATTTTATGAAAGCTGAGAACTACTGGCATAGACAGTTACAAAATTTGAAAACCCCTTTCAGCGCGTCTTTAGATAATTTCCTATTCATCGATATGTACTGCTTTTGTATAAATTCATTCGGTAGTTTTAAGGACCCAAGGATTTAAACTTCTTTTCACAGAGTTTTTAATTAAATAAATAATGAAAGAGTCCTCGAGAGAAATAAATCTACAAATTGCTTCTTTTAAAAGTAAATGACTACGTTGCTCCAGACAACTAAAAAGACCTATATTCCGGAACAATTAGTTTTGGAAATAGTATTATATTTAGCCTCGGCAATCTCACCGTCTGCAGGAAATTCATCATTTAGCAAGTGTCCCGTTCGTACAATACCTGATACATAAATGCCAATTATATTAACGTATAATAAGATTACCTTATCGTGATTATTTTGTTTTCTAAATGAATAACAATATATTAAACGATATAAGTAATATGAATATGTACCGATTCCAATTACTACGAGTTTTACAAGGATGTCATCTAAAGCACTCTTAAAGGCAACCGTATCAAGATTCACCCGGCAATTTATTTTCCTGGTACGTGAATGCGAATGACCGGTAGAAGCTTGTGAACATGAGCATCATCAATGTTAAGAGCATCTTAACACAGACTGATGAGAATATGAGGTTAGTTGTATGCAGCTGTCACTGCACTCGGTATCGTCGAAGCAGTTGGAGTTCAGAAGTGCTCCATTATACTAGTTCGAAACAGAGCGGACAACTCATACCAGGGACTGTACCCAAGCGAGACACATTTAACGTAGGACCATTTCGAATATTGGTTACAAAGTATCGCATCGTATCACGAGTAACTTTTAACACGTTTCATGATTTATATGAGAGGCAGAGATAGAAAATAAAGCAAACACGATGCCATGTTAACTGTGGAAAAACAAGAGAACAAAGAATATTGGTAGTTGAAAACTAAATATACACACATATACGTTATATGTAAATGTGTATATATATACGTGTAACAATAATTTCATTCCATAGATACGAAAAAACATGCACAGGTCTAATGTTAATAGAAATTTCATTTTAACAGTCTCCCCTTCCTAATAATCGAACAATGCCTGCTATTATTTCGATATTTCTGGTTGCTTTAACTGTGTCCTTTGCGAGTGTAATGAAACAACAAGAAACGAGGGAGCAGTCGGAAGAGAAAGAAACTCAACAAAAGAAGACTGGGAGTAAAACGAGAAAGAGGAACAAAGGCGAAAAGGGGAGAGTCCGGAGAGGGAGAGAGAGAGAGAGAAAGAGAAAAAGAAAGAGAGAGAGACAAAGAGAGAACAGAGCGGAAGGAAAGAGTACGAGATAGAGAGAAACGAAGGAGGATAAGAAGGATGAGGAAAGGATAAAAATGGAAAGCAAGGGGAACGCGAAGGATAGAATGAGAACGAGAACACAGAATGCAACTAGGAAAAGCGGTGCCAACATTGGAGGCTGTCTATTCGCGCGTGAGTACCAGCGTACATATTTGCCCGTGACACACCGTAGACACGCATACATACGTTAAGAGGAGCCCGCGCACACAGATTCCCCGAGCTTGTCTGGATCCGACTGGTCGACTGCACGTTTTTCGAAATACAGGAAAGTTATGAAATATCGTGAGCGCCGTGAAACTTTTAATGCGAGGTCCGGTAGCTTGGTTGGCTCTCTTTCTCTTTCTCTCTGTCTGTCTCACTCTCTCTCTCTCTCCTCCCCCTCTTCTCTCTTTCTCTCTTTTCTATCTCTGTTCCGTTCTCGGTTTTGCTCTGTCTCTCTCTGTCTCTCTCTCTCACTCGCTCCCCCTCATTCTTTCTATATAGGATACACCTGCCCGTATAACCGAGCCCGCCGGTGTGGCATGGGGTGGCGCGGGCAACTTTTTTATTAAAAAAGTTTTTCGAAATAAAAATCAGACCCACGAAGAGGGGAGAGATATTCGCGCTCCCGCATACACCTACGCTCAGGCAAGAATATACACTCAGGGGACTCGGTGGCCGCATACAAGCCCGGGTAGTTGTGAGTTGCACGCACAGGGGCGGTGGATTAGGCCGATGGTATCGTTCATCTCGTTGTAACTCGTAATCGTGCTTTACCGAGTATAAGACTAACGAGAAACCTATCCCTCTTTGATTTCCTATCTGCTTTACATTAACGCGATGGTATATTTGCAGATTTATACGTACACATATACGTGTGTTTGTGTGTATGTTAACTTGTACAAGGATAGAGTGTAACGATATTTTTCTTCTTGGAGATAGGCGTACAGACACGGGTTATCGGGTACCATTTATCCTTCGTAGCGGGAACGAGCGAGAGATCGAGCTCTCTCAACGTCGGTGGTACGTCTTCCCGGCAATAACATTTTTCTATCGTGTAAATAAAATTTTTTCCCAATACCCAATGCTCGAAACAAACAAACCACTCACCGAGCCCGGCCGGCGGAACGTCCGGAGGCACCTCCCCCCTTTGATATGGGTCAACCAAAACCGCGCCGCCGCTGGCCCCTGGCTCACCCACCCCCTTCGGGCACTCGCGACGAATCCGCCGGTGCTCCCTCGCGCGCGCACACAATACTCCTGTTGGCGTTTTGCACGTAGTGTATGTACGTACATACATTCGTACGTACATACATACATACATACATACACACGGGCGTGCGTACAATCGGAGAAACTGCGAAAGCGACGGCGTCGTAGTCGACGGGTACAGCAAGAGGAGACGGAGGAGGAAGAGGAAGAGAAGGAGGTAGAGGAAGAGGAGGATGAAGAGGACGGAGCAAGAGACGGAGGAGAAAGAGGTGGAGGAGGTGGTGGAGGAGCAGGAGGATGAGGAGGAGGAGGTGGTAGCGGAGGTGGCTCGTTCGGGGGATCTTTATCAAAGTCAACGCACGCCGGTCACCATGGCAACGAAATTGGATTTTTTTTTCGAAGTTTTTTCGGCCCTTCTCGCCGGCGCCCATTCCCGAAGGGGAAGAGGAGGAGGAGGTGGAGGCTCGGCGGAGGAGATGGCGGTGGCGGCGGCGGTGGCGGCGGCGGCGGCGGCGTCGGTGGCGGAGGGAAAGTGGTAGGAGAGACGGGTGGAAGAGAGAAAGGCAGAGTGAAAAAGACAGAAAAGGGGGAAAGAGGGAGAGAAAGAGAGAGAGAAAGAGTATCGAGAAGGTCGGGGAGGCTCTGACGAACGGCGACCGGGGAAGCCAATAATTCGAATTGAGAACAGCCAATGGCCGTGCATCTGATTTTTTGTCGTATCATCGTCGAGGTCGTCCGCCCTCTCCCCAGCCCCCGCTTGCTCTCCCACCCCCGCCCCTCGTCCGCTCGACGAAAGGGGCCGCTCTGCCTGGCTTTTTGTAAAATCTCCCATCCTCCACCATTCCCGCCGCTACTACCACCATCACCTCTGTCCTCCTCCACCTCCGACTTCTCTTCCTCCTCCTTCACCTCCTCCTCGTACTAACTCTTCGTTGTCCTGTTTCCCCTATGGTGTTTTGCTGGATGGTACACCATAGGCTGTGTACTATCCATATAGATACATATATGTATGTATATCGTTCCGTAGTGTCGAGAAGTCTCGGCTATGATGATAGAGCACACGTTTGCCAATGGGACGACGTTTTTCTCATTTTTTTTTCTATCTATCTATCTCTCTCTCTCTCCCTCTCCCCCTTTCTTTTTGCTCGCGAGTTACGCGGCAGTGCTCTAAGTGGCGCGTCACTGTCGCTGTAATCAGCTGATTACTTATGCCGCTCACGCAACCACTCGCATATCCGTATTTCTTACGGTAGGGTTACGGGTACAAAATACTTCAGTCTCGTGACACCCACGAGTCGTCGCTGAAATTTATCATCGCTGGTCGACACCCGTAATCGACCTACGAATACGTCCCGTATACATGTTCGACCGGCGGTATTCTAAAAATTATCAGCGACGAACGCCCATCTGGGTTTCTTCGTAACGAAGCGAGCGATTGCTGTTTCGTTCGTTTCGTCGAATTTCACAAAAGTACGTGCTTCACGACTTCTAGGATTTCCCTAAAGTTCCAGCGAAGCTTTGCGTTAGACACAGTAACGCGCTCCTTTGACTCGTGTAATATTATCCTATCGACACTCCGACGAGAATACTAAGCAAAAAAAAATAGAAAAAGACACGAATCGTACACGAAAAGATTCTTTATAAATTATTCCACTCAATACTCTTGACTTATAATAAATTAAGAAATACAAGTAACCTTAACACGTTAAACGGTTATTGAAATGTACTATTAACGTCACTCTTGTCGTGCCCGAGGGGGGAAACATCGCGAGCAAACAGCAGGAGGAGACAGAATGAGATGTTTAGACTCTCGAGAAAGTCACTCGGAAACAGCGGTCTCTATTTATCCGTACGGACGTTCATTACGATTTCAGTGACGTATAAAGTCACCCCGCGGACGGAAAGATTTGGCCTAGGCCAAACATAAATGGCCCAGTATTATAAGAATACATTCTGCCGACTGAGGTTACCCTTCTTCCGTGTATTCGAGGTACATACATACATACATACATACATATAGACTAGGCCACGTCCTTCGTTCGTCGAGGTTGGTTTCGGTGTGTTTGTCTCGGGTTAGGCTGGCTTTCGCCGAGACAGGGAGACGAGACAAGCGCGGTTGTCCTTTTCAGAATCTCGCGAGTATCACGTACCGAGCGAGCCACATACGCCCCTCATCCTCCTTTACCCCTACCCCATTCCCATCGTACCGGCGTGAGTTCAAAGCTCGGGCGGGAAAGAGTGCGGGAACTTCCGGTGGAACGATCCACCAAGCCGGGCATTCCGTAGCTGCGAACTTCGAGCTCGTCGGGCACGCCGTTTGCTCCTAATGGCGGGAGAATCAAGAGCGGAAGTGTACTTTAGAGTTCTCGACCGCGACTCGAAGCGATCTCATTCACCGCACTTGATCAGTGTTTCGTTGGAAATCTTTCCGTAAAGGGTAAAGGGTATTATTTTATAATTATCGCACTCGTCTCTGCAGTGGTATCGTCGCGTAGAGTTTTTAGTCTTCTATTAACCGGATGATGAAATTCTTATGTACAATGTATTTTCGTTAAATCGTTTGCGTTAACATTGTACCGCGGGAGTGGAATTCTATATTATGGAAAATATCGACACGTTTCTAATGCCAGGATGAACAATTCCAAATACGATGCTAAGTATGTGCTAGCATACATACACATTCCTTGTGAAAGCAAGGTACGCTATTGATCGGTGTTAACAACCGGAAGTAACACGATACGCTATTGACACGTTATAAATAAGAAGGTGTAACGTTAAATGTTGCTGACGCACTTTTTTTTTTATAATGTATCTGACAAAATCAGATATACGACGGAAATTTGTGTTATTCCCGAAATTATTTCTACCGCGTTGCGTGTTCGTTCGGAATTAGTTAACAAGCGTATGTAACCATTTGTTTAACGAAAATGTCGCTTTACGTATTTTTATTGATCCAGAAGAATCTCGTGAACAGGAAATGTAGAAATATTTTCACCGGAACGTTCCTACAGTAACGGCACAGTCCGTTCGAATTGTATTTAATATTTTATGAATCATGGAACACGAAGCGTTGCGCCATATCTTTGGTATATTATTCGTGTCAACCATCTGTGTAAGCATGCTGCACGTCGTCGGTGGCTATAGTCAGTGGATGAACTTTACAATCGATCGATTCTCCAATTCCCCAGTGTCTTATGCATTTCTGCATGCAACAATCCTTTCTACCTGTCATGTTGACTAATTTTTCGCATAACAACCTATTTAAGCGCGAAGGACACACTGAACGTTCTACTGAAAAGCGGAAAAATAATATATACATATATAAATACAACACGGCGATGTGTAGTATAATATCAAAGAATCGACGTAATATCAACGACATTAGAGGAATTGTGAATATGTACTACACGTGGCGGTTTGTTATAATTTTGTCCGGTATTCGATTGATTAATACCACATTGACAACATGTTTATAATTTAAATTTTAAAAACGTATGATGTTAAAATATTCACTGACGTCAGTGTACCTTAAATACTATAAAAAGTTTTTCCCTGTGCAAATATTTTTCCTGCGAACGCAGCCAACTGGATTTCCAAAGAATCAGTCGCGCCGTTAAAATGCAACAGGTTTTCGAGACGGGGCAGATTCAAGTTCTCGATCTCGCAGAACATTCCTTCGGGTCGTCGGAGATCAGAGCCTCGCCCTTTTTGCAGGGTCGGATGACCCGAGCCTTTTAGACTTTTACTTGAACAAGTTTACCGGGTTTAATGGGAGTAATAATGATTATTACGACGATAATCGTAATAATGGTCCATGCTACAAACGATAAAAGTATGTAGACAAGATTTCACGATTTTCCTCAGAATTCTATAAATACCATTTCAGTTTCGCGTTCCCCCGGGATATTATTATTATTATATAATCTCTCATTTTATGTCTCATTTTATACCCATCATTTCTTCATAACCTCACAAATAACTGTCTACACATGTAATAACATACTTTATAAATGCATATAATCATAGTATTTAAAGAACTCCGAATCAGCTATCTTTGTACCTCCTTTACTGTTTCATTGGAAATGATTAATATATCAGAAGGTTTTGTTTAAGAACTGCAAAGCCTTAATCGAATAGATATATCTACGTAACTCTGCAATCCTTTTATCGACAATAAATTATGCCTAACTAAGAAAGCCATGCGTCAATAATTCTTCGATATATTTTCCTAAGTTCACAATATAGTTATGTGTGGTACACTACTTTATCTGTCACTGATTTGCTGTAACCATCGTGACCGTCGTCAACGGATCGTAAAATTCTACCTGTGGGATACATGGTATAATAATCCTGCATTTCTTTGAGTAGGCAGCGATCTAAACGAGCGGAATAACAGACATTGTATGATCTTCATAAACAGGCAATAAGAAACTCGATACATGCAGATAGTAATCTAAGAAATTTCAACCACTGAAACACCATGCGTATAGTGTAACAACTGTTCTCCGGAAAATAAGATTTTCCTATTAAAACCTCGCCTGCGAAGGCAATTTTCTACCGATACGTGAGATTGACACATTTTCTAGACTAATGATATCGCAACCATAATACAGTTACATATCGAATAGTCAATAAAAATAGAGAACTTAGAATTATCCACAAATATCTCTACGGATACGTAGTTATGATCAATACACGCACATATGCCGATATATATTTATCATTAAAGCCTAATACGCCCTGTATGTTAAATACGATACGTCCCGTCGGTTGCGTAACTTGTTTTTGTTCGAAATCTGCAAATTACAATACAAATACGTAATCATATTACTGTATCACGAAACGTATATCCGTACGGCGTATAATTTTAGGTATCGTTTCCTTGATGAGTTATCGCGTAAAAAAAAAAGAAAAAAAAATTGAATCCCGTTCGCCGCGTCTCGTAAATCAACCCAGTCATCCGACATGCTATCTATTCCTAACACCGTCAAGGAAATAATATTGAAAAAAAAAGAAGATCAAATTCGAAGTCGATCGATTCTCGCACAGCTGTTTTTCCACGACGGGGACACGTATACGTATTACATACATGTAATCCGTAAGTCTCTACTGTACACACGTACGAGAGTATGAGTGAGTGCATGAACTACATATGACACGAACTCCTCCACTCGGACTGTCGAGATCTGCGTGAACGCAACGAGCGTACGCGTAGCGTAGGTTCCACACGCACGTGTGTAAGTCTGTCAGTTCTCCCCTCTCGGTGCCAGTTGGCCCCCTTCCTTTACGTCCCTGACGAAACTCCCAACTCCATTGGTCCGACCCTCGCCCTTCCCCGCGCTAACACAGACGACTCATTCCATTCAGTCACCCGTACGAACCCGAATGCTACCACGCTACGATCATGCCGCGTGCTCTCTTCTGTCTCGCTTACTTTTACTACTTCTCTTTCTCTCTTCCGTTTACATGCTTACATCTCTCTCTCGCTCGTGTTATCCGCAGTCGCACTTGTACTCGTTCTCGTTCTCTCTCTCTTTCTTTCTCTCTCTTGTTCTCCCTCACTTACTCGTTTGTCCATCGTTTCTCTTTCTCACTCGGCACACACGAGAGCAACATGCGTCGCGGAAACGTTCGCACAGGTTTCTAACCTGACCTACGCATGGCACGGCCAGGGGCGAGAGTTCCCAGCGCAATGTCATCCGGTAAAGGAGTTTCCTTAGGAGATCTCCGACTGTTGATCGTTTGATATCGATGTATATCGATGATTACGAAGGGATATTAAATTGACAGTATAATTTATGTAATCGGGATGAACATTCTCTTGTTGATGGTGTGTATCCTTATCGATGACAAATATTTAAGACAGAAATTGCAATATGAATAATTCATACTCGTATCAGGATATTTGGAAAATATACTTAAATGTATTCGTTAACGACACATAAGATAAAAATAACAGGGAAAAATTGTAGAATATGTAGATTGAGAAGTTTACGTACGTTGCTTGACGAAGCTGCTGGAATCACCTGTCAAGCTTGCACGATGTAACTGTTGCGGCAGCGCCGTGAATTGTTCGATTTAAATGACACTTCCGCGACGATGATAATCGGTAATGCTTGAAGAGTTCTCGTATAACAGTTCGATCGTAAAAACCACTTTTATTTTTGTTCTTTCTCCGTCGCCTATTGTCAGGCACAGATTAAATTCGAAGAACGACCGTATTTCATTGCACACGGCACAATTTCGAAACTTCTGACAAAGCGCGCGCGCGATAAAGAGAGACGGTGCAATAATTCTCGGCTTGCATTCGCGATTTTCACTTTCTCCGTATCTTTCCGACGAACAAAAGACACGATTAACCCCCCATACGGATCAAACTGCGTACATACGAATGTATCAATCGCGTTTGAAACTTTTCAATACTTTCCGTCGTACAAAGACACTTAACAGTGTCAAGAGCGGTTTTCAACAGTGTCAATGAATCTCACTGTGAAAGCGCATGAAAGAGAAAGATAACAATACACGGTTTCCGTCGAGTCAGCTCCAAGATACGCTACGTACAAAACATAGTACAAGTTAAAATAGTCGACTATAGTCTCTTGAGGCCCGAAGAAGCTCGGTTGCCTTCGTCGCGCGCAGAGATGCGCGAGACCGCTGTTTCTCCCTACCCCTCTCTCTCTCCTCCTTCTTTCTCTTTTGCTCGGGTGCTTTCTCCTCACTCCCTCGCTCTATCACTCCCGTACCCTTTTGTCCGGGAAGAAGAAACGCAGGTCGAGAGCTCGTGCCCTCACCCGTGGTAAACGGACGTAAAATCGGTGTAGCGCGACTCGATCGCGGAATTTCCGATATTGTTTGATTAAGGATGCATCACGCGTTCACATTTCGGCAACGATCAACGAATACTCGATCACTTTTGATTTAAAATCTTCTTTCGTCGGTTATTCGACACTACTAGGAGATAATTTGTTCGGTGACCAATTTTTGCGGAAAAACAATTCCGATAGACAGCGGCACATGAAAAACAGAAAAATAAAAAGAGACGGAGAGTAATTACCGTTTCAGCGAATTGGTATTTGCGATTTTTAATTAATGACTTCAATTGAATTTAATTAAAATTCTGAGGTAGCAAACGAATTATATTTCACTTGGAATTATACTACGCGATCGTTAACGATGCGAAATATTCGCGAACGTTTATACGAATTTCATTTACAACATCGATATAAAATTCACGAAGTTTGATACACGAAACGATACTAACAATGCCCGCTATTCATTCCCTCGTCCCCGTTGCGTATTTCCTCTCGACGCGGTCGCGCCCGAGTACGTGAGATCGCTGAAAGGAGAACCTGGAAACACGTTTTCCCAACATACACACACGCACACACACGCTTACACTCGATGCACATGCACCGCCTTCCCCTCCCAGTTACATTTTCGACTTCCGTATGTTGTGTATATACGCACGCACGCACAACTGTCCCCGGTGAATACACACGACTGCGTGTATATATATGTGTGTGTGTGTGTGTGTGACTGAGTGAGCGAGTGAGCGAGCGAACGAACAAGAGAGAGATATAGGATCCAGAGAGAGAGAGAGAGAGAGAGAGAGAGAAAGAGAGTGGGTGAGAGATAGACAGTGAGAGAAGAGAGCGAAAAACAAAGACGGTTCAACTTCCGAAGCGACAGAAAAAGAAACACGCGACAGCCGTAGGGATGAGGCGGAGGGAGTCGTTGGAAGGGCGCGAGGCAAAGGCACGTGCAACAGTATCGCAAAGGGCAGGTCGCGTAGCTGTGTACTCGACGGCGTGAAAAGTGAAATGACAACAACGCACGTTGGCTCGAGGACGAGTCTGAGTCCACGAACGATAGAACGGGAGAACGGGGTACCGGTAGAGCCTAGGCACGATACTGAGAGCTGAACACGGTTCGTAGCGGCGCTTTCCTCAAGAGGGCGGGAGGCAAGGGAGAGAGAGAAAGAGACAGAGAGCGCGCGAAAGAGAACGAGAGAGAGAGAGACGAAGAGAAAGAGAGACAGAGAGAGAGAGAGAGAGTGAGGTCGGCGGTAGGAGACGCGGTAGGGGGCGGAATTCTCTCTGTTATAGATTAAAATTTTTTACGGGGAAGATATTGATTGTTGCTTTTTATTAATGTAACATTAAAGTGGCGCCGCGGGGGTGGGGGAACTCCCGGCGGCGAGTCGGCGGGTACGGTGGTGGGGTGCCGTGGTGGAGGAGAGCCGGCTCCTCCGGGTGGGGATCGGGTTGAGTAGGGTAGGGTACGCGATACGATAGGATAGAGAAGGGGAAGTGAGGCGAGGGAAGACGTGGTGGGGTGTCCCGGCGAGAGGAGAGGAGAGGAGAAAAGCAAGAAAAGTAAGAACGGCCGCGCACTCTGGAAAACGACGGCAGAAGGGAGGAAGTAAAAAAGAAAGGGGAGAAAGAGGGATTCGCGAGGAGGCGAGACAAGGCGAGGTGAGGCGCGGTAACATAGGGTGGGGTGGGATGAGGTGGGGTGGGCTGGCAGGGGTTGGGGCTCGAAGCGGCGGAAATAGTGCCATAAATACGAACATTTTTCGTAGCGTCTTGCAACCCTGTTTTGACAATCATCCCCTCCAACGGTGCTCGTTCCCCCCCTCCTTCGTCATGTAATTCCTCCCACCTCCGTTTGCCCCATCCTTTCGACTACCTCCCCCGCAACTCTCTTCTCGCTTTTGGATCTTAAGTACGTGGATACACGTATACGCGAATGGACGGCGGACACACGTAGACGCGACGACGCTTCGTCTTGCACCCCTTTGCCTCACCTACCAGTCACCCTTTTCAGTCTCCCTTCCCCGCTTGAGCCACCTATTCTTCTACTCGCTTTGACATTTTTCGCGAGTTAAGGCCCGCTCGAACTTCGCGGAAATCCATCTTGCGCTTGCTTGAAGGAGCACCGCCTTCTCGCTTGCTATCTCTTTTCTCTTCCCCCTCCGTCCTCCTCTTTTTTTTTCTCTCTTTCGTTTTCTTTTTTTCTTCGATTCTTCTGCCTCTCTTTTTTTCAAGGGGAGCGAACCGAGAGACGCGAGCGGATCGATTCTTCGTTTCGAGAGGACTGCAACGGGCGAGGATGGGGTGAAATTCCATAGGCCTCGTAATTGCCAAATTACCGATGTATAGATCCGACGATAAGACATGTACAAGTAATTTAGGATCATAAACAGGACCCATCGACTAATCACTAGCAGATCATGGATAGGTAGGTGTTACATACCTATTAATCGTGATGGGAAGGGGGACCTCGGAGAACGTGTAATTTTGTATTACACGAACGCGAAACATACAAGCTGAGCACGGAATAAAACTCCTGTGTCACGTTGTAACACTATATGTATACTATATTACTACAGAATACGGCGCATATTTTATTAATACTTT
This sequence comes from Mimumesa dahlbomi, assembly GCA_917499265.3. Taxonomy (NCBI): domain Eukaryota; kingdom Metazoa; phylum Arthropoda; class Insecta; order Hymenoptera; family Crabronidae; genus Mimumesa; species Mimumesa dahlbomi. The sequence continues at coordinate 9,567,932 of OU824114.1, read as the reverse complement.
GTGTCGTTGGAATGCGGAAAATGCATATTGAATAGTAATAATTATTAATATGTAAGTAAAAATAAAATCAAAAGAATTCCATGTCGTAAAACGTACTTACATTTAGTATACATACGTCGATATAGATTTTTACAGTTTTATTCGACTTATAAATGAAAGCGGGGAAAAGGAAGCTTCTCTCGCGATATCTATTCAACGACGGGATTGTATTTCGACGTGGTGGTTCATCGTAACCCACCTCCGGGCCATCCCTACTCCCTGTGTGTAAACTCAAAGTCGAAGCCCTACAGGGTCTAGGGAAAGGAAGGAACGAAAACGAAACTACACCGACAAGTAACCCTGTCGCGATCGATTTAAGGGCTATTTTATTATTAAGACGCTTCAAAGAGCTTCCTTGAAATTGCCCCGTGCCAAGTTACAACACGATTGCGAGGAAACCAATGTAGTTTTTTTTATGGTTCCGATGAAACGACACGACTAGAAGTTTCATTCCGTTCATAGGATGCGTTACCGAACGACGTATCTTATCGCATTACGGAAAGGAATTTTGATTAGGAGGCAGCTCGAGCTTCTTTCTTACCAACTGTAACGCGATTCGTGGATGGCTCTTCAGAAAGAAGCGCGCGCCTGTTGGAGAGCCATTGGGAATAAAATTCTGGAAGTAAAAAGTGCAGGAGGGATTTATTAAAGCGAAAAAACGGTATCAGCGGCCTTCTGCTTTCTCGTTCATCACAGTCCTCGGCAGCGATATATTTTCTTCTTTCTTTTTCGAATAACGAGCATCATCGTTATGGGTCTCCCTCCCCCATTGCTGCCTTTCTCTCCCACTCTTTGTTCGTTCGCAGCGAGTGAACCGAGTCCAGGTTTAATTCTCAAAGCGATAGCAATTTCCAGGCGCAGGAAAAAAGGAATAAAGAGAGCCACCCTGTCATACTCGATCGATGCGACGTAAGCAATTAATCTATTTAACCTTTCTACTCTGGCGCGCCGGGGAATAAAGGAAAGACGAAGGATTAAATTATTGTGTACTTTAAATTCCAAAGGCTATGCTTATAGTTGAATACTTGAACAGTCTCTAACTACGTCCTCGAAATTACGAAATAGATATTTAACGGGAGAAACAGGAGATACGTGTAATTATAATACGATACATTTTCACCGAACTCGAGAGTGTACGAGTTTCATGTAACGTTTAGACTCGAACCTTAATTGCGTCATTGGTGTCATGATTATGAATTGCGTATACTGGCGTAAGAGTACGAAGATTGTTACATATAATCTCCGATTAAATTTTAACAGAATAATCAGGAGCTAACAAATAATGGAATCGTTATCATCGACGAAGAAATATTACGAAAATTTACACTATTCGTAAAATTTGCACATCCGATACGTTATTTTATCCAGCAATAAGTATCAACTGTCGTTTAACTGCATTCTTGATTAATAGCAAGTCGTTCGTTAATCGACGCGATTGTGTCGTCAAATCGCTCGACTACAGCGATAAATTTTCGGTGCACTATTTCTGGAAATACGTCGATCAGGACTGTCTTTCCACGATCAATTAATTAACTCCAACTATAATGAACGCTTTTCATGTCACGCACTTAACAAAGCCATGGTTTGTATCATTAATCGCATGGTACGCTGACGTCCCAATGGAGAAAAACGAACAAGAGGTGGAAAATGAAAGAGAAAAGCTTTCCGGTATTGAATATGGTAGGCTGTTGACAATGTCATGCGTTTTAAATAATCAATGTTTCAAGCCATATTACGTTGGTATAACCTACAAAGATTGCGTCGATACTAATTACATATACCGTTAATGAAACCTATACGTAACTTAATTTTACGTTCACCCATATTAATTATTTACTTGACAAATTAATTTGTTCCTTCGATATAAAATCAATTTTTTTTGGACAGGTCTGACTTTCCTGTATGTTACTCGGTCGAAACATTTTATAAAATCAAGCCTTCTGTATTTGACGACATTTTTATAGAGCGTGCATTGGTGACCTTCGATCGGCATTGATGCATTTATGGTTTCGGCTTTGTACGTCTTTGGTGTAGTGATACGTTTTAAAGCGAAAAAAAAGACATTGACGTTAAAAAAAAATTTGGTTCGCGTACCGTTACTTTTATGATATATTAAAATTAAAATGTATGTATATGCGTGTCATAACAGTATACTATGCCAGAAAACAGAGTAATACATCACACCAAATTTATATTATGACGAGCAATAAAACGTGCTACGAAAATTCTTGTTTCAAATTCTAAAAACCTACTCGTTACGTACGATTTTATTTATTCTCGTATTATTTGTCACTCGTATGAATTATTCGATTGTATTAGAATAGATATAGGTAATTGTACGAGGCGATAAGTATGTGAAAAGTTCGATCGTCAATTTCAAAAAGTAACTTCAACGATATACATAAATACTAAACACACCAATGTTACCTAGATTTACAATATTTCAGAACAATAATACTCAATTTATCCGTTACAAAAATTCTACTACAACACATAGACGAAACGATCTCACTTCGATCAACTATTTCCCGTTCGATTACGAATCTTTCAATTTTCGGTACCAATAGCAGGGCAGGTGGGGACACTTTCTACAACGGAAGTTATAACAAAGCATATCTTTCAAGCGGTAGAAACATCAACGCGGCCATCAGACGTCGCGTACACGCGAGAGGAGAAGAGCAAAGCATATCGGTGCGTCGAGCCGACGACAATCGCAAAATCAATTTGCATTATTCGTTTAAAAGTGTGTGCCGGCCTGTGACGTCAGCAGCGGGGGTAGGCGCGTAAGAGGGTGTCGAGCGGAGGCAAGTGGCCCCGTCTGGTCGTCGATGCTCTCAAACAATCCCTTTTCTCCACCTCCACCACGTACCACTACCACCACCACCACCGTTACCACCGCCACCTCCATCGCCGGTATTACCACCACCGACTCCTCCGGCGAGTCACCGAGGACACCCCTTCCGTGAACCACCACCACCACCCCCTCCCACCCAGCCCCTTTATCATACTTTTGTATACGTCCCTTAGCCATCGAAGCCTATGCAACCCCCTCCCTTTTTTCTCTCTCTCTCTCTCCCTCTCTCTCTCTCACTCTTTTTTCTCCTTCACCCTCGTGTTCACTACCCCTCGTTACCCCTTCCACCTTTTCCTCCCGCACGCACAAACAGTGGGTTGCGTATTCTCTCGACCCTTAACCCTCTGTTTACTTGGGATTACCAAGTTTCTCCGTACTTGATTCTGTAATGAAAGTTATTTCACGGAGCTCCTTCTTCCTCCTCTCCCTGTCGTTTTAATAGCCACGTCGGCCGACGACGTCTCCCGAGACTTTATTTTATTTCATTTTAATGTTCTCAAGCATGGCCGTTGGCTGAAATGTGCTTCTCTTCGAAATTTTTTGATGAAGCGGCCGTGGATTCGCGAGGAGGAAGGAAGCGAGAGTAATTATCGTTTCTGCATACGTCTAATTAGAAATGCTACTTTCACACGATCTCTCGACCCTGTGCTTGTTTGATTTTTTTTTATGTTCGAACATAAAGACGGTCTTCGTGAAAAGGTGTAAATTTTCGCTTCGTTCCTTCTTTTTATCCGTGTACGCGCGCGTTGTACCGGGTCTTTTAAATGTGCTTTTGTTTCGCCCGTGAGCTTTATCTTCAATAACATCCGATACCGTTGCAATAAATTCACTACCGTACCTACCGGGGGGAAACTATTCAAAAACGCGTTTACAAAAACCCGATTCTGTAAAACTACAACTACAGAAAATGGATATTTCGGGCAATAAGTGAAATTGGTAACCGTTGTATCAATATCAACGATGATACTCGGGTGTCTAAAATTTTCGTTTTCTTTTTTTTCTTCTAATGAAACACAAAAGACTAAATACAGTAAAACCCGAGATGGAAATAGTTTAAAAACCACACCATGTTCGAGCAATCTTGCGAAGATGCTCGAAGAGAAGCTATTACCTTGAAAAATCAGACGTAGGCGCTTTGTGCTTTTATATAAATCTTAGGGCATTCCGTTTCTCTTGCAAGACGGCGAGAGGTAGTACCGGTTAAATGGGAAAAGTTTTGCTTTTAGCAAGCCAATTCGCGGCTGCCTCGAACAGGGGAAAAGAGAAAATTGCTCCTCTACGGCAACTCGGGCCTGTCAATGTCGTTTAAGACCGAAAATCTGTGACTTTCGGGGGAGGAAAACACCACGAGCAAAAATATGTACATATATCTTCGAATGTTCCGTTTCCTATTCAAAAATCCATCGGTCTTTCACAGGTTAAATTTATACCGATGCTCGTCAAAGTTTCAGCCGCAGTGATAAATTACATATTCCGATTCCTCTCGTTCCATATACTGACGTCACTACCGACTAAATTGATTTTTCGATGTACAGCCGAAAGGGGGACCCCGACGATCGCCAAAAAAGCGCGGTCCCTGAATATTTCAGTGAACAGCTCGATACAGTCGATACCAGAGAATATCCATCGGACGGCATCATGTACCTTAATTAAAACGCTTACAGGATATACTTTTCAGAGCAGATCGTACACGCCCGTTAGTCCGGTATCGGTGTAAACGTATATCGTGACTTTTATCACGAGTTAGAATTGATATGGCTGTACGATTATACGTGGTAAATTGAATCTCGCGATTCAGAGAATTTTTAAAAACAGCTTCGAAATCGACAGGTGCTTGCTGAATATACTGGCAACGCGGTGTGTGTTCAGTGTAAATTAATTCCGCTGTGAGAGACGTGTGAGGTATCGCGGATAATCCATGTACATATACGAACCGAAAAGAACACGTCGTAAATAAATATTGTCGACAATTGTAAATTCTACATTATACGCTATATCCATTAATACATAATCATTTTTTAAATACTTTATAGCGACTGCGAAAAACGTTACGATCGTAAACAAACGAAAATTGATACAGGAAAATAATGCTATATTTTTAAATAATAATACATAATTACTCTAAGGATACAGGAAGATTTATACGATAACAGAAATTAATTTTCTTTTTCCTCGTTGAAACGTTTCTTTAATATCTCCATAGTATCCATCCTTATGCACTTGTACAATAATCGTTGTAGATCCCTCTATACTATCAACGGTACTTCATCGAACGAAAGTAAAAAACAACGGAATCCCCGTCGTAAGAAGAGTTGTGCGTACTTATGATCGCGACATAACTTCCTTTCCCAAAGTGCCGTCGCGTCAGATCGGTATATATTCTCGCATAAAGGTAACTGCTCACGACAGGAAATTCGTCACGTTTCTTGTTATCGGTCGTTTATAATTATATCGTCAAACGTTCTAACGAGCAATGATTGTAAGGGAACCAAGCCGTTCTTGCGAATCGAGTCAATTTCCAGGCCTAAGAGCCACGGCGAATTGGAAAAAGGTTTCTGGCGATCGATAATCCCCCGACCCCCTGCTGCTCGATACGTACACACTATTCTGTAGCACTGGAGGAAAAGACTTCTTTTCGTTTTACGATGTACCAGAGGTAGGGGGCAGGATCGTTACTCTTTTTCTGAAAGAAGCTCCGTGCTCCAAAGTATACTTCTTTCGACACTGCGAAGGGGGAATTGTGAAGCTTCTCGCGCAAAGAATTTTGTGCTTCGTGCTTGCGAAGACACGTAACTACTTACACAATCATCAATGAGAGTTTTTCTCGTTTTATGGTCTACCCATGAACAGGGCAAAATGGTTACTCTCTTTTTTTTCCAGAAAAGACTTCACGTACCGAAGTATCTTTTTCTTTCGACATAAAATTGGGTGATCTAACTCGAACAGTTCTTTATTTTTATGCTTTGAAAGAAAAAAAGAAATATATCTATACATATATACATTTTACGTCTGTAAAATAAATAATAAGACTACTTTTCATTTTACGACGTTTCAAGGGAAAGATAGAATATTTACTTCTTTAGAATAGAAACCTTCGTACTAGAATTTATCTCGGCACTGCGTGGAGTATCAAAGCTTTTAAGGAAAGAGATATCTTGTTTTGTGCATTGATCAATGTAGCAACAAATACGTACGATACAACTAACGATGACTCTTTTTATATCATGGTATGCTATGTAAGTTGAATGGTTATTTATTTTCTAGCAAGGAGCTTCGCGCTCAAATGTGCCTTCCCTTCCGCATAGAATTGCAGAGGTCGAAGAGAGGATTCTTTGCTTGATTCTCTAGAAAAGTGCAAGAAGTACGTGTAAAATAAGCAACAAAACTCCTTTCATTTTATGGTGTACCATGAACAAGCTAGAACGATTATTCTTTTTCTGAAGTGAGCTTTATATTCTAAAGTACTCTTCTCCTTTGACGCCTCGACGTAAAATTGCGAAGTTTTCTGGGAAAGTTTCTATTCCTCGTGTTTGTGAAAATACATAAGAACTGCGCATAAAATAATCAAGGAGGTTTCTGTGGTTTCATAGTGAGCCACGGAAAAGCGTAAAAGGAATGACGTTTTTCTGAAAAGCAACTTCGCACTCGAGACCTCTCAGTCGCTCTAGAAATCTTTCTTCGCCTCTTCGATATCCATGGAGGAATTGTAATGTGTTGCACATTTTTCTTTTAATATCTGCACGTGTGTGCACATATCTTATGTTTCAAGTATTTCAAAACACTAGCGTCAAGTACTTATATTTCTCTTTAACTAATGGCGTATAAAAGTTTTCTCTCTTAATATCATCGTAACGTTTAACGTACAATAATAACGATAAAGAAAATGATAAGATAAATAATAATATTGTTAAACTAGTGCATGGGGCAAGCGGTATCTTGTATCGCGGGAAGAAATGTTAAATTGATGAATACGAATGTTCAAGATAAATATGCAAGATACCTACGCGTAAGGATAAAGCAAGATATACAGAAAGGAAGTGGAAATTCAAATTAAATTAGGATTGCTATGTATGAATTCCGCCGGAATACTGTTTTGGATGCGACGTGTGAAAAATAACGAGATTTCTTCGTCTCTTCATTCTCTAACATGCAACAGCACGAGAGTTCTTTTCCCCCCGCGGAGATTAGCCACGTTTCTATTTCAAACAGCTCGTTCTACAGTACCACCGCTGTATCATCGACGTTTAATTGTCTTTATGGTTCTTTTGAACCGAGCGGAATAATTGTTCGCGTTGTTGGGTGGTCTTTTTTTTTGCGAAAACGTACGAGTCAGTGTGAATTAATAAAATTGCACCGTGAGAAAGCTGCATTCTATGAAACACACGCTGGGAGAATATCAGGAAATTGTATGAACCCCCTAATAATTCAATGTAAATCGTACCAATATCATTAACTCATTCAGTGAAGTCAAGACAACTCGTTACACCGATATAATGTGCTACTCCAAATCACACACGCTAGTATACACTTTGCTTTGCATCGAAAACACGGAAGTGATTGGTATTGCTCCAATAAATAAATAGTGAATTAGTCTAAACACTTCGTGATGTGTACCGGTAATTAAAAACTCCTCGAAATTATGTCGACAACTTTCACACAAATAAATCAACAAACAGTAGACAGCTTATAGAATTTCTCTTAATTCCACTCATTCCTATTTTTTGTCACCTATCGACTTTTCCATAGGTGGGTATGGCAGCTGAATGGCGAACGGCTCATTCCATACGAAATCGATCACTTTTCGGAGCGATATCTCAGAACATTTTCAAAATCACTGATGTTATAGCCCTTGGCGTGCCAAATACGGACCTGTCTTTGTTTTTTCGAAATTTTGAAAATTGACGAAGTTACAGCTGTTCAAAGTTTGGCATTTCTTGAAAAATCGAGAAAACTCTACTTTTTCAAAAATTTATATCTCGGCAACGGTAAAGCGTAGCAACAAAATTTTTTTTTCATTTTCACCGGAAAGGACCAAATTTTTCAATAAAAAATACAATTTGCATGACTATCGATGTTAACTAATATTTCCAATCAGTTCTTTTAAACAATTGTGCATAACTTCTGGCGTTCGCGTTTTAAAAATCTGAAAAAATTCAGGCGTATACCTTGAACCTTCCTCTTCAAGTAACCGCAAGCAAAATGACGGACGTTGGAATAACAACTCTGTAAACAATCGCGAAAGTTGAAAATGTAGCCGTTTGACGCGTTCCGCCGTGCAGTTGCCGGCACGCCATACCCCCACTCCTACCGCACTGCTGCTACGTACTTACTGAGCGCCGCTCAGCGACACAATCAACACAAAGAAAAGTTGTGTGCCGGTTAGTTAAAAAATCTGAAAAAAAATAAATAAGCAGCTTAGACTGACCTCTTTCAGAATGTGCTACGAAAAAGAGGGACAGTCTAATAGTTGACGAATAATAATTAGTCAAACCGTGTGCCGCCTACTACGGATCACTTTGATTAATCATTATTCGTCAACTATTAGACTGTCCGTCTTTTTCGTAGCACATTCTGAAAGGGGACAGTCTAAGCTGCTTATTTAATTTTTTCCAGATTTTTAAACGAGAGGTACCATCGATAAACTAAGACCGATAATAAAGGTAGCACTGGTAAGCGATGTACCGTGTGCCGCCTACTACGGTTCACTTTGACTAATTATTATTCGTCAACTATTAGACTATCCCTTTTTTTCGTAGCACATTCTGAAAGGGGACAGTCCAAGCTGCTTATTTAATTTTTTAAAGATTTTTAAACGAGAGGTACCATAGTAAACTACTACGGTCCACTTTGACTAATTATTATTCGTCAACTATTAGACTGTCCCTCTTTTTCGTAGCACATTCTGAAAGAGGTCAGTCTAAGCTGCTTATTTATTTTTTTTCAGATTTTTTAACTAACCGGCACACAACTTTTCTTTGTGTTGATTGTGTCGCTGAGCGGCGCTCAGTAAGTACGTAGCAGCAGTGCGGTAGGAGTGGGGGTATGGCGTGCCGGCAACTGCACGGCGGAACGCGTCAAACGGCTACATTTTCAACTTTCGCGATTGTTTACAGAGTTGTTATTCCAACGTCCGTCATTTTGCTTGCGGTTACTTGAAGAGGAAGGTTCAAGGTATACGCCTGAATTTTTTCAGATTTTTAAAACGCGAACGCCAGAAGTTATGCACAATTGTTTAAAAGAACTGATTGGAAATATTAGTTAACATCGATAGTCATGCAAATTGTATTTTTTATTGAAAAATTTGGTCCTTTCCGGTGAAAATGAAAAAAAAAATTTTGTTGCTACGCTTTACCGTTGCCGAGATATAAATTTTTGAAAAAGTAGAGTTTTCTCGATTTTTCAAGAAATGCCAAACTTTGAACAGCTGTAACTTCGTCAATTTTCAAAATTTCGAAAAAACAAAGACAGGTCCGTATTTGGCACGCCAAGGGCTATAACATCAGTGATTTTGAAAATGTTCTGAGATATCGCTCCGAAAAGTGATCGATTTCGTATGGAATGAGCCGAACGTTAGTTTTGCCTTCATCGGCATTAATCATACTGGCAATTTCGCCTCCGGCGGATCCCGGTTGCTGCGGAATTTTAAGTTTTTGTCTAGACACCGAGAGGGAGAGAAAGCAACGATAGATAGATAGAGGCTGTGTTTTGAAATTCGATCTACTTCGGTCAATTTCAACATCCTACGTTTTATGGTCTTTCATTTATCGTTTTATTCGCACAAGAACCGTCGTATGAAAATTTGTCAACGAACACCAATGACTCGGTATAAATTTCAATTGCTTTCGATATTTCACCTTTCTCAGTAATAACAAATTTTATTGCAACGTGGAAAATAATATGCATTACATGACTAATTATGCAAATGGAATAAAACGTATGTAAATGTGTAAATAACACATTTTTTTTTTAATTATTTTTTTGTACCGTTTAATAACCATGCAGAATGTATCTAAATGTTAGGAACATTTTTTCGAGATCTACTGTACACATCAGAAGAGAAAAACCAAGCCTAGTATACATTAGTCCGTGAACAGTCTTCATACCAGATATGTGCACTTCCTGTTACTTGCAGCGACGATAATTTTTTTTTAATTATACTTTTGAAATATTGCTACAAAGTGAATCTTGTTGGTTGATATACAAAGTTTTAATTAAAAAACATTAGCTGGTACCTTGTACCTTATCAGATGATATTCCGATTGATGTGCTCTGATTTGTATTTTTTCTTCAAACTTTGATCTTTCATAGTGTCGTCAAAAAAGATCGGTTCTGTATGATGTTTCGTGTCAAAGACGTAATTTTACAAAAAGTTGCTGTCCTTTCAACTAAAAGGGGGAGTGTATTTCAAAAAGGGGTGGTTTACGGAACCATGTTTACTAGACCCTTTTTTTCTTCTTTTGATGTACTGAAAAAACTCGAAAAAGATTCCTCCGACATGCAGATATACCGTTGCCTACTGTGTATGCATATTTAAATTATTAAGACTTCGATGAAGTAACTATTTTTCTTCCGTCCTCATAATGTTTTTATTAAACGCTTAACGATGACGTTGCGAAAAAATATCCATACAAAAATGAACTCTGCTAGAAAACACTTAATAGAACTTCGATACGTATGGACATCGATACAAATCAACATTTACAAAGAAAAAGATATTTAGTAACGATGACGATGTAAATTGATCTGTCTAAGTGTTAGAATCGAAACTATAAAATAGTAATAACATCGCGATACATAGGTACCAGATAATAGTTGGTCACAAAACATCCTGTATACAAAGTGAAAAACGTTCTCCAACCGAAGGAGAGAGAAAAAAAAACATACAACAAAAACCTGCAGCATCATTTCCGTGTGAGTCAACAGTGACAGAAATTATAAATTAAAAATCGCGAAATTTCTGTTGTGCCGTGTGACGCAGCGTGTCTTGCATTTCATTTTAATATATTCACATCCTAACAAAACTGTCAGGAAAGCGCTACCAAACAATAAAAACGATAACAGAAACGATAGGGCTAATTATCGCGCGGTATTAGTACACTGAAACAACGGAGCAAACGGTAATACATACCGACAACAATAATATCATCGTTTCGAACGCTTGCCGCGAGTCACTATCCCGTGTTACAGAAATACGACAGAACGTAAGAAGAAAACACAACAGTGAACATTTTTCAGGGACAGAAAAACATTGAACGAGGCCGAGTCAAGACGTTCGCACGGTTATCTTCGATATTGACTCCTCCTCCCCACCATATTAAAACTTCACCAGTGTGGTATTCGTGTCATTGCACTAGTATTCGAGGGGATCCCTCCCCCCCCCTCCCCCTCCCCTCGAGATAAACACGTAATTTATTATTCGCAGGAAATAAGCTCGAAATGATTTTATATTCCGATCGCGTGTCGATCATGTGAGTTACCAGACGGTAGGTACCCGGTGTTAAGTTATAATTTTCAATGGTCGTATAACGCCCTTCGGATTTTCATAGGGTTATCATTATCGGATGTCATTACTCCATCTTTTCTACGCGTCATATGCACACCGAGGTCGTTCGCACCGTGACGGATAGGCACAACATGCCAGCGTGCTTCGGAACCGCATGGCTGCGTGAGTGCTAGACTTCGTCGTCGTCTTTCCGATCGTCGTCGATCGAACTCGCATTGCGTACAACATCCCGTTAATCAGAAATCAAGATCAATGTCTGTGCAAGACACGTAGTCTGAGATTTTTACCATGCCGTCTGGTACCGTTCGTTAATTATTTCTTCTTTATATTTTCGTTTTTGAAAACCTGAACTGTGTTTGTTTGAAATTGATCGAAATGATGATTGGATTAATTGCTTCTTCGGATCTCGAACGAACTGATTTCCATCATCAACAACCAACTAGAAAAAACACGCACTCGGGTAAAAAGAGAATATTCGCAGGTACCAGTTAATTCTGATCGGTTTAGTTGGCGATAAAGTTTCGGTAGAGTAGAAACAAAAATCTGTTTCGCTATTTTTAATACTCCGTAAATCAATAGTTTGCAATTCAAACCAATTCTGGCAGCGGACTTTGCGTACAAGATGTATTAATATGGATTACATAAAAGTGGTGAGACAAATGATACTAAATGGTTTAATATCGTGACAGTGGTATAAAAAAATTGCAACGGTAAATAATAGGAATCGTGCAACAAAAAAAAAGTGTATCGCTCAGCAATACGCAGAAATAGGAGTTACTATTTTTAGCTAGTAAAGTGTTTGAAGAAAAACCTAAGGATACTTGTAGCCCGAGAGGGTAGCCTTTCAGATTAAGGGTTAACGCCTTTCTTGTATGCGGCCCTGATCTCGGACAAGCGCGCGTAACGAGGTATCAATTGCACCGTAAAACCGAGTTTACTAAACTCGTGCCTGCATAAAAGCTTAGACACGACGAAATCACGCGTCGAGAGTTTTCAATGATATTTTATTTTCACTGCGATGAGCAATGATCGCGAAATTTGTGATATATGAAAAGAAGGAAACGACGAGAAAGAAATACTGTCAACAGTTTGCGTTTGCGAAAATATACGTTTTCGTTCTCACAATGTAGATTGTGTAATTGCAGCTCTTTAGAGTCTAGAATAATGACGAAAGTGATGCTGAAAATACTGAAGAAAATGATTCGTGCCTCTACTTCCTTATTATTTCTACGATCGATGGTCGTTTATCGAAGCGTACATGCGTAGAGTAGGTATACTTTTGAAAAAGTAAAGCATACGAATCTATTGAGAACGATGAAAGTAGATGTGTTTTCTTTTTTTCCCTTCGCTGACTTTGAAAGGGGTTCTACAGTTTATTCGATCGCGCGATGTCAATCAGTAGTTTTCCGATGTGTCGCAAGTGTTGATCGGTTGTGTCGTATTTTATTTTTGGAAAAACCCGTCGCTACTTCGACGGTGCATAAATTACAACACTAATGCAGAGGTCTACGTGTTAGAGAAAATTGCGTATAAGGCAGGTGGTCTGTAGTGACGTCAAGTAGTTGCTCTTTTTCGATGAGTTTAATAATTTACGATGACGCACCACTGACGCAGAGTATGAAACGATAATATAATTCATATAAAAAATAACGTCGAAGCATTGTAATAGCGTTTAACTTTGTAACAGCGTTTTGTATCTTTTAGTTAAGTATTAATACGTTACGTCGTGGCGAAGCAGCACTTCTGTAGCTGCATCGCATGTCACGCGGATGGTAATCCAATAAGAAACGAGTGACAAAAATGAATGAAAAGAAAATTACGCTTCTGCGTAAAGTAACGTCTTTCTTTGAAGAAAAATTTTTATCGATCCGATCGGATCTGTACGATATTAGCAAATAAACAGGCATGAAAAACATTTTACATTCGTCCGTGATTATAATAAAGTTTTATACGACAAGATGCAATTTATGCGAAATTACGAAACGAGAAAAACTTTAAGTTACGAAAAACAAACACGATGCGATATCAAATAATTATGGAAATTGACGTGGTTAAATATGTATTCGCAAAAAAGCGAAACTGGTTATAGTTTTCCTATATAGGACTAAAAATTTCCGCATAAAGATATGTACGTATATGCATTGAATTAACTATCGCCCTCGGTTACTGCGTGGCAGAATTCATGGAAAAGCTCCTTCGTTAATCTGATTCGTAATGATGACTCACTTTGAAATCATTCCCACTCAAAAATTTCGCAATTCAAAGACGCAATTCACGTTTCTAACACTTTTCGAGCACGTGCTGTAGTTTGATAAATACTACATTAAGAAACTAGACATCCACTAACCACTTCCCCGCGGTTTTTCCATCGATGCGCAAAATATTAACAGTTTCGGATTATTTCAATGTTTCACATAGATACACTTTTAAAAACAAAAAAAAGCAACACGTGCACAAATACGTATGTATACGATGTTCGTTAATCATTGTCAATAATCGTCGATAAATCGTCATATAATACGCTTAAGAATACCCGTATGAAAACAACCGAAATTATACGTATCGTAAACCTTTAAGGTTATGTTTGCCCTCGACCACGCACATCCTCTGAAAAACGCAATTTCAAAAGAAGACAGAAACGCAGAAGAAACCGTCTCATACACATTCGCGTAGAATCGTGGGGACACGACGTTTGATTTTGGCCCGTAGTATCATGCCCACCAGCGTGCTCTCGTACATACGTCTCTTTCTATTTCCCTCTTCTTCTCTACCTCATTGTGACGACTCACAGCAAGTCGGGTACACGCACGAATTACGCAGAGAAGCACAAACACGCGAGCGCGCGTCAATGAAGGCAAGAGGTCACTTGACAGGCGGCGTTCTCGTCGTTTCTCATCGTCAGAGTGTGATCGTCATAGTCGGGGAGTCGTCATGATCATTGTCATTGTCACTGTCATGATCGTTGTCTTTCGTCATGATCGAAATTCACGATCAGAAAATTCGTGTCGACGCTCCTGTCATGACGATAGGTGGGGAGCTGAGCGCGGTTTAGCGAAACGAGAGGGGGAAAAGAGGGAGAGAAAAAGAGAAAGAGAACGAGAAAGGGTAGGGTTGGAGGGAGAAAGAGAAAGAGACGCCGGTCTAACATGGCAGACGATGCCATGCAGGCAGAAAAAAAACAAGAGATCTAACGTTCAAACGTGCGATAGACGGGAAGACAGTCGAGATACGAGTTAGAATGGAATCTATTACGTTAGTACTCACGGTCTCGTGTGTTATCACGCTGCGTCGTCCGTGCCGTGGATGAAAGAAGATGAGAAAAACGTGTAGCAGAAAAGCACACGCGGGGTCACGCACTCCGTTCCGTGCGGGTCTCGTCAACGGAAAAACAACACCCGGCGTCCTTTCCGCTCACGGTGCCCCTCCTCGAGCAATGAAGCGTTCTCGAGTAAACCAGTAAACCACCGGCACCGCACAACAACGCGCGTGTATTACAAAGTGCGTCGCCTTCGTTTGTTTTTAGTAACGCAGGTGTTACGAGGCGTGGAAGGGTGCGCGGCACATACAAACGTTTTACGCACGAGGATTCTCTAACGAGGAGACGTGATGACGACGTGACGAACAAAATGGCGTTTGCCGGACCGCCCGCGCGCGATCAGGTGGAAAATGCCGGAATGCTGCTGCTAGGAAAGATCGACTGACTGCCGAGGTCCGCGGCCCTAAGTGGTTTGACGTTAAGAACGAGCTGAACGAGCAAGAAAGAGAGAGTGAGACGGACAAAGACGGTGGGAATGAGAAAGGGAGAAAGAGAGAGAATGACAAAGAGCGACAGAGAGGGAGAAGGAAGCGACTGCGAGAACTGCCAGTTAACCAGACAGAGACGGAAAGAGTCACTGAGCGCAGTAGAAGGGATAACGTACATGGTGGGGGTTAGAGGGGCGGTCAGAAGCGAAAGAGGGGAAACATCCCACTATTTTCCACTGTCCTCGGACGACTTCGACTACCTTCGATTGCTTTCGACTATAAGCAGGGCCGTCTCGCATTATGCCTAATGCGGGTGGGAATTTTCCCGTTGTTAGAGCAAATTTTAATGTCATGAACAATTAAGAACCTCCTGAATATTTTTAGCTTCACACATCCTCCCTTGTCACATTTATTTTTAACGTTTCATTCAACCGAGCGTCGTAAATGAATGTACTTTTAAATCTAAGCTTCTTAAGACGATTATACGAAAGATATTTAGACGACGATGTTTGAAATAATATAATGCAATTATTATATATCAATTAAGAACGTTCCTTTTTGTTTCCCTTGCGTCAACAAATTTTCCCTCGTACATCTGTAGAGGCACATCCTACGCCCCGCGCACGTAAGCTACGCGTTTCTTCCGCCCGCTTTGTTTCTTTCCTTTACCAGTCCGTTTTGCTCGTTCGTTCAGCTGCCTCGCGAGGAATTTCTGAAAATCAATATAGGCGCGAAGCGAGGAGGGGCCGCAAAAAATTCGATATCCCGTTCGCCTCATTTCTTTTTACCTTTTTTATCGTTTACTTTTTTTTCAGGAACGCGAATTGCGCAGTCGACAGACCCGTCCCTTTACGATCTCTAGAGGGTAGCACGGCTATTCGAATCAACGATCTTCAAGGAACAGAATTCATGAAGGAAGTAGCTACATAAAGCCTATGGGTACCGAGGAAGCGCGGGAGAGTTTATTTTCTCAGAAGCGTGATGCGGACTCGGTACAGTCTCTACCGCTAATAACACTAGTCGAATAATTTTATCCTCACATTCGCTACGAGATAGGAACGCAATCGGACATATTCTAACCAATGATGTAATTTTGATTTTACCGCTTAATTAAAATAAACAGGTCTTCGTAATATCTCTTTTACGATGCCATATCCTAATAAGTTACTCGGTTTCCATCGTAAATATAATTCTCGCGAGAAATATAGGCAAAGTACAAATACTAGCCGAACGAACCAGAATACCTCCGTTTTGATATTAAAGCTTTTAAATGACTCTTATTAACTGTATTAGGATATCTTTAAGAGAAAGGTATTGCTTCGATGATCTTTGATGTTTCCCGACACGTTACGATAGGTCAAGAACCTGTTACCTTACGACGTCCGATGAGGCTTAAGAAGCACGACACTTACAATAAGAAACAAATGAAACGTTTCTTTTATAACCGTGTATACCAGAGGAGTTCGTTACTTTTCTGCATATCGCGGAAATTGCCTTAGAAAACTATCAAGGGAAAAGGGCATAAAGAAAAAGTGGCGTACAAACGAAGTATAGGTAAAAGTATAGGTAGATGAGAGGCGCCATGGATTCCACAGGAGAAGCCTGTAATCAAACGAGATTGAAGGGAGATCATTAATTTCATCCGCCAACGTCCTCGGAGCGTTTACTTTGTAAAGTGCCAGACGAAGCCATTGATTGTCTTTCGAAAGTTTCTGCGAGCCACGGAATTAAATGGGGTTACATATTCGACCGTTCTCTTGCTCGATCTGTGCGGGATTATTATTCTCGGAAGTTCTGGAGAAGAGATAGTTTTTCATCGGGTTGAATACTATAGCGAGTTAGGATTTTCGAACCGTTCCTGGTATAACCAATTAAATGAAAACAATCGGAACGAGTATTTGAGTGATCGTTAGTTGGGACAGCGGATTAAAATGCAACGCCACCGTGTGTAATATTACGTGTATAAATAGTATCGTTTAAAATTGCGTTACTACGCATATAGAGCTGCTTGTGGAAGGGTATCAATTCTGCAGGGAGTGCCGATTACGGAATTCGTGCATTAGGGAGTCATTTAGCCTAAGCACAAGTACTCGCCCCTGAATTTTATGAGTAATTGTTTGAGGGTTTATCGAATACAACGTGAGAGAACATAAGCTATATAATGCCGAAGCTTGATGTGCTTTAGAAATCAGGGTGGAGATGTGGCTGGTCCAATGTAATGTATCACAGCCAGAAGTATAATATGATAACAAAAACTGACACCAAATGCGTTGATTTAAAAACCGACTGTGTGTCACGGGGAATGAATGTAGTTATAAAAGGCCAATGATCGCAGTGGAATCTTGTTATGCATTCCCGCTACAAGTTACTGCGTTTCTGCCAATGAGGAATTGATTTCCTGTGCTACACAGCCACCGGTTATGTTGCATTATTTAGCGGCGAATCAGACAATGCGTAATTTAGAGCCAACCAAACTTATTCGCTGTCTCGACAGGGCAATGTTTAGGATGAAATAAATACATCATGGATAGATCAAGGGACTGATTAGGTAAATTTCTTTTTGGCCGGCTCTCGTTATCGTGCATTGGCACCTACTTGTAATTCGCAAATGCTGCTGATTCGAGAGTGCGTTGGGAGAACAGTGCTAGCGAAAGATGAAAAAAGAAGGAATAGAAGAAAATCGACGTTTACCTGCTCTCTAAACTCACCAAGTCCCTGCCTTCTGGGGAATCGGTCTGTGGTCCTGACCGGAAGCACTCGGAAGTGGTTGGTACCGTGGAGAACGTTCAGCCAATCCCGTACCCCTTCTTTGCAAGTAAAGGCTTGGGATTGGCTGTTATTAGTCTCAAGGCCGACGATACCTCTTGCCCTTCCTATAGGCCCTTGTAACGTACAGTCATCCTGGGGCCGAGTATAATGGTCTTTCTATACAAGGGTGACGGTTCCATAATTTGCCACTTTGTAAAAATGCTGTTATGGTGCTGGAGTCTTGTTCTGCCTTCTCTGATTCGAGAACGAACGTCGGGTACCAAGACACGTGTTCTGCTTGTATATAACAGTCGCGTGAAATAGCGAAATTATCGAACCGACACTTGATTACGATTATCGAATCGTCTTCGGATTAGTGTACGAATAATTTTTAGCAATTTTTACGATACAATGAAAAACAAATAAAAGTTCACCATTGCAAGAAAATTGTCGAAACATTTTTATAGCCGGTCGAAATTTTGATTGATGGAATTATTTAGATGTCACAGCGTTAATCCAAACCATCGGGGATAAGGAAAATTAATTTTATAATTTTATAGCCTCGTTAAACGTTGATTCGGAAGTAGGCATTTTAACTTAGTCAAATTGAAGGACAATTTATCAGCGCCACGCATTTATATGCGAGGCAAGATTACAAAATTGGAGTTCTGATCAACGCACTTTATGCACGGCATTAAATGCATACGTTTCTAATGTTTCGCTGATCAAGCCTGATTCACAGTGAAGTTCAAATTTACACGAAACAATAAGTGCTTATGAATAATGTAACTATAAAGCTCCAGGAAATTCTGACATCAATTCTAATAACAAAAAAAAATAAAAGCTTTATAAAAGTCACTTTCATAAACCGCGAGTATCTTTTCGTATCGTGTCTTTTTAGCGTTAACTATCGTAACAACGATGATCGCACTAATATATCATAAAATCGAACATCGTAAATATTCCAAATATTCGCGATGTAGTACTGTGGATAATTCGATATAACGTGTACAAGAAACAAACATATTTGTAACGGAATCTCCCTGGCATCCCCCGTTCCTCGGGACGATACGTTCATCGATCGTAAACAAAAGGACAAAATACAGATCGCAGCCAGCTAGCCGTTTTTCCTTATTTTGGTCGCGAGTAAGGTAATTTCGGGGCAAAATTCCAAGTTCCAACTGTTGCGCAAATCGTGACGCGCAAACGCAGTATCGGAGGCGTGGCGATCAACAAAGGGCCCGGAAGCGGCCGATAACATGTTGTTCTCCATTTTCTCTCCCTTTTTTCCCCTTCGATTTACTGTCTCTTGGTAGGCAGTCCGTCAGAATAGCGAGACGTGAACTGTGTTACGAGAAAATAGAAGTGACGATCGTGAGGGGTGAAAGGCCTCTTCCAAAAAGGCCTCTTCGACGAGTAAATGGCACGGGCGTCTGGAATCCGAGATACAGAAGTCGTCTTATCACAATTATTGTTAAAAGACAGCACTTGTATTATTTCAGTCTTTTCCTTTTTCTTGTTCTTTTTTTTTGTTTATCGTGAACAGTTATAACTTTGACATGTCAATTTTTTTCTAAATGTCCGCATGCCTGATAACAAGTTACACCATAAATGTTGTATTAACGGTTTTCCACATACTGTTTTTTTTTAATTAATGATAAACGCTAACCTAATTCCGCGTACCGTTACGGTGGAATAAAAATTACACAGTATCTCTGCACGATCGATTAAACGAGAGTACATTGTGAACAATGTTGCAAACACTGTTTTCTGGCGATATCCAATAAAGCGTGTAGTTGTCAGAATATGAGGAATACGTCAAACACAAAAGCACGCTTCGAAATATTCGGTTTATATTGGTAACCCGGTGTGTGATAATAATGTCCTTCGAAGTCCGTCGTTACAAGGTGACGTAAAGTGCACCAAAGTGGCCCATGCATTGAGGCACTTCTGCGCTACGCGGCAATGGAGAAAAAGTTATAGAACGTAAAGAAATTTAATTCTGACCTGGTCGTTACGGTCATCGCAGTTGTCGTTGGTTTATTCGTGACGTCTGACTTTTGACGAAAGATTATCGAAAATTCGGCATAAATCCAAATTTCTGCTATGGTAAGAAGTTCCAATCGTTTGTATATTTCTTAACCTTGTATTCCATCGCGTCGTGTATTAACAGAAAGACACTCGAAACGACGGATAAACGAGTATTCAAAGTAACTTCATTCGACCCGTGTACACGAAAAAATATAAGATTAAAAATCACCATCGAAAAATTCCGAAAATTCTCGAAATGGAAGGTTTGATCATTCCTAACCTTAAAACTTTCAGGACGTATCTGCGTTTTCCGAAGATAGCTTCGATGTCAAAGACTGGATTAATAAAACGTTTAAATCGGCTGAGGCACAAGAAAACAAAGATGTAAGTCGCATTCGATCGTAATGGTTCCGATCTCGTTCATATAGTTTTTCTCCAGCACGGTTTTTAAATTTAAGTAGCACTAGTACAGTCAGCCACTAAACTGACGGCTTCCATTGCACGACGGTCAATGACACCATGAGCCTTTTAAAAAGATAATTTTTTTGCAATACCGTATGCGAAAGCACTGTTTTATCGAACAATAAATCACGGTCTAAACTCTATTGACTGTCATTACATACAAAAATAATGATAACCAATGAAAAATTCTTAGTATGGCTGAATTCGCGAGGAAACCGTTTCATAATTATTTTCTAAAATTCCTATCGAATATTGCGTCGTGTATTGATTTTGTAATAGAGCTTCTAGTCAAATTCTGCATAGAACTAAAACAGGCACATTTTTTAAATAGAAAAATAATAATTCAATTTTCATTTATTTTATACTTGCTTTAATTTGTTAAGTATAATTTAATATTCTAATAAAACAAATGTATGACACAGGCTTTTGTCTCATCTTTGGTAATGAAATTGCAATTGTACGTTCAACAAGTCAATGGAGCCTTAGAGGAAACTAGTCAATCTGTTCTTTCAAGTTTACCAAGGGTTTTGCGAGATACACAACTTTTGCAACAAGAGGCATTAGCACTGCGGCAAAAGATGGTTGCTGTTAAGGAAGAAATAGCCAAGGTTTTATATTTATTTACAGCTCAACAAATGCTTGCATTCTTTTATTATAAAAGGTTTATTAATAACATTTCTCATGTAGGTTGAAAAAGATACTGCTTCATCAATGGCAACTTTAGAAAGAATAGATAGAATAAAAACAGACTTGCAAACTGCAAAGCAAGGTTTGCATGAAGCAGATAATTGGACAGTGTTAGCCAATGATGTTGAAGAGGTATATATAATATAATGAGTAGCGTATTTGTTATTTTTACATATCTTTTTAAAGATTCTTCATATACTTTTTGAAATTGCAGGTATTTGAATCAGGAGATGTAGAAGTCATTGCAAACAAATTGTTTAGTATGCAAAAATCCTTAGCAATGCTTGTAAACGTAGTTGATTACGAAGATAAAAAGTTACAATTGGAAGGCTTAAAAAATCGACTAGAAGCAATGGCTAGTCCAAAATTAGTTCAAGCATTCACAGCAGCAAACTTGGGTAAATTATAACAACCAGTTTTGATAGTATATTTCACTTCTCCATGGCATCTGGATCTAATCTTTGCATTATATGATGTTTAGAACAATCCAAAATTTATGTGGACATTTTCAGTAAAATGGAACGTCTGCCACAACTTCTTAAATATTATCATAACTGTTTGAAAGTATCGTTGGGACAGGAGTGGAGAAGAACTATTGAATTAGCACAAGATGAAAATGTTCCATATTGGTTACATACATATTATGACAAA
This sequence comes from Mimumesa dahlbomi, assembly GCA_917499265.3. Taxonomy (NCBI): domain Eukaryota; kingdom Metazoa; phylum Arthropoda; class Insecta; order Hymenoptera; family Crabronidae; genus Mimumesa; species Mimumesa dahlbomi. The sequence continues at coordinate 9,546,213 of OU824114.1, read as the reverse complement.
TTATTATCTAGTTGGCACGAACAGGTACTATCTTTTGTCTGTTCTATTATTTTAGTTTAAATATATACCATATATTTATTATTAATACTTCTGATATTGCATTAAAGGTAAAATGGTGTCATCAAGTATTTCCAAATACTTCGATTGACATTCTGATTGAGGTATATGCTGATCTCTTGAGAAGTTTAGATCCAAGCATTCCAGAATGTATAGAATCAATTTTAAAGCAGCATTCAAATGCTATGCAGTTGTCATTACTACTTGAACTCAAACAAATTACCAGACACTTTGCTGTAAATCTAAATGGTGCAATTGAAGCATTATCCCCAGGAAAATTATTGAATCCAAAATTGTTGTCATTAGCGCAAGCCATATACGCACCTTACGTCTCGTACGTTATGAAATACAACGTTTATGAAACAGCACAACTTGAACACCAGCTGCAATTTATGGGGTCTGCACAAGATGATCTGAGTGATACAATCAATGTTCTTTCACTCAGTATTTCGCGCGTAATGGAGTACGCAAATGAAGCCAATAAACGGTGTAAACTCTTTACAGATGGTTGTGGGTATCCTGGGTTATTAAAATCCTTAAACGTATGCTAATTTGTTTACTATTTTTTGCGTTAAACTGTATTTATCGAATGTCCGCATATAAATTGCGTTCTCGGTTATAGAGTTATTTCAACAAGTATCTTGAAAAATATCGAGTGGCTGTGCGGCTATTAGAAAAGAGAAAAGTAAAACACGAAGATTGGAATTTGTTTCAAATGTGCCTCACATTAATGCAAACCATAGGTAATTACTATCGTAATTATGTTTTCTTTGTAAATGGACGATGAAATAATCATATATACTTCGATCTGTTTAGGGGATCTTTTAGGGCAAGTACAACAATTCGAAAAGTCTTTAGTAATCGACATAACTGAAGCTAACAACAAATTGCAAAGTACGAGTGGTAGTGTTTTCCATCAGTACAAAAAATTACTTTTGAATACATCTGGTAGTACTGATCTTGAAAATCTAGTTGCATCTTTCCAAAAAGGTAATATTAAATTGTCGATTTAAATTGTCGATTTAATATTAGAACATATGATTTTGAAATAACATGCTTTTTTACAGAGGAAAAGACAATCCTTGATTCAATAATAAGATCTATTCATAAACTGTGCTCAGATTTGCACCATGCAACATACGAAGTGATCTTTGCCCCCATTTTTACTCAATTATTACTGGTACAAAAAGCACCTGCTTGGGCATTAGAGGCTAATAAAATGACGCATTTAAGTGCAGATTTACCTGACTATAGTTTTGCACCCCAGGAATACATTACACAAGTTGGACAATATTTAATGACATTACCACAGCATTTAGAACCATTCTTTCTCCGAGACAATCCAAGCCTCACTCAAGCATTAAAAGCAGCTGATCCTCAATATGCTCAAGGCTTAACTGAATCCGGATTTACCGGTATATTATTAGATATTATCGCTAAGGGAACGTGTCAAATGTTTCAAGATCAAACGTTAGGAATCTGTCAACTGAGTTCTGTTGCTTGTAAACAACTTGCCACTGACATTGGTACATTGATCAATACGTTTAAGTATTATAGTGTTCATTATAGTTAGATGTAAACACTGGAGATTATGTGCTTTGAATTTTTTGAACACATACATGATATATATTTCAGATTACCTTGGAAACGTATTAGAGGAGCTTGGTCTTTCTTTGTCAGAGAACTTACAACATATGTCCCTTTTATTACGGCTATCACAAGAGGAATATCAAACTGGTAGTTCCGGTTGTAATGCGCGCGTCGTAGCTGCTGTTAGGCAAATGCGAAATATCACATCTTCTGGCTGACATTAACTAGTGAAAGCAAAATAAGGCAGAGACAATATTATTAACTCCTGCCACGAGTATTTCTTTTTGGTAACTATAATTGTATAATTTTTACATGTTAACAGAAATCTTTTTTAGAAATGTTTCTAATACACAGGCACGTGTACAAGAAAATAAGAGACTATACTTTCCTTATCTAATACGGCTATTAAGATAAAGAAAAAATATATATTTATTTGTTTACAAGTATTCGTACTTCCCTTAACTAAATACACTCAAATTACGTGACTAATAGCTAAATAGACTCTGATTTTTCATTTTCATTTTCTACTTTTCTATAAAAATAGAAAGATATATTACATTTTGATTGACATAGAAAATTGTCAGTATTAGTTATATAATACTTATATTTTATGGAAAGCAGATTAGTTTGGGTTTGTCTTTGAACAGAATGGATATGGTACAGATGGAGTAATGTTTTCTTCACTATAGCATCCGTGTGTTTAATACATTTTTTAAGTATTCAATATTGCATTAATGACTATATTCATTGCATTTTCCATGGACCTAAAAAAATAAGAGTATGATTTATATTTGGATGAAATATAAAGTACAAACAATGCATGTCTTCTAAAATTAATAAATTTTGAATTTTACGCTGAAATACAAATATTTTCTTAAAACTTGAAACGAAATAGCATATTATACATAAATAGTGGGAAACTTTCAGAGTTCTTGTACCTTTCAAGTTGAGTGTTGTACGATTGTCTTTGGCTGTGTAACTTCATTGCTAATGTTATGTTCTTAAGTCTGTTAATAGGCACTTTGAGAGTTGTTTTCAGTATTTTATATATTATCAATAAAACAGAAATTGTATCAATCTGAAAAGTAATATGAAACTTTTTTAGTATTTTAGTATTCTATACAGTTCATGGTAATAAATATTTTTCAAACGTGTACATTGCTGTAGCTGGTTATTGTGTTTGTTAACATTTGAATACCCAATTCTTGATGTTTTTTTTTACGAAATATCGTTTTCAAAATCTTTTCTGCTAAATAAGGAAATTCTTTCGATAGTATATCATCGGCTGTAATGGATACGCCTTGTAGAACACAAGTTATCCCTGTACTGATGCTGCTTACAGCAGTGTTAAACATGATCCTTATAAAAGAGACATACATTTCACGTTTATGTAAAGTGGTGTCAACTACAGAAAAATATTTTTGTGTTATTGCAGGTAATGCTTTCATATTCTGAAACAGTTGCATCATGAAAGATATTTTTAAAATAATACGCTATATCTTATATGAACATTTAATACATACTTACATTTGTATACTTGATTATAATTTCTTCGGAATATCTGGTAAAGGTGATCATTGTAGCGTATAAAAAATTTGGTATTACAATATTCAACAAATTTTGTTCCCCATTTTCGTATGCAACTTGACTAAAATCTAGTATGATCATCAATGTTTCAAGAACATTGTTCATGAAGACCACACCACCACATTGAGATAAACAATTACAATATAAGAGTACGATATCACAACATAACTTTGGAGTACCTTCGCATTGTTTTAACATCATATCGGAAATTTCTAAAGTATGTTTTATGATATGTACAGAAATGTGGTAGTTTTCTATAACATCCATGTCTGGAATATGTCGAACTACTGTTCTGTAAATATAAATCATTTCATAAAAATGTATAATATTTATTAAAAATGTGCTATAAATTTAGAAAGCCAAATAGGTTCTCTACCTTTTAATCCACGATACGATTTCCGACAAATGTGTTGACGCATCAAAGGTATCGGGTTTATGTAACAATGGTACCATTGCTACGTAATATTTATAAAATTCTACGATTTGTTCTTCAGATAGTAAATTATTTACAGTCCATTTATTATTTAATGTATTTTCTATGAGGCTTCTTAACATATGCAATGTTTCCCAAAATTTAAGTACATCCTTATGATACTTATTCGTTAAAACTGATTGGTGTTCAACATGTAATAGATGCTTTAATATACGTAAACTCAGTTCTAAATTATTGTCTTGAATTTTTAACGAATTCATGGCGTAGTTTTCCTGAAATAGTATTTTAAGATTTAGAATGAATATTTAATGCCCATATACTGAAAAATGAAAGGCAATATCACCGATACCTGGCTATACTGCGAATGTAAATCTATAGATTCCTTAAAAAGGTTTGTTAATGCAAATAGAATTGTTTCTCCTTTCTCCCATTTCATGAGAACGTACAATACTGTAAGTAATGTATCGTCCGGAATGTAGGGATTACACAATTGTGTCACAAATGTGTTTATTATTGCAATGTCATTGGCGAAAAATTTTGAAGGTATTAATGAAAATAATAACATTATTGATTCATTAATTGGAGTATCCTATTAAAATAAAAAGTGGTATTTTATATTCAAATAATTTGTGTATTGTTTTTTTAAGATTGGCGTTTATTTTCTGAAAGAATACCTTGAAAGAATTTGATAATTGTGGGAGAGAATTAGCAATTGTTTGTAAAATACTCTTTTCTTTTTCGTTATATTCCGCGTCCACTATATGTTTTTTATTTGCTATTAATAATATAGCAACAACGTCAATTAATATATGTATACTTTGATTATCAAAGTCTTTATATTTACAATATTTTACATCTGAAATGAAAACAATTATTAATAAAAAATTGTAGCAAAGTAAAATGCAATATTTACCTTTAAGTTTACGATTATTACGTTCGTTTTCATTATTGGTGCTTTTTGATCTCTTCAAGCGTTTTTCTGTTTGTACTATTGGTGCAGGTAAATAGTCGGATTCAGTATTTAGAACCATTGAAATAGTTTTAATTATCTTTAGAGATGCATTCCAATTCAAAACACATTTTGAATGAAAACAAAGTTTTCTAATTGCAGCTATATTGTTTAAACCTAAATGCACTATCTCATTTGTTATTGCCATATTTTCTATATCATTTGAAGATATACGTAACCATACAAGTTTTATTAATCGTTGTAACATAGACGCGTCCTCTGTTGTCTGAAAGTTTGCATACATGTTATTTATGAATTATAATTATCGTATTTGTAAGTTGTATGATATTACACGATAAAATAAATATTTACCTCTATACGATCAAGAATGTACGTTAATGGTATGACATCCCAAAACGGAATATTGGCATCATTTTGTGCATGCCAAAGAAGTTCAACAAATGCATCCACAACGTTAATATCTACATCGTAAATGCTATTTGCAAACTTTGGTAAGTAATCTTTAAGTATCGTATGAGAATCACCATTTGCTAGTATCTTTCTTAGACCAAGGAACACTTCCACTCTTAATTCAGAATTACTATGAGTTGTCGTATAGTTTAATAAAGAGTTTATCCATTCTCGTATAACATTATTAGGAATAATGCTCCAATGTGCCTCCAGCAGTTTTAAAATACCCTGCAAATGTATGTTTTTAACGAATCAATAATGAAATATAATCTAGTTTTATGTGAGCATAAATGGACATATGGGTAGAAGAATGGAATCAAATTTCTTGTAAATTGGTAACATGAAGAATGGACCAAATTATAAAGTTAGATTTTTGATATGATTTTATAATAAATCCAATATATTTTAAAAATTACAAACTCACTTACATTTACAGTGATACTGCAAACTTGATAATTTGAATCTTTTAGAAGCTCATTAATCGCCTTATAATATTTTTGTAGACCCACAGAAATTTTATTTTTGTTAGGAGATGTATACTGTATAGGATGAGTCATGAAAAGAATTTCTGCTGCATTACATCTAATATAAGAACCAGGTGCCTAAAAAAATGGTTTCCATTAGTTGTCACATTTACTTATTTTAGTAATTAAAATTTATGTATGTATTTTATTTGTATACCTTCAAATGCTTTGAAAGTAATGGTTTACATTGATTACAAATCATTCTCTTTACTGCTTGGTTTTTATTGTCATGAAGAGCTGTAAGGAAGGTAAGCAAATTTTTGCCCAGCTTTCCTTTTCCTTTAGAATCTCTACGTATCCGAAAATAGTGAAAAATAATGTTTTGCACACAAGATTGAGCAATTACTTTCTTTGAATTCTCTGTGGCTTTTAACCATGCAGTTGCATACAAGTTTGCATATCCAATAATAAGATTAGGTGTAGCACTTTGTAACATTACTTTTACATTATTGTCAATGCCCTAATAGAAATAATAGCTTTAATGTGAACATTTGACTAATCCAAAATAGTTAACTATGTATGTATATATTTGATTTATACCAGTATGTATTGCTTTCCAAGCGTAAACAGATGCAGTAACAACATTTGGCCTTCTTCAAGTGACATTACAATTTTGTTTCTGGCAAGTGAAAGCAGAACTTGGATATCACCCACAGATTTTAATAACACAATTGCAGATTTCACTTCATACAAGCGTTTTACATGTTGCTAGAAAAAGAGAAATGTATAGCTCTGTTCTATTGAATTAAGTACCGTCATGATTTATAGTTACCAATGAGGATTCACAATTCTGGATGAGATGTTTCAGTGCATTTACTATGACTTTTTCTTTCCATACCATGTCTAACTTCCACCACATCTCCAAGAAATGTGATATTTCATCTTTTCCCTATAAATGATAATGTTCTAAATATTATAAACAGACTAGTTACAAAAGTTATACAAAGAAACCAACCTGAACATCCTTTATACTTGTTAATATAGTGGAATGTAATATCATTACACATTGAAGTAGAACATTGGGTATAAATGTTCTTTGTGAAATTGTTTCAAGTGCCATGGCAGTTATTGACCGTATTAATTTTACTGTCAGGGAATATTCCTACAATGGATATACGAGTTTTAACAATTGTTACAGGACACTCTGTACATATGTACATACATACTTTTACATATCTATTGTTACCACATGGTGTCTCCGTATATAGTTTCTGTGCCTCTAGCAATATGCCTTTCATATATCGCCATAATTCACAAAGTTCATCTTCTGATAATACAGTAATACATTTTATATTCTGTTTCTAAAAGGAGAAGTAAAAATACAGTTATTGCATGTGTATAGGAAAATCGGCTATTTTTTAAAATTGTGGTGTATACAAATTTTGAAGTATGTAGAAACATTGGTGAGAATGTGAGATAAACATATACATAATGCTTAAAACGATAACACAAGGGTTATCTGCAAAAATTATTGTTATCAATGAGAAGATAAGATATTTACCATATCTTAAAATAAATATTACTGTCGGTAAAACTATAAGTTCAATACTTATATGTATACACACCAGTTTTTCACATATATCACAGGCACTAGAGCTCTTTGTTTTTAGGATGCGAAACAGTACTTTGTCCCTTGCTAATCCACGCTGATGCAACATCTTTCTTCTTTTTACTGTGAAAGTTTATTATCAGTAAGTGTCTTACATTTTTTACTACAGAATATTAAAAGTAGTACCTTGCTACAAATTCTAAATGTAGTTTAAATTATACTAAAACTGATTGTAAAATATTGCAATACAACCAAGCGTTAAAACTGTACTGAACATATTCAACTATACAAAAATTTCGTGAGTACAAATCATGAATAAGAATAACGACTACATAATTGCATCTTTTAAAAGCATTTTTAATTAATCTTCCGTTAAAAATGTATGTCTAATCTTCTTAATGACATACGATATCATTACGAATAATCCGGAATTATAAAGAGACAAGTTTTATAAAGATTGTGAGACTAATGATAGTCTTCAATAATTAGAGATAACACATATTCACTTTGTATGTATTGTTAATTAACTAATTTTATCAGCATTAGGGACATGCGTAAATATTTACTATTCTTATGGCTGAGGTTTCAACAACAGTAAATATGAATAACTGACGTAAAATCTTTTTTGATTATTACATATTTTAAATGCACCTAAAAATATATAGGCGAAAATAACATACATTTCGTTTATTGTGGACAATGCTACCAAATACTATGGAATTTCTATGTCTACTACATTATTACATGGTGATCGCCATATTTAACATTATTAATACGCACAGACTATAGCTTCTCTACCCTCAGTCATCCTAGACTCGAACCCATAATGGTAACGTTGCTACCCTTCACAATGGCACAACAGTAAAAACAGGGTCTGGAAGAGCACCTAGTCATAATGTTTTTAGAGAAACATCAGGCCCGACTGGGTATAGTAAACGTAATATTATGGAAAGCGAAGTTAGGACGGCATTTTCTGTGATAATCGATAAGAATACAATCGAATTTATAAGAAAGCGCACAGAAACAGAGGCATTCAGAGTGTTGGGATATAAATGGGAACTGTCTACTGCAAAGTTATATGCAATTTTTGCAATTCTGTATGCACGCGGCGCAGACCGGTCATTTGACCGGCCGCGGTAGGAATAGGTATACGTGAAGTGTCGGTAGGAATAGTGTTAAGACACCCTACATAGCAACATTGAATTTCATATATTATGTAAACTTTTTTTTAAGTATTTCCTTTAAAGTTTATTTGTGAAGGGTATCAACGTTACCATTATCGGTTCGAATCTAGGATGACAGGGTGTAGAAGTTATAGTCTGTGCGTATTAATAATGTTACCATTGTGAAGGGTAGCAACGTTACCATTATGGGTTTGAGTCTAGGATGACTGAGTGTAGAGAAGCTATAGTCTGTGCGTATTAATAATGTTGCCATTGTGAAGAGTAGCAACGTTACCATTATGGGTTCGAGTCTAGGATGACTGAGGGTAGAGAAGCTATAGTCTGTGCGTATTAACAATGTTACCGTCGTGAAGAGTAGCAACGTTACCATTTTGGGTTCGAGTCTAGGATGACCGAGGGTATAGAAGCTATAGTCTGTGCGTATTAATAATGTTGCCATTGTGAAGGGTTACAACGTTACCATTTTGGGTTCGAGTCTAGGATGACCGAGGGTATAGAAGTAATTTATAATCCATAATTTTTGAGCTATTAAAACGATCCGGGGCGTTTTGGACGCGGAATCCGAAGCCGAATAAGACAGTGAAAGAATCAGATCAATATCTCAAAAATTGTGAAAATGCCGAGAAAATTACGAAAATCGCGAAAATTACGGAAACCAGTATGTTTCACATTATCGGAAAAGATTTGAATTATTGATACAAAGGTCAATTATTAATACGCATAAACTATAACGTCTATATCGTATTCTTACTAATAACCAATGGTCATCCTAGACTCGCACCCAAAGTGGTAACGTTGGGAGTGACACTAAAATGGTAAGGGGCTCTACAGCCCGCAACACCGACGACACTGAAAATGATGCGGCTGCAAAAGGTCTATTCCATACCTCGTCTATGCTATAATATAGACAAACTCGAGACAATGTCTCTCTCAATGTATCTCTTGATAATCAAGCAATGAAAGTAAAAAAAGACAAAAAGGAATATCTATACTACTTGTAGCCAATTTGCTCGATACCATTTGCATCGAAGCGACACATTTCAATATAAAACGCGGCTATCGGTCATCGGATTTCCAAAAAATATTAATAAATCTCTTTATCGATCGATGCAAACGATATCGATCCAGGTCTCACCACGTGGAGGTTGCTACTTATGGAGACCCACCCTATCCACGGCACCCATCCTCCCTCCATTAACGAAACGAGATCAAAATCTTCATTCTCAGATGGAAAATGAAAATATCACGCGAACGCGAACGCGAAACTAAAAGTGCCGTGATACCAAAGACACGTCTGTCAATGGGACCACGACGATAAATATCGAAACGTTTCAATATTTCTATAACTAACCCCACCACCATCACACGCCAACTCCTCGCGGTAAAAAAAAAAAAACACCAAAACACCATAAACCCAAAAAAAAGAAAAAAAAAGAAAAATGACTCTAAATGTCGACTCAACGAGAAAAGCAACTCGGTAAATGTATACTAACGCGGGTGACTCTAAACGTTCACCATAGCTCGACGACAAAACAATTTAGACACTTACACGGTGGCTCGTGCCACGGTCTCGAGAAGTACCCACGAACCGTGACTTCCGGCCGAACCATGGTTAATCGATACGAAGGGATAAAGCGTATGGTCGATTTACAGGAAAGGGCCTACGCGAAAGATCCGAACCAGGGACAAATCGAAGATGATCTATATCCGAGGATATAGATCATCCAGTCGAACTGTACACGGGTTAAGCCATATCAGGCTAATCGGTCCGGCCGCCACCGATAAGCCTGATACGTCCCATACCCCGCCAAATAGCAGTCCACCCGTGTACAGGTCCCCAGAACGAACTCGGGCTCACCTTTCCAGACGACCATAGGCCACCCAAAGTACCGACGGAACCATGGAACGACAGAAAGCCACGCTCCGTGAATATATCGCGAGATCGCGACTTAACCGAGTAGCCGTGAGGCTTACAAGGCCGACAACACCGTTTATCGTGTTGTTTTGCCACAGGGATATGATAAACGTGACAAATGACGAACAACTGACTCTACTATAACAAATGTACTATAACTCTACTATAACAAATGACTCTACTAGAATAAGTGAAAGTTAAAATTAAATAAGTGAGAGTAAAAAAAAATTGAAGCTAATAAACTGATACTAAAAATTGAATGTAAAAATAAGTGAAAATTATTGAAAATGTAAGTTGAAATTAAAAATGAATCTAATATCGCGGTACGAACAAACAAGTCGCGTTTTCTCGATGGTCGACGGCAAACGGATTGGAATTGACGTGTGATATCCCCTTAAATTAACGTTTTGACACTATAGTGGCCAAAACGTCCCTTTTAGTCGCCTCGTACGACAGGCAGGGAATACCGTGGGTGTATTCTGTCCCCCACCCACAGGGGAATGTATTTCATATTATCTAATTATTCAGAACATTGCGAATCAGGAAACTAATGTGTGTGATAACATTAGAATGCAGATAAACGACAACGCGACGAGAAAATAACTTTAATATTTCACTCCATATAACTCGCAAGTGGCTACAGTGGACGAAATTTGCATAGGGACACCATCATTTCCTGGAATAAATTCATTTATTCTGTAAATTTCTAGTAGCTATTGGTCGTAGACCTTACTAGCATGACATTGAATATAGTACGACGCGATAATATAAACATACCCTCTAGTTTCAGTAATGGTAACCAGAAACACAATAATATTTGCCAAGGTAAGTACGAAATTTGTATAAGGAGGATAGTAGTACTCTTGCAGTAATCAAGACAGAAACATCGTGTACAGCTTAGAAAAAGTAAGTATTGGGAAAGTAATACTCTAATAGTCTAAAGTGTAATACTCTATTTTATAAATAATTCAATACAGCTTATCTTCTATTAGAATGCCACGAGGAAAAATTCTAAGTACAGAAGAGCGAATACAAATACAAGCGTATCGAGATTCCGGATTATCTCTGCGACAGATCTCGAATAAGATCAATAGATCAGTAAATGTTATTCTTAATTTCGTGAAATTGGGAGAAAATTATGGTAAGAACCACGCAGGCGGCAACAGTAAACTTCAGCGGCGCGATCATTCACGCATTTTCAGAGAATTAAAAGCTGAAAACAAAAGTGCTAGACAAGTTACGGAAGCTCTACAATTGCCAGTGACTGTACGACGTGTGCCGCAAATATTGTAAAAAGATCAGCGGTTGAAGTGGACCAAAGAATCAAAAAAACCACCTCTTACTAAGGACCACAAAAGAGCAAGATTAGATTTTGCTCAAAATCATATGACCTGGGATGAGCAATGAAAAAATGTTATTTTTTCTGACGAGAAAAAATTTAATTTGGATGGTCCTGATGGTTTAAAACACTATTGACACGATTTACGCACAGAAAAAGCAGTGGCAAGTACTTGGTTCCTTTTATTAAAAAATTAGTGTCCCTATACAAATTTCGTCCACTGTATATGGCAAATTCTCTAAATTAACGCAACACTAAAAACTTATACTAACTACTTAATTTAATTCTACTCTGAAAGAAAAGTTTATTAAATGGGTGGAAAGACCGACTTGTCACGCGAGATTAACATCGATCAGTATGGAAAAGTTACGCGCGAATTTAAATGATTTTTCGCAACACTATTTGTTCGCAATTTCCACGAATTTTGTCGGAAAGAAATGTAAATTTCATCTGAATAGAGTTCGCGTTACGCGCGCGAAAAATAATGTTTTACTATTCTATAATCGCGTTGACTGATCGAACTGTAATCAAAGATCAACAGACAAACAAGATCAAAGTTACTCGTAGTCGAAATGAAAATTTTTGCACAACGTCTTACGACATTGTACAAAATAACACACTTTAATAAAAAATACAATTTATAAATATAATCATGGCAATATTCCCTCTAACAAATGCTTGTTTCAATTATCGTTTTAAATGGCATCGTACTAAGTCGGCGATGTACGATGCAATTCGCGAGTCACTTGGCTGCTTTACATTTTTCGATGATTTTACGTTAGAAAATAAAAATCGCGTATGTCCCGGTGACATTTCTTTCGGATATTTAATTTAAATATATAAATGATATAATGTAAAAAGAACGCGGGTCTCTTTGAGACGGATTCGTGAATTTAATTAAAAGAAAATTATATAATACTATGTTTCTAGGACGAAAATAAAAAGTGTGTCTCAGTTGAGACACTTTCGATTAATCTATTTCAAATTATCAATAAATTTCGCGAAGCTAAATCTACGCCAGATCAATATATAATAGTTGTACTTTTCGAAAACTTAATTTTTCGCAAAAATCTGAAGGGGGTAGGTCAGGATTTTTCGCGATTTTCGTAATTCGCTTGCCATTTCCACAATTCTTTAGATATCAACATGATTCTTTCACTGGCTTATTCCGCTTCGGATTCCGCGTCCAAAACGCCCCGGATCGTTTTAATAGCTCAAAAATTACGGAAATGGCAAGCGATTTACGAAAATCGCAAAAAATCCTGACCTACCCCCTTCAGATTTTTGCGAAAAATGAAATTTTCGAAAGGTACAACTATTATATATTGATCTGGCGTAGAATTTCCTAACTAAAACAATGGTACAAGTTTCAGATCGCTATCTCTAAAATTGAGCGAATGCCAAACGAAAAACTGGTTGAATTTCGCTATTTTCTGACTGCAGTAAAAGCAGACACGAGATATACATACATATAATATTCGTAGCCAATTTGCTCGATACCATTTGCATCGAAGCGACACATTTCAATACAAACAGCTATCGTTCATCGGATTTCCAAAAAAAAAAATCTTAATAAATCTAATTATCGATCGATGCAAATGATATCGATCCAGGTCTCACCACGTGGAGGTTGCTACTTATGGAGACCCACCCTATCCACGGCACCCATCCTCCCTCCATTAACGAAACGAGATCAAAATTTTCATTCTCAGATGGAAAATGAAAATATCACGCGAACGCGAACGCGAAACTAAAAGTGCCGTGATACCAAAGACACGTCTGTCAATGGGACCACGATGATAAATATCGAAACGTTTCAATATTTCTATAACTAACCCCACCACCATCACACGCCAACTCCTCGCGGTAAAAAAAAAAAAAAAACACCAAAACACCTTAAACCCAAAAAAAAAGAAAAAAAAAGAAAAATGACTCTAAATGTCGACTCAACGAGAAAAGCAACTCGGTAAATGTATACTAACGCGGGTGACTCTAAACGTTCACCATAGCTCGACGACAAAACAATTTAGACACTTACACGGTGGCTCGTGCCACGGTCTCGAGAAGTACCCACGAACCGTGACTTCCGGCCGAACCATGGTTAATCGATACGAAGGGATAAAGCGTATGGTCGATTTACAGGAAAGGGCCTACGCGAAAGATCCGAACCAGGGACAAATCGAAGATGATCTATATCCGAGGATATAGATCATCCAGTCGAACTGTACACGGGTTAAGCCATATCAGGCTAATCGGTCCGGCCGCCACCGATAAGCCTGATACGTCCCATACCCCGCCAAATAGCAGTCCACCCGTGTACAGGTCCCCAGAACGAACTCGGGCTCACCTTTCCAGACGACCATAGGCCACCCAAAGTACCGACGGAACCATGGAACGACAGAAAGCCACGCTCCGTGAATATATCGCGAGATCGCGACTTAACCGAGTAGCCGTGAGGCTTACAAGGCCGACAACACCGTTTATCGTGTTGTTTTGCCGCAGGGATATGATAAACGTGACAAATGACGAACAACTGACTCTACTATAACAACTGACTCTACTATAACAACTGACTCTACTATAACAAATGACTCTACTATAACAAATGACTCTACTAGAATAAGTGAAAGTTAAAATTAAATAAGTGAGAGTAAAAAAAAATTGAAGCTAATAAACTGATACTAAAAATTGAATGTAAAAATAAGTGAAAATTATTGAAAATGTAAGTTGAAATTAAAAATGAATCTAATATCGCGGTACGAACAAACAAGTCGCGTTTTCTCGATGGTCGACGGCAAACGGATTGGAATTGACGTGTGATATCCCCTTAAATTAACGTTTTGACACTATAGTGGCCAAAACGTCCCTTTTAGTCGCCTCGTACGACAGGCAGAGAATACCGTGGGTGTATTCTGTCCCCCACCCACAGGGGAATGTATTTCATATTTTCTAATTATTCAGAACATTGCGAATCATCATCCGCAGCCGAATAAGACGGTGAAAGAATCAGATCAATATCTCAAAAATTGTGAAAATGCCGAGAAAATTACGAAAATCGCGAAAATTACGGAAACCAGAAATAGAAATACGATTAAAATAAATTAAATAAATTTCAAGTTTCAAATATTCTCTTTTATTTCAGTATTATTTCATTAGAAATCATACCAAAGATGATAATATAGTATGTCTACTTGAGTAGCATTGTATACGTATAGAATGTATGCAGAAGACGCGTGAACAGTATGATATAATATAGAATATTAATGTAATAGGCAAAGGAATATAATTCCAAAGGTATCTAATACCTAGGAGAGCAGTGGGAACTTGTTTGGAACACGTCTTGACACTACAACGGCTTATCGGAGACTGATGGGTCTCGATGTACTTGACAAAGTCACACCGTGTAAACGCAGGTATGCCACGGTCACGCTTGATAACACAGGTTCGAACATACTCAGCGCGGATTTTATTTAATTTATAATAATATAATATGTAACAGATTACGAAACTGGAACCGGTCTTCGTAGAACCGTAATTATTTTATGTTTTTAACTAACAATTAATAAATTATTACGAGCTTCGTAGAACGGTAATTATTTCAGGTTTCGTGACTAATAATTAACAATTTATCAAAAGTTTCCATAAAGATAGAAGAATTTATTTCTACAATCACGCACAATTCCGAACGAAAAATTATTATAATGAATATCAAAGATCGCAACAATACGACAAGTGTAAAGTGTAAAAAGTGTAAAGCCAAAATCAATGACTGTTATCTGTTACTGATCGATCACGGAAACATATTAGCAATAGTTATTTATATAAATAAATTAGACAGGCCTACCCTTCGGATTGAAAATGCGGAAAGTACGTGTAATGCAGATAAATGCATGAAAAATAATATCTGCTTCTACAAACATACAAGTGTATCGTGCTCTGAAGTCGTCGTTCCTCCAGCAAAAGAGAAAACAAAATGACGAATATCTTGCCTCAGAGAGAATGCGTGTTCAATAATAAGGAAGAAAATAAATTGAATATGTGACGCGCGTTCTACATTACACACACGATTGTACGACTATAAAAAAAAAAAGAAAAACCAAAGGACAAGATTTAATCGCGTAATAAAACTCCTTAACGATTGTATATGCGGTTTTACGATCATGTATATGTAATGAGAACGTGCTCTTATTAACCGAGAATAAAATTGATTGACAAGTTAGATAAGGAAAACAGCGCTTTCGCGGTTCAGGTAATTTTTATAACTAGTAAAAACGATGGAAAAGAAGAATTATTTTCATGAAAAGTAGATAAATATGTACTCTAATAATAATAATAATAATACTAATAATAATAATAATCTATAATTTAATGCATCGGAATTGCGATATGTTTTCCTAAGATAGCAATAATACTACCGCAGTGTTTGTTATGGGGAAAGCAAATTGTATATCACCATCCATATTGAATTGTTATTTTTTATTTTAGACAAACTTTCCTCGCGGCGAACCGCGATGGCGCTGGAATAAATGTTGCATGAAATGAATATTAAGGGAATCTGTATAAAGCCGTCGTTACACAGAAAGATCGCAGATCTTTTGAGAGCCTTCGAAAGGTCTGCCACGATGTGAAAAAAAAACTCTGCGCACGATATGTCAGACGTATGCAGTGAGAAACCATTTACTTAACATACTGAGAATGTTAATTCAGACTTTCTTCTAAAAAAAAAATAATGTACGAGAAAAAAATACGCGTCTCGGTAATAAAACTAAATATTTCCTTTTATAAAACGTTGTAGCATTTTAATACACGCTGAACGTGAACGTCTTTACTTTATAAGTAGATGTAGATTAAAATAAGCAAGTGCCTACGTTATTTCTAACGTATTTTTGTCCTTTTTGTATTATACATTCCACTCGGGAAAAAAAAGAAAAGAAACGATAAGCATCATTCACAATTCTCTTCTCTCTCAAAATTTCGTTCGAAACAATAGTAATCGATGAGGTATACAATTAAAACATATATATATTTATGCGTGTAACTTACAGGGTAAAAGAATTCTTACTGTATCCGTCTCGTGCGCGAATTATACAAATGCTTACCAAAAAAATGTAACTGATGAAACCGAAGAACAAGTGAATTTCGTAAAATGAAAGAATACAACAACAACAAAAAATGCACAAAAAACGAGCTGTACCTTCCTTTCGCGCAGAAAGAGACCTATTTAACCGAAAGTCTTCACGGAACACAGGAAACACACGAGAAAATATATGTATATTATATACATTAATTCCTAGTATACCTTACAGTTATGCGGATGTTGCATTATCTGTTTGTTTGTTCTATACAGGTCCAAATGTATTATTGTATCCGATGGAGTATTATATATCGAAATATATATATATATATAATATATATTACATATATATATATATATATATATATATATTACACCGAAATTCATCCCTTTCCACGTTATTAATACTAATCTACCAGGGGCTGTAGCTGATTAACAGTGCCACTTGTTAGTGAGCTGTTTTCTGGGTCAAGTATGTACGACGCTAATAAGGTAAAAACTTTCTCACAGTGTCTTGGCCGCTATTAAAACAGTCACACACGCGTCTTTGTGGTATGGAAATTTGCAAAAATTCGGAATCAGTAGTGTAAACATTGAAATGAAAATCCAGTAAATTTTTACCTATTTCTATAACTTAGTAATAACCTGAGGTCTTATTAAGTATTCAATACAATTTGGGTTCAATGTGTTTTATAAAAGAATAGAGTGAGATTGCTATAAAATTACACAAACGCTATGCAGAAAAAACAATCCTTGTTCCTTCTTTTACGCGTAATTTCACGAAAGTTACATACGGTGAATACGCTTTAAAAGCGATTAAATGTCGCTGTCGGAAGTTTGCTCTTTACACAGGTTTCCACGGTAATTACGCCAGTAATTAATTTCATTTGTACAAAACTCAACCAGGTTTTGGATCCTATGTAACAGAATACAAGTGAAGCGTGAAATTTAAATTTCTAATGAACGAAGATAGATTAATAGTGTTCGAACTTTCGTAGTCTCAAGTTTCCTTTTCGTCGCATTCGCGAGATTCCAAATGCTCGCGGATTTTTTTTAGAGTTGCAAAACGTGTACTCGTGTAACGAGCTGAATCTACTTAGACTTTAAGATCTGCTTGAAAATAATCGAGCACGATTAACTAAACATTAATATGACATTACAAACGAAACATAAAAGAATATAATTAATTCCATTGCTGCTAGGTTTCTACAAATATAAATAATAAAATACAACAAAATGCAGGAGTATTTTCTTGATTTATATGCAGACTATTTAAACTATTCTACTACTCTGTTTAATGGAAACTAATCTATTCAATAACACTATGTGTGTTTGAAGATAGAGACGGTCACCAGTGGTCACCAAAAACCGCGTATCGTTCGTTCCGAGTGGTACCTGTCGATTCGTTAGTGGTGACAAAGGAATTACGAAAATCGCGAAAAATCGTCAAATTTAAGCAGTTTTTCGTTCAGCATTCGCTCAATTTTTGAGGTAGCGACCTGAGACTGGTACCATTGTTTTAGTTAGGAAATTCTACGCCAGATCAACCTATAATAGTTGTACTTTTCGAAAATATCATTTTTCGCAAAAATCTGAAGGGGGTAGGTCAGGATTTTTTGCGATTTTCGTAAATCGCCTGCCATTTCCGTAATTTTTGAGCTATTAAAATGATCCAGGGCGTTTTGGATGCGGAATCCGAAGCCGAATTAATCAGTGAAAGAATCATCTTGATATCTAAAAAATTGTGGAAATGGCGAGAGCATTACGAAAATCACAAAAAATCCTGACCTACCCCCTTCAGATTTTGGCGAAAAATGAAATTTTCGAAAAGTACAACTATTATAGGTTGATCTGGTGTAGAATTTCCTAACTAAATCAGTGGTACAAGTTTCAGATCGCTATCTCAAAAATTGAGCAAATGGCAATCAAAAAACTGGTTGAATTTAGGTTTTTTCTGACTGTAGTAAAAGCAAACACGAGATATACATACATATACTACTCGTAGCCAATTTGCTCGATACCATTTGCATCGAAGCGATACATTTCAATATAAACGACTATGGGTCATTGGACTTACAAAAAAATATTGATAAATTTCATTATAGATCGATGCAAATAATATCGATCCAGGTCTCACCACGTGGAGGTTGCTACTAATGGAGACCCACCCTATCCACGGCACCCATCCTCCCTCCATTAACGAAACGGGATCAAAATCTTCATTCTCAGATGGAAAATGAAAATATAACGCGAACGCGACGCGAAGCTAAGTATAAACCCCCAAAAAAAAGAAAAAAAAAGGAAATGAATCTAAATGTCGACTCAACGAGAAAAGCAACTCGGTAAATGTATACTAACGCGGGTGACTCTAAACGTTCACCATAGCTCGACGCCAAAACAATTTACACACTTACACGGTGGCTCGTGCCACGGGCTCGAGAAGTACCCACGAACCGGGACTCCCGGCCGAACCATGGTCTGTCGGTAGTCTGGGATTGACTTTGGGGTCGATTTACAAGAAAGAGCCTATCCGGACCAAAGGACGAATCGATGTGAAATATACCCGAAACCATAGATCACGAACTGTACACGGGTTAAGCCATATCAGGCTAATCGGTCCGGCCGCCACCGATAAGCCTGATACGTCCCATACCCCGCCGAATAGCAGTCCACCCGTGTACAGGTCCCCAGAGCAGACTCGGGCCCTTTCCCAACGACCTTAGGCCCCCCATCGTACCGACAGTATGGAAGGACCGAAAGCCGCGCTCCGTGAATATCGCGAGATCGCGGCTTAACCGAGTAGCCGTGAGGCTACAAGGCCGACTACACCGTTTCTCGTGTTGCTTTGACGCAGGGATATGACGAACGTAGCAAACAACGAGCAAGTGACTCTACTAGAACAAGTGACTCTACTAAAACAAATGACTTTACTAGAACAAGTGAAAGTTAAAATTAAAAAGTGAGAGTAAAAACACTGAAGCTAAGAAACTGATACTAAAAATTGAGTGTAAAAATAGATGATAAGTATTGAAAATGAAAGTTAAAGTTAAAAATGAATCTAATATCGCGGTACGAACAAACAAGTCGCGTTTTCTCGATGGTCGACGGCAAACGGATTGGAATTGACGCGTGATATCCCCTTAAATTAACGTTTTGGCCACTATAGTATAGTATAGTATAGTATAGTATAGTGGCCAAAACGTCCCTTTTAGTCGCCTCGTACGACAGGCAGGGAATACCGTGGGTGTATTCTGTCCCCCACCCACAGGGGAATGTATTTCATATTTTCTAATTATTCAGAATACTGCGAATCAGGAAGATCATGTGTGAGATAACACAGAATACAGATAAATGAAAACGCGACGCGAAAAGAACTTTAATATTTCACTCAATTTAACACGCAAGTGGCTAAATGGCGAATTCTCTAAGTCTACGCAACACTAAAAACTTATACCACTTAATTTAATTCTACTCTGAAAGAAAAGTTTATTAAATGGGTGGAAAACACCGACTTGTCACGCGAGATTAACATCGATCAGTATGGAAAAGTTACGCGCGAGTTTAAATGATTTTTCGCAACACTAATTTGTTCGCAATTTCCATGAATTTTGTCGGAAGGAAATGTATGTTTCATTTGAAAAAAGTACGCGTTACGCGCGCGAAAAATAATGTTTTGCTATTTCATAATCGCGTTGACTGATAGCATTGTAATACGCGAAATTGAAAAACGATTCTAAACGCGGAATGATCTTGAAAAGATCAAAGTTATTCGTAGTCGTAATGAAAATGTTGCACAAGGTCTTACGACATTGTACAAAATAACAGATTTTAATAGAAAATACAATTTATAAATGTAATCATGGCAATATTCCTTCTAACAAATGCTTGTTTCAATTTTTCCTCTTCTTCTTTTTCTTTATAGTCGCATCAACGTCTAGGGTTATTAGCGACTGTGTTCGAATGTTAGATTTCACCTATTAATTTGATGCATGCTAGGAAATTTATTATATTCTTCAGTTTCTTAGGGTCGGTTAAGGCACTTTTTAGGTCACTTGGAATGTTATGATCAGATCTCGATCTATTGTACCTGCTGCAGTCTATAATTATATGTTCTATTGTTATCGGTACTTGACATGAAGGGCATATCCTATTATTACCGACGCGTTCAAATTTCAGAGGATTTGCAGCACCTCCTTGACGAAGGAACAATGAGAATTGGGTTAAGGCCCGTACATCGGTGCGTTGGACATTAATGCACCTATGAAAATATTACATTTTTGTATTTTTATTCACGAAGGTTTTATTAACATATTCGTGACGTTCTTCTGGTTAAAATGATACCAAACACTATAACATTTATATAACATTACCTGTCTTTTTACATACTTTTATGAATTATAAATAATGCAAATTTTGTTACATTTGATATCATATTAAAAAGAAACAGCTCACCAACGTGTTAACTGTTGACGTAGACTGTATTATGTTTCACATTATCGGAAAAGATTTGAATTATTGATACAAAGGTCAATTATTAATACGCATAAACTATAACGTCTATATCGTATTCTTACTAATAACCAATGGTCATCCTAGACTCGCACCCAAAGTGGTAACGTTGGGAGTGACACTAAAATGGTAAGGGGCTCTACAGCCCGCAACACCGACGACACTGAAAATGATGCGGCTGCAAAAGGTCTATTCCATACCTCGTCTATGCTATAATATAGACAAACTCGAGACAATGTCTCTCTCAATGTATCTCTTGATAATCAAGCAATGAAAGTAAAAAAAGACAAAAAGGAATATCTATACTACTTGTAGCCAATTTGCTCGATACCATTTGCATCGAAGCGACACATTTCAATATAAAACGCGGCTATCGGTCATCGCATTTCCAAAAAATATTAATAAATCTCTTTATCGATCGATGCAAACGATATCGATCCAGGTCTCACCACGTGGAGGTTGCTACTTATGGAGACCCACCCTATCCACGGCACCCATCCTCCCTCCATTAACGAAACGAGATCAAAATCTTCATTCTCAGATGGAAAATGAAAATATCACGCGAACGCGAACGCGAAACTAAAAGTGCCGTGATACCAAAGACACGTCTGTCAATGGGACCACGACGATAAATATCGAAACGTTTCAATATTTCTATAACTAACCCCACCACCATCACACGCCAACTCCTCGCGGTAAAAAAAAAAAAACACCAAAACACCATAAACCCAAAAAAAAGAAAAAAAAAGAAAAATGACTCTAAATGTCGACTCAACGAGAAAAGCAACTCGGTAAATGTATACTAACGCGGGTGACTCTAAACGTTCACCATAGCTCGACGACAAAACAATTTAGACACTTACACGGTGGCTCGTGCCACGGTCTCGAGAAGTACCCACGAACCGTGACTTCCGGCCGAACCATGGTTAATCGATACGAAGGGATAAAGCGTATGGTCGATTTACAGGAAAGGGCCTACGCGAAAGATCCGAACCAGGGACAAATCGAAGATGATCTATATCCGAGGATATAGATCATCCAGTCGAACTGTACACGGGTTAAGCCATATCAGGCTAATCGGTCCGGCCGCCACCGATAAGCCTGATACGTCCCATACCCCGCCAAATAGCAGTCCACCCGTGTACAGGTCCCCAGAACGAACTCGGGCTCACCTTTCCAGACGACCATAGGCCACCCAAAGTACCGACGGAACCATGGAACGACAGAAAGCCACGCTCCGTGAATATATCGCGAGATCGCGACTTAACCGAGTAGCCGTGAGGCTTACAAGGCCGACAACACCGTTTATCGTGTTGTTTTGCCGCAGGGATATGACGAACGTGACAAATAACGAACAATTGACTCTACTAAAACAAGTGACTCTACTAAAACAAATGACTCTACTAAAACAAATGAAAGTTAAAATTAAAAAGTGAGAGTAAAAAAACTGAAGCTAAGAAACTGATACTAAAATTGAGTGTAAAAATAGGTGATAAGTATTGAAAATGAATGTTAAAGTTAAAAATGAATCTAATATCGCGGTACGAACAAACAAGTCGCGTTTTCTCGATGGTCGACGGCAAACGGATTGGAATTGACGCGTGATATCCCCTTAAATTAACGTTTTGACACTATAGTGGCCAAAACGTCCCTTTTAGTCGCCTCGTACGACAGGCAGGGAATACCGTGGGTGTATTCTGTCCCCCACCCACAGGGGAATGTATTTCATATTATCTAATTATTCAGAACATTGCGAATCAGGAAACTAATGTGTGTGATAACATTAGAATGCAGATAAACGACAACGCGACGAGAAAATAACTTTAATATTTCACTCCATATAACTCGCAAGTGGCTATATGGTAAATTCTCTAAATTAACGCAACACTAAAAACTTATACTAACTACTTAATTTAATTCTACTCTGAAAGAAAAGTTTATTAAATGGGTGGAAAGACCGACTTGTCACGCGAGATTAACATCGATCAGTATGGAAAAGTTACGCGCGAATTTAAATGATTTTTCGCAACACTATGTGTTCGCAATTTCCACGAATTTTGTCGGAGAGAAATGTAAATTTCATCTGAATAGAGTTCGCGTTACGCGCGCGAAAAATAATGTTTTACTATTCTATAATCGCGTTGACTGATCGAACTGTAATACGCGAGAACGAAAAACAATTGTAAACGCGGAATGATCTTGAGGAGATCAAAGTTACTCGTAGTCGAAATGAAAATTTTTGCACAACGTCTTACGACATTGTACAAAATAACACATTTTAATAAAAAATACGATTTATAAATGTAATCATGGCAATATTCCCTCTAACAAATGCTTGTTTCAATTATCGTTTTAAATGGCATCGTACTAAGTCGGCGATGTACGATGCAATTCGCGAGTCACTTGGCTGCTTTACATTTTTCGATGATTTTACGTTAGAAAATAAAAATCGCGTATGTCCCGGTGACATTTCTTTCGGATATTTAATTTAAATATATAAATGATATAATGTAAAAAGAACGCGGGTCTCTTTGAGACGGATTCGTGAATTTAATTAAAAGAAAATTGTATAATACTATGTTTTTAGGATGAAAATAAAAAGTGTGTCTCAGTTGAGACACTTTCGATTAATCTATTTCAAATTATCAATAAATTTCGCGAAGCTAAAGTGCAGCCAGAGGTGACAAAAAATAACGACCGGCGCGGATGGCAAGTGTGCAAATTTCTTTTATCTGCACACTGTATCGTACTCTACCCCTCTGCTTATTTCAAAAATTCAATCTCTCAAATTTATAATAATCAAAAATTGGACTCTAGCAGTGACAATTCTTAAAAAGGAACTCTCAAAATAACTTAGTTTGAAAAGAATTTAATATCAAATTGCAATAAAACTTCTATTATCAAAACTTGTGAACGTAATTGAATAAGAAAAATGACTCGAAAACTTTAATGCAAAATTCTCTTACTTAAAACTTGTTAAAATAATTTAATAAGAAAAGTGACTCGAAAACTTTAATGCAGACCGGGGCAGAGTCTTCACGGGGAGCTCTCCTCGACCCGTGGAACTAACTACTTCTAACTACTTCATTCTATCACACTCTACCCCTCTGCTTTTTTTTCAAAAATCTAATATCTCAAATTTATAATAATCAAAAACTGGACTCTAACTCTTTAACAATAATGAACATAAATAATAACTGAGTTTGAAAGGAAATTTAATATCAAATCGTAATCAAGATTCTATTATCAAAACTTGTGAAAATAATTCAGTAAGAAAAATGACTCGAAAACTTTAATGCAAAACTCTATTACTTGACACTTATGAAAATAATTTAATAAGAAAAATGACTCGAAAACTTTAATGCAGATCGGGGCAGAGTCTTCATGGGGAGCTCACCTCGACCCATGGTACTAACTACTTCAAATTACTACAACTATAATTACTCTACAACTACTACGAGCATAGTGACTTAGTAGTAACGGAATGACCATCCATTCTGGAATTGAACACTCCAAAATGGATAGCCATTAGTTGCTGCCCTCTTCTAGACAGTTTGTCGGGCCTCTTCGGCATATAGCCTCTTCGGCGTAAAGCCTCTTCTTGCTTCAGGCCGGAGCCCAACCTGTATTCTGCAAGAACATTCGGAACCATAATATGGTATAACCCTATCACGCGCCTAACCAGACAAGAGAATGCGGCTAACACGTGTGGACCAGTTAACAGCTTATTCTCAGAAGAATGACAACTGCAGTCCGTGCAAACGGTTAGCCGCTAAGGACGAATGTTCAAGCAGAATTTACTTATTATTAAAAAAGAAAAGATTATTAGCCTGACTTTCAGGTACAGGATACCACTGGTTGCCTACAGTCGAAACAGTGGTACCTGCCCTGCCCTTCCTACTTAAAATTAAAGCACACACATTCCAGAGAATAAATTACCTGCCTACCTATTACCTATATTTAAAAAATGGCAAAAATCTCTCGCACACCAACACACTCTCTCCACGATTCTCAATCAAAGTCGGTGTTTCCCCCTACGGGAGACGTCCCGGGACGTCTCCAACACCGACTCAAAACCCCACACATACATTCAGGTACGTACCTTGTTTGCTGAAATCGACTCACAAGGCCAGCGATTATTGCGATTTATTTAGAATTTATTGAAATGAATTTAATGAAAACTAATATTTGTAAAATATGAAAATGAAAGACTTGTATTTAATTCTTCGATGGAAAAATTATTATGTTCAATGATAATGCTTTTGCATTTTGACTCTAATTAAAAAGAAAATGAATTTAATAATCTGAGGTTCGAAATATAATCGAACTTAAATTGAAAATGTAAAATCGTAAAAATATTCAAGTTGAATTTAATCGCGAATTTGCAATAAAAACGATTGTTCTAAACCGACGCACAGTCCACGAAATATTTAATAAATATATCACACACACACACACTCACACGTGTGGACCGTACGTCGTGCACAATCGCTAACGCTTGTGAGCCGCCACATGTTTATAATAATTAAAACTATAAACCACGTTCACGGCCATCACCCATTCGTGTAGCACCTGGGCACACGAATGAGTTCAAGCAAAATAAAGACATGAACGTGGCAATTATAAACTAAGTCTTGATGTGTGCTGAAAATCCTGAGCTAGAATATGATTATCAAACTAGATCTTCTAACGGGCTAATCGTTCGTTTAATTCTCTTTATAAAAATTACTTGAAAATTTACTTTATCAAATGACTCGAATAAAACTTTGATTTGAAAATAGGAAAAATGTTAAATTTATGTAATGAAAAATGTAAAAACTTTAAATATAAATATATATTGAAAACTTTTGAAAATTAAAATATTGGAAAAATATATATGAAAGCTTGAATTGAAACCCTTGGTTGATTCCTTATTCAAAGTAGGTATTCGAAACAGTGGCAAATGTGTTCAAAATAATACTTTGAAACCAGAATCGACCATTCGCGAATTGGTCTTCTTGGGCATTTAAAAGACATCAATTAAGATTGATAGAATATTCAAAGTTATTGAAAATCTAATTATGAAAAGTATCAAAATTCAAACTGAATTTAATTCCTATGAACTACGTACGACTCGATTTGAAACTCGAAAAAATTAAATATACTCTACTCGCGTTTGCTTTAAAATACATCTCGATTATGCGGAACTAATTTTCGCGGTCGCGAATGTAATGAAATGATGTTCGACGGTAGCAAACTTCTAATTTAATTACGATAAACAAAACGCGTGAAACTAAGCCACAAGAAGACCCCTGCCTGAGCTAATTAAATATTCACATGTAAAAATTGGGTGTTACTACCCACGAGTGTCAAGTATAAAATACTTTACACTCGCGGTCACTATGCTCGCTAACAAATAATAAATACAACCGATCACTCGTGCCGCTTCGGACCTTTGCGTCCTACGACATGATTGAGTGATCGGAGGAACCATAAATTTTTTGACTCACCGGTCGTAGATTTCTTCTGCGCCTTCCATTTTAGAGATGATACTACGACCGGTACATCTGCAACATAACAAGAAGAGATTCTTTATAGTACAACTGTATTTCATTCTCGGTCTTTTCATTTTAAGTTTTAATTCGATTTGGATTTAACCAAATTTATTTTAAGAAATTCAAAGAAAAATATGTACGATTTTAATGATAATTACCTGCTGCTCGATGTGACGACGCCCGATGGAGGACCTCTCCGCAGCTGCTGCGTACCTCTAACACATCGCGACCGGTACATCTGCAACATAACAAGAAAGAGATTCTTTATAGTACAACTGTTTGTCATTCTCGGTCTTTTCATTTTATAGTTTTAGTTTGAGAAATTGAAAGAAGAATACAATTTTAATGATAATTACCTGCTGCGGGATGCGACGACGCCCGATGGAGGTCCTCTCCGCAGCTGCTGCGTACCTCTAACACTTCGCGGCGAATAATTCAGAAAATAAAAATAAAAAAAAAAAGACTACATTCCCGACCGAGGTTAACCATTTGCGGCGAACAAACTGACTCTACTCTCGCGATTGCAAAAATGTAGGAATTTCGCGACCGAATGTCAGTCCATTTAAATTCATGCGGCGGTTTTAAGTACGCGGATATCGAGCAAGAATAATTTAATAATATCGCAACAACACTGACTCTATTTCGCGGAATACTTTTTCTCGGTGCAAGGGACTCTAAGACCGCATTGCGCGCGGCCACAAAAAGCTGAAAATAAAATGCAGGGGCGACACGTATGCATACACGATATATCGCGTAGAATCTCCGATTTTTGTTTAATTACCAAGCATTGTTATTAGGAATATTGCCATTTTTCTACTTTTATATAGATCGAAATTTACTTTGTAATGATGAATTTACAATGATTAATCTCACGCCGCGTTTTGCAGAAATATTCTCAAACGCTTTGCAAGGAAAATATTTATAATAACTCACGAAAAATACAAATTCCCGTTGTAATTAAAACGCGAACTATAGCTCTGACCGATGTGATTTACGGTAACAAGTAGTTCTCCCCGTTGTGATACTCATAGTCTTTGTTGAAAGGCCATCATTGCTACAAGAGTTTCCCATACGAACTGGAATTCTCCTCGCGTATTTGGATCTGAAATCAGAAAAAGAAATACGATTAAAATAAATTAAATAAATTTCAAGTTTCAAATATTCTCTTTTATTTCAGTATTATTTCATTAGAAATCATACCAAAGATGATAATATAGTATGTCTACTTGAGTAGCATTGTATACGTATAGAATGTATGCAGAAGACGCGTGAACAGTATGATATAATATAGAATATTAATGTAATAGGCAAAGGAATATAATTCCAAAGGTATCTAATACCTAGGAGAGCAGTGGGAACTTGTTTGGAACACGTCTTGACACTACAACGGCTTATCGGAGACTGATGGGTCTCGATGTACTTGACAAAGTCACACCGTGTAAACGCAGGTATGCCACGGTCACGCTTGATAACACAGGTTCGAACATACTCAGCGCGGATTTTATTTAATTTATAATAATATAATATGTAACAGATTACGAAACTGGAACCGGTCTTCGTAGAACCGTAATTATTTTATGTTTTTAACTAACAATTAATAAATTATTACGAGCTTCGTAGAACGGTAATTATTTCATGTTTTGTGACTAATAATTAACAATTTGTCAAAAGTTTGCGTAAAGATAGAAGAATTTATTTCTACAATCACGCATAATTCCGAGCGAAAAATTATTAGAATGAATATCAAAGATCAAATTACAAATTGCGGTTAGAGAGTATTAAAAATATAGAAGACTTTTCCCGAATAGAACCGTAATTATCTCTTATTTGTAGTTAACAATTAAACAATTTTCGAGATTTTTCACAAAGAAAGAAGAAATTATTCCTTTAATCACGCGCACGTTTGAATAAGAATTTACCGAATGAATTTAAGAACTGTAGATGGAAGTTACGGTAGGAAATTAATCAAAATGAAGAAAATTTTTCCGAACATTGTACGCAAATGCTTGTGGAGTATTATTAAAAGAACCATGCTAACTAATTTTATTTCCAAAATTATAATCGTACGTTACTAGGTGTGGATAATGTGCATATAGTTCCGCAATGTTTGTGCTATTAAAATAATCCTGGACGTTTTGGACGCGGAATCCGCAGCCGAATAAGACGGTGAAAGAATCAGATCAATATCTCAAAAATTGTGAAAATGCCGAGAAAATTACGAAAATCGCGAAAATTACGGAAACCAGTATGTTTCACATTATCGGAAAAGATTTGAATTATTGATACAAAGGTCAATTATTAATACGCATAAACTATAACGTCTATATCGTATTCTTACTAATAACCAATGGTCATCCTAGACTCGCACCCAAAGTGGTAACGTTGGGAGTGACACTAAAATGGTAAGGGGCTCTACAGCCCGCAACACCGACGACACTGAAAATGATGCGGCTGCAAAAGGTCTATTCCATACCTCGTCTATGCTATAATATAGACAAACTCGAGACAATGTCTCTCTCAATGTATCTCTTGATAATCAAGCAATGAAAGTAAAAAAAGACAAAAAGGAATATCTATACTACTTGTAGCCAATTTGCTCGATACCATTTGCATCGAAGCGACACATTTCAATATAAAACGCGGCTATCGGTCATCGCATTTCCAAAAAATATTAATAAATCTCTTTATCGATCGATGCAAACGATATCGATCCAGGTCTCACCACGTGGAGGTTGCTACTTATGGAGACCCACCCTATCCACGGCACCCATCCTCCCTCCATTAACGAAACGAGATCAAAATCTTCATTCTCAGATGGAAAATGAAAATATCACGCGAACGCGAACGCGAAACTAAAAGTGCCGTGATACCAAAGACACGTCTGTCAATGGGACCACGACGATAAATATCGAAACGTTTCAATATTTCTATAACTAACCCCACCACCATCACACGCCAACTCCTCGCGGTAAAAAAAAAAAACACCAAAACACCATAAACCCAAAAAAAAGAAAAAAAAAGAAAAATGACTCTAAATGTCGACTCAACGAGAAAAGCAACTCGGTAAATGTATACTAACGCGGGTGACTCTAAACGTTCACCATAGCTCGACGACAAAACAATTTAGACACTTACACGGTGGCTCGTGCCACGGTCTCGAGAAGTACCCACGAACCGTGACTTCCGGCCGAACCATGGTTAATCGATACGAAGGGATAAAGCGTATGGTCGATTTACAGGAAAGGGCCTACGCGAAAGATCCGAACCAGGGACAAATCGAAGATGATCTATATCCGAGGATATAGATCATCCAGTCGAACTGTACACGGGTTAAGCCATATCAGGCTAATCGGTCCGGCCGCCACCGATAAGCCTGATACGTCCCATACCCCGCCAAATAGCAGTCCACCCGTGTACAGGTCCCCAGAACGAACTCGGGCTCACCTTTCCAGACGACCATAGGCCACCCAAAGTACCGACGGAACCATGGAACGACAGAAAGCCACGCTCCGTGAATATATCGCGAGATCGCGACTTAACCGAGTAGCCGTGAGGCTTACAAGGCCGACAACACCGTTTATCGTGTTGTTTTGCCGCAGGGATATGACGAACGTGACAAATAACGAACAATTGACTCTACTAAAACAAGTGACTCTACTAAAACAAGTGACTCTACTAAAACAAATGACTCTACTAAAACAAATGAAAGTTAAAATTAAAAAGTGAGAGTAAAAAAACTGAAGCTAAGAAACTGATACTAAAATTGAGTGTAAAAATAGGTGATAAGTATTGAAAATGAATGTTAAAGTTAAAAATGAATCTAATATCGCGGTACGAACAAACAAGTCGCGTTTTCTCGATGGTCGACGGCAAACGGATTGGAATTGACGCGTGATATCCCCTTAAATTAACGTTTTGACACTATAGTGGCCAAAACGTCCCTTTTAGTCGCCTCGTACGACAGGCAGGGAATACCGTGGGTCTATTCTTTCCCCGACCCACAGGGGATCATGTTTTACATTTTTGTAATTAATTGGAATACTATAAGCTAGAAGTTACTTTGCGAGTTTACATAGAATCGGGAAAAATGCAAGCGCGGCGCAAAAAAGATTTCTCGCCATTTAACAAACCATTCAAGGTGAGTAAATGGCGATTTCTCTAAGTTAACGCGACTCTAAAAGCAAAGCTGGAAGAAGAGTGATTAGCTCATTTTACTTATTGTAATTTTACCGTATCGCAATCTTGAGTCTATAATTAATAAAGGGAGAAAAGACTACTTGTCACGCGCGGTCAACATTGGTCGGTATGGAAAGAAACGACCGAATTTACATAATTTTCGCAACACTAAATTTATTTACAATTTCCGTGGGTTTCGTCATAGAGAATAAGTGATCGCATGACTCTAAAATTCATTGAGAGAAAATACGCGATGCGCGCGCGAATATGTATTTCTTGGTCCACGTTCGCGAGTATTTCCGCAAAACTAATACACTAAATTACGAAAATTCCTCGCGAAAAACCGACGCGCAAAAATAATGTTTCGTAGTTCCACGACCGCTTTGACTGATAATACGCAAAATAGAAATTAATTGCAAACGCGAAATGATCTTAAATAGATCCAATTTAGTTACGGCTGAAAAGAATTTCAAGATAAGACATCCTAATATAAAATGCAATTTATGCATAAAATTATGGCAATATTCCTTCTAACAAATGCTTGGTTCAATGATTGTTTTTAAATAGATTCGTACAAAGACGGCGATGTACGACGCGATTCGCGAGTCACTTAGCTGCTTTAACTTTTTGATTTTATATTAGATAATAAAATTCCTATACGGCATTAGAAAACGTGTCTCCGAGACACACAAAGATAATGAATTTTAGATTATTAATAAATTCGCGGAACTAGAAATGCAGCCAGT
This sequence comes from Mimumesa dahlbomi, assembly GCA_917499265.3. Taxonomy (NCBI): domain Eukaryota; kingdom Metazoa; phylum Arthropoda; class Insecta; order Hymenoptera; family Crabronidae; genus Mimumesa; species Mimumesa dahlbomi. Next base: position 9,514,576 of record OU824114.1, on the reverse strand, counting down.
GGTGACAAATATTACGACCGGCGCGGATGGCAGTGTGCAAACTTTGCACACTGAATCATACTCTACCCCTCTGCTTTTATCAAAAATTCAATTTCTCAAATTTGTAATAATCAAAAACTCGACTCTAGTAATGACAAAAATATATATTCTTAAAAATGAACTCTCAGAAAATATCTCAATAAGCAAAATCTTTAGATTTCTTTAACAATAATGAATAAAAATGACTTAGATTGAAAATTTGTGAAAATAATTGAATAAGAAGAATGACTCGAAAGCTTTAATGCAAAATTCTTTGAATAAAACTTGTGAAAATATTTTAATAAGAAAAATGACTCGAAACTTTAATGCAGACCGGGGCAGAGTCTTCACGGGGAGCTCTCCTCGACCCGCGGAACTAACTACTTCTAACTACTTCATTCTATCACACTCTACCCCTCTGCTTTTTTCAAAAGTTTAATCTCTCAAATTTATAATAATCAAAAACTGGACTCTAACTCTTTAACAATAATGAACAAAAATAATAACTGAGTTTGAAAGGAATTTAATATCAAATTGTAATCAAAATTCTATTATCAAAACTTGTGAAAATAATTCAGTAAGAAAAATGACTCGAAAACTTTAATGCAAAACTCTATTACTTGACACTTATGAAAATAATTTAATAAGAAAAATGACTCGAAAACTTTAATGCAGATCGGGGCAGAGTCTTCATGGGGAGCTCACCTCGACCCATGGTACTAACTACTTCAAATTACTACAACTATAATTACTCTACAACTACTACGAGCATAGTGACTTAGTAGTAACGGAATGACCATCCATTCTGGAATTGAACACTCCAAAATGGATAGCCATTAGTTGCTGCCCTCTTCTAGACAGTTTGTCGGGCCTCTTCGGCATATAGCCTCTTCGGCGTAAAGCCTCTTCTTGCTTCAGGCCGGAGCCCAACCTGTATTCTGCAAGAACATTCGGAACCATAATATGGTATAACCCTAACACGCGCCTAACAAGACAACAGAATGCGGCTAACACGTGTGGACAAGTTAACAGCTTATTCTCAGAAGAATGACAACTGCAGTCCGTGCAAACGGTTAGCCGCTAAGGACGAATGTTCAAGCAGAATTTACTTATTATTAAAAAAGAAAAGATTATTAACCTGATTTTCCAGGAGCAGAATATCACTGGTTGCCTACAGTCGAAACAGTGATATCTGCCCTGGCCCTTCCTACTTAAAATTAAAGCACACATTCCAGAGAATAAATTACCTGCCTACCTATTACCTATATTTAAAAAATGGCAAAAATCTCTCGCACACCAACACACTCTCTCCACGATTCTCAATCAAAGTCGGTGTTTCCCCCTACGGGAGACGTCCCGGGACGTCTCCAACACCGACTCAAACCCCACACATACATTCAGGTACGTACCTTTTTGCTGAAATCGACTCACAAGGTCAGCGATTATTGCGATTTATTTAGACTTTATTGAAAGGAATTTAATGAAAACTTGTAGACGTAAAATATAGAAATGAAAGTCTTGTAATTAATTCGCAGTTGAAATAATTACTACGTTCAAAAATAATGCTTCTGCAATTTTGACTCTAATTGAAAAGTAATTAAATATAATAATCTGAGGTTCGAAATACAATCGAACTTAAATTGAATAATGTAAAATCGTAAAAATATGCAAGTTGAATTTAATCGCGATTTTGCAATAAAAACGATTGTTCAAAACCGACGCACAATCCACGAAATATTCAATAAATTTATCTCACACACACACACTCACACGTGTGGATCGTACGTCGTGCACAATCGCTAACGCTTGTGAGCCGCCACATAATTATATAATTCTTAAAACTATAAGCCACGTTCACCGCCATCACCCATTCGTGTAGCACCTGGGCACACGAATGAGTTCAAGCCAAATAGGGACATGAACGTGGCAACTACATACTAGGCTTGATGTGTGCTGAAAATCCTGAGCTATAAAATGATTATTGAAATAGATCTTCTAACGAGCTAGTAATCGTTACTTTGACTTTATAGAATTTACTTGAAAATATACTTTATAAAATGACTCGAATGTAATATCGAATAATAATTGAAAAAGTGAAAAAATTGCATCTCGTGCAAGAAAACTTTGAAAACTTTAAAAATATATGTATTGAAAACTTTAAAATATTGAAATTTATTTGAAAAAAAAATATATATGAAACTTGAATTTATAATTGAAAACCTTGGTGATTCCTTATTCAAAGTTATATTCTAAACAATGCAAATATGTTCAAAATTAGCCTTTGAAACCAGAATCTACCCATCGCGAATTGGTCTTCTTGGGCATTTCAAATACAAGAATTTAAAGGACTTTACAAGTTAAAGGAAACGCGGCCACGAAAAATATGCAAATTCTGACTGAATTTAATTCGTATGATTTCATGAAACTCGAATAAATTTTCACATCTTTTTTAGTCCTTTTTCAATCTTCCTATTCTGTTCTTATCTTTGCTTCTTTTCTTGTCTTTTTGATCTTTACTTGTCTTTCTATTCGTATATATTCTTTCTATGTTTTCTCAATGCTCTATGGTTATATGAAATTCACGCGAACGCGAATGCAATTAAATGAAGGCCGAGGGTATCGAACCTTCAAATTAATTACATCAATATCGCCCGTGAAGCTAAGCCACAAGAAGACCCCTGCCTGAGCTAATTAAATATTCACAACAATGGGGTGTTACTACCCACGAATGTTAAGTATAAAATACTTTACACTCGCGGTCACTATGCTCGCAAACTCAAATAAAATACAACCAATACACTCGTGCCGCTTCGGACCTTTGCGTCCTACGACATGATTGAGTGATCGGAGGAACCGTAAATTTTTTGACTCACCGGTCGTAGATTTCTTCTGCACCTTTGATTGTAGAGATGATACTACGACCGGCTCTGCAGTTGCGAAGTCATCTGTAACAGAAAAATAGCAAAGTCTTTATAGTTTAACCGTCTATCATTCCTCAAATCGTTCGTATTTAGTTCTGACTCGAGTTCGATATTTCAAAATGTAATTTCACTGTGGATTAGAAGTAAAAGTAGAACATTTTGACGATATTTACCTGCTGCCTGATGCGACGGCGCCCGATGGAAATCCTTTCCGCAGCTGCTGCGTACCTCTACTTCATCGCGGCGAATAATTCAAAGAAAAAAAAAAGAAAAATAAACAGACTACACTCCCGACCGAAATTATTTCCGGCGAACAAACTGACTCTACTCTCGCGATTCAAAGTATACAGGAATTTCGCGACCGAATATGTTACGTTGTAGCAGTCCATTTCAATTCTTTCGGCGGGTTTAAGCACGCGTATATCGAACAAACATAATTTCTAATAGCGCAACAACACTGATTCTATTTCGCGATATACTTTTTCCGATCAAGTGAATCTAAGACCGCATTGCACTCGGCCAGCTAAATCGTTGCGATGTCTTCTGTAACAGAAAAAGAGAAAAGTCTTTATAGTTTAACCGTCTATCATTCCTCACATCGTTCGTCTTTAATTCTCACTCGAATTCGATATTCCAAAATGTAATTTCATTGTTAATTAGAAGAATTAAAAGTAGATTTTGCTGATATTTACCTGCTGACTGATGCGACGACGCCTGATGGAAATCCTTTCCACAGCTGCTGCGTACCGCTACTTCATCGCGGCGAGTAATTCAAATAAAAAAAAATAAAAAAAAGGGACTATATTCGCGACCGAAATAATGTCCGGCGAACAAACTGACTCTACTCTCGCGATTGGAAAAATTAAGAGAATTTCGCGACCGAATTTCATTTCTTTCGGCGGTTTTAATCACGCGAGTATCGAGCAATAATAATGTATTAATATCGCAACAACACTGACTCTATTTCGCGAAATACTTGTTTCGCAGAAAATGATTCTAAGACCGCATTGCGCGCGGTCACAAAAGCTGAAAATAAAATACATCGCGAACGCGTATACCGCGGAAAATGTCGTAGATATTCGGTTAAAGTATTTTTCAATTTAATTACCAAGCATTGTTATTAGGAATATTGCCATTGTCCTACTTTGGTGTAAAATGAAATTGTGTACGCAATAGTCGACGCGAAAAGATGTATACTTTAATAAACCGCCGCGAAGTTTCGTAGAAATATTCTCAAACGTTTCGCAAGAAAAATATTTCTTATATCCGGTTCACGAAAAATAAACGGCACGATGACTCGATTCAATCTAACGTAACTCACGGAAAATATAAATTCCCGTTGTAGATGTACCGCGAACAATGTTAGATACGACCAATGTCAAGGGCGATAACAAGTAGGCTTTGACCGCTGCGATGTTCATTGTGTTCTTGTTTACGTCTCAAGTAACCGGGCTTCTTTGTATAGTGGGTACCTGGAATTAGAAACCAAAACATGATAAGAATTAACAGTCACAAATTTATCCAAATTCTAAGTACAAACAGCGAAATTCATAAGCAAAACTAATGAAATTGTGATAATATAGTAAGCAAGAATTAATAGAAATACAGAAGGTATTTTCCAAAAAGTTGAAAAATTATTTGTTTAAATCATACTGAGAAAAGTGGACTCGATTCATGATTTTAAATGTCATGTATTGAATGTGTATGGTATACACGTATATACTATGATAGGATATAGAATATAAATGAATTGAACAAAGATAAATGTTCTAAAACGATGTCACATACCTTGGAAACCACCCAGGACCTCCTATGAGTATGTACGTCTTCACCCCCCGCCCGCTGAACAGAGACTGACGCGCGCGCGTGTCAAAGTCACGCCAGGTAAACTCGGGAGTCGGCCGGTCACGGTCGGTTGCACTCGTACATAGGTACCCGCCGGCGAATTTCTTCGATCTATTACGACATAATAAAATCTATGTTAACCTCGAGCGGACCGTTATTAAACCGTAGCATTTTCAGGATTTATTGCTAATAATTAAACAATTATATATTTTGCACAAATAAAGAAAACTTTTGACTATAACATCGTACAAATTCGAACTATATTTTATAAACTTGATATTAAATATTAAGTTGCAAATCACGATTGCAAATTAATAACAATAAATATAATTTTTTCTAAAATTTGAATATTTAATATATTTCTACTGCCTCTATTAATCAATCTCTATTAATTAATGCAATTGCAATCAATCGGTGTGTTACTCAGTACTAATAATGTATGAATAATAAATGAATTTTACTTCGGGAGGTTGACCGGAGCGTGTCATGAAGAGGTATTGACTCCAGGACGTTTTATCACAGACTAAAGATTAATGGCGTACTTGGCAATCTCAGGTCGAGTGTATTTTGAAGTTTGGTTGTACTTGATCCATGAAGCCTCAACAATAAAGATGGAAATAACAGGTTCAGTCTTGTCGGGGCGACCTCGAAAAAGTATAAAAGAGCAACTTACGTGTAGTCTCTTGATGTTCCTCTTTCTGACAACCACGCAGAATGTTCAAACTATTTAAGTAAATTTCCGATTTGTCTGCATAACTTTATACGATTTTTTGAATCTTTATTTTTCTGACGGGAGCGTTGCAAAACCATTACCACAGACGAGGTATTGGATAGACTCTATCCAATACCTCGTCTGTGGTGGCAGTATAATCGTTGTAAGAACAGTGAATAAAATAAATTCCTTTTTTACCATCGTTGGTCCTACTTATCCACATTTGTTATAAAAGAACGACTATCTTATCCCTACAACAGTGGCAGCGAACTGTTTCACATTTTAGTTCCGATAACAACCAAAAGTTAGCTGCGAAAAGTTAGTTCGTGACATGTCTGTCTATCATGTCACTGTTCATCAGTTCATGACTTACGTTACTTTGATTCGGTATGACTTGAGCATTTAGAGTGAGTGACAGCTGATTCAGACCAGCGAACGACAGTGGTATATAAGTTAAATGAAGTCCTGGAACTGAAAACGCGTGTCGTGTATATTGGGTTGTATAAGTGAATCGCGTTTGTGTATCTCGAAAGGATGTCGGACTATTTTGACGAAATGGGGTGGACGCCGTTGGGCGACGGTGAAGCACCGAATCATCTGATACAAATGGCAAGGTTACTGCGGGATTTCGGTATGTGGGACTTGTTGGGTCAGAACACGCGGCTGCCACCGCCGGCTTCGAAAACGGCCATCGAAAACCTAAAAGAAATCAAAATCAACTCGTTAGAGTCGAAACAGTGCCCCGTGTGTTTGAAGGACTTCGACGCTGAAACCACGGCGAAGTGTTTGCCCTGCAGTCACGCTTTCCACAAAGAGTGTATCATACCGTGGTTGGAAAAGGTACAAATTTTCTGGTTCCACGTTCAGATATTCTAAGACACTACTTTGTCGGTAACACATGCTTTACGAACTATGTTTTCAGACAAATTCCTGTCCGCTCTGTAGATATCAGTTACCGACCGACGATGAGGATTACGAGATGTACAGAAAAGAGATGAAGCGGGCCGTGGAGAGGGAAAAGGATCTAGAAACTTTGCATAATTCTATGTTTATGTAGATATATATATATATATATATATATACATATATTATGTACATTAATTTATAAATGTCACGTATTTTAATTTCTTAATCAGAAATGAGGTACGATAAATGTGATGAACTATGGAAAATATATTTTATTTATAATATTCAGGGAATACCCTTGTTTTATATTTTTTTCTTATCTATAGATAGCAAGTTGTGTGTCTTTGTCTGTAGTTGGTTGCGTAGTTTATGGAATGTCTCATTCCAGGAATCAACGATTAACCCTTTAATCAGACACTTTGTACAGAGCATCGATAAATAAAGGAATGCTGAAAAGAAAAGAAGCGTAAGTATAGTGGAGGTATGTATGAATCAATAAAGAGACGTGAATTATTAATAGGAAATAATGTTTATTATACAGTGTACATATTTATTAACTTCATTTATTTTATTTCTGTTATAAATTTTATATTAATAATTGTATTATGCTTTGCCGAGCGACGAATGCCTTGATCAGTGTGCGCTTAGACTATAACAATCTCCGTAAAAAGTATAGAAACTTCTGCATTTTATTTTGTTCGTTTGTTTTTTTTTTATTTCTCTCCCTCCCTCACCCTCGTTTCTCTCGGCCTTTTATCACTCCCCCCAAAAAACGCGATCACCATGAGCTATACCACCAAAGAGTATCGCCAAAATATGTTGCGCTGAAAACGGCATAATCGTTCGGCATATACAAATAATAGTACTGTCGAAGTTAAAGTAATTGGCGGTTTATTTATCTGTTTTTTTTTTATTTTTTTTTGTTCACTCTTACCGGTGTCGGCATTTCAATCGAAATGACGAACCGCCGCCATAGCGTCGCCGTGGACGCGTCGTTTTCAAAATTTTTTTTCTCTTCCCTCGTAAATACTTCACCCTAGGGTTAGTATCTGTTATCAATTATTTATATAATATGCGTAATAATATAAATAATGTCGTTAATATACCTATAATGATTACCGTTTCTTTAATGATAAACTATCTGAATGGTACATTTTCTCTGCTAATGGCCATGTCCATAATAGCTAGTTATGTAGTCTGTATGCGAGCTCCAAGTGGGATAAGGTACGTCGTACAGAGAACTTTTCGGCTCGGCGTTATTTCTTGTGTGTTTTTTTCTGTTTTCATATTTTTTTTTATCTTATGTTGTTCTCGTAAGAAACGAACGAAAACGAACGAAGGATCAATCGAAAAACAATATAGTCGAATGCGGGAACACGTCTGTGGCGCGAAAATACGAACGTCGGGAAACCTTCCTTCGTTTACCGATTCGTGAGATTTTTTTACAATGATCACTGTTCTTTTTCTCGTTCCTTTAAACATTTATCTCCTCGGTGACGTCGCACCAAACGGCGATACATTCACTCTCGGGAGAGTAAATTTTTCAACGTTTCACAATCAATGACGTCTTCTTTAGCGACGTCGAAACGAAACATGACGATCAAGCTTTCCGTATGGAAACGTTGAGAAAAAAAATATAGAACAAGATATGATATCGAAAGAAACCGAATATGTAATAGTGCCGATGTGCATTGAAGTTTTGCATGCCGCCAAAGTGGAAGGAACTTTTTGTCAACGACAAGCAAAACCGTGACCTCACGATCCTCAACGAAACGTAGGTTCCCTCGAGGTACGCTCAAAAATTCTCTCTCTCTCTTTCGTTCTATCTTTTGCTCTGTCTCTTTCACTCGGACTTTCGCTCTCTCTCTTTCTCACAGAAATCTTGCATACGTCACCGTGTCCTAGTCTTGATATATAAATGTACGACGTTAATTTATGTCACCCAGACTTCCATTGTCAGTGTGTGTGTAATTCCATTACTTTTTTTTTCTCGCTTTCATCGAATGTATGTATCTAGCCTCCTAACGTAAGTGTTAAGTGTAATTATTTTTATTTTATATAATGTATTAGCTTCATTTTTTTTGTTATAATAATAATAATCATTCCATAATAATCATAATCGATAACCATAATAATAGCAATAATAATAATATTAACCATCATCATCGTAGTTGATCATAATCGCGATGATGCCGTTAATTCGTCATATCGATATACATTATATATTATATTACACGTTCCTTATGAAAATAATAATTCAAAATGGCATGTCTTGCGTTCGCGTTGTTTCATCCACTCCCACCCCCACCCCAACCCCCGCCGGATCCCTTTTTTTTTTATTCAGTCCCTCTCCTCTCCCCTCGTTCTTTCATTCTCGCCCTCAATTCTCTTTTTTTCTGTCTCTCTCTTCTTTTTGTTTTCACGTGGACTCGTTTCACAATTAACAATTATAATCGCTAGGAGAAACGGCGGAATTTTTCGTAACCTGGGACGAGTTTCGAGACGGGACGCGTTAACGATTAACCAATCGCATCGCGATTCGATATAACTTTATTTTACAGCGATTTACATCCTACCGTGAAATCATCAACGCTCGTTACCGCGATGATCATTGTCGATTCTTCACGCTCATTATCAAATTCTACCGTCAGCTTACCGCGATCCCGGAAATCCACGGATCATCGATCGTTTTCATCGATGTCCTATTTCCCGCGCGATAGTCATTGCACCCGTTAAACATTGTTTCCAATCTATTTTCCAAGTATCATCGATGTAACCAAGAAAATATGATTTATTTCGACTAGAAATAGTAAAGATACATCAACGTCCGTAGAATCGTGATCGATTTTAACGGCCGTGATTTTTGTGTCACCGTGCTGATCCAACATCGTACGTACGTTTCCCTTATTCACCGTTTCCGTAAACGCGGTAAGCCGCGTTGTTCGTGACCCTCCGTTCAACTTTTCTTTCTCTAAATACATATATATTATTGAAATATCTCTGTTTTTTTTTTATCGCGTGTTCTATCATTGTTCCGCGCGTGCCTCTCTAAAATTCAACGCGCTGATATGCTAAAACCTCTGCTTCCATCTCGCTTACAGTACTACCTTTATAAATTATTATTTTTTTTTTATCTACGTCGCCTCGGTTTTTTTCCCTTTCTTTCGCGTTAAACTCACTCGCGCGGTTTTCTTTCGTCGACTTTCTCCGACGCGCGTCGGCCGCCGTCTTTTAAGCATCGTTTCATTTATGTTTTCATTAAATATTGTTTTTCCCATTCATACACACATTCGCTTTGCTAACTGTTCATTCGTTTCTCTTTTCTTTTCTTCTTCTCTCTCGCACTCTTTCTCTCTCTTTCTTTCTTTCTTTTTCTCTCACTTTTTCTTTTAAAGCCATCCGATCGGTTTACATTTTATACAATAACGTCTCGGATTAAGCATAATTAGTAATGTCAATAATAGTGACCGTACCATAATAATAATAATGATATTAGTAATAATCAATAATAATAGCAATAATAAGAATGATCAATAATGTTAATAATAGTATTCGTAATAATCGATTCCACGAGCGATCAATTAATGAATTTAATATTATGTTATCGTTATTAAGGATTAATACTGTTGTACTTAGAATAAATAGCTGTATAACGTTCTCTTTTCCCATCGTCTCATATTATCCGAAAAACTCATGCGGTCGGCTTCCAACAGCAACCTCGGCATTCTTCGCTTCTCCCGTAAATAATCTACAGTTTTGTTTAATTATTTTATTTTCATACTTTTTTTTTGTTCGTTATAGTTTCGCGTTTAAGTACAAAACCGATGCGATTCGCTTTGTTCGTTTCTTTGTTTATCATTATTTTTATTTTTGTTTTTTTTTTTTTGGTTTTTTCTCTGTTTAACTCTCATCCTACGACCGCATCCTCAGACAAGGGCGTACATTTCTCGAACGGGGTGTCACGATCACGATTCATTCGTATTTTAATGTTCGTATCAAACGTTACGCTATAGATCCACGAGATCGGCGGGATCGACGGTTCTCTCCGATCGTTGTCGAAATTCATCAACGAAAACACGTTCGCAATCTATTTAAATGTTAACATTCTGGATAGTGTGTAAAATTCAAAGATTAAATTGTGTTTTCAGTAGAAAAATAAAACGTGTCGACATTCTCCCGTCGTGACATCCCCGTGTGTGCCGAATAATCGCAGGCTTCGAGGGCGAGATTCGCGTTGTCGCCAAGGGGGAAAAAGGGGAGGTCCTTCCAGAAACGCCCCACGTGCTTGCGAACGTTTCATTTACGTGTACGTGTGTGTGTGTGTGTGTGTGTGTCTCTCTGTGTGTGCGTGCGTGTGTGGGTGTTTGTTTCTCTGTTTTCTTTTTTCCCTCGTTTATTATTCTCATGCACTATTATAGTTTAGTACTTCGCTATGTAGGACATTACGTGTGCACCGGCATGTACGCACACCCTGTGCCATGTTGCAGTTTTATGTACAGATCCGTTCGGCACCAGGCGCTGAGCGTCGAGGATCATCCAGGATCGTGAAAAATCATCGAAAAAACACATGTTTCTCATGGACCGTTCGCGTTCACGTGACTAGGGTTCGCTTTGTGTGTTTTCATTTTTGTTTTTGTTCTTCGTACGAGTGAAAATTAATTCTACTTTCGACGATCCCGAAGAAACTCGAGGCTCGCGGCTCGGCCGTGGAGAAATTTGCATTGTATATCGGTGTTTGATTATACTACGCAACGTTTTCGGGCCCCGGACGCGAAAGAGCGGCCAGGTCCGCCGATTACAAAAGTTTTTTTTTTGTTTCTTTTTCTTTATTGTATGCCACCTCGAAATCCATAATAAAACTGATTTCATCTTATGATCTGTATAATATAATCCTTCTCCGAAGGCAGGAGGATATTTCATTAGTTTTCTTTTCCTTTATTTTTTTTTGTTTGTTTGTATGTCTATGTATATACCGTGTCTTCGAATGTTTTTCGTCTTTCTCCCATTCTTTTTTTTTGTTGTTTTTTAATCCATTAATTTTTCGTCGACATGTATATTATGTATACTGGTTTTGCGATTTCATTTTTCCCTCGTTTTTTTTTCCTCTGTATTACTTGTATACGGGTGTACGTTTTCTGCGTATTTTTTTTCTGCGGTGTGCTTATGTTATTCATTATTTTTTTGTTTCACTTTGTATTACCGTAATATTCAACTCGCCTTCGCGCCTCTCGCGTCAACCCTCAATTCGCTCCCTATATTCAATATGTAAAAATATACAGGTTAGGTTATAGTCGTAAGTACAGTTAAAAAATTCTACATTTTTAGCCTCGAGTACGGGATGCAGTCAAGTCGTCCTCGGAGTGATCTACGGCGGTCGAAAGCGAACCTAAACCCGAGAACGCGAGTGAAACGATCATGCCCGATATCGTCCGATCGGATATCTGCTCGATAAAAACAATAACAACAACAAAAATCCCATGGCAGTCGATCGTGCTTTTAAAACTAGCTAAATTTCTTCACGATGAAAAATGGAAGAAAAAAATATGACAAAAGTAATCAGAGAAAAGCACGTCCTGAAACATTCGCGATTAAATTATGTTTTTACCAGCACTTATTAAAAAAAAGTGATCGTGTTCCGTCCGTCGAATCTGTTTTTTAAAAATGATTAGTATCACCGTCGGCGCGGATATAGTAACACCGATCACGATCGACGTTCTTCTCTAACGAACGATAAAAACGATTCTGACTAGAGGTTTACTAGAGATCCGTCGCGCGGCGATGATTCTCTGACTAGATTTTCCAGACATTTCACGTCCCTAATTGCACTGTTATCAAGAATTTCTGCGAGCGAGTCGGATAAGTCAGTCTCAAAAGTAAGTTGCACACCCCCACACAGTACGTGTGAACATGTATACTTCTTTTTTTTTTATTTTACTTTATTTAAGTTTAAGATTTATCTTTTATTTATTTTTTTCTTTGTTCGTTTCTTCTACTTCTTCCGACGAACGACAGCTGCTTGACGTGCGATCGATTACGTTCATCTGCCACGATCCTTTGAGAAAGAAGCGACGAGTAGAAGTTGTTGATGTACAATAACGAAATTATAATTATTATTACAAAGTTTTTTGCTGCGTGCGCTATAACCGTGATAATTGTCTGCAGCCGTTAAGAAACTACCGGCAGAAGAGTTATCAACGAAATTCCACAATTTTCTGGACGGTACGATCTGGGCGCGACTATTCTCTCTTTTTATTCAGGCAGCTACTGGCAACTCATTTTCCTTTTTCTTTCTTTCTTTCTTTTTTTTTATTATTCCCCTCAGGCAACTGTCGTTGGTTCGCAAAAATACCTATACGAATCAATATTGGTAACGGTAATCAATGCGTCTCTCAATTATCTTTACGTTATGGTAACTCATTCTCGAGACAAAAATTCAGAAGCGTGTTGCTTTTCTGTGTCTATAAATAAAATATAAAAGCTTGCGACGAAACCGCGATTCATCTAAGTTCTATGACCTAGGTGTAAATGAAAACGATAACGCGTATAGAACGTAATCAATAATATCAGAGTTTTCATTACGCGACCCGATTTCGATGAACTTTCGACTAGATAGTGACACCTGTTTAAGCGTGCGGCACACCTGTCACGTTGGTACGATCTATGAATCGGACGAGCCGTCGTTTATGAGAATCATTTAGATCACAGTGTTGCAGCGTGAAACATGGATCTGTGAGAGAAGAAAAAAGTTTCACGGACCTTTTCCAAATTATTCTACGTTGTCGAAACAAGAAACATGTTCCAACGTTTTCTTCTATCGATTTGCCTGAAGATTTCGCTTAGGTTTTCCGGATATGTTTTGCACCGTGGAGTAACGATCGAGATGAAACTTACATTACATGAAACATTCGCGATTTATTAATCGCGTTCGCGGAGGACGAATCAGACGAAACAATTCCCGACGACGACGACGACGACGACGAATCACGATTGAAAAAAACTTTGCGAGCCTGATTTCATCTCGAAGATGCCTCGCGATTTATTCCGTCCGGCGATTTGAACGTAATTCGCTACCGTTTCGTGCGAAAGAGCCACTTGTTGGCCAACTGTTGCACTCCGAGCAGGCGCCGAAGGGACACATTATAATTTCCAGGAACCGAGTCTCTCCTATTATCAGCTTTACCACTTCCCCTGTTTCGCGAAGAAAAATATTCTCCGCGAATCACGCGAAACCAAGTAATTCAGAAATCAGTTGAACCCGAATAAAAACTAAACGACGTGAAAAAGAAACAAACTAATTTTCATATTAATATATTAAACAGTGGAATAGAATTCATTCTATGTCCTAATATTGTCTAGCGATGCGATAGGTTAAATCCGTGCTGAAAGTGGAAATTGATTTTTGGAAGATTCACTGTTGGCACAATATACATTGTATGTGTATATATATTTTTTCTTTTTTTTTTTACTCTCACTGATCATCCGATAAAAGTATAAGTGTTTCAAAGAAATAAAAAAATGAAAGTACAATTTATCTATTATCCTTTGATTAAAGTCTCTCGATTCACGGTAATTACTGTGTGCCCCACTAATTTGTAGAAATGTATTTTAGCAAAATCTTCGACAACTTTGAATCCCTTCAACACTATAGAATTAACATTAACAAATCGATAAAATTGTAACGTCGTAGAAAATCAGGAGAAATTCTAATAGATTAAGGACGAGACGAATATCCGGATCGCGTCGTACTGATCGAGGCAAAATGATCGAGTAGGAAAATACTCGAGGTTTCACTGGCGCCCTAAATTCCTCTCAAATTTCATGAGATCCGTCGTAACACAAGTAATGTCGTCGTATTACCCGCGTGTGGCTGTCTGTAAGAATTATGCTCTCGGTTTACATTTAATTTTAGAGTCGACTTTCAATCAGTGTATTTAAATATATATATATATAATATCTATCGTAAAATTTTTATATATATATATACGTAAATTATCTCGATCTTACGCGCTAAAAGTTTAGAGTTAAAAACTTGTCGTTTGGCGATTAATTATTTAAAATATGTTCTGTTTGTTAATATTCCTTAGTATTTTCTTTCTTTCTATCTTTCTTTCTCTCTTTCTCTCCCACCCTTTCTCTCAAACTACCACACGCCCTACCCCGATGTGTTTATATATATATATATATATATATATATATATATATATATTGTTTGTTTTGTATATATATATATATTTATTCATTTATTTATATTTATATATTTTTTAATTCAATCATATACGCGCACGATATATAATATTTATATCTCTTCGTCGCTTCGCACTGTAAGTGTGTTTCTATGTGTTTCCCTCCCTCCTCTGTTAATAGGTGATTATAGTGCATACTTTGTAATACTTTTTTTTTTCTTGTTAATAATCTTACACGTTAGCGATAATCATAGTAATTGTTTATGCATATCATTCGCTTACACGCTTAGGTGGCTCGCTATATAAAACTATGCTATATGCAAATTTTCTGCTCAATCCTCTATTTTAAACGTTTCTCGCAAGTGCTATCGATACGTACCTTCGCCCCTTCTTGCGCGTTCATTTAATCAATTTTCATTTACGTGTATGTGTGTGTGTTTCATTTTCTTTTGTTTCATATATACGATAGTTTTACGTTCCTCGCGCTAGTAATCGTCTCTTACCGATTTCATTCTTTTCTCTTATCTTCCGTTCGTCAGTTTTCACTCGCGTGTGGCCCTCGACCGCCCTACGAGCACGAACAATCCCTGCGATCTTCCCAAGGGTCGATTCGTGACGTGCTGCCGGTTGCGTGTGCACGAATACACATATAATATGCATTAATCTTGGCCGTCGATTCAACGATCCCGAGTTTCCCGAAAGTCGACGAGACGAATCGTCCGAGCGGTTCGATCGCCTCGAATTTCCCGAGGAAAAACTTCGTTCGGAAAATCCCTGCCAGCTGTGATCCACCCACTTTTTCCCTTATCTCTCGTCGTGTCGCGTCGTATTCCGTGCAATGTTATATCTCTTTTTTTCTTCTCGATTCTCTGCGAATTATCGGGTGTCTTTCGTTTTTTCATCATTTTTTCTTGCTTTCCAACCGTTTTCTTATTCTTTTACGTTTATCATCGTGTTGTGTCCCACTGATGGTTCGATATGCTCGCGCGAGGAACGGAAAGAAAAGGCTGACCGTCGTCCGATCGTTCCGAATGAAACGCGATCACCAATTCAATCGAACGTCACGAATCGACGATTCGTAACGTGCCAATTTCCCTCCAACGATTCGTGCACATACAATTTCCCTTTTCATTCTGTTTTCTGTTTCTCTATTTCATTAGGGCGTCGTTTATTTGTTCCACTCTCTCTCTCTCTTTCTTTCTCGCTCTCTTTTTCTCTGTCTTTCGTTTCAGTATCTTTTTTTCCACAAAGCTCGTCACGCGTAGACGCGTCTGCAAGGTATTGACACAACGTTCTCAAAGGAATACATCGAGTCCCGATTAAATGAGAACAAATAGGTGCATCAACGAAATAGCCTTGTAAACGATTAACATCGTCAAGAACGTTCGTACGTAACGTTTGACGACAAGTAACGTTGTAACTCGTCGTAACCCTTTTCGTGTCGTTATCTCTCATTGTTTCCATATTCATTTTGTCGTTCGTTTAAAGATCGAGACCGCGTATGTTATCATTATATTTTTTTGGCTTTTTCTCCACTTTTTTTTCCCCCATTAGTCTTTAGCTGGATAAATTGTACACCGCGAGAAAACCGGTGAATCGGTGCTCGCAGAGGAACAGGAAAGAGAATTTCAACAATCACCCTGCAAACGCGAAAGGTGGAAATTCTGGAAAGAGCTTCGAAGTCGTGTTTATCCGCACGGTACCGTTTTTCTCAGCGGCGAACACGCGGAAGAAAAAAATCAAAACGAAGGTACGAACACCGACCGAGCCCGAAAAAAAGGCCCGTTCGTCCGATGAATTCTTAACGAGAAACTTTTCCCTCGTTTCCCTCGTCCCGTTTCGTTTTCGTTTCGCACCAAGGAAAAAGACTTCCGTGTAAACTATATCCGTTCTTCCCCCCTCATTCCCCGATTCGTAGCTCGCGTGATAAAAAAGAAGTCAGCCATCGTGTTAAGCTCGTTATACGTGGATTATGGAGTCCCTAAGTTTTTCTTTCCCCCCCGACTAATCTTCCGTCCTGTTTAACTTGCCGGAAAAAGGGAAGTCTTGTTCCTTCGCACGATTTCCTTTCGCGTTTCACTTCGCCGTTGGTACTAGACGGGTACCGTGAGATTCGGTCGAGAATAATAATAAAAAAATATGAAAAGAAAGTGTAGAACGTAAACCGTGACTTCGTAAGTATAGGATATTATACTATCTAAACAGCGTATTTGCCTAACAGATTTCTTGCATACCGAATGGCAGAACTAGGAAACGCGCAGTTTTAAAGTGAGAAAGATTATGATTGGTCCCGGATAGTCGATCGAAGTGTGGCCGGGTAAATACGCGATACCATGATTTATTACATTTCCATGTCTTTTTTTTTGTTCCTTTTGTCACGATTAATTCTCTGTCTGCAGCTTCGCGCTTTCTCTCTTTGATCTCAATCGTTTTTATTTATTTTTTTTTGCATTTGGTTTGATTCTCGAACACCACGATTCGAATATGACGTACTACGGAATTTTGGATGACCAACAACAACAACAATCATGCGCCGATTCTATCATTATACAGTCGCAATGAAAAGACATCGATTTGGTACGATAGAAAAAACCGAATTTCGCATTTGTTTCTCGCGATAACGCATAAGCGTACCTGAAGGAATTGACATCGGTCGGCCTGAACTTGTTTAGAGTAACGCCGATTTTATTTTACGTTTTAACGTTAACTTTTATTTATTTAAGTAAGTATTTATTTATTTATTTATTAATTTTTTTTTCGTTAATTCTTTATCGTTAAGTAACTGCGATTCTAGTTTTTTAGAGATTACGATTTCTGAACTAGTTCTCTAGTTTGCTCCGCCTCTCGTCTGGCGTGCGCGTGCGCGTTGAAATGTAGGGAAAGCGATTGTGACGTTTTGAAAAAACAGATGGAAAAGGTGGAAAGAAATCGAAGGAACGCAGGAAAGGGTAGGAAGGAACGAGTTAAGTTCACTCGTCTGACGCTTCGATGATTTAACGTGACCGTAACGTGCCCGCGTCTCACGTCGCCCGTTTCGATGACGAATTTCCTTCATTTTTATCCAACGATTCGAGCCGTATCTTTCACCATCGTATTTTTCACCCTTCAATCGAAACGCTCCCTTCCTCGGAATATCAAAAGTCGTTAAAATTCCACCGCTCGCGGTTCCGCGAATTCCGTGGAACGTAACTCGCGTTACTAATTACAAAAAAAAATCAATTCTAAACTTACGCTCAACACGTAAAGACGTTGAAAATACAAACGTAACAAGTGTATCAAAGACGAGTTTCAATCGAAGGGTTGAATCTAGTAAATCGATCGAGAGGGCTCGTTAATGATTATCAAAAAGAAATAAATTCGTCATGCGAATCGCGAAGAGACGAGGTCCGCTTGGCACCTCGAGTTCACCATTTTTTTTTCCAATCGTAACGACGACGACGACGACGATGAAATTTCGCATGTTGGTTCTGCGAGTCCTCTCTCTCTTTCTCTCTCTCTCTATCTCTCTCTCTCTATTTTTTTTCGTTTTTTTTAATGATCGCGCTTAAAGCCTACGACGACACATATTTAGTTTGAATATTCGTATAGTTTAAGAGATAGTACGATTAGTGGCCATAATTTTATGTGTTTTAGCCCCCGCTCGCCCTCTTTGTGATAGAAATGCATCTGCTTGCAGCTCGTTATTATAGTATATGTATGTATATGTATGCGGTCGTGTTGGTATGTATACGTGCATCGTTTTGCAAAATGTCTCTTCGTGATGTAGGTACGATGTATACGTGGTTGTGTGCCAGTATATACATATATTTATATAAATATACATATATATATATCTGGCGTGTCCGTGTGTGGTTTTGTTGTGTGTGTCATTTGTTTTCGTTAGTTCTTTACAAGTTACGCAAATAATTGCAAAAACATACCCTGTTTCCTAGTATCACCGACACCACGGCTACCGGATATCAGGTCGCGGCGCGCGTGACTTGAATCCAATGTTAATTCCACGTAAAATTGGGATTGATGACGCGGTATAGCAGTGTCGAGAGGGTTTGATAATTTTGGCTGTTTCTCGTGCGAGTGCAGTGGTGGGGTGCTAGTGTGTCTGAGATGTTTTCATTTTTTTTGTTGTTTTGTTTAAATTAATGTTATCATTAGTATTTATTTATTATTTATTTATTTTTAATTATTATTATTACTATTATTAATATTATTATTTTAATTATTATTATTATTATTTTCGAGAGCGGTGGACTTTTCTTTTTTTTTTTTTTTAAAAATCCGTTTCCCGTCGAATATTCGCGCGCGTCATATTTTATTTTTTAACACGACCACCATAAAAATTCGGTGGAACATTCCCGTGCGAATGAAAGTTGCAACTAACTTCTGCGACAAGCACCGTAACGCGAACGAAGGTAATAATGAGAGAAGGGATGCAGAAGGATACTCGCCGCTTTCTATTCGCGCGTACATGCAGTTTCGTTTTCCGCGTAATTTTTATGGTTGGCAAAATCGATGGTCGGGCACGTGTATCGAATTTGTGATCGAGTTTGTCCTAACGTGTGACGTAATATGTATCGTACGTACGTAAGTACGAACGTTAGCGGCACTTTTCGAACGATCGAATTCGTTCGCGTTTTTCTTCGCGTTTATTTGCACGGTGCGAGGTTGGTTGATTCGAAAAAAGCGTCTAGAGGAAATTTTTTTGAGGGGTGCGTGTCCGGTTTTCGCGTGGAAATCGATCGAAAAATACGATACCCGTCCGCGGCGTTTCGCGACGCATGAATTTTCGCGAGCATCTCGCTTCCCCAGAATTCGGAACATTTAAAAGTATGCGAGCAGCGAATTCGTCTCAGCATTACATCACATCATGTAAAAATAAATTCAAAGCTGATCCTCACAGATTACTATTATCATTATTATTTCCTCGTCCTTAGAGCTAAGAATATTTATTTTTTTTCCCCCTTAAGTCTCATTTACTTCATAGCAAGATGCACACTACGTCGGTTGTAGCAAAAACTTTGTTGGATAAAATAGTTGTATTTTTTTTTTTTTGGTTTGTTTACAATCGTCGTTACCTTTGTATTTATATATTTATATATGTATATATTTATATTTATATGTATTTATAATTATTTTTATTAGGGTATTTTATTAGGGTAGGTTGTGTTCCTTGATATTCGCTATTAGTACTGTTAAATTTTAAAAAGCTTAGATCGTAGTGATATTATCAATTGGTGCTTGCATAGAAGCATTTTACCGGTATACGTGTCTCTCTTTCTCTCTATCTCGTCTCTCTTCCTATATATGTATGTATGTGTGTGCCTGTGTGTGTGTGTATGTACGTGTGTGTTTCCCGCGTTCGTGTGATACACGTACGTGTTAATTTTGCGCAACGTGTCCCGGGTGTCGTCGTGTCTTATCGTCACGCACGTGCGCGCGTGCATCTACGTGTGCGTGTGGTGCCTATGTGTGTTTAACGTGACGACCCCTTCTCGCAAATTTGATCCACGGACGTATAATAAATTCAACGACTATCGTATATACGCGAATTCGCTCGAAACAGACCCCGTTACGTCCATTGGAGTAATTAAAAGAAATCTTCTGCCCCTTGCTTTCTAAAATTTCGCCTAAATTAATATCAATTTTTATCCACTTCTCAAACCCAAAAGAACCAAAAAAAGTCCGCCCAAAAAAACTGCCAAAAAGAAACCAAATAGAACAGTCCTCGTACATCCATATATACGTACGGAACGCAGTAAAAAAAAGGAAGAAGAACGATAGAAAAAAGAGAAACAACAAGAGAACTGCATAACATACCCCAGTAATAAATAGCACCGACGATAATACGGCTTTCACGATTATTAAAAAAGTACTAACCCTCGAAACAATACCCGTCACGAATTCGTTCCTGAAACCGTACACGTTTACGGAGCGACGACCGAAACAGGAAACCAAAAAAAATAACGAAGAATATTAAGTGAAAAAAATCGTTTCGAAAACTCGAGAGGGGTTCACGTGAACGTCGTTAACCATCTTTTCCTACCGGTAGCGTCCGGGCTAATAGTAGTAGTAGTAGTAGTAGGTAGTTTAGAACCGGCTAACGCTGTTTGGCCCAGAAATGGAATGCGGCGATTCGATTTTACAGGCAGATCAGCGGACCGGGCTTGCGGGATAGGAGGATTCGTAGACGGGCATCTAACCGATTCTAATCCGCTCAGCTCGTCCGTTAATCGTCTTTGCCGGACGTGTATCTATGTGTATGTACCGTAGTTGCGACGCGGACAATGCCGTAACATCCATGAGAAATGAAACGTTCGCCGCAAACCTCCTCTCTCTCTCTCTCTCTCTCTCTCTCTCTCTCTCTTTCTCTCTTCCCCGTCCCGTCCCGTAGGCTGTACACGTAATGCATCACCAACGGGTAAAGATAGTTAGGCACGCGTCGGATGCACACGTTTCCTAATTATGTTTACATACCGCGCGCGTACCCGTAGACGGACAGATCGCTGTGTGCATATTCCGGGGCTGCCGTTCACGATTGCCTTTACGGTTCTGTGATTGGACCTCGAATTAGCAAACAACCTGGACGCGCTAATATACCATCTTAACCGGGGCCAAAACCAGCCTCCTCCCTCTCTCCCCCGGGGGGTGGGGTTGGATTGGTCTGTTTGTTGGCCGATAACGAGATAATTTTCATATTTATTAGTATCGATCATACAAATTCCGATGCGCGTTGAATTTTAACGAGTGCTTTTTAAAACGTCTCCTCGTTACCAGGTTTTTCTCGTCGATCTCCCTTGCTACGAGGGAGATTATATTTTCTTTTCGCTTGTTTTTTTTTTTTTTTGGTTGTTTCGTTTCGTTTTCTTTTCTTTTTCTCGAAATGATTGAATTTTGAAGAAACGGAAGCTTATATAGGATTTCTTTTTGTCCGTCTTTTTAACGAGATTGTATTTTTTTGTTCGTTTTTTTTTTTAAAGTTTCGAAGCGTGCATGGGTACAACACGGCAAAGAGACCTTCCCTCCCGTTTCAGCGGCGTTATCGGTACAGATTTCCCGTTCGTTCTAAGCATCGCGAAACTCTATGCCTGTGTTTTAACACCATCTCCTGATCTCCGTATACACAGGTATACATAACGTATATATTCCGAGATGTATAATATATAATTATGTATATATGCGTATATACAAATTCAACTTTCTAAAAATGACAAGAATATATGTGTATGTTTACCGTACTGTATAAGTTATGTATACGTACTATAAATTACGTGTTATAATTATTATTCAATTCTTTTGTTATTAGTATTAGTTGATTTATTTATATTTATATGTATAGGATATATATATAATAAATATATATATATATATATACATACATATATTTATAATATTATTTTATATCGTCATCCGTTGGTAACTAGCAAGCCCCTCGAGCTCGTTAAGGGAGGGGAATTTATACCGTACCCCTCCGTTCGTACTTTAATTAACTTTATTCCGTACGTACCGCGTGTTTTATATTATTTACTCGTTTACATGTAAGTGTCGAATGTTTGCTGCACCAATGTTTCGCGCGCGATTCCGTTTTCCCGTAAGCATATCTCTCTGTGTGTCAATGTGTGTGTAAAAGTGTGCACGTGCGAACAGGCAACAAATTTACGAACAGACTGTAAAAGCGAGGAGAAGGGTTGCCTGCCCCCTAAAATGTAGGTACAATATTTTATATCTGTATACATAGAAGAATATATACACAAATGTCTTCGATGTATATAAATTTATACGTATACATTTATAATAATCATAATATATAATATATATATATATATATATTTATATAGCGTATAAACCTTGCGATATAGCATTAGTCGCGTCAGAAATTGCGCCAGACTAGACCCGGTCCTCCCCGTTCCCCGCCCCTCGAAGTAATAATTTATTTCAATGTTGATTTAGCTAAACTATAATAATTTACTAAGTCTCTAGTTTTCTTTCGATCAATATATATATTCATTTATTTATTCATTCACTTTTATTTATATTATATTTCATATTTATAGTATTTATATTTATATATTTATATACTTCCTCTTCAATAATTCATATTTATATATTTATATATAATAGTTGTTGGTACTTTGGTTGATTATTTCTGCTAGATCAGAGTTTTCCTCTCCGTTCCATCGCTCGCCTACGCACTATTTTCATTTTTTTTTCCTCTCTCCCTTCCCTTTTTTACGCATTTTCCTGTTTTCGTTCTTCAAACTCATCTCCCCCGCCCGTCCCGGTCCCCTCTCCCCCCTAAAACATTCACGCACCCTTTCTCACCCGCCCAAAAAACTGTTCCCCTCACCCTCCCTATCCCCCCCACCTCCTGGTTAACCCGGTTCCCTTGTTTCCGCGATCGTTCGTGCGAATCGAACGCGTAAACTCCGCGATTCGACCGGGCATCGCTCGTAAAATGTCCGAATTGTTTTTCTTTCATATATTTTTTTTTTGTCCATTTTCTTCACATTTTTTTTTATCCCATTCCGGTTTCGTTCTCCGCACTGACAAAGAGAACTGCAGACGTTCGTGCGAGTACCTCGCGCTGCCATTTCTCACTTAGGATCGTGGCACGGAGTAGGCACAAATTGTGGAAACGCAGACCGTGCTTTTCGCCCTCGCGAGAATACGACGTCGTTCGCGAACAAAGACGCGTTTCGCCGTGGAAAATCGAAACGAACCGACAGACGCGTCCTAGGATCTACGAGATCGTGGATCCGTTCTCTTGTTTCGAAATGAACCTCTAACAACGGAAACATAACGAACTGTTGCGATGATAATCAGCAGCGAACGCGAACTCGAGATCGACGATCCGATATGATACACCTCGTCGTTGACGTAACGCGGATGAACTTTTGCGATCCGCTGACTGGATATAATATGACCTTTCGAAATGATGTTTTTGTTTTTTTTTTTATCAATAGGCCACTACTTTTATATTAATTAATATATACAGACGATCCCCGCGTAATTTATAATCTCTGTGATCGCGACACAGTACCGGACAATATTCTTTGACAATTATCGTATCGTCGGAAACGAACGTTGTAACACCGACTGTAAATCATTTAAAACGAACCGACCTCGTTTCGAGCCGACGAACCGTCGCGTGCGTACAAAATTGCATCGTATTAGTAATAAATAAATCATAATAATATATCGGGAAAAAAAAATACAACATTCGATACCATGACCGTCGTCTATCTCTCTTTCTCTCAACAATAGTTGAGACGAAAGAAAAATACGTGTAAAAGCGACTAGATAGTAGACTAGGGTAAGCGAAATGAAGAAGAGAAAAAAAAGAAGAAGACACTCTGTATATCCAGGGTGCACGTGCTAGACGGTCGAGAAGACCTACCGTTTTCTAACTCCCTTTTTTTCCTCTCTGCCCTTTCCCTCAAGACGACAGACAAAAACGTTTCGTGCAAGAGGAAAACTGTTTAACTCTTATCGACGTTATCATCATAATCATCATCATCATCTTCGCCCTCTTGTTAACATCTCTCTCTCTCTCTCTCTCTCTCTCGCTTTCTCTCTTTCTCTCTCTCTCTCTCACATTTTTTTTGTTTTGTTTTGTTTGGATAATCACAGCCTAGTTGACATTTCTCGGGCGATGCGTGTCCGGTCAGTCGAACGAGAACGACGTTTTTTTTACGGATCCGTCGGTCGAACGATCAAAAACCCGGCCACGGGATCGAACGACAGACGAGGAATCTAGATCCCTGTGTCTCGATCGCGAAACTGGCCGATCGGTACGAACGAGTAATCCATATATCGACGCTAGAAAAAGGAACCCTCGATAGAGTAATTTAAGTTTCGGCCGGAAACTCGCTCGCTTTTTCGACTTATAACGATAATCGTAATAATAATCATAATTCATAATTAATAATGATGATAATAAGGATAATAATAATAATAATAATAATAATAAGTACTGTACAGGGAGAACGAGCGCCGTGGGCGCGGACAACCGGACTCCAAGGTGGCTCCACATTGACACGGCACTGACGATCCCTCTCTAAACGCGTTTTTTTTTTTATATATATAAAACCTACAGCGCGACGTACGTAGTTTAAATCCTTAAACGTAAGAAGAACCGATAACCCGCGGATGTCGGGTCGGCACTGATTCCATGTTCCTAACTTCGAGTGTACGTGTATCTACGTACATACTTGTGTACGTGTGCGCGCGCGCGCGCGCGCGATATTATGTGTGTGTAATTAAGTACGTGTGCGGGTGTGTGTGTAAGTGTGAAAGAGAGCGCGCGCGCGCGCGATTTTCCGTGTGTTTGTGTGTGTGTGTGTGTCTGTTCTTTCTTTCACTTCGTTATTTTTTTGTTTTATTTATTATTTTTTTTTTGCATTTTGTCGGTTTCATTTTTAGAAATTTTTTAGACGTTGCGTGAGACGAGCACCCTGTATTCGTGATTGACAAGTTTGCGTTGGGAGAGACCGCGAACTCCACGTCGTCGGTCTGTGTCCGAGGACCGTTAACCGTTGAAATTGTTAGAAACGCGAACAGGTAGGTGAACAGCGAGTGACTAACCGTCGCCGATTTCTACGGAAATGAACCGGGACATTCCGACAGGTTCTCCGATCAGCGGGAACCTGTCTGCCCGTGCCACCGGAAGTTACGATCGACGGCGCGGCTCTGATTCACTGTTTCATTACCCCCTCCCCCCCGACGATCCGAAGGTACTTCCATCCTTTTTTTTTTTCGTCCGTTTTCTTATCCCGTGTATCGAGTTACTTGTTAATAGTAATAACATTACCGTAAAGACCCGCTCGTTACTGACGATCGGTCAGTCCGACGAGCGGCTTACGTAAAACGACATCAGGAACTAAGTGTTCTTCCGGTCACTTCTTGACGTAAGTCGATACCCCCCACCGTCGTCCGTTTTAACGTCTTCATTGTTGTCGGCATTAATGGGTCAGTGTGTGTGTCTCGTCGGAACGATAACCTGAACGAGAGAGTTTCTGGAACTCCCTGTATAATATCTTGGTATCTCGGATGATCGGATCGTCGAACGGTATACGGGGACACCCCGTTTGAAACTTCCGACGCATTTCTCGGTTGGCAGTAGGGTGTGAGGGGTTTGGGGGGTGGAGGGTGGGGGGCGGAGTTTTTTTTTTCGTTTGGATCGAATAAAAAAATCGTACAAGAGGGTTAGAGGGTGTTGGAGAGAAAAGGATGGAAAATGTCGTCGTGTCCCCGTAGGATTGATACGTTCTATTCCGAGCATCCAAGAACGTTGATGAGTTGTGCCTCGTACTCGCGTTAATTGGTATTCTCGGACTGGTTTCAGCGCTGGACATCCGTTGCCTTCGCAATCAAAACCCTATTCTGTCTTCGCCGCCGTGGCTGCTGGCGAAGGTCGCTCTACTGACCTCTAATTTTTATCCTCTAATTAATTATCTAGCTAGAATACTAGGTTATTACGGTGGAGAGCGTTGTAACGGTGATTCAAACTCGTCACTCCTGATCGTCGAGCGTCCAATGAGCCCGCGTTCTCGTACGACATCTGAAATTAAATAATGATCACGTTTTAAAAGTGTCATAATTCCGTTATCACGTCCGGATGATCGTAGAATATGTTTGAATTATTTTGTCGTCTGAGTGTTTAGGTTTATTAAGGAAGATTTACGGTGAGAATGAGAAAAATCAGATTGATACGTTAACTTACTCTGTAGGTTATGATGTAGGGTGCGTACCGTCCAGTTTTTCTAGGCTAGGACGTGGGTTAGTATGGCCGGTTTGCGTCCTTGGGCCTCTTCAACTGGACCTTTAACCGTTTCATCCCTATCTGGAAGCCATTCATCGCTTGAATCGCTGCCTGCGCGCTCGCTGGATTGTCGAACGACACGAAACCTGAAAGAATCGAATGATAAACCTACCGAACGATCCTCGGATCGTGTTAATAGGGTTCATTAAATTTAAAGAAATTCAAATTCACAGCTGTCCACTATTAAGATCCAACTATGTACCATTCCCGTTCAACTGAATGTTAATACGATCTCTACTCGATATCAGTGTGCTAATTTGGATCATTTTAAGCATATCATTTATTTCTAGATATTCTCTTAGACACGTACGATTATCGAAAGTATCGTTCGTAGATGGAATTAACGAATAAAAAAAAAATGAATCGGTTATAGAATCCTTGACTGTCCTTGACGATGAGAACGGGAAGCTGAACACCGGGGTACCCGAGGGCACCGGATTATCACGAAAGGGTACTCACGACCTAAACGGTGATTTAGATTACCGGATTCGCCGCGAGGAATAAAAAGTTTCCACGAGAGGGTTCGGTATTATCGAAGTTTCGTCGAGTGAGAGAGAAGGTGCGCGATAACGAAGCTCTTAACAGTAGAAGCGCCGCTGAAAGGTCATCAGGGCCCTCCCAGTTTAAGCCAATTTTGACCATTAGCCCCGATCCAATTTTAGTTTTGCCATCATGGCGGCCTACTGCCTGACCAATCGCGGTCCTTCATCGGCCGGCGGCCACGTTTTACCCGGAGTTCGTAAATTACTTTTACTACGGGACCGAAGAGGTTTTAACCCTCGTTCGACGGAAAAGATTTTCTTCCGTTCCACCACCCCCCTCCCATATTTTTTTGTTCATCATTTTTTCGGTTTTTTCTCTTCATTTTTTTTATTCTCCTTTCCTTCCGTCAGAGGGACATCGTTATTGGATTCCAAGAAAATAATCTGCGCACCATAATTCGTTATAACTCACGTACCCGCGGAATTGCGTTACGCACAGAGAGATAGAGAAATTATTCCGGTTACATCGGTCAAAGTCACTTTTCCCCCGGTGTACCCTGTTACACGTCAAAGACATTTTTTTTTCGCTTTCGTTTTTTTTTGTCCACCGAACTGATCAGAACCGATTTCAAAGCGAGTGTTTCAAACGAACGATGTGCATATTACCGATCACCCCCTTTTCTTTCGTTTTCCCGTTCTTCCGCGGCTAGATAATTACACGCGAAAAGGGTGCATTATGAAAAAGCCTGGATGTAACGGCGCGTGTCTTTTCGACGACGTATCCTTTACGAAGCTACCGCGATCGCGCAGCGATAAACGGAGGAATATTAATCGCGCTGGTTTGTCAATGAATAGCCTACGAACGATACGATACGAACGTAGTCGTCCAATTATCCGTGTCCGCATTCGCGTATCCATTTCGGATACGATTAATCAAAGGAACCGTCGCCGGGCTTTTTCAGTCTCTTTTTTTTGTTTCGGTCCCCTTCGGTTCACCTAAAAAGGCTTCCCAGTTTCATTCAAGTCGAGTCGCATTCAACCGAGTATTCATATTCGGCGACAGGGCTCTATTGCACCCGTCTACGTGTCACGTGTGTATGTATGTGTGCCTGTACCGGTGCGAATGAATTTTTGTGGCTGCAGCATGATTGAGCTGAATGTCTATAAGGAACGTATCTAAAATATCGAGTCTCACTGACGTTCTATCGTGTCCGATCATTTGAAAGAATATTTTTTCTAATATGTCTATAGACTATATCAAAACGTTGGATAATATTAAAAACACACGTAATAATAATAATAGACGTACTCAATCATGATACGTAGACAATTATTATTCATTCATTTAAAAAATATAATAATTCAAAATAAACCATATTTTTCTCGTTATGATATTTCTAATTAAAAATCCTATCGTTTCATGTCACCATAGGTGTTCCCTTTTATCTAGCGATCCTCGTTGCGTATCCAGCCTCCAACGATCCTACCTTATGAAGATTTTCACACAGCGTGGCCCCTTTTCACCCGAACCCACGGATTTCCCCTTTTTGCTCTTCCGGGCCACTCTTTGATGTGTTTCGTGGAAATGACACACTTACCGAAGCATTTACTCTGATTGGTGGCCCGGTCGATGAAGACCTTCGAGGAGATGACGTTGCCAAAGGGGACGAACATCTGCATCAGCTCACAGTCACCGAACTCCTGGGGCAGGTGGTAGATGAACAGGTTGCAGCCCTCGGGTCCTGAGATAGAGCATCCTACCATATAAATCAGAGCACATCTAAACATCTAAACTTGAAGTATAATACTCAAGTTAGAATGTTAGTTCTGGATGAGTTTCGTTTCTTCGCAATATAATGATCTCGAACCGCGATGAGAGAGCCGCCCCGCAATGGCTGTCGGGCCAGCGAGGGTGTACACATCGCTCTCCCTTCTAGTTTCCCGATTTTTCGCTGGATGCGTATTTTTTTTTACTACACGTTTTCTCATTTCTTTTTTTTTTTTGATGAATGAAGATGAAGATTCGTGGTCGGTTTTCTCGATGACAATCTGATTCCTCTCTCGCCGTACGGAAGAAATACAGGATGGATGTTTGATTTGTCTTTTACTGATACTGATTTTTTTAGTTTCTTTTTTTTGGTATGATTTTAATGATAGGTGACTTGAATAGGTATCAACGAAAATATGTGCATGGGTTGTGGGAGAAAGGAATGTGCGAAAAAGAGGGGTAATGAGAAAAGAAAATTAGATACGAATAGGATAGACAAAAGAAATAATGGAAGTGGGAAAGGGAGAGGGTGAGAGAGTGAAAGAAATGAATGATACAGCCGACGAAGAGAGTAATGATTAGAATGTCACGACGATGTCCATCATGACGATGATGTTTTCCGCGATTCACGTAACGTTGAGTATTTATACTTTCAAATATACAAACACACAACACTGGGACTCACAACACAGTGACGAGCGAGGTGAAGGGTTTTTATTTCTTTTTTTTTTGCTTTTAATGATTGCAAATGGGTATGAGGATTATGGTGACGGTGGTGATGACACTGATTACGATAGTGCGACAATTTTACATGATTTCGTCGTCAGACATGTTCATCCGTCGTCGTCTTGCAACTATTATAATATATCATTTCTATTATATTGCATACCGACTCGTATGATAATATACGACGCACAGCGTGGGAACTCGTTAGCGCTCTATATTCTTCTTTCTTTTCTTTTTCGACGAACTTACGATTAGTACGAATCTATAAGCCTCGTTATGATGAATAATGAACGTGATACTGAAAACCCTAAATAATGTACCCTTGTTTGACTCCGAGTTTCGTTACACTTTTGCAAGAGAAATTAAACTCACTTTCTCGTAAAGATAACGAAACTTTGAGTTTAGAGACCTTAATCAAATACGATCGCTAGAATCTTTCGATCCTCGTCTCAACCGAATAATAATTATCGACCGTTCGAACGTGGTCCAGCGTTTGCCGCGTAACGTTGAAAAATTAGAAACAACAGGGTAATCCCGCGTTTTGTTTCAATCCCGGTGTTGTTGTAATGGGTGAAATTCTTTCCTTACTTTCAGTCAAGCGCGAGAGGTAAGACACCGGGAATTAATATGTCCCGGGGTAAGAAAAGTCCGGCGGAAGAAGCAAAGCCGACGGGGTCGGAATAACGGGAGTCCAAATAAGGATTTAGCTAATTTCACTGAACTTTATAACTCCGACGTCAATTAGCGGCGATTATGACCCTGGAAACTTCTGC
Source organism: Mimumesa dahlbomi (assembly GCA_917499265.3). Classification (NCBI taxonomy): domain Eukaryota; kingdom Metazoa; phylum Arthropoda; class Insecta; order Hymenoptera; family Crabronidae; genus Mimumesa; species Mimumesa dahlbomi. Next base: position 9,484,427 of record OU824114.1, on the reverse strand, counting down.
TCTCTTGCCCAAAGCTTCTCGACTAACGGACGCATTTAAGTAATGAGATGGCTGCCACTCAACTTTTAGGATGCTACTCATCGCGTCCCGTTCGTTTCGTCGGTGAGATTCGCCCCCAATTCCACCGGCGTCTCCTGACTTCGCGGAATAACCGTCGCCTTGTCGAATCACCGCAGAGTATAATTGTCCATTTCCAGTTCCGCGAACGATTACGAACTCCATTCGTTCGACGGTACGTAAGAGACTGTACTCTTTCGTATCACTCGATCGACGCGATTCAAATCAAGATTAACTAAATCCCCGATTTCAAATGGACTTCTTAGATTTTCATCGATTGTACATACATATGTGCCGATAATTATGAAAGTGGTCTAAGTTAATTTTCAAAAATTTTGTATATTACGTTTTTTAAAGGTATTGAAACATTTATTAACAAATTATCAAGATTTTCATTTTCATAATTATATTACTTTCATATTATCTGTATGTTACGTGATTATTATACGCGTGATATTATAACGTGGAATTATAATTTCCGTAACTAATCGAGTCGATTGAATAAACTTACGAACGCGATCAGAGGCGTAATATCGTTTCCGAACCCGTGTCACAGGTAACAGAAAATCAAACGCGGTGTGTTTTCACCGTTCCGTCGAGTAGCAAAACGTGTCTCGCGGTTTGCACAAAGAGTGACAAATGCTCTCCCTTTCGCGGCCGCCGACTTCGTCCCGGTAATAACTCGATCGTGGTTGTCACGCGAAACCCAAATTAGAGCGGGTGTCGACGGGTTTCCGGTTCCGACGAAGGGGAGAACGGAGGAGGAATTGCGGTGGACGGCGGAATCACGAAGAACCAGCCATAAATTCAACCGCCTCGTCGTGCAGCCCCGATCGTTGATCCTGAAATTGGTTTTCGACTCTCTAATTGGCCGGCGCGCGGGACGTGCACGCGAATTTAATGAGAGCAACAGCAGCCCACCCTTATCCGGAGTTGGGGAAGAAGAAGAAGAAAAAAAATAACGGAAACGTATCAACCCCCCCCCGAAGACGAGAATCGTTTAGTTTGACTTTTACCGCGGGAAACGATTGAGACAAACTCGAAATAATCCGACACGTTTTTACGTGACTCCTCTATTTTTTACTTTCCTTTTTTTTTTATCCGAGTGATTCGAGCTCTCGAGTGTATACAGGGTGGCCATGATTCGGTTTAAGAAGTACACACTTGGTGTGTTTTTCTACCGTATGTACGCCAACATGGACCATTCTGTATACCAACAGGATTCGCGGTTCATCGTCGCGTAAAAGCAACAATGAACACCCGGTCGACAGTGCAACACCGAGAACAGCCAACAGAAAAAAGGGGTGAATGGGGGTTGGGTGAAAAAAACGACAAATTGACATCGAGTGCAACGATGAAACAACGAATTAACCCAGCCAGGTAATGAAAACACTATTTTCGTGAAACTGTCAGAATGTTCGTGGAATAATGATTAATCATGAGAATGAGTTGTTACATGTAACATGAACACCGAGAACACCTTGTAAGACGTAGAACACTGAGAACAGTTATGAAAGAGCTTAGAGACAGTAGCATGGTAGTATATAATACATATACATATATTATGTATAATTGACGAAGCGACAGTCAATAAATCGGCAGCGTCGTCATGCAACGATGACAATAAACTGATGACGTTTCTTTTATTTCCGTCTGGCGTTGTCTCCCATTATGCTAACGTCCTCGCTCGCTTCGAGATTTCAACATCAAACATTGTCTTTCCTTTATTGTAAGTAAGTAAGTAAGTAAGTAAGTATATAATGTAGAGTTTTGCATTAATTCTGACGTGAGAATCGGGGTCTGGTGTGGGGGTATGTGGTCTGTGTTATTCAACGGGTTAACACTTCCGCAACGCGTAATTAAAATTCTGAATGGCTCACCGATTCTGACGCGTGTCTTACCGTTTTGCAATATCGAGCAAACTTATTTTCGCCGGACGTTTCACCCGCGTAATTACTTTCTCGTCACTTAAAACCCTCTACCCTCCCTCGTATTCGGTATACCTTCGGTAATACACGAACGATAAATATTTACACGTTCCACCCGGTCCGAAATAACGTGATAAAATACTAATCGATTGCAAAAATTTCGGTTTTTCGCGAAATTCACGCTGCGGCGAAAGTGTTGATGATAAGAGCTGTCTCTCGCGGAAAGCATATCGCTTGGAAAAAGATGCATCGACGAGGGGGCCGCATGTTTCACGGAAAGGCGAAAAGCGGTAACGAAAGGGTGGGTGAAGGGATGAAAAAGGAAAGTTGGTTGGGGTACGAGGGGGGTGGTAGAAGGGCCGACGGGAAGCTCGGATAAAACGGGGGAGACGGGGAAGCGCTGTCGCGGTAAACTTCCCATTATCCTACGATGTAACAACGGATCGCGGGTGGGCGTAGCGGCAAAGTAATTAAAACTTTCGTTTTATTTGCATTATCTCATTGTAAGGCGTCGTATATTCTAATAATGGCGAGTTGTTAATTGCAATTAGGCGCTGGCTCGGTTCACCTTCCCCCCCTCCTACCTATGTTCTTATCCACCATCTTCTACCTCAACCTCCCCCCCCCCCCTCGCCCCCGTCACCCTTTTTACTGTCTATTTCTATTTTTTTTTTCTTCGCAAAGATAACGTCGACGACCGGTTTGTTCACTTTTCAATATACCCTTCTCATCCCCTTTGCGTCGCGATATTGCCGCCCCCTCCTCCTCCCTTCCTCCCTTCGATCCCCCCCCCCTCTTGCTGATTAATCTTATACTTTCAATCCGAGCCGATCGTTTTAATTAATCGCACGCTCTGTCGTCGACAAAACCCGAACGGTGCGCCAAGATTCCTGCGGAGGAACAAAAGACGCGGTGCGGATTCCCCGGAAGTAAAAACGTCGAAAGTTCTGTTCTTTCCCTAACGGCAGTAATTAACGGACGGAATAACGGTTGCGAGGGTGTGGGCGGTACGGCAGATGTATAAGAGGCCTGTTTTCTGCGCTTTCACAAGGCAGGGAAACCCCTGGTAATATTCCGCGGGTATTGGAAAGGCAAAATATCGCGGTTACATGGGAATTCATCAACGGTTGTAGGTCATCTCTGCTTCCTACCCCGGCTGTGATTAAACTAAAAAAGAGCCGGGTAACGTGGCCAAATTAAAAAAGACTCGACGACACACGGACGGGGGGGGGGGGGGGGGGTGAGCGTTACGGGAAAGAATTTCGTTTTTTATTTTTGTTCGTCGTAACACGCGTATTGATTCCCTGGTGGTATCAATTTTTGTAACTGCCGAAAAAAAAGAAAGACTAAAAAAGAAATTAAAAACGAAAAAAATAAAAAGGATAGAAATAAAAAATCGAACGGACCGCCGTTCTTTGTATTTCTTTTTTTGCCCTTTTTTATTTTATTTTCGTCCAATTCGAAACGTTCCGATATTCGGCGTGACGAGTTCCAACGCAGTACTCAGATTTCTCCCAATTAGTTGCACACACGTACTTGGACGTTGCAACGGTAGACGAGGGATAATTCGTGTCTGGACGTGTTTCGGGACGGAGGATCTACAATCTCGGGTCTACAATCGTTCGTGTTTACAGTCAACAGTTAGACGTTGATGAGTGTGTTGTACTTACCTTCCCTCTGCGTGGGTGCCACGGTGGTCATCGGCTGAGGAATAGCTTGAGGAAACTGGCCGTAGACGGCGGGATAAGCTGCGACAATAACAAATAACAAGTACATCATGATCTGTCCACATCTAGACACCGGTAGTGGCATGCTGTATCTTTTTTCACAATGTTTCTTCTCAATGTTTCGTTTCCCTAAAAATTCTCCGTTCTCCTTCTTGTCAATCATTACGAATGACGTTATGAGATTCGGGTGAAAGGACGATCGTGTTGTGTGTGTCCGGATGGGGAAAGAAAAATTATATGTTACTGTACGACGTTGAACGAAAGGGAATTTTGGGTAGATTTGTCCCTTTTTTTACGGAAAGCTGCGTAAAATTAATATCACGAGAGACGAAGGATAAATCGGCAACGACGTGGTACCCAATATAATGTATGTATGTATATATTCAGACGTTAAATTGTAAATTCCATGCGGCGGGAACGCAAACGTAACAGGCCGCGACATTAATAAAAGGTAAACTGTCCGGTGAACGTCAATCGATTTAATACAACGAAATTGCATTGTCGTCAGCGGCCCGAGAAATAATTACGTCAATGATAATTTATGATTATCCCGTAATAAACATGAATAATAACCGGATATCGCGATTTATTTGTTACGCGTGTCGACCGTGACCGGGAAAAGGGAAATTTTCAAGCCTTGGCGTCGCGACGCGTCCCGTTCCGTCCGCCGACGGAAGAAACAGCGTGGAACGGGTAACAGCGTTTGTTTCGTGCATGGTTTTCTGGTACACGACACCCGACTGCCCGTCGAATTAACAAGAAAATCTCGTCCGTGCGTGCTTGAAGGCAAACGCAAAAGCGAGTCGCCTGAGCACGAAAGCGCCGCCATAGAAGCTTTCCCGGGTTGCATTCATCGCGCCGTTTCCGTCGACAAGGGTATTCGTCTCTCAACGTTCTCGTCGTTCCGCGACTTTTAACACGATACTTTTGTACTTGGCAACGCGACCAGGTATTTCGCCCGGTCTACGTTTCGCGGCACAGAGATTCCCGTGCGTGCTTGTTATCGTTAACCGACACGCGATATCGCTTCAAAGTCGTTCGCCGAGGACCGTTTTGCCTCATTATTGTAGGAGATCTGGCCCGCACAGTTATCAGGTATTTGTATGTACCTACATATATAGACATATAGTTATATATGTATTATTATATTATATAGTTATATGTATTTATAAATAATATATATAACATATATATTATACATACATATACTTATAGTATTTATATACGTATGTACATACATATATGAGAAGCGTAGGAAACTATAAATCCGACGCGAGAATTACGGGGGAATGAGGGAAAAGCGCGATATTAAAAATATTTCAAATAGTTTGAAAGCGTAATGAAATGAAGCTTGTAATTAGAGTGAAGTAATTTTAAACGAGATATTTTTCAACGGGAATAAAAACATGGAATATTGATGTTTACAATCACGGGGGTGTGCGGAGGGGAGAGGGAGGAGGAGGGGGGGGGGGGGTTGGATTATTTTCGAAATGTTTTACGATTACTCGCGGGGTTGCAGGAAAACCGGGGGCGCCGATACCACGGAGTTTGAAACGGATAAATGGACGCTTTACCGTATACTATTAGAGAGGAACAATTATAACGTTATTAATTATACCTTGGCAAACATTTAAAACGCGCGTGATTGATATTTGTTTGTGACGGATAAGCACGGCAACGGGATAACCGGGGCGGGTCGGTCGCTCTCAGATGAGGAGAGGTAAATTTTCGCTTCGAAATTAATTATTTCCGTGCAAACATCGCTTTAATATATTCCGATTGACGTTACCAGAGGTTTTGGCCCCCGATGGACCAGCGTTTGGCGTATGAAATAAATACGCCATCATACGTCGGTTACCACCGGAGCACGGATAGAGAGAGAGAGAGACAGAGTGAGAGAAAGAGAGAAAGATAGAAAGAGAGAAAGAGAGAGAAAGAGGGGGCACCCGCCTATTTCGGATTGCTTTTTTTCCACTCGTTGATCTCCGCGGTGTGTGTACACTGGACGAAAATACACAGAAAAAGAATATCCTGTTTTTGAGACTTCGGCAAACATGGAAAACTAACGGATACGTAGGTACACGTGTGTTACGCCTCAAATTTGATGAATTTCTACCAATTCCGTGGGCGCACACGTGCACAGGGACAACACACGTACGAACCGAGAGCCTGTGGGATGTGCATACGGGGGTGCGGTGGAGAAAGAGGAGAGATGGGGAGGGGGTGGGGGTGGGTCGAGCGAACGGACAGAAAGAGGGAATATAACAGTGGAGAATATATATTTGAATGCAAAAATAATTATTATCCGACGAAAGTTCGAGATCCGATGTTTTTGCAGAGTGGTAATGAGAATACCTATGAAAACTTGTTGCGGAACGCATAGGAATGCTGCAACGGTATTAATTTAGCAACAGGGACGAAAAGGATTCGACGGTTCCGCGTGTTGGTTATTAACGGTGAATAGAACGGATAGACGTGTAGGTTCGGAGGTGGATGGTGATCATCCCTGAAACGGGATCATCCATTTTGTCCGTGGATATTGGATTATAATTTCTGTCGAAAACGTCGCACTTTGATGCGACACTGTGTGCAACCTCGATCTGACGTGGCATGCGTCTGTGTGTGTGTGTGTATGTGTGTAGGTGAACATGCACGAAGATGATACGTTTAAAAATTACAATATATATACATATATGTACATATTCATGTACACATAGTACATTTTCAGGAACATCGAAGTAACATTGTAGCAGCACAGCAGAAGCGTTATATAAAATATATAATAATGTATAAGTTTTAATGTATAGGTATACCTCACGTTAAGGTGTCACGACTATACACGTATACATATGTATGTATGTATATGTCTATATAATATTTATGGTTGTGTATGGCGTTAGTGTGTATATATATCAATATACACATGCGACCATAGTTGCATGCAAACAGCCAGAAACGCGATCAGCGAAATCGAATTTTTCGAAGTTAAGTGCTCGGGCGCTCGGATAAAAGCACATAAACGTCGCACGTTCGGATTCATATTCTTCCGCGTCCTACGAGCTTTTTCGTCCGTCGAATTATTCTCCCGAAAAAATGTAAAAAAGAGATCCACCTTTGTTCGGTGACCAGTCACGTGTCGTCGCTGACACTCCTCCACTTTTTAAACGCGTCGTCATATTCGCGAGATCCCGTAAACAATGAATTCATGACAACACAAATCTAAATCATCATCATTTCGTCGATACTTTCATCCGACCTTACGTCGAAATCCAACGATCGAACGCAATCGGTCAATACAATAAAACTTTCCAATAATAACTTTTAATAACCACGATAAACCCGTTCCCCTTTAAATTAACCATTCGAAACTCGTTACGGGATCCGATATGTCGCGTTTTCCGTTTCGGCCTTTAACGCCAAACGTTGTGACTGTACTACATAGGTACCGTGAAGCGTTTCTAGAGAATGCGCATTAAAGTCCCGAGTGAGAAACACGTCGCTGATACGACGGCTCGACGGGAGTCTCGATAAGACGAGCGGGGGTGGAAAAGTAAATGGGGATGAAGAAAACTTACCGGCGCCGTGGTAGGTTTGCATTCCTGGATACGCGGCGGCGTGCTGTGCCAGGGCCGCCTCCCCATTGGGCAGCGGTTGGTGTGCTGGAATGGACAGATGGAGGGCATCTACACTTCAGTAAGCTCAGCTCTTATCGGGGACGGACCTACATCTAAGGCCCCTGTCGCAATGCGCGTTGACCAATCGATATCGCGTACACTCCATATGATAAGGGAATTTGATAGCAATCGGCTGCGAAATCTCTGGACATGGATGGATTCGACACACGATTGTCGAATATATAACTGTTGTCGATAACAGGTGCACGCAAAGTTTGATTAATTAATAAAAAGAAATAATGAAAGTAATATCGAAATATTTTATAATTAAGATTCAAGTCTGGTTCGATTAGTGACTGTTTGATACCTACAAGTTTTATTATGTCTCGTTCATATTCCTTTGAAAAATCAAAAATTCAAGCCTGTCGCGTTGAACAAGATTTACCACGACCCTGATTTAACGTGTAATCGAAAGGACACCCTAAAAATCTTCAGCTACCGATGATCCATTCTACGTGAACGATCATTTAACGTTCCCGCTCTCGCGTTACCACGTTATCGTGGCATCGGTGACCTTCCGAAATGGTAATCTCGGTAGGACGAGTCCCGTATAAAATTTAAAACGCGAAACGACAGAAAGGACCGTAAAGAAAAACGATCTCCTTCCGGCGACGTCGTTCCGTTACATCGACGATAAAATGGATCATTAACATTCTAACCCCCGACGACGATAGTCACTTCCCCAAGAAGTTCATCGACGTCGGTTCGTCTACCATCCGTTGTCTACGTAGTCGTCTAACTAGATTCCTCTAGGTCCCGATGACAAAGAATAATAATACCGCGGTATCGGTGCAAAAGAACCGGGGCGAGGTTTTGCTTCCTTCTTGACGGAAACACGGAATAATAAAGTCCGGCGTCGATTGGCCGAGCATTGCGCAGGGGCGGCACACTGCGCCTGAGTTGATACTCACGTCCCGCATAGGTCTGCGCTATCCCGTTGGTGTAGACACCTGGATCCGTACCTGCTGGTTGACCGTTCGGTGTTTGTGCAGCCATGTTGAAATTAGGCATCGTCGGCGACGGTAACGACGGTATCGCCCCGTTAACCGGCTGCCCAGTGGCAGTACCTACGAGCAAACCTGATCAGTACACACCGGGTTACCCTCTTGCTCTTACAACACCAACGTCGGTAACTACACCCCTTGCTCATCGAACCCTTCCACCCACCCCCCTCCCTCCCCCCTTCACCCTTCGATGGTGCCCTTGGCGCGTGGCATCAGATCCGGGAATGCTCACGGCGTTCTCCCTAACATTTAGCTAGTTGGTCCCTTGTACATTCTGTCGACCGATTTACGGTATATACGGTATAATTGAAAGGACCTCACACAGATGGTTTACCGACGATCTGTATGCGTCGTGCCGCGCACCTCCGTTTCCGTGTGATCTGCGGATCGCCGAATTGTTGATCCGATTCGAGGGAGCCAATAACAACTGCCGGCTGGATAATTCTATGGGTTAATGAGCCAGCCCACCCTTCGGCAAACGGACTGTTTTCTTAGGGTGATTGGATCGGTGATTCGATCCGAAGATCAACGGCGGAGACACTTTGGTGGACGTTTGCACACGTATATGTATGTATAGATATGTGTGATGAAAGAAGCTTTTGAGGTTTCCGGTATATGTTACATAAATACTCGTATTGTATAACAGTGTTTCAAATATATCTGATAATTTTATACCGACTCGTTCTAATTTTGTCTAATATTTTAAAAAATATTCGGTATTCAAATTTTATTACACAGATATGAAAATATCATGCATTTAAAAGTTAGCCGTGTGTCATGCACGTCTCGATCATTCTCCAGGAAAAAATAAAATGGAACGAATTAAGGTGCCCGAGAATTGTTGGGTTAGATAGACCCGCCACCCACGCGATTCGTTTTCCCGGTGGTTTTTTTGCGAGTTCGATTCGTACGGGCGCGCATCGAAATGTTTACGAGTATCCGCCAGCCGGAATCTCAATCATAACAGAAACTCTTTCAAATGCCCGCGATCTCGTTGCGGAAAAAGCGTGGGCCGGAGGATTGGGATAGAAAAGAATCTCGAGACCCCGATAACACCTGGACTACGGTATACGTACGCGTATCGTCGCTCGTATCTTGCTACGTGCATGGGGTATGACGATACGTCGTAAACTTAAACTCCCGTGGCTGTGCGATACATGCTACACGTGGTGGTTGTTTACGAATATCGATGCGCGATACAGGTATGTTCACAACGCGCCTGCGAACGCGAAATATCCACGGATGAACAATATGTACATTGTACATACTTTGTTTTTCTTTTTCAAATTCACCTTCGCAACGAACACCGATTGCTACGATTACAATAGAGAGAAAAATTACAATATATATTGAGAAATCTTTTTTCTGAATCACATCCTCATTTTTCCAAAGTTATAATCTATATGTTTAATCAAATATTTGACATTATCGAAAAGAAAATATTGGGCGATAAATCGTGAATGTGTAAAGATGACAAAAAAAAGAAACTTTTGAATCGTAAGAGATCTTTTGAGAACGAATCGATCACCGTACAAGGATCACCCTGTACGCGTAAAGTATCCGCAGCGGTAGGTACGGCGGTGTCGTTTCGCCGCGAATAAAAGCGCAGAGGCTTGGTAATCTTCGGAGAAGGGCGGGGTAGGTAAGTAGGCGGAGGAAAGGCCGGGCTAAGGGGGAAGGAGAAGAAATAAAATATTATTTCCCTATCAAACGGTATTACCTTCCGCTCGACGAGACCCGACGTATACCGTATAGCGCTTGCGGAGAGCCGATTTCCGTGCTTACTTTACTTGTCTGCACTACTTTCGCCCTCTCCTCATTCACCCTCTCTCGTTGAATGTGTTAGAGACAGAGCGAGAGAAAGAGAACGAGAGAGAGAGAAGCAAACGAGAAGAGGAGAGAAGCAACGTAGCACGGAAAAGGGTTTGAGGAGAAAAAGGACGAAGGGTTCAGGGGGCGAAGGAAGAAGCCGCGGTGCTTCTTTGGCTTTTCCTCCTTCCTGTTCGTCGAGCTTTCGATAAAGTTTCGCAGTACTGGCAATATCTTTCGCCCGAGTCACGCTCGGTGAAAATGTTGTATTGATTTACGAGCCGGTTATAAGGCAACCGACTGTACGCTGCTACCGCTGCCGCAAGGCCCAGCCGGAGGTAGGGCGGACGGGAAGAAATGGGAAAGATAAAGAAAGAGTTTTGCGTCAGTGAAACCAAGCAATTCCACGGGCAGAGGGTATGTACATATGTGTGGTATAGACAGACAGAACCAGGGACTCGTTTCACCGTGTGCCGCGAAATGTTTTTCGGGAAATCGAGCGTTCCTCTGATTTCCCGATGTTTTCCGCGCCCGTGAAACGGATGTTACGGAATCGAACGAATTTCTCGCAAACACCGCGGGAGAATAACAAAATACCATCGGAGAATGATCGAAATTCAGTATCTATCGGCTACCGAGGTATTTATCACTTTAGCATCGAGTGACAATGATAATTTTTTTACGGAGACACTGCGATTTCACAAAGTTAGAGTCTATACTTACCGGATGTCGGCGGGACAACGGAATGTGGCATGCCGTTTAACGCGTGCGGCAATTGTCCAGCGGCCAGCGCGGCCATTGGATTGATGTACGTCCCTTGCGCCGTTGCAGCAGCCATAAGGGCTGCTTGCTGCTGCAATTTCAAAAGATTAATTGTATTATAAAATAAAAAAAAAATCGTATACGAAACAACCCTAGAAACCAATTGTTATTGGATCGTTCGGTGAACTTGAAGATTCGGTGGATAGATATTTAAAACAGAGTATGTATTTATAGAATTACGAAATTACGGTGAATGTTTATTAACGATGATTGTAATCGACGGACCTGTTTTACCGACGTGCTGTACGATACCGCGAGAGTATCGAATGTCGGCCGATTATTTCTGGGGTAACAAGAGAGAAACTATTACAGATTGTGAGTCGCGGTAACGAGGACAACCAGGCGGTAATGTGGTAACTCGAGAACCATTAACGGTAATACGACCCACCTGAGCGTAAGCGCCATAAGCGCCGAACTGATTGAAGACGAAGGGGTGAAGGATGCTCATGTGTCCCGCCATTTGCTGCATGCGTCTTACTTGTCTCTCTTTCTCAGTGTCTGCGAACTTTACCACTAAGCTGGATGACGCACCCTGAAAAGAAAAAAATAAATATCTCATTCTGACAATCAAATTATACATACAATTATCAAATAACATAATGATTAAACTTTTCATCCCGGGATATTTAGTGTTAATACAAAATACCTGCACGAGTCCAATATTATTAAAGATTAACCAATGGTGAAAAATCTTATGGGATATAGATTCCATAGGTTTTCGTTGATATTTTTGAAGAAATTGAAAAGATGGGCACACCTAAGCTACGCGATTATACGAAACTGTGCGACCGATGCATTATGCGAAGCTACATACCTCGAAAGGGCGGTTACGCGGTTTATCGTGTCAGGATTAAGTTGCTCACAATGTAAATTGCCGTGTTATGGCAAGCGAGTCTGAAACGTAGGATCAGATACTCCTGTCAGACGTCCCGCCTCGTAATTTCCATGAGACGAAGCCGGGCTGCTGCAGCACGGGATTACGGTCGCCGGCGTAAAGCCGCATAATTTTCCGGAATCTTGCATTTTCTCCGCGGCCATGCCCCCTCCCCCACCCCCCTCCCCCCTCACCGTTCGTCATCCTTTATGAATATTATGTGCACGTTGGAAATTCGATAATAACGCTGCTTCGACAACGTATACGTAATTATCAACGGTGAACTGACGTCCTTACGCCGGGGGATCCTTGAGTATTAAGCCTTTCGGGTAACGTTGAATTATTTCTACTTAATACACGTGCCAATCTTCGTTCGTTTTATTGCGTTCCGGCAGACAGGGCAAGTAAGATAATTGCCACGATAGAACGTAGCGAACGGCTGTCGAACAGCATATGTTGTGGAATAATGTGACGGAGAGAAATGGATTTTCATCCCCTTAACTGACCGTCTGCCAGTATAGTTTGCTACGTAAAAACCGATGCATCATACCAGTGATAGAGGGTGATAGAAATTATTACGCTTTGCCTTCCCTTTCTTCTCTCGTTTTCCCCACCCCCCCCTTAACCACTCTCATTCCGTCTCTCTCGCCATGAAAATACATTCTCTTTTGAGACGCTTACGAGGATACATAAGGCGATGACGTTCTCGCCACGTCTAAAATATAAATGGAAAGGCAACAGGTGGTCAGTGGCCATTGTGGCTGCGGAGAAAAGCTCAGCTTTCGAGCTGCCGGTGATATATTATATTCCACGTCATCAATGCAAATGCCGGGCGTGTCTAAGTTTATATAACGACGGTAATATTGTAACCCCTGTGACACGCGTCCTCGGATTCTGGCTTCCAGTCACGCGATCCATCGCGGTTTTCTCACCCGTTACTTCCGTTCTTTTTTTTTCTTTTCCTTCTACGTTCGCGCTCCTTTGTCCCGCCGCTTTTATCGCGTTTCCCGACCGAAATGCATTTTAATATCTGCCGATAAAGCAATATATCCTCCTGTACTACATTTAAAAAAGCCTTTTACACGTTCATTTCTAATAATTTCGTTATCCACGAATCGATGCCCGTCATATTTTCCATGAACTTTCCGCTTTTTCTCTGTTATATCCCTTGATTTTGTTTCCTCTCCGATTCCTCCACCCCCTCCCACCCTTTGACCGTCAACCACCCATCCCCCTCCCCTCACCGATGGATCAATATTGCCGGTGATTTGCGCATTGACATGGAATCGATGGTATCTTACCGAACGATCGTTTCCTTTCGCGTGCAAAAAGAGTCGTCGTCGGCTATAGTGATCATCGCGGAGGTGTGCCAGCCAGCACTGGCGAACGGTTAAACCCGAACAGGTAACAGCTGCACGGTTTAAAAAGTGTAGTTAACGGGATGCTTTTCCCAGATACGTGCTCATTGCACGGAAACGTTCTGAATAATTAATGTCCACGCCCTGTAGAGCGGCGGCGGCTACGGTATTTCAGTCATTATTAACTTTTTAGGGTGACAGGCACGTAGCCATTAACGATCCATCGCCGCGAATTAACACGTTACCGAACGTAACGTATGTATTGCTTACACGGGCCGGCGTGTAAACAATTCACCGCGACAGGTGTCCGCGGAAATTCTTCGGCCGGAAGTGTGAATTAATGAAATCGACTTGTAATATTCACGAGGAGTCATCAATTTATTACATTTCGCGCGTTACCATCGTATTTCGGGGAAATATATTCTTTAAAAACAGAGGAAAAAAAAGGAAAAAAAACGCACACACAGGGATTTGTCGATGTTAATCCATGTATGAATGGTTAATACGAAAGCCCCCGCGTGCTGCGCAATTATTCATAACCCAATAACAAATTTCGCGCGAATGAAATCGATAATGCATATCCACCGCCGGGACGGCCACTCGAATATCGTTTCATTTCGGAATCGGCAATGGCGTCCTCAATCATGAACTCGAAGGAAAGCTCTCTCTCTCTCTCTCTCTCTATCGGCCTCGGTCAAAATTGGACGCGGGTGATATCAAAGCGGGTTTGCCTATTTGAAATCATAGTCGCCCGCGCGCGCGCGCGTGTCTGCATTAGAGTGGAGACGTGGTAGTGCGTGTGACGTGCTTACACACGCGCGTTAGACGTTGAATGGACAGAGATGATCCAGGAATCAGTTGCATCGATCCGGCGGACGTGCATTGAAACCAGAAACGATTTTGCATGCGAGTGTCATCGACGCTGCTAGATTGTACGGTGGATACTGTGCTCGCTATAAAAACCCGTTTTTTGCTGTTTTTTTTTATTATTATTTTGCGAGCCGAACACATCGCCGCGTTATCAAAAGTAGGTACCGGCATGCGAGCAAACTCGAAAATTTGTACAAACTTTTTTTTTATGCTTTTCTCTGTGAGATTTTTTGTTGTGTTCTCGTTATTGTTGTGTTCTCGTTTAATCTCTCTTATACAGACGCAACGATACATCGTCGATAGAACGGGATGACATAGAAATTTATCGTTTCGAGGAGACCGTACGGATACTCGATGTCGAAGTTAATTTGTCTGATCGTCAGGTGAGGGATACATTTTATTTTTCTATCGAAGAGAATATTTGAAATATATACGTAAGTATAGCAGATCGTTATCGCGTTAAATACCGGGCCGGAGTGTTTGCCTCGAAAGAAGATCACGATATTATTTTCCAAGTAATAAATTAATATTCTAGAATATAAAATATGTCGGAGCTATTTATACGTGCAACCCCAACGGGGATCAATATTACTGCAAAAAAGGCGTCGTTTCACAGCAATGTGTTTATTTATCGCGATGATATCGAGTAAAAGAAATCGAGATCAAAAAGATTAACGCCCCACTAACTCCGAATCCATGGAAAACATTAAAAGCTTTCACGAGAAGGGCGGAACACTTTTCATTGGCATCGAAGCGCGGTATTTTCATTAGCATTTTACACGAAGCACGATTTTGCTCTTGGTCACGCGTGTGGCCTGTCGAATATAATCGGTGTCCCGCGAAAATGTGTGTCCGGAGCGGTCAGCGAAAACGGTAGAGAGAACGAACGATACGAGAACGAGAAAGAGAGAGAGAGAGAGAGATCGTACATGCTTTGCCAACGGGGTTCGCAATTATTAAAAGTTTCGTTTACAGCCGGGTTGAATGGGGCCAAACGCGCGTGTAACCACAACGTTCCAAGGAAACCAAGCAAACCGGCCACAGTTTACAAGGCATAAAAGTTATGCGGGTTTCATGGTTGGATACAACTTTCCGCGTTACTGTAACTAATATCAGGAGTACTACGCGAAACTCGTATGTACGTGCTGCTTCTCTCCTCTTTCGGGCGGAAACCTTACGAAGTAAGTATTGGAGCCTAGAGATCGTCAAGCTTACCTATACGTAGTCGGTGAGATTGTAACGTCGTGAAACATTAGAACGACTTGGGAGGGGTCATCGTTGAGAAAAGAAAATTTGAAACACAACACCAATTATACCGTGCGGAAACGCGAGTAGGAAAATTCCCGACGAATTCGCTAGGATTACAAGGAAACATGACTAACGACAACAAATAACGTTTACTCATCTATAGTAAATACTTTCTGTATACATATACATATACATACGTCTCTACACGAAACATCGTTACAAAGAGATATCTTTTAATAACAAAATTCTTCGGTTACGTTACCAACAATTCTCTTTTCAAAGCAACATCGAGAGAGAGAGAGACAGTAAGAGAGAGAAAAATAGAGAAGGCGGGAACAATCTCGGGATCGGGGTCATTGCCGACGAGAAAAATTCGCCCGACGAAATATTCAGGGGTGCTCTTCCTTTCGTAAAAGCCAGGAAAATATCGACAGGCAACCATGGAAAAGGGATAGGGGTGAGAGGGGGGGGGTTAAGGATGAACGAGAGAAAGAGAACGAGAGAAATAGCGAAAGGGGGTTGGGATCAAGGGGTGCCGACATTTTGTATTCTCTCTACGAGTAGAGGAGCCGCTCGAGCAACTCGTTATGCGCGGTGAAAAGCATCGACGCGTGTTGTTGAGGAAAATAATTTGTCTCGCGTCGACAGCCCCGTAGAGTGTGGAAGGTCTTCTGCGTTGCGTCGGCTTGTTTCTACGTGGAGCTAAGTCACGCCGCGTATGTGACATTTACGCGGTCACATATGTACATATATACATATATACATATATACATACATACATACACCGATATACACGGGGATGGTGGCGACACGGTGATAGAAAGAGAGAGGGGGGGGGGAGGGGAGGTGGAGAAGGGGGTGAGAAGGGTGCCGAGGTCGTATCAGAGCCAGTGAAGCCGAAGCCTCATTATTGGGGGATTACGGTTCATTAATTCCGATCCAACGTTCTGAACTACACGCGAAAAGGAAAAGCCACCCCAAGCGATATCACGGAGAGAGAGAACGTTTGAAGCCGCTACTCCCCAGCTCGTTATGTTTGTCCTGTACGCGCGTTACTGTTTAGGTTGCCTCTTTAAAAAATGTCGATACAAAAGCACAAAAGCCTTATTATAGTTTCGAGTGTAACGTAAGTATACGTACATACTTGTATGTACGTCCGTTACGTCATGTTCGATATTTATCTTATACGCGATCCGGTATAACGTTCTCTCCTTTTGTTTCACCTTTGTGATACGATATATATATTAACAAATCGCCGGAAACAAGACGATCGATGACGCGGTCTCGACGATATACACCTTCGTTGATAACGGGTATTCATCAATTTTTCTCTGTTTCTTATAACGTTTCGATATTATACTATAGTATATTCGACGTTCGTCGCCAAAAGCTTTTTCCCTATTTTCACGGCTCGACGATTTTAATTCCTGTTCGATGTAAATGTAATTTCAGGAGCGAGGGAAACGCGATCGTGTCTCCCGATTATAGTCGTTCCCGAAGGGCAGGTAAAAAAGAAAAGGTACCGGCAGGATACGTTCTATCAATATTGTTCTACCCAGCTGGCAATACGACGATGTTATATACAAAGAAACCTTTCCTCCCATCTTCTTCTCCTTCTTCTTCTTTTTTTTTCCATCGGGCGAAACGTGCATTTCAACGCTTTGCAGTTTGCCGAGCGCAAACATTTGTCGAAGATCGTTTCGTGTGTGGAAAATAATGCTCCCCGGATCCGGTACGTCCGACGCTCGCGATCGTTGTTTACACTTGTCAAGAATTTCCTTTCGGCAACGATGACCGAAAAGCAAACGACGGTGCATCGGTAATTCCATGCAATCTCGGTAAAGATTATTGCTCGCTCGTTAGAAAACACCCAGCTGTGTTTCATACATTTTGCATTTTCTCTCTCTTTAAATATACTTTAATATATTTCTACTTGTCGTTCTGCTAATCCGTAAAATTCCCACGTTTCCGGCGGATTGATATCTTCGTTCCAATCAAGCAGCTTAAATAAAAGTTCACTCTCTCGTGATTGTCGATGCGTCTAGAAGTCAAGGCTGGCAGAGCCTCACAGAGCCCCACAATATTGGGAGCAGGCCTGGCTACGGAATGAAGCAATTACCTGCTGATTGGAGGCTCTCCCGTTGGCCGCACCATCACACTTGCCAATTCGCCAACTGGTAATTTCAATAGATACAACTGGGACCGCAAGACCGGTCGAAACGCCGATTGCCTCTTGTCTGCGTGATTCTCTGCCGGATCCTAAAACGCGGGGAGGGATGGGTCCAAACCATCCAATTCTCCAGTGTATTTCAAATTACAAGTTGGACGCTTTAGCCCGCCGGTTGGAGAAATACCTAATCGTGTGTGTATGTGCGCGCCCTGATCCAATCGTACAATGGTTGGCTCATGAGGACGTACTTCGGTTTGTCGAGTGTTATTCCCTGTCCTTCTCTTTTGTAGACATGCCACGGTATCGTACGATATCGGCACGAGTACCCGGTTGTGACGTGTGGTAGGGTGAATTATTATTGGGTTACGAATGAAATTGAATTTTACGGTAAGTATCTGTGGTGCCCACACACACACACACACAATAGAGTCGTTCGAATAGGTACGTGTCCGATTAAATGAAATTCGATAAGATTTTCTATTTAAGTTATCGCGGTGTAGGTTAATCCTTGAGAATTTGTTAATTACAATTCAGACCTTCTCGATAATCGATGTAACAGGTCTTGCAACGTTCATGACCGGTCTGAAAATCGAAGTGCGTTGAAATATTGAAACGTGTTCTATTTGTTCATTCGGTTGGCCTGAATTTCGGTTATTAAAATTGAAACACAAATATGTTCTCAGACATGGTAATACGAAAATATTCGAATTCCACCGAGGAGTTTCGATTCGATTCCGTACCTAACCCGGCGGTATCACTTTTTGCGACGGCAGTTCAGTCGAGAATATTTCGACAGAAGGGACCTTGCAATTATAAGGGTAGCTCCGTAAATTTGAAGAGCAATCAATTAAAGAAGACGTAAATCCACCCTCCCTGTAATATTTTAATCTCCACTCGTTAAAACCTGTCGTAAATGCCTTTCGTATCCCGGTGTTACGCCAGTCAGAACTAACATTACCCGGGAACGGAACAAATACATTTAAACAGAAATGTAAACCGAGGCCGTTCGTGGATCTAATTTAAAATTGATCACGATAATACCGATATCGTTTCACCCTGGAGAGAATCATCTGGAATCTTTTACCAAGAATGGTATCTTATCGATGAGTTTCATGTCTCACGCTCGATCGCGCTCTTCTTTTCCTTCGCTCGTACTTTCCTTCTATTTTTTTCCTCTCTTTCTCTCTTTCTCTCATCCTCCTCTCCGGGGATTCGGTCTTCCGTTCTGACTCTCGATACGAAAGACTCGCCAAACAAGTAACAGTTGTACTGGAGATAAAAGCAATGCAATTACGAGGCCGCCGAGGGAATTACTCAAGGAATGTCTTTAATTAAATGTTGGAAGCAGTTTCCGAGCCTCCGTTAATGCAGAGACAATTTCCTTCCATCCACTTTTCGCTCGCTTCCTCGAAGAGAAAGGAACATCCGGCAGGAGGCTGGAGGGGCTACTCTCTCGTCTCTGTTCGCTACGTCCACGCAACACACAGTTCTACGTTTCCCGGCTTAACGAACTTTTAAACTTCGCGTACCTAATCGCTCGTGTCAACGTTCGCTCAAAAGGATCGCCCCAGGAATCGAATTCCGTCATGAAACTTTCTTCATTTCGACGCACGCCGTATAAAACCATCCTTTTATTTCACCGGTTAGACCTTCACCTCGAATAGTTCACTTCGCCTCTACAATTACGCGGTTCAATTACATTTATAACGTGACAACTCTCCCCTTCCCCCCTACATTAAACACTATCGTACCACCGAGATTCTCCGGGCTATTCCGTCATCCGGAAACGACTCGTTAAACGTTACCTCCTACTATTACTTACTACGGTGGTTACCGCGAGAGAGAGATATACCGTAATACAGTCGCGTGGAATAAAACGATTTAAAACGAAAATTTCTTATATCGGGGTGGGGTATTAAAACTTCCTCCCGTAATATAGTCTACGCAAACAGCCGAGTTACAGCTAATCAAGACATTTTTCAGTTTCGTCCCGTGGTACTTGCTGTACGAGGGTAGGAGAGAGAAAAAAGAAACAGAGAGAGAGAGAAAAAAAAAGAAAGGAAAAAGAAAAGAAACGAGTCGACATTTTACTCGAGGCACTTAATTTTCCGAGGAGATAAAAAAGACCTAACGTTACGTAAAATTCTCCTACCGGAAAAGGGCTGGCTACGTCGACGTAGTCGTCGTCGTGCCGCGTTTCGCCCGGGCGTCGCCGTGGCAAAACACTTCTCCCGTAGGTTTGCTTTTATTACGAGACATTTCAAGCGAGTTCCGCGAGGTAGGGTGGGTTTCTCCCTGTAGTAGCGTGTCGCGTAGCCCTGACAAGAAACGTCACACGCTTCGGATGGCATAACTACGCGTGAGGCCGGCTTGTTCGTTTCACAGGGTGACATGTATCACGGTGGAAGACCGCGCCCGGGCTACCCTGGCGGAAATATTTTCGAACGAACCCCACCGTCGGAGAAAATATTGGCCGTTTCCGTGATACGCGAAAACGCCAGGGCGATCGTGGTGTTTCACGGCCGAGCCGTATTACACGGATCGTCGAGCCTACGAGGGAACAGAGGAGGAAAAAAAGAAGAAAGAAGAAAAAAAAAATGATCGAATTTATACGCCGCCTGAGCGCCGACGATTTTTCACAGTAATAACTCTGATTAATGATCGATGACTGTGCGTGGTCCTAATATTCCCGGACGACTCCACGTCGTAGGATCTCGTTCACCTGGTGGAAAATATCGTTCTGCTTTTCGGAAGGTGTTAACGGTGTCCTCGATGGTATAAATCGCCGCGTTCGTGTTCGGTCGGTCGAAGGGGTGGGGGGTCGGGGAAGGGGCGAGGGGATCGTGAAATTTTGAAATTCAAATGAAAGTTTAAATTCTGCCGGACGTCGGGTTTCGTTACGGGTCGACGGTTGTGTATCTTGTACTTTCGCCCGTTGGCGCGTAACGAAAAATTACTTAACAAATTTTTCGAGGTTCGCGAATGAAAAACGATCGGGGCGCTGGTTGAGCGTGGTAATATTTCCGCATTGCGCGCTGATGAAAATTTATAACGCTAATACCGGGCGAGCACGGATCGCCGTCGGTTGTCGTGGAAATATTGCGCGTTGCGTCCGGGGCACCCGGGATGCGTCGTCGATTCGAGAGAGTAAACGTAAATCACATTACACGGATCCTGGATCCGAAGGAAAAAAAAACAGAATGTTTACGGAACTTGAGTCGTATAAAGTAACGCTACGTTTTTTTCTTTGTTTCGTTTTTTTTTTATTCTCACCCACCCTCGTCCGTGCCGCTTGGAATACTGCAGTATTGACATCGCGAGATATTAACCGCGAAAGTTGTAGGGACACTTCGATCGAAGAAATATCGTCGCGCAACTATTGGGACTCCATGATTCCTGATTTATGATATCGATGAAAAACAATCGAGCGGAGGAGTATAAGTAAAGTTCATTTCTTTTTCTCTTTGTTTCTTTCTTTGTTGTTGTTTTTTTATATTATTTTCCACAGATCCACGAATCCCCGTCCATCGACGGAGAAACTTTGCCATCCTTCCGGGCAGGCTTATTCGATGAAATCTCTGTATTATCGCGAGTTCACTCGAACGTCTAACGACAATCGTATTTCACCGAGTACAGGGGCTTTGATGTTTCGTAATAGTTCTGACTCGATATCAAACATCTTTGCCGATGCGCGTTTCACTGCGGCGTTAAGTTCCACTATCAAAGTAGCAATTCCGACGGGGGAGGGAGGGGGAGGGGGCAACGATAATAAACTCCGAACAGAGTATAAAGGAGAAGTAAACTGCGTGGAGAGATGTTTCAAACTGCGCGTGCAGACCGAGCACGGCATCGGTGCTCGTAAAATGTTTTCGTACATTTAATCGTGTCTGATCGTTCGTACGTAACCTCCCTTGCCTTGCTCTTTCCAACGTGGAACATCGAAACATGGTTATCTCTCGCATGCAGATTTATACCGTAGTAAAAATTCAAAAGCATGCGAATTTTTACGTAAACGTCCTCTCTATCCACTATACATACATACATACATATACCATTCCGAATCACCTAATCGGCCGTATCCTTTCCCCGATTACCCCGTTTAGAAAACCGAGTCTCTCGACAAGGCTGAATTTATCGGTTTTCGAAAATATTTCAGAGTTTAACCGAGTCTCTTTAGAAACCATCTTTCGCTTCACTTCTATGATTTTCATCCTTATATATACATTCATACATATCCATATATTCTAACTGTATCATACCTTATGTATATACGTATAATACATACAATATGTATACTATACATATATAACTACTTGGAGAACTTCTGCTCCCTGTCCGTCGGTGAAGGAAATCGCGAGAACCGTTGCATCAGAGAAGGTATCTCTAACTGTGTACAAGGAGGTCCGTCGTGTACATATAACCGAGGACGTTTCCGTCCGACAAGGATGCTGCTCGAGATTCTCCTCCTCCACCCCTCCCCCTCCAACCCCTCCCTGCTCTTCCCGTCATTCCTCTATCTCTCTGCACCCTTGCTCCTTCTCCTTCTCTGTGAAGAGTCCTTGGAATACCCGGCAGATCCCTCATATCGGGGAAGCAGAAACGCAATACGCGCATCCCTCGGTTTAACAGGCCTTAATCATCACAAGGACCTTGCCAGAGCCGAGCGTTTTCGTCCTGCGGCCGGTTACCGTGTATCCTGGAGCACCACCCCGGGTATATATACATATATATGTATGTACGTATACTGCACCGTCGTACCACTTAATCGCTCACCCCTTGTACAAGCAACTCCGTTTTGCGTGGATACCGAACTGGGAAAATGTTTGGTTCTCCGCGATGTGTATATCGTATGTCAACGGGAACTTCATGCGAGACGGAGTGAAACTTGGCCTGTGTTGAGTTAGGTAAACGTTTGAGTGAAATTGTTCCTTTGATCGTTTAAACCACATCCGGCGGTTCATTATATTTCTAACGTTATCGCGGGATATCTGTATATGTATGTATATTAGACGTTCGGTATGATCGAATTATACGTCGATGAATTTAAACGGATTGACATTGATAACAAGAGATTCATCGCGTTATCAGAATATAATCTGTAATACGTAAAGAAGATTTAAATTACAATCTACCAAGTGTAATCCTAGGATGTATAAATAGAGTGTGTATCACTATAGAATCTGTTCTGTCGTAGAACGAAGTCGATTCGACCTGTATCGTCTTTTTTCCTTTCAAGTTTCATCGTTTTCACCGTCGACGGAGGATAGAGGCTCTCGTCGAGCGGTGCATAGATTTCACGCGACGCGTACGCGATTCCCGTTTCTGACAGCAGCCGGAGCATCGTCACGTATTACGATATCAGATTGCGAATCAATATCTCATTCCGTAGGTATGAGCCGAGACGTTACGTTTGTAATATAGTTTCGTGGCCGAGAGAGTATGGAGACATGTGCGACGACACCGGAGGAAGAGCAAACGCCGATGTGTGTGTGTGTACGCGTACACACGCACACGAACGAGAAAGGTAGAGAGAAAATAGAAGGAGGGGAACTGGAGATTGTGGCGTGTCGAAGGAAACTAGAGCGAACGCAGTCAAATCGAATTACCCTCGGGGCCCTAGGATATCGTGCGCCTGGTCGGTGTAAGGGATGTTTCCGCCGGAAGATCCCTTTCTCTTTCCCAAGAAAAGGGAAGCTCTTTAGGTTAAATTCATTTGGCAGTAGCAAAAGAGAGTGGCACGGTTCTCCTCTACTCCACTCTCCGAGATTATTTTTCAATGGAAACTAAAAAAAAAAAAAAAGACGCGTTCCCGATAATACGATGAGAGTATTCACGGCTAATTCTTGCCGTTCGTTGGACATCGAACAGGCGGTCGTGTAACGAAAGAATTTAATATAAGATCCACGTAAAAAAAAGGTGTTAGATAGAATTTCGTGGATTTCCAGAGGAATACATATGTAACCGCGTGTTATCGACGTCTCGTAAGTAATAAATCTGAGGGTCGTCAGCGGAATGAAAGAGCAAAGCACGTTTTCGCTCCACGTTTTCGCACCCCTCGAAACCACGACGGAACGAAATCTCGTAACATCGGCCTCGAGGAAATTTGCATAATTCGTCGTGATAATTAAGCGATCTGCATATTACGTTCCGCGCGCTGTCAGTTTCTCTTTTAAGGGCAAATAGTCCCCGGCACGATCCTAAAGTTCCCCTTCTGTGCCCACAATTTCTCCCCGTATTCCTCTATTAGATTAGAGCGTTGTAACGAGTAATATTCACGTAACAGCCTCGCATCCCCTGTCTCACCCTTCCAGGTACCCGTAGGTTCGCGGAGGCATGACACGAAATAGAAATCTCTCGTTGATATTGGAAAATGCGTGATTTCTCTTTTTCTGGTTTCCCTCCCGTACGTATGCCGGTCGTCGAAACAATTGCCAGAAAATATGAACAATGGCCCATTTTGTTCTTCGTTTTGTTCGCTTTCTTGTGCAATTTTCTTGTAAAAAAATAGAGGAAAAAAGAAGAACGAGACGGTTACGGAACATTCGATCGGTTTTTCAGATCAACGAGTAAAATTACTTTCCCATTGTGATACTGGCACAGGTAGAAATTTGACAAACATAAAATACTATACATATACATCCTTGCGACTGACGTATTTCTATAAATATTTCTAACAGTACAAACATTAAAATTATACAAAATCACGCGTAAAGGACCCTCGGTGTGATAACTGCACTTTAAATGTTCTTCAATTATCTATACATGATTGTTTAATGAAAAAAAAGTGTTTCATTCGCGGCGAAAAGTCTATACAGCTCGAATGGAAAGTCAAAACAGAAACAGCTAACTATCCAAAGCTTTCAGAAACTATTACCCCGGACGTTACAATGCTATCCAACAACAACCCAAGTAACTGTCACTTGCCATCGGAGCGTTGATCGATCACTGACAGTTAATATAACAATGTTTCATCGTAGCCTGTCGGACTGATCTATTAAGCGTAATGCTAATAAACACGAGCCACCGACTTCGATATATCGATGAATGTCAGCGAGCCGTCGGTCGACGGATAACAACGTCGGTCATAGCGGTGAAGCGAGGCACTATGGTCAAGTTCGGCAAGCGGCTTTACGAACTTTCGCCAATCAGCAGGTGGAATCCCGGACGGAACTCACTGACAATTCAATTACAACTGGGAATTCCTGGTCCGACCCTAAGCCGAGAAAGTTTGGCGGTTTGACGGAGGCCAAGGGAGATTCACCAGCGGAGAAAGGTGGAGGCGACCCACACTTCGCCAAGTGTTATGCAGATTTCTGTTTGGCCAGTCATTACCGGGGTGTTTGCAGGCCCGACAGCCATTGCTACGGCTGCCCACCCTTACCCCCCTTCCCTCCCCTTTCATACGCCTGATTCCTTATAGGGAATAGCCACCCATGAGGCACGTTGATGCATCCTTGCCGTCTATATTACTGTCAACTCCATTTACCACCCTGATTCTATGCGCATTTATTTCTGCCTCCGTTGTTCCGTTCATTCCCGCTCGCCCCGTGCCGATCCATGAATATGTATTTGTCTTCGTCTTGCGAACGTTATGGGACTCAAGTGGCGGGATGAAACTACTTAAACGTCTCTGGAATTCTTTTTCCGATTTTAAGGGTACATTCGGGAGTACGCGGGTTTATTTGTATCGAATATATTGTTTAGTAAATTTGGTTTCGTTGTGATATTGTATATGGAAATAATAGTATATGGGGATATTATTATTAATAACAACTTACCGGCATAGTTTGGCTACCGTGTAAGGAATTGATCGCCGCTAGCGCTTCTTGGTGCGACGAGAGTTTCACGAATGCGCAGCCTGAAACAGATAAAAAAGATTCATCTCGTTAATAATAATCGTGACAAAGATCATCCTTCGATAAAAGATACCATCGTTCGCGACGATGAATAGTAAAAATGTTTCTTTTTCAAATTCTGTTTGACATGTATCGTAATAATAAGTTCGTCGAATACACAATCAAATACCAGAGAAGTTCACTTTCCCTTTTTGTCTTCCTGGCAAACGTGAAATATCCGTGCGGCAGATTTCGCCACTCGGAAAGAAGTGAATATCGTTTTATCCCGTATCATCGTCGCGGGGGACTTTCATGGAAAGGGTGAAAGAGTTTCCGTTTCCGCCATTGTCACACAGACCCGAGACCGTCCCCGATGATGATGGAACGATTAATCGCCCCTACCCCCGGGTTGCCACGTGCGCTTATCGTTATAGTTAGATGGAGACGCGAAGACAAAGAGCCGGAGGGTGCTTTGAAAAATTGACGCGCCAGCGGAGCGCAACGTGCACTTAATAAAAGATGTTTACCGCGAACGGAGAAACGCTCGGTAATCCGGGACACCACTCCCGGTTTCGAGCAATAACGACGCGTATCGCGGACGAGCAAGCGATCCTGAAAAATTACCTCTGTCCAAAGTCCCCGGCGCGAAATAATTTCGCCCGACGGACGGTCCGTTGGAAAGTTGCCGAGTAATTCCGGCCGGGACGGAAGTTTATCAGAGAAAACGATTCAATTTTAAATCTGTTTAAATTACGAACGCTGCGCTTCCGTTGATCGCGTTGCAGTTTCACCGCTACGGTTTCGGTGGAAATGAAATTAAAGAATTTTGACGAACATTTTCTGTAAGGTTTGGATACCTTTGATTTTAATACGAGATCGATCGATCTTGTTTATTATGATCTATTGTATTGTTCTTTATCAAATTAAATGAGTTTTAGAAATATAGTGAATATACAAGTGATAAATTTTGTTAAATATCGTCAGGTTACCGGGTAACGTCAATCAATAGTGCGTCAAGGGAGTTATTAAATACAGCCCTTATAAATATCATTTCATTTCACAATCATAATTCCGGTTCTTATTATTATGTGCACGGGGTATAAAGAAAATAACGCGACGGCCGGGAGCTTATCAGAATTATTAAACGCTTCTGAATTTTGCCGGTTGAGCGCGTCTTGAAATATAAATGAAGTTCGATTGCTATATGCCCGTGGGGGGTGGGTCGGGGCAGGATTGAAGGGAATTAGGGCGAAAAGAGGGCACTCACCCTCGTACCTGCTGGAGTATGACACGATAACGTCCCACCCATCCCTGCTCCAGAAGCCTGGACCTTTCTCAGATCTCACGGCAGCCCTCGACTTCAACATCCAGCTTTCAACTCCCGGATCGTTGTTCGAATGATTCCAGATAAAAAAAAAAGGAAGGGGCGACGGGAGAAGGGAGGCAATTTCAGGCTCCTGATCGATATCACGATTTTTAAAACTTCACGGTACGTCGCCCGCAATGGAGAAGACGTGTTCGCTGTGTTACTGTTCTTTTTTTTTTGTCGGCTGCAAGCAGGGATTTCTACCTAGTTATTGTTATATCGTATCGGTTATTGTATCTCCGACGAATGGAGTGGGAAGGGGAGGAAGGGGAGCGAAGGGGAGAAGGTGAATAGGATAATTGTATGCGGTACGTGTTGTTATCCCGAAACACTTGTGTAATCGGTGAGTTCGCTAAGAACGGCGAAGTAAATTCGGTACTTTGTTAGCGGCAGCTCATTAAAAGGTATTGTGTGATGTCATTGTATTCCTTCTTCCCTGTCCCTTCGTGTCTGAAACACCTGCCGGCTATTCTACCGGCGATAATGTCGCGATGTCAACTTCATGCTGCTACATTAATCACGCCCGCGGTTCGCGAAAATTGCCGTTTAACTAGGTAGAACGGGGCGTTATCATTATCCTTTCAGATGCTGTTTAACAAAAATTCATCGCACCTCGGGTGGTATTCTAGCACCATTTTTCAAGATGTACCGATCTATCGTGAATTATCTTCACTTTCGATAAATTACATTGCACGTACCTACAATTATATTTTAAAATATCACATAGATTTTTACGAACGGAAATCACGTGTAGTAAAAATAACGACAAAAATTATCGATACGCTTCCGTCGAGTAATTCTCGAGCCGATAACGGTCGCCATTAAATTTCAATCTCAGCCGTCGAATATGAAACCCATCCCCATTTCACGAGTCCCACGGGAGGCGGCGTGTTTTATGGAGAAATTCGCGAATCGGGGAGAAGAAAGAACGTCCGAAATCGGAGGCAAAAGCGATCCGGGAAAGGTGCGCGGACAAGACTTCCCCGTAAGAATTTGTCCGAGCTTCCAAAGCGTTCTGGCCCACCCCCTAGCCACCCCCTTCTTGTGCAAGCGAAATCCCCGACGGAGCTCTCGAAGACGATGCGCTCTTGAGATTTTTCTCCGTCGTTCCGAAGCAGACGGAGCTTCGACAGGGAGTAAGGTCGCGCCGAAATAAAAGACTCGAATTTCTCGAAAGTTTGCGTATATATGTGTGTATATATGTATATCTGTACAGAGAGATGTAGGTATCTGACGGACACATATATACTGACGTGAACGTATACTTATAGCGGGAGTTTCATAATGTCGATGATAACGATATATGATGGATCGCAGAGATTAAAATAGATATAGGGATTGATTAATACAATTTTTGAAATATTTAACGATACAGGGAATATTTAGCTGACTACAGTGTTTGACACATAATTTTCTAATGAACTGTTATATGTGTCATGGAATAGGTTAGTGTCTCCTTGAATCTACTTTGTATTGTTTATCATTTACGGTGCGCATTCACACTTTCGCTGAGTTTCGAAGAAACATCGATAACTTTACGTATTCTTTCTAAACTACATCTACATATATTACATATTCTAAAAGTGTAACAATTTGCTCCGTCACCTTGGCACACCTGTGGGCTACCTTCGTTCATGCATAATTGAAACAACCAATAAACCAATCATCATGCCACGTGTTCGAGGAAGTAGCCCTATCTCGATCTGGCCCGTCATTTTCCCCGTTTGACACACTCCTTATGAACCAACCGGTATATGTATATGTACCCATGTCTATTCGGCTGTTCCGCCGGCTCCTCCTCGTCGGCTCGAAAACTATGTTTGCCCCCTCGAACAACGACGAACAACAAACACTGGACAAACCGCTTGGCCCTCCGTCGTCGACGACGACTAGTTTCGTGGATCTCCCTCGTTCCCATTTCATCCCGAACCCTCCATTTTCCCGGGTACTACCGTCGTTTCCACCCTCCGTGTTCTCCTCGTTCTTCCCTAACGCTGTCGCAGGCGGTTCGAACCAATCGATAACGCCTGCGAGACTTTCCACTCATATACCTATTTGATTGCTCGGCAAACATGCCTAAGTTTATTCTGCGGCCCCTCCCCCTCCCCCCCCCTCGCGGAACACTAACGCGTTTTCACTATTGCGAGCGAGTGAGCGCGCGCGCACGTGTCCATGCGTCAGTGTGCGAAAAGGCTTTCCAATATACCGGAAAAGCGGTCCGATCGAATTCAGCCGGCGTGCCTCGAGTAATTCGATCCCGTTTACGCCGATGCATATTATGTTCCAACCAACGGGGCTGGAAAACGAGTTCCACTTTTTAATTCGGTTCCCGGCTAATCGTCCGCTCGGATTTCATTCTCGGGCCAATTTACAAGGCCGCGAAGGGCTAGTCGGGTTTATTTTTATTTTTAGTTTTTTTTTTCCCCCTCCCTCGGTAATCATTTATCTTATTTGCGAGCAATCTCGGGCGGAAGATGCATGAGAAAAATTGAAGGAACTTGGTGAAACCGTCTACGAAGCCCGGTTATTACCGAGTTTAATAAAGTAAGAGTTAGCTGATGGTGTAATTTGCGACAAACTCGAAACTCGACCGTTCTCGGGTTACCGGTTTATCGATGGAACTTGTGTTTTTTATACGGAACAAGTGGTATTAATTGGTAAATGTGTCTCGGTTGTGATATAATGTGAAAGAAAGATTTTCATCGGAATATGATAAGGTGTAATGGTAAATCTGTGTTTAGAATGGAATGTTCATAGTTTTATTTTTGGATACGCGAAAGGTTATGCGGGGAAATCGTGTATTTTTACCGGTAATGTCACGCGTACTGGAAATACTCGTGGTACTTATGTATAACTATAGTTGTTCCACGGTAAACTTGACAACTCGTTCGATATTAGTCAAGGTAAGGTGATTTAGTTTAAAGACACTAATCGATCTCGTTATATCCGTTCGGCGTACAAAACTTAGCGAAACTTTCGGAAAGTTGTATCCTTTGTCGATCAACCGGGAGTTGATAATTGAATTTATCCGAACGACGTCGAAAAACTCATTAGGTCCGGGCTTAATTGTTTTCGGGATTAAGGACCGCGGCCGGAGGATTATCGTTACCCGTAGTTTATTCGGAAACTTTCGATGCGGAGGGACTAGAAAGTCGATCGATGAATCTTTGCTTGTTTTCCACGCGGCACGTATGTATGTATGTATGTATGTATGTACGTATGTATCGATACAACCGTAGAAATATTGTATGTAGCCGGGTTGATCGATGGACGGAATAGTGCATTTTGTTTTTCAGCGTACATACATATATACATACACATATACGAACGGACAATTTGTGCGTAAAA
This sequence comes from Mimumesa dahlbomi, assembly GCA_917499265.3. Lineage (NCBI taxonomy): Eukaryota > Metazoa > Arthropoda > Insecta > Hymenoptera > Crabronidae > Mimumesa > Mimumesa dahlbomi. The sequence continues at coordinate 9,454,337 of OU824114.1, read as the reverse complement.
CTGTCGATGGGCCGCAATGTATGCGGACTAAACGCGAAAACTTCGGACCCCGGCGCCGATAAATCGATAATGAACATCTGTTTTTGTAACCGTTGACGACGAACGATACGAATATACGCGTGGAAATTGTTTGTAGCCGGCGCTGTATACACGCTTCAAATAAAAATGTTTAATCCCATATTCAGCGATGGAGTCTTGTTTTTCTAACTGATTGGAACGAATGGCACGAATATAGGAAGGTTGTGATGCCGTATGGCGTGTGCGGGCCTCGATAAAACAAGCTCATACAAGCTCGTACGAGCAGACCTTTTATATTCCCCAAATGCTTCTTACATTTATCATGCGATGACAAACAATTTCGATATTTTCGTTCCAGTTTTTTTTTCTAGTCGCAATAGAATACCCGATAAAAACTCATTCTCGTTAATCTCTGCGAATAACCATTCGTTCGCGTTTTTTTTCTTTTTTTTCCTTTTTTTTCTACAAAAACGTTAAGTCACTGATATTTTGGGGGAAGAATATAAACCATCGATAAAAAATTAAAAATCGAATGATCTATGTACATTCAGTGTACGTAGGTAAACTGAATCCGATCTAGATCGACTTCTTATTTAGATCGTATAGAACATGGTTACGTTCATGGTTAGGGGTTGCTGACACGCGTCGTATCGTCGTTATCGCCGCGTTTCTGTGTCAACGGGTGGGGTTCTTATTATTTCGTTAATGGCCTCGGGTCAGTTGCTTGCGAAAAAAAAGACTACTAACGACCGTGGGAAATGCGCGTCAGGGTGCGACCGTGTGGAATAGGTCAGGTGGGATTTGATATCGAGCGGTGGTTTTGTAGCGCAAAACTAGTCCGCATTACGCGATCCTCTCAGTTCTATTCGTTCTATTCCGATGAATTTCCAGAGATTTAATGATAAACGAAACTTCGTTACGTGCGGCGTCGCCACCCGCCCAGAATTCGACCGGTACGAATTCAGATTCCGCGAAACCGAATTAACGTGGCTACTATTAAACGAGACTCCAAGATAAATTTTCTCCTATAATCAGCACAATATTTACGGTAATCTAGAATATAATATAATATATACATTAAATTACGGTCTCTATGAAACGTCACGCGATATAGAAAGTTTCACCGCGATATTTATCACGAAGAAAACGACCGTCTACGGATATGTATAAGTTTCCTCCGGTGAAAAACCGATGACATCCGTGAACGGTCTTTCTTTAATCGTACAGCCAGGGTAGTTCCCGTAACGTTGATAAATACTGCCACGTTGCGAGAAGAAGTTCGACGAAGAGGTGAGCGAAATTACGCGTGAATCGTTTGAGCATATACTCGTCGGTAACGGGCAGTTGAGTCGTTGGTAGAGCATAGATATGTATGTATGTGTATGTGTGTGTGTGTGTGTGCTGGCAGCGGGAACCGGGCAAAACGAATCAATTTCATTGATGAAGCTACTAAATCCGGGCGAGTGGAACGCGAGTACACGTAATTGGCACAGCGGCAGGTTTTACAAAGTGCATAGACCATGCTGCACCGCGACCAGAGACGAACTAAAAAGAGCACGCGCGAGTGTGTACGCTCATACGTTTATTCGGCACAGGAGAAAGACAGGGAGACAGAAAGAGGGTTTGGATAGAGAGAGAAATAAAGAGAGAGGAACCATACGAACCATGGGAAACGTGTGTGGTAGAGAGAGAAGGAGGAGAGAATAGAGAAAGAGACAGGTAAACGAAGGAAGGGGGCGGGATTAAAAACGCTGACAAAGTTACTAAACACTCGTGTGCTCAGCCCTTTTTATATTCGCGAGATGAAACCAGGGCGCACAAGGGAAAAAGAGAGAGAGAGGGGAAAACAGAAAAACGGAGGGGTTGGGAGGGGAGGATAAAAAAAAAACGAGACTCAGAACGGAGAGAATGCCGGAGAGGTCCAGACTGGTGGAAAGAGATACGCGAATTGCGGAGAACGGGGATGGACAGAGAAAGGGGATACAGATACGCAGCGGGAAACTAGGAATTCGGTATAAGAGATTTGCAGGCTCGCCACCGGAAAGAGCGGATATGCAAATCCGATGGGAAATAAAAAAAAGGAGAAGGAAAAAAGAACAAAAAAAAGAGAATACCTTGTGGCCTCGGATGTATCCACCGGACGAAGATGGGCAAGGTTCGGGAAGGCAGCTCTCCAATTTTTCATGAAGGGAGAATCTCTTTCGTATCTTGTTCTCGTGGAGCCGTAATGCTCCACGGGATAAAGAGTACTTTAAAAAGGAACTCGAAACATTGTTTTTCTGCTCCGAAAGCACTGTTTTATCCCGAACGAGTACCCTTGTGTCGACATGTTTACGTGCCCGTGGAAATGAAGATTCGAAACGAATCTAATATTATGTATCTGGTTTCCACCGGTACGTGATCCTCAACGCGGTACGGATACGTGCACGATAAAACGTAGTTTAATTAGCTTTTCGGTATGTAGCCTATGCTGCACTCCTTTTTCCCGTTGAAACATATTATTTTCAACGATACAGAAATATCAAACGTAGCAAATATTTCGTCAAAACTCGCGAACGTACGAGAATGTGAAAATGAAGCTTTCGGACAATGACAAAGGTAGCTGGCTCACCTTTTTTTCCACCGGCAAACTGTATTTTAAATATAACTACGAGTAGCCGTGGCGGCTTTACCGGGGCCCCCGCCAGCAAACGAATATTTCCGAGTAATCATCGTATTTCATTTTTGCGCTTTAAGCATATCGATCGGTGACCGTCGCCGCTATATTCCGCGTGAAATTCCGCATCGAAAGCCATGATTACAATTTTCGTGTTTTTCGTTTCCCACTCATCATTTTGCCTCTGGTCGACCGCTGTCGTTCTATCTGTCGTTGAAAAAAAAAACACGAAGAATCATTGCGATAATTTTTGGAAATTTCCCCCACGCCAAAAACCGGTGTACCCCTTTTTGTACGTTCGCCGATTAAACCGCATCGCATCAACGAAGCGTAAAATCGATCGATTCCCCCGTTTTATTTCACTTCCACCGCGATCGTGGTGTGTGTCTACCACGATGCGAGAAATTCGCGGGACATTTCGAGAAGGAAACAAATAAGACTCCGGGACAGGACGTGGAGAAACGTGTAGTACGCGGCGCGACAGCAAGTGTAATGTGGAGACACGTAATGCCATTATAATGCGGACACGACCGAATCCCGGGGGGGATGTAGGGAAAGGGAGAGGGAGAGTGAGAGAGAGAGAGAAAGAGAGAGCGGAGAAAAAAAAGAAACAGAAAGACAAAGAGGCAGACACGTACAGGAACGAACGGGACGTGACAACACCCGGAAAACGGCGTTGCCACGGTGTTATTACGAGAAGATAAATTTCCGACCGGAACGTCTCTCTTTCTGCATTCGAAAAATGTCGCGCGACGTCTCTCATTTTCACCGACGCTCAGCTGAGCCACGTTCCACTTACGACACCACTCCGTATCGCGTTTGCCTTGTAGAAGTAGAAAAACCGAGATACCAACACGGTTTTATCCTATATACGATTTTTCATATCAAGACATTCTGGTTCCTTTAACATCATTATTTCTCACTGTGTCACAATGTCTCTTATCTTTCCTTGGAAATTTTCCCGTGTAAACGGAGTTTGAAAATATATTTTGCAACTTTGATCAAATTTTTTGTTGTTGTTAAATAATCTATCTATCGATTTCAAATGACAACGAGATAAGAAAGGTTTTGACGAAAGTATACTCGGACCCGTCCCTTCACGGCAGTTTTGTAATTGACGGGGGCCTACGCGCATTGGGAGTGGCCCTTCCAGCAGATTCATCTAGATTACAGTGCAAAACTACTCTCCGCTCGGCGTATTTACCCGGCATTAAATTACACAGACGGTCGCGCGCGTCGACGAGGGTCGAGCGTCGTTCGGCGCTTTACCGGTTTACTTTCATCACATCCAATATTGATCACGTCGAACGTGCGAGCTTTATTTATGCAACGCCGCACATTGTTGCAACGACAGCCACGGAAATCGTGTCCCGGTTTTGACCGGCCTCGGCGCGTTTATATACCTTGAATTTCCGCTGTCTTACTTGCAATCAAGATTTCATGAAATTATATGGAAATTTTTCAATAGTAAATATATTAAAAAAAACACACACACTCTTATATTGAATATAAGGGAACACCATTCTATTTTTACCTGATTCTTTCTCACGGTGACATTATTGTTAAATATTAATTAGAACGTCACGTTCTTGTAAATTGATTCGTTCGTCCTGACTCGTTCAATATTCACGGAACGTGGTGGGGCTTGAGGAGAAAAAATTGAAATAAGAATTTTTCCTCCCGTTTAATATCGATCACGTCAAAACCCGTTTTCTCTATGCGGTGCGGCACACCGGTGCAAGGAAATCGTGAACCGCTTTGATCCGAGTGTCGCATTTACGGTGGATTCCGTCGAGGCTTTTTGTCGCACCTGTTCGACCCCACTTCGTGTTTCCCCCCCGGTAGCTGCGGCAGATGTTCCCGGAATTTCTTAAGAACGTGTAAAGAGAATACGAATAAACGTGCGTGCGCCTTGAAGTATCTTCGAGTGTTTCTCGGCGAATTTCTGGCACGTACCACGGTTTTCTGTCGCCCACGAAAATGAACCTGTGAAGATACTACTACTTATATAGAATATCCACTGGGGGGGTCTATTCTATTCGAACGAATGAGACATTTCTAGATTTAATAGAAAACCACTGTCCTCCTTATAGATTTTCAATTACGATATTCCTACAAAGACTAATATTTCGCTTACAACGAAGTAGATTTTGACAAATTTTACTGTCATACAGTAAATTTCAGACTTTCTCCGTTAAACTATGTTTTAACATCGAGACGTCCGTCTGTACGAATTTCTTTCATCCAATCGTCAAAGGTCTTAAGCCGCAGTCTTGCCGGACTTCCAGCAAAGAGGTTAACGCACGATTTTCGCGATATTGCGAGTTCGTTACGGCATGCGGCGCAATTCGCCCCGGAGTAATTCCGATAATACCAGCAATCATCCTGTCACCAGGTTAAGCCCTCGTAAGCTCTTGCTGGTAGCAGTCCGGATCGAAGGCGGAGCTTGGCAGAACGTTGGAAAAGGTTGCCGACTTCCCATGGGGAATCTATTCGTTTTCCTCGTCGCAGGACGGTGGCAAGCATTACGTGTTCTCTTTCCTTCCGTCGATTTCTCTCCTTTCTCATCCTCTCCGTCTCGTATTCAGGGATAGATCGAAGGGGCTGCGGCGGTACCGTAGGGCCGACGACTTCACGGGTTCCACCGGTCGAAGGGAAACCAAACGTCGTTATCGAAATGGCCCCCTTTGGTTTCGCCCGGTAATACGTCCACGGGAATCCTTCGCCGGATACTTTCGACAAAGGGGATTACTGGCTCGATTATTCTATTAAACCTGGGGGTACTTTAATAACTGTTTAAACGCGCCGGATGATTTTTTGATTGGCACGGGAAATAAGTTTATTGCCCGGTTTATTCTACTAATTTAACCAAAAAATAAAATAAACAGATAACAAGTAGATTTGTATAATAATATACTATTAATGATAACGTCCCTATATCTATATTTAAAACGAGTATCTTCCATCTATCTACAGTATAACTCGTCCTCATCCCGGCATCGTGGAAATTAACATTTCCCAGCCAGAGGTAAAAATGAAATCGTAATTTATACAAATGTAGAACGAGGAACAAAAAGAAAAAGAAAAAAGACGAAGAAGTGTTCAAATTGGCCCGCAAGAATACCACCACGTTCGCCCCCGTGAACATTGTTAATAAAGCCGAAAGCGTTTCTCGCTCGACTTACATTTCCCAGTCTTACGGTCCCTCTCGCCGGCGAAAACGCTCTAATTTAAGCGAGAGCTCAAAGTGAAAATTTCCAGACCGTTTCTGCACGATCGCACTGATTCTTCCGTGCGCAGGAAGATTCGCACGCGCGAACGGTCGCGCAGAAAAATGACCAAAAGGGAACAATAAGTCGAATCGAGGGGTGGGGAAGGGGGAAGGGGAAAAGGGAGCGTCGTATTGTCCTTTGGAGGTCATAAAGGGACGTCGTGGTAAAGTCAGGACGATTCTCGGTATCGCGAAGGAATGGGGGTTGGTTGGTGGAAAGGGGGGGGGGGGGACGACGTTCACGGCGAGTAAAAAGAGTCGAAAGGAAAGGAGGAAGCAGTGGAGCAAAGGAGAGTCTCCGGGCTAATTAAATAACTAGCAAAGTCACCTAGCAACTTGGCACCTCGGCCGAGTCCATCTCACCCCCCTTTTCGAGAGTCCCGTGGTCTTTCTTACCAGCAGCTTCTGCGCTTCTAGGTGTCTTTCTCCTTTCTTGCCTCCCTTCCTTCGCCACTCTCCTTGGGAGCGCGCACCCTTACCACCACCACCACCATCACCACCCTACGACGTCACCTCGTTATTTAATTAAACTTCGCGGAAGCAACTCGCGGCTGCTTGATACCAAAGCACGTAGCTCGTCACCTTCCATTTTCGTCGTGTTCCAACCCCGTTTTCTTCTAACTTCGTCTTTTCTTCTTTTACTTTACATTTTCTGTGTCGGTCTGTATCTGTATGTGTGTGTGAGAGTGAGTGTCTTTTTCTCGTTTTAGCAAATCATTTGAAACGCGATGGTTTATTATCAAACGGTAGATATTCATACGAGATTCGTTTTTATCATTGTTCGTCGTTTCCCTTATCGTACCGTGGAATTAATAGCCTTCCCCCGAAGGTACGATCTTTTTTACAAAGACACACAATATCCGGTCGATGAGCGTACCCCGTATTATTCTTTCCGAGAGATACGTGTGCTTTAATTAAAAAAAATTCCGCGGGAATTTAATACGTAGCGATAAGGTTTAATATAAAATCAAGGAAGTCACTCCCGATCCTCCTCCGCCCCCACTCCACTTCCTCCCCCCGTTTTTTTTTGTCGGCTGTAAAAATTCATGAGGATGAAGATTCGGTGTTACCCGGGACGACGGGTACCGTCGACCGGTTAACTTTCTTTCCCCGTGATAATTAACGACGAAAATTAAAATATAAAAAGGAAAGTTTCAGCCCGACGATCTGCTACCCGTTCGTCCGGAGGAGTTCCCCTTTCCTCTCTTCCTCTTTTGCTGCTAATTTCGGCCAACGAACAGCAAGGGTTGTTACTGGCCGAGACGTCGTAGAAGGGATCCCGAGAGAAACCGTTGCCCACGAACCGTTAATTTACCGCCGCGAAAATAAACCACGGGGGAGGATATATCCCTCGAAGAAACTCGACTCATCTTCGTCGGTCTTTCTATTCGTATAATATCTCCTTCCTTCCTTTCTATCATACACACGGGAAGCCAAGTTTCTTCGCCGCACCCCACGAGTACTGACAATAACTTCATCCCCTTTGGAAAAGTATCCCTTGCCGCGTCGGCGGACCGAAACGAATTTCCGGAATGTTCGAAAGTGGGTTATTAAATAGAGCTACGGTTATCTCGGAGATATCTCTGTTCTATCTTCGGTGCCTTATAAATATTCCAGAAACTTGTCCGTTCGATATTTCAATTATTCACTTATCAGAATTTATCGATCCCACGATTCCTATGTATTGTATGTACGGGGTGAGAACGTCTTTTCGAGAACACGAAATTTTCCACGGTAAAACTGACTTGGTGTAGCAACGAATATTCAATCCCGCGGAGAAACAGGAGCGAATCGAAGCTGGCTGGCTGGCTGGCAGGCTGGCTAGCGCGGATCACGATCGGCCATTGTGGCACGTTCTCCAGTTTGACGCAAATTTGTTTAGACTAGCCCGAGGGCTACCGCGATGCGTTATCCTGACCAGCAGGAGTTTAATTTTGAGAAACGCAAACATTCCGTAATTAAGCGGACCCGGGGAACAGGACCGAAGGGTACGCCCGTGGAGGCCGGTGAAAAACCACTCATAATTGCCGGCCGAATCAATATTTGAGCTGCCTTTATAGTGCTGAATGGTCAGTAAGGACGATGGACTCTCGTTCATTGGCGGTTACGCACGGCGAAAGCGTTTTCACTCGAGCTGGAATCGAGGGTACTTCACCGGAAGAATACCAGGGGAATTACAATTTATCATGAAAACGTGGTTTTTCATCGACAAGTACAACGATCGAATATTCTTTATTTTTTTTTCCCCGATCGTTATCAAACGATACGATATAAGTAGATTCGTTCTAATCGCATTCTTGTTTAGTCGTTCTATTACGATCGATGTGTAGAATATTTCTACATGGTTTCAAAGTTACGATAACACGTACGTACATACATACATACATACATATATACAAAGAGCACCGGAATATTTTATCGAAAGATAAGTAAGTTGGCAGTTTAATAAGGTTCTAATAAACTCCAAGTTTTAATCGATCGCGGTAAAAACCGTCGCTCATACCGAGGGTAGGCAGGGAAACCTAATCTTTAATCACGTCTTCGATGGAGTTTCTTAATCCGGTCGGGACGGGACCGTGGCTGGAAATATCGCGAGTTAAAAAGGAGCTCGACTTCAGATAGCGAAGGAAGTTCGAAAACCGCCGTCCGCGGAAACTTCGCTTGCCGCTCGGTATAGGCGGGACGGGGTAGTCTGATCGTGCTCGAAAAAAACCAATTAAAACAAAAACGGAATACTTTTTTCTTTTTTTTTTTCAACCTTTCGGGAGAACCTTTGGCACTTTTGATTGCGAAACCGTTTGTAATTAAACAGACGGGGGAATATTTTTTCCACGGTTCAAAAAGATTTGTTTATCCACCGGAAACATGAATGTTATTAATCGCCGTTACTATCGTCGTTAAAAGCATCGTACATTTTATGAATCTTTCGATCTATGTATATTTTGCCTCGATTACACACACACACGCACACATACACGCACATAGGTCGGAGATTGTGAAAAAAACCCGCTCGTAACGTTTGTGTACGTAACGGAATACGGGTATTCCTTTTAATTACGAAGCTTTTCATCGAGGATCCGTACAAACAGTGGTTCCACGATACCGGAAGATCGTAGCCGAAGAAAAAGAGGCCAGATATTCGTCGTTTCTCCGTCGATATACAAACTGCACGGTCGGTGTAGAACGATCATGTATCTTCGTCAAAGAACTTTTAGCTTATCAAAGGGCTGCGGTCGAATCAAACCAAACTCTCGTGTGCCGGCTTTCAACTCAAACGATATCGCTGACTTTATCCAACCTAATCCAACTGATGCAAAACCTCTCGTTTACTGCGTACTTCTGTTGACCCCCGATGGCCAGCGGCATTCCGACGAATCTACAAGCGACATGCACCGCATACTGCTATTGACACTCGACCTCCGGCAGTATTGGGATGAACCTCCGAAACCAACCTACCAAGATTATATGATATCTGTCTCTCACAAATTTCTTTCCGGGATTGTACATACATAGATACATACATACATATATATATACAAGTGTGTCGAAACATACTGTCTAACCGTGAACCTTTGTTACCCGAATAGAAAATTTCCCTTCTAGCTTCGGGCAACGTTTCCATTCGTCTATTCGTACTTCAACGGAGTATCTGTATATTACATGACAAAAGCTTTTATAAAAAGATCGACAAGAGACAATTAAAACACAGTATAGTATATTTATACTTTATTTTTCCAAATCAAAACTTTAGCATACTTTCCTATACGATAGAACCGTCGAATTCTCCCTTTAGTTCGAACCTAGCGGTAAATTACCAAGAAAACAATACCCAGGGAAACAATAACGTGTAAATTCTGTATAACGTAAAATCACAATCGCAAGTAAACGACTCGTGCAAGTTTAAACCGAAAAGTGAGCCGCGCGAACCCCGCAACGGCGGCGTCCCTCGTCGCTCCACTTGTTCCGTGTATAGTTCCATCGAGGTTCGTACCTTAGGTGTGAAACCGCCGTTGTTGTTTACGCATGTTTACGAATGCAAAGTGTTTGCGAGCATTGTGTGCAAAGCCGCGTGTGCAACGCGCGTAGACGGCCGCATTCAATGGGGCCTGGCGTGCGTGTCGCAAAAGGGTGGGCGGTGGAGAAGTGAAGTGAGGAGAGGAGAGGAGAGGAGAGGAGAGGTGAAGAGAGGGAGAGGGAGACTGCATGTGCAGGAGAGAGGGTGTTAGCACACTTGGCGAGCTGCCATTTAGGGTTGGCTCCAACGAGAGGAGGGTTCGAAACGTAGCCCTAGCGTTTCACAGCCGCGCCCTTACAAACGGATGTGGAAAAGACGGTGGCTTTCTTTCCCTCCCGGCTGACTCGCCTCTTCTGTAAATACATTAAAAGGGAGCCAAACCGTTCTTCTACCCTGGTTGAGTACATTTTTTAAAATGTTGACATTCGTTAATCTTTTTCTACTTTAGACCGAAGTTTTAGAGTAGTCTTGTTCTTTTAATTCTCTGTTTTTTTTTTCTTTTTCTTTTTCTTTCGTGGGAATTACCATTCGATGGTGTATCACAGATTTCGTATGTATTCTACGTTACCGTTTTCCCATCTACGGTTCTCGTCCCTCGATGTATTCCACCCTATCCCCGATGGATACGGGATGTAGAATGCCGCGCGCCGTATTGCACAGCTGCAGTAGTGACTTCAACGCACGAACCGACGAATAAGTAACACACCGCGTGACGATTTCAATTTCGACTCACCGCGAGATCTGTATATAGTACAGTACGTATGTACAATACGTTTCAAATATTTCTTCGCGACAATGTTCGCATCTTTGTGTAACGGTACGTACCGTACAATGGTACCCATCAGACGGAATTAACGAACCTGTCCGACGTGACTTGGCCCTAACGAGTCCGTTGCTCGACGGACTGTCTGAAATTCCATATTTTCCCGACTGATACAGAATGACGTTGCTCGTCCATTCGGAGGTATTGAAGGATGTCGTTGGACGTCGACGCGACATCGTCGAAACAGTTCCCCCCAACGCCGATTGACATGAAGCGACACACATCGAACGGACACGTTGACACGTGGTTGGTACGCGTGTTACGTATTCACGGTCGAATTGATACACGTCGTGAAAGAGATCCCTCGGCTTATCGATTCGTTAAAAGGCTGGCTAACCTGAGAGCAAGAGAAATACTATTGTTCTTCTAATTTTTATTTTCTACTTTTTTTTTTTATCTTTCACCGACGGAAAACATAATGTACGTATTTTAGGCGTGACGTAACGACGCACTACCACGTTGTCTAAGTATATACATATGTATATATATATATTTCGACCAGGTATTCCTAAAAGCTTTCCCGCCGGACGTCCCCCATTTCTTTTCTTCTTGTTGGACACCGCTAATGCGATATGTTCGTGCCGTTGAAATCGCGTTGGAATACGGCCGTGTTCCGTTGAAGATGTTTTTGCGACTAACTACGTGGCACGAATTCCGGCTCGTTTCAAAACCGTGCACATTTCGTAGCCGGGGTATATTCAACGGAATCTTTCCACCGTGTTATTTACGGAGACACCGAGACGGCTTTTTAGCCGAGGATAGTCCGGGAATATGAAAGTTTTCAAAGTTGTTCTAATATTAAGCTTGCCGTCTTCACTTTAAACTACCATGAATTATTCCCGCGAGAATTATCGCCAACGTGTTCAAGCGGCAGCGAGTTAGGGGAGCCGTGTAAACTACTTTAGACACAATCCGTGCATCCGCCATCTTAGCTACGATGTTACGAAATACCGTAGCTCCAATCGAGGGGAGGGAAAACTATATCTACCGGGATTCGAAGATTTTTCTAGATCAGTCGGACAGTTTTCTACCGTCTGTCCCCGGCTATGATTCACAATTTTAACGTCACCCAGTGGATGCTTACGTGGCACGGAATTCACCCTAACGGGAGTCACCCCAGCGTGGCGATAGTGCGGCAGCCAGACTGTTACGTTCGAAGCTCATTCGCCACATTGATTTTCCTTTCGTTGGCCCTACGTCCTCGCCCTAAAGTCCCATCAATGGGGAACATGTCATTGCCCCCGAAAAATAGCGATTCTTCTACTGTGGAGAACCGATCGAAATTCCTCCGACTGCAAAGACCCGATAGTATATAGTTGAATAAAAAAATATTAATTCTCACGGAAAAAAAATTCTCATATCTATCCTAAACACCATGTCTTATCGATAATGACTTAGTAAAACGAATTATCATGATTTCCAACGGTAATTGCGTCACTTTCGTTCACCGACACACGAGTTGAATCACGGTACACCGATGCAACGAGTTTTTTTCCACTGAAATCAGGCCATCGGTCCTTCATAATTCATTCCATATCGCGCGTTCCAATCACGGGACCTGACAACAGACTTTAACGACCAGTCACTGGCGGCTGGTTGTCCACGTCTCTCAATATCCTCCGCGCTAGCGTATACCCTCCAAAAACGTGATCAATTCGAGGGCTGCCACGTATTGGAGCGACTCGAATATAGAGAGAGAGAGAGAGAGTTGTGCACGAAGCCGTCATAAAATTCTCGGTCGCGCGTTGCACACCGTCGGAGTGTAAATCGTGCACAGAAACCGGAAGAGCACGGGGCGCTACGGTAAGGGCGGCACGATAGAAGAGCGGACGAAGAAGTGGGCGAACGAGAAGGTAAAAAGTGGAGGGTGGAAGGGAAAAAAACAGAGATAGAGAGAGAGAGAGAGAGAGAGAGAGAGAGAGAGAGAGAGAGAAAGAGAGGAGAGAGTGAAGCCGAGGAAGAAGTGAGGGCGATACGAATTTTCACAACGACGAGATCCTCGTTAAAATTCGTGGAGGCGGTCGTCGCGTCCTGGTAGGGACGTAAAAGAAAATAAAGGACCGCTTAGTATTAATGTCGCGATTCGTGTCCGTGTCACGTAGTGGCCCATCTCCCGTCTCACTTCACCCTTCTTCTTTCGTTTATAATGCGAAATAACCGTGATCGTGGCTAGCCCTTGGTGGAAAAATTTCAATAAACAATAAATCTTTTACTTTCAAAGGATCAGTGTGCAGGGATAAAGAAGAAAGAGAGAGAGAGAGAGAGAGAGGGGGGGAGAAAACAGGGGGCAGGGGTGGAGAAGTGAAAGAGATAGAAGCGATGGTCTTCGGTTAGGTTAGCCCGTACTACGTTTCCGATCGTCTTTTGTGGAAAAAGGAAAATGGAATCTATCGGTCTTCGTACGGGATGGGTATATAATTTCATGTCGACAGGAAACATCCGCGGACGTGGCTGGTCCCGTCGATTTAATATCCATGTTCGGAAACGGATCGCGAATCCCGTGTATATCAATGGCAAACACGTTCTCGGCTGGTGCTCCGATTTAATCTTTACTCAGGAGGCCCGTTTATTGCTCTGCATTTCGACGTTAATATCCTATACGACCTACGTTTTACCGGCCAAATATCCATTAAACGGATTACCGGTCCAAGTCCAATATTTGGATAAAATCGTCGACCCTCTGTGTGGATTAATAGGCATGGACATACGTATGAAATAAAATATTTCGTTGATATTTCGCTTTTAGCCATCGGTCGAGAGTACAATTTTCTATCGACGAGAATGTGTAACCGAATTTTATGCTGTATGTATGTATGTATGTATATTCACCGGTATCGTACATATATGTATATACATATGTACTATACATACACTTCGTCCATTTGTCTGTCAGAGTCAACGATTACACTTGAGGCGTACTTCGCTATCAAATATCATAGTTGCTATTGAAAATACCGTTTCGACCGTACTCACGATGGTTCGCGTGTGTATAGATTTCACATTTTTCGCGACAAGTTTCTTATCGAATCGACGATTCCTTCTCATCTCTCTCTCTCACTCTCCAGCGTTGCGTTCTGTATTGTTTCATTTAAATATCACCAGGGTGCACGTCGACCGATATTACGACGAGGAACTTCTACTCACTCGACAGACAAATCAAATTCACCGACGTCCCGACTTGTCTCCCCACACGGAGTCTGCCCTTTCGACAATGTCACGGGGAAAATGCGATTTTTTTCCCCTCCCTCTCACCCCTCAACCCTGTAACGTCCAGGTAGGTACGGATACGTGGGATAGACGGAGATGGAAAGAACAGACAGACGACGACGAGTGGAGGAGAACGGGACGAGAGAAAACGTCACTGCAAATCGTCGACGCGAGAAGCCGCGAATTCCCAGAAGGGGTATTTCAATTTAATGTCCGTTAATCGTATTACGTTTTGACTTTCGCGACCAAGCTCCCTCGTTCTACGTATACACATACATACATACACGTTGTTCCATCCACGCGTATCCACACCACAATATATACGAGTTTGTCTATACTCGTACGTTTCTCTTACGTAACCTCTGGTTGCCGCAACCTCCCACCCCCCGTTTTCTCCTTTACACTCTCTCTCTCTTTTTTTTTTCCTTTATTTTTATTCACGTTTTGTTTCCCACCGGCACAACCCCATCCACCGGGACGCATCGTGGCCGTAGCCGGCCGCACAGGAATGTTAATACTTGTTTAGCCCCGGCTGATTTAGCAGGGAGAATTAAAAACACAATTTCCGGTGCGCCCCGACGCGTAAAGCGCACAGCCGCCTAATAGAATTACCGTGCAATCATGGGGCCCGGATTTTCAACGTGCGCCGACCACCGTGTAGGTACGTACGTACCTATCTACCTTCCTACCTACCTACCTACCTACCTACCTACCAACCTCCGCCGGAGAAGCGTTTTCGCGCTTTACGAGTTCCCGTGACCTTTAATATCCTCCGACCTAACGTAAGATTCCGGGATAAGGTCAGGCTGGAAGAAGAGAAAGAGAGAGAGAGAGAGAGAGAGAGAGAGAGAAAGAGAGAGAAAGAAAAAAAAACGAAAGAGAAATATCGCTAGCGTTAAACCCGTTAAAATTCATTTCCGAAGCGGCACGTAACGAGGCCGGATATTTCGTTCGTTTCACGTTTCCTCGCGGTGGCTGCCGCGCGAGTGGCAGGTGAAATTTGAATTAAAAACACGGCTGTCCGAGGGAAAACGTGTGTGTAACAACGGACGATAACGGGATTTACGTAAATCAATTGAATCGGTGCCCGCGTAATTTCTTCGTAGGCCATTTTGATTTTGAAAATTACCGTGCGATCCGCCCCGATAAAATGACCGGGGGTAAAAAACAGCGGCGTACAAACGCGGTAGAAAATAACGTAACGTCCCGCGGACTTCCTCTCGATTCGTTCGGCACGGGGGGAGGGGGAGGGGAGTAACAACAACAAAAAAAAAAGAAAAATAAAGTTTAGAAATAATCATCGATATTTTCCATGTCAGGGACGCCGGTTTCAAACCGTTGCACGGGTTACTACAAACGCTCGTAACTGGCATCGGCTTTGCCGCTGTTATGTCGAATCGGGTTGAAACGATGACTGCAACGCATGAAGTGCGCGAAAGAGAGCGTGGCTGTTCCGACCGTGGATGAAAAGAGAGACCGGTAACAGCCAGTGAGAGACAGAGATACAGACAGAGAAAGAGAACGTGAGAGAAAGGGAAAGAGAGAAACGAATATATAGAAACAGAGAGAGAGAGAGAGAAAGACAGAGAAGCCAAGCGGGGATTTAAATCGAGGGTGAATTGCAAACCTCCGGGGCAGCAGTTTCGGGGCTGACCCGCGATCCGAGGGGTGTTCGAACGACTGTTGCCCGTAGTTTTATAATTATTGTGACGCCCCGGGGGCTTATGGGATCGAGCTTCGCTCGCTATATACATATATGTATAAGTATATGTGCGTTATATCCCCGGTATACATGTGTTACGCGTATGCAAAACATACATAAACGCTCGCTTACACGTATGATCGGCGTGTACACGTACGTACGTACAAGCTTAAATATGAACTCCCATCGGGCGGGTGTTGTACGCGTGCTTCGTGGGTGCTCGTGACGCATCAAATTGTACGATCCGCGCTCTTTGTCATCCTCCACCGTCAACCTCTCTATCCCTTCGTCCTCTCTGTGCTGGTCCGTGCTCGCATTCGAAGTAGGAATTAAAAAAAAAATAAAAAGAAAGGGGAAAAAAAAGAAAGAAAGAAAGCGAAACAAACAGGAAAGAAAAAAAGAAAGAGAGAAAAAGAAGAAGAAACCGTAGGGCGAAGCTGAGTGCTAATACGACCGGTTTCATTTTAAAGGGTGCCGCGTAGCGGCGGCGGTCTTGCCTCGTGGAAAATCGGATGGTCCGAACTATAAATTCGTTTTACCCACCGAGCTTTTTCTTTCTCTCGAAAACCCGGTCGCCCGGGCCTTGGTGCGCGCGGAAAAAGGTTTCAGGTAAAAGCTGAAATCGTTTGCAGGATTTTCCCTACTGCCACCAGCCTCCGGACGTGTACGTCCTATGTATCTCTATGTATACGTATACGTATATACATACATAGATATCCGTGTAGTATACATATAACGCGTGGTACGTTGCGCGTGTGTAACGGGCAGACTGCTTTCCCAGTTCGAGCGGCAAACAGAGAGCTTTACAGAGGAAACGAAAATTCGACGGTTCGATGGGCGGTTCCAACGCCGCAAATGTACTCGGTAGGCGGATTAACGTGCATTTACGAAACCCGTGCGCACACCGTATATATATATACACACATATATACATATATATATATATATAGTACATCGCGTGCACATGATCGACATGTGCGTACGCACACCGTGGCACCACGCGTACCGTTCTAACGGTACCGAGGCCGGTCGCTTGTCGTTTCTACCTGCCATTCCCCCTTTCTGACTCTCTTTATCCGGCCGCTATCCAAAACCTCTCCCACATCCTCTCTCCTCTCTCCTCTCTTGCGTCGCCTCTCTTTCGCGCGGCAATCCAATCATCCGCGTCCTACGATTTGTACCTGGTAATCCCGTCTGTTTGATCGCGCCGCGGCTTTTACCAGCGGCGCGGCCGGACACCACTGTCCATTTCGAAAGTGCTCGCCCGCGGACTTGGAACATCCGGCACTTATGCCCGACGTCGGGTAATCAGCCGCCAACGGTTTCGCCCCCTCGGAACGTGTTTACCGGCCCCATCAACCGGAACCATAGGCTGATTGAGATGCGGTCGCGTTTCGAACGATCCGATGGATATCGAGTGGCTCCTTATTTAACGTTGTTCGATTCACCCGGGACCGCGGTTCGGTAATTCGACGGCCGGGGATTGAAGTCACGACGGAAACGCTTGACGAAATACGCGGGGGATGATGTATGTATTGTACACAAGTAGGGCAGCCGGGAATTCTCCTTTATCTTTTTGTTCGGTACATATGCGAGGAATGTCATTACTTCTGGTTAATTATATTAGCTTCATACGGTAGGTCGGAATCCATCTCGTAATTCAATTGGCCACTGCCTCCGCGCTAGAAATTCCACGTTGAGATTATATATACATATATATATTTTATGTATACATTTATATATATGTATATATATATATATATATTATATGTAGGTATGTATGTATACATATACCGGGTTAGCTGTATTTGACCAGAGACGGTCGGCGTGAATTTTCCCTTAGCAAATCTCGGCGTAGGGTGTACATCTGTGAATATTCCGCACACCGATCGGTCCAGGGTGAAAATATACAGACTGAGGTATGAATATACGGCGCGGCAACTGTATTGGTTGTCGGTAATCAGGCACAACAATCAGTTTCGCGATCGTTCGTTTACTCTACGACGAGGAATTAAACGGTGAACGTGATTGAGATGCGATTACGATTGGATCGTTCGTACGCGTACGTATGTGTATATATGTATATATGTACGTATGTGTGTACGTATGCTTTTTTTTGTATTTCTTTTTCCGATCCGTTTGGTAAACAGTGTCGATGGCCGTCCTAATTATCAATCCAAATTTACTTGACACTATTTCACCGCAGACTAACGACTACTCCCGAACCGATAGCCTTAATTAATCAATAATCCGATTAACCCTTTAAACAGAAGATGACCCTGTATTACTCACTCGAGATACTATAACAACGCTCATAATCGAAAAGACCGATATTACAATATATACAAACTGATCTATCAAATAATTCCTCTTACGCACCAGCTATCGTCGTAAGAAGGTATCCAACGCGATAACCTTTCCGTGGTAGCACCTATAAACAAGTAAAAAAAAAGAAAAAAAAACAAGAAAACTGCATCTCGTTCAGTCTGAAAGCCCGGCGACGCATCCTTCGTCTATCGCTCCGTCGGAGAGTAACGAACGTGTTGAGAATGAGAAGTAAAAACGTTCCCCTCGTATAAGCGGCCATGATCCGCGTAATGTATCCGACCGTGGCTGTATATCGTTTAACGCGCGAGAAGGCAGCAGTTTTTTCCATTATACGATAAACATAGGGCCCGGGGATAGTAGTCGCGCAGGGTCGCAAGCGTCGTTACAGAACGGCACCGGCGGAGATGAAGGGCCGGAGAAGAAGAAGGGAAGTCTTGAGTGGTAAAACTCTCCGTAAAATTCCTCGTTATGATTACGACGTGGTCGGTGTCGTATATATGCCGTACAACGACGGTCACGTCCTACGAGAGGAAGGATACGAGATGGATTATTAAATTTCTAGTGCTCGCGAGCGTGCCCGGCGTTATGGATCCCGATGGCGGCCCTGTAAAAGTCTTGGAAAGAAAAGACGTCTACGGGGGAGGAAGATCGATGCCCGTCGAAGTACCGTGAACGAGAATACATAGATATAGTTGTGTTATCGTTGATATTACAACGTACAATTACACTTACGAACGAAACATGGATAACGAACACATTCCTCGACAACAGACAATCTAGAATAAATTTCCGTTTTTCTCTCCATTCCGAGATAAAAATACCATCGTACACGTGTAGGTACCTGGTATTTATGTATCAACGGTAGATCGTTGAGTTTTCACCCAATGTACGAATATGGAGAGTACAAAAGAGAGCGGAGATTAAATCCCGTAAAAATTGTCGGTTCGACGAAAACTTACGCGATACGATCAATTATAACGTCAAGGTGTTGTGATAATATCGGTATAATAACCGGCGACTGTCGTCGTACTCGGTGTATGTACAAACGATACACTCACGGATTTCATATGGATCATAGGGTTGTATCCTGTCGCGCAAATGGCGCATTGTCGTCGCGGTAGTAAAAATAAACAGGACCAATGGCGGCGGCTCTATCGCGTTTATCATAGCCAGGCCGCGCTCGGGTCACCGCTGTTAACGTTCCGTTCGCCGCTAGAACGTCGGCGGGCTTTGCAAAAGTTTCGGTTACGATTACTGCACGGCCATTGTTGTTGCGACGCCAATGGTCAGACAGCCATGGATGGAGGAGGATACCAGGCAGTAATGGATTATTAAATTTTCCAACGTACAGGCTACGCCGCGGGCTTGTAATACTTGGCCTCTAAAGTCACGAAAATGTCGTTTCCTCCCGTAATGACTTGCTAGACTACTACGCGAGTACCGTGCACGGTAGTTACAATTATTAATAATATTATTACCATCGTTGGGGAAGCGCGGCGTTATGATCCTCTTCTTTCTGTTTCCTGACATTATCCGGCGTGTTTCAGACCTTTTCCGAAAGTAGAACGCCTTTGTCGGCGCGCCCGGGAATTTTCCTCCGAGACGGTAGTTACGTTGAATAAGGTAAAAACAATTCGTTAAATTAACGCGAGAAATGAAATATGTATTTATTTAGTGATATTTTAAAAATCATACGTCGAACGTTCTTAGTATTAACGTTCATGAGCCTCGCGTGTTTCATTTTGGTAAATCCAATTTCGAAATTCCCGTGAATTCCCCGGACCCCCCCTCCTCCCTCCTTCCCTCACCCCCCGTCGACCCGCGACTGTGCAAACGCTCACGACGAAACGTTGACACTGTCAACTCTACGTCACCTTCCATCGTGCGACGGGTGAACAAACGTTTCAAGTAAATCCCGAAAATACGACTCACTGACTGACGGCGAAATTATTCCGAGCACGTTACCGCCATTACCCCTTTCGCAAATCTCTATTGCAGACACGGAATTCCCGTTGAACATCAACCGTGAGACAGCGAGAATCAACAAATTTACGAGTGCGTCGAATTCCTGGGCGTTGAAATCTCTCGAAATACAATTTCGATAAGTGAAAACGAAGGGCTGACGTTAGGTATATACATACATACATACATACGTACATAGATATATGTATACGTACATACCAACCAGTCGGACAGTGCAGCGAAAACGACGAAAAGAAGATTGAAACGGAAACACGGGGGACAGAGGACAGAGAAATAGAGAAACGAGACGACGTTTTAGAGTGGCCTGTTAAGCCGACCACCGTCAGTTATTCGATAACACAGGAGCCGAGAGAAGCTTGTGCGAAGTGGGAGAGAGACACGTCGAATCGGGATGGGTAATGCGCGAATGTAAAGGTTTATGGCCAATATGGTGTATTTACGGTTGACGGGCAAAAGCTGCCGCACGGAAGGGCACCAGGGTGCCTATAACTTTCTCTCCTTCTACCATTTTCCACCCTCTTACGAGTAACATCCAGCAAAAAGCTGGATATTGACGAACGGAGGAGAACCTTCTTCTCTACGTGCGATACGGCTGGTTATTGGCACGACCGAACAGGACCACGCATCCTGCGAAGCTTCTTCTTCTCTCTCTCTCTCTCCCTCCCTTTGCTTTTCACGGACGGTAATCGCATTAATATAAGAACGGTAAATCGTGCGGCCTACAATGGCGCCGTCGGCTCCGCCGGAGCCATGCGAACAAAAGGATTTCGTGTCCCAAGTTCGACGTAGGCACGATTTACAATCTTGACGTTACACATACATACAAGGGAGACTCGTGTCCCGAGGAACGAAAACAAAGAATCCGTAGCAGTGGAGCTAGAGGTCTCGACCTCTATTTGCTCGTCGTTAGTAGACCGATTCGGGAAATTGTGCTCCATAGAGCGAACCTTTTTTTTTCGGATAGATTAGATGTCGATGTCGTGTAAGAATAGAACCTCAGCCCACGCACCACATTTACAGAATATATACGTAGGGTGTCGAGTCACGTGGTTTTACATCGAATAAATCAGAATCGACGATAATAGAGTTTTTACTTTTTTTTTTGTCTGTTTGTCTATCAGTTTGTATTTTCATTATTAGAGTCCGAGAAATTGAATGAACCAGGTCGTATTTAAAATGCAGTCGATCTTAATAGGTTTGTCGACAATGGGAGCGGTTTGATGACGCGGGTTTCTGATTTCTATCAGATTTCGCACGCTTCGCGTGACACGAAACGCGATTCTGTTTGATGATCGTTAAATGAACGGCTCGTGGATATCACGACAAAACGTCCGACTTAAGTAAATCTGTCGGTCACGCGAGTCGTTCGTCGTTATTCGTCGTTCGTCGTATCGTTCGCTCCATTGATTCGTCTCGAACAGCGGTCGTAGTTTGTTGCGCCGTTTCGTTTGTAAAGTTTATACGATTCTGGACACGACGACGTTCGATTCGATCGGCGAGCACATTCACGGGAACACGTTGCGGAACATTACTGATTTATCACGGCCGGATAGGATACTCGACACGGAGGTTCTAAATCAAAACGATCATCGTAAAGCACCGTCGACAAATCTGATCGAGACTGCAAACAGACCGAATGAGCGCGGATTTTAGATGTCCTTTCAATTTTAAAACTTGTCATAACTTTGCAAACGGTAATACTGAATTACCGTCGGAATTATACGAGTTCGGCGTAATGATTAAAACTTGTAATTAAATCAAAGGCAATTTAAATTATCACTCGACTCTTTCTACTCTGTGTTTCACTTGGAATTTAATTCTGTGGAAATTTGATCACGTAATAAACTGGAATTTGTTTAATCAACAACACGCGGGAATGCGTGTAGATTATTTCAATGAAACGACAAACAATTTTACCACCGACCAATTCTCCACTAGTATAATACATGTATTCCCAAATGAATCACCCTAGACGTATCGTATATCGAACAAATATCTATCGAAAATCTTCCCAACAAAAAAAAAATACTACAAAATCCCTATCTATATCCTACTAATTTAATAATTCTCTCCCATCTAAATTCATCGTTTTATATATCTAATGCAATTCAATCTAAGTAAAAATGCCGCATAATTAAGGGACCGAATCGAAACATTTTCGAGTGAGACCGGACGTTACGCAAACAGCCACGTAAACGTCCGAGTAAACAGAGAATAGGTCGTACCCTAATAGTACGTTATCACGACAAACACGGCGTACAATTATGCCAAGTGTCCGGTATACCAGCGTGTTTACGCTGGTAAAGCCACAATTTTCCTTGTATAAGCAGCTCGGGTCCGTGTTCGTAGTTGCACTCGCCTTCGAGCTGGGGTGAACTCGAGAAGGAGGGGTGCTTTCGGGTGGAAGCTCTCAATATGTCCGACCTAATCCTCTCCCAGAGGACTCCGGGCGTCCCCTCTCGCGCGCTTTACTTTGCAATACGTACAAACATTTCGAGCCCAGCTGCGCCACGGGATTTAGGAGCTGAGCGATTAATAAATGCTTCGTACGACGAGAGAGAGAGAGAGAGAGAGAGAGAGAGAGAGAGAGAGAGCCGGCACCAGGACTCTCCGACAGCCACTCGACGAGGCTGCCCGTGATTTACAGTCCGGACTCGCGTGTCTGCGTTTCAAGCTACCGCGTCTGGATTTCCGGCGATTTCGCGGCATCGTTTTGATTTAGTGCCGTTCTCTCCGGTTTTGAAACATCGCCCGGTATCTGTCTTCCTCTTTTTATATAATGCCGTTTGTAACCGTTTGACGATGTCGGGAGCTGAAGATTAAAAGGATGGATAAGAGACGATGGTGATCTGGTTCGCTTTCTTTAGGAATCTATCGCGTGGATATCGTGGGATAATAATTAAGTTGGCAAGTTGATGTTTAATATTAATATTCGTATCTTGACGGAATTTGTAGAATAGTAAGAGAGGCTGAGAAGGAACGGTGCCTTGGAAAGTTTATCGTCTTGTCACGCGATCAGACATAGTATATCAGTCGTTAACTGTTCCTTTATCTTGTGTAATTGCTTCGAGAGAAATTCGCAGAGTAATTAGTGTAATGACGAACGCCCGTGAGCAACGTTTCACGGAACACGAATAGACCAAATGTTCTGTTTTCTCTTTGCACATAGTTCCAACGACACAAGTATTTCGGATTCTCCAAGTTTCCTTGTCGGTGTATGTATGTATGTATGTACGTGTGTATGTACATACATTCTCGACGTTCACGAACCGAACCCACGGTCGAGTATGACGTTCATCTCTCGGACACGTCGAACTCTACGTGTATTTACTGCACCTTGTATAATTAACGTTGGTTCGCGGTTCTACGTTCCCGTATACGTACGGTGTGTTGCGACCTTGTCCATGATATTGTACGTTGTGTACGTGTGTGTGTGGGTTCGTCGATACACGTGACCGAAAATACAAAATATAAACGGGCGACAGAGTATTTTTCGCAATAACGAGACAGTATTTACGAGCGGGATCTTTTTAGGATAACGGAAAACAATAATGCGCAATAATGACGGGGGCTACACTAAAGTTCGTATTGAAGATAAAAGTCGTAAATTGGTTCCGTGTGTTAACGCACGATACATTCCCCGCGTGTGGACGAACCCGTGCAGGTGACAGCGGTACGATTAATCATCGATAACTATCGCTCGTTTAATGTTCCCTCATAAAATGCTAGGCCGAGGAAATTATTGATTCGTCATATTTCCCGTCACCGATGTCGTTAACGGGACCATTCTAATCTGTTGACGTCACATGATCAAAAACGGAATTCGAGCGAGAATTATCGACAATGCTTTCGCGCGTACGATATAACGTCATCTCGTTTTTTTTTCTTTTTTTTTTTTAATCCGTCATCTATAAAATGAAAAAGGTTCGCTTTTTTTTTTGTTTATGTACGTGCGCCGTGCGTGTGCGTTTTTTTGTGTACCTAGAAACAAATAATCCCTCCACAAAATCCAAGGGAAAAATTTTCAAACGTATATATATACGGCGACGGGATTTGAAACGTAAAAAAATTCTGGACCAATTAGAACCGGCTACCAACAGAGACAAAATATTGTTTCCCTTTGCAAACAGCATTATTATCAATAAATAGAGGAATACGCGAAGCGAAAACGCGGAACGCTACTCGTAATCTCATTATTTGCATCCTCCGACGATGAAAGCTATTTAAAAATGATATAATACCACTCGACAGTCGCGAGGCCGGGAATGAATACTGCGTCGGAGGAGTTTCACGACGAAAGAGGATCGGGAATACCCGGGGCGCAATGTTATTACAACTTAATACACGGAATTGTTCTGCCGCGCGAATATTCGTTTAACGTTTACAACACACCGTTATACAATAAGCGGATACACAGGTACGCGACGGCCCGTGTTCCCGAAGTCTGCCTTCGCGGCATTATCGGCCTTAGTGTGTTGGTGGTTCCCTCATCGCGGAACCCTCCCACGCTCCGCTTGTATAGACAGAAGAGCCCTTGGTCCCGCTCCGAATAATATTTCGTTCCATTATTCATAAACATTTTATAATCTTCTTACCGCGTTGAATTATTGCCGTTCGCGCAATTGAAATAATGCGAGCTCGTGGCCCGAGTTAGGGGGTGGCCCAGTTGGGATCTCTGTGTATCGAGGAACACTGTCGGCGAGGGGAAAATAAAAAGAGAGAGAGAGGATGGCTCGAAAGGGGAAACGAAAAAGCAGAGAGAGAAAGATAGAGAGAGAGAGAGAGAAAAAAAAGGGAAAAGAAGGGAACGAAGAGCAGAAGCGTGGGACGGTTCCACTGAAACGAGAATAGAACGAGTTCGTTCGCTGAAGTGGCGTTGAAATGTTTCGAACCGAGGGAAAAATAATTGGACGAAGAGTCTGTCGTTACTACCGGCAGAGGGGGGGGGAGGGGTGGAATGTGGAGCGGGCCGACGATGACGAAGACAACCCCGTCGCGTCTTTCCATGGAGTCGTCGAACCGAGCTCCTTTCTTAAACTCCTCGTTACCAAGAAACTCTCTCCTCCGCTACCTTTCGAACTACCGACCTAGCTAGGTATCACCCGATAAGGGAAGTTACACCGGGAATGTCGGGAGGTTGAGAACAACGACGGGATTACCGATAACTTTCAAGGATCGTAACTTTTCGGGGTGCTGGCTGAAGAAACTCTTGCGTAGGGAGAACGAAAAGATATTCTTAAGACCCCCCTAGGTATATACCTACCACGCAACCTGATTCCCTGTACCCTGGATGATGATGAGCGATACCGAAATAAGACTCACGGGGACGATGTTATATATATATCACCTTCGTGTAATTCTGGTCTACAGGAGGTAGACCTGAAGCGATATATATATGTATGTATGTATGTATATATATATATGAGCGAATCGCAGAGCAGAGCTCTTCCTGATCTCTCTATTACGTCGCGGATTAGCTAGTTATGAAACTCAACCGAGTCCGGGAGAGCGGTGATGAAGCGTGTTCGGAAAGTTTCCGTCAGGACGAGACCAGGGGATGTACCGGTAGAGTTGTGCGGAATAAGCGATCAGAGCCTCTCCCTCGAGAAGACACATCTATCCTATGGGAACTTGGTTACGTTGGGACGACCACGGACGACTGTGATGACTCCCATTAACGAGGGATTTGTTGGAAACTAACAGACAAACCTACGATCGGAAACTGTACGTATGTATACGTATACATATACATGGATGTACATACATCCGTGTTACATTCAAAGTAACATTTATACATCGGTAGGGAAAAAATAAACAGAAATAAATAAAACGAAGAAAATATTCGATCCCGGTTTGTATTTAAAATGTATGAAATATATTGAGAACCACTCGAAGGTACCCCGGGAACAACGTTTCCTTTGTGTAACTTTATTCGCGAGTTTCGTTTTTATTCCCGTCGGTAGGTATCCCTTTATCATGGAATAAATGTCGACGTTGAAATTACCGGCAATCCTCGCAAGCAATTGCCGAAGCATTCCCGGCACTAATCGATCGACGGAAAGCAACTATGTTTCGCGCTCGTCTGATTTTAATTAAAGAGTTCGTAGAGCGAACGCAACATCCTCCCGATTTTCAACAAAGAGATCCAAAGAGTCTGTCGCTACGATAGGGGGAGGGAGAGGGGGAGGGGGGTCACGGTTGGGCGCGAAATACGGGGGTGGGTGGGTTTCCGTTAAAAGCAAAGGAGCGGTGCCTTCGAACATCGTAAAGGTCTTTCCTCGAGTAGTGCTTTCACCTCCTCACCCATACAATCATGCCGTCACCGCGCGCGCGCACCCTTCAACATTTCAAATCTTCGCTACCTGCCAAAGACGATGGGAGCTATGTTACGTCACCGACTGCGAATCAAAATCTTATTAACTGTTGAAAGTGAGTTTCACTTCAAAGTGGAATTTAATTACATTCGCGCCTGCCTGCCTGCCTGCCTACCTACCTACCTACCCTTCTTCGTCTTCCTTACGTTTGCAGGTAGCTTCTTTCCAACTTCTCTCTCGCTTTCGCCACCTGTTTCCCCCGTATCTAACCCCCTCTGTCTTCTTCATTTCCCCCGTATTCCCAACCTCGTTTTTCTTCTTGTTCTCTCTTACCCTCGAAACCCCTCAGAGGCATAACCAACCCGACCGGCATCCCATTACTCGCGGTCTTCATTTTTGAATGAAAATATTTAAATTTCGCTGCCTCGTCCAGCGGAAATTATTGCCCTTCCTGCCCTATCCGACTGAGCTTCCACGAGCTTTCCACCCCCTCCTCCCACTAGGTTCTTCGTCTTCTCGTCATTCCAGAAGCAACCCCCCCCCCCTCCCCCCCGACCCGATCTCCCGTCGACGTAACTGCACCAGCCAAGGCTGTTTACAGCGGGGGCAAATATTCAAATGCCGTCGCGATTATATATTTTTTATTTTAACCGAGCTTAGTCGTGCATCATCGTTGAACCTGGAAACGGATAAAAATAAAAAGAAAAGCACACCCATCTCCCTTCCTCCTCGTACTCTTCGAGGCAATTGCTTCCTTTGAGACACCCCTTCCCGTTCTCCGCACCATCTCGTGATTAATTTCACGGACTCGACTTACCCCCCACTCCGAGGGTCAGATGCCCTCGAGGAACGTTTGGTCCTTTTTATCGTTGCAAAAAGACGCTTTTAAAACGTTACAACCGACCAGTTTCGTGGTCGTATAACTATACTCGTCTCCAGGTATGTGACGAATGAGTAAAAAGCTTCTGGATAGAAAATGGGTGCCGACGAAATCTGTATATGAAGTACGTAAGTACGGTTTCCCGGTATAGAGAAAGTGTTTGCATTAAAGCGCAGCAAATTATTCGCAGCTTTATGCAAAAAGAGATAAATCTCTTTTATAAAGATACTTAATCTCATAGAATATTATAAATACAATAGTATACAAACCAGTGTGACGACTTCTATCTTAATACTATCGAAACAACGGATAAAAATCGATCCTATTATAAAAACCTTCGCTCTTGAATAATAATCGTACACACAAAAATTGTATAAAAATGCGTAAGGATAACCAGTGTAACATTCAAATATATCTTATCACTCACCTCTGCTGCTGCCGTCGGGTCCACGGAGGATGGTACACTCCTCTATTGTGCCGAAGGTAGTGAACAACTGTCTGACATCGTCTTCGGTTTGTTGCTTGCTGAGCATTCCCACGAACAGCTTTCTGTCTGCGGGTCGGCCGCGTGTCGGAATAGAGAGAACAGAGAAAAAAAACAAAGAAAAGCGTTAGTCGGTGTCCGGGAAAAGTGTCGGTTTCGCTTGTAGCGCTTTTTAGGCATTAAAGAGAAGATCTTGCGGCTAACACCGAGAACGACAAAGTTACACGGTTACACCAGCATCCACCATCCTAAGGGGAAGGAGGTAAGGGTATAAATATACATATATATGTATATGTATATATATTTTCGTATTTAATGTATATATACATATATACATATATTATGAGCGTTTTGTATTTCCGTGTGCGTGCACGTATGTACGGCCTCGCGGTATCTACGGCTTCACTCGTGATTACACGTTCAAACAGCATTGTTGAGCTGCGGTTTATGCGTATATGTATATATGCGATCACGATAACGGATATTCAATGATAATAATAGTAATAATATTAATAACGATAATTATAATGGTAATAATAATAGAAAAAAAAGAACAATAAACATATTATTAACAATAACCGTAATCGAGAACAATATATATATATGTATATATGTAAGATATAATACACGACGTACATGTGTGTGACAACGGTAAACAAAAGAGAGAGAGATCTGTTGATATTTCGTACCGTGAACCAAAGGAAGGAAATAGTAAAACGGTAAACGTAAAGGAGAAAATCAAAATTGTCAAAATTCAATCAATGTCAAATCCTACGTCCTACGCCACAAGCCGAAGAAACAGGTGGAGAAAAAACGGGATTCCCGAGACAAACCGGGTGGGACGTACAAGCGACTCAACTACGGGCGGGACTCTCGACGGTGACGTCGTTTTAAATAATGAATTTCAAACGAAACGAACAAAAGAAAATCGGATAAGAGGGGGATGAAATGATTGCTCATCGATTAAGTCGGGAGTATCAAATCGAGCCGAAATAAAAAACAATAGCAAAGGGGGGTACCAAGGAACGAAGTCACCAACGAGCTCACCGCGTGGTGCCGAGGTCACATATCGCTTATAAAGGGTCACACGCCACTTTAAATACGTGAGAAAATAATTTACGTTATACTCGAAATTAATCTGCAGCTATTTCTAAGTTGAATGGACGAACGTATGGTATCGGCGTTGGTACATACGATTATCACTGTTCGCCATTTCGTTAATCACTTTCGGGCCTGATTCAGTGTACTCTTCTTTCCTTAATATAATTTGTAATCGAAACAAATTCTCGGGTACGTATCACCCGGCACAGATATAGATACGGCCATTGATAATTTCCTCGAGTGTACAGATATCTTTTCGGTTCTCTTCTTCCAATGTATTTGTGTTATTCATTTTCTTTTCATTTCTATTTTTGATTTTTCACACACGATAGGCCGTGTCTCTACCGGGTACGAGAACTAACGAAAGATTCGACGTTACCGTTAGCGAAACAAAATTTTGGAGACGTCGATCCTGATTTGATTTTAGAAATATCTGCACTGAATGTGTATCCTGTGTGTACGTGTATCCCCGTATAATATCGATAATACACGATCGTGGGTGTGCGAGATCGACTGGGACTACGTGAGAGGTACGGACATTCGGCGGTCGATAATGGGAAATTTGTGAAAAACGGTTCGGTATCGGATACAGGGTGTTGAGTGACAGGGTTGTTTTTTTTTAAAGGGGGTGGGGTGGGGTTATGGGGGGGGGCAAGAACTTTCATATAGTAATCAAATCTAATTAATACAATAAGATAAATGTAGCTGACATCATAATCAGAAAATATGTACAGAGGTGATAAAAAACACATCGACAACGAACGAGACAACACATCCAACGAGCGAGCCACTATTTTATGGTCATAGCTGTAAAGAGCAGTATAATATGTATAATATATAATATACGATTAAGGTGGTCGTCCACACGAATGGATAAAGGTCAAGATTAAAGGGTCTGGGATTAATGAGGGGGACACGGATTTTACGAGACGAACGATATACTCGGCCTTCGGAACAAAATGAAAAAAGGTTTGTATCAGCACCGTAGGATCTGTAGACGCTCTGAGACTAATATTATTTCTTTCATATGTTCTTTCGTTTTCCTCTGATATATATGTATATACACACATACACACATATATATATATATATATATATATACATATTTTTCGTGAATTTCTTTTCTTTCATCGGTCGCGTGGATGATCGTGTTAATTTATGCACGTCCAAGGGGGGAAGAATTTATGATATTCTAAGAGCGTCCACGCAGCACCCGTCGTAACGGGGACTGAAGTAGTAGTTGTGTGATAACGGCGGTGCGCAATGCTAGAGCAAAAACACGAACGACAGGTTTACGGCTACAGGTATCAGTCACGCACGTGGGTACGCACAACACTGTTTTATAATACCTTGTAATGTATCACGATGTATAACCCGGGTGAAATGGATCAGGAACGACGGAACGGTACTCGATGCGGACACAGGATTCCGGAATGATTAGACGTTTCTATTTATATAAATAAAACCAAATGGTCGGGCAGGAATCCGATGGTCGTGTTTGAGTGAAATTCAAGGAATTTAAGCGTATCTATTCATTTAAAGTCCAAACGGTCTGGCCGAAGAAGTATAATTAGACACTCGCGGTCTTCACAGATATTTAATCAAGCACTCGCTACGCGAACGGTGTCAAAATAGTAACGAACGATATTAAGAGAAAAATTCTAAAAAAAAAAAGAACTCCGTGCCCGAGAGAACATTACCGTGAGAACGAAGCGTTATTCCACGCGCTAGGTATTCGCAATTTGGATTCTGGCTCCTCCGGGGGGGGATGGATATATATCGGCCACGTGTCAGGTCAAGGAATCGGAACGGTGACGGGGTGGATAGAAGAGCGAGAGAGGGCTGGGGGGTTGGTTCGTGAAGGAATGCCGGGTTTCGTGGGTCAAACACTAGCGAGCAGCAAAATGAACTTTGCGGCGAGCTGTGCTGGCTGAATCAGCGGTGATGGCGTGATGAGAGAGGAAGATTCGTTTTCTTTTCGTTCGGTTTTTTTCTCATAGAGAAGAGGTTTCTTCTTCTGCCGATTTGCGGAGAAGAAGAATAGAAGGTACTGGAAGGAAGCTAGCTATCTCCTGGAAGTCGAAGTTACCTTCAGCGGCCGCCACCGGCGCCTCCTACTTCCAGAAGATGGCACTGGCGCTCCCGTCGTCCATCATGCACTCTGGAATACAGAACAGAAACAAAGAAATGCCATTGGGCCCAAAAATACACCATTCGTTGTTGTCGTCGTTGCCTATATGTATCCTCGCAAAAAACACTACTCGATTAGCCCTCCCTGCAGTTCGTTTCTCAATATGTGTTCTCATTAGAGCGTGATTGTACAGTGCAGGATATTTCTTTTCTTCCCTCTGCGCGATGGTTCGGGGAAGTTGCAACGCGACCTAACGATTGAAAGAACATTAATCCGCTTAAATTGTATATTATACATTAATGATATCGTTATTATCTAAATACAGTGAGAACGTATGTTGTTTACTATTACTTTTACAGAATCATCAGTTTCTGCGTCACAATCTCTTCTTGTCACCTGACGATATAATTATATTAATCGTACCCTTTTATACTTACAAACAATAATCATAATACTATTCGAATAACATTTCATTCGTTATATAAAAAAAAAAAACACTCTATACCCTTAATAATTACTATAATCGTAATCGCTGTTAGAATTAACATCGCTATAATTTCCTCCGTGGTAAATAACGACGTGCATGTTGCACGGAACTCGTGTTCCCGGGTAAAGTGACAACCTGACGAACGAAAGTTTAAAAAAGAAACACACACACAGTTCCTGCTCGTGTCGGGCGTAGCACTTCGGTAGCGAAGATTTCAATCGGGCGTAAACGGCCCTTATCGCGAAATTTTACATTCCACGCGTAACACGCCGGCCGGCGCGGGATCCTGCTTTCGATTCACCGCATTCCCCGCGTGAATGAACTTAATGACGCGTTCTCGCGGGGTTATGGAGATGCAAAATTGGCGAACCGAGTTAGAGGTCGTCGTCGTCGTCGTCGTCGTCGTCGCGGGTGCTAGACGCGAAGCTCATTCCAACCGGGTGTAGAGAAGCCCGACTCGCGCCTTCCAGCCAGGCTCCGGGGCACATTTAAGGATTTG
This sequence comes from Mimumesa dahlbomi, assembly GCA_917499265.3. Classification (NCBI taxonomy): domain Eukaryota; kingdom Metazoa; phylum Arthropoda; class Insecta; order Hymenoptera; family Crabronidae; genus Mimumesa; species Mimumesa dahlbomi. The sequence continues at coordinate 9,422,438 of OU824114.1, read as the reverse complement.
TCTCGGGAAATTAGATTCTCGCCTGACTTGCAGCCTCGTTGCATCCCCGTCCCCTACCATGGATTCTTACCCCCTTCGTCCATCCTGCCCTTTACTCAACCCTCCCGTTTCACTTCCTCCGTCGGTCCTTCTCTGACAATTCTCCTTCCCTTTAGCCTCGAGTACTTTTCGCAGAGCGTTCGTTCCCATTGTCGTGCCAGGACACCGTGGGGACCCCAAGAATTGCACCTTTGTCGCTCGAGCTAAGTGTTAACGTGCCCCCTCCCTCTTCCCCTCCCTGTTCGTTTTCCCCTTGCCCCGTATACCCCGACGTCGAGGACAGAGAAGGAATTAACCCTCGGGAAATTATCTTCTCGCTGGACGCCGGGAACAAAGGCGAGCATATTGTTTGACATCATCCCTCTCTTTCTCGAATGGGGTTACGTTGAGATGTGATTATTTTTTTCTTGTTGTTTTCTGTTCTTTCTTTTCGTACGGTTTTTCTTGTATGTTAAATGAAACGTTATCAGGACTGTTCGGTTGATAGCGGAGATATAGGTATGTTTGTCTCTGTGTGTATCGTATACATATTGTGTTTTGTTCATTTTTGGGATGTAAAAGTTTTTATCATTCGTTGTTTGTGTAGCCAGACACTGGAAATGGGAATTTTTTTTCTATCGGTTCCCAACGTACGTTAAATAATTGAATAGCCGGTCGGTTGCTAAACGTTTTTCAGTCGTTACAAACTTGCAGATTTTTTGTTTCCTGTTTTATTTATTTTTTTTTTTTTTTTGGCGTTCAACGGGGCATCGCGAGGAAAAACGAACCCCCCGAAAATTATGCATAGATCGATGCCGAACTGCTATGGAGAACTTTGAAGCGAGTTAACGCGCGTGGAACGACCGAGAGTCGAGCAATCTTCACTGAGCCGTGTCTAATATTTGTATCGGTGTGTTTATCTTTAGTGATAGTGGTAATGCCGGAGTCCAAAAGAACTTTGCAAAACTTCCCTCCGGAACTCTCGATTCTATCTTCGAAACTGATATCTGGCTTTACGTATGTTCGATTTACCTTAGATTGAATTCACCTTAAACTTCCATCGAACTATTTCCCCGAGGTTAATGTATCGTATCATAAAATCACGTGTATTACACCTTACGAACAATCGTATAAAATGAAACATATACCAACGTAAGTACACTCTTACCAATAATTAATCCCTAAACCAATTTCACTTTACTTTAAAAAACTTAAAAAAAAACACACATACTTTCAAGTGTCTCACAGTTTCCAACTTAAATCCTTTAAATCAAGTGACATTTCATCATTACGTTAATTCCGCAGAAATTCTCGCCTGCTTAACGAGCCCCGTCTGAAAAACGAGTAGGTACGTTAATTACCAACCCATACGTAACGTTTCGTTCCTCGCTTACGTCATCGTTCCACGTCCCCGTAAGAAGCACGTCGTACTCTCATAATCCACGAGGATTTCGGCCAGCCGGCCCGTCACGTCGGCCAACTTGAAGTTGCCAGCAATGAAGGCGGCCTTCGAGGGTCCTGATATCCCTGGATACGTTTATCTGGCCGAAAAGTGGTGGGGCGAGTGATGGCGGAGCAGGCAAGGTGGCTCCACGAGGGATCGAAACTTATCTACTTGCTCAACTAGCTCCGGTACACCAGCCACCCCTTATCCACTCGCTGGAACTTCGCCCACCCTTCTCGCAGCCTCGGCCAACTTCCGCGCGAGATACGCATTTCTCAAATCTGTTTCCGTCGTTGCGGACTTAATTCCGGCCGTTTTCAACGGGACGATTTCGGGCGACGCGGTGAGAAACACCTTGCAACGGTTAACCGACGATCGTTTCGACGGCTGACGCACGTTTTTCGGGATAGGGAGAGATTGGAAAGGGTGGAGGGTAAGCATGGGGATGTTGAGAAGAAACTGATGAGATGGCTGGACCGTGTTCGATGCGAAAATTGTAGGGGGTTTGTAGAATCTCTTCCCGATGGGAAGTGGATCCCGCAACTGTGTACTCGTGGATACAGTGAGATTACTATACTTGGAGTCTGTGTTATCAGAGATGGAGATTGCATTTTGCTGGGGAATTTTTTATTGGATTATACAGATCTAAGTAAGTGACAACCAGAAGATAGGATATTTTCCTCGCGTTCGTTTCACAGTTACATGTTCGTCAACGATAAAATAGATTCTCTCCCCACCATCTCTGCCATTCCGTTAACATTTATCGTTGGTTATTCGTCAAACAAATTGTGAACACGATACCCGGAAGACGAGCAACGAGATAAGTTCCAGATGCTGGGACTATTCGCCGCAGTCGGACATTTTAACTCGACAACGTCTCGCAATTAAAACCTGATTTATCTTTTGTACTGCTAATAGGACATTACTTGGCGCGGTAAAGTGCTACCGTACTAGAAAGGAATCTATAAAATGATGTAATTAAGCCGCGCGACGAGGGCTGCGGAACGGCTCGCGTAAAGGGCAGTCATTAACGTGGAAAAAGCGAATGAGTCGCTTGAAACAATGAGACCATTCCCGATGGCAGCCAGAGAGCGAGGAGCACCGGTGGGCCCCGCAATCTTAAACCGTCATTTTCCGAGCATAAAGTGGTAGGGCTGTCGCCCTTCCTTCCGTCCGATGTCCTCCTAAAGGAAAGGGAGACATCTCGGAAGAAGTTACGATGGTCTTAACGGAAAACGACGTTGTTATTCATGAGAGATAATATTTTATGAACGGTGACAGTGTATCCTCATTAACAACGACAATAAACGATACTCGAGTCAAATGCGCGGACGAACTTTTTTTTTTACGTGACCTCACTACGAATCGATTCGACTTTAATTTACTTTATGGCTAGCCGAGATTCCAATTAGTACGCGAGTAAAACGGGAACATGTTTCTTTTTTCTTTTATTTTACGTTCGATCGGTTGAATCACTTCTTTTTTTTTTATACATATATACATTTGTTTCAACGGACCCTTAAACGTGTGTATGTACGTACGTCTTAATACTAACATGTTCTATATACGAAGGAGACGATTTATAACAAAGTGACGTAGATAATATATTAATCCCTCTGTTAAGCGAACCAAGGAAGAAAAATAAACTGGATACCACAGCCGTGTAATATCAATATCTCATTCTGACGGTTAAACACACTGCTACACAAATTCCCGTTCCACCCGTGTGTATGGCCAACAACAATAGATCGAAGACCCGCTCACCGTAACACCGAAGGGACTAATTACAATCCGACACACCCTCGACCCTTAACCCGGTGACCCGTCATATATTCCTCCAGTCAATTCCACGCAGGAGGGGGGGGGGGGGCAGGGAGTTCGAGAGATTATACGACAAAGACAACGTCTAAAGCCACGATCATAAAGATCGCTGACACCGGAATCAAGAAACAGAGATGGACAGACAGTAACAGTGAAACGTCCGGATGACGATCATAGAATGACAGAGAGGGGACATACGATCCCCGATGGATGATGTCGAAGAGAGGGTGGAGACGGATCGACGTCGTCGTTGCCGAAGTTCAGCAACCCCCTGATTGAAGTCTGCGACTAGGTGGATACAGTATCTACATAGGTATACTGTACGCTATGGCGGTAGCAGAAGCAGAAGCACCGACGGCACTGTGCTTTGGATCACTCCTCCTGCATCCGCGTCAAGCCGAGGCTTTGTGGGGCCACACCGAGCCAGGCGACCGGAGATTACAATAGCATCTCCTCCAGATTAGCATATGAATTACGATCCCCCTCATCACCCCCTTCCCTCCCCTTCCACCCCATCCCACCACCTTCGTCGTTCTTCGGTGTCTCTCATCCGAATACTGAGGAGAATCTGGATATCCTTTCGTCTTTCTATCTTTGTCACTCTATCCCTCTCCTTAGGTACGTTTTTCCATATATTTTGCCCAGTGCGTCTTTCTTTCCTTACTTTCACGGGATCTTGGTTTTCTACGTTTTGCGCGATTTACTTCGGTAACCCGATTCTATTCGTCCTCGTTCGACCGGACCACTTGGAGGATCATCAAGGAGACCGAAGTAGCTGACGAATTGCCCGGAATATATTGTACTCCCCTTGGCGGATAGAGTCTCGTATATTTTTGCGAACATGCTTTTTCGTATGTTCTGCGTTCGTTCGATGGCTTCTGTCTTTGGATCGTTGGAACGATGACGTAATAATGAAGGGGACTTTGAACGCAGAAACGTCTGAATGTAACTGGGGTTAGGTTGAGAATGCTAGTAGTAAATTTAAATGCGAATTAATTAGGTTTAATGTAATTAATAGATCGAACGTAATTGCTATCTAACATATGTAAATCATAGATTAAACCGGGTATGAATGATCGCGTGATGTATTTAATCGTGTATACAATCATTGATCACGTAGTCACGCAGAGCATCGTCACACGTGTTGTTAAGGCTGATGGTCCGACACGATAGTCTCGGAGTGAAAACTTTTTCTGTTTTTTTTTTTTTTTTTTTTTTTTCTGACATGTTTTCAAACGGAAATAACGACACCCGCTGTTGTAAACATGAAAACCCATAGGGGTCGTTTGTTTCGACGTAACGCGAGGCTCCGTTCCCCTTCATCGACGGTACAAACCGCATCTGCGTTGATGCCACGACTATAAAACTTCCCGATACTGATAAAATTTACCTCATGTTGCGATGAGGAGAAAAAAAAATTAAGCGAGGACACGGAACGAGGAGAAGCGTAACTCTGAGAATAACGAGTTTGATGAGTATCAGCGCCACTTGGTGCGCCGTTTCAACGCTGTTTGTGCTTTATCTATAGATCTGCCATACCTACTACCACCATATAAGCCCGATACGTTCACGGCGTTATCTTATTCCGCAGCAACGATGCCGCGTTGCTTTTAATTTATTAGTTATGATAATCTGTCGTTCGTACGTTTCGTTATGTCGAACGGTTCCCAACGAAATGTAACGAAATTACAGGATCGCGAAGGTAACACCGACGCTTTACGTTCCCGATGACGCGAAATCAATGAATAGTAGATAACTCTGAAACAATACGCGTATTATGTGAAAATGAATTTTCATCGGAACGTGCTTTTTTGTATTTGCACGGATGAAAGTTACGTATGGGTTACCGACGTGAGCATTGTTATATTTTGTAATGAGTGCTTCTCAATTTAATAAAAATATTCCCCGGCGCGTCATTAAATCCCTTGTATTTCCGCTGAAAATTCGGGATAAACAATACATTCCTGCCTATATATTATCGGATGTTATAAATGCACGTTGTGTCGTTTTTAACAACATTCTACCGTACGCCCGTACGTGTATGTGTACGTGTTTTTATTTTTTTTCCCCCCTCGGTAGCCGTTCGATCAGTTTCCACGAACAAATATTCGGTATCACACCCAAGATGAATATTCCATATTAATACATTCGAAAAATCAGATATTTTCATAAGAATCACTCTCTCCTAAGATAGACAAAATTTGTCAAATTTATCCTCGTAATATAATCATCTAAATTCTAATATCGCATATACGTATAATCTAAACCGTAGATAGTAAAGTACAATCTAAAATTAGTATTATCAACGATACGATTTTCGTCGAGATATATTGGATCGATTGCTTTTTCTCACCTCCGCGGTTTTCACTGTCCGCCGGCTTCACTTGAATAGGACGGTTCATCTGTAACAAAAAAACGAAACCCAACGTCAAAATCAAATTACATTTCCCGTTATCATCTCACACTTATAAATTCCCCCAACACATAATACATATATATCCATCCTCCTTTAAAATCTTATCGAGTCGAACAACCAACAAAAGTCTCTCTCTCCCACGGGGTCTGTCATATTCCCCAAATATTATATCTTACGAGTCACCCGGCGCAATAAACTTTAAAGCACGAACACGGCAACATGTTCCCCGTCCAGGCGGACACATGTCGACGAACGGGGAAGACAGGCACAGAAGAGGAAGCCTCGAAAATTTTGCGCGTATCGAGCCAAGGGAAGTATCGTTATTTGTGCGGGGGTGTCCAGTGGGTATACGTCCACCCCTCGTCAGTCTGCCCTCGTTCAAACACCATCGGTGGTTGCGAGAGCTCCCTCTGCCGTTGACAGGTCCGATTGTCAGACGAGAATAAGGGGTAGCAGATGGAAAGACGGCGTAGAGGGAAAGGAGGAAAAATGTTGTACGGGGGGAAACACCGTAGAGAAAAGAATCGTGGTGAAGAAATAGAGGAAGAGAAAACGTTGGTTCTCTTCACGTCTTTCCCTCTCGACCGTTGCGGGTTTGGGAAAAGTATGGAACCCACCCGGCACTCGTCCTTTTCGAAACCATCCTCGCTCCCCGAGTCCTTTGGACCACTGCGGGATGGGTCGAGATCCCAGAGAACAAATAACATTGTTTATTTGTCGGACGGGTCGCGCCACCACAGAGCGCTCCAGTTCGTTCCTGGGGGATGAGGATGCATGATTCATGACGCGAGGGACACAGGAGTGTACTTCGATCCTGGTTTCTCTCTCTTTCTTTCTCTTTTTCTCTCTTTCTTTCTCTCGCTTCACTTTTCGTTCGGTTGTTTTGTTCTCGCGTTCCGCGTCTTCCCTAGGACCTTTCGAAGCCATGCTCTGGAGAACGGTCTTTCTGGTAATGCGTTATCCTGACGCTGTTTGCCGGGTAGGGTGTTGTTCTCTCGTTCTCTCTAATTCTCTTTCGCTCTTTTCCCTTTTTTGGATCTACGCCACACGCGAGAGATTTGGATTAGGCTTTCGGTGGTTGACGGTGATACGATTTAGCATTCGGGACTGTCTGATCTGGAAACCCTTTTCTGGTGCGAAGAATAATTTTACGTGGAAACGTTCACTTATGTGTGTGAACCGTGATCGTGCGGGGTTTTAACCGGGAAATTAGAATTAATTCGGAACACCCGTGTGTTTTAAGTGGAATAATTTAGTATCCCCGTGGAAAATCGCGTGGAAATTATACGGAATACGTGAACCACGTATCGGGACGATAAATTTGATTCGATGTCGAAGAATCTGGTTCTTAACACCGGTATAATACGACCGAGCATCGTGACCATCTGTCTTCTGACTCGCCGTTTCTGTTTTTTTTTCATTATGCACCGCCTTCCATAAGAAATGTAGGGTGAGAAGGGCTCGCTGGGGTGGAAACGTAGCCGGCAAACCCCAAAACTTTTTCCTCGTGCATGCACGTCGGATACCAAGAGGGGTTGTGTTGCAGGGGTCAGTGCCACGACCACGTGGATCTCGTATGCGGCTATATCCATCGGGCGCAACCACGATTTCCGGGTTCATGGGGGGCCCCTTCTCGTAAGATCGATAGAAAACACCTACTGTTTCTCGTGCTTACATTTTTATACTTTGTCAACAATCTTCCTCTACCATCTATTCCCGACGGTATCGGGAAAAATAAAATTCAATTCCATCACCCCCTGTATGTTTCTATCGTATATGTATGTACGTATGTATGTTGTACGTTGCGAGCACAACGGTCAATACGATAATACAATGGAACAGCGAGTAGTTATATCACGATAAAGATAAACCGTCTAGTTAAATGTAATAAAATAAAGATCTGATAACATTAAAAAAAGATCGTGCGGATAGGTGATAACGTGACTCGCTAATGAGAGATAAATTAATCCAACCGTATAGGATCGTATTCAGGTATCATCGGGGGGTCGATTAACCCGTAATGTACAATTAGCAACGTCTCTGGGGGGGACGGTCATCGTCGTTTATTATTTAATATTCCGCAGAGGCTATTATCTGTCTGCCGCGATTCCGTGGACGGTAATAACGAAACGAAGATAGAAGAGAGTGGAAAAAAACAAAAAGAATAAAAATACCTGTCGTGACAACGAACGTGAGGGATGACAGAGCGAAAGAGGAGTGAAAACGTTGATACGTAACGGAGAAAGAGACGGAACGACGAAAGAACACGAGGAGAGGACAGGGAGGAAGGTCACTTTAAGCACTGTCCGCTGGTCAGGAAATTAAACTTTGAGTCGAGCACTGGCCATTAGGCGTTTGTTGTTACCCCGTTGTCAAGGGAAACCGGTGTCCGTATAGATACCGGAACTGAGATACGACGTTCCGCCCCCTTTCTCTCTTCTCTCCGGGGAAGTTTAACGCTGAATGCATTGTGTAAATGTCACTTACGACCCGAGGGATCTCTACCAGTCAATAACGATCACCGGGTGAGACTTCCGCGGACCGTATTACCCGGGCATAGATGTACCGATTAGCGTAGACAAGTATTAACTACCGCCAGTTACCGGCGCCTCATTGTGTCCCAATAGTTTCAGTTACCCGATTAACGTACCCGGATTAACATCGATTAACGATACACCCCGAAGAGCCTTGATAAATTATTCTTACGATTTCATGGGTATTTCCGTGCCATTTATCGATTTGCATTAAGGCTGGAAAATTTATTGGACACCTGTGATATATATTTAGAGATTTCTTTTGTGTACTTTATATATTTTTTTTCTCTCTCTCTCTACTTTAGTTTACGTTCAATTAAAAATCGATAATTAAATACCGGTTTCTACCGCAGTATATCTACTATGTAGTATGTATACGGGAGACAATTTCGTAACGGGAACAACACGCAGACCGCGCCTCTGTTTAATGATTTCGTTACGATCGAGCGTCGACCCTTCGACAATTCGTGTCATCAGCCGCGTGCACTTAGAAAATCGATTCCCTTGAGAGGCACCACTCAAGATGGATGGTAATAAGTAAATGTGTTTGCTCAGCCCGGAGCGCGCATCACGAGCAATTAATTAAGCTCGATTATCTATGTACACTGCGGGAAGCGCGCCTTGCCTCCGTCGGCTAGATACTGAATGATAGCCATGCGCGCTCCGGGAAATGCACCACGTAATCGTCCCTCCAGTCGTACTCACCCCCTTACGTTCAACCCTTAAAAACGGAACCCCAAAAGAAAAATTCGTAAACTTTCCATACGATCACTATATGTAGATACGAAAGACTCCTGATACCAATAAGTTTCACCCTGGCAAACATAGTGTGTGTCTGTAAATAGATATTCAGTAGTTTTTTTCTATTTCTCCTCTTATTTTCTATTTACACAATTAGATTCAGAGAGGAATGAAATTAAGTGATCTTTTCTCTATCACAGAGTGAATGTTCGTTCTTTCGTAACCCACGCGATGAAGAAACTCGATGGTCAGTAAATTAGGCACATTTATACCCCGTTTATTATTTTTTTTTTCGGTAACCCAATTCTTTTCTTCGTCGGGGAGCACGATTCCTAGAAAGCCACGCAAAATCCAGATAGGGGATGGGCGGAGGCTGATAACTGCCGAATTGAATGGTGAATGCCGCTTCGGAAATTGAATAAGCTATCGTGTCTGAGCCGTGCCGTCGAGCGAAGCCCGGTATTTGACCTGGCTGCGTGCAATCAATGTACTGATTGGAGATAAGGGCTCACCCTGTAGCCCCTGGCATCCTCTCCGGCATGATTTATATACGTACGGTCTTCGCTGGCGATGTATTCATTACTTGATTACCCTTCGGCAAGTTAATACCGTCGTGACCGTGTAACGAGCCAGATATCGGGGGGATATCTTATATATGTCTATACATATATATATTACCGAAGCCCATGATTTACGATCGACTCGTTTTTATTCCTATTATATCTGCGATTTCGTACGAATACACGGTTAATTATATTACGCGTTACGATTCATTGTTCGGATAATTGAAATCCGTTATTAACTCTTGGAGCCGTGTGTCGTTACGCTTGAAATCGAAATATTCAATGTCAACGGACCGTGAGGGTTCTCTGTATATGTTTGATAAATTCTACTTTTTAATACGCGAAGAACAAAAGTTGTTATCGTCGTACTTGATATTTTCACGTATATCGTACGAATATTGTTTTTCTTGAGGGTCTGGCGTCGAACTGATCGATACCCTTATCGTCGCCAAAGTCCACAAAATGAGTCGGCGAGATAAACGAAAAATACAAGCCACGAATCATAGTGAAATACGTTATATATGTACACATATATCTATGTATATGTAATATTGGAAAATACATTCCGGTTTCAACGGTAGACGAGGCACCCGCGGAAGTTTCTAATGTTCATCAATGGTACGATTAAAGCTCCGCAACATTTTCGTAAATCCGTTTTATCAGTATTCGTAAGCGTTCGGAGTGGTTGGTCCCTCGTAGATGTCCGACTCAAGTTAACTTCAATAATTTGCGGCACGCGTATCCGGCCGGAAACTGTACTCCACGAAATCTGCATCCGCGTCCGTACCGTTAATACGGCTAATTTGTCGACTGCTCCGAAAGCAAATGCACTTCTCTCTGTGTTCGCGTCGGATGCCGCAAAGAGAGAGGGAGAGCGAGAGAGCGAGAGAGCGGGAGTGGTGAACCGGGTCCCAGCTATGCCTCCTAGCAGATTACATCTAAATGGATTCCAGCCGGGCTAATTGGCGAATTAATTGAAACTCGAAAATTAATTCAGCCGCTTCGACAATTGATATTCGAACGCGGGCCCGCTTTCGTCGATCATTTCTCGTTGCTCTGTCTTTTCAATAAACGATCGGGTTGCCCGGACGAGGGTGGAGGCGGGTTATGAATTCTTTTTTTCCACTTGTTTTTTTTTGGGGGGGAAAAACGGACGGCACGTATATAATACACCTTGGAAAATCGCCGGCAAAATCGGCCGCTTGAGAGACATTCCATTGTTTCTACGTTGACAGTGTTGCGTTCAATTGCCGAACGAATTTGTCTGCGATATCGCAACGGTTACCGCGTTATCAGCGTCACTTTTTGACGCCGGCAAACAATGTGACTTCGGCCGAGTGATAACTCATATTGAAAACCTAGGTTACGATTCACTGCAGTACGAATAAAATGTGCACCTGCGTCCCTCGGCGCAATGGCACATTTTGCCTGTTCCCCAGTTCCCCCCTGTTGGTGGGCTGCGAGAGCACCCCTCCCCGTTTTACTCTCTCCCCCTTGCTATTTTCCGTGATTATAAATAGGATTCACGTTTTATTGTCGAACGTACGCAACGCCGTACGATTTCACGTACACGCGGTGCGTAACGTCGACGAACGAGCGGGCGCCATGTGACGGTGGATCCAAGGTGAACGGAAAATTTGAAATAATAAAAAATAAAGAAAAAAAAGAATTAGAGTTTACGTGCTGGAAACGGTACCGACAAAGGTGTGTCGCTGCAACGTCATGGTTTGCACACCCATGAATGGACACGTCATAGGAATGTGTTGGTTTCTTCTTGACACGAAGCCTGAATACACAGAGAGAACCGTCACAATGAAACTTATGCGTTTCCTTTTATAGCGAGTGTTCCACTCGAGAATTAAAAGGGAAAAAAGAAACGATAATTCGCATGTAGAAAACTCGATGAAGAATAAAAGAAAGTCTCTACACATTATAGTGTCGGGTTAAACGCACAACCGTGCGCGACACCGGGAATTAAAACGATACTTGAAATTTTAATCGACAAAGTAAGTACCGTAGGAGCAGCGAGTATGATATCGCTGCCGCACATTTCACATGAAAGTTTCACGTATCTATACTTAACGAACGACAAAGCGTTCCATCGTTCTTTTCGCTCTCTACCCCCGGTGTAACCGTTCGATCTCGGTTCTTCTCTCGTTTTTTTTTTTTTTTTATTTTAACCCTCCCTCTCCCCCTTCGACAGCGTGAATATGATGCAGTGTTTCGACATCGAATTTTTTACGCAACCACGCCTCCTCCCTGCGAGGCACTCGGTCGCCTGCCTATCCAATTTCTCGCTCTTTTTTTTTTTTTTTTTTTATTTTCATGCGACCCGATCACTTTTTTCCCTAACACTCTACAAATATTTGAGCGGCGACTATAGCCTCCGTCGAAAGAGCATTCGAGTCGAGTGAGCTTTCGCGTCCCCAGGCCAATCACCGTTCACCGATTGTAATCTAAGCCAATGCTTCGGCGCGCATTAAATGTCAAACGTTATTCGCCTCTGTATTTCGTGACGCCCGGGCATCGTACCTACCGGGCCGCGCGTCTACTACGGCAGGGTTTCTGTGTGCCCGGTGGTCGATCCGGCAAATGTTGGAAAATCGACGTCGACACGTTTACTGCTGTCTTTGACGCGGTTTCGTTGTCACGTACACCGTACCCGGTTTAAATCGCACTCGACTGTCAGCCAATACCGTCGTAACACGTAAACGTTCCGGATACCGTGGGATCATTCTACTGAAATTGTTTCTCGCTTTCCCTATTCGTTCGTATAGATACAAGAAATTTCAATAGATTCTTGAAAACAACGAGAAAAAAGAAAAGAAAATAGAATACTACGATACAATTTAAATATCACCAAAACATCCCTAAAGAAAACACACACATATACGTATTCACATTCTGAACAAACTAACTGTCGGTAATGATACTGGCAATTTTCTCTGACCAGCATCATCAATTTCCCCGCTAGAGAAACGTGCAAGCTGTCACCTATGATTCCTACGGAGGTTTTATAAATACCCTATGGATTATCGGTTCCCCATTGGGGTCCGATGCGTGGTGCAACTCTGCAAACGGGAGGTCTGGTTTTAGGATTGATGAGCCAAGCAAAGCAGCCGGGGCCATGTGGTGGTCCGCATTAACACGGCGTTATGCGCCGGCACATTCACGTGTGCTGCTGCATTAATTGATGCACGTCTCTGCATCAACACCGAACCACCGCCTTCTCGTGAGAAGCCGTCATATGTTCTGAACGGCGTTTCCGATACAGACAGCGAAGGAGGCAACTCGTCCTACCCCCTCCGCCCACGTTTTCCCACCGATCGACAGGAAGACAGGTAAATGGACGCTCTGTCAGACGATCGAAGGTACATCACTTTATACTACCCCGGTGGATAATTTATTTCTCCCGCAAGTAGGTCGCGTATTACGGAAAAAAACGATCCTTTTGTACGGTCCTTGACGGTTCGCGCGCGCGTCTTCGCGGAAATTCCCACAAGTGGTTCGCCATTGTACTCCTTAAAACGTTCGCGAGCTTTTTCAATACCTCGAGAGAGAGAGAGACTTTGACGCGATATCCCCGGCAATTCGAAATTCATTAATTTCACCGATAATAAATGTTGGAAAATCTGTTCTATGGATAAATCGAAGAAAATTACTAATATTCCTATGTATTATATTCTTGGTAATATATTTAATATTCTTGGCAAATAATAAATATTGTAAAATCTACATAAATTACACCGCGAACGATATTTCGTATGAATTCACGTATCAACCCGGTCGTTCCGCGTATCACCGATCATAATCAAATACTAAGTTTTACACGCTACGCAAATACATGCATAAATTCGGATTCCCATCCCACGTTATCTCGCCTCTGATAAGAAACTCGTACGATTCGTCGAGCAGATTCCAAGCAGCCCCGGAGCGTGCAAGTAACAACGTATAGACACGCCTGCTACCAGAGCAGCTGCGTTTCTTCGCGTGCGCTCGCACGTACATATGTACTACGTACATACATAGATACATACATACATATGTACCAACGTTTAATGTACCCCGTTCACGTGTGCGTGTGGCACACGTGCGTTGTGTCTGTCGTATGCAAAGGTGGAGGAGCGGAGAGGCGCTATTGTAAACGTTCCGCGTTAGAGTCTGTACGACATATGGATACATAGAACGGTAACGTTGGTGCACATGCCGCCAGAAATAGTCACGCGTAAACAGACGGACGAAAAATCTTTTACGAGCTCGATGCATGAACCACCGATAGAAAGAGTGAGAGAGTGAGAGAGGTAGAGGAAGAGGAAGAGAAGCAAAACGGTGAGGAGGGTGAAAATGGACGCGCATGAAAATCGACGCTCGCTCGTAAACTCACGTGGATCTATGCATTTTCACGCGCGTCTGTCAAGACTTGTATATGGAAGCAGGAAGCGTCGTTTTTATGATCCCTCTATGCATTTCCTGTGCCGGTCGTATGTCGGGAACGACTTCGTGACGTGAATCCCCGAAGAAAATCTGTGAACGGTAGGATGAGACTGGTACACGGTGATATCGAGAGATTCCATTCAATAATGTACGGATCTTCGTTATTAAACGTAGATTGGAGAGGGGGAGGGGGAGGGGACACAATGTGACAACGTGTGAAATACGTCGGTATAAATACGAGCAAGTATGTATAACGCCGGCTGGTATTTTTCCATCTTTCATCGGTGTTGTATTTAACGCTGGTATTTCTTCGTAACGGATAGTAATAATGACTTGGAATGAATAGAGAGAGACTCACCATATGCAAGTCGTTCCGACGCGACGATATAACTTCCACAATATGAACCATTTGGTGTCAGTTTCGGTGTACACACGCTAGTTTGATGTCTACGACGAATGAAGGGGGGTTGGGGGGAGAGAAACAATTCACGTGGTAAACGCTGACCGAGATGGTCTCACCTCCCGAACGTAACACAGAATGACAGAGAACGTAGCGGACAATTTTTTTTTTTGGAGGTCACTGTCGCGTGTCACAACGTATTAGAGCGCAGGACGGGCAAGGATGCGTTTAATTGTTGCGCGGAACGCGCGGTTGGTACTATTCAAAACAGTGATATTGCACGTGGGTTCCAACCGCTATGTAATTCCAGTCGTTGAAAACTTAGCACGATTGTTTCTCCTCTTCTTCTTCCTCTGCTACTGCTACTGCCTCTTCTTCTTCTTCTTCAATTTCTACTTCTACTTATTTTCTTCTCTTCGTTTATGCACTTCGTTTCTCACGATATCCCGTCGGAATGTATCTCGGTAAAGTATGTATATATACGAACACTACTACCGCGCAGATACGTAAAACCTGTGTATGTCTCTCCTACGTTCGTACGTGGGTAGAGTTTGATCGTAGGAAAAAAAAGAGGGATAGAGTACGCGACGAGAGAGCGAAGGAGATAGAAGGGACAGAGCTATAGATAAAACCCCGAACGCAGCTCGTCCGCGACTGATTCCCCAGGCCTACACGCACCCTCTAGTTTTCTCCCTTTCATCCCCCACTACCCCACCCTCCCGACCGCCATCCCCCTTCTTCTATCCCCTACTCCCTCCTCTTCCACCCCTCTGCGACTCTCTCGGCCTTTCTCCTTCCGAAGTCCCCCTCTTTGACTCTACGCACCCTCTGAGAGAAAACCCACGCACCCTCGTAGCGACCGATATATACATATATATCTATATACATATATATCTATATATATATATATATATATACATATATATATCTTTCTTTCTCCCTCTGACCATTCTCCCTTTCGCTCTATCCTACAGCTTGTCTCTTTCGATTATAATCTTTTCTCTCTCTCTCTCTCTCTGCTTATTCCCTGTCCTTGTAGTTCACCCTCTGTCTTCCTTTCTGACCAAGCAACCCGATTCTTCTCCCTCTCTCTCCTCCTCTCCTCGACCATCTCCATCTATCTCGTCTTATATCGATGAAACCCCATAGCATTTGGCCAATCAAAGGAGCGCGCGGGCGCTTTCTGGGACCCCATGTCGGTGTCCCCGAAAAAGAGAGAAAACCGGGACACGGTGAGGCTGTGCGGAGGCTTTGGTAGGTAGGTAGGTAGGTACTAAGGGTCGGGATTCCATCCACCCTGGGAACGAGGTATATATGTATACCCGTGCGCGTCGTACGCGTAAAAGGGGGACTACGGGGCGAAGCCGTAATGGGAAAACGTTCTTCGTGGCTTAGGTCTTCCTCGCGAGATGAGATGAAATGATATCTATTAGCACGGGTCACGAGCTACAATCCGTGCTACGTCGGGACCCGAGTTTCTTAACTAAATCACCCCGAAGGAGATTCCGATGTTTCCGATTACGGTTTGATTATGCGCCGTAAGTTACGTGACCTTGACATTTACGGTCGATCCGTAGGACTTCGTTTTTACGCGGAGAATAATAGAAACGTAAGGGGAAAACAAAAAAGAGAGACACAGAGAGAAAGAGAGAGTGTGAATTGCGTGAAATTATTATTTTACCTGACGATTTCTACATAAACGACAAATCTTTAAAACACAATTTTACCGTATTATCATTATACTTCTCTATTATACGGTGTTTCGCGGAGTCTCGATGCACAATTGATGCGCAACCCATTGTCCGGGAACCGTGGCTATTCAGATTCACCGATGGTTATTGAAATTCCACTCATTATTTAGAACCATTTGAATATACACGCGTACCCCTGCGATCGTATAAGAAGATGAACTTGGATCCGAACGTAGCGTAGGAAAAGGGAAATATAAAGCACGCGAATGGAGAGGAAGTACGCGAAAGGACCCGCAGTTAACCTCTCGACATCCTCCCTCCTTTTGCCCAGGGATTTGTTGGTCCAGAAGGACCACTCGTACGTACATTCGCAAAACTCTCCACTCGTCCCTCTCTCTCTCTCTCTCTCTTTTTCACTCTTTTCCTCCCCTCTACTTTCTCTCCCGACATCCTCCGCAGTTCGCGTTTTTAAAGGGCGCACAAAAGCCACCGGAAATTGCTCCCGGCTCTTCCGACGTTACGGTCGGTTCTATGCCTATCTTTCTCTCTCTCTCTCTCTCTCTCTTCTTCTTGTCTTTCCCCCTCTGTTTTCTACCTCTTCTTCTCCTCCTCCACCACCTCTCGCCGGTACTCTTTTTCTGCCATCGACGATTTCACGAGTAGGTACCTACCGAGGCGGCAAGAGTTCCGATAATGGCGGATTTGGATAGCGGCCGAGCAGCCTCGCTTCTGCACCAATTGTGACGCGGATGAGGCGCGGCCCGACGACGACGAATGATCCCCGGCTACCGGGGCTGGCTTTAACGAACTACGCCCGCGTCCGGGTACATCGTGCGAAAGATCTTTCTCCGCTGTCACGTCGGATAGACGGAACGAATCGCGCCGATGTACGACGTAATTTCGGATCCACTTTCGTCGCTGATGATTCTTCGTCGCTTTCCATCCACGCTGATATGAAACTTCCGGATAATACGTTTCTTAAATCCCGACCTGGTTTTTTTTTTTTTGCCTATCCGACTTTCACGCGGGGAACACGTCTTTTCGGAGTGTCGGAACGTACGTTTCCAGCAGGGGTATGAATGATTATTAGAAAAAATAGAGGGAGAGAGAGAGAGAGAGATGAAATGCTTGCTGACGGAACGCAACGTCCCTGGAAAGACGTTCAGTAGGCCGAAGTTATTTACTTCTACTTGTCGGTAATGAGAGGGAAGACGAGGGGAATAGAACGGAGAAAGGGAACCCAGTGAAAGTTGGTAAGGAAAACTCGAACGAACGGTGCCGCGTTGGTTTTTGATGACTTCGGGGGAACTTCGTCTCGGGACGATGAGGTCTGGAAAGGACTTTGAAAACTCGAACGCCGATATGGAAAGTAAGAGATCTGGGGCGTTATGGATTAGGCGATCAATCTCCCTCGAGAATGACAGAAAACTCGCAGATTGCCACGATGGGTAACGGGGAAACCATTCTCCCGGATCACGGACGATCGCGAGATTCCGTATAACAACGGTAATTAGTAACAAACAGCCACGGGAATGTCGGTAGATTACATCTATCGTATATATCATCGGATTAGAAACCGACAATTTTATTAATAGCCTCGATTCCCGTCGATTCTGATGACAATTGATCTTTCCCGCGAACAACCCGTACCTACCGTGCTATTTGCAAATATATTTGATCGTTGTGTTACAAAATAGATTACGTTGACCACAATTTGTACGGCTACGGGGTTATCAGGCTTGTCATCGTTCACGAGTTCATAGCTTGATAAGGGAGCCGCGTGTTATCAGTTAATCGTAGGATATTTACATTTTACGCGATAAAACCGCGCACGTTGACAGCCGGCCGTTTACGTCGACCTAGACACTCGTTTCGTGACGTGTGTTGTGTTTTTTTTTTTTCGTTCGTTCATTCCTTTTCTTTCTTCATTTTTTTTTCGCGTAGCACGCAAAGGATAAGCGATCGGGATGGATGGTGCCTATACATACTCGGCACTTATGTGCTCACATTAATTCGATGGAATCCCATGACGTAATCGCACGCGATCGATTACGTCACAGGGTGGCAGCTCAATGTGAAGTCGATCGATCTCCCATAAATTACGGATGATCCTCGACTAGCTACGAGACGTCCACTCATCCCCCATCAAGCACGGCTCGTCTGTCGGTTTGCGGGTGCAACGACTAAGCCCTCTATCTGACCCTTCCAGACCCTTTTGCGTCTCACGAATCTTCATCGGATCCACTCGGTCATGTCATACGCATCCGTCCTAATAACGGGCACGAACGTCTAAAAGCGATCGCTTGGAAAAATCCGGAAAGACAAATGCCGTGGATCTAAGATAATGTCTACCTTAATTACCGTATACATTTACTATACTAGAAGGAATCAGCGATTAACGGTTAGTTATATTACTCGGTACAAATGATTTCCGATCTACGATAGGTAAAAGGGAAGTTATTGGATATTACGGTGGTTTTATGATCAATAGTTTTTGAACGTACCACTTTATCCAGTGTCAATGCGCTATCGACACTATGACAAGTTACGGAAATACTTTTTGATAAGGGCCAAGTGTGGTCGCCTGGTTTTACCACCCGCGAGACAGTATTTCGTAACCCGGCTCTACTGTACACACGATTTTTCAAGTCCCCGTGTAACCGATATTGCTATTTATACGCGGCGCTGTCGTATTTTGCCACGGCGATATTTCACGAAAATTGCAGCCGTAATAATGGCGACAAGTTCGAAAGTACAGTCAACGGTTATCGCGATCTCTCTCACCCGTATGTACGTCATAGCGTGTCTAAAACGATGAGATCCTTGTCGAATCGTGGCAAAAAAAAAAAAGAAAATCTACTCCATCTCGTCACTTCGTTTTCGCACACCGTTTTCACGATAATTGGGAAATTTTCCCTCCACCTTCGCCTCCTCTACCGAAGAAGAAAAAAAAGAGAACACGTTCTCCGCGGAGACATCCAATCCCGAAAATTGATACTTTCCGTGATAGATTATACGACCGTTCCAAAACACATTTTGGTACGCGGCCGGAATATAAAGTACACGTGGCGGCTCGGTAAATAGTAATACAGATATACCGATGCAAAGGAAGTGGATTTTAACGTTCTCAGGGGTGATATCGATACGGTATAGGCAGAAGCACTGGCCTCCCGAGGATACTGTAAAATCTGATCACGAACGATATTATCACGGTACCGTATATCCGAGCCAGAGATATTATTCATACACCGTATACGTTGTAAAGAAGCCACAGGCCATGCTGGATGCGATCGTGGACTCGTAGAGGCAACCCTCGCTCGAGAAACCCACGGGAGACCCTTTTACCCGGTTTCCCGGTATCCAAGTCCGCGATTAGCGACCCTTCGTAACTCGTTGCCCGCTCCACCGACCCTTCTTCGTTCTATGACTCTTCGATGTTCTTCGTGCCGGCCCGTTTTTCCTTCCTTCCTTCCTTCCATTTTCTCTTTATACTTTACGACACTTTCACATTGAAATCAGTTCACTTATTCATGATTGTTCTTTCTTTTATTTTTTGTTTTTTTTTTTTGTTTTAATAAGCACGTGCTCCCCTTTATCAATTGTGCATGAATCTCGCTTTATTCTCAGGTTGAATTGTTGTTGTTCTTTTTTTTAATTTCTTCTTTTTTTTGGGTATCAGAGTTTGGAAGGGTATGATCTCCTTCGGTAACTGGCTTCTCGATCCGAGTATGTAGCCTGTACGTAGTCCCTTTAGAAACTGTCGAGGGTCATCGATGACTTTATTCATCGTTTCTCTTTGAAAAGTGTATTACCCACTTGTGCTCTTATACCCGTAGAAGTGCGCGCAATCAGCTAGTCATGTTGATAGCCGTAACCGTGCCATCTGTGAGGTTTCACGAAGACAGTGGCGTGTTGTTTTACATTTTCGGTTTGTTTCATTACGAATCGTTGCGTTGAACGATGAGAAAAAAAAATCGAATTACGTGTTCACGTTCGTTAAAACAGATCTACCACGCGGGTACAACTTAGTTTTAACGGTCCGATTATAATATATACGTTAACCTGTTGAGAGCATCGGCCGGAGAACGAATGGCCGCCGATTTTATCTGAAAACCCAGAAGGTCAGAGTGGGAAGCGTCGATTACTATTGAGCTTCAATCGGTGACCAAAACCGATTGCACGTCGAAAAAGCGCAGCAGAGTAGAAGTCAGGGTGGAGCGTTTCAAAGGGGGAGAAAAAAAATTAACAGACACCGCATGCTCTGTCCAGGGGTGGGCTCCAGGAGGGCGAACGTGGAAGGGGAGACCTATCGAACCTAGTCCAGGTGCGTTAAAAGTTAGACCGGCTGTGCGAGGTAGAAACGCCTTGAATACGTGTGTATCTACGATCGTATCTTTGATATCTGCTTTTCGGCTACTCCTGTTACATAACACGTATATCTGATTTCGGTATTTTTACTGTTACTCCGTTCGCTTTACAGCTGTATTAACTTCTGTGACTGTTCAATACCACGTTAAGCATTTATATACATTGTATTCCGAAATAAAAATATATTTTTATATAAAAATCACGAATAAATATATTCTCAAAGTTTCTTCAATTTTAGGATAAATAAGAATTGTTGTTTTTTTTTGTACCAGTTCCATCGTTTATGGAAATAGAATATCGACGGTACGTACATTATACGAACACTTAAGATTTTCAGGAATTCTATTTCCCCGGAAGAACGGTTTGGTGTGGGGACTTCCTAAATTAATTAGGCTAAGCCGCGGTCTCTACCTCCCGTTCTATCCCCCCCGTCTATTGGATATTGGCTATAAATAATGGAATTATGTAACTGCGTCACTGCGAGGGGAGGACAAAGAACCGTTTCGTTCCGCCTCAGCTTTCCTACCCTACTTCGGCCTCCCTTTCGACGACATCGTAGCCCCCTCCTCACCCCTCTATCTCTCTCTCCTCCTCTCCCTTCGATAGGTTCGCTTCCATTTTCGCATTATCCTAGTTTCGTCGTTGGTCGATCTTAAAATATTTAAGCGCAAAAGAGAAAAATAAAGAATTGACGTTAGTCGTTAGTAAGCCACCGTTGGAAACACCGTACCGTCTCTCGCTTCTTTCGATAATTCCTATCGTGCTCGCCTATTGTTCTCGACTAGGAGCGTATTGCGAACTATTATAAAATGATTGTGTTACCTCTTAGATGCGATTTAACAGGCCGTGTAATCGGCTTCCCGTATAAAGCACGTTACCAAAGCATCTTACGGTTCTTGGAGTTCCTGCGGACGGCGGCAACAGGCAGCTTAAAAATCGCGTGTCCTTTGTTCACTGTCTTTAGAAAATGTTGAAATACCCGCGCGCGAGGTTCGACCTTCTGGCCGACGATGCCAACGGTCCCAGGAACGAATATTTAAGACGCGTTTAATTCCGCGAATTCGGTGGCGTCGATACGAAGTTTCGGGAATGTAATTAACCGCACTTTGTTTCACCGTTACGCATCGGATCGATCTTACGAAGGGAAAGAAACAGCGTCACGCGATAGTATATATGGCCGCTTTGTCCACACTCGTCGACACAGTTAAGAAAATTGTAGATAAAACAGACCGCGCTGCCCCCATGAAATTGGAAGGCGTAGGCCGGTGTTTACCGCGTTACAAAGTTTACGGTGAGCAATCGCCGGTATCGATCCGCAGGACTCGGTGACGTCAAATACCGTTATCTAAGTAATTACGGAGATGGCTTTTAAATTCTGCGACTATCGTTCGCACGCGTTACGAAATCGAGCGAAAAACCTCACGCGTGGCTATAGGACAAATCCGCGGTTCTGTTTCGTTTGATATTTAACGAGAAACTTTAGTTTACCTAACGAGAGAAAGTAAATCGATTACAAACTCGTAAGAATCATTTTTTTCCAATTAATTGGAAAGAAACGAACGGTTAAACGCTTGGATTCGAAGTGAATTTTATTTTACATCGTGGTTTTAATTATCAAGCAGAAAGAAAAAAATAATAGTATATATATATATATATGTATATGGTTGAGCGTCAGCGTAGATGCGAAGAGAACGTTACTTCATTGTCGTTCTAATTAAATTCTTACACTCTTGCCGTCGAAGCGACAAACGAGGCCAATCGATCGCGGACATCCACATATAAAAAATGAGCGACGTAGGTTCCCCTGCTAATGACGCGCATTGGCGTGTGAAGTTTATTACGCGGCACACTCGAATGAATCGAACGAAGAATCGATAATTTTCAAATTTCTCTCTCCCTCCTCTAATAAGCGCATCCCATTTTGCGGTCCGTTAGGCTGCATCGCTTACAGCACACGATTATTCTTCACCGGGGCATGTAAACAACATTTTTATAATTTATTATCTTCCCTTCAGGCGTCCGGGGGTAAGCTTTAATATTACATAATACGTTACATAATACCATTCATATATTTACCTGCCATCGTGGTCTAACAAACACAGACTCGATTAACAATACGGATGAGCCCGTAAACAATACTTTTATAATTTATCTTATGATTATGAAGCTACGCCACCCACACCCCTTGTCACATTACCAAGACAAATGTTTGTCAATTAATCCTCTCACGGTTGAAAACCGTTCCAATCTACATACCTATATCAGTGATAAATCATTTATATACACATCCTAATATACATATATGTATATCTTCCTTCATATAAAAGAAACATTTCACATACGTACACGTTGTAAATAAAAATTCCTTTTTTTTAAAATATCCTTCTAATATCATATGATACGACAGCGTCGTGTCACGAAAATTAAATCGCACCCTCGAACAAGTCCGACCAATGTCACTCCACCAAAGACACACACACACAAAAGAAAAAGAAAGAAGAAAAAAGAAAATAGGGTGAACCCAACACGAGTTCGTTCACCAGCGTCGATTTCCTCGGTTTAACTCGAAATCCATGTGTCTCCCCGGGTTTCTGGCGACTTGAAAACCCGTTCCCCGTTCGCGTAAGTCCGGTGTTAATTTGTCGTTAGCCGAGAGGCCGGCCGCTTGTCGGTGACAGCCGGACGCAAGGGTGGCATTGTGGAGGTCGCGTGGCTGGAGGGTAGCCAAAGGGGAACACCGATGCCGAGGGAAGAGGGTTTTGCGCGTGGGTGGCTGGAACGTTCGGTTGATAACTCGGTGATCGTAAATCGGAGCGGGGTGGTGGTGAAGAAACAGGAAAAGTGGGTGGAGGGATAGCGGATGCGCTGGAAGCAGTGGCTGGCAACCGAATGGCCAGTGTACCGATGCCAAAGAAAAAGAAAAAGGGAAAAAAAAAGGAAAAGAAAACACGCGAGGCAACCACGCGATGACCATGGTGTCGGGTTGGGTGACGGTGATGCAGGTGATGGTACACTGATGCCGGTGTCCGCGGCAATGGCGGGTGCTTGTGCGCCTTGCGCCGTTCCCGCGGTGAATTATTGAGACGGCGGCAGATCGATGTCACAAAAGGAAAGCGGCTGTGCGGCTTGAAATGACGGGCTTTCGCGTCACTCATACATTATGCACGCGGCCGCTTCTACGGCTCGTGGACTGCGTGTATTCGTGGACTGATAGATAAAAAAAGAGAAAAACGAGAGAGACAGAGAGAGAGAGAGAGAGAAAAATAAAGAAAAAAAAAACATACACACACATACACCCGACAGAGACCGTGTATCCCCTCATCCACGAACGTGGTCGCCCCTTATGGCTTTCTCTCGTGATTATGTCGGGCTCTCTCCGTTGGTGTACCCCCCTCTCACCCCTTCCCCCCTCCCCCTCGGCCAGGTGGAAGACAAAAATGGCGCTGAGGTCAGGTGCGATGAAGGGCTTTGTCTTTTTCATATACTCACACCTGTGGGACAGGGTGAACGAACAGCACGATGGAAAGGTCACTTTGTCGTAGGATGAATGTCGTTGATACGAATTGGTTTCGATGTGATTCCTTATAATATTAGGGATTATACATATGTTATTCAGCTACTAATTACGAGTTGTTTAATTAGTAATTTTAATGGTAATAATATGTATATTTCGTTAGTTGATTTTTCTTGTATTCATTACGAAGGTATGTGACTTTTATCCGGTCGACTTTTAACCTTTAAATAATCGAAATTCTGTAAAATCGTTCGGCAACCGTGTACCTCGACGCGACGCGGGTTAAACATGACCGTCGCCGAACGTTCAGAAAAGGATCAGTGAAGTGTTTAACCAAATTGTAAGATCCATTAGGTTGGAAAATGCAAAACCCGTGTTCACCGATGCAGATATAATACTTTTTTCCTCGCGGTGCTTGCTCGAAGGTATTTCGAGCATGACGGGTCCATTGCATGGAAAAAGAAGGAAAGAACAACCATGCATCCGGGTCAGATAGTGTTGTCCGTGCATTCTTTTCGGTTTATATCCTTGATATCCGCGTGAATACACTGTGACGGCGCGAATAAGGCGGAAAAGCGATGTCTATTCACGCATACATTCCGGGGAAGTTTTGCGAATTCGAAGGCGCGGATGTATTGCGAATATCTCGCGTACGGTGCACAAAGGTGTCACGTACAGACAAGATCAAGGAAAATATTCTGTAATACCGGAGATCCTACAAAGGTGGTCTTTCGCAACGATAAAACGTGCCGCGATGTATCGAAATCGTTTTTTGATCTCTTCGTCTACGTCAGCGTAATTCTCCTGCCAACCCCTCGGCGTCGTATACTACCTCTACACATACTATTACTATTCGGAAAGTATATACATAAGTATAATAAAACGTAACATTTCTATAACTTCGAACAATTTCTATCTCGAGAACACGAGTCTCTTCTTTTCCCTACGGTAATTACTTTCCAATGTACGAGATTATCGGTACACAGAGATATTCCAGATGTTTCGAAATTACAACCCCCGTAACGTTACCCAGCAGTCCGCGCGTGAGTTCGCGAGTTTAATTCGATTTCTATAGAATTAGTCCCTTTCTTGGATCAGTAGCATCGCGGTTTCACAGCCCAGGTGGAAAGTCTTCTACTCACCTACTTTGTACATAACTAAGGAGGGGTGGGGAAGAGGAGAAAAAGAAGAAGAAGAAGGAGAACGGGATAATGGACACGGGGATAGGCCTGCTGCTACGGAGAGAATACAGGGAAAGTGGTTGGAGGACGTAGTAGGTAAAGGCAGAGGGTGGTAGATATCGAGGGCAGCTGATATCGACTGGAGGGACACATCCTCGGGGTCTGCAGCCAAAGAGAAAAGGGAGAGGCACTATCTTATGTAATATTTACCCCTCCCCCGGTCGTAGTCGTACCTCCTACCACGTATACCCTCTTATGCCCTTGCCAGTCCTTCTCAGCCGCACCTCTCTCTCTCTCTCTCACTCTCTTTCTTTCTCTTTCTTCTCTTTTCTTTCCCTCTTTCTCCTTGTATGACTCTACCTATATATATTCTCCTCTTTCTCTTGGTTATCCGGTTCCTCTTATTTCTATCTGTTCTCTCTCCGCCATCGCTGCCACGGTCTACGACCTCGTATCAGCATCTAACAACCGCTCGCGCATCCTTTTGTTTACTCTGCGATAACTATCATCGATCGTTACGACGCCCGTTATGTGTTCCACTCGGTAATACCCGTGGGTGTAATAGATTCATGGAAATTTCGAAGGAAAAATATACCGCCCTTATATTCCCCGGCCTCTATAACCAATACGTACATACTCCTTTCGTGACTGTGTTAGTGTGGGTTTACGTATAATGTATTCGATACCACCGAATTTCTGTCATTGTATCGTCACGAATCGTCACGATCACGTCGCTGGTGAGATATTATCACCGCCTGACGTAGTGTTTAAAACAAAAAAAAAAAAGGAATTACTCGAAATAAATTTTTCCACGGAAAGTCGATGGCACGTAAAGAGTGATGTTGAAATCGGACACGACCGGAGAGATCTACGTATTTATTTGTCAATTATTAACGCCGCCGTGGTATTAATCGTGTCTACATCGAGGATAAATGGCCGCGGTCATAAATTTCATTCGTTCGTATATATATCGCGGCGAGATTTAACGGTGGGGGAGGATCAGTTTCGGCGTCGATTAATATGCCGTGTTATTAATCGCGTTCCTCTAACCTGGCTACTAATTATAGAACTAAACAGAGCTTAGGTGCCTGTTAGTGGTCGGTGGAACGGGTATCTAATTGCCGTTCGATACTCGAGAGCAAGACACTTAATTCGGTTCCATCGCGTTCTGTTTTCACAGCCAACCTCTCCCTTTTCGTCGCGTCCTTTTTATATTTTTTTATTCCCTCCCCCTTCCCCTATCCCTCTCCCCCTTTGCCACCATAGAATCACGTCGACGTTCCGACCAGCGCGACGCGCGGTAATCAGGTTCGCCGCTTAATGCCCGTGAAACTAAATAAAAATGCAATAGAGCGTCACTAGGTTATTGAAATCCACTTTTCCCGTGGCGCAGTGCGCGCGAGCTGCGTTATCGTGATATATCGATTCGTCCACTTTCAGCGACCGGTGACTGCCTCGAAAACACATCAAACCGGTGCTTTCCGACCGACCCCGTAGAGTTGCTTGGGGTGGTTTCACCCGAATCGAGGGTCGATAGGTACAAGCTGCCTTCTGGCTATACCGGTTTACGAACTTCTTCGGGGAAGCTTGACCGAGACGTTGACGGCGCGGAACCGAGGTCGACGAGCGGTTAAACTTTCCGTCAAAGCCTCGGCATTGAACGAAACCCCGATCGAGAGACGGAATCAAAGCGCGATATCGAGTACGAAGGGGTTTTTAACGTACCGCGGCCGAGAGGGTTGAAAATGATCGAAGCGAGACACCACTTTCTTGTTCTTCTGTTTTTTTTTTTCTAGAGGAATAATTAAACGAGTGGTAGACTTGAATTTCCGTTGCACGCGAGCCACGGACGTTTTTAGTTGGCCGTAATTACACGATGTTGCAGCACGCTCGTTTTCCGTGGTATTGCGGGGTTCAAATGATAGGCTTATCGACGTCTGTATTATTAGACACCGTGTGCTAGAAAGAACTATCCTTTTCACTGATGAGAAATATATATATATATCTTTCATATTTTCACGGATAATATCGTAATAGAAATACTGTTGCACATATTAACTCTATAACAAGTATACAACGTTTCGTATATCTGATCCCCCGACTATGGTAAATTTAATTCCAAGGGTCTCTATATACCTTTCGATATCAATCGTGAGAAAACCTGTAGACACGTGCAGCCTCCAAATTGACGTAATACGCCGATACACTGTGGAAACGTTGCAATTTCTATAGTCGCGTGTTACAGCAAGTGAGGGACAAGTTGAACCGTTTATATAGCTATAGAGTCTGGCGAAGTACAATTTGCACGCGGAGACGGAAGATAATGGCAGCGCCCGGAGACGTATTAAAGGTGAATTGCGAAAACAACGGCCAGCAAGCGGCCCCATAACTCGACGGTGGATGACCGACGAGCTGCGAGAGCTCCTCCGGGTGCCGTTGACCCTTGAGTGACCCACCGTGACAGCTCGTAACGACTCGAAGGGACCCTCCGAGACCTCTCTTGATGAGGGTCCAAGATGGATGCCGGGCAATATTTTTCGCGCGCTGGAAAATTTCGCGACTTTTTCGAAACTTCTTCTACCCCCGTTCTCCGCAGAAATGTCGTCTCGGTCGCCGTGGGAGTATGGACGTGAGACTAGACGCCCCGTGACGATACACCAAACTTTGCCTGACTTTTCTACCGTTCCAAAGAAAGTGCAGTTTAAATTTCCTCATCCCCCCCCCTCTCTCACCATCTCCCCTACGGTGAAACTTTCATTCCTTTTTCTCAGTTGGTTACTGCTCGGACGTATCGTCCCTCGGTGACGTTTGCGACACTCGGTACGCGTGTTTTATATGTCTGTTCCACGTTTTGATTTAGATGAGTTTTTCGCGGGGAATCGTGAGATAGATAGAGGAAATTAATTATTTAATACGAGATTTAAGCTTCTTTTGATATCCACGAAATGATTATTATTAAGTATGCAGGTGGGTGCGAGAAAATATACGTACGAAGATTGCAGGAAGGAAAAGTTTCCCCGGAAAGTTTTACTTTGTTATTCTCTTTCAACTACATCGTCACCGTGCTTGCTTTTTTTCCCCCCTTCATCTTCTCCCTCTTTCTCCTTGTATGTTTTTCTTTTCCCTCGTTTCTCTTTTTTTTTTTTTAAATATTCAGTTTGCTACGTTAAACGTACGTAACGATTTGCATGTAGTCGTCCGTCGTCGTACTTTGAAATTACACATGCACGAGACCCGTGGAGTTTTTCAAAACTTTCGGACGTCTGTCCTCGTCATCGTCGTCTACCTCGTCGCCGTCGTCGTCGTCGCGTCACGACGGACAACGAAACCTCTCCGGGTGCCGGGTTTTTCCTTCCTCTTTCTTGCTCCTTTTCTCTCATTATTCCGCTTCTTTCGCTCGTCCTTTTTCTTCTCCCTTATCAACCGTGGCTTCCTTGTCCTCTCTGTTTTTTCAGTACCGTGTTAAGTGTACATTACGACCTCCGTGTACGCATTAACCGTAACTTCAAATTACACCCCCGTGCACTTTCTACCTGCCGCCACTCGGCGACAATTACCGCTGTACCTAGCGTACGAACGGAAAAAGGAAGCCGACAGGATACAAAGTTCCCCTTTCGCAAAGGACGTCGCCAACTGGCGCCTCGTCCGACGCGATACTCCGTTTCACGCACGTCAAAATCTCTAGGCGGCATTAGCCAACGAAATCGTCCTTGTTATTTTCACTCTGCCGTGTTTTGTTTCTGTGAAAAACAAATACTCTTGGTATCGCGTTTCGTCGGATCAAGTATATGTATTCCGACGTTCGCAAAAAAACAACCCAACACGGATTTAACGCTTCGTGGTTAACGTAACCGTTGAGCCAGAATTAAAAAATCTCTAATTTTTTTCCCCCTTTTTTCTTCTTATTCCCGCTACGTCATTATTCAGAATCCAGACTTTGTAATTTACATAGTTAACCGCAAGATGTTAAATGAACCACGAACCGTACCGTAGCGTACGTCGGTTTTAAGCCGATAAAATTAAATTATCAATCATCGACGACGCGTGAGTTTCAGAAGGAGCTAATAATTCCACGGGTTACTCAATATGCGATCGGTTAATAAGGCACTGCTTGATGACCCGAAGGTGTATCGGCGCCTGCAGCCAGCGTTAACGCAAATGAACTTTGCTTCGTTACCTCTTGAATATTCAAGAGTTTCGCGCGTGCCCGCGGCCATTTCCTGGGACTCAATATGTTTGGCAATATGTAGATAACCCCCTCTCCCCCTCCACCCACCCCTCCCCCCATAAATATCGATAGTCCATAAGGGATGCCTCCTTACAAGAGATCGCGGCATCATCGGATGTTGTAGTAAACACCGTAAATTCTGGTCGGAATGAAAATCTTCTCTCGTCCTCTCGAACACTTTCACATTTTCCTGATATTCTTTCTTTTCCACCGAAAAAAAAGAAAAGATTCTTGGTGAGTGCATGTAAGGGGTGAAAGGTGGAAAGGGGGGTAGAGGTTGGGGAGGTTATTGAAACTAAGAGAAGATGCTTCGTTGGAAAATCGATTGACGAAAGTGCAGGGAATTTACGAAGCAGGGACGGTTCACAACACGATTGACCCGATGCGATAAGTTCTCGCGTCGTAACTTCGATCCGATAGCGGCCGTTCCACGGTCCTCGTTTGTTTAGCAATTTAACGGCTTAGTTACCATTTCTAATCCGACCGAGTCAGCGACGGCAATTCCCTTTACGGGTGGAAGTCCGTGGGTGGTATGCGCGTTCTCCAGCCGTTCCCGTTTAGCCTTGAATAGCGTACGAAATAGAACGTCGTCGGTGCAACTTCGAAAGTCCTCGTGAAAGTTGTTATCCGGTAGGTAGCGTTGAACTGTGTCTGACGGAAACGCATAAATGTAAATGAGGATGCGCCTTTCGGAGGGAAAAACGCGAGGGACACAATCGGGATTTCGTGGACACGCCCGATTTTTCATTTTTTTTTTCTTTTTTTTCCATTTTTATACCGGGTATGTACCTATACCGTGTTCGATATGTACGTGAGATTGTAGTGGAGCGAGGAAAGAGTAGGATATCAGATTTCGTTGTGAGTTCACGCTGCTTTGACGGGCCGGTTACGGTTTCCATGAAATTTCATGAAAAATTCAACCTTTACCCAGTTTAGCGAGTTCCGAGAAATCGAAATGTATTCCGGTGGCCGGGTTGTGCGTTTTCGCCGGGCTTTTATAAAATTATAATCCTCCCGATATGATTCATGAAACTTGGCCGAGATCTGCCTGCGATCCCTAAAATAATTCACTTGCGAATGGTTTGACTTTATTACCCGGAGGGGTTCCTACGCAACGCTTTGTAGAATCGTAAAAAAAGAGAGAGAGAGAGAGAGATCTCCCGCACAGTATCCCACGTATATCGAACGTACCCCGAAAAGAGTTGCCATCCGTTCACTCCGTTCTAGAAACACACTTTAATATTCTACTTTCTCTCTTTTTTTTTTTTAAATACTTTCTTTCCCTTACAACAATCTCACGTTGCTTCGAGCAACAAAATGTAAATTTTTACAAATTGTAACCTCACGCTTTTTAATCGTTCACCCTGGTATCGTGTTTCGCCAAACATTTCACCGAAATCTCGACGGTACGTCTTTCCTTGACCCAATCCCGAAAGACAGCGCGTTTTTCAATAATCCCATAGACGACGTCGCGACGTCATCCAGGTGTCGGCGGAGCGGCAGACAGATAATCCCGAGTATCGACGTACCGTCCCACGAGGACACATCGCCATCAGAAGGCAATTCATATTAAAGTCCCGTGGGATCGGTCGGGATTGGTCCGGTGGATCTGGGGCAGGCAGTTGCCACATTGAGAGTCGTAAAGGATTCGATGGAGGGGGGGGGGGGGTGGGGGGGGGGGGGGGAGAAAGAGAGGTGATCCCGAAGGTTTTCAACCTACACGGGGAAAGTCGAAGGCAGTTGAGAACGACAGAAGGCAGTGGAAGGCAGTTCTATGGGCTGGCTTATCGCTTGCGAACAGGCACGCTTTTTCCTCCGGCTCTTTTCTCGCTTTCTTTCTCTCTCTCTCTCTCTCTCTCTCTCTCTCTCTCTCTCTCTCTCCCTCCCTACCCGTGGACCACCCCCTCTTACTACCGACCCCTCTTCTCGCGCGACCCCTCTTGATGTCATCTATTCTCTCTTACGCTATTCTCTCCGCGCCACGCTGCTCTCCTCCTCGCCCCTTTGTCGTTCTTTACGCGCGTTTTGATCTTATCTCCCTTCGCCGGACTCGTGTTTGCTTTATCCACGTGAACCTCGCTCGCGGGCGTTTAAGCGGATAATTAAGGGATGCCGGAATGATTCAGAATTCCTGACGTCACGGTGTTAACACTTCCAGTTAGACGGAAACTGAATATGCTAATAAAGATCGGTGAGTGGAGGGTGGCTGGGAGGGGTGGGGGGTGGGGGGTGGGGAGGTGTTTGTCTATGGGTTCATCGTGAGTCTCGGTGTTTATCTCGACGACGGTCGCGATGGTTGACGTTTACTTTATTATACCGAGTACACCTTTCACTCTCGGCAGCTCGCGGGTCCTGTAACCAAAGATTTGTCTTGGATATTTCTAAATAAGAAAACCCGACCGTGAAAGAGTTAAACGAGTCGCGTAATTTCGCAGAGTTTCAACGCTGCATAAGTCTTCCCCCCGTTTCTTTTATCCGTGAGAATGGTGTGGGTCGCTGCTATTACGAAGGGTACGAGGTTATGGGGGAGGGAGAGGGGGGCGACGACGTTTTCCAGAAAAATAACGACTCTAATAATCTCGGTAGGCAGGTCGGTTTCTCTCCACCCTCTCTTTAACCTCTCCTTTCCCCTGCAGCAGTCGCTTTTCGGAATCGCGCCGCTCGTGGAACTGTTTTTGGGAAAAGTCTCTCCTTCTCCCCCTTTATTCTATCTCTATGGTGTTTCGTTCCCTTTCTCTCTCTCTCTCTCTCGCTCGCACTCTTTCTCTTTCTCTCTCTCTGGTCGACACCCGGGGGAGATACTCGCGCCCAGATATTTCGAGGGTTTCCCATTTCCACCCCCGGAGGGCGAGGAATATGGGGCCAGGCGAATGGGGATGGAAACGAGCGCGATTCGCATGGGGTAGAACCTCGACCTTCCTCCAACCTTCACCCGGAACTGCCGGATAACATCGATCCGAAACATTCGGGCGTGGGTTGACTGTATCAACGTGCAAGACCCGGAAGAGAAGAGAAGAGGGTCAATTATCGAGGTTCAGTACCCCGAATATCTCTCTCTCTCTCTCACTCTCTATCCTTTTCTTCCTCTCTTTAGCCGAATTGTAACACCCGGATTCGACGGAAGGCTGAAGATATATTGACTTTATCAACTGTCAAGACGGTTGGAAGTTTCACGAACTCGTCGAAAAAGAGAGAGGGGGCCGAGCGAGCAGGAGCGACGAACGGTTATAAAATGTGAAACGATTGTATTATTTCGTTACTAAAATTACACGCGATAGAAGAGTATCGTTTAAATGTTTTTCTTGACAGGATGATACGTATACATATACGTATAATAACCGGTATTCTCGTGTAATATCTATTCTAATATCTTGAATCACGAGGCGGGTAAGATCGCGGCGGTCTCACCACGTGGGCAAACACACGGATAATTTTAACTGTTGACTCAGTCAAAGTGGCTTAATCTTCATTAAATTTACAAACCGGTCGATCTAATAATTAATCCACGGTGTTTGCGTTAGCTGGAAACGCGCCTCGGTTTCATCGAAATTCCCATGCTTGACAATTGGACATACATTCAGAAACACGTCGTCCCCCTCCCCTTATCCTCCTCCCTCTTCGTTCGTCGATTCGTGGAAACTGGTGCAGCTACTAATTATCGGTAAACGTCACCGTAATTAACTAATGCGCTTCGCGCGTCTACGAATCGAGGTCGTTCGATCGAGACGTGCCTATCTTCTTGCAATGGGGTTCCCGGCATTCCGGTGCATCCTCGTCTAGTCTCTATCTATTCCACCATGGGACGTACTTACGTTCTTCACCGTTCCTATTCCTATTTCTCCTTTACTCTCTCTCTCTCCTCTCTATCATTCTATCTATTTCTCACCTTCTCTCTTTACCCCTTTCTATACGTTCACTAATTTCCTCCCCCTCCATTTTGCGCAGTTACTCTTCCTCTTCGTCTCTTTGTCCCCATTGTCTCTCTCTCTCTCTCTCTCTCTCTCTCTTTCTCTTTTTGCGTTTCTCTCTCTCTTTCTCTCTCTCGCTCGTAGAAATGTACTAGCCTGAGGGGGTCACCAAGTAATTGGTTTCATTCCCGAGGAGACAGGCTCGTCCTGAGTTCGGACTGGTTCCACGGAATCCTGGAACCCTAAAGTCCCTGCTACAGTAACGGCACGGCCTGCCCTAGACGGTTAAGTAACGCACTTTCCACGGATAATTATGTAGATGAAGCCGTTAGTTATGACAACGCTGCCGTGAGCCGGGCTCCTCTCTTCACCCCGGGGGTTATCTTTCGCAGCGGGTGGAAACGTCTATGTTCAGCAGATCCGACAGATTTACTTTCTTTTTTTTTTCCTTCCGACAGGAATCGTATAGTCGGTGCCAGTGGTTACGATCGAGATAGAGGGGCTAGTTTTAAAAATCTCGGATTTAGACGGTGTGTCGGAAACTCGACGGTGTTTTAACATTCGACCTTTCGAACGTTGGATGGTTTTACCAATTTTTACGTGTCGATAGGAAACTTTGATAATTTTCTACACTTTCGGTATTTTCTCTGTGTGTTTTTTCTTTCTTTTTTCTTTTTGCTTCATTGTATGTAGTTCTATCGATGAATTCCGACGAATATAATCGTCATCATCGACCCGAAACGGAAGACACCAGGAATTATATATTCAAACATCGGTTAATACACCGGTAAACAGGGAATGTCGGTGTATTTACGTATCGGCTATCTCGCGCAAGCAGGTGCGAATGTTTATATACTTGGTGACTGTGGACTGTACCCTATCGATATTCAAAACCGTCATTTCGGTGCGGCCCGTTGTTGTCATTTGGAAACAATTATCACGCGTACGCGTTACGCTTAATGCGAGCACAATGCCGGGGACACATCATTTCGTGCCGTAGTGGTTCGGAAAACTAGATAACGCGGGTGCGTGATGCATGATCGTAAATTCCGATTTTATTAGTAAACGCGTGCCTGTTTCTCCTCCCTTTCGAGGATTTTCACGGTATTGGCGGACCGCCTGGCGTACGGGTACATTTGACTCCGCGTGCAGGCATTAATTAAACGACCGAATACTAACTAAACGATAGGTCGCTTAATAAAACGTACGCCTAAGGGACTAGGAATGGGGTTCAAGTTGAAATTCTCGGTAATACACGTAGTATTTAATGAATATCTCTTTGGAATATTAATATCATCAAATATACTAGGAAGTATCTGGGTAGAAGTGTCCTTATTCGTGATACTAGATAATAATTCTAATGACGTACGAATCGATACTTTACAAAAAAAAAATGTATAGATATACAGATACATATCTTGAGAAACTATGATACTCTCGTATATCAGTACATATCTGTCTCGTATAAAGTGGCACACATAGAAAATCCATGTCGATACCGAGATATATATCCTTCTTCCACGAAATATGAGCCGTACGATTGGATTATACCGGGGAATCGATATTTCTCCGGTGCGGAGTTTGTGTTTTCTCCGAAAACCTGGCACGTGAGCGCGTCTTAATTGCGACCGTCCGGCCCGAGGATTTAAGGGTGTAATGTTAAGGACGGACGTGACTACTGACCGCTCGGTTCCCCTTCGGAGATCCCGGGATCTGGAGATATCGTTATCCCTGTACGAGACTTCGCGTCATCGATCGGAAACGCGTACACGTATATAAACGTGCGAAAGTAAGCCATTACCCTGGTCCCTTTTTCTTTTTATTTTTTGCATTTATTCCATCTCTCGAATGGTTTCTTCAAATTTCGTCGCGTCCACGAGGTTATTGATTAAATTTGAAATTCATTTGATATCAGTTCAACTGCGTTTAAACAAGTACGTGTGTACCATCTCGTAGGATAATTAACAGCGCGTATTGTGTATTTAATTACGTACAAAATATCGCCGGGAAATTAGATTAACTGAGAATCCGTGTCGCTGTCGTTCGTTCGTATTTTCGGTCGGGAATATGAAAGGTGAAGTGTGTTCTATCACAGTGTTACTTTATATATATATACCGTCGGCTACCAGCAACGAACGTTTCATCAAATTCGAGGCACGAATCAAACTCGCGCGGATGAGATACGATGTTTCGTTGGAGTCCGGGTCGTATAAACCCGATCGCACGTAAAAATACAAAAAAAAAAACGTAGAACGTCCAGCTGGCCGGAAGCCATACAGCCGGTCTAGCAATCGACGACGAATCGACCATAATTATCGTGACGTGTCGCTTCGCAGAGCACGCATGTAAGCGTGTGCACTGTGTTTCGTAATTCTGACATTTGTCCGGCGATAGATAATTACGTTTACAATAGTATTAATAATCCTTGACGGTCGCATACATATAGAACATGTTTTTCGAACACGACCGTTTTCAAAAGCGACGAAAAAGAAAGGGATTACGAAACAAACATCTGTCACTCCTGAACAAACAGATTTAACGAATGACCTTGTTTCGTTCGTGGGATAAAGTATTCCCTAATTAATTATCTCGCATCGATCATGCGACGCTGTCACGAACCGCGTGCATTAAAATAATCAAATTATTCGTTTGCGCGTTCCCTGTACCGTGAAACATCATCTTCTACTTCTGTCTTTTTAATCATTTTTTTTTTCTCTGATACCGGTGGTGTTAAAAAAGTGAGTGTCGCGAGGTCGTGGATAGAAAAAGAACGAATTGAACAGAGAAAAAAATGAAATGAAATAACGCGAAACAAGGGGAAAAAAACAGTATCGGTACGGGGGAAAAATCAAAATTCGTTTTTCCCGGCCGGCATTCTTTTTCCGCGTCCGCGATTCGTCCTTGTTTTGATTTTCCATTCGCCATTCGGCGGCACGTTCGACGGCGGCGCGACGCGGCGAAACTGGTTTAGGATTCACACGGCCGACATGAAATCTAAACTTTATTAGGCGTCGCACGCGTGCTCACTTTGAAAACGAATAGGGCCGCGATTGGTGGCCGATTGCGCGAGCGCGCGACGCCACGCGAATTTCCTGCTGAAAGGACGCGCCCGTGACGGCGGGCAATAGCGACGATTGTTTGTATTAATTATTGTAAGTCACGTATCCGGTTCTCGTGCCGGCATGCCCGCCGCTCTGCCGCGTAATTTAATCAGCTATTCTCAAACGCGTCGTGATAAAGCTCGTTGTTGATTATATTCGCACGATATGCCGGCGATTATTCCTCGGTTTCCGCTGGAACGTTTTTCGACTGGCAAAGTCTGTATACATAGAAACGCGCCTGGCAAGCGAGATTCATTGTAGTTCGCTTCAGCGTGATACACGTGTATGTATGTATTCTAATTTTATTTTATTTGTATTTGTCTCTTTTTTAAATATTATCCACCCAGTTGAATACGCGACCGACGAATACATTGTGAAATGTGATATTTTCAACGGATGGAAGTAAGTTGTACACCGGTGGATGTAATTATAAAAATATTTCAAGGAGGAAATCTTAGCTCTGATAAAATTCAAAATTTACGAGGAGAAAATTCGTTTTACTTAAATTTTCATCCGCCTAACGGGGCAGGAATTTTCTAGCGTAGCCAAGTATCAACCCCCTATCCACCTCCACCCCCACCCGCCCCCTAACTTCCGTCGAAAGAAGAGAAGAGCATTTTGCTGCCGAGTTCGGTCGGATTTTATAGCGCATTCGATCCTTCTTACTCTAAGGAAATACGAGCTACTTTATCTTGATGTTCGCTCCATTTCACTCGCGCACGCAACTCCTGTCCCTGTTTTATCTTCGGATTAAGAAACAAAGCCTCGGCAACGGAGTATGGATTTTCTTCATTACTACGACGGCGCATGATACACGACACGTATCTCTCCTTTATAACACCTTCTGCATCGTTCTCTAAAGGGACGGCGTAAACACTTAACCAACCGCGCAACTTCCGTTCGACTGGACCGTTCACTTAAGATTCTTCTCGCGTCTTTAACTAGTGAACTAATTAAATCAGTATTATAAATAAAACTCCACGTAGTTTCATATAAATCTTATTAATAGTTCCTTAGAATAAACAACACATATAACATCTAATATCATTTCTAACATATCCTCTACACTATCTATGTCAACAATAATTTCTAAAAAACACTAAATCTTTTTTAACCCTTTCACGCTAACAATTTCTCTCGCACGTCCCACTCACCTATCTCTTCCCCCTTCCCCCGAAAAACTCTTTCGACGTGGACAAGAAGACGCATCTCTCCCCGGTCACTTTGTCCGACTTCTGCCCGTCACAGGAATACCGATTTCCGTCGCGAGGGTACCAGCCCTTTCCTCCCCCCCCCCTTCCCCTCCCCCACGCGCGATTTATATAAGGTTGGCCACGGAGTTTGCTTTTCTTCGGACGCGTGGGAACTCGAGGAGAAGTCACGACGCGGAAAAACTTTCTCCGCGCGCTTCCACGGCCAGCTCCATGCGAACGTGACCGATCTGGCGTCCCGGGGGGATGACGGCAGATTTCCCCGGATAATAATACTTCTCTCTTACAACAGTTCCAACAGTTGCAGAGAAGAGGTGGAAGAGGAGGAGAGGAAATTGTGGGTGGGGGAGGGAAGAGGGGGAGGGTATCCAGGACGATGCTCACTTGCATCCGCGTGGGCCGACGGTAGCCACCAAGCGCGTTCTCGCCGCTCGTAAATGAAAGGCGCCGCGACGCCGACGCCCACGGGAATACCGAGATTGGCACATTCTAGCGAGTCCGGGGGCCGGGTGGTTCGTTCGTTTCACCGGGTGGAAAAACTTCGGAGAAACCTTCGTCACGTACGCGACACGCTTTTCAGTTCGAAGATTCTTTCGGGAAGCGTGCGCGCGCGCGCGAGTGAGAACTCGAGGAGGTCTGACTTATGTATTGGTTCGCCGCGTTACAGGGAATCCAATTTTCCGAAATTGACCGTGCGGATCCGGTTGCCCGATTCCACTTCGTGGCCTGTGGAACCTTTTTGGTAATCTTCGAACCTACCCCGCGGTCCGGGGGATGGAATTATTAAATTCGGGACGCGTTCTTCATTTAGTTTGGCACCGGGCGTGCCGGGCTCTTGATGAAGCCGCGTTGTTTGCCTTGTACGAGAGTTTTTCAAGATCTGTCGACCAAACTGTGGGACGATCTATAAAAAAGAAACTTTGTAATTGTGTAACTTCGAACGGACCTTCCGTAGGTACACGTATATATCTAGAAATCTTAGTCTTTTACACAGTTATCTCTTTAGCCCATCATTT
Source organism: Mimumesa dahlbomi (assembly GCA_917499265.3). Taxonomy (NCBI): domain Eukaryota; kingdom Metazoa; phylum Arthropoda; class Insecta; order Hymenoptera; family Crabronidae; genus Mimumesa; species Mimumesa dahlbomi. Next base: position 9,383,849 of record OU824114.1, on the reverse strand, counting down.
CCTCTATAAAACACAATTCGATAGATTCATCCTAAAGTTTCGTGATATCCGAACGATACATCACAATCTCTGTTATCTCTCTTTAAATCGTTCCCCTATTTCGAATCTCTTCTAAACGCCATCAAATTTACCTTCAGCTTAAATCCACCCCTTGGGTGTACAGTTTCCATCTTTCCCATATCTCGTTTACCGATAATCACTTATCCGTTCGCGGGCTTTACGTGCGAAACACACAACCGACGCTGTATTCCCGTTCTCTCTCTCTCTCTCTCTCTCTCTTTCTCTCGAGAGAAAAGGGCCGGTCGTCGGATAAAACGAAGAATTTCGCGGCTTTCTCGTGCTGTCGGGGCGTGAAGCTCGAAACGGGGGGCTACCGAACGTAACCCGCCACCGTCGTAATGACGACGTGATGGATGGCCGGATCGTTCGAACTAGTCGGCAGGTTAGATTCGGCCGACCGTCCAATATGTCGGCGTTACTTCGATACCGAAACGTAAAGGGGGGAAAAAAAAAGGAGAAACGAGATCGGTCTCGTTCACCGAGGCATGCCATGACCGATAGCCGAACGGAGCAAAAGCGATACCTTCGGACCACCCTGGGCTCTCTCGATTCAATTCCTTAATACCCATCCCGTTCGTTCGCTCTCAGCGCGGCTGTTACCATCGAACACACACGCGAACAGTGACTGATTCCGCGGATATATTAGTTCCATCGATTTGGTATCAGCTTCCACGAGCTCTCTCGCACCACTTCTTCTTCATCTTCCTCCTTTTCTTTCTCTTCTTTTCCACTTTCTTCTCCTGCGAACGTCTTAATGGATGACGGAGAAAAAGGGCCGGTAATAGAGGAGAGATTAAGATTCTCTTTCTCTCTCTCTCTTTTATTTTTCTCTTTCTCTAGTTCTCTCTTCGGTTCTACGGTATTAAGTTTTCGAAAGGCCGGAGGTAACGGCGTATCGCCGGTACAAACGAAAATGCCCGGGAGGATCTCGAGATTCTATCAACGGGAGGACATTTATATCCCGACTATCGTGTGACGGATTGAGGAAGGTACTGGGTCCCCGAAGTTTCTCAACGGGAAGTTCGGGGAACAACGGCCGACAGTGTCGATCGTTGTGCACTGATCGCGTGATAGAGCGTGTTCATGTTACCGACGTGTACACGCGAGGATCTTTCAATCGTTGGAATAAAAGTTACTTATATCGATACAAATGATTTTTATTTTCCTTTAGAATTTTAATAAATATTCGTCATAGTGGAAACGTGGCCTATCGTGGTTAACAAGTTCTGTAAGTCCGATTAATAAATTTGTTTTTCATCATTTCTCGTTCTATCGGAGACGAAGAGCGTTTCGTTCTTTCGTAAGTGCATTTCTGGATTAGTACAATTCTGCTGCTTTGTAGATGTCTTGTCCGTTATTATACACGGATGCATCATCCCGGTCCGTCGGGATTTCGAAAGGCTGTCCTCTATTTCAAAGCAAGAAAGCTTTATGCCTTTACGACGGGGCACGAACGGCGGTCTATCGGATTAACCCATAAACGACTCGAAGTGACGGTGACTTCGCCCCAAGGTATCGTTACGGAACGCCGAAGAGAACCAAACGAGACGAGACGTTCTCGTATTATCGTCTTAATTGTCTCAGCCTCGGAGATCCCCGTTTTTAGGGTCGTTAAATCCGGCCGAGATTCGATATATCAGGCAAATTAAAACATTTGAAATGTTATACACGATTTCGGCGTAAGATAAAGGTAATAATGGGATTGTTACATCGTGTTTTATTCCGCGGAATTATCGGAGTACGATGGAATAACGAAGATTACTGAAATTTTAACGACGATGTCGTTATCGAACCTTTTACGGCTCGGTTATTAAGTAATATTCTCCAGGAATAACTATTAAAGATTTTCAAAAATACACGATTTAAATATCACGTGATCCGTAATTGAAATGGAACAACCATGTGATTTCGCACGGTAAATAAATTTGAACGGTTTATAATGCCGTTACTAGCATTTCGCGTATGTAGATAAGAACGAGGATATAATCGTCGCATCGCGGAGTAACTCGACTCGCAAACAGTCCCGACCTGTGTAATAATGGAAAAAACACTGTTTTGCAAGTATAATCGGATATTCTACTTTGTAAACCTTCTGTTCCCGACGCCGACCGTGTTGTATTTAATATGAGATTATGCGCGACGATAAATCTGAAAATCGAGCATAAAATTTAATAATCGCACCGTGTACGGAACGCGGAATACACACACACACACACACACACGCACGCACGCAGACGTATGCATTAAATTTAACAACGAGCACTGTTACGCGGAAATGGAAAAAGACAAGAATACAATTATCGCCTCCACCGAACGATCTTCTTATCTACGGAAAATTTATTCGAAAAATAATATTTCAAAATAATAAGTTCGCAGGACAATTAATCAATTTCCCAAGGTTTCATCCGGAAAATTTAATCGAACCGTGTAACGTCGTTTGAAAATAGTATACGTGACGGAAAAAGGGGGACAGAAACGTGGTACCAGTTACGTCTTAATTGTACCGACTTCACAGACTTCGTTAATGCTGGCTGCCGGCAATTACGAGGGTCGTACCTTAACGATTGTAAGGGATTTCTTCCGTTACACTGGATCCATGGGGTTGTAATAACGAGACAAAGAAATAAATTAACAATGAATATATTAAGACGCGGACGTTACGCGATGCATCGAAGCGTAGGATTTTTATTACACAATTATTCTTCTATCGAAGAATAAAAATATATAAAGACATCGCGACGGACGTGTGTTCGAGCGAATTATCGCAAGTTCTTCTATATACATATACACCATTGAGAATCCCTTCGTTAAGCTTCGCGACTAAAATCACCTCCATTAGCGTAAAGTAATAATCTTTGCGCGCGTTACGTCGTTCGCTTTATGATCGTATCAAAAAAAAAAAAAAACACGGGGACTACGTAGGCCAGTAGACACCGTCATAAATGCACAAGTTTATGATTACGACCTTAACTAAATCATACGTATACGACCTCGACGAAGTCATCCGCTACGTCGTAGAAAACCACTTCCATTAAAGTAACTCCCGCTAAAGTACGTCCGCGTTAACATTCATCTAGAATATTATAGTACCGGCTCTTAGATATAATTTCGCTCCATAAAGAATATCGCGGAATTACGCAATAAATGGTCTCGCCCGGCAGACGATATACAAGATTTTAAAATTTCCATCCCTTGTATGTCATTCCAATCTTCTACATTCTAACAGAAAATACTCTCTAACACGTTTTATCCAACAATTCACCTATAAAACTTAACAAACCCTCTATCATCTCCTTGTTCCATTTTTCCATTTATTCCAATCGAAACATCCCCATCGATCTCTAAATATGAACAAAAATTGAAACATTTGCATCCCTGTAGCACACGAAGAATTTTTTAATAACCCTCGCACCTGCAGCTATACTCATAGTATAGTATAACGCGGCCCCGCGATACGCTCGATGGGCAGTTGCGTGACACTGTCACAGATTATCTTCGAATTTGTCGGCCGCGTAACTTATTGCCGATGTGCCGTATGCTCGGTCTATTATTCATTTCGACCGGGCCCCGGTTCCCGTGCGGTCGACGTTTTAACTGCCGGCGCATTCGTACCGTTTCGACCATTGTTACGTATCCCGCCGCCATAAACGTTACTCCGCTGGAAGAGCCTGATCGCCGTTGAAATTGTATACAACCGCGCGTATGGAGGAAACGGTGCGCTCGTTGGACGAAAGCACGCGCGAGAACACGCGTGCGGGGTGGTCCATGGGTGTCTGGTTATAATCAGCGGCACGGTTTTGTGCCACCGTATTAGAGTTAGACCGGGAAACTGGTGTGCCCGGTTGTGTAGCCGTTGGTCGCAGTAAAACTGTACCCGCCTAATTGGGTATACGGCTGTCGGGAATCGTTTCGGTTGTTCGAACAATCGTTTGGTATCTCTGCACAGTGTGTGAGTGTGTTTTTATTTTTGTTATTTGGATATGATTTATTCTTCTCTTTGAATCTTCTTTATTTATTTTTTTTAGATAATACACGGTTTGATACCGTGGACAGGGTAGATATTAAAATTAATTACGAGTATATAAATAGCAGGTGGTACGTAATGTATGTGTGTATGTATGTATACGTTCATACATATACGAATAAAACGGATTGCGAAACGGCTTTGATTTTCGGTTTAATTAACTTTGTCGAATTTCGCGTTGTAATAGGTCTGTCCCTTTCTACCTGTCGTCTCTCTGTGCGTCGGCGGTTCGAAGTAATTTTACGCCGTCCTTTGACGCCGTTGGATGTAATATGAAAAATATCTTTTCGACAGAGATTTTCAATGTGCGTTTCACCGTTGGATGCAGATTGTTTCTATTACTAATCCAGCATTGAAAGAGGATTCGAATGGCTGTAGTATGGCGTATAATTTTCCAGTTACATACCTTTGATAGAAGCTCGCATTCATTACGCTCCAGCTGCCGGCGCGCTCGTATTCATTATAAGTGTGATTAACTACGGTAGAATCGTTTGATCATTCGCCTGCCGATATCATCGAGGCCGTACAAAATTCTTGAAACCCGTGTTACTGAACGTAATTGGAATCTCTCTGTAATTCAGCCTGCAATAGGGCACGTGCGCAAGCGCCCTTTCCACCACCCTCCAAACCCCTTTCCCCCTCCCCCTCCCCTCGCCACCTGATAAACGTTTGTACGCGTTACCGAACTAGTCATTTCTATCGACTAGCGATAAGATCTCGAATAAATTACGCACGTTACCGGATTCTCCGTTACACTCGTGTTACGATCGTACGATTGAAAACTAACTGATCAAAATAATAATTACACGGTTGTTATAGGCCTTTTACCCTTGCAGATTCTTTTTGTCGTTACGTAATCCCGTAGGTTCTTCCGCGGATCTTCAAACATATTTCGCTACCGGGGAGAATGAAAAAAAGATAAAGAAACAGGAAAAAAAAAAAGAGCCGACAATTCCGTTGGAACGAACTCGCGAAACAAATCACGGCGCTTGTTTTCGAGTTAAGCCCCTCGCAATTTCAAAGCCGGATACGCGTTCACCTCTCCTCCCCCACATCCCCCGCCCCGCTCCCAACCCCTCGGGCCTCCGTAACCACGGCCGCGTCTCTTTTGCCGAAGCGATACCGACGAAGCGGATCTCTCGCTCGCGCAGGTCCCTTTGCCGTTGTTGGAGCGCCTGCAGCGAAATCGTGGAATGCCGCGGCGGTGTAACAACGGCGAATTAGCTTCGTTACGGCATTACGCCGGTCTGGCTACGATTGTGCACTCCGACTGGTCCGCGAAATTCGCGAATAACACAGAGAAAGAGAAAGAGTGGAGGTTCGTAAGGGGAAGGGGAGATGGGGGGGGGGGGTGGTAGAGTGGGTGGGTAAGGTTTTACGAAAGGTGGGGGGGGGGATTATATAGAGAAATGGATGCAAAGAGAAAGAGGAAAAGGTAGATCAGAGGAAAGAAAGCCTCAGGTTTTGGTGTATGGGATACGAGAAGAAAGGAGAAATTGGGAAAGCTTTCGAGAACGATGACGTGATATAGAAAGAGACAATGAAAACGAAGGGAGTCGGTATAGTATATATACATATATATGTATATATATATAAAAGAGAGAGAGAGAGAGAAGAGGACAAGAAGAGGTTTCCAACGTCGGAAAATGGCGCGAGGTAGTTGGTCGCACTGCTCTGCGGATTAAAGCGTAATTTCGTCGACGGCTTATGCGACGCGTAATTGCATTGTTACATCCCTCTTACGTACGTATAGGCACTCGGCAACACGCCTTCCCAAGGACGGAGGACGATGACAACGACCACGACGACGATACTGCGTCGTGCCGTCGACGCCCCGGGTTTTAGGGGGAATTTGTGTAGTTGGATTGGATACGAAGTTGGAGCCCGTTGACGCCGCGCGTCACCGCCATTCCACCCAACGGAGCCAGCCGCCGCCGTCGCCGTCGTCGACGTCGCCGCTGCCGTTGGGCTGGAATTAATTTTAAGTTTTAATGGAACGTATCGCGGCCCGCCTTTATGGCTACCTTGCTCCCAGGAACGGGTGAACGCCATGGCCAATCCAGTCGGCCACCGGACGGATTCCATTATCGGGGCCCGAAGTTCGCGAGAACCTCTTCGATCGTTCTCTCCGCAACACACCCGTACCGCGGTGCGCCGTCAAAGTCGCCGGTAATTCGAGTTTCGACCGCGGTAATCGTGCGTGAATACCACAATCAAGGGTGTACCTCGGGTTTAAAGGGTTAGATGGCCCCATTCGGAAACTGCTTTGACACCTTGTCCGCCCACCGTCGCTCTCGATGGGGCTCCGAGTTTCATTATATGACCCCTTTTGATTGAATTTCGAGGTATTAAGTGAATTTTGAAATTTTGTTTCGTTTTGTTTCTTTTTTAGTTTTTTTTATTCGTGATTTTCATGGGGGATCGTTGAATTTTTTGTACGATGATTGGAGACGATGTTTTATTGTTATATAGATGTATCATTTTGGATTTCGAACGGTGATCGTATAATTTGTAGAATATGTATCGATAATATTATCAAGGGTTAACTAATGTAATAAAGCGTTCACTTGGTTCATGGGTAAACCTAGCTACATGCTAGGTAACACAGAATTATGTTTATGTTTCCGGAAACCAATGTTGTATGGTACGTTTGTTAATCGATTACTTTAATTACACGCTGGGAATTTGTATAATTGTACCCGTTTGCCACAGACACTCGTCGAAATTAATTCGCTACGATACATTAAACACTGAAGAGGTCACTCTCGAGCGTTTCGGGAAAATAAAGGGAAATGTATCAAATTATTAATCGTTCGGCTACTTCGCGCCGTGCAAAACGTGAAACTTTACCAATTCATTAATTCAAAATTAAAAGCTAATTTACATACTTCGGCCAAGTACTTGCCAACGTAAATTAAACCGTGCACGATTTTACCTTATTAGAAAACAATAATTATTATTACAACGTTGACATACGATATACAATGACTTTCGACCGATTGTTCTCGTTAAAAGAAAATATTGTTCCTGTCAAAACAAGTGTCCGTGTATCAATTGACCCGTTCCACTGTGATCTTCCGGTGGTATACTTTGTCAAGTATGTTTCTCAGTGTGGCCAAGAATCCAATTAACCGCCGGTTTACTCGCATCTGATGAACTCGGTCTAAGACGGCGCCCAAACGTCAATATATGTTTACGGCGCGGCACCACGTACGGACGAAATTTCATCAATCCATCCGTGGATCGTTGGGCTTAAGGGAATTAAGCCGTGTAATTAAACCTTAACCCTACGACTACCCAGACGCGCCAAGGGAGTGCCGGCGGAAGGGTTTACGCCGTTAATCCCTTTAGCGAAGTTCGTTACATCGATCTCTCCTTTCCGACACCTTTTTCCCCCGCGGCCTTTTGATTTTCCGACACAGGCATCAAAACTTTTCTCTTCGGTTTCTCCTTAACTTTTGCCTTTCTTTCCGTTTTTTTCTCTTCTTTTCTTTTATTTCGCTCCGTTTCCCATCGTCTCTCTTAAGAACTCGAGTGCGAGAATACTGGAATCTCCATTCGATCTGAAACTTCATACCTACCTGGATCGTATACATATCAAACCCCGACGAATAACAAATCGTTTGTATAAATATACTTTCAACATTTGTTCTATATCATCGTTTCTTTTATAAATTTGTGAAAAGATATAAACTCATATTCTTTAGATCTGAGAAGTATGTCTAAGCCTTAGAGTCTAAAGAATCTCTTCGAAGAACGTTCGATCCATCTTCGGGAAATATTGAGTGAACATGATAACCATCGGAAACGTAGGATCAAGTTTATAGTGGTGTTTAACACCACGTAGAAGGATCGAGTGTTCGGATCATAGAAACGGACACGATTTCCAAGAGAAATCTCTTCGAAACGATCCAAAGTGATTCGATACACGGACAACCGAATAGAAATATATCACGTACTGACCTGTCAGCGTTTTCAAATCTCCATAAAATTTGTTCCGGACAGTTACGCAGCGTTATAGAACAAAACGATGATATACGGAAGACGTTTGTCGTTTTGCCCGTCCTTCCTCGTGTTTTCTATCTAAGCCCCGCCGTTTTTCCGAATCCAGTTCTGTTTCCCAGGGCAAGAGCAGCAATAAGCTCGAGATCAACTAGAATTGGAGTAGCAATACTTCTTATTGCTACGGAGGAAACCGACGGGGCTAGTATCCGAGGTTTACCAACCTCTTTGAGAGGCTCTCGTCTCGTTTCTACCTCTGTTATATGCTTTTCCACGCGGGCTCGAGATGATAATCTCTTTTTCCCAAGCAACTGCGCCGTCGAACACCGGCGGGGGTATATTTACTCGATATTTTATACGCAATCGAGTTAGGATCAAACAATGACTGGAGAACGGGTGGGAAGAGAGAACCGTCGGGTCGCCTCTCTTGGAAAATTTCTTTTGTAGAATCGTGTCTCCCGCCTTTAACCCACCTCCCACCCCCCGGGGGTTACGAGAAGTGATTGCGTTAAATCGCACGAAAATGATTACATTGCGAGCACCGCGAAACCCCAAGGAAATATTGAAACGAGCCGAGTCATTTCTCGTCAAATTGAAGAAAATTGGCCCGAATGAATTCCGACGTTTTCCTTGCGGAACGGAACAATAGCGGGCTTTATTAAATATTCTTTTTTTTTTTTAGATGATACGTAAAGAAAGAGGGATACAGAGGGGGAAGTGGGGTGGGAATACATTGGTTGTATGTTGTACGTATAACGACTGATTGTTGTATTGGACGCAATATCATGAAGAATGCGGTGTGTTGTTCCGTTGTTTCCGGTTGCTTTCGTGCGAAGAGTTTTTTCTCGAAAGCCTTGACTCACCCTCGGGTGTTTTCCATCAAAGCGTCACCCTCGGTGACAATGGAACGACTATTGAGTGCGTGCAAAGTACCAAGGGTGGAGATCCGTTTGGAAAAGGTCGCATGTGCACGATACGCCGCGTGTAATTTGTAAGTCGCCGTGGGCGTCACTTTGAACGACTATCAGCCACGCCGAAAAGGGAAACGTTTTGAAAATTCGCCATCGACCGACTTCCTTCTTTTACCTGTTCTCGTTAGAACGAGAGGGAGGGGGGAAAGGAAACTTCGGGATTCTTTCGTTTAATCCCGATGGAACTCGAGCGTGGAATTAATCGACGTGACGACACTACTGTGTTGTATCAGTGACAAATCAGCCGTACGTTCATTATCGTTTGTAGATTTAATTAAAGGTAGGCATAAGTAACTTTGACTGAACGGTAAAAGTGCTTCTGTTACATTGCTGTATATGTATAACGGTCGCCAGAATAAATTTCAACGTTGAACATTTTCACCGGCGGTGTTTTATTAAAACCGGAACACGATTTGCTGAAACGTTTTACCTGATTTCCGGAAACGTTTCGACGAGAGAACGGTGGAAGCGATACGGTGAAGCACGCGAAATTAAAACGTTAATTTGCCGACGATAAAATTCGTGCCGTGTAAACCGGGGCAAAAATATCGTTCCGCTCGTATCGCCGGGGTTCCGTCCGATCGCCAGGGGGGTGTTCCTTCGTGTTTGAGATATTCAGTGAATGTATCGATTCTTGAATAGGTATTCGCAATGGGGTCTTAAGGAATTTAATAATCCAACATCGGCAACTTTCTAGGGAGCCCTTCTTTGCGGGCATCGGCCGCGTCGTAGTATTCGGATTATCGATCGGTAAATAATTCAATCGGACGTGAGTAATTGCACCTAGACCTTCCACCCTCATCCATCTCCGTGGTTCGTTTCCTCGCAAGCGAAAATACGCGGATGATCCGCAACGTTGCTCGTGGAAGAACTAAGATCTACAATAATGAAACACGTTTCTACGGTTCATTTTTCTGGTTAATACCAAAGTATTTCTCGTATGATTCTCATAAACATCGTTCCATCAAAGCGAAGAACTCGGTAAGTTTCTATCAAAATAAAGTTTCGATTAAATATAGAATCCTGAGACTTTTCGAGATTTTCGTTTATTTTCGAAACATCGCGAATAACATTTCCGGTAGCTTTTCAACACGGAGGACGAGTAGATAAAAATCATTCGCCAATAACAAAGTAGCGGGGAGTAGGAATAAATGATCGTTCCGGTTGACAAAATAAAGGGAAACGGGTCAAGTTCGCCGGACCATTTTATCTTGGCAGCTGGGATTAAACGAGTCATTTACCATTCTCGACTGCATTTCCCATTGGTTTTCTTCACGCGATTCAATTCGACCCTCGCTGGATCACCGTCGTCCTTCAACGATATCGAGAGCCGCATTTTTCCATTTATCAAACGGACGTGCGATTTGTCGTCGAGCGCCGCCCGCACAGGGCGGAAAATTCTCACCCGGTTTTCGCACCGGTGTGTTTTCACAGACCAAAGTCGGGAAAGGGTTCACCGTATTCCACGAAGAGAGAGAGAGAGGGAGAGAGAGAGAGCGAGAGAGAGAGAAAAAAAAGAAATATGTATCTTTTTACAACGCGCGTGTACTAAAATTCTTTTTTATCGTCGGATAACCTCGCGGTAATACTTTTTTTATGAAAATGTATGCAAAGATATTTCCACGGACCTGTGTGCGGTGGCCTGTAACCCCTAAGAGAATGTACCGTGTTGAAAATTAGAATATAAAAACCGGTAAAGCTACTGGAACGCTGTTCACCGTCTCTATAATTCAGAAGACGGAATCCACGCGTTGTTTTAAACATAATTAACAGTCTACCGTCGGCGTTTCGCCGTGAAATCCTGTTGCCGGATCGCGGAGGATAAATTCACTACCTAAAATATTGCGCTACGAAACAACACTCCGTGGGTGTCGGGGAGCAGAGCGAAAAGCCAGACTGAAGGGACCGAAACAAGCGGAAGTAAGTAGTAAAGGCGGATCAACAATATACTGCTGTTTGCATCGCTACCATGTAATCCGTCCGGTAAATAAAGATCCCCGTAGAATCGTGCCAAGAAACTGTTTGCGAGACCCGTCCGGAACGAGTAATGAAATGTTCACCATCATTTCAAGTAATCTCCAAGATAAGTTTGCGGACTGCAATTGCGCGCGACAGTTTCGTTCTTAAGCACGTTTATCTGGTTTACTCGGTGCTATGTCCGTTTCGTTTATTCGTTTTCTCTCGTACACCTTATTATCGGTCTTCGATATCGTTCAATTATTATTCGCACTTTAATAGTTATCAATAAAACCACCGTTTCATACATCAAATAAAATCACCGCTACTATATACCTATTCACTTTTTCTTAATACACAAACGTAAAATTCAATCTTGAATTAACACGATTCGCGTTACGTATAAATAATAACATACTTTAATCCTTATCTCGCCTCGTAATATATAATATCGATTTGTTTCAGCCAACGGTGGGATAAAAGCGCATTATTAAAACGTCTCCTGCGGATCGGAAAATCGGGACCGTAGGGACAATAGGACAGTGATACGCCATTTGCTTTTCCTCCGGGAATCGTAATGGCTGATCGTGGATATTTACGGTGTTCTTACAGTCGGTGCATTATTAATGACGGACTGACTCGGCCCACCCTGCGGCTCTGTACCCGCCGGTAGGGCCGGCCAGACCGCGAACGGCCCTTACCAGGATCCGCGTTATTTATGCATGTGCACAGGAAGCCTTTTCCAGGATAAGAGGCGGCACGGGACTCGTAGTCCCATCGCCTATGATGCTGGAAAGCACGGCCCTTCTGTCTGCCCTTTCGTTCACGTGCACAGGGCTCCGGAGAATTACTACGGGAACGACCGTACGGAAGATTCCATCTGAGGATATCTCCGGCAATGTCCCTCCGCTGTCCTTTCCGGATGTTATCGCGAGAAAAAGAGTTCGTACCTCACCGTTAACGTCCACCGACGTCGTATCAGGGAATGCTTGATTTATTCTAACGACCGGAATCCAGAGGAACGCGATAACTTCTGTTCATCCGTTACGTTAAAGTATTACAAGACACTCGTGTACATCTTTGATACCTTTAAGATTTCCAAGGGATTTTAATGGCTCCGTTAAAAATCTTTAGAATTACCTAGAAGTAAGTACGTGGATCTTACGTAGTACTATAATAATTAATTTACTAAATCTTTTCCCATTTTAACACACTTTACAGTGTTATTTCGTATTTCTATTAAAATTACCGTACATCATTTCGACGTCCAATTTTCTGATTAAGCTCGACAAAAAAACCGAGTGCTCGCCATAAAAGAAAATACGTGGTCTCTGATAAAAAAAAAAAAGAACCATGGCTCCGGGTCCGGGCTTAGGAAGATTGAGGAAGGACAGGTTTAAGAGGTTTCGCGTAGAGCCGTGGCGGCGATACGGAGACACGGTGCGGTGCCCGCAGGTTTTTAGGAGGGCGGCTTGGACCACAGCCAAGACTGGCACGCTTATCCTCTCGGATTTTCTCTCTATTTGAGAACAAACGGAACGAAACGATGCAAGTGCCCTGGCTGGCACGGCACGCCTGTGCAACCACCAGTTGCTAACACCGAACGAGGCCGAACAGCCGCGGGAGGGTGAGAAAGAGGTTTGGATAGGTCTACGTACATACATACATACATACATACATACACACCGTAGGCCTACGTAAGTACATAGTTAGTTTCATATCGCCTGTTGCATTCGTAAAGTGTTTCTTCGGGTGGACCGCCTTATCCTTCCTGGGAACGCGCGGTTCCCGGCGACGCGAACGGGAGCCGTTGATAAATTGCTTCCGCACGACAGAATGACTCATCTTTTCGCCTCCCCCGACCTCGTTCTAGCCCGCTTGGTAATATAGCACGCGTATACATTATAACTCTATTAGGTGCGCGAGCATGCTGTTACTTTTATTTATGGGACTGATAAGAATGATAATGCCACTTTTAAGGGGGTAGAGTCAGTGAATTCTATTGTAATCCGACGATTTACGCGGACGACGTGGATGTGTATGAGTGTGTGTGTGTGTGTGTTTTTTTTGCAGGGATTCTGTTTTATCGTTAGGAATAATCTCACGGTTTTTCACGATATTTTATCATATTTTCCGTGTTAATACTCGGCGAAATTGAAAGCAAATAAAAAATTATACGTTTCTTTTTTTTTATTTTGTTAATATATACATATACCTACTATGTGTTTTTCTGCGTGAATCGAGGAATGGTTGTAGACAAATAATGTTGATTTACGCGCGAGTGTATTGCGCGAGAATTAATTAAAACGCGGATAATAAAATGTATTCCGAATTTAATCATAACGGATAGATGAAAACGAGTATGTAAATCTTCATGCGATTTAATTGAGATTTAAATAATATCTTTATAATAATTTTATATAACGATCATGCGCATTAAGTGTGCCACTCGCATTCGTTATAACAAGAACCAATCTAACGCTGTTGAAAATCTCCCGTTTCCCCGAGAACGTCGATTACAGTGACGGCAACGAAGTTACCGTCGCCACGGGCTAATTGAAATTCCGACGGGTACTTTTTATTGCCACGACAAACAGAGGGACCTTAGTTAAGATTTGTCCGACGGTCCCGGTTCGCAAGACGTTCCCGGAAGGCAGCGTCGGTTTTGAATTCGAGGCACGGTCGCGTGGAGCCAACAAGTGGTCCATATACCAACCGGCTATCCGTGCCTACCCGGTCTACGTCCCGATGCCGCTGTGTGCAGTAATTACTAATCAATAATACAACGTTCTCGTACCTTGTATCGCGGAACAGTGACGAACGTGCCGCGCCAACGGAATTCAATTCACCCGTCATTACAGAGAGAGAGAGAGAGAGAGAGAGAGAGCGTACTTCGGCTTTTACGCGTCACAAAAAGTTTTCCGTTCGAAGGGATTGACGATAATCGAGAATGCTATACTATATACCGCTCTAATAAAGTTTCTTCGTTCGGGTTTCTGCAAACACGATGTACGTGACGTTTGATTTTTCATTAACCGAAATTAGAGCCTCCTTCGATTTTCCACATTTACACACGGATCACGGTGGATCACGACAATTGGGAATTTAGAAATGGAATTTTTGCGAAATTAGAATCCCGCATGGTGTAAAGTACGAGGAGGGGGGGAAACCGAAAGGTTTTTAAAAGCAACCTTCGGGTAGACGCCGAAGAAGCAACCGGCGAGGGACGTTGCAATTTCTTAATGGTATGCACGTATAGTATGTGACTATGTGTGTGTGTGTGTGTGTGTGTGTGTGTGTAGAAATAAGATGGCACGCAAGGTGGGATCGTCTTAGAGGTCCGCGTGTACCTGAGTAACATCGAACGCTGATGGTCGGGTCGTTTCAAAGTGGCTTGAGGTTAGACGGAGTATGGGCTAGGTCTCTCTTCTCATTAAGCTGAGTGTTGCGTGTTGGAAGGAGGCTCGAGGGGCACTCACTACCCCGAAGTACAGCAGACACGCCAGCGCTCACCCCAGAGCTACAGGTTGCCATGGAAGACTGGTAACTTACGAACCGTTTTACGCAAATACCGGCCCAGGTCCCTCAATTAAACATCTCTGCCCAGGTTTTCTTTTTTTTTTTGTTCTTAATTCAGGGAGAAATAACTTTATAATTATTCCCAAGTCGTTTAAAAGTTTAAATCCGTGATAATAATTATTAAATGAACTTTGTATCCCAGGGATCATTTAAGGTGACATTATGTATTATTAGACTTTTCTAAATATTTTCCTGTACACGTGAAATATTTCCCAAGCTAAACATATATTGTATATGTATATGTATAATGGAAGATTTTGTCCTAGTTTCGGTAGATTGGCTAATAATTTCAACAGACCCCCCCCACCCCTTGGGTAGAAACTATAAATATTTATTTAGTAAATATTTATTAGACAATAAATTCCACGGATTTATACAGTCACTACCGTTGGACCGTGAAAGAGGTAATAAACTATAAAATAATGGCGGTTCAGACAACGGCAGAGCGCCCGAGACGTATTACTAAATTGAATTTCTTCCGAGGGACGAGGATGTCGCTCGACCCACTCTCAGATCCATCGTCAAAAAGAGTAAAGGGCTTTAGGAAGCACATGGGTATAAAGCGTACTCTGTGAACACTCTCTAAGTGCTGGTAAGTAGAGGCTGCAAAGAGGGAATGTAGTTCCCTCTGTGTATGTAACCGTGCCTGTCACTGTGTGCGCGGAAAATCTTCTGTGTGACGGAGGCGGACTACGGCCTTATTTTATAACGACGCGACCCTCCCCCCCCCCCCCCCCCTCTCCACAAAGGGGACCGCGACTACGGAAACGTGAAATAGGTAGAAGGTACCACAAATAGTTACGTACACACACACGCATTCCACACACACACACATTTGTCTGTCGTATCGTAGATGGCACAGTGAAGGCAGATACCTGAAGACATGTCTTCTATTTCGCAAAGGCGAAGAGAAACCGACGCGACGGTTCGCAAATGTTCCCGTAGGAGAAAGTAGGAAAAGCGTCACGCAGAGAAGGAAGGTAAAAAATAAAAAAAAAAGAAAGGAAAAGAAAAAAAATCAACAGAAAAGGGAGAAAAAGAAAACGAGAGTTCTTTCTCAGCAGTTCCAACTTCTGTCATCCTTTCGTTGCCACCCTCCGTGAAAACATTTCGTATCGTCAGATATATACCTGTGATCTACTTAATGGTTAAAGGGGAAATGTGACTACGGCCGATATTTCGCGTGCGCTCCGGAAATAGTACAGGTTCATAAGCGTGGTATCGCGTACCGTTATTATTATCTTAAACATCGTTTTCGGCTGGGATACAATAACATAGTAGCAGCAGCACCCGTCTATTTCTCCGCACAATGTCACGTCGGAACGACGGTGTCGGGGCTGGAAGGTATGAAAACCATCCTTCCGTTTCTCTTTGGCGTCGTTTGTTCTTTTGTTCCGCGGGGCTCGTCGTTTTGAAATTTTATTCCGTACTCCTTTCATCGCGTCTCCTCTCCGTCCGTTCGCCGTGAAAGCGGCGTCATTATAGTTCAATCATGCTGCTTTTCTTTTATACGGCTGCGCTATTCGAAAAGCTCGCCTCCTTCCGTCTCGCTTTTATACATCCGCAGGTGGGTATATGAATTCAACAACGGTACGGTAAAATTGCTTCTGTGTCTCCGGCACGTCTACTTTATGGGATGCTAACCTGTTTCATATCGTAGTTCATCCTCGAGGTAATAAAGTATCTCTCTCTTCCCTTTCCCCCACCTACATCCCCCTTCATACCCCCATTTCACATTTTTTCCCTCACCTTTATTCGTTGTCCATATTCGTGGCAGCTTTCGTCGAGCCAGACTACTGAATAACAACACCAGGGGTTAGAAGGAACGTTGATACGATCCTGGCTATTGCCTGCCACGAGGAAATGATACCACGCGGTGGATCGTCCGGGATCGTCTTTAAATTACGCAGACGTCGCGTTGTTTATTTCGGCCGTCTGCGTCGCTTTCTCGCGATACTTCGCGAAACTACTATCTACTTTCGTTAACAAATGAATCGTGACACGAATCACGGTTCGTCACGATTCCCGCGGAATCTCAGTCCCGATGGAAATGATGTGTCTTCGGCAATTTAATTCCCGTCGCGGAAAATAAACGTTTCTCCGTACATTATCACTACGTTCTCTCTCTTTCTATTTCTTTCTCTACATTCCTCGATACCCACAAATTCTAATTTTCTTCAACAGTCCCGGTAAAATCTCCCGAATCGCGACGTAGTTTTTCTACACGGTCACACTCTCGGTCGAAAATTCAATCGCGCATTCGGGTCGAGCGTAATGAGCTTTTCCTCGGTGAGAACGACACAGGCGGCAAGAATTCTTTTGTTCTTTGAAGATCCGCTGCGAAACCCGGATTCCCCTCTCTCTCTCTCTCTCTCTCTCTTTCGCTACGACGTACCATATATGAGCGCAACCCTCGTAATCACGGTCTACGACATCGCCTTTCTGGGCCAGCCCCGTGGCGACGGTTTCGCCGGAGTCGTTGATGGCCTCTGGTTAAACTTCGCAAAACCGCCGTCGATTGAGTTAGAGTTCGCCCGACTGGCAAGCCTGCTTGCCAGCTTGCTCTCCGAGCCTGCCGGCTTGCTTGCTCGCTCGCTGGCCGACGCCGAGTTCGGGCTCAATTTGGAAATTACTCCTGTCGAAATAGTCGCTGCGGTTTCGTCATCCACGAACATACGTCTGGTGGCCTCGCTTCAAGATCGGCCCGCGACTGGGAATGCGCTGGGAAGAATGTAGGGGTGGAAACTTGGGATTGTCCACTTTGTCGAAGGGAGAAGGGGAACTAGGTGTTTGTTTACCTCGTGGATATTTTCTAGATGGTTTAGAGGGAATTGTGCAAGTTGACGAGAATGGTCTTTTGGTTTATTTGCCTTGGGGATTCGGAGATTATTTTTATTCAACGTTTCCGTGATGGATGATATTTAAATGAATAGTAAAGAACGAACGACCGCAAACGACAGTTTGTGAAAATTCGATTCGGACAAACGTGTGGCAATGACCGTTCCGGTATTATCACCGAGAAAATCAGTGGAAACTGTTGTGACGTCACGTACCGGTATACATAGAGAACCGGACACGCCGGTAACGCCCTCCAATTTATTACGAACCGATAAAAGTGGCTCTCCTCTGGCCGATTTTGCCGAGAGAATTTCGTTAATCGGTCCACGCGGTTCCGTGTCACGTCCCAATTTTGTCGATTCTAGGCTGGAAAGCCCAGTGCGGGAGAGTTCGGATAATTGGAAAAGGATATCCCGGATATCCTATCAGTATGTCCCTCGTATACAATACGTGTATCACGTACTATCCTTTTATCTATCCGAAAAATTCTAATATCTCGATATCTTTCAAAAAAAAAAAAAAAAAATCCAATAATAAATATAGAATATATCACTTTCCCATAACCTTTGCACCATTCATTAAAACACATCTATCCTTCCAATTTTATTCCAATTAAAACGTTCCTCCAACGTGATTCCGATCGAATCAAACGTGAACCCGTGATCGTTGTAATTATTATCATCGAACCGAATGACTATCATCGTGACACGTTTCAACAGGTGCGTCGCCGGCAAGTTACACGTACAGATAATATCATTCGGAGGTAGCTTGTTCTTCCGACAGGCGAGGCTAAAAGCGGCAGCTGCTGCAAATCTCGGGGGATCGCTTTGTAAGTCGGAGGCCACGCGATGCATAAGTGATGCGCAGCTAAAGCGCCTCCGCGGAAGCGGAGTTACCTCTGCATGCAATTGCTCCGTTCCTGCCTATTCTCCTATATTTTGATCCCTCGCCGTTGCGTACGTACGTACGTACGTATGTATGTACGTACATGTAATTCAAGCGGCAACTGCGCACACTCGAGAGGGGCACGAGCGAACAGCTCACCGCGGTTGAAACATATTTGCCTTTTTCATATTCACGCGGTATGCTTAGAGCGAATTGCTTTTTAAAAGTTCCCCCTTCGTATATTGAAACATGGACGTGCTTCACCTACGATATAAGGAAAAATATTCTTTGTTCTTACGTACCGCGTGTAATGACTTGTAAATGTAACGTGTAAACGTTTCTTTTAATCTACCTGTAATATTGTAGCATATTTCATAGAGCTAATAATATTATATGTCACTCTTAATTGTCTTACCTAGTACTATTCAAGATTTCATTCTTATTTAATTATTATACTACGATTATATAACTCGAGTTTCTATAGTATTAATAATATAGACTTCGTACACTCCACGAATACGGTAACGTGAGAGGAGGGTGGGGGGGATGTTGTCAACCAGGTATTCCTAGCGCAGAGATTTTTTATTTTTCGTCCCCCTCCGTCCCGTATCGATTCTCTTAATCTGTCGCATCGATGCGTTCACCTCGCGTCATTAATCCGTGCGCGTACGTTGCCGTTTATACCTTCACCGACACACCGAAAAGGTTAGCTGCACGCTGACGCGGTAATCTCGTTACCGTCGAGCCCCCGTGCAGCTGGTGCCGGTTACCTGGTGATCCCAGAAGAGGATGGGAGCATTTAAACATTCATAGAAGCCTCCGTCGTCGTACCGGGCTGTGCTACTTGCGGCCTCGAACTTTACCCTCGGTATATACGTACGTACATGGTATGTACGTATGTATGTATGTATGTATGTACATGCGTACGTGTAACGCCTTGTCTTAAACGCGACGCGGAAATGTGTACACGAGCGAGAGAAAGACAGAGAGTTGTAGAGAGTCTTAATGAAGCCCATTCAACCGGCTATTATCGCGGGTACCACGTAATCGTCTATGGCAGTTCTCACTTAATAATCGTACCCCATATTCCGAAGACCCTGTGTTAATGGGTTCCCGACGTGCGTGGAACCGTTCTCGCGAGCGTTTCGCGAGCGATTCGCGAGCGTATTCAATTCAACAAAGACGTCTGCGCCACCCCGAAACGAGCCCCTTCTGGCATCGTATAATCGTTACGGCTTCCGCAAAAGTTACGGCCGTTTATAACTATAAAATCCCCACACCCCCCTGCACCACCCACTCTCTCCCATTTCTCTCTCTCTCTCTCTCACACGTAGAACCGTGTACACGGGAGGATGATCAGGTTTATCCTTTATTACCGAGACACGTAGGTGATAATGGAAATGTGAACGACGGCGACCTGGCTGTGATTCGAGAGTGCCAGGAATACTTACGACTGCTTAAAGCGATTAATTCGGAAATCGATGCGGTATTTCTAGATAGCGCATATATATTCGATAGGATTGTGTGTTAAATTCTGTGTTTTTTTTGTTACCCTCAAAGGTTTGGACGGATTATTTTCGAAACGGGTATGAGAGAAATAAGGTAGAATTATTTGATATATTATATATAACAGGTAGAACAACGGAAATTGTTTTTTATGTTAATCCCTGGTATGGTCGTGTCGCGACGGTGTTCGTAGGTGGAAACGTATCGTTTAAGAGTCTGCGTGACTTTCGAGCATATTTTAGCGATAATCGGCCAACTAGAACGTTACGCGAGCGCAGCTGTTATCTCGAACAAGTTGCCGTTACCACCGGCACGTTCATTAATTCGCAAGTCATTTCGAGACTGCTTTACGATCGCTTCGAACCGTGTCCGTACAATTCGTTCCCTCGCCCGACCGGTATCTACGTTTGTATCGGAAAACAAATTTGTCCCGGGGATAATGGATGAAGCGGTCGCCGAGTCACGGAACGTATTCCGGAAACGTGCACGAAATTCTTGCACGGCTCCGTAATTAATGAACTTGAGCCACGGCCGAATGCTCTGTCCCTAGTTACTCCGACGGGGGTGCGCGGTAATTGGATGTTGTTATCAAAAAAGAAAAAAAGAAAGAGAACCATAGAGAGAGGAAGAAACAGGAAAAAAAAAATAAGAAAAAGAACCGAATATCCTCCGACAGACGAAAACGAATGTTCAACCGTCCAAACGTTGAACTACGATTTTCACATAGAATATCTGGGCAAAGTAATTAACCAAACTATACTGTTTGAAATCCTCGATTAGATTCTATGGTATGGTTCTCACCGTACGTAGATACACAAAGTTACATACATATTTCCCTCGAAGATAGGATTGCGTCTGTGGTTCACTTACCTGAAACAAACAAGCAAAGGTATTCGGTTATTATTACGAAATTTACATCATCCGCGTATAATATAATATAATATAATTTTAACCCAAAAATTCTATGACGTGTCATCAAACTTCCGTGGAATCGGGAGAGAAACTACTTGCTTGCGCAGTATACGTGCATCACACGGAGAACGTCAGTGTCTCTCTGGGAGATCTTTTGTCGTAATGAGAGACACTGGCGCATCTTCTGATCCCCCTTGAAACATTCGAAACTTCGATGCGAGCTATCTCGGCGGATAATGAAGAGGCTGCACGTCCCAGATAAACACGACTGTAGCTAACCGGGTACACCGGGGAAATAGTTTATTGTTTAGTGCCGAGCGGTTGGATGTTTGTACCATGGGGTTGGGCGGTGATGGTGGATCGGTTGGTATTATGGAGCGAACCGTGTTTCGAGATGGAGACCGGGCGAGATAGAGTTCCGCGTAGAGCAGACCACTCCAGAACGAGTGTTAAGCACACGGAGAACTCTCCCTCTCTCTCTCGTTCCCCCGGCTACGTCTTTACTCTTTGTAACGTCCCCAGTAAATACAATAGTCTACGAAATGTCCTTTCCTCGTATCTCTTGTGTTTTCGTTACGTAACGTGTTTCGGCCTTGGCGAAACGAAAATATATACTGTATCAAGAAAGACCTTTCCGCTGATGGGAAAAACCGAATCTCTCGGATGGTCTGTATGTACTTCAATTCCGTGACCTTTCTAGGGCGACGATGACTATTCATTCGTTTCCAATATATTTATTACTTTCCAACGACAACGTAGGGTACTTAATCATATTGCTCTTTATAACATTTTTCTTTATTTTTATATACGTGTAAAAATTTGTATTACTTCTTTTTCTCGTACGTTTAGATAATTTTCCATATGGACAGGTTATTGGCTAGACAAATTTCCCTCGCCGAGCGATCGCCTCGTCGTCTGTTCGAATTTATTACAATGTACGTGACTCACTTGCGACGGAGGGCTTCTTACTCGAGTAGTACCCGAGAAATCAGTGTGCCGCACTACCCTCGTAATATCGGAGCCCCATTAGACGCGACTCGGTTCCTGAATTGGGTTTCGAAAGACGTCACTTTACGGAGGAAGCGCGACGCTATTACAGGCACTGCTAGTTACTACGATAGTTTGAGGAAGCCTGGGATGAGGCGGCAGTCGCTGGATAGGGAAGCAAAATGGGGGATTGGAGGTAGAGGAGGGAGGGAGGTAGGGGATAGGAGGAGGCAGGTAGGGAAGAAAGGGAGGAATGGGGTAAGGTGAAACGTAGTTTCGAGGCATCTTGGTACTCCCTGTCGCCTTGCGGAGGGAACCAGCGGTAGAGGTACCCCACCATAAGGGAAAGATGACAGAGAGAGAGAGTGAGAGAGAGTGAGAGAGAGTGAGAGAAAGGTGGATAGCTCGGTACCTCATCCTCTCTCCTGATTTCTCTCGCACTTACCCTCATGAGCGTGGTAACATCTCGATGGCGCAACTTCTCCAACGGCGGAGTATCTCTCCGGCGTCGAGTACGGAGCAAGTTTCGCGGCGAGAGTGCACACTCCACCTAAATTAACTCGCTTACTTTGGGCTTGATTGCATATCCTTATGGCTCAGCGCCCGCGTCCCCTGCCGTCGATCGACTGTCGCCTCTTTCCCTCGTTTAGATCACGCGTGGGGGAGTAATTATTAACGAAGACCGCATTTTCATTAATCCGAAATGAACCCGAACACCGGATCTTATTATCGTGTTATCACGAATAGAATACCGTTCCAACGGCAACTAAACATTGTCTTAAGAATTTTTCTTCTATTTATAATGATAATGATAATTCTTACAATTTACTAATGAAACTTAATAGTGTAAAATATCGTACCGAACGAACAGATTCGTACGTTAACCATACATGTACACACCATCGGTCAATAATAATAATAATAATAATTCTCCCGAAGCACGTTTCAAATGGATTTCGATTAACCCGGCGCGGAATTCTTTGAAATTCGTCGCTCGACTTTCGGTTCGAGCAATCTCGAAATCGTTTTCAAGACGACCTCGCCGATATCAAATTGCGATAATACCCGTTGTCCCCTTATATACAGGCAGGTGGATGGCGCGAGTTCTAATCTTGGATATAGCTGCCGGGTCCCCTCTTCTTCTCAACCCTCTTTGCACCTCGCCGCCCAATCCTTCGGCAGGATTCGTACAATACGTCGTCGTCGTCGTCGCCGTCGTCGTCGTCGTCTGCTAGTGTCGAGTGTCGGTATTCGACTGTCGCCAGCTAGGCATGCTCGACAATGGTCCGCAGACGTTACCAGTTTGACTCTCACCGACACCGACGGCTCTTGCCTCCGCCATCGCCGTCGTCGCTACCGTGAATTTCCTACAACTTTCTATTGAAATCTCCGCCGGATAGGAATAAGGGTTCGGTGGCTGCCGGTGGTTGCTGGTACCGGAGGAATGAGATGGTGGGAGGAGGTGGGGGAGGGTCGACGACGAAAATGTCGTGGATTGAAATCAGCCGCGGTGGCAGCTCTGTTCGACGTGGTCGCGTCACCGACGTCGAACTTATTTAACTTTTGAAACGTAGCGTGGAATTGTTACGAGAAAGAAAGAATATAGTCGGCGCAACATTTCTGTTGGGGGTTATACCGTCGGTGATTCGAGTAAACGTACGACAGTGATTTATCGTTGTATTTTTATAATACCGTGACAGAATATACAGATTTACGTGTATATTATCAAATCCTTGCGATTTATATAGAAATAACGCGGTGCGAAATGACATTATCGTATTTGCTTTGCGGGCGAGATATACGTCGCACGCTCGCGACGATTCGGGAAAAGTAATTAAGCCGCGTCCGTTCCGTGCGTCGCGCAGGTAGCCAAGTAGCGTCACAAAGTTGGGTGCTGAAAGGCTGCCGGTGAATCAAAGGATCAAGTCTCACGGGTACGGGACGAAAGGAAACATGATACTTCAGAAATTCGCGAGATGATCGTATCTCTTGCCCGAGAGAAAGGTGCCGTTAGAAAGAGCGAGAGAGAGCGAGAGAGAGAGAAGGCGTCGGGGTCTGGCGAACTAATCAAGGATTTCTCGCCTTGAGCCGCGGAGCAGGAGCTCGTTTCCTTTTAGGTGACGACGATGAGAGGACGGATGAAAGAAGTGGATAAAAGAAGAACGAATAAGTAGCCTATCTTCTTCTTACGAAGATCCGGGTCGAGTTAGTCTAATGAAGAGCTTTATAATACGAATCACCCTGACATAAACCGCTGTTAACCGAACATTCAGAGGCCGAATGATACGTACTGGAAAATACGTGGTGATATCGTGTGAACGAACAAAAAAAAAATCAAAAAGAAAAATCAAATAAGACTAACGGAACGAGAATAGAACGGAAGAAAGAAGAAAGGTGGAAAAGGAACGCACGCAATAAGAGAACTTCCGGATGAAGTGTCCTGCTCGTCTTATCCTTCTATAAAGTACGTCCTTTCGTCTTTCTGCCTCGCGGCACGAAGATCTGAGGGACCGGCAGGCCAGCAACAAGATGCCTCGCTAATTAATTCGACGCATTCTGTGAACTTATAATGACGAGTAACGTCGCGTATTTACGGTAGACTTGCTGCCACGGCTCGGGACAAAAGAACCGGCTCGCTTATTATCTAACTGGGCTGTTATTAAGATGTGTATCGTCGGCGTAATTAAAAATTATACTTCAACGGAAGAAATATTTCGCCAACAGACATCGGTGACTACGACTTTAGCGACGGCCTCTCTGAATTTAAGTCGCTTTGTGCCTGGACTAATAAGCAAATACCAGTGATAACTGGATCGTAATTTAATTAAAATGATAACGCATTCAATAGAACGAAGCTCGACCCCGAACGATTGTAATCAGTAATTCTATGCTCGCTAAGCAGTCCGGCAATATTTTTCGCGACATTGCTGATTCAACGTGGTGTAAATCAAGGTGTCCCGTTACCCCGTGCGGAATGTCAGCGACCCATGTTCATGGTTGATCGTTGCACGTCGCTCTAAGGAGGGTCTTCCGCTCGTTAGTGTCAAATCGTACATATATCGTGTATCGATCAACCATTCGATCCTATTACCCGTTCGCCTAAACTTCTAGTTGGTTCGTTCTACCTTTTTCATACGTAACATTGACACATAAGTATTTCTCACCGTGAAAACGTCAGTTATCATATCTCACCCCGACGAAAGTATCTCTTTCCTTCAAATTTTCTTCTCACACATTTATCTCTAACCCAATAGTCATTCTAGACTATTTAATTCTAGACTATTGGGTTAGGGACTAGACTCCCCATTCATGTTTATCAACCTACCAATTTCTACGACTCGGTAAATCTAAGTAGACCACTCTAAGTATACCCATCGAAATTTTATTCTTCCGCACTTTTGACCCATCACATACGTATATACATATACACATCAACACCCACACACACACATACATATATGTATGTATATCCGTCTCCGCAAAACCTACCATCACCACTCGTGCGTGCGAGTGGTTGCAGGACGTGCTGGACGAGACGAAGGTAAAGAGAAAGAGAGGGAGAGAGGCACAGAGAGACAGAGAGAGAGGAGAGGCGTTGTACGTTGTAGATTCGAGGGTGCCGAACGACGAATGGATGAAGCTCGCGGTACCAGAAGCCCAATGCACCCGTCGGGTAATTCTACTCGCTCGAGTACCTACCACCCTCGCGTATACACGAACCTCGGATAGGCAATGCACGGCTGCGAGGGTAGAGGATGCTGCTTTGATAGCCGCGGGGGAAGTAGATTGGTAGGGCCGATGCGCCAGATAGAGTTCATTGGCTCTGCTCTAGATCAGGAGGGTTTACGCTCAGGCATAAAAAAGGGATCGGAATGCTTTGGGATTGGTTGAACGCGCGCAGGATTGTTCGCGGGGGCGAAATCGCGGATCTTGCTTCGAGCCTGCCTCAGCGATTTTATGGTGAAAATCGGACTATTGATTCGAAAATGACAGTAAAAGTTTCTCTGGTTACTGCATCCTTGTATCGTGATACCTACTACGTATCGTACGTGTCGTGCTTGTGGATCGGGTTGTCGAATAGAAACGGTCTATCGAATATATGTATATTCTAGTATTCGTTTCAAAGACGTCGATGGGATAGTTGTTTATTTATTTGTGATATATATTTTGTTGTTGTTGTTGCTGTCTTTTTTTAATATGGAAGAAAGATATTAATCGGTGGAACAGTGTTACATTCGAGGTGAGATTTTTCTATATAAATTTAAATGATCCTCTCCGAAAAATGTCCCCGTTGTCGTGACAGTTCCACACCCACGGGGCTCGTTAATTTTTCCATCACCCCGTAATATTTTATTCGGTTCCGTGACAGGGCAACGTGCTTATGCAAACGTGCCGGAACAATTTTCGCGCAAAGTGCCCGGCGATGTAACGTTGCCGGAGCAAAAGAAACGTAATTGTGGCTGCCCTCTCCCTTCTACTTGTTTCTTTTTCTTTCTTTCTTTTTTTTTTACGGTCGTGTTTTTTTTCATCCATTGCACACGAGGGGTGCGAGTAACCGGTGACACCGATTGCGAGTGTGTCGCGCGCCTCGGTGCCCACAGCGATATCATCGCTGAATAAACATGACATTATTAAGCGGACCGCTGCCCGGCAAACACTCGCGAATTAACATACAAATTGAGCAGCGAGAGCGTTCAGCTTCGAGACGCCGAAAGCAGAAACATCATGCGCGTGTGCCCACCAGGATATCTCGATTTAGTTACTCTGCTCGGGGTAGACGCGAAACTTTTTCATTCTACGCCCGAGCCGGGAAAGTTGTTTCTTGCTACGACAATGCCTGCCCGCGGCAACGAGTTCGTTACACACATGATGATTTTCGTGAAACATGCATACACATTAGATATGTATGTATGTATATATGTATGTATACATTCATACACGTACACTTACTCGTCGCCCAAGTGTTTTAACCGTTTGCAGTCCAAGTTTTCCAAAGGTTAAGAACACATGAGATATAATTAACTATACTAAACACTCGTATAGAGTACGCGACATACTTAAAAGACATAATTTTTCCTCCGAAAGAAGAAATTATACAATGATAAAAATACTTCCAGGTATTCGAAATTCTACGTTTTAAAAACGTTGGTGGAACGGTCGCGTTTACTTTCCAAGTACCGGGACATGTTCTTCGCCGAGGAGGTGGGAAACCATTTCGGTGCCGGACATTGGACAAGCCCGCGTTCCGCGGGATTATATTTTTCCACAGAAAAATAATTCGTGCCCATACGATAGGGCAGCTGCGCGAAGGGTCGTTCTTTCCCCGCAGTGGTTACGTCCCTCTCGCGAGTTGGCAATGAAATTAATTATTTTTTCATCATCAGCTCGACGAAAATGTGGAGCACACACCTTCCATGGTCGGGCACGATGGACCGTGAACCTCGAGCCCCGGGCCTCCGTTTTACCACAGTCGGCGGACATCCCCGGATCATTTCTCCGAGAGAAATGCATCGGCAGGAACCTTCGTGTTGGCCGCCCTCTATCGCGCTGCATACAAATGATGAATTACGAATATCGATCCCAGCGGAAGAAGGGGGTGAGAGACCGAGAGCATAGCTGGTGCGAGAGAAAGGGCGAGAGACAGGAAAGGGAGACAGAGGGTGACGGAGATAAAACGCGTCAGGGAGAAAGAGAGAAAGAGAGAAAGAGAGGAGAGGAGAGAGGCTGGCTATACGGAAGGGAGGCAGGAAAATTATTCGCGTCACGCCAGGCGCAAAAAGCGAATTTACGAATGAGATGTGCGGGCGTACCGACGCCGATGCGGCCGGTTGGTCCCAGCCTTGATTTCGACCAAGTTTAATTGAGTGTAGCACTCTTCCGCTGGGAGAACGACACCACGACCAGTCTCGAACTTCAACGAGAAGTTTGTCGCAGAATACAGACGTTATGGAGGCCCCGTATACCAACCCATAGTGCGAGGGAAAGTTGCTGAACTGCCAGTTCGAAGGGCCCCCTCCCCCACCCCACCACGACCCCCACCTTTTTTTTTTACGAGGCCGCTTTTATTATTGCGACGGCGGATGAACACTTTTCCGTGACCTCTCCCATCTTTTTTCCTTTTCCCCCACCGTCGTTCCCTACAGCCTCTACACCCCCCCCCCTCCTCAGTTTCTTTCTTTTTTCCCTTTTACCGGGGAATTAAGATCGATGGTGTAACGCCTCGTTTACGTGGGCCACGGTTATGTCCCGTCGTTCGAATGAAGTTTCTCTCTTTGGATCTTCTTGAATTTCCCCTTCATCCCTCTTACCATCCATCCCCCACCCACCGTCCTCTATCGTCCTCACCGACCGTAAAAAAAGAAAGTTTGGAAATTTTGGGGGCTGATGAAACGACGGAACCCGTGGATTGTTAAATGTGATACGACGAAGGCATTTTATGAATTACCTTATGGCGGATGGTAAAAATAAATTGCATCGCCGAAACCGATGGTAGTACGCGTCGGGAATAAATAAATGTGAAACAGTTTTTCCCGTGGCGGCGGCCGTGGCGATCCCCGTTGGCACGTCGGGTTTCAAAAATAGGCGAGCAAAAAAGGAGAAATTTTCGGTGGTGGTGGTGGTGGTGGTGCAACGGGTACGAAGATGGAGTGGAAGTAGCCGCCATCAGCGCGATAATGCGTGGTGGTGAATCCGGGAATCAGCGGACCATGGAAAATGTATGAAGTTTCCGGCGTCGAGGCATGGCTGGCTGGTTCCACTGGCTCGGATGCAGGAATTTTAACACTTCGCTCGTGACAGCCGGGATATTACATAAGGGATTACGTCGATTTCTCTCGAATCATTATTACATAAAACTACGCGCTGTCGCGTTCTATCTCACGGACATGCTCGTTTCGGACAAGATTTATAAACACGTACCTACATACCCCGAATGTCCAAGCACGATTTATAAGCGTCAATTTATATTTTCGAGCTGAATAAAATTTCTACCGTTAATAACCGTGTGAAAAATATCATATAACAAGAACAACAACAACAAAAAACACCGATTTTCGTTCTCTCTGACGTTGATAGATAAAGTGAATGTGCAATGTTCGCGGACGTGTCATGAAACCTTGTAAATATCATCAATCCAAAATAATACCTTGATGTATCGTATATGTATATGTAGACATATACATATATACATACATAGATACATACGTACGGTCAGACGTTAAATTACATTATTATGATATTTCACTTTACGCGTTGTCGAATCCAGACACCGTCTTATTTCCTCGTTGTCGTTGCTTACGAGTCCATTAACCGTCACGGGCAGACAAACTGACGCAGCCGCGTTGTATCTAATTTCTGGGTGCCAATTGGAAGAAAACGTTTTCGTTTCGACACCCCTTCAAGGGCTTGCCGCGCTCCGGCAGGCCGTCGACGCGCTAATGAAAGTACGACTGTTAAAGCTCAAGGGCCGTGAGCTTTTCCGAGCTTCTTCGTCGGGCTCTCGTAAAGCACTTCCCATGAGACGTCGAGGAGTCGAAAGACCGTCACGAAGGGACCCGGAAGGCGGAGTAAAAAGAAGGGGAGTCCGCGCTGGAAGAGCGGAGAAGAAGCGAAAAGGTTTTTACGCGCGGGCACAGAAATGAAACGGGGCTCTCTCCGTGGATCGTTACAGTTGAATCGTCTCCGGAGGCGTCGCCGTCGATGAGCGGGTTCGCCATTTCCTTAAACGTATCTGATTATTTTCATCATCTCCATCTTCGGGCGTGCTTCGAACCGAGATACCGCCGCGTTCTCATGCAAATGCGCATTCTACGAAGACAATATCGAGTAATGATCTTCGTCTTACATGAAGACGTTACCAAGCTTTCGATTTGCTGTCAAATATCTATAGATATATCACCTAATGTTTCCCTCGTCACGTGACATTCTTCTTCTTCTTGTTTTTCTTTTTTTTTGACAAAAGACAAAAGAATAAAATAATTTCCAATTTATTCATCTCAGGTAGAATGTTACCTGGAAAAGTTAATTATTCAAAGCGACGGAAGATAAGGTTTTCGAACGTCGACACGATTTTCATGAAAAAAGATACCTACAAGGCAGTTTCTATCCCCGTTTCCCGGGTGCCTCGGGAAAGGATTCAGAATCCGGAATCGATTCACCGAATTCTCTGACGTCATTGGACTGCACGAGACGCTCGTAGCTCGCGAACGCTCCACGGAATGTAAAGTACGCCTATCGGCCTGAAAAGGGGTAGGTGGCGAGTCAAGGTAGTCGACGGCTCGTTAAGGACGAGGTTAGGAAGTGGTGCACGGCATGTAGATCAGCTCATCGGGGGGTGGAGGTCGGCCCCCAACCCGATCTAGAAAAGTCTGAAAAACTTGGTCGCTCCTTTCGGTACGGAGTTAAATATTAAATGCTCGAAAAGCGGTGGTGCGAAATTGAAGGGCTTGAGCCGTGGAAAGGCTAAATGGAGAATCCACGGGAACCGTGGGGGGGGGGGGCGTAGGGGGGAAAAAGGAAATCGTCGGCCGAGAAGAAAGACAGAAGACACGCGCTGAATCGGTAGATGAATTCGGAGGAAGAAAGAAGGACGAAGATGAGAAAAGTCGACAGCGGAGGCTACACCGTTAGAAGGGACTTAATTAATCCGCCGAAGCTCGTCCAGGAAGATGGTTTCCCTTTTCTCCTTTACGGGAGGTTGCGCTATGTACCACGAGACTTTATACATTCGGGGTCGAGTAAGTTTCGAATGATGGACTATTCCGACCGATGGAAATCTTGTTCCGTGTGTATGTATACCGGTGATTCGATATCTTCAGCCTCTCTTGCTACTCCCGTCGTGACCACATGGAATGGGGTATTCATAACCGTGGGAGGATTAGATTTTGCACTTGAAACTACCGCATAATCAAGTTTTGACAAAACTTGATTCAAACTTATTTCGTTGGAAGAGCCTGATTAAAATTTCGAGATGACTCTCCGTGATAGTTGGGGAATTCACTTATGTCTTTATGACTTTTTCGTTAACGACGGAGGCACTGTATGACGACGAGGGATATATAATTTGTCGAGCTTTCGAAAGAAAAAAGAAAGAAAAGAAGATTATCCGCAAGAAAATAACGAGGTCGATTAATCTGGGAAAGACGGCATTAATTTGACAAGAAGAATTATATACGTCATTTATCGACTATCCACTTATCACGTCGGGATACGATTCTAATCTGGCGGTGGAGCTTTACTTTGTCGTAATTCTATCCGGAGAAATTCTCGCGAGTTGCATCGCGATTTTATCCCCTCGCAGCCAAACGAATTTCGAGTAATAGCTGGTTTCAATGGATGAAAATCCTTTCTTTCCTTTTGCGTCCCTACGATTTGATACCGCGGCGCTTCCCATATTTCTTCCCCCGGGAGAGAGAGAAAAACGCGGAGGGAACGAATTCGGCGTGATCGGGGTTAGATATAACACATCCGTTGATGCCGCTGCGGCGTAGAATCTCGGGCCTGGTGGCTTACGGTGAATCCCTAGTTCGATTTACCGTGCTTTAAAACGGCAAATCCATGGCAGAAAAAAGCCTACCAAAAATTGCTCCCGTCATCTCGAAAGCTCTCGTTCCTTTCGTTTCTCTGTCGGTGCCTCTATTCGCAAAGAATCGAATATTCTTCGAATTGACATAAGAAATAAAACGTCAAACTCAGATCCACTGTATCTATTAAATATTCCATTTTAATATATTATATATAAATAATATATATGTACATATACATACATACATATATACTAAAAACCTTTCGACGAGATAATGCATGGCGACCGACAAGTGTCGTTAGAAAAAAAATCGATCAACCCGGCTTCTATCAAACAGATTGCAATTTTGTTTTCCACGCCAACCCCCCTACCCACCTACGATCGGGCACTTCGATCATTCGACGGGATGAAGAAACCACCGTTTCAGCGGGCGACGGTGTTACGGCACTGGATCGGGTGATTAATGACCGCGGTGTCGGAGGGTAAGTCTCGTGATGCCATCTCGTAGGTTCACCAACGTGGAGATATCTCCACGTTGATTCCACGATTCCGCCACCCCGTGTCTGACTTTCGAACGAGACGAGACGAGCGGAAGCCAGAGCGGAGGAGACGAGAAGACCTGCGGGGTTGGTTGGAAAGGGTGGGGGAGAGGGGCGGAGGGGGGTGAAAAAAAGGAGCCGCGTTTTACTTCCCGCTCACGAGTGAACGAAAGAGACGATCGTGGAGTACGAGGTCGAGTACAAATTGTCTTGAGGGGACAGGGCTGGGAATCAATCTACTTCTTGCCCTTCGTCTCTCTTTCTCTTCCTACCATCTCATCGCCTTCTTTTCCCGCTCGCTCTTTTGCCCTGCCACTCGTCCTCTTTATTTCAAACTTTACCAGACGTCAGCCGGCGATCGGATGAGCTCATTGTATGGCGGGAAAAAACTTCGGGGAATTTAGGTTTGAAGTGACGAATAGTCCCCTTGCTCTTACGGCGAAGTCGAATGGCAGCGAAGGACGACGGCCTCGGCTTTTAGAGCGAAATAAAAAGAGGTAGATTCTATCGTAGTGACAGCGGATAAGGAACCTCCCGACGATTTCTTCCGTCGCGGATCTGCGAGAATTAAAGTGACGGAGTTGGTCGATTTGAAACGTTATAATTGAAAACTCGGTGACACTGTTCTTCCGTACTCGGGCCCTTCCTCCTATACAATTTTTTCGTTTCGTTTCATCGAAATCTTTCATCCTTGTTTGTATATTAATTTTTAAACTTTCCGTATTTGATTTCTGTTCAGCTCGTTAAAGTTAAAGCTTATTACAATGATTCTGAATGAAACAATAGAAATTCTGTAAGAAGACACTTCTCGTTTGACGCACTTATTTATTAAATTCAATATTAATTTTCTATTCACCTCCGAGGAATCACGACGTCAATCGTTTTCTAATAACGACAAAACGACGTTGATAACGAGTGTGGCTATCGCTATTGGACGGACGCGATATTTGAAAATCGACGTGAAATAATGGTCCCTTAACATCCATCATGCACAGCCGTCGGTTTGTGCAACAACGGACCCCCTCCTGGTCTGACTCACCCTTAGTTCCAGCGCTGTATATTCCTGTCCGACGGAAGAGATCCTTCCTCGGAAATGCCAGATGCCACCCTCGAAACGTAACAACGGCGCGACGGAATACGAAGCACGGACGTTACGTCGACGAAAGTATAACGTATGGTCAGGTGCGACAGGCCGCACACTTATCAATCACTTAGCATCCATATTTCTCGGTACGAAAGGCAAACTGGCAGGACTGGTAACACCACACACTTACATCACATTCGCTATCTGTCTTGTCGCGGTTCAACCAGCGAAAACAAACGGCAGAAGTGCCGGCTGCCAATTCGCGGGGATTCCGTGGGATCTACGTGGAGTCTTGACTGGGGATGAAATTCACCCCCCACCCTCACTCTCAATACCATTTCTGACAAACGGATCTTTTATCACGTTTACATATTCGTTGACCCGAATATAATATATCGTTTGACAGATAAACGGTATACGATAGAATGACGAACGTTTTCATAATTCTAAGTAACCGATAGAAATACTATTCCTACTGTCAAATTCTTCGCGAAACGAACGTATCTTTCTGCTGTATCTCGCTAAAAAAAAAAAAGAAAAAGAGAATACTATTCTATGCAACATTTCGAGTGGTTGCATTAAGAAATTGGCGCGGCAGCCGCGACGATTCCATCTACCCCGTAACACCGCACTCAAGTCTACGTACGTACGTACATTTCAGATATGCGAGGCCGGCCTTGTAGTCTGATACGCGATAGCACGTATGCGGGCACATTGTGAATAAAATGCAGCCACGAATGGGGCAGCACAGCTAGTGCGATTATAATGCAACGGCCGTAGCTACGAACCGAAAGGGTCCGTTCGCCCCTTTCGCCGTTCTCGTTTCGCCCGGAACCTAGATTCTGGATACACTTTAGCGAGTCCATTATAGAGATTGTGGTCGCGACCTCACAGCCAGAGACCTGCCACTAAGTTTTCCGCCACCCTTCACCCACCCCCTCAACCCACCCCCATCCTCTCTTTGAACTCTAGCGAGAATGGCCGATCCTTCTTCCAACATCTGTAGACGAGGGGAGGGTAGGGGGCAGGGGGGGAGGGGAGGAGGGATGGCTTGGCCGTTTCTATTTCGCTTCCCCGTGGCACCGTTCATCACGTTCCCGTACAAAGCATATTTTACTCTCGGAGACGACCCGACGGTAATAGCGTAATAAAAACACGGGGGTGCCCCGGAGATGACTGGTGTCGGTGGAAAAGAAACGAATTCCTTCCTGTTGCCGCGGCAACTTCGCCGTATACCGCGCGTAAATTAGACCACGGCGAAACACTCCGCGCGCGCGGACGGACAGAATTATTCCGAGTAATTTATTTTCCGCCGTGTGATTCCCGTCCGTCCGTTCGCGGGAATCGAACCGGGCGCGCTAGTCTCTTGCGATATTATGACCGTAACACCCAGTCGTAACGATCCGCGATACCGGGAATGCGTTCGCATTTACATTATCCTCCGGAGTATTTTCCACCTGTCTAACCAGAGAGGGTAACCCGAGACACCGTGAATCCCCCAGCGTGTGTAGTGGGAACCCACGGGGGAGGGGGATAGTCTAACGAATAAAGAATCCCCCCCAGCGTGAAATTAGAGAAATATCTTTCGCGGACCTGCGACACGTGCGACACGGGCACGACGATTCGGTTTTCTTAAACAGCTTCCGGGCGGAGTCGGACTACATTCTTTCCTGGCACAGATATAATGCCGGAATCTCGGGACCCGTGTACCCGGATAACGGGTTCACCCTCCCCATCCCCTCTCCCTCTCTCTTCGCCGTTCTCGTGAACGGCAACCGCGACGATATCGTAGCGAGAAAACGAAATAATAAGCCGTCTAATGGCGTCTGGAATTGCGGACATTCAGACAGCGATTGGATGCAGTTCCGCCAAGCGAGTTTCATCGTATGGCTCGCCGAACGAACACAACCTTCCGCCGCCGCCACCACCGACTCGGATACCCATTACCAGCTGGCTGTGGAATGACTTCTTAATCGATCTCCTTTCGCGACAAGATCAACGGAGAATCTGATAAACGGATTTTATTTGAAATTTCCTAAGTGAACGAGATGTCCAAGGTAGATAACGTTCGTTTATTGATTTTCACATTTTATATGAAATCTATTTTCAATCTATGTATTATTATTATCATTATTATTATTATTATCGATGAAAATTCTATTTCAATATCGCGCAAGGAGTCTATCTTTCATAAAATATTCCACGGTGTTTACAGGAGCTCTATCGGTACCTTACCCAAATTCTCCGAATCGTTGGACAAGCAGGAGTGAAATTATACGCGCTTCGCCGAAGTTCCTTTGATAAACGTTGCCAGGCATTCAGACTGCCGGAGCTACTTCGACGAATGCCTGAGCTGAACAATAACACTCCCCTCCTATCGGCGAAGTGAAATTTTCCGAAAAAAAAAAGAAAAGAAAGGAAGAAAAAAAAAATGAAAGAACGTAGAGAGGCAGAGCGGGGACGCCGGGATGAAAGTAAAGGGGAGAGACGACGGAGAGACATTTTCCAAGGAAAAATCGACGGCACGCTGTGGCATAATCCCGCACCTGTTCTTTCGTCGACCGAACAATGGATGCTGTGCCGGTATCCACGGGATTAAATATCATAATTAATGTCGTCCCGGTTGGTGGGCTTGTGTGTGGGAGAATCGTCACCTTGGAGACACCCGCTATCACCGTCGACCTCTGCACCTTCTCTTCCCATCTCCACATTTTCTCACGGCTCGGCGCTCTGCTCGTTACGGGGATCAAATGCGAGCAGACAGAGTGTCTTCTATTGTGTACACGCTCAAGAAACCTTCATTATTAACCTCGATCACGATCCTGCCTCTCCTGCTACTTCTGTTACCTATCTCTCTCTGTCTCTCTCACTCTCTTTCTCTGCTTCTCTCTCCCTGTCTCTTCTACTCTGTCTCTATCTATCTAACTGACACTCTCTCTCTCTCTCTCTCTCTCTCTCTCTCTCTCTCTCTCTCTCTCTCTCTCTCTCTCTTTGTCCATATCCTTTTCATCTCCCTCACTCGGATCGAGTCTGTTGAAGTGTTGGGAACACGAGTTGGAAACACCTTTTATTCGAAACGCGGAGTCGTTGCGAACGAAGTGCGTATAACTGTCGACGATTCAGCGAGGCGAACTGGCGACCGGCAATTTTCCCCGGAAAAAAAAACGACGACAACGACGACGACGACGAAGGAAAAATGGTTGGCCGGATGTCGCCGGTGATAAATGTGTCCCGCGCGGCGATGCTTCGCACGGCAAGTTAATTACGATTAATAGGGTATTAAGACGACGTGATCCTATTGGTCGGACGGTCGCGCGCTCAACAACCGGGAAAGAGAATCGTCGTTGAAGACTTTTGAGGAATTCACGAACCATGGGGGCCACCGGATACCGACGAAGGTTCGGTTCTTTTTAATCGAATTTCGCGACAGCGCGCGAAATAATATTTGAGGGACAGGGGAGGGGTAGGGGGGGGGGTCGGGGAACAAATCAAATTAACGGCGTGCTCGTTCTAGCGAATATCGATAGACCGACTCGATCCGGCCAATATCCGGAGCCACGGTGCGCCACGAACGAAATTTACTTCCTTTGATAGATATCAGGCCCGTAGCTACGGCATAGGCATTGTCGGGCGTAAACCATCTGCTCTCTCTCTCTCTCTCTCTCTCCGGATGGCCCTCTCTGACGGTACGTAGGTACACATTAATTAGGCTTAGGCTCGCGAGGTAGGTTTAATTACTTTCGCCAGATCAGAGCCGAACTGAATTCGAGGCGGGAGATGCAACGGCAGAGACTCCGCCGGGGGGAAACAGAAAGCCGGATGGAAAGAGACAGATGACTATCATTTCGTGTACAGAGTGATTCGAAAACTGGCAAATCGTTGACTCATACTACTGTCGCGGTACACATCTTTCCCTATACTACTGAAATATTAATAAAAATTAATCAACGTAGAAATTTTCGATATCTCTCCTAACAACTCACAATTTACTTATCAGTATATACTAAACTAAAACAATCTTACCAAACATCCCTAACTTTTGCATGAGATCTATTTCAAGACATCCTATAAAACGACTAAAACGTTTAAAATCGAACTCGAACGATTCTCCAGATTATCGATACATTTTCGTATCCACCCTATAGATTCATTTCGGTATTCCCGGTATAAGAGACAGCCAGAAAGGGCGGGCAGGTTACGAGGGAAGGGAAAGCACGGCCAGGGATATGAATCGCATGAGCGGCTGAGCCATTGTAAACACGCGTGTAACAGGGACTCATCCCGGGTGACCTGGGAGCTGGCTGGTTTCGGGTACGGCCAGGCAACGGTTGGTCCTGCAGGTGCAGGAGGAACCCCGATCGGAAGCCAGATTCGGCGTCGTTGGTGACGACGTGGTCGTCACTGCCGGCGGTGATACCGGTTTTCGTGTTTCGAGCCCTTCATCCAGCCGGCCGCCGTGTGCCGTGGCTTGCGTGCGAGTGAGGTCGCACATTGTAATCGCGTCGCGTTAGTTACCCACGCTTCGACAACCACTGTAATTTGCCTACATTGATTAAATTGACGAGTGGAATGAGAAACGAACGGCCAGAGGGTCGACGGAGACAGACAGATAGAGGGAGAAACAGAGACGAAGAGAGACGGATGACGAGAGCACCGACAGAGGGGCGGAAGGGTGGGTGGGAGGGAGGGAGGGAGGGCTTAAAGGTTCGTTCGATACTCCAGGGTCCTGTATCAAATTAAAACTTGCCAATCAAACGCGATATCGGTGCAACTTGATAGTAACTTTAATTAAAATCGCGACTGATGAAGATCCGACGAGGTGCGAATATTCCACCGACTGAAGTGGCTTTCGGTGGTGTTTCAGGGTTTACGGGACGCTGGAGAAATTTTGCACGGGTTCATTTTTCCGTGAACAATTCCGAATCGATTTAAAACCACGTTCCACCTATGTATGTACATACATATACAATATACATTCTATATACACATAGATACATTTTTGATTCTATGTTACAAAGATTAGCACAAAACGTTCGCGATGTTGTAAACCAACTTGAGAGAACGCGATTCGTTAACGAATCGATTCCCAACTACGTCGTACTTTCCCAACTGGATATAAACGATACAGATTACGATCGATCGATTATAACGATCCGCTGCCGGGGAGGAGGGAAAAAACAAAATTTTATCGTCGATAAGACGATATCGCGTTACGTGACATCGCGCGACTTTGATATTCGGTGTATGTATGTACTACGTCAACGTTGGGGATCGGTCGTTCGTCGTTGCGTTTTTCGGCTGCATGAAAATTTCATGCAAACGACAGGGCATATCGTGGTATCGGTCGGGGGGTGGGGGGGGGAGGGGGTGGCCGGAGGCGCATTTTATCCCGACATTTCGAGACCGGTTAAGGGCACCGTGACGAGAAAATGGCATATACACACCCCGCGGTTCGGTACGTGGCGTTACTTTTATGGACGAACGTAAACCATGCGCCGCAGCATACTCGTTCGTGTTAAGAGAATAAAGAAGCGCTGGGCGCGGCTCTCTGATGCGGTTCGGTGCGGTGTGCGCGTTGCAGGTAATACCGGTCGTAAAATGCTTTCGCTGACAGGACATGCTTAGCGTGGAAGAGAAGAAGAAGAAGAAGAGGAAAGAAAGAAAAAAAAAAATATGTGCGGGCGAGGAGACGAAGAAACTCCGCGAAATATGGCGGAAACACGGAGAGGGAAACACACATCCGGCGTCATAATTCACACAATTTACGCGGCTTCGAGGAGACAAACGATGGAACATTGTCACGCACGTACGGTTTCTTTCTCCTTTCTCGGCCGGTTATATATCTTTTCGTACTACTTGCGCGCCGGCGAAATGGTTTATCGAGCCTCTATCTTCGCCTTGCGAATGACTCTATTATCCAACATTATCAATTTCCATACCATCGTTTGTCTTTTTCTTTTTTCTTTCTTCCTCTTTTTTTTTATCAGACTTTTTGTAAATCATGATAGGACTCTTGATTTCAATGAGATTATGAAAATGATAGGTAACGTTGCGGGATAATTTCGCGGTTTACAAGGAAAATTTATTATCTCGCGTAACAGCGGACAAAGGAACGGTATGTAGTGGAGATAAATAGTCAAAGGGTGAGCGTGTAAACAATACAAATCCGTGCGACCAATACCTTTGTTAATCGAATCAAAATCATTACGGTAATATAGCACTGTTTAACTAATACTTGTAATAAATATCAAAAGGCTTCGTCAGCGGGAGCAAATTAACGCAAATAACAACGAGTCGCGGTAATGACGGAATGATTTCCTGCAAGTAATTACATCCTAATGACGCATTGAATTCTCGGAACCATGACATTTCCACGTTGCACCATAGCGTACCATAACGAGTGTATTCGTGACGTATGTACATATACGGTGGACCCATGGAAAATAATAAACGCGACTATAATCGGATCGGCTCATTTCGTCTCGTCTTACGAACACTGGCTGCCTCGTTACCACGATCGATCGATATATAGAACGTACTACACCCCGTGTGTCTGCGTGGCTGTAATTATTTCCACCTAAGGCGTCGAAGTTTAGCGCAATCATTTCTCAGGAAGGATGTTCCCTCTTAGAAATTGTTCGAGGCGAACAGCTTTCCTCGGGAAACTTTTGCAAAGCACCTCGCGTCGTCCTCGAGGAGTCCTCTCTTTCCCTTTCCCTTTCTCTCTCTCTCTCTCTCTCTCTCTCTCTTTCATCTCGCCGCGTGGTCGTCCCCAGGCTCGTCCTATCTCTTTCACGACGCGGCTTTCGCAGAGAGCGTAACTAAATAGAAACTGATGCCGGAGCCGGCAAAGACCTTTATTGTCGCTGAGGAACGCGAGAACTTTCCTCGTCTTCGTGTTCTCTCGCTCGAATAAGACGATTCTTCATGTCATTCCCCGGGCCGTCGTGCGACGACGCTACGACGCCGAGGGTGGTTTGCACGCCGACGAAAAGTGAGCGTCGAGCACTCGCCGAATACCAAAATCCAGCCGACTGTCCCTCACCCTTACGCCGATCCACATCGAAGTCTGGCTACATTGCTGTACGTGATATTATAGTCCGTCGATACAAGAATCGTTGGGAATACACCTTCATGATGTCGCATTTAAAAATTTCATTCTCTATAATATTTTCATTCATTTATGAACGTATACATATGTATATGTGTTTCCCCGTGAATCTCATTGGGATAAAGTGACAACAAGAGTACAATGTATCAAGTTTCCCTGTTTCTTTGTTTCTTCCTTAGAGATGTTCTTATACCACGTGAACTACGATAAATTCATGGGCAGCGTATAATAATAGACGGAATAAAAAGTTGAAATTTACAAGATCCAATATAGAGCGTAGTTCCTTCGGCATTTTCTATGCCAGATACATATTCACACCCATCCCTCATCGGCGGGGCCTCGCGCGGGTTTCTTTTCCCCCTTGTACTTTCGCCCGAAGCCCTTCTTCTTTCTAGGAACGTACAATAAATTCCCGCGGACATTGGTATGCGATCGACGTCCCCGGGTTCTTGGCCCCTTCACCTTCGAGACGCCGCGTAGAGCACGGCTCCGAGAGGGGTGTGACTTTGCCAGAAAAAAATCCTTTTTGGGGTAAGGAGACACGAATCGCCGAAGGGTTCACGTGTCCCTTTACGAAGGTATACGCCGTACACGGACATTCGTTAGGCCTTTTCATTTCTCATCGCGTCAATCTCGCGCCGTTTCTACGTCAAACTTTTCGACAACGTGATCGGAAAGATAGTCGATATCCTGCGAGTCTTTCGCGTCACGACAGGAAAAGTTGAAAGCCGTGTAAGTGAATCTCGAGGAGAACATTTTATAGATAGACGAATATATAAAAGTGAATAAAAACTACTGATATAGAGATGAAATATACATATACATTTTAAATTATCAATACGTAGTGAATTAAAATAAAAAAAAAATGAAATCTTTTCTCCTATTAATATAATTCAAATCGAATTATATATTTCGTTGGAATATTGCTGCAATTATGTTAACGTTCTTTCGATTTTCGCTTGTTCTCGTATCGTGGCTGAAAACTCCTTTAGGCGATGCCCTCTTGCTCGCTCGACAGTTTCTAATTACGCGTCGCACCAGCGGAGATACCATCTACGGGATAATTATATAATACAGCATATTCCATCATGCGTGCAGCGGGTGGGCCGAGTGTGTTTGAGGTGGTGAGGCGTGCTGATGACAGACAGGGTGTGCGGGTCCGATAGCGATAGCATCCCTTGTATCGTGCCGGACGATGGGCTGGTTGCCTCTCCTCTTCGTCCTCCCTTCAGGAACCATCGTCGGGCTGCCCTCCTCCTCATCCATCATGTCGACAGCTTCGTTATGACCGCATACTGACTGTGCCTCTGCCCATCGTCTCTTGGACCCTTTCGTCGAGGTAAATCTATGATGTCCTCCTAGACGGACGTGTTTCCCTATTGGTTGGACTAGTCTTCTCATCAGGTATTATTCCTATGATTCGACTTCACTTCTGGATCGGATGATATTAATTATTGTAAACGTTCGAACGGATCTATTTGATAATATCGTTTTGGGTAGAGGTGTGTTAAACGTTAGATCTTACGATTTTTGAATAATAAATAAAATCGATAATACCGGGAAACTATTCGAACAACGACGAAAATGAATCATACCGGACAAATTGGACCGCGACGAGCGGCATTATTGTCGCGGTAATTCCGGGATCACGTGCCACGAAACGTCAGCGATACGTCGGCGTCATTTCAGCGAAACGATGTGTGGCGGACGGTTAAATCTCATTGGCCGCGGTACGTGGAACGATGATACGTTTCGGTTGAAACCAAACGTCAGTAGAGGGGTTCAGGTGACACGAGTGCCCGCCGCTGATACAGTCTGGAATCTGAAGTATTTTTCTCCCGTTGGAGCCGTCTGCGCCCGCGCGGACGCCTACGCTCCCTTCTCGTTTCGCGGCTATCAAATTAACAAAGGGGAATATCAAATTAAATTACGGCCGGCAACTCCGGGGCCCTGTGCCGTTTCGTAACGGTACCGAAAATACGGCGTGTACGCCGAGGCGTCAAATATTTGGCGGAGACCTATTTCCCTTAGTACATAAACCACTCCGCTTTAATTGTAATAAAGGGGTGTATTAAACCGGCAACGAATCACGGCTTGAATAAAATTCCGGCTTCTGTATATTGACGCGGAAATCAGGACGGTGATTTAATATCCTTACGAGATTTCTACGGATTGTGCAATGCATATATGTACGTACGTACACGTATGTATGTATATATGTATATCTATATATATATATCTCAGGTGTATAGAGCACCATTGTTCTTTACAACGTAAAAGGGAAACTGGACGAAGAGAAAGAGAAACAAGGAAACCTGCTGGCGGAGACAGAGGACCAAAGCCGCCTTTGACATGAAATTAAAAACTGCACGTGTTAACGGTGGTAAAGGGGCCGAACATTTTTTTGGTTCGTTTCACGCGAAACGCACGCGCACGTACAGTACATACACACATACATATACATACGTAAATGCGCTTTACATATATAAAGGCGGACGTACAAATGGAATCACACCGAGAATATTGAGGCAACAAAGAACCCTACCGAGGGTATCAATTCAGTCGGATGACTACATTCGTTCGGTGAAAAACGAAAAAAACAAAAAAAGAAATTCTTTTTTTTTCTCCACACCGATTTCTCCCTTCCCGCGGCCCTTTACATAGTCATAAAACTGTAAATTGTTTCGTGTCTCACGTTGCGCGCTTTTCCACGTATTCTCGGCATTCCGCTTCACTTCTATTTCGTTCTTTTTTTTCCTCTGTCTCCACCTCTTCTCCTTTTTCGGCGCAAACATAATGAATATTGACAAACCACCTCTCTCCTCACTCTCTCTCTCTCTCTCCTTCCAGCGCTCGAGGGCGCGTCGTACCGGGAAGCAGAAACAAATAGGATGAGACGTACGGGGTAGTAGGTACCCAGCATCCCTTCGCGATACAGAGCTACCATTGCCCTGGGCACAATGCACCCTTTCCATCCTCTCTCTCTCTCTCTATCACTCTCTCTCTCTCTCTCTCTCTCTCTCTCTCTCTCTCTCTCTCTCTCTCTCTCTTTCCGGCTGATTCTTTTTCATGCTCACTTTTTTCCTTTCTCTATCTTTCTCCGACTCGATGCAATCGAGTTGCTTCGGAAATATATTAGTTCGGATTCGCGGAGTGGCGGAAAGCGAAGCGATACGGCAACCCACCCACCGGC
This sequence comes from Mimumesa dahlbomi, assembly GCA_917499265.3. Lineage (NCBI taxonomy): Eukaryota > Metazoa > Arthropoda > Insecta > Hymenoptera > Crabronidae > Mimumesa > Mimumesa dahlbomi. Next base: position 9,340,679 of record OU824114.1, on the reverse strand, counting down.
TTGATGCGATTTTCACGTGGAACAGCGTCGAGGAAATTACGGTGAAAGCGCGAAAATTCGCTTTCGTCGAAATTTCGAGAATGCCGCTGGTACCACTCTACTTTTTTGCATGCGGGCCCTCCAACCCTCCCGCGTTCCTCGTATCCGATCTCTTTTTCCCTCTCGGCTTTTCTCTCAATTTCAGAACCAATTTGTATATCTTTGGACGCGAATCTGGCGGCTGAATTGAATATATATCTCCCCGGGACTCAATACAGTTTCGCGTCGATGCTCTTCCTCCACCGTTACGTGTCCGTTTATTACTACTTCTATATGCTAATTCTTTTTTTTTTTCACCCAACGAGTCTACGGAATCCGACCGCGATAAAATACTTATCAAAGACTTTATCCTTGTGTAAATGGTACCCCGGCGATATCCAGTGATTCAGCTACGATGAAGAACGGTTCCTTGAGATATCTTTTGAAAAAAAAAAAAAAAACATTCTTCCGCTTCTCGTTATCCTTAATTGCCCCTTATCTTTACCACCGTTATACGGCAACAGAGACGTTCGCCATTGATCTCTATTAACTCCATTCGTTCGCGTCGGTCGTCGGTGAATCTTGCAAAAAGGGGAATGACGTTAAGACCAAATTTAGAACTTGAAAAGTTCCTTCACCCTCCCCTCCAACCCCCCATCCCTTCCATTCCACTCTCTCAAAGACGTAGAGAGAAGTAACGGTGCTCGTGAGCCAGTGGATGACTCGAGGCGAACTGGTGGAGGGGAAGGGGAAACAGGTTTTAAGGTTTTTCGGGTACAAAAAGAGGGTCGTCCTTTTACTCTTTCTTCCGCGTCGACGGCGTACTTACTCGGTACGAAATCACAGACCGCACTTGCTATTTCCTATCCAACCTCTGCGGTGTCCGCGTGTCGGTGACGTACACGTACACGTACATAGACACACTTGTACATACATACATGTACATACATACACCCAGGACGACGAGACACAGCCGTCCGTTTCTTGCAGGTGCGGGCAAAAACCACCGGTGCACGTCAGCTTCTTTCTTTTTACAGCCCTCGGAGGTTAGACTCATTACGGAACGTTACGTGCGCAAACCCGCGAGCCGTACCTCGAGTGTATACGTATCCCCCACGTCTGCCGGGGTCTCCACGGGATTCAGCTTTGTGTGTACATACGCCGTTTCCGACCAGAGAAAGTTAAAGTCCAGTGGCAGAGTCATACCTGTCCGGACTGCTGGACACCCGACGCTCTTCTACTCGGCTCTCTTTCTCTCTCTCTCAGTTTTACGACGTGAATCCTATACATATACCGTCCTTCTCCACCTCCACCTCCTCCTCCACCTCCTCCTCCTCCTCCTATCTTTCCTTCTCTTTTATTACTGACTTACGGCCGCCACGAGTTCGCCTCTAATCGTTCGAACGACGCCGTGCAGTCACGCGACTATTATACGGCAAGATTAATAGAGGATACGTGCGGGATTTTTCTTTGTTCCGCGGGGCCAAATGACGAGTCCATCGCCGACACTGGTCAAAGGGACCAGATCGATTCGGGAAACACACTGGTGGCTCCTTGTTGGTTCTCCTAGGGCGAAGGGATACACAGGACAGTGGTCCGTCGAGCGACGAGTGTGGAAAATTTTTAGGACGTCCGGATGGGTAATTTATATTCGACCTCCACTAGGAGGAAATCAAATTATTTATGGGAGGGGGGGGGGTTCGCAAGTACCATCTCCTTTTAGCCCGGAATTTTTGCGCTATTAAATCCGAAGCCAGTTTTAAAAGCGAGCTGTTAAAAAATTCAGTTATTAATTTCGGCTTTTAGCTGAACGTTCTCAATGAAACAGCGTTAAAAAATACCGCTTCCAAAGAGATACGTATGTATGAGTGTAGAAATATCATTGACAGAGAACGTTAATTTCTTAACGTTTGGAAATTAACGCCAGTTTAAAAGACGTGAATGAACAATGGAAAGAAAGAAAAAGAGACATTATTCTACCGGCAAAGAGTCACGGGTTTTGTTATCTTTTTACGGTGTGCTTGTCAAACTGTCTGTATATAATAATAATAAGAGAAAATAATGTAGCGAACCCCGTCGTTTGTGTCATTTTTCGCTTTTTTCGGTCTTGGTTACGCAACAAAGGGTATCAATTTTCGGCGCTTCTTCTCTCCGTTCGCCTCGTCTTTCCGTCTTTCGTTTCACCACTTTTCGAGACCCCGATCGACCCTATTTAAGCAACGAGCCGAACAACAAGGAACGAGCCACGGAGCTTTCCTCATTACGAGCCGCACGGTTTCGGTCTCGTCTTTCCTTTAAGGCAGGGGTTTTGATTGCACGGAGGCAAAAGGCAGCCGGAGTCGGCCAGCCAGCCCTTGTTTCATCGTTGCCTCAATTATTTTATCCCCACGTTTTCCTTTCCTTCCGTCTTCTCCGCCCACCCCACCCCGAGGGCCCATCCTTTCGTTTTCACGGTAGCACTTACGTTCTCCTCCCTCGATCGCAGAAACGTTCGAATTGTTTTCAAATATCCTCCCCCGGATTCGATAAGCTTCGTTTTCCCCGACTTTAAATACTGTTTTCAAATGAAATCTCGCGCGAGCAAAAAGGGAGAAGGAAAAACGTATTCTCCGAAATGAAATTGAACGGGGGCGCCAACAAGTGGCGGTAACGAACGGTATATTAGTCGTAATATGAGTTATTAATCGTTCGGGAATAAACATATAGAAAAAAAGAAACGAAAATGTTTCCTTTATAGAAATATGAATACCGTTCGCAAATTCGATTAACAGTGAAATTACATAGTTCACAGCTTCGATACACGTATTCGCAACACAGCCATGAAATACTTTTGGTATATGTATACATACATACATATATGTATATATATGAAATTTAATTATAACCTGTCATCTTCCGGCACTTCCGTAGCACGAAATTTCGTGTCCATCAAAAACGATAGAATATAAATGAGCAGAACAATCAGTTCGCAAAATAAACACGGGACGCGCGGCTTCAATTAAATAACCTATAAAAACGTGATAGCGGCGTGCGGTGAAGTGTTAAAAATTCTCGCTCCACCCCTTTCGGCAACCCCCTCTCAACAATCCCCCCATCCACTCAGGTACGCATTATGAAGCATTAACATCACTCGGCAACACCGCGATCTGTTTTTCGTTTCGCTGTCCGCTGAAAATTTCATAGCCGCCAGCCGACGCGACGGTTACGTAAACGTTGCCCCACGTAACCGAGTCAAAATGGAAGTGCGAACGTAGAAACGATGTTGTTGCATAAGCGACGAACGGTTGAGCCCGCAACACCGAGCGAAGGGACTCTCCTAAGGATTCACCGAGAGAAACGCAATTAAAGTTAAACGCCGGCCCACCTGCCACCCTTCGCTCCTCTTTTCCTTTCGCTTCTATCTGTCTCTTTTCCACGCGGTAACGGCAGTCTATAACCGGGAAGAGGTTTCCCTCCCCCTCCCCCCCCCCTCCCCCCGGTGCTCGTCTGTTGGGGTCGGTACCGACGAGGGTTAGAGCGAAAGCGAATTCTCTCGTTCAAAGGAGCATTAATTCACGAGCTTCTCGCTGGATGCGAGATCAAACACTTCCGTCAATTAGCTCACGGTTCTTGCATGCGCATAATTGGCCCCGGCGACCGACCAACATCGTAGGGATATCGATGCCACGCAGAGAGGGAGAGAGAAAGAGAAAAAGAAAGAGAGAGAGAGAGAGGAAATCGTATTTTCGTTTCTAATTTTTATTCCGACTAGCCCCGCGGAGTGGTATGTATCTGCATAGTTATGAGCCGTGGATTTTTCTGGCCTCAACGATGATGTACGGCGGATTGGTGTTGGTGAAGTGTGTAGCGTTGGAAATTTACCGAAGTTGGAAACACCCCTGTCTGTTTTCATTTTATTTCTTTTTTTTCTTTTGTTTTTTGGATAGATGAAGAGGGGTTGTGGAGTTTCTTTTACATCTTATTCGATTTCAACGTACGTTGTTGCTGCTTGGACTATTTTTCTCGTGGCCATTTCTAAAGTGTGCGAATAAAACTACGACCACGTTGAGTGTGGGAGAGAGAACGTGGGGAGGGGGGAAGAGAGAGAGATCCGAAAAAGAATAAAACGCGTAGCTGGACCGGCGTCGTCATTCCTTTTCCACCGCGGAGAAACGGAAATCTCGACGTTTAATTCACGTGTAATGTGTGCTGCCCCACCGGTCCTCTTCTTTTTTTTTCTCTCTCTCTCTTTTTTTTTATGTGCTTCCCCTTCTCACGCCGGGTGGTATAATTAACCCGCCGCTGAAAACGGCCTGCAGGGACCAAGCGCATTTTCGAAGGGACTCTTGCTCGCTGAAAATTCCAACTCGTCTGCAGTTCTCCGTCCGCGTGCACGCTTTTCCCTTTATTTTTCATCTTCCCTCTTCTTCGTGTGTGTGTGTGCGTTTTTTTTTCTTTTTTCGTCCCACCACCAGAGCGGACGAATGTACGAACGTAAAATTAAGTATGTGCCGCACCGGGGAACAGTTAACCGCGCAGGCGTCTTTCACATTGTTTGTGAAAGAATTTCTCTCTTTTCCTTTTTTCCTCTCTTTCTTTCTTTCTTTCTTTCTTTCTTTCGTTTTTTTCCCTTCCCTCGTCCACCGCACAACGTTTTCAGCGTTGATCGAGACGTTAAAAAAGTAACCACCGCGGGAAATTCGCTTTCGTGCCCCTGACTTTGTGGCAACGGTTCCCTAATTTGTTTGCATAGGTTCTGTCAATACATTTCGGTGACGTTTACGAATATCAAGTGTAAATATTAGCGATGCAAATTAAATGAAATATTAAACGGGACTACATACATACATACATACATACTATACATCGTGCATCGCGTAAATATTTACGCACGGCTTAGATATTCCTTTTATAATGTGCTAATGCAGTTTCAAGGAGAGTGTAATCAGGAAGCACGATTAATAGGAAAGTGAACGTCGTTAACATCCCGGCCATCCAATCTTTTTCGTGTGATTTCTTTTGTTCGGGAAAACTTTCTAGCTTGAATCAGCCGCAACTAGATAGGTACTCTGGGATGGTCGTAAAAAGAAGACTGTAGATTAGACGATGTTACGAAGGAGGAACATTGAAACGCTTTATCAGCGTAAGTAAAGGGATCGCGTACAAAGAAATATATTCGTCCATGTGGAACTTCGAAACTCGTGCGATTAAAGTATTCCTTTGTTTACAAAGAATGTAATTTCCATCGTTTATATCTCTACTATTTAAACATCGTCGTTCACGAACTTCAATAAACTATAATATATCATCAAGTAAAGTATTCCTCTTGTCTGACTTATGCCGGGTTTCATTCACTTAAAAAGCTGACGCATTTAACCCGTTCCTCTCAGAAATTCACCGTCTTACTCAAAAATAGCGTGAGTTCGGTACCCGAATACATCTCGAAACTGTAAAACAAGCATTCAAACGGGAAAGTAGATTTCAGCGACCTCTATCGACATTGAAATAGAGGACAATTGTCTTCTGGAAGTACTCCGTGACGGTTTCAAAAGATCCGACATCCGGCATCGATGAAGATTGTCCATAGAGTCCGCAAACACTTTGTCCCGAGGTCTTTCACGGAAAAGCGTGAAACGGTGCCACCAGAAGAGCAGATAGGAAGTCGTCGTCGGACGTACATATGTACATACCTTGGCGCCATGTTCGATCGGGTGGTATTTTTTTAAATAAAACTTTATCAGCGATTCGTTCTAAGGACCGGCGGGGATAAGTAAGTTCATGGATAACGCTGACTGTACACTCTCCGTTCCCCGTTGTTCTTGTTCTTGTTGTTGTTCTTGTTGTTGTTGTTGTTGTTGTTGTTGTCGTGTTGTTGTTGGCCCTCTTGCCGGGAGATAGGAATACGGTGATGTTGAACGATGCAACCGAGGATGAGGGGGAATTCGAGACCGGGAACGGGGGCATGACGTAGCCGAAACAAGGTGAAGGAAGAAGAGGGAGGGAGGGGGTGGGTTTGGATGGGGATGACGAAGTTGAAAGGGGCGGAGAAGAAGGGACGATGGTGAGATGTCAACGGTGTTTCACTTCGCCGTTCTGTTTCTGTTTCGCGGAAGGAACAGCGGCTATCAAATATTTGCAGCGTCTCTAACCCACAATGCCTCGCTCGATAAACCTGAAAGTTTGTTTACGGTTGCCGGTTATTCCTTCGTCGCCTTATTCTTCCGACCCCCTTTTCGGATTCCTCGCTGTCGCGGCGTTTTAACTTACAGGCATTCGGCAGAAGTCTCGTTCCACGCGCCTCCCGTACGAATTTACGGCGATCGAATGTGCTCACGGTCGACGGGAATCGCTGTGTCGACTCTTCCGGCCCAATCACAGGGCCGAAAGTTAACGTAATAATACCGAACGACATGTAATCGGGAAGAAACTTGTACATACGTAGGGATACGGAAGGGTCCCGGCAGTTTAGAGATACCCGGCTTGATGGATTCGTTAAGTTTTTGTCGACTGTCTTTTTCTTCTTTCTTTCTTTTTTTTTTTTTTTTACTTTATACAGTCCAACTTCGTAGTAATCGAGTTGCATAAAATTTATGAGAAGCATACGTTTTATGCGACACCGAAAAACTAGTGATACGAACCGGGCTATGAAAACACGGTTCGAAACTTTTTCATTACAATCTCCCTATCGAATAGGTACGTACAAACGTAGAATTCTGCTCGTGAAATTTTAACGCTGCCCTTATTTTCGGTACTATGGATCTTTCGGCTTCAATCTTCGCAAATAGCATACTTCTGTTTTTTTATATCATTCCGAAGAACTTTCTTTTTTTTTCTCCCCCACAGCAAGAACGATCCTCTCCTCGAAACCTAGACACACGGTACACAGTCTCTGGATACACGGAACGTGTCACCCAACGCGAAACTTCGTACGTTTCGTTTCACCAAAACAAATCGTCGCTACGAGACCCCCCTCCCCCCGGCAACAACGGAATCGTAAATCCGTCGAAATGACGAATGGACGTCCAGTTTGAGCGATCCGGACGAAAGAAATCATCGCGGAACTCGGCGGTGGGCAAACCGCTCGGTGATTTGCAACTTCTTTATCGCAGTTTCGCGACATTCCTCGTGGATGCCGGGGTGACTACAGGGGGATTCAAGGGTGGTGGTGGTGGTGGTGGTGGTGGGTGGGGGGGGGGGGGGATGGAAACCGGGGGTCCGGATGATTCAGTGCGGCCTAGATGCTCCCTGGCGACTCTCCAAATCACTTCCGGACCTGGCAGCCGTATACCTAACTTCGGACAGCGGGCTTCTCTAAGGGTTGTTTGTACTTAAGCGGGCCAGACGACGCGCGAGACGACCGGGAAAACATTTCGCCGGGGGACGGTCTCTCGCTTGAAACAATAAACGCTCGGTCCAATCGAGCGTGGAAGATAACGAGCGAGAGAAACGGCCCGGGAGAATGAGACGGCAGGAAAGAGTTGTTTGTTAGATCGCCGGGCGATCCCCGGTTGAATTGCGAGACCGACAAACTTTCGTCGCGCCGCCCGAGAAATTTCCTGATAGATCTTAATAATGCACTTCCGTAACCGTGTTCCACTCGCCGTAGAACAGATCCAGATAACGGGGGGGGGGGGGGGGAGGGAGGGATATTAAACGTGAAGAATTTACTCCGGGAAACCTTTGTTTTCCCTCAGAGGAGCTGAGTGATACTCGACCTCTTCTAAAGTTTAGATATTCCCGATTTAAAAGAACTGAACTCGTGACCCTGTAGTTAGACACGAGACAGATATACGTGTACGGTAAATTATCGTGTCAGGTTTAAATCGACTATCGTGAAACTTGGAGTTCTCAACCGCGAGTCGAGTATAATACTGCTAGTAAGTAAAAGAAGAAAGAAAAAAAAAGAAGAAGAAGAAGAAGTATACGCGAGGCAATAAATTGCGGTCGCGATAAAAGTAACATCACGGCGTTACACCGGACGTTTATTAAAGTTCATTCTCGATTTGTAATTCGTTCGGTGGAAGAGGTGGTCCGCGCCGTGCTCGATGGCGGAAAGAAGAGAGAGAGAGAGAGAGAGAAACGGCGAAGAAAAAACGCGAAATTACGAAGTGCCCGGGAGTGCCAGGCCGGATGACAAACGATTCAGGTGGGGGAGACGCGGGAATACGCTTTCCGGTTTCGGGATCACTGGCAGCTCGCATTTACCACGCTCCGACTAACTTGCCTTCCACCTCATCAATCTTAGGCCACTTGGGTAGCACTGGCAATTACAATATCGGCTTGCTCGACGAGAGTTTGAGGTTGCGGCCGAAAGGGGTGGTTCTTGGCACGCTAACCCGAGCCAAAGCTTCTGGCTGAGCCAGCCGGTGCCCCACCTGCCTAGAGAACATGTCCCACCTGTTGCGAGCGATCAGTCACTTGAGCCGTGGATTTGTTTAAATCTTGATAACGTGGACCTCGTATCAGGTTAATTTCAATTCTCCGGAGTGCCGAGGAGGAATATCGCAGCCTTTCAAATGGATTAGCGCCTGGTTTAGCACGATTGATTGGATTACGCACGTGAATGGTCGATAATTGAATTTGAATGGATCTGGTGTGATAGCGGGTAGATATCTCTAAGTGAGAGCCCTATGTGTCTTACTTCGATTTTCATTTAACCTTCTTCTTTACTTTTTACTCTTTCTTTTTTTTTGACGTTGAAAGTGTTACGATTCGTTTGGATTATTTCTTTTTTTTTCTGTTTTTATTAGATAACGTGTGGATGAGTGGGAAATTCGTGGTAAAGGGCGAACGAATGAAGAAGATAAGATTAGGTTTTGATTTTCCGCGAGAAGACACCGGGTTCCCGTTTGATGTTCGGAAACCGAATGGTTTAAAGGGTTAATTGTACGAAACGCGATCTCGTCTCGTTCGTGTTTTACAGGGACGCTTATCCAGAGCTTCGAGGCGGAAGATGACCGTTGGAATTTATGGGGCCGTTAAAGCATCCCCTTTGGTCTCGTAAGCTTCTGCCCTACCACGTCCTTTTTTATGACTCCTACGTTAACACGTTCGCCACTACATACATCGTTTTATCGCATCGTGCGAAACTATTTGCGGAATTTCGCAAATCTCTGTACACCTCTTGTTCGCGAAATCAAGTGATTACATTTTGTAAATAAAACGTTTTCATCCCCTTTGTTCGTCCTGATAAGAACCTATCATTCTCATTGGTATCATTATAATTGTCCTTTATTTTTCTTTGTGTTATCCCGAGTGTATCGAATGTCGAACCAGTGGATTTCTTAGGGTTTCCAAAAATATTTAGGGTTTCCAAATACGCGGGAACGTGTATGATCGAGGGCGCATAGGTTTCTATGTTTCTCAGTACACGGGAAGCAGCTCCCACCGGTAACAATCTGTTCGAGTTTAGCCCGGCCAACTGTTTCACGTCCGGTTTATACCCCGGGTGCTAATTAGTTACTAGCAGTACCAACGGCTTCCTCCTAATTAACAAAGTTTCGTTTATCGACGATGAAGGTAAGAGGAATAGATGAGAGGTCCGCGATCGGATAGGCTTCTTGAAACGATAACGTTCGGTCCCGGTGTAATTAGTCGAATCAAACCCCAATTAACCTTTAATCGGTCAATCACTCATAAGCGAAGGGCTCTGACAAAAGGTACAGTGATAATATAAATCATAAGTGTAGCTGAGTTGAAAATTGTGACGAGGCATGAATTGTACTTGATTTTAATTTAAGTAAAAACGAAACTAATAATAATGAATATCATCCGCCGCATATTCCTTTATGCATGTTTCGAAATTGACGAGAGTCCCGAGTGAATTTTCACAAGTTCATATATGCGCGGTGCACAGTTGCGTCTATTTAATATTCGCTAACTATGGCAAATTGGAGACGCGTTGCTTTTATATTACACAGTGCTGGTAATCAAATTTTAATAAAAGTATGTCGCTAATAAACGCTTCAATTTCCGACGTAATTAAATCTAATGCGGCACGCTATGACCTGGAAGCTAGAGAGACAACGGCTAAACTCTATTGAAACCCACGCCTTCGGCGAACGTCTGGCCCATTGTCATATTTATTTAACGAAATAGATGAACCTTTGTAATCTTTCATCCGGCAGGTACAGCCGCCATGTATAACTAACGGCGTTATTTAACCAATAACGTATCACGTTATTAATTGAAACGTTAATAATCGCCGGTTCACGGGACACGGACTACTGTGCGGGACACGGCAAGTTTAATTGAATTTCGCGAAATTCCTATTAGCCTCGTTCCGCGTAAAACGCGCTGATCAATCCGCCGACGAGTCGAGGATAATTAAGTTTAGCGAAAAGTCTGCTTACACAGAAGGCTCCCCTACCTCTCTCTCTCTCTCTCGCTCTCTCTCTCTTTCTCTCTATACCCTCTTTAATGGCGGCGGTTACCTGTAGTCCTGATAATCAACGGCGATGCCAAACTGTGACAAGTTTGACAAAACCTGGCCCCCCCCCCTGAGTAGTAACATGATTACGAAGTTTATCGCTCGTTTATCGGTCGGTTGCTACGTCGCCGACGCGACGGCTGCGATCGATGGATCATCTTGTGCGATAACATATTTCGCGAAAATTACGCGACAGTCACTGCTCGGCGTAATTAATGTGACAGACGCTGCGCGGGTTAATTAATGTTACATCACACAGGTGGATGGTAATAACCATTGATTAAATTGATATAATGTTAAAGTGATAATATTGTAATATTTATAAGCACACCAGTTACCGCGGAACTTATTGTCACACTGTACCAGACATTTTATAGAGATGATCGAAGATACAAGATTTTAGTACGGAGGACATAAAACGATTAATATTACTTTATTACTTTTATTGCCCCATGATCCAGTCCCGCGGGAATCACTGGGAAAATTAATTTCTACCACAAAATCCTCTCAAGAGTTCCCGGTACTTTCGAACGACGTCGTCTGACGCACACTGTCCTTACGCTACTTAGAAAGTAGTTCGTAACGTCGCTGTCTGTGTGTGTGTATGTTTTTTTTTACGGCGTCGTATTTCGTGTTTTCGCGATACATATATATATACTGATACACGCTCATACTGCAGAATACAGTCCGCGAAACGTTTTTCCCCCGGTGATACAACAAACACCATACTCCGGGGAGAGGGGAGGGGGAACAAGAAACGGGGAAGGGACGGAAGAAGCAACAAGATTGCCCCGTTCCCTTTATCCAGCAATAAAACAATATCACGTTTAAAAGGACAAATAAATTTATGGCCAATCTCGTCAACGTCCGTTCACGGATCCCTCTGGATCCCTTCGAGGATCCAGGCTTGTACCGTGGGTCTTTCGCGATGCCCGATGGATCGGTATGGCGCGCACAACGAATTGGAAGGTCGCCCCGACGAACACGTAGCATAAAGTCGTAAAACGCGACTTACGACGAGTCGTAACACGGGGCTCCTTCCGACTACTATCTTTCTTTTTTCTTTTTATAATTGGTGCTATCCCCCTCCCGACGGGGATAAAAGTTGAGCTTGTAATAAGAGGGTGGAACGGTCTAAGAATCTTCCCCGCAACTTCCTAGTGCCTGGCTTAATGACATGAATTTTATTGAAAATATTCAGCCCGCTTGATTAACCAATAAAAAAGGGTACACCGTAGACCCTCGGAACGACCGGCGATAAATACTGCCGGGTTCTGTTAGAGAAAATTGTAGGCCCATCTTAACGACACAATAAAAGCGTCGTGGCTTAATTTCAGGCTTAACACGACACGACCAGATGACGCTCGAGTGTTTTGTTTTATTCACACCGGCCGAGAGAGCAGAAGTTTCCTTCCACGTGCCGGCGGTAAACTGCCGGTGTGCCGGTGAATCCTTAAATTTCGGTTTAATCCTCGGAACACCACCGGTAGTTTTTCATCAAGCTTAACATGTAATTAACATGAATAAAACAGGTACTTTTCGTAACTATTCTTTAGTTCGCTATTTTTTTCGGATGTAAATGTCTCATAGGAGAAGATATAACAGATCTTTAAGGATTAATTATGCGATTCAAATAATTTGTCGGTTTTATTATTCCAACTGTGAAATAGTAATTTATGGTGTACGTTTAGCGTAGAAAAAAAATAAATAAAAATGATTTCCTACCACCCTGACGGTAGGAAATTAAGTATTGGAAGGAAAATTATTGGCAGCACATACTGATCGAAATTGCTATCACGGCCCGGATCTCGATGGTATTATAACAATATGTCAACGAAGCCGGAAACTCTCTAGGACAATAAGTTGGGGGTATCGATTTCGGGGTGAGTCGCGCCAGGACAATAAATATTACCAGATGATTATTATTGCCCGCGGTATCAGCGCCGTATGTGCTATACATATAGTACATAACATATATCGCTCGTGTCTCCGACGTCCAGTTATGAGAAATTGATGTCGGTATTTTCGAGACCGACGTTATTATCACCATGGAAATTACACGCGTATCTTTCGTTTTCTATTTTCCGATATCGGGACATGAGGAACGAACTTTGAAAAAATATTAGGTCCTTCGACAATAACGTGAGATAGAATCTCACGGTTTGTTCCAAGTAAAAGCTGGTAGTTTCGACGTCTGGTATCGATGGAGGCAGGAAACACGAGAGGGAAACGTTGACATTATAAGAAACAATTCGTTTCGTTATAATCCGTTTCGCTCCCCTAACCCCACCACCCGTTCCTGTGGTGGTAAAATAAATCCATAACTTCTTTCACTCTCGTAGTCTCCTTTTCTTTTTCCCTCGGCATTTCGCCCTCGATGTTCGGCTTTTTCTTCGGTGTAGCACGGTTATTGGTAGCGTGCCGGTATCTCGGCACAAGCTGCACTATCGTTGCTCTAGTGTGGTGATATACAGCATAAAACCGCGAGAGAAATACTATCTTCATTGTCTAAATGGCTGCCGATAAAGCAGCCCGAGTTTACTGCGGACGAGATTGTATTTATCATCCAGGAATGCCAGCAAGCAACCGCCACGTTATATACCTTACCATCCAGTTATCTAAGATACGTTTGTCTATCTTCGAAGAAAAATGGATTATGTTTCTCTTTTTTTTAGAGTGCTGAAACGAAATAAAGAGGAAAAAACATCCGTGATCTCTGCTAATAATATATTTCGTTCGTGGACCGTGCGATATGGTAACGCGAGCTACGCACGAGAATTATTCTCTCATACATAGAAAAAAATATTATAACGTATAACATAATATCAAATAAAAAAGGGAAACAGAATATATGATATTACTATTATATTTCAATCATTCCAATGATACCTATATCATTTACTTTAATAATTATCCAAATAAAGATCCTTTACAATCATAAATGGAATTTCAGTAAAAAGTAAAAAAAGAATAACGGTGCTAAAAATATCGTTCCTATTTAGTTATAACAGTCGGAAGTAATTTATAGAAACGTTTCGGGACAAAACGGATAAACCCTTGCGCGCGATCCCTTCCGCAATGGGAGGAGAATACGTGCGAGTTTAATACAATATTTAAGGGGCAAACCTCGGTGGCGTAAGTGCGGCTCCATTTTCTACCCTTTAGCAGGCAAAGGGTGTGGTCACGTGCTGAGGAAAATGCCGGGCACGACCTTCCACCGACGACCTAAGAAGGATCCCGTGCTCGGGCGAGCACGAGCCCGACTCTGAACCTTTCATTCCACGTACGAGGAATAGATCTGCAAGCTCTATTAAATCGTGATTTGTCGGGGTAACTCGATTCGTGGCCGAGGGTTTAGAGAGAGAGAGAGAGAAAGAGAGAGAGAGAGAAAGATCACCGGCGAGATTCACTTTCGCGACGGCCATTCAATTTCTCCGCTTCGTATATTCCACGGCCAGGCGACAGTGAAATTTACTTAATCAGGCAGCTTCGTTATAACGCTATCGGCGGTGCTCGCGCGACGAATATTGACTTTCAATTAATGCTCTCTCGCCGAGGCGGACCTTAAAATTCGTCGCCGGGATTATATACTATATGTATAGAGAGAAGCGTGGATCCGATCCAGAAACGATTGAAACTCGGTCAAGGGGTAATTTTCTGTCCTCGTTGCAGAAAACCCGAACACGACTACCGGAGTTTTAGTTAACGATAGATACTTTTCGGGATACGTTCCCCGCGAACCGGAGAATATTAGTGTACTCCCGTAGCGTGAACCACGTCGCGGTAGGTTGGTCGTCGATTAATTCGGAAGCGAATGGTAATAAAGTTAGCGTGACGTCAGCCGTGCTTTTCATACCACTGTGATGTTTCAAAATACCGCGCCGTTGTATTTTCCCATTGTTTATCGAACGTATAAGAGGAACTGTGAAACATGTGGGAAACTCTATCGATAGAGTACAAGTTTACTTTGGAATTTTTATCGAACAATTAACCGTCGAAACTTTCAACACGTATGTGTATGTAGTACGTATACAATACAACGGTGTGACTATAGGATACGAATAAAACGATCGATCAGAAATCAAACGATTAAATTATACACATGTACACATACATATACATACGTATGTATATATCTCTATTCGTCCTGACAATTTCCATCGTCACCCGTACATACATACATACATACATAAATACATACATATAGATGCAAATATCTGCACGTTATTGTGCACGAAGAGACAAGTGAAACCGTAAGATCAGCGGACGGGAGAGTATACGAGCATAATATGGTCTCTTCATCATTCTTTTAACGTATTCCGCACTCGTCGCGACGTACAGGCCACGAGGGGGTGGCACGGTCGTGTCGCCAAGGGTTTGGGGGAAGTACCGAGGGCACGAAGCAAGAGCAATACTATCGTGACTGCCGCACGATGTTCCTAACGGAGACCTCTTCTTCCCCGGCACACATATGCGGTTGGTACAAGCACATGTACATATACATACTCGTGACCGTTTTCCCCGAGTTTCGGTCTGTCTCTGTTCGTCCTTACTCTACTGTACCTAGTTCTCATCTTCACCCGTCTGCAGGTCCTCTCTATCCGTCATATCCGTAGTTCTCTTTCTCTCTCTCTCTCTCTCTCTCTCTTTCATTCTGTTTCTCTCTTTACACCCTCACTTTCTCATTCTATTTCTCTCTCTCTCTCTCTCACTCTCTCACTCTTACCCAGTGAAGAGCTCGAGCCAGACCAAAGAGACGGAGTCACGTCTCCAGACCGGAGTTGCTCTAATTAAATTACTTAAGCGTACGTGTATCTAGGGATGGTTTCGGGCTGGATGCTTCTACGTACAACTGCATGCCACGGAAAGGACGGGAGGACGTCTTCTCTGGTACTGGAGTGTTTCACTTGGGTTTTACAAGTCGACCTACGTACCGTTCGCCGACGGATCTTCCTCGTCGGATCCGTCTTTTCTCTTTTTTTTTTTTTTAACTCCGTTTTGCCTTTGCGGCGGACCGTCAAAGTTACCGACGTTTATGGTGTCCGATAAAGGTAAAAGTTTGATTCTAACTTCCCACCGTAACGTCGTTCCGAAACGTACCGCGCGCTAATGGACGTTGATTCCGGTCGGGGTGCGATTTCGTATCGTAAGTTCTGTGTATCGTCACGTCACACGGTCGTCGTTGTTGTTGTTGTTATTATTATTATTATTATTATTATGACAGATTTCTTGTGGGAGAAATTAAAATTCCGTCGGCCACGTCCGACCGCGGGGGACCGTGGGATTTACTAGTGACACGTGTTCCACGTACAAAACCATTATGTTTGACGTCAGTTTAAACAGCGGAGAGGCGGCGATATCTCCGCGGAATATTTATGAAACGGCAAAACCCCGGGATTTAGAGTGGTACGGTGAAATTTTTCTTCCTAGACAGCCACGTACCCGTCCCTCGGTTCCCCCCTCCCCCTTCCTCTTTCATTTGTACGTCGTAAATTAAGACAAAGAATCTTATCAAGCCCAGTTTAACAAGCTTCGGGGAACTTAGGCGCGTCGAAGAAATTATTTTCAAGGAGCCCCGGGTGTACCTTCAATTACCCGGACGGTTCGCGGGCCTTACGTGAACAACGTACGTCGACCCCGGTACATCAATTCAATCTCCGTTAAATAAAGAAAAAGTAGAAGAAGAAGAAGGGAAAAAAAAGAAACATCCTTAAAATAAACGTCAACGTCCTCCTTATCATTCGGATACAAGCATCCTTGTGCTGTCTACGACTTAATGAAAATTCAACGTTCTTCCCCGGTCGTGTCTACCGGCGTAGTTTCATAAGCTCCCGCGTACCCGAGATGAAGGGATTTTTGTGCGCAAGAAAAAAAAATAAGTTAATATCCGCCATCCTGAAACTCGTTCACTAACGGAGAGTGTCTCGGGCAGTCTTATCATGGTACGTGTCTTTTTCTTCGTTCTCGATGGAGCGTCGCCGCCGTCATGGCGACAGGTGGAGGGTTACGTAGTACGGTCCCTTCGTACCCTTCTCCCTTACTTTCTCTCCCTCTCTCTCTGTTCTTCTGTCCCCCCAATCTCTCTTTCTTCTACCGTGGCATCATCAAAGGATCTGTCAGCCTCCATTACTACGCTACCGAATGAACAACGAAACCATGAAACGGTACTACCATATTATATGGGAGGTATTGTTCAATGGCTAGCGAAGCGAGAATTCCGTCCGAGGGGGAGGGAGAGAGGGATACCCGGTTCTTGTATCGATGTCATTGTCAAGGGACCGAGTGACTTTAACTGGGACTTTGACTACTCTTGCTATTGCCCGCGATACGAACGGCGAAACTTGTTTCTTCGCGTGGAATTTTCACTGTGTCGTTTCTTTTTTTTCCAACAAAAGAACGAACTACGTGTTTGTTATACTCACTGTGATACACCGTATCGATGACATCGCGAGAGAAGTGAGACGTATTCGGCAGTCGAATAACTTTCACAGCGACCCTGGTACAAACGTTTCTATTTATCGCGTGTAAAATAGACGGAGAAAGAGAGAAAGAAAGAGAGAGAAAGAGGAATCTAGTTTAGGTACGTTGCGAGAGTCGTAAAATTTCGAATGGGTACAATTGAATTAAACGCGCGATTTCTGTAACATGTTTTTGTCGGGCGTCGCTATCAAATTTGTCTGTAAGTCTATCGGGAGTCTGGTTCTACGACGGGGGGGGGACACAAGAAATTTCGATTTCACTTTGCACAATACGTGCCTTGATTTCCCTTTTGCGTAAACACGTTCCTCCGTCGTTGCGACGTTAAACATATATACCCCGGTGGAAGAACGTACAACGTTGCTCTCGTTCAACGTCCCAGACATATCCCCGATAACGGGGAAAACACTTAGCATTTGTTATCCGGGGTAATGGCGGCTCGCACGAGACATTTGCTAAAAGGCGACTCGGTCTCCGTGAAAAGGGGCCAACTTCGTCTGGTGTCGACGTACAGGCATTTTGCGAGCGCATTTTGCACATAAATTTTCCGACGGACCATGCGGAGCGTAACGGCTGATGTGGATGTAACGTTTTACGACCCCCCCCCCCGTTATAGACTATGTATTCAGTCTTTTTCCACGCCGGTTCTGTTATTCTAATTCCAAATTCAATTCCCGAATAATTTTACACCGTAACAGGAGTCTCTCTCTATTTACATCTACCGCTATTTCGACGAAGGTAGAAATCTAACACTCTCTAATAAATAAATAATAAAGAAATAACAATCTGATGATTCGTGATATAATAACGACAATTCGATAAACACTTAAAATAAATATGATCGTATAAATACATATAATATACCCAAGCCAGCAGAAATAGTACAACGAAAGCATAATGCGTTTCGATCGAAAAACGATCTTGCGGCGTTTTCCCGCGAAACTTGTGCCAATTAGGTCGAAAGTCGCTGAGCGCGGTAAATTGAGACCGGCAGACGGGTGCATTATCGAGTTTCCCGTGGCCGGCACCGCGCGCGGGAAAAAGTAGATAATTTTCGTCAGAAGTAGCCATTAACTTAACGTCTGAGAAATTGGCCCGTGCAACGTCATAATGTCTCGCGAAAGGTAAAGCGGACAGCAGTCGCAACGTAGAGAGAGAGAGAGAGAGAGAAAGAGAGAGAGTGTGTGTGTGGCCCTCGGTGTAGCTCTGCCGCGAACGTGCAGCCAATTACCGGTGCCCGGGCATGAAATAACTGCATTATCTCTGTGGAAGCGGCTGCTACCACCCACCGCTGCCAAACTACCACCGACCTATACCGCCCTACCCTTCTATTTCCACCGTCTCGTCCATTCCGCCTCTAACTCGGCTTTCCCTTCGATTTCTCCCTACCTCCCCTCCCCCTCCACCCTTCCACCGTGGCGTCGTGCTTGGCCTGAAACTCCGTTGAAATTATGTTGCCTGAAATTTCGATAAAACGGGATTCGGTTCGAGCCGGCATTAGATTGAATTTGTCGAGTTATAGTCCTCGAGGACGGAAAGAAACTTTTCGGACGGGAGAGCGGAACGGTTGGCTCAGGGATTCGAGCCGACCTACGTTTACCGTGTAGCCTGACGACCAGCACACGTTCTCTCTAAGTCTCAATTTCTCTTTCTCTTTCTCTCTCTCACTCTCTCTCTCTCTATCGCCTTCGATATCTCTATATCTCTCTCGATCTTTCTCTCCGGCACATTCTACGTCTTTCCTCCCGATTCATCGTGTGTCTAGCAGCATCCCTTCCCCGTGTCTCTTTGTCCTCTGACTACCTTCGAAACGGATAGAGATTCCCTCCCGGTGGGATTTCCTGCCGTACTACCTAGGAAACTCGTCTGCTACTATCCACGCGACAGTCTTCGCGATCCGTGGTCAAGCAAATTCGTCGCGAAATGACTGGAGGGTAAAGACGGAACGGACTGCTGACTATCCGGAGAAGCGGCGAAGTTCCTGGAATGCCGTAACGACGTGAATTTCGAAAGGGAAATTCGCCTGCGATTGATGAATTACGAGCGTCGAGCAAACGGTACTAACTGTGTATCATTTGCGAAAAGTTGTCGAAGCTTTTACGAAAGTTTGCTAATGAAATAATTGTGAAAGACCATTGAATTCTCGAAAAGAAGTGTCAGAAATATCGAAACGGGCCCTAATATCCGTCTCTAAAGAATGGAAATTATAAAAACGTTTCGAACAAACGGACTATTTTAATATCGCTTGAAATCTATGATAATTACTTTCAACGACATTCGCCGAATGCTTGACAGTTCGTTCCACACGATTATTGTTCCAAGGGTAAGTTTCACGCGCCATTACCTTTTCGATTGAATAACAAGCGACTCCTCGCGATACAGGGAAGGGGGGGCCGCTTAACGTTATCATCGAAAGAGATACACACAGACAATGAAAGACTAAAAAAAAAGAAAAAAAAAAGAAAAAACAGGCGGACAGGAAGGAAAAGGAAGAGCGAAACGCATTCCACGCTCGTAAACGATGTCAAATAACTTTCGAGGGAACGAAGGAATGAACGGACGGTTCGGAGCAGAGGAAAGTAAATAAAAGGCCATTCCGATTGGGCGATCAATTACATCGAGCCTGCATTATTCATGGGAGGTTGGGTGCAGGCCGCAGAAAGCTCTGCCCCTGCACACCCTCCCCCTCCACCCCCCCCCCTTCTTCCACGAATCAAACCGTATCCGACGAGGAACGAGATCGGGAGACAGACCCAAAGAGCGAGACCGTCCTGTATTTGCATCGGCAATCACTGCGCAGCCACGACCATCACTCCGAGAGAGAGAGAGAGAGAGAGAGAGAGGGGGAGAGACTCGGAGCAGATGCAGGTTTCCGAATAATTTGAAAAATTAACCGACGAACCATCAAATCGACTCCGTGAGAGTTGAGTTGAGCGCCGGCGAAGACCGTAGGTACCATCGTTCGAGTTTCCAAGTTTCCAACGCGGTGAAATTCAATGCTCCCTGAACTGTACGACGCTCGACGATAGAAACGATTTTACGAGCGGTACGTGCGCTTAAAGGCTCGGTACTTTCTGCCCGATAATCTTGATTTTATTCTAACCTCGACCAACGAAGCAACAGTTACACTCGCGGGACGATCGATGCGCGCGCGGGATTTAAGGTTACGTTGAAACTGTAAACTCGTCCGTCAAAGCTGATGATAAAAAAGTAGGACGTTTATTATATGTATGTAGGTATGTTTATGTATGTATGTAAGTATGTGTATAGAGACTGCGATACTTAAATACCAACGTGCATAGACGGGATCGTACGATAATCCAGAACGAAATCTTCACGTGACTGAGTTTCCGCCCGTGGCCCACTTTATGGTGAATCGTCTTGGTTATTTTATAATGTGCGAACTATAGCTTTACGTATCGTGCTAGAGAGAGAGAGAGAGAGAGAGAGGGGGAGAGAGAAGGAAGAAAAAAAATAGCGTAGTACGTAGCATCGCTAGGTTTTATTAAGCACGACCAGTCGAGATTATATTTAGAAACGATTTCGGCGACGGGTAATGTACCGTTATAAAAATACAGAGACTTTAATCCCCTAAACCGTGACGGTACATAATACATAGTTACGACGTCTTCGATATTATTCATCCTAGTTATTGAGCTCGGCTGTATTCTCCTTTCTCGGCTCCGTAGTTTCCCCGGATATTGTTCGCCGTCAATATTGGAATTCCGCGCTATATCTTCGCGTGATCGATCCACTTTATATAACATTCAAATAAGGAAATTATCGCAGCCGTGCCTTACGCGAATATTTTAGAAAATTCCTAAACAATCCCGGCCGTTGCCGCTGTTCTTTCATAAAAATTCAGAAAATATCTCTCCGTGCAAAAATTTCCCCGGTACGATAACAAAAATTCTCTACGACGAGTATTAAAAATAATTTCCACGAATAAAAAACAACCAAAATAAAAAAGAAAACAAAAAAACATTAAATCCAGATATTCGCTTATCGTACCTACGCGTAGGAAAATTCTCCGCGATCCTACTGTTGTTAATAATATCCACCGTTGTCGCCCTGTCTTTTCAAGGGTGGGACGAGTAATGACGTTCAAAATTCGACTCCGTCTGCCGCGTGAATGTAAAACGAGACGGTTAACAGCGGGGGAATATGATTCTCCGTCGGGCGAAATTATTATACCAACAGAGCGGACAACGTTGAAATTGAAGTCGAAATAACGCAGAAATCTCCATGCGCGAGTCCGTCTAGGGGGGAGGGGAAGGTGGAAGGTGGTGGTGGGAGGGTGGACGTCATCTTCATGCTCGGATGCACCCGTGGTACGGTCCGACGAATCGGTAGCATTCGACTGCCGCAGAAGCGAATCCAGTCCGGGTACGTCATCCGGTAATCAAAGTGGACTCGACCTCTTCCTCCGACGTGACGGATATATAAGTATATCAAAGCGGTGGTTTGGTCACCGTTTCAACCGCTCTCCGCGTTCTCCCTCTCCTCGTTTCTCGGTCGCTCTTTCGTCGGCCTTCCCGCGTCTCTCTTTTCATCGTGTTATTACGTTTCTCCACATCTTTGAGGGTGCCGTCGAGCAGAAATTATGAGTCCCTCCCCACCCCTCCCACCCCTCCTTCCCCCCGTACACTATGGCCTCGCTCGACTACTTTCTGCACGAATTAAGTACGGGCAAAGGATCTCTGGCGCGGGCGGTCGAACACAGATGCAAAAGAGAGGGGCTCTGAACGTAGCCGCTGCTCGAGGGCTCCCTAGTTGACCCTTGCCGTCTAAAAGACCGACGTTGGACTTCTGGACCTTACGTTTCTGCGACTACAGTGCTACCCGGCTAACGGACTCGGGTATGCCACCTTGCTGTTTCGACGTCGGTGACCTCGGTAATTTTACCTTGGTACATAGTAATAATTTTCCTACGGAACGTTTCGTTCTCGTTACGAAAGACCGTTGTAATAAGATCTATACCTTAACCGGTCTAGTTTCCATTGTTATTCTCTTTACGAAGGTTGTCGATGAAATTATTAAAAAATTACTTATCTCTTCTCGATATGGTACTCGACACGATTTCTCTAAACGTACTTTCGCGAATTCGCGATGATATACGTTGATCGAATGACAATCGTAGGGAGTTGGAAGGGTTGGCGAGAGGGTAAGTAGTCCGAACATACTGGGTTAAACGTGGTAGATAATAATACCCGTGGACGCGTACGGCATTAATATCTTAACTCTCGGGGAACTTTGCGGAACTCTGAATATATATTCCAAGCGGGGGTACACTTTAAAACTCCGCAAGAACAATGTGCAGGGGATCTAAAAGCGTATCTGTGCCAATTAAACAACCGTTCCGACCAGCGGAAGAAAAGTAGAATTCTCAGCGACATAAGCGAGCGAGACAGTAGGTACAGCCGATCAGGGCCAGACACGCTCTGTATCATAGAAACTTTAACACTATTTCTACCACGATTGTGTGTATACCTATTTCGACCAAAAGGTGTCTTTAGAAACCTTTACATTTGAATGCAAATATATGCCAAAATTGTTGGGATTTCAAATTACCAGTTAAACGTAGATAATTTAACAACTATTGTATAAAAAGTCAACAAATTAATCATGGAAAAATGATTCAACTTAACGAATGATTTTAAGTTAAAATTTGAAAGGTGTCTTATGACACCTCTTGGTAGAAATAGTGTTAATTATTACCCCACCGACTCGACGAAACGCTATAACCCTAAACCGGCGCTTTCAAAGATGGTGAATCTCCAATTTCAACGAGTCTCTGACTCCAATCCTCATCCACAGGGGTCAGAAAAAAAAACACAAGAAAAAAAAAGAAAAATACAGAAACCAGCCGCAAATGTATCCCGCGACAGTCTCGTCGATCGGGGGGGGGGACGGGGGGTGAATCTGGAAACGCATTTTCTCCGCGCGGCGGCGTTGTTTGCGAAACGTCCGAAATATACATACATACACGTGTATCCGGCAGGACGGTCTCGTTTACGTCGTTACGACGCGGGTATCCGCAGTACTCGGAAAGGACTCGATTCCGTGCGACGCGCTTTGCGGCAGCGTCGCCAATGCGCCGAGGCGTGGCGAGGTTAGTTTAGTTGGAAACATGCCTGGGCGAGCATAGCAAACACGCGCAACTGACACTGGAGGGACGGCCTCACGGCGGAGGCTTATACCAACGTACATACATACATACATACATACATACGTATACGTATACGTATACATACGTACATAGATAGATATAGGTCCGCGTGTGTACATATTCACGTATACCGATGTACAGGGTGTTTCATACGGTCAGCGGGAAAGCCGGACATGACAGGTAGACCGGGTTGGGTCTAGATACGAGGATCCCACGTAATAGAAACAAGATGATCGATCATAAAATTATTAAATTATTCCACGGACAATGTTAAATAATACGTTACGGTATGCTTGGGTCTTGCTTCCCACAATGCGGTGAGGAAATCTAAGGAAACATTATTCTTGGCGGTGGTGCGGGAAACATTTTACTTAAAATCAACAGCATCGTACGTTACATCATACGTGATAGATGGAACAATATTTTCTCACGTTGCAAATTACCATACTGTTCTATATATACATACGTATGTACCTATACATCTCTCTGCTATACAAAATAATAAACATACCGTTATAAAATCCAAAAATGTATCTGTTGTTTCTTAATCAGATATTTCTATGTTTAAAAGTCAACGTATCCCGATCTATCGTTCGTTTCGTGGCTAGTTTATGAGACACCCTATACGTATTGGTACACGTTAGCACGTACGGTTACCCACACATGGGACAACCGGGAATGGCGAGAGGGGTCGGATATCTCGGCCGTTGGAGACCGACGTGGACAAACAGACGTGCCGACGTCCGCGGGGATACAGAAAACACGACGGCGTCGACGTAGGCGGCGCCGTGAAACGAGAAATCCGCGTATACCCTCAGGCCGGGTTTTCGATTGTCCGGCCTCCGGGGTTCTGGTCTCGTATCGCGTTGAAAATCGATCTGACGGGACGGGAAAGCCACCGGAGGCGGCTTCGGTGGCGGTGTGCCGCCCTCCTGGTGAAAATACGACGGCCTTTTCCTCGTCGAAATCCGCGGGCACACGTCCGATACTATCGTACGTGCGTGCGCTTACTTCTGATGCGCGTCCTGTGTATCGAGTCGGAAACGATCGTGTCATCATTCCCGAATGAAATGCTGTTTGTACGTGGAAATGGGACGTAGTGTTTGATCTGTTTTATAATGAACGAATCAGTGAAAAACGTGGAAGTTCAATGGAACGGTTGTTTTGTTTGTTTGTTTGTTTGATTGTGATTTTTTGTAGTTGTTTTTTTTTAATAGAAATCAGATTATAAATACGTAGACAAGCGAATCACGCGGTGGTATTAATGTTTAATACGACATACCGAGAAATCGTATTTCGATCGGCGGGTAGGAGGGGGGATGGGGGGGGGTTTATTTCAAACGTAGAATTTCGGGTTGAAACGCGTTAAATACTACTCCGGAATATATGGGCATCGTGTAACACGCTGGCCTGTGTACCGTCATGTATAAAAGCGAAGCCATTAATCACATCTGTGACCGAAGAAATAAGCCACAAGCATGTGTACGGATCCGCAGTAACATACCGAACTGCGGTTGTCGAACGATTTTATGACCTAATGACCACACGCGGCCGCAGTTCGTCGAACAATTTCATTGCGTTTAAAGGGGTATTTTAGATTAGTCAGTCGTAAAACTGCGGGGAAAAAAAACCCCAGAACAACAACACCAACTTTACGGTGAACGAACATAATATTCTACTGGAAAATATCGACGTTATACCTACGCGAAACCTATCTGTAATATACCTACAATATTTCCATTACCAAACATTCAAACCAACGAATTAATATCTCAATGACAAATCATTAAACATTCTTAAACACCCGACACAATTATACAACTCTCGTCAAGAGAATCGATTCCAACGGGTCACGTTCTAAATCATTCATTCGTATCACGACGGATTTCCTTTATTCCCTGGATGCGACGAACCCTTTAACCGTAGCCGGTCGGCGCCATAAATAATTTACTCGCGCCACGACGGAGGATAACCGATTCGGGGACGATCGTAAACCGTTAACGTCTGCTTAATCCGGCTGAAAAGCGTTTCTGTACGTCGGTGCAGGTGCGCCGCGATGCGTCGTCATTAGAGGGGGGGGGGGGGGGCTCGCTCGAATTGGTCGGCGGCCTCGACTTTATGATCGATCGTCGACGTCGTCCTCGTCGACGTCGTCGACGTTGTCGTCGTCGTCGTTGTTGTTGTTGTTGTAGTCGTTTGCTGTTATTATTACAACGCCGCGGCGTTCTCGCCGGCATCCATCGAGCAGTGCAACGGCGCGAGAGTCATCGGTGGGCGGAACGAAGCGATAAACGACGAGCAAGAGCCGTTTATATCGTTCCTTTCGAGCGATTTCATGCGTTACGTGTCCTACCCGACGCTAGGTAGATCTTACTTTTATGTCGTGCAATACGCTCACGGTTCACGGCAGCGCAACGTATCAGAGCGTCTCGACGTTCCCTTATGCCCCTGGCTGTGTCTCTCTTTCTCTAGATTTCTCTCTCTCTCTCTCTCTCTCTCTCTTATTCACTCTCTCTCTCTCTCTCTCTCTCTCTTATTCACTCTCTCTCTCTCTCTCTCTCCCTTTCTTTGTCTCTCACTTGCTCTCTGACTCTCTTTTCCTTTTCGATCTCCCTTCCGGTACCTACATCCCCAAACCCCTTGCCGATTTCTGCGCGGCCGTTTCACGTTGTAAACGTTCGTTTATACAGGATTCGAACTGCCGGACAGTGTGTCGCTTGATTGCGCGTGCATCCATTTCGCCGGCGTGGCCGTAAAACGTTTATACCGTCGGATCGAAGTTCACAATGTGTCCGCTAATTTCTTGGGTGACGTGATTCCGCACGGTCGAACGGTGAACGATGGACGAGCTTTCATATATTGTACGTCTATTGTCTGAAGTATCGGTTACGCACTCGCGAGGAAGTTAATTAATTTAAAGGGTGTACGCTGTTTGTCTTTCATTTCGTTCGTATATTATTTTATACCCTGTATTATATCGCGCGGAGATAAAAGTCGTATCGAATAAAACGTGCACGCGTTTAACGACGAACAAATAGATTTTCGGTGATTTAATGGAACAACGATCTACACGGTACGATGCGTTCGAATCGGTGAAACGTGTCGCCGGTAGAAATATTTTGATCCCTTTAATAGTTATCGCGTGTCTAAATTTGTTTACCCGCCTGCCACGTGTGAACTATTAATATCATCAACATCCGAGTACGTGCCCGACGTTGTCCATTTTGTAGCTGTGTCAAATATTAATGCCACACGTGATGACTACGTAGACTAATTCGACGGTAATTCTATTCGATAATGTTCCAGCTAAATCTCCATTTTCGTTTATCTAATTCTCTCATTGTTCTCGTCGAATAATATCATTTCGTATCATAATTAAGCGACGGTGATTACGTTTTCATCGTACCTACCTATACACATAATATACATACATATCACATTCCTAAGGATAAACCATGTTTCCGATCGAAACGCACGTACGGAAATACCAACGAATTCACGACGTAGTAATAATAAGAACACGCGGACGGGCCAGTCAGTGTTATTAAACAAAGTTCCTGTAAGTATGAAGATATACGTCAAAATTGTTTATACAGAAATTCCGTGCATTGCAGTGAAATTGAGAAATTCGGCTGCACTTTACACAATTTCTCATCTCGTCCTGGAAAAAGGCCAGCGGCGTGGCGCGGAATGCCAGATCCGAAACGCCCACCGAGTTCTCTTGCGTTCGTGTAACGAGTACGAGGGGGGCGTATCCTCTCCCGGAAAATATGTTCGCCGTGGGCTACTAGTTTTAATTAAATCCGCGCTTTCCACCGCCAGGTATGCCGGCCGTATAACCAAGACGATTAGCCGACGTTTCCGGTGTCTCAACATCAGCGGGACGCGACCAGCCTCGGCACACGTTTTCCACTGTCTCGACTCGAACTAAATGTCCGCGTAAATCTTTGTCCCTTAATTATTCGCGAAACTCATTTGATCGCGTGGTAAACGTGACTTTATCATTTTCTAAAATACTTTCAAACGAATGAGTATAAAGGACTTTTTAAAAAACATGTCTATTGTAAGTATTCTTAAACTATTCATATTATTTAAATAATATTAATTATAATATCATTCTCTTGATCTTCAACAATTTTTTTCCCCGTATATTTTATATAAATATCTTATTACTTTGATATTGTTTTTTTACATGGAAAAAATTTTTTTTTCTTATAAAAGAAGAATACCGTTCAAAAGGGCACGTTCTTCTTAGAGAGTCTATTATTATCATCGTCATAGCCGATGCTCCATTTTTCCTAAAAAGTTTCCCGGTAACGCCGGGGCTGGTCTTTAGGCGACACCGGACGTTTTTATTTCGGCCAGGCGGTTCTGCCAAGTAGAGTGTGTGCACCAGCGGTAGGTAGACTGTGCAACGACGGCTTCCTTATTTGGCGTGAAACTGACGCAAAAGCCCGTAGTCATCCGACATCACGGTCGAACGGTTATGGTTCGGTCCCACAGTGTCTTGTGGCGGGTTTACGCCGCGTTGTCTGCCGGTGGAAACACATTCGCTTTGGCCATGGTTTAAGATGGGTCGAAGGTCTCCCGGGCAAAGCCTCTGAATAGAGTTACCTAACGGCGCGCATGGGGGCAACACGGTATGTTACCTGGTGTATGTATACGTACGTTGGTATATAGTCTTCTGCTCCGCCGTACGAAATCTTGGATATGGACCAATCGTCGAGATGGTCTCGTAGTGGTAAGCCTGTGTAATGTTTGCCGGATGAGCGGCTTTCACCGGCATCTGTTTACCGGACGAACGACTCCTTCCTTCCCGGTAACTTTCTCTCTTGCTCTCTCTCTCTCTCTCTCTCTCTCTGTCTTTCTCTTGCATGCTGTTGTTGTTATCTTTTTTGCGTTTTTACCCTGGCTTTTCCATCCTGCGCTTTTCTACTCGGTTCTTCACTTTGTTCGGCGGATGGTATCAAGCTACGTTGTAGAAAGGATTTCAACCGTTATTCTTCCACTGTTTTCTTTTTTTATTTTTGGATCTAGATCCAAATAATTTTTCGTTCTCAACATTTTACGTTATTCTCCCTATACCCTCTTCCTTTTTTTTTGGTTTTCTCTCTCGTCCTTGATATTTCAACCATGACTTTTGAAAAGTTTCGTAAATAAATGTTCTCAATGTCCGCGGCGGTTCTCGCCGAAAGAATTTTCAATGCTCGCCGTATTGTTTCAGTGACGTGGAAACGTTGAACGGTAAAAGAAAAATACAATTATGCGCAAGTGTCTACGCTCATGCACGAGGGAAAATAATTTGTAAAATAAACTTGTCGGAGTACGTCGCCGCACGTGTTCTGCCGTGAAAACGAAATATTCCAACGTAAAGCGTTTCAAAAAAAAAGGAAAGGAGAAAAAAAATGAAGAAGAAAAAAGGAAAAGAAAAGGGAAAAAATGTGAGCACAGTCCGTGAAATTTCACGTTGCTTCGAGACCCGACGGGTTATGTTCAAACAGGGGCCGAAGAAATGGCGCGAGGTGTGAAGGGGGAACGGTGCATAGTCGACGGCACGTTCGCCTTAAAAATTACTGGCGATATTTCCGACGCGGTAATACGCAGAGTTTAACTACACCCACCAAATAACAAGAGCAAGACGAATGAAGTACTTTGCCTTACATAATTCATTCTCCAGTTTCTACATAGCCCCGTGGAGCTCGCTGTATTTTCTATGCGCCGCCAGACCGCCTAATCATACGCGCTGAATGTTAAATGTCCACGTCCCTCACGCCTTTTCAGCTTCGACTTGTTCAAGTATTTCGTTCGTCCTTTGTACGTTACATCCTCGAAATCACGGAATTTTACCTTAGTTCTCCTCTACGACTTTCACTACATTTCATGTAGACTCTAACTTAACCCTAACACATTTCTCTTAGTCACCAAAAACAATTTATATCACGATTAAACGATGGACATTGATTTCAAATTAAATTGAATAAACAAACATTCGACATAGATTTCTCACCATAAACCAGAATTTTAAATTATTCTTTAAAGCTTCCAGAAGATACATCATAAAAAGAATCTAATTATTCTATCCTAAACACAACAATCAAGATTCTTACAAATCGTCCTAAAAATCCCTCTGAATTCCACCCTAAAAGAACGATCCTCTCGTGAATTCGTCTCCAGCAATCGTCGATTGAAAGAATACAAAAAACACTTGTAATCGGTTGGCAGACAAAAATTGGGCGAGTCGCTTGAAGCGTCGAAACCGTGAAAATAATTCGAGTGGGTACTTCTTCCGTAGCGCCGAGGGCTACGAGGGGGTAAGTAATGGCTTCTGTCGCGGCTGTTTAAGCGGCGCAGCTTCGTGGCCAAGATTGGAGGTGGCTCACCCTCTGCCGGATACAAACTATTGCATCGCATCGTCCGCCTCGGGATGTCCGATCGAGTTATCGTCTCGTACCCCATTCCGGGGCTCCTTCATCTAGGATACACGAACGTATCCTCGGGCCATGAACCACCCCTGCACGGCCATTCTTTTTCAACCCCTCACCCTCTTTAGCTCTGTGTGTTCCTCCTTTCTACCCGGGGTGAGCTTCCCATCCGGTATGAGAATAATTCGCATTTATTTGTTGTACGCCTCCGACCATCGTCTCCGGTTTGCTATAATGAAACGTCGTCGTGTACAATAAGCCAGAAGACTGGCTCCTTATGCCGACGGAATCAGACTTTTATTGTGTTTCCTCGCGAACCCTCGTGAAATCACGATATTATCTGTTTCCGCAGACGGATATCGGGCTCGACGACTTTCGACTGTCCTCGATTTACCTGCTCGCGGAACCATGATGGTTTTATTGTTTGTTGTAGAAAGAAGTTAGAGCTAAGTACTGAAGATGTGTTATTTGAGTGCGATGATTAGATTTTGTGGAAATTATCATGGACTTAAGTATTCGAATGGAAATGTGATAAATTCATAATTCCCTCCGGCAGAATATCGTGCCAATAATATCAATTAGTATCTCAAGAAAATCTCAATGAATTCGCACCCTCGCGAAACCAGTAGAAATTCAAGTTCATAGAATTACCATGGTTAACTACGTTATGATATCATTTGGTAGATTTTCACTGGGAGTTTCGAGCGGATTTTCTCAAATTGTTCTTACCAGTGACGTTCTCGTTACCATAATGGAAAGTAGTTTGAAGGTGCATGACTTACCTGTAACAAAAGAAAAAAGAAATATATAAATATCATCATGACGGTGTGTATACATATAAATACAGCTTTTATACAGAGAAAATTCACATTCGCACGGTTTAATGGTGGCGAACCAGTGAAAGTCTGGCCGAATTAATGTTCGTCGAACGTATTGCCAGGCGGAACGGTTCGGACGGGATCGATCTGCAGATTAAATTTTCATTTACCGTAACGCCTGTGCCTTTGCGTGGTAATGGCGTAAATTCGCCCGCTCGGCTGCATCGCCCGAGTTCATTAAAGCGGCCCGGCTCCCGTTTAATCCCCGCGAACCTACCGAAATCATGTTCGATAAACATTACCGCAACGCAGCGATTTTCTTTGGCGACTCTGAGTTAAGAACCGGGCGCCGGGGCACCCCGGCGGACTGCCGCTCGGAGAATTTCGCTTGACAAACAAGCCTCGATCCTCGAAAATTGCTCGTCCGATCGACCGACGATTATGGCGCGTGCCGCCCGTAACTACGAAAACTGAAAGCCGAAAATATGTAACGGCAGCACGAACTTGCCGTCGTTTCAACGGGACGTTGTTAATCTTTGGGATTTCCGCGGCAAAGCCTCCGTTCCCGGGTTCTCGATGTACTGGATATGTAACCGTTTATAAACTGTCTTCGAGCGACCGGGAGGTGTTAAATGTTTGCGGTGCAAACAATCGATTTGACGTCGTTTATTATAAATATTTCAACGTAATAGAAATCTACTTATTAACTCGTTGATAATCTTCACAAAATACATTCCATAAAATTCTTAAATAAATCATATTTTCGTCAATTATTTTTCTTTAAATATCCATCGATCATATACATAAATATTATTATGGGTAAACACGTCGATCTATATCACTAATTCCTACCGTCTCATCTCGTATGTATCATAGCGGATGTGATATGAAGCCCCGTGCTACGGGATATGTGGGTGAGTTTAATGTCTGCTCCGACCCGCAGCGAATTACCCCCCGGAGATTTATTAAAACCGTAAAGCAGAAGAAACGGCTCCGGCCGAGCGTGATATCTGTGTGGTGGAAGCTCGTAGTGAAAGGAACGCGAGGAATGGACCAAAAGAGAAAGGTGGGGGAGGCGGGAGAGAGGTCTGTTCCTGACGTTAGTGACCATGGGGCATTTTCTTGGTCAAGCTCGTCCAGGCTACGTTGGATTAGTTCCCGTTTTCTAACTCGAGACGATGCACCCGGCCAATTAAAGCGCCGTTAACCTTCCTCTGGTCCGTTGTACCAGGTAGCGGGCTTGATTCCTTTATCCGTAGAAATGGACCAACAGCCGGTCCGTAACGGCACCCGTACACGAAGAAAAGAATGTGGCCAGTCTTTGAGATCGTCGAACCGAAGGATTACTCTTCCCTATGTTCGTTCGTTCTTTCTTTCTTTCTCCGTCTCACTTTCCGTCTTTCTTTCTTTCTTTTCCTTCCATTTCCTGTGCGCCGTGCTCCTACGAAGACTGATCTAATATTTATTCTCGGTTAGACAAAGGGAACTGCATTTCGTGTGCCAATAAAAGATTCGAACTATCCTGACACTTTTTCCTGCGTACAACGTACACAGTGGAACGGTGTAACATGAATTTTTCATGGTACAATTAATTCTCATTTCTATTCGAGTGTTCAAAGAAGAAAAAAAAAAGAAATATAGTATACAGGGTGTAACAGAAATTCTGGGACACTTGGGCTTTATGGATAGAACGCATAAAAATAAGAAAAAAAAGTCTTATAAGTCGAGGGCGCAGCTCACCCCCTACGGAGATACAACCCCTTTTGTAAAAAATGTTTAAAAAATTATATCTCCGAAACGGTAAGTCGTAGAAAAGTGATTTTGATTGCGATATAACCGGAAAAGATCAAAGTTTAATAAAAAAAATGTAGCCGCTGCGATTACTACCGTTAAGTTGCATTTATTCTTGTTAATAAAAAACAAATGTAATTATTTCTATGTTAGCGGCTGTTTATCACCTCGAGAAAAATGTGGATAATGCATCGGGACTTGCTTTGCGAAGACAGCCAAAAAAAAATTAATATTATTATAAATTATAGGTGCTAAAATTAGTAGTTTAACGCCCGCCGCGAAGACGCCTGCCGATATGCAGCCTCCGACACGTCAGATTGGTGATGTCTAGTTCTACTGACTACGTTTGACCTACTTTTTACATGTGGTACGGACTCGCCCTGTGCCTACGGCTGACCTACATCTTACATGTGGCACCGACATGTCCTGTGATTTACACTAAAAAAATGTATTACGTATTCTATTACAGTATACATCTTACCTTTAAACGAATTGTTTAAAATTGGTGTCCGTTCACCTCGATAAATTTCCGCAATGGTTTCTTCATTGAACGCCGTACATTCGCATAAACTTCCTCCGGGTTGTTATTAATTTTCGCACATCCATTTAAACAGAACAACACAAAACAGTCCAAGATAGTTTTTGCCGGTTAAACACGCTGGTACAGAACATGGTCCCACCAAAAGATTGTTCACCATACCGCACCACATATTTACGCTAAATTGTCTTTGCATATTGACAAATAGTATTTGTTACAGCGCGCAAGGAGACACAGTTCTTTATTCTTAATCTTTTAAACGATCTACAACATTCTCTCCGACTCGTTCTTACGACACTCACTGCAAAACGATTCTCTTTGTACTGAATTCGACAGTAACTGCACCAAAATCTCACCCGCTCCTTTACATTCATTCTCTCACTTGCACTTCGTTGTATCTCGCTCGCACTCATCCCTTACGAGTTGGTGAAGGCCTGCGAAGCGTTACCGAAAATTCGACCGGAAGACCCCCGTGGTGGACGCTCTTCGGTCGCTTTCGCTCGCCTGCCATAAACCTGCCTTACCTGCTCTGTCCCTACAATTAACATTTGGCGAACACTTGCTCACTCATTTCTGGCAGGCAAGCGAAACCGACCGCCATGGGTGTTTTCCGTGGGAAACCTGGTCGACTTCGACGCTTCACAGGCCTCCACCAACTCGTAAGGGATGAGTGCGAGCGAGATACAACGAAGTGCAAATGAGAGAATGAATGTAAAGGAGCGGATGAGATTTTGGTGCAGTTACTGTCGAATTCAGTACAAAGAGGATCGTTTTGCAGTGAGTGTCGTAAGAACGAGTCGGAGAGAATGTTGTATATCGTTTAAAAGATTAAGAATAAAGAACTGTGTCTCCTTGCGCGCTGTAACAAATACTATTTGTTAATATGCAACGACAATTTAGCGTAAATATGTGGTGCGGTATGGTGAACAATCTTTTGGTGGGGCCGTGTTCTGTACCAGCGTGTTTAACCCGCAAAAACTATCTTGGACTGTTTTGTGTAGGGATATTTAAAAACGATACTGTTTACTCATCGCCAGTGCCTGACGAGAATGTGCTGCGGCAACACATTGTGAATGGATGTGCGAAAATTAATAACAACCCGGAGGAAGTTTATGCGAATGTACGGCGTTCAATGAAGAAACCATTGCGGAAATTTATCGAGGTGAACGGACACCAATTTTAAACAATTCGTTTAAAGGTAAGATGTATACTGTAATAGAATACGTAATACATTTTTTTAGTGTAAATCACAGGACATGTCGGTGCCACATGTAAGATGTAGGTCAGCCGTAGGCACAGGGCGAGTCCGTACCACATGTAAAAAGTAGGTCAAACGTAGTCAGTAGAACTAGACATCACCAATCTGACGTGTCGGAGGCTGCATATCGGCAGGCGTCTTCGCGGCGGGCGTTAAACTACTAATTTTAGCACCTATAATTTATAATAATATTAATTTTTTTTTGGCTGTCTTCGCAAAGCAAGTCCCGATGCATTATCCACATTTTTCTCGAGGTGATAAACAGCCGCTAACATAGAAATAATTACATTTGTTTTTTATTAACAAGAATAAATGCAACTTAACGGTAGTAATCGCAGCGGCTACATTTTTTTTATTAAACTTTGATCTTTTCCGGTTATATCGCAATCAAAATCACTTTTCTACGACTTACCGTTTCGGAGATATAATTTTTTAAACATTTTTTACAAAAGGGGTTGTATCTCCGTAGGGGGTGAGCTGCGCCCTCGACTTATAAGACTTTTTTTTCTTATTTTTATGCGTTCTATCCATAAAGCCCAAGTGTCCCAGAATTTCTGTTACACCCTGTATATGTGCTCGGTAAACCGTATGTTTTAAGAAAGAACATTCAGACAGAACTGAGAAACGGACATCTTTCACGGAACACACAGAGTCGGATCGCGACGAGCATCTTGCAAAAATCTCAAGAGTTTCGGCCGAAACCGGGGAGAAACTTATCCGGGCGCGGTCGCGGGAGTTATATGTGGGATATTCGGTGACGCGACGACTTTTTCCGTGGACGTCGATATATCTGTCCCGGTGTGTACTTTACCCTGTCCTATCTCGTCCTCTTTCCGCGCGGAGTCAAGTTAAAGTAAAGCAGCGGTTGGCTGGCAGCCAAACTCCGGGATTTCCAGCCGCGAAAGGCGAACCGGTTACAACCCATTGCACACGCCGAATCGTTCCCGTTGCCCGGTGCACCGAGCCAAGTCCTGCCCACCTACCTACCTAACCCCTACTAATGCTGCAACATTACCCGACGTACGGGAACGTGAAAGTGGTTTCTTCGACGATAATTATCCGTCCGCGTTCGCCAG
Organism: Mimumesa dahlbomi; assembly: GCA_917499265.3. Classification (NCBI taxonomy): domain Eukaryota; kingdom Metazoa; phylum Arthropoda; class Insecta; order Hymenoptera; family Crabronidae; genus Mimumesa; species Mimumesa dahlbomi. The sequence goes on along the minus strand of OU824114.1, from coordinate 9,305,704 downwards.
TGGTAAGATCGACCGCTGCCGCGACCGACGTCGCGTTCTTTTTTCACCGGACGACGCACTTCCGTTGGAAACATTTCGGGTTATTTCTATCCGACGAAACCCACAACTAGGGCGGGGGGGGAGGGGACCCTTTGAAACAGGTCCGGCGATTAGATGCAGAAGTTAGGGGTAAATCGTATGTCTAATCCAAAAGGGTAGATTAGAGAGAGAGAGAGAGAGAGAGAGAGATTTTTAGGTTTCGACCAGTGATAGAGAGAGAGAGAGAGAGAGAGTAGCGAGGTTAGTCTCAGTTTACGTTGAAGAGTAGAGCAGAGAGTATACTGAGATTTGTTAATGCTCGATCCTTTGAGTCTGTCTGTCTTCTCTAAGTAGTATAGGGTTAGTGGTGTAGGACTTTGTTAAACGGCCGTCTTCCTCAGTGCCGCCGAAATAATTCTACTGTTTTCTACTTGCTGTTGCTTTGTGAAACGGTTGCCATCCGCCGGAGCCCCGACGGAGGAGTGCTTCTATTATTTTGTGATGCATTCACTTTCCTTCTGTGCCACTGCCAGCGTTTCCGCTTTCCCGTTGAAACGACCGGTTTCTTTTGTGCTGCCACTGCAGTGGCGGTAGGCAACTCCGACGTCGTGGTGGAACTCCGACGTACGGCCGCCAGTGTACTCGCCACTTTGTACATAAAGCGCGACATAATACTCAAAGGGTTAATTGCACAAAAGAAAATAGCATTGAAAAGACATCACTTCAACGGCGTACCGTTATCGCGAGTTACCAAGGGTAATCGTTTGGTTATTTTCGCAAAAACCGACGATACACCGGACCGCAAGATCTTGTAGTACAAGTGTGTTCCGTACGTGTCCATGCGTGGATTAATTTAGAGTTCCCCCGGGTGTCTCGTATCACCGACAAGTACCGTAAATACGGCTATTTTAAATCTACATCCTGCAAAGGGTAGTAAATTGTGAAATAATTACGCTCGCCTGTACGCCCCCGACTCGAAAGGGTCGGTTGTACGGAGGAACGGCGAAGGGGTGAAGAGAATATTCTCCATGGTTTCGAGTGTACTACACCGATCCGCTTCCCCTCGAGGGAGATAATACTTCGTTCCGTAAAAAAAAGAGAGAGAGAGAGAGAGAAGGAAAAAAAATGTAATGGGCCCCGTGTAGCGCGTTATTCGACCGAGAAAGAGGGAATCGTATAGTCGTTCTTCTGAAGAGGGTACACCCCCAAGAAATTTTTCTTTGGTAATTACTTGTACGGGAACGTTTTAACTACGATAAATGGGATGGGGATGATCCACAGCGAGTATTTAATATCCGGATACCGGGGGAGGAGGACATCAGCCAATATAAATCGAAAATACGTCGAGTAATCTAACATGAAATTCATAGAATCTTGAAATATAGTATAATAATCAATTAATTGAACAATTTATAATTACGATTCTTCGGTCGAAACTAATAAATATCCTAACAATCGAATATACAAAAAAAAATGTATCCGAATATCGCAGAGAACTCGTCGAAAAATTTCGTCCGTGATCAATTTTTCACCTCTGTTTCCCCAAACTATACGTATATATCTACCTTTATTAACTTCTATTTTCCACGCGAATCGGAAGCGGCGCGATCGCTGAGACAATATTTTTTTCCCACGTTTTCCCCGGTAATCTCGCCGGGCCAGAAATCGGGGCGTGTTTACCGTGCCCTGATTTCCCGGTAAGTTCGTCGCCGATTTGTTTGTGAATACGAAATGCGAGGAAATCTTACAGAAGACGAAGAAGAAGAAGAAGAACTTTGTCATGAGGCTTTCACGAGTGAGTTCGTTTCTTTCTTCGTGGGGGACGTTCAAGGGAGGAACGTTGGCGAAGGGCGTGGAAGTGATAGGGAGGAAGGGAGGGAGGGAGGGAGAAGAACGCGAGAAAGAGAAAGCTCGAGCACGCCTTTGCCGTACCTTTCAATTTGCGAGGCAATATTTTCGGCGTACGCCGGCTGAGTTCGGTGTTTTATAAGGTCGTTACCAAGGTTGCGCTAATCTTCACCCTAGCCGCAAGCTTCTGGCAAAGTGCCCGCCAGGAAAATATTGTTCCGCCGGTCTTATCTGACTTGTATCTCAGACGGTCCCTTAACTACAGACGGCGGAGGTCTACGTCTACGTCGGGAAAACGGTTGCGTTGCTACGAGGAATTTCATATTCTCAAAGTGAGAAATTTACTGTATTCCTCAGCATCCATGAGCTGCGGGACAGAGGAAAACGAGAGGGCACAAAGACCTTTGTAAAATAACTAAACTCCCTGTTGCAACCTGCAAACCGCCCGTTTCCCCGAGAAAATCTTCGAGTCAATGTACAACAGCCGTTTATTATTCACCGGCACGTGAATAATAGAAGACCGGATCGAAGGCTTAACGCGTTTGCGAGAATATCCTGGCCTTCCGTACGCGCTATTATTACCGAAGGATATAATTTTCGAGTTCGATTATAGGAGGAAAATAAGATCTCTGGCTTTTATCGCCGGCGTAGAAAGAGTATTTCAATATTAAAAATAAATATCCGATACTACGTATCTTCTATTTATCGCACAGACGGTGAAAGTAGAATTTAAATTATTTACAATAACACGTATACTATCGATATTCATAGAAACTCTCTGTTATTTTCCAAGTTCGTCGCGAGTTCTATGAAACGATTCAAACAATTCAAACGGATAATCCGAAAATACGCAACGATTCGCAGAGAAAATAAAAGAATAAAAAACAAAATCGATGATATTTTCCATCGAATTTGAATATCTCTAAGAAAAGTACCAGATGGCCGGATCACCGTAGAGCCTGTTAAGTCGCAAAATACCGCGAGACTATTCGCGACGATGCACTTAACGCTCTTAACACGCGAAGTCACGTGGCGTAATAAAAAGGCCGCTTTGAATTTCCTCCCCGGATTTAGCTGCTTAACCCCGACAAGGGCGGTTCTCCTTCTTCGTGGGCCGCCGGTACATTCGCGTGCCGTCTCTCGCTTCTCCGTCTATTCTTCGTTCTTTCCGTCGTGTCGACGGAACGAGGCATACAATTACTCGGGGAAAGAAAAGGCTGAAGAGAGAGAGAGAGAGAGAGAAAGAGAGCCGGAAGAGCCGCAGGCGCAATGACGCGTTTACACGTGGCATTCACCCTGTTAATGCAGCACTCTTCGCGGAGTACTCTCTCCCTCTCTCTCTATCTCTCTGTATATCACTCTTCACCCTCTTTAAACTCCTCCCAGAGATGGAAAAAAAAATAATAAAAGAGTATGAACAGACCCAGCGTATAGGCTCGAGTGGAATAAGCAGCGGCGGCAACGGCGACTCCGAGGACCTTCGCGTTCGTCGATCCGCTTCATCCCTTCGAATCAGTTATATGGCCCATGAAAGAAGTCTTTATCCCACTGGCAATTAGTTGCAGCCATAATGAGTTCCCGTAAAACTCGTAAATCCTGATGGAATTAGAGACGGACCGGGTGAACGTTGCAGTCCACTTACCGGCAGGGACGATTACCTCCGGAATTCACTGCCGACATTCGGATCAAATGAATTTCTTTATAATTTTCAATGAGAACCGCCAACGATGGATAGAAGGGAATGGAAGAGGGGGGGGGGGGGTGTAGTACGTACGGTTGGCTCGTATTTCGGAAGATACACCCGACGTAACTGCGGATCGATCCCGCAACGCCGGCACGTCGGTCCGAGTTTAATGATCGCGGATATCTCGCAAACATCACGTACCACGAAATACGCGGACGTGACCACAACATCAAATGATCGCGAGCCGTTCTGCCTCGCAGCCAGAATTTAGGCAGCGGAAGTGGAAGCACGACCGTCGGAAAGTTTCGTGTTTGAGGATCGAACAAACATCGTCCTGACTGTGCGATTCTTTTCCTTGGACCTCGAGATTTTCTCGTTCGTGGAAAACTGATTTTTCCGTGGAAGTTTCGTAACGTTATAACGTTCAGATATTTAATCATTTATATTGTATGTGTGTGTATATAATGTACGCTGGAATGATGTATGGAATTTTAAAAATTCATTGGAACAACGTGGCATCAATATTGTACCAATGTTGACGCGATAACATAGCGAGGGATATTGCATAACCCAGTACTGGACCAATATTTGTTCAACACCGAACAGCAATATTCGCCGGACCCAATATCGGATTATTCAATGCCGGACAAATACTAATTGAAGATACGTGATATCACGCTACTAAATTAATATCCGACCTATATCACGCTGTGCATCTAAACATCACGAATGTGTATCTGTGTTTTTTTTCTCAATGATCGATATTAATTATAATACATATATCCAAATATATAAACACACATCCACCTCCGGGAAACAGAGAAAGCACTTACAATTTTCATAATGATATTCTCCTTTTATAAAATCTCGCACGTATTTCTGGCCTTTGAAAAATCTTTTTCACCCCCGCGAACCACGGGGAAAAATTCTCCGCGGGAAAAAGCTCGTCGTGCTTTACTCGCTAAGTTGTATAAATGATCAAAACCAGTGCCGTTTTATCCAAGGGGAAAGCGGTGAAAAGGAATTCGCTGTTTGCGCGGGGCATAACGTGGAACGCGGCCGCTTTCTCCCCGGGCGCCGGGCGCGTTCCTTTCCCGTGGATGCCGCTGACTGCGCGTAAATTATGCAGGATGTATCTTCGGGGTTGAAGGGAGAAGGCATTGTGGCTCGTCGACGAAGTGTAAGCATCCGCACGAGCAACGGAGTGCCTGGGCGGAGCCGAGTGAGAGACTCCCGGTGCCAGGCGGCACGCTCTGCGTCGACTTTTTGCACGGCCATTGCAACAGTTGGCCCCTTTAAGGCTCCGCGAGAGCACACTTCACTGCGACTCCTCCCTTTAACGCCCTTCATAAGCAATTACTTCGCTCACCGTCGTCGTCGTCGTCGTCGTCGTCATCGTCGTCGTCGCTCATAGAACGAACTTTAGGACCGACGTCACGCTATACGACTACTAGACGTGCGGATGGTTCGAAACATTTCGAATTTCTACCGTTCGCTCGTCAAACGAGTGAAACGTTACTGACGAGTAAAAGTAGCGTGAATTCAATCGCGAAAAATTGGTGATTCGTTCGGTTCCGTTCATTGTTCCACAGTGTCTTCGACGACTGCTGCAACAGTTTGCCCTTTTTCCGAGGGAAACGCCAACGGTGGAGAGATACCATCCCCCGGACCCGTTTGTAAGTTCTACAAGTGACTCGTAGGTATATATATATATATAGTTACCGCCTAGCGATCGGCAATCTTTGAAGCTTTCTAGTTTAGCGAGTGGAGTGCCGGTTGTCCGTGACATGGGAGACGTATAAGCATCGCGCCGATAAACTTTATGAACCCTTCTCCGGGAAACGAGCAACCTCGGGCGGAAACTGAGCGCGGACATTAAATTCCAACGGGTCGACGTCCTGCACTCTATCTCGTCGATTTCCTTTACCGGTCTTTACGTACGTACATACCTGTTATACGTTTTCTTTTGTTCACTGCGTTACGATAGGTAACTAACACTTTCGTATATCGATCATTTTTTTTTAACAATTACTTTAAATTGATTTTTTAATTAGTAATCTCGTTATCACTGTCAAAGTTTCTTTGTCCCTATGGTATCGCGATAGGAAAGATATTCAAGGATCTAGGGAAAGTATTGAAATTCATGAATTATTATTTCGTAAGTGACGTGCTTTCGTCGGTATTTTCCGCGCATAGAAAATATGGCCGATTTCAGTGATACTAAGGGGAAACTAAGGTCAAAGTCGAGAATCCCAAGGAGGGTACTCGAAAAGTCTCTTTTCCCCGTCCGTTCTCTTACGAATCCGTCTTTCTCTCTTCGTCGTCTCGAAACGAGAGGTCGACTCGGGACTAACCGACTCATTCAATGCCTAGTTTAGCGGCACTTTGGCCTGAATATTCATAGCTAGCCCATCCCTGTCCCTCGGGTAAATATCACTCGAAAAGTTCAGCAGGGCTTTCGCGTCGGGTACAAGAGTGGTTAGCGTCTCCTGTGCTCCCGGCGATTATATCGAGTGTCGTTGTTCGTTCGCGCGCATGTTTTCAAGATTATCACGGTTACCTAACTGTGATTTTATTTCCGTAAACGATAGAAGTGTAGAAAAGTTCCTATGTGAGTAATATCGTTGTCATTAATCCCGTGTGTACGAAATTGTAAATAATAAAAGACATTAAAAATATTGACAACTAAATATATGTATGTATGTACGTATATATATTTAAAGTGTATTTATAAATTATAATATATATAAAGGTTAATGTATATAAATTCATAAACAACGTACAACCTGGTCGGACAAAGGATGGATATTACAAAATTTCCGCTCGAAAGGGGATTATATTTACATGGAAGAAGGGGGCAACTACTTTTCCTCTCGTTCAGTGAAATACGTTAAACAGCTACCGGGGAGCGTTCTGGTCGGATGTCAGCAACAGGCAAACGTGGGTGCAGCTGATAAACAAACAATCGCCGTTTGAATTGCTGGCAGCAAATTGTACTGCAAGCTACATCCAGGCGTTGTAATTACGTACGTATATATATATATGTATATATACGCCGTTCTATCGGTAGTAATTACAGCACCGCGCGAGCACAATCGCGAGCAATTTTTACTCGGCGCGCGCCCGCGCCCCTTTATAAAAACGATATTTGCGCCCGGGATAGACGTGACAATTCGTGTGCCTGTCACGAGACACGTTATTTCACTCCCGTCACTCTTACCTTACGCTTCATTTCAGATGCACTGCCGCAAAACGCGCGGTACGCGCGACCAATGCGAATCCAATATCGGAAAACAATTTCTCTCGCGGAAGAATTTTAGCGCGGCTTTACAAGCTCTCGGACTTTCAGTGGCTTTCTCTCCGCTACTCTCTCTCTTTCTTTCTCCCAATCTATCGCAACGTTTGTTTCCTTCGCCTTTCTATGCTACTCCATCCATTCCCTATTTTTCTGCAGCCGCCGAACCGTTCCATTTTCTCGCTACCACCTTTAAACCGCGCTCGTTTCTCGCCGTGAAAGAGTGCTCACGGTCTTTCGTCGTGACTTACGATTCTGTCGGTAATAACGATAAACGTTAATGTCGCTTTATCGCGTCGGCTTCGACCGCGACCGACCCCCCTCCCTCGAGAAATAATTGGTGAATTAATTTTTCGTATAATCTCGAGCATTAGCGAGTGCACACGTCGCCCGTCGAGTTTCCTAACGACACATTTTTATCACGTGCTCGGCGTTATCACCTGTCGTCCGGGGGAAAAAAGACCACGTTCATTGGTGACAACTATGAAAAATACAATCCGTCGTGTTTGGCGAAAATTCGAGGAAAATACATTTTTTTTTTCACGTACGAAAAAATCTCTGATACGGTTTTAACGGAGAATAAAGTATCTACTTATCAGAGATTTTTTCTACCCCCTGTTCCTACCAACGATGTTCCACGAAAATTCAGTAATCCGAACAAGTTGATAATCCGTGCATTAATTAGTCCGGCTTATTACACGGTTGATGGCGTGCAACGCGTTCGCGAATGATCACTTTCTAAATTATTAAAACGACAATGCCCGTTGCGATCGGTAATCGTACCGTGCCGTCCTTTAAATACGAGAAAATAATACATATTATTATAATCATTATTATTATCATCATCGAGACTTTCGCAGTCGCGCCAAGTAATTATAACGCCCTTTGTACCGTGAGTTACCGTATTCCGGATTAGACGGTGTTCAGAAACAGACAGACCGTTCTCCGTCTCCGCGCTCGCAATGCCAGAGCGTAATATCGAAATTCCGAAATCAAAGACGGGGCTTATTGAAACATAATTAATTATCACGCGAATCAAAGCACGCCGGAAAGAGTCGGAGTCACGGTGCAGACGGCCGGGGGGTGGGGGAGGGGTACGGAAAAGGGGTTGTATATGTATACGCGCGGAGGTTCAACGAAATATCTAGTTAGAACGGTCGCTGAAAGTCAGGCGGCGTGTTTTACCCCGGACGCAGGAAGCTGGCCATGAAGTACACTCGTTTATAACGGCCGGGAAACAAAATTAAATTGTAATTGCACCATGTATATAACGGCGCGGTGCCGCCTAGGTAAGCGCCCTGCCGACGACAACTAATTACATTTAGGTGCCTCACTTTTACCATGACGCGGAGTAATTGCCTTGGGTAGTCATAATGAAAAAGTATCGATTGTTCGTACCTGCGTCGTTTCTCTCTCTCACTTTCTCTCTCGCTCTCTCTCTCTCTCTCGATCTCTCTGTTACTCTATGCCTTATTGCTGTTGAAGTTCTCGGGCCACAATAGCGTTCTCAATCGGAACTCAATCTACTAATCTAAGTCTATTAAGGTAGAGCCATGTTTTAATGTTTGACAAGTAGGTAGGTATGTATGTACACGCGATTACGATTGAAGTGAAACCTGTCTCGAAATTTGCGCGACACACACGATTTCGCGTTTCAAACATGAATTATGCCTGTTGAAAATTTGATTAATCCTCCATACAGTTTTCGTAAAGCGGTTGATTAAAATTTCGCGAACGCATATGCTGGGTCATAGGATCTATATAACGTTTTGATTGATTTAATTTTCAAATAATTTGTAACCCGTTGCAAGTATTGTCCCTTAATCCCGATTAATTTACTAATCCATCAATATTACGGTTTTATAAACGCGTTCGAAATGATAATATTTCAATTATCACGATGTTACACTCGTATCGATAATACGCGCCGGACAATAAGCCGGTCATTTTTAATCCATCTCTTTCGAATCCCATAATAATCAGGAACGGTCGTATAAAATATTACAGAGATACCTTGCCGGCCGAACGTTTTGCGAATAAAATCGAAATCTCGTCTCGCGACATTTTATAATTCGGGCAAACCGTTCGGACGGATTTGAAAACACGGATTCTATTATATTATAACCGTACGGATTTCAATCGTCCCGACAGACCGGTTTGATAACGAACGTCAAGGAATATTCTCCTACTCGGAAGACTCGAAGGGACGACGACACGAAGAGTAAAAACCGACACTTAGGGAAGTTAACCAGAGTGCAGTGCCGTTTATGTATGCGGAAAATGGTTGGGTCGTTGGATTCGTCCGGATGGAAGGAAAGTGCGAGGGGATCGCCGGGAAGAAGGAAACCGAGGGTGCGAAAAAGAGAGTCGGAAAGAGAGGAGAGGAGAAAAGCACAGTTTAAGTGCTCGGCAGAGTGAGAGGGCGACCGGTGCAGAGACAAGGTGCTAATGAAATAGTCGGTTATGTTTTAAGTACTGCTGCTTAATGTACATTCCTGCTCGTTCCGCGGCACTGGGCCGAAAGTTCCGGCTTAACTTCTGTCGACTGCTCCCGTCTCGGCAATCTAGAAATTGGTGCCGTCGGCTATGATAAAAAAGATCACTCATTGTCGGAAAGAGAACGGAAGAAAAAAATTCGAAAGAAAACTCACGCAAAATCGACAATTATTTTCCTATAATTTCTACGACACACATAGAAATCGGTGCTGTGATGATTGATTATTATGTTACGTAAAGATTAAACCTATATTGATATTCTTTGAGTTTCTATTGAAAAAAAAATCATTCTTTATTTTTTTTTATCTATTTTCACGGTTGGACCAGCCGTAGTGGATTTCACTTCGATAAGTCCGAAGAGTAGCGTGAATCTAAACTATGGAAAAGTTTCGTAGCGTAACACGAGGCCTAACTCGTGGCAGCTTAAGGGGTTAATAAGATATTTAGTTTACTAACATTTCGACGGTGTCGAGGGTCTGAGCGGAGACTGTGGTGGGAGTAGACCGTGGTCTAAGAGACTTAGGAGCTAGCGGTCACCCCTTGAGTGCATTCTCCTGTTCCAGGGTGTCTACCGACGCTTTAGGCTTTCAAGATCATTAATTTAAGGCTGCCGCAGGCACTGCGTGCTACTGAATTCTCGATGCTTTCCAGACGAAGAGTCTAGAAAAAATGATATTCGAAAGAAAACGACTAATTCCTCCGTTGTACACACTGATTCAACACTTTCGCAACAGGAAACTAAATCTTTTTATTCCTTCGTTGACATAATCTCTCACATTCCCTATTAAAAAAGAAAAAAATAACTGGTCCAGCATAGAATCATGGGGAAACGAAACACCATGTTCAATTGGAATAATAATAAATCGCCCGGGGAACGGTTAATGCGGTTCGAGCGGAAATGAAAAAAAAATACGATAGAAGACAGGAAATCGTCCCGATGGTTCAAAGAGGATTCAAGAGGAGGAATGGAAAAGGCGGGTATCGATCGCAATGCGTCTCCGATAGGAGGAGAGAGGACAGCTGGACTTTCGGGACGGTCGAGTAGGCAAGCTATTTGCGGGATAATGCGAGATTGAAGGAATAAGGGCGGCAAGAAGAAGGGTACGGAAGCCTGGAGACGGAAGAGAGGTTATGACCGTACCAGTGGCCAGGGACGTAGTAACGGAATAGCGAATGGTAATCGGACAAGAAGAAAGGCGGCAGTCGAAGTTCGCGGAAGGACGTTTCTTAAGCCTGCTACTGCGACGGATGCACGCGATGGCCACGTGCACTTGCCAGGATTCACCTTGTTGAATTTTACATGCGACCACCGCGCAACCTTGCTCACGTCCAGATCCGTTTTCGACTAGTATCCTTGAAAATTGCTTGAACCATGACGATTTGAATCGAAAATGAAACGATTCCAATGTCAGGGTTGTTAAATTCTAAACATTTAATTATACTATATCCATACAGTGTGTTCCCTAAATATTCATATAGATAGTAATTCTATAAAACAAATGAAACAATATTTAAGTATCGCGATCACTGTCATCGGATTTGAAAAACGATTCGATAGAAAAAGTTACCCTCGTAAATTGCGCTACGAGTATGACATAAAGATATCGATAGAAAAGGAATGTATCACATGTTCACGACGTTTCTTATAAGAACCTCCGTTACGAAGCTCGCAAGTGTTTCGCGGAATCGATACAAGATGTACTGTCTCCGTGCGACTGTCCGAAGGTGCTGCGGGCGTAAATCAATCAATCGAGCGAATGGACCATTCTCCGCGTCGCACCTCTGGTAATACCACCCTTCCGACTGCAGCCATTCATCGAGATATACTCCGGCATTCATGATATTCCGCACGATTGCGGGAGATTGAAGTGACTCGGAGATGGAAGAGCCACCATTCCCTTGCCACTTCCCCTTGCTCACACCACCCACCTCATCCCACCGTCATCCCTCCCCCCCTCTCTCTCTCTCTCTCTCTCTCTGTCTCTCCTCTCTGCTGGTTGAGCCAACCTAGCTACTTCCAAGGAAGCCGATGGCGCCGGGACGGAATTAGCATCTCCATTAGTCGTGAGGGCATAATACGATATTACCGGTGGTACACGGGTGCGGGGTTGGAAACGAGACAATGGTTCTCCGTGGGAACCGCTATACTGCGGTAAGACCGGTATCTATCTATCGGTCGACTTTACTCTCTGAATCTCTCCCCGACACCTTCGAACGGTGGAAAGATCGAGCTTCGAATTAGAAACGGGCAATACGTTCCGGCGGAAACGGAAGCCACCGGAACCACCCACGTTCGATTCTCGCATAATTGGGATCGTTTGAGCTCGTGATTATGGTGTTTAGAGATTCTTTATTGTAATATTGGTTTTAGAAGTATATGTATTCTATTGTTTTCCGTGGAAATGGTAATGGTCTTTTTAAAGGATATGATTATTAAATTCATAATGTGAACGTGGCAAATATTTTTACACGGGATTATTATTTTTTTTTCTCCATTTCAGCGACGAGTATTAACCCGACGACAATTCCGGGACAGTGTTAGACCATCGATGAAGGCCTCCCTAAAAATTTAATTCACCCGTCGGCGCGTGCTGCGGCGTAATTGAGCGAAAGTTGTCGAGGCGCTTTACGGCCGGGGAAAGAAAGCGGAAGGCCGAGAGATAAAACGGAAAAGAGATTTCGTAGGGACCGCTTGCAAATGGTGGCGCGACGAGGACCGTCAGCCAGAAACGGGGTTGTGCAACATCGTGCAAAAAAAAAAAAAGAAAAAAAAGGAAGAGTCTCTCGCGAAGCATCGCAAGGCGTGTCCCGAGATTTTTATATCGTCGTCGATCCGGCAAACGTTCAACAGCCGAACGACGTATCCGATTGAACCTCCATTAACGAAACGTGACGATAGACCTCCGGGTCATTATTATCTTTGTGTTTTATGCCCTTCGATCGCTCGTACAACCGTTGCCTGCGAAATCGTTCCTTTTCCACCCCTCAACTTCTCGCCCACCCCTTGGAAGATCAACGACGAAAAACATTTTTGTAGCTCTCGAAAGCGTTTGGTAGGGTGGTAAGGGGAAATGGGGGGAGGGGGGAGGGTGCAACGTTCTCGTGATGCGAAATGACTTACTAACGACCGAAGTATAATCGCGACGGTATGACGTTCGCCCGACGGATTTTATGTCGGAGGATCAGTTCACGGCTCGCAGCATAAAGTGGTTACGGTGCAGTTGCACCGTGGACCGTTTATGATCGGAATTAATGGCGGGCTACGATAACACTCGTAGAAGAAATCGCGACTTCGGAACTTTGTAACGCGACAATTACGTGAGATCGAGTTACGCGCATCTTACGGAGTTTCCAGTCTTGCGTTATCATTTCCTATCGCGCACCATTTCATTTAGGAAAACAAGTCAGACGGTCTTCAATTGTAAAATAAAATTCTTCATCCGAAACGTGTTGTGTTCTTAAATACCAGTGAAACAAAAAAAAAAGAAAAGTAAAGATCGACAGATCAAATAATTATACGCATCGTCTACGATGCAAGAATAGAACAGCAGTATTATCGTTATAAATTTGTACCTTTCTCCGTTTTTCCTGTCGTCGGGCATACTTTTCGCGACGGTAAGAGGCGATTCGTGCATACATAAACAAGTTAGCTGTGCTCTTTGGAAACTGCATCGGTAAGGGAATCGCTGACGCAGGCCTCTTCCCAGTCTCGAACCGCCATTGACGCCATCGACTCGGAAACTGCATGAAAACTTGAAAATAGTTTCGCTAACGCCAGGAAGAAGGCTTCGGGCGGAGAAAGAGGTCTCCGCCACCGTCAAGGTCTGTCCTCCTCGCATCTCCTCCTGTATCTCTTCCTCTTTTTACCAGTTCGGTTCGTGAGACGAGGCCGGAATGCCGAGCTGACTGCAAAGTTTTTAACTAAGTTTGGCGGTTGCCTGCTCTGCTGTTCCCACCGCCCATGCCGATTGCCTTCCTTCCCTTTCATGTAGATTCTTTTGAGGATGGTCCTCCGCGTACTTCCACCCCATCCCTCCCCCCTCCTCCTCCATCCCGAAAACCTTCCCCCTTTCCCGTACTATCTCGCGAAACTTACCCGAATAACGAGCCGAAACGAGGTATAATTCGAAAACGTTCGAACCGCTCGTTTAACGGGAATGTTGTTTTATTGCTTTCTTTTTTTATCGAACTGCGAAACAATTGAACTCAACGAACGGATGGATAATCTAGGGATTTAGAATAAATAAGATAATAGAATGTCTTGTTATTCAGTGAATACGAAGCATGATATTAAAAAAAAAACGCACGGTGTCTTTTATAATGATAAAATTAAACTACGGTTAATTAAAGTAACTATGCGCGTGCACTCATCGTCCCACGTCGAAGGGTTAAATGTCTCATCGATAGTGAGGTCAGGCGTTATTAAATATAAATAACAACTACCCGTGTTATTTTGTAGGTGAAAACACCGATGTGTTTATCACCCTTTTATATAGTAGACGGGAATTTATTTTTAAAAGCATTCACGGTGACTCGCGTACGTATATTTTTCCCCATAAACCGTGTTTGTCCTTCTTCCAGTAGTTCTGCGAAGTTCTATCGGTTCGTAAGGAATCGCAATCCGCCACTTTCGAAATCTCATCTGTGACGTAACGTTATACGTATGTACATACATACATATGCACCGTTGCCAACGGAATGGTCGCAATAACGACGCAACTCGCTTCTAACCGAAATGAAATCGGAATTTCATAATTAAGTTATCAACTGCAGCTAGTCCGACAGTCAATTATCGTCAGCGCCGACCGGGGCTTGCCTTTTCCCTTTTTTTTTTTCTTTCTTTCCCCCCTTTTTTTTTTACTTTTTAAACGGCCCGGGCTCCGGTGCTCTCTCGAAGTCCGGGGTTTTGTGACGGGGCGACGCGACGGGATGAAAGGGGTGACCCAAGGAGTAGGAGGAGGACCGAGTGAAGGTACATTCGATCGAAGTACCACTCTTTGAAGTCGAAGCGAGGGAAGAAAAATGAAAATAATTAAAAGCTTTCCCGAACGTTATTGGGTGCATCGACACTTTGCAGCGTCGACAACGACGAAAAACCTGTTTGTAAGGGTGAACTAAACCAAAGACAGGGGACGCTTTAAAGGGACTCCACCGAGTTTTCTTTTTTTTTAAACCCCCACGACTCCTTCTTTTTTCTACTTTTTCTTTCGTTTCTATATATATATATATTTTTTTTTGTTGCCTGTTTTTAATCCTTTTCTCTATAACCTTTCCCGCCCGTTCGTTTGTTGCGACGAATGGTAAGCACGTGCGACGGCACACCTCTTTTTACCGGTCCAAAGTTTTTAGTGGCCGTTCCATAATTAAACTCGTGTCTCGCTGTTTCTCTGTCTGTCCGTCTCTCCTTTCTACGCGGCGGCGCGACGAAAAAGTCGACGAAACGACGGTGGTGACGTTACGCTCCACTTTATACCCGACATTCTATCGAGTCGGTGTGTGATTTCGTTGAAGGAGAACTGTTGCCACGGCAAACGTTTATCAACGAATCCTTTTGTCGGATCGCTTTTTAACTTTTCCCTCTTGTCGAGTTTACCCTCGCCCTTAATTAACGGGGCGGCTGTACTCGTACGTGCCAATAACGACACCGGCTACTTTGCCTGTTCAAACAATTTTTTTTTTACAGCGAATATTCCATAAAATATTTCACACTGGAAAATGACATTTGAAATCAATATCATTGTACACACTACACGTCGAGTGTTTTACTCTTGGCGAGAAAATACGTTACGAATCGATGCGAAAGTTTTGTCGTCATCGGGGTTACGAGAAACTATTATTACCGGATTATACGAAATCTGTCAAAACGTTCGAGGAAAGAGTTGCAAAATGCAATCGTTAAGACGAATGTTCGCGTAGATAAGAGAATAGGTCGACCGAGGTAAAGGTTACTTTAAATGTCAAGTAGAGCCGTCTACTTTATGAGTGCCTGATAATTGGGGGAAACAGTTAATTGGGCAAAGGGTAGGAGGGAAAGGTCTTCAGAAAGGGTTCTCGGAAATACGAAACTACTTGTTCCTCGTAATGAATTAAAAAAAAATATATACGATATAGACGAACGGTAGAAAGTTAATGAAATAAAACGTGTAAAGTTACTACGCGTCGTTTATATTTATATTCTTAAGCACCACACACGGAATAACTTTACGTGGAATATTATGTATACACGTATATTACGAGATTATAGCGTTTAAAAGGATAGCAACTATCGGTTCTGCGTATGCCCGATAAATTAACAAATAACGCCTCGACCGTAAAATGTGTGTTTATGGTCGTTAAACTTCTCCCCGCGGTGTATCCGACTTTCTCTCTCTCTCTCTCTCCATCCTTTCTCTTTGTCACGCTTTTCGTTCATGATTTAATAATGATTTAACGTGGTTTTAGGTGGAAATAAAATTGTTATTATTATCGTCATCATTATTATCGCCATCATTCCGATTTGAATGATTCAGCGCACCGGTTGTGAAATACAAACGATGACCCGACGTTCGTCCCCATCCGTTAAACTCGAATGAAACTTTCTGCCTCGAATTCTCTATCGTGCTTAGTTATGTATATATTTACCGAACTGTTCATTAAGAATGAATGTCAATTTCGCTCGTATTTCACGCGTTCCTACGTTGAAAGAAACACCAGTTTAATTCTCTATGAAAATCGTGCAAGGTTTTCCGAAACGATACGCATACCATCGAGTGATCATTAATAACGTAATACCCGCGCACCGATGGTAATTATATAAACGTCTGGCAAAGTTTCGATTTAATCGTATGTTTGATATCGTCAATAGCAAATACCGTCGGTTCCCACGAATATTTCCTAACTTGTGTTTCAACGATGGATCCGAGTGCTCTACGTTCGTATAATACACACGAGTTCCGAGCGTGTACACCTCGCTCTAATACCTTTCAACTTGAAAACGAGGTGGTAAAAGGCAGACCCCGCAGAGCTGCTTGGAATACACACGGTTAGAAGGTCCGATGGAAACTATGAAATCGACTATCATTGTAACTTTTGACTTTCGCGATATTTCATTCTGCGAACTAAATGTAAATATTTGTCGTGAAAAATCGTTCTATCGTCGAACTACTGTTATAGATAGGATCTCTGGAAAGAATTTAAGTTTAATACTGAAATGAAGAAGTACACAGTATCAACCGTGATGAAAATTCGTGGAAATATTAGAGTTCTATTAAATGTACAGGTAGCATTCGCGTTATTTCCGTTGAAACGGCACCTTTCCAACGATTTCGATCAAGGTGAGCTCACCCAATGGAGGACGAGGAGCAGGTCAATGCATAGAGGGCTGCCGAGATCAATTTGCACACCGTTGCGCGTGACAGTACTGCCAGCGAGCCAATTCACGCGGGTATAGTAATTAAACTGCGGTTTAGCGTGACCGGAGCACCTGCAGTTACCAAATTGCAAGTTATGCCGCGTGTCACTCAACGGCGCCCGGTGTCTGGCATGGCACATGGGGTCCCGGGTAACATTTAAAACGTGTCGCGTTTGGAAAATGTTTCAAACTCCGATTATGTTACGTGACTCTCGCGCAAATTTCCGGGAAAAAAAGATCCCTTTGCGCCATACGGTGGCCGTCACTTCGGTAATTAAACCGGTCCGACATGGAGAAATAAACCAGAAACCAATCGACAGCGAGAAGACAGAGAGAGAGAGAGAGAGAGAGAGAGCGACGTGGAGAAAGAGAAAGAGTGAAAAGATAACAAGAAAAAAAAGAGAGAAAAAGAGTGAAAAGGTTTGAGAACCCCTAACGAGCAAAAGAAACGAAAGAAGAAAATCAAAGAAACAATTAGTAACGATGTAGAAGAAATTCGTAAAAACCGAATGAAAGATCAAAAATAATATACCACACAGAAATAATCAAATCCACAAAACAATCTAATACGATAAACAACAAGAAAAACAAAACTTTCATTTTGATATCAGTTATAAGCCACCTCCTTTCCAAACGATCCAACCGACGGATCGATCTTTAATTCGTTAGTTATGAAGCGTGATGAAAGTAACCCCTTTAATCTTCTTTTCCCACTTCCCGGAAAATTCTATTAGATGCTCCGTCTCCCTTTCGCCCTCGAAACCCTTGTCCTCATTGATGCCCGGAGGCAACGAGAGGGCACCTTCTCGCGTCACGCCGCGGCCCAAGGATTTGTGGTTACCACGACAATTGATTTACTCGCAGGCCACGCACACAACCGTGCTCGTGTGTATGTATCTATGTACATGTACACATACATTACATACACGGTTGATTCGAGTGGGGGGGAGGGGGAAGGGTGGTGAGTTATCTTCGCATCTCCGCACGGTGGAATCGGCCTCTTCACCGATCGTATACAATCCGTAATTGTTGTTTCAACCCGTTGCTTCAGCCGAAGATTACAATGCGATCTTTCAGGGAATTGGGATTTCCTGGACCGCCTCTGGTTCGCCTCGACCAACGGGAATCGAACGGGGTCGTCGTTGCCGCAGTCGGAATCCGATTGGACAGGGGCGCGAAGAAAAGGAATAATAGATGCGACTAACGCGATTCGATTTGGTAACCCGCCCGGCGCGACTTCGGTGATCGTAATATCCGTGATCCGATCGGATCCGACGATTCACGGATTTTTACCTGTCTTCGTCGATACGATTTAACACCACCGGTGGACTTATACCGCTCGCGGATAAGCATCGAACTCGGTTTGAGATTTCATTACTTTTAAGCTTGAGATTCTGTTGATTGTAACTCGCGGTAGGAACGTTTTATTCACAAATTAGCAAATTTGTAAAATTAGCGTGACACTTTACGCCGAGATCTATGAAAATCTTAGTAATACCGATGTACTTATCAAAATTGACGACAATTAAGTAAATGTTCCGCTATGGAAACACGTGATATCAGTTTGATCGATATCCATGGTTAACATTCAATGTTCGCTGGGGCGACATGGTAAAAATTCCGCAAAACCGTGTCATTAACAGGTGTGCGTGTAAACAGCATGCCGTGGCGCTAGCGTTAAGCGTGTTTTGATAAAAGGGTCGGCAACGACGGTATCAAGTGGCTAAAATAAATATCAAAGCAGAGTATAGAACGAGTAGCGCCGGTAGTATTACCGTCATCATACTTCACCATCTTCATAGCCGGGCTATTTCTAGGCGCAATCGATTAATCGAACAAGACTTAAGTATGGGTCTGGCCGCACCTGGTGCTCGTCCATCACCGGGCAACGCAACGTTCATTTATGTACGTTACAGAGGCCGGCCTCGCGAGTAGAAAACTTTCCCTCTTTCACCGGGCGCCGCGTTCGTTAATAATCGATTATGAAAGATGACGGTTTTCCCCGTATCGACTCGCGCGCCCGGCAAACCGGCGAACTTATTGTTTTAAAGAAACTTGAAATTTATCGTAAACTTCTTGCTGCGGGTACGGCCGCGTTTCGAATTAATCCCTCATTCATCATCCGGGCCGCGAGGCGTAAACCGTGCACACGGGCGCAAAAGGAGAGTAAGTAAAAGCTGGAGGAGGAACGAGCTTGCTAGAAGAGAGCAAGTGTACGTAGAGAGGAGAGATGAGAGGGTGGAAAATGGCGTTGGGCCTGGCGTATCCTGTGCGCTAAGCCGTGATTAGTTGTTGCGGCTGCGAAAGGGTAATCCGTTGTTCCTGTATTTTTATTACTTCGACCTAAACTCTCCCCCCCCCAACGCTTTTACTAAATATGAGCATTACTTCCTAACGCGGTTTGCATTCTAGACACCAATTTCGCATCAACTTCCTACGAGCTTCCGCGAAAAGTTGAATACATTAAGGCTTTGTTAGTGTTTAAGGACTGTATGAAAGATATCTCGTATTATACCGTATACTATACATATGTTTATTATTATAGAATCTGGTGAAACGTTATAATAATAGTAGTTACTCGTACTGGCTCGTTAAAATGTATCGTATTATTTTGGTCGAAGACACAAATGGATGGTAATCGGATTAAACGTGTATATCGGGTACGGCGAGATCGGTTGTGTATAAAATTTATATTCCAAGGGATGAAAATACGAGAGAAAAGGTCGTTTTCTTCGCAGGCCAGTTTACTCGAAGGCGAGCCAGACGTTAGCAGACTCACGTTTTGCGCGTTCGGGAACTAAATCAGAGTAAGTGGGTGAGAAGGACCTCGAACAAGGAGTAGGTATCGGGGGGTTATCGTCACTATATCACCGGCGGGTCGTTCGTGAGATACCTAAGCTGCCCTCGCACGGAACTTTATTGCAGGGTGAGCCAATTATAGGTCCGTGGCCGGCGAGCACAATGTATCGAGTACTTTCGAGCAAGTGGATTCGACGATATACTCGACGGAGAATGTATCGAGCCACTTACGCCATTTAGCCAGTGATAGAAGTGGGGAATGCAGGTCTCGTGGACATTTATGCACTTCAGAAATAGAATCCCCCTATGGTAGGTACACTAAATAACAAATCGGTACGCGATTAAAATAGAAAATTCAATATTAAAACAGGTTCCATGTTTATCTGGGATGGTTTTTCTTCGGGAGAAATTTTGATGGAAAGTTTCCTCGAAGGGTCGGTGTACTTCGCGTGTATAAACCCTCCTATGACGTTACGGTTTGACGGGGAGGGGGGTGGGATGTGGGGGTGGGGATACGTCTCTGGCACGGTTGCGACAATATTCATGAAAAATAATGTCGTCCATGGGGGCCCCTTTTCTCGGCTGCGCCTGAAGGAAGTTCATTTCGCAACCTGTCTAGTTTCGGGAATTCATCTCCGGACAACTTCGAGCCACCCCAAGGTTCGGGCCAGAGGAGCCTGCTGGCAGCTTCAAGAAACTCAACCCGCACTCACCCCACTCGGCGGGCCAAGCGCCACAAGAAACAGCAATAAACGTCAGGGTGCCGCGGTAATTAAAACTAAAGATCCACGGCGAAAGCGAAAAACAACAGTTTCCCGGGGAGAGCGGCGACGAGCCACCGCAGGAAGAATAACGAAAAGCCCGGGAGCGAAAGTGGAGACGAGTAGGCGATTCCCGTGGCAGGGGGAAATTGACCGCTAATCTTGCCAAGTGAAATTAGAAAGCGTGCCGAAGAAGATTGGAACCGGGGGAAGGGGGCCGTTTGCGGAATGGTAACGGCCTAACTTTCTTTTTTTTTTATATATATATAATACACATTTTCTTTTCTTTAGATCTACGAGTTACCTCGTATACGTTGATTAAAAAAGATGAAAATATCGGTAAAAATGTATCAAGATGAATAATATTCTCACTGACGACGTTTATCGTTAGTTTTTCTTTTTAACGTAGAAACGATGTACACGATAGAAATGTAATGGTCTTTGTCATTTCATTACCGTGAAAAAAGAAAATTATCGAAAGTTCGGGTAAACTTCCGTTGAATGGTACACGAAACGACGTCTCAAACTGATCGAATAGAAGTCGAGAACCCCGTCCCTTTTCTTTCACGGTGGTCTAATAAGAGATCGTTGGATTTCTTTCCGTCCTCCAGTCCAGGCCGCTCGTCTTTGCAGATTTTAATGGGTTTCTGGTTTCGACAAACTCGTATCCGCTTTCTTGGTGCGGCGTGACGAGAGCAGAAGCAAAAGGCTGGGAAGGGGCGAGTACAGAGAGGAGAAGAGAAGGGTAAGGTAAAGGGAAAAGGCACGTTAACAACATGAAAGACCCGTGGATCCCTTTGCATTTATATGGAGTAACCTTACGGGGCTGAACAGTCGACTTGGGTTTGCCGTGGCTAAAAGGAAACTTAAGAAACATAAAGTAACTTTACCTTTCCATCCTCTCCTTTCTACTATGCTCTTTCTCTCTCTCTCTCTCTCTTATTCTCTACCCTCTCCTCTTTCTCCTTATAGCGGCGTCTTGTGCTTTGCTTTCGCTTAGCCATTTGCACAAAGCTTACCGGATTGCATTATAACGTGGAGGATTGTTTAGTGAAGTACGACCTATAAACGTTAAAATCACTTTGGAAGGGGCGAGCACGCGACATTTCCGATTAAAATGTGTCAAGACCTTTGCGTAGTTAATGCGAACGTCAGAAATCACGGTACCGCGTGCTTACTTACTTCACGGGGGAAAATCACAGGCCCGTAAAAAACGTCTTTGGAAACGTTGTTCCGTAGAAAAGTGGTCATTTTTAAATTACAACCGAACTTTCTTCCTTCAATTTTAAATTACTTCCGAACACACCCCTTTCGGTTCGACCTGCTAAAAGATTCGGGTTCCATCCGAGCATAAAACTCCACCCCCCCCCCCCCCCTCTTCGCCCTCTTCCACGATCCCGATGAAATTCAAGAAAGTATATAGAAAGGTAGAAAACAGTCGACATCACGGTAGAAAATATTAAACGACCATCACCGAGAAGCCCGGAACGTTTAACGTGAAACTAAAACGATCCGCCCTACGCAGTAAAAGAAAGAAACCACTGAGAGGAAGTGGAGCAATACCGTACAAGTCAGACAGACAGACAAAAAGAAAGAGAGAGACAGTCAAATAGGAAGACTACACGGAATAAAGAAGAAGAACCAGAAGAAGAAGAAGCAGAAGAAGAAGAAGGAACACGAGAGTCGGATACAAAATCAAGCCCCGTGCAGGAACATGTGATTCGCCGTTGCTAATCTGCATGCCGAGCTGAGAACGTGACGCCATTGAATATTTAAGACGACGAAGCGAGAGCAAGCTGCATCGCTGCCGATGTTGCTACCATGCTGCATCCTCTTCCCCCCTCCCTCCCACCCCCTCTCCTAGTCCCACCAGCAGCCACGACGACCTAACCCCGTTCCTTCAACGTCGTAAGAGGCAAGCCTCGAGACTTCCTGGTTTTCATATGCAAATGCAAACCCGGTGCGAAGCCGTTTGCAACGGGCCGCCCCTCCCCCTCCCCCCCTCCTTGCGGATCGGCGTGTATGTATCGCGCAGGGTGTTGCACCTATGTATGTATGTATGTACGTGGTCTCTTTTGCACGTATGGTACCCATCAGTGTTACGGGTTACAAGGGATGGGGTTTCTTCCCTATAGAGAACTTTGCAGACTAGAGCACCCTCGATCACGAGGACCAGGCATCCCTCTATGAGAGCTTTTACGATACGGAACACCACTCTCTCTCTCTCTCTCACTCTCTTACTCTCTTTCTCACTCTTTATGTCTGACATGAAAAGATGTAGTGTCCTTAATTCATGGATGTCGAAAGTGTACGGGTGTATATGTTTTTTTAAAGGAACTTGTTTCAACGAAGTAATTAATATTTATATATCGATTAATATATGGGATTTTCCAGAAAGAGAATTTTAATTAACACTAAACCTACCGACAGTTTAAGTACATATTCTTATCGGATCCGAAAAAATGAGAACTTTTGCAATTTATTTCAGGTAACAGTTAATTTGGCATAAAGAACTGAATTTCATTTGTATTGATTAAAGAAATTAACGTTGAAAGCTATAACGTTGCATACAGGCACATTAATAAAAAATTTGAAAACGGTCGTTTGACCCACCTCGGTAGGTTTAGTGTTAAGATGTACGTTGTAGGGATATGTAGTTGTAATGTGTCGCAGAGTATCACGGTGAAAATACAACGATTTCAAAAAGGTCTCCGTTATCGGATAGTTTTACGATCCCCGGCGAGTGGAATCGATTGATCAATACCGTTGATCGCGAGACAATTTTCCAACCGCTTTCGCGTCGCAACTTCGAATTATAACTTCCGGTGAAACCGTCGATGGTACATCGTTCGCTCTGAAAACGGGATTCGCGCGGGACGATATCGTCGTTGTAACGCGTATCATCGTCGACGTCGTAACGGATTAATGCCGGGGAAGTCGACGGGGAAACGTTTCGCCGTCCTCGCGGATTCCCGTCGCGTATGAAAAAGAAACGAAACGAAACGAAACGAAACGACGCTGGCTGGTTGTTGTCGTTGCGGCGGCGGCGGCGTCGCGCAAAACAGAAAAGCGGACAAAATCGATCGTAACTTTGACGACTTTGCAGTCAATTTGAACGCCGATGAAATACCTATTTCCTGGACGGAAGGAGGGAGGCAAGCACGACGGAGGGGACTGCCACCGGGGCGCGTTGTTTTCCGTCGATAAATTCGACGATGGAATCGAACGAGGGAGTCCGCAGTCTGCGACTCCGAGAACTACTCGGTGTGCTCGTCGCGGCGGTTTGCTATCGCGGCACGATCGTAAAACCGCTTACGCGACGTCACGCTCGAATTGAGTGGAGCGTATAGATACAGAGGAACGAGGAAACGACGAAGAAGTACGGACGATCGAAACTTTCTCGCGGGTTTACGCGGACTGCTTTGAAACAGTTAGCTCTCAACCCTCATATTTTCATAATCATATGTATAGGGGCACGAAAAGCTTGAGAACACCCTCTATGATCAAAACCTGTTAAAGAAACTTGTCATTCATGTATCTGTACAACCCTTTATCATTGTCTAGATATATCTATACAAATTCCTGGGGATTTTTAACTATCACTAAGAAATCATACAACTTACATTCTATACTTTGTTAAAAAAAAAACATTAAGTGTGTGATTTAAGAAAAATAATTATTTACGTTTATGTTTCACATTTCAGGTGTTAATTCTTGAAACACTGTAACCCTGTTAATATCCCTAAAGGACATAGTTCGAGAATGTACTAAATTCTAAACCTATCCTCACTCTCCCCCCTCCACTCCCCTTTGTGTGAGTGTGTGTAAAAATTGAAGCGCGATTTGTCGGAAAAATAACGGGCGCTTTGGTAAAACGGGCGGGCGTTTTAGTATCGTATAGAAATTGATGCGATACGACGCGCTGTCCGATGCGGGCCTGGAATTATACACGGGCAAGGGCTCTCGTCGTTGTAAAGCCTCATGGAAATCACGGTTGGTCCTGCATATGTATGACCTCGCGTTTTCCAGGTCACGTAAAGAGTATCGTTTGAATTCACGGGCTATCGAATAATATCTCGACGAGCGTTAGGGTCAACTACGAGGCCCCGGGATTCATCTTCCGGAAGAAGCTACGACCGGGACAAAAATGGACCAAGTCGAATTTACCGGAAGAATGAAATGGAATTCCGTTTCGAATGAGATCATCCTTTTAAACGGAATGAAAGTCTGAACGCGTACAACGTACTGACGTATGTACATATGTACGTACGAACGATGTAATCGCGATACGTCGGGCTTGTCGACGTAATGGTGGCTTCTATTTTCAGAAGAAGCAGCACGACGACGACGAGGAAAAAGCGTATATTCTTAAAGACAAGGTATAAAATTAATAAAAAAACAAAAGGACAAGAAAGAAAGGAAAAGTAAGAACAAGGAGACGAAGAACCTCTCTAATTTACGAATAACCTTCTTGAAGCAAGATTCGCGAAAAAAGATGGGGTGATACGGGGAAACTGCTCATGAGGCACGGAAACTTATTAAATATTTCTAGCCTATTTCATTTCACTGTGCTGCTCGCTGGACTGACATTCTTCGGGGGACCGTTAACTGAATATAAGCGAAAAAAGGAATCTCGTGCAACGCAGACGAGGCGAAGAAAAAAAAAAGAGAGAGAAGAAGAAATGTTTCCTCCGTTTTCGTTTTCTACGCATGTAATATTCAAGCTATTTACGACTCGAACGAGACGCGTTCGCGTTTCAGCTGCTAAAACTCCATTATTACCCGGGGGTGGATGGGGGGGAGGGTGGAGGGGACGTTATAGAAAATACAACGGGTATGACCGCGAGAAATGCACTTCCCCGGTCCACGCTTCTCGGTAATAATAAGTCAGTGTCAAGTGCAAGTGCATGTTTCGTACGTATAAATTTCTAAACTCCATGTGAAATGAAATGAGCGCGACAATGGACCGGGGCGCCTGTTGGGGACACGTTGAAATACGCTTCAAACTGAAGCTTCATCGTCAAGAAACAAAGCAGTACACTCTAATGCCATTGTCGCGCAAAAGAAATATTTTAACGCGGAAATCTGCAAGTAAGATAAAATCGCTCAAAGGCAATGTTCCCCCTTTTTTCGAAAGTAGACTCGTTAACGGGGTATACCCTAGGAATGTATACATTTTTAATAAATGTTAAATACGGGCGTTTACATTCGTTTGAATCTTAAATCATTATGCTGGGTAAAAAATTTTGTTACACTTAAAAGTTATTTTACACTTTTCCAGCGTGGCAACGTCAAAAGCAAATTTATTCCTTTGAAAAAACTTTGTGTCGCAATTATTCTTTATTTATGCAGGTTATTTTTATGTTGCTAAACTTTCCATCGTATATTTATATTTATTATTCCCCTTACCTTCGCCACGAAGAAATTGTAATATTCAAAACCATTTTGTTCGCAATACAGTCCTATCCAAAATGACAATATCCGATTATAAAAAAGAAAAAAAAACAAACGTAGAAAATACAAACGTGGTAGAAATTTTCTTACGTCACGAGTCCCGTTAGACAGTATTTGACGTACTTGGTATACTTTAATCTGAAAACGTCACATTCTGTCCGCGACGGTGACGACATATTCACGGCGGCACTGTAACGACGTTATTGACACGAGAAGTAAAGCCCCGACACTGACTTCCGCGACACGCGAACAGAAACATTCATTGCGCTGCGTGTCGAGGTCGAGTCGAACTACGGTAAACGTATTTTGTATGTTGTCGCGCTTCCAAGAACCAGACACCCGAATAGTTCTGTTTACGTAATGCGCAAAAACAGTCAATTGTCGAAGCTCAAGTATGCTACTACAAGTTTACTCGTGAACCGCGAACAGAGACAGACAAATGCCACGAGAAGTCGGTTAAATCCGAGAGATCGCTGAATTAGTTAGAATTACGGTAAAATTTTCATGCTCTTTGTCCAGCATCCAGACAATTTCGAAGATATCGATCCGCAACCTTCGCCACTGTGTTGGCTATTAAATACCGTGTCGAAACCGCGTGATAAATTTGATTTTTTAGATTTTTCGATGTTTGGTTTTTCGGCTGCCATTTGGCGAGATTTACGTGAAAATTTACGTAAAGGACGTGTACTAGATATAGTTTATTTTTATTCTTTTTCATTTTTTCGCGAATTTTATAAATAGGTCAGGATTTTTGGGGATTTTCGTTTATCGTTTACCATTATCTTCATTTTCAAGATATCGTTGTGAATCTTACAACAGTGTATTTCGCTTTAAATTCCGTGTCGAATACGTCCTCGGTTATTTTAATATCTTACAAATTTTGAAAGTGTCGGGCGGAAAAGGAAAACCGGAACAAATTTTGAACAGTCAAATTTAAGATATGGTTTTTGCAGAAAATGTACCATAGAATACACGAATGAAGGTCCGAGATCGGTAAATCCAAACTCGTGTAAGTGGCCGCCAATAACCTTTGCAAAAAAATGCTGTTTCATCAAGTTTCACTTGCACAGCATACCGAAATACAAATTTCCCCCAAAAAATGCGAACCGTGCATGCACTCCAAAAATCTTCTACGCAATACACGAGAACAGTTTTCGTTTTAATATCACAAAAAATCCGATTGAACGGTGGTCGAAAAACTATCGACGACCAAATTGCCCGAACTTCGAACGTACCTCCCACCACCCCGTAAAAAATGTGTGAAATTTGGATTGGTTACCCTGAACACCGATCCACAAAGATGGGTCGTCGGGTCTGTGTGTCGGTAGCCTCGAAAATGTTCGTTCCCTGGAAACTCTCGCGTTTCAACGGATCCCGGGGCGAAATTAAATCCCACCCCGGTGCTGGATTTATACGATGGCTAAATATCAGCCGCCATTCTCAACCCTACCCAAGCCCTTTTCCGTAGGGTAGTAGCGACGATAGAAGTCTGCCACTTTCGCATGGGTTGCGCGCGAACAGGATAATTTGCGAACGACATGGAATTGCTGGAAAATAGAAGGCCGTCGTACACCCCCGCCGATGTATAAATGCTCGTGGAAGGAAAACGTACAGGGGTTAGGTGGTGGGGGTGAGGGGTTAGGGGATGTTCGCGGGGGATGTGCGATCGGTGAAAGGACAGGAATGGAATATCGAGAATGGGTCCCGGTGAAGGCACGTATCGCGTCAATACCATCGATTTACATGCGATATGTTCCGATATAACACGCCGTCTCGAACATACAAGGGGCTGGAATTCTTCTAGTGAAGGGGGACGCTTTGCTAGGTTCTTTCATAGCTCTACCGGGGGTTGCTATTCTGAAGCGAAGGAATTTTTCCTTGCGTACGTCTATGATCCAGTGTCGGTTAAAAGTAACAATCTCTCCCTTACGGTGAGAAGAAATAAAATAAATGATACGTATAAGATCGTGATAAATTTCGTTCGGATACTTTTGTCGTATAGTTGAAACGTGGGGTGGGAGGAAGGAAGACAGTTAGAACGATATTAATATAGAGCGTTCCTTTGGACTATTAGCCCGGAGTGCCGGAAAAGTGATACGGACGTACGGCGAGGGTACGATGCCCGGATGCCAAGATACTGGACTCTCTGATTTATCATCCAATATTTGAGTGCGGAGCTTTTCAATCAAGGCCGGAGTTTACACAACAGCCCGCGGCTCCGCTCGACTTGATTCAGTGGCGCAGCCGAAGCCGTGTAGACGGAAACAGAGACAAACAACCCTCTAACTACCCCCTCCCCCCGCCCCCTCCTTCCTACGGTCTCTGCTTTCTTTTTCTTCGGTTTCTAGCTCGGGGGCTCACCTTCGACTCGTGCCCTCTACCTCGGTCCACGGATTCTGCGAAAAATTATGTGAAATCAATCCGTTTAATTCTCGGACTCTGATAAAAGTCTTTCCGGAGTTTGTCGAAAAACATCGGCGCAAAAAAGGTCTACGTGGAAAAACGGCTAACGAGACTCCCACGCGAGTTACCGTTTTCTTCGAAGCTTGTTGGTATCGTCTTATAAAAATATACGAAATAGCATCGGCGAACGTCGCCGCTTTAATTACGTAAGAAATTAGCGCGAGAAAAGAAAAGAAAAGAAAAAAAAAAGGAGATTACCCGTGGAAACTCGACACGATTTCTACTTGGGTAATTCAACCCTCGTTCTCTCACCCCTTCCACCCTCAACAGATCCGATGCTTGATTAAAGACAACTCGAGAGATTCTAAATATTTCTACGAAATGTCCCTGTTACCTGTCGCGTGATTCTACGAAATACATTCGACGGAAACACCTGCAACGTCGTCGATGCCGAGCTTATCTCGTCGTACGTACATACGTAGGCGTAGAGGTGGGATGTATCCGTGTTGGGATGTTCAGCCGGGGAATAGGGACGTCAAAATATATGGCGGCGCGTGACAGCGCGACAAAAAATAAGGTGGAAATATGATAGTTGTGTAGCCTGCTATTTCAGAAGCGGCTCGGAGGGACGAGTCGTGTCCCAAGTACCCCGGTGGAAAAGCGGGGAACAGACGGGGTAGGGGGAGAGGGAGGGGGTTGGGTGTAACGAGTGACAACAAGGGGCTGTCGTTCCTGCGTGTTGATGTATCCGTCGCTATCCCGCGCGAAATAAGGTTGTTCGGGGGGTTCGCAGTGTGCGTGTGTCCGTGTTACAACTGCACCGTGCAACACGTGTACACTAATACCTGTTCGCAAGGAACGACGATACGTACAGCAACGTTGGCTTGGATCGCAATGAACCGAGTGGCATGTATACAATTTATTTGACCCAGTCAGTCCCACCGCTTCCTTTCGACGTTCGCTAGCCTTGTATTTCGTACGCGGATCATTTTGAAACGGTGGCAAGTTTACGGTGTCGGCCGTGTGTAAAAGAACATTGAATTTCTAACGAAGACACTGTCGCACACTGTGTCGTAACTCGAGCTGTTGCGATTAAATTAGACGAGAGCCGGGAAAATAACGTTGTAACGAAACAAGCGCATTGTTTAATCGTGGGTATGTAATTCGCGTCTATTTCGACTTGGTTTTTGGTGTTCGGTTGACGAGATCCATGAATTTCGAATACTTTCATCCGTAGTGTGCGGCATATAATAGTTCCGTTGTCTGGCATGACATCTCCGCCAGGTAGATCGTCTGTATACATATGTATATGTATGTATGTATGTATGTATGTATGTACGTTCCTCCCGAGACGAGCCGGCGCGGAATTTTATTTCACCCTCGTAAATTATGTTTCAGTAATATCGGCGCGAACGTTGACGTCGGGCTTGCATTATTATCAATCACGGTGACAGGGTAGGAGAGTCAGGGCCGCGCGCGCGCACACACACACACACACACACACACGATTGCCCGCTCTTCCATCGTACGCTCGTCGGCCCGTGAATAAGTAATCAGAGCCTGATGAAAAGTGTCGTCGCCGCGGGAATTTATGGCCATCGGTCGACCCGGAAGTGTCAACTTTCCACCTTCAACCCGGCGACGGCAGCCGGTGGTGGGCATCAAGGTACGATCAAAACCGGTGGAAACTTGCGTTCGTTGGGTATCAAACGTAGACCAGTGGGATAGTCGTGAAATTTCACCGTACCGAAATACGAAAGCTCGCGATAATATAGAGATATCTCGCTGGAGAACTACAGTAAGAAACGTTCACTAATTTAAACGCTGACACGAAACGATTTACAACTTATGGACCAGTAGTAACGGCCACGGGAATGGGAAAGTGGCTTTGAGGATTAACAGGCAAAAAATAGGGGGACGAGACAAAGGTACACGATAAAATCCTTTTTCCCGTGGAATGCGTTACATTGTAATATTAAATGCCCGTCCTCTCGCGAGTACGGGAAAGTAAGGTACAGGAAACGAGAGAGACGGAGGAGAGAGGGAAGAAGCTAAGAGAGAGAGGAAACGAAGAAATCGCGCGCTTTCTTTCGGCAAAGAATTATGACTTTTCCTTCAAAGAGCCTCGGCCTCCCTTCATACACACCAAAGAATCTGAAGCAATTATGTAGGAAACAGGATTGTTTGTATTTAAAAATCTGTTCCTTTATTTAGAACACTGGACGAGAAATACACAAAAGAATATGAATACACACACAAATGAGGATACAGAAAATGTTCTCGGATCGTATATCGTGAATCGTAAGCCGTGGTTCGTTGCCGTAGTCTCGTAATCGTTATCGTAATCGTGTTCGTAATCGTGTTCGTAATCGTAATCGTGATCGTTAATAGTCAACTGCTCGTTGCTAACTGAACTCGGCGCGACACGGCTCGTCTTCACATATTCGTCGCGTTCGCGGTCTCGCACGTTTTTTCGGTGTAACGAGGTAAACGGCCTCGCGACCGCTGTCGATTTTCGAGATCGGCCGTGTTTATGTTTTCGCGCACATACGCTCGTCTCTCTAATTCGACTAGGCTAACGGCCTTGCGAGTTCATTGCCCTAACACGTAATCACTCCTACAATTATCCGAATTCCCGTCCACCCGGTTCTGAACCCGGTGAATTTGAGTTTCCTTTGTGCCAGCGAAAAACACCCAAGTATATTTTCCTTCTCCTCTGTTTCCATTGCCGTGGCTCTCCATTTTCACCGAGGAATTAAGAAGCGCCATTACCGCGTCCGCGTATAACCCCCGGTCGGAACAGGCGTCTATCGCCGCCTTGCGGCGTTATGGGAACGCATATAACAGACGCATGGGCGCCCGTAGATCCCTCGCTAAAAAGTACAAAGGTTGACATAGAAACACTCTTAGCCGTGAGGGTTTCAAAGAGAATAAGAGCGACCGTTGGAGGAAGAGAACGCGACCAAGGAAAAAAGCAAGACAGAGGCAACGGTGGGTACCGAACGTAAGACAGAGAGAAAGAAAAGGAGTGAAAGAGAAAGAATGAGAGAGAGAGTTAGAGAGAGAGAGAGAAGAGAGGTGTAGCAAGAGGGCTGAGATAAAGGAGGCTCTTTTAATAACGGTCTCGACCGGTGTTACCGGGCCTCGCGAAGCTAGTGCTTTCTTAAGGCGGCCGGTAAAGTGCCCTTGGTACAGTGCTCCCGGCAATATCTTCCGATTACGGTTAAGTAAAGACCCAGCCTTAACTTTCCACCTAACCAAGACATCCGCTCCGCCTCCACGTTCCCGTCTAGCCCTCGGTAAATCCGATAAGACGACTGCGCGCACCGTGCTACGGTCAAAATTGCAATCAACCCGCGATCCTGAACGAGGCCACGAACCGACGGCGCGGCGGAGTAATCCATTGCAAAAAAAAAAAAGGTCTTGGGGAAAAGTGAATTTGCGACTTTAAATAATGCAAAGGCGTGGCCGATGAAATTGCGGCCGTTAAAGAACGAGGCCATTTCTCTATTACCCCCGAGGCATTAGCTCGGGTGTTTTAATGGCACGGAAGTTTCGGAAAACATCAGATCAATTCTGTAGACATGTGTTACGTTACACCTACGATAGAAATTAGCACAATGGAAACATTTCCTACTGTTCGACTAGTTTTTTTTTTCTTTTTTTTTATTCACGACGAATATTAATACAAAAGAAACTCTAATGGGTATCGCGGTAGCAAAGGAGATCGAGGATTTCTCATTACTCGACCGAAACCCTGAGACATGGTAACATAAATCAGGAATACCTGGTAATTTATTCTAATTGAATAAAGTGCGCTCGCTAATAAGTAATCCGTAATGCTAGGTGAAGCTGCTTTCGGTTTGCAAGGGAGGACGTTATTTTTCTCCTTTCATTTTCCTTCGTTTCCCTTTTCCACTCATCCCCTCCTCATCCTCCTCCTTCTTGTTTCGCTGTATCTCCCGGTTGGCATCTCTGCCGAGTTGCTTCGCGAAGGAAGAAAGGAGGATGGATAGAGAAGAACGAGAGGCGGGCTGCTGGATCTTAATGGCGCTTATTACTCTCGTCGGGGGCCTTCTGATATATTTCCTCTATTTTTCGCCCGTGGGGAAATCAGGCGCGTAATAGTGTATAATTAGTTATATAGTCCCTCTGTAACTTAGCCGTGCATTATGCACGATCAAAGTGACAGAGTGCCGCGGTGCCTGCAAGTGAATACAGCCATAGCTCATCAGTCGTGTACGTAGAAAATTAGGACGATAAGGCTGCTGCCGGCTTTCACCCGCGATGCTGTATTGATCGAAGTACACCCGACCTGTTCGATGGGCCGACCCCTCTCCCCCCCCCCCTTGTGTCATCTATTTCGTGTAATGTAGAGTGATCGTTTAACGTAATTGAATTTGAAAAGTACATCCCATTGTCGCTAATACGTCGCGACGTATTTGTTTCAAATGCATTGATTCGTCCGGCCCCGACCGTACGTAGCGACAATGATTACATTCGAGATGCCACTGTCATCGCTCATCGCGCGCGTTATAACGGCAAAGGCGTGTTAATATTGTCGAGTGATAAATGAGTGGTCCGAAACGCGTAAAACACGCGATGCTACGAGTGAATTTTCAACTACACACGATCGCCACCGCCGCCGCGGATACATCGTTCGCGTGGCAAACTGTTTTCCATATTTTTCGTATCGATACATTGATATGTAACAATTCCAACCTCTTACCCCGACCGATTTGACACATCGAGTTACACGATTGTATGTTACATACAATATGTTTGACGAGCGTGATACGGGAAAAAACGTGAAATAGAATCAACAAACACAAAAGTGTTTACAGTGAATACTCGTTATTCATTTTCCTAAACGGAACGGAAAGATGTTTGTTAATACAAAAAAAACACACGCACACAATCGTACAAAACGATCGCGAATCAAATAGTCGATCGTCGCGACGAGTCGGACACGTAATATCGTTCCCGTTCCCGGTTATCTACCGTGCGAAAGGGAATAGAGGGTGATCGTGCAAAGGTGACTCACGGGAGGAAGGGACGTCTTATCGAGAGGGCAGCCAAGAGGGAGAAACGTGTGGACTGAAGGGGTTCGAAGTTGGTGGGTGGAGTGGCGAGTGGATTTGCGGGAACTGGAAACCCGGTACCCAGGGGAGACTCTCAATTGCCTCGTCCCGCAATTATACGTTTGAGCGGAGCCACTATCTCCGTTAATGTGCTGGACTCCGAACTCAAACCCAAGCAAGGGCCAACTACTGCAGTAAGACCGGCACCGCGAAATATTGTTCGGGTGCATTCCAACCCCACGGACCGAATGTGTATTTAGTTATACATCCCTTTTGATCCCGCGTTATCTCGATTACCGGCGGGTCGGCGGCACGATTTTCAAACCCGTATCGAGTAGACCGCACGTTGCGCCTCTTAAACGTATATAAATATACATACAAACAGAATACGAGAACGTATTACACCGGGTCCCGGTTCTATCGATGACCGGAGAAAATTATCTGTTACCGCGAAAGTATTAAGCGTTGTATCGTCGGATTAGCGTGAGATAAATATCCCGACTGGTAGATTTATTATAGACTAATATAATTTTCTTTCTAAGTCTTAATAGCGTGGGTATATGTATATACATATAAAAGAAACACAGGCGAAACTGCCGTTACAGGCGGGTCCGACGTATAACCGATGCGTACTAAAACGAAAAACCACGGGAGTTTTAAGAGACAATAGAATAGAACGAAGGGGAAATGGGGTAAGAGATAACAAAAAAAGAAGAAGAAGAAAGAAACACACACACGATTTCGCGTAGCCGGAATAAAATAAAATAAAATGGAGTTTAACTTCTAAAACGTTAATTAGAACGGGCAACAGATTAAATTCATTTTCATCCCGTAACGAACGTTGTTAAAATCTGTAACGAAAACGAGTTACAGAAAAATAATCCAACGGATTTCCCCGGCATCCGGCATGAAAACCACCGATACCGGGGACGCTCGGCATGCGTGGGTACGTCCTTCTGCCGGATTGAGATAACATAATGACAGCATTTACGGCGAGAACTATCTACTTGCGGTACGTCGGAGTTGCCAAGAGTTAAGTACCATTTAGCTCCGATGTGCAACCTGCCTTGCATAGCTAATTTACTTCGAACGCCGGGGTTCGTTAATGAAAATGGAAGATTCAACACGGGGAAACCTAAACCTCTTCTCCCCCCTCCCCCTCCCCCGCGAATCAATTAAGAATTCTCCTAGATGCGAGTTCCAAATCGGTCGTATCATTCCGCCATTAACTTCCCTTGCCAAAAACTACACAACTCGATTCCCTCAATTTCACAGTATGTAACCCATGTTCCACCTAACTAACATAATTATAATCACTAACCAAGGTTCCACGAATACAAAGAATACTTCCAACAATTTTTCCATTTTCTCATCAATATAATCCATCAAAGAAATACATAATAGAAATCTCTGAATTAACTTACAACCGATAATCCTGATAATAATAAATAATACTCCAACGACTTGATACAGAGAAATGAAATAAGACAAAAAAGCTAGAAAACGAAAAAAGGGGGAAGAAAATCGCAACAGGGTGAGGCGCGGCAGTTTTCAATCAGACAGAACCCTCGATCCGATCTTCCCTTTCCCTTCCGGGTATGCAAAGATGGAGAGGTCGGACGGCGGTCAATGCGATGATGGTGGAGCACTATATACCGGCGCGGTGGATAGACACACTTCGGTTTGACGCTTCCAACGGTGTCTACCCACCCTCCTCCTCCTCCTCCTCCTCCTCCTCCTCTCTCTCTCTCTCTCTCTCTCTACCCTCCCCCGAAAGCTTTCATCGGGGAACGCACACCCTCGCCACGGTAAATGCAAACATTTCTGTGGCTCGAGTGCGCGGACCGAACGCCGATTCTGAGTGGATAGCCGGTCCAGTGCTAGATGGATCCATTGTGCGCCCGACCAAAGTTGGAACATTGAACGACCGAACGATCTCTCCGGTCACACTGGGCGCAAGGATGCTGTGATGGCTCCGTGTGGGTGGCGGAGGTGAACGAACGCTGAAAGGAAAGAATGAATTCTGCATGGTTCCCTGAACGCGAGGTGGCCCTTGCGCGGTTTGACCGTTCCCGTTTGTTTACACGAAAATACCGGATCCTGATAGGTGTTTGTTCAGGGAATCCGGGAAATGTTTCTGGGCGCGAATGGAACCGATACATCCATGGCAACGAAATTATCGATTCACCGTCCACTCTCTCTCTCTCTCTTTCTCTCTCTCACTCTGTGTCTTTCTCTCTTTCTGAGTCGTTTCGTGTTCCCTGTTCGCGGATCATCGAACTTCAATCGTCTTTCGGAAAGACGTTCGGGGAAAAGTGTTTCCGAATAGATACCATTTTCCTATTCGACAAGTTAATCATGTAATCCTGTATTCTAAGTAATCGTGAGTAATGATAAAACGAACTTATGTTCGATTAGAAAATGATAGATCGTTCGTAGGAAATTCTTGAAACACTTTGTCTTTTTCGCACGTATCTAATATGCAAAGTGCCTGATGTACATCGTTGGAAATTGAAGTTCCGATAAAAAAAATGAAGGTCTATGGAAACGTATCACAGGGTCGCGAACGACTACCCTGCTCTACGGACAGACGTTCGTGGAACAGTGTCGCACGCAAAGTATGCAAAAAACCCGCACGCGAGTATCGGTTCAATGGTAGACATTACCGTGTACCTCGTAGTCCTTAACAGCCGCATAAACTACTTTACCGTTATTTCACTATATCCGCGCTGTATTTCCCGTCGAGCGTCTGTACAAGCGGCACGACATCCGGGGGGACGCGGTTTACGATATTATTTCTCGGTGTCATTCGGACAGAACGTCGCGGAGCCGATCCCCATCCAGTCGGTTCTTCGGGAACAGCCATACTCGAAGGGAGGGGGGGGGGGGGGGAAGAAGAAAATGTCTCGGTGCCGTTGATGCGCGGGCATTCTCATGGAAATCTAAGCGACTGTCGGGAATTCGGGAATTCGCGAATTCAGGCTTTCGCCTGGCCATTGTCGGTCTCGCTCTACTTACTTCCCCGAGCCGACGACCGATGCGTTGTATACCAAGTGTCTCTGAAGTAGAGAGGAGAAGGAGAAGAAGGAGAAATATCGCCGACTGGAATTCTCGCGCGTTTACGTAATACGATGATGATACAATCGAAAGGGGCACCGAAAATAACCACCCTTTTATTTGCATTTTGCGTATTCCACGAAGGGTGCCAGCGTTCTATATACAATATATTATATTATTATTTCGAGTAGAATGTACGGCAGTAAGAAGAGAAAAAAAGAAAAACGAAATGAAAATACGTAATGGAAAGGTTCTCGGTTATATTCATGAGTGAATCTGTGTGACTTACCACCATGAAGGAATGTAAAGATGTATTAGAATGATTGTAGGAACTTACCTGAAACAGAGAAATAGAGAACAAGGTTAGAAAATAGTTTCTAACGGTACGTTCGTATTAATACGTATTCAGGGATAATAAATTTTGATATCATCGTACGGATGTTCTAACCCGGAGTGACATCCCTTCCCTCCATCCCGTTTCATCCCCGGTCTATCAACACGCTGCCTTACGGAGTTCGTTCCGTGGTTATGCGTGCGAAAGTCCGTGAGTTTAATGTCATTTCGTTCCTCATTTGTGATTCATGAAATTCGCCCGAACTTTCCTCTCCCCCCCCCCCCCCCTCCAGCGTCCCGAAGGCGAAGCACTGTGATCTCATTTCAGCTGTCCCACGGGCTCGTCCCGAATCCCGAACCCGTTGGATAACCAAGTAACAAAATCGATCTCTGAAAGGACCTACCCATAATTTCGGTTTGTCACGTATGCATTATTGAACTTTTTCCTCGCCGACGAAAATCCCGTGTGCGTTACCGTTATCATTGTATTATGTGATAGGATCAGGCATTGTCATACTGATCCGAGATCTCTACCTCGAGTTTATACGACGTATTATTTTATAAATATGATCAATTGTATAAGAGACTATTTTAAATGTAAATCACTAACGGAGTGATTTTAACGATAACAATATTATAAGAAGGTCGTTAAAATTCATCGGGTACTGATATCGCAATCAAGAATGTATCTCGAAGGTGCACTAAAACGGAGAATAGCTCGCGATTCTAATTCAGAAATCTCACGTTTAAGAAGTATCCGGGCATTCATCGTGGAATGCGAAATTAGGAAATACGTTCCCGTCGTGTTGCCGACCGAAGCGCGGAACTTTTGCGGACGGATTTATACCTAATAATTCGAGGGGCACGTAGACAGAACTAATCGCGGTTCGCTTACGCGAAACAAATCACAAATATGGCGTCATTAATCCGGCACGGGGCTCGCATTGCGCGGATAATTCGATAGAAAACGGAAGTGGCCGCGACGCGACATTATTCGTTCCCGTTGCGAATCCACTTTCAAGTCTCATTGGGGCTCACGCGGCGAGGCTGAATTTTACGGGGGCGGCCGGGTAATTGGAAACGCGGCAAGAAATTGATACCGCAATAACAATGTTGATGACATGCACCCAGTGGTTGGTCGTCGGGTGGAAAAGTATGCGATCAGGACGACGGAGGGTCGGTGAAAAAAAAAAGGGATGGGCGCAGACTGGAACGAGAAAAAGAAGAAGCGGAAGAACAAGAAAAAAAGAAGGGGGGGAGGGGGGAGGCTGGTGAAAAAGGTGGAAGAAGGGAAGGTATCGGGTCCCTCAAAGAGGCGTCGTCGCAGGAAGGAAGCCGATTCGCCCAGAAGCGTCTTATTTAAAAGTTTGTATCGGGACAAGGAAAAACGAAAGGTTTTCGCGAGTAGAAGCGATAGACGCCGCGGAGGTAAATTGTCCGTAAGGGGCCCCAGGGTAACGAAGAAGTGCCGGGAATTCAGTAATTTATCCGAGAGCAGCCCGGAGTGGGACGAAGGTAGACGAAGAAGAAGAAGAAGACGAAGAGAAAAAAAAAATGAAGAATGAATCGGGCCTTAATGAAAAGCCATTCACCGATCCGTTTCGCGTCTTCTCGAGGGCTGGCTTGTGCTTGACAAAATTTACTTACCGAATGCACATTGAAAAGTTTCTACTAAGCACCTGTCTCTCGAATACTTCCCCGAGAATATACCACTCCTTCTCTCTCTCTCTCTCTCTCTCACTCTCTCTTCCAATCTGTGCCGCATCCACTTATCGATAAACATTTGGGACATCTTTGCACGGAATCATCACAGACTATCCGAATTCACCCGGCAGCGGTATTTTTATTTTTATACACCCGGTTCTTTTCCCTTCTTTTTTTTTCACCGCATCCGTTTATATTTGTTCGCGTATAAAGTGAAAAGAAGCGAATGAACGTTAGTTCCGTGTACTCGATGCGCGTTCCGTTGGTATCTCTCTATAGGTTCCGTAGCACGCGGAACCGACCGAGGTAAAATGTTTTTATAATTGCGCTCGTTACAACGTAACTTTTTACACCGGGAACGAAATTAATTTAATTCAATTTAACCATCGCTACGTATGGTGCGCCGCTCGCGAGCAAGCTGATATTTTTTCTGAATATAAAAAGAAGACGACGAAAAACAGGGAAAAAAACGAAAGAAACCCTGAAATAAACCCAAGTACCATGCGACACGTTAGTTTTAAGGTCTCTTAATTACGACATTCTGAACGAGACTTTATTGACCTTTTCAAAATCAACGAATCGGATGCATGTAAAAAAAAAAAAAAAAAAGAAAAAAGAGGAACAAGCTCGCGATGCACGTCGCGTGTTCATTCTGCATTACCGTATGCCCCCGGTAAATGAACGCCAGTGAAGAGGAGTAATCAAGACTTCCCGACCGCACCGTGTGAGGCATCCCTTTATCACGTCGTCCGATATTCGACAGAATTCATCAGCTAAATTCTTGTTTCCAACTTACCGAACAATGTTATCCAAGTGGTTAAATTCCATTTAATTACATCTCGCGGAATAGTTGCCGGTTCGTCTGTGAAATCTAAATACTTACCGTGATATTCCTATGAAATTGAAAATCATTCATCCGTGTAGCGCTAACAAGTTGCCTCTCGATATGATCGAGTATCATGGCTCTTCGTTATCAGCCATCAGTTCGAAATTATAAAATCGTCTAATTTTTTCATACTCTTTTTATTTTCATTCTTTTTTTCCAGAACGTCACGTTCGTTGACGTTGTTGACAGGTGGCGATGTATACATATACGTTCTATATATATACAACACACACACACACATACTATATATATAAACCGGTGTAAACTGTGAAAGGCGCCGCAAACCCGTAGGCCGAGCGGTAACGAGAGAAACTGCGTTCATTTAGCAGTGTTTGTTCTTGCTCGTCCTTCCCCGGGGAGAACGCGGTTGGGGGAGCACATCGATGTTGTGACTTAATTATACGCCATTCAGAGGCGTGTCTCTTGCACAAACCGCGTCGATCGTCCGGTCGTATCCAGCGGACTGACCGTACTCCAAGGACTACGGGTTGCACCCTGCGGATGTGTACATATATAAGATATGTAATTAAATCTGAGCGTCTCCCTGTATATACGAAGCGATTCTGTGGGCTCGTGGATCAAAAGGCTAGTGGCCCGTGTATCCTTCGTTGGAGAATATTATCTTATGACGTGATAATTCCGCGGTCGTTGGAAAAAATGAATATTTTTAAACATAGTAATATTTTGAATTTGGAACATGTTTAGAAATTACTTGTATAACAGGGAGTAAATTTTAGTTAGTACACTTGGCCGAATCTACCATTAGTCACCGGGACCATGATTTAGGGAACGCCCTGTACATGTCCCAACGTCCTATCCGTGAATTATTCAAGGCCTCCTTTCACTATGTATCCTGTGACCCAGGCATACGTCGCAGCCGAGAGAACGATAAGGGCAGGACAATGAGCGGCAATTTGAAGGCACCCTTAACGATAAGTATCTCGTTACGTGGGAGTTATGACGGATTTTGATACGACATGGGAGAACGAGTCCTCGCGTACGTAACAACGGTGATAATAATAACGAACGATACCGGTTTCGTTTCTACGTGTACAGATTTTTATTTAGAATGACGAGTGGCTGTCGCTTGGATTTCGCCATCGGAGCATTTACGAACAAGTGTTTTTCGTTTTTATAGCGTCTAATAGTATTTTCCACCACGGAGTTACCTTTACGATTCTTCTTCGCAGGGAAATTTATATTCGTCGAGGCGAAGAGGTGGGCGATGTTCAACCCGATCTACTCGTTGGAAATATGTATATATGTATATGTATATGTATATGTATACGAATCGAGTATCATATCGAAGAGGTATGCGCCGCGCAAAAGCAACAGAATTACGAGAGCAAATTAATGCTATGCACGGCATTTTATGCATTCGGTTTTGCACCAATTATTTCCACAGCGTGGAAACATCTGTATTAATGTATATCCAGCGTTTTTCGTTTGTCTCGACGTTAACCGAATCGGAAGAGCGGTACCGTCAGAGGATATACGGTTTAATTACCCCATGTAATCATCCGTAATCATCGTGAATTAATGTCATTCAACTTCTGGATGATACACGGAAGTTTTGACGAAAGCATTTATGACCACATATGTAGGGAAACACCGAGATCGCCGGCTCTTTTATACATACATACATATCATACATACATACGTGTACCAGCGAGCGCCGTAGCTAAACGGATGCAATTATGGGAATTGCTGTTGTACAATAGTAATCGTTGCCAATGCCACGGCATGATCCCTCATTTAGCAAATGCGCGGCGAAGTTGTGTTGCCACGAGTAGCGGGGTTTGAAAAAAAAAATGAGAAAAAAAAAGGAAAATCAGGGGGATGAATTGCGAGCAAACGTTCTTTCCGCGTTTGGTACATCCGAGCGACGGGATTTACCGTCGCGCGTGCGATATCATATATCGTTTTTTAATACACTCTATAAATAATTGATCACATTATAATTTATGCCGACGTTTAACATATCATTTTCATACAGCGGAATTTCAAATCCGATACGAAACGAGATAAATAAAATGTTATTTTCATGAATATCAATGCACGAATTTGCAAATATCATCGAAGTACGTGCTTCCACCTTAAAATCGATTTTAGATTGCGACTATGTTCACCTGTACGCGTGTCTACGTAAATGTACATGTACGTACGTACGTACACACATACATATATTGTACGATTCCGAGATACACTGATTCATCGACGTCGATTTCATTATCGAATAGGTTCAGCCATGTCCTTTAATAAAAGAAGCCTTTCAATACCATTGGATTCTACACGTTGAAACAACCCCCGTCTTATGTTGCGCCCCTCAAGGTCCTGCACTGAAACGAATCGAATTGTTCGTAGCAGACAATAGTGCTAGAAGTTTGGTTATCCGTTTCTTTGTCTATCCGGAAGGGAAGCCCATCTTCGTGCGGTCTTTCTTTCCACCGTCAATTAGTTAATTCTTTCGGCGCGAGTCGGTTCTCTCTTTAAAGTATTACATATCTTTTATTCATTCCGACCTTTTGAAATACAAAGAGTGAAGCTGCTTAAGGAATAGGAACACGTATATATACGCGGGCTGCAATTCGTAGGCATGTAAAAAGACTTATATATATATACATATATATTATAGTCGGGTCTCGTAACGTAATGCCTTTGAGCTTTGCCTTTAACATCTCTTCATTTCGGAATATCTTCTTGTGTCACACCTACGCGGAATGGAATGTCATAGCTCGATGCATTTCCGTCGTCTGCTATGAAAAACGAGTGGCACATTTCTCACAGGAGCTTGCCTCCTTTCGGAACAGATCATAAACACATTTTTCTTCCCTCCCGTACGGATAAAGTTATTTTTTACCACGTTATCGCGTAATACATGACTCGCGAGTCAAATTCGAACCTCGTTCCATCGATCATTAACGTTAACACGCGGAGAATAATGACACGAAAATTACACGCTAATCGAATCATATATTTAGATTATACAACTCCATTGAATGGTAATAGTCTTACAGTTCTACAAAGAATAGAAACTATACAGAGAGATCAAGATATTCATGAGATCTTCTATACACCGTATCACGGGAAACGAAATTTAATCGAGACGATGGTAGCCGCGGAGCAAATTTCAAGAACGACTGGAAACACGTTTCCGGGATATTAAGCAAACAACGATATTTCAATGTGCAGACACGCCAATTGTGCGAACTCGGTGTGAAGGTGTTACTACGTTGTAACTAGCCCGCACAACCATCAACACCGTCCACTGCTACGACCCTGTATCCCGTGCTATCGGAGAACTGTAAACCGCGAGATAGGGCAATACAAATGTGTGGTTCTAAGTGCCGGTATACAATCCGTGTATCGTCTTCTTCTTCTTCGTACTCGATGAAAATTCCACCGGATTTAATTTCGACTCGTACGCGCCATCACGTTCTATAAACGGTTCACGAGAAACATTTGTTGTTGTTGTTGTTTTGTTTTTTTACACCACGATTTACAGAAATCAGATACAGTTTTGTTATGCGCAAAATTTAAAACCGCTACACTCCGCGCCAAACTGGCGTAAAATCATTATTAAAACGTATTAGATCAGAAGAGATTAAAGTATAACGGGATATGGAAATTTTAATGAGGAAACTGATACGAAACTTCTGTGAAAGGATGCAAATGGTTGATATTAAAACCGCGAACGTTGTTTTAGTATCTTTAAATTTGTATCGGATTGCAAAATAACAAACTGTACTATGGCACGATGAAATTCGATGACAGGGTAATTATTAAATAAGACGTGTATTAATATGTTGGCATTAATTATGTATAAGCAGCTTAACATACGTACGTATGTACATACATATGTCTGTCTGTGTTCGAGTGAAGCGAACGGTGCTAATCTCAGTCAATCACGATTGTCACGACGGAATCTACAAAAATCCAGATTTATTTCCAGACACGTCTCCGTCGCATTAATCAATCCCATCCACGCAAAGCAGATGTAATACAGAAAATAATGAAATATCGCCGTAACTCTTTTTACATAGCATTAGAGTGGCAATGTCACGTTGAAAAAGTTCGACGTCGAGTCCGAAATTTGTACAATCTTTGCATAACCTTGAAATCCCTTTCGTTCGATTCTAAATCATTACGTTGCTCGATGGATCGTTACTTTACGAACCAAGAAATTCACCCTAATATATTTCACGCTACACACACATAAATATATACGCGAATGGCTATAATAAATGATAGATGCAATTTCCAAGTTCGCGCACGCACACAGACAGTGTGTATCGCTTTGTTTCGTATGACACGTTGACAGTGCCAGGCTCGTTCCTATTAACAAATAAATAAATCACCGGTGGGTCCAGCTGATTTATGTGGTTGAATTTCACAGTGGTAATATTACGCGTCCCCCCTCCCGCGGAAACTCGTATGGCTTCCACGGAAAATACATACACGTACACAAATTGAGTCGTGCGCAACATGCATACTTGATCTTAGGTACAATTTAGATACAATTTGAATTCAATTTAGATGCGGCATGAATACCGTTTCGCTTCCCCCGTTCCCTATTGTCTCGTCTCAACCGTACTATATTTTTCCAACTACAGAAATTCCGACGTAACCCGACACACTTGAACCTCAATGTGATTCTCGTCGAAAGAATTATTTCACAAAAATTCGATGAACGAACGTTTTGTGTCATCGAAAAACCGCGAGGCTAATTTTTCCCGGAAAAATGCT
Organism: Mimumesa dahlbomi; assembly: GCA_917499265.3. NCBI lineage: Eukaryota > Metazoa > Arthropoda > Insecta > Hymenoptera > Crabronidae > Mimumesa > Mimumesa dahlbomi. Next base: position 9,261,749 of record OU824114.1, on the reverse strand, counting down.
CCCCGTTAGATAGGGGAAGAACGATGTTGTGAGGGGGCGGTGGTGGTGGTGTAAGAGGGGGATGGCTACGGATCGATTGATCTTGAAACCCTCCATATGCCATCAAAATTCTGGCAACGCTGGAATTGCTTCGACTTTACGAAGGTTACACAGAAGATATCGGCTTTCACGAGCAACGTGACGGATCTTTCGTTCGTCTATCCGAGGAAGGCGAAAGAAAATCTTGCGAGCCAGCGGTACGGTGGAATATTCGACGTAACACGTTCAGAATGGTGTTGGAGGGTGACGTGGTAAAGCGGTCTGCCAATAACGCGAGAGAGACCTTTGTGTGGGCCGAAGGTACGAGGCGTCGAGGCATCGCATAGCTTTCCCCTGATACCCCCGTTACCCCGCCGTTCACCCCTCCCCCCCTGCCCTGGCAAGGGATGCTTGCAGGCTCTCACTCGACTGCCTCCAACCATACCGGAGAGCTCGAAAGGGCATCAAAGAAAAAGCTGAACGCCGGTGCTCGGGCTGTGTGCCGCCATTTGATTTGCGCAAAGTCGTGAGGGACTCGAAACGATAATGTCTACCAACAGCTGCGTAGCGAAACCGTTTCGCAGGAATTGGCGTAGGGGGAGAGAGACGCCACGGATTGGTTTAGAGAATCCGCTTGATACCGGGGGCTAACAGTCGTCCGCTGGCCAGAAGGTTCGTCGATCAAATTTCGTCGGAAATCAACTTAAGAGAAATCCTTTGGGGGAAACTAGAGAAATCCTTACACCGGTTTAGTACGATCGGAAATAAACGGGAACAAGTATTTCTCTCTCTCTCTCTCTCTCTCTCGGAAAATAATATCGTGTTCGTTAAAAACCCGGGGTGAGAGGATATAAAGAATTGTTCCGTGGACGTTTTCTTTTTTTTCGTGGAAGGGACTGGTCGTTAAGACGACAAAAATAAGCATCCCTTTTAACGACAAACGAGAGTTACGCCGAAGGCAGAAAGTTTCGAAAGCAATTTAAGGTCAAAGAATTTTCTTTGACTCACGGCTACCGTCTAATTCTGAAATCTCGGTTCAGAGAAATGCACGGTACGTTCCTTTCCCATTTTTTTTTTTTCATTTTCAGCCGGTTACGACGATGTTGCTAGATGAAAAACTAAAAGTTCGTCGGGGTGCGTTAGTGCAGCAAATAATTGAAAGAGTTTTTTAGCCGAATGTCTCTCTTTCTCTGTACCTGGCTAGCGATGTTTTTCTCTTTCTCTCTCTCTCTCTCTCTCTCTCTCTCTTTCGTTGTTCCTTCTCTCCCCCTCCCCTCCCACTCTCCCACCCTCTCTCTCTACGCTCCTGGCTCCTGTCGCCCGACCATTTCTGTTGTACGTCGAAATGGGAAGAGGAGACAGAGCTCTTAAGCCGGCGCGCAGCTTTTTAAAACAATGTAATTGTTAATTTGGAGACGGAATACAATTCCAGACGCAAAGTTGCCCGTTCGCTCAAAGGGAGAAAGAACAGTGGAGAAGGGTGAGACTAAAGACGAGTCCTAGGGAGCGGCGTAGAGGGTAGGGCGCCTGATGAGGAGGCGGGAGCTTGGTGCAAAGGCGACAAAGACATCGCCATTATTTCGAGAACGATAGTCAATTTAAGTTAACAGTGCCAGAGCTCGGGAGACGGCCCTCTTACGTACCTAAGTAATCTCATTCCGAATTAATGCGCAGTGCGAGTGCCGCTAACGCGGCAGTCGTCTTCGCTAGATTCATCTGCATGCTTCTTTGTGTACCAAAATTGCAGTTCCTTTCTAACAATGACAGCGGGAGAGCCGCTTCTCCGAAGACACGCGATTCCTATCGCTCTTTATTCACTTTCGAATAAGACAAATGGCCTTTTACAGAGCCATGCATTACTTTCGTAAGTTCATCGGGTTTCTAACGATCCCCGAAAACAACTAACTTCTTTAATGACTTTTGCCCAAGTGATTTCGTAATGAGAGGATATATCGAATAATCATGAACTATTACTATTTTTCCTTCTCTATTTCTATCTCTCTCACATACACTCTCTCTCTCATTCTATCTCACTTTCCTTTCATCCGATAACACATCCTATTTGTAATTCCTCATCTCGTTCCGCAGTTTCCCTGATATCAACCGAATTTAAGACGCGCCTACGCCGAAGTCCAATTCGAGGGCGCGGAATATGATCCTAAAAGGAATAGCTCTTAAAGAAGACATTTTTATCAGAAATAAGTCTGCAGCCTTTTACGTATGCATAGAGAGGCACGCGGAACGAGTGTATGCAGCTTTATTAAAGCAAGCAAGCGAGCAAGCAAGCTAGCTAGCTAGCTAGCGATAGGAAAAATAAGAATAACCCCGGCCATCTTGCCGGGTGTGCAAAGTGAGTGGTAGCGATATCTTGGAACTCGCGTGGAAATGTCGTCGTGTGCGGTGTGGAAAAGAAATCACTGGTGACCTCTACGACAACGAGAGAAAGAAAGAAAGAAAGATAGAGAGAAAGAAAGAGGGAGAGAGAGAGAGAGTCCTCAAAACGCAATGGTTCTTAAAACTGACCATATTTTGGTGATATTGTCCATGTATGAAAGAGACTCGATCTAACCTCGCCGCCATCGAGGCGGGCACATTCCATCTCACGAAGACCTCCCTTTATACCGGAGTAAGCTAGAAATATCCTCAGTTTTATCATTTCAGAGCTGGTCTTCATTTTATACGTTCCTCGTTCTCTCGTCTCCTCTGCCTCTCTCGGGTTCCCTTAGTCTCTTTACGGACCACGGGAATGAGTCGTAGCCGGGAGCTTTTCCCCAAGAGGAGCCACGCACGAAAGTGTTTGTAGCCTTTCGCTGCTCGAGTTCTCCGTTTCGTCGAGTATACGATCGTCTCTTCTCCTCTGTCCTCCCCTCGTTTTTCCGTCTTTCATTTTCCCGTGGTACTGTGTCTGTCTTTCTCTCTCTCTCTCATTTTGTGTCCATCTAGGCGACTTACGATAAAATAACGTAATATACGTCTTCGGAGGACCATCGAATTGTTGGGAAACGATCGAACGAACGGATATTCACGTTTACTATGTATTAACGCTACGCAAGTTTATGTTAGAACGAACACTTTGTTACGTAAACGAAATCCTAATAATGATACACGTATATAAGTTTCCAATAGAGTGGAAGGTTATTAATTAAAAGTTTCGACTCGTCTCTGTTTGATATTTATTTTGTTTTTCCACGGTATCTTCATCCTATTACTTTCTTTACCTTTCAGTGATCACGATCTATATATCGATAACGTTCCACGGTTTCACGATCGCAATCCGCACGACTCATAATTGCTCCCGCGGTACACAATTATTACGCTCGTCCTGTGTCGTACTCGATAGTTTGCTTCCCATTCTATCCGATACCGGGTGGTCACCGGACCGTATAACTTTCCGTCCACACGCTGATAGGCCACGATCAAATACCGCCTTCCATTAACGTTATTACGCGGATATATACATATATACATCTCTCTCTCTCTCCATATATACATATATATATATATATATATATATATATATATATATATCTGTCCGGCAACGTTTGATTCGCAGGGTTTGCCGGTCTCCCCGATTCGTTTTAAAAATCGCAAAATTCGCGGATGCATGCCGATCGGTTCGACGATTCCGTCTATCCGGAGTCAACGTCTGGAAAAACCGACGCGTGTAAAAACGTAAAACAAATAGAAACCGCCAGGCAGCGGGAGAAAGGGAAGCTTAAAAAAGCAGTGACAACCGTGTGTAACGGAAGGGTTTACCGGGCGTGGTTGAACAGGGTGAACGTAGAAAGCGAGGAGGAAGAGGTGGACGGAGGTGGACGGAGGTGGAGGAGGAGAAAAGGTAGAAGGGGGGTGGGTCAAGTCGGTTTCTCTCCACGCTCCGACGGCTCAACATCCGCGGTAATAGTACACAGGTCGGATCTTCTTTACGAGTATTGCGGTCGCGCCATGGGCGTCGCCGAAAGAGGCTCACCCTGGGCATCGTTGTCGTATCTACCCGTCCAAGGGTTCGGCCATTTTTTTTAATCCGAGAATTGTATTTATGCGTGTACAATAGCACGCGCGCCTCCCTGTCCCGTTACTTCTGCCGCCGACTCACCCCATCCGCCGTTTGCTCAGCTTCTATCTACTTCACGAAGGGTGGAACGGGAAAGATGCGTTGAACCGTGCTCAAAATTCCCGGCGTTCGTTCGTTCGTTCGTTCGTTCGTTCGTTCGTGTACGGTACTTGCGCCGCTGATGAGCCAGAAGCGTCTCTCGGTGAAGTTTACGGGAATCTCATTTGAAGAGGGATCGAAAGTGTAACTCGTTGGAATTGATAAACTCGAAGCTATTACGCTGAAATCTATTTTTCATTAACGTGTAAAAGATCGCGGAATGATTGGAAATATCTTTTCTTTCTATGATTTAACGTTATATCGTTTACCATGTACGATCAGACGAGAGACAATAGCAAAATACTTTGTGTGTAGTCAAGGTTAAGTCAAAGACGAGTTTAAAAGAGTTCGCGGGGAAAGGTAGACGCTTAAGAAAAAAAAAAGAAGAAGAAGGATAGGTGAAAAGAAACGTAGGAGAATAGAGAGAAGAGAGAGAGAAAGAAAGAGAGCACACGTTCATTCCCCACAGTCCAATTTTAAGGGAGCTCTAAAACGCCCGTTTATAACCCCCAGCGGCGTCCGAGGGTGGCCCGGCAACCACCGCTAGAAATGTGCAAGTCAAACAGCTTGACTCAGCGGTTTATCTGCCGGCGTATACTCGCGGATGCTACGTTCGCGCGCGAGTGCTTCGTCCATGTTTATGACTGTATGTATACGCCTCGCCAATGGATCGCGCCTATTTCATTTTACCGCATCGAAACGCTAGCTTTCACGAGGCTATTCGTCGATAGCCGACGTATAAAACTTCGCGAAATAATTGTCGGTATAGTAGAAATCTTCAAGCTATATATTACGGACACATTATTCTTTTATTTCTCTAAATAAATAAATCATAATATTTTCACGAATTTCGCGATATAACTATACGTTAAAAGTTTTTTTTTTCTCGAATATGAGATTATAGGGTGTAGTTTTACCGTTATTAAAAATCAGAGACACTGTAAACCCGGCGTGTATACAAGATGCAAGAGGGTGCGAGTCGGCAATGACGATAAAGTCGAGTGCCTCCCGCTTTTGATGTCCCCCCCCCAACCGGTTCGGTCTCAGGATGAAACTATAACTTTTGTTACGTACGTTGGGCGCCGGCAGTGGCGTATTTTTGCGCCGCTTTATCGAGCTTGTCTACCATGCTTTCCACGGCTAGAGGAGACCGGCGTTTTAAAGGCAGCCACTTTGGAAACTCTCATGCGGAGCGGCTTCTTGAAAACCCGCTACACACCGCACCGGCCTAATCTGACTTGGGGGCGTAAGATCGTAAATCCTCCCACGCCAATCGCGATTGCGGAAAAGCTCGGCGGAACACAGGTGCGCGTATTGCCTCAATGAATCTTTCGCGATAGGATTTCCCTGTAAAATTGTGTAATCTTGGGTTAAGAATAAAATCTTCCGCCGCCGCCTTGGGATCTTTTATCGTAATCGGGATTCGAACGCCCTTTTTTTATAATATTCATAAAATTTGACAGGAAATGGTTAATTCATTATAATTCCCATTTTGTTCACACAATTTTTTGTTTAAACTCCGATAAATTACTGGTGTTTATATTACTGTAATTAATGGAGTTATACGATAGAATGTACATTCTGTGAGTGTATAATTCATCGAGATGAAGAAAAAAAAATTGTTTCCCACCCTATGAAGAATTCAAGTTATATATACATATATATTCAGCGAAGGACGAATAGGGGGATAAAGGAGGGCGTATAGTTTTAGCGGATTTAATAACTTGGAGTTTAATTAACTACCGAAAGTCTAGTGATCGATTTCCCCCGAGTTCTTTCTCTCGCCGTTTTCCCCGCCCCGTCTTTTCGTATTTCCCTCCCCGTCGTCTACCTTCGCCTCCGTGACGTCGAACGGAGGTCCATAATCCTCGGAGATTCGAAATCCCCGACCACTGTGCGCTGCCACCCAAGGAACGTCGAAGAACAGCAAAATTCCTTCGGTACCGAGTCATTGGAAGGGTAAAAAGGTCCACTGGCTGGGCGTTCGTTTCAACCGTCAAAAGTGCTGAAAGCGTCGAATATCGGCAGGGATCGTTCGAAATCAGACGGAACCGTTGGCTTCCTCGTATCAATGGTACGGTATGAAATCGAAGACACGAACAAGAGAAAGAGAAAGAGAGCACAGACAGACAGCGAGAGAAAGAGAGAGAGAGAGAGAGAGAAAAGAAGGAAAAAGCCGGCGGAGTGGTAACTCTTATGGAAACTTTGCTGCCAAAAGTTTTCGGCACTTTCCGCAACCTCGTGCGGGCCAGTTCCGCGCGGAATCGCACTCAGTTTACGGCGACCGGGTTTTCCAGCTTGCGAAACGAGATCCTAACGAGACGAACGGGAACGGAGGAGGCTGGGGGGGGTGGAGGGGAAAAAGAAACGGAAGAAGTGAGAAGGGCTTCGCGCAAAACGTGAACACAGACCGACGGAATCGAAGTTTTCGGTAACTCGTAGGATATAGCTTCGTACGTCGAAGATTTTCTACGAAGGCTTCACGGACTCGTTACTTCCGTCGGGCAAAAACGACCCTTAACGAGATCGCTTGTTGAACGCGCGCCACTGACGGCCCTGCTGCCTACTGCATCATATTTCACCTTCGTCGAACAGCTCCAACCGAGATTCTTGCAGGTTCATTTAGAAGTTACACAAATGTTTCGACGTCCGGGGGGTGGAAGGTAGGGTAAAAAAAAAGAAAACGAAATACGAAATGTGTTTCCTCCCCTTCATCGCTTTCGACTGAGTGTTATTGAAACTCGGTTAAGTCATTAAGAAATTCAACGGACGCCCGTGGAAATTTCATCAACGACACAAATAAATTAATATCCTCAAACTATTTACTTCTAATACTTTCCGAAACTTCGAATAAACCGTCTTCGTGCCGGGCTTAATAGAAATCACATAAAACAATTTCAAGTATCTTCATGGTATTATAAACGAATCGTTATTACGAAACTTTCGTAAGAGTTGCTCTGGGCGGACGAAGTGTAAGAAAAAAAATAAAGAGAAAAGAGCAGAAAAAAAAGAAGAGAAAAAAAAAACATAGAAAGTTCCTGATACTCAAGGATGCTACGGAGAGTAGAGTTTCCTAAGGGAGACATTTTAATTACCGACGGTCCATTCGCTGGCAGTATATATTCAACGATACACCTGCTCCAGGCACTTGCGCCTTTGCCGCCATAGTACGACCTCACGCCATTTGTCTTTCGAGTTTATATATAAAGCCGATCGACCTCCCTTCCTTCCTTCCTTCGACTGGCTCCGTTTACCGGCTCAAAGGGCCGGCCTCGGTACGCCCCAAATCGGAAACTACGGACGACAGAGATTGACTGGACTTCAATAAAGCTTCTTCCGAAGTACCGGTGGAAGATGGCCGCAGAGAGTGATGAGGCCAGGCTATGCTGGTACCCGTTAAACTGGTCAGTAGCTTGATCCTTTACGGTAGACTCGATTCAGTCACCTTGATAAAACGTAGCAACTTTGATCTTTCCGTAACAGAGACACATACATACAAGTATACGCTTTAATCTTGTGCAATTAGTTATTAGAATTGTGTCCTATCTAATATCTATTTCTATATCCCTCGACATAGAACCCTGGTTTATTTATAATATCACACGTGACAAATGTTGTTACTATATTCGTCTAGTGAAAACGTAACGTGTCTTATTTTATCAACCAAGATTTTGTATGTATTTCGTATAATATGTTAATATACCTTGATTTTCATTCTATACATACAGTGTTACCCGTACGTGCGGCAGTAACTACCAGTTACGGGCCGTTGACTAAGTTGAGTCTTGTCTAATAAAGGCTGGCATTTGTACGAATTAATAGCCCCCAATGGGAAGCTTCGTGGTAGGAAGGACACCATGCGTCTTCTCTCGGGTCGTCGACGCCGCGAGGGTTTCAGGACGACTGTCCGCGATAATCAAGACTAACAGCTTCGGCTGATCCTTCAACCTTCTTCGTCAGCAAGCCGGCGTTCAGCTCGTACCCACTCTATATCTTAATTTATATCACAATAACGTCACTTTAGTGTGCGACGTCCCGGTCCAACGGCTGCTTTTCTACTTTTACTCCCGGGGAAAGTTTCGTTTTTTTTTTATTTTATTTTATTTTCCCCTATCCCTCCTCTGGTTCCCCATTTCCTTTCGTTCTTTTTTTTTTTATTTCTTTGTTCACGACCGATGGATGGGCAAGACTTTTCTTTCGAAACCTCGACGAATTCGTGCTCGTGGCGGCGTATCGAAATGTCCGAGGCAAGGTGCGGTGCCCGCAAAACGGCGTATTTTGCCGTGGACGACGCCCCTGGGGGTGATGCGAATCGTTCGAGTAACTACAGCCAAGGAGTCTTGTTTAGAGAAGGATAAAGCAGCTCGACTATCAGCTAGGGAAATATAAACGAGATATATGCGTGGCCGTTTCGACCCTGGGATAAGGAACAAGTTTCCGTGGATTCAGTGGTATCAATAGGAAATTTCTTTTTCACGCGTTGGTAGAAACCGGTGCTCGGTATGTTGTTCCGTCGTTGTTACGTTTCAGGTGTCGTCAATGGGAAAAGGTAGAAACTTAGCGAGAGGTCTCCACTTAAAGCCTCGTACTCCGTGCTGGGTGTTATAAATGAAAGGCTTTATGCAGAAAGTCCCGAAGTACTATTAAATTAAACGGTACTTAGAAACTTCTTACATAAAACCCGTTAACTGCCCACCCCAATTAATAGACACACATTTGAAACCGCGGTGTTACGTCCTGTTTCGTTGGTGTAAAACATGACTCATCCGCGAGATTTATGGGGATTAAATGACCTCTTTAGCGTAGAAAAGAAAAGATATTAATTCTAATTTCGTATGTCCGGGATTTCGTAAATTCGTAGATAGCGTCATCGTAGGCGAAACAGAATGTAAAGTAGATGATAAAAATGAGACTCGACGTCAACGTTTTCGAAAGCTACGATAACGTTTCGCGAACATCCGATCCGACAATGATTTTTATTCATCGTGTAAAAAGAACGTAACGAAATAACGGGTGGTCGATGATAATGAGTCGCGTTGATTAAAAGCTGCGTATTTTCCCGTCTATTCACGAATCACCGTGTCGCTAATGGGATTGGGAACAGTGACTGACGCCCGGCTACGGTGGTGTGAGATCGGTTCGGTGGTCCGCTTGTTCACGGTTCCGCCACTGTCGAGCGTACATTTTCAATTTTGCCGCGCGGTTTTAATACCCGGAACCGGCTTTTGAAAAACCGTCTTTTGTCGGGCGACGGGAGAAGTGACGAGAACTTATTTCAGCCAGAAAAAAAAATAAAGAGTCAGAGCCGCGAAAATAACTGAAAAACCATCAAATAAGATTCCGAACGGAAGGGAGGCAGTCGGTGAAAGAGCTTGAAAGGAAACTCCGATAATATATAGATCTGAAATCATCGAACGGAACGAAAAGTTGGTGAAGTATCTATCGCGTGAATAAATTACTGCCGCATAGTTCTACTTTTTGCCATCGTACGGAACGGCCAATAGCGTTGCTAGTAGGTAAGATGACGGTCCTACTAAAAATCCACGTTCACCATAAAACTTTCGGACTGAAACGATAGACAGTCCAGGAACGGAATGCAAAGAACGATTCTCGGAGTTCGTATATCGAACTGGACTTAGAAAACCGGTCCTTCCTGTGTGTGTGTGTGTGTGTGGTCCGCGGAGTTTACGATCGTCGATGCGTGAACAGGAACTAACTACGACGTTTATATTCCCGGCACGCAATGGTTGTGTGTGAGGCCCTTTGCTGGTGGGTATTAAGTTGTTCGGATTAGGCCGCCCTACGAGGAGAAACTTGCTCCGCGAGATTAACCTATTCCGGAGCTTTATAGAAACTCTACACAACCGGGATTACCGCAGCCACCGAAATCTCACTTGCCAGCACGCCACTGCCCGCCACGGATACGTAGAATCCCAAACAGATGTTTCCATTTACGCCCTTCTTCCTTGCACGTGAACAGATTCGAGCCGATTTTCCCCGTGAACCCGAACGATCGACTCGCGAAAACTTTTCACGTTTTTCAGACGATTCGATGAATTTAACTGCCAACCTCGGTTTTCGAGCAATCGATTATCGTTCCTTTAAAGCGGAACACACGCACATGAATAGGTACGTATGTATGTATATATATATACGTACGATGCAAACACGATCCTTTAGGGGGAAAACAATCGAACGGGGTTTGTCACTTGTCGATACCGATAACTTGCTTATCCGTCAATTCCACAAAAAAAAAAAATAACAATTGAAGACTACGCTTTGAAGACGATGAGAGGCAGAATTATTTCACGATAAATTTGTAATTTCTGTTAACCGTAGAACGTTGCGCGTGACGTTCGATTTCTGTGACATGAGAATTTTTTATTTAATCGGTTTGCGTACCGAGTGGCTCGATACGGAACATTACATACGTACATATACATACATATATATGCCGCACGATGTTGTTTTTAGCTCGATATTCGGGCACCCAAAGCGGGGAACCGAACGTTTGTTACTTGCGGGTGAACGGAAAATTTGTGAAACCTGTAATTTTGGTTCCACGCACAGCCGGCGATTCTGTATATTAATGTACAGTGGGAAGGGGCCATGTGCATAATGCATATTCCTCTGCCGCACGCTCAATACACTATCCATGATGATACACTATTTGCGGACTTCCATCGCAGAACAAATAGCCACATTCTGCAACGATATTAGACTGTATTTACTTATATTTACGATACCGTACAGTTTCCCGCGGAACCGTGTACAACTATGAAAGAAATAGAAAACCGATCAAAAGAACATTAACCGTAATATGAAGTTCTAGCATGTACTTACTATTTCCATGTAGGCAAAAAAAAAAGCGAAGAGGAGAGAGAGAAAACAAAATAACACAATAAGAAACAACAAAACGAAAGAAATATTATACCCAAAGGAAAAAGTAATATTATAAGCATATATCCCGGTGAACTTGGATAAGTTCCATAAAAATACTATGTAGAGACAATGTTGTATCGTGTAAACAGAATTTTCAAAGAGATGTTTTTCACGACGTGATCTCGCAAAAGTTTCGAGAGGGTTAGTCAAACCGGGCATTCCGAATGCTTCACATTTTCAACGGGGAAAGAAAACGAAGGAACAATACACGACCGACTGTCAACAAGACGTCGTCCAGGCATTTCCAGGACAATCCCTCTTGGCTTCTCATATCCAAAAGCCCCGGGTTGGTGCAAAATCGATCTCGTTAAAACTTTCCAACGGGGACGACGGACCAGTTTTGGAAACTTTGTGAAAGATGATGCGGGACAGGCAAAACGACGAACGTGACGGGATGCGGAGGAAAGACAGTCCCTGCGAGAGCGGCACGAGAATATAAAATTGGAATATCGAGCCATTTGCCCGCCGACTCGTCTCCCGATGCCACGAGTCCTCGAGGAGTCCGAGAGACGTTTCGAGAACGAAGACACCGGGATCGTCGGACGGACCCTCTTCACCGACTAACGATCTCATTATTCCGTATACCGAGTTTATTTAAGCCGTACAAATTCTACGGAATTGATGAACTTCGTTGCTCTATCTCCTTTAACATAACTTCCGTGAGATTTTGTAACCGAACTGGATGCTCTTTGGATGAACTTCAACGTTCCTCCGTATGCATACGATATTCGAAAGTTTTGGTAAGGTTCACCCCCCTCCCCTTCCCTTCCCTCCCCCTCGCCCTTCCTACTCGCACGTGGAAACATTCAAGGCGTACAACGTAATTCACTGAACAAAGACAAAGATTTCGTTCGCGGTGACACATACACACATATACATATATGTATATGTATATACACGTAGTTTAAAAGTTTTCAGAATGTTTCGCACGTGATATGTGCGAATTAAATCGGTACATCGATCCGTTATATAGTTTTCCACGGCGGAGCTATTGTCAAGTGGCGTTATTCGTATTAATTGCACGATTGTCGCGACACATAGAGACCGCTTGATCAGTGGGTGTCCGTGAAAATTATATGAACGATTCGTCTCGTATAACGCGCAGACACGTTCGATAGAAAATTGTTCAGAACGAACTGTCGAGTGGTATTAATATCTGACGGCCTCCGTCGGGCTGTAAAATCGAAACTCTGATTACCGGACGGTCGTAACGCGAAATACCCATCCATTTATCGTACCGCGTATAACAATGCCAGTGATAAATTTGACGAACTCCTGCGACTCGAGATAATTATTTCCATTGACAATTTCAACCGATCATAGAAAAATCCTTGATATCCGTTAATCGTGCGGAACAACAACAAGAAAAAAAAGAAATCTGACACAATCGTCGAACCATATTAACAAATTTCAATATTACACAACAATCCACGTGTCGTATTCCATGATTCTCAAGAACGAACAACTTCCACGAGGGTGGAAATAAAAGTAAAATGATAAGAGTTAAAGGTAATCGCGACGCATACACGAAGTTCCAGCGGAGGTAAGGTCGGTTTAGGAACGATAATTGGCACGAAGGCGAATACCTCGTCCCCGTTCGTCGCGCCTGCGACAGAATTTCGTAGACCAGGGACGAAATTTGATTTGCAAATTCAGTTAAATCCCCTTCGCCTCCTCGATTCCTAGTCGTCCTCTCCCTTCTTTCTCGGTGGTAACCACCGCGCGGGATATATACGCACGCTCCGTGACGTTGTCCTGCAGGACGCCCTCTAGGCCCCGTGGGACAGGAGGCCGAGAAAAGACGCGTCGCATGAATTTTAATTTCACTCCGCCTCGTAGCCGGGCGCGATGCACTTGGGACAACGTAACGAGCAGCTAAAGTTTTTTGAGGAAAAATTAAAAGTTTCGCCCCCCCTCCCACGTTCTGGCTACCGCCTCAGCCCCTCGTCATCCATTTCTTTACCATCCTTCCCTTCGGCTGACAAGCTATGCTCGTGGCCCAGGGAAACGAGTACTTCGCTGAGCAAGACCGCACCGTAACCGTCTCGTAAAGTAATTAAGCCGGCAAGTCGCCGGGACGAGGTAACTTCCGAATAGACTTGACGGTGACTTGACGTATTTCCCATGTGTTGTTGGGTTACTCGTTACACGGTAGATCATAGCCCGGCTGACATTTTTACCAAAATTAACCCGGTACCCGTAATATTTCACTGGTATCGGGGACAAGGAAATTGTAGGAAAACAGAGTACTCACGGAGATTCATTCGTTTTTACACAGTATTTACGAAAAATGTACTGTGTATCGTTAATGAAAGTCTCCGGTGGAACAACAGGATCATCGGTACATGTCGGACAGTAAAGATAGGTAAATTCTCGTGCATTAGGATAATTAGCATGCCCGGGATATGTATAATTTCTTTTGATGTTCGCGCCAGTCATTTTTACGGATTTATTCATTAAGCAAATGCACCGACGGTCGATCTTATACTGGCTCGGCTTGTTTCGCCGGCTGGTAAAAAAAAAACCTGCTTAACGTGAAACGTTCTCCACCGACGTTGAATCGATCAGGCATTACGCGCGTTTCCGTTCCGCTATGAAATTTTCGATTCGACGACGACTTGCCGGGAGTATAAGAAAGGAACGAAAAGAAATGGAGAAAGAGAGCGAGAGAGAGAGAGAGAGAGAGAGAAGAAAAGAGCACACGACGTAAAAGACTTTTGATGTCGTGCCGGCGCAATCTGCTGGCATCTAGGAAGAGGCGGAAGTGCGGACGCGCGCGGAAGAAGGCGGACAGATTTGCAAGCCAGATTGAAATTTTGAAATTTAAATCTCGCCGAGACTTAAGCTTAAAAAGTCCAGGTCCTCCCGGTGGCATGGATGTAGGTATTCGAATACGAGCAAGGTCTTGCTAATTGCCGGATAATTTCGCCGGAGACAGAGAAATTTTTAGATCAAACGATCTCTTTTGGCACCGCCAGGCTTGTTTCGTATTCCCTTGAGTATCGTCGACTATTATCGCTACGAATTTATTCCCCCGAACTCCGTACCCAGGTATACCGATAAAGCGAGTCTATGTTCACAAAGAAAACTACACAGTCGATATATTTTTAACACCGACGACAATTTTTTTTTTTTAATTCCTAACGATATCACTCGAGTTATTATTCACCAGACCCGAATAAATGTCAGATAATTAATCGAACAGCTTTCGAATCGTCGCGTATCAGAGACTGACCGTTTTCATGAATATGCTCCACATTTTCTACGAGGAACGAACGATGACTAAAGATAACCGGGGACAGAGAGTTCCCTGTCCCCGGTATTTTTCTAGTGTTACGTGTGTCCCTTTAAAAAGGGATAGAGCCACGGGTTCCCGGTCTTTCGGAAAGGTTATGTTTATCCGCGACGAATGAACCCACTTTCGCTCGTCGACGATCTTCCGTCGTCCTCATTCCCAACGTTAACAAACCGTGCCATTTTCTCCCCCATCCGCAAGCCCTCCCCAAACTCTTACCTCTTTCGCAGTGTATTCGTTGGGCGGTGAAGTAACTCGTTACTTCACTTTGTTCTTTGAATTGGATAGTTTTCCATTAGCAATCATAACAACGTCCTTTGGCCCGTGCCTCGAGACTGATGGAGACGGCGAAGAGGGTGCCAACCAGGGCTATTGGGGTGAGTTTGTTTATTCAAGCTTCCGCGTTATCCTCTTCGCGCTACCAGCGGAGGTTAGCCTTGTTTTCCGTCCACGTAGCCCGTGTTAATTTCCATTTTTATTACAAAGTGAATTGCATCTCCCACTACACTACCCCCTGCACCCCTCCCCCTCCGGCCCTCCTCCTCTTTCCCACACCCGTCCGTCTCCCACCGAACGGACCCACCCTTCGGTTTACTATGACCTCTCATTACGGATACAACGATAGCTAGGAATATATTTTGCATCTCGTGACTTACGTGTATGGAAATACGATTGAATCCATTGTCTGACTTACCTGAAACAAAAAGAAATCATTCGGTTAGATCACTTGCGGATTAGCGAATCGTCGAATTGTATGGATTGTTTGGTAATTGTTCGATATTTTGTTAACGTTCGTTTAACGTAGGCGTGTTGTTTCAATTGTTTCGTATTTTTTGTACGTTTCTGTGTAACATTACATTATTTCAATTAGGTTATTTGTAAGGTTATGTTACGAGTTATCGAGCTCCTTCCAGGCAGTATTTTTTTCGATACGACTATACTTTGACGTGATACATGTGACAATGAACGTCAGGCGTTCTTTTTTTCCGTCTTTTTTATATATTTCTTAACGACCGGTTGTACGAGCACACAGGTGTGAAGAAGATACGCCGCGAAATGATCCCGGAACGTATCCGGATCGTTGAAACACTTGTAAGGCTTGACGACCGATAAAACTTTCAAGATTCCCGTCCCGAATGTTGACGAGCGGAAAGAGGTAGGCCGTAAAAAAAAAAGGAACCAAGAAATATCAATGCGCGGTATCGCCTACCGTGCCCCCCCCCCTCCCCCCACACCCCCAGGAGGAACTGATACGGCCATCCGGGCACAATCGAGCGTGAGGAACGATATTAGCAATAAAGGCGTAAATAAGTCCGAAGTGTCTTCCTTCCTTAGACGTTTATGTGGGCCGCGTATCGAACTGAATTCGGTTATAAAAAAAATGCTCATATAAAAACGCGGAACTAAAGGAACTGTTCGACAATGAATCCAATTTAAGGACCGAAAGGATCAATAAAGCCAGGGCAACCAAGATAGAAAACACTTTACACGTTCGATCGGGAAACGTTACCACCGTAACCATTCTATGCGTGGCGATAATGCGGAGAATAAACCGTTTATCATTTCCCTGGATATTCTCGGAGCGTTACCTCTCCCCCGAATAACGTTTCGTGTAAACATTTTTTTTGCCCCTCTCACCACCCCCTTCCTATTACTACAGAAATTTCGGATTCCGCGGCGGTGCACCGATGTATCCGGAAAATTCGATTGCTTACTGAAACGTAGCTACAAACACAGAGGATAGGGCTCTTTTGATTCGGTTAGACAGAGGGTGCGGTGTTCGTATTGGACATATTGAGTACGGGACCCTCCAGTACGCGGTGCTTACAGAGGCAGAACCATAACGTACTATAATTCAGTACAGTTCTGGTATGTATAGTACGTACTCCATTCTCTCAGCAGCGCGACCTGCACGCTCCCTGTATCCTGCTGCAACGCCCCGCCGTAATGCATTATACCTGAGTAGGACACCATTTATATACCCTACATGGACAAAGGTACATAACGTACCTGACCCCAGTCCGTTCGCGTAGCCAAGTTGCATGCACGACAGGATACCGAATCGCATTAAAGGGTACCCGACGCCATTCGCTCCCTACGCGGAAGCTCAACGGGAAAAGCGGATCTCCGAGAGTTCCAATTAGTTCCGACTTAACCGTGATTTTTTCTTTAAACAAGTCTTAAACTTATGCTATTTTATATGGTAAAGTTTGCAAACCAACTATGTACGTATAATATGTATGTGTATATGGTCGGACAGTAGGAAAATTAATCCGGAATGATGGACGGAATATTCATCCGAAGAAATAGACCCAGGCCGCGACGATTTATCAACGATTAACCGGTAAACAAAGTGTCACTGTTCCGCGAGGTGGACGGTTTATGTAATTTGCGCAGCCGCGCTGCACAGCGTCTGTTTCGGATGACATCTCAGATTACGTCCGAGAGACGGGAAAAGGGATGGTCTGAGTTTCTGGTGCCGCCGACGACGACCACTCTTGCTCGTTCCCTCGTTCCACAGTCTCGTCGTTCCACCCACCAGGAAACAACCGGGGCCGAGCTTCATTTATCTTGCTCGGGATCACGTTGCAACCCGACAAATGCAACACCGCTGGGAGGACGCGCCGCTGGATAAACTTTCGAAGGAATGTCGGTACGCCGAACAAACGCCCGGGGGGGGGGGGGATGATACGCGGTGGAAGAGATTTTTATAACGTGCACGAGACGGGTAGTCGGTTACCAAAGAAATTCACGAAATCGTGAACAGAACGCTATTATAGGAAAAGATAACGACACCGAAAGACAGTCGTGAGATCGTTGGATAAAATAATAATATTCGAAAGATTATTTCGTAGAGAATAAAAAAAGAAAGTGAAATCTTTTGGATCGATAAGGACACCACCCATGGTATACATTGTTATGCTGAAAAATGACGTGGCGGACAATTCCACGACACAAAAGGGAAGCCCGATCCGCTCACGCGGTTTACGAGGATTTTAAAGCAGTCTCATACCGCGTGACAACCAACGAGGACCCTTCTCAAGGCGTTGCTATACACGTATACGTACGTATACATGTATATGTATGTATGTACGTATATATACATATACGTGTATCGTACCATCCTGTCCTTTCAACGTAAATCTTTGCTTCCACCCACGTCAATCGGGGCTACGGGACGGAAATTACGAAACGCTGGTGCACGCGGCGTGCCAGTCGATAGGTATTTCCACGTCGGCGAAAAATACGTTACAAATCCAACTTTAACCTCCTCGGGATTCCGGTCACGTAGCCTCGTCCAAAGATATATATCGTATATCGCCCGACGCGTCGGCCCTTCTTCACGTACCCCACTTTCGAACCTCATTCCGGGCTTCTCGTCGGACCACCTCTCGAGCTAATGTCACACGCGCACTGAAAAGTTATACGGGCCGGTCTCCGTCGGAGAGCAAATGGATTTTCGCCTATCGATCGATTCTAATGGTGCGGTAATGCATAAATATCAGCCACGGAATAATTTACAATGAAAAGTTTAGATGCACTACGACGGGGGAACTTCGGGAAAGTGAGATTCGTCCGTGACGGGCATGCGTGAGATGGTTTCTCTTTTGGATAGTGTTCCATCAATATGTTGCTCCTTTAACGGGAAATAGAATTGGAATATTATGATAATGATAATTTCCAACTATCAGGAAACATTGGGTAATTCGTTTCTCACGGCAGTGGTTATAATAGAAAGTTTCGACGCATGTTTTACCGACCGTGACTACTGCTGCGTGTCCGACTTATGCCAGTACTTTCTACTTTCCAAGTAGTATGTTCCTAGTGTACGGTATAGATCAAACCTGAATTAATTCTCGCTGATGGTTCTACGACTACGTTATCATGGTGTAGAACATTTGTTTTGCAAATACGATGAAATTACATATTCCGCTGACCGTGGATCTTTAGCACAGTTTAAGGAAAAGTTATAATGTCGGTAATATGAAATCTAATGCCGATCTACGCGTGGGGCTCGTTTCTGTTACGTAACGGTTGTGATATAGTATACGGGCATAAAATGAATAAGTCTGTTTACGTGAAAGCAGATACCGGTAAACGCATTTAAAAGTGGAACAGGTGCGCGGCGTTATTTGAAAATGGTCCGCTCTCAAGGAACAGCGAGTATCATATTAATATGCACATATTGTAGTGGTTGTTTTTCAAAACAGCGGGCCCTTGGCGAGACCACCGGCTTGTTGTTTCACCGTTACTTAGGAATTCTGTTTCTATCGAACTCTGTTTTTACAGTATCAATTCCAAACGCTTCGTTTCTGCGCGTGACAAAACTTTCCACCATAAAATCTCCATGCCCCGTGATTTATAATTATACCGGGTGACGTGTTTCATTAATCTCGTATGAAAACCGGCGAGAATTTTATTTATTTTTAATTACGCTAACTTATGGAACGGGATATAAATATTGTTTGCGATAACTGAAAAATAATTCGGCTGCTATATTTCACTGGGCTTTACTGTTCTTTTACGATGGGAACCGTATAAAGCATCGTTGGACCACTTTCCAACATTAACGTGCCGACCTCTCTGTCACTCTTCACTGATCTATCACTTTACGTTCACTTTTATACCCTCAGAATGTCATTCTACGCCGCGAAACTATCCGAGTTGTACGGGAAGAGGATAATTACCGCATGAATAAATATGAGCTCAGTTTTGCTTATTAAATTCATTATTAATATATTCAGAGTGGATATCGAATGAACGAAATTCAATGTTATGCAAATTCGGATACTCTTTAGGATTACCGAGACTAAGCTTGGGGATCGATTTTCCGAACCTGCGCCTTTAACTTGGGGAACCTTTTTACTCGTTCAAGTGGATAATACTGAAAACCCAGCTTTTCATCGAATCGCTTCGAACAAAAAAAAAAACGAAGAAAATCAAATGTCAAATCTCCCAGAACTAATAAAGACAAATTAATATTCCCAAACAGACACTAACAATCAATATAAAATCACAACAAGTAAAATGAAACAAACAAAATATAAAATTTCATAACAAATACATTTCTTTCACTCTTCAAAACAAAAAAATTAATAAATATTCCTCATTATTCACGTCTAATTCAATCATCGTTTATACCATCCTGATCGTTTGATATCCAAACGAGTCAAGCTTGAAATAGATCTTTCCTACCCCCCGCGTCCTCGCGTTTACCCTACCGCTTAGTCGACGATGTCAGCAACATTTCGTTTCCCTTGCCCCGCGTGATTTCAGACGGTAGGCAGTCACGCAGGAATACCGGAGTATCCTTAAGCTCGCGATTACCGGCTTTCGAGTTTCGTTCGCGGAGGCGGCAACAGGTTACCGGCACGCGCCGCTCGTCGACTCGACGAGTCGACCACGGGGACGGTCGCGTGTGCGTGTCTGCGCGCTCGATCCTCGCGTGTTCCTCTCTGTTTCGCTTTCACCCTCTGCCCGTTTCGCCTCGTGCCACTGACTTTCATCCCTAGTTTCGTTCCCAGCGCCTTAGGTACTCTCGGTAAACGTCACCCTGGGACTATTTATCGAAAACGTCCGATTATCACACCGAACGACGATAAAGCGAGAAAAAGAAAACCCGACACTCGGACGATTAAAAACGATTATTATTATCGTGGGATGGGGTATAATTTTACGTGTGTATCAGTTGTGTATACATTGATTGTGTAATTGATGGATGAGCTAACCTATGATCCATAGACCGTTCCCCAAATCCCGGTGGGCCAAATGTCGCGATGCGGCTGCGACCTGCACGTCAACCGGTGGCTGAGTGTGGCTGACCTGGGTGCTTAGTGTCCCCGGTGTCTGTCTCTGTGTTCGATGCACGCACACGTGCCACAACGGGTTGTTGTTTTTTTTTTCTCCCGTGGACAATAGCACGAGTAAGTACGTTCACCGCGAACAGTTGTCGGTCGACGACGGTTCGTCGTCCAACGGGGGTTGTTTTGTTTTTTTTTAATTCGATGCGCGTCACTCGACGGTATACGTCGTAAAGAGTACACGCGTAACGTGTTAGAATATGTCAACCCTGTCCGCGGTCTGCTGTCTGCTTCTACTTTCTCTTCTTTCACCTGGAGAACATGCGACTTGACGAACACGAGTCACACGCGTCTCGTTTTCTCTCTTCGATTTCTCAGCTATTAACTGTGTATATGTGTTATTATTATTATTATTATTATTGATTATTTTATGTCTTGTCTCTGTTGTTTCTTATCTTTCAAACTCTTTCTTTACACGACTCTCTATGTAATATCTCTCTCTCTCTCTCTGTCTCTCTCGCTTCGATCTCGGAACGTTTTCTTTAGCAAATCTCGTCGATATAGAATTCTCTCACTTTGTCGTCCCGCTTATTTCGTGTCTCGGAACACCGACGCGTGGGGATAAACAGAACCCTGTCGGAAACGTAGACCGGTGCGCGCGAAAACGACACGACACGGCTCGCAGCTTCGGACTCGGTGCCGAATAGACGAAATGGGATGGTGAACAGGTGACGGTGGCTACTAACTGTCTCGCAAGCGTTTTTGTTGTTGTTGTTTTTTGTTTTTTTTTTTAAACACGGTTCGAAAACACACGCAGCGCGCGGCGTGGCGTAGCGTGGCGGCGAGTCGGATGGCTGACTGGCGGAGAGCCGACGACTCTCGTACGGTCTCGGCTCTCGGTCGTGGCCGTGGGGATCGCTGCTGGCTGGTAACGCGCGGGAGGGTGCCCGCCGGAGGGCAACAGGGGGGCGAGGAGGAAGGTGGTGGAAGCCGAGGGAGCTGGTTGCTGGAAATCGGTGGTAGGGTAGCGCGGCAGCGGTGGTGGCGAACGTCGGCTCCGCGCGACCATCGGAGGGAGAATGGTTCACCGAAGGACTGAGCGAGAGCAGTGCTGCCGAGAGGGGGGGTGGTGGGGGCGGTTAGGAGAGGGAGAGGGGTTGGTGGCGTGGATACACAGAGATAGAAGCAGAGGGTAGACGTTGGAGCGAGAGAGAAAGTGAACGAAGATAGATAGAAACAGGTGGAGGAGGGACCAGGAGAGAGAGTGAGAGAATAGAACGGGGGAGGGAGAGAGGGTGCGAGAGAGACACCGGGTCGCCGCGTGGGGTTTTAACAGAGGGCGCTCTCTGTAAGTAGAACCGTGTTAGAGAGAGTGAGAGAGAGAGAGAAAGGGGAATAGAGAAAGGGATGGAAGAATGGATAAGATAGAAAGAGACAGTAAAGGTAAGGAGAAACAAGGATAGAGGGTATAAAGGTGAGAGAGTGGGGGAAACCACGGGGGTTGCCTACCCTCCGTGTAGCGAAGTAGCAACAGGCGGCAGCGGTCCTCTCTCTCTTTTTCATACAGTGCCGACGAGCGCCGCGCGCCACGTTTCTCGTCGGCGGCAGGCGCCGCTGCCGTCGACGCTCTGACGTCACGGCGTCGTGACGTAGGCGTGGTCACGGATGCGCACTAACACCTCGCCTGTCACCGTTGTCATAGTGACTGCTTCGCCGATGCCCGCGTTTCGCCGCCGCCGCCGGTACGTCCCCCCGCGCGCTCAACCACCCCCGACGCCCTGCGTCGCCGCGCACTCCTCTCTCAGACCCATCGGGTAACCCCCTACCCCCGTAGTTTCAACCCTCTCTGCTTTACTATGTCGTACTCCGTCGCACCGTTCTACAACGGTCTCTTTTTCGCGCTCGGTATTTTCCTCTCTCTTTCTCTTGTTTCTCGATGTACGCCACCGGTACGACGTGTACAGGTTGGAGATCCGTCGAGGAAAAAAAAAGAGAAAGACTAGCGAGTGGGAGAGAGAGAGAGTGAGAGTTAGAGAGGGACGAAGAGAAGAGTGGCGAGGGGATGGTGGGGGTGAACGCATGTATACCCGCGTACGTATACGTATACGTGTATACGTATGTGTATGTGTATGTGTCTATATGTATGTGTATGTACACGTATACGCGCGTTGTCACGGTAACCGTGGCTCAAAACAAGCCTGCGCGTTTTTCAATTCGAATGCACTCGCTGGGAAGCGATGAAGTTATAATGAAGTCCCTGCCTGCATGCCCAACCCCCCCTTCCCCTCCCCCTCCCCCCGCTCGCTATGCCTCCCACGCGTTACCTCCGCGTTGCGTAACGCGCACTGTCTAACAGTCGTATGTGCCGGGATGCAAAGACAGGCACGAGGAACGTGTCCTTTCCTTTTTTTTTTTTTTTGCGAATGTTTCGCGCACGGTCGACATAGAGAATTTCCATGGGTTCGCGCGAGGAATGCAACGAAGAACGCGTGCATTCTTTTTCGCCGGGAATCGAACGGATGTTGTCGTCTCTTGGAAGCATGAAAGAAATTTGGATTCGTGTACGTCGACCTGGGGGATCTAATTGTTATTTCGATGGTCGATGGAATCGATACGATTGATATTTATTAGGGACTCGGTCAAATTTAAGTTGTTACTTCTAGGCGTTCTACGCTAATGCAGTAGGTGATAGCTAAGATAAAAAGAGTCAATCGTTATGGTACAAAAGGAACTATGGTCGATGACACAGGGTACTCTAAAAGATGACCGGAAACATACATTCAGAATCTGTTTCTATGTCATTTATTAACGTGTTGCTACAAAGTGAAAAATTGACCCGAGTTCTCGACGATATTCATAAGAATTTTAATAATTTTTCTGATAACGACAAAGGAGATTTTGAACTTCACACCGAATTCTCTAGTTCTAAATTCTGAAGTCGCAGTTGCCACGGTTGCCGGTTATTATGCATTAGAAGCGTACGTCATGGCTCACGCACCGTGAACATCGACACGATCAAGTTCCGCCCAAAGCGTCTGTCCTATAGCTCGATTCAAACTCAACCATTAGTCGCGAGGGTAGCTGTTATATGTATCTGGGCCTAATGAGATTTCCATGTAGTGTGAATGAATTGCTCCGGATGCATTCGGAGACATAGGCACGTAGTATATGTACGTATGTATGTATGCATGTATGTATGTATATCAATACATATGCGTGCACGAACACGTCGGTTCATTTCTGCAAGCCTATCGCGACACGTCGTGCCTGGCCGGTCGAATGATTTCCTCCCGCGGAGACGCACCCACACATACACACACACACACACACACAGAGTATATAATTTTAATTTATTTCACACGAGTTAATAACTGCGTCTCCAGTTATGAAGTCCGGTGTGTAAGTAACTTAAAATTACAGCGGACTTTGTCAGTCGGCGAAGTTGATAAAGTCTGACGATAAGTTCCCCTAGTGAGAAGTGGAGAGCTCACGCTTTTCAACGTTAGATCGCTGGCCTGAAGGATGGGTTTAATCAAGAAAAGTTAAACGTTACGTAACGTCGGAGTTTTACTTTGCTATGTAAAATCGAAAGGCCGTCTCGGGGAAGGTAGCATTGATAAATTGCGTGTAACTTTTTCAGAATTTTACTACGGCCAGAGATCGTATCCTAATACAAAACAAAAACCCGTGGCTGAAAAAAAAAAAGTTACAAGAAAATATAATAGAATCTGTTCGTTAAACGTTCGTACCCTTTTATCTCGTCACGGGGGAAGAAGGGTGGTGTATTGTAGAAGGAGAGAAACGGAGGGGGTGAATAGATTCGGGAGGGAAAAAGAAAATTATTACAAGGTAGGTTTCTTCGCGAGATTCGCCTGGTCGGAGTTTCCGTTTGCTCGGATACAAATGGATTCTTAATTATCCTTAATTCGCGCCAAATCGAGCTTGCAGGCGTGACGAGCAGCGCGACGCAGCCCGGTGTCATTAACGAAATAATGGGAATTAATTTTGATTAGTGCTTCGTTTCGGCGAATCAATCGCGCTGTCGGGGAAGCGATTCAATTCCGCCATTATGGATTCCGATGAACAGACCGCGCGCATGCAATAATTTAATTCTGAAGTGTGGCCTTTGTGACAGTATTTGCACACACACATATACGAAATCAACGTTTCCCGAGACGAGCGTTTATGTTCGCGGGATTTTCCATAGTTCCGTGACAATGGTATTTATACGATTTGTTTGATCGTAAAGAAATTTAATACGTCGATTATTAATTAATATTTCAATCAATATAAACATCTTCTTTTTTCCGTCCATTGTTAATAACACGTTTCCGAAATGTAGGAATTAACGAATATCACGTGTACAGTACGTTGTACGAAAATAAATGAAAATATACGTATGTACACAAATACATACATACATACATACGTGCGTACGTTAGATGGTCACGTGATACAGTACGTTAATTTAATCGAGCCAAACTTCTTTAATTACGGTTAATTACG
Organism: Mimumesa dahlbomi; assembly: GCA_917499265.3. Taxonomy (NCBI): domain Eukaryota; kingdom Metazoa; phylum Arthropoda; class Insecta; order Hymenoptera; family Crabronidae; genus Mimumesa; species Mimumesa dahlbomi. The sequence continues at coordinate 9,237,034 of OU824114.1, read as the reverse complement.
TGGTGGCAAATCGCGATCGTTTTTACTCCACGTCGCTGTCATGTCCATTATACGAAACATTATTCTGGAATTTTAGATTCCGCACCTACCACCCGCGTCACACCTGAGTAACTACCTCATGCGTTAATAAGATCCCATGGCAACAGAGATGAATATTCCTCGGTGCGCATCCATTCTGTTACTCTCTATCTCTCTCTCCCTCTCTCTCTCTATGTCTCTCGTCCTCATTCTAACCATTTCTCTCCCGGTTTCTCTCCTTCGCCCCACACACCTATCCTTTCCCTCCCCCTCCCCCTCCATCGCTCGTTCCGTCTCTTACCCTCAAACCAATTATGCTGATGCGACATGACCTCTTTCTCGTCGTGGAACAAGGTATAGGCCGTGTATCCGCAAATTGTGTTACAAAGGACCAATGATTTGTTGCATAATAAGCCCCATAGTATCCGTAACGACGTTAAGATCGTAACAGCGTCTGTACTAAATCATAAAGGGAACCGGAGAACGCGGACTGGAAAAAGTGTACCGCGAGCGATATCGTTTTTGAAAAATTCGCTATACCGTCCACACAACATCCGATATTGATGTCAAACGATTCATCTTTGATATATACGTATAGCTCATCGAGCGTACCAATGGAATAATTATGATATAACGATGGCCGACATTGCCGTTTCATATACATACATACGTATACATATACATACATATACAAGTAATACGAGAGGAAAATAGACTTGTCGTGCGCGGGGTTCGTGCTTCGCAAAGCGATTCTATAAAGCAGAAAAAGCGGGAAAATACACGATTCTACGTACATGAAATTGAGTTTAAAAATGTTTGATGTTGATTGTAGGTAATTCAATCAGAGCGTAGCGAGTAATGAGACGGAAGCGGGGCTAAAACCCGGCTCGCTTGGGCAAATGCTCGCCGACTACCCACCATTCCTCTCTCCCCCCCCCTCCCGCCGCCCTCCAGGACCTCTCCCGCTCTCTCACTCTCAATGGTTCCCCGGTCTCTATCCTCCTTTATCGCGTCCCTTCATCCCGCTCGATTCTCGACTTTCTACCGGCAAGTTCGTTCGTACCGTGAATATGAATTAAGTTGATACGATTTGGACGATCTACTAGACGGATGCAGGAGTAGGTAACCAAGAGCCATTATATCGAGGCAAATCGTCCGGCGGCGGTTTGCCTAAAGTGGATCAGTGTGCATTGCGTTGGAAAGGATCGAGTTTATATACATATATGTATACATATATATGTCTGTATACGTATATATATATATACATATATATATATTTTCCGACAGAAGATAACGTATCTCACGGGTGATATCAATGGTAACTGGCAAGTAGAGAACGTAGCGTCGGTGGAATGATTCTTTTCTTTTTTGTTTGTTGTTTTCCCTCGGTCTAAATATAAATCCAATTGCGCGTGTAAGAATAAAAGCTTATAATTAAAACGAACGTACCGACGCGAAACTACGTCGCGGCTGGACCGGGGAAATTTTCCGGTTCCCCCTAATGAAAAGCCCCGTCAACCATCCGATGCAGTTTCGCTGCAGGTGCAGAATAATTTTCGCCGTTTCCGCGACGTGTGCGCGAACAGAAAAAAAGTACTGTCGGTCCACTATTCAGTACCGTCGTTTCTCGCGGCTTTCGTCATATAACTAGGCATTGTTTTCCGTAGCTGAAACTCAGTAACGCCGGTAGCATTGGGCGGACAGAATCGTACCCTCGACAGGTGAAAGCAGTGGAAAGAGAGTACGCGGGAGAGTGGTAGCGGCGACGAAGGGTAGAAAGGGGGTAGGTAGGGTTGGATACGTGGTTGTAGGTACGGTACGATCCTGGCGCAGTTTCGTGGTAGAGCCGTAACATTGTTTCATATGGACACATTGTTTACGACTCCATACGTGAAACAATAAAGGGGCCTCCGATACGCAGATATATATCCGCCTCGTCCATTTGGGCCACGCAGACACGTTTTGAACTCGTGTTACAGCTACATACATACATATATACGTACATACATGCATGCATACAAACGTGGAGAGTCTAAAGCAATCGCTTGACGTAACGGCAACGTTTCGGACAGACGTTGCCGCGGCAGAAAGTGACCGGAACCATCGCAAAGATCCGTTTGTATATCCGTTCGTTGAAACCCTCTGATTTCCCCACGCGGCACATAGTTCTACGGGACACGAAGAATACGTTAAACGGTAAATTCACGGTTGTGGCGCGTGATATCGCGCGGCAATGTATCTTCACCCCGTAGTACGTACACCGTGCGTTTGCGTGTGGAAATTTACACATTCGCGAATAAGATACAACCGAGGCACAGAGACAGAGAGAGGGAGAGAGAGTTCAGATTTACGCGACGAGTTACCGTAGAAGTGTTTTAAGTACTGCATAAATGGTATTATAAATTATTCACATCTGACTCTCCCTAAATAATTCCTAATACAATAAGAATATTTTAATAACACGATACCTATAACACGATAATCCTCACGTTCTTAATTCATAGAGCTTACACGGATAAAAAGCAAAAAAAGAAAAAGTCCGTGTAATTAGGAAGAAGAAAGTGAATTCGGAAACGAACGATGTCGGACCGTCAACAGAACGGAGAAGGAAGTGGCACGTCATCGTCGAAAATTAATGAACCCTCGGTCCTAGAGAGACGTCGAACGAACGTTTCGAAAATGCCGCATTCCATTCTTGATGACTGACGGACGTCCAATCACCGGGATGACAGCCGACTCGCACGATAGCGTTCTCACGGTCCGCCGGATATTCTCGCACTTTTTCCCCGTAGGAATTTCAATTTTTCCTGATCGTACGAGGCCAGTTCCTGAAATCGAATCGACGTCAAGCCGCCTACGGATCCGCGGTTCGTACGAGTGCCGATATCTTCGAGATTTTTCGTCGTTCTATCTACGGCGATCCACGACGGCGCTCTTTTCGACGGCGTTTACGATCGGTTCGACCTTCTTTACGAGCGCATGGCTTCTTACCCCTTTCAGCCCGGCTCCTTAACGACTGCCGCTTTCCTGTCCCCCTTTCGTATTTTATCAATTCCACCTCTCCACCCTCTATCCTCGGTCTTCTTTCTGCTATCTTCGATCCTCGTTCGAGGCACGCTACGCGATGGATACGCGTATCTACATCGAAACCTCGTACGATCGATTATATGACCGTCTCCGGTTTTATTCTCCGATGGACACTATAATGCTCTCTTTTCGCGATAACGGGAGGAAAACTTGTTTTTTTTTGGAAAAATGTGACGGACTGTGAAGATCGTTTTAAATGTACTCGAGGGAAACTGTACGTTATAATTACATGTTTATACTATTAAGTATATATAATTGTTTTTAGAAAGTTGTAAAAATCATATTGATATCACACTGGTGAAACGATGGTCAATTTCGGTTCTAGTAAAAGTTACACTTCTCCGACGTCCATATACATACATACATACATACCCGGACGGCGTTTACGTTTGTACAGGGACCTTTCTGCAGCTGTCGAAGCTGTAAAGTAGCGATCGTTTTCCCGTAGTCGTAAACCAAATCGATCGTTTCACGTGGAGATTCTTCGGTTTGCTTCAAAACGTTCGTATAGAAATCGGGTATATTTCACGTGTAATCGTATGATTCGTCGAGAACACTCATTGCGAGGTGATAATGATACGTAAATTACCATTAAACGTTCTAAGAAACGTTTCATCGGATAGTACAGTGACAGCAACAAGATTCGATCTCCCCTTTTATCGGGTTTGATGACCGCACGCCAAGGGCTCCGTAGGACTCCGATCGTCCTGTAATCTGTGCAACATTAGCCCTAAGTCGGCACTTTTCGCGGCATTTTCTACATCGCGAGGGGTGGTACCACTGGATACAGCGTCTTATCGTACCCTTGCCAGCCGACGCAAATGACATCGGATCAACGAGAACAAGAGTTTTTCCTTAAGCCGGCACGGCTGTTTCGAAGCGTTCCCCTGCTCCTACCATAAAATCGACAGTATCGACGGGAGAGGAGCACAAGGAGGATGAGAATGCGGCTCGGTTGTTATTCCGGTACAGCTGAACTTAATTCCGTAACTCGATCGGCCGTACCGGATGAAACGTACCGGCGGTTCTCTCCGGTAAACCCCATTACCTTCTCGAACGACTGCGGTTGCTCGTCAAGGCTGAGTTACGAGAGATAGAAGAGCAGAGGGAACGATGGGAAAGTAAGAGAAACGTGAAACAGCGGCGAGAAAGGGGGAGGGGGGAGGGGGGAGAAAGACGAGGTTCGCCAAGACGAACCGTAGAAATGGAAACAAGAAGAAAAGCCCTAGGATGAAAAGGATAGGAAGAGAGACTTTGGTAAACGAAGAGAGAAAAGAAACAAAGAGAGAGAGAGAGAGAACGAGAAAGAAAGATAGTCAGAAGGAAAGAAAGAAAGAAAGAAAGAGGTTACCTTGAAACAGAACCTACCGAGCAAGGAATGGCGCGTACCACGGAAAATGAAATCCCCTTTAGCCAACCGTCGGCCCCTTTCCAACGTAAAGGAAGGTTCGCCTCGTCTACGGCACGACATCGGCATCGGATTAGCGTAAAATCGAAGGGCGCTGACTTGGTCGCTCGTAAATTGGCTACAAAGTTTGGAGAGAAGGCAAGAGACGGTGGTGCTGCCGCGTTCACTGTAGTGGTGACGATGGTGCTGGTGTCGGCGAAGCACAAAGGGAATCGATTCCCGGTGAATCGCGATCCGCGCTTCACCCATGCTCTCTCTCTCTCTCTCTCTCTCTCTCTCCTCTACCGCCGCTCGCCATTTTGTCTTCCCGAATCTGTGACCATCAGCATGCAAAGTGGATAAAGTTTCTAGACTACACTTTCCGTCGCCCTTTCTTTACTCGCTTCCGATTCCTATACCTGGCCTCGCGCCACCGCCAAACGCCGTCGACGTCGGTAACACCCCCCGCCGACGTCCTTGCCTCCGTTCACCCGTATCGCTTCGTTTCTATTCCAGATTGTTTCTCGGCACCTCGAATATCTCTGTCCTGCCCCCACCTACGATTTCCGTTCCTCCGGCCCTACTTACATTTTTCGTCCTGGTCTCCATCGGTCTCGGACGTTTCTACTATATGTATGCGGGATCTTTTGCAGGAGGGGGGAGGGGGAGGGGTATGAGTTTTACGGGGCTGCATCGTTCCGACACTCACTCTACGTATGGGTGTGTGTATGTGTGTCTCTGTCTCTCTTTCTGGGTATTTCTATGTTTCTTATTCTCTTCTTGTACCGATTCGAAATGTATCTGGCCCGAACGGATTCGACTACATTTCAAAAAGTACGAAATTCCTTACGCGGCACGCCAATCCGGGAGAATATGGATATAAGTGTCCCCCGGATACACTTTGGGAATATACTTCCGAATTCGTTGGATACATTTCGGTGTTTCGTACATATGTATATACATATGTATGTATAGGTATAGGTATATATGTATATGTAGAGGGAATTGAAGTTTAACAAAAATGTTCTCGACATGGTTTTGTTTTATTTCGATGTTTCCCTTTCCTTCGGTACTGCTGTTTGTAATCTTTTGCTTATATTTATGTGGTGTACGTGCATTGTATTCGAACTTTGCTGTTCAGTTTAACGTAGACTTTACGATGCATATGTAGGTTCGTTTCGCGATCCACTATGGATCCTTTCTTTTTATTCTTCCATCGTTCTTTTTCTGCGAAATGTATGCAAAGAGGAGAGCACAGCTTACGGTGTCAGTGACCCGTAGAATGGTCTGAAAGCATACCGTATTCTTTTTCAGGGAATGATTTTCGGGGGAGAGAGAAAAAAAAGAACGTTGTCCCTCTTAAAAAGTCTTTTGTTTATAAATGACAATTACCGAAAAAGCATCGGGGTAAATACATTTCACGTGTATATATACGTATCTTCTCCATTATCGTATACATATATATCTGTTCTTGACCCAGAAAAAGGAATCCGCCTGCAAAATTATGCGAGACCATGATCCGCTAAAAAGATTTTGAACGAATCGCTATAGACAGTAAAATTTTAGGGGAAATCAATATAAAGTGGAGAACATATTCTCTCCTTTCTTGAACGTTTTAAGGTGTATGAGCACATACACTGAGTTTCACGGCTTCTATAACCGGACGGTTAAATGGCGGGCTTACTTCAAGCCAACGCCGACCCGACGACACTTGAAATTTACTGTACGACGTGAATGCCAAAGGCGTGACGACACTACGACACTTTGAAAGACCCTTTAGCTTATATCGAGAACGACACAAAGTTTTTGGCTTAACGCATTATCCTGATAGTTTTACAGGTGGGTTACTTCGAAGCACCGGCTGATATGGAAAGCTGCAGACAGTGCATTATACAAAAAGTCACGGAATATCGGACGGGACTGATATATATATATATATATATTTTTTTTTATTCCCTGATATTGACGTCTTTGTTTTTATAAAATCGATAACCGACAACGCGCTGATGAAGTACATATACATATTGTTATCGCGCGTCGTACTATGGAATGCAAATAGTATACAGAAAATTGTTTATCCTCATAAATCGTAATTCTCTCGTTAAACAATGCGTTAATGGATAAAAATATAATATATGTATACCCGCAACGACAGAGAAAGACGAAAATCCCTTGTCCGCGTGTTAATGTCGTTATGTTTTCACATGCGGGGGAAAAAAATGATACCCCGTTGAATCGATACTAATTAATGACGAATTTACATTTTATTCAGAAACGAAATTTGGGGGAGACGAATTGCAGATTATGCAAATGCGAATTTATAATATTTAATACATATTTATTACCGCTGTCACGTAAAATCTTATTTTCGGGTTATCGAATAAAACGATACATTTTTACGACATCAAGTTAAATCTAAAATTTCGATTCGTACGATAAAAGCTGTTTCGTCAACGAGTCGAACGATGATGCATTCATTCTCGCATGATCACCTGTTGAAACGATCCTTTTATCGTCACTAATTATCATTTTATCACTATTCCGTACGGCGGTTTATATGCGTATAAAATTCAATATCGCGTATGCGTGACACTAATACACGTCCGCGGATGGATTCGTGTGTACATCGAGATTCAGGTGTAACGTAACAACCAGATTGCATGTTCGTTCGAAGACAAACAATTGTACGTGCATCGTCATACCATTAGTTCTTTCACGCAAATGAACTGGTTGTTCTAATCGCGACCGTCATGTAAATGACAAATATCATCGGGCAACATTTGATGGCAAATTGAATATCGCGCTTCGTGTCACGGTTATTACGGCTATTGTTATAATTAGAATCGTACATGCGCATAAATCATTGATTATTTAACTTCCAAACTACACGATCGTATTCCTAAAACGTTGTTACTATCTACTGACGTAAACGAATTCAAAATATGTACATATTTCTCAATATCATTTTTTAACATTTCAATCTTAACAATTACAATTCAATTCCACGAATAATATAATAATTATCCCATCCCATTTTTTTTTTCTAAGTCACGCGAATTTTCCTAACACGTTATTAAAAAGAATAACCAAGCGAATATCATTTGTATCGTAAAAAATATTCTTATCAGACACGTCGGGATCACAAACTCGAGGATTTTGCAGGAACGTGGCTCGCGTAACACGTCGTGTATTATCGCATCAACTGTCGGCACCTCGATGATGCGCTGATGGCAATTCAGCTGGTGTAGCTAGCATGCTTGTTACGATCATGCAGACTCCGTACAAGGGCCATGCAACGCATAGATACACCGGCACGGAGCATCGGTATTCGCGCGTAATAACGCTATAATAGGGTCGATATATTAAGTCTGTTTCCCGACTGCCAGCAAACAAGCCACATGCGGCCTACGCACAAGCTTATAAGATGCAAAGACACGCAGGCATTATTTACGTCGAGGGAATGCGAAATAAACTACGTGCTCCCTGGGATATCGATTCTATATTGTCCCCGCTCGACTACGGGACTCTTTCACTTTTACCATAGTTCTCGACACGTAAATGTTCGAAAAGGGCAATATCGAGAATAAAATTGAAATAGAAGGTTAAAGAAAAAAAAGCAACAATAAAAAAGAAATATATAATAATCCATAGTAACTAATTATAAGTCAGACTATACATTTTGAACTAATGACTCTTCTTCAGTGTTTGAAGAAATGAAATTCAAAAATTTCCCCCGAAAAAAAAATCGAAAGTTAAACAGGAACGATCTAAGTCGTATCCGAAACCGGTTTAGTCCCATCCGACGAGTAATCTTTCATTGTGTATCCGGCCGAGGAGAAAGCGAAGGAGGAAAAAGTGGGAAGAGAGAGATTGAAGTCGGGTGTGGTACGGGCAAAAGCTCTGGGCCAGTATATTACGGTATCCGGAGCCCGATCGTGCCTCGAGACACGTTATTCAATTACGGACTAAGAGGTGCAGCGCCGATGGAGGGTAACTCGGTCCAGCCCCTTTCTCTTCAGTGTCCACTGGAGCCCAAGCTGGCTTCTATCAGAACGGAATCATAGAAAGACAAAACCCGGCCAGAATCTCGTTCCGCTGCTTCTTCAGAAGAAGGACCTCCAGTGTACCGAGTCGAGTGGCGGATGGGGCAAGATGGAGAATAAGGGAGAGAGAGAGAGAGAGAGAATGAGAGAATGAGAGAGAGAGAGAGAGAGAGAGAAAGAGGGGAATGGGATGAGTTGGTCGATCGGGATGAGGGTTCGATATATTGAATTATGGACTACGTGGCTCTGATTGAAACCGACTTCGAGGCGTGGATTACGCAGTAACTATCGTTAAGAGGATCTCGTACCTTGACTCTCAACGGTAAGGCATTCTCTGGTACAGTGGAATTTCCTATGGAAGACCAAGGAATTCCGAACCCCATCAATTTCGACAAAGGTTTCCACGCCCACCCCTATGAGGAAGACTGTATTAGAAGGGTGGCTGCGTAATATGTGCCAAGCCAATTACCGTAAACGTTAATGAGATCTTACGATGTCTCGTTAAAACGGTGCATAAGGGTTTATTATCGTACGTTGCGGGAAACAATTCGGAGTTCTGACAAATATTCGAGATTGTTGCTGAGAGGAGAGAGGGAGCAGGAGGAGGAGGAGGAGGGAGGGAGGTTGGGACATCGGAATTGTCTAGTATGATCGATGTTAATAAATTTGAAACGGTTGAAGAGAAGATTAAACAACCGGTATGTTTCGACACGTACGTATACGTTTCATACAGATCGTGTGTTTAAACAGAACAGACCGATATGAATATGACGCAATATTATCTCAATCCCGTCAACAGAATAAGCGTACTGTGCGCAACAGAGATATTTCCGATATAGTGTCAATTAAACATAGTACTCGAGTAAAGCACGAAATTTTTTAATTCCGACGCGGACTCGTAATCGCCAAAAATTTTATCCGTGTTCCATCATTCGTCCGTTAATTGGCTTACCGCGCTATGGCTCAAAGTGAATATTTCCAATAAAGTGCAGCCGATTCTCGCATCGGTCGTTTATAAAATTTATTTCCAGAAGAACCAATACGGAATGTAATTTAAAGCCGGTAGAGTAACGCGTACGCCCATCAGTTTTGCAATTATTTTTTTTTAAATTATTCTTTTCATCGTATACAACGCATATTAATAATGTATTAATACATTGTTTCGTATTACATTATTTTCAAGGAACTGTCATTCAACAGAAGCCACGCTCGTGTACTACCCTCTATTCCTGTATAATGGTATATTCTATGTTCCCCAAATGCAAGTGTTTGCGAAAAATTATACGTCGTTACTCTTTCGAACGGTCGTTGTAATTAAACGTGAAGTGGAACAGGTTTTTGTAAAACAAAGGTAAATATTATTTTCAAACGTGTAATTCACCCGACAAAGGCTCGGCAAATAATAGAGAGTGGGGCTTCATCAAAAACATTTGCCCGTTCGAAAGTAAATAACGCCTTTGTCATCGTCGCCCAAGTATTTTACGCGAGTCGTTACCAAGGGAAGCGACTTTTACCGGCAGAAAGTGGCAAGTTTTAAAATCACCTTCCAATCGGATAAACGTGGAATTACTCTGATTTGCGCCGTGATTCTCCCCCTCCCCCTCCTACCCCCCCCCCCCCTCCCGCTCCCTTTGCCGACACGGTCCTGCTCTTTCCCAACCCACGGGCCAACGACTGAGTAGCTAAGATGGCAAAGTTTCCGGTACGGTAACGATCCTATCCAGAAACTGCGCCGCTATTTCTCTTTGCATACCTTCGCCGGGGTAATCGAGATATAATTTGCGTTAAACCCCGCGGATATTATCATCGTAATGCGTTCGGGTGTATTTTTTGCCGTTTGTATCGTTAAAGTTAATTAAATGCACCAATTAAATATTCATTTGTAAGCGGCATTAATTAACGTTTGCGCAATATCGAAGCACGGAGATATACATACATATTCACGAGTATTAATATGTGATAAAATATAAATTGCGCGTAGTAATTACATACACGTAAGATTTATAATTCCGCGGCGGGGCTCGCGTCGCTTTGGGCGATATCCGTATCCTCCAATCGTATTCATCGGATACCGTGATACCGTTAGGTAAACGTTTTCGGTCTGGCGTTGGAAACTCCTAGCGAGGCGGTCAGAGACCGCAAGAACAGCCGCGCATAACTTAAACACTTCGGAACTGTGCACAAAGGGGCTGTAACCAGAAATCTTGTCTCTTATCGAGTTTACCATAAATGGAAGATAACAATCATATTTTCTATAACGCGTCAAATAAACAACTTTGTATTTAACGTTAAATACACTCAGCCCGTAAATTTCTACAATCGCGATTAAATAATAAAACTTTACTTATTCAAGTCGTGACAAGAACGGACATCGACCGTACATTTTTGGACTCGAAAGCCCGACGAAAGGAAATCGAGCGTGATGTCGCATGGGCGTAGGCACGAAATTATCCCGTCATTGCATAAATGCATGGGCTACGGTGGAGAGGAAGTGGGACGTGGGTCGAGCACTTTGTCGGGTCCCCTAAAATATGGAGGCACCGTCGCGTTTCCCCGGGTCCTCCGCGGATAAGAAGAAGAGGAGGACTTCTTACATATTGCGTCGCCACTGCATAAATGCATGTTATTCATGCAGCGCATTCGTAAAGGGTATCCTTCTTCTCTCGGTGTTTTTTTTTCCCGCCCCCACTGTGTTACCCTTCCTCCCCCCTCGTCGGTACTCTTTGTCTTTCTGGTAGGTACACGTAAGTTACCTAACCGTCGATGTACAATTCATTAGTTATGTAACGGCGAAGAACCCGTGTATTTATTCGTCGGTGCTGCGAAAGGACGCGAAAGGGCCGGTTGTCCTTCCACTTGAAACCGCGCGGACAAACCACGGGCTGCACTTAAGCGATTGCACGCACCCATTGTGGCTTTTTCGAGCGAAACGAGGACTCACCGCCCCCCACGGAAACGCGAATCCATTTTATTCCGTATGGAAGCGGCGACCGCCGCCCTTTAGGAAAAACAGGTATTCCGTAATTCATTTCCGAGCATTAGGAAAACTGTTTAAACGCAACGATACCGTTAACTCTACAATACTGGAACGATACTCGTAACGTTCGCGTTTTGGTAAAATTTTAAACGATCCTTAAAAACAAAGTGAATGTAACAGTGGTTACTTTGATAGAAATAAATACACGTATATACATGTATAAAATCGAGTTTCGTACGAGTGGTGCTCAAATATTGCAAAATCTCCGAACGTTCATTGATGTATACCGCGGGTAAGTAAATATAGACAACGGTGTGTTACACATATTTTAGTTTTAAGTAATTTTCGCGGTAATGGATTTTTAGTACGCGGCGCACGCCACCCTACTCTAGAGGTAAATTGCGTTGCTCTAGGATGATTAATGGGTGCACATTTCAGCGATACTTCCGACCCGGTTTTTCACTCTGTAAGGAAGACGTCGAAATTGCAAAATAAATAGACCATCCTCGGTAATATTCATGAAACTGAAACGAGGGGTCGTCGAGCAGCAAAGTGGAAGATGGCGCGGCGTGTTTTCACCTCTCACCCGACATTTTACGAATTTTATCCGACTCTCAAGAAGGACCCTACGTAACGCGTCACTGTCCGCATTGAACCTGAATCGTTCAAAAATCAAACAGGCCCGACGACCGTCTTCATCTTTCCTGTCAACCAAATCCACCAATTTGTTCAATAAATTACCTTCTGCTCCTAACCTAGATTCAAAGACCACGTGAAGAAAGTGAATCACAATAAAATCACCTAACTCAAATCGTCCGAACATTCTTTAATCAAAATACACAATTATTAAACTCTCCATATTCCTAAACGAACCCGACTAAACGGGGACAACCGTGGAAAAAGATTCATTTGTTTTTCTTCACAGTTTCTCGAAAGCGAGGAGAGGGGGGGTAGGGGTGGGGGTAAAACGACTGGTCCATTTTAATAACGAAGGAACGGGGGTTCCCACGGGAACGATGAGCCACGATAGAATAAAATCCCTCTAGACGCGGGATAACCCATTCTCATCACGAACCGCGTCTCGGAACCGGTCGGTGCACATTGAACACTCCGCACCATCCCTCCACACCTACCCCTCCTCTCCTCCCTTCCACCCCCTCACACACAACCCCTCTGCAGGTTTTGGACGGGGATGGAAGCGTTTCCCTAGCGGAGATCAAATTAGATATTGGTATAGGCGCGTTATTGCGGGCTCGAATTCGGCGAACGAGATATCGAGAATTGCCTGTTCGACGGAGAGGAGTTTAGGATAGCCTCCGTGATCCTTAGAGCGTACACGAAGGGGTTGCAGTTGGTCGGAGGGGGAGGCTGGGGGGGGAGGGGTGTGGAGACGGGGTCGCACGCGACGAGAGGGTGCTCTGCTCCGGAAAATGACCTGTCACTCGCGACACGTCCCTTCTTCACTCCTTCGTGTCCCGCTACGGAGCGCACGGTTCTCCTTCACTTTCTATCGGCTCCACGTTTTTTTTTTCCCTCTCTTTTTGTCCCCCTTTCGTTTTCCCTCATCCTCCCCCCCCTGCCCCTCCAGCCTCGCCCGTCGTCCTCTCTATCTTTCGCCTTTTTATTCAAATCCTCGTGTCATCTAAGAATCAGCCCGACATTCATCCGCTGCATCACGGCCCGGAATCTAGGGGATTGGAAAATCTGATCCCGTGGGTCATTCCCGTGTATGGGATCTGATTGACGTGCCACGGTAAACCGTGTGATGCGAAACGATTTAACCGGTAAACGTGGCGGTTTCGTTGAACAATTCTCGGGAAATACGAAACTTTGGTTCCAGGAAAAATTCTACGTTTTTTTTTCCCATCCTTCAGAATCTTCATTTTTTAATTCTAATCCCTTATAGTGTTTCTTTTACCACTTTATATACTGTACGAATATTTCTATAACGTTCAATCACACCGTTATAATATGTTCCATTCACGACACCGGGGGACCAGCCGAGAAGAAATCGTACACCTTCGCGCGTATCCCATAAGGAAGAGAACTCGAAGAGCCAGCTTATCGTCGGCGCCGCATATTCGCCTCGTATAACCGGCATGGACACGTTGACTACGTTATACGAGCCTTCGCGGATATTGCGTCAAGTTGAACGCACGGCCGAAAGTTTTCTTAAGGTACGTCGACGCCGCGAAAGTGTCGGGGGTCCGCTCGTAATACCGAACGGAGCGAAAGAAGAAGAAGAAGAGGAAGAGGAGGAAGAGGAGGAAGGGTGAGAACGCGAAAGTAAGCAAGCACCGGTAAAAGGGATACGGGTGTTACGTACGTCGTGCTCGTTACAAAGTTCAGCCGACGACGTGCGTGCATGTTATTACGTGGCGGGACTTAGCCCTAAGCTTCGAAGTCAAACATGCCCGGGCGATAAAACCGGCAAGTTTTAAATTATTCCGGGGACGCGTGACTTACACGATTCCATGTCACGTGATTTTCTCGAAGCCGGACCTCCATTACGAAACGTTGATTTCATTTTATTCACCGTATTCGTTTGCATCTTCCGCTACTGTTTCTCACGGTTGTGAAATGACGAACAATTAATCGAGAGAAGAAACGTTCGATTGATCGTAAGTCATTGATGTAAACAGCGAGAACGCGATGTAACGATGAACGATCTTTCGGTTGATTAGCTCGAAATTGAGCGAAATGAAATTCTATATTATTCGGGTCAAGATCTATTTAGATATAAACTGATGGGAAAGAAAGAAAGTTCAGGAAAATGTTATAATATCCGTCATGGTTGTTAATTAATTTCGAATGGGTCTTTGAGTAGCTGATTTAAGATACTGCGGTTGTATCAATTCGTCAAGAATGAAAATATATATGATAATTCTTAGGACAGATAGAGAATAAAACTATTGAATATTATAAGGGTGGTCCCTGTTCCCACCAGGAACGTTATCCATCCCGGAATGCTCTGGGGGGATGCCTAATGAAATTCAAAAGCTTTAATGTATTTTACTTACAGCCATCAATTTTAGCTTACATTAGGAAGAGGAATGACTATATGAGTGCTATACTCTGCGGGACCGATGCTCCTCGACCCTTCTGGATATTGGAATATGATGTAGCTGTCAACTTTCGCTCGAATAATAAACTTTTTTCGTCCCGGAGAAATTTAAATTGCCTGCTATCGGGGACTTCGTTCTTTATTCAACACTGACGCCGATCGACGTCCTAACGTCGTAGAATTGGAGACAAATCGAAATGGACGAAGAAGAGGGCTGACTCTGAAGTGCTATCGTGAATATCGAACGACGAACGAGTAGACGTTAAGGTACGGATATTTTTAAGAAATTCAGCTGACTGTTCGAAAAGTTATCAATTGCTTAGTTTATTTCTTCCCTTTATTCCGGGGATACACGGAACAGTTTACATACGATACATAAAACACCGACGAAAAACATTCCAAGTATTACCATTTCGGAAACGTGCTCGTATAATTTTCGTCGGGAGGGTTTTTACTCACACTATGAATTGAATCGGTGTGTACGCTGGGTTAACCATAAGAAGGGCATAAAACATACCGACGAGTATAAAGAATATAATCGGTACTAACCGTCGTAAGAACTGCAATAACAATTTAGATTGTTTACGAAAAGACCCTTCGAGTAGTGGATAATTCGCGTGACTTTTCATTTCCTCCCCCCACGGTGTAATGCCACGGTGATAAAGAGACGTTAATGGGTGTAAGTCTGCGTTCAGTGTTCACCCTTTGTCTAATAAAACGGCAATCACGCACCGTAATGTTTCTTTCACTTGCATTCGCATAATGCAAACGCGCGCCCCAGGTAAAACGTTCCCGATCTATCACTCGGTAATAATTACCCGAAATATTTCGCGACAAATGTTTCCGCGGCACGGCAAAGGGATATCTCTATTTTCCGTCGATCCTTTTATTATGAAATACTTAACGTTGTCGAATATTTCGTCAATGACGGGGCATATTTTAATAATAAACAAAAAGCGTATATATAGAAGTGGGACTCGGTTCCGTTTGCATCGATATCAATCAGGGTTGAAATTTTCATTTTAATTAATCGAGCACACGCATTCCATCGTGTCAGTGCGCACGATCATTTTGTACGATCGCGTTTCCATTGCGAATGGTAGGTAGGCGTTATAAAATTCTCGCTGTATTCCACGCGTTCCCGGAGAATTTGGAAAATGTATATACATATAATATATGATCACGGGATATGATCGCGATCGTGTTTCGAACGAATCTAGGGAGGATCATCGGCGTAAGAGGGTTTCAACATACTCGTGGAGGTGCGAAATGCCGACAGTGCCGTACTTACAGGTCCCGTGCCCGAATGGTATGTCAGAGCAGATCAATACATTCTTGTACGCCTCACCGAATTCGCACGACAGGAGTTGCTGGCTGCTGGGTTCGCACCGTCTGTGACAGCTTCGGGTATAGGCGGGGACCCAATAAATCCTTAACGGTAATGCGAGTAGTCTTGCGGTTCCAAACTCGATTACACGAGAAAAGCAATTTTGCCCTGCTTATCATTTGCCTCGACTACTTTCGACGAATCAACTTCACGCGATCGCCGAGTGTTCGAAGAAACAAACTCTTACTCTGCGAAATCCTGTGCGTTTATTCCGGTGAAACATTACCATGCCAGAATTACAGCATATACATATGTACGTGTATATGTATATAAATATGTAATATCACGAGTGAGTTTAACCATTACCACGATTAATCAAATACAGACTGGCCGATTTCCGGGAATGATATCCTCAGACGGTTATCAATTTGAAACGACCAATAATCGTCGGTGTTTACAGTGTTTTAATTATCCCCTGTAATCCATGTTTAATAATCGATGCGGTAGCAAGAACTTTAATAATCACAGTCTCGCTCCATGCACAACGGGAACCATCTTCTTACGCAATACCGGATTACATGGTAATCTCCGACGGAGAATATGAAATCTCGTATCAAACGAATAATAAAATATCACCGGGGATCGTATCTCGGATCGTCGCACACAGAGATAATAACCACGGGGTTAGCAATTAGTAAGTACAAGGAGAACCCGTCGACCGCGAGACACAAGCGATAACGACGAACCGTCAGGGAGAAAAGCGAGCGACAAACGGCGGCGTTAAAACGTGCCCGAAGCAAGAAAAAGAATATCAGCGAAGGCCGTACTATGAAGGGTGTCTTCTACTTACGTAGCCAGAAGGCATTATCGTGCGGCCGTAATTTATATTGGCATACTCGCGCACCCCGGCCAGAGGGGTAGTTGTAAGAACTTGGTATCTAATGTGTATCGCCGCTGGTGGTGGTTGCCGCAAGCTCCCATAACCCCCCCCCCCCCCGAGTTTCCCTCACGCCCTCGTGCCCCATTCCAAACTCTCCTTTACCCTTCTTCTTCTCCCCCGTGCTTTATGGCTACACTCAGCCGGAATCTATAGGTCGGTCTGGATACAGCACGGCTAATCCTAATTGTTCAGAAACTTTTCAAATACCTCTTGATGTGTGCTGCTACGGGGGTTAAGTACCGTGAGGGGTTCGGCCGAACTGGGCCGAGCAAGTCGAGCGTCGCCAATTGCATCGAGAACAAGTTGTCTATTATTAAACCTCTTAACCTCACGAAGGGTGTCCACCGTAAGGTTTTATATTTCTTTTATTATCGGTTTTTTATATAATCGACGTGACACAATTTTGCACCGCGATTCCTCCACCTCCTCCTCTTCCTCCTCCTCCTCCTCCTCCTCCTTCTCCTCTTCGTCGTCCGACGTTGTTCCGCGTGCGATCGAAGCCGGCGTCGTTTTATTATACATATATTATAAGATATATAACCATGTAATTTATGGATCGTAAAATCTTGACACGTTCTCCTTCATTTATGGAACGTTTTATTGCCCGTGACGTTTTACGCACGTCATCTATAATCACCGTCTCGTAGGTGATAATATACTCGCGCGATTCACGCGTGAACATCCGTTGGACGGAGTGTTTAAAAGGCGAGAAATTATGTGTGTCGGGGTATACATTGTGTCGGATATAATATGCGTGAAGGTGTGTTTCGTAGCCGCGATTCCTCTCGAGAATCACTTGTGTCCCCCTTTTTTTTTTTACCGTGTCGAGTAATACTCACACCCTATGTCATTGCGATATCTTTAAAGGTACTCCGTCACACCCTACGTTTCTCATTACCACTACCGCGCATTACCGTTGATAATAATCTCGAGTGATAAAAGAGAAAAAAAAACGCCGACGTGAATAGCGCCGTTTATATCTGACTGTTTATGATAACAATCTTCCGTCAACAATTCGCTATTACCTTACACACCACGTAATAGCTCGTTTCCTTGCAGAATTGTGTCTCGTGTAATGGATACATACACGTATCGTTACCGTCAATACTTCCCCGAGACGCATCAATGAAAAGTACTACGTTACGAGACCGAATCAAGGCAGAATACAAACTCCAAGCAAGAAATGGACGAGTAATGACTGCAAACAAGCTCGACAATTTATCGGATTCCTCTCGAGGACGAATCGAAAGCCCTCCTTCAAAGGATCTCCCGTTTTCCCGCCCAATTGCGCTAATGTGATCAGCCAAGAGAGAGAGAGAGAAAGAGATAGAGATAAAACGAGAGGGGGGGAGGAAGAGAACCATCCGTGGTCGTTCGTTCCCGGAAACGCGGACTATACGCCATCCGCGGGGACTCTCAAAAATGTCTAGGAACACGCGGCTGCGGAATACCAAGAGGAATACCACGGAGGCTTAAGTCGAAATGGGCTTGGACCGCAGCACGGATCGCTACGTGCAATAAGGCCTTTACCCGGAATGTCGACGGCACGTGTAAGCCTGGCTGAACGATGTAAGCCCGGCTGTAAACCTTGGGTGGACCGAGTCGAAAAATAAAAAAGAGTGAAAAGGACGCGAGAGTAAGAGCGATAGAGCGGCGAAGACAGAGAGAAAGAGTAAAGGGGTGTCGTGGGTTGTGGGTGGGTGGGGGGGGGGTGTTGGGGGTGGTCAGAGGAAAGGATGAGTTAGAACGAGAGAGAGAAAGAGAGAGAGAGGAGAGATAGATGTTGGATGAGAGAGGATGAGAGAGGGAAGAAATCGACGTAAGCGCAGTAAAATCTATCGAATCAGTTTAACGAGTGTACGAGGGTTATAAATCAGTTGGTGTTGTTGTTTTTTCGTCGAGCCGGTGGCCGAGGGTGGACGATGGAGGAGGACACGGGAAAGAGGTGGAGGAGGAGGAGGAGGAGGAGGATATCGGGTGGGCCGTGGAGGTATAGGGGAAAGCAACGCAACACAATAAAAGCCGTTGCCGGTAGCGGACGGGAGGGCAGATGCATTTTACGACCCGTAGTGCACCGATGTCCCTTTCCTCCCCCTCACCGCCAACCCTCTCTGGATCCTCCTCCTCCTCCCCCTCTTCCTCCTCCACCACCCTCCTCTTTCACCTCGTGTCCGGCGTTTCTACGTACAGTTGGACGCGCGCCGGGCACCGGACGCGTCCAGTGAATTGATTTCAGTTATTTCCCGATCATGTAACTTGTCGAGGCTTTTACATGGACAATTGATTATTATTGCTATTCCGATACCCGACGATCTGGACAACGGTGAGCTTCGAAGGGCACCCCCTACGGCGAAACCGTTCCGATCCTTTCTACGAGAACCGACTTCCGCTCCGTCTCCCTCCCTATGGGATTTCTAGTCCTGATCCGGATCCGGCCGTGCGTAGGCGGACGTCATTATTGCCCTAAGCTCCGTGTAATCTTCTACGGATGACGAAAACGTCGGTTCGTAGATTGAACTAGGTACATACATACCTACCTACGTGCGTCGAGGTATCGTCGCGGAATTATTTGCAGAGGAATATCAATCGTATTTATTGTCTACCGGTGGTATAGTATTTCTAATAGACTCGTTTTGTTTTTTAATTAATATACGTTTTTTCTCGTTGTTTTTGGAAAATCATGATTATCGCGTGATATCTGTAGTAACTTGAGACCCTATCGTATACGAAAAGCCGTTCTGCATAGAAATTGTGAAAATCATCCTTCTTTATCCCCGCCTTTCTTTGCCGTTGTCTTGTTTATTTTTTGTGTTTTTTTTTTATTTTTATTTAAATCGGCTTGTTTGATGTTCGGCGGTCCGAAATGCATCTCATGAAATAATACGCGTCGGTCTCCAGCTATCGTTCTTTGATGTTGAGCGTGCGCGCGCGCGCGCGCGCTCGTGATATAACTGCGCTGCGGTGTCGTATTTTTTTTTCTGCAGCTTTTTTTTTCTCTGTTTTTTTGTTGTTTTTATTCCGGCTACGTACGTACGTATGTATCAATGCGAAACCGTTAGAGACAGGGAATTCAATTAACAAAACAGCGATCGCGAGACAAGCTGCTTGCGGGACCGACACCGCGCTCGTATTTCACCGGAGCTTTGCTTCCCATTGGCGAATAAAAAAAAAGAAAAAAAAAGATAAAAGGAAGGGGCAGAGGGGAACAGAGAGAGAGAGAGAGAGAAACAGAGGGGTGGCGCGAGAAAGAACAACGGAAAATGTTTCCGCCAAGCAGCACGAATTTATGGATGAACAATTCTATCTCGTTTCACTGGGGCCCTCGTGCTCTCGTTCCTTCGGTGCACAGAACCCATCCTCCGCATCCTCTCGCGCATCTGCGCCAGGAAGGCCGTACAAAAGTCACGTGACTCGTGTGTACACCCAACGGCAGACACTATGAATTATCGCCGCACCCTAAATATCGCGCCGGCCCCGTCCGCCGGTCTGTACCGCGTCTTTTTTTCACCCCATTTCTTCGTCGGGCAGCCGAACACTCGACTGGAAAAACAGTGGTCGGGTTACAATTTCTGATAGTGGTCGGCGGAGTTTAAATTATCGACGGGAAAAGCCGTATAATAGATTCGCTGTCGACGTTTTCGCGAATCGATAGTTTTATTGGTCGCGATACGGAACGTATATGTATACGTATATATTTATTACAGAATGATAACGTTGTAAATTAAATGTTTACTATTATATATATATGTCGCGAGAGTGATCGAAATTTATTTAAGTACAGATAAATGGTTGTACTTCGAGTGAAATGCAATCGTTGAATGTAACGGAACATACAAGACGGAATGTCGTAAAACACTTTACGACGACCGTTTGCATGGAAAAGTTAAAGAAGCCGTTCCCGTATATTTTCTTCGCGGCCACCGCCTTACCGGTTCAAACTACGATTTCGCGCGGGGCTACAACGATTTCTAACGTAGGTACAAATGATTGTGGCGTACCGACACGGGAGGGTTCTGACGTTTTCATTATTCGATTTACAACCCTTTCTGGAGAATTCAACGTGGAACCACGACATAAAACTAACTCCGTTGCGGCGGCGGCGGCGGGCAAGCCGTGGCTGCCAGGAAAAATCAATTTCGAGAAAACTCGACGGTTCATATAAAACCGGCTGACCAGCAGGCGTCCCCGTTTCCAACTCCGGGAGAATAGTTCGCGCGAAATTTAGTTTCGTTACATGTCCATGTTTTTCTTATTTTTTTTTTCTTTCCTTTCTTTCTCTGACAACGCTGTTAACTTAGCGTGTGCCGCGAGAACGGGACGTACAAATTCGTCGGTTTTCAGCGAAAATTCTCGCGTCCGCTGCCTTCGAGTATAACCGGCGTTCACGTGTATATGTATGTATGTACCGTGGTATTTGCAAACGAAGAAATCAGCATGGTCCGTTTAAGAATCGTGGCTGGTGTGTAGGTCGAAACTTCCGAAACTACGGGGAACGACGGTGTTCCTCGTAAGCCGCACCTGCGTCTGGTACAAGGAGGTAACGCGTGTATAAAAGAAGGTAATACGCATGTAAATGTACGGGGGGGGGGGGGGGGACTGCAACACCCGGAATAAGATCCCCACCGACGTAACCTAGGGAACAACGGAAACTGACTGGAATTTCCTCCGATCCCTTGACAATTTAACGAATGTATAAATCGTACTTCCATATACACAGATCAACGATCTTGTAGCTAAACTTTTCGTCAACTTTGACTTTTTAACATTACGTTGTTAACACACACATACACACTCAGTATACGTACGAATACAGAACGATCTTTCGAGGCTATAATGGAAATTCCATTCGTAACGACAAAACCGGCCACACGTAAATTTTCCAGGTTTTCTCACAGCGGAAATTTTCGACAATGACACAGTCCGCTATCAATCCAGAAGGTTCGTAGTGGTGCAACAGTGCGCGAGACAGATCGTTACGTACGCGCGCACAATTTCAGCAGGATTGCCAGCGCTTCGGTGTCTTTGAACCCGTTAATTTCGACCGGTCGTCCAGCGAAATCGTGACGGATGTCAGACCGATCGGCCGTTCGAGGGACGTATAGAACAGAATGCAGCCAGGCTCAGGGAAATGCACGATTTACGCGTCCGAGTGGACACGAGTCCCGTCATTGGCTTTATTGCTAGTAAAGTCTATATCGACCGGCGACTATACGGCCCTGGACACCTGGGGCACGTCTGGAAAGGTAGTTAAGCCTCGCGTATACACGTTAATGCGTCGAACGATTTTCTTTTAAAACGAAGCGTATGGTAATTCATCGTTATATCATCATGGAGATCGATGAACTTTTAATCCAAGGAAGAAAAAATTTTAAAAAATATTTATATATATGTATATATGTATATAGGAAGAATACAATAAGATATACAGATATATAATAATATAAAAGTTTCAAATTATTTGTCACTTAAAATCGACGAACGTGAATCAATACAAATATGCCTGACTATAACCGTCTTATTTCACTTAAAAGATATAAGACATCTTTTCTTCCGTTAGAAGAGAAAAAAAAACAACCTACACCGTGGATATAACTGTGTCGCGTGTTTTACCGTATATCCGGCGCCGTAGGACGATATGTTATACGGCACTCCTTAGCCATAAATTCAAACCCGCAAGACCTATAAACGGTTTATTCGTTCGCGGCCCCTTAACCACTTTCGAAGGTTTGTCCTACGTACATGTCCCAGGGCGTCAAGGTTCAATATTTTCCCAGCTGGGGTTATAACGTTCGCCTTGTCGATCGCTACTCGGTGGGCGGTGGCGTGCGCTATCACGATTCTAAATGCAATATCGGACTCCATAAAATAGGTGTAAAGCTGTTTGGTCGTCTGTTCGGTCTGTCGTCGGTTGCTGGTAGCAGTTCGCTTCTGTTTGAAGGGTGTAACCAGGGTGGGCCGGCCCGGAGTTGGGACGAACGAAGGGAAATGGGCGGGAGTCCACAAGCGGGAGGGTCTTCAAACCGTCAACAGGGGGCGGATTGACCCAAACACCTCCACGGGCACGGCTTTATAGGTTGTAAAGTTGTAAACTCCCGTCCGAGCGCCCTAGCAGGAGCATTCTGGTTACCTTGGTCATTAGAACGGAACAGTCTAATGTCGTTAAAGCACAAGAATCTCCGGTTGCATGACGGGGAACGGTAATACGGTATCTTTCCTCCCCTTAACTGCGTTTAACCCTTCAATTTTTTTATCACCGTGAAAACTACGGGCATTTTACCTTTCCTCCTAACCGAAGGATCTATCTATACGTGGATAAGCTATAGAATTTATCTCACCGGATAAAATTTTGTTCGTTTAACGTATCGGGGTAGTTAGGACGAGGGTGAGTCGGGGGATGTATTATAATACGTAAGATACGAAGTTCCGGGAAAATGAAAGAATATCGAACAGTGGGAACGTTCTTTATGATTCCGGGTATAAAAGTGAACTATGCCGTAATCAGAGAGAAACTGTTCCACCACTTTGTAATTCTCGAGAAGATTTCTCGTATCAGAATCCTCTTCCTCTCGAGAGACCAACCTCGATTTACCCTTAAGTACTTGCTACCCCGTTCCCGATCGTAAACAAGTACATCCCCAGCTGGCGGTAATTACAGCAGCAAGTGGGCAAGAAAATTCACTTGTCGGACAAAGAAAAAACATCCATCCACGCTATAGAGCTAGATGAACAACATTATAACAAGTATTCTAAACCAACCATGAAGGTGTGAGCGGGGTCTTAAGAATATAGTTTTCTTCGTTGGGTGCTTCACGGATGAAAATAAAGTTGACGGTGGCGGTAGTTAACACAGACAGAGAGAGACAGACAGACAGAGAGAGAGAGAGAGAGGGAGGGAAAGAGAGACTGAGAGAGAGAGAGAGAAAAAGAAGGCGGAGGAGAGGCATCGATAAATCAATGGAATATGGTAATGCCGCAATTTCAATAATTTAAATATGTATGAAGGAAAATGGAACAATCTGGAAGGCAGGGATCTGTCGGAGTGTGGCACACTGAATCGCGCCTAATGAGACGCCTCGGGTCCCGCGGGAGTGACTGCTCTCATCTTTCTCCTACCTCTCTCTCTCTCTCTCTCTCCGTCCGTCCCTCACTTTTCCCCGACCACGGTTCTTCCTTTTTTCATTTCTTTATTTCTTAGCTCGCGTGTACCGAAAGAAGACGCCCGCGAGAGGTGGCCCGCAGCAGCTGCGGTAAATAAAATAAATTCCACGGCGAATATAACACAGCTCCACGGACGAAATGTCGCGGAAACCGCGGCGTGTACCGCCTCGTTACGACACACCTACACATACGTCTACTGTGTAACCGACGACGACGTCGACGACGACGACTTCGCATTTCGACGGGACGCCTGGGTTAGGTACACGTTGCGAGAAGACGTTGTCTCTCGTCGGAGATATCTGTCACGAATTGGTTTTCGCGGCGAGGGAGAACCGACGGACCGGAGACATACAGGCTGAAAGAACGAGAATTCGAGTTGCTACGATTACGGCTGGTTCGAGGGTAGGAGAGACAGAGAGAGAGAAAGAGTGAGAGAGAGAGAAAAAGAGAGACCAGTCGCACCGTGGAGCTTCAATTCGAATTCGCAAAAACGTTTCGCAACGGAGCGAATCCGCCGACGGAAAGAGGCGTGCATTCTCCGTTTTCCACCCGTCTACTCTATTCTCTCCCCCTTCCCCCCCCCCCCACACTCACCCTCTGTGTTCTATCTGCTCTTTGTTTTTCGCCACAACGCTTGCTAAACGCGACGAGTGAAAATCAGCTCGTGGGAATCTTCGCGCGGCGAGAAGTAAACGATAGTTTTCGGTTCGGCACGTGTAACCAATATCTGTCGGATAAAGTGTCGGTTTTTCGGGTCACCCGAATTGTGCGGCGAGCCGACGATACGTTTAAGCGAGTCTGCCGCTTTTTATGCTACATCATCCCGTAAACGAGCGTTTCAGATGGAAATACTTTTTTTCTCTGCTTTTTTTTTGAGCAATCGAGGGTTCCTACGCACACGCTCACGAATGTTTCATTTCTCCCCCCCCGTCTTTGCATATCATTACTAAAACGTTCGCTCGAAGGGACGCGGGTGACTCGAGAATCTCGAAAACTAATTGTAGGGTCCACGGATTCGTAATTTAGGTCTACGCGTTCGTGGTGGAAAGTGAATCGTTACCGTTTCTCAATAGGGAGCGTGAATTTGTTACGATTCAAACGAGATCGAACGGATCGTCGAGTTTCTTACCGCGTGTCGTAAAAGTCACCCTATCGAACCACGTGTGACCACGTGATTTTTTTTCAGCATCGTCCGAGTGGGTCCCGTCGTCGCTGGTGGACGTTCGAAAAAAAAAAATGATAAAAAAAGGGGGGGATCCGCAGCAAAAACACAGCTCGGAGAGTACCAGATCGTCACGAATATTAAACGTGACAATTCGCACGTACGTGCTGAAACTTTCACTACACCCGCGGAAAATATGTATCCCGTTCGACCTTTCGTTTTGCTCACGTTTTCGGTGACGGACCGACGTAACGACGTTATTGACACGAAACGCAAGGCACGACTGACTCGGTTGACACGCAGGCAAGAGCGTGACTTTTTCCGCGTGCTGAGGTCACGTCTGCCGGTGTGTCTCTTTTTCTCACGAGGTCAATGCTGGAAAATAACAAACACACGTATCCCGCTCTGATATTTTAATTTAATGAACCGATGAGTTTCCAGCTGCCTCTCGAATCGCATAATACGATTATAATATATATACGTATTTCCATACGAAAAGAATATACAAAACAAGTCGCGATATCACCGATCATGACTAAAAATAGATATTAATACCCGGAAATAAAATCACTGCATCTCCTGGGAATACATAAAATCATTACCGAGTCGAATAATTTGGCTTTTATTTTACGTCCATTGGTTCCTTCGGTACGTATAAATTTCGCGTTATCGATGCGCATTTTTATAGAGTACTTGTAAAATATATACATATACAATACATATATCTATACGCAGGTATTGTTCTATATACTCGTGTCGAAGACAAGGACACTGGCTTACCGAACGTACACGTACCCCGTGGCTTTCAATTATCGACGTCTAATTGATATCATCGATAATTGATATTCCCCGTAACTGCTCGAATTATCGATAATTATCGATAAATTTAACGTTAATAGCCGCCGTGCCTCATAGTTGACCACGAGAAATGGTCGGTTTTGATTTCCGGGATTGTACAATGGCTCTGCAACCAGGTTGCGGTTCTCCATCCTCGCGCCCGTTCCCCTCGCGTGCATAGAGGCAGAGAGACGGTGCACTGCACAGGCGCACGCACGTATCATTCACGTCGTTCGTGAACCTATAGTGTCTGTATGTGTGTAAAATACACGGATATCGAATGTTATGAAAATTAAAACCATATACCGTTCCGCGAGCTATAGGGGATCTCCCATGCAAAAGTGTAACCAGACTGCGAGGGGGGTGGGAGGTGCGGGGGGGGGGGGGAATGGGAAATTACAAATGCGATCGACGAAATGTAATTAAAAAATAATAGCAGTAAATCCGACAGAACGGCGTGTTCGATTACAAAGCAGCGATCGTCCAAGTATTAAACATACATACATACATATACATATGTTTGGATACGTATAATTGTGTACGTATGCGTGAACGTATACATATACGTTTCCCGTACATACATACGTACGTCCGGATTACTATTTCCGAGCGTATGTTCTCTGACTTCGTCATTATCGACGCTAACAAAGCACCGGCCAAGCCCGAAGTCAACCGTAAAAAAAAAAAAAAAAAAAAAAAAAAAAAGAAGTACCGTCGGTGTTTGTCCCCAAGATAAAAGTGACCGCTCCTGTGAGCGGGCACGTCCGGAAAATTGTTTACTCCTGCGCTGTTCCACGCTCGCCGTTCGCGTCCACCTCTGACCTCCCCATTCCTCGTCCGTAAAACACTCGACTCCCGTCCGCGATACAAAGAGACCCAACGTGTACCGCAGGTACGCCGGGATAACTTCGGGACTTCTCTCGCGGATTGACAATTTCTCAAAGGTCTCTAATCACGGTGAGTAGAGGACACGGTGAAACAGTGACACAAGTACAACCGGCGTACCTATATAGTATACTATAAAACGGGAAAGAAAGAACGAGCGAGAGACAGAGAGAAACTGAGAGTGTAACGGAGAAACAAAGAGAAGAATAGAGAGAGAGAGAGAGAGAGATATAGATAGAGAGAGAAAACTAAAAAGAATAGAGGGTAAAGAAGGGTGCTCGGTTCGGACGTATGTATATGTATGTATGTGTACGTGTGCACGTGATCAGTTCACATAGTATCGCGGTACACTCACGGGTACACTCGAGGTCCAGTTGTGCACGTGCTTTGTCCCTTCATGCAATTATTTACAGGTCACGTATTTAAAAGGACGGCCGGTGAGTGTGTCGCAGTTACGCCAAGGGGGGGAGGAAACATGTGCGAGATACGTTTCCGTCCCTTCCTCCCTGCGAGTTTCCCTCGCGGCTACAGCTTTGCCTTTAATTGCGAACGTGATTGGTCGCAGCCGTGCGTTTCATCCCTGCGGTTGGTTCTCTGCCCCGAGATGAGGACGTCTCGAGACGCCTCCGGCTGATTTCACGTGAGATTGCCACGATATGCCTAACGTGAAATCGCTGTTCGGTAATTGTTCCTTTGCCAGCTCGCCTTTTGTATCTGTTAAAAAGGTTACCGAAGAAGAATCGTGTAACGATATCGACGTAGCCAAGTTCCTCCGGTTGCGTTGTTACGTAATAATACTCGATGAAACGTTAAACCGGGTGAAACGTAGGATTATCAATCGAACGTAATTAAAATCGAGACACGGATCGAAAGTACGAAGAGTTCCGTAAGAGTAACGAGGGTAATCGTACGGTAGAACAGACCGGATATTACGTACGAGATTAAAAAGAAGAAAAAAGAAACGAACCGACGATTCGGTTGGATTTCGGAAATTCAGGCTGTGTGGAGGTCAGGTAGACAATCGTTATAAAGGAAATACGATTCCTGGACGTAAAATGGGATCCGGCTTAAATTAGCATTCCCGGCGAGATTCTTCCGCGTTCCTTCGAGCCCGCCGACGAACGCGTCATTCTTTTCGCCTATCTGAAACTAATTTGAGGAGGGGGGTTAAGTAATTTAAACGTAGCGTGGAGCAATTAGAAAGGCGCCTCGGTGTTCCTGAGTAGTCGGGGGTGATTTAGGGATACGATCTCGAGCGAAGAATAAGAGAGAGGGTTAACTATAGCGTGTATAGATATAAGACGAACAAGGAGAAACACAGAGAGAGAGAGAGAGAGAGAGAGAGAGAGAGAGAGAGAGAGAGAGAGAGAGAGAGAGAGAACGTAAGAGATGTGGGATAGAACCCGTGTAGAAAGCAAAAGGAATAGAAGAGTGAGAGAGATGGAGAGACCGCGAAAGAGAAACCGTGTGAGAGAGAGAGAGAGAGAGAGAGAGAGTGAGAAAGTGAGACGAAAGAAAAGGAGAGAGAGAGAGGAGTGAGATACCAGGTAGGTAACTTCTGGTAAGTTGGCCCACACCTACCGAGCAAAACGGAGGAGTAGAGGGTGAAGGTCTGAAATATACGCGCGAGGATGCGAAATTTATGTGTAGCCACACCTGGTTAGTGCTTACATGCGAAATAGTCTCATAAATTTCCATACGCGAACCGCCAGGGCTTAAATCCTGCCGGTGCCGAAAGCCGGAATATTGGTTAACATCCCTGCGTTATATCCGGCTTTTGTGATTTTTGCTCGACCACCGCGGTCAATGACAGCTGGAATGGTAAATGCCAACAGATTTTTGCCAAAATCCGTTGCCGGATCGTGCGCGTCTATCTTGCTTTTATTTTGAGATATGTGGCGTGCACGCTAGGGGGTCGAAGGGGGGTGGGTGGTTTAAGGGGGGTATGGGGGGTGGATAGTCCAGGATTAGAAATGTTTTCGCGTTTGATATGTTATACGTATATCGGTTATACCAGACGTGTCTCGATTAAAAATTCGTATTCATTTGCTTAATCCGACGGGTTTACCGTTTCGCATAAGTAAACCGGTAGGTGGTATGTGTTGTTTTTTTCGTCGTTGTTGTCGCGATAGTTGTATTCAGGTATGGATTTTTTCCAAAGGATACACAGGCGAACTCAAGGAATTCGGTGACCGAACTCTATTTCGCTCTCTCGATCTCCCTCTCCCTTCCTCTCTCTCTATCTCTCTGTCTGACTTTCTCTCCGCATACCTTTCCACAGGTGTGGTTAATTACGCAACACTCTGCATGGTTAATTTTTCGTCTATCCTCAACGTACGCGAAACCCGACCGTACGGCAGATAAATTTCGTGTTTTCTTTCCAACATACGAAACAGAGACGCGACCGCGTGATACCGGAACAATAAAAAAAAAAAAAAACGAACAACGACGACGGCCGTTCAACGTGCATATTTTCCGGGCGGCTCTTTAATCACTCGATTCGGCCGGCGCACTAGAACGCGACGGAAGTTCAAGGGTCTCGCTGTTACGAAAAAACGAAATTGACGGAAACAGACGGGAGCAACAAAACCTGCCGCGAGGTCTGGCTTCGACACCGGGGGATCTGTCGATCGCTGTCACGACACGAGGACCGTGGAAGAGTACGGCGAAGAGAGGGTTGGAGAGGGCGAAGTGATTGTGGCGGTCAGCACCAGCAATCAATGCCTGTGCGTACGGCACGCACGGAATCCGATAACCCTGCCCGTTTTCCTACCGACTTCTCACCTACGAAGACATTCTACTCCGAAACGGTCCTTTACCGAACAGTAGTATAATTCTGAATCGTTCAGACCGAGGGACAACTTCAATAACGTAACTATGGATCGTATAAAGATGAATATTTGTATAAGAATAATAAATCATTCGTAATATAATACGTGTCGGAGTATATTGATTTAAGTATTACGATGATATTTTTATTACATTGCAAAATGTAACGATAAGGTGAGATATAAAAAATGTGAATCGATGGAATGGTGTAACGTGAAATGTTACTGATCGTTACGCGTTTTGCTGTCGCAGTTGAGTTTCTCGGAACGCATCCACTTTAATACTTTCCAGCAACGCCGATAAACTTCCGATGAGCGGCTGTGAAAGGAATGCAAAACCAGAGGAGCGACAACGTTAAACCCATCGGAAAAGAGAATTTCAAAACGGTATACACGCTTCTTGTGATAACTCGCGGCGACGATGGTTACCTGTAGGTTACTGGGTCAGATTATCGGATACGTTTACGGGTTCCTATCGTTCGGATAGAAATATTTATCACCGTTGTGTAATTTATTCTTAACAGCCCGACGCTCGTCGTATACGCGACTCTACCGGCAGGACTATGAAAGATTCTACATTTCTTCCTTGCCATATTCCGGACGACGATAAACGGAACGATATTGCCACGGTGAAAATATCGGATATACTATACAAGGTGCATGCGTTATATACGGTACACGGTGAAATATACACGGATTGCGCGAAAATCAAATTACCACGAAGTAAATTCGAGGAAACGTGTTGCCCCATTTTTCCCCTTCAGACTCGCTGTAAACCGTCATATTTAACAGGTGTATATGAAACTTTAATTGAACGCTAACCGTGTTATTCCTACCTAGTTTCACAAGTGTTGCAAAACTTCCTGTCGAACGATAGAATTATTTAAAAGCAAAACACACTTACACCCAGTTACCAACGTATAGTATACTCCATAAAAAAAAACAAACAAAAACAGAATCACGCTAATGTATTAACTCGAAATCAAACTATCCCATCCAAATACATCTACCCCACGTCTAATTCTCCCGAAACACTAATCGAGTATCCCACGGTGAAATCAAACGATCTGTGTGTGTGTGTGTGTGTGTGTGTGTTTCAAACAAGCCCGGCTCTCGTCTCCCTTTATTTCCAAACCGGCGGACAAAGGTGGGATCGTTCTACGGCAGAAACGACGCCGCTGAAAATTCCGTCCTCCCTTTCGTTCGCGGCGCACGTCCATTCCTTGTCATCCGCCTCTAACGGCGAGTACCAAAATTGCGTTACTGTTGAGAGCTAGCAGCCGGCCACGGCGTGCCTCTATACACAGAGAGAACCGATGGTTCCCGGTCGAAGCGTAGAAGCGGGCAGAAACGGAGCGGTAGGGACAAGCCCCGAGCAACGGTCTGCGTCCAGGGTGCGGAGAGGGATCCGCTTTATTGGAGAGTGTTGCTATCGACAGCCTCGCGCCGTTGGGTTGTTAGGGTAGGTAGGTAGGTATACTCCACCGCGGTCCGCTGCATTTTCTCTGTTATCGTTGTAGGGGGTCCGAGCGAAGCCGCGCGGACAATGGCGGATCCCCGTGGCGGATGGCGAGAGAAAGTAAAAATTAACGAGAATTCAAGCTCGGCCGGAGCCATTGAAAAATTGCCCGGCAGTCCCGGCTTTCGTATGTATGTGTCTGCGGCCGTATATGCGTGTTGTACGTCTATGTGTGCCCAGGGTTTGAGACTTGCCGGCGGCCGTATTTTTTTTTTTTTTTTACTTTCTTTCTTTTTTTTTTCACCGGCTTCTGTGCCTCCCTCTCGCGCACTTGCTGCCTCCGGTTCATCCCCCGTTTCCCTTATCCATAGACACCCCCCCCCTCTCTCTCTCTCTCCACCCTCTCCGTTGTGCCGCGTTCCGTTTCAGCGTCGTTTCTGACGGTGCCTTTCGTCATGCCGCCTCTGTTCCGACGACAGGTCGCACGTAGAACCCTGCCCTTTCCCTGTTACCGTCGATGACGATGCCCTTGGTGTTGGTCGAGGATGGATCGTGGTGTACGGAGATCATCTTTGTCTCGGGGGTGTACGTCGGTGTGTTGTGTACGGATTATTTCGACAGGGGTGAATTAAATCAAGCGGGGTTGTGATATTCAAGGTGTTTAATTATACTTTGATTAGGTAAAGTCGGCCGAGAGAGATCGTCGAAACGATGCCGTGGGTACGGATAAGGAAAGTAACCAAGAGGCAACTTTACTCATCCTATAAGGATTGATTAATGAACGTTATATCAGAAAGAGCGCAAGGATAAGAAACAAGCGTGTATCATTCGTCATCGGTGTACCGGCTACATTCCCGATAGATATCCTGTCGAGTAAGATAATGGAATAGAACCGGTACAGATTACGCGAGAAAAGAATTGTATTAAAATGATCGATGATCCGCGACTCGACTTCGACCGTAACGTTAACGAGGCTACCACTATAAACGTACTATCACGAATACCATGGAAATTTCCATGAAAATACAATAATACCCCTTAGCATCCCGATATCATGCCTAACGCGCCAGCCAATAGACTCCGGTCTAGATTTGCCGGCATTAACGCAACATTTCCCGGTAATTGTAACGCCTAACGGAATTTCCGTTAACCCGTTTTCCCATTCGGTGTTTCCCCGTGCCTTGTATCATCCTTACAAGTAAGCAAACTTTCGAAGGATCGATCGAGCAGGCTGGCTGAGAACCGTACGATCCGACGACGAGGTGTTCGCTAGGTGGGGAAGAGAAGTGTATCCGCGCGGATGCAGCGTGCTGCTTGTGCCGGTTGATCTTGCATAGAATATCGTCTCTCGTTTACTCTTCTTATTATGGTCCCGGATCGATGGTGCCGGCACGACTATCCGTGCCTGGTAAGACGGCTCGGCTAGGTGGGCCACGGCAAAGCAAGAGGGCAAAGAAGGTGGGCTAGCGGGTGAAGGGCGGGCGGACGGTTTCGTAGCTACTACGAAGGGTAAAGCCTGTCCGTAGGACTACCGGCACGTCCTCCCCGGGGAATCCGGCGTATCTGCTTCGCGGCACGGGCAAACACGTCGGGATGAAGGAAGTCTGGCTTCCATTTCGCAAGACGCGCCGCACCGAAGCGGAGTAAATATTGATACAGATCGAACATCTAATCGTTCTGGCCCGTCCGTTTACCGACATGCCATCCATACACAGACACCGACGGTTTTACGTCCGTGCGTTCGAATACCGGATACGTGTATGTGCAACTGACTACGAACGTTTGTGTATTTTTATCGTTGCACAGTGAGAGACGGAGAGAGAAAGAGAGAGAGAGAGAGAGATATCGGGGTTTGGGGAGAGAATGAGAAAGGGAAGGAGGCTATGATTGACATACCGGGGGAAAACGGGGCCGATGTCTGCGACGCAACAATTTGTTCGTCATGCATTTTCGTTCGCTTGATCTCCTAAGAGACGCCGCCGCCGCCGCCACGGTGAATTCGTGTTATTTCCCGCGTCTACGCGGGTGAATACGATCACCGATGAACAAACAAAACAACTACGACGTCGATGCGCGGCTAGACGGGGATCGTGATATTTGCGGTGAATCGTGCGAGTCGATACTATTTCCATCTGTGATTACTTTTCGATTCATGTCCTATGTATGTGTTAATAAAAGAAAAACAACAAGAACATCTTCGTTCTAACGTGTTCATTATACAAGAATGATAATTTAAGAGTCGTTATAATGTATACATATATATATTTCTGTGACAGAAATTTTATGCCTCAACGATCTCTATGATCTATAGGGAGAAACGGGGGTGGTGGGAGGGGGGGCGTGGGGGGTACGTTTAACTAGACAGGGAAGAAACAACGATATTCCAAGTTACGTGGCTCGTTACAGCAAGTTACTTCGGGTATATACGGGTATATTCCTCCTTCGCAAGCTTCTGTCTCCCTTTTGTCTGCGAATCTCATAATGCACGCATGATTGGGCAACTTTGTCAGCGAGATACCGCGCGGCAGACCGGTGGCCGCGCGGTTCTATGAGCGTGCATTGCCAGAAATGCTTCACTTCGGGGACTCGAGGGAAATCATGTATGAAGTTCCTCTGTTCCTACGCCACCGTACCACCCGTTCGCTTTCTATCTGTAGACCGGTACCGGCCTTCCTCTCTTCTCCACCTCCGATTTCCTTACGGGAAATTCCGTTTTGTGACGTACAATTTGGGGGTCCGTTGAAAGGGCGGAAAGGAGGGGAAAGAACGAGCTGGGCAGACAAACAATCTAGTGAAAACGAACCGCGAAAGTCAGCCGGTACGGATTTCCTTTTTTTCCTTTTTCTCTTCTTTTTTTTTTCGTTTCACCGATGGTAAAACTGTTTTTTCTTTTCTTAGATGTATATATATTTTGTGACGGATCATTCTTAATGATCATTGAGAAATTCTATTTAAGGTGATATAAATGGTAGGAATGTTTGAAGAAAATCTGTGAATTTATTATACATATAGCGAGGGATTTTGTTTAAAAAATTATGACAAGTTCAGCCGGTTGTTTTGTACGAGAGTTTTACAACGACCAGGATATTCGGGCGACTTATTTTTTTCCCCCGCCCGTTGTACTACTCGTTTCCATTCCATTAGCAAAGCCCTTAATGGACGAGCTCTCTACGGCCGGGATAACCGAAACTGTATTCATTTTGCTTCTGTTTCTTTTCGAAACGTAACGCGAACACGTGACAACGGGTGCTCGTATTAGCGTGGCGTACATTCTTCCGACGGTTCCGCAATTAACCATTACCGTGACGCAAAACAGCGTAACACGGTGCACCGAAGCGACGCGGATTTTTATTTCACAATTTCGCCTCGCCGTCGAATATTCCCCTCTCGAATTATCGGGAAAATATCTAAGGATCCTCGTGGAAATTCCAACGGGGGGACGGGAGAGGGGGGGGGGGGCGAAACACGGAAGCGAAGAGCCAGACAAAAAGTACCATCAAAGATATCTTATTTTCAACGAAATTGGAATTTTTCGTCGTCGAAGAAAGCGAACGCTTATAAAGTCCCCGGTGCCCCCCCCCCCAGTGCCGTGCGACTCCGCGAAAATATTCGCTCGTTCGAATATTCGTGGATCGTAATTTCGCGTTCCGTTGGAAAAACCCCGGGACGAAGCGTGTGTTTGTCAGGAATGATCGGAGCCAAATCCGGTGTCCATCTTTCATTGTTATCGCTAATGGAGGAACTTCTACCGCCGTCGGAGCACTCACTCTCGGTTCTGCCTTTACGTACCCCAAAGGAAGAAAGGCAAAAGGAAGTCGGGATGGAGAGAAGAAAACGGGTGGGGGGGGAGGGGAGGGGGGGGGTAGAAGAAAGGATCGATGCGCGGGAGTGGATACGCGACTTTCCTGCGAGTTCGAATCGAAAGATGTGGACCCTGCCGGCAGCTCTTATCTGGCCCACATTTTAAAACTTGAAACTTCCACGAGCCATCGTTCGATCCGTGTGGGTAATGGTGGCATGTGACGCGAATCTTCCGGCTCGTCTCTTTCTTCCGCACGTCGTTCCACCAGGAATTTTCCACGTCGCTTTTCCGCCTTTTAAACGCTCATCCGTTCGAACAGCGTAATGGTTAATGGATCCTATTCCGTGTTCTCTCTCTCTGCGCGCGCGCGCTATTATTCTACCACCGAATCTATCGAGAATTTGCTAATTGGGCTTGTATGCAACTTACCCCCGCTCCTTTATGAACGATAAATTTCATCGTCGAATTAAATGTAATCTTGAAAATTCGCACCCGTTCTATAACAAAGCGTTACGACAAAAATGTATTTACATAATACACGATAAAACCAACAATACCGAGAAAAATCTTACCGTATCTTCAGGGCGGGATAATATGCATACCACGGTGTATTTACAGCGTAGTGAAATGTTTTCGCAATCCCGGTATCGCGTTCCTGATAAATTTTGCATTGCAAAACTAACCCCGGGTATTATTCTTACGCTCCTGGCGATCTCTTCATCCTTGCATCATCGGTTAAACAATCTGGAATTTGTACCGGACCGCATTTCCGGGACGTCCGCCTACCATTGTATTCATACCGGTATCGGAGAGTCGACACTTTGCTAACTGAAAACCCGTCAGGAGTATTATGCCAATTAGCGTAATTAGTCTGGTACTCCCGTTTGATTTTAAGCCTCTCGACCCTTCGCGTACCCCGCGTGACGTGGGTGGGGGGGGGGGGGGGATCGCTTTTCGCGTCGACGCGATACATTCATCCCCCGGCTCCGCAGATCGTTTTCATTCAATTCATCCGTAGAAAGGATACAAACGCCGTTTAAATCCGGTTTATCGGATAAATCTTGCACCACCGGCAACCGGTCTCGCTTCAATACCGGGTCTCAACGTTTCTAGTCCATTGCTAAAGACTCCGTGATCCTCCGTTCCGCTCTCGAATTAGCCGGACGATCCACGGGGACGACAGACGGATCAGTTTAGATGGCTGTGCAAACTTTATACCATACAAACGTGAAAGAGACCTCCTGAGACCTTTATGGGATATGAGAACCATACCGATTCCTTGCAACCTGGCACGTAAGCTATCACGAGTACGTTCACTTTGAAACATAAATGTGTCACGTTTCCAATGGCAACGTCCACTATTTCCTCGATATACGGAAATGTCTTCCTACGTGTCAATAGAATTATTCACTCTCGATAAATATCACTGAAAGTCGGAACGTATCGCTCCTATACTTTCCCATGTCCATGGATTTTAGGGCTTTAACTCGCTTACCATTTTACTTTGCGATAATAATGTTATCTTCGAGTACTTTCAGGAACTTTGTATTTTTTCAAAAGACTGATGAAATATATCGAAAAATCAAAAGACTATTAAATATATAAATACATCCGAGACGTAACCAGACATACAAAAACCCTTCACACTTGGCAACAAGGACAACACATGGCCTTATATCTATTTCACAAATAAAGGAACGGTATGGTACCTATTTCTAAACCTCCAATACTCCCTTACTTCAAAAATTATCATCTTTTTCAAACAGACCCTATAAGTGTAAATCTGCTAAAATTTCATCCATTGCAAGGTCTATCCAATCCCTCATCTATATCTAAACTATCCTTTCACCAAGTATATTCGAGAACTCTCCTTTTTCATTGTGACGACGAATCCTCAGACATCTATCCATAGTCCATCGGGACACAAAAGAATTAGACATTCCTGCTGCGTATCGATGTTAATGCACAAAACCCAAGACTCCGAAGGATCCAGCGAAACGAGAAGGACATAACGGCAGAGGACGCTGGATTCCCGTGGTCGGAGTAGCCGGGCAATATCGAGCGTCTTGAGATGAATCTTCGACGTCCCTCGAGAACGTCCATGCGGATTAACTATACCACGCTGTATAGCGTACTCTACGGTTTCGAGGGTGGAGGGGTGGCAGGCTTCTGAACATGGATAGGGTACTCAAGATGCTAGGCCACGTCGAGCCCCTTCATATAGCTTCCATAATCAACTGCATACCGCAGTGTTACCAGCGCCAGTGGTGCTATGGTCGCCGGTAGCATATGAATGCCGTCTGCACAACCCTGTGTCCGTGTGTCCTGATGTTATTTAGTGACGTCCTTGCGCGGCATTCTGATAAATAGCCAGTCTTACGTGTCCTTGAAACACCCACCCCCCCTGGCTGTCTCACGAGTTTTGTTAATTGAAACTGGCTGGGCTGTGTTTATCACTTACTCTGATTTTCTAGGAATAGGTAGATGAATTATAATTCATATTGAAGTTTCTTTATCCACAAAAAGCATCGAAAATGCAAAGCTATGGGCCAAGTACAAGAGAATGTTACATTGGAATAGGTTGCTCATTAACATAAACTGCATTTTACACAGGATTTGAAATTAATCAAATGTGAGCAAGTTTGATTGATTTCAAATCCTGTGTAAAATGCAGTTTATGTTAATGAGCAACCTATTCCAATGTAACATTCTCTTGTACTTGGCCCATAGCTTTGCATTTTCGATGCTTTTTGTGGATTCTTTCGTCATTTCCGCAAATTTTTAGATATCGACCTGAATCTTTCACTGTCTTATTGGGCTTCGAATTCCGCGTCCAACACGTCCCGGATCGTTTTAATATCTCAATCATTGTGGAAATGGCGAGCAAATTACGAAAATCGCGAAAAATCGTCAAATTCAACCAGTTTTTTGGTCGGCATTCGCTCAATTTTTGAGATAGCCGTCTGAAACTTGTACCATTGTTTTAGTTGGGAAATTCTACGCCAGATCTATGTATAATAGTCGTACTTTTCGAAAATTTAATTTTTCGCAAAAATCTGAAGGGGGTAGGTCAGGATTTTTTGCGATTTTCGTAAATCGCTTGCCATTTCCACAATTTTTGAGATATTAAAATGATTCTTTCACTGGCTTATTCGGCTTCGGATTCCGCGTCCAAAACGCCCCAGATCATTTTAATATCGCAAAAATTGCGGAAATGACGGGCAAATTACGAAAATCGCAAAAAATCCTGACCTACCCCCTTCAGATTTTTGCGAAAAATTAAATTTTCGAAAAGTACGACTATTATATGTTGATCTGCCGTAGAATTTCCTAACTAAAACAATGGTACAAGTCTCAGGTCGCTATCTTTAAAATTGAGGGAATGCCGACCAAAAAACTGGTTGAATTTGACGATTTTTCGCGATTTTCATACATCGCTCGCCATTCGCGCAATTTTCAACATATAAAAATGATCGAATATGTTTCGAATGCGCATTCTGAACCTTAATTTTACGAAGCTTGATGTCAAAAACGTAACGTAACAAACATTTCTAATTTAATATGTTAACAATCTGGATGTGTGTGAGAGGAAATTTCATATACTAACATATATAAAATCTACGTTATCGGCAGAAAAATTATCTCGCATGGAATGAAACATATGTTAGGGTTTTACACCGGGCTGCGTGACAGGCTGAACATGGAGATGGAGAAGGAGGAGAGGAAGAAGACGACGTTTCTTACAAAAACCTCGACTTTTTAGATCAAAATATCTCGCGATTGGCTTGATGGATCTTCTCGTAGTTAGGCTTAAATTACTCGGGTGGACGTCCCCTACAAGAATATCACCATAGTTTGGGGGAAATATACGGATTTAATGCCGTTTGAATACCCCGAAAACCTCGATCTAATTCTTCCGGAAAAGAGTAGTTCAGGTCTACCAGTCGGGAACTCTTGTACTTGGCCCGAGTCAAGACCTTAACTCTTGATATATAATATTAATATTTATTCAAAGTGAATATTAATGATAGTGGATGTTCATTGGAATAGTTGGTATTAAATTTTAGGAATGTGTTTATTTTTTAAAAATGTAATTTTATATTAATAGATATTGATATTGTCGAAGAATTTTTGTGAAATATTTTCCCGGATGTTGAAAACGTTACGGAACCAAGTAAACGATGATCGGAAGAAGGTACACAGGGACGACGCAGAAGGGAGAGTGCCGCACGGTGGCGAAGCCTGAAAATCAATTACCAATCACGCCTTTAGGTAAAGCCTCGACGCCTCGTGTTCGTCCAACGGAATATAATGGGAGTTACGGTGTCGTGCTCTGAGACGACAAGTGAACGCGGGGTTTGTCATGGTATCGATTCTCCCGAAATTCAATGGATTTTACTTGGTTCTAAGCGACCCGCCGGATTTCTTTCTATTCCGTTAGATATGACGACGTGGTAGACGGAGGTAATGTGTTTGAAATGAATATTGATATTACCGTGAGAGGTATCGAATGTTTTTGTTTTAAACGGGCGAGCGTTGTTTATTATTTTTACATTCTTCCCGCTTCCTACCAGCGACATTATATTTATTTGTATCGCATTACATGAAAATCATATTGACATATATGTCGATAAAACACGATTTCGACTGCCTATACAGACTTTTCAATATCCTTTTTAATCTTGCCGGTAGAATCTATTCGCGGGCGAATTTTTATGATATTTCATTTAACGATGATAAACTATATTTTAAGAGTCTGTTTATTCCGTACTTTAGACGGTGTTTGGATATATTTCGTGGGGACGACGAATATCGAAAGTTACAAACTTTTCGAGCGTTAACTTCCACGGGATTATGATTAATTTTCATTCCCGTATTTAAACTAGAAAGAGTGAGACGGTAACGGGTGAAACGGTTATTGCAAATTTATTTAGGATGAACGCTCGACAGCCTTTGGCTTGTTTATATCGGAAAAGAAGACGCAGTCTACGGCGTCGATTACGTATCCGGAGAATCTCCGCGCGCCAATATTTGGGATGTACTTTTTACAAGTAACCAAACGTAGGAAGTGTTTACATCCTGTGTTTGCGCTTTGTGCGTAATTGGATTTCTGGTTTGCGTGTATTGGCAACTGCGATACCGGGAGACCGTCAGTGATCATCGGTTATGTCGGTGTGCTGCGATCAAACAGCGGCCGGCTGATTTATTTGAATTTCCCAGATTGATCCCCCGCTGGTCGTGCTTTTAATAATCCGAAAAACCTCGCGGAACAAATGCCGGAAGCGTATTTCGTTTTCCAAGTTATTGACGTATGACGGAGGTCCGTAAATAAAGCGAAACGGTGACGGTGAAATAAAAATTATTCGACGATATTTGAGGGTACCCAGTGTTTCTAAACTCGCAACGCGTTGCGAATATTAAAAGTTTCGGGGCATACACAGGGGGAATAAACTATCTGAGATAAATTTTCGAAATTCGTTAGTTTTTTCTGTTGTTGTTGTTGGTTTTTTTATACTCTGAATACAGTTCACGTGCGCGGTCATTTTTTTCCACCGTGGAAAATTGTTTCGAATTAGTTCCAAATGCTTTTGTATTTCCTGCAATTGGATTGCCTACGGTTTAAAAATACCTTTCGAATTCGCCGAAAGCGAAACATTTCTAGGAAACAGAAGTACGTCGGCGAAGGAAACTTTCCGCGAATCAACATCCTTAGTTTCATTATTATCGAAAAACGAACTGTACGAATATACT
Source organism: Mimumesa dahlbomi (assembly GCA_917499265.3). Taxonomy (NCBI): domain Eukaryota; kingdom Metazoa; phylum Arthropoda; class Insecta; order Hymenoptera; family Crabronidae; genus Mimumesa; species Mimumesa dahlbomi. The sequence continues at coordinate 9,196,309 of OU824114.1, read as the reverse complement.
ACATACGTACCTACACACATATGTACCGGTACCAGAAACAATTCCTATTACAATTACACGTTTTTGCACGTGTTACAATATGTTGCACCCCTATCCCCCTCCCCTCCGTTCTGCTGGGCGAAAAGTCAAGTACGATCGCGTCTCGTAATTTTAAACAAAAACTTAATAGTGCCCGGTCGTGGAATGAAAAGGAAACATCTTAAAGCTTTCTACAATTCAAAGCGATACGGGGAACAGGAGAGCCGGCATTGAATGGGGTCGTTACGTCACGGAAGTACAATTTTAACTTCACCTACGAAAGAACGAAGAGGTGAAAAAGGAAACGCGTAAGAGACGGAGAGGGTACGTGTCCCCTTCCCCCCCCCCCCCCTTCTCTCATCTCTATCCTTTTTTTTCTACATTTCCATCGAGGTCTTCGTTACGCGATACAACGAACCAGAGTGGAAAGGGTCAGAGACGGAAACATCTCGACAAAATTTTCCAGGGTCTCTCCACGTGAGCTGGCATTAATACTCTGCGCTGTACGGTGACGGCTTCAAAGAGCAATCGTTATATTCTGCGTTCATAGAAAGACTCGTAAAAGCGGAGAGAGAAACGAAGAAAGAGGATTGAGGCGGTGAGAAAGAGAAAAGGGGAACGAAGAGGGGTAATAAAGACCGTGAGAAAAGAAGAACGAGAGAGAGAGAGAGAGAGAGAGAGATCGTGGGTGGGCTTGTAAAATGAAAAGGACGCTAAATGGGAGAAAGAACGAGCCTGACAGAGGGTGACCCATTTTTTTCTGAATTTGATTCGCGATATTACATTTCGCTTGTCACGGGCCAGTGATTAACCCGTTCGTTTCAAACGGGAAGTTCAACGAGTACTTCTGTCTTCAATTGCTGAAGAGACAGACGCTTTCCCTCCTCCCTTTCACGCTTCTTCTTTTTTTTTTTATTGTCTTTCATTCAATTAACGCCGAGTAGCACGCTTTGAAGAATTGGCACCGGGAATTTTATTGTGTCAGTTCATTAATTGACCGTTCCGCGAGATACCGACCGGTTCATGTAAATAACGATGAAATAATGAACGTTGATAAAGGCACTGAATAGGCTTCGGAACAACTTCGTCAATTATAAATTCACGCCTCGTCGAAACGCTCGTGTCAATTAGCGGACATAAATTTCTATGACATGGCCATATAGAAAATCGGTGTGGAACAGTTCACACGTTTCTGAGATTCTATGACGAACGTACAGGTGGTCCGTCAATCGTTCGGACACGAGGAAACGAATGTATAATAAATAGATTTCACAGCGGTGTCGAAGCTCGTATGTCACACGTGTATGTAAATACGTGTACGTGTGTGTATCCGTGCTCCCGATTCTCCGCAACAATTGTTAGACACGGAATCGAGGTCTAATTTACTCGCCGCGAAAATCCGCCGTGTATTACTGTCAAATTCACCGTATGTTATTCATCCCCGGATAGAAGTGGGACACGTAAAACCAATAACATCGAATTCCGATCCGTCGGGCAGCGAGTATTCGTTTCTTATTTACATGCAAACTCTCGGTGTCCCTTTGTGGCGCAACACCGGTATCATTTTCAATATTTCCCCGTATATACGTACGTATATGTATACATATACAATACATACATGTAATAAAACGACGACAAGTGTGTAACAGACGCTCGGGAATGGAAATCAGCATTTTAATTCTAATATAAATTCATTAACGGCAAGCAAAACGCAAGGGACCATAAAATTAATTGGATTCACCTTCAAATTTTCCAACCGCGGAACTACGGCCGCTAATAATACAATGGTTAACAAACCTGATGTGAATGTACGAGGGGTACGACGATTAAAGGGTTAACTCCAGCGACGTAATCGTCAGCGAAAGGAGGCCGTGGGAGTCTAATGAGCTCGGAGAAGATGGCCGTATAAGATCCTCCTGATGGACGCCGGAGAACCTCGACCTCGAAGGAGCCCCGGGAACAGACGGCAGGGAAGGGAAGGGAGAGAGATACAGCCCCGGGAAATGATTATAAATGAAGCCATCCCCGTGGCCGGGGTCGAGACCGCGGCAAAACGGAAGGGGAGGAACTCAGGCTGGCAGGGCGACAAAGTAAGAAGAATTGAAGACGATGTCAAAAATAAGAAAAGCGTATTTACAACGGTGTGAAATTGGACTGCTAGCCCGCGAGAGAAATGAGGGTCTCCGACTGTGCCGGGAAAATGATATTGTGTGTGTTACGGGCTGTATCGCGAAGGCGACAGCGTGGCTGCAGCCTCGAATTTTTACAACGCGCCAGGCACGATTATCATTCGATATCTATAAACTTTAGGGAATCCTTTACTGATCCGGGTAAATAATATGATTCAACTTACATACGTTTCACGTTGGATTCTAGTAACTTGTATTTATATGTATACACGATGATAAGGTGAAACTTGTTGAATATTATATTTTATATGAATAATATAGGAATCGGATGGTTTGAAAATTGTTGTTAATTTAGTGAGATGATTACTTGTATATATGTATATACGTAGGAAAAGCAACGGTATATTTCGTTTGATGTAGCACGTTAATCGTGATATTAGCAACAATATTTCACGGTACGAAGATTACAGGTCGCCCGAATTTATATATGATAAACAGTCGGCACGCATGATTCAATTTCCAGGATGCGAATATGGGCGCGCATTACATCCGTCATTCGGTTGTAACGGAAAGTGGGGTCGCGTGGAAGCGATTTGCGCGGCGATTATGAAACGTAGGGTGCAGCCCGCCACTCGTCGGATACCTGCATACGATGGTGAATGTCTACATGCATTGCGGCGTCAGCGGCAGCCGCAACAACGCAAATGCAAATTTATTGTTATTCGATTACTCAATTCGGACCCGCGTACTCGCCGCGCGAACGTTAATACTATATAATGCCCGGACGTGGTTTCTATGGGCACGATATCGAGGGAACACGTCGAAATTGTACCCTATCTTGCCCTTAAGCCACAGTGAAATTTAGGAGGCAGTGATATATTCCGAGGAGGCTACGAATCCATATTTAACTGCATCCTGGACCGTGGTACTTAGTTACACTCTGTTATGAATTAAGACTTTATCAGATTTCTTCCTTGTACCCAATATATTACACGAATATATTAAATATATTTCATCTTTTATTATTCTATACGAATACGAAGAAATTTAACAAATTTAATGATTCGTTAAAATTTCGTAGACTCGCATGGGGAACGTATATCCGTGATTTATATTCCGGTTGATTAATGACACGAAAATATTCCACGGGAAGCAAAGAAATTGCCCGTTTCTGAAAGGTAATCCCGTGATTTTACGGTGATATTCGAAGGAAATATTAGGAGCGCTGTAACGTCGAGGAAAAGAAAGAGAGTACACCCCTTACCCCCCGGTTGACACAGCCGGCAGACTAGCTGTACCCCTATCCGCACTACCAAACATTTCATCCCCCGGAGCTTCTACTCGTAAAGTACGGACTTGATAAGAAAAGCGGCTTACGGTACTTCTAATTTTCCCGCCGGCTCGGCAAATATTATGCATACACCGTGAATCTATGTCTCCGCAGCTGGATGATGTATCGTCGACCTCGACCTCCGTTGAAACTTATACCCCGATAGGAACGAGGGGAATGGAGAGGATGAGAGAGGAAGAAAGAGGGTAAAAGAGAGAGAGAAAGAGAGAGAGAGAGATGGGAAGCGTCGTGCGTCTTCGAAGAATGCCGATGCAACGGCGACGCTGTCGCGCAGGAACGTATCTCGTGTCTGGTTAAATTTCATGGAACGCTGGATGGGACGTGCGTATCTGTGTGCAACCCCGTGCTATATTTGTTAACCGATACCCTGAACTCACGTACGCCGTTCGGCTTCGTGGATTCGAGGGTGAACGACGTTGATGTCCCGGACGTCGATCTTGTCGCGTGAATTCTTCGAAATATCGATTAAAAGTGGTGTCGGTAAAATATTGTCCAACGTAGGACAAAAATTTAATCCACGTATAATAAGTAGTACGAAATACGTTTAATTTCACACCATTTTAAAGTATAATAATTAATTGTATATATTATCTGTATACATATAGAAAATCTTTACTTTTACCATATAAAATGTTACGTCTTTAAAAGTCGGAAAATAATTGTCCCGACATTGAGAAAAGTTTCCATTGTTTCACTGGAGGATTAAATATTGTCGAATCCAGGGTACGTAACCGATAAATCAGACGTTCACCGTGCGACACGTAGGATCATACTTTTCACTCTTCCGTTCGCGAAAGTTCGACGTTAAGCCGCGTCAAAAAACCGGAAGTTCTCAAAAATCTTCCAAGTATCACGCTCCGCGTACGGATCTCGCACAATCAGTCCGAATCTCGGCGAAGTCTTCGCGAAGTTAGTCGCGGCATTGCGCTCGGCGCTCGGTTGCGCGGGTGTGGGAAGGAAGTTATGAAGTGCGAGCATCCGTAGCGTGGCGTAGCACTGCTTTATAAACGACTTTTCGTGCGAAGTTTACCGGCATTCATCACCGACGACTCGGCCCACCCTCTGGCCCGTACCCACCCCCCTCGTTCATCCACCCACGACGTTCAGCACACCGACGGCCAAAATAGCACGGGAATAGAAACATGAGGGTGAAAACTGCGAAAACTGACCTCGTACCGTCCGCCCCGGTGGTTCTGCGATCGATAAATAAAAATGTACCATCCATGGGTTCGTAGAAACAAAACGGTTTACAACGAAATCAATGAACCGTGAATCTCATTATAAAACTACCTTGTAAACAGAAATCAAAGGAATAATTTTCCGTGAATACGTGCATTTACTTCGATATAACTTATATATCGATACGAATATATTCGTATACTTATTTCATTATTGATTTTGTTTTGAAAATTATATATCTACTAAACGACTAGTTTAACGCAACGGAAACTCGTTGATTCACCGGTGTTGCGGCATTATTAAGGTGCCGCACGGTTATTGGATCGGCGTTGTTCAACCTGTCACTCGCATCCACGCGTAAAAACGATACCTACGCGCCGGGGGAGTAGGTCGAAAATAATACCCGCGGTTGAGGGATTCAAAGGCGAACCCGGTTACACGGTGTATTGCGTGGATGGCAGAATATATAGAAAGGGTGGGACGGGGTCGACGAGGTGAGGGAGGGAGGGTGGTGGCGCACGGGGTGGAGGTGGCGCGAGTTGCAGAGTGGTTTGGAAGCACGTACCAAATCTCGGCTAATTCGGTCTAATTTGTTCGCAGTTAGATTGGAGCGCCAGGAATTATTCAGAGGCTCAAATTGTTGGCGGTTAAGCGAGCCTCGCAAAATCGGCGGCCCGGCCTGTAGCTACGGCGTTACGGGTGTACCGGGAAGGTCGAGGGTGAAGCGATAGACCATTGGGTAGGTGTAGGGGGTTCCGGGGTGGGGAAAGGGGGATGGTGGAAAAGGAGGCATCGTCCAACCAAACTCGATTCAAAATTGACCGTATTATTATATGTCCTGACCAGGCGCGGAGGGTTAGACCGCAACGCGTGCTACCACCCGTTTTCCACCGTGTTCCCTTCACCGCCTCTCCACTCTTGTTACGAGCTGGAGATGGAGCAGCAGCAGCAGCAGGAGGAGAGGTTTCGGGAAACGCGGTCGGCCGACCTCCGCGGAAACTATGGCGAATTGTAGCAGAAAGCTGCCGCGTCGAATTATTTCCGACCGCAGGCCACGACCATTTATAATTTAATTACCATGGCAATTCCCCGGTGCGACGTGGCTCTTCGGCATCTGTATGTACCTACCAAGCAATCGTACATACATACTAACTCGACCCCACCCCCACCTTTCTACCCCCTATAACCCATCCTCCATGTAATACTAGCCATGTCGCACCACGTATCTGGGAGAACCGAGGCGACTTTTGATTTTACAGACCGGTAGCCATTTCCTAATCTCGACAGATTTATCGTTGTTGGAACGGATGTACGTAGAACGTAGATTCTATAGAACGTAGAATAGGATTTTTATGAAACTCGGTGACTCGGTGGAATCCACTCGAGATGGTATAACTCGTGGGGGAATTTTATGCTTCGCGGTTCATTTTTCTACTTGTTCGTTTCTACGAGTGAACATTTCTCGCGATGCGAAACAATAATCCAAAAGACGTCGCGGTATCGGTTCCGGTCTATCGATCGATCTACAATCTCGAGAGTGTACTTTCGCGTTAGAGAGACGCGGAACCCGCTTCACGTACGTATACATGTACATATAAGTTTATATATGTATACATATATGTATCTACATATACATATGTACATAAACTTCCGCGCGGGTACCATGACCCGCGGCACGACGTAGATCGTTTCACCGTCTTCTTCTTCGTACGTATGCATGTGTATATACATATATACACCCATATGGGTGTACGCGTGTATGGGCGCTGGGCATTAGAAATAAAAAAAGAAGAAGAAACGCAAACGACGATAGGTATCCTCCGCGGAACTTTGAATATAAACCCAGAACCAGGGGGCGTCTCGCGTCGATTTATTCGCGTGTTTGTTCACGGTGGGAAAAGTTTCGCGGTTTGTCAGCGCTTTTAGATTAAGGGTAGGGAATGCGGGGAGGGCCGGAAAAGCGGCAGAAGACGAGGGAACGGTTGGCTGTGTAGTAGTAGAAGGGGAAGGGAGAGGGGCATCGAAAGCTCATAAAGTCCTTACGAATGCCTTCGTTTGGTATGCTCGCGTCCCGTCCTTCCAAAGCAGTAAAAGCCACTTTAGTCGAATTACGTTCGTCTGGTTGAAGGACATCGTGATCGTCTGGATCGATCACGTACGAAATTGTTGCTCAACAGTACCGCGACCGTTTGATTTTTTTATCAACGTCAAACCGAACAAAGTTTCAAAACGAAGTTCCATTCAACAAATCTATGGAAATTCGTTTGGTTTATTCGCTTCTGTAATATTCATTTTGTAATTCTACAAATGTATCGGAAATAGGTATCGTTTATTTTCTCCCCCCCCCCCCTCCATCTCTCGGGTGATATTAGAATCGGAAAATCTTGTATCGTCTTGGAACGTCTTTTCAAATCGTGAAACGAAGGCCTCGGAGTTTTCTATCGAGTTTCCGGAGAGTCAAACAATCTTGCCGGCGATCCTCATTGGCAATGTGATCGTCGAGCAGCAGCCCGAGCCGATCCACCGAGTTTCAAACTTGGCAGTACTAGTTCGTCCTTTTGCTTCCTCGAACGTTTCTCGGCGTACTCCGCAGTCGACCACTCAGTGACAGAGGCGAACACTGATCTCCTCGGAAGAGTACGAGAGTTCCGAACAGAATTCACCGGCCAAAGTCCACATTGTTCTTTATTCCAAGTGCGGATGGACACGCGTGCCGTGTTCTTTATTGAATACGCGGCGGAACAAGTGGAATCGTACGTTATACGATCGATCTTGAAAAACGACACGTAACCGTGAACAGTTACAAAACCATCGTCACTAGTTTCGACGAATAAAACGATTCATCCGAACGAAACTTTGAAGTAAAAGTTCGATTCATTGGTATAAATAGTATCTACTTTAAATATCGACCCTTTGGTGAAACACGTAACACAGAATTGAATTCGTCGCGTTATCGAATGCAATGTATAATAGAGAAGCGTTTATACTCGAGATAAATCGACCGTACGTAAAACACTCCTTAACCTTTATTTCTTTTTTTTGTTTTCTTCTTCTTCTTCTTCTTCCTCTTCTGCATACGTAGAGATAAGATCAGCAGTTCTCCGTTCGATCTTTCCGCACGTTCTTAGACGTGTTTATAGTTACCATCGCCGATTCCGCCAGGTTGCCGAGCGACGTCTATTCCGCGTTCCCACGATCCATTTTTCCTCTTTTACACCCATCATATAACCGCATCGGGGTGGCGGGCGATGAATTCGCAAGAACAGAACGACACGGGGACACGTTTCAATTCGAATTCAGGATGGCCAACGACGTCGTAGCTTTACGGCGCAATATCGTGGAATTCTTGACAGTCGGTGGGAAACGCGGTACTCGTGGCTCATAAATAACGCGGGCCACCACGTTGGAAACGAAGGCAGAGCTTTTCGCCTCTGGAGCACACGCCCTAGCCCGTCGAGTTATTCTTAATATCAACGAAGGCAAAAAGTAATTCTGCAATGGCGCGTAACGTAGTTCGATAACGGGCTACAAAAGGTGCTTTGTCTCGAACCCCTTTCGCCTCCGCTCTATTCTCGCTGCGTGAAATTCACTGCGAGACGGTGGGAAAAAAATTTTCATTAACCCCTTGATAACCTTCGAAGTAACCGTAATACTTTCTTCGGCGTAACTTCTCGCGAGATTCAACGGGGCACCCGTTTGCATTATATCTTAAACAGCGAACATTCTTTGATGCAATTTTTTTTTGTTCGTTCCTCTCCTCTTTCACCGGCGATTTAATTGCGAGAGAAACCGTTATAACTGTTTTTAATAACTTAACAAGATCCGTTGATCCGCGGTTGGTAGACGACGATGTAAAAGAAAATTGTTGTATTGTCCTTCTGTAATTTCTTTCGCGGTAAATATTAAATCGATTGTGAACTGTGCCGTGAGAAAGTAGAAACTGACATTCTACACAGACGTATTCGAGTGTTGGAGATATTTCACTTAAAATATATGAATGAATTTAATATTAAACTACTCCCACTAAATGATGGAATTTAAACGTATTCCATTGTTCGATCATTCAATCTGGGTACCTAACATGCACGCGTAAACTTGTCGAGTGCTTACTTATATCTAGCGTTCTTCATACATGAGGTATAAAACAGAGAATAACGGATTTCACGTGCATCCGTATTATCTCTTAACCAACTTTCGAACAGACGGTCGTTCCAGGTGAAATGTTCATGATATAGCGTTGGATTTGACGAGAATCCTTGCTGCATCATTGAACGAACCGGTGGGCAGTAAAGTACACGGTTGCCGTGTCGGTCTAAAGTAACCGGAAATCCAATGTTTTCGTTTGATGCCCGTGCAAGAAGTAAATTTCACTGAATTTTCCGGTTTCGCAGCGGGTAGGAAGGATTTTACAACCCTTCTCGCGTTCCCTTTCCGCTCTTTCTCTCGTCCTGCTGCACGTACCCCCTCCCCCTCCCGCCACATTGGTCCAGGCCTCATCTTTCTCTCACGCTCCCTTTAGCTTTTAGAACAAATACTTAATCCGAATAGCAGGCATTTGCCTAAGTAAGTACCCGCCATTCAAAGCAGCCTCGTTTTACGTCCGACACAGCGCGCGGCCTTTCGATCTTCCAATCTGCTCTTTCTTTTCACTTTTCAAATAATATCTTCTCCCTCGGCACTCAATCCGAATTTGGTATAATCCGTCGGTACTGCAGCAATTAAACCTTTGCCAGGGAAAAGGAGCGCAATTAAGCGGAGAACGAGAGGCTGCCCGGGCATTTACTTCATATAGGATTCGTACGGGAGATTTACGGGGAAAGAATGAACAAAAGAGAGAAAGAGTTGGGGATATTTTCAGATATCTCTGTACGTGGTTGGCTTGCCTCATCGGCCACACCTGACAGGTGGTAAAAAAAAAATAAAATAACTATTTTACACGACAATATTACTGCTTTCAAGAATTTATACATTTTCACGATTTCCACGATGCGTAGAGTATATTAGTTCTTGTTTTAATTCTCCGTACTGTTGTGTTTGAAAAAGTTTTTAATACAAACCGTGTTACGCGGAGTTCATTCGCGATGTAGAGTATGTTGTACGGGAATAACCACATGTACACGGTCTAATCCGTATTTTCACGGAATAATTATTAAATCGGCGAAACAGCGTGCGGTCGGTAGCTTATTTCCCACTGTTTTCGTACACGAAAATGCGTTCCGGGGATATTTAAGATCTTTCACCGAGGTCGGGCAGAGTGCACGGATGAACACAACACAAGCCAGCTGGGATAGCGCTATAGATTGGCACGAATCTGAAAGCCGCTTACGTACGCTCTTCAACATTGGCGCACAATGCCGTTGGATCGCCATTAAGTATAATCCGGCGTTTATTCGTGGTGAAAAGCCCATGCATTATTTCGACTCGGAACGAGGAGAAACGCGAACCCCTTTAACATTTGTCATTGTGAACACTCGTCGGTGAGGACTCGAAGTTTCGCCGACAATTTACACGGATAAGAAAATGAAACGTAAAGAAAAGATGCATCCGGTCTCGTGTGGAATCTTGATCTTCGTTTGGAAACTCCTCTCTGCTTAAGATCGAAACTTTTGTCAGGTTTTCAAAGGTAGATTACAACGAGGAATCTCGAGATGATATCTCTCGCTGTTCATCGTCGACGGATAGAAGGTTATAAAAATAGACGAATTTGCTGATCCTTTCAAACCTGTATCGTTCCGAAGATCAGAATGGTGGATCACGGTAGGATCACCGTAGCCATGATTAAGCACCCGCCTCGGTACGAAGGATCTCAACGACTGGCGTCGTTGACTCCTACTTCCTTCACCTCCACCTCCTCCTCCTCCTCCTCCTTAATTAGTGGAAGCAAAATTGCGGAACGATTGGCTCGATGATCGATGTCTCGCTGTGAGATATTTTTTTTACTCCCGCGTTTCGCTTCCATAATTCACTGATTCTCAAGCGTATTACCGGCGCCAGGTTAATAACGAGCAACATTAACCCGTTTACGTTTCCGCCGGCTTGGAAATATCGAATCTAAGCTCGCGCAGTGCGAGTAAAGTGGAACGATTAGTCGGCGGGGGACCGGCGCGGCTGGTTTTCAGACGGTAAACGAGCCGCATTAGTTCCAAGTATTCCACTTTAGCCCGCGTTAGAAATGAAAAATCGCGGCTCACAGGGTCGTCGGAGGGGTGGAGGGTTTCGATTTTCGGAAGGCTGCAGAAGACCTGGAAATGGAGCATCTCATTTAGCAAGCTGTCCGAACTATCATTTCGTCGCTAAGCTGCAGGCTTCAAGTGCGACCATTGTTTGGGAATGGCGCTCGGGAATGAGCGACGAAGTGAAGATAGACTCAGACACGGGAGCCGCGTCATTACTAAGGTTGTTGATGCCGGCAGTTCATTTCCACCTTCGAATCTCCAGCGAACACTCTCTCTCTCTCCGCCCCCCTTACCCTTCCTGTCTCCCCCTCGCCTTTCTAGTTCCTGGCAAGGGCTCGAGAGCGGAAGTTGGATCTGAGACTCGGAGACAAAGCGAGGAGGCAAGCATCCGGGGTAATCCTGCAGGAGAATGTGACGTAGTCTGGTCCCTTCCTGTCACCTCACCCTCATAAAAGTAATTGGGATTTTCCAAAGAAACACAGGGTCCCGGGAAATGGTGCAGAAATCGTGCGACAACCGTGGACCAGTGTTCTAGGACATATCGGTACCCGTACTTGACACCATTACATCAATTTCACTAACACGTCCGACATATACGAACCTACTTATTACACGTCATTAAGATTCTACGTGAGAATCATACTGAATTTCTCGTATAAGAGGAATATTTAGTGTAAAATGTGTATCGAGCAGATTGTATATATATATATATGTGTATATAAAAAAAAGAACAGGTCACACACATTTACGACATTAAATCCTCTTTACTCGGGATATGATGTCTGGAGCGAGCGATCGCGATTCGTCTTTGAGGGCTCAAAACTTGAGTCGGACTTATGGATGTACCATCCTTTCCATTCAACCGGCCTTGCGTTATCCTGGCCACGTAAACACGGCATTGAAAACCCCTCTCTTATCATTCGTCGGCAGCAAGTGCTATGATTCGAGCACAAAACCATCCTAGGAATAACGTCTTAAGGGCTTCGGTACACGCCGAGTTGTCTGGAGCCCAGTGTTCTCGGTCTGGCGTTGGCACACGGCTTGTCGATTGTATCGAAGAAATGTTATTGCTCTGGGAAACCCATGACAAGAGAAAAGACTATAACACTTGAGAAATATTGCTTCTTTCGTAGACGTGAACAAAAAATAATGTTTATTCAATATTTCGTTTCATTAAGACAAACTATAAAGCTTTAGCTATATCATCAATGATTTTATCGATTATTGTTCACATTCTCATGAAGAAAAAAAAAAAGAAATAATATACACTTGATCCATTATTCTCTATTCTCTCTATGGCATTTAAGCCTTCCAAAAGCTTTCAAGGAATTCACCCCTCGTTCCATCCAGGACTTAACTGCACACGTTCAAGAGTGTTTAGCGTATCCCGCATCCGTTCATTAGGTTTCACCGATATCGTACGGTATATTATTGATCCGAGCATGCACTCAATGCTAGCTGGAAACCTCTTTACGTTAGTAGGCGGCAGGCGGGGGACCCATCGACCGTGCCGTGGACGAGAGATCGGGATCGGTATTCCTGTGCAACACGAAAGCCCCTCGGTACAAATAGGCGATAGTCTTCGAACAGGTAGGACCGAGCTCTCTCCCGAGGGCTTTTTGCTTTGTGTCCCAGTACTGGGAAGGTCTCGTTTAACGACGCCCCGACGAACGAAGCTGGCCGAACGAAACCGTAATTAACCGCAGTGAATAAGCTTCCGAATTTAATTAAGGATATTGAATGGTAGCCGGGTAATAACGGGCGGCCCCCACCGACTATATTGGCTGCGGTGTCACAAAGCTAGGCAGGCCATGGCACGGCGTATCATGCTCAAAGCTCGTCCAACCGGTGCTTTGATGTGGTCGCGGCCAGTGCGAAAGCGCGAAGCACAAGCAGACAGTGTACGAAAAGCCGAGAGGGAGGAAGCAAGCTACCTCCTGGACCACATAGGGCTTGCTTGCGGACTTCCTCCAAGAACTTACCGAAGAAGTGCCAACTTTATGTTTCCTATACACGGGTCGAAGCTGACCCATGGTACGTTCCTACGACGTGAATGTATACATACTTCCCTATCGTTGACGTTCGAAGCCATCCCCGACAACTAACTCCCAGTTACGGAGAAACCTGATGGAAGACTTTCCTAGGGTAACCTACGTTAGTTAAGAGGGATGCTGGATCGACGATAGTGGGTATCGGAGGTTCGTTTGTTTCCGTGGAATTCGGTATGCTGGTATCGTACATTCATTTAGGGTTGCGGTAATATTGGAAATTCGAGGATAGGATGAACTATAGAGAATGTAACTGGTTGCGTAATAATTTCGCGGCTTTGTAAACCCGAGTGAAATTGTATTGTATTTAGGATGTTTAGAACGTGATGAGATTTAATGTTCGATGGTTAATATACAATGTATGTATGCATGTATATTTGCTAAAAAAAAACACACATACAGCCACATTTTTAAACGTCGCCGTTATTCGTGTATCACTTCCACCCCACCGCCGGCAGATTTCGCAAGTATGTGCGTATTCCGTTACTTTGTGAAATATCGACAATGTCTCCGGTAATACGATTTGCATAATATCATTGACCTCCACCTCTCCCCCGCACACCGACTCCGCCCTATTCATTCGTCCCCGCGTAATGCCTCTTCACATGTTACGTATTATGCGTCCGCACGACGTCATTATAATACTTCAATGGCATAATCCTCTATTGTGAAAGTCCGCGCCCGATCTCGGTGCATTTCCACGGGCCGTATAACCCACCTAATATTATTCACGTTTGATGCATTCGACCCGACATTCGTCACAGACAGCCGCTTCCGTGAATGAGAAAGGATTTCACGATCTGCCACGCTGGCGGTTTCGAAATATTAGATCGTCCCGAAGGATAAACAGGATATCCACGTATCGCTACTGTTTCGTCAATCGAATAAAATAACAACCGTTACCGTTTATCAAAACAATATTTACTTATTATAATATAGAATATTTGAAAATTATTCTAATAAAGAGAATATATACGGTGGAGACTAGTTCTAGATTATCTTTTGATTAGAATTCCAAGTACCACGACGAGGACGAGAACCAAAGAGAGTACGGAATTTTGTAAAAGATAATTCCGAAAGGACGATCTGGTTTCGTGACTCGTCAAAGGGGACCGAGTCGTATGGGTTTCAAGAGACTGCTAGGAGGGGAGGGGGGGGGGGAGAAGGGATCCTCGGCTTCGGAGACGTATGAGAACAATTTCCGGGCAAAGCGGATTCATCAATGCTGGAGGACTGGATTTAAGATTCCCCTCGCATCGCGGAAAGGACGAACGGAGTCTGAGGTAAGTAAGGAAAGGGCTGAGGTAAAGGGTGGAAACGAAGGTCTGGGGGGATGCACCTTACAATCCCCGCAGACTGACGCTGCCCGTAAAGAGTATAAATGGCACGTATAAGACGGGCGTCTCCTTCTTCGATGTTCGAGGGCGACCCAATACCGAAGGAAAGGTGGGCGTGCAGCTGAAAATTAATTTATTCGAATCGTAATGGAAAATGCTGGCTCTGTGCGAACACCGACGAAAAATAGATGGGACGAGGCGGCGGAAGCTGGAAGATCCCGTAATTACAGAAATGTGTTTCCTTACTTCGACGTTCCTCTGTGTGGGTCTCTCTATGTATATGCCCGTACACAGACTACGGCTTATATAACATTTTATTGTATAGGTAAAAGCACTCGATACACTTTACTGAAATTCGAAGGGGTATATTATAGGTGTACATTCGCGGAAAGTTTCTCAGCTTTTTCTATATAATTATATATATTTTTTTTTTTCTGTTCGTTCTTTTTTCGTTCTTGTTATAACTTAATTATTCATTATTTTAATACATAGTCGAACGATATTGTTCTACGTACAGAGAATTTCTTTGGTTCATCCTCTCGCGGGAGTAAAAGGTGCGGTAATTACGAGCTGAGAATACGCAAGAGGCTGAAATTATGAGATGCCGCTCGGAAAGCCCTGGGTGGAAAGCAGAATAGGAAGACGATCAAAAGACAAAGCGAGGAGAAGAGTTAGAAGTGCTGGAGCTGACACAATCCAGCCTCTTTGACAGAAGGACGTGACATAATGTGCGAGGACTTTGAGGGGAATACGATTCCAAAGAAACCTGTTTGTTGTATAGGAAGTGATCCCCCTCCACATCCGCTTCCTGTTCCTTTTGGCCCGCGAGTTTCGTAAAGTCAAAGTTCTCAGACGTGGAATATATTAGCTTCTGGTCGTGATTCGCCGCGTGACGTATCCCCCTCGCGGAACCGATTCTCTTATTATTCGATTACTGTTCTTATCGCGTAGTTTTGCTTATTTGTCCCTGCCCAGCGTTGGTCTGGGTAATCACGTTTTCCGGGCACCGATCGAGCCCTTGGCAATTAATTGCGAGGGACGATAAATTCGGGAGAAAAGGGGTTAAGATAATAGCGAAAAGATAGCGCACTCCCGTCGCTAATTTGCACCTCGCCTCACCCTTTCACCCTTTCGTCCCTCCAACGGGGCAGAGTTGGGTACCCGTGGAATTCGCTGATTAAAAGGTTATTTATTGCGTCGAATTCTTAATTTCGCGAACGGGCACATCGCGTAATTAAAGACTACCCACCCCCCCCCACCGCCTTTGGACGACGAGACGCAACGATGATGAGACTTCGAATGGTCTGCGAGACTCGATAATATCCCTCGTCTTCGGAATGCGAAATTCTTATCCGGCACATGTAAAACCCGTGCAACGTGTGCAGTATAATTAAACGATCTTCCACAGTTGCAATAACTGCAACAATATTTTCTCGCCAACCCGTGAACCCGGCACGTCTGGATTCCCGCGTTTTAATATAGCAACAACATTTAACTGGCGCTTTACAGCGCTTCGAGGCAAAGCTTTGCCGCCTCCTTGTACACGACCAGGTTAGCGACGAGGGGAACTTCGCGTAAACAACTTCTTCGCAAACTTCTCTCTCTCTCTCTCTCTCTCTCTCTCTCTCTCTCACTCTCTCTCTCTCTCTTTCTCTTGTCTCGCGCAAGCACCTTCGGCTAGAATTTCGAATTTCGAGCCACCACCCCGTCCTGCCCCGCATGTCCCTCAGCACGGGTTGGCATCAACTTCTTCTTACGGCGTTGTACACCGCTTCTTCTTCTGACGCGTACAATTACTGTTGGAACACGATCTTAAATAAGTTTTGATGCCGACGAGCTGCGACACGCCGTCTTATTGCCGGAGAAGTTTTTCCTTCTCGGTTTCAACGAGAGCTAATATATATATATATATATATATATATATATATACGTGTGTCGGGAATATATTTTCAAGATAACACTGGCCTGATTGCGATGTAATTGAAAACTCTGGAATTACACGTTCGCCCGTGCGAGATTGAAAATTAATAAAACGGAACAGGGAAAAAAATAAATAAATAAAGTGTAATAAAATACCGTTTAATATTTTTCATCCGTCAACAGGGGGAACGTTGATTGAAAATATGATTTTACGAAATTCTACTGTACATACATAGTATTATAATCGTTCGTACGTTGTAGAACGGGGGAGGGGGAAAAAATAATTATATCGCAAAGAGAGATCCTTTCGTGTTTTCAATGTTTTTGCAGCAGACACTCGGGACCTCTTCAGTTTCGACACGTATATCGTCGTAATACCGCACACGCGATTTCGAGCACACCGAACAACAGGGGGTTGGGGGTCGACAGGGGGAGAGGGGGGGGGGAGGGGTGGCTGGAATGGCGTACAGGTATTTTATGCGTTTGTTGATTTAATTGCAATTAACCGGCTCTTTATCATTCAGCAATATCGAGAACGGGAGATGTACCGGTTGTGGGGTGCAAAACGGGGAAAAAGGGGGAGAGAGAGTATCAGAAGCGAATGAACCAGGGGAAGAGAGTGTTATTTGTTTGCATGGATCTGCCTACCGGTGTTAATTAAATAGGATTTATATTCCTACGCAACGTTCGCTATTCCGCGCTATACACGGCTGTCTATTAAATTAAAAATCCGTTTGTGTAATGGAATATTTCCTGGCCGATACGGAATATAATAGATACGCCCTATTATTAGGTGAATGTGTCACAAAGCGCAATAAACGTAGTGGAACAAACGGGTTGCTAAACGCGTTATTTCAGTGACACGTGAACACTTTTATAAACACACCGGGACCGCCGGCCGAGAACGTGTGAAATGTTTGCCCCGGACACAGTTGCGGGATGTTAATGGAATCGTTCCCAAAATAATCCTCCGTCGTGGTGGGTTCTAATAATATAATGCGCTAATGGAAAAATACCAAATAAAAATTAATGTCAGGTCGTACCATTCCAATTTATTTCAACGAACCGAATCGGCATAAAAGTACTTATCAGCACTCGCGGACAACCAATTAAATTTGTTCGACGAAGCGGACGCGAAAAATGGAAATGATGGCGTTCCATCGAACACGAAGAAACGAATCGCCGATAAACGCCGATTGTCGCTCAGGACAAAGCTTCCTTTCTTTCAATTTCTTTTTCCTTTCTTTTTATTCATTCATTTCTTCTTTTTATTCCACCCAATCCCCCTATTCGAAAACGTTCGTATATACGTAGGTGCGAATAATTTACGCGACCACCCCTCCCCCTCCCCCGCCCCTGTCGTATCGTTCCCAAGACATTTCACACCCCTCGATTCTCTGACTGAATCATAATCACGGAAATTTCACGTCAAAACCGTACGGTCGAAATTTCGCCGTAAAAGATTCGAATTCGATTGTTACAGATAGATTATCAGGGTGAATCCGAAATTAATCAGATTATCGTCGTGTAACCGGGTCGCATGATTTACATGGGAACAACGATGTAAACGTCAAAGAGATTAATAGAGCATTCCGCGGTCTTCATTGGTCCCGGAGATACAGGGAGGCGACCCGGTGCTTTTACCAATTAAGCGATGGCGTGTGTTCCGCGGTTCCGCGTTCAGGAAATAATAAAAAAAACACACACACACACAGACACACAAAAGCATCAGAGGAAGAACGAATATGACGTGGCACAGATCATATCGATGAATTGAGTGGGACGAAACGGTCGTGTATCGCGCGTGGTCCACTTGGCCGAATGGTTTTGTGGTCGGACATCGGTCGTTTTTCGGCGTGGGGAAAACGCGAAAGTACTCCAATCGGCGTGTACACACGCACGGGCACGCGTGTCCATTATACCGTACGCCCGGCGACGACGTGTATACACGCGTGTATCGACGTAGACGGATATCGACGCGCACAGATAACATCGGGCGCGTCGCGAAACCGGCTTTGATATTCCGTGTTTGTGCAATTACGCGCGACCCGTTTCCAAACGGACGTTGATTGAATTAAGGTGCATTATGATAATCGTATTCGATACTGCGATGCCGCATGGACACATTCCGGATTAATCATAGCTGCCGTTTTACGCAGGCCCCTTTCAACCGTTGATTTTCATCATTCGTTTCGTGTTTTCTTTGAAATTGTCCATGCCACTCCCTCTCCCCCTACCCACCTCCCCTTCCCATTCTCCCTTTCTCATCCTATGCCGCACGAATGTGTCGCGTTCAATTTGTCCGACTTCATTTATTATAAATGATACTGATTAAATTTCGCATAGTGGATGCTATTTACTTTAAAGCCGATTATACGGAACGTCGTTAGCCGATCGTTTCGCAAACGTGCAATCGACTCGTACGAACTATTTGATATTTTTTTCTTTTCATTCCTTTTCTGTTTTTTTTTTTTCTTTTTTTCTCTTGTCTCCTACCTATCCATAGACGGAACCGGTTCGACACGGTTCGCCGTCGTTCCCGGCGTTTTGCGAACTTTCCGCAGAACCTACAAAGGAAACGTCGACGGCGCTTATCTCATTCTTTCGATTGGATTCGTGCGGCATCGGTACGCGGAAACGATTGTAACCTCTCTCTCTCTCTCTATGCCGGCGTTCACGAAAAGAGCCGCGGCGCTCGGCAACGGCACACGTCGGTGCATTTCTATCGAAACACTTTTCGCTACGGAATGGACGAATTTCCATTCGCGGCGGAACGACACGGAGCATCTACATGATATTATGCGCACGGTGAAACAAAGTAGTACGCGAAAGAAGTTTCTTCTACACCGTCGACGTGGGGTAGGGGGGAGGGTTTAGAGGGGTGGGTTGGAAAAGCGGTGGAAGTTCGGTCGGATATCGTCGTAGCTGGCTCTTATACCCCCGGGCCTGCTAATCTAAATTAAATGAGGGGATGCTAATGATCCGTTACCCCGAAAGGATACGCCGCTTCGACGGTACCACCCTTTAATCGATTCAGTGCGACGAGGGCGACGTAGAAAAAAGAAGAAGTCACCACCACCACCACCACCACCACCCCCTGCTCCACGAATCGCTGGTGGCTTTATGTAATCGTGTAGAACATTTACCCCCGTCGTCGTCGTAGTCTTCTTCTTTTTCTTCTCCCGACTCTTCGTTCTACCGACCCCGCGTTTTCTTTTCGGAATGTGGAGCATGGATAATGATTTTTCGATAATTCGGTTTGTTAACCGTTAATGGTTCGCACGATGAAACACCAACCGAGAAGATTTACCAAAGCTTTAAATATCGTTCATACGTTTCCTTGGCATATCAATTCAATTTACTTTTCCACGATTTATTACGTATACCAAATACTTTTAAACTACACTGAGACATCAATTTACGAAGTATTCAATTAACTGGACATAGTGACATGACAAATATAATTATATTTAAAAAGAAACACCGTCACCTAAAAAAAAAACTACATATAAACGAAAAAGAAAGACAGCAAGTCTTATTCAAAATTCATATAAATATATTTTCAATAAACGTATTCACCGCTACACACACGTGTCTCCTAAAAACGATAGAGATCCATTGTCGAATACCTCCGAAACTCTGCCAAGAATATATATTTCTAACGTACGAGTACGACTCGCCATGGGGTGCGAGGGGAGACACGGCATACCGATGGACATGGAATTTTATACGAAATCAAAGCGCGTCAGTCTCCTTTGCAGTTCGACAGTGGAAAAAAACTCGGCGCCACGAGGCGCATGCATGTCATTGCACGGTCTGACGATACCGGTCATTTCATTTCATCCGTGAACGTTTTCCTAGAACAAGTCGAAAGCTTCTCTGTTTTTCCCTTTCCCCCAGCGTTCGTTGCGATCGTCTCCTATTCGGACGAGTTGCCTGCGACTGTGTGTGTGTATCGGAGTATAGCAACGTGCCCGCAAGAAGAACCGCGCGGCGGTAACGTTTCACGTGATATCCCCGTGGCGTGCACACCATATCACGCTGCACTCGATATACCGGCGATGATATTGGGATATCGCGATATGGATATTGGTATTGCGCCTTCCATGTTTCTCTGCCCCGGAGCGAGACGGCTGGAAAACGAAAGGAAACTCGCGCGTACGATTACGGTTGTCTACGGTGGCGGTGAAAGAAAGAAAAAAAGCACGAATTCTCTTCGTACAAGGTACTAACAAGCGAATATCTCTATGTGTGTATGTATATATGTAGATAAAAAACGAAACAATGGTCCGTTCACCTAACGGAGTTGGCTGTCACGACGCCCGATCTATAAGAATTCATTTTCATTCGTTACTATCGTTTTTTTTCCCCCCGGTAGATAGACACGCTGTTCTCCTCACTCTCCCCCTACCCGTCGAAGACATCAATCTCGTAGGTACGACGTTGCGCGAATCTAGACAGTTTACCACGTTGGATCGTGTTTACAGGAGAATCGATAACCCGGTGTGCGACGACGGCAAAACCGTATCGTGGTGACAGATGTGGATGGGCACACGTGACCTTCCATAAACGTGTGAAAACTGTGCTGTAATAAAAATAACGAAATATATATATACATACATGTATATATTTTATACATATACATATATATTATATAAAAAAAAGAACAGGAGACAAATCGGAAGCATCGAAGCGTACACACGCGTGTACCTATAGTATGCGTCGTCACGCTTGATTATTTGCCGTCTTCTTTACGTGTCTCGTGGTGCCGCTGATTCGTTTTGCACCGCGGAAGTGGCTTTTCTCGAAGTTCGATACATCGAAGTGGCTGGGCCACGTGCCCGTCCACGAACACGTTTTAAGCCCAGTGGCTGTAACGCGCCGATAACAGTGCGCCCGCGTGCGCGACAGGGGTAAAAAAAAAAAGAAAAAAAAAAGCGGGAGAAGTTCCGTCGGGCAGCCCTGTCAATTTTAATTGGCTTCACCGAGGCGTGCTAGGCCCTATTCATCGGATCAGTGATATGCAAATGCAATTTAATGATGCGATATACTGTACGCGACGATATCGACCGGGGTCGTCGTTAATGATATCGATGCTCCACACGTATAATAAATTCAATACGTAGAAGTTTGTACACACGGAATATTATGCGGAATTACAAACAGGATGTATATTGAATCGGGCGGTGTACATGTTAAATGCGGCATACGTAAAGAGCCGTGTAAAACGTTGTAAAACCCTCGAAACTAAATGAACGAATACGCGATATATTGACATACTCCTCTGACATTTACCGAAAACCCGGATATTTCGCAGTGAACATTATGTTGTTATTCGAACCGTTGAATTTTTCAATGTATATCATCTCGTATAGCCGATCGTCAGGTATTTTTTTTGTCCACCCCCTCCCCCACGATTTGTATTTCATATCGACGTATTTGCGTACATACATGGTTAAGAAATGATTTCGAAATATCATTTGCGTGAATTTTCAGCGAACCTTTTGGAAGATATTAAAAAAAATATGGTATAAATGTTAGAAAGTGGATCCTTTTGATCGGATATAATGTATATACAACGCATTAACATCGAAATGCCACTTGCAACGATCTACGATCTTTCATTGTACATTTAATACTCGGCTAATCCGAAGCAATTGTATACCGGTGCAATTATCAAGCGACTTATTAACGAGTTCAACGACAGACGTGAAGAGGCTAATAAATATTGCAATTATTTCGATGAGTTACGATAAATCCTGCAGCGAGATACAACATTACGTGACGGATGAATCGGAAAGTAGAAAATGCGTGCTACGTAAATTCAGAGTGGGATGGAATTGAATGGTGGATGCCAGTTTTAAAACTACCATTAAAAATATCGAAGGACTAGAGAAAATTTCACTCTCCCCACCCCGTCGTTTTCTCCCCGGTTACGTATCAACGTTCCGGAAAAGTAATGTTTCACCTGTAATGTTTTCTGTTCCCTATCGATTACATCGCGACCGACTAATGACGCTTACATCAAACAACGTTGCACCGTGATACGATTTTTCACTATATAGAAAACGCCAGTGTCGCAGTATAAAATCTCGAATCCACGTGAAACACCGATATTCGAAACATTCTCCACCGGGAATTAATACCGACTATTAGTATTTCATTTGTTAAGAATAAAATAATATAAAACATTCTACGCCCCAGTTTCAATAAACTCCCGGCACCCTGTAAATTTGATTTTAACCATCGAACACCGTGTTCCGCCTAGCCACGTACATACATACATACATACATACATACATACATACACACAACATCCATACGTACATACATACACAACGACCTACGTGTTACGCGTTCTAATTCACTCGCCCAGAAACGTCAGACTTTCCCGCATTAGCGTGTCTATCGACAGACGCGAGGAAACGTATCCGATACCATTGTACCACCGTTCGATGGATGAAATCGATTCTACGTAGACGCGGCCGCGAACCCGGAAGAATCTACGATAGGTGCACGTAGCCTTGTTCCAGTAGGGCATGGGAATAGGAAGGAAACTCTCATTGTAGAATCCGTAGTAATAAATGTCGGACGTCATTCTTGTGCCACCTTGGTCGGTCGTCACTCCTACACCATCCCCATCCCCCTTTTCACTCGAACACCGTTTCTCTTCATATTTCCCTTCTTCCTTCTAGCACCCAGAGCTTTCACACCGTCTGTCTCTTTTCCTCTAATTATCCCTTATCTATATCTCGGTCCATTTGGTTCGCAATGACGTTATCTCGCCCGCTCGGACTGAGCAGAGACGCCTCCTAATCTTATTACTCAAAGTGTCGGGCAGGGAGTGAAGGAGGTTGCAACACCAGTTTCCCTGGCACCACTTCTCCCCTTTCTGTCCCCCCTATCGTTTCGTTTCTCCTTTACCACCTCTCCATCTTTCCTGGTCTTTCTCACTTTCCCTCTCTTTCTCTTCTTCCGTATCGTATATCTCTCTTTATCCCACACGTTCGGCCGCCGAAGGGACCGGCAGGATGGAGGGCACTGACGTTGAGGGATTAAACCATTGCCAATCCGACTCTAATTACGAGTAACGGATTAGTACGTGTGCAACCCCGGGAAAGTGCCGGGCAAACGAGGAAACTTTCGCGGACGACTACCTTCCTACCTACGTTCGTACGTACGTACGTACGGACGAGGATGTTGCAAATGTTTGTTCCGTGCACAGCGTACCGACAAGGGAGTTTACAAGGCTCCGCGGAACTCCGACCGGAAGATAAGATCGCCGATGTTGTGTAGGCGTTGTTTGACAGATTGTTTCCCGATACCGGGAAACTGGATAATTAGCTATCAAATACGATACGACTATATATCACGAAGTGTTATATAATATAACCTGTGATTCTTCATTTTCGAAAGAAAATATATTAGAAAGTAATATTATTATAAAAGATACTACGGTAGAAGAATCTTAATGGAGTCAACGAAGATTAATCTATTCTTACAATAGCAACTTGGAAAAAAAGAATATAACACGATAACGTTGTGAAACAAAATAAACCCGAAACAATGTTCAATTTGTCCGTTTCCATTGGCAGTACGATTTCATAGGTAGCCGAATGAGGAACTTGGGATATATCCTCTCCTTAGTCGTAGCCCCGGGTGGAAGTGGCTTCCACGGAAAGAACAGAGGCAAATTGCCGGTGATTGCAGTCGTTCAAGAACAAAACAGAACGGTTAGTGTGCCATTGTGCGGATATATCCAGTGCTCGGTGGCTCTTTCAATCCGGTCTCCGCGTGGCTGCGACGACAGCCGGGGCCAACGTCGGACCAGGGCATTTTTTGACTAATGGTCCGTGAACGAAACTGTTTGCCGCCATTACCGTAACCCCACGGCCGAGAGCGGGTACCGTGCAATTTCAAGGAGAGACGGCCGCGTCTGCGAATCCTCGTGTTGCGTTCTCTCCTCTCCTCTCCTCTCCACCCCTCTCCACTCCTCGAGCCCTTGGTAGCCAGTCCAGCGCCGAAATCGTTCTACCGTATCGAAGATAAGGATCCTCGAACGACCGATCCGAAGTCGTTCGACCCTTAAAATCTCGACCTTCGAGTGGATCGACGCCGAAGAGGCTCCCAGTTGCGAGGCTGCCGTCGAAAGTGCTCGCGACACTTTCTTACGTCCTCGTGACAGAAGGGCGTAAAGGACGTCATGAAACTTTACGACGGAAGTACGTGGCTAAACGAAATACTACAGATACGAGATTTAACTTTACGCTCGGTACACTGCGCATTTTTCCGCGACGTTATTTAAGATGGAATTGGAGTGAATGTCCGGCTGGTTGGAGATTTCATAAGGGCCTAGGGTCAACGAACTTTGGATGATTTTTGTTGAGATTAGTTTGTTAGTACCGAGGAAAGAGACATGGGAATACGAGGGTTTAACGTTGAAATTAAGCTATTATCGAAACGTCATCGCAGAGAGTGGAATTTAATCTCATATTAAACGTTTAGTAATACTGAATATCTATACGAGAGGGTGTGGAACGGTTCGAGGAATGTCAGTTCGACGAATCCTAAGCCAATATAAGCTTAAAGGCTGTATAAACATGTTCCAATTAAACTGGGAGATATACTATAATATTCTAACAATACATCCTGATCAATGGATCCTCATTACGTAACATCGAATCTCATAGTATCATGAAATTTTCCATTCTTCATTTAATTTCTTCATTCTACTACACGTAATAAGAGAATCATTTATATTTTACGTGAACTTATAGATTTGGTTCTTTCGAAAAACGCTTGTTCACGGAGATAACTGTACGCTGACGAAGTGTCCCACCAGGATTGTGCATCCTGGCCAAAAATGAACGTGCCATAAAATCACTTCAGCGTGAACATTACGGCGCGAAGTAAACCCGTTCTGTATGATGCATGGCTGTCGTAACGACTTGCTGCGAGAATTACGAGCAAGGGTTTATCGCGTAGGTTTACCGTCCTATGGTCAACGTAAACGTCGACGTCGCACCGTTGCGACTCCCGAAAGTTGATTTGAAATTATACACAGACACACACACACACCGACGCAACGGCCACGTCCGACGATTCTGTTTGATGATTTCAGGAATACAGGTTTCGTAAGTAGCCGGCCAACTGATTGACAAATGGTAGTTTAATTACATCACGCCGCGCCCGGTAAAATTAATTCCAAATGCACACATTTTCAAATATTATGTAAATTACGCTCTGGTTAATTTTCGGCGTTTGACCGATGGCGGGACTCATTCAACACTGTTTGACACGTTATTCATTATTCCCGCGGAGCGGCATATCCATTAGAGAAGTTAATATGATGGATACGTTTATATGATCACCGACGAGAACCTTCGGAAAGAACGATCATTTACACTTTATGATCGTGTATTATATCATCGACTGGAACATTTTCGACCCGACAAGTTCAACGAAGCAGCCCATCAATTTATATGAAGGGGTAATGACACTACCATTGATTACGTTACGCACCACAGGTGGGGGAGGGAGGAGTATAAAATAGTAGAAAAGTTTTACAATCGATTAGAATAATTATCAAGATATATATCTTTCAACTCTGTACCTATCGCATTATAAAAGATCAAACGAGTAAAGGGTTATTTGTACGAAGACCGACGATGTACCATTAGCGTGGGAAAATGATAGGAGAATCCGAAATTCAGAGAAAAAGAACTGAAATTCTGAGGCCTTCCGGCAGCCTGTGAATGACGGGTCATTTCCACCCCGGAACGTCAGCTGCTTCCTGCAGGACCACCGGCTTCTCCTCACCCAAGGCCAATCTGCAGCGCCACCTCCACGTAACCTCAACCCTCTCTGTTGAGGGGTGATTTCACGGACTGCCGCGTGGGTCTAATCGGTTAGAATTTAAGAAAACCAATCTTGCAACCGGTTCCCGATAGATTTCATCGTTACCTTCGATCATCCATTTTTTCCAACCCTTGAAATTACAAAAAAAAAAAATCACGTACAATTCAACGACGTACCACGATTACGTAAAAGTGGTTAACGTGTCTCTCTACAGATAACTCAGGCGAATAATAATTAAAGTCCGCGAATTACTTCGAATTATCTTCAAACTCGAAAGGAACGAGCTTAACGAATCGGAAAGTACTTTCGCGGGGATGTAATATTTTTATAATCGTATCAATTATAAAATACTTTGTAACCGTGTATTGTTCCATGGGATGTGTCTGTTCGTCGAGCAGATTCGTATGAGGTACTTTGAGAGTAGCCGGTAGCACCGCACGCGTTTAATAATTCGCAGACGTACCGTTGTCCTGCGAAAGTATAATCAGGCAACATTTCTCCGCGTTCGTTGGAGAGTAGTATGCTGGAACCCACCGTTATCGATTTTATCCGCTGGGTATTTCTCGACAGGTACTCAACCCCCCACTCACCCCCGCCCGCCTCTAACCTCTTACGCCAGCATCTGGTCTCCTCTTCAACGCGTGGACCATCCTCTAAGCCGCATTGTTGTTTCGGAACAGCAGCCCGGTATTTGCTCTCCATTTTCCTTCTTGCCGGTATTTACATTTAATTTATACTCGACGTCGTTCTTCGGGCTGTACATCCTTTTCCGCCGGGCACCGGGCGTTTAAATGACCGTTCGCCGATACAACGTCTTGAAAATGAATCGTTCGTGACTGTTCCGTTTTATTCTAATGTAGCCGTAGAATATTTATGACGGGTCGTTAATAGAGGTTAAATGGAAACTACGCGGTTTTTTTGCACCTGTTTGAAAGTGATTTATGTGTGAAATGAATGATCGCGGATCTCGAACCTCGAGGTCCGTTCAAATTGAAACTCGAGTTCGAGGTCGACGGGGGTTAAGTAAGATTTGTATGTAACGTTACATTCTAAATACTGATACCGCGTCAATCTGAATAATTGATAGACATCGAATACGAGGAAGTGAGATTTTTTTACGCGAGAAGCTTAATTTCGTTCGGTAAATATTGTATAAAAAGAAAAAAGTGTAATAACGATTTTATTATAAATACTACGTATTTGTTGCAAACAATAAATCGAACATTTGTACTGCAAACGCGTCCGATGGAATTTCGTGTTTACCGATAAACGATTTTATAAACAAAGTCTGTCGCAGAGCAAGCGGAACAATTGAAATTTTTGATTTAATCCAGTCTCCTAGGTTCGTCCGTGCGTAACACGATTCATAAAAACCTATACAGAGAGTTAATTTTTCAGCCGGAAAGAACGCATTAAAATTTCATTCCGAGAGGCACCGTCGTGTAATTACCATTGTCAGATAAAATATATATCTTGATTTCACCTTACATTCGTTTCACTTATTCACTCCGTGGCAAGAACGTACTACATTTGCTTTGTGGACCGACGTCGGTCCTGCACGCTTATCTCGACGATAATTCGTTCCACTTTCCCCCGAGTTTTTCCCCCGGCACGTCGTATCTCATTTTCCCACCTTTCCGCGTTCCGTCAAAAACTTCGGCGCCGGACATGATAGAATACCAAGAGAAGAGATTAGATTTTTGCCGTTTCCTTTCGGCTAGAACGGTTCGGCGAATCGATCCGGCACTTTAATGAACACAAAGTCTAGCCTCGCTCCTACGTTACCGATGCGCCACCCTCGGAACGGTTTTAGAGCTTCCAACCCCCTGTAGTGGTAGTTCCCGCCAAACTGCTTCTACGGCTAATATTTACATTTATTAACTCTCTCGTCGTAAATGAAATTTTCAGATAACTTTTAGGATATAGCCGGAGGGTTATAAGGCTATCCGGCCGGCCGCCCACGGTCGTCCCGACGTGCTCACCGCTGAGTTTGCGTACTCTCTTTCACCCACCCCCTTCAACCCCCTTCACCTCTCGCCACTCACTCATTTTCTCTGTCCCTCTTTCGTTGTGTCTCTTTCTCGGCGTTCTTGTTGCACTGTCAGAAGCAGATTAGCCAATAACTACGGCGAACCGTACTCCCCATAGACCCCGAAGAAGAGGGGTACAATCTCTGATTGAGGGTAACGGTGTTGTTTTTTTTTTCTCTTCATTTTATAGGTGTCCTTTTACCTTTCCGTTACAATCTTCTTCCGTTTCAACGACGCTCCTCTTTTTTCCTACCATCTTTCCGCGAAACACAGTTACGGCGATCGATTTCATCGCGTTAAGATTTCCCGGTCTTTTTTTCTTTTTTTTTTTTTCCCCTTCCCCATCGCTAGACGGGATAATCTGGTTCGGTGGTATCGATATTTGTGACGGTTACGCAAATAATGTCTTCGTTGGCGAATACTCGACGATGTTATAAATAAATGGCGTCGCATTGTTTTTTGGGTCATCGATTCGGGCGACCTTAAACGTCGAAGAAAATAGTTAATTTTCGGTTTAGAAGCGGGGTGGTTTAGGCCGACGGTGGTTAGGCAGAAACGAGTTTAATTGGCCATAAAATTCCAAGGGCGCTCCAAACTTGGAACACCGATCATTACTGAAGGGGAGCATCTGAATAATCGGTTGATTGATCAGTTACGCAACGGTTATGTAAATCCAAGCAACACCGTCTAATGACGACGCAATTACAAGAGAACCCACGACGTTCCGTCGACGATGTCACAGTTTTCTGAAGCCTATCGGCGAGGATGTTCGGCGTAAAAGAAAAATTTTTTTTATATATACGTATTTCCGTAAAAGTCAGACAGATACACGAGTAAACAGCTTGATTGGTTTAACGAACTCGTTAACGAAGAAAGAATTTCTCCCCCCCTTGTCGTTCATCCCGATGCTCTTGATTACTCGGCGAGACGGATTCTTTTTTAGTTCTGAGAGCGGATGGTTTTGCGCCTGCGGGTCATCGAGCCGGATAATGAAACATGCAAATGGAAATGAGGCAGTGCTGTGTCAGATAATATTATGACTGGCCACAGGAACGGGCGAACGGGCAGTCAACCTGCAGCGCGCAGACTTTCCGTGATGCTTTTGCCATCAACGTCAAAACGTTTCGCGCTACGCGGCCTTTTCGCGGAACTTTTCAATGTGGATCTCGTTAGCATCAAAACGTTTCGCGCGTTATAAAAAACACACACACACGCAACGACAATAACAACGACAAAAAAATAGAAAACGCGCTGATTCGTCGCGACGGTGTAAATATTTTTCGCGGAGTCCGTTCGCCCGAAAACGGAAAAGGTGCGTGTTTGTTTATCGTTTTTTGTTTTCCGTTCTCATGTGTTTCTTTTCATTTATTATTTTATCGGGACCCAAAACCGGGAAAGAAAAATGACCAATGTAAATACGTTTCGCGGAAAAATCACTCCGCGACGTCTAAACGGATGACAGTTTCGCTGCTCTATTATATTTTCCATGGAAAAACCGCGAGAGGACGGCACTCCGACGATATTCGCTATAAACTATTTTGTCAGATGTAATAGAGGGAAATTCAATATTTCCTTATGGACACGGTTACGACTTCACTCGTACGGACTTCTTTCATCTCCCTTTGTACGCGCGTTGTTTGACGTCGTTTCTCTTGGCGAGCTTCTCATTCAACCCTCGAGCACATTTCGCAATACTATTCGCGACGGGTATCGTCTTACAAATTTTTCGCCGACCGGCGAAATGTACGCGCACATTCCGCCCACGTAGAGCGAGAAACTCCGCTATCCAGTTTGCGGCTTGGTAGAAAGAAATTGATGCGGAAGGTAATAGATGTCCGAAAATACTTGCGTGGGCGAACTTTCTACATTTCTGCGATGCATACACAGGTTTACAACTACTAATAACAGTCTACTTGTAAGGGTCGATCAATTTCAAAGTCTGACGATAGAATTGTACCTACTTCAAATTATTATAATAACTTGTATATCAAAAAGTTTTTGAAATATCCGAATGGGCCTCTTTATATTCAATATGCTCAGACACATACCTCTTGTTAACGATGCATTGAATTATTAACAAAGGTTTCCTTTCGTATCTCGCGGAATATATACGGGTTTTGCGGTAGCTAGGATATTAGTAGTGTCGTGAAAATTTTCTTCGTTACAAAGTGCTGCTG
This sequence comes from Mimumesa dahlbomi, assembly GCA_917499265.3. Taxonomy (NCBI): domain Eukaryota; kingdom Metazoa; phylum Arthropoda; class Insecta; order Hymenoptera; family Crabronidae; genus Mimumesa; species Mimumesa dahlbomi. The sequence goes on along the minus strand of OU824114.1, from coordinate 9,166,086 downwards.
TTAATTACAGCCTTTGCCGTTGTCGTCGGCTTATGGCAGTAAGACGTTATTTCCTTGCTGGCGTTTCGTTTACAAGTAAGGTGACGCTGAAGATGCCGAGCAGCTTTTGTTCAACCGCGCGTCTATCATATTCTTTACCACTGTTATCTCGTTGCTTGTCTTACCGTTTGCACGGTTACTCAAAGTTGCCTCGTTCGTTATTAACAGTCTTCTGACACGTTTGTCACGTTCGTAATGAAATATCTCGATACTTTATCGTGAGAAAAGTGTAACGATAGTCGTTAGAATTTCAAATTATTATTAACAGTTACGTTCTCCGTAGGTAGATGTATATATATTTTTTATCGAGTTCTCCCATTGCGTTTCAACGCACCGGAGAAAACAACGATACAGTCCGTTATATAACGCAGCGTCTCTGAATTGTGCCTCACAGTTCGAAATCGAACATCGAAATCGGATATTACCGTTAAACATTTAAAGTCCGAATGAATCGTTGTTTTCACCGTTCTCGTCTTTTTCGTTTGTTTTCGATCACTTCTGTCCCTGCTGGTATCTATAGATCAATTGTTTCCCCCTGGGAATTCAACCCGGACAATTGCATCCCTTCAACTTAAAACGATGCCCGTAAAGTGTTTTGCTCCGGTCTATTGTTGCACGAGAGATAGTACACGTTAAATTAATTATGTTTACTCGCGAATGCGAAACTTCTTTTCGCCGGTCTGCCGCTGCCGTGGAAGTTAACGATCGATTTTCGTTCGTCGTTTGTTGTCTCACGGCCTCCGGCCGAATCCTGGTGTGTGTCGCTCTTAGTTACGATACCGCAAAATGTATCACCAGAGGGCCCGACCGTTGGTTGATCAAAAGGCCAATGTCCAACGTATATCCCTATACAAATCTATACTTACGTAACCCGACGATGAGGCATCACGTGTAACCGGTTTACCGTATCACGTGGCGCTCGTATTTCAGACCGACGTAATATTGATTTTGTCTTTGATACGAACACTCCAATTCGGATCCCTAAGTCGCTCCGCCCATTTAATTCGATGTAACGCATTCGCGAGCACGAAATCACCGAGTAACTTGTGTACGTACTCTACGTACAAGGTGACAGGTGACAGGTGACAAGGTGGCGGGATAAAAACGTGACAAAAATATTTTCCCATTCGTATAAGTACTATAACAATTAATCAACGAGTGAAAATAGCGTGACAAAAATTTCCCGATAAGAAATCATTTAACCACGGTTGTCTTGCCGGATGTTGTGATCCATCCGCGCGATGTCTCGCGGAAAACAGTAGTGGGACGACGTGCTCGAAACGAAATAGAGCATAGAACAAACAATAAGCTGTGATTCCATGGAACGACGGTGAAATGGATCGGCGCATAAAGCGTCATACCGGAAGAGTAATGCTCACATCTAGAGCGGCAGTTGTCAAAGAGTACTGTCATGGATCCATGGAACCCTCGAGCTTTAATTGAGTTTACCTAGCGCTCGAGCACCCGAGATACTTTTGTAAGACGGTCTCTCTTGTCACGGAGGAGAGAGAGATAATAATCAGAGCCGAGTCTGAGTAATGGCCAGAAATAAATAATACGTCATCCTTACGCGTCCTTTTCCTACCACCGTTGAAGGGAAAACGTTGACGACGTATCCGACCGTAGAAAACGTACACGAGAAAACGTCGTAGAGACGGTCGGATAAAAGCGTAGCAAAGAAGAAAGAAGAAAGAAGACACAGAACTACACTTACATTCGCGAAACTGGCTTTGAAATCGGTGTCAATGTTCCCTTTTTTCCAACCCCTTACACCATCGCTCTCTGTATATATGACGTTCACGTGTTTCTGTAACGAATATTATCACCTCCTTCCCTATTCCCCTCTTTCTCCGACGTTATCCGTTTTCTAATAAATAACCAAAGAAAGTTGAATGCGCGAGCAGCAAGCAGCAGCACCTACTCGAACGAAGGTCCTTTTCGAAGCGATGGGGGTAAAGCTGAACGGAAGGGAAAAGTAAGGTAACTCGCTCGATTACACTCTTCTTCACTTCGGGAACTCGCGCGGGAAGTTTATTACGAACTCTCATCTTCCTCCCTTGTTCCCTTTCTTCCGAACGTTTCTCTGTTCCTCGTTCGATTGCTTTCTTGCTCTCGTGCTCTCCGCTTTCATCGACTCGCCCGTCTGCATTCTCTTTCTTCCCGGTACACTTCAACGACGTCTAATGCACAACAAGAACAAAAGCCCCCGGTTCCCGTACACTCCCGCGACTCAATTTACCGGAATCCTGGAAATACGTGTGCGCGCGTGCATTATCCTTCGCACGTACACGCATACATACCCCCGCTCATGCGTGGGGGAGTAGTTATCCACGTGTTCTTAAAACACAGGCCCAGTAGGGAACTTCGATTCGCGAGATAACCAGGCATCGTATTTTCCTCCCGTTTGTAGTATCATACACAGAGAAAGATTTCAACTGCGCAGGAATTTTCATCGACGGGACAACGGTGATCGCGTAACACATCGCATTTATCCGGTTCTACAAAGTCCCACCGATAGATTCACGAAAACTCGGTCGAAAAAGTGTACGGGCACACTTCCAACGAAGTGTCTACGATCCCGCCGCCAATAGCAGCGGCTAGCACGAACTCTTCGTGGAAACTAGTTTCGACTTTCGACAGTCGCATAACTCGAACGCGCCCCAAGACCAGAAAGATAGGTAAAAGGGGGCCGAAACCGTCGATATAACCGAACTTTAATACACTACATCTATACACGCGTTATACCCCCCCCTCTCTACCACCCCATCTACCTTCTCCTAGAGGCTGGCACGAAATCCTGTTTCTTTCCCTCGCTTTGTCTCGTCCGACATTTTCCACCAAGGCCGATCGTCGTCTCGGTTTCTCTTCGAGAAAGACGACAGAGCGTGATACCAGCGGTAAATCATTTCATCCTGCTTCCTTTAGAACCCGTACACGGCATTGTTCGGCAAACAGTAATTCATTACATTCTATGACTCTATGAGACGTGAACGCATCCCCCTTCGCTAACTTTCGAGGGTGGAAAAGAGGGGTGGCGTCCACCCTCGACGTCTTCGGCGCAGTTCCTATTCCCAACCCTCCTCTCTCCTACCGTCAACCACTTCACATTGGAGAGGAACATCGACGTTGCCGGCATATACGTGGCACGCGTAGAACTTCTGACGACGACGACGACGACGACGACGACGACGACGACGAACTCCAAGTGTTTCGCTGACGGTGCCGCATTGCAATCATGACCCGCTTCTAGGCAAATTGCCGCGATGCATCGAGAAACACCGGAACATTGTCGTAGCGGGAACGCAGGGTCGAGAAAACAAGTTGAAATCGATGGCCTTGAAATTCTAACGATATGAATCTCGGTTCTATCGTCGATTCGCTGATCGTCCGATACATCCATTAATACCCTACTTAATTAACGTCGGTATTAACTTTATTACGATCGTAAAATGCCTTTTACCTGGATGCGGTTCCGGCCGGTCGTCCATTTATTCCATAACTGTTAATGATTATCGTTAAGCGTTAATTTGTCGTAGCAATAAAATCAACTTTATCGGAAACGCGTAATCATTGAAATCAATTTTATCGGCGAACGTATAATCATCCGCGTATTTACGTGACTGTATAATTGTGAAAGGGGATGATGACCGACGTAGATGCCGATGTGTATATGTTTTTACGTCCTCGTTTTAATTTCAAAATTATACCTGTACGCCGGTAAAAAAAAAAAAAAAGAAACAGAGCGAAACGTTCGCCCGGTATCGACACCGTTTTTTATTTTTTTATGTTTTTTCGTCTTTCACCGCCGTTGCGCTTTGATTATTAACCAAAGCAGCCCGGTTCCAGGTGAAGACGCGGTAGACAACAGGGTCCGGGGTATAAATAAAACATATTGCCGGCGGCGGAATCACCTACAGAGAACCGAGGTCGCGATACAACGAGGGTCGTCGAGCAGAAAGAAAAAGGACGGCGGTTGCCGCCGATGAGACGGGCGCACCGATAACAGAAAGAAGGGTGGAAAGAGAAACAGGGAAAATAAGACGAAGCAGAGACCTTTCTGAAATAGGTATTCAGCGTCTTGCAGGTAATTGGATCGCGCGGCACCCGTCCTATCTGATGAGGATTTATTATTCAAATCAAATGTTTTGAGAAAGCTTCTTATTCGCCGACGCCGTTGCGCGGCAAACGCTTCGACGATTGCCAATCCTTTCTCCTGCAACCCTCTCGGCCTCTCTCCTCAAGGACTCGCGGATTTAATGAGCGGTGAACGGGACGATCGTGAAAATGGAATATTAATGTCTAAGGTCAAAGGTAAACACGCTTGCCCGAAGCCCCAGTTTATGACGCAACTTCTACTTCCACTGTGTTCGTATGTTCCAGGATGCGAAAGAAATAGTTGGGAAACACTATCGTCGATACTACGACTAAGTTTCATTCTTCTTTTTTTTTTGGTTTGTTATACCTATAGAAAGCAGGGTGAACTTAACATTCTACGAACTAAGATCATTAAAGTGGCGTGTAAAGAACGTTTGCGAGCGGGCGCTTCTGTTTAATGTAACACGTTTCGAAAAGACGTTTCCCCGAAAATTCATTTAGCACGTCGTGACTACGAGTTCGCGAACTCTCCGAGGCGAAACTTACAAAGCCAGTCCCACCAGCGAGAACTTGGAATAAAAAACAACAAAAAAAGAAACAGGAAAAAAAAGAAAAAATCAGTCTAAACTTCCGCGTAGGTCTGTCCATACCCCCACCCCACCGCCCTCGTCGGGGGATGTAAGCAACCGACAGAATTCCATCCGGGTGAACGCGCACGGTCACAAGGAAACGCGTACCTACCTGTAGGTATTTTGTCAAAATAAAATTAAATTCACGGTTGATGGTAACTCAATAATGAAACCATTACGCAACTGCGCACCGTGCACGGTCATAAACGGAAAGCGAAGAGCAAACGAGAAAGAGCAAAAGGACGAACCCGGTGGTGCGAATGGAGTGGCGGGTGAGGTGGATGACGGAGGGTTGGAGGGTGAGGTGACGAGGAGAGACAGAGAGAGAGATAGAAGCGACGGAGAGGGGAGAAGGGGGGAAACTGAACGCAACGAAGAGAAAGGAAAAGAGACAGACCGAGACTGTGCAAGAGATATAAAGCCAGAGGGAAAGGGTGAGAGATGGGACGAACCAGGGAAATGCGTTATCGTCTGCAGCCAGCTGACAAATCGAAGGTAATAGGGCCGAGCGGAATTCTGCCTGGCAGAACGACCGAGAGCACTGCATCTAGTAGGTACGTGGCTACATATGTACATATATGTATATGTACCCCTGAACCACGTACGGTGATGCAAGCACGTCGGTATATGTACCACTCGCACCACCATGATTATGTACGTCGCGAGGATGTGACGCATAGATGTGTCCCGCCGACGCTGCCGCCGCCGCCAGCCCGGCTGACGTATCCCGTGGTAACACTACTAGAACCTAGTTACATTCGTGACGCACACGTCGAGGACGTGCGAGAGTATTTGACGCTCATTGTCTTGTATTAACGCCGTCTGGGATTCCTTGGATCTTGGCGAAGAACGGGTAAAGGGAAGAAATCACGTCGATCGACTGGCATAGAGTACTTTGGATCATTTTGAAATACGTTTGGACATGTTTGGATGTATGTATCAATAGTTCGACATTGGGGAATGTGAATGTATGTATATTTTATTTGTCGCACGTTAATCGTGATTTCCGTATGTCGCATTCATCCTCGAACAGAGAGAAACAAGGATTTAGGTATGAGTAAATCTGAAATGAAACTGGTGGAGTACTCGAAGGAAGCGAGTACCGTGAAATTCGTCCGCGAACGAACGAACGAACGAAGGATCCGGAGGTTTTCACAGATTTCTCAACAGATTTGTATTTCCATCTTCTTTCGCGCATAAACGAAGATCTACGCCGGAAAGAAAACGACGAACTTTCATACGGCGGTACGGGTACTACCGGTGGAATGTAATAGGAGATATTACTATCGTAACGGCGTCACGAAAATCCTCTGGCTCGTTTCTTCGAATTGAAATATACGTTTTCCGTTCTAGTGATGGAAGAAAAACGAAAATATAAGCATCCGTTAAATTCGTCTCCCTTTCAATTACTTCCATACAACAATACTAAAACTCTGTTTTAAAATCCTAATCTACTCATCGCGTTGCCAGATATCTAAAAATAACGCTCTCGGTCCTTAATTAATTCAAGCACGAACGTTTCCAACATCGATCTTTAAATCCAGAACGGAAGAGTGTAATCACCATTGGGGTGGGGGTGGGGTGGAAAGGGGTTGGTGATAAAGATCGACGTTCGTGCCGTGATCGTAGGCGTTCGTGACCTTGTCCTCCGGAACGAATCCTAGTGTTCTCGTCATTTCGGGCGTCGCAGCGGAACGTTAAGATCCGCGTTGCGGCTGGTTCCACCCCTGACTGCAATCTCGGTATGGCATTGCAGCATGGGCCAGCGAATAACTGTAGCCCGTACGAGCGCGACGACGCGGCATCGTGCCAGGAACTCGTGCTCCGGTACGACCCACGACCCCCGCATTTTCCAACCCGGGTTCTGGCATAGGCCGCGGCACTAGGCCGACGCAGGCCATCGCCAATGAGTGCATGTCTGGGGCGGAGCGTGGTCGACGCTGAAGCAGACGCGATTTCGACCTGCTTTGTAGAATCTACTCGCGTATGGGCTGGTTTGAAAAAGAAAGGGGAGACAAAAAAAATGAAAGAAACCATTCGGAAATTGACTATTACACCGACGGTTTCACGTTTGTCCTTAAAACCCTTCGAGACCTAGGTGAAGAAGAATCACCAGCCGTTGACGACGTGCGGATCGTCAGGTTTCGGAACGACGGGACACGTGTTCGGACGATAGAATCTGGGTATGAATAATAATAAAAATGTAATTTTGAAATTTGTAAATCCATCGTAGAGAATTCCTTATAACGTTGGAATCCAACGATCATCTTTAATAACGATCGTTTCGACGTGTTCCGAACCGTTCAGCGATAGGTGATTCCTATCCCCCCCGGAATCTCTTAAAATGTGTGTGATTATCGGTACTGGCATCGAAGCATTCCCAGGCATCTGTGCCGGCTATAATCATACCGAGGGATCATAGTGTGGTATCACCGGTGTTAGCTACCGTCGTAAAGTGTCCCGTTCTAGTGTTCTATCTCCTTGTCACCCACTCTTCCCTATATACCCCTCATCCCTATATCCTTTGCCCTTCTTTCTTACAAGGACAGACCAACTAGCCTCATTGAACCCACGCGTTTCGATCTCGTCGGCGACGGAGCACCGAGCGCGAAAGTGCATTCGTTCCGGTGTCGTCATCGTCGTTGTCGTCGTTGTCGTCGTCGTCGTCGTCGTCGTCGACGTCGTCGACGAGCACAGACGTGACCTACTTGCGCTATTGACCTGTTGGCGATGCTTGGTGGGCGACGCGCTGAAAGGAGAGAATCGAGGCTGGAGAGAGGGAGAGTCCAGGTGCAGACGACGGTGGAGGTGGCTGGACGGAGGAGGGCGAGGGGCTAGATGCACTTGACGCATCAGGATGAGGAGAGTGAGGGACTGCCGCATGCGGTCCCAGCGCGCGCAGCCTACTACTCGACCTAACCATCCGATGCCATACATACATACATATACATTCGTGTATCCTGCACTCAGGATGGTCTCCGGGATTCCATGTGCCGCACTTTCGAAAGTCTTCTATCCCCTTGGGGGGGTGGATTCTTCGTCCACCTCCCTTGGATGGCTACCGGGCAGATCAGAGACCTCCTGGTGGGGTCGACATGCGAGTCCATTGCGTCGCCACGTGATTACATTCGAGGGATCGTCTTGGTTTTGTATATTGTGATTCGACGAAGGTTCTTTGTCGATAAGAAGGATCGAATGGAAACGAAAGATATCAGGGTGAAATAGTTGAGAAAGTTTTGTTATGGGAATATAGAAGATTTTCTGTACAAATGTCTGGATTTGGAAGAAAAAATGTTTATCCGGCGTTCGTCGCTTTAATTTCTTGTTATCTAAAAGAAAAAAAAACAACAACATACAGAAAGAAATGTAGGACTTTCATCTTAACGCGAAATTGCCACTTTTATATTAAAATGGAGTCGAGAGGAATATCAACGGGATTTCAGTAAACTTTAAATTATTCGTAAAAATAAGAGTCTGAAAATATTGACTAACAATGTTTGAAGAAAGGTACTTTCTGGAAATAAAGATAGACACTTTTGCCAGGGTCACAGGGAAGCCAGAGCACTAATTAAAGGCTGACTCGTCTTGCTCGTATTAACTAGCGACGATTGCAATTAAACTCGTTGGTTCTGTATTCCCGAGGATCTGTATAATTATTTTCCTCATTAGCGAATACTGATATTTCCGTTTTTGTTTCCTTCTTTTTTTCGTTAGCATCGTCATCGTTTCCGTTTCCCTACACCCTTTACTATCGCGGGGGAAGAAATTTATAATTATCCGGCAATTTTCGCTTCTGTTTCAGCGATAACTTCGCTACGCTTGAAAGCCGTTCAAGTGAACGATACTACGTTCGAGCGTACTTCCCTGAAGGCAGTGCCACTTTGAAGTGACCCTAACGCGCCATTACGATAAATTAATTTCACTCGGCATTAGCGATCCGGTGTACAGAGTAATTAAATCTTCTAGCGAAACGTTATAACGCGGTGTAAAGGACCTTTTCCTCATATAACGTTGTACGAGCACGTTTTAGCACAAGTAAGAGGAGAAACGTAGATAGTAAAGAACTCCACGGTTCTTTATAGCGTAAAACTTTCTTGGAGAAACATCGAGGTTTATTAACATCCCAAGAGATACTCGTTATGCTTGATTTGTAATAATATGTAATAACATCTAAAACGTTGTACTTTTACAGAAGAAATATATATCAATATATAACTAGGTATTCGTAAACATTTCCTAGTAAACTTACTACAGAATTCGTGGAAATGAAAAGTTATCAAGAGTCGTCTACAACTATCCATGTTTGACCTTTGAGATTCGGATACTTTGTCGTTTGTCAGTATCGCATTGTCACGTGTTGGATATTCAATCACGTCTTGGAATAATGAAATTAGTCCGAACGAAAGTCCGCGAGAGAGAGACGCCGGCCAATCGGAAACTTGCGAATAGGCAATTCTATTTGAAATGCAAACTAATAATTCAATCCCCGCATAAAGAATCATCGAAACGTTCTTGCCGCTCTCTTTAGATTTCCCCGTGGCGTTGATCGATCCGCCGCATTTAAATTTACACGGTTTAATAAGCCGTGCGATTGCCGTCCGATAAAGATTCCGGGAAGTTCGTTCGTCTTCCCGCGGCCGAGGGTGGCGTGGAAACGCCGGGGAAAAATCTTACCTCCCATCAGTTTCCAGAACGTGCCAGGACGCATCAGCTCCGTGGGATTTCGACGGTGAGTCACTTCCTTAACGTCGAACAAATGTGTCGGGACGTGCGAAGAGAGGCAAAGGACGAGCGACAGAGAAACACGGTGAAAAACAGACAAAGACACACAGACCAGGAGATGGGCGAAAGTGAAAGAGAAAGAGAGAGAGAGAGAGAGAGAGAGAGAGAGAGAGAGAAAGTCTGTGTGTGTGTGTCTGTATGTGTATGTGTATATTTAAGAGTAAGAGAGCACGATAGAGAGGAAGACAGACGGAGAGGGTTGATCTGGAGATCTGCCGTTGCTGGAAGGGTAGTCACATCGGGTGGAGGAACCCGATGCTGGATCGTCGAAGGCAAGACGGGGTGGTTCCTAGGGTGGCGAGTCGAACTTACTGGGGAAGAGAGGGGAAGGGGGGAGGTAGGGTGGGTGGGTGAACGAGAAGGAAGAGGAGTGCAGGACTTCTCAATGGAGTGAGGGATAAAAAGCAAATACGTTTCACTCACTCGCGTTTTCCGTTAGCAAATTCAATCTCGTCGGGAGTCCCTTTAACATTGTGCCTGTAATAGGGAGGATGAAGAGGGACTAAAGGAGAGGTTGCGGAGTGAGGAGTGAATCAGAGGAGGCGGAGGTGAAGGAGGATGAGGGCCGGGGGCAGGTGTCGCCCGTATAACGACTTTATCACACCCTCCGATCCACCACCACCCCACCCCCTTCCCCCCCTCCCCCACCTTCCGTCCTCAACCTTTTTCACCTTCCTAACCCGGCACACCGCTCACACCTCAGCGGCGACTATTATCGACTTTGACTGTACCCCGGAGTCGGTTCACCTTTAAGCTAGCCGACTGAAGCCACCCAGGGTTTGTTTGAGCGGATAATGCAATATCCATCCTTTAGCGAGGAGGAGCCAATAAAAGTGGCGGGAACGGGGCAGCCGTTCGGAAGTCTAAGGTTTTTTTAACCCCCGACGACGGTCCACGTCGCGACATCAATCTCCGGGTGACAACGAGTAGGTTAGATCGAGGTATCGGTTTTTTTTTTGTTGTTTTTTCTTTCCGGCGGATATACAAATTTTTAGGAGGAACGTGAGTATGGTAAATCGATGATCACAAAGAATATGTGGAAGTTTGAGGGAAGTGTAATGAATTAATAATATTTTTAATTGGTCAGAGAAAATCTCACGTACATAGGTGAACTAACCGGTTAAGATGTATTACCAGGGTAAAAATAGAATTCTTTTCAAACTAGACGGCAGAAAGAAGTTGCTTGGTAAGCTCAATTAATAAAAATCCAAGTTACCGCGGTTCCGGCGAAAGGGGCAAAGGTACATTAAGAAAAGGAACCTTCGATCGGCAGAACAGAGACGGGCTTTCGGGGCTCGTTAAAACTTGCCTTATTAACATTTTTGATGCGCGGATGCCTCGCGGAATGTTGAGAAGTTTACAGAAGTAGACAGCAAAAGAAAGAAAGAAAAGAAAGTGCTCGAGTGAGAAACCAGTTACGCCGAAGTTCCTTCGAACTTCCGATGTACGCTGCCAATTTCACGCGTAATGATATCACACTCTCTCGTAACCACAATTACATTCGTCTATTTCCAACACTTGATTACAAGTACTAACGAGTTACACAATTACCATGTAAGAGGTACGGAGAACACGGTAAACAACCGTCAGGCATGATCGTAACAGTTTTCCCAATAGTCAGAATTGCAATACCGTTGAACACGTTCCGCGCGGAGACGTTCGGTGGGATGTGAGTGGCGTTTTCGTTCGGGCATTAACACCGGTGTTTAGTGGACAAGCGCGACCCGGCACCAGCATGTTAAACAAGTACGACCATTAATCAGGACCGAGTCACAAGTAACTTGACCCACGCTGCGCGGTGCCATAGGGTGGGTTTCCAACAACGCGGCACAAGGGTACGGAACCATCCCTTCGCGCCTTCGTCTTTCCCCCCCGCCGCCAACCCTTCTTTTCCGTCTCCTTCTCCGTCTCACGGGTCCATTTGTTATGCCCAGGTGACACTCAATTATGTCGCGCAAAAGGGTTGCGAGAAGCACGGAGAAAGACGCTGGCTAACTAGCGCGGAAACTTTCCTAACAACGTGGGCCCCCTTTCCCCTCAATCCCCCTCCCCCCCTCCACCCACGCTCGCTTCGGTATATATCGTAACTCCTTGCGAGAAGATGCATCGAAGAAGGACCACGGTTCAACGTACTTCAACGAATCCGGTTTCGAATACGTAACTAAGTTCGGGAGATCGATCGAATCGGCCACCACCTTCCCCGTCCGCTTCTGCAAGATTGCGTTTGCTTTCCCGGGCAAACATCGAGATAACCGAAACTTGCGCCGAACACTTTATCGATTATATTAACTAACATTAAACGCTTGTATGTATGTATGTACTAGAGAATCGTGTTATCCATCGTTAAATTACTATTACACGTATATATACGTACAATACATACATTGACCGTTTACCAAGAATTTTTCAATACAATTTCGTCAGATATTAGATTTAACAGATATGAATTCCACTTTTTTTTATTATTTTTTTTTTAATATTTCCCCCCGTCATCGAACAGTGAAAAATTCCATCATGTGTCAGACATACTTTACTAAATACTAACCGGGCCCCGGTTTGGAATACCGTGTTCGCGCGAAGAATGCTTCTCGCGTCCCTTAAAGGTCGATAGTATCGCGACAACTCGATTCGAACAAAAATCAGCGAATTAACAGCGGTACGCGAACCGGTGGCGGAGGGAGGGGAGGGGGGGGCGGTTTGTCCCCTGTTGATCCGCCTTTATTATCAACGGAGTTATTCGCGCTATTTACGTCGACGCGAGCCACGCCGACGATCGATAGCACGACGGCTTGGACGTCGGAACGAAAAATACGCGAAAAATAGCGGACAAATAAAAAAAAAAAAACACAAAAAAAAATCGAGAGCCCGAGCGGAAAAGCGAACTGTCCGCTAAATGCAGTGCCTCCGGCAATGTCGATCGCGGGTGAGCTCGACGGCGTGAAAGCGCTAGGAACGTGCGGATTTTTACACCTCGCACGGGAACAGCCTCGGTCGATATTAAATTCCAGCCGGCATATTCGTACGCATAAAGCAACGCAGTGGGATATAATTTTCGAGTTGCTTCCAATTAATACGCGAAATGAAAGCAGCTCGAAAGGGAAAGAGTAGGCCGCTCAGTGAAACGCTCGAAAGGGATGGACTATAACGGGAAAGTGGAAGGGTGCAAAGGGAAGGGAGAGGGGGGGGGGGGTGGATGGAAAAAGAGAGAGAGAGAAAGAGAGAAAGAGAGGGGGGGAAATGTAGACGAGTGGGCCGTCGAGCGAGTATTTGCTCGCTCGCATTTAATATCGAAATTGGCCAATCATACGCGGATGTAACGAAATACGAAAATTATTTGGGAGAGTGACGAGACTGTGTATGAGACGAGCGGAGTGATATGGATATGCATGTATGTATGTATGTATGTATGTATGTATGTGCGTGTGTATGTAATACATAGATACGTACATGACCAACGGGGTTACTTTTTATACGATACCTAAAGTTATATATCACTGTTTATTCTCGATCATTAAGCTGGCAATAATCGTACGGTCTACGCCACTAATTCCGTGCAATTAAAGACTTTATTAGTCATTCGAGGTGTCGTAACGTTGCTTAGTTTTATTCGGGGCAATGGCGTTCGGATTTTGAAAATGTGAATTCTCGCGTGCCGCGATATAATCATAATTTCGCCGGGGTGGCACGGGTTGATTAAGCCGACTGGTTTTGCGTCGGTAATTTCGAAATCGATGCGAACGGCCACGGGGGGGGGGGGGCGACGCCGTTCCCGTGTCGCTTGGCATCTTTAATAAGTGGAAAATATGTTGTACGGACGGGGAATAAAATAAAGTTCGAAATATGACGCGCGCGTCGTATCATTGCCCGGCTGAGTTTTGGTTCGCGCGGACAGTTAAATATCGGCGGACATTTTCGACAGAGTTTAAATTAAATATCCATGTACGCCCGGACATTTAAATAACGGAGAATTCCTAGGCGGCCCCGTTTGAAAAAAGATACGATATTAAAAACAATTTCGGGCGTGCTTTTATTTATTTTACCCATTCGACGAGGCACACACGAACCCGCGGATGCGTGTCTGCGTGCCACGTCTGAACACGAGAACCTGGCTGAACGTGGGTACCTGAACCTGAACGTTTCAGAGAAGCCGCGTTACATGGAAAATAGCCCGCTAACGGTTTGATGAGAGCCACGGGGTACGTGGGGCAAACGGGGTGGGCACTGCGCAGGATGGATGTAATTAAAGTGGTGACACGCTAGCCGTGGGGTATGTCTACCCCAATCCAAATCCTGCGCAACCCCCGGATCCCTGTCCCTCAAGATAATTCGGACACCGTGTAATCGATACGTTCTCCAAGCTGACGTACAGACAATTTCAAAACGGATGATTCCCAGGTTTCCATCTCGCGAACATCATCCCCCTCGCGTTCGTGGAAACAAATTTTCCCTCCTCCTTCTATTTTTTTCTTTTTTTCTTCTCTTTTTTTTTTTAACCAACGTTCGCGGAAAGAGACGGGATAAATCCTAATAACAATTTCACTTGTTACGTGGAAATTGTCAGATGCCGTATCGAATAAAATGGTCGGAGTTTTTATTAAATTTGTTGTCCAAGTGTCTGTTTGATTCTTTTACCGAGTGTCTCTATGATCGTGACAGAGACGCTTTATTTCATAACAGAGAGACGATTATATACGGAAGTTCGGCGGGGATGGATTAAACGATACCGCGATATGCAAAATGAGAGAAATTTTAAATGAAATACTAAATTAGTAGATATACATGATAGCGATGTAAGTGGTACTACACGATATACATATGTATAGTACATTACAGCGTTCCGTTTTCTTCTCAGTGATAAGAGAGCGTTCGAATTTAATAGTTTGAACGATCCAGCGTCGGCGAAATTATACGAGACGTTTCAGCACGGTCGCGCAAGGGCCGGTGCTCGACGATGTATATTTCGCAAGTTGACATTCATACTTATGCATCACGGGTCAAGTCCACACTCCCGTAATAGCAAAGTCCGAAACACGCCGGAGTTTGTAATACAATGACGGTTCGTAACACAATGACAGTTTCAGATTACGACATTACAAGTTTCGCGGCAGGTAGAACCCCAAAGTTTGAGATTATAGGTCGTTTTACTAGGAAACCAGAGCTAACCGGTGACCTTTAGCCCGTGCATAGTTTTACCGTGGAAACTTCACGCGATGCTGCTCACTTATACTTACTAACTTACATCCGACGACTTCGGAGAATTTAAAACTATGTATTCAGGATAACGGGTTCGCTCTCGCACGAGAATAGGTAAAATTCCATAGGTACAAAGATCTCTATTTACATATCCGTATTAACATTTCACTATTTGCCGACGAAATTAAAAAAGACTATGTACCTACCCGCGTACGTAACGTTTAATCAATTTTAATAAACTTTCAGCGAACGCGATGTATCTAGTTAAAAATGATTTTAATTAAAATCATAAAATGGAAAACGTTTTAGGGATCGCGCGTTGTACGTTACCGTCGTTATCACTTAAAGTACGTCTGGCTGTTATAAAAACGATCTCAAAGAATTCTCTAATCTAACGAGTACCGTAATGTATCGCGAGGTGAAACAAGAACTCAACGCCAAAGTCCGTTTCACTACGATGATTTGCATAGGGCAGTATTTAAGCGGATCAACGAAATCAATCGATTACCGGCATACAGTACGCGTCGAACCGCGAGGATTACGTCGTGATTACTGTCGAACCATCTGTTGAAACGCTTTAATGCCTTTTATGCAAATTTCCCACGTTGTTGTGTTCGTAACGAAGATTACGTTCATCATGAAGATTATGCAAAGTACACAATAATTATATAATCCCTCCTTTTACCGGCACATGATACCAGGTGGTATCGTCGGCGATGTCGAAATAAATTCGTTATTGAATGCCCATCGAGAGGCATCAAACGGCAGTGAAGCTCCTTCATCGATATGCACCCGGTATTTGCGTCGAGGGAAAAAAAAAAGCAAATTTTTTCCTCCACGGTTCCGAACGCGATCCCATTGATTTATACTAATTAATTTGGTAGCCGAGCACCACGATTTAACGATCGTAGTATCTCGTGGTTGCACCGTAGAACGCGCAGGGAATCCTTGAAAACCCTCCTGGGTTCCGAATTAATTACTTTAATCTTCTAAGAATCAAACGCCTGGGTTCGCGAGTTTCGTATATTTTTTTTTGTAGTTCTTGTTCAAACGAGAAGAAACGGTTTGTGTAGTTCACGGGAACATTTAAATAATATTTAATAACCCGGTGAAAATTTAAGGAGAAGTTCGGCGGACGTTCGATAATAGGGAAAAGTTATCTGAATCGTATTATAGGTAGTTGTAAAATAATTAACTAATGAATATGCACTTTAACCGATGAGACGCAGCAAGAGGTTTTCAATTTTCTATAAAGTGAATAAAACGCGGAAAGAATGAAAGTATGGCGAAAGTAACGATTAAGTTAACTTTTTCCTACAATCATACGTATTTTATAAAACGTTAGTATCGCATGCAAATCGTATCGTACGTAAAATATAAAGATATCTTCTTACATACTCTAAAAACTTACCACCAGAAGTTAACGCTCATCGTTCACAAATTATTGTTACAGAATATTCACACAGCTGTGAAATACTCACCTGAAACAAAGAAAAACGATTTAATTAGTAAACATCCGTGTAACTGAGAGCGACGGTCGCGCAGGTATTCTCGGAAAAATCCAATTTCCATTTCGATTTCTCCCGAAGGATTTGTCGAAAGTTACTGCACGTGAAAGACATTACCGATGAGAAATTGCGAGAAAGAAAGAAGTCCGTTTGGAAAAGAGGCGAGTAGCCGGGTTAACTGGCAGAAGGGGATGGTAGACGTAAAAGTGAGATGTTAATCACGGCTCGACAGCTCATTAACGTTTTGATTAGCACGTGTAGCCCGTCCAGGTCCTTGGAGTCTTTCGAGCGTTATTCGAAGACGATCAAAGTTCCGCGCTTTGCTATGTCACTTCCCAGTTCTTCAAGTTGTCTTAATGAAGGCCAACGTTAAATTTTAATGGAGTAATTATACTGCGGCCGAACTAAAACTCGGTAGCTTAGCAAATTAGTCTCAACAAATTTACACCATAATATACAGCGACCCCCCCCCCCCCCCCCCCACCCTCGCCGGTCGTCGAGTTCGCTGATTTAGAAATCAGTGATAATGGCGTTGCAATTTTCCAACATGTCCCACGCGACACCGTACGAGGGGGTGGATGGAGGGGGGGAGGGTCGTTACAGTTTAAACCCGGTGAACGGTTCCACTAGCGTTGTAAAGGAAACTCTTTTATTCCGTCGTGCAGTCAGCAACTTTCGCCCACGGATAATAAACGTTCCGTGCGACTTCGAGCGAGCAGAATTTTCAAGGCAGCCGCGAACACACGCACGATTTGCAATTACAAATTGTTTTAGAAAACTTTCCACCCCGGTACACACGTATTATTCGCGTCGAACGACGCGTAACACGTGCCTCCGCGAACTTCGTCGTAATTCGCGAACTTGTAAAAATTCCTCGCGGTAGGTACTTACCTACCGGTGCCGATGCGATAAATATTTTCCGCCCGAGCGCATCGAAACGTTGTTCCCGCGGCCCAACTCGTAAGATTCGATCGGGAAATCGGGTGGTTGCGTGTCAAACACCTTTCCACGTCGTTTTCACGTGTGTGCGATATGTTTCTCCTATGTATGTATGTATGTAGGTAGGTATGTATTGTTGGGAGTGTACGGTACACCGGAAGCGTCACGTTTCATTTTATGCAACACGGAACGCGGCCTGAATTTATGGTTTGTCGCAACAACCACCCTCTACCACGTGCCGGCTTGATAAATGCGAGACGCGAAGGGCACGTTAATTATAATTCTATGTCGATAATGAGGCTAAGCGGCTTACACGGTGCGCACGTCGAGTTCGGCAGGATCAGACACGCGTTTGCAGGGTCTGTAATCGTCTTAGGCTCCTCAAGGACGAGAGGAATAATCGATAATAATAAATTTTTAGGATGCCTCGAACTATTTCTCCCTTATAATCACTTATCTTCTATAATTCAATATTTCACGGAATAATATTACCAATGGAACACCGTTGTAAAGAAATGATAACGTTACATTGTTTTCATCTCATTTAATTGTTATCGTGGGATTCACGGAGGTATGATAATGATTCGTGGAAAATAACGCCGGAGATTAACACGTTTATTCGTAAACTTCAACGTTTCAAATATTGTCGAGAGTGACTCATCCTTTTCTCCGTAGGAACGGCCGTTTATCCCCGTCGCATTAAGTTTTTATGTTTGCTGAAAAATGCAGTCCTTAATCGTAGTGGGCATTATTACGCATTGTTTCTCTTACATTAAGGTCAGCCGCGGTAAATTATCTTTGAAGCCGCAGTTTTTACCGCTCTCTAATTAACGACACCGTGTACCGGGCAAAACGCGGCCGTGGGCGTTAAGCTCCTTTATCCTTCGTAAGGTTAGACGGTGCAGGAATTAGAGGGTACCCGGTAGTAAAATGGCGAAAATGTTGAAGACGGCAAGTTCGCGAACTAGAGTAACAACCGGCCGGATAAGAACGGCTGGAAGAAAAGGGGGAAGAAAAACCGACCGGGAATTTATACGTGGCAATTAATTATTTTGTACAAGTAATTATAATCGATACGTCGTTCGCTAACTATTTCGTCGCTCTGTCTTGTTACACTATAAACGATAATATCATAGTTTCTACAATAAATTTGTAAAGTTACATCGTACTTTCGTACACTTACAAATTTGATCCTGGTTATAATAATTTTAACAAACATGTTTAAACAGTCTGACACGTTCGAACGGTACATTATTGCGGCGTAAACAGTCGGCTGCAGGCGTCTCGTTGAATTTTCCCATTTTTTTTTCACTCTTTTTTTTCGGTTCTCTATGCTTTAGAATCAGTCAAATCGATCCCGTTCGTCCCACGGTGCCGATAGTGCCGGTCTACGGCCATTAAAGAAGTTTAAGCTATTCAAGCGAATGACGATGAAATTGCACGGGTATCCAGTCTGTCGTTCAGGCACCGTTTAATGGTTAATGGAGTTCCAAATCAAATTATTGGTAATGAGTAAAGTTGCCGAGGGCAACATAGAGAGCGCACGCCAGTGAAGCGAATACCGCCTATAAATTATAGGGAGCGCGGAGCACTTGCAGCGTGTCTTTTCGGGAAATTAGCCATAAGTATGCAATCCCCGGAACTTTCGCCCGCAATTCGTGGCTTCTCGTTTACGAATGCTGTACGTGTGAATCACAGCCCCCGGTAACGGTGGCGAAACTGAAGAGAATACGCACTACATATACATACATATACGTAGACGACATTAAACGTACTACTCTGAACGGGTGCGATAAAATGTTCGACTAGTGTTTTATCTTTATGGTTCGGTGCTCTGTTCGAGTACGATTGTCACCTACATGATTGTTGGAACCGTTTAAACGTGTATCGACAACGGGATGGGGGATACCATTCTATTTCCCTCCCTCCCTCCCTCTCACCCCCCTGCTCTATCTCCCTACCCCTTGGTTTCAACTTCCGAACGATCGTGTCACGAATCTCGTCTACTCCTCGAAACGTTAAATCGTTGTTGCGTTGTTTCGCCGGAAGATTTCCGTAACGTTGCTTTCCTAGCGCGATATACGACATGAGAGATTCGCGACCTGGAATTGGCAATTAACGCTGTCACCGGCGTATAATCGTATCTCGAGAAACGCGTAATTTATCGACTCAAACTCCTAATTGGCTGCGGTATACGTCATGTCGTTAGGGGGCTGCGCACAACTAATTCCCGCAGTCTAACTTCGACATGATGTACCAGCTACGTACCGAACTAGGCACTGTACGAGCACGTCGTGGTATGCACATACAGTTCGAGTCTCCTCCAACCTCCAACCTCCAACCTCCTCCTCCTCCTTTACCTCCCCTTCAACCCTTTTTCATTCTCCGAACCACCCCCGCGACTCCCATGGCCCGACGTCATTCGGCATATAAACAGCTGTTTCAAGTGCTAACTTCCGGTATTGTTACTTCCGGACCACTGAGCCACCCTCATTAAAAGCACAGTTAATTACTGTTTAAGAGAAAAACATCAACGTCGCCGCGTCTTACCTCGACTAAGTATGACAGTAAACTGTTTGCCGTCCCACTGACGTCGGAACAAGTTCCAACGAAGCTGTTTCTGAATTGTTAACGAGGTGCGAAAGTTATGAATCTTCGCGTAAACTATAAAATCATCTAATTTAAATGTCACCGGGTTTTAGAGACGGACTTTTAGATACGAGGATTTCTTTTTTGGAATAATACCGACCGTTAGAAAATCATATTATTCCTGATCTAATTAGTATGTAAAACATGTGGAGTACTATTTACACATACTATCATTGTTTATATCATTACAATGTCAAAGACACTCAACGGTATAGCGTATAATTGTATCTATCTTTCCCAGTGTACGACTGGAACGTCGAAACTTTCCCCAATAAATTTCTTCGAGTAAAGCACGCAACACGCCATTGTCGAAAGTTCGACCGTTTGATTTTTTTCTTCTCTCTTCACGTTTACAGGTCACACTTTCCCTTAATACCGGCGGGGTGAAATGGAATCATAGAATCCCATTTCCCTCGATCCACGGTGCCTCAGTGAATCCGTAATTACTTCTTCGACAACTGGAATTGGACCGACCTCCTTCGATCCGGGGTAGACCTTCGACATAGTGTGATTTACCATGTCTAATCTAACGAATCGTTAAAGCCCGATCCATCGGGGACACGTTGAACGTACTTGTGTCAACACACGTGACACGGGACACCGTGCACCCTTCCACCCCCTCCCCTCTCCCCACCACCCTCACCCCTCACCCCTCACCCCTCACCATCGCCCCTGCCGTCACGGACGATCGGTTCATGTCTCTTTCATGAGGCGGCGCCGTAATAGGTTCGACGTGAGGCAGAAGTGGAAAGGAGCGGGGCGCGCGTTTACATCGGCGTTGTTTATCTCCCTCCCGCCGTTCGCCCTGGGAGGAAAACGATGGTCGTCGCGGCGGCGGTGGAATAAAGTTCCACCGTTGTTTCTTCCGGGTGAGTACGCCACGTCGTTAGAAAGGCGTCCAACTGTCTGGAAGTAGAAGGGAACGAACGGGAAGAGGTAGAAGAACGCGAGGAACAGGACGAAGAGTAGGAGGAGGAGGAGGAGGAACACGAGGAAGAATAGAAGAAGAGCGGGGGACGAGGAACAATGAACGGAAGGAAAGAGAGAAAGGAAAAAAAAAAGAAACGAGAAAAAGAAGAAGTAGGAAGCCGAAAGCATGCCGCGTTCATACTCGACGCTGCGTAGACGATGCCTACGAGTCTTCAGCCCCGTTTTGATCAGGTCGAAGGAGCAAAGAGGGATGAGGGGGGGAGGTGATGGAGGAAGAAGGGGTGGAGGACGGAACGAAAGCGCGGCGACGAGGTGAGGTAAGGTGAGCCGAGGTGAGGCTGTGGAGCGAATCGCCATGGCAACGGCTTCACCACGGATTCCATTTACCTATCGCTATGGAAACGTAGGGTGGCGCTCAAAGCTGCGGAGAGAGAGACGGCCAGCGAACGAGAGAGGGATACGGTGGGAAAAGGAGAGAGAGAGAGAGAGAGATATTGTAGGTGGAGAGAATGAGAAAGGGTGAGGAAGAAAAAACAGAGACAGCGGTAGGAGAGGATAGGCTGGAAGAAAGAGAAAGAAAGAGGGACACCAAGCGGAAAGTAGGAGACCGATAAAGCGGGGAGAGGGTAGGAAAGAGTGGTTAGAGGAGAATCGGGGTGGATGGGTGAGAGTGAGGGGGGGAGGGGAGAGGGTGGATGTATAGGACGATCAAGGTAGGGAGCGAAGTGGTCGTCAGAAACGATAACACACCAACAGATATATCGATCATCCATCGAGGCAGCTGTTATACACGTCTGTTGGTGCCTCGAACGCACTTTGCGGTGTATATCATCAAAAATCGATTGCGATTATGCACTGTTTCACTCCACTTACGTATTTAGAGAAGATAACAGGGTGCGTTAATAACGATGCGAACGATAGAGAAATGGATTGCGATGTTACGAACGGTTAGATGTGATACGGTTTATTATTAAAATTGATAGGAAAAACTGTGAACGGCTACGGGTATCGTATACGAGTGTATGTACGACGGTTTTTGATTATAGATAAGTACGCGACGGGTCCTCTAATTTGTCATTTTATTCGACAGGATAAAGTGGGAACCAATTAGACGCGAGAATGCACATTACCATCGCTAATTTTAAACCACCCCTGAGCGACGGTCCACGACAGTTGTCTCGGGATAACGGCATCCCTGTCATCCCGCACAAACGAGACCCCTGTGATGTGACTTCGCATTAATTGTCGTTGAATTATGTAAGGCTTAAGTTTGCTAAACGCAAATTACTTACACCGCGTGTGGTTCTGTGTATATGTGTGCGTGTGTGTGTGTGTCTTGCTGATTAATCGCCCGATGTTACGCGCGATTCTCAAGACAGATGTAAAAAGGCTCGAACGGTCCGCGAATGTTTAATTGCCCGGAACCATGGTATTTTGTCAAAACGTATGCTCGACGTTCCTACGAATTAGCTAGACCGTCTGATCTAATTAATAACTCCCCCGTAATCTCGTTGCGAAAGTCTACGGCGGGGCCCGTGGATGCCGCTATCTCGCGTACGTAGTCTGCGAACAGTTGGACAGACGTCATCGCAGATACCCACGAGAACCAGCGCTGACACTGTCAATAATAGTTCCAGGACCGGTCGAACCCGGGTACGCGATTGCTGGCAGACATTTATCGCTGACGAAGCAACATCCTACAATGTACGACGACCTTCTGTTATTATCATACCGTCATGTATCATCGATCGCGTCGAATCTCAAAACGAAACATAACGCAAACGTGATTAATTTATTAATTCATCGAAAAGATATCGATCGGATAGAATGCCAGATTCGATGGTTTTGTATAAAGTTAGAGAATTTTTTTTCTACGAAATTCTAAGCTAATCCCAAGTTTCGTATGATGTGGAGAGCAATCTTAAAAACATTTTCTGTATCGCGTCATGAAACAGTGGAAAAATAACACCGACTTCGTATCGAGATAACCCAGTTTGCCATCTGGATGTTGCGAGACATACGCGGCTGGTTTCTCCCTGTTTTCGCGGTGTACGAAATCACATAGTCAAAGATCCCGATAAACCCAAAATGTTAGCAAGCGCCGCGTGAAAGGAGAGCAGAGACGATGCCAGCGGATTCGATCAACCACGATTTGCATCAAAGGCAGCCTCACAACGGGAACGCACAAAGAGAGAGAAACTTACTTCACAAGTGAAGTGTGTAACGTAAATCATAGTATCGTGTACCGTGGATGGAGGATGCTAAGCGTGAAACCAAAGAGAAATATGGCCGGAATAAGAAAGACGGAAATATGGTATAGAGAAGATTTCATGCAGATTTCGTAATACGAAATATCGATCGCGTGTTCATTTTTAAATGTAATAAATAAATCGTGAATATACAAATTTACATTCCGATTAAATAAAATCGTATAAAATTTCATTACAATAGTTGGTCAGGGTTCTTTCTTTTTTGAACGGTGAGAAATATCTGTATGGAAACGGACAAAATTCATTCCCGGTAATAGTAGGATGGAAGTTCGAGACCGAATGAAATTTACGCTGAATTGTAAACGGATAGAAACTCTCAAACTTTGCTATGCCGTTTAAGGATATATGTATTTAGCCCGACAAACTTCGGGAATATTGGTATACTTGTGGCTCGATACGGTATGTACGTCGTTTCCGCCAGCAGAAAACGTGACTTCTCGTGGACACGTGGAATTACTTAGGTGCCCTCCTCCACTCTATAGATCGTATATCCCCGAGTCCAAACGGAATTGCGAAATAGTTCGCATTTAGAGGTAATCTTGCTTATATACTTCCTACGGAAGCAATATGAAAGTAACAGGAAGCCACTATCCTTTACCAATACGTCATTTCCAATTTATTGCTCTATTATATGTAATAATATAATAAAATTTAACTAACAGATCCTTATATATATCATAACTTTCATCGAGCACTATTTTCTACAATTTACCAGCACTTTTAAAATTTTTTTTAAATTCTGCAAACAATCGAGTTGGTATTTTTTTTTAACGAACATACGATTTAATAAATTTGTTCATGGGTAGGCCGAGACGAATTTTTATTGAACAGGATCGATCACGCAAGCCTACCAATTACACGATCCTCATAGCCTCTTCCATCCGGCAATACTTCATCCCCTTTTACTTCTGGAATACGAGTGGAACCAGCTCCACGCGGGGAGGTAAGCGGATTGAGATGGAATTGAAGTTGGTCCCGCTGAATGCTTTGAAGGTCCTGCCGAGGGAGATGCGCCTACGAATTATATTGCACCACGGTACCGCACTCGTGGACCTTTTAACCCTTTAATTGCTACCACCCGAATTCATCGTTAACGGCTATGCGTCGCCGCTTCAAAGTAAACCGGCCGAACATCGACGCCGTAACGATTTCACGCTCGCCAATTAATCGAGAATGTGGCTCGTACGAAAAAATCGAAAAAATAAAACCGTCGGCGTGTTTAAAACGAAAGAGTTTTTGGATAGTTTACTTGACACGTGTACTGTAGAACTGTAATAAAAATTAATTCGTTAGATAGAATATATACATACATGTAGTATATATTTGTAAATTGTAATAGAATGTTGATAGAAATTTAATAGAATCCCGAGAACGTGATTTTCAATGCTGTTCCTTAGTTCGGAATATTTTCTTTCGATTATTGTGAAATCTCCATATTAATTGGGAAATTTAATAACACCCCGAAAACCGTTCCGGTAAGTTTAATTCGTTATATCGGAGATAACGAGATACACGTATGCGTCTTAATGTGATTACAGAACCGGCGGGTTCTCGAGCACGTGTGAGCGCCACGCAATCGAAGTACTTATCAACGGTTCCAATTAACCATGTATAACAACTTAGTTCTTATACAGCTTACGAGCTAATTGATGTTTTCGAAATTATCCCGCCGCTTTAAAATTGCCTTAGCACCGCGAGTATCGTTATATCCTAAGTGTGCAATTACTGGAATTACCATTCACACCGAGAACTTTGATATTGTCCCTCCTCCCTCTCCCCTCGTCCCTCCAGGAAATACACGAACCGCGAGAGGAGACAGAGGTGGAGAAGCAAAATGGTGGATGGAGGTGGGGAAAAAAAAGGAAGAAACAGGAGAGGAGACACGATCGAAGAACTCGGAGATCCTTTGAAACGCATTCGACGAACACATAAGCGCATTTAAGCTATTGGACTTTCTACCTTGCCTCTTCCCCTTTTCAACATTTCTGACCAACCCTTCGATGGTCACCGGCGACGACGAGCAGGGGTGAACCTGGACGTAATTAATTGCGATTTCACTCTTTCCTGCACTTAATGCCGTCGTCGGTCTGCGGTTGTCCTCTCTCCCTACTTGCGTCCGGTTAAATCGCAATTACTCAGAGATGCGGTACAGGCTCGTTGGAAAAGGAGTATACCGTGAAAGGGGAGGGGGGGGGGTGAGGTGGGGAAGGTCGATGCGGTAAGAGAAGGTTATTTGTCCCCTTCAAGTCGGCGGATACCGAGAATCACCTCGCGTTTGCGAGTGGTGATACTTTTTCGGAATTTTCCACGTCACGTTACCCTTACCCGTGTTTCATTGATTCTTTCTTTCTTTTCTTTTTTTTTCTTTTATTTTCTGATAAGACGGAGATTGATCGACGGTAGAGGAAGAAAACAGTCGTACCGACCAAATTAAAAGCAAACATAACGCGCTGTTGGGATGCGGGTAATATCGGATAGAAACTATACTCACGGTTCGTTCTAATTGTAAAAGTGTAAGTGTAAAAAATATAGTTCGCATCAATGTCTTCGGGCACGTTCCACTTTCGCGATGGTACGAAAGATTAAGAAGACAAATTACTCCGTGTACTTTGCTTGGTACCGTTACATCCTTGGTATGCCAAATTAATCGCCGTAGTACCACCTTGCACTCTAGCGACTCGCTGCACCGGAGGAAGGAATTTCACTCATTAGTTAGCCGTGTAATTAAAAAGACTGCGCGTCCGGCCAAAACAGATAACGAAGAAGAAGTAGGGGTAGAAGTTCAACAACCCTTTCTCTCTTTAATTCTTCCGCTCCCTTCCTTCGACTACGTCGTACCCACGGGGGAACCCACCCATCCCCGGTTGTTCCTCTCTCGGTTCGCATTCTCCATCACGAAGTGGAAAGAAGGAACGCGAAGAGGCAGGAGATAAAAGGATGAAGAAGATGGAATTCCAAAGGGGAAACGTATCGTTTTATAATTGCAAAACGGGCGACGATCGAGAAACCCGGAGGTCTATTCGAGCATGAAATTGGCGACGATCGATGAAAAAAAGAACAAAATTATCAAAAAATTTCAACATTATATAGATATATATTTAAAAAAATAAAAAACAGTAACAATTCGCCCTTGTTACCTCTTGGTTTCTCAATATTAAGCACGTATATTATTCAACATAGTCCGACTGTAAGGGACTAGACGATTTGCGCGTTCTAGAAACGTCTAAAAATTGATTACCATCCCTATAATTTATTACGGTGCAATGAGTGCATCGGTCATCGCGCTATCTGAGCTTGAATCGGCAAACTCTTCGGCCATTTAGAACGGCGAACGGGTTCATTTACACCTTGTCGAAAACGCGAGAAGGTGATTCATTCGACTGAGGGTAACATTCGTCACGTGACCGGAAATATTGGTCACTGTTAAACGGAGCACATTCGGCGAGAGTTGCAGTTTTACCCCCGATAGGCGGCAGCATCTCCGACGTTAACTGTAGGAGCTTGCGAGCTTGCAGCCCGTGGCGCCACCCAGCGGGAAAGCTCGGAAACCGTTATCACCCAGTGCTTATCAATCCCCGGATCTCCGTGGAACTACTCGACTCGCACGGAACGCGAGTTTCACGTGTGCGTTTTATGCGCGTAAAACTACTTAAAGCTCGATATGCAAGATTACCGGTATCCACGCGATTTCCTAATAAAATTCAACTTTTTACCATTGCCCCGTGATAATCAAATTATATATCATTACAAATAATTTACATCTTAATTCCGTGATCGAAGTTTCAACGTGAAAGCACATATATTACACCTGAAATCTAGATCCCATTGATTCGTACCGGTCGGTTTCGTTCTGTTCTTCTATTTTTTTTTTTTTTTTGAAAACTATTTATTAGTAACAGGTAGGTATTTTATCCGCATTGCTGCAATCAGAACGAAACCGTGCAAAGGTAGCAATCGAAAAAACTGCAGAAAACTTTACCGATATTATATCGTTCGTCACGTGTTACACGCGACAAAAAGAAAGCTTCGTTTGGAGGTCAACGTCTTTGTCGACGGACGATGACGTCGGACAGGATATCCGGCGGTGGTTCAAGGTCACGTCCGGACGCGTCCAACTGAGCACCCCTTCCTGCTTCATTGCCCACCGCTACCCACAGAGGGCAGCACATGTTTCTCATCCCTTAGCGATCGATCGTCGAGATTATATTTCGCCGGTCTCCTCGTCACCGTAGCGGAGTTACGAATCATTTGAAACGTTTTACTGCCAGTCGCGCGGCCGGCATTCGAAACGTGTCATTTGTCTGCGGAACTTTATGACCGGCGGCATATGAAAACAGCGAATAACACGGAACCGCTATCGCAGTTCCTAATTCCGGATCGCCGTTGCAGTTAATGCGTTTTGTATACGTATACATATGCAACTTTCGCGGATAAACGTGGGTCAACACACCGTAAATACTACGAACTCGTCTGTAACTGGAATTGTTCGACACTCGTAGTTATTACAGAATTAAGATAAAAATCGTCAGTAGTTAAAGTTATAGTTAGGTAAAGATACGTGGAAGGGAATGATTACGATAGGTTTCATTATCGAGATAAATGTTGATACGTTAATTAACGTCAAACGTTTGTCATTCTATACTTCGTAATTGCGATATATGTAATTAGCCATGGAATCGAAGTGTCATCACTTTTTCGGACTATAAATGCGAGTAAAATGGAAATGAAACAGAACCAACGGGTAACGTTCGAAACATATATCACAAGTAACGATATTAGTTAAATTGGACTTTAACTACTTGAAACTCACGTCATCGTTGTACAAGAGTCATGTGTTTTAAGGGTATAACTACCGTTATAGTCGTTTAAAGAAAGAATCTTTTTTCCCATGAACTTTCCGCGAGAGAACGTGCGAAAATATTAAATTCCACCATTTACGGCGAGTCATTCGAGGAAAATGGTTGGCGTTAACGACGTGTTATTCTTAGAACGTGGCCGCAGGAAATTTTATAAACCGTCACATCCGCGTTTACATTGTTAACACGATTATCCGGCAGCGTGTAGCCTCCGCCCCTCCTGCCTCTATCTTTATGGAACGCCGTAAAACATTTATATTTCGTCTGCGCTCTTGAGATAGAGGCTTAACCTGTTCTCCCTTTCCCTTCACCTTTCTATTCCGCCGGACGTGCGGGTTGTATGCACGTTACATCCGCATTTCCCTGCACCGGTGAGCACACAATTTCACCGGGAAATCCGTGTGTATCTTTGCGGTCGAGCGTGTAACGAGACCGCGTTAAAATGTGCAATTTCTTTCTTCTTTTTTTTTTTCTACGATAGTAATTTATCGACGTCAGTGGAGGAATCCACCGATTAGGGCGTCGAACGTAGACGAATTAGTGGGACGCTAGAGGGAAAAGGGAATGATTTTTTGAAAAAGTCAATAGTGCGTGGTAACACGACAAATCCCCCTGGCGACTGGATATAATTAAGTCGAGTGAAAATTCGTGTTGCCATTATGGCGCATTTAGAGAAGCGAGGTGTTTTAATGAATAATTCAATCGACCTGGTTTTTCGGTGAAGGATTCATTAAGAATGCACCTTCTTTGTTTCCTAAAAGCAGAAACGGCAACAACACCGCCGCTGTGTACAACAAAGCGCAGACCTTTACCGACGACCCATTTAATATTTCCAGATTATCGCTGGCTCGGTTTGGCACGAGTCACTTCTAGGTGTCTCGTTTACAAACATGTTCGCACGGACACGCTCTATAGAATACATACGTACATACATCGTGTACACGTGATGAATGTTCTTTGATACAGAGAACTTATTTGCGGACGAAAGACGCCGCCGCCTCGGTGAATATTCCACCGTGGAATGTGTTATTTCGGGTAAATAAAGACACGGGTTCGTTCGTCGAGGCAATCGGCGAGCGAAGAAACCGAAATTGCGGCAGCAACGACGAGGAGAAACGAAGGATTAAATTATAAAGAGCATAGCCGCGTGGCGAAAAAAAAAAACGTGACGGTAACGCGAGGAGCTCGCGGCGGAAGATTAGAATAAGTGGGATATCTTATAAAACGGTAAAAATTAAATTTTCTAGAAAGAATATAATCCAGCCACCACGGCTGCTCGGAGTTTAAGAAGCTTCCGCCCTGACTTTGCCCGCATTTTCAGCTCCGAAAGAAATATACGTATACCAGAGCGGCCCGCCGCAAAATGCAACTTCCACGGTGTTCAACTTCGAAATCCGTATAAACGAGAAGAAACAGAAAACGCAATTGTATAAAATCATGCTAATTACCCTAATGATATTCAGTTTCCGAAACAGAAAACATTACCAACCCACGTTACTCTCGACGACATTCAAAAAGATTTCCCGACTATACCAACTCACACCATCGAAATTTAACTTTCCATTCGGTCGGTGTTATACGTCATATCGGAGACCCTTTAGGGTCAGTCATAAAACATCGATCACCCTATTCCCGATAACGTCGTTGATTTCTTCTTCCGTTTTCACCGATTTTCCGTCTATCTCTCTCTCTCATTCTCTCTCCAACCCTTCCCCCCCTTTCCCATCGTTAATGCTCCACCCCGTTATACTCGCGGTAACGACAGACATGCCGACGCCTAAGGGCCGTTCACGTTTACGAGCGCGAACGGAGACTGAGATATCGACGGAGAAAATGAGTCGGAAAAGTGCGGCGGGAGCACCCATGGCGATCGTCATTGCTTGACCCTTCTATCGTTATTTCCTTCTTTCTCCATCCACCACTCCCCTTTCCCCCCTAACCCATTCTCTTTCAAAGTTATACTTGCGCACAAAGAAACATAGAAACACACGTGTATGTACGTGTGTGTAGGTTGTCGGTCGCAGGACTGCAGTGTGACACCGTCCTCCAGTGCTGTGTTACCAGGGTGGAGGGTGGTCGGGCGGGGAACCCCGATAAGTGCTCGATTCCATTCTCATCCTCTCGGGGACAGTTACACGGATTACATTCACTATGGTCCGATAATTTCCGTTGAAAAGCGAACGGCCGCGTATCCCATGGACGGCTGCCGCACACTATTTCTATACCGCCACGGGGCCCCGGGCTTGCCTCTGCCCGCGCTTCAACCCGATTTCCTGGGAAATGAACCATAGAGAAACGTACGTCGCTCTAATCACGTGACTGGAATCGTAATCGTACCCGGGGTCGTAACACGATTTCGCGAAGAGCCGCGGTAATGGCGCGCGATCGAACCCGATCGAGGAAGAGGAATACCTCGATGTTTGTTTTATGGTGTTACGAGATTGCTCGAACATCCGGCGAGACTTAAATTCGTATATCTTATGGTTGGGATGATGAGGTAGTTTCGTGAAATAATTTATAAGTATTTGTGTAAACGTGATATTTAAGAAAAGAAAAGATGTTGGTTGAGAGATAGGTTTAGAGATAATAGACATCGTAACGTTGGAAAATAGAAAAGAACCGTCGGAAAAAGAAGTAATTACGTTCGCAGCACTAGTCCAATTATATTTACGCGCTTCGAACATCAATTTTCCCCAATCCCGGGTAATGTATAGGTTCGAACCAGAACCCTCTCCAGTGTTTGCACCGATTCCGATTCCATTTCAGCTCCGTAAAAACCGAAGCCATTAACTTCGCAACTGAAACAAGCCTCGCAATAAAAAACGTGGTGGATTGTCAATTTTTTTGTTAGCTCGACTAGTTCCCGTTTGTACGTCTGTTTTATGAAATAGAGGGTGTACGAAAGAATACGAGTAAAACCTGTTCAACGACCGATCAATATACACACGTTCATAATATCAAACGAACTTTTCCCGAATTCGTTTTCTAACTACATATGTACATACGTATATCCGGACAAACGGATCCAATCCGAACGTTTCTTCAAGAAGAACGACGAAATAGAACCCGGTGCGGTGATCGATCGTTGAAAAAGAAGACACGTACAGTACGCAACGCTCGCAAATAGCTGGAGAATCAGCCAGGATCTGATGCAACCAGGTGGATCGCGATAAGCCGGAAATGTTTCTCGCAGGCGGATTACGAGAAATCGAATTTTCTTATACCCCGAAAGTCCCCGGGGAGCAAACGTTAGTGCAGCTCTCTCTTCACGGTTCCACGAAAGAAATACACTTACACCAACGACAAACCGGATATAGTACTCCTCTCTCTGCTTTCCTCTATTCGGTGCTCATCCATTTTTTACCCGGATTCGCGACACCCGAGGGGAAGGTTGGAGGGGGAAGGGGGAGTCGCAGCTGCACTCCATTCCGAAGAACAATCTCTGCATATTTGAAATCTATCCGTGACTCTGCGTGTATCGTGTCGCAACTATATCCGGACACGAACGTATACCTCCATGTATATCTATATGTATATACATACATACATACATATAGGCCCGCATGTATACCGACACGTATGTATGCAGAGATTGGTTGGAATGCTTGGTGAAACCCCCGCATCGATGTATTATGGATATTTATAAGTTCTCGAGAGTGCCCATGGGACGACGAGGTATTCGTTCCCTTAAAGTGGCTGAGTGTGCGAGGAGGCCGGAAAACCGACTATTCCTACCGTTTTGACTGGTGAAATTTTCAAGAGGCCATCATTGATTTTACCCCCCTCGTGCCTCGAGCGCCGCCCTTATTCCACTCTCCGCGCCTCGCTCGCCCTTCTCGAGCCGTTCCCCCGCATCGATCACCCGTACTGTCCACGCAAAATAACGATTAGCTCCCGAGAGCAGGACGTTATATCGGACAACGAACAGAGCCCAGTGTGTCGTCGTCCACGTATTCTTCGACTCGTGGGATAGGAGTCCAAGTCGAACGTATCACATCGCGATCACGTGGGACGCGCGCTACCATGAAAGAGAATCGTCGGAACTCACCTACGGATATTGAAACCGTCGGATATTATTGCTACCGAGTGCTATTTTCGAAACGACGTTGAATATACATCCGTTCGGTTGTGTGAGGTTGATTGGAAAGCAAAAAAAAAAAAGACAATAAAATGTCGAAACTATAGAGGTTACGCGCAGATTTATGTACACATCAGGATGTTCACGGTGAACGGTCAATTTATCTACGAATTCAAATTTTCTACATAAAAATTGATATCTAGGGAAAAAAAATAAAACGGGGGGATACAGATAAATGAAAATATACGACGATGAATTCCCGCGGACGGATTTGAAATTTATGAGATTGCACGATCGATAATATAAAATAGAAACTTTGATTCGATATATCTGTAACCAATATACAGTATACATATACATACATCTACATACATTTACATACATGTAGTAGTCACTCTTGAAACCTCGAGAGACTTACCATCGTCCCGTATCCCGCAAGTAACAAGATTCCTTCGGTGATCCCGGGCACGACGTACGGGTGTTTCGGTATTCAACAAAATCTAAAATTAATTTCATTGCCCATCGGGCGGAAGATTCGCCGATTCACGATTCGATGAGCTTCACCGGTGATTCGGAAAACGTACGTGCGAGCGAATGCACTCGCGTCGTCGACGCTGATGGGAACGACGGGGTCGTGGGGGGTGGTGGTTACCGGTGGTGGGTGACCGGGTGAGGGGGTTGATTCGAGAGGTTGACGCGGCGAAAACCATCGGACTCGGTGCGGTATAGTCCCGGTTAAATATTCAGAGTTGTGAGTTACGTTACCGCGTATATAGGTGTCACATTATCGGTAAAGACATCGGAGCCCCAGGTGCGTCCTACGTGTTTACGAGTCTTCGAACGACGTAACTTCGCCGGGACCTGTGCCGCCTACCGGCAACTTTGAAGGTTATGTTTTGCCGGATATATCGAATGTACCAGGTGCACGGACTCCCTTCCGGACGACTACCCGACGACCAAATATCCCCTTGGTCCGTTGTACCCCCGGGGATCAAATAATACCCGACGCGACTTTTCGTCGTGGAGGGAAGGGGAGAGGGGGATGAACATTCCCGACGTGGAAATGGGGGATTCGACAGCCCCTTCATTCTCTAATGAAAGTGTAAAGTAACGCGCGGTTATCCGTAGGCGCTGTTATCGATTAAACCGTCGATGGTTTATCGGTGACTGTAAAGCCCGCCTTGAATCTGCCGGGTATTTCCGTGCGCACTCGAAACGTTCTTCGATGCAGACTTTAATCCGCGGGATTTTCGGGCTTTCGGGGGTAACGCCGTTCGAAATGGTTCGTTTAATAATCGATGGAGGGTTGCGTGGATGAATTTATTCTCCTACCTTTGGATACGCTGTTCCGTCCGTATCGGCCCCGATCGGATGATGTTACAGCTTTTCGTAACATCGTTGTAATATTCACAAACAAGAATCCCGAGAACGTTACGGATATTACTTTTGTCACTAAGTAGTATGGTGTTACGATTTTTACCAGATGTAATGTAGTATACTTGGCTTTTGAAAGTTTATAACAGATGTTAAAGAGATGGTACAAAGATGTTTCTTGTACGAAATGCTCGACACGACTGACACTGGTAATGTCAAAGAAGGTACGTTTCACTTGGGACGTCGTCGGGGTCACGTAAGAAAACGACAAGTAATTTTCAATACTGTTTTGAGTCGAGTAAAGGTCTTGAGAATCTATTCGACATGTGTATGTTTTAAAACTGCCATATTTTAAATGGGTTTAAAATCAGAAATACTGTGTTGAAATTAAAACAATTTGGAATCTTGTTATATTTGTTTCACATCCTCTGGGAAAAATCTACTTAAATTTTATCATGTAAATAATAAGTGTCCGTGGTTAGTTTAATTATCTTTAACTATCTATTTAACGTATCGTTAACAACACCTTCACGATAATCGCGTGCTCGTTCCGCAGAAAGCTCTCTGTACTGTTTTCAAAGCTATTGGACATTGTTTATCTTCGATTACCGCCCTCTTTACCTTCGATCGATAGAACAAAGTTCGACGCGTGCAATATTAACGCGCCACTCACCCCGAAAGAGTTAGGAACTGAAATTGAACCGAAGGTCGCGCACCGAAACCGTAACGTTTTAAAATTTCATGCCGCGATCAATTTTTCGCCGACAGCGATTTACTGACGCGAGGACGAAAAAAAAAGAAACGATACCGTCGTTACTTTTTACAGTTTGAAAAACTTTCGATCGTCAAAGGGAAAACAGAATAGAGAAACATTCAATGTTCCGATGAATTTAATCGAAAAAATCCGCTCCCTTTTATCGTTCCACATCACAATGTAGCGAACTTTCCTCCGAGAATTCATTGTGAACTCCGCCAGTTTTCTTAACCCTTTTGAACGCGATCTAACGACCAGTGTTTTCTTCCCTCCGCGATCCGAAGTCGGTGGTATCGGCGATCGAATCGCGCACGTCGACCTCTTTGTTTTCGCAGCCTTCGATTTCTCTCGATCGCCAACCCCTCACCGGCCATGCTTTCGCGGCGAACAAGGGGGATCCGTCGGAATGGGGTTGGGTCCAGGGTAAGGGGATAAGGTGGACACTGTCCCCGTGGGGATCGAAACGGTCGGAGGGCAACCTAGCACTTGGCACGTGCGTGGGGTTACTTTAATTCTTTATAAGCGAGACGCCGTTATCGAGTTAGCCCCGAACCCCCGAAAGAAAGTGCAGACTTTTGAGTCGCGACGCGATAAACGAGAAACTGATAAGTTTTCAACGTGAAGAACAATGGCATTGTAAGATATTTCAAGATAGAAGAGATAATAAATATATCTATAATACTTGCTGTATTATTTAACGAATAAAGAAAGATGAAAGAAAAAGATAGAACTTTGATAGTTCTCGATAATAATAATAATTAAAACAAAATGATATTAATCTTGTTGGTTCTAGGTAATTGATTGTCCCTCGTTGGTGGTGTACGGTAGCGGTTTGTAATAGTGAATGAATCCCACGTAGTTGTAAGACTCGATAGTGGATACGTATACGTATCCATTAATGGGTTCCCGTGACAGGCTACGAGAGAGTCTGACCACCGGATAGGTTGTTCGCTCGGCTTCTCGCTTTATAACTGTCAGCCCGACTCCTGAATAACGATCTCGCCCAATTTCGGTGCCTTGGCCCGCGAAATGGCGCGACCGCGAATAGATAATGCCGAGGGTGGAAATATGCAAATGGGGCTGGTTGTATCATTCGGCAGCGACGCCCGTATCGGCGAATAAAGTTCCACCGAACGTGACGTCAATTATTTGAAAATCTGCACCACCTGCCTCCGTTGCGCGATCACCAGATTTCACGTAAAACGAATCCCAGCAGAAATTCGTACTATCATTCGAAGTACCTACCAAATATTCTCTGCGACGTTGTTCAACTTTCACCGAATCTTCTCGAAAAGTGTCCTACGTTCTACGCGAAAAATCCCAGATAAATGAAAAATAGAACTACGCGAGAAGCAATCCCTATAATCCCGTGAAAGCATCGGGAAACAATAACGCGAGTCTACCGTTGAACGGCACGCGACAAAACCCCGAAAACCAGTGGCGAAACGATGCATCAACCGAACACATGACACCGTTTCACCGTTGTTCCGAGTGTGTGTATGTGCAGCATGTCTCTGTGGCAGCAAGAACAGAGTCGCGGTGGTAGCTGTGGCGACCGAAACGTGGGGGAAGGGGGAAGGGTACGGTTGATTTATCCAAAGTCGCGTTTCGCAACAACCGCCTTAGATTAACCGAATTACCGGATCTCCGAGTCGGACGGGTCGCACTCTGGTGCGGAGCTGGTCGGTCGGTCGGTCGTTGGGTATCCGGCGGCATCAACGAGGAACAGTAGCCCGGGGTCTGGTAGGAAGGTAGGTTTGTCATTGTGCCCCCAGTGTTTAATTAGAGGGAATATCGACCGGTTACGGAAAAGGGTCGGGACTCCCGGTCGTCGGGTGAGAGTGGTTCGAGAATAGAGAGGAAGGAGGAAGAGGGGGGGGGGGGGAGAGGTTGGAGGTCGGAGGGCACGTCTCTAGATAGGCCCCTCACCTGCAATTACCCAATCGCGTCACGGTAATGGATTACCGATTGGAGAGAAGCGGAGGATCTGGTTCCCTGTTCGATTCGGTCGCCGGGCAGAGCGGTGTGGAGCGGAGCGAAGCAGTCAGGGGTGTGTAGCGGAGGCAACCACCGTCTCGCCACCCACCGCGCTCCAGGGGCAATTTACCTCGCCAATCTATGCCACGTAATTGGGAATTTTATAATATTTTTGGAAGCGAGCCAGTCTCGCTCGGGCGAGAGAGCTAGGCACGAGAGAACCCGGAGGGGTGGAGAGGGTAGTAAAGGGTAGTAGAGGGAGAACGACCGACCGACCGAGAGAAGATGGCTGGAAGAGGATGGCCATGGTGGCTGGTTATACCAGCGGAAGAGCGGAGGGCCGGCAGCCTCTAGGGAAGATGGATATCCTCTTTTTGAGGGCCGCACCGCGCCAGATGAAAAATGCACACGGCTAAAATTCACCGCCGCAAAAAGGGTGCGAGCGATTTGGAAGCATACCAAATTGTAATCGTCGGAAATCGACGATTAATTTATCACGGAAGTACGCCCCCCTACCGCCCCCCTCTCCCTTCCTGTCTTCTACCGCCTCGTGCGGTCCCTTCTCTCTTTTCGACTCCCCTTCAACGTACACTTCTGCCGATCCTTCTTTTCTATCCGCGCTTCTCCACTTTTATTTTACTCTTACCCGTTCCGTCCCGCGGCCGCCGCTACGAAGCTGAATACTGGAAAACGATCGGTTCTTGTTCTCCGACGAGGCGGATTTGTGGTATAACCGCGCCGCGGTACGTACGTTATCTATCGACGCGACGGCACGGATATATTATTATCGGAATCTTTATTCGCCGTTACAAAACCGCAGTATCGATCCATCGTACGTTTTTCGGCAAGTTTTCGTTGAAAATTGTAACGAGATTCACTCGCCATGTGAAAATCTTGTACACCCGATTAAATATCTATATTATCGATAAACGATTCCTACGGGGATAGAAAAAAAAAAAAAGATCTACTCTGAGAACCGGTTAATGGATCCACGTGAGTGCTGAAAGATTTTACTATTTACCTTATAAGAATCGTAAATCGTATACATATATGTATAGATAGAACACCGTAGAAAGGGCAACGTGGTGGAACAAAAGTGCTTTCTGATCGTGACACTCACTAAAAGCATCTATAGACTCCGAGAGTACGATAATAACGTTCGGTTACCAGGCTGGCACAGCTGGTAGGAGTGCCGTGCTATCGTTTTGCTACGACCGCCGGCAGCGACGGTGCGCCGCACGTGAAACAGCCGCGGGTCGAGCCACTTTATATTCAAAGCGCAGGCGGACGTCTCTGAAAATGCAATCGCAAAATACAATACCGTGCATTACCTATACCCTCGTGCGCCCCAGAAAGAGATATCGTAAAAGATGATGTTATACATTATGCGGCGCGAGGCTTCCAACTCCCTATCCACCCCCCTCCCCCACTCCCTCCCCCTCCCCCGTAGACCGCCCCCTAAAACCAGTACCCCCATACCCACTTTTCCTTCTACTGCAACGTCCGTACCACCGTCGGCCGATACGTTAATAAAATTCGAGAGCTGAAAGGGCGCACTATGGATATATACGTACTCCACCCACGATATTGGAGTATCCCCAAGGAAAATCCTATTCCACTTTTTCCCAACCCCCCTCCCCTTTTACCCTCTGCCGCCCTCGGGATACGGGCGAAGATATGTGAAAAATCGTTCCCGAAGTCTCCGAGCTTTTATTATTTATCGGCCGCACCGTTTGTTCGCGTAGGGACCGGAAACAAAATTCGTGGACCATTTCCGTCGAACCAGGGATCGCAGAGGGATAGTATTTCTCCGGTGGAAACCGTACCGAAGGTCGTTCAAGTTTCAAGCAGAATCGAAAGCTGAACGATAGAACCCATGGATGTAATGTTACCTCTAGCGATGGTGGTGTTACATCGAGCTATATTTATTATCGTACTTTCTTTTTTTCTTTTCTGTTTCTCCTTTTTGTTTCTCACCGTACGATGGATGGAACTGTTAACGGATATAACAACGTGTAATTTGAACGAAATAAATTTCAATTTCAATTACGAACGATTCGCGAGGTTACCACTTTTCCGCATACCAGGCGAATCGATGGATTCGATAGAGTTTGAAGCCGGCCCGTACGGCTTTAGCTACGTAGAAAATTAAGTTTTAGTCATTTACAGAGTTCGTCGGAACAACACTGATAAAGACAGGAACTTAAGTGATTAAGCTGTACGAAAGGAGAGCCTCGGCGGTTTGGTGGTTTGCATTAACGGTCTTGACTCTAGGAAAGTGGGACGTATTTCACCGGGAATTGCTGTCTACATCGCCCATTGAGTAAGAAATAAAGCTGCAGCAATGGGCATGTATTCCCATGCCTTGGGTTCAATTACAAGCCAGTCACGCTGTTAACATTTCCACACGTTTCATTACATCACTCTCTATCACGTCGAATATCCGGTATCTACGTACAATATACATATTATCTGCATAGAGGTATATACATGTATAATGTATTATATTATGTATATTACTGGTCCTCGCAGTTCGGCCGTTGGTACAAATCGTATTTTATCGCGGCAAAAAGCGACCCGTATAAATTTCCAGAACACTTCAAACTTTTCATCCGCATAAAGTGGCCCGAGGCGTCGACAAACAAAAAGTGTATTCCGAAAATTTGCAATTCCCCGATCGCGGCAGCGCCGACTATTTAAATATTAATACAACCGTACCGAGTCGACCGCGAATATCCTGCTGATTTTCCAAACGACCGATACACTCCGCGGTTCAAGATCACCGATGAAACAACACGCGTCGCGGTTTCCCTTTAACAGATTCGTTCTTAGGATCAAACTAGAGGATTTCTCAGCTCGCATATCACGGTATACAAGAACATCCCCTGCGAAAAGGGGGAGATTCTTTTCTTTGGTGACGCCAACGGGGCAATACCCAGTTCCCCGCTAACCCCAGTTCCTTTCACCGTTGCAACATCAAATCTCTCTCTCTGTGTGTGTGTATACTATGTCAGAATAAGATAGAGAGCAACAGAGACGACCCACGAGAACGACGAAGGGGGCGACTAGTGGGAAACAGAGAAAAATACAGAGATAGAGAAGGGCTCAAAGGGATGGGAATAAGGCCGAAGTCGACCGCGAGTGAGGGAACGTTTCACGAGCGTTCGTTATCAGGATGTGAGAATCGCGCGGGTGGGCATGGATAAGCCCGGCCGTACAATGAAGTAGAATGTAGATCGTCGAGCTTGTGGAGTAGAGTATGAGCAAAAGAGAGAGAGAGAGAGAGAGAGGCCGGCGGGAGAGAGGCCAGGTCGGACGTGCAAAGGAGAAGTGGAAGAAGGAAGAGAGGCTCGACCGTGGAAACGACGGTAGGAAGGGCCAACGGCGAAGTGCAGTTAGGGGGCGATCAGGATACAGAGAGGTCTGCGGCACCCGCGGCTACTCTTCTCTGTCTGGGCTTCATCCGGGAAGCTTTGCATGGAAATGCCGCCGCTGAATAACCCACCGCCGCTAACTTCAGCACAATGGTCGTCACATTATGTTGCGTCAGAAAGCACCAACGCCAGAGAGAGCCCCGGCTTCACCGACGGTCTCCTCTCTGCTTCTCCCCCCCCCCCCTCCTCCCCGCCCAGCCCTTCTTCTTCTCCTCTGTCACTTTCTCGCACACACACACACTGTCTCTGTATAATTCTAGCTCGCCTCCTGTTCCCCGCTCTTACCCATCGTTGTCCCGTCGTTTCTCCCTTTTCGTCTCCTATGTACCCTTCCTATCTATCCTACAGGTACCGACCGTGATCCTCTCGACGTTCCTCCCGTGGACGCGAGTGAAAAGGAGCCATTCAGAGGAACCGGGGGGACCGGTTAGAATACGTTTGCGTTATCGCGATCTATTGTAAGCAAGTAATACGGCAAAGACGGTGAAATCGTAAAGAATTCACGCTGTTTACTCGGCTATCTGATAACGCCGCGGTTTTCTTCGTTCCGTTTTCTTCAAACGGACGATGATAATCTCTGGTATTCTTTTCGCGAATATGTAGGTATGTATGTATGTATAAAATAGACAGTATTTCAAAGGATACGTTAGATATTCTTTTTATCGTCGATGTTACTCCAACGAATAATAACGTTACGCGTGACGTTCTCTAGCGAACAGGAAAGAAAGTTCTTCGAAGATTTCTTTAATCAGAGAGAACGAGAAGCGTATGGTTAATCCGACGAGATACTCTCCGCGTCCGGAAAAACGAATTAGTGCCAATTTCACGGAGGACCCTCCGGGCGAACGTGTCACGTAGTACAGGAGAGAAGGGAGGGAATCGTCTAGGAATAACAGCGATTACTCACAGGGAACGTGCGACTTGATACAAGAGCCATTCCCCCCGGCAACTCCTTCTCTCCGATAGTTCGTCTTAACCGCCGCGGGCGCATGGGGCTCGGAGAGTTAATTGCAGAGCTTTGTCTGAGTCGCGGTGATACATGCAAGGGTGTGCCTTCTCTTACCATGAGGGATGTCGTCGAGGGTCGATAACGCCGTCTCGAGATGAAACTGTCGTGCCTGCTGACGTACGTTTAAATGGGTCAACCCGACGTAACACACAATTCGCTATTTCATCCCCGAAATTTTCCATCGTTCGGTGGTAAACTCGTCTTCGGAAAGTTTCGTCGACCTAACTGTCCGTTCCGTCGTTGGAAAATGATAACCTACGACGACGTTCCGAAAAGTTACAGGATACCGAAGGTGTATGGTGGAAGAGGGGCAGGGGGAGGGGGGTGAGTGGGAAGGGTGGAAACACAACCATTGAGTCGGAGGAAGGGAAGTGAAGTGGTTCGCGTAGCTAGTATCCACGTAGTCGTAGTGACATGTTATATTTATATCCGGAACAGTTTAGCTGGAAATGCACTATGTGTGCTAGCTATCGTTCATAGTTACGAGTCGAGAGGAACGCCGGGGACTAGCAGCCGAAACAAAAACGAGAAGTTAACGATAGAACGGTGACGTTGACGAAGTAGCAATATCTAGCAGTGGCGTGTGTGCAGATTGATAGGATAACCCTGCCGCGAGCTATGGAGCGCCATAAATACGACAGCCGAAGCGAAAACTTTGCATCTCCGAACATGCAAAGCGATGCAAAAACCTTCGGGGTAAAGAATATGGTGCGGCCCCCTTCCTGTGGGAGAGGTGGGAAGGGGGTGCAGGGGGGGAGGGAGGGGGACCGCCGCGTACTCAAAAGAAGAACACCAAGCAAAACCCGTTACGGACGGCACCGTCTTTCGCGACGGGGGGGGCGGGCTCATTCGTGACTTTCGCGAGTTAATCAGTACTCTTTTGCAAGAGTTACAGCTCTACTACTAGAGGGAGCCTGGATCTTAGCAGGCTCGCACAATGGGACATAACTTTGCATAGGACACGTACACGTAACAACTAACAACTAAAGCACTCCGCGGAGTCGGTGGAACTTTCTCTCACTCTCTCACTGTCCTTCTCTGTCTCTCTTACACTCAAACATACACACACATATACATATATACATACTATATTCTGGTACCGGTAACCGCAACACGAGGAAATGGTGAAGGAGAGAAAGAGAAGGAAATAGAGAAAAGCCAAGAGAGAGAAGTACTAAGGTCGAGGAGTCCTCTCTGAGCGTGCATATGTATCCATTATGCAAATTTCGCGCCCATTATAATAAGCGAAGCCCTTGGCATACCTTGGAGACTACCGACTAGAACTGCCAACATTACCGCAACACGGCGACATGGTCCAAGAGGACAAATTCAATTAGGACTCGGACGATAAGTTTGCGGCTGAGTCAACCGGCTGAATCGTTTCGACTGGTGCCACGGCCGTAACTTCGGATCGACTTACGAGGGTTCCGCCGAGACGAGCGTTGCATGAGAATGACTCCGTGGCTCGGTTGAAATTCGCGTTTCCCTCGTACTTATTGCCACTTTAAGTTTCTTAAACGTACTGAATTATCCATAGAAGTCGAGCGTTTATTTCCGGCTCGAGAACAGACCGAAATTCCAACTACGTACGTCTGAATAAGCCGTTCAAATTGAAAGAATCCCTTATCGCGATTGCTAATAGGGAAAGTTCGTCGTATAATTTTCCATGATGCTTCCTTCCTATTCCTATCAGTCGGAAAGTTCGTTCGGGGAAAAATACCACGGTAAATTGCCCGATGATGACCACGACCTCGGTACTGTCCTACCGGAACCATCGACCACGAGGCGTAAGGTTCTCCCCGTGTCCGAGATTAATCACCACCTTCCCGCACACAGATCCACCTTGGATCGTTCGTATCTGTTCGTTCATCCCTTTTGAATCTCTCGTTCCGTCCTGCTTATATACCACCCCCCCCTTCTTACGAAGATTCTCATTACTTAAGGCAGCGCATTACCATATTGATTTCCTGTGGGAACAGTTTCCGAAACTTTCCCGGGATCCTTCCTCTTCCCTTATTACAGGATAACGCGGGGACGTCCTTCGCATAACTTCGATCCTTCGATTCTCATTCACCCCCCGTAACAATCAATGGACGTCGTTTGGTAAATCAATTAGAGAATTTCAATTTCGAATTTAAAAAAAAAAAAAAAAGAACTAAAACAATTCATATTTCAACGACGGAAATAATAAGGGGAACGAATATGAAAAGTGAGAGGGAGAGAGTGAGAGACACACACAGAGATAGAGATAGAGAGAGACGGAAAGAAAAAAAAATAAACGGAAACAAAAAAGTACTTTTATCTCTCGCGGGATAGCATCAGACAGTTATCAGAACTCCGGAGGAATTGGAATGAATCCGAGCAGCAGTTTTGCATCAGCGTGTTACGAGTTTGCGCTCCCTGGTCCGAACTCGTGTAAAGCTCCGTGAAAGCCATTATCGCCTCTCTGCCCCTTCCTACATTCATCGCTCCCTTTCTCTGCGGGTGTACTGCTATTTCGGTCCAGCAGGTTAAAGAACTTGACGGTCAGAGAACAAGGGGACGAATCGAATCGTGAGGGTCACTGGGTGGGGGACCAGCAGCTATATAGCGACAAATACTTTGTTCTGGCCGGCTTCCTATCCGCCTACTCCCAATAAAAAGAAACAAAAACCCATTGTTGGCCATTCTGTGGGTGGTGGGTTGCCTGGGTGATCCATCAGGGCTCGGATGGGAAAGGCTTGGGGGGGGGGGGGGGGTAACAGGGGGAGGGGGAGGGTGGAACACACCGAAGTCTGCCTGCCTGCCTGCCTGACTGGATGGGGGTGAGTAATTAACCAGGCCTGCCTACCCCGTGCTTCTACCGCTCCGACTGTTTGCACTGGAACCTTATGTACCGCGGAATAACGGTTGAATCGTCACTGTCTGAATAACAACATATCAAATTGGATGCTTAAACAGGCATCCGTGTTTCTTCGCCTCGGTTGTCCCCGTCGTGGAGGAATAGAATTTATAAAATATAAATAGTGTTCATAATAATGGTATATATTTAATTTATAGTTGTTGGGGAAACAATTTTGTACGGTTGGTCGAAAAGTTCCATGGGTTCTGACAGGTGTTATTTATCGTTGAATTTAATTTTCATTTTTATTCAATTGATATCGAACGTTACATTGAAATCTATTTGGTTCGACTAAAAAAAAAAAGAGAGAGAATAAAAAAGAATGAAAATTATGTAAAATTTCAACTGGAAGGCTCGTGGAACGGGAGGGGGGGGGAGGGACAAAAAATCGGGAAAAAATCACGGAACGATACGTCGAACGGTAGCAAGTATCGCGGAATAATTATTTTCCGGCCAAATAAACCTATGTTTGTGCGTCGAACGAACTGTAATTGCAATTATCCGTCACGTCTGTCCTTGATATATACCCGAGAATTTTTGCAATGCTAATTGATGTAAATTGCAACGTGCACACCATACAGAAATAGGTAGATACAACAGTTGATACGCAGAATCGACTGGAACGATGGTAAACGCGAATTCGATCCTTCATCACGGGCACTAATGTCAAATTACTACCACGGAGCGTCGTTAATCACGGCAGGAGGTGGAGCGTTGCTCCGAGCTGCCGCGGAGTTATCTGTAGTGCACCGGCCATTAAATTCAATTTACATATAAATTCGAATTATTCTATCGAAACGTTGCTCGCACAATCGTAATTGCACGACATAATCGTAACGATGGTACTGTCCTGTTCGACACGAATGAACAGGGTGTGTCGGTTAACTTTGTGATTTCTCTCCCGCCATGTCGATGCAAAAATTAACAATTGCTTCCCGGTAACGATCTATCATTTACATTTTTCTTTCACTTTTTTTTTTTTTTGGTCGGGATATATGTATTATATGTATGTATGTACATACATAATATACCTCTCTTTTTTTCAACGTTCGCAACACCAACATCGATACGGGAAACGTGACATTCATAATAGAAATTTACACAACGATACCTTCCCGTAGATATTACAATTTTCAACATTAACCCGCTTCCGTCAGCCGTGAATTTCCATGAAAACCAACTTCTTATAACGTTATACATTCAG
This sequence comes from Mimumesa dahlbomi, assembly GCA_917499265.3. Lineage (NCBI taxonomy): Eukaryota > Metazoa > Arthropoda > Insecta > Hymenoptera > Crabronidae > Mimumesa > Mimumesa dahlbomi. The sequence continues at coordinate 9,121,485 of OU824114.1, read as the reverse complement.
TATCCTAATGACGATGGCAATCTACCTCTTAAGTAGGAAAATTCAAAGAAAACGAAAAAACGGATATGCGTCCAAAGATTTTCATGCTAATGCACGTGCTCTCAGATAAGAATTTTAAATTAGTCGTGCGAAGGTGACTCGGCCGTCCAAGACGTTCTGTCTGGTGAACGACGTCGACGACGACGACGACGACGACGATATCAAGGATGCCCATTATCTCCTATCCGGCGTCGTTCATCGTTATCAGCCCGGCAGACGGAGGGGCAACGTTGATGCCGAGTAGTCGTTGTGTTGTGGAACCAGAGAAAAGAGCATCAAGCCGTGGGTGGAAAGCGTGGGTGGACCAAGAAATGAAGAGCACTCTACTCTGCTTCACGAGGTGTGAAGGTTGCGAAGGCGTGACGTAGGTTAGGTTAGACTGGAAAAGCAAGGAGAGGGCGGGCGACGGCGATGGTGAAACGCGTCGAGGGTGAAGGCGGCGGTGGTGATGGATTGTCCTCCGCGTGTAAATATTTCACACTACACTCATCACAATTTTCGTTCCGGCTCGGCGTTTCGCCGCGTCATAACTTCGCGTCGAGTCTCGAGGTCGGACACTCCCTACGTTATCCCCACCACTTTTGTTTCCCTCTTCTCCCGTGGCAAACACTTAAGCCGTGATAAGACGCGTTTTTAATCATTTTTCCCTCGTTTCGCAAGCTCATGCTTACACGTTTCGCGTGTATGTTCGTATTTGCTCGCCGGATCGCGTGATTTTTCTAGTTTACTTCGTTCCGTTTTCGTTCTTACTCTTATGTTTCTTTTTTTTCTTTTCTTCTTCTTCTTCTTCGTCGTTCTCCTCCTTAGATTTGTATTACGGATTAGATGAACTTGTATTCTTGTTATTAAATGTCTTGTTCCTATTCTAATCTTTTGAGACGTCTATATACATGTATATAAAATATATTCTCGGTGAAAAAGAAACGTTTAAACGGTTAGTTTATGATACGAGTGAAACCGATTCCCCGGATTTCCAAAGCATAAAAACTTTCCCCGTGGAACTTTCGTTACCGTCGAGACACGAATAGAATTTCCGTAATCCAGGAGTCAACAAATCGTGTCTAAGCGGCGAAAACCGGGCGGTCGTATGATCAAATGACATCGTCCTCGTCGTATCCCGGGTCCCGTACTCCCTGTATCCAGGGTGGCTACGTTCCAAACCCGTCTCACTCCCGTCCACGCTTCATCCTTTTTCCATCCTTTCACCCCTGACTCCCCCTCTTTCCTTCTTTAATCCATCAATGGCACGATGAAAGGCGCACGGAGATACGAAGAAATCTAATACCAAAATGGATTTAGCCGTTACAGGATACGGCCACTGGAGAAATAAGTATGGCGAATGGGCGGGATCCGGCTAAATCCATCATCCTGGCTGCCGGCACTGCCATTTCCCTCGGCGGCGCATCGAAATGCAGTTTAAAATGTAACGCAGCCACGCCGCGTTGCAAACCCGGCCGGACGGCCGGCCGGCTCCGGCGCGATAACGAACGTAGTGCGAGAGGGCCAGAAGTGCCGACGAATGCACGTAATTATACACGCCGGACTTGAAATTGCGTGTTCCGCAGAGTTTTCCAACTCTCGAAACTCGGAAAACTGACCGACATTCGTTCCCATGACTGACAGCGAACCATCAATCCCATTCGCCAACCATCGGTCGTATTTTTCAAACAAAAAAAACAGAAAGCAAAAAAAAAGAACAAAAATCAAAACCTACGCGATTACTAAATCATCGTACACACTGAACGAATCCTATACCACACACCCACACACACACACACACAGAGACCATGATCGCTAACAAGGAAAATACTGATGTAATGTAGTAGTAGATCGTATTATCGGCAACCTCTTTAACGCCTATTACCCATTAACGTACACGGTTCGTTAAATAGAAAGAAATTGATCGTAACGGGGAAGGGAGAGGGGGACAACGACGATGACACGGAGAATTCTATTTCGTGAATCCGTCCCGCATAATCCCATTTCCCGGATCGTTTCGCACGATCGACACGCGGTTTCAGTCGCACGCACGTCGTGTCCTGTAACGACGACGGCGCGGGCGGCACGGTCTGCGCGTGACAGGTGACGGTGAACGGTAAAAAAAAAAATAAACAAGATAAAAAAAAAGGAAAAAAGAAGAGAACACGAATAAAAAACACATGGAAAACAGGAGAAAACAGAGAAACCCGAGGAACGTAGCCGTAGCGAACGCACGACAGACGAAAGAAAGATAGAAAGAAAGAAAGAAAGAAAGAAAGAAAGAATTCTCGGGTGTGGAGATTGCGAGAGAACCAAAGTGAAACACGGGGGCCCCTTTGATACACCATCGCAAAGCCGTCTTTCGCGGACGTGCAGACATCCTATTTACATTTATACCCACCTTCCGGTCTCGATGGGGGTTTGAGGATGTCGTGGAACTCGCGAAGAGAGAAAGAGAGAGAGAGAGAGGAGTAGGGACCAAGGGTATATCCATAGGGGCGAATCGAGCGGAGGTACAGGGGAGGGGGGGATATATCCAGACACTGAAATTTTCGCTTCGATGCTTTCAACAATAACGCATCGTACATCTTCCACGGAGCGACGAGCAATATTTCAAGCGACTGTAGACTACGTGTATAGGGTTACGTACACGGCACACCTACGCGGCCATAGGCCCTACGTGTTTCGTATATATATATATATACATGTATACATGTATGTACATATACGAACGCAGGCGCACGTGAAGAGGGAACCCCAGGGTGTCTCTGTGTTGGCACTCGGTACACCTCTGGTGACGCGATGGTTCGCGTGCACGCGTGGAAACGCGACAGTGATGGGCTCGAATTTTCGTGAAATTTGTCACGTAGTTGTTTTATCGGTGCGCGTGTATGCGGCAACTAAGTGCAGATCGTTTCGCGTGTCGGTGGGTCGATGATAACGGGAGGGGGAAGGGTCGACCTTGAACGAAGCGTGATCGTTTATCCGTTCGCCGGAATGCCACCACCGCCGCCGGTTGCCGGATTAGCATTCGCGCGATGCAACATCTTTTGAAATTTTGGGATGATTCGTATCATCCGGTAATGCTCGGTAATCATCGAAATTCTACGGTCGCCGCGGCATTGTTTCCGAAAATAACGCGTAGGTACTCGCGGCACATCGTATATCTTCCTAAACTGCCGTAATGCTTGTTATGCCGCTGTAGTTAACGAGGACAACGACGTTACGCGTATATTAGAGAGATATGCACGTGCGCGCACGTGTACGGAAACAGAATAAAACAAAAAAAGAGAGAGAGAGAGAGAGAGAGAGAGAAATAGAGAGAAAAACGAAACACCGGTACGTCGCTCGTGCATGTAATTCCTCAGTACCGCGGTAATTGAACGAGCCTCAATCTGCCGGCTGTTTCGTTTTGCATAATATTTTTCTCCCGCAACGAAGAACGCGCCTCGGTTACATTCATAATTGCCAAAATTATTCCACTTAACCAAACTGTTGCTACTCGAAGTAAATTTATTCCACGTCAAAGATCGACCGACCGGTCGATCGGACCGGGCGACGTTAAATAACAAAACAAAAGTAGTGTGACTTTCCTAGATTTCGGGACTCGTTGAACCGTATCGAGACAGAGGAGAGAGAGAGAGAGAGACTTTTAACGAGCACGTCTTCGGCCGTAAATACGAAACGATTTTAGCGCACGAATCCCCGGCAGCCGAGAAGGGGCGGATAGACGGGATTATTGGAGATTACTTCTGAACTTCGTCCGATTGTCAATACTCGTCCCCGTTTTACGGTGACGCCGCGATAACCCTTAATAAATGTCTCTCCGCCGAAAAACCTGCGGGGCCAAAGAAACACGAACGGAGGGATCAACGGGGAGATATATTGCGCCGCGTAAATCCTCAATAAACCGTTACTGAGCCTGGCAATAAAACGAAACGGCACCGTCACGCCGTTGCAATTATCGTTGCCTCAGTGTCACCGCGCGCCATCCGATAGTCGTCGGACTTAACGCGGTACGTACTACTTGTGTTTATACTATTATAATATGAACGCGTCTTTCTCTACTCGATTAACTTTCTTCGCTTGTGTGTGTACGGAAGGTGCGTCAGCGTCGGACTTAAGTGGTCGCATTAGGCTGAATTTTCACGTACAGACTTTCCCGGGCGAGTAACCGGCGTACGTGTTTGCTTTAAGAAACGAGAGGCGTGCTTATTGCTAATTTGTACTACTTTCGAAGAGAATTGCGAGTGGTATTAGCCAGCGGTGCTGCGCCCTTTTTTTTTAAGTGAATAAGTGTAATGGAGTTGCAATGGAATAAGCTTGGATTGCGGGGTAAAAATAATTATCACGTTACCGTGTTTTTGTTCCGATACACAGAGAAAAAGAGAGATAAAGGGAGAGAGAGGTAGATATTGATATTTAAAAAGTAACGCAATTCATATAAAAAAAAACAAATTGTAACGCAAAAGAATGTAACGGAATATAAATGCAAAAAGCTACGTTTTGTTTTATATGTTATTCAATAATATTTAATTACAGTCGAGGCTCGTCAATTGCAGCCGTTCCGCCGCTTTATCCCGTGGAATTCACATTGTAATGAAAGTAACATTCAATTTCTACCGGCCGATAAAATAATCGCGTACACATTTCCAATATTTATAAAAATGATAAATGTATCCCAACAATTTTTTAACGGGAATACCACCAACGGGTATCAAAAAAATCCCCGGCGAGGATAGTTTCGCCGTTAGCGCCCAACGGAACCGCGCAAACGCTCGGTAGTAACAGCAACGAGCCGGATAAAAGAGAGTAGAATGTTTCTGTTGAATTATCAAAATCCCTTTACCCATGGGCGGAGTGATACAAGCGTGCGTGCGTGCCTGGAAGCAACAAGGGGGCGAGCATTATCACAAGCGCGTAGAACCACCCCGGCGGTGGCGGAACCGGTAAATTTATATCGTCGGCGAATGCAAAAAGGTTTTATTAGCTTTTTACGCGCGGATAGGTTATGTCTTGCGCCACCTCTCGTCGTTAATCTTTGGAGTTTCGTGAGGATAGCGAAGCAGACAAGCAGGGGCGAGCCTGCAGTGTACGTCGGCACGCGACGAAGCCCGCCTATCTGACCCATGTTTCAGTTGGCGGGTTCCTTTCTTTTTCGCGTCTCGAGTGGAAAAAGAAGAAAGGTTACGATAAAGCCCCTAAATAATTGCGGCTGACCTCACGGCTACGTTTTCCCTAATACGCTCGCCTACCCGGTGCCAAATTGCGGAGCACCGGGTCGTCGACCGGACAGACGGAAGTCGGGAACAGATGGCCCGAGGTGGAATTCATCAAGACGTGTTAATCTCACTCTTCGGGACAGCTTTTAGATAGCTACGTGTATTTGAGACATTTCGTGGAACGTAGGAAGTTCATGTTTCCTTCTAAATGTGTATTTATACATATATCCACAAAAAGCATCGAAAATGCAAAGCTATGGGCCAAGTACAAGAGAATGTTACATTGGAATAGGTTGCTCATTAACATAAACTGCATTTTACACAGGATTTGAAATCAATCAAACTTGCTCACATTTGATTGATTTCAAATCCTGTGTAAAATGCAGTTTATGTTAATGAGCAACCTATTCCAATGTAACATTCTCTTGTACTTGGCCCATAGCTTTGCATTTTCGATGCTTTTTGTGGATTCTTTCGTCATTTCCGCAAATTTTTAGATATCGACCTGAATCTTTCACTGTCTTATTGGGCTTCGAATTCCGCGTCCAACACGTCCCGGACCGTTTTAATATCTCAATCATTGTGGAAATGGCGAGCAAATTACGAAAATCGCGAAAAATCGTCAAATTCAACCAGTTTTTTGGTCGGCATTCGCTCAATTTTTGAGATAGCCGTCTGAAACTTGTACCATTGTTTTAGTTGGGAAATTCTACGCCAGATCAATGTATAATAGTCGTACTTTTCGAAAATTTCATTTTTCGCAAAAATCTGAAGGGGGTAGGTCAGGATTTTTTGCGATTTTCGTAAATCGCTTGCCATTTCCACAATTTTTGAGATATTAAAATGATTCTTTCACTGGCTTATTCGGCTTCGGATTCCGCGTCCAAAACGCCCCAGATCATTTTAATATCGCAAAAATTGCGGAAATGACGGGCAAATTACGAAAATCGCAAAAAATCCTGACCTACCCCCTTCAGATTTTTGCGAAAAATTAAATTTTCGAAAAGTACGACTATTATATGTTGATCTGCCGTAGAATTTCCTAACTAAAACAATGGTACAAGTCTCAAGTCGCTATCTTTAAAATTGAGGGAATGCCGACCAAAAAACTGGTTGAATTTGACGATATTTCGCGATTTTCGTAATTCGGCCGCCATTTCCGTAATTTTTGAGCTATTAAAATGATCCAGGGCTCTTTGGACGCGAAATCCGAAGCCGAGTAAGATGCAAAAAGAATCAGATCGATATCTCGAAAATTGTGGAAATGACGACCGAAAAGCGAAAATGGTGAAAAATCCCTGACCTATCCCATTGTGCAGGTCAGGGATTCACCCACATTTTCGTTTTTCCCTCGCCATTTCCATAATTTTTGAGCTATTTTAGTGATCGAGGTCATTTTGGATGTGTAATTCAAAGCCGAATAAGACAGTGAAAGAATCAGATCGATGTCTAAAAAATTGTGGAAATGCCGAGGGAATTACGAAAATCACGAAAAATCGTCAAATTCAACCAGTTTTTTGGTCGGCATTCGCTCAATTTTTGAGATAGCGACCTGGGACTTGTACCATTGTTTAAGTTAGGAAATTCTACGGCAGATCAATGTATAATAGTTGTACTTTTCGAAAATTTCATTTTTCGCAAAAATCTGAAGGGGGTAGGTCAGGATTTTTCGCGATTTTCGTAAATCGCTCGCCATTTCCATAATTTTTTAGATATCAAAATGATTCTTTCACTGCCTTACTCGGCTTTGGATTCCGCTTCCAAAACGCCCTGGATCATTTTAATAGCTCGAAAATTACGGAAATGACGGGCAAATTACGAAAATCGCAAAAAATCCTGACCTACCCCCTTCAGATTTTGGCGAAAAATTAAATTTTCGAAAGGTACAACTATTATATGTTGATCTGGCGTACAATTTCCTAACTAAAACAATGGTACAAGTTTCAGATCGCTATCTCAAAAATTGAGCGAATGCCGACCAAAAAACTGGTTGAATTTGACGATTTTTCGCGATTTTCATACATCGCTCGCCATTCGCGCAATTTTCAAGATATAAAAATGATCGAATATGTTTCGAATGCGCATTCTGAACCTTAATTTTACGAAGCTTGATGTCAAAAACGTAACGTAACAAACATTTCTAATTTAATATGTTAACAATCTGGATGTGTGTGAGAGGAAATTTCATATACTAACATATTATATAAAATCTACGTTATCGGCAGAAAAATTATCTCGCATGGAATGAAACATATGTTAGGGTTTTACACCGGGCTGCGTGACAGGCTGAACATGGTGATGGAGAAGGAGGAGAGGAAGAAGACGACGTTTCTTACAAAAACCTCGACTTTTTAGATCAAAATATCTCGCGATTGGCTTGATGGATCTTCTCGTAGTTAGGCTTAAATTACTCGGGTGGACGTCCCCTACAAGAATATCACCATAGTTTGGGGGAAATATGCGGATTTAATGCCGTTTGAATACCGCGAAAACCTCGATCTAATTCTTCCGGAAAAGAGTAGTTCAGGTCTACCAGTCGGGAACTCTTGTACTTGGCCCGAGTCAAGACCTTAACTCTTGATTTTTCTTGGGAAAACATCGAACGAAGAATTTCACGAAATCAGGATGGTTTGAATTATTAGATTATGTTAATAGTTACTTGGATCGTATTATATAGAAATATTTGTATCGGTGATATAATAGGAAAGGTATGTATACATATACATATACAGCGGGAGGGATTTAGGAGTGAAGTTAAAAAATATATATGTATACAATACAGTGCAAACGAACGGTCTGATTGCAATGAAGTCACTCGGAAGTTCCATGCACATTTCACGGTTTAACATATCCACTACGGGCGAAGCTACTATTTCGTTAGACGGAGAAAGGGGACGGAAAGACACGATTGCCGTCGATGCGCAGGCTAAGTGCTTTTAACGAGAAAAAAGCAAGACAGGTAGCGGCGTAAAAGCCGCGATGTTATCAGCGGAGGTTGCGCAGCGCGAAGGTGGAAGGTGAGGCATGAATATGCAACTACCCGCAACCGTTAAATGCCCCGGTTACTCACGAACCTTCTTGATGAATCCGCCATTGTGTCGGTTACCATCCGCGATATTACGATCACCGCGGGAGAAAAGAAACCGGTTAACCCACCGAAGCTGAATTATACTATGAAAAAGTTTCTTCGTGAAATACATACGTTATAAGAAAGATAATTATGGATCAAACGGGAATACGTAATATAAATTCGGAATCACATCAGATTACAAACGAAACCACGTAGAAAACTGTACCAACGTTCCGGAGGTAACTTAACACGTACCGTATGGAATTGTTTAAGCTCTCTATCTCGAACTCAGTTAAACTACTAGTAAAGTAGGTACTAGTCGTTAAAGTGATTAAAGTAGTTTTAATCGTTACGTCCTACTAACCAAACCGTGGTGGACTATAACCGATGCAACGTTCCCTGTCCGAGTGAATTTATCCATTCACACCGGCATCGTGATATCATAAAGATTCATTTATTTTTCAAATAAAGAATCACACTATACAATTTCCGTACACGATATCGTGTATCCATATACATACATATATCCATACCGGATGGTATATGTACACGCTACGTTCCCATCTGTTTGGACTACAGTCGCGGCATTGTGACGAGCAGCCGAAATATCTATAAAATCCTAAATCCGTATGATGGATACGTTTCACGGAGCGATTTGGTAATCGGCCGGCACGTAGAGGCGCGTACTGCAGGTACAGCGGCAGCATCTGCGCATACATCAGGCTCGATTTGACACGGCTCGCGAATCGAAGTGCCAGATTTTCAAGGGGAATTTGTAAATTTCCCGTGTACGCGTCCCGGCCCGCCCGTCCGACCGCCCGTAACGCCGCTCCGCCGTCACCGACGGCCTCGCATAAACACGTTACGTCATCCGCACCGTTCGCAGCCGGCGTTGCCCGTTTGTTCCCATTAACGATTGAAGTTGCCCCGATCGCGACAGATGGGTGCGACGTGACCGTACACCACCGCCGCATTCCGCGAAATCCATGAAATATTTAACCGCATTATTGATTCCCTCCGTGGTCCACGAGAGAGTGCTCCTCGTCGTAAATTCATTAGCCGTGAAGTTCGTTGCCGGGGCCCAGCACGCGAACCTCTCCACCCCCACCCCCACGGCCACGCGTTTTGCCGACAATTATCGAATTCCGCGATATATATCCTTCTGGCCGTTGGAACTCTGTGTTCCCTCTGTCCTGCCTCCCCCTGGTTGTATCTTCCTCCTCTCTATATCGTTGGTACAGGTCCGGCAACGTCGTTGTAAGTAACGGCACGTATCCCGCCGCCGGAGGACCGGTAATGTTTGTAGAAACGTCCGGTAATTGCCGGCGTGTTAGAGTTATCGATTTATAGTTACGATCCGGTCACCGACAGATTTATTAGTCAGAACGATACGTGACCTTTTTTCGGATTCGTTTTATTCCCGGTGTGTCTTATAAATTAAGCCTTTCGGTAATTGTTTCGATTATCGAACCGTACGAAATGATATTGTTATCAGTGCCCACGGTGTCTTTTTGTATTTCTTTCGTTCTTTATTATCTATTTCATAGATCGTCTTTAATGGAATTATTCCTCGATCGAACGTATGTATATACATAATATATTACGTGCCATTCTTCCACACTCAACGATTTCGCAATTAGGGGTGGAAATGTAGCGGACCTAGCGGTGAGAATTACGGGAAAAGGAGGGAGGCGAATCGAAGGGAGGCAGGGAAGACGAACGAGCGAGAAAGAAAATGGAGTGAGACCTCACCACGCTGGGAAACGGGGAAAGGGTAGCTCGCGGGACACACATAAAATATCAGCCGGAAGATTACCATCGTCCTCCTCCACCCCTACTGGCTCCTCCGCATCCGCTTTCTGCCGCGGTAGTTTTTACCGGGAATATATGCACCAACCGTCGCTTTGTTACTTCACCCTTTACTTTTTTTTTTCTTTCTTTCTTGCCCGCCTTCCCTTCGTCCAACGGGTGCACCACACCCCTACGACCCTTCTTCCACCTACCCTTCTAACCCCCACGCGACGTTTCGCCGACCTACCGTCACCCACTCGCATCGTTTTATTCTTGGACACAAGTGGCGCCTGTAACTTACATTAGCGGCCTGGAATTGTCAATGAGTTCGGTCGCGTGCATTTCCATGGACGCGTTATCACCACACGACGAACGTTCGCGGATACAAAGGTACGGTGGAAGTTGTGTACCGATGGACTTGATGCATTTCAACTCGACGTTTCGTCGAAAGAAGAACGTACAAAGGGAAAGGAGAGAAAAGGAAAAGGTACTTATCTCTCTCTCTCTCTGTGTTTTTACTGAAAAGTTAGGAAATCTTACCGGGGGTTAAGTACTTTTGACAATTTTTCGCAAACGATTCGCAAAGGTATTGTCGCGTGCTGCGATGTGAATGAAGCTTTACGCGAAACTAAAAGCGAAGCTTACGTGACTCGAGCGGCGCATGTGGATTGTTTGCCGTGATACTATACCTCGTACGATAATACCGAGCTAAATTTAGTAGCGGGTTTTAACTCGTGACGCGATTTAGAGATATAGCTTTTAGCGTTGTAAAATTATAGTTTATATTAGCGGCATCGATTATCGCCGCGGACGCCGTACGTACGGGAAGTGCTGAGAAGTGATTTTGAAAAATTACTTTAAACACACACCTTTCCGTTATAATTATAACTTTGAACTACTTCTAACCACTGTCGCTTTTATATATTACATGCGCCGCGATAATTATCAAAGTGGATGCACGTTATCGTTCACGTCATACGTGAAAAAGCGAACATTCAAATCACGTCAGTGTTCTACCCCCGATTCACCACAGTGCCGAGCCATTCATACGTAACCCCTTTTTCTTTTTCTTTTCCCCTTTTTTTTCTTTTAACCGCGCCGTTGCCGTCGGTGCATTAAAGTTTTTTTTTCCTTCTTATTAGTTGCGGGAAACAGCGCGGACGAACGGTCGGTCAAACGACGCGTGATTTATTGCGTACTCGGTTGGCGTGTCCCCTATCGTTGTATCTATTAGCTACGAACAAATGCAATGTGCCCTCGGTGTTGCGGACTATAAGTGTACGTCTACGTACGAAGTAGGTACGTACTTACCTTCACCGTGGAAGGCCGATAAAAAGAAGAGAGAAAAAAATGCCGTTGAAGAAGTTTACGAGAAATACTCTCGAGTCGAGATCCCGCGTAGCAGAAAACAAGGTTAGCCTTGGCATAAGAAAATCGCGTGGAGAAATTGCGAAAAACGTTCCGTTCGGCCGTCGGGTAGTTGTAAACGTCGATAAGCGCGTCCTCAACGATGCATCGTCGCTGGAAATTGGAAACACTCGCCAAGTGTCCCGATACTGGCCCCGATTTTTCGAGGTCGTAAGAAAAGAATCGTAACCATCGGTGGAAGAAAAGTCGATATAGATATTACCAGTAGAACCCCCGGGTTGTTGTATAGTAGTAGTATGGACACGTCTATTCGTATCCTGTCTGCTCTAGATATCGATTAACACACACCGTTTCCTATCCTCGTTTCTCCATTTAACCATGCCCATCCTCGTTCCGACCGCCATATGATTGACATTCCATAATTCAGTTGCGCCGGTTGATACGACACGCGAAGAGTCGTCTACCGTAGGTTGACGGACGGAAAATGGGCCTAATGACGATAAATACGTACACTTGAAATATCCGCCGTCCGTTACATCGATGTAATTATACATTTCTTTCGAAAGCGTCGCGTTTGTCAGCACGGTAGATATTATTATTTTCTTCTTTTTTCCGTTTTCTTTTTTTACTGTCAACGTAATACGAAGCGTCGCCGCGAAAGAAAATGGCATACCTCTTAATCTTCGTTACGACCGGTGTTATTTCAGAAACCGGAAATTACTCGTCGCGTCGTTACGAAAAAAAATCCGACCAGCCACCGGGATATTTCGCAAATAAGTCCGTGATGAAACACGAAAATTTGACCGTAAAAAATGGCTTAGGTTGTTCGCGGTTGACAAGAACTCGGAGGGGTCGAATTGCTCGTCGTCGAAAAATTCCGTCGGCCGCGGCGGAGTGCTTATTACCTTGTTCACGAAGATGGAACGGTCGGCAAAGTAGAAAAGACCGGCGATGACCGGACGCTAAGGGTCTGAATAAAAGGAAGGGGCACGATTTTCTTGGTCAAGCCTCTCCGAGGTTTGCTATATCTCAAAATAAAAAAAAAAGAAAAAAGCTCTTCAGTTGCCGCACCACCTTTTCCGTTGCCTGGTCTGACCCCTATTCAACGTCATGCTACCAAACGAAGTCAACCATACCACCCTATATCTCCCTTCCCCCCCTGGCTTCTCCGGCGCTGGCTTTTACTACTTTCATTACTTTTTATCGTCACTCGCCTCAAGAGCTCGCACGTCCATTTTTTAATTCGCCGTGAATCGAGCAGCTCGCCGGCACACTCGCCGGGGACTATATTAAGCTCGTAATTCTCGCAAAGTGAAAGCTAGAAGAGCCACCGGCGTACCTTGAAGTCTCTGCCTCCAATTTCCTGCCTTTCTCGGCGGCCGGTATACGCTTTACAACGATCACACAAACCTGTCGGCCGGCGAGCATCGTCAATTAATTTTGTAATGCACGTCGCGCCGATCACGGTGACCCATCGGACGGTTTAATCAGTTTACTTGTCGATATCGCGTTCGGTAAAAGAACTGCGCGGGAATAAAAATGAAAAATATATTTAGAAAGGATCGTGATTATAATTTAACTCCCATTTAACATTAATGATTAATATTAAGATTCTTAGAAACAATTATATCTTCATAAATCTTCCATACATTTTTCACTTAACGATACAAGGATCACGTGAAAAGATTGTTAATTTTATATTACGTCAAAATATAGAAAAAAATGACTTTGTCTGTCGTCTGAAACAAAACCCGGACAGATTCACCGATTTACGAGGAAGCATAAAAGAGACAAATGTCTCAACTTTCCGATGTTATCGCGTTTCCCATGTCGCTTAGCTTTCGTACACGACAACGGCATAGTCAGCCAACCTCGCTTAACCAGCTTTATTTCACGGCGACGTGGAATGTAGTAAAGTAAACCGTTATTGGCTGGTAGCAGGCTCGGGTGTTAACGTGCCCGGGTACCTTAACGCACGGTCACCGGTAGGAGTGTCTCACTTCGGCGTCGTTGTAACGGCGTCCCGACGACAATACAAATCGAACCGGAGTAAGCTCGAATACCCCGTGTGTAGGTGATACCGAAGCGAGAACGAGACGCGAGGCATTCCAATAAGTGGATTGACTCCGGCATGCTCCGCAGCCACCCTTTTCTTCCGATATCGTCGTGGCCCCAGTGGCGTGGTCCAGCGGGGGATCAACGGGAGAGGGGATGAGGGGGAGGGGAGAGAAAAAAAAGGGTGGAAAATCCCAATGGTGGAGTTGCAGCGATTTTATACTCCCGAGAATCGTATTTACAGTTTATCAGGTTCGGAACGCTTTGTAAAAAATTCAGCCAACGTTTCTCTGCGAATTTCCTGTTCAGAAATTGCACCGCGTTCGATTTTATTCTTCCCCGAACCGATCGTCGCGTTTTCTTGTTTTCACCGGGGGTTTACTTGAAATTTCATTCGTAGCTACCGAATTGCCGGCAGATAAGAATAACCCCGTAGTGAATCCCAATTCTAAACGTGACAATGTTACCATTCTACGGAAAGACAATATTGAATCGATCCTACGTGGAAGGGATAGGGTTGCAACTTTCGAGATTAATATCCTTAGTTCGTGTGATTTTCAATTATCGTTTACATTCCACGAGTACCAAACGAGGACGATCGTCGTGTAATTGCTGATGAAGTCTGGTCTCATTTAGTTTGTCGCATACGCCATTGCATCAGAGGGCCGGCATCAGGCTGGCCTGCTAACATTGGTAAAAGGGCAGGGTGATAGGCAGAATCCCTATATATTCTGCGATGCTCCCGACCTCTCGTGAAGAGTTCCATCGCTCAGGCTTACGCCTCACGACGACCTTATTAGACATCCCTGATTTGTGCCCTCCGGCGAATGCTCGGCATTTCCGAGTGGGTCGAGAATTTGCCTCTGGAACTTTGTTCCCCCTCACCCCCCTCCTACCCCCCTTCTCGCCGCGACCCCGAAGAAATCCACTCGTGGATGATCCTACGTGTTCACCTTCGGGGCAGAAAATTAAGCCTTTGCACGGGGAATATTCAGACTCGACACATCCCACGGTGTGTTATGCAAATTACAAGGAATCGCACGTGTAAAGATCCTAACGAACGATTTAATATTTTATTATCACTCACTGACGACGTAACTATACGGTCAAGTTCAAGTGTTACGATTCGCATTTTTTTTTGTATTTTTATATACACGATTTATCCCGGTTATTTCTCTTTCACTCTTCCCTTCCGTATACTCTCGTTCTCCCGATGTATTCGGGGGGAGATGGAAATAGAATTCGAACGAACAGAGAGCAACAAATACACGTTACAAATCCATTTCGCGTTCCCGCGTAAAGGTGAAACTCGATATAGTATTACTAGTCGTTCCACCGTAAAATCGTCGGACGAACGAAAGTTCTATGAAAGATTCATCGGGATGTATAACGTTCATCAATGATTTAACCCAGTGTGACCGAAAGACGATGCGTGACCGTAATCGATTCTCACGGGGGACGGTGTTATTACGGTAAATTTGTTCTTTTACCAGTTTCCATCGACTGATACAATTTCCGGGATACGGTTACCGCCGGCTCACGAATTCTGCGGCCGGCCGTTGCGCGTTTTGGTCAAATGAAATATTCACATTATCGGCGGCCCGGTGACAAGCTACACTTCATTATTTTGGATGGTTGACGCGGGCTTTGTCTCCGCTCGACTAGTTTTCCCGGTCCAGCGTGTCGGCGGCCGGTACAAGCGCACATTTGCATGGTAGAGGGAAAGAGACACGGACAGAGGTGGAGAGAGAGAGAGAGAGAGAGTGAGAAAGAAAGAGAGAGAGAAAGGGAGAGACAGTAAAAGGGTGGGCCAAGTTAGGAGGGTGCATTAGGGAAATGTTTGCACGTGCAAATTCGTACCGTCCCCGGCTCCGTACGCTTTTTGATACCGCTCGATCGCTCGCGCGTTCCGTCGCCGACGTCGCCGCCGCATGCTGCCGGCTGTTCGGCAGTTGCAGTTGCAGTTGCAGTTGCAGTTGCAGTTGCGGTTGACGGCTCCACAATGCAGGGAAATGCGGCGCACCGTTCGCACAAACCCCCCTATCGCGAACCGTCCCCTACGGAAATTTTAGTAGCTGCCCACTCGGCTGGGTATATGTATGTATGTATGTATAATATGTATGTGTGCGCGTGCGACTTCGCGTTGGAAAGAAAATTACGCGTTATTATAAAAAATTGATGCAGATGGCGTGATACTGGATGGAATGGTAGAGGGAGGAAAGGGGTGAACGGGGTAGAGACGAAATAATTGCGTTCGTTGCGTGAGAATGGAATATGAATGTTTTCATTACATTTACTTACTTGTATCGAGAAATTATTATGTTGGTGTACGCAACGCGTTGGTAAACACGTACGGTAATAGAATATTTACGGGGATTCTGATTAAAACGGAACGTTGCATGAGTAAAATCGTATTAACAAAACGTAATAGGAATTTAAAAGCACTTAGTTACACTTTTACGGTGAATTTTGCATTCCATCAAGTTTGTATGCCCGCCATAATTGCGAATCGTTGCCCTCCGGCGGTGTATTATGCAACCGGTTTTCTAGAAACTTCGTAATTTTTGCTTTTCTGTCCGCGGCTAAATAACACTCGCGAAATTGAATTTACATTGTGAAATGAACCGCCGTTACCGGCAAAAAAAAATATCCCCAGAACCGTATTACTCGAAAATGCTGCAACAACTTCAACCGGCGATAACCGCGACTCGGCGGCGTGTTAACCTACATGCATTTTTCTTTTGAGTAGCAACAATTTCCCTGTGTTCTTGACACCGTTACACCCCCCTCGTCGCCGGCAGAAGTTCGTACTTCCATTTGTAATGGAAAACGTAACGTTCGGAGTGTCACTCCGACGAATTAAAGGGTTTCATGATTTCTCGCCGTGCGGATTTACCGCACAGCGTTCGCCGTTTCATTAACGTTTTCAGGCCTCCGCTTCTAATCAATTGCATCGACATGCTTGCCACTCTCTCTCTCTCACACACTCTCTCCCTCTCTCTTCCTCTCTCACTCCCCCCACCCCCTTCCTTCTCTTGCAACTCAACGAAATGTACATGCGGTAGCGTGTAATGCGGTTTCGAGCTGCGCCTGCGGTTTTGGGTGTTGAACAACAAATCCGGTGGGACTTGGAGAGTGTTTCGATTTCGGTCGATGTTCCTCCGTCCTTGTAATTTACAGACTTTTATAATTAATTCTACCTCCGATCGTTATACATATATACATGTATATATTATATACAGACCCCGTCGAAGTAATTCACGTCGGATCACGACGGTGGAAAGTATACGAAAATCCTGGTCGATGAGAAAACGTTTTAGGGGTTGGTAGGGGGAGAGGGGTTAGTGGGAGAGAAAGTCTTAAGGTACACGAAGTCTAAGTATCGGTCGCTTAACTCTGTGGATAATATGGTCCGCTTAATCTTTCAGAAGTTCGGATATTCTTGCAAAGAAATTTTTGATCGCCCCGGCTTCCTTCGTCTTCGTGCCGGCCGCTGCGTCTTATCCCAGACAAAGGCGGTCTCGTAAAGAAATAAAAAAGCAAAAAAAAAAGAAAAAAGAAAAGAGAATTCCATTAACGACGTATTTCTTCTCTCATTGTTCTGCTTCTCGATTGCTTCGGACTCGCTGAGGTTTTAATTAAAAGTTTCTCATTACTCCCGTTGTTTGGAGGCAAGCCCGTCGCCGGGCTTTACGTTTCAGACGGTAACGAGCCCTGTTTACGATATCGTCTGACGGCCAAGCTGGTCCTGCTCCCGAAACGAAACGGCTAACAAAAATCCGACGTGCAATTGAAACATTAACATCGGCCACATTCTAATAATCGTACGTAACCCCCCTCCCCTCCCCTGCCCGCCCCTCTACCGGTTACCGGCGTCCATTGTTTTTGCCGCGTAGACAAAGAAACATACTATACGCCGAGCGGATTAAACGTTGAACAAAAACGCCACGCTAAACTCTCTTCACACAAAAAGTACCGTCGGAATGGACTTTTGTCATTCGCTGTTGGATAAAAATGACCGTCGACTAAATAAACTGCACGTGAATTCCTTTACGACCGAACCTACGCCACTCTCGTTTCTAGAATCTCCTTCGGTTCGTTTTTTTCTTTTTTCTGTTCCTTTTTCTTTCTTTTTTTTTACAAACGGTCCTGCTCGCTGACGTATTCGATTTGCATACAGACAGAGCGAATTATCGCTCGCATGCCCGCACGTCGAAATAGAAACGATATTCCGCTGAAGGGGTTGTTACGGTGTAGATTGGGTTCATTAGCGGGTGGACATCAATTTTTCCAGTAATCAGTAATAAAGCCTGGTTTTAAACGAACTGCCCGGTACGAACGGAGAGCTTCAGGGGGAGAACGGCCGACGGTCGGTCCGTTAAATGAAACAAAGCCGTTACAACGAATGGGTATTCACCCACGCTACGGCTGGACAGAGAAGAGAGCACAGTGCTGTACTCTCGAACACGAGAGAGAGAAAGAGAAAGAGAGAAAGAGAGAGATAGAGAGTGAGAGGGTGAAAAAGTTAGAAAGAGAACGAGAAGAACGGGAGACGGTGCCGAGCGGTTGGTAAATTAAAATTGTTTCCCGATTCGAAATGGAAACATTCCGACACCGACGCAGCTGACAAAGTTTCTTCCTTTTTCTGTTATTACCGCGAGATTCGTGCGTTCTGCAGATGCTACGCGTGGATGTCCACGAAATCTTCGGGAATTATACGAAAAAAGGGAAATAGAAAGGGATACGTGTATAGAGGCCAAGCAGAGAATTGTGTGAAAAATTAGAATAAAAAATTTGTTTGGTCACCGAAAGTTGTTGGATATTAGATGTTGTCTAACGAGATACGAATTCCATGGGGTGGCGTCGAGGAACACTTTATTATTCTAGCGGCGCGTAGAACATCAAGCGAACAAAATTTAACGCAAACGTTAGCAGTGTGTTTAACGTCGAAACCGTAACTCGGTTCGTAAGTCGACTTACCGTGTGTTTAACAGTCCCGGATGATCCGGTTGTCGAGTATGTAACCACAATTATTCACGATAATCGTGGCCTTTCGTTAAAGGGAAACACGGAAGTTCCAAACACAATTATCGAAATGACGCACAGGCTGAAGTGTGCGTTATAGTATACGTATTCATCAGGCACGTCGCATAGCAAACGAACCCCGTGCATGTTTGAAAAAGTTTAATGACTCGTGGAAAGGGGGTTTGATATGAATGGTGGGTGGACCCTTTTTAAATATTAATACGTGTTCATAGACGCTTGAAATGCACGTAGTTGCAATTTACATGCGGACTCTTTTTTTTTTTTTTTTAATTTTAATGAACGCCCACTTTGTTACGCGACATGGGGACCAACCGTTTCCCCTCCCCCTCCCCTCCACCCCTCCCCCTTGTACCCGATTAAAACGACACACATATAGGTTCGCGTTACCGTATGGTTCACGGGCGTCGCGCGTCGTGTTCACCTGAAAATACAAAACAAAACCGCAAAAAAAAGAAAAAAGTTCAACCATTGAGGTGTAGTGTAATTGCGACGTCGTTCCGCGTGATGCACAACCATGGATTCGGGTGGTAGCATTTTTCCGGGGCAAAGTCGCCGCGCAACGAAAAGTTTCGTCGTCTGTGCCGGAGATAGGAAAAAAAGCTTTTTCCCGCGGCAATGGTAACCTGGCGAATCGAATGGAGAGGCGAGATCAGCGTAAAATAAGTTAGCAGAGCCGTCGAGACCCCCTTCCCCCCTACCCCCATCCTTCCATCCTCCCCCTCACGAAACCAAGCCGCCATCTCACCCTTTTACTGCTGCTTCCCATCCACCCTCTCCTTTCCCCTCGACCAAACGGATCCTACCCTCTCTTTCGACCGTGGGTAGAAAGCTCCAGGAACGCTCAGTGGAAACCGGATCGCCTACGGTTTTTGCAGAAACGACCTCGGTATTTCTCCCCGAGTGAAATTAACGATCGCAGAACACCACCGTGCACCTTCGGCCGCGCTCGGATAAAGCAAAGGGGTTTATGGGTAGCATGTACACACTCGCGAAGGTAATACGTGTCCTCTTCTTCGTTTCTCTTCAATGCTCATTTTAAACCCCGCGCTCTTTTTCCTTCTTTCTCTGCCGTTCCGGCGTCCCTCTGTGAAACGGTTCTCAGCCCCCGTGTCTATAGGTTTTCAATGTCGCTTGGACCAGATGCGCGGATGCGGTCTTTTCCTCTGTTAAAGTTGCACCGGGGGGTGCAAGTGAAAGGCGACGCTATTGGTATTGTTCTTGTTTGTTTGTGTTTTTTTGTTGCGGAACGCCGATAGTTTTGTTACAGGTATTGACTGTGTAGGAAAGAGTTATCTATTGGTTCTTTCTTTTCTTATCAGGGAATATATCGATGGTATTATTATTATTATTTTGCGGGGATTCATATCTGTTGTAATGTTAGGTATCGATGATCTTTACGCTGGGTGCTTAATAGCGTATATGTAAACGAGGTATTTTGGACATGAGTTATTAATGGGGTAATAATGGTATCATTTAAGTGTAAGGAATACTTGTCAACGCAGTTACGAAGATAAATATATTTTTGTACGCACGCATAGCTGGGATCAACGAACAGGTACCGTGCGGAAACGTGGTCATTAAGATAAAGTGTTTCCGTGTAATTTGATTGCGAGCACCGCCCCAAATTGGCATGAAGCCATCGCGCGACATCTGCTTTGCTCTTTGTCTCTCCGCGGGTTAAGAATGTAAAAGATAACTACCTTTGACTTTTTACAGAACTGTAAAATGGACCTGTAACGACTTACCTGAAACAGAAAAACATATCTAATTAATCTATATTCCAATTATAAACGAAATATTATCATGCTATCAAATTCATATCGCTACATTTACATACTCGTATCATTTAAAACACAGTTAACAGTATAATTATAAAATAAATTATTATATGTATATTGATCAATAAATTCAACTATATACAACAAAAATGTACAACATTCTAACGAATAAATCGCTCATAACTATCACGAAACATTCCGTAAAAAGAAATATATTTTCTATACGGTGTCAAACTGCTATCACTGATCATGGGACTGGGAAGCATTAATCATCTCGTCGAGCAAACGAAGCAACGAAAAAAGTCGGATCGGAAGCACGGGTAAGGATTACCAGGCGATACGTACGAAGGGATTATCTGGAGGTCGTAGCCTGCCATGAAATGACGTCGGGCCGCCTCTACGAGACGTCTCTCCTCACAAAACGGGTTTACATATTCATGGGCAACGCTACCGTGGCATCAGAGAGATGTATTAATTCCCTCCAACCAGTCTTGCCTTCATCCTTCCGACCCCCTCCCCCCCTAACCCCTACTTTTCGATCTTTCTCCATGTTCTGAATCCGTACCGCGTTCAGCAACCCCCTTTGCTCGCCGCGGAAGAGAACCACCCTTCTGAATATCGCGCTAACTGAAATGAAGAGTCTCGTACGTTTCGCCGGAGCACAATTTTTTCCATTCCTTTTTTTTTATTCTTCTTTTTTCTAGGTCGCTAATTAGAGGTAACATATATCCACGGGTATTCATGGATATAATTATATGTTCCAAGGATGGGAACGGCCGAAAATCGCGGGGACCGATAACCATGGGGTGGAGACAAAAAGAGGGTAATGACTTTCTGGACGTACTTTGTCGTCATTAGCGCAACGGGTACCACCTCCTCTGTCCAATCGATCTCCCTATCTTTTTCCCTCAGTTTTTTTTTTTTTTTATCTGGACCGGAAGAAGGGTGAGGGGTAGTCGCGTAGAAAAATTGCATGTAACGAATCGTGGCGCCCGTACGATCGCGTTTCCGATCACGTTTCCGCGGTATTGAATCATCCAATTAGTGTCGTCGCGGGAGCGAGAAATACATAGATGACACCAGTCTACTCCTCCCCCCCCCCCTCCTATCTCACCACTCTCGATACGTAAACCAAAAGTATCGGTACGTTCTCAAAGACACAGATTGTTGGAAACGCATTCGTCGCGCCGTACATCGGGGAAACTTACGATAGATTTGCGCGTTCGTTTAAATTGGATTCGAAGTGAAATGTTTTCAGCCGGTCTCTGTGTACGTGTGACACGCATCGCTGGGAACGTTTGGTACACTTTGGTCGTGTGCATACGTACGTATGTATGTGTGTAAAAGTCGTTTATCGAGCGTTCCGTTCCGAACGTCAGCTTTCGACCGAGTGAATTTTATTACGCGGTTCTTTTAATTTAAGACAATGGCTGGGCCGATGTAATTCCCCTTGTTCCCGGGCCATCCATGGCCGACCAGAGGGGTGGAAGGGTGAGAGGGCGGGGGAGGGGAGGGGGATGAGGGGGTGCTAACATTAGCCGTGAAGCCTGATTCAGCGAAATCGCCAGATAAATCTCGAGCCGTTCGATAGCTCACGAGTGCCACGTGATTCCCGAGAATCCAGATTCTTACGCGCAAGTGGGTTAACCCACGAGATTTTTCCGGATTAGGGAGAGAGAGGAGGCCGGGCAACCCTCTCGTCTGTAGGCGAGTCATGCGACGAAACGCCGCGAACGTGGGTCCGTGCTAAATCACGTTGGAACGCCGGCCAGAATTATGGCGAGTTTTATGTAACACGCGTAGAAACGAGGGAAAAAGGGGAAGGGAGAGAAAGATTTCTTTGTACCAGCGAGCGCCGGAAAAATAGTATTACAGAAGCCGTTGCCAAAAATTCTGCACTGCGGCACGTTCGAGGAAAAATACCCCCGAAAGATCGGGGCAGAATTTCTTTTGTGCCGTTGTAAGAACATCGTGGAAATTCTTCATTGAATAAACGAGCAAAGAATAACGGAGCCCCCCAACTCCCTTATTGGTATTTGTGGTTCGATCAGGCGATAGGCTTTCGATAAATAAAGTAGCGTAATAAATCGACTGATAAAAAGGGGTGGGAGGAGGGTGGGCGGTTTAGATGGATACCAGGGGTATGAGGTTTGATAGGTGAACGTTGGGGGGGCTAGTTCCCTGTCGTATAAAATATTCGCCAATTCATTTCGGCTAGCACACATAATTAAAGCGCCATGTGTGCAGGAGGTCCGCCATAAATCTCCGGGATCAGCAATAACGTCGGAGACTTGGCCGTTGCCGTCGGTGGCGTGGATGATGGCGAATGGTGATGGTGATGGTGATAGTAGTGGTGGTGGTGGTGGTGGTGGTGGTGGTAGCTGTGGGGTGATGCGGTGGCGGTACGGGGTGCCTACAATTCGTCGGCTGGTCCGGTGAAGAACGGTCTGGCATCAAGTCGCGAGAAATTATGTGAATGTTCTCGCCCTCCACCAAGATGGGGGGATAGAGAAAAGAGGGGTTGTCCTCAGAGCAGAGCCAGGAACCAGGAACCCATAGCCAAGGCCGAGGTGTCTAGACTTGGCCGGGCTCTGCACTTTGCACACCGTACGTATTCAAACCGATTTGCGAGGATTCGCCCGACAAAAAGTCACGAGAGGAGGGCCTGGGATTTACATTGGTAATGCGTACGCTTCGGGAAAAGAGGAGGTGGTGGTGGTGGTGGTGATGGTGGTGGTGATGGTGATGGTGGGAGGTGGCTCCCGGGGAATGGTTAAAATGGTGGTGGCACACGAGAGGGTTGATGCTCTGCCATTGATTTCATTCTCTTTTCTTTACCGCCGTATTAAATTCTCTTCTCGGTCTAATCAAAGGCAATTTAATCGTCTCACCGAGATTAAAGCCCTTTCAATATCCACATTTAGAATCCTTAATTTCACACAGCCTTTTGTAGCTACGAAAGTCCTTAAAAAACATACACACACACATACGCAGAGTATTCTCTAAAGATTTTCTCAATAAAAAAAAAAGAACTATTAAATTCACTCCCAATTTGTCCTATATTCGCTAATACAATTTTCAAGCGTTATCTGACCGACGAATAGCCGCATGTCAAAGAACCAGAAGGTCGTATAAAGAGAAAACGTCCCCGATTGGTGTCTTAGAGCCATGATTATACAGCAACATTGCGCTCGTTTATCATTCCGGCTATGCTCCATGGCGATCTGTCTCTTCGTGGTAAGATAGCCAAACCCTTATGCGAGGGGGAGAGAGAGGAAAGGGGGAGGGGGTTGGCCGGAGCGTAGCCGCATCTGGACTGTCTCCAAGAGACCAAGACACCCCAGGATCTCCTGGCTCGGTCCAGGTCCCCCACCCGACTTCATAAATTCAACACGGTCCCCACCTTAAGCCAGAACCACGTAACTGTTTCTAACCAATTATTATAAATAAAATGTGGCCAGCCGTAATGACAAACGGCAGCGGCTGGGCCGTCGCATGGTATACCGAGCTCTTCGCCAATGGGCTCTGAGCCATCCACCCTTACCAGACCGGTACTAGTCGAAGGATTACATCGTTCCTCTCTCTTTCTATTCTCTTTCGACCCCCCCCCCTCCCTCCCCACGTAACAGTCGATGCAGTCGCCATGCGAGATCTACGAGCGAGAAAGTTCGGGCATCCGGAGATATTAGACATAATATGAAATTCCGGCCACGAACATGGGAACGTGTGGGATTAGTCGTCTGATAGTGATAACTCGTCGATATTTAATTTTGAATGATATTGTTTGGGGGATGAATAGATAGATTATTTTGCTTATGTGTGATTGTAATAGTTTTGGGATTATTAATTGAGACTATTGATACGATGTATGGTAAAATTTTTTCGCTGATTCATGGAAAGAGAATCGTGATAAGAATACCACGTGACAGTTAGGTCGAGATTATGAGGAAGGCGCGAACCTGTTGGCAAACAGCGTGCAATAAATAAGTCTGCGCGGCTCTGTATCGCGATTAAAGCCACATTACGCTTGTCAAGACGTTCATGGTTGTTTACAGTCGAAAAGCAGATGTCTCGTTCTGGCAAAGTTTGCTGGCACTCGACGCCGATATAAGTATCCCTTTATCGGTCGTTAAGCGAACTGAAACTTACGTACTACTACGAGCTTTCCCGGGGAAAATCAGTGAAGCCTCGGACGAAAATAATGGTCCCCCTCAGATAGAATGGAGATTAACAAGTCGATGGGAACTCCGCTCGGCGAACGCTCAGATTTCCCTCGTTACCGGTCGAAACGAATTACAAAGAATTTCTGTTTCCCGCAGACAGGGTTACCGAACGGGAATATAAAGGGTGAAAAAGATCGTTTCTTTTTAAATGGAACGGCGAGGGTAACCAAGTGGCGCGCGTGTATTTAGCAATTCACATTTTCAAGGAGAAAATTTTTCCTCCCCGCTTCGTCATCTTAACAGCCACTACGTTTTCCACGCGGCCAAAGAGAAAATTACACGGACCGCGTCTTGGGGAGAGCTAAGACGTTCCGCCGTAGTTTTCTACGACACCCGCGAAGAGCATACTCACCGGATCTAATTTAGTTTTTGTCGTGACGCATTATGCATCCATTCACCGTGGCCTCGAGTGTAAAACCGAGCTACAGCGGATGAAATTTACGGAATGGATTCCGAATGGAACCGTACCGTCCGACTAATCTCACGTAGTCACCAAATTCACAAGTTCATAGAAATTCTCGTAAAATAGTTCATACATTTAAGTAAAATCCTATTCAAAAGCCATTTTTTTTCTCGTATATCAACAAAGTATTAGCATCCACATGAATAATGTAAATTATGGAAAATATATTATAATCACCCTTCTCAAGTACCACTTACGATTCTTCTCTTTTTTTTTTCTCAATTATAATTTCCCTATAATTTCATCTGTCTTCGAATGACGAAGACAAACTATCACGGGTATCGGCGCTGTATTAATGTACACCCTGCGTACTTATTTAAATACGTACACGCACGCGAAGCGTAATAAGTGGGCGTCTATGAAGACGTTAAAATCCCTTTGAAGCAAACACACTCTAAACGTGGCTGTCTGCAGATAGTCAGCCCGACATACCGTGTACCTACTTCAACCCTGCCTGCGCGTACGTAGAAACGTCTTACCCCGTGGCACGCCATCCGGTTTACAGCAATTTCCTCTATGAAGTTTCGTAAGGATAGGAATAGCTTCGTCGCGGACGAGTCGAAATGTTTGCGCAACAAATCAGAAGTCGGCGGTGTCTGTCCTGCCATCACGTAGCTAGCTTACCCCCGTGTAAACTGAGTGTAAACTAAACTCTCGTCGTAAGATTCGGCTTCGTCGATCCGGCGAAACCCATCCGCCGCCGTCGTCGTCGACGGGGTCCGTACATAGGTACTCCGTCGCGTCGTCACGACGGATCCCAACGGCAAGGAAATTGGATTTTCTTAATATCGTGCCGCGCGCGACCAGAGGCGCGGGCAGAATTTATGTCGAAGATAGCTCTGGCACGTGTGATATATCGAATTTTCTACAGAAACCTAGTAAACCGTTCCATGATACTACCTGGGAAATAGGTGGTGTAATATATACCATCTAGTATATTATATTATATATTACAGAACTTTCATCGTACACACGATACGATTTAAATCATTCGTTATCGTTTTCCTGCTATCTTTGCTCACTCTTGGAATATATTTGATCGTTTTCAATTTCCTCGCAACCTAAAAGAAAACAAACAAAAAAAAAGAAAGAAAGAGAGAAAAAGAGAAAACGAACGATCGTACAAAAACAAAATAATATCACACACACACCGTGATTAGCGTGTCTCTTTAAACGGTCCACGGTTGCGTGAAACGCGTAAAACGCACGTCAATTAACGGTTACCGCACGTCGCTCGGCTGCAAAATATGCGTGCGGTCAGAGTGCAGTCGGGAAGTATGTACACTCTTCGGTAGAAAGAGCCGTGTGCAGAGAAGGAAAAGGGAGCCCTAGAGAGGAGAGAGGCCTGTCGCGCGAATGCAGGTGCAGACCCAGCGGGCAACTTGTACGAACTTATTACCACCCACCTGGCGAGAGTCGGCAGTTGCAACCCTCGGCACCCAACGTCCATACACGCAGTGGTAAACTCGGGCTCACGTAGAATGTAACTTTGTGACGTTACACCACAAACACGCCAGAGGGTGCGAGCCTCGTTACAAGCATTATACCTAACCGCTCCGCCTCGTTACGACAAGATGTGCTTCTGGTTTTCACTGCACGCGTGCACACGGTCTGCGGGTTAATTCGTGCGAGGAAGTTTCGAGGGCGAGCCGTATATAGGGGCCAAAGAAGGGTTGAGAGAGTGTGTGAGAGAGAGAGAGAAAGAAAGAGAGAGAGAGAGAGAGAGGGAGGGTGGATAAAGGGGGGAGGGGGGAGGGTGTGGGTGTACTGTGAGTTGCGTTAGCGTGGCACCAAGGTAAATCCAATCGATCTTCCTCACGCGAGAGGCATTAACGAATTCTGCTATTCGACGAGCTTAATTCGCCCAGCTATCGTGCATCCTTGTGTATGTAATTAATATACACACACGCGCCGGGAGCGGTTTCGGTACGTACACAGTCACGGGATGTGTAACCCAGGGTTGCCGCGATATAGCTTTAGTCCCGAAACCCGGGCACCGACCGCCGATGTAAAGGGGCTTTCAAAGTGAGAAGTTTTTGTTCTTGGAAAAGTTCCATTTTTCACCGAATATTTCGTTGCAAACCCACCGACGCGCCGCCGCGGCGAAAGCAGAATCGCAGCGCCTGGCGAAACTGGCAAACGAGGAAATAACGTGTAACGGTATATATAAAGAATAGCCTTTCTCAGTCAAAGAGAAATTTCTGTTGGCGTAATTTTTCACAACGCGAGTCGTTTCAACGGGTGAAACAATAGGTCTGTTTCGCACGTCGGTGAACGTCGGAATGTTAATATTGTCACCGAGATTCTATACTTTATTGTATACCTGTGTTAATGTAACGATGAAATGAAAATTGATAAGAGTAACCGTGTGTTTGTGCGTGTGTACTTGTCGCTCGGGAATGTTTCACTGGGGTATAGTATAATATAGTAACACGTTTCTTTTATTTTTTTTTCTCTTTGATCGCAATCGATTTCCAACGTAAGATATAACTTTCGACGGCGTAATTTTTTCTGCTGCATTATGCAAATGCTGTTATTGCCGCGAAAACGTTCGTGTCGGGCATAGACGAATTGATTCGACGAATCGAGGTGTACCGAAACGGGACGAGAGGGAGTTTATACCAGCCGTTCTGAATTATTACGGTGCCGCGAAACGCCCCGAAGTTGCAATAAGATTGCGGTTATCGCGCGTTCTCGAATAAATTTCAGACACGCCGTAGAATGGATGGGATTCTGAATAACGTATCCATCAAACCGCCGGCGCGTGTTACGCGTAATCCCTTCCATATTATTTAAAACCTGTTACGGGGCTTTCACGAGTCTCTGTTTACGCCGGATTATAGCCGGGAGTAAGTTTAGATTGTGGCTTCGCACCGCTCGTATCGTGGTATTATACTTATCCGATTTGGAATGCGTAAGGTATTTGGCTTGACGCCCTTGTTTTGAGCCTCGACACCTCTGTTTCGGATACTAATTTCTTGAACGCGATATATCCATCCGAATGTATTAACGGTGATAAATCAACAATTTATTTTTCACTAGCATCCTTCATTTTTTGTTTTGCCTTTGAAGTTCGACTGTCATTTCAGAGATATAAATTTCCCCCAAACTTCCTTTCATTTCGACAGAAAGGCTGTACGTGTGTCTGGAAACCGAAGTGGTTTAGTTACCTATATTTGTCGGACTGTATTTCATCCTTTGATACGTGCAATCAATCCTGAAAACAAATCCCACGGGTATCCCGTGGTGTATCGCGGAGGTTATAATGCATTCCAACTAGACATACTGTGATATTTTAAACGACGCGCAACCAAGAGTTGAATAAATAACAACGTTTATAAACAGCTCGTTAGAACGTAATAAATTTCCGCAGAGTTAACAGGAAATTCGTCGGGAACGACGGTGGATATCCCGTAAAGCGGCGGGGAAATTCTTTGAAATTCAAACAGCGCAGCTTCCGGTATTTTTCTGAAACGCGAGCACACCGTGATTCCGGGGGTTTCTGAAACAGCCGCCCTCCCCCGCCGTAGTTGGTGTTTATCCCGGATTCCCCGTTGCAAAACTGATATAAAGCACGTAAATATCCGAGCGAGTTCTCCGTATTGTTCGAGACGTCGAGCTCCCGTACTCTCCGTACGCGAAGTGTACGGGCGTTCTTCCCATTATGCACGGGCGTCTCCCGGTAACCAGGCAAGACGAATAAAGAGCACAAATATTCGTGGAAAATGCACATCTTCCCATACCTGTGCGAACGAACACGCCCGTGCAGTGGTTCCTGCATACAACCTAACCCACCCCTTCCCCAAGCCCCTCAACCCTCTCCCTCGCCACCCCCCACGAAACCATCCCCAGCCATTCGAGTGCGGTATCTACTTTCGGGTGAAAATAATTAAAATGGAAGGTAGGTTGAGCGTTTCCGCGACGCGGCGCAAAATATCGACGAGATTACATTGCGCCGGGTGTAATGCGGATGCAAATGCGATGGTAAAATATTCCGAGTGTGCAAATTAAAATGACACTGAAATATATATGCGTGTACAGCTTCGGCGCTCCGCTTCGCTCGCCGGTATAAATTGTTTACGTTGCACCCGGTTTGCGATATTATACCAAAAGCGAGAGCGTGCACGCACACACACGCACACACAGACGCGGCGATCACTTTGTGTATCAGCTTATATTCGCGGACGCCCGGTTTTCTAGCTGGCGTGCCCTCAATCGCATCGTTTGTAATATACCGCCTGTACCCGTAGGAAAAGCGAGGCCCGACAACCACCCCCTGCAGGGCTTCGGGGAGAGTTCGTTGGAAATTCTCAATGTTTATTCATATAATTTGCATGAAATTATTTTTCCACTCCCCCCTCCCTCCACTTTCTAACGCGAACACGTTTATATACACCCGTACGCAGTCACTCGAGTTGTAAATAAGTGCGAACGAGTTTCTTTATTCACGGAACAACTCCGTGATACGTACATGTAATGTACATACATACATATAGACACACGTACTCGTTTTAACCGTGTATTTCGAACCACGAATTTCCCTGGCTCTCCATTAACCGCGTCATTACGTTCTTTTCACTGTATAGTATACCGGTGGAAAATTCGGTTTAAAGATACAGCTGGAAAGTTTGCGCTACGTGTAACGCGTGTGAAAACGAAAATGCTTTTCCACCAAAAGACTCCATTACGCAGTCTACACCGCGATAAATGCAGCATGCGGTGTATCTCAAATTGCTTTACGGTTCATCTGTTAAAACCACCGAATAAAATGGTGAAATAATAGATGCGAAACCACGGGCCCCCCCGGATACAGACGTAAAATACGTGCTCGTAATTCCGGAATGAAAGTCGGAAAGTATAAACACCGTACACGATTCTCATCGTACCTATATGTATGTACATACATACATACATACGTATTCACTGTACGCAATATCATCGCACGTATATCCGTGTAGTATAGTAAGTCGGTTAGTACGGAATCGGGGTTAATTTCTCTCATGCATCGCTGACGCTACCGTGAGAATGTAATTTAACGAGTGACGATGTTCTATCCGTTGGTCCATCAATTTTTTTTTCTTCTTTCTTTCATCCTTCTCGTTCGTCGGCCTTCTGCCTTTTCTCCGGTACGCGTCCTGGATAATACCGTGGGCCAAAAGAAAGCAAAAAAAAAAGAGAGAAGCTCGATAACTATATAACGGCATTGGACGGAGGTTGGTTCGAGGGGTGGAGGGGGTGGTGGAATGGGGTGCAATAATTTCACGGACTGATCGTCGTAGAATCGTAGTTCGCGGGAAAGGGACGATTGGAAGTATAATTGAACCACCGTCTCGCGATTAATATCCATCGAAGTGAGGGGCGTTCAGCGCGCTCAGGACATTTTTCATTAGAGCCCATCCGCGTTGAATTCGTTTAACTTCGAGCATTCCTTCGGCTATAGATATACTTAATCCGTGGATTTCCCCGCCGCTGGATTTTATTCCTCTCTGAATCTTGTAATTGTGACCATTCTGTGTCCACCGTTCAGAACGGGAATCAAATGTATCGCACCGTTGTACGATCGACGATGGAATTTTTATAAAATATTGAACTTAAAACGTCACTTCCCTTTTTCCGTCGTTTCTTTACCTCCGATTCTTCCGAGCGACTTGATTTTATAACACATCAAAATTATCGGTTTACCTGGAAAATGAAGACCGTTCTGCGATCAATCGTTTACATGTATGTATATGTACATACAGCGAAGTGATATTTCACGGCTAATAAATTACCGAAATTAGTTTATCGTATAATTAAACCACGGTTAACACGTTACACTCGTACATACACTCGGTATGGTAAATACGATGCAATATCTACCGCAGCTTTTGAAGGATAATTAAATTCCTGTCCTTTGTTCGATACATGATTAAAACGTTATTTAAATAATTCATTTGTATCTCGTTCCTCGATTCCATCAGAGGTGAGATGAATAGCCACGTTGTACGAGGCCTATCCATTTTCCCGTTCAAACATAATTTCTCCTCTCCCGACAGACCGCGACCGTTTCACTGAAGCAATCTACCGGAAAGGGCATCACTCCTTCGTTTTCGCACCTTGTCATCATAAGTCATTACACGTCGTTGGGTGACCGATGCAATCTTGTTTCCCCAGACGTTGGTACACGGTGTGCACATCCATTTATACGGTTAGTACTCGCACTTGGCAGCAGTCATGGTTGATGAGCCTTCGGTGATGGAGGGAAACGGTCATTAGTCATCGTTACACGTCATCTTGCCACGGTGCACAGAGCTACCGAGTAACGGGGTTCGGTCAACACGTCGCACAAAGACGTGCGCTACACCGTTATGAATAACTGAGGCTGCCCTTTCCGGAAGCTACGACGAGTAAAAAAAAAAGAAAAAAGATGATAGAGTGGGGAAAAGCGAGAAAGAGGAAGTGAGAGAGAGAGAGAGAAAGAGAGAGACCAGAGCCCAGACTCCGACGTGGATCTGAATGACGAGCAACGAACTCCAGGCTTAAAACGCGGGTACACACACTCGTGGGGACCATTACCACCCCAGAAGCGCCGTAAGGGCAACACGTCTGAATGGGTGTACGCGATATATAGGTGAGGCCAACACGGGTCTCACATTACTTTTGCGGTAGATTTATTATCGTCGCGACGTCGCGCGTTGGTAACGCCACCCGGAAGAGGAAACTGTATTGTCACACGGAATTCTGACGTGACGATGGAAAATGGGAAAATTGGCTTCGAGTACTTACATTCGGTGTAAGAAAACAATCGATGGAATTGAATTCATAGCGAAATAACAAGAAAAGCGTCGGAAGAAATACATGTATAGAAACATCCGTGTGTAAGAAACTCAATTCGAAAATTAAGGATTTGCTTGTGGAGATTTTTGAAGGTGAATTTTTAGTCTGCGCGCGGAACGACTTTAAGACGACCTTGGTTGACCCTGACACAATTCTCTACCCTATTCTTTCTTTCATTTACCGTTCTTTCAGCCGGAGGTTACTTACTTGCTCCGAGTATTCATGGTAAAATGTAACGAAGACGAAGAGAAAAAAAAACGGGGATAAAGGGAAGGGCGACGCGATTAAAAAGTAAATCCTCAGGGGGGAGGTAGGCTGGTCCAATTACTTGGAGACACACTGCCTAACGGGCCCGGTGCTACCAGACTTTCACCCGGAAAATTTTTTTTCGATGGCTACGGCCGAAGTCGAAGTGTTTTTGCACTTGAGAAAATTTTCCCCGTGAATTGTGCCTGCTCATCATTTAACTTTTGTTCGTCGGTGAACTTTATTTTTGGAAGTTCTTCATTAACGTCACTCCGCGACGATGAGGGAGCAATGGTAAGAGAGAAAAAAAAGAGAACCCCGAACACACCGTTGGATAATTATCACTTATGAAATTCTACGGTGGAAGGATACTAATAGTTTGACTATCTGCATTGAAACCGTGTTTGTTTAAAATTTGCTAATAACAACACGGAAATTACTGGTTTGTTATGTTAATAAATATGTATTTCGATCGTAACCGAGGTAACTATCTATATTTCGGCCTAAGACAAACATATTCCCGGTCCTCTTATTTGTACAGTTCCGTGTGTACGATATCGATCCCTTTACGAGCTCGCTCGCAGCGGAGAGACACGCCACAGAACTCGCTGAAATCCTTTAATTAAATGTGAACAGTTTTTAATTGGTGATCGGCAAACATAGAGTGTCACTAATTTCGGAGCTTTGTCCCAGTTACCTGTTAAATTTTCCCACACTCGTCTACAGAGAATTTATCGATTACCCTCTACCAAAATGATTGCGAATTTTATCCGCCGCGGCTGTCAGTCAACTTCAATATCGATAAGTCGAACAATTACTCCAATACCTGAAATTTTCACCTATCCAACGTTTCCCTACCTCATCGTACCTTTCTAAAATAAATTCTTTCGTCGAATCTTACCTATCCAATACTCAATCACGCATACATAAATATCATCCCCCTTAGAAAAAAAAAGACAAATTCCCAAACAATGTATGTAACCATGTAAAACACATGGTCCAGGAAATTCGAGGAGTCTGATACATCGGGACGTATTCCGGATCGTAAAGGTGGAAGTAAATAACGAAGAAAACTCTCGTACGAAGTTTCTTGCGGAAGTTATACAGCACGTACCGGACAAGACGCGACTGCCGAGTAGTTTAGCGACGCGTGATCGTAGTTATCGCTAATTCCTTGGGGTGCTATTACGGAAGGCAATGGATGTCGCATTACGCTAGACGACAAGCTTTCGATGCGGCACATGGCGTAACCCCGTTCACCCTCACCTTTACCTTCCCCCCCCCTCCCCCTCCCCCTCGCAAACCCTTTCGTCCTTTCAAATTCGAAGGGACAACGACTACGACGACATCGGCCGGATCTCGTTGACGACGATAACGACAGCAACGTGACTTCGAGTGTCACGGGCTGGAAGGAGAGACCACGGGTTCTTTCAATGGTTTTCACGCCACCCGACCTGGCATTTGTGGAACCGTCTGAATGTGCAAAGGATTGTCGAACCTCCGCTGGGGTAACGCTGAAAGAAACGTTGAAACACTCTCCGTCATCGTAGGTTCTCTGGCGCGCACCTGTGTGTTCTTTTTTCTTCGTTTATTTTTTATTTTTTTTTCAAGGGACGAAAAAGTAGAAAGAAGGAACGTGGCAAGAAAAATATTTCTACGCCACGCTCTCGTTAGACTTTCCTACGGGATTTAATGACGTGTCTACGATTAATAGCGACGAATGTACTGTGGTACAATAATACGTTCGTTTGATCGTGTAACAAATTTCTATTTAATATTACAAATAATTTTCTCATTTCATCCATGGTTCAATTTTTCTCATCATCAGTCTCATCCAAATAAATCCAAAAACACGTTTATCCATTAATAATCTCTAGTACGAGAACAACGAACAATC
Source organism: Mimumesa dahlbomi (assembly GCA_917499265.3). Classification (NCBI taxonomy): domain Eukaryota; kingdom Metazoa; phylum Arthropoda; class Insecta; order Hymenoptera; family Crabronidae; genus Mimumesa; species Mimumesa dahlbomi. Next base: position 9,087,492 of record OU824114.1, on the reverse strand, counting down.
CCATCTACTTTAACAACTTAAAGAAACAAATGTCAGCTCCATTCTCCACCGTTGTACGTACAATACATACATACGTACCTACATACGTTACAACGAGGCAAACGATATCCCCGGGTGTTCGTATATCGAAACTGTCGCGAAACGTTGGGGCGCTCCGATATATGTATAGTCGGTGGAGAAGCTTGTGCCACGGCAGCGTAAGCATAGTGGAAAAGCGAACCGCCGCGGAACGACGTGGATATCGTTCCGGTGAAATTGGGGTGAAAACCGGCGGAGGTGCGCACGCGAAAGCGAAAGAAAAATATTCGGGGGACTGGCGGGACAAGCAGAGAGACAGGGTGGCAGGATATCAGGGTATCGATCCGTGGGGGGTAGAGGACCCGTTCTCCGCACGACGAAGAGCGCCTCTCGAAGCGCTCGTGTCTCTTCACGCTCGGTCGCGCTTTTCGTTAACGCCGAGCTAAGAGCTGGGGCTCGTGTAACGGGATCCTCGCGGAAAGCGCCTTGGGGTTTTATGGTGCCCCTTCAGCTGGGATCAGAAGAGAACGAGAGAGAGAAAGAGAGAGAGAGAAAGAGGAGGCGAGAGACAGGCAAAGGAAGAAGGAGGTGCCGGAGATGGAGGTGGTTACCGGAGGAGGGTAGGACAGTGAACCTGGTATCGATCGACTCGTGGCAAGTTCAGGGTCGCACTGTCGCACCCGACTACCACCATCGCACATTCCCCACGAACTCCACCCTTCACCTCGGACCACCGGCGAACCCATGAAACGAACCACCTACCCACCCTCTTGTCGCTCGGTTTTACGGGGTATGGACTGGATGGTGTGAGGCTGCCCGCCACGCACAGCTGTTTGCATACACCCCTTTCCACCTTTTCCCCCACGACCCTGTCGACCTTCCTTCTATCGGTCACTACCCTTCTAATGTAAGAGATGAGCAAATAATAACCTACCGATGACTCGGAACGTTCCGTTTTGCGAGGATCTTCCGTCGCAGCTTCCACCGTTGCTCTTTTTGTTGGTAGAAGATAAACGGGAAGAGGGTAATGATGCTTGATTCGATCGTTTGTATGTGTGTATGATGGATGAGAAGGATGTCTTTTTTTAAATAGTTTTTAAACTTGCGAAGAAGTTTGGATGAATAACATTGTGATATTTATTACCGAAATCTTTTTAGAGTGTATATGAATCGGGTTATTCATGATATATAGGATCATTATGTACCATGGAAGATCGATCGTTGCACAGGTGGTCGACGGACACAAATTTCCTAATGATCTAGCGATCATGGTTTGATGAATGAATCGCTGTCGAACCGTGCAAGGGGGTGATGTAATAGAGATGCTAAAATATTCATCATTACAGTACAACAAAACCACTTGAACGTAAATCGATAAATTCATTGACGAAGGTCAGGTATCAAGGCAGGAAGCGTTCTAGCGTTCAAGAAAAGCGAACGGAAGACCGCGCTACGATTTTCTTTTTCAGACCGTGACACCGTTACCCATTGGAATAAGCGACTATGTTGAATAACCCCCGAAAAGAAAGGTGGAAAGTTAAACGAGAACGGAGGAACGTTCACGAAAATCGTAAACGAAATTTCGTCGCGAAGACAGACAGAGAGAGAGAGAGAGAGAGAGAGAGAGACCAAGAAACTTCGTGAAAGCGTATATGGGTTAAAGGATACTCCCCCCATTCTCTTACCTGTGAAATAGAATTGAATCGAGCGTCACGCTCGCGGGGAATCGTTTAAGGGGGAATTACAATCCAAACTACGGGGGGGTTGGGTGTAAGAAGCGTCCGGGGGTGTGAGAAAACGATATTTCGTCGATTCCTATTCGGTGGTCGTGGATAAACTTGCTCGATCACCCGGGTATGTGTGCGTGGGGACTCACCGATTTCGTTTGAGCATACTCTTTCGTCGCGCAGGCTACGGTTCGACGTAGTGAATTGAAATTAACATAAAATCGAAATGCCGGGAAACTTTGCGCATAAAGAGTCAACTGCCCAAGTTCGTTGAATGGCTGCAAACGGGCAACTCCGTTTCGGTATGAAAGGAGTACCCCCTACCCCACCTATCCACCCATCCCCCTCTCCCACCCCACCCCCCTTTTCTATATGTATACCTCAACGGTTTCTCTTCTTCTTCTGGCCCAGTGGAACGTCGTCCTCTTCCGACCGAGCCCGTCGTACGGGGGCGGTATAGAAAAGGCCTTGGAATAATTAGACGAGCGGTCCGTTTCCGGCGGCGCGATAACTGCGATAACGCCCGGCCGTAGACCAATAATTCCTCTGGGCTCTCGCGCGGCCGACACGCCGGTGTACTGTTGCACGCCGTTTGCTCCGTGTATCTCGAGAATATAAGGCACGATAACGTGCCGGCCCGATAATAGACGACCCGAATACGGGATAGCTTTATCGCGGCAGCTTTTTCTTTTGCACGGGGACGCGAACTCAACGCGTGGAAATGGAAAGTTTATCGTTGGGACCCCCGCGGAACTTGGAATAAAGTGCCCGGCCGAGTTCCCGAACACGTCGATACGATGGGAATTAACCGGTTCTACGATCAACGAATTATTTTCGTACACCCCTCGTCGTATCGGTTCAAAGAGTTTCTTTGGGGATGAGAAATATATGTGTGTGTACATATTTTTTCGTTACTGTCTCCTTTATCGTTATATCATTCCAATGAATTTAATTATATAATAATTTTCTTGTAGTATATATAAGATCTTTGTAAATGGGAATAGGTATTTACTGTTTCATTTTTTTGTTCGACGGTTGCAATTGGAAGAATGTAAAAGTGAATTTTCCGAAAAATACACTGACTAACGTTAATGGGATAAACCAATTTCTCATATATTTCACCGGTAAGATACCGGGCCACGTCTACGGCATATTTCGAAAATATAAGAACCCCGGTATGCGAACGGTTAAGGAGCACGCTTCGCTCGTACGCCGAAGATCACGTAGCACGATAATGGCTTCCTTTCCGTCCCTTATCGTACCGGCGACATTCAAAATCCCGAGCCATTACTGCGAGCCGAATGGTACCCTTTTCAGGTAAGTAGGTAGGTACGTACATTCCCTTGAAAATTTCGCCTCCGCCGCGACAGATTATTCCCGTCGACCTTTCTCTGATTCTCGGCTATCTGGTATCCTTTTCGCTATGTCTCCCTTTTATCCCGATTTTTATTCCGTCTTACTCGCTTTACATCCACCCTCCCCTCCCCCCTCATCTGGTTCTTCTTCGTATCGTACGAGCATGAGAATACAAGTATCCATTACGTTATACCTATTCCCATGCACACGAGAGTACCGTCTCATCGAAGAGTTAAGCCGAGGATTGGAAATCGATATACGTCCACCTCCGACTACTGATTCACTCCTTCCACCCTCTCTTTTTCTCTCTTTCACCTCTCTCTCTCTCTCTTTCTCACTCTGTCTCTCTCTCTGTCTATGTTTCTATATTCGTCTTTCACCGGTTGCCGCCATTCGTACGTAACCCATCTCTGTCTTGTTCTCTCAGCCGGTCTCTTATTTCTTGTACACGCTGGATTCACAGTTATCGTCGAGTTTCCACACCGGAGAGGGGCTCGCGTCGAGAATGGATGATACAAGGTTTTTACGTGAGCGTAGCTCTCAGGAACACGGTCTTGGAAACGACAGCGACGGCCCGGAGGGAGGGTTGGCACGAGGAAAGAAGGGTGAAGGAGGGGGGGGGGGGTGGGGGTGAAGTTGGGATCGTAATGGGGATTATTGTTCGGGAAACACGTTCGACGTCGAAGACGAAGATGAATTTCAGCCGACTACCATTCGTAGCAAATGTTTCGTGATTCGAAGAATCATCTTTCTTCCACCACCCTTGACGGAGTGGGTGAGTAAGAAAAAAAAAGAAATCGTTTCGGAATGATCTGATTTCAGTGGTTGGATGTTTAGCGGCTTCATTTACAATCGTTCTATGACGGAAGGAGGTGACATTTTCCAAATAATTCACCTGTCTACGGGGTATCATTAATAATCCGTTATTATATTATAAACAGAATTTAAAATTCGATTGAATTATTCGCAACGCCGAACGTTCAATTATTCCGATACGTGTCACCGATAGAACTTCAACGACCCATACAAGTGAAATTCGATTAATCAATTAAGCTACCACTGAACGAAGTCAACCCGACGATGATCATCGATATATCCATCGATCGTAGCGATTCCATCGGAAGTCATCGGTGTATTATCACCTAAACATTCACCCTCCGGTGTTTGCGCAACCTTAGAAGAACGAGTGTCCGCGTTCGCGAAGCGAACTGTGCCATCAACACGACCCAACCCCCGGTGGCACAAGGGGTGGCACAAGGGGTGGCGCAAGTTCATTAATCCGGTGCGTCGCGGATCGCTCGTCACGACGGTGAAACAAAGAGTGGGGGTTTATCGCGACCGACGTCTAATAAACCAACGGCGGTTTCTTGTCGCAGGGCAGGGCTCATTCGACTCGGCGCTAACATCCTGTCATCAGTCTTCATTACCGAACAATGGCCTGGTTCTGCGGTTAACAGCTCATCCGTGCAGGGAACAACGCGGCTCACTAGCAAGTATGATGTGTCTCCTGAAACGGAACTCGTTCGCGGTTAAGCGAACAATGGAAGTAGACGATTAGGTGATATCGGATAATAGCTGAAGAGCTGACTGACGCGTCAGTGATTCAGGCGGTGGGGTGCCAACGTAGCTGCGTCATCTTTCCTGGCTAACGTCTGTAAAGGAGTCTTTTAAAACCATCGAGAGTTAGCACGACCCCCCTCTAGATTTCGTTTAACACACTGGTATCAATGTGTATAACGTTAATATATTTTTCGTGGGATTAGATTTCATATTTACACGTGGATTTGATTAAATGTATTTATATATGAAGTATGTTTAGATACTAATAAGGTCGAGTATGGAAGTAAATAGATTTGAACTCGACGATGTTCGCGTCATTAGGCCAATTCCCCTCTGTAATATTCTCATTCTCATCTCACCTGCCTCCTCATCCTTTCCCTTTTCGTTAATCTGACGAAAGCTCTCTTTCGCTATACCATTTGTGGTATTAATTAAGGGGAGGCGAAACGGAGGTTAGACGGGAGACGGGGGTTAGTGTAAACAGGTCCAAGTATTATGTTATCCAACAGACTGACAGCACGGCCCCATTATCTCTCTCGCGGCAAGAACAACTCGAACCCTCTCCATTCCTCTCCCCCATTTCGGCAACTAATCTTCTAAAACATATACGAACAGACGCAATGCAACGTTACCTTCTCTCGGGCTATTGGCTCATCCGACTTGTGATTCGCGGCACGCAAGATGTGTTGCCTGACGGATCCATCTTTGCGACGGTATCCCCGCGTGGTAATTAACTTCCGAATTAGGATTGGCAAAGTGTGTCTGGGAGGAGTTTCTATCGGGCAGTCGGATCTTTGAGAAAGTGCCAGAAATGTGTGTGCACGACATGTTTACTCGAACGGAATCGTATGAATAAATTTCAAGATATCGTAATTGTATTGAATCTGATATGTATTTAATTCGTTCTTTTTATTTATTTTTGATTTTGTATTTTCTTTTGTTGAAGAAAAGTTCATTATTGAAAATACACGTTGAACGTTGTTTGTGATTTCAAAACACGCCAAATGACGGTCCGGTGATCCATCTTTGTGTAATCCTACAGGCTTGACTGTAATTATCCTACGGCGTTACAATTTCAGAATCACGTTTTGAAATTTATCTTGAATGCCTGGTGATTGATGCACTTCCTCCATAGATCGTCTCACCGTTGGTTAGACGTAAGGCGTTCTTATCCTTTTCGCCAAGGATGAACAAAAAATAAAGAACCTAAGCCTGTATTTTCTCTCTATTCCATTATAACACGCCAAATCCCAAACGATCGTTTCGCAAATATATGAAAAATACCGACCGCGGCGCTATTAAGTTTAATGAATTGAAATTTATGTATATCATAAATAATGTAGAAATTTATCAAACGGGGGGGATTTACACGCTTGTCTGGCGGATAACAAAATTAATTCACATCACACCCGCGGGGCTGGCAATATTTCCATCGTCCGATCTATGAAATCCAAGTTCCACTTCCATGGTATCATCTTATCGGAATGGAGTCGTAAGCCTGCAATTTCGCGAGTACACGGCGGCGTTCTAAAAGCGGACTAACCGGGCTATGAATAATGCAACCCCGTACGTCTTGCTCTTCCCGCTGATAATTATGTTTTACACCGTTATGCCGTGTTTCGTTAACCCACCGAACGGCCGCGCCCTTTGCATCCGCTTCGACGTTACCAGACTGCATATTCATTACTTTCGCCTTAAGTATGACTTCATGCCGTGGCGAAAGGAGGCCTCGGGAGATCGCGGGAATCAGCCGTCGGGTTCACCGTCGATACGACGGTGAAAATTTTCGTCGTACCTACGCCGCTCGCAGACCCCGAAGTATCAATTAGATATTAAACTTGGCCCTGGGTCGACGACGAATGTACACAATCCCGATGTAGAAACCGAGTTACGGGTTATTAACAAAGTCAGCAAAAGTACTTTCTTCTTGAAATGCCTCGTCAAACACGAAGAACGAGCGGCACTCGGTTAAACTTTCCACCGTTGACTCCGACTGAAGTTCCTTGCTTTCCTGACGTTCGCGTTCGCTTGGTGGGGGCTTCGAGAGTGCTCCTAACGTCTCGTGCCGTTCTTTCTTAAACTTTCACCCACCCGAACTTTAATAGCAATTCAATATTTCACTTTATCGAGGTTAAAAAAAAAAAGAAACAGTAAAAAGAAAACATTGAAAAGACACCGTTCACTAGTCCCCGATGTATCGAACGAACGATTAATATTCGTCGAGTGTGTCACCGCGCACAGATTATCCGGAAGTTACACACCTAGGAGAGATTTTAATAACAAGCTGGACGTATGTACATACATACAACGATGTGTGCGAATGATCGATTTTCAACTTTGTTTCACCCGTTGCCGTGTGAAAACAATATACATATATCGGACGTGATACGCTACTGGCCTGGCTGGCTGGCAAACAAGCGTGTTACGTATACTATCAAGAAAATCGGGCGAACGTTAAGGTCTCGAGCATTTACATGTAGGCACACATGATACCAAAGTATAAAAGAGGGGCGGGGAATAGAGGGGGTAGCGCGGGAGTAATTACAGCCCGCGCGCTGTAACTTCCTATCTACGAGATCGAAATTACCATTGGACGGCGTATCTTGCGCTGCTTCTTTACGGGCCCAGTTACCCAGGGCGTACGCTGTTTGCATGTAAACGACGCCTTTACACGTACCAAAGGTTAGCCCGGCACTCGTGTCCGTTTCGTTCACGACAAATTACAAGCAGATCCTTTATTCAGGAAAGATATGTAACTCACCCTGATTTAAGTGTTCCCAGCTCCGGCATCGAGGGGCTTGTAGTTACGCCCTTACCGCCGAAATCACTTAACTCAATTTCGAACAGGTTCCCTTTTCTATGTACTCGAAACTTTTATCCCCTTGAATACACGTAGAAATACTTCCTGTGACCATGTACAAACGTTTCACACCTTAACTGTACTTTAAAACATACATTCCCATTATACATACAAATGACCATGAATACAGTTGCTAATCCCATTCAGCTAATTACTACGCGTTATATAAATTTCACACATAATCCACATGGTATTACCGGTGGCTCGGCTTAAACTCTGGGAATTTTTGACGACACCGAATTGTCTATATTATAAGATATTCCTGGTCTTTTTCCACGTGCTCGCATAAAGCATACAAGATTTTTCTTTCTACGGAGACAGAAAATTTTTACCGACTTCTTCGGTATCTGTATATGTATGTATGTATGGTATACATAGATATACCGGTTACGTGTAGACGCCCGCAGAAGATAGACTCGGTTGCATGGCGCATGGCGTCATGAGCGTAACGATATACGTGCTCTGGAGCTCGAGACTGGTTAGGGATTGGCGCCGTATCGCTGATCCGGGCTCGTCTAGGCGTAATGCCACCCCTGGCAGGCCAGTCACGTCCCCTGCTACTGCCATTCCCTTACACCCTTATACACCCCGCGATCCCCTCCGTGGACCACGGCAAAGCCGTGCTCAACCCGACGGGTCAGTCCAAGTGCGGATCCCACTCGACGTGGAAACGTAGCACTACGGGGCCTCTTAGGCCCGATCAACTATTCATTCGCACGTAGCCACCAGTCGTCGAGTAAGGACCGCGGTATGCGAACGACAAGGCCGCAGGAGAAACGTAATTCCGACGATCGAGCGAAACGAACGTTCGACAGGTATCGTTGGATGTGGATTGTAATTTTGGAATGTGTGTTAACGATGATGTTGTATAGATAAAATTATGGAATATGGGAATATTTATATGGGATAGGTGATAAATTGAGATATTAATAGGGATGTTGGGGAAAGGTTTCTTTAGATAGAGGGGAAGAAGTGACATTTTTCGAAAATGTAGACGGGTGTTTAAATGAAAAACGGTCCCTTAGATTTCACGCTGACTGACATAACTTGCCGGTTGGTATAATTCATCGTCGTAAATGTCACGAGGCTTCTCGGGGGAAATTGAAAAAAAAAGCTGGCTTGGCCGCTCCATTTACGAGGCGTCAAACGTTTCACCTCGTTAAAAGCTGGGTAGCTCGTGCCGGCATCGGCATTAAGTAATGCGATACGGTTCGTCGGCGAGAAAGACGAAGAAGACGCGGCGGAAAAACGAAGAGAGAGAAAAAAAAAAGCCGTCCCCGTCGGCGGAAACGGCGAAGAAAAGAAAACCGGCCGGTTGGAAGTTTTCGTAATTAATACGTTAAAGTTTTTTCACAATTACACCGAGACTCACGTTCACGGCGCGACGTTGAATGCCAATGACGAAAATCGCTTTTTGATATAATTTCCTCGACGGTCGGAAAACGTGAGCTGGAAGATCATTCCGTAGTCGAATGCAAAGGATCCTGACACCAGCGCAGTTACCCTGATATATTTTCGTCGAATGATCCTGCAATGGTTACGTTCCTCTAGGAGTCCCTTAAGTGAGGGAGGGGCGAGGGGGAAGTGTAATTCTTTCGGCGATTAGCGATGGCTCATTATCCTCGTAATTAGTAGTTTGTGTAATGAATTTAAGTGTTTCCACTCTGGGATTAGCATGCTAACTAACTCCTCTCATTCCCTCAAACTCCTCTTCTAATTCGAGTTCACCCATTCTATCTCTTTCACCCTACCCCGGGATTCGCAAACTGAATCACAGGTGGCAAACTCCGCGAATCGTGCCGGATGTAAAGTAGATAGTTCCGCGCGTTCCACCCGGGTTTTCTGTTTCTCCGTTCGTTACAACCACTACCACCGTAATTTCTGTCTGGTAAATAATTATTGTCAACTTCAATCATCTATCCTTTACCCTGTGACGTCCACTTAACATTCTAATTTCCCGTAACATCGAATGTTTATCGGTTCATTACGAACACGATTACCGTAAGCCTGCGAGATCCAGCGACCGGGAGTTAATAGATCACGTACGTAACCCCGGCGCATTCCTAGAGAGAGAGAGAGAGAGAGAAACGGTCTTATTAAAGCCGGCATTTAGCCCAGTGGCTCGAGCCGAAATTTGCCCGGCGGAGTTTGCTCTCGCTCGACGGAGGCAATTTTCTCTCCCGGCGTCCCGGAATAGAGGAAGTCGAAAACGATCGCCGCGGATACCTGAACGGACTGTACACAATGTCCCGGTCATATTCCGATATATTGGCGGCCATATCGATGTTTGCAAGGGGAGAAAGGCACTCCGTGGGTGGCTGGCTGATAGGTGCAAACAAGAAACGAGAATACCCTTACCCGATCTCACCGCTATAACACCGGTTCACCGTAGCAGAGAGACCAAGGCAAGGCTACGCCAGACCAGACTAGACCCAAGGGGTAGAGACCTTGTAGAGAGACAGAGGGAGAGAGAGAGAGAGAGAGAGAGAAAGAGAGAGAGAAAGAAAGAGACTAACACTATGTCGGGTGAAACATACACAGAGTAGCTAGTCGATGTGATTGGCCTTGTGCCAGAGGCCCCTAACGACGCTTTCGAAAGGAGGAGAATCCTACTTCGTCCTCTCCAACGACGAGCCTCCAAAGATACCCCGGGACCAGTGGCGGTGACGCAATGTTGCCGCAATCACATTTTGGCACGCCTCTGCCCCAAACCTATACTCTACTTCCCGGTAGGCACCTTCGATATCTCGCACCGTGTTGAATTCGACCGGTATCGACTCCGAATCGGAGAGAACACACCGCCGCGGTTTGCTTTCGTTCGAGCAAACCGACCTGCGGATCGTTTATTGCTGTTTAAACTCACGGCTGACCGGCACAGAAATCGACTACTCGCTTTCCTCGCCGCGATTGTTTGTGTCCGTCCGCACGACGGGATTCTATTTCCGCGATAGACCGAAGATGTTTCGGTTTCCACGCTACGATTATAATAAACGGTGATCTAGATTTTCGTGTGAAACTGCAAAATTGAAAGACGTCGGTATTGTTACATTGTTCAACGAACAATTTCACCCTGTAAATCGTTCGTATCGATGAAATTCCTTCGTCGAATACAAGTACTTACTATTTATATCATAATATATTTCTCTATTAATTCATTTAATAATTTCGTTCTGTTATTTAATCCCGTTGAAACGTCGTGATTTCATCCGGTTCTATTTTAATAATCCCTCGTTGAAAATTCACCGGGCGATCGGCGATATCATTCGCAAATACAACCTCTTGATACTCGTTTAAATGCTAAGACGGGCAGAACACCGACGCAGAAATAAAGTGCCGTGAAATAAAGGAGTATCTCCGGGGGTGATTCGGTAGGCGCGGCGCGAGTTTCAGTGGTTGTGGATGGAGAGTGGTTGTATCTAATTTAAATTCCCGACATAAAAAGCTTGCACAACGCGAGGAGTGGTCGGGATAGCGTGGATCGCGGCCAAGCCACGTGCGGCTGCGAGATTCATTCCGCTTTACATGGCCGGTCCGTACCCATCCACTTCTCCGCATCCCCCCCGAAATTCCCTCACTTCAACCTTCCGCCCGTGCTCTCTTCCACGTTTTACCTCTGCTATCTCTGTCCTCCTCTTTCTTCTTCCCCCTTTATCGCGGTGTTCTCCTCGTCGCGCTTTCTCTCGCTCTAGCTCTCCTTTCTCTTTCTCTCACCCTCTTTTACCCGTCGTAGCTTTCCCTCCCACCGGGATCTCATCTCTACGCAACCCATTCCGCGCTCCCCAGCGAAAGTATGACCGGAACCCTAATGCCACGGAAGCTCCCTTTGGGAAACGAAATCATCCGGCGGTGCGAAGGGACGGATACTCTCTGTCTTTGAAAATAGATAGCGGATAGCACGAAATTATTGTTGTTGTTTGGTTGACGAAGGTATTGTTAAACAGTCGCGGTAGGCAAGGTGTTTTTTTTTTTTATTTTTAAGAGTTATTTGGATTATACGTAATAGTGCTATAATATTTCATGTATCACGTTTTGAATAGGGGATTACAAAGAGAGTTGAAACGATTGTGGTTGTGTGTATGTATGTATGTATCTCTATTAACGGTGGAAATCTATGGCTTATAGTTTCCTTTGTTGACGAGATGGATATTCTGTTCTTTGATAAACAGCATCTATCCGGCGAAGATACAGGAACGATAGTTACAATAAAGTTTCACTCCGGAATGGTGAATTTCATCGTACAAAGAGAAACTCGTAGACTTTGTATAACATTAAGAGTTAGCTGTATACATATGTATTATATGTATGTATGTATGTGTATCTGTAAACCTTTGATGGTCAAGAATTACAAGGCCACGCTAGAATTTACATGAGGTAGTTTATTACTTCAAAGCTACAATATGCTTCTGATCCTTAGTTGCTGAAAGACTGGAGCAGGTTCAAGCGGCCCAATGGAGAAATAGAATTGGAAATCTACTTCCATCTGGTAATAGCGTAATCTGCTCTCAAGGCTATTCAGGACTCGGCGGAAAGGGCATGTGCAGAGGTCATCGTCCAGAATCTTTCGGACCGTGTCGTTTTACCTTCTCTTGGACATCGGACGTCGGCACAACTTGGAGTATCCTCTATTCGACGGAATAGCGAGAGAGAGAGAGAAAGAGAAAGAGGGAGAGACCTTTTCTTTTCTTCATCCCGAACTTTCCACCTACTTCAAAAGCCATCCATTAAAGAGGACCGCCCACAATTCCGACGAACAGATTCTTATTCAACTTGAGCATAATTGTACTTCGAATGAGAGGAACTGCAGAAACCTACGGTATTCAATCTGTTGAAAATATATAACCTACGATTCTTATATCGATCGACATTATCACATTGTCAATTAGTGAGCTTTAGATAATTCAGATTCTAACTTCTATATGGAATTCGTTTTCTAATTGTGATAAATTCGTTAATTCGAGCGGCAAACGAACCTTGACGACAATATCGTTTCATCGTGTCGCACGTATGATTATTCAGTGGGTAAAGGATGTTCGAAAGTGCAGGAAATTTTGCCGATTACAATTGGCAGAAGCGCCCCGTTGCCCCATCTGGTAGAATTACCCCGGCGAACATTTTCTCTTCTTTTTCCAGCGGGGGATATCGGAAAATAAGCGAGAGCAGAAACGCCGGCGAAGAGTAAAGCCGTTAATAACGATGACGCTTTATCGTTTATCCGAGCGAACGAATTGTGAAGAAGGTTGCGTAATTACCGAAAGAGAACGTCTGGACACACCGTGACAGGTAATGACATAATTTAGTATCGACCATGCCGTAAGGACCCTCCGGGATCGCCGCGAAAGAAAAGTATGGACCGGAGAGGCGAAGGATGCAGAATTATTGTATACTCTGTCAGAAACGGGAATGAGAAAGGAAGGGGGTAGAAAACTAGAGGAATCCGATGAAAACCAGCTGTCACAACCATGCGCCTCGTGATTCTCGACAGACGCGGTGCTGACAAAGGAAATTAATTATTTACCTCAATTGAACACGATTGCTCGTGGCATTGCTTTCACGGAACATTTCCTACTCAACGAAATGTTTCTTAATTTATCTCGCGGTATAAAACAATACAACAAAAAATCTACTCTGAAAAATCAGCTCACCGTTACACTCGTTGTTACACTTTAATCGAATTATTTCTTAAAAAAACACACCGTCGATATAAAGTATTTCCGTTTCATTAAACCCTCGTAACGATCGCGCAACGGAAATATAATTTTCGAATGTTATGTTCCGCGTTCACGGAACACACGTGATTCTCATTTAATACTCGTCCGACGGGAACGATTGGAAATCGTGGGTGCAAAAAAAAAAAAAAAAAAGAAAAAAAAATACATATACGTACGCGTAGCATTCATCGGGACGGCAGCAGCACTTTTAAATCCGCTTGCCATTACGCGTCACTGAACTATCGTGTTTGAATGCATCTACCAGTCCGTACTTGGGATAACGATCGTTCAAAACGGTTTTCGAGCAACGAAAATGATGCGCCGGTATTCAGATTCAGCGGCGGCAGCAGTAGCAGCCCTCTTAACCGCTTACGTATCCACCGGTCGATCGATTTCCCCGGTGAGTCGCCGTTTCCGGTGATTCACGATGCACGCACGCACGATGCACGCCAACCAGCCGGGCCGCGCGTTTACGTCGACGGTAAAACCGAATTATGTATGTCAAATATTAATACCATTGTACACCGGCACGGATCACGAGACTGCGGACACTCCACCCTCGCCTGGCAAGCCATGACGGATTTCCGATCAGACGGTGCCTATCGATTATTCCGTACGTCACATGACACCTTTTCCACCAGGAATACTCGTCTTTTTTTCTTTCTTTCTTTTTTTTTTTGTTGCTTTTTCTCCCTTTACTCAGCCGCGTCACGCGTCCATTAATGGTTACACGGTACGGAAGCGCGGCCGATATTTGAACGTACAAAGTGTGGTCCACTTTCATTTTTTTTCTCTCCTCCACCCCCACCCCATTCCGATATTAACGAAACTACATAATTTATGAATAGATTTTTAACACGAAGCTTTTGGATACGTTCTACCTTTAGATATTACGTAACGCTACTTTAGTGGAAAAAAAAGGAAAAAAAATACGAACGAGATTCCATTATCCACTCTACTCGTTGTAATGATATCCCGGCGGTAAAGGTCCGATGAAAATTTACCGTGAATCTTCCCGTGGAACCGCAACACGAACGATGTGGGGACATCGTAGCGCAGAGGGGACGACGGGGATCGGTTACAAATTCGCCGGCGGTAAACGGCACCGTTCAACGTCGAGATCCACGCGAGCTTTGGAAATTCCCAGGGCGGTTGGTGCGGCGTGGCAGGGTTACCACGATAAATCACACGGTACGCCGACAAAAGGGGCCCGACGAAAGGGCCGCCGCCATAAACGTATGAAGTAATTACGCGTTGCATCCGCGGTATAGCGGCGCCGGCCTAACCATTCAACGGGATCCACCTATGGCCTCTGCCCTATACATATACTGTAGGGTTCCTGTAGGATGAAACGATGGTCGACGGGATAGGCACGGTCATACGTGATTTTCACGTACGGCCAAAACCCCGAAGCTTTCGTTCGCGTGGCACCGTGGATTATATTCGAAAACGGGGGGGGGGGAGAGGGGACGTGGGTAGGGGGGAGAGGGGGTTCGTGCATTATCGGGACACATACTCGATAAAGCACCTGTACGGAGAACGCGTGCCCGGTTTCAACCAACCAGCCAGCCAGCCTGCCGTAGATTTCATCGAGTTAAACCCCTCTTTCAACCACCCCACTTTCAGAGGTACGCCATTCCATTCATATTCATACGAGGCCCGGATTCAAATGCGCATTACTACGTCTGTCAAAGGTGAGCGTTCGCGATCGCTCGAGGAGTAGTAGAGGCTGCCTTTCAAATGGAAAAAGACGCTCCCACCTAGCGTTTTGCCGGGCCGGTCAAAAGTTACCTGCTAACTTCCGCGCGTTGGATCGGCCATGGATTTATCTAGCTATAAATCCTTGGACCCGCGAGCCGGCACGATCCACGGTCCGAGTTAAAGTACTGCGAGCAAGATCGTTGCTGTTCCCCTCTCTCCCCGCCCCTCCCGTTGGATTAATGGTCGCCGTATAAAGATGACATTGTTGAATCGTTTCTAGTTGCTTGTAGACACTTAGTGACGCATGGACTAATATTTCGCTACGTAATAATATATCACGTACACGTAACATCGGATTCCTTCTCTCCCCGGAGCAGTTTTCTAACTGCTTTATTATTTATTCGAGGCATTCCAACGTGACAAACAGACACACACATTCCAACGTAATGACAAATAGTATATTGTATTTTCTGCGACGAATAATATTCCCCCGAATGAAATATTAAATTTCTCGCGACAAATAGGCACGATGATAAGGAACGTTCTGGAAAAGGGAGAAAATAAAAATAATCCCAAAGTATTCTCGTTTGCCAGAGATGATACTGATTTCAAGGATATTTAAACCTGACAATCGAGAGAGGACGGGTAGAAGACACGACCAGTGAAAACGGCGTTTCCATTGCGGCCCGTTAAATCGAGCGAAGAAATAAGAATACCTATATGCTCGACAGGAATCGAAGAGGGCCTGGTTGATCGCGAAACGATGTATTATGTATACGGAATAAATGGAATAGAGAGGAGCTCGGGCTTGGGTCCTTCGGAGCCAATAGGGCGAGCTAACGGTCCTGCCATCGAACATATTGCCGTGGTCACGTGTGTGCATCCCCTCTGCCCCATATCCTGCGATCCTGCGGAGTAAGTTTTCGGACGGAAGGAGTAGGTACCGGGGACGGGATAAATCCTCAACGTTTCCGTACGAAAGTTTCGCGCGAGAGCGAAAGTGCAGATACAGGGACCAGCAGGAAGTCGACACGCGATGCTTAACGCGAAGCAACGATCCGCGAGAGCGACCGTGTCTTTAAATTTTTCCCGAGTGTCCTTTATTGGGTATTCCCTGTGAAGTTCTGTCGCATCGCTCTGCTGCCTCGTTGCTTCGAACGCTCGACAAATATCCGTACCATCGTACTACACGTGAGACTATCGTCTGCGCTACGACGAGTGACGATAATAAATCTGATAGCTGTTTCATAGATGTAATAAAGCTATATTGGAAATCGATTAAAGTCTCTCGTTTGGATTATAATGAAATAAATGATGTATATATTATATATATGTGTGTGTGTGTGTGTGTCTGTGATGGTAAAATAGAAAAAGGGGTGGAAATCTTTTTAATGGTCTTGTTTGAGTCATGAAATGTTTTATGGGTATCTTGATTGATGCCGTTATAAAATTTCGTAGCGACAAATATATATATGTATATATATATATATGTATACGTATAGAATGTGCCAGACGGTTTCGCAGTTATTCTCTCTTTTATGTTCCGTTCGTGAGCCGTACGTCTAACCGATCCATCATTATCACGATGGCGGAATGATCGGCACGATAAAGTAAGTCACGCTTAAAACATTTTCATCACCATTATCGAAAAAGACACACTCACGTTCCCAACGTAGACCGTGGAATCTCCGTGTTTGCATCACTTTTTTTTTGCCGCGAATTTTTATCATCGACGTCTTTTCTCTCCCTTTCTCTCTTTCCTTTTCTCTTTCTCGTTCTAGACGCGAGTGTTTCTCCTCTCTCACGGCGAGGCAACGATGAAGTATAATTTCGCGTACCTAAACATCCGACGTATCTTTCCCTCGGCGCTACTCCCCGTTGCGCCATCTCACAATCATCCCCTTCGCGCGCGCCCCACTGTTATAATATAGGATGCGTTGAAATCGGGAAGGCCGAATGTATTTCTCGCAGGACTTAATGCCGGCGAAACACCAGGCCTCGTACAATGGAAACGCGAGACACGTGAGAAAAGAAACGGATGGAACGGAAATACGGAAGAATCGTTGGAAGAATGCTACCACCGTTACGTCGTCGTACGACGTACACCGTAAGATTCGTCAATAATAACGTACAATGAGAGATCGCGAAGAAAAGAAGCGAAAAAAGAGAGAGAGAGAGAAAGAGACTCAGAAAACTAAGATGGAAACTTGTTATCAAACATCCCCTAAACTTTTCGTAACTGTCTCCGTTCCACGGGAATATCGGTCTTGGGAAGTTCACGCTCGTACCTTCCCTTGATTTATTCGATTCGACGAAGGGCTATTCGTGATAGAAAGAAAAGGGCGTGAAAGGTGGAGAGAAACCAATGGAAAGGAAAGAGAAAGAGAGACAGACAGAGAGAGAGAGAGAGAGAGAATGGAAAAAAAAGAAGAAGTAACGCGGAGGTCACGGAATTTCTTCAGCCTCTCGGCCGCTCTTATTTCTTCCCACTTCTCATCCCCTTCTATTTTTTTTCTTAGTCCCGCAAAGTTTTCTACTGTAGGTACCTCAAGGCTCCCGCATGGAATCCTTCGCAAAAGTCACCTCGCTTTTCCATCGCCTCTGTCTTTCGCGGGTTTCCCCCGTTTTCCTCTCTTTCGCCGGCGTACACTTTCGTTCCGCAAGTTACTTCTACTTCTTCCCTCTCCAGCTGTTTGCACTGCAGCACCGACGGTACCGGCGGCGGCGGCTGCGCGTTCCCCGAACTTCGAAACTCTAACGAAATCTCGGGCAAGGTGAATATTTTATGCGTAAATCAAATCCCGGCAAATATACGGGAAAGAGCGAGGATCCGTGGCACGGTGTGGCTAAATTGAATAGAAGTGCTGCTCGAGCACAGCCGTGTGCTTCACCGGTCTGCTGTCTCTCTTCGTTTCTATCTTCTTTCTCTTTCTGTTTCTTCTTCTTTTTTTTCATCGGTAAGTCTCTCTTTCTCTTATCCTCTCTTCTCTTTGTCTCTTTTCGTCTACCGAAGGTTTTATCTCGCTCTCTCTCTCGCTGAACGTCGTTGCTCACACGCCTAGGGTTGTGTTGGATATATTCCACGGATATCTATTGGTTATTGAATTTCTGTCGTGCGGCAACGACATGCACGTTATCGAGCCTATTTACATCGGTGGATTCGATGCCGAGAAGCCGGCGTCTCGATCGACTGGAGGTGCCACGGCGAATCATTCGGAATTATTACAAAGACTCCCGGCGAACCGATATCGAAGAAAAGCTGTCACCGGTGTTGGTTACTTTTTAATAATGTCCCGTATATATTGGGAAATGTCGCGGAACGCGATGGTGAGACTGATATAAATATAACGGTCTATTAAATAACCATTAAAAAGGAAAGTGTCGTGATAAATGGAAATACCGTGAAATCTTTTGTATTATCTCGTAAATAATTGGATATATATATACAGTTTGTAAGATTTTTCGCTCGTTCGTACCGTTATAGTAATCAAGTGAAATCACATCTAACGGGTGAACGTTTCCAAAGGGAAATACTTTCGGGGGGAAGAATACGTTCGGCAAAATACGCTTGTAGCCAAGTGGTGGCGATATATCGGGCAATAAAACTCACCCTCAACAGAGAGTTCTCGCAGTAGGGCAAGGGGGAGAACAGAGAGGTCTGTCCGACGAATACCGTAGCCGGCCACTCGGTCAACATAACGCCCTGCAGAACGATCAAATATTCAAAGGCACTCCTTGCTCGGTTCCCGGCTGCCGGTACCCGCTTTTATTTATTTGTTTGCGAGAACTCGCTTTTGTCCGGTCGGCCGCCAGGAGTACCTACACGCTGGTTATGGATGTGTGACGCGACGTAACAGAGAAAGATATTATTTTTTCCTGTCGCCCGGGAACGGTGCCAACGTCCTCTCACCCAGATACAATTGTGACCCAAAAAGGCACGCATTAAATTAATAAATTATAGGAGTTCTTCTCCGTTGGCTCACGGCCGAATTGCCCGGCTTACGTGATCCTGACATTTGCCTCTCACCGATGTCACGCACGCTTCGCCCCGCGGAACGAAAAGTTCCAACCGGGCGGACCCGAAAGGATAATTTGAAAATTTTATTACCCACCGCCGGAAAAACCCACGCGACGGCACTGAATTTTCCATCGTCCATTTACTCGGACAGCGGCCATATTCACGGTGAATTACGATGACTCCGATATTACTTATAGTAATTCTTCGATTTATATCTATCCCGAAAAACAAAACAAAAAAACAAAAAATTGTCGATCGAACACAATTTCGTTCGTGATAAGATTAAAACTTTCACCCTTACCCGGAGAACGATCTTTTATGATAACGTTCCGTTGGAAAGTTTCATCCGGAAAGTTATCAACTTGCGACCGGTCCGTAACGGTATGAAACTGTTTCCCGGGTGTAACGGTACCGATTAAACGGACTAGTACAATTAGGTTTCGTATTCCCAGAGATTCGTGAAAACCACCACTACCACCATCGCCACCATCACCACCAGCCCACACACTATTCGTCGCGCATTAAAGCCGGGTGTCGCGTTCCATGGATACGCACGCTAGCCGAAAACACCAAATGAAAATTAGATACACCGAAAAGCGAGGCGACAGCGTGCAAACCGCGGGGCCCGCGCTAAAATATCACAATGGCACGGCAGGTGCATTTACCGGGTTTCGCCCAGTGCTTTGACGACAGTCGCCAGATAGCTCTTTCATCCGGTAATTAGCCGGAGAGCCCGAGGAGTTATCACCTGGTGCGATCGCAAGCGTGCATGCGCTCTCGTGCGCGCGCGCGCGCACTCGCACTCGCTCACACCCTCGCAATGGCATCGTCTAGCTATTTGAGCTCTCCATTCCGAGTGGCGTAGCGAGCCACCGTATAACCCCCCTGGTATCGTCGTTCTCCATCCTTAATTAATTAACACCGTGCCGAATAATAATTATCGAAATGAAAGATGGTATCGGTCGGCTTATTTATTGGTACACGGTGATATCGGGGCTAACGTGCAATATCACACGCGGTTGCCTCTCTGCAGGTTGTATGTATGTATGTACGTACGTATGTATGTATGTATGTATGTATGTAGGTATGTATATACGTTGCGGAGCTATACCCCGTACGTTTCGCCCGCTTTGCCGATAGCAATATCTAAACGCAACTCCCCTAATTGATTCATAAATTAATTTACCCGAGCGGGCACATATTTACGGGTTTTAATTACGCCTCCTCCGTCGTCCTACCTCCGGTTTTCATGAAACTCTGAACTCCCGGGAGGCCCTTTCGTAGTCCCAAAGGTTCTCCTGTAGATTTTTATCCGCGTTTTGCACGTTCCCTCTTTTACACCCCCTCACCCTCCTTTCTCCTACTCTATCCTACCCTATCTCTCGACGGTGTATCTTTTCTCCCTCGCACTTTCTATTATTCTTTCCTCCTCTTTTGTTTTGTTCCGTTTCTTTCTTTTTCTGTTTCATCCTTCTCTCGGTTATTCCACATGGACGTTGTTTTATTCAGATTCTTTCTCACCGTCGACGATCCCGAACGTTTACTCGTGAAACACCGTGAATGGGAATCGTCCCGGATGGCAAGTCGAATTTATTTTACAGAAGACCGGATATCGAGTGGCCGAGAATCATAGGTCGCCATGAAACACACGGGTCGATTCTGACTTGATCTTATTCTGCTTCTCGACGATACGATACGGTTCGCGATAGATTCGGATAAGTTTACGATAAAACGGGGAAGAGAACTACCCCCCCCAGACAGAGTAGGACAGTCGAATGGAGAAAGTGAGGTCTAGATAAAACGTAGGAATCAGACCGGTCGATTTCGAAGTCGTTAGGTTGGTAGAAAACCGCAAGCCAGGCGGGGGTGGGGAGAGGGGTGGTCCTGCCACAACGAAATATACAGGTGGACGGCACATATCGTCCCTTTGCATTCGAGTTTCCTCGATATTAAAGCCGGGGGGCAATGGGATTGCGACGATTGGTGGCGTGCAACGATCTGCTTGGTGCCTGGACTCCCGATAATTACGTGCCAATTAAATTTAACGACTGTCCATTATTCCGGTCTGCGAACGCGCGTACGAGCCTCCACCTACGCCGACTCCCTCACCCTTTCCTCTTTCTGCCGATTCAACACCCCTTACGGCCGACCCGTTGGTTGCTACCTCGCGATCGAACAGGCACATTGGCAACAACTATCCAGGTCGAAATCCAATTACCTTTTAATATTGTCCGAATGTGCCTGGAATCGAGTTCTCTTTTGCGAGAACTCCGCGCGACCGCGTTGGAAAACTGCGAAGGATTCCTGCCAGCAAATAAATGGTTCTTCCGGTATCTACCCCCTCCCCATCCTCTCGTCACCCCTTGCTTTCCCCCCCCCCCGTATTCTCACATACGTCGTTGTCAGGACATTCTTGTGCAGCACCGACGAGTCACCACCCCGGATCGAATAGAGGTAAATGCCGCTCGACATTTCCAATGGAATTGGAACGCGAATCGAGAATGCGGCTCTGCGCGATTAAACCTAAGTGACACGTAAGTTGCACGAAGGAACAGTGAATTTGCATTTATTCTTGATTCCACTTAAACGGGGAGCTACGGTAAATTTACCTACCGCTTATCGTGGAGGGTGGAAAATCCGAATACCAGCTACGATGTATTCATTTCCATCGATGCTGTGTTGCAATTTATTTAATTGGTAATACGTCCCGCGTTTATTTGTAAATGCATTGAATTTGAAATTCGATTTAAAGATATATATATGTATACGTATACGTTTTTTTTTCTATTGTCTACTTGCGTAATTGTTTTATCAGTACATTTGGGAGCCAGGGTATTTTTCGCTTTTTCGGGTTGATTCTCATTAAGAATTCAGGCATTTCGACCACAGATTTACCCTTTGCTCGATCGGTGTTTGCGATCGTTTTCCAAGCCCATTAAAAGTGCGGTAAAAGCGTATCGTTGGCTCTGAACTTAATTACTGCGACCGATTCAAAAAATATTGCAGTATCGATATTTGCCATGCAAATTGACGGAAATAACTTCGGCCCGTTCACGCATGTATGTATATGTACATACATCGGCGTATTGATTTTCCTCAATAGTTAATGCGTCTACGCGCGTCAGAAAATTTATTGCCGCGCATCGCCGCGAATTACGCGATAACGTAACCGCGTACATACATATATCCAACGCCGTACGATAGACGTCGTGTGCGATCCTCTTCGCAAAATTGTCTGAAACAAACCTGATGAGCTGAAGAAAAAAAAATGGTGTAGATATCAAACGTGCATGCGAGAGGAAAGAAAATGATAGTTTTGGACTACCCTCTAATCAAATGCCGGCCATTCCCAAGCAGCGTGTTGCTGGCCGAGAAATGGTATTCCGTAAGGGAGACTCCTACGCGCACTGCATAAAGATCGTTGGGTTTCGTATCTATTCTTCAAATATATTTAAATTCCACAACGAAGCGAAACGTGCCTTTTCTTCGGCTTCTATCAATTTTCCGCAGATTCGTATGCGGCACTTTTCCATGAATTTTTTTACGTTATATAATAAACGGTAGAACGCTGATTGAAACACGCCCCCCCCCCCGCTCCCCGGTAGGCTCGGGCTATATTTCGTGAGAATCGTATCGAACGCACGATAATAATATTTCATCGAGCAGAATGTGGATTCAAAGTAAATTCGTTGAACGTCTTAGCTTTGCGAAACATTAAAATTTCGTATCGGAAATTTGTTTCGATAGTTATGATTATTAAAAATGCAGAAAATATATGCATTTTCATTCTTACAACGTGTCCTTTCGAATCGAGTTATTTTCGTTCATCATGCGACATTTGCGTGGTACTCTCATCGTACACGTATAAAGGAAAAACAAAAATGAAACAGCATGCTGTCTGAAACATGGATTTTCCAGAAAAAAAAAACAAAAAAACAAATGACAGAAATAAAATGAACAAGAAACCTTACCGTCCCCTTAGTATAGGTTAATTGTGTTCAGGATCATCCTGTCGATGGATAAGATAGCTCGTGGCGGGAGGACAAGCTTGACATTGTAACTTCTAACATCAAGTTTCGGGATTCGTGTCGTGGAAGGAAGGGTGCAGGTTGTCGGGGTTGCGGGTACAAGGAAGAGTCGATAGGGTGAGCACCAACACAGAGTGACCACTAAACACCTAACAACCAACAATAGCAGCCAACATCGAACACCGATAAACCAACGAAACTAAACCAACCACAAGTCACATTGTAACGGAACTCAGCGAACAGTGAAGACATAATCCAACAATATATATATAATATATATATAGATATATAGAATACAGAATGTATACACAATGTTGAATGACGTGTAAATACGTACGTGTGTGCGAAGAATGCCACTGCTTCCAGTTGTAATTTACGCTACGAATCGATAAACTTCATATATATAATACATATAACGAATCAAGACAAAAAATTAAAAAAAAAAAACGTAGTACAAAAGAAAAGAAGAAACGGAAAATGAAACACGAAAAGTGTAACGATCGTAATTCAACAAAGACATTTTTATCATCTGAAATTAAGATACCGTCGAAAAACAATATATGTATATATATATCTATATATACAAAACACTTGTCATCGAGTTCGAGAATTCTTTTTCTTTTGTTTCTTTTTCATTTGTATTTTTAATGATGCTGGCAGTGCACTCTCCGCTCCACGTGCGTTCAACAGTGACGGCTGGTCTCATCCTTGCGGGGCATGGCACGAGATTTTCAAAAAACATTGAGGAGCACTAACTGTGAGACACGATAACGTAAAAGTGAAATACGTTAAAACTTAATAAGGATGACATATCTTCAGAGACACCGAGTAGGGGTATGGTGACGTACCACATCGAGTACATTGAGAACGTGGTTCGCGCGGACGACTCTAGTAGTGGTAGTTGTTGTTACATTGTGTGTTGTGGTCGTGGCAAGAAGAAGAAGAGATGGAGGAGGTGTGCGGCGCCCCCGGCCAGCCGGTCGCCCGTCACACCCTGAAACAGAATAATATTGTCACTTCCGTGCGGAATCACGTCGTCCCTACCGACTATCTCCTCCTGTCACCATTTTGTATAATAAATTCATTAATTACAAAATTACATAAAAAAAAAGAACAATGATAATCAAACAAACTCAATGAAAGGACATACATGAAAAATCACCATTCTTTCTATACATATCGTATAGAACAATATATTCATCGTAGGACGCGTGCGCACGCAATTAACGATACACAACTTTCTCGTAACCATTAACGTCATCCGAAAGTTTGTTGGCATTTCGTTCGTCGAGAGAGACAGAGAGATATATAGATAGAGAGAGAGAGATAGAGAGAGAGAAAGGGGGAGACATACGTTTTATTTATTTCCCGAACGTCCATTTTCGAACTTCATAAAAGCTTTCGTATGTATGAAACATAGTTTTCCGGCAATGGGATTTTATTTCGTTTTTTCCCTCGATCCGATCGATCGAGCCAAAAACGACGTTTCTCGCCCGTCCAGGAGAAACGTTACGGTTTGGATAAAAACCGCGACACGCGAAGGGTGGCCCGGTATACGGGTGAAAAAGATTCATCCGATCCTGTTTTCAAGGGAGTTAACAGCGCGTTTAACAACATCGATATACGCGCCGGTAATTATCAAAGGCGATCGTCGGCCTACGCCGACATAAATGTACGTTTACCGTTGCCGGTAAAATTTCATTCGACGATTGATGTTTCATCTCCTATCGCGTTCGCAACGCGTTTCATTCGTAACATCCCAAATTCTTCCGATACAAGTCGGTTTTCATCGTGCGGCCCGTTACCTTTCGGCCGCCCGTTTTCGCTCACACACAGAGAGAGAGAGAGAGAGAGAGAGAGTATTGGCGCGAAGTCGCGCTCGCTGGAGGGTTGAAGCCGAAAAAAAAGGTGAGGGAAGAGAGGGGGTGGGAGGGGGTGGCAAAGCTTTATATCGAGGAAAAGGGGATTTCGGATTTGCTGGACCGTGTCCACCCATTGCATCGTTTACGTCCAATACAAACGAACGGCCGAATGAACGGGCACGGAAGAAAGATAGAGATACAACGTGGCAGGGGTAGGTCTACGGAAAGAGGATGGGAGGGAGGGAGGGAGGAAGGGGTGGAAACGCTGAAGGTGGGTAGGAAGAGAGAGCGATGATGGTCGAAAACGTGGGAGGAGGCTGAGAAACGGGAGCAGCGACCGGGATTTTAACGTCGAGCACACTCGTTTCGAGTCGATAGGTCCACTTCGGCTGGCTTGGGAAGCAGTCGACATGGTCCAGCAACTTCCTCTCCCACCTCGAACTCTCTCTCCCTTCTCCCTCCTCCACTCTTATATACCTTTGGTCCGAGACATCATCTCCGTATCCGGAAACAGGGCAGGGGAGCGATGCAAGTTTTTCATGGACGTCGGTCTCACGGCTAATAAAAAAGTGCTCGCGATCTAACTAGTTTCCAAACAGATTCCCCCTGGGGGACGAGTTCTTTGCCCGGGATCTCGGCTCTCTTACATTTATTTTTTTTTTCAGTTCAAATTTTGTGGTTTTTTCTTTCTGTTTTTTATTTTTTTTTTTTTATTTCTCAAAGTGACCACTCGACGTATCGCAATTAACGTTCGTACAAAGTTTCCTTTAAATACGAGCACCAAATTAAAACGTTTGTCGTTGCAAAAAGTTCCGCTCTAGGAGAAAGTTCGCTCGTTATCGTGGTCCACGCGACCACTAGGTATCCTGTCGAGAGCGACAGGGTAGGGGGGGGGGGAAGGGGAGGGAAAAAAGAATTGGAACGTTATGGAAGCATTATTCCATTAAATAAGCAAACCCGTAGAAACTGTAGGAAAGAAACGAGCCGTATGACGTAAGAGACTGGCTCGTGAGAATTCCGCCACATGGTTCCGTTCTGGTAAGAGGAAAACGTGAGGTTTGCTTAACCCTAAAAGCCTTGGGCTCGAGCGACGAGACATACACAATCTACTGGACTTCCATCGAAATATCAGTGTTTGTCGTCGACAAAAAAAAACGAGCGAAAAGTAGAAAGGGAGACAAATATATATATATAAAAAACAAGCAACGAAAACAAGGACGTGTATCGAAACTGTTTTTTTTTCCAATTAAATATGCGGCTCGAATGTTTTCGAGCGTAACGAATCGCTAAAATTCCGAGAGCAGTTTAACAAAAAAAAAACAAAAACGCATTTAGCATGGTCAGACTTAAATGGAAATTGATCGTCCCGATGGACGTGACACCTTTTATTTTGCCGCGGCGAGAATTTTATTTAATAGTTCTCGTATGTTGAACGAGTTCTTTTTGAAACAATGCGCTCGAATGTAATCGAGGAAAATCCTGTCGCTGTGGCAGGTTTCCGGTATTATTAAAATCATTATTTCCGTCCGTCTCTCGGCATTCGTGCGGAAATAAATAGGGTGTGCACCGCGGAGGACGGGAAGGGGAAGGGGGGGTGGACGTATTACTTTCGAGGGACGCGGAAAATGGACTCGCGTATACACCGTGCAGCATTGCGAATGTATGGAAATGAATAGGCGGAAATATTACGGCCGAAGTGAAAGGGAGAGGGAAAGAGAAGATGAAGAAGGAGGACCGAGAAACAACGAGAGAAACGAGGAGAGACGACCGTTATGACGTTGCAAAGTTCGCTTTGTACGCGGGCAAGAACAGTTCGCTCAAGAAGTTTCATCTGACGGACGACTTTCCTCAACTTTTCCATCGACGGGCTGACCTTAGGATCGACCATTACGTTTTTTTGCAAAAGATTTTAAAATATTTAGAAAAAATATATACCGTATACACTCGAATGTATTACAACAGTTCCAACGTATTCGTGTATACCGATCGCTCGAACCTGCGTCGAATAATTTCAACCTACGCCAATCATGTAATTGAAAGTTCAAAGGTAAAAACAGCATAGCTTCGATACGTAAATATTCCGCGTAGTATAAATACATATGTAGATCTATATTTACATTTGGACATTTTAATTAAATATAATATATTCACATATATCCTATAAACTATGTACAACGATTGACCTCCGACGTTTTGCCGGAATATTTCGAAGACATACATACATACATATATACATATCGCCAGTGTAAAACGCATAATTAATTTACCACGACGCGCGAAACTATTAAACATATCGAATGGAGTTAACGATCGACAGCGGACACGGTCCGTGATCGACAGGAATTATAGGTCGACCACCATTTCGGTCGTAGAGGTCCGTGCGAAATTAATCACGGTAGCAACGGTTTCCACGATTGATGGCTGCGTCCAGCTCCAAAAACCAAAGGTGTGAATATTCAAGGCCCCGCGGCCTGATTTCTATTTTACCCGTACGTAGCCCGATCGGCATAGTCCGAAATAAATAACGTGGAATACATCAGCCCCGAAAACGTATACGTGTCATACTAGCCGCTTGTCCTCGTCGCAAATAGAACCCCAGGGAATTACGCCACGAAGATCGCGGTGGGATGGGGGATGGGGGGGGGGGGGGGGTTGACGCGGTAATACTGGTTATCATCGCGCTGATTGCACCCATACCTCCCCCGTCGCCGTCGCTGCTACATCCATCGACTATCTTCCAATGGAAACCTGCACCTGACCCGGTATATTTCCAGCCGAGCTATTCATTACCGACTATCCTGCAGCGATCGTTCCTTTCACGATATATCGATGTACGAAAATTGGCGAGCGGCACGGTACCCTACGTATGTAGCCACGTTATGAACTCCAATCCTGGATTTCCCTCCAGTGGTGTTTATTATGCAGCCTTTCCCCAGAACTTTCCATCGATTCTCCCCGGAGAGAAACCCGCGTACATATCTCTCTCTCTCTCTCTCTCTCTCTCTGGACGAATGTACGTACCCATGGTATCTATGTATGTATGGATAGATGTATGTATACGTTATATGGAACGATCACGTAATATCACGTTTAAAGAGTTGTCGCCGAACGGAACGTATACACGTATGTACATATAACTAGCATGCACGTGACTCTTTTTCATTTCTTTTAACACGAATCACGTTTGATATCACTGTAAACAAGAGTGAAATCGTTAACCGTCTGGGATTGCGTAATAACTGTATGAAATATCGACGAATCTATTGTACATACGTACATATATACATACATATGTATATGTATACATATACCCACGTGTGTACATATCTGTATCTATAATACATAGATACAATTGCATGTCGTGCAAAATAAGGACGCGTTGATGTGCAATCGTGCTCCCGCGATTACCAAAGTGTGATATCATCGACGGCTCGCGTGCGTACCGAATGGCGTGAAAACAAACCAAAAAAAAAAAAAAGGTGGAAAGGAAACACAGCCGGTAGCGAAAAAAAAGGGAGGAAAAGTCGTGGCGGTACCGTTATTTGCGCTCGTAAACATGACTCGGTGCGGGCACCGAGCGTTGCGCTCGCACGCCCCATGCGCTCGCGGCAAAGGTAACGAATGGCAGAAGTCGAAATGGCCACACCTTCCTCCGAAATACGCTCTGAAACCTATCTCGCGCTCTCTTTCCCCAACCACCGCTCTCTCTCTCTTTCTCTCTCTCTGTCTCTCTCTCGTGTGCACGCTTATGTACCTACGTACGTGTTTACGTTGCGAACGCGTCTCGCCAAGCGGAACTAACGATAACGAACGGTTACGAATGTAAGGGACCGGTTCGCAAAGCAAACGACATTTCAACCGAGCGTTGCACGCCGCTCGTGGAAGAAAAGAGAGATAGAGAGAGAGAGAGAGAGAAAGAGGGGAAAGAGTTTGGCGGCAGAGGATACGGACAGATGGATGAAAATTCGGATAGACAAACAGCGTGGAAAGGAAAGATAAAGCGACGGGTGGAGTGAAAAAAATAGAATCCTGTAGACTGGATTCTGTAATGTAATTAGTCGATTTTAAAACGGATCGTTTCTTGATAAACGTATGGAAAAACGGTGCAGGCATTATGAAATTGGTATAGAAACTTCGTAGTCACGTTTAATTAGTATACATACCAAAATTTTACTTTCCATTCGATTTCATAACGCCCAATAATCTGACCCGATTGAATATTAATAGAAAACGTGACAGCTTAAATAATCTCGCTACTAATAACATGTTTACAACACGAATTGCGAAACCTAAACCAGAACTCGAGTACCATACCAATATCGTCCAAATACAATTACTACGACACACCTCGATCAAAGACACACCTCAAAATCCCCCTGTAAATACCCCAATCTCATACTTTTCCATATAAAATCAAAATACCGTATAATACCTTCATTAAACATAATTCACCATCATTACCAAACAAATTACCATCAAACCAACCAAAGTAACATCTCATATACATATATACAAGTATCTCAGTAGAAATGGTTGTTCCTAAGTAATCGTGTACACCCAGGTTCAAGGAAGCTTTACGTCATTAAACATACTTCGCCATCATTACTAAACATATTACCAACAATCCAACCAAAGTAACATCTCATATACATATGTATACAGTATCTCAGTAGAAATGGTTGTTCCTAAGTAATCCAGTACACCGTGGTTCAAGGAAGCTTCACGAAACTTCAGCGAACTAATAGCAGAGACCGGTGGTCAGGATATGTAGCACTAGTTTATGGCGGACTTGCGGTGGCCTGGTTCCGAGTGGTCAGTGGGTACCTGGCCGGTCATCCACTCGGATCGTAACTAGCGACAGCAACAACGGCAATACGGCAACAACAGCGGTCCAGGCAGGCAGGCTGGCTGGCTGGCAGGCAGGCTGATGTTACCGGTGGCCGTAACTGCCGACGTTCTGCCTGGCAGACGGCACTTCGTGGTCCAGGTCCGTAGCAACGGGAGCACATCTGCATCGAGCCGGGGCAGGGCTAGTAGTAAATTACACGTTGACTAGAACTGACAACCGCAATGCGTGCCACACACGGCCGTGCACACGGCTTCCGCACGGGATACCGTGTGTTTATGCGGCCAGTGAGTCCGACACTGTCAGCCCGGCCGTAGGTCGTCCGGTGAATTATAGATGAGTCGACTTAATAAAGACACCGGGAGATGCCCGAAATTCTCGCGACGTTCCATCGCCACAGAAACCCCACGTTCCTTCGAATTGCAAACGGATACCCACGTGAGTTCGTTTGCTATGCGGCTCTGCACGCGCGGCTTTTAGTTCAGCTATATCTCTCTCTCTCTTACTCTCTTTGGATGTGTGTGTGTGTATTTGTGTCTCTTTGGCTGTCTGTCTCTGTTTCTATGTGTGTGTCCAACGTTTGTATCTCTGTTTCTCTGTCGGTGGCAACGGAGTACGTTCGCTCGTCCGCAACACGAACAGCGGTAGAATTCGGAGAAAAACAAGTAATTTACCGTGCCCGCCGGGGGGAACGTTGACTACGAAACCGTGTGGTTAATATCGCAATTAAATTTTCAAATTTAATTCCTCGGCATACCGAATCTTTAATGCCGCGCTTGCTTTTTATCCCTTTGTTTTCGCGCGAGTTCTCTTCTTTTTTCCCTGGTTTCTCGCTTGTTTACGACCACCTGCGCGTCCGCGTTGTTAATTGCACAACGGGAAAAACGGTTCGCTCTCAGGGAAACGAATCGTACGACCGTCGTAGGAGTATTTTAATTACGTTGTATCCGCGATTCCCGCGTAATCGGAGCGAACGATTCGCATCTGCAATATATGAGGATCCGTTTCCTAATACGCGCGTGCGTGGAAATTGGAGCGTGTAGATATCCGCGGGTCTCACGCGACGAATAGATCTCACCTAGACGGAAGTATAAAGAAATACTTACACGGTATACACCGTAAAGAAGAATTTCAATACGAACATCTTTTCTTCTCCTCAAAGGCTGTGTATTACAAAGTCTCGCACAACGTAGACGCCTTCCGAGGAATATACCGGCAATGAGTGGACTACCTCGGCGCGTGTATGCGCGGGTATCAGTGCCAAACACCGGTAGTTATGTATATTAGGGGCAGTAAAACTGATGCAAATTTATTTCGAAATTCCACGCCGTTCTCGTAAAGTCGTTTTAAAAGTACCCTCGTAAAACGATTTGAGACCTTTTCACGACGCTGCCGGGGACTCGTCCGCGGCGAGACTTTACCCGCGTCGTCGTATCACCTCTTAAGTAATTCCACGTCCTGCCCTTAAGGTAACGAGTTCGATCGTGAAAACGTGCCTCCGCATGGATCGTTCGCGGTCTACGTTTATACCGCCAGGCCTTCTGCACGGCCTTCCCCCTCCGGGTTCTCTAGTCGCAATATTTTATAATACCTCGATATGACGATAGTATAGTACTATATTGAACGAGGGGTCGGGGGGAGAGAGGAGGGGGTATAGCTCACGATGTTCCACTTTAGGGAAACGCGTAAAAAGAATATTGAACGGTGTATCGGCGTTTTTACGAGTACCATTATCGTTCGGTCTTTATATCCTTATTTATTAATAGAGTCAACCCGTGAATAAAATAAACGTCGATTACGAGACTCTTTTTCTTTTTCTTTCCTTTTTCTAAACGGTAAACAGAGAAATCCTGTTCTAAAACGAACGGTGAACGGCTTTGGGTGGTAGATTTTCCGACCCGTTTTCCGGCATACGTGTACGGTATAGGCCGATGCTACCAAAGGGGAACGCAAAATTTAAGGGCAGCCGTATATTATCGCAACGAAGGGGTTGTCTGAGGTTAACTGCCAGAGCTTTCGTAAAGGGGGGTGGGTCCGGATGGTGTCGAGGGGGTTGCGCGGGTATAGCCGAGGCTGTGCCATGAATATGCCGCCATTAGTCACACGCCGAACTGCGCCGTAGAAAGAGAAGTAGGTGACACGAATTTCCCGGAATTGCGCGCCCTATTGGTATCCCGAGGGTGCCAGTAACGCGAACAATTCCCAGTGAATGCGCATTTATCCCATCCCCCACCGACGACCTTGCGGTACCTAAAAGCCTGATAAAACTTCCTGGAATCGTCGGTAAGAAACGCGTGAATTCTGTTCGTCCACGAAAACTTGCCCTGATTTCACCCCACCCCCCCAAACCCCTCCCACC
Source organism: Mimumesa dahlbomi (assembly GCA_917499265.3). Taxonomy (NCBI): domain Eukaryota; kingdom Metazoa; phylum Arthropoda; class Insecta; order Hymenoptera; family Crabronidae; genus Mimumesa; species Mimumesa dahlbomi. The sequence continues at coordinate 9,055,449 of OU824114.1, read as the reverse complement.
CTCTCCTCCCACCTCCCATCTCGTCCCTTCCTTGTCACACTATTGCTGGTTGCTCTCGTGCCGGCAAACTACCCCATCGAAACATTTGGGTTCGTAGCGACGCCCCTGTCACCGGCAGGCCTCGTCGTTACATCTCAAAAGGCAGCAATGAAACGGTTAACTAAATTGCTACACGCTGCCTGTCACTCGCAGCAGCAGCAGCAACCCACCCTCTCACCGTTCTATGGTCTACCCGGCCCGCGGATACCGGGGTGATCTACAGTGTTTGGTTACCGACACGGCCTTCGATGGAAAAAAAGTAATCGGAGGGATCGGTTAATGCGCTCGTTTGTTCCGGATTCTGGAAGTGGGTTTTGGTGGTTGGCTGATGGAATGAAGGATAAATGTATGTAAACGTATGTTTTTCATTATTCTTTTTTTGTTATTTTTTTTTTTTAAATTATTTTTATCTATTTTTCTTATCATTCTTTTTAAATGTATATATACGTTCCACATGCGTGTATGAATCAGAACGAACTTCTGTAGTGAGTTTAAATTGAAACGGGGTAAGTTCGTTAGATTCAGACCCGATGCCAGAACGTTGTATCCGGTTCTCTTTGTTTCACACCGTATGGTTCGCAATTTGTACCTCTGATAAGGTCGTCAACTTTTCCCCTGATTAGACGGAAGTTCGTCTCGGTAGGTTTTAGGGTCATGTTTATCGTCTTCTGTAATCTGTTGGTGTTGAACCACAATTCTTCCTGGCCATGTCTGTTCGTGATAACTTTGATGCCGCTCACGTACTGCAGTGTCTCCTCGTCTTGCGCAATTACCACGACGTTCTCCGGTGTAAATGGTTTCTCAATGTTCCAACAGGCGACCGCCGTTAATTGGACTAATTGGAAAAATATTACGCCCCTACGAGAAGTTGCCTGCACGCCCGCCTGGCTGGCACGCTTATAATTCGACTCGTAAACTATCGGCTCGATATACTGGCTTTGCTTCAGGGAACGCGTGCTCGTAAATTTTTGATAATAACTGGCCAACGAATTGAAATAAAGGAACCTGAAAACGATATTTATCGTTACCACATTTCTTCTGTCAGCCGACAGAAGAGAAACAACAAATAAAACCTGATCAACGATTAATATAAAAAAAAATGTGGACCTCCTTAAATGTTAAAATTAAAATACCCAATATTAAAATACCCAAAATTCAAAGTTGACCGAAAGATACTTGAGGGAACAGGTTTTTCTGTCAGATATTAACGCGAATAACCATACTGACCGAACAACACATTTACATTTTCATTAGTAAACATATTATTAACGGGAATACCTCTCATTATAGAAGCCCGGTGGTGACAGTGACATTCCCAGCGTACCGTCGGTTAAATCAAACCATTCCCCGGCGATGGTGATGTTCATGGCATCGTCGTCCGGGCCGAACGCGTTGCCACGTGTGTTGTTCACCCGCCAGGAATAATTCTGGTACAAGTCATAAATCAGCAGACCATTTTGATCCACGTCCGCCACGTATAGATAAGTATCGAGACATGTTTTTCCGACGTCGACGATCGGCGTAACTAATGCTGCCTTCCCGTACAACACTTGATAGTCCGGCACGACGTATTTATGGATCAGTCGATCGGTGGCGAGATCGAAGATCAATATTTTCGTGGGACAAACGGCATCGCCTTCCACTCGTCCCGTGTCCACGAGCCACAAACGATTGCATTCGTCTATCTGAACATTTGATGAATCGGATGAATTTCATGGAACCTCAGAACGTGCAAAAAAAAAACACGATGACTGCCGCGCTGAGATCACGGATGATAAAACGTGAATTTTGGTCGTTCTATCAATTATACACTACTTGATATGACTCTTGCAATATGTAACGTTATACGAGAACTAACAAAATTGCACGGTAACGTTATCACGGCGAGAGATCAGCGGGCCAGCCAACGCATAATAAATCGTTTACGCAACGCGTTGCGGTGATATGAATATTTTCGTTGCACTTATATCAACGAGATATATCAAAAATTCTTCCGCTTAACTCCCGCAGTACCTCAACAATATCGTTCTAACCAATCAATTATACACAAACAACGACACGATATTTACCGCCATTCTATAAACAGACACTAAGCTGTCGCAACTGTTCGCCGTGAACCAGGTCCAGTCTGGATATGGTACCAGCAAAGGTCCGCCGTGTCCGTTCGAGTTCGTGACCAACGACAACGTGATCGGTACACCTTCCAACCATTGCGGACTCGTGACGAACACTCGTCCCTGTCTATCGATGTCCACATCCTGCGTGAACGCGTTCCCGAGGGTGAAATTCTTCCCTGTCAGATGTACCGACGGCCAAACCCAATCCAAGTATTTCCATTGAAAAGCCACTTCCAACCCCCCACCCCTGGCGCACTCTAACGATCCGAGGATCAGAATGATACTCGTGAGTAACTCCATTGTGATCGATCGTGGATTCCTCGCCGATCTCTCGATCGTGTCATACGAGCGAACGGTTTCACCGATTCGTCGGGTCCCGTGGCGTTCGCGTATCACGCTTTCGATTATGCCTGCGAACGGGAGTGCACTGCATCACGAAGTGGCGTGGGGCACTCTTGACAGTGGCATTATTACCACCGACGCCCGTACACTTTCCCCAATCGTGCGGCTCGAAAGTGTAGCTCACCTTGAACTGGATTCTCACCAGACGGTCCATTCGTACGTTACGATTCGCCGCCGCGTACAGGAAGTATTTTTCGCACACGTGTGTGTATATGCGTGGGGGGGAAGGTGTGTGCTAACGTGTCACACCGTCTGGGAGATCCTTCGATAGAGAGAACAAGGACACCGTTACCCGTCGTATACGACGTGTAACAATATTAATAGTGAATGGAAGTAACATGCTCCGTTATCGAGCGAATCGTGACCGTTTATCGACGGTGATACAGCTAAAACCGGATACGTTGGGAATTATTGATATTTATTTAAATGAACGGTGAATACTTGATTAGTTTCAATGTGAAAGATGATTGAAAAATTCTGCATCGGTTGGGTTTAGCACGTTTCTCTCTTTATTTTTGCTTCGTTTTGTATTTAATAATTCAGGGATATTAGAAAGACCTGTCATTTATACGTTTTTTTTTTCTTTTACCCTAGATATTTCTCATCTATCGGGAAACGGTACGTTACACGAAACATGCTTTACATTATATTATGCATGTATGTATGTACCTCTCACGCTACTTTACACCAGACAGCACTCGCAAATACGCGTACCGGTTGTCAGGAGTGTCGGGAGTGCCCGAGCCAGAACGTCAATAACGAAATGCTCACGGAATGTGGTCGTGAACGCATTAGCCACTGCGTGATCTGAAACCAGAGCGAGCTATTCGTAAACAGTACACGCCCACCCCCGCTGAAATAGAGCCCCGGAACGATTGTCGCTGGAAATTCTCGAGCTTTGTGAATATTATTGCAAATGTTTGCATTCAATTCCGCGGTGTCTTTCGCGAAATCGCGCGAATTATCGCCGCCACATTCCTGTGTCTGCGACACGTAAAACGAGTTTTGTTCAATCTGTTTTTTTTTTTTTTTTTATTTCATTTTCTTTCTCACTTTCTCGCTCGTATAGCCGCGAACGACCTCGAGTTTTCGATCTTTACGTCGAATTACAAACGTCGGAGGTGAACGAATAAAAACTGAAACTTGTTCGAAACGACGCGTAATCGACGAAAGGCCACGCCACGTGCGTGTGTATGTGTGTGTATAGGTTATATGGGTGAGTGGCGAGTCTCGAGGCCATTAATATCAATTTAAATACTACGTCTTACTTGCAAAAACCGTCCGATATAGATATCCACCTGTAACACGTCACAAAGCGTTACAACGGAATGACACTGTAACATTGGACAGCCGTTGCCGTTTACTTTTGTAATGAAAAGTTTCACGAGCCGTGCAAACTGTTTTCCTAACGGCTGTTACACCGCCATCACGCAATACGGTCATAAGCTCCACGCTTTTCATTGCGGATAGCGCCTAATTTTTTCTTTCTTTCTTTCTTTCTCTTTCTCTTTCTTTTTTTTTGTTCACACCCCCCCCCCCCCCCCCCCCTCCCCGTCGACTCTACGACTTTGAATTGCTTTACACGCTCCGTCGTATCCGGCCAACGAAACTGCATTTGCCGAGGAGAAGTGGGAACCATAAATCACCTGGCTAGTCACGATTAAGCCAAACGTGAAGACAAATGGGTGGCTAATTTCAATTTTAATGCAAAGTCCAGAAGGTATCAGTTCGGCTGTGAAATATCGTTACCGGCCACATACCACTGCCGGACTTCTTTTTCCATTTATTAATAACAAATCAAATAACGTCTCCGGTTATTTGCAACGGTTCGCGTGTAATTCTCATGTAGTTATATAAGCCCACTTTTATCATTCCACGGTTGGATTTAGTAACCTGCTTTCCAACACGTAACAAACGTCTAATAAACGCAATGACCAAATACACCGGTAGACACGTACTAACATTTCCTGGTTGAAAGTAAAACCGATTTCGTTCTCGAAGATTGATAAGGAATAAGAGAAAAAGGATAAAGAATGAGAGAACGTGAGTGCGTGCATGTCGGTCCGCGGACGAATGTGTATCTGGACCGAGTGCACTATTCCCAATTATATTTTCCCAAGAAAAAAAAACAGAAGAATGTTGAAATGGAAGTAACGAGTTGCTTTCAAACGACCGTAAAGTAGCCGCCACGTTTTGTATAACAGGTATTCCACGTTGTAATTACGATCGACGTAGAGAAACTCGAACGCATAAGTTTCTTAGCACACTTTACCGGCTCAATCACAGCACCCTACAATTTAACATTTTTTCACAGTATCTGACACTTTAACATTTGCTTCACCTTTGCAAAGTGTCGTAAAAGTGGACGTAACAGTTTTCTATAATTCTAAGGAACACTCAGACTCCACCCTAAGGTTTTCAAGATACGCACTCTATACAATAAGCTGCGGGTTCTAAATCTTCGTCAGAATCGGAATTTTCTTTCACGGGAAGATAAACCGTCCACACTTCACCGTTAGGGTTAATCGAAGAAGAAAGAAAAAACAGAAACGAGTGGATAAAAAAAAAAACATAAAGCAATTTACGACGATACTGTTCGTTATTCCCCGCGGTCCGAACTTCCGAACTGCCATTCCGGCGGAAGCTCGCGTCGCACGATTTTCTATCGACAAAGGAAGAGAGAAAGTCCCGCAAGATGCGTCTCTCTCCGGTTGAAACAGTTCTTCTTCTTCTTCTTAAACTGAGTTTGGTAAACCCTCGTACAAGTTGAAGTTCTGACCGTGCGGGTGGCGTCGAAGGGGCGTAAGGGAAGAGGCGCCGTAAAAGTTGGCCGAAGTCAATTTTGCAGTTGAAGTTCGTAATGCGATTTGTGCCGGAATAAATAGTTTGAGTGGGGGAGCGTGGAGCGCGACCACCCTTCTCTCTCTCTCTCTCTCTCTCTCTCGGCAACGCCACCCTGTTTCTCTATGGTGTCTGACCCATGGACCAATCCACTCGACTTTGGTGTCACGGGCACGTCTGTCGGACCGAGTGAACGTGACAGTCCTACCGGAAGAAGTTTTACGTACAGCCGAGCAACGAGCGACCCCGACGTAACGAAATAAGAGACGCATTACTTTCGGAAAATTGCCGGTCGTTCCATATACTTCATCGCCGTTCCTCGAATAACAAGCGTTCGAGTTAAAGGGCATGTTTACATCGGCCGTTCGCCGCTTTCATGCAAATGAACAAATACAGCGAATTGGAGAGCGTTGGGTTAAATGAGCGATAAAAGAGAAAAGAAGAGGAAAAAAGAAAGGAAAGAAAATCGATTAACCTCGATATTCTTCTTGGAATTTTTTAATCAATTTTCACCTGAGGGTAATTAAAGCTTGTATATTAATTTAAAAAAAAAAAAACAGGAGGATTTTATACATATTAACATTCCACATTATATCGGACTTAATCCAATGTTTATAGACAGCGTGTAACTTCCTTTTTATCGATAAAACTGAATAAATATTTCATCCTCGTATCGCTTGGAAAATTATATAAGCCGGAATCGGATCAGACCCATCGCCGGGATTAAAAAGGTCAGCGCGTGGAATATTTTCGCCGACTAAAGCCTAAAAGCTCGGCGCCTCATTCCGTTATCTTTCTGAAAGTTCCCTTAAAGTACGCCATTTACGAACTGATTTTTTAAATCTTCGAAACACGAGTTTAAGTAACGACGTCTTTTCCGGCTCGCTACGTTAAGCATAAGCAGCAAATTGCCGGGAGCTCAAGCATAATCCGCGAAAATGCAATAATAAGCCGCGTTCGCAGTGAAAAACGATGGCTCGCTCTTTCTCCTCGACCGCTGCCGACTTCCCACCCTCCCCCTTTTTCGTCCTCCACCCTTCGTCCTTCCCGTACCACCCCGCCCCTCCCCCTTTAGCCGCGGGACCGTAGACCTTCGCTGCGTTGTAATCCTACAAATGAAAACTTACGCTAATTAAACCGTTAATAGCGGACCGCGCATGTAGGTAACGACCGCGGTGGTTACTTAATCCTGAGAAAATGAAACGTTCGGAGTCTGCGTGAGCGTAAACAGCGGTTGCCGTACTTTAACGTTTTCCCGTTTGCGCCACGCACACAACGAACGGTTTTATACGATCGACAACGAAACGAACGAACACGTTCCTATTAATGAATTAATTTTTTTTTCCCTCCCTTTCGATCCTGTTCCCACTTAATCCCCCGTGTTTCTCCCCCCGGGTACGGTTTCTCTTCTATTTCTTTTATGTTTTATTTTTTTTATTTGTTTATTTTTTATCGGAACACCAACAACGTTTCGTTAGTGATCTCAGTTTACCTGCCGGTATTTTTATCTCACCGGTAATTAACACGGATTTCAGGTAAAAGAAAAATAGTAGAATGATGTACGGTATGTCGGTAATTAATATCACGTTATTAAACGAACGTGAGAACGACAGGCCGACCGGAATAATATATCCGTGATACCCTGTCACCTATTATCACGTAAGTGACGTCGCGCGAGATACGTGTTACGATCCGTTGCCGAAATTAAACTGCAAAGATACCCCGGACCGGTCTAGAGAAATAAGGGTACAAATACGAAACAAAAATAAACAATTCACATGCCATTTTTCACCGTCGTTTGCCGCGGGAAAATCGCGGAACGCGTGTGAGAAATAACGGGCCGAACGGTGGGGAACAAATTTGAATAACACAATTCGCCGAGTTAAGTTCCGAAAGGCGTATTACAATGCCACAGCTGGGACCAGGATGGCAGTGTGTCGTTGCCCATTGGCAACACGCCGTTGGATACCGGTTGCACACCACCTTCGCCTACGTCGTTGTAACACCGGCAAGACGAGACGGTATGCTGCAGTTCTGTCAAATAATAACCTCCACCTAGTTTCCATAGGAAAAGTTTTTACTCCCCCGCCCGTCCCTCCCCCTCGTAGCCTGTTATACTGTCCACTACCATCGTGCACGTTCCATTTCCTTCGTCCGGACGGTCCGTAGTAGAAAACGCGGGCCGGGTAGGGTGGCACAATGCTACGTTCGTCGACCGCTCACCGAGTTTCGCTGTCCACGGTGGCACATATAAGGGTATTCACAGCGTCTATTGAAAATCGTTACTCGTCCGAGACCCATGGCCCGTGACTCGTACTTTCGTGCCACGTCAAGTTAAATGTGGAAGTTCGAGTAACGAGATGGAATCGGATAGGGCCAATGGTGCGAGATCTCGAAGAGGGATTTCTTGGGAATCGGTTTTGATCCAAGCGACGTATCGGCTATTACATCGATAAAGAATTTTCGATTGATAGGAATTTGAACTTTGATCGTGTACGTACGTATGTAGGTGTGTTATATAGATATTTAAGATAGAAGAAAGTTTTTTTTTTATACATTTTCGTATCCGTTAGCGAGGATTTTTGTCTGTGGAAAAGTCTCGAGATAACCAGGACGAGATTGAAACGTAACGACGAGAGAATTAAATAGGTAAATGTTTGACGGCAAAAGAAGATTGCGACACGCTCGAGTTATCGATTTATCGATCCGAAAATTGTCGTAACCGCGTTATGTTCGCGCGGAGGGGAAACGCTCTTGTGAAGTCAGTTCTTGATCAGTTACGCACTGTTGAATTTCCAAACGGATTTCGCGGTTTCCAGACCAATGCATCCCCGTTCGGTCGTGGCTTAAGCAAACTCGTGAGAATAAATAGACGCGAAGTTGTTAGGACAATCGAAGGTAGGGCTTAGGGTAAGGTTTAACCTTCTCCATTGGCGACTCGGCAACCGCAACGATCGCTGCTAATGCGACATTTTAATTATTGAAAGTGCCGGGATGCGTGTTCCGTAACTTTCTATTCCTTTTTTTCTTCCTCCCTAACCCCTCCTTCCCTATCCGTTTCTTAAAAAGAAACTCAAATCCTGCGGCTCACAGTTTTGTCCGCAATTTTTCTTCCGGCCGCTAGACACTGCGACGTCGCTTAGCTCATGTTAGTCAAGTAGGATTACTGTAGCGTCACCTGAATCTTGTAATGTTTTGTTGCGTACGAAGAACTGCATCTCGTCGTCAGGATAGAATCTTTGCCATACCTAACCCGTTTTCATCCCCCCCTCTCTCTCTCCCCCTCCTCTCCCCTGGTTCTCCCGGGTATCCCGGAAGAGCGACGTTTCGCTAACAAGAACCTGAAAGGATCTCCCGAGTAAGATCGAGGGTGATTTATCACCGTAACCGTGGCCCTGCACATTTTTCCTATCCCGTCCGCGTATCTCTACCTTTTCCAACGGGTATCTTCTTACATGTCTGCCCCGCCGCGTTGTCCGTTGTGCAATTGACTATTGTAACGCGACCAGACCAGATATACATACATAGTATAGTATGTATATGTATATGTACATAGCCCGGACGGGTATGAAAGGATTCCGCGAATATGAGAACGACATTATTTATACGTCGATGCGGTGACAACAATAAGAGTTGTGGGAGAGCATTAATCACGGCTTTGCACAGTTTATGTCCATTGATCTGCCGCCAGGCCGGTTCTGTCGAACTGAATTACGCCGCCGCAAGCGTACGCGGCATGCATCAAATGCAGACACACGCTTTGATCGCTCCAGTCAATCGTGCCGACACGACTCCGTGTACCTGATTGCCCGTAAGATGCCACGATCGACAGTTAATACCGGATTGGAAACGTTACGGGATACTACGCGAACGTACGAGAGAAACATTAGCGTTAGGTATAAATAGCGTGTTCATTTAGGTTTGGATAATTACGGTAGAAATTATTTTCGTATGAAACGAATATAGTTTATCGAAAAGGTATAATTTCTCTCGGAAGTAAGGGAAAATTGCATGGTTACGTATAACGACGGGTTAAAATATATAGTTCAACTAAAACGAACGTGTTAGAGGGATGCAAACACTGTATCAAAAGTTTTAACGAATATATCGATAATGGTCTTTTTTTTGGAAAAATATGAAAAAAAATAGTAGCTGTGTTTAAAAAATTCAGCACGTGACGCGACGACGGGACGGCAATTACGAAAATCGTTGGTACACTTTTCTTTCGCTGCGGCGAATAGTCGCCGATTTATTCAGCAAATGCGCCGAAGTTTTTCACTCGATGTAACTGTCGATTTACAGCGTCTGTGTGGCGCTGAAAGCCGGACACATTTGTGCCCGCCATGCTCCGGCAGCCTCGGCGAAACGGGTTCGTTTCAATCGTCCTTAATCGAGTAAGTTCGCATATAGTTGTTTGTTCTCCTCCCGTCCGCCGTGGCTATTCCACGTGTGACCCACTGGAACACAATGGCCGCTGCTCTTTCCCCTGGTCGCCTAACTGTCAGCAAGCACTGCCTGTGTAAATACGATACGGCTCTCGCTTTTCGTGCTTTCAAGCACGGTTTAAAAATGGGGAAAGGCAGAAAGGATGGAGAGGAAGAGAGACGGAAAGAGAGAGCGAGAGAGAGAGAGAGAGAGTGGCAGCAGACATATGTATATAGATGAAGAGAGGAGGCCGAAATTGCTCGGCTCGGTTTTCAATTTGCAGTTTGTACGGTAGTAGCTCGACCACCGTCGACGAAGACTCGGTTTAAAAATAATATTCTACGGTGGCACGTATTCGCGTAGGATTTTTTTTTTGTCTTTCACTTCTGTTTTTCTCACTTTCTCTCTCTTTCTTCTTTTTTTGCAAAATCGGAACGGAAACAGTCAATTTTCGAGGAACGACCGAAAATCCAACTCAAACGATTTGATTAACGAGTCTAACGAAATGCCTGGTGAACACGTCTCGATCGTTGGAAGGATCCAGACGATCGGTACGTCACGTGGGGTGGGGGGGGGGGAGGGGAGGGGGGTAATTTGTCGATCCAAACGGATTTAGACAGGCGCGAATTCTCGCATGGACATCTCGTTAGTATAATCATCGATTTGAAGTTCGTTACAGGGGGCGACGATCGATAATGGGTTCCGAGGGTGACTTATAGTCGCAGGCTAGAATCGGCAGGACGGAGAAAAACGGGGTGGCTTGATTGCTAGGCGGATCGCAGTCGGTGATTTGAGGCAATCTACCGGGTTCTTGTTACTCCGGACGACGAGTAATAACCGTAATGGGAGTCGGTCTTCGAAGGTAACTATCCTTCTTTCGAACCTCTCCTTCGATCTTATTGTCAAATCCACCGGAGAGCCTTGGCCACTTAAATCAGTCTTCCATGCGCGTGATTTGTAGAAAAGATTCTGCAGAGACAGAACGTTTTTAGCAAATGAGTCGTAAATTTGCTCCGCGGTCATTATTACTGCATCGAACATTATCCGTACGAAGAGAGGCACCGATTGTTGATTCGTGGGGACGCTTGGTGGTCTTGACAAAAATGGCTTGTACGTACAGTATCAATTGCCCCGTGGAAGTTTAATATTTTCCACGGGAGAACGATCTATTAGACGGAACCCGTCGACCGGTGGAATCTGTAATTTCTCCGGCAACGTAATAAATCCGGGCATTTAAAAGAATGAAACAATGTACTTTAATAATGATAACAGCAGCGTCCGCCTGATCCATTTTTTCCCGCGGAACGATCATGCGTTCTCTAATTCACAGAAAATGTCGCGACCCCCGGTCCGACAGAGGCGTGTTCAACGAAGCGAATGATGCTTCTAAAAATAAAAGTATTTCCAGATAATTCTACCGTTTTGTTTCATACGGCGGAGGGACGCCGGGGGTGGGAGGGGAAAAAAAATATACCGTTAACATCACCGACGTTATAATACGGGGAACACGTTTGGACATTACTCGCGCATATTCGCCGGCATAAAATATTCGTTTGAAACATTTATTTGCTTTACAATTAAACACGCGTCACTGGCGCGTTACATTAATCAGGCCACCGTGAAATCCCTTTTACCGGCGTCGAAAATAGCATAGGTTTATCAACTTTTTTTTTTTTGCAGTTCTCGTTATTTCCAACGCTTCCATTTCGTCGCACATCATACACGGAGTGGTAGGGGCGGATAAAAAGGGGGTGGGGGTGAGGGGTAGTTGGGAGGGCGGGAGATAGGACCATTTTATTGGGAATCATCGCACGGCCGTCAGATTATTTATTCGTATTTCCATCGAAACTTTTCTGCCGGCGCGTCGCGAATCAACCTGAATAAATAATACGCTGTTATTGTGCCGACATACCGCAGTCTGTCAACTCCGTCGGCATCCCTGCGGAAAGTTTCGGCCAGAACCCCGGCGGGGGCGGCCGCATGCCTGGCCTGAAACTATTTCCGATATAATTCTCCTCGAAAGTAGCGGAGCGCCTTTACGTTCCCGGGGACCGTTATTTTCATAACGGCGAATGACATCGTTTGCGCGACGACCGTCGAGAATACGACGGCCATTCGTATTATTAAGGAGATCCCCGAGACGTCCCAGATCTCCTTACCGTAAAGTGGAAACGGACGAGAGGGTCTAGCTTGTCTCTGACAGCCTCCTTTCTACTGTAGAAAGAAAATTCTGTTTCATTAAATTACTCCCCTGGCGATACGTACGTATACACCTATACATGTATATTATACATATACACATATATATATATGTATATGCTCCGTGTTTTGTTTTAGATTTTTATATAACGGCGTCGACGAATCCCACCGCGACGAGAGAAAAGACGTAACAATATTTTCGACGAAATACACGGTGCGCTCACGATGAAACGACGCAACGGTGTGTTTCCAGTATTTTTCGGGAATCTCTTGTATTAGATCACGGAGGGGGAGGGGGGGGGGTGGTGGCGGTGGGAGGGATGGAGGGGTGGTAGAGAGAGAGAAAAAAAAAAGCGAACGATTCGGTATTCACGAGGAACGAGTTTCACCGGGAGTGCACGACTCGCCCGAAAAAAGCGATGTCAGAGAGAGGTTTGTCGGCTGACAAATGGCCGGTCGCCCCGAGCGAAGCTTCGTCGTTTAAACTCGAAGTCATTGTGTCGGAGCCATTAACCGTTAGAGGACGAGCGAAAAAAGGTACGCGGCAGGAAGCGCGGCAGGCAGACAGGGGGGCCCCGAAGAAGAGACGGGCAGAGAAAGAAAAGAGAGAAATATCTGGCAGCTAATAAACAACGGCCGCTCTATTCATAGATTTTTCGCGTCCCGCGAACGTTCCCCTTCCCCTCCCCCCTCCGCGATTCTCCGCGGGAAACACGCGGTTGTTGGTCGTTGCCGTTACCCGGGGTCTAAACAGCACGATCAATCTTGGCTTAATGAACTCTTAATTATTTCGCGGACACAACAGAGCGGGGAAGGGAAACTGGCCGTATAATGGAGGCGCAAAGTGCGCGCAAAACCGGCTATATACATACGTACGTGGCTGTTGTGTGGTGTGCCGGTCGTAGGAGTAGGAAAAGGACCCGGTGGTGGTTCGGGTTGTGCGGTGCTATTAGATAAATATAGGGAGAAACAGCGGCGGCCCACGAGGGAGGCTACGAAAATGAAAATAAAGGGCCACTCGGCAACTTCTCGCTCGTCTATGTGGTACAACCGAGAGAAAACCGGGGGACCGCGGGTTGTATGTACATACATAGACGTTGAACAACCGGGGCTGCGTTAGTTCCGGCCAAAAAAAAAAAGAAACGAAAAAAAAGAAGGAACGAACAGACTGAAAACGAACGACACGAGAGAGAATTCCGAGAGGATGATCTTATCTACTTCGTTTGTATTAATCACCCTTCACGGGGCAACGTGACGGCGGGAGATATTTATTGGACCGATAGGAACGTATTCGGTATTGGAACTGTCCCGTTGAAATTCTAATGGGGGATAATAATTCTTTGCATGGAAATTATTCGGATGAAAGGTTTACGTAGTGTTCGTTGATACGAAACGATTTCATTAAGAAACTCCATTTCTTTTCATCCGGTTTGAAAGTGACTTTATATTTTAATTAATTTCCTATTTTTCACGATCTACGCGTGTTTTCTTACGAACGTTTTAATCTCGGTAAGTTTCTTCGGCGGACCGGCGTTTCTTTCCATAATTTTCCAATTAAAAAGAAATAGCCGTGTACATCGCGGAAGGATGACGCAATTTTCACGAGGGGGAGAACTCGTTTCGGGCGACCGCGACCGAGAGAAAGAAAAAATTAAAAAACATTGCGGGTCGGGTCACGAACGGCTTATAATATACACCGTGGAAATTACGCGGGCCGCGCGACGACATAACTTCGAAAATTACGCGAGTAGGGTAGCAAAAGTTTCCCTGCGATCTAACTACTACGAAGTCAGTCCACGGTGTGGCCCTTATTCACCGCCCTCGTGGGACTTGGCCACGGCCGGTGTTATTACGCAGAGAGTTGGTCTCGGCTTGCCGAACGTGCCGACGAAAAACTCCTCTTTAATACGACGAAATTCACTGTGACGCATCCAGTATATGTATACCAGAATAAGAGGGTGAGAAGAAAAGGGGGGGGGGTGGATTAATAATGAATTTCCCCGTTATATGTCCCACAGCGATAAAGATAGCGTATACTTTTCATCTTCAGGGATACGAAGAATACTTTCCAACCTTTTCAAAACTGACATTTGCTTACAAGTTACACGCTTCACCGTCGGTCGAAATTATTAATCTAATACATAGCGGAAAAATAGAACGTGAGAAATTCGGGACAGCAAATACCCCGCGAACGTTAAGCGGAGACTCGGTGAGCTGTTGACATGCCAATAAATCTCTCTCATCGTGCTAGCCGCGAATATTGACATTTTCACGAAAGGCTATGTACACCGCAGGGTCGATGTATTACCATGCGATTAGGGTGTACGATGTACATACGTCTTTCATGCGTGAAAGCGGGACAGGTGGGAAGCGCATATACGAATAAAGGCGCCGCGACAGTTTGACCGAGCTGTCGCGATGAAACCTGCCGATGTAACGTGTGACATCGCACGGGACACCGACGGTATCGACTGGAAACAATCTCTACCTGTGTGTGCACACGTTTCTCGAAATTCGGTGGGGACAAAGAGCATGGTTTAAAGCGTAAAAGAGCGGACACATCGACAACGGTGAAATGGAAAAGACGTGATGGTTCGCAAAGAATGCGTATCACGTTTCTCTGCTAACGAGCTGTCGATTAACTTTTTTTTTTTTTTCGATTCCTGTGTTTGTATGTTCTCTCTCGTCCACTCTCTCACTCTCCCTGTCTCTATCGTTTTTCCTACTTTTCTTTTTGTGAAAGTGTTCACTAGCATCGAGAAAGCAGATAACACGAAAGAAGGAAGTTTTCTACGAGTTGATCCCGTTTATCCGTGTCGTTCGCCCTGAAGAACTATTCTCCCTTACCCGCTAACGAGGACACCCGGAGAGAGAGAGAGAAGAGTCCGATAAGGCCGACGACGTTGTCTTGGCGAAAACATGATTCTATAGATCAAGGGAAAGAGCCGAACGGCAATGCGGAGGAATGACGAAAAAAAAAATAGAAAGAAAGAAAGAAGAAATTGACGACCGTTTTCGTTCCGTGATGCTGACCCAAATTTCACCGCAGAGTTTCCGCATCGTTGACGCAGCAAACGTTTCTCGGTCCTACCCCATCCCTAAGTCTCATCCTGTTCGCTCCTCTCTCGCTCTCGCGTGGCCCGCGATCTCTCGCTGATTTGGATGCCGATAAAATCGAACAACCCACTAGACCGTGATTTCAAAACGTAGCAACGCGATTATGATAACGGTTCCCCGTTTACGAACGGCTTGCGGTGCCGGGAGAAAATCAGACGACACGGTAATCGAGAATTCATGATGTCCCGGGCAAACTCGATTCGTACGACTTCGCATTGATCAGGGTTCACATTGTAAACATTCTTATCTTGGTATATCGTGTGAGACACAGCGTCGTCACGTAAACGAATCACTGATCTACCCAACGAAAACGGAACTGTACGTGAAATCAATTGCTAAAGATAGACACTCGTCTATCGAACGAAACCTTTTATAAATAATTTTGAAACAGCTTATAAGATTCGTTGGTGACATAACGTTCTTCGGTAATAACGAAATTTTTTAACATATCGAATATTCCTTTATTTTTCTTTTCGCTCGCTCGTACGGATTGAAAAGTTCAACAATGTAAGCTTGTCTAGAGCAAGTCCCCTTTGTTCTATTCGGTCCCGATATCAGTGGTACATTCCCGACGAATCAAGTTTCTTTTTTTTTTTTCATCGTTTTTTTTTTCGGTGAAAACGGAGCAGTTACGTCGGTGGATGCGCGCCTAAGGGGCCGGAAATATTTCGCTTACATAGAAGCAGCGATTTCGCGTCGAACAATGTGCCTTTACCCTTCTCGAATAAAATGTTACGTCAGCCATCGAACGTTCATCGGAAACCCGGCCTCGTTGGCTGACGGATACCGAGGCTGGTCTGCTGGCCGATAACGAAATTATCTTAATCCGGGCCGATCGATTGACAGTTAGTCGATTGCGCAGCATTGGTAGATGGCTCTGAGCTGTACGGTGTGACGGCAGCAGCGGCATGTCCATTGTGCGGTGCCACACGAAATCGATGTGTATTTTGATGCTACGGAGTCGACGATAATGTCCCCATTGAAAGACCGGCAGTCAAGTCTCTCATACCCAGAAGCGTAACAAGCAGAATGCAGTGCATCGGCGCAATGAATAGTTCATGAACGTACCGTACCCATCGGCACTTAATGTAATGGCGCATGTGTTACGAAGTCACGAAGAGGATGGTAGAGAAAAAAAAAAGAGAGTAGAGAAGAGAAAGAAAAAAAATAATTGATGATACTCGTTTCCCCTGTGCGGCCCACTTTGCGTTCAATGTCCTCTTATTTATTATTTATACAACCGGTTTTCTTGACAGACACATTAATTATTTAACAGCGATTACGTTACCTGGTTTCGTTTCTGTAATGTTACGTAATTATCCGAATGAATCAATCAAGTATGTGCATACGAATGTATGGGGAAAAAAAAACGAAATGAACAGAATTGTTTTAAGATACTTTAATGTGTTATTGGACCTCGATGAATATTGGTTGGAATTCACGCGTGAAAACCTTGCGAATGGTTCATAAATAAAACGGTAGTACGGTAAAAATGATTGACCTTGTCCTCGTTTAAATATGAGGAGCCGTCGATCGGGAGCCGCAATGTTTTTTTTTTTTCGGTACCTGAGTCAGCGATACTCGGATACTGCGAATGCATGGAATCGGGAATCCTTGGTGGAACTACGTTTATCGGCGTGTGGAGAAAAAAAGAGAAGAGTAACGAATAAATATTATGTTCGCGGGTGATGCGTGTAACAAGGTTAATTGCCAACCTTGATCCATATCGCACGTTTGAAGATCACATATCAAGCGGTTTTCCTGTTTTCCACCAATAAAGAACAGGTGTCATAACATTATATTTTTAGTAAACGGTGAACTCATCAAATCGTATGTTTTCCATTCGTAACTCATTTACACGTTCGTTCATAAGTCAAGCGAGCTATTATCAATTCAACTATGAAATGTCAACGCTTTCAAAATCTTGTAACACGAATCACTTCAGATTCCTTATTTCCACCTTTCGAAACATTCGGAAATTAAAACACATATACGCGTTGAAATCTCATGCTTTGATATTCTTCACCTCGAACATTCTGACAACGTGGAAATACCAAATATCAAAATTCATCAAAATTGAAATTAGTAGATGTACAGGG
This sequence comes from Mimumesa dahlbomi, assembly GCA_917499265.3. Lineage (NCBI taxonomy): Eukaryota > Metazoa > Arthropoda > Insecta > Hymenoptera > Crabronidae > Mimumesa > Mimumesa dahlbomi. The sequence goes on along the minus strand of OU824114.1, from coordinate 9,038,210 downwards.
AAATTTAATTTCTTCAATTACCATCGATCCCTAGGTGTCCCACTTGTGGACGTCGGTGTACGTAATAAGTACGTACCAGATGACTGGATAAGAAATCATACGGTAAGCCGACGTAACGCGGCACGGTAATTTTTTCTTTTGATCCCAGGAAAGAGATGGAGGACGATACGAACAAAGAATACGTGGGTACTATATGGAGGATGATGGTGTTACGCGAAGCATGACACGCCTAACTTGGAAGCACGTACGATCCAAAGAATTCTTGGGCGTGTAGTTGCACCGGCAATGGAAGTCCCAGATCCCGCAGCAATGGACGTGCGCTGCTACCAGGGATTTATTAACGTAATCTGCTTAACTCCAGTGACACCGAACTGGCCCAGTCCGTTTCTTCGTACCGTTCTCACGTCGAAGGGAGGATGAAAGAGCTTTCTTTGCGTTTCCAACAGCTCCGCGTCCAGATTCTCTATTTTCTAACACGCTATTTTGTCGTCGCTACGCGAATACCAAGGGAAACATGATTATTCGTTGACCGACAAACGAAAAGATTAGTCAAGAAGGATTTTAGGAAAAAATTAACTTGGTTGATGTGATCAATTTCATCGGAGAATAACATTGCGATATCGTGGAAAATGAATTTTAAATTAAGGTTTGTATAAAAATCACCGAATGGATTTAGTGGATGAGTGTTAGCTGGTAGCGTAATGTCAGAAAGAATCGGGACAACGGTAACGAAGAAAAGAGATCATTTGGCCGCGATAACCGGTAGTCTCAAAGTATCAACGAAGATCGAAGACCTTTCTTCTCCCAGGCGGGAGCAACTGTCGAACTTCCGAAGAGATTAATGCTCCCTCCGTTTCCTCTTTCTTTGCTACCCTCTGTCCCGGTTGGAAACTAATTTCGTAGACATCGGTGAAATTTCAAAAAATGCGAGATATCTATCTCGTCCTGGGGGTCCACCGATGGTGCGACGTCCAATCATCCTATATATATATTCGATCGAGGAGTTGCTCGTCGATGAGACAGAATCGTAAAGACGCCGTCGCGTGAAAGAGTAAAAGTGAAAAGGGAAAAGACGCGCGAACAAGAAGAAGAACGAACGAACGAACGAACGAACGAACGGAAAGTACTGACGGAAAAGCGAGCGAGACGTCGCAGGATGGGGGAAAGAAAGCGACTAAAATCGATATTTAAGACTGTTCGCCTCCCCGTGAAAATTTAATAACCCGCCGCGAAGTAGGTGCCCCAGGAAGACGTGCTCCTGGTACGTACACGTGCGAGAATGTTCGGTCACAGGACGGCGGTTACCGTGCGATATTAAATCTCAGCCTAGAATAATTAAAATCTACGAAGAAAGAGGAAAAGAGCGTGGTAAGTAGAGAGGAGGAGAACCGGTGTGTGTGTCACGTCGAAGCTCATCTCGTAATAACCCGTCTGTCAATTTTACGTCGACGAGAATTGCAAATCCGGGGCGTTCGATGTCGCGAACGATGTCGGATTTAACGATCCATCGATCGATCGATCGATCGTACGGTTGTTCGGACGTGCATGTCGATGCGACGATGAATGACTAACTTGTGGTAATGTAACGCAGGTTAAAAAATTCAAGGAACCCTTTTATAACGTATTAATAACACACCGAAGACAACGACGATGGTTACTCTGTTCACGAATTCATCCGGTCTTTAAGTATTCTTCCAGGGGGAGAGAGTGTAATTTAACACGATAATCATGGAATATCATAGCTTATGCATAAGAAGGAAAAGAGAAAAAAAAGAGCAGATGTAGAAGAACAGTTAAATAGACACCGTTAGAACGAAGACCCATGGAGAAAACCGAGACAAAGCGTGGCTCTCGTACAATGTAAGCTGCACGCGGACAGAAAAATGGCACGCATTGTACGGCACTCCGCACTGATGACGAGTACGCGTACCGTATTCCTTCGTACGCACGTTATGTACGAACGTACGTACGTACATAGTATATACATACATACATACGTATGTACGTAGGAAAAGAAACAAAACTCGGAAGAACGCTCGGTTTACCGTGAACAAATGAGTCCCGGGGTTATTATGGAATTGGACGAAAGAAAAAAAACAGAGTCGAAACTTAATCCCGTCGGGAAAGCTGGCAGATTAGCAGGTGAGGCATGAAACGTCAGGGAACGCCGGTAATAAATACGGACTAATTGAATTCTCGTTTGCCGAAATTCGAGAAGAGGACAGCGCGCGGCACCGGATTCTCCACCGCCTCTCCTCTTGGGCTCGCAGTTGAATTATTATTCCGCTTTGTACGTACACCCGCGAATATTAATATCCCAACTCTTGACTTAATTGCGGAGAATGGATTTTAGACGTAGCTTGCACGGTTGCGCCTGGGTCCGTGGCCTATATATGTATATGTATACATACATACATGTATATGTATGTGTACCTATATTCAGAGCATCGTCGCCATCCAACCTTCGCGTGGGATGGGCTTTTCGCGATGGTTTTGGGGGAGGGGGTTGGGGGTGGGGGTGGCGAACGCGATTTTCTTTTGTCTGCGAGGCGTTTCGCCGACAATGCCGTTTAATCCCTACGTTGGGGCGACAACGACCAACCACCGTTCCACCCACCCGCCGCCCATCGCGATCCGGAACTTGGTCGAACTGTGTCGATGAACGAACAGTCGACGGAGGAGGAAGAGATTATTGCGTTAGCGGAAGCTCCACTGAATCCGCCGTTAGCAGGAATTACATTCGGCGAGTATTTTTCTTCGGGCTGATCCAGTTCGTGGGATCGATCACATTGCGCAGGGAAAACTTGCCGGAGGTAATTTAATTTCAAGTAAATACTATTTTCTACCGTGCTGTTCTAGTTTTTATTTGTTTAAGTGTCTACAGGTTTATAGGTAAAAAAAAATGAGAAAAATTAGTCGATGTACATTGTTGTACGGTTGTCACAAAAAATACTGATGTAAGAAATACAAAGGACGAGGCTGTCGTGGTGTAAAATTAATTTATAAATGATAAAATTGTATTGTCGGCAAAGTTTCGACGATCAAAAAGCCCCGGTGCAAAGTAACCATTAGCGAAGATCTATCAAGTCTGATAGGACATCCGAAGCGACAAAGAACCTTGAAAGAAACCGAGAACACTCGACTGTCGTTGGAAGTAGTGCCCTGGGCACTCGGTCCTTTCGCTCCGGCGCTCTTCAACGCTACAAGATCGAGAAAGCGAAAGTATAGGGTGTAGCGGGCACGGCCAAGAAAGAAAGGGAGAACGAACGAGCAAAGAGTGAAAAGGGGGGAAGGGTAAAATGGAGCACCTAATGAACTTGAGAAAAAAAGTCAAACATCAACGTGGAAAACCGTTAATGAATGCCCCGGTAAAAAAGATCGATATTATCACAGCTTCCTTCTGTATATTGCCTCTCTGCAACTAAACAATAGCCCCGAGTGTTCCTTATTGTATAATGGAAACTCTTCAATATGCTGAATATTTATATTTTATCAATTTCTCCTTTCTTATTATATATTCTGATCTTTTATTATTCAAAATTCAACCAACAACAAATTTCCCAGGTAGAATCCTATTTATTATCTACTTAATTATCAAATTATAATTACCAACAGCTTTCTAAAACCAAGTCGATCGACGGCGAATGAACGAACGGTCACGGCTACGGAAACCCATTATAACGGGGCAGATTTATGCTCGCCGAACAAGCATGTCTATCATGCTTATGACTTGGCAAACGATGGTTACGGGAAATCCGTCGAGCGGACATTAGCGAACGCGAAGAAAATCCCGAGTAATTTGGACGTCGGCAAAACGGACCGTGACCCGCGGCAGCTTTATTGCGAATTTATGCAATGTTTAGCCGCATGACCAATTAGAGACGGGGCAACCGCTGCGGCGCTCGTAAGCTGCGCAACGAGCAAGCTATGCCGCTGGAAAAATTATGCTTATGCATAACCGCGGCGGCGGCTTTATGGTAATATTGTGGTCCGTGCTGAAATCTTCTATGCGCATACATAGGCACACCGTGTTTCACCCCTTCCGAAATCCCAGTCAGCCAACCAGCCAAACCACTCCCCCCCCCCGTGGGGGGGAGGACCCACCCTTCGCGTCGTTCGAATACATTACCGGGGCATCTCTTTATTTCGCGAGCAACGTTATCGCGTGTGCTCTTCTACCCGATAAAAGTGCACGGCGGGCATTCACTGAATCGTAAACCGGTGAACGGTGATTATACACGTATACCTCAGTCAGCTTTACTTTCGATCGTGACGCGGACACGTTGATGGTATCCGACTGGTTATTTTGGATCTCGTGAAAACCATCCGGTATCGTCGAAATATTGATATAGTGAAAAGTAGTTAATAAACTGATCTAATACCTGATATTATGGAAATAATGTTTATAACGAATAAATTAATATTTTGGTTAGGTATCATGTGTCAGTGTCAGGTATGTTAAACGTAGTTATGCACATATATGGGAATCTCTTTAAGAGTTAATTGAAACTAATTTTGAAAACTGAAGTGTGAAATTTTTTTTTTAAATAAAATGTTACTTTCTAAAGCGTGTTACGTTAAACCTTGCTGAACTATTCTACGTAAAATTCATGTTTATATTATTTTACTCTTTCTTCAGTCGAAATGAAAATACGGGTATTTGTATGTAGCTAGCAGAGACGTGTCAGAAAAATTGCCAGGACCGAATAACTCGTCGGGAGGGAAGAAATGTTTCCCATTCGAGTGCGGAATACCGCGAAGATCACGGTGAAAAGGTCACCGACACTTCGTGGGGATGTAGTGAAAAGAATGGGAGTCGTGGGTCGAGATGCGGCGGTCTAACCTCCCTTAGAAAAAGCTGAAGAATATGCCCCTAATTACGGTAAAACAGCGCAGTCTCTGAGTGCACCCCCGCACTGCGTCAACCACCCCCGTTTTCCCAAGCCGAGACATTAATCATCCTGCAAAATAAATGTTTCGAGTTCTCATACGTACCTTCTTTGCTACTGTCTCTAAAAATGGCCGTTGAATGATAGACGACGTACTTGGCAATAATTCAGTTAGAAACTAACTATCTGTCAGGTTATTTCCATTAGTTTTGATAACGTACTATCTGACAGTAATTTCAGATCGACTGCGGATGACGCTAGAATTCTATAGAGGCGAATAAATTAGTCGGATCGTAAGAATCCGGCGATGCTATAAAGTTTTAAACGGGCATATTAGATTAGTATCGATTTGCGAAAGACGTAAGATAATTAGCGAAACGTTATTAGCGGCTATTGTGTTCTTGTGCGTGACGTAAATTCAATGGTTATCAATTATAGAAACGTGAAAAAGAGCGTGTCTAATACATTTAAAGCGATATCGACAGATAAGAATGGTTTGGAAAAGATATGGCTGAAAGTGGAAAAAACAGTCATCCAACTTGAATTGCCGTCAAGATATTCCGAGAAACATTTCGCAGAAAAGATTACTTTGGCTACATCAAAAGGGAAGAAGACGGCCGTGTGCTGTCTTTTGTTCAGGCAAAAAGATTAAAAGGGAAACTATGTGGCAATATGAGTACTACAAAATACCATCACCTAGATTAAAAGGAAAAAACAAGAAATCACTTATTAATCAATTCCATTTCGTTCAATTCAACGTGTACTCGCGGAAATTGTACAGAAATCCAAGATCACCGGGGGAAACGAGGTGTCGTATAAAATTCATTATTAATAAATTACATTCACGGACCAGGTACCAACGTTATTGAAATACAGTCGTCGCACGCAAAATTGGCTCGTCGAAAGGGACGCGCGGAGTGGCTGCAGCGCTAGAAAATAAGACGATGCTCTGAAATTGAATGTTCCGTGCGAGAAAAGTGGCGATGAAGAGTGCAGACAGTGCGCCCGTGGAAAAAGAAGCGAAAGAAACGATGGAGGTAAATAGCCGACGGTGAACAAACGATATAAGATTCCACGGTGAAAGATGCTCTAATAAAATGGACGTGCGACGACTACGTCGGTGGTAGCCACTTGACGACCCGGCCTTCCTTTCACCTCGGACCGTTTCTCTTTCATTCGTCCGACGCTTTCTTCGTCCCTCGCTATTCGCAGGGTGCCTCGTCTGGCTCTCTCATCCTCCTTTCGTTCGCCCGTTCGCCATCCGCCCAGCGTCACCAGCCATTCCAGTAAACGCGTTTTACGTTCGTCGTCGACAGTCTCCGATTGCCGTCGTTTACACGAAGCCCTAGTTTACCGTTAGAATAAGTATAATAGCAAGAAATCTCGCCGGTCCGGACTCTTTCCCGTTTGCGCTCGTGAAACCGAGTGAAAATCAGCGGTCTCTACCGAATTCATCGTGAACGTTGAAACTGTCTAAATAAGCTATTCTCGGGGTGCTTTGAAAAGCCCACGGGCGTGGGCATTTACCGATGGCGAGAATGAATGGTCTTTCCGGGCGATCACTAGGAGGAGGATAGGGACGGGGAGGGGGAGGAAGTGTGAAGAGAAAGAGAGTAAAAAGAGACAGAGAGCCTCCAAGGCCAAACGTGGCGAACCCAAAAAGACGAGGGGATATACGAGAAGACGAAATTTATTTATTTCTCTTCCAGCCAAAGAGCATTAGCTGTATTCTTATAAACGCCTCATTCACCGAAAATCGCCGCCGACGCGGCCGACAAAAAAAAAAAAACACCCGAAAGGCCCGAACTTAGCCCCCGCGAAGAAAGAGAGAGAGACGGCAGGATTTCCTCAGTCCGACCGGCTTCTATCCGGCGTCGCGAACAATGCTGACGCGGACACGGCCGGAACCACGGAGGTTTTTTCCTTCGAATGCACGTTTTAATAATGTGCGGGGGGGAGGGGGGCAGGGGTGAAACGTCGCCGTCGACGCATACGAATTACGCGAGCTGTAGAATGCATCATTATGCCGCACAATGCAGTGTCCATCAAGTCAACCCCCCTTCCCCCTCCCCTTTGCCCCTTCGCCCTCTCCGTTCGCCATAACCCTGCACCAGAATATTCTCCTATATACCCTCTTGCACGACCGCGCCGAGAGGGTACGAACGCGAGAAAGGAAAACGAACGGGGGGACATAGAGAGAGAGAGAGAGAAAGAGAGACAGAGAAAGAGAGAGAGAGAAAGAGAGAGAGAGAAAGAGCATCGCATTACCATCGCCCAGGCCGCAGACCTCGACCGTAGTCGATCTTGCGGAACATTTTAATGACAGCAGCTTACCGCGCGCATTTACCGCACCCGCAGTCGCTCGTCTTGGCTAGCAGAGCGTACGCGCGTACCCCGAAACAACTCTCGAACAACTGAGCATCGCGATGCAAGACCCCCCCCCCTCTCTCTTTTTTCCCCTTTCACCCTCTTCTGATCTCCTCACGCCATCATTTTCGTTCCCTTCCCGATCTCTCGTTTCCGTCTATTTTTTTTTCTTCCTTTCTTTCGTTCGTTCGTTCTTTCTTTCTTTCTTTCTCGTCTCCTCCCTTTTTTTTCTCTTTCTGCCCTTCCACCCTCTCTCCTGCACCCATTCTTTCTTTCCAACGCAGAGTGGTTTTTCGTCGCACCTTCAATCCCCCCATTTCTGGTCTGGTTTCCGCGTTTACGTAGCGGTTCTCGGAATGACGCAGGCTGCATTGCTCGTTGGTCGCGTTACGTTTTCTTTCTTTCTTTCTTTCGTTATTTCTTCTTTTTTTTCATTTTCTTGTGTGTGTGTTTTTTTACTTACTTTCTTTCTTCGGTACGATCCACGAAGTTGGCGAACCGAGGAGATTTTGAACTTGGAAAAAGGCGGGCAAGTTTTTAAGTACCTCGTCGCTACTTTGCGTTCCACTTCCGATTATAAGCACACCTTCCTCCGAGTTTCACGGATGGGGAAGGGAGAAAGGGAGGTGGAGGGGTGGAGAAACTGGTGACACTGTACGTGGGGTGGTTTGCTCGTAATTTGTCGTCGGAGGAGATCGGACACCGCGAGAAAGCGGTCGCGTACGGTCGGCACGATTAACTGGGTCAAGTTCTTCTTATTAGGGTTGAGAAACGGAAACGCTCGTAAATTCAAACGGCGGGGGCCACGTTATCGAACAGTTTATCAGAACGTTCTCAGGCGATACGTGAAATGTTACCACGGTACCGGGAAATCTACTCTCGTCGTATGTATGTCCGTATAGTAGTCGCGAGCCATTTCGTTCGAAGTTCTCGTGTGTCCCCTTCCTTCCCTTCCTCACCCCTCCGCCGTCCGTTCTCATATAGCAGAGCTTCTAGCGGTGTACTCGCAGTCGCAAGGGAATATTTGCGGAGTCGTGGCTTTCTCCGAGAGTCGAACAAAGTGGCCCTAATGGCGCAAAAACAAACTCCGTCTCGCAAAAGTTGCGCCACAGTCGACGAAGCGCCGCCCCGTGAACCCGACGAAGAGGGATAAGGACGAAGAGGAGGAGGAGGAGGAAGAAGAAGAAGAAGACGAAGAAGAAGAAGAAGGAAGAGGGGAACGACTACGACGACGACAACGACGACAGGCATTTGTCACCGTGCCCCCCATGCGAGCAACGCCTTCCGTTTATGCAAACGTACAGTCCCGCTGATGTTTACCTCTTTGCAAACCTAATTTCAGTTCCCTACGGAGAAGGAGCTGGTAGAACTTCCTCGTGGCTCTCTTCGTCGTAAAGGAGTCGGCACTCCGGTTCTCTCCTTCTTACTCACACTCTTTCGCTAACTTTTGCGAACACTAGCAATCCTTTACGATGCCATTGGGAAGCGTAGGAAACTCCCGGCATCACAGTCTTCCTAATAAAAGAATTTTTCCACGGGACACGGTATGAAAGAGAATGCATAAGAGAGAACGAATTCTCCGACCCCGGCCGGAACGGAATTCCTGACGATCGGCTCGAAGCGTGAGCATTTATGAATGCAGTTTGAACAGAGAAAGAAAGAGAAAGAAAGAGAGACAGAAAGTGTGTGTGTATGTGTGTTAACCATGGTTAGACCACCATCATCCTCATTCGTTAAATTTCATGACTCTAACTAACGTCATAAACAATCCTTATCCCAACGTTGCGTGCACGGTGGACGCGAGCCGCGAGTCCGTTACTTACTTTTCACAATGTTTTAAAACACGGGAATTACCATTGCTGATAACGGATTATAAGTACACGTGACGAATCTGGCGGGAATCGATTTTTCGATGTTTTCAAAAGGCATAAAATTAGAATAAATAATAAATGTACGGCAAGGACGCGGAGAGGACAGGCAATGCCAAGACATTGTATTTGCCTCGGAGACCAGTCATCGAGCGTGCCAAATCTGATTTTCAGAATTCTCTCAGGTCATAATTAACTGTCGAGTCGCGCGTCTAGCGCCTGGCAAACACGCGCCCCTTTTCTCCTACCCTTTCTTTCGGTAACCCTGTCTCTCTCTCTCTCTCTCTTTCTCTCTCCCTCTCTCGAAGTACCGCATTATTTATTACGAGGCAAAGGGTTGCCGTTGGCTAGGAACACGAGGGGGTGAAGGAGAGAAGGGAGGAGGTGTGGGTGGCAATGGGGGGAGGGTAGGTTAAAAAGAGGGGTACGAGGACGGTATATAAATTATGCATTTCCACGACAGCTTTATCGCTTACTTCTTTCTCGTCCTCTCATTGTCGTGTTGTCACTAGCAGCAGACCTTCTCCTGTCCCTCCGCACTCTTTATAATCCATAAATCCAACAAAGTCGCGTCTGAGAAGAGCGCGGATTCTGTCGTCAGTATTTCTGTAACGTACACCGCCACCAGTTTCCTTCCATTTCGCCCCCTTTGTCCATATCCATCTCATCTTTTGTCTCGGGGAATCTATCTTACGGTCTGCCCACTTTTCCTCCACCTGCGGTCATCCCCTTTCGCAGAGACAGACGCGTACCCGAACGGAAACGTCGCGGGCGGCGAGCCTTTGTTATTTTTTTGTTATTTTCTTTTCTCTTTTTTTTTTTTGCCGCGAAACGACGGCAGTCGCGCAATCGACTTTCAACGGACCACCCGACCGTCGCCGTTTGGTGTTCGCCGATCGTAAAACCGAACGTATTTAACGGCGAGAAACGTTAAAACGGTCACGGTGAATGACTTTTCCGCGCGGTGGAAAACGAAAAATCTACGGGCGGCTTAATCGTCGGTTCGCGACGTGTCGCGGGATAATTACCGGGGACCACTTTTATACAGACGTGGCGACGTATAATCCTTCTTTTTTTCTCTCTCTCTCTCTTCTCTTCTCTTTTCTTTCTTTTTTTTTTCTATGGTGCACAGTCGAAAGCCAATTTCCTTCGCGCGTGCAACAGAGCTTTGCAACGTAACGTTATAATTAATGCACGCGACGTAAAGCGAGACCCGTGGCGCGGCAAGAAAGAGGGGAAACTAAAAGAACGGAGAGCCTCTGCGGGAAAACAGGTCCGGGGAGGGGGGGGGGGAGGGGGAAACGTATACGTGATTATCCTGGGCTCGGACCTAGACGACCAGCAACCGTACCAACTCCGGCGCGATATCGTTCGCGTACACGTAGGGAGAGCAAACATGGGAAACAAAGACGTCGTAACCCCAGGAAACACATCAGCCGTCGGCAACGGAATCATAACGCGTTATGAGAGATAGAGACAGAGAGAGAGAGAGAGAGAGAGAGAGGGAGAGGGAGAGCTCACTCGGCTTGGACGCGACGAAGTTACAGTTTTAATGGTGTCGTGAAAATGGCAACGGCACACGTACACATTCACAATTTCAAAGTGCTTAGAGGAACATGGGGGAGAGGGGGGGCATCCTTTTATAGTGGACCCTCATGTAAGGCAAGGAGAGGAAACACAGGGTATAGCGGTACGGGGCGAGGACACGTAGGCCAGGCAGGGTCATAAAGGCAGGACCCGCGAGGACCCATGAGCGGGGGCTGACGTCGGAGGACCCGACGAGACCGAAGGACATTCGGTGTTCGTCTACGTCATCGAGCGGATCTAGTTGTTTAGCGAGCGAATACTCATGTCTGAGTGTGTCTAGCATTTTAGATCATTGTTTTAGTATCTTGTAGTTTACTTAAATAACATTTAGTCTTACATATCAGAAGTGGGATAAGTAATCACACGTGTCTGGTGAAGTGTGTGACGATGGGAAATCCAAAGGGTGAGACTCGTGAGGCGCGCGACCGCTCGCGTCATCGCTCACGAGATCATTCCCGTGATCGTTCCCGAGATCGTTCGCGTGATCATTCCCGCGACCGCTCGCGTCATCGTGAACGTGATTACTCCCGAGATCGATCCCGCGACCGTTCCCGCGATCGATCCAGTGTTTATTCTAGAAATCGTTCGCGAAATCGTTCGGAGGAACGCCATCGAAATTCGAAGGACGTTGAACGTAGTCGTTCGCGAGAACGACGTCGCAATTCGCGAGGTCATTCGCGGGAAGCGAATAGAAAACGTGCTCGAGGCTCGCCGCGAGAACGCTCGCGAAGCCGGACACGCTATCGTTCGCGCAGCCTAATAAGAAGTGCATCGCAGGGACGCGAAAATTCGCGACTTACACGCGATAGTGACGCGACAGTTGAATTACAAAACACGGTGCAAAGACTACAGCAGGAATTGGACGCTTTGAGGTGCCGACCTGCGTTAGATGAATGTTCTGTGCCGGTGTTTGATCCGTCGCGCGATAGTGCGGACGTGGAACAGTGGGTGAAGGACGTAGATCGCCTTGCTCGACGATATCGGTGGAGTGCGGACAATACCTTTTACATAATTGCTCGTAGTTTAAGAGGCACGGCCCGAAAATTTTACGACGAGGAACTACGGAACGAGCATACGTGGGAAACGTTTAAGGAGATACTTTTAAAGAGTTTCCAGAAGCCACTCCCATTCGCGAGGTTATTTCGCGAGGCCGCATTATACGCGGCAACGCCGGGACAGTCATTGGGCGATTACAGTTTCGAGAAGCTGACAAAAATGCGGGCTACGCGGCTACATATACCGGACGCGTATTTAATAGACGCCATCATAGGAGGTATCGGCGACCCCAACATCGAGAGGACGGTACGAGCCCATCGGTGCAAAGATGTGCACGAATTACATGCAGTAATGAAGGAGATGGGAACGATGCCGCGGATTCCATCGGCAGTCGCGGCAGCTCAATCCTGACCGACGGGGCGGCAACGTAATACGACGGTACCGATGGCGAAACCATTTTCGACGGAACGGCAGTTCCAGAAACGAGCGTTCGCAGACCAACAGCCCGCGACAGAAACGACGATCGAGGAGGATGTGCAGCATCCACAGGTCATCTTCAATTGTGGGCGGAATGGACAGGTAAACAAAAACTGCAGAAAACCCTGCGTAACGTGACGGTCGTGTCAGCGAAAGGGGCACATGGGCAAGTATTGCCGGCGAAAGAAACGTTTCGCCTATACGATACAGGTGAGCTCTAAACCAAATAATATGTATATAATGACGGTTATCATTAAGAAACATAAGATTCAAAGTTTGGTGGACACAGGGAGCTCAAATACCTTGATTCAAAAATCTGAGGCGTTACGGGTGGGAGCAGAGTTGCTCGAGGATAAAGAAATAGAGTTACGTGGTTTTCTGGGAGTAGGGACCTGTAGCAATCTAGTCGCGGATATAGAGATAAAGATTATGGAAGTAGTCGCGAGGGTACGCGCTATAATCATTGAATCAGGCGAGATGAATTGCGGAATGATTGTCGGTAGAGACTTTCTAGATCAACCGCACGTAATGATAATCAAACGCAAAAAAAAACGAATCGTAATTAAAGAATTGCCATGTATTGAAGATACAGTAGGCTTATCGCGGATATAAATATAACCGAGAAAAGGGCGGAGGGAAAAGCGTTTATTGTAGAAAAGATTTCCCGTCGCGAAATAAAATAATGCGAGAAGCTAGTAAAATCGTATTCGGATTGCCTTTCGACGTCAATAAGCACGTTAGGAAAAGCACGGGCTGTTCTGCAGATGTCAAAACCCTCTACGGTCACGGAGGTTCGGTGATTTTTAGGACTGGCCGGATATTTTAGAAAATTTATTCGGGATACCTAGTAGGGTAGCTAGTGACCGCGGGACGGCATGCACGGCGAAACTTTTAAAACCTTTTGCGAGACGTACGGTATTGAGCACGTGTTCAACGCGGAGGCTACGCCTCGGGCCAACGGTCAATGCGAGAGGTATAGCCGGGCAATAAAAGCATCGGAGTTACTCCTACGGAGGCGCTCATGGGGTACCAGGCAAGGAGTACCGCGGAATCGCGACTGTTGCAAGAGACGCAGGTTGAAATCGGCAGGTTAGACTTACCTAAATTGCGAAAGCAAATAACGAGCCATGTTACAGAGGACCAACGTAAGCAAAAGGAAAGGTACGATCGGGCCAGACGAGAGGCTAAGTGTTACCAGAAAGGGGACATAGTCATGATCGAAATCATGAGCGAAAAACCTACAGTGGAGAGCAGGAAGCTCCACCCAAAATTTAAAGGTCCACTTAGAATTTACAGGGTTCTTGTCAACGACCGATACGAGGTCGAGAACCTTCGAGAGGGCGGTCGAGGGGCCAAGACAGTGACGATTGCCGACCGGTTGAAACCGTGGGTAGCGGCGGTCGAGTAAGGAGTACACCGAGGACAGCTGGTAGCGGGTCTACATAAGCGGCTGCGGACGGAAGGACCACCTTTGGAAAGGCAGTGGCCCAGGATTACTGGGACTGAGATCGGAAGTCTGGGCAGTGACGTAAGGGCGCGTCACTGTAGGACAGAAGACTCAGGTTTATTGAGTAATGCCGTGGCCGATGCCAGGATTACTGGGACTGAGATCGGAAGTCTGGGCAGTGACGTAAGGGCGCGTCACTGTAGGACAGAAGACTCAGGTTTATTGAGTAATGCCGTGGCCGATGCCAGGATTACTGGGACTGAGATCGGAAGTCTGGGCAGTGACGTAAGGGCGCGTCACTGTAGGACAGAAGACTCAGGTTTATTGAGTAATGCCGTGGCCGATGCCAGGATTACTGGGACTGAGATCGGAAGTCTGGGCAGTGACGTAAGGGCGCGTCACTGTAGGACGGAAGACTCAGGTTTATTTTGTAATGCCGTGGCCGATGCCAGGATTACTGCGAGTTTGGAAGTCTGGACAGTGATCGGGTGTCACTGTCGGACGAAAACTCAGGTATATTGAGTAATGCCGTGGCTGATGCCAGGATTACTGGACATGAGTTTGGAAGTCTGGGCAGTGATCGGGTGTCACTGCCGGACGAAAACTCAGGCTATCATGTAATGCCGTGGGCGATGCCAGGATTACTGAGAAGCGAGTTTGGAAGTCTGGACAGTGATCGGGTGTCACTGTCGGACGAAAACTCAGGTATATTGAGTAATGAGTTTGGAAGTCTGGGCAGTGATCGGGTGTCACTGCCGGACGAAAACTCAGGCTATCATGTAATGCCGTGGCCGATGCCCGGATTACTGAGAAGCGAGATCGGAAGTCTGAGCAGTGACAGGGTGTCACTGTAGGACGGAAGACTCATAATTGTCCGTGCAATGCCGGGTCGGGTGCCAGGATTGTCGGACGAAGAGTCGGGACTACCTGGACAGCACAACCGCAGGAAGAAAGGACCCGTTCAGGAGGACCGGCATACAACAAAGGAGGATCGACGCATACGGAGAAAACAACGCAAGGAGCGGAGCCGATGACTCGGAGATGGTCAGGCTCCAGAGCAGAGGAAATGCATCGCATCAGGATGGAAACAGCGATGCACTGAAGAACCACAGCGATGTCGAGTGCAGACATGCTGAAAAGGGGAAGTAACTTTAGGAACAAATAAAATTTTAAAAATAGATGTTTTAATAGACAGGTCATGACTGACACACAAAAATATTTATAGATAAAACCAAACTCAGTTGTGTTTTTGTTTGATCCTTGTATTACAGAAACCAAAGCAGGCTTGAGGACAAGCACGCATGTCAGGATGGACGAGTGTAAGGCAAGGAGAGGAAACACAGGGTATAGCGGTACGGGGCGAGGACACGTAGGCCAGGCAGGGTCATAAAGGCAGGACCCGCGAGGACCCATGAGCGGGGGCTGACGTCGGAGGACCCGACGAGACCGAAGGACATTCGGTGTTCGTCTACGTCATCGAGCGGATCTAGTTGTTTAGCGAGCGAATACTCATGTCTGAGTGTGTCTAGCATTTTAGATCATTGTTTTAGTATCTTGTAGTTTACTTAAATAACATTTAGTCTTACACTCAGTTTCGACCGTAGTTTCCTGTATTTTTTTTTCGTTCTTTTTTGTTCATTTTCTTTGTCATTTTTTATTTCTTTCTCCTTCGGTCGGAGAAACGTTGTCCTTGGAACGAAAAAGGACGTTACGTTCACGTGAATTATACCCCGGCACGACAGCGTGGTATTAATGCAATTACGAGATAAACGGTCGACCGATATTAAAGCGATTATCAAACTTTACCGCACGGCCGCGCGCATTAATGGTAAATGACAACTCTCTGATTACTCTTATTAATATTCGATCGTATATGAATTTATATCGGCACCGTTGCCCGAAATAAGCGATGATTCTGTTTGTTTGTACCAAGATACACGGTCGAACGAGAGTTTAATAAATGCCCGGTTGATGATTATCGACGATCGTAAATTTCACGCGTACCAATAACGTTGGATATCTAAACATATCGATATAAAATAAATACGTTTTCGCAATGACGCGTATTATTCGCGATAAATCATGCGACCGTTAGCCCGGTAATGGAACTCTTCCTTATGCTCATCAGGCTCGTTACGGGGATCGATCAGTCTGCGACGATCAATCAAGATCACGTGGCCGACGAATCTTTTCGACGAGGAGGAGAACGTTGCAAAGGGACCTTCCGCGACGAAGAAGGCTTGATTAATGAGACAGTTGTCGAGGGACAAGGGACGAGGCGGCAACTGCCGGGATAAATAGACGGCGATAAAAATGGAGTGGCAATTAATTTTGGACAGCAGCCGTGAAGGGAAAATGTCGTCCAGGTTGAGGGGCTGGTCGGGTGGTAGTGGGGGGGAGGGAGGGGATCGGTGCCTTGAGAATGTCCGTGGACATTATGAAGAGGAGCCAGACTCCTGTGACGGGAAGAAAGATGCGACACGCGAGAAAACGAGCACGTGCAATCGGGATGACTGCAGGGATGTCGGGGATTCCGAGCAAAACACACTCCCGGAGAACCTCTCGATTGCCGGAGGAGTTCAATTTTCGGTAATGCGCGATACATGGTCCTTGCCAATTTCCTACGGACTCTTGTATTTACGTGTTTCGATCTATCGGGAAAGTAATAACGGTAATAACGATAGCGGAATAATAATAATCTTCGCTATAAAACACGGTAACCCAGATAAAACGGAAGTAGTTTCCACCATAAGGAGGTGTGATATTTCCACTGTTATATCGGAAAGAGTTAAAACTGTCGAGTTTTTATAGTCCTTACGGAATCGTAGTACGTAAGACAGAAGTTTCAAAAAGAAACTAGAATAGCATCTCACCTTTCGAAACGTACACTCAATTTTCTTTCATACACAATGGAGTCTGTACCCGTAGAAGTCATTTTCGAATGACCCCGAGTATTCGATATAGGTATACGAGGAAATCTCAAAAAATACAGAAACCGCATGCCAGTACGGTAAAGGTCGTGGGTGAAAGACGTTGCTGGTACAAGAGAAAGAGGAGGAAGAAAGAACAGGCAAGAGAGATATCTCGTGCCATCGATAGATAACTCCACCCTATCCATTCTCTATCCAACTTTCGCATTTCTCTTAAAACTTCTACGGCTGCAGCCGTAGGGAGCGAAGGGTGGAGGGCAGGAAAGAGGGCGAGCCAAAACTTTCTTCCCGCCATACCTCACCGATTGACGGGCAACACATCACATAGGCGCGGGACCGGCATACCGTAATCCACGTTACTCGAAGGACAAGGGCGGCCCTTTCGGTCCTTGTATTAATGGAGTATGCTCGACGCCATTGTCTGCGCGTTTCCCGTGATGCTGTGCAGCATTCACGACTACGCGTCTCTCCGTTTTCGGTCGACGAACTACCTTTGCCTGCATCTCGAACGTCTCCCCCCCCCCCTCCCCCCAAACCGATTTCTGCAAATCCCCGCAAAATCCATCCTTTTTACCCCCTTCTATCACGTTCCGTTGACCTTCCATATAATTGTCTGGAGAATCCATTCAACGATAGCAATGGGATAATTCGTTAAACGTTAAAGAAAAGACTCGTTGGTAATGTTCATTTATAATTCGTGACATTCCCAGGTTCGAAAATCCGCCAGAATTTTTCTCTGTGTGTGTGTGTGTGTGTGTCGAAGTCAATGTACGATTCTCCCATGAGAAGCTTTCGAGTGGACCCTTGCGCTACCACGGTAGACATTTATTTTAACTTCCGTGTCCGATGCGAATGGAGATCAACATGTCTGAAGTTCCGCCGGAAATTTCCATGCGCGATACGTCAAGCGCTTTCGATAACTACGAACAACCCCGGCGTAGAACTGGGGGCTCAATTTGAACTAATGAAACTCTCGTAAATGTATTATACTCCTCCTTGTCCCCCTTACCACACGTCGACTCACCGATGCGCATTCTACGCGACGATTTACGGTATTATTCGAACTCTAACCATCACACATTAAATAATATACATGTATAATATATACGATAAACTATCTATTCTACAAAACCCCTCTAATTACCACAACACATATAGAAATAAAATCTATAATTACATTATTTTCTACACACCTTTCCCACTTAAAATTAACATTCTTAGTAAATATATATATATTCATACCGCCGTACACTTTTACACGAAACCCCGATGCCCATCCCTAACCGAGTATCCAACGAGTAACCACCCTTCCGCACGAGACCCGTTTTCGGACGTCGCTTCGGCGCGCGGTTCCTCATTAATATTCGCGACGCGACGCGGCCGGTTTTTCGGCGCCCCGCCACCGAGAAAGAGATATGACCACCCACGGGAATCCCCGTGGCTCTGCGTGAGCGCGTAACCCATGGAGCGTCTTCGAGAAGGGGGTATGAGATGGGACAGAAGGGGTGGTTCAGGGGGTTGAGGGGTAGGGGGTTAACGGCAAGGCCGTCTCCTGTTGTAGGTTCTAGGGTCGAGAAAAGCTCGTCCAGGAGGTGTAGATGTAAGGGGGGTGGAACTGCGCAAGAGGCACACCATCGTGCAGATACCATGGTAGATACCTTAGCAAACTGTAGGTCGGTGGCACCATAGAGGGTGGCTGCAGCCGGGCAGAAAGAGGGGTTGGAGGGGAGAGAGGAGAGATGGGGGTTGGATGTACCCAGACTACGGGTTCGTGTATTAAGCCGGCCCGAGCGAACTCTGCATGCCGATGAGCTTAATATACTTTACTTTGTCATAGCCGTGTGCAACCACCTTTAGGAAACGGTGGGCCGGATGTCACGTGACACCTTCCCGGGATAATACTTGGTACGAGGGAGTTTGTGCATGGTTCCCCGAATTGAAATACGGTAATTAGTGGGTGCTGGTTTTTGTTCGCGGGGAATTTGCGTCTTAATTGGAGGTGCGTCCGCCTTGAAGGGGTTTGCGTTTATATATAAACGTTCGCCGCGTGACAAACGCAAGGTATCGTGGAAATTTATACAGGGTCGGTTTATTGGGAATTGTGTTTTAGGTGATATTGTACCTGTGAACGTTTTCGAAACGACTAGCCATAGATGGAAGATACCTGTGTGCTTACCTGTAACAGAAAGATAGAACAATATTTAGATTATAGAAAGAATGGTTGATTAATATTTAAATATAAATATAATATCATATTTTTCTTTACTTTCGTAGCATCGTATACCGTGGGGAAAGATATATGTATATTCATCGTAATGAAAATTCTAACGTCAGATTTCCGTGGTAGATTTGAAAAGTGACGAGAGGGTGGTGGCTGCCGCACGGAGAATATTCGAAAAAACGACGAAAATGAAAATTAACCAACGTAGTCGGTGCGCTCCTCAAGATAGGCGAAATTAAAGGCGCAATTTAAGCCAGGCCTTCCACTTAAGCTCCGCGGGTGCCGCGATGCTATGAACTGCGCCGTCTATCCGGCATTTTTTTTTACCCCCCCCCCCCCCCCTCTGCACGAGTGGACGGGTAAATTTTGTCCGGGTCTACGTCATCGTGTAATATCGGCAAACTTTTAATCAGAGCGCCGAAGGCAACGAGGAAACTTTATTTTCTTCAATGACGCCGGCGCGTAATGTCGAAGATCAGGCAAAACAAAATGGAAATCAAGCCGCGCCATGGGGGGAGAGAGGGGGCGAAAATAGAGGACGAAGACGGCTAAGGACACTAGAAAATGGAATATTGTGTCGGAGACCGGAATAAAACGAGTACAATAAAGAGACCGAATTTCGGTGAGTTTTTGTAGCAATAACTTCGGGCCTCCTTCAACTTCTTCAGCAGTCTCATTTATTTTATCCTACAAATTGCTGAGATTCGCCGAACCGTTTTTTAAGGGCGGGCTAATTTAATCGTGGGTTACTCTCGGAATCGTTAAAAAGTCCGCAATCTCGATGTACTATTTTCACGGTGATTTCCCCGACGCCGAAAGAAAATTTCTTTCGCCCGATGACGATACACGTTCGTTCTAATTATTTTCTTTCGTCCGTGTTTTTATGCTTCCTTGTACTATGACGTAACTAATCGTCTAGCGGGAGTAAAGCGAGTCAATTACGTACATGCAAATGTTTTCTCGTAGGTGTGGCGGCAGCCCGGTTCCATAGAATTTACAACAGCACTCCGATTAAGTGTTATGAGCGCGAAATAAGAGCGAGCCCATTGTTCGTGCACTTCGCTCTGCCCTTTGATTCATTTCTTCGGTTAATTTATGTTTAAGACTGACGTAGAAAAAATTTATGGTATACACTTGCCCGGCCCCTTTCATTCTCTACACATTTATAACGAGGTAACGATGCTTTACGACATAATGCACTTATTTATTTATTTATTTATTTATTTATTTTGTTTATTTATTAATATATATAATATCTGCAACAAATTCACTAATTTTTCATACACTCCTAAATCATTGGAAAATCTTAAAAGACGGCCGACCAGTGACGCGGCAATTCTACTTCGACCAAACGTAACACTTATCTCTGTCCACGTATCGTGTGACCTATTTTCCTCCTAATTACTAGATATCATCACTAATTTAAGATTCATATCTCATTTGCGGGGAAAATTTTAACCGTTACCCTTCAACCCTGTCAGCGAGGGAAGCCAACGTTTCGTTATTAACGTCAGACGTTATCGCGACCCGAGCTTTAAATACAATTTTTCCAACGTTTCCCGCCGTTACATTGAGAAACGAGGCGCGATCATCGATATATTTACGATGCCTGGGCACCTTTTAATTACGCCGCGAACATGAGAGAGAAGATCGGACTATGGCATCCTTCTTGCGTGCGGCGGTTAGACCGGCGTGCGAGCACACCGAGGCGCATTTTGTGGGCGTCCCGCTGGCTTTATAATAATTATACTTATTGTCCCCCCGCGTTACATTGGTTGTTACTATATACCTAACGTGCACGTAAACGCACGCGAGCACGCGAGCCCCGACGCACGGCCGTCTCGAGCGTAACTACGTGCCGCATAGCTCAATTCGAACTGCGAACGCCGGTAACTACGTTGCAATCATTACGGTTGGGAAAATTGCGGCCACGTAACGCGAAGGTACATACCGTGCACCGAGCCGCAAATCATTTCCCGATGATAACGATTTTCTTGCGTCGACGCTCGCGAATTTCAAAAGGGAATTTGAATATCGGATCGGCGGCAAAAAAATATATGGAACGCTTCGCGTTGCGAAATTTCACAGAATCGTAGACCCACTACGAGTGTGTGTGTGTGATTGATTAAGTAAGTGTTGATGGAACTGGAGAGTTTGTAATTATTATATCTATATGTGTGAGAACTCGCTCGCGTATTGGATGGGATGGAAAACGTGGATGTGTGGGTACTCGAGGTAATTTATTTAACGTATTCTTGTAACAGTGTGATATTGTATTATTATAATGTGTAGTTTTACCTCATACGACAGTCGGAGCAACTAATTAAAAATGTATGTATCATATTTTCAACCTTGCGCACGCTTGGATTTATGAGACCAGCATTTTTAGATACAAATTTCAGAAATCCGAGTAACAAAGTTTATTCTACTGAAAAATATTATCTCTGTAAATTGGCTGTAGTTTTGAAATCGGGCAACTGGAGAACGTACTTCTGTCTCGGATTGGTCGAATATTTAAAAATCATGGAACTTTCCGAAAAAAAGCACACACACACATAGAAAAACGAAATAAATGGTATCTAGTGGACGGGACACTAAAAATATACGGCGAGCGAGTGTCGTCAAATGTTAATTGGTGTATACGGTCAAATACGGAGAAAATTAAATACTCTCCCGATCCGCATTTAAAACCCTTACATTTTCGCTGAGTTGGCATTTTAAATTTCGCATGGAAAAGGTAGTCGACCGTGTGTCACCGACAAAAAATGTCATTAATTAGATCAAACATACACATCCCACGTTCACGGTTTCAGTTCGTACCTTTAAATTTTCATTACGCTTGCACCGAGCTAACAGAATATATTTGTAATAATAAATTAATTAATTTACACCAACAAAACTAACTACTTCGCCCGAGTAACTTTACCAACGATGAGAAAAACAACTTGATGAAACTACGGGTGAAAAAGATTCCCGTATCGTTGTCTCGTTTCCCGTTTGTTCCGTTACCTACGTCCCGAACGCTCCCCCGCAAAAGTTCCTAAGGTTTACCGGAAAGAACTAGTATTATCGTAGTAAATTTCACAGTATATAGGGGGGGGGTGTAGCGTGTGCTCTTTGCCCCGAGGATATTGGAAACGTCGTTCCACGACCGGTATATTTCACGTAGCATAAAACCAGCGCGCGCGTACCTGGGTGGTAGTACTTAAGGGCACTCAGGTAAGTGCATTCAAAAATGCATGGTACCCCCTTCGTTTTCAAGTAGATCCAGCCAGGTAGATGTAGGACGAAGTAAAAGCAGAGGGTCCCCGTGATCATTTACGTAGGAGAAACCATAAACCCTGAATTTAAGTCATATCCTTCCACGGAATAACCCGGATGAACCGGTACCGCGATACCGGTACGTGTTCCCGCGATTTACACGGGCATTACCATTGCAAAGGCAACGCCATAAATTAGAAATACTGTAGCCGCTGCTTTCGTATGCAAGCGGAGATATGAATCAGTAAGATCTTTAATCGCGGGCCTGCGGTGCAACTGTAAACTGGACGTCTCCTTGAATCCGACAAAAATTGCGGGGAATTTTTCCACAAAAGATTGGTAACGACTGGTAACTCTACCAACGAGGTATGAATTTGTCTTTTGCATCCGTTACACGGTTTTATAACGTCCATTACGAAACGAAATATGAGACAGATATAGTATTTTCTATTTATAAATGAAACTGTGAATGATATTAGATTCATTTGCATCAGTTGGTAATATTAATATTTCGTTCGTATTAAGAATTACAATAACAAAAGTAGAAACTGCGTATAAATTGCAAACTACGTGTAACCACGGTAGCGAAACAACGGAAGACCGTCGAAATATTTTCGCGATATCGGCGAGCACAAATATTTATGAATATTTATCTGTGTATTTGCCGGCGTCAGGATATAACGGAGGACTATAATGTGCAATTAAACCAGGGGTTGCCTGGATAGACTGGGTGAGGGGTATAGGGGGTTTAGCCGGCCGGCGTGCGTCAGTGAATGGCGACGAACGCAGTGGGGGGCGGTAGAGACCGTTAACAAAAAGCTATGTAACAGGTTTTCGCGAAAATTGAGTAAAACCACCCACTAATGTGAATTTATGAGTCTTTTAATGCTCTGCCGCTCCCGCCGTCCGAAATGGCTTAAATTCTTTTTCCGCGTACATCTCCGCTGATACCGGAAATGGGATTTCTGTCTACTCCGAACAAGAATCGAAGAACAAAGAACGACCGATCTATGATAGAATAGAATAGGTCTTCCCGTAACGTATTCCCAGGGAATAATTCATACGGTCGTCTCTTGGCTCCGATTCGAAAATACCGGGAACTTTCAATTACTCGAGTTGAAAGGGTTTAGGGTGGGAGGTAATTTCTGCAAATGGTCGGTATTCTCAGAAACCGTTTAAAAAACAATTTTATCACGGAAAACACGTGGACGTAACGCAGGTGAATTCACCGGAATGATCGATAATTCGATCCATTAGGGAAGTACTGGTTGAAAACATTCGTGCAAATATGGAGGACGGATCGGTCTTATCCGTCCCATCGAAACAATTATCATCGTGTCGTGTGCTACACCAGCATTTTCCATCGTAATGCTATACGCCGCGTATGAGACTCGAATACCGACTAACTGGCCACCCGTAATGTATATACACATACTGCGTAATCTCAACCAATTACGCGGTAATAGCCGAGGAGCGCTTCTTATCGTATCGCACAAATAGTAATCGTGAAAAAATTACGCGTTGCCGTACAAATGAAAGCCGGTGGACGCCTGTGCACGCACACGCGCTCATCAGGCAGAACGAGAATTTTCGACAGAGGACAAAAAAAAACACACACACACACACGCACACACAACAGGAAATTCCGAATACAAAAACACGAGGACTACACCAAACGTCTATTAGATTGGTGCTTTTCTAGTTTACACTTTGTCGATTCCTGTTGTTTCCACGTGTTAGCCATTCGGCCTGTGTTATTTTCTTTTATTTCTCTGTTTTTTTTTGTATTCCCCTCCTTTTTTCTGTCGCGCAACACGATGCTGGCATGTCACATGTACTACCATCCGCGTCTGACGATTTAACGGCTACTCTCCTAGGTTTATCAAGTAATTTCACTAGCAGCCACCGAACGTGATCTCCGGTTTCACAGAAAAACAGATATCACAATAAAAATATATCTTAACAAAAAAGAGGACTAATTTTTAAATTTAACGGACACAATAGTGGACAGTGGATCGATCCTGTTCGAAGTCAAATACAATTTTTCTTCGGTTTCGTTCGTATGACGAACGGATCGCGATTAAAGTTATATTTGAATAATTCTCAAATTATCATTCAACCGACTTGCAAATTGCCGTACTCGAACGTTACGACGTGGCCAGAAAGCATCGATCGTTCCTAATCCTTCCAAGTTCCACGGCAAGTTCGATGGGAGTCCTCGCTCGCAATACTAATAAGCAGCCCTATTTACCGGGCACGGCGTATCGGCCGCTAGCACGAATCGAGGAATACATAATGTCCCATAACGATAAGACATATCGAGGCACTTTTAGTTATAGACAAGGAGGCCTCGCACGAAGTGTGGGCGTCGGTGGGCTTATCGTCCTGGAAGGGGTTGTACCGTCGGGGGGATTAGTATGGTGGTGCACGCAATGCGTCGAGAATGCGAACGTCCCTGCGGACGAACGAGCGAGCGAACAAACACGCAGGCTATTCTGCACGCACTCTGATCGATCAGTGCGTCATAATATAGTGAGCTATCGTTCTAGATAGAGCACGTACCGTCGTTACCAACAGTGTGGACCCACATTGTGTAACGAGCATAATTCGCGAAATGTTCCGGATGTTCGATGAAAAAGTTGTTGTATTTCTATTTCTTTTGTTGGCTTTTATTTTTCTTTTGCTTCTCTATTTTCTAATTACCGGGTATCGCGTGTACGTGATACATTCGGCACGGTGACATTTTTTTTTTCTCGCGCGGATTAAAGACACGCGTAACACATACAAAAAGAAAGATCGTGTCGTATCGCGGGGTAATAAAAATTATACGGCGATATATCGCGGATAATATACGCTCTAACGGCTGGTAATGTAATTTTAATATAGGTAAACAAAACGTTACTTTAAAAAAAACGCACGGGAAAGGGAGAACGCAAAGGCGTGACACCGAGCTCGTTAAAAACGTTGCTCGTATATCATTAATGAACTATGCAAATCCGCAATGACCGCCGGCTATAAAAGAGTGACCGTAATGTCTCGTCGTAAAGGCACAGCGTAACTAAGAGTGGTAAGCTCTGTTCCTCGTATAACTTTATTATCCGCGACAGCGTCGAATCCGCGATCGCGGGAAAAAAAAAGAAATGCTGCCCGGAGGAGTGTGGGAGGGAAATATGGAAATAGAAAGAGACAAAGTGTATGTGTGTGTATTCGAGAGTGAGAGAGAGAGAGAGAAGGGGAGAGGGTGATCCACGGAAAGTGTGTAGGTACGACCGAAAAACTCGGTACACAAAAAGCTACGCCGAGCGTTCTGGCAGCTTTGAGCCTGCGACAGAGAGAATAACTCAGCGTTTCGCGGAGCAGCGTATTTTTCTTCGCTAACTGCTATTTCGTGTTTTATTCAGTTCTTTTTGCCCTATTTCATCCCGGACCCCACCTCCCCCCCCCTACGTACGGGCCGTCGGACCGGGTGCATTACCGTAGGCGGTATCCGGTTTTGCCGGAACTACGAGTCCCGCGGAAACCTACCGAATAAATAATCCTGAGGAACAGCCGCGGTTAGGGGAAGAAACGTGAAACGTCGTTGTGATGTATAATGAAATACGAAACCGTCACTGAATACCGGTACTTGCGATAGACACTATCAGGGAGAAAATATGACATCGAGATGTGTACCCTATAATTTGCTCTGCGAAGAAGTAGAAGAACTTAGATTTCGTGATTTGAGAATCCATGGTGATGGAATTAATTGGTTGTTGTAGGACGATAGGTTGTGACCTGTTATTCTTATTTATTTGGAATCCACGGATGAATATTCAATACGTCTAATTTCTGTCTCCGGTATTATCGCACCCTTGGGAAACACCACTTGAATTTTTCATTTGGTAATATAATTAAGTTCAAGGGTCGTTCGAATCGGGCCGTTCAGGTTTATGTTAAAGCTCCATTAAAGAGAAAGGGCTGTTCGTTGACCCGCATAGCTCTCGATCTTTTGGTTTTAATTATTTCGTCTCCGCCCTCCCCCCCCCCCTCTTCCCCCTGACGCGGTAAAGAATGCTAAGCAGTTTCATTATTCCCCGGCTGATTCCCGTTAAACCGCCGCCAGTTTTTCCCCGGGATTCATTATCCGGTGTGGACGGAATGTAAATGAGCCGGAGCTGCAGAAACTTTTTGACCAAGAGAACTTATACGCTGGAAGTCACCTGGAGATATTCTAATTTCTAAATTGTCGCGTGTACACCGTACGTAATCTATGCTTTTCTCCGAATATTTTCGTCATTTAGGAATTGCATGAATAATTACAACGGAGAATTTAATATTTGACGAGCGTGCACAGCGGCCGGTAAGATGATTTTAGAAAGGGCAACAGAGGGGATTAAAGGGACAACGTGATACAGTTTACGGAGATTCGATAACAATATTAGTAATACCGGTATCACAATGCTGGTCGCGCATCTCTGCAATTTGTCGAATTACTATTATTAGCTGTTCCATTACACTCTGGTATATTCGCTTTTACGAGTCCATCCATTATGCAAACACGTTTGATTTACTTAACTGGTTACCGAAGAATTAATCTGATTAGCAATAATCGCGTTACAAACATTTCAACAACACGCGGCAAACTTTCATACCCTATCATTTTTACCTCCCAACGCGTGATAATGTACATACATACATCCGCGACAATTATATATACTTTTTCTAAAAGCTGTTTCATTAATATAAACATTACACTTTTCATTCGACATTTAAATTTACGTTTCACAACCAACGTTGTGTTTTCACCATCCCCCGGACTGGTACGAACGTTATTTTATTCCAAGAGAAGTAAGAATCCGATTAAGCCACATTGACGTGCGAAACTTACAACATCCCCCCTCCCCTCCCCGTTTGAACCTATAAACGCCGGCAGCGGAACGATCCAGATAGCAGCGGATCACGAAATTCACGTGGAAACGAACGCGAGACAAATCTCGTTCCGTTATCGACCACGAAAATTTCCGTCGAAAGAGCGACGCGTGCTCCTCTATCCAAGTTTTCTCTCTCTCTCTCTCTGTCTCTCTCTCTCTCCGTCGAGTTTTTTCGTTCGATTTGCAGCGGCGATATTTAACGTTGCATCTCGGGTGATTTCTCAACCGTTTGGCTGGAACCGTTGCCGTATCCTCGTAGCTCCGGGCGACCGCAATTTTATTAGGTTCTCTCCAATTGACTCTATATTAAATTTAGTTGGATCCCCGTGGGACCGACCGTCGTCTTAGCCGGCGAGTCTTACGTCACAGACATCTCTCTTTCCACGAGGTCCCTTTTCCCGCGGTCGCATCTTTAGGGACTCCCGAGGGATGGCACACGTGTTGAGTAGCTTCCACGCGTGTTACAAGCGAGATGCGCGGCGGTTCTTACACCTTGTACGTACGTAGAACCGAACGCACACTAACGTCACATCCCGGAGTCACGTTAGGTCGTTCGCCTAAGAGAACCAGCTATTAACCTCGCCAGATGGTGTACCAGTCCCAAAGGGCGCTGGAAGGGAAGGAATACAGCTTCGCTCTACTTGGACCAACTTAGCCCCCTTGAACTTACTCCCTATGTATGTATCTCTCTCCACTGATTTTCACGACGTTATAAATGTTTAATATATACGATAGAGTGATGTATAATAGTTCTTGGTTGTCATAAGGACGCGATAGTAGAACGTTTAGCCGTTTTCGAGATCGGTGGAATCGTTGATCAAAGACGGATTGGCGAAAAGTATCGATCGTCGTTCGTGCGCGAAGGAAAAACGTTTCGAAATTACAGATATGGCGGACGTTCGTTGAATCGAGATGGACGGGGTTTTTTTTTTTTGTAGTGTCAATAAAGTAGGTATCGGCCGTGTTCTTTACGTGCGGATCAATGACCGAAGCCTTCGGGAAACCGAAAGACTCTTGGGAGGTTCTCTTTCTTTCCGCCGTTTCCCCCGTTTTGCCGTCCTGTCTCCCGAGGTCGAATCAGCAAAGCCCTCACGTCGTAATCTCCGATATCCAATTGATTTTCCAGCTGGTATGCTCCAACATCGCGGGAGCCGTGGCATCCTACTATTCAATTAAAAGTTTCCCTCTCCCCCTCCCCCCCTACCTCCCTCTCTCCCTCCCCCCGTTCGCCCCCTACGCCGTTGCCCCTTTACTCACGTTCTCTCACACTCGCGCTCTCTTCTGGTCTTGTCGAGAGGCAACAATCGTGGTGAGAGGGAGTTGCTCTCCCGGTGGATGTCGAGTGCCACAAAAGGGCCGCTCGAGTAAGGCTTCTTGCTGTTTTTTTTTCTTTTTTTTCCCTTCTCTTTTTTTTTCTTCTTTTTTGATAATAGAAACGAGGGCCCGAGGGTGCCTCCCACGACCAAGTAACCTTCTTCACAGGGGGGAGGGGGGAGCGGGTTCTTCATCAGCGCAACCAACGGATTTCAAGTGACTCGGATTTTCATTTCAAGTAACAATATCAAAAGTTACCGATTGCTTTTGTTGGTCTTCTTTTAATTAAAACTCCAAAGGTTAATTCCGACCGGGATAGTTACCTTGACGGAACGTTCGTTTCTTTCTGTTTCCTTGCTCGTTTCCTGTAGGTCGTGTTCAGTCGAGTTTCGTGGATTAGTTTCTAGGTGTATCGTAGATCTTTGTTGGATGTGTTTGAAAATTATTTCGATTTATACGATTTCCGTGACAATGTACCCACGATGGACTCGCATCTTCGGGAAATCCTCACTGATATACAATAGCCCCGTCTCTCGTCGTAAGGGATCTCGGTCTGAGCAACGGCAGGGCTCGAGACGTGACAGCGACAAACCGCTCACGATTTACAGCCTATTCCTACAGTTTATCGTCTCGCAAGGGCAATACCTACGTTCCCCCCTCAAAAAACAAAGAGTGGAGGAAAAAAACGTGAACGAGAAAAGAGAGAACGACAGCCCTCGAAGCTAATACGAAGCAATAATTTACGATCTTATCGTGAAATTCGATTTACAGTAGAAACACGATTGTTCGACGTTCAAACAGGCAAAGAATTAAAAAAAAAACATCCACGTGGGATATCAATTATATCGGTCGTGATATATATTGACAGACTTTTCATTTCCACCTTTGATACTCGGCTCATAGGTTTCACAGTATAATTCAACGATAGGCCCATAAATATTTGCTTACAATCCCGACATTTTTCGTAACATTTAACGGCGACGTATAAACCGCGAAATATTATTGAAATTCAAAAGTAAAAGTGTTAAAGCCATTTCCACAAAAGCGCGAGATTTTCCGCGCGGACATAAATATCGCTCGCCACATTTCCCGCGCTGCACATAGAATCCTGGCCGACGACAGGCATGGCAAGAGAGAGAGAGAGAGAGAGAAAGAGAAAGAGAGAGAGACAGAGAGAGAGGGCGAGCTTGAATGTAAAAATTCACTGAACAGAAAACAAGAAGAGTTCACCGTATAAAAATCACCGTAATATTTTTCCAAAGAGCGGCGATGCAACTACCCGCTGGCTGCGCGTACTTAAAAACGCGGACGGAAATTAGACTGTTAATTAAAATGCATATTTTAGAGAATAAAATTTTTACGATTTCATTATCCAACAAAATATCATATACCAACGACGTCGACCGCGATTCGTAATATTCCGCGAATACGAGCGCGAAATGTGAATAACAAAATTAGATTTCTTTCCGCCACCGTTATAAGGCGCGTCACGTTAATATTTCCAACTTAACGAAGTATCAGAAGAGACATCGTTCCGGAACCAGGCCGGACACGAAGAAAACAACTTCGTCGTCGTCGTCGTCGTCGTCGTCTCGGTCGGCAGGGGTATTCGGTACTACTGGTCGTATAAAATTCGCGGACCCGGTGCCATTCCGGTGACAACGTTTGGCACGGATCAGACTATATACGCCGCGCTACTTCGCAAGCCTTGGAATAAGTACGCACAGGAGAGAACAAGGGAACGGAATGATCACGCTTCCACATTGGTTCTTTTCGGTTGCGGCGGGTGATTCGATGCCGGTGGAAGGGGGGTGAAGGCGAGGGGTGGGGTGGGGGATGGGGGTGGACTATTAGAATGTATTATGCATGCGAAATGGCGCGGTTTCCTCGAAATCACTGGTGCCGCGCCGCTTCCCGGATGAAGGAGTTTTGCGGTGACGACGTGGAAGTCTGCCAACCTTTGGTGGGTGGTCTTTTAGCGGCCGGCGCCCCGTTCCAATGGGAGCTAAAATATTGAAGAAATTATATCGCCCGAAAGGCCCGTAACCATTTAAATAATCACGAGCGCGCCGTCTTCCCTTCTACTGTACGTATAGTATGTATAGATACGAGCCACCGGTGGCCACGACTTTCGATTCGTGCGTTCAAGTATACACGACCTGGGACCTATTTTCATATCGCGAACAATTTTCCAACGGCCCTTATCATCGATAAAAGAGAACGAGATAGAGAGAGAGAGAGTTGAAAGCGATGAATGCTTAATGATGTAAATGCTTCGTTTAATTTAATTCCCCTCGTTGAAGTTTGTAGCAAAACTCGGATAGAAAATTGCGAGACACAAGTATATTATCACTCGTTCGAGTTTTTTAATTATACGTAAAAGTGTCGAGTCACAGAGGAATTGTTCCGAAGGGTTCCTTTGATGCGACGGTACGGATATGAGCGCGTGTGTCTGTTTCCCTTTTCTTCTTTTCTTCTTTTTTTTTTACATAATTCAGTACGTGACGTGCTAATATTGTACGTACGTTACGATACCATCGCGAGAGAGCATTACACTAGACACATGTATATATATATATATAAATAAATATATATCTACATATATTGTATATGTATAACTGCATTTCCTCTTCTGTGTCATATCTATCTTGCGGATCCGCAGAAAAAGTATGGTACTTCGCTTTATACGGCGTGTATAACTTGAGAGTGATCATAAACAGGATTCTCTGGGGAAATGACTTCTGTGCGCGCTTTCTACGAGCATTTTTTTACGAGGATCACCAATACAGAGACGTGCATGGAACAACGAGTGTCGGATATAAGTAAAGTGCGTTATAAAATAACCGCAAGATGAAATTACACAGTGTATCTGTATTCGCGTCGGCGAATACGCGGTTGGATTTACAAAGAATCGGATCTTCCTTCATTTCCTTTTGTCTTTTTGTTTATGTTTTTCTTTTCTTTCGTTTGTTTTTTGTCGCTGTCACGCCGCTGTTACAATTTTTCCGTCAGTGTTCCGTCAGCGATGGTGTCAGTGAGACGTACTTAAAATTCAACACCGATCGCGGCTCCATTCGTGTTCTCTAAGGCAGTGCCGGCTTCAATTCGAAACCAAGTCCCCCTCCCCCCCTCGCGCTATCACGTCGTGTCGTCGGTTCCTGACAAATACGAACAATTCTGAACGTCGTCGGGCCAGCGACGCGATAATACGACAATCTGTTCCACCGTTAACGTATTGTAGACTGTACGGGAGCGAAGCTTTTGGCCGTACACACGCGACACACAAGTGCGCATAGTGATGAGCAGTGAATTGCATACCCTTTCACCGCGATACGTATGTATTCTTAAAATTCTCTACGATCCCGTTGAAACGGGAAAATCCGGAAAGTCCGTGGGAGAATAATAATTTATATACGATGTAATTGAAAACGAAAAGATTGATAGGATGTAATTTACAAAGGTGGAAAATATTTATACGTAACGTTAAAGCGATCTATCAAAGTGTTAAGTAAATTTTTCTTTCGATAAAAAATTAGCCCCGGTTTTTTATTTTTTTCTCTGCCGCGATGTAGCAATTAATCGCCGACAGGTTCTATAAATATCAAGAGAATAAAGGCTGAATTTTCCCGATAAATTCTCTTTGAACGATGTATCGGGCCTCAACGAATAGAAGACGTCGATCAGCGTAGCGAATTATCTGATAATGCGGTTCCTTGATTATTCCCGTAGCCGAAATATAAACCGTCTATCGCGGAACGGGGCACGTAACGAAGGGAAAATAATTCGTTTCTGCTTGCAATTTCGAAACTTGTCGGCATGATCGTATCCCTGTATCGCGGGCAAAAAGGATTCCGCTTCTCGTGCACGTATGGGGGTGTATCGACGGCGATTCGTTTCGCTTTAAGCCCGCCCGGCTCGATCCCCTTGGGGCTGAAAATGATCCCCGATAACTGGAAGCAGCCCGATACGCGACGGATAAGTCCGTGAGGTCGTTTGAGCAGGGTTTTAAGGTCGTGCTGTAAGGTTAAAGGCGTGGTTGAAGACGCATGACGAATCGCTCCGTCATGCGTAACACCGGTTAAGCCGTTCACGAAGCTCGAAAAATGTTTGTAAACCAGACACTAATCGATTAAGAGATTGTAAGGGTTAAAAATGAATTTTTACAAAGACAAAGTTATGTTCCTATGGTCGTATAGAAAACAAGAGAATTAATAGATGAGTTATATAGTAATGATACATGTATGATATTATTAGCGAACGTATTGATAATAATAAAATATTTAAAATTCCTACTAGTTTATGACTTATCGCACAGAACCAAACTAATAATTTCCCCCTCTTCCCTTTAGGCCATCCTTGGATTTTACTTCTTACATGTTTAATTGAAACTTCCACCGAACTTTCGGCTCTATAATTAAAAGCACCGGAACACGAGAGGTTCTGAACATCAAAGCTCTTGAAGATTCCGCCGGAATAAGAAGGAACGGTAATATCTGGCGCGGTGCTTTATATCCGTTGCGCGGGAGTCGACAGGACGTTGTGCCAGAGAACCACCTTTTAATTATTATCGCCGTAACTCCGGCGGAGCCCTCGTAAAATATTTGTTTCAATCTCGAGGCGACGACGTTGCCGTGGCCGCACTCACCACCACCACTAGTGTCCCCGTTAGGTTGACCGAGGTCAACAAGGTATAACGCGTTAGCATTACGAGGTTGGTAGCCGGACTGCGTCGGGACGAGAGCATGACCGTCAACGACTTTATGAGTTGTTAAGCGCGGCTGCTCGCTCCGCGGAACGAATAAGCAGGTCATCGATAAAACCCGAAACGAGGCGTTGAAATTCCGCGGTCTCGTTCGTGCAGATAAATCGACGATGCGTGGGTAATGCGTTCACCAAGCATCGTTTCACCACGCACGCATCGGATTCCCTCGTTTCTCTTCCCCGCCCCGGAAAACCTCGATCCCCGGATGCCTGCATCATTCGAAGTTCACTCCAGCGTGCTGCTAGAAAAGATTTTATTCTCTCCGGAGAGATTCCGAACGGCAGCCGAAGCGATATTCTTTCGAGAGAAAAATTCTTGAATCATTCTCAAAAACTGACACCGCACAATTGTAGTACAAAGTATACACTATATGTATTATTATCAAAGATCTATATAAAAATCTCTAACATTTTCTACATCAAATTAAACGAATTTTATAAAATATTCCCTCTATATAGCCTATATGTATAAGCTATAATATTCTTTATAATCTTTAGATATTCCTAAGTAAACAATGTTAAGCATAAAACATTGGGACAAAAGCAGTGTCTCGATTTTCACCGGATGATAGGAAAATCACAGGATTGGCTTATCGTCCCGACACCACATATACATTTCTCGAGCAAGCACTTTATGCAGATCTACCTGGCATCACGCGAACCTCGTGAATTTGGCATCGGGGCACGCCGAAGAGGCAGGCGAGCGAGCAGGCAACCAGGCAGGCACGAGTTTTAGGGGGGAAGAATGGGTAACCGGTAATTGTAGGTTGGCAGAGATTCAATGTAGGTAAATACACCGATCCAACCGCCGCAAGGGCCAGGACGACACCGGTGTGCATGTAGACACGAGACCATGTGCTATCGGTCCTACACCACCACCACCACCACCACCACCACCACCCCTTTCGTCCTTAAGGCTAAGACTACATCAGGTCAGGTCCTAACTCCGCCATCTTCTACGGGTAGCACATCCTCCTACAGCATCTTCGACATGGGCAACTGTTACGTTAGCATCACGCCGGTGCCGGCGACGCCACTCTTCGTTTTGCCTCTTTGGTAAGGGGCCAAGAAACCCCAATCTGCCCGGCAGGTTACTCTCAAGCCCGCACCAGATGGACCTAACACGGGCTCTCCAATGCAATCCGTGGAGTGGCTGTTTCTTCTTCGCCATCTTGCTGCCACTTGATATTTCCTTCGGGTCCAACACAGTCTCATCGACACCGGACCACACGGGTAACGAAAGTCGATTCGTCCAGCGCCGTGCCAAGTTTTGTTCCCATAACGCCACGGTGGGAATCCCTCGTACGTTGCCCGCGATAAGAAAACGGGGGCCTGGATTAATATACGGTGAAATTGAAGTTTTGATAAATAGCATCGTCGTATCGGTGAACCGGTTATGAAACGGTCGACGGGTTCGAGAAGTTCTCGGTAATGTAACGTCTATAATTTTCGAGTATTTCCGGCGAGAATGGATATGGATTCCATTACGTGTTACATGATATCGAAACGTTACGGGGGGATTTCGATGTAACGTTTTCCTATCGGGTTTCCGATGTATCAGTTTTTAATATACCAACGTTCTACTTCCTTCTTCTATAAGATTATATATAATATACATATGTATACATACATACATATACTTGTCTATCCTTACTTTTTTTTCTTTATTTGTCTACCCTCTTCCAAGAAAATGCACAGTGGTATTAAATAAATCAATTGGTAGGGTCGAATCGCAATCTTGGTCCGACACGTGGGTGGCAGGGTAGCAGGCTACCAGAGACGGGGGTGGAGGGGGGGGGAGGAGAAAGGGTTAACGCTATCGTATGCAATTTATAAGCCCTTCTCGCATCTCGTAACACCACCACCACTACCATCACCACCCGGCAGCCTCACTAGCACGATGAACGCTACCACCGTCACGATCACTACCCCGAGGGATGGAAGTAGTTGCGGCCGTGCCCGCCACCCCATTTCGCGGTCCAGTGACGCCCAGGAATTCGCCAATTGGATTTTCTCTGGCTGCTCGCTGGCTCCTGGAGGCCAGGATGTTCCGTTAGATGGTGCAGAAGGTAGCTTGCACGGTTATCATGCCGGGCGATGGAAAGGCTGTGAAATCCCATCGGCGACTTCGAATTTACCGCCCCCGCGATCATCGCCGGACGAATTTCACGGAAATTACAGAAAGCACCGTCCGATATGAATCCACCGAGGAACGAGTTCAGTTTTGCGATATATATGTAGTATATTCTGCATGAGTGATAAAATTCCTTAAAAGTCTAATAGCCATAAAGATTATGGGCATCTAAAATATACCTGTACCATTCTTTAATATGAATATAACGCGAAGTATTGATATCATCCAGGATTGGGAATATCTCGTGAAATTATTCTACGGTAAAAGTTGATTCGTGGGTTATAACATTTCTGAAAGAAAAGTAGAACGCAATAATAGAACGTTACCGTGCAATTTACGACGTGCTTTGTAGAACGGTCTACATTCTTCCCATGAATCGAAATCATACGATTCCGAAACGCACGCCAACTTTGACAATGTCCTCGTCGTTGTCGTATCGCACGTGGAAGCTAGTCGAACGTAATCGTCACTTTTAATACGTCGTAAGGGGAGAAAGATCGAACGCCAAAGGAACAACGATTACGCGAACAACGGCACGTGACTCGTGATACTGTGTGTGTTTTATTACGCACCATTCAGACCAAACTTGTTTTTTTTTCTTCTTTCCTTCTTTCTTTTTTATTATCTGGAAACAGAGCGGCAAGAAAATGAGGCAAATATTTAACCCCTCGATATCATCGAGAAAGGGAACTCTGGTTGACGGTTAAACGCGTGCAAGCTCAGCACCCCGGGGTTTGTTTCCTTTTCCTCTTTTCTTTCCTTTTTTTTTCGTGCGCCCGGCTGGACGTACGAGAACATTTGCGGGGGTTGAAACAGCTCCGGTATACATATACCGTATACGTGGCGTAGCATTGCTGGAAATGGCAGGCTAATGGAACGGTCGCGGATATACGGAAAATAAAGGCTGTCTTATCGATGTTGCGTCGTCGGAGGGTTAATTGAAAGTTATTGCCCGCCATATATTACGCACATCAGACGCAAACGGGTCTGCGTACGCTCCGCGGTTTGTCGTTGCCGGTGGCAGGCCGTAATGATTGTCAATTATCGTGATGCAATACCACTTTAACGGGATGCAACGCGATCGATAGAGATTTAAATGCATACGTTACCAAGAAACCGACGGATGGAAAAGTTAATATTTATACGATACAGTCACGGTTACGGCCGTGTAGCCCACACACGGTATAATTTGTTAAATAACCGATACACTATTGGTTATTTAATATTTCCACGATATATTATCTCTACCGGTGTAATAACATCGCGAAACAATATCAATCCCCCCGACGCACACACGTGCGAACGGGTAACCCGCGTTACAACCGTAGTCCTCGTATTTACGCAATTTTATTATTCCGCCGGTGTTCCATGCGCGCAAATATTTTTATAATTTTTTACGGTTACATCCACCCCCCCAACATAAATACCGTCGGTAGACGAATTTATTCGCATGTCAACGAACGCGGTAGGGATATTTTTTTCTTCCACCCCCCTCCATCCACCCTACTCACTCTTTTTTTTTTTTTACTATACCCGCGAACCCCGGCCGCGGAACAAAATTCCAAACACACCGCGGCGCAGTCTGTCTCAATAAAAGCGAACGAGTTTCGAAAGTATTCCGCTTTTTATCAGGAGCATTGCATATGCATCGTACGATCTCTGTGAGCACCGTACTATCTCGCAGCAGAAAAATTGATGACCAGGATTACGGGGTACGGGACCATCGCTGTAGATAATCCGACGAGATAAGCCTTAATAATAAATAAATAACCGAGGAAACGGAGGGAGTGGTGTCCCCCCCCCCCCCCCCACGAAATATTCCGTGGTTCGTTACGTCACTGCGTCACGTTCGTTCGGCCGGGCTGCTTCGATTTCGAGTCACACTCAATGATATGTGTACACACGTGCTACCAAGGTTTACAAAGCCAGGCACGAGGTAAACTAAACGAGGCTCCATGTCTACGCTAGGCTTCGTCGACTTGTCGCTCTACCGACAGGCTGCAGACGCTGTGACGTACTACAATACTACTGCCGCTACTACTACCACCACTTGCTTCCGCTGGAACCACGGGACGTTTTATCTATGGCAAATATTACGTTTGCGATTTCGCCGGCGCACCTTGAATTTTTCTTACCGCGGTTGATCCACGTCGGTCGACCGGTTATTTGAGAACGGATTTTGTTTCTTGGCGACGTCTCGAGCACGAAATGAAATCACCGAGGGTGGAGAGAATTTTCGAATGATTAAGATAGTTTTTCTTTTCTCTTTTTGTTTTGTTGCTTTGCTGTTGTTGAAAATTGACAAGCTTAATGTCGGGAGATAAATACTGTAGAGAACCATGGCTAAAGTTCAGGTTTAAACCACATGCGTGTGCGTTTTTTTTTCTCCTTTTGCCCGCAACTGAGAGAAATTAATTCGGATTTGTCGCGTGAAATACGGGAAAACGTAGCAGAGTGCAAACACCGTCGACATACGTTCTACTAGCGTGTATTTTATAATTCGCGAGTAATCCACATAGAGCTGCGAGCAATCGAGTCTATCAAAAGGAGGGGCAAGGAGGGAAAACATATACACATAAACATACACACACGCATATACGTAGATTCGACCGCACGGAGGAAATGATTTTTTTTTTGTTCTGTTTCGTTATTTTCCGCAATGCCGATTTCTGACGGGGAAAAAATACAAAAAATATCTACGCAGTTCCGAACCATTTGAATTCTGCATCGAATCCAGCTCTCAATCGCGGATACCGTACATACCGGCCTTGTAACTAGGTTTATGCAGTTGCATACAGGCGCCGGCCCGTGTGTGCATACGGATTCGATGCATCGCACGTTCCAGAATTATCGAGAGTACTCAGCAGCTTGGGCGAATTACAGCCCGATGCAGATACTCCGTGGTGATTCCGTCTCTGTGTGTGCGTCGGTTAGCCCGCAGAATCTACCTGATACACAGAGATGATCAGGAAAATCGAATGCGGTATCTATCATAACAATCATGACCACGGGTCGAGACTAGTTTGTCTAACTAAAATCGTGCCTCGCTTCCGTGACTACGAAATGAGATACTTGAAAATTCTACGCGTGCGATTATATTAAAACTAGATTAACCTGTATTCTGTGCGGATCCTTAGCGATGATAAATCTTTTAAAACTAACGTCTGGTAGTCTTTGATACGGAACAAAGAACAGGTGTAATCAAGAAAATTAGAGATTTCTATACCCTTGGACAATCAGACCGTCCGAGGACCATCCGGACGTAGAATTTTTCGGTGAAAAGAAGAAATTCGTGTCGGATGACCGATTCGATGCTGAGAGTGGCGTGCTGATGGCCATTGTTTGCTCGCGCTATAAATTATTAGCGATAAGCCGACAGAGAAGCCGTGGAATAGGAAATACCGTGGACAAAGAATGGAGGTAAGAGCTTTAAATAATGCGATGCCTTTGTAGGGACCGTGGACTAGCTGGGGCTGAGTATATTATGCCGGTACAGCCGGGACCTACATTATCCAGTTCAGAGTCAAAGGCTACTTTCTCAGTAGTGCGGCTCCGCGTTGGGGTGTTGCTAGCTTTTCAAGGGTGGAAAAAGGGAGACGAGCAGCGCGAAGGGCGGATACCGTGGTGAATGAGGAAAGGGTGTAGTGGAAAGTCGTGTCGGAGTGGTGGCTTCTTCCGCCTTTCAAAATATTAGGCCATATTTTACAGATATTTATCGCATCGGAAACATTTTTCGACTGGCTGCTCTTGTTCTAACGGTTGTATATGTACATCTTTAGTGATTATATACAGGCATATTACCATTCTTTAATATTAGATCTATAAATAATTCCAGGTTACGTTAAAACACTCCTACAAGTGCGAAAGGACAACAGGAAATTAATAAAATTCTATTACTGAGATCAAAGAAAAAGAATTCGGGATATATGTGTGAATAATTGGTATCATTCGTCG
This sequence comes from Mimumesa dahlbomi, assembly GCA_917499265.3. Taxonomy (NCBI): domain Eukaryota; kingdom Metazoa; phylum Arthropoda; class Insecta; order Hymenoptera; family Crabronidae; genus Mimumesa; species Mimumesa dahlbomi. The sequence goes on along the minus strand of OU824114.1, from coordinate 8,999,094 downwards.
GGTATCCTATAAAAGATGAAACAAGAATGGTACGCACGTTCGGTTCGTGTTCTTGATCGATTTACATCTGCACGTGACAGTAGAAACGGCGCGCAAAAGTCAGCCGTGGCGTCGTTGAAACAGCGCCGAGTAATGGAACGAAATTCGCTGACCGGTATCGGGCTTTAGGAAGGGACATTTTCGACCCACCAACCCCCTCCCCCCACCGCCACCGCCACCCTCGACAGGATCGGAATGGATTACGACGTTCGAAGTTTCGGAGGGTGATCGATTCACGTGCTTACACACACCGGCGACAGTCAAAAAGCAGAGATTGAATTCCGTGATCTATTCACGGCGCTACCTAACGGCCGTGATTCAATTTATTTACTGTATTCCACGGTATAAGCCCTATGGCAAAAAGCCATTGTCTAAACAAGAAGTTGTACTATCAGCTGCGCTTCTATTACGATCGTTGAAGCGTATTATTAAAGTATCTCGAAAGAGGTTCGCGAGCGTACTAAATAAATAACATAAAGTCCTCCTTAACATTCGTGCTCTATTTATTTAAGGCTCTTATCCAAAGGGATGAGCTGCCGCGCAGCGAAGCTGGTCTGGTATTTATAGTATTTGGATTATGGAATAATCCTTCGCGGAGACGGTAGAAACGGAGGGAACAGAGGGAGTGTACGGTGTTTACCAATATCCTCCTCCGCCTCTTTCTCCTTCTCTCCATACTTCAGTTTCCTCTTCCATCTCCTTTTCTCTCAATTCCCTCTCACCCGGTCCCGCTCGAGAAACTTCAATCTTTTCTCCCATCTGGATTACTCGTGCATCGAGAGCTCTCCACTGGAATTCCATCTTTTAACGTGAAATTCGTCTGGTTTATTCGCAACCTCAATAATTTTCGTGAGGAATCGGTCGGCGGATCGGAAACGCCACTTCGGTACCGTATCGAGGTTGTATTTTAGTTGAAAGATTTTTTCTTTTTTTTTTTAATTCCAATATAATGTTCGTGATACTTCGTAATCATTCGGGGTACGTCCTTATCGTTCGTTAGATATACCTCGATAATTTGTATACTTTATATTATCGTACACTGATATTAGTTACAACTTGTTCGATAGAGTTTATTCGCTGATATTTCTTACGTAATATCGGAATATCAAATCACAGCGAAATAAAGTCTCCGCGATATTGCAAGACACCAAGGTAAAACGGGGAATACAACGACTGAACGACAAGCGTCGCTGACTATATTATCTATGGGGTTCCCTCCGTACGTTCGTGTACCACGGACCAGAGCAAACAACCATGACTCGGTACAAAGAAGAACCGACCATCGTAGCGTGAAAATTTCGGCCGGCATACGAGATTTTTGGAGTCGGTGATAGCGACGACGCATACATTCCTCGTATTATTTGACGTCAGGCTGCCACTACAATTGGCCGGAGGTAAATAAGACAGCAGCACGACAAAAGACATTCCCGAAGGAATCCCATAAGAAGACGATACCCTCGGGCAACCGCGTCTACATTGTTACTTGTCTACTTCTTAGAAGTTAGAATTTTGTTCGTTATTAAATAAATCGAGATTGAAATCTTTTCAATCGAGTCGCTGATACGTATTTCGACGATAGTAATTATCACCGATGGTAACCGATGTTTAATACATTGATATTCACCATTATTAAGGGAGATGCAATCGCAAAAAGGATAATCATAAAAGTATAACGCGCCGGCCGTTGCCGTTTGCCGCGTGTTCAACGGGACGAAAAGTTTCGAAACCACTTCATCGTATTAAACTTTTATTCTGTAATTAGAAATTAATAACGACTAATAGCTTTATCGCCGGACTATTAAATCCCGCGGAGGAAGAGCCCGTAGTACGGCAAAGGTAGACTCGGTCGGGATAGGGCGGACTTTCGCGGTACAGTCGGCAATCGAAGTTTCCCCCGGCGAGACAATGAGGAGAAACTTCAATTTCACGAACCGTAAGGAGTAGTTTTGAAGCTACACGTGGCAGACGATATTTACCCGATAAAAGATTGAAGTTACCGGGGAAGAATTACAATCGGTACCCGATACAGCCTTTCAATTTCGCTTTCCAAACTTTTTTTCTTTTTCCCTATTTTAGCGGCAGTTTCTCCGGGCTTCTTTGCCCGACTCTGTCGTGCAATCTGCATTCCCGTTGAAACGAGTGAGAGAGACAGAGAGAGAGAGAGAGAGAAAGAAAAGAAGAGAGAAAACGAAATAACCAACGTGGATGGAGAAAGAAGGAGACAACGGAGAAAAGCGAGAAAGAGAAAGAGAGAGAGAGAGAGAGAGAAAGAGGAGGAGGCCGAAGGAAAAGAGAGAAAAAAGAAATCAATGAGCGGAAACGTGAGACGGTGGCGAAGGGCCGGAGGTAGGGGGCGGGGCTGACGGTGCTGTAGTTTCTCTATTTCCTTCATTAACTCTGGTTCAACAGCGGCGTAACTTTTAATTGGAAGTAGTGGGGGCGTCGAGGCTCATTTCCCGGCGGACTTCCCCATACTGGAATTCAAGCTAGTCCCAAGCGTCTTGGGCGAGGTCAGTTCGTTCGTTGCAATATTCCCAGACTCTGGCTCCACGGTCCCGTGACGTAATTCCCTATAACGAGTATCTAAAGTATCCCCCGAACTAGAAACGCCTCTAGTGCTTTTGTCGTTTATAAGCAGCCCTTTTGTCGACCTCTCGCTTTTCACTACAATACACCGCGGGCCTGGGTTAACGGCGGCGAACCGCGAGCGGGAAAAATATACAAAAACGGGAAAACCACTTGGTCGTGCCCCCCCACCGATTGGTCGAAGATGGGCGAAGATGCATCTGGGTTAAAAGCAACGCGAAGTGGGCTTTTGTACGAACGTGTCTGTTATTAACGAGCCGTGATTTTTTAAGAAGCTAGTATAAATATTCGGAATTATTTGGAAATGTTTTCAACGAGAGGCTACGGTTAAAATTAAAGGCGGTAGATTGATAAAAGATAAAGAAGATATTAGATTGAATAGTGTACCTCGGTGGATAAATGAAGTAATAATTTCCGGGTATTTATAGCTTTTTCAAACGAAGTCCAGTTTTCCTTGAAGTTTGTAGATTTTTTTAGTAAATATAGATCTTTCCGTGGGATCTAGGGCAAAAGTTCTGTTTGAATATCTTCGGATACTTTCGCATTTATCCCGTCACTATCTCTAGCGAGTCTTTTACACTTGTTTCTACGCGACTTTCTACCGTAACATCAGATTTTTTTTCTCTCCCAATGTAATCGAATTCGAATGATATTATGAATAATAGACAGGGGACTGTCTCTAGCAACGGTGCACGAGACATTAAGCGCAGTCGGTACAGAGAGTAAAACGACGTCGAAAGGGATTTAAATAAAAACCGCTACGGCGTCACCTTCCAAAATGCAAAATAATAGAAGCGGCAGCTGTGTCTGAGAGCAGCGCAACCCTCCCCCTGTCTCTTTCCTTTCTTCGTGCGGAAGCGCACGTGCCGCTCGTAAGACCTCGCCGGGAATAAATTCGATAAAAAGCCGAGTAAATAGTTATCCGTACGACGAGTGACTCCCACCAAGTACAAAGATGACGACCCCCCGCGATAAAAGACCGGGCCGTATCGTACAACCGCCGCTAAGCCCCGCGGAAATTTACGATGATCCTTCTTCGCGCCTGCCGCGCCACGATACTATCGGTTTCTCATTACGTCGATCGGTATATTGTTATTTCGGTAATTCCCCTAGGAGCCGTGATCTTCGCCGCGGAACTTGGAAAGAATTCGCGGTAACTGGCCGATAATCGACCGTCTAATGGCAGCTACCACTTTCTGCATCGAAACGCCATCATCCGAACGACCCGTGTTCCATTTCTATGCATTTGCGAATTCCCCCTCCCCTTTGCGAGAACGTTCGTAAGTTGTAATCGAGCGAGAAAATGTTTTACGACGGATCGTTTCCGTGGAATGATTACGTTTCCGGTTCTGTTAATACATCTGCGCGCGATACTCGTGTAAAAGGTTGATTTCTACTATTTAGTTACTGAAATTACGCTGCTGGGAATTTTTCGAGTACATATACATATAATGATACATAGGTGTTGGAAAGTGCGATTGCAGCAGAAACTTAATCGTGCGTAACAGACGCACTGTATGGTTATTATTGTTAATAACGGTAAATATAGGTATCAGTGACGGTCATTTTATGCGATCATTCGGAATACTGTAAATCTGGAATTTTATATACTAACTACAGCACGCCAAATACGAGAACATAAAGCTTGGCGCCCCCGTTCACCGTGGAATCGATGAGTATAAAATGAGAAATATTATTTAATAATCCCTACCGGTAAAATCGTATATCAACGTGTAGTTTATTTACGAGTTCCCAGGTATATATACCCGGGCACAATTCTCAATTCAGGCTGGATACTTCGTCCGTTAGCGGGGGAAGTTTTTTAATATCACGCATTATTCCCACGTTTATTATCCGCGTGTAATGAACAGTCCTCGAAAAATACGACGCAACCGTATACATTTTCGCGTGGAAGGATCTACGCGCTTCCACGGATTTCGTCGTTACCGAACAAACGTTCTCGTTTATTATTATTATTATTTTTTTTCTACCCCCTTCCAAGCCCTACGTCGCTCGAAAATGCCGCGTTTCCCTTTACCTGCGCACAATGCTACGCGAAAACAAGCCGACGAAAAAGCGGCGCAGCAGGTAAAACATGAAATTTTTCGGGAGGAGTCACGGGGAAAACACTGCGGTGATCCTCCGTTTTGGTGACACAACGGGGCGACCGGGGGAGGTGAAGGGGTACAGGGGTGATAAACGAAAGGGTGTGGGAAGGACCAGACAAAAAACAGCGCCTGCAGAGATCCGCGAGGCGGCTGTTTAATTCGGCCGGGACTTTCGGAGTGAAAAAAAGCGCAGAGGCAGAGGCACCCGCCCTCCCGTTGGCGGCCTCTCACTCCTCATGCATTATGAATAATGGAATTTAAATATACGCAGCGGGAGCCTCTAGGCGGCTTCGGTTGTGGGCGGAGGTGGTCCAAAGCGCGGGTGTCATGTTCGCATTGTTAATTGGCCACCGTTCTCGTTTTGCACCGGCGTGCGCGGTAACCACGGATGAGAGAGAGAGAGAGAGACAAATAGATAAAGAAAGAGAGATAGACTTTGAGAGAGATAAAGAAATACTATATATAGAAGCGAAAAAGAGAGAGAGAGAGAGAGAGAGGGAGTACCAGGTCGTCTCTCTACCATGTTGCGTATACCGGACAACGAAGAGCTTGAATTGAACCGGTTGGAAGGGACGAAGAGAAAGAGAGAAAGAGAGAGAGAGAGAGAGAGAAAGAGGCCGATGTATATAGGAAACATTTTCAGTCCGTAAATTAATTAGAAATAGTATAATAGCTGGGAGTGGCCGGCAGGTAGGTGCACCATCGAGGTCCGCGTACTTGGTTTTCGTGGTCCGCGGTGGCGGCTCTCGTGTGCTCTCGCAGTTCGCGTAGTCATGCCGGAAACTATACCGTATACCTTATGCCACCCTTGCACGAGTTAACCTGGATGCCTGTTTGCAACCTCCCCCGAGGTATTAACGGGCGTGTGCGAGCAAACTCGTGCGGTACGAGTGTATAGCTACGTATCGCGTGGAAGTTACCTGCCATCGAGCTTCGAGTAAACCCTCGAGAAGATAAACAAATGTAGATAGATAAGTATCGCGCCACAATGGAACGCTGAATACACACGCGGATTTGCGCGTGCGATATTTGAAGATCGGTCAAGGATCTTCTCGACTTCGCGTTACACGTTAAAGTGTTTCCAGTGCCGCGGAAAATTATCGTTTCGAACACTCCGCTGTGAATAAACGTGGCATTAGAAGAGTAGTGCTTGTAATAAGAATAGAAAAAAAAGGAAAAATTGTGAACGATATCACCTGTCCGTAGAAAAGGGGATGGAATTGACTATAGTCGACGTGATAAAAACTAAATCGATACATAAAAACATGTAATCAACATCGATAGTATTATTGAAAGCAGTTCCCTCTCTATTCAAGATTACCTTCTCGTCCTTCTCCCTTATCATCCGTTATTCAAAACCGTCGGAAACGAAGTCGGAATTGAATGATACGAGTATTCCGGGAGGTTCATCTTCCACTGTAAAGGTACACCCGGCAGTAGGACGTTTTATGACGGCAACAGGCATGATAAAGGTTGATGACTCCTAAACGCATAGGTACACGCTTTCTATACCAGCACACGCACACACACACATACACACACACGGTGCAAACTTATTTTTCAATTTCGCCGTTGCTCTCGTCGTTCTGGGCCCGTGCCTGCACCAAACCCTTCCTCTTACTCTTTTTCAATGTTCGCCGCGGCGCGGTGCCATTTTCGGGGGAGATCGATTTCCCCGGCAGAACGAATGCCAAGGAAACTGCGCGCACAATGTGACCCTGTACGAGGTACGAGGAGTCTGTTATGCGCCGTAAAACGAAATATGCAATACTAGTTTCGCCGCTGGTGGGGCGAATACGTATAAAGTAATATCGCGGGACGTTGGAATCGTCTTTGTCGCGCGTAGTGGATACCGAGGCATCGCCCCGTTTCTTCGTGGTCGCTTTTTATTATTATTATTCTTATTATTTCTATTTTTTTTTCTTTAGTACACCTATCCGTGTGTGTACGTGAACCTTTAGCACACGGAAAAGCGCAGAAGTTTTTGTGGTATACGTAGAGACCCGTTTAAAGGTGGAAATACCAATAACCTGGAAAACCCTCGCGGATCTACGGACACGGGTAACTCCGTTATGAGAAAATTCGATAAAATCCCGCTAATATAATCACGCTCCATATGGTTGATTAACCCCGGGGTAGCTGGCAACCCTCTGAGGATCGTCTTCTACTTGCGGAAGGTGAAAGGGGATCGAAGGGTAAAAGGGGGGACCGGCTGGAAAGCAACGTATAAACACAAGCTACGGCTTTTCTGACTGCGCACGAAGAAAGAGGGGTAGAGAGGGTGGAGGGAGGAAGAGTCAAGACTCCGGGAGAAAGAAGGGAAGAGAGAAAGTGAACCGGGGAGAGAGTGGAAAGAGGAAAAAGGGAAAAAGGAGTCCGCTGCTCGAAAACTCGTATCCAGAGGGAGCCAGGGAAGGGGGTTAGGCTCTGGATTATTCGAGGCACGACGACGATCTTGAAGCCAGCCGACTGTCTGTATCGTAAAACTAGCCCCTATCGACCGCGCCGTTGGATTATGTTCCACCACTTCGGTTGACGATGATTACTTTCCTCGTCGTATCTGCATAATCTGTCTACCGTCTGACTGTGTATCAACGGTATACTATATACTTTGTCCTATTCACAGCTAATATATATATATTTTTTTTTTCATACACAGTTACTTACCAACAGATATCCGTGATAGATGATAAATATAGAAATACGTCGAGTGAATTTTAATTAACTTTTACTTTATCCGCCACGGAATCCGTACGCATCGCTATCGCGAAAGTAATTAATTGTATTTCAATAAATTATAAATTCCACGCTAGAGTGTTATATTTCCCCCACATTAATATTAATCAAGACGATACGATAATCAGGAATAGCACGTGCAGAAGCAACTAGTAGGAACGCGCGACGACTGGTATCGACTGGGAAATGATTAACAGTGTCTTTGACAAATCACGGCCGCGATATCGCGGTCGTGCATCTGCCAAGCGATAAATTGCCAACGCGGAGACGAACTTTACGGCCGATGTAGCAAGTACTTTGGCAAACGTTATTTCTTCCTGTCTCGCTGCGAGAATCGCCACTCGAAAAGTTGGAAAAGTTCGCTCGCGCTAGGTGGGCGAACGGGTTTTCCACTCGACGGACGAACGACGACGACGGGGTTGGCTCGCGGATGTGCCCGGTATCCGTGGAAAGGACCACGTGCGCGGTTGCGGTTCCGGCACGGTGTTAATGGCAGTTACATAGGGTATAAAGCACACCGACGGCAGCACGCTCGACCACGCTCGTTTACAGAGCCACTATTTATGTTGATAACTTCCAAATGGAGTCAGATACACGATTCGCAGTGGCAGTGGTACGGTGTTGGCCCGCTGGTGATGGTGTTGGTGGTGGTAGTGGTGGTGGTGGTGGTGGTCTGGTAGCACTTGCAAAGTATGGGGATCTTTTTGGTCTTGCAACAGTCGAGGGTAGAGAAGTACGGTGACGAGGAGAGAAAGAGGAGAGGGGAGACGAGTCGAGTCGAGAACAAGATTCAAGCGGAAAGTTTTGCGAGTTAATGGTGCGGAGGTAATGCCGCGGTCGCAACAGCAACAGCCACCCTCTCTCTGTCTTCTCCTTCTTCTTCTTCTTCTTCTTCATTTCTCGTTCGTTTCGCTCTTTCTTTTTATCTATCTTTGTTCATCCTTTTCCTATTTCTCTATGTGTGTATATATATATACATATATACATATACTATACCATGGTCTCACCCCTGTCTGAATGCGCCAGAAGAAAAAGTGGGAGTGTTACGTTGGTCTCTCCTCTCTTCGTAGGTTCTCTCCACGCTTCTCGCTTCACCGTATCGTTGTTTCTCCCAACCATGTCTCGCTTCGATTCCACCGGTTGCCGGTCGTTGCCGATCTTTTTCGCCCGTGCAGCACCTATCACGAACAGTCGCTAACAACTGCATCGAATGCAGCTTCTCGCGGAACTTCTTCCTCTTATCCGCCGTTGGTCGGACTACGTTTTCTCTCTCTCTCGGCGTTGCGCGCGTATACGTATCTGTGTGTCTATTAGACGACATCTGCTCTCAGCTTTTTCATAACGAGGCAGCGGGACCCCCGGGTTGAAAAGAGACTTCTCCGGGCACATCGAGTTTCTCGAACGCGATATTGCACGGATATAATGTATATATATATCTATATATCTATATATATATATGCGGCAAAGGATAAAAAAAAAGAAGGAGAAACGAAAGGGAAGGGTGCTTTTCCGGCCTCCGCCACCCCTGCGATCGGGCGCAAGGGACGATGGAAGATAACGAGGAGGAACGGCTTTAAAGACCCCCGCGCCGCTCGAATTCTCTCGGTTAACTGATTTCGTAAAGGCGATCTTTGCATCGTGATCACGATCACAGAAAATAGGGATTCCCCGTCAGATTTAGGAAAGAAAGGCCTGCCACGATCTCTGGCAAGACCGTTGCCGGCAGACTCTTTGATCTTTTACGTGTTTAACGAGTTCGTTAAAACCACCATGCCGAAATGGATGCAACGGGAATTAAATAAACAGGAGGATCGGTGAAAATCATGAAACGTATACACGTTACCTACGGTGAATAACCCGAGACTCGCGTATCGGGAGGTAAAAAAATTGTCCTTCCGGAATCGAGCCTGGTAATGAAGGAATTCTCGAGTATCAACTCGGGCTACATCTGCTCGTCTCATCTGCGCCATTGCATCCCGGTCTCTCTTCCTTCTCTCCTCCTTACTCCTCCGACAGAAACGCGGCTTCTATTTAATTACCGGGTCCTTTGGAGGCACGACGAAGACTCCTTCTATACCGTATAGCTCTAGCTAGCGCGGTGGTAGCCCCCGTTGTTCTACTCCCAGGCTTCTCTGCCTTCCCAGCAGCCATCCGCACGAGCATCCTCTTCGCATAAAAGGCAACCCCGGTTGCGGACTGGCACGAAGTACCAGTTCGAGAGAGGGGAGGGGAAAAGGGGGTAGGGGGGGGGGGGGTAGGGGGTAGATTTCTCTCCGAATCATGACACTCCCTCTGGTTCCAGCAGACAGTCTGCTCCACTTCCAGACGTCGCACGTAATCTATTCGACATTAGTTGCTTGATTGCCCCGTAAAATGCGACGCCCGAAGAGAGAAGGTACGAGGAGGACGTCGACGACAAGCACGATGACTATAACGACGATCGTAGACGACGACGACGACGACGACGACGAGGACGACGACGGTTGGTGTGCGACGGCGCGTCTCTCAAACCCAAACCGCAACCCGATGCAAGCCCATTACTATCGCCTCGAGCTAAACGGCACCGAAGCTCGTGCCATTAACGGAATCTAGGGGGGAAGGGGGAGAGGGAGGGCCCGATCCACCTCATTGAATTCCGCTCAATCGCGATTATGATAATGCGTGAACGATCGCTTCAACTACGGATACGGGGGACCGGTGGTTTCTTGTCTCCATTCAGAGACGCGGGAAATCCACGTTAGGTAATGTCGCCGACATTATACCGGTCAAAAGACGTTTGTGAAGAAAGTTCGTACAAAGGGAATTGTCAAAGGATTATACGAGCCGAACCGTTACGGTCTTGGATACCCCAAGTATTTTCCATGTTATTCTTGTCAGTAAGAACGAGGGTTGGTTGTATATGGAAGCGAAACAGCTGTTTGTTCCGTTTCCACTGGAATCTAAGATATTTTAGAAAATATGGTTCTTTTCGCATTGATCTATTCTTCGCGAGACACTCACTCGCTACGTGAGAAGAAATATCTCGTATCCCAAGTGTTTTTACATTTTCTGCGGAAAGTAGCAGCCCCAGGGTGCGAAATTCGGAGGGGAACGGTTTGAAGTATCAGGTAGAGCTGCACAGGTGCCAAATGCAACGGCAGACATGTCAATAATATACAGAGACAATCCGCGTAAGTCCGAGGAAAAATTCGTAGAAAATGAAACGACACGGAATCAAATACATTCCAACGTGAACAACGTGAGAATGTCAGTAATAAAAAATATATATATATATATATATATACATAGTACGTATACACCTACGGTTACTTTGTTAGCCTTCGTGCGAACTCATATTAAATTACCCTATCTCCGCGCGATATTCCGAATAAAAATTTAACAGCCGTATCACGGTATCGCGAGGGCAATTAAATTACACGGAGAGTAGTTGAAACTAAGAGAAACCCGGACGGAAAGGTCCTATCATTCGTGAGGGGAACCGTTGATTATTTTCGTTCCGTGCGTTCGAGGTCTGGTTTACTTCTTCCCTTATGTCCCGAGATAATGGACACTATTACCTTAACGAGGCCCCAGTCTCTTAGTCGGTAATTGCTTCGAGATATCCAGGAGAGCCGGTGTACGTTGGTGCCTGGTGTTGCACGGAGAACCCAGACGGTGTTATTGCCGCTGAGGCTACTTGCCCGTTTCGTGGTGGTTATTGTTATGGGCCTGCGGCATTAAGATGTACACCGCACTCTCATACGAGACCTACCCCCCCATATACAGCGTATATATACTAACATGAGAGAATTTCATTACGCCGCTTCATAACCGGCAGACTTCAAGCTGCGATAAATCGAGATTGTTCCCCTCCTTGTTAAATCTGTCCGCGTTGAACCCCTCTGTCCTATCTTGGAGACGATGAGACAACTTAATCCATGTGATTGAACGGTCCTATACTCCTATACCCACTACGTGTATACTATGTATGTATGTATGTGTACGTATACGTGTACAATGTGGTCTGTAGTCAATCTTCAATCTGAGAATTGCATCGACGCGGTCATCCCAGTTAATTGTACATCAAAACGAACGAAAATTTGCTGCAGAGTTACATATAGATATACATACATACGAACATATAAGAGTCCTATTAGGACAGCACAGTTTTTCCTTCTCGCCAAGATTCTTTCGTGGATCCTCGTTTCTTACGTCATATAATATCGAGTTTGACGAGCATTTTCCGAACCGTTCCCGGCGAGATTAAAAACGCTGACTTTCATTGGCTAAGGTTCCGGCAAAATAAGTCTGGACGTAAGAAAAGAATCCGGAAGAACGGGTAGACAGCGACGCGTCCATTGATCTTGGAAGAACTGAGACGTTTCGAAAGCTAAGTCGAGAGCAAACACGGGAAACTCGCGTAGCGAGAAGAAGACACAAAATAAAGGGAAAACCGAAGGGTTAGGACGGGCTGGTGGATGAAAGGGAGGGGAAGCTATGGAACAGTGAACCAAGAGAGAGAGAGAGAGAGAGAGATCGAATCTGGTATCTGGATTAGGGTGGTACGTAATCCGCAGGACGATGGGTGGTACGAACGAAGGATCCGCTGGCAGATCCCATCGCAGGAACTCTGCGGGTACTTCGGCCAGCCAAATACGACAAGAGCAGCAGCCTAACCCGGTAGAGCCGCCGAGATGGTTTACGGCTCGTCGCAAGTTGGTGAAATTTAAGAGCGCATTTAAAACTGGTTTGGCGCGATGCCCTGCGCCTCCTGGAGCTGCTACTGCCGGCAAGAGATACCGCCGAGCTCCGACAGGAGTTTATCGCTCCAACATTCTTGGAAAGCTTTGGATGGATTTCCCTCCTCAAGCCACTGCCTCCAGCTTCCTGCTTCCCCCTTCCCCCCTCCTTCTCTTTTCCGGGCCAACCCATATTCCCCTCCCCCTCCCCTTCCCCCCTTCACCCTCTCTACCTTTAACATCGTACCCAACGTCTCGGCAGCAAGGATCAAGGAAGATGCTTCGTACAGAGTTGTCACGAAGATTGCCGGTCAAGATTGCCAAAGCAACTCGCGAGCCCCTTCTTTCGGAAATTCAAAGCTCTTCTCGTCTTCTTGACCGTCCCTGGGTAGATTTAGTGGACTGGTAGCGTATCGAGGACACTTTGTCCTCAAACAACTAAACGCTTCCTTTCGGTGGTCACCATAGACAAGAAGATCTCGGTTGGTTACTGCGTCGTAGGCAAGCGTATCCGATGACAACGTCAATGAAGATAGACGGATGTTCTATCAAAATATACCTAGAGTCAAGCGAGCGTTCTAGGGGGATAATCAAAGAACCCATTGGTAACAGTGTCACACAGCCATGCCGTATGATGATTACCGGCCGGGTTCTATTAAAAATGGATTTTATGAAAGCAATCTAGTCCGGCGATCGTTGTAGAAAAAAGGCGATAGCGAGTGCCGAAGGGGATGAGCTCGCTACCCCCGGCCGATCCACTTCGAATGATAATCACCTCTAGGAGACTCAATTTCGCCCTCCTCCACCCTCCCCGCCCCCTCTCGATGCCTTGAAGGTTCAACGCCGCAGAGGGCTGCATCCTTCACTCCCTTCATCACCTCCGCCACCACCATCGACTCCACCTCTGCCTCATCCTCCACCTCACACCCCCAGACCATCCTGAACGACCTCCTCCTCCACCTCCTCCTCCTCACCCTCCCCATCCATGCTCACCCCTAACTGATTGGAGTACCAATCAATGCGGCATTCAGGCGGCCGAGCTGAAACTTTAGGAAATTAACTATTCACTCCCTGGAAATGGTTATTTGGAGGCCCGGAAAGGCAGTCGCGACTACGTTGCATCAACGAATACGGCGGGGGGGGGGGGGGGGGAGGAGGATGGGGTGAAGGGACGAGTGCACGGGCAGTGGGCGACAGAAGATAAGACAGTTTAATTTTCAATTACGCCCGCAGACTAGAGTCGCCAGCTGATTGAATGCCGGGCTTACACTCTGCCCCACAATTTCAAGTTTCCACCGGTCGACATTCCTTTCCGATAGAATCGTCGAATCGAAGTTTCTATCTGTGTCCTTTTGCGTTACCGTACGTACGACAGATCGAAGTTAAACTCAACCGAAGGATCGGTTCCATCGTTGATCACGATTAGATCGCGTTGATATACACGTATTAACGTCACGGATACAACCCCGGAGGTTCACGTCTCGTCACGGAAGAAAACGAACGATCGTTCGACTGAGCGAACGAAGACGAATCGTAGGCGTCGCGACGCCGTTGCCGTCGCGATGCTCACCTTTCGGCGATGGTATCGCCGTAATCTACGAACTCGTGCGAGGTATTTACAGTTACTTCGGTACAACACGGCGCCGAGGCAGCGGTGCATGCCGGATTTATGCGATGTTTACACTCGCGCAAGGCTGCTAATACGGCTTTCCGACAACAACCCCACACCGCATCACGACCGCTCGACTGCGCCCCGCTGTTTGAAAGTGAAACTTCTGTTTGTACGTTAGTTCCGGCTAATCCCGAATATTACGCCGGCAGACCTACCCGCCAGAAGTGTGTGTGTGTGTTCCACCGGTGGTGAGAATAGGGAAAAGTATCTCAACCTTTTGCTAAGGAACGATACTCTCCCGTACGGAGACACTTTAGATCATAACCTACTCGTCACACCATTCAAACATCCATGCATATCACGTAGAAGATATACGAGATATAGACCTCGTGTATAAGATAATTATAATTCTAAGATATCTAGACAGTCTTGATCAATTCTCCCATATATATCACCCTATCGTAACCGTGTACACGAATAATAAAAAAAAATAGAAGATATTAACGATACCAGGAAAAATGTCTCTTCACCATTCGTCGTAACGAATGCGGACGGCATTCCAAGTCGAACGTTTTCGAAAAATCAGATGCGCGCACCGGATCAACTATTTACCGTAACGGCCGCGATCGACGATGCCACGGCTGTCCGCCGAGAAAACGGATCGACGGAATCGCATAGAATGCAACGTGGTGGTGGTGGTGGTGGTCCGCTGTGCGAGGGAACGCCGCGGTAACTCATTCGCCGATAAATTTCGGCAGCCGAAGCATCGATCACAATGTTCTATTTTGCTCATTGGTGTTTTTGCCGGCGGCATTCGATTCAATTCGAGGATGCGGTGAGTCGATATATCTCCCGAGGTGTCATGCGCCGCCCGTAATGGATGGCGGCTGTACCCTTACCCTTACCCCGAAAGGAGAGGCCGTGCCAAGAACCTACCCCTCCCCCTCCCCCCCCCTCGTCCCACCATCAACCCCCACATCCCCCGTTCGCCTCCTTTTCCGATCCTGATCTTTGCCTCGTCTCTTCCTCTTATTCCTCCGTTTTCCTACGCTTTTCGCTCGACCGTTCGTCTTCCTCTATGTATGTATATTCCCGCCCGTCCGTAGGCTAACGTTCGTTTCCTATACCACCGGCGATATTATACGAGTCGATACATCGTTATGCAACTTTTTAACCGGTCATAGGAAAGGGCTGACTTTTATCGGGGATAGTGGATATATATATATGTATGTATGTATGTATGTATGTATGTATGGACGTGGAAACTTTCACCGTTGGAGATTTGGCATATCGTTTATACGAAGATAATGGGAACGTTATTATAACCGCAAAACGTCGGATACAGTTTCGACATTGGTTCGTTAGAAACGTATATATGTGTTCCCAGATCGTGGTTATTTTCGTTTTTTTCTACCTCTCCCCACCCCTTCCCTTTTGCGAATGAATTCGTTTTATACGGCAACCGATGTGTTCCGCTCGCAAGGCTACTGTGGTATTCGGAATTTTTAGTGGCTCAAAGGTTCCGTTTAATTAGACGATCATTCCCCGGCCGACTTTTTCAACGAGTTTTCAACCCCGAAAACGGTAATTAACTTTCGTACGTTTGATCCTGCGAGATTTCAGCGTTAAACGGCCGCGGGAGGGTTAGGGGGAGGGGAAGGTAGAGGGGGGCGCGTGCGAGGTGAAACAGAAAATAAATCGAACATCGCGTGAAATTGAAAATGTATTTAGAGAAGGTGCAGCGCCGATTCGGTGAATCGAAGAATCGGCTACCGAGAGTCTATAACGCAAGAAGAGGATTTCCGGGCCGGAAACGAGCAAACAGGAAAGCACGCGGAAGAGAACGCACGCGCGATTGGCCCGACGAGGATATTCATAACGTGTGAACGCCCACGAGCGTTCGAGCGTGCGTCGAATGCCAAAACGTGCGAGAAGAAGCGGAAGCCAAGAAAACCTGAAAACGCTCAGGTGATTCCGGAACGGCGGAAGTACGCGGGGCCGAATGTAAGTAGCCAAGTTTCCCATTTGTGGCTACCCGCAACTCGGTAACGACCGACCGACTCGCGAAAGAAACGAATCGTGTAACTTTTACGACTTTTAACGAGCTCCTAAGTTTATGCTTAAACGGGTATCAATTTTACGAGACAACAATTTCCAAGGAACAAACGTTCCGTGTGTTTCATTGAGAAACTAATTAATCCACATGGATTTTCGTGCTTTAAAAACGAAATCAACGAATAAAAATCATACTTGATCCTAATTTACAAATGTTTTATAATATCTATATAAATATCCTTAATATCGTATCACCGTAAAAATTGACAAAAAATTATTCGTTCCAAAAATGTCACAAAGAACGTACGATCACGCGAGTTTATAAATACATGACACGTTCTCCGATACATGAACCAGGCGAGAAAGAGGAACGGAAACAAGAAGAAAGAAAAAGATAAAGAGCGCGGGAATAAATTCCAAGAAGGTACGAGTTATATTTGAACTGCACCGTAGTTCCGCGTTGAATTATATACGAAAGTCGCGGCTGCGAAAATTCAATGCGTTCCATATAAGAGCGAGTGAAATACGCTTTCTAATTTCGACAGAATCGTCATAGGAGAGGTTGCACGGCGTACCTACGGATTTAGGGAACGCCGGGCGAATGACACTTCCCCCTTGGCGCGCACGGCAGCCCTAATACCGAGTTCAAGCCTCTTACCCTCCTCTTCGAGTAAGGATCGATAGTCTGGCATCATTGGGCTCCAACGGCTGATGCGGAGGAGTCGAAGGTGGAGGAGGAGGTAGAAATGGAGCGAGGCAGTGGCATACGAAGAGGAAGAGGAGAAGGAGGACGACGATGCAACGGGTAGAAGGTGGATGATGATAGCGATGGAGAGGGACAGGGGACTTTCACATAGGGAGGACTCTGCCGGCTCTGGCCAAGGATTAGCATGAATGGCCATCGTCTGCGCCGGCCGAGATAGCAACACGGGCTCTCGCCTATTATTGTTCGGAGAAATTAATCGCATCCATCGCAGATTACTCTGCGATTGCTTTTCCGGTGGTCCGTCCCGGAAAATCCAGCCCGTGGATTGACCAAGGTAACAATGGCCAGGTAATTTCACGGACATGTGAACTACTCGATATGTATGTATGTTAAATCCGAGACATTGAGATTTCCTTCGTATAAAGCTCTTTTCAATATTTTAATCTTTCCCGCGGCGTTACTTCGCTATCGACGGAAGAATATTAACAGCGTACCTACTGGGGGGGTATTAATATCTTTTCGCTATGATGAAGATAATATTGCAGTAAAGATACTATATATTATTGATATATTAATATTTCTTCTATATGTATATGATTATTCAAATGTTCCTTCTTACATCAGTTATGGTAATTCTTTTCTAATTACTTCCCGCGTGTTAGATATTCATAGCTTGATGTATGCCGCAAACAATCAACCACGTATACATTTACGGTAGCTCTTAAACGTCACTCTCCCGCGGGATAACGGTGGTTGTTTGACTCGCGGCAAGTTGGACTCGGTATAATTACGTAATGGTGTATACCACCTTCTCGCCCCGGGAAGTCCATCCGCTCTCTAACATCCAAGATGCTAGGTGCCAGGGAATAGAGGCGGCGGTAATTCTCCGACGAATGCGGTCATTATGGAGATTTTATCAAGGCGTGTTGCCAGCCAGCTAAGCTTCACCTTAAACTCGACCGTTACCGCGTTCCCTTTGTCCATGGTTTACGCATTGTCGTGACTCCACCCTACGCGCATTCCATGCGAGAAAACGATAATGAAAGAGAACCAAAGTGATTTAGATGCGAGTTCGTAACGACAGGAAATAGGCCTACAAATGAACGGGAGAACGAGGAAGTTGCGCGAAACGAGAAGGGTCGTGCCGAATGATAATTTCACGCGTAATAGATTACCACGGGATCGATAAATCTGAAAATTCTGTTTCCATGTATACGTATACATACATATACATTCATACGGACATACAAACGTATCGGATATTATCGGACGAGTTATTAAAACGAACAAATAAAAATCTATGGATTACAATATAAGTGAAACATAGATTACCCGTATACGTGTAAGTAATGTGACTTTATTGCAGCATGTATTATTCAACGCCTCGTTTTCCGTGCGTGTTGAATTCCCGGCATTCAGAAATGTACGTGTAATTACGAACACGGTCGTTTATTGCAAATCGAACGGCCCACCGAGTCACTACAGAAACCTGTCTGCGTCTTTGCCACCCTCTGATACCGAAACACCCTGCTACCCTCTCCCCCTCCCCCACCCCTGCCCCTCTCTGGTGTCGACAACCCTTGAGGAATGATCGCGGAGTTTCCCTGGGTGGACAGTGACAAATAGAGTATACTCTTGCCAGCTCGGAGAAGCGTGTTTTACGCTTTGTTTACCGTTTGTCATGTTATGCAAAGAACCGAGAGAATTTTTGCCGACTGCGTACTCGGCGAACCGTTTACAACCCTCCTCTCCCTATATGTGCTTGGCTGTAACGGTTAGTCATTGAATAGTACGTCGAAAAGTTGTTATTGATGATCGTCGAATAAGAAGTAATATGTTTCTTTGAAATCTCAATTTTCATTCAATTATATTCGAATATTTAACCTGGTACTAGATATATAAGTAATTTAATTATACATATAGAATGAATAACTTATGAATATCTATATAATATGATATCTCTTGAAGAAATCTTCAATAGCCAATGTAATATACAATAATAACCGAGACTTCTCCTATCTATGCAAATCCACGCGCAACGTCAAACCGCGTCGCGGCGAGCCGTTCCGTGTGCGCGAAATTAAAAATTACCCGGTGCTTAAGGAAAGTCGTCGAAACTTTTGCATAGCCGCGAATTTAACGAGACCGACGTCCACACAGTACGTTCCATGTAATATGCATATAGGTGCATGCGTGACAGCTCGCAACGTGACGGTCGAGCACGGGTCGTTAGCCGTACGGTTGTTTCGTTGTCGAGTCACGCCTAATCACCGATGAATACAACAATCGCGGCGTGATGAACGATCGGCAAGCAAGCCGGCCTTTATTAACGTCAGGGGGAGGCGGGGGGGGGGGGGGGGGAGGGTCATATAATTAGATTAGCGCGTAGCCACCGACTACAACCATCATTTTCCATCGTGATTTTCTGGCCGTTCGCAAAACCGTATCCGCCATGCGTAACCTCGGCCGGCGGTTTGCGCCCTTTGATGTTTTGTATCGGATGACGCAACGTTCTTCCGGTGGATGAAAATCATTTTCAAGGGGGTGGAGGGGAAAGGGTGGGGGTGGGCAACGTCACGCGTGTCTGGGATTTAATTTACGCTGGCAAAACCTGGTGGCGATTTAAAAAACATTCGCCAGGGACAAGCGGGCCCCGGTGGTTACAAAGCCAACTCACTGGTAGCGCGGGACGAAAAATTACCACGGTCGTTCCGACGCGCGGAGGAAAAAAAATGGATAAAGCTTTGCTTGAGCGACGCCGATCAATTTTGTCGCGGAACTGTCAATTCCGGCCGTTGTACATGCGATCGGTCGGAACCGTTCAACGGCCAACCAGCCGGGCCCGTATAACAGCGCAAATCCGTTAACAAATCCATTGCGCTGTCAATTCTGGGTAATGTAACCAAATGACGGTGAATTCCTTTAATCGATGAAAACTATTTTGCCGCCCCACCGCGGAATGAAATTTAATTCTTGCGCGCCCGCGTGCACACGTGCCCGAACACTCTCGTCCGTATAATACGGGCGTGCGTGTGTGTGTGTGTGTTACGCGCGTGCATGTCTCTGCGTACGTGCACGAGATGCACGGTACCGATGTGACGAAGAGACGCCACTCACGGATCGATAACCCACCGCGTAGCTATTATGCAGATGTAATTTGCCCGGCAAACACACTACCTGGTCCGATTCCCATCCGATTGACAGCGAACGCTGTTCTTCCCTCCGTTTTCCCCCCCGTTGTCTTCTGCTTTCGTGTAATCCACTCTTTGTTATACGGTTCCAATTTGATCAATAAGCAATTAAAATCTCCGTTTATTATATTATGTATATACATTACGATACCGTGATATCTTCTCGTTCTACTAACGTTAATGTAACGATACGGAAAGAGAGAAATAGAGAAAAAAGGAAAGAAAAGCTCAACGTACCTCTCTATTATATTACAGATTATTCGATAATATCTAAAACTATAATTAAAGAAACTTTATAACGGCTTTTATAGGTTTCCAATATCAAGATCACTATTCGTACAGCTAATTAATTCGGGATTCGACGAAAGAAAAAAAGTTCAAGTTTCGCAAAAACGCGTGAACGGAGGTCGGATCTTAGCGGAAGACGGTAACACTTAACGGGTAATTACTGAAGGGTGGACGACGGAGGGGGTACGGATACGTAGGGCTTAGGTGATTATGGGTAATTGCAGCTGGTCTGACCATAATTAGAACGCTCTATCGTGCATGACATCGATCAAGCTGCCTCTGGAGTCAGGTTAGTCCGAGCAGCTATCAATAACTATCAATTCGACGCGGCGTAGTGAGGTTGAATCTCTCGGATCGTAACTTGAGCGATTCGTAAACGGGCGAAGGAAAGGGAGACATCCATCATTTTCGAGAACCTGTCTAACCTTACGTCGCTCGGAGCACTTGCCCTGGGTCAGAACGGATAAAGAGGCCGATAAAGAAGTGTAGCTCGTGTCAGCATCGTCAGTCGTTCGGCTTTCATTGCTTTTCAGAAGATCTTGGAAACTCCATTAACCCAGCAGTGATGCGGTAGAGCGTAAAACTGTTATTCGAATAGTGTGTACATCAATTATGTGCATACATACGGGATATCATCCGCGTTACTTTCGCGGCGTTGTTACGTGAAAAAAAAACAGAAAGAAAAAGAGACAAAAAATTTATTTTCAAAACCTGTGTGACGCTTCTTGGTCGAGCAAAGGGAATATAAATGTTCACACGATGGGGATGTGTACGGATAATTAAATTTTCGACAGTGCACGCGAAACGAGAGTGTTATGTATGTATGTATGTATGTATGTATGTATATATGTCGCTAACTGTCGAAATTCGTGAAAGTACATAATTCAGTATTTAACTGCATTGTAATTCGATACTTATTGACGGTTTAATTATATCGTATTGTATTTAACTCTATACCGTTGCAATTTCACTCGGATTTTCCCGCGAGTTATACTACACAACTTTCAATGCATTTCATGGTCAGTCAAACATTCTGCGGAACTATTCCCGCGCGAGTTTTATCGCCGCGTTCAGAATTAAAACAGAGTTTTTCGCTCGTGGAATGAGAATCAGTTTTACCGTGGCACTTTCGCTACCTGTTTTTAGTCAGCGGCCCGGCGAGATAGCTGAAAATCTATCGGAATACCGTACTCCATCGGAAGACTCGATACGTCCGGCGAACATAAAAGCATGATAAGTCCGATAGTTCCCGACTTGTGTTTAGATACGATATCTCTTTTCACGGACGATTATCATCGTTCGGACAGAGAGAGAGAGAGAGAGAGAGAGAGAAAGGGAAAGAGAGACACAGAGAGGGAGTGAGAGAGAGAGACAGAGAGAATGCCCGCGGAATTGCAGGCCGGATATAGAATCGCGTCCGTGTGCTCGTTGCGCAACGCTATATTACATTTCCAGCTAATGGAAATGGTCGATGGGAATGAGATAGAAATGCGGAGAGGATGGAGCATTCCTGATGTTTCTGGACTTCGAAACACGATCGTTCGGCCAGTTATCCCTGATAATCGGCCGAATTTCATCCGCTGCCGCCACAAATGTATTAATTCGTAATTCCACTGCGGACCGATCCGTCCCTGACAGGATGCTTTCGAACGAATATACTAAATGATACGGATAACTTTCTCCCACGGTTATCGTTAAGAATTTCTTTCATTGCCGTTTCAATGTAAACCTATTTCACTTTGACGATACGTAAAATACATTTTGAATCAAATGAAACCGTCTGATTCGTTGGTACAAAATTCTTTATAGAGAGCATATATGTATAGTATGTATGTATAGTATATAAGATTGACGGAGACTAAAATATCCACCAGAGAACACGTTCAACGGTCGTAACGCGATAGCGGTTTACAATTTCTCTCGTCTACATAATTATCAGTCAGGACAATCTTTACGGCCGGATCGTAAAGCTTAAAACGGCCCCGAAAGCTCGCCTCGAATTAATATGGGGGTATCTGCCGCGGCCGCCGGCCGTAGGAAGTCTCGAAATTACAGCGGAAAAGGAGGAAGAGGGGGATCTTTTACAGCGTACGTACGCCGCAACCCAGTGCTTCGCCCTAACCCCCGTGTGCCCTTTGTTCGTCGACGTATGATAATTATCGTCGCGACCATAACGACGTTTAACGACATTTAACAACTAACCCGTTGTAACTACATCGTTGGCGTGTAATGAAACTCGTTTTCCCCCCGCTGCGTCGTGACTCACCCTACGATTGTTACGCTCCTGGATGGCTCGCGAGAGAAAGAGAGAGAGAGAGAAAGAGGGACCGTCCACAGATTTCATCGACAATCATTAACCCGGTCGGACGTGAAAATATTCCCACTTCGTTTAGAAAATATTCGAGGAGAAACACTTCTCGCTGGAACTAACTTTGAACGATACTACTATGTAATTCAACTTTTACGATAATGTGTATGTATACATACATACAAATATATGTAACTAGATATAGAAGGTAATGCAAACCACGGCGTAGTAAGGTAGTATAGTATCGTAAACGATATCGCAGTGAAACGCGGACGGTGTTTAACGTAGATATTTTACGAACCAGACGGAATCTTTTCGTATTCGGAGTAGTCGGGCGATATCAAAAATTTATGCAAGATCGGACGAGGCTACTCGAGTCGACTTTCGTTTCGAGAGCAGGGAAAAGATACCGCGACGTTGCCGGGGCTCATATCCCCGGTCTTATATTCCACTCTGTAAACCAGAAACGAGCTAAAGCGCCATATGGTTTCGATGCGCGCGTTCAACCGCGCCTACTATTGAGTTATCCAGACGCGGAAGATATTTTTGGTTGCTCTTCAGCGATACCGGACGACTCGAGGTCGACTCGCGAACAAACATCCGTGTCGCCTATCAACGGTTAGAAGCTTCCTCGTGTCTGTTTCGTTCATCGAGAATATCTAGCTACCACATGGATACAAATTATCTTTCGCTCGCGAGAAACGATAAATTAGCATACAGTCGATGTTGCCTTCTCGAAAAAGGAAACATAACGAGAGGTAAACGGGACGTGGCATTAGCCGAAATTACCACTTGGCAACCAGGAAACTACTGAGACGTTGCCGCGGACTTGTCGCAACGGTTTCAGGGAACGACGAGGACCGGGGGAGGGGTGGGGGTGGGGGTGGCTGGCACCCTTATTAGGTTACAGTTATCCAAACGGTGGAGGCGAAAACTAGGCAGAAGACCTTTAGGGGGAGCGAGCACAAAATATTCCTCCGAGATTAACGCCTTTCCCGGATGCCACGGTAATCCGGTATACGCCAGTGGAGTAAGTCGAGAAGCACCGGCAAAAATGAAGAAGAAGTGTTTGCGTTGATGCCAAAACTTGCATTAGCACACTATCCTCGGATTATCTGGCTCTGCGTAACGTCAGGAAAACGAATCGTGTATACAATGCCGAACCTTTCGAGAAAGCTATACAATTTTATTCATTTCGTTCCTATCGGTGCAGCAATAAAAATGGGGAAAAAAGAGAGAGAGAAAGCACACAAAAAAGAATCGACACAGCATAAGCTTTTGTATCGTGGTTTTTAAATAACAGAGATAGATATATGTATGAATATCCTCGTGTCAGCAATATTCGTTTTTCGTACGAACTATATTCGTGTCCCCTCTGTCTTCTTTTTCAACGAAGTTTTAAGTAGTTCAACTATATATATATATTTTTTTTTAACGATGCGAAATTTGATCCATGCGAGACGATATATGGACCGACGGTGAATATATTCGAGGGATAGAGGAACAACGCGATACGGCAAACCTCGAGATGCGAGTTCAAGTTCGGGAAACCGTGGCGTATCTCGCGGAGGGTCGCGTATCGATTTTGAAATTTAATGGGTCGTTGGCGTCAATCGCGAACATCACACGCGACGAGAGGCGACACCGACACGCTTTAGTTCTCTCTTCTCTTTTTTCCTCTCTCTCTCTCTCTCTCTTTTTTTTATTTCCACCCGTATTGCTACATACCAAAGATATAGAACCGTGCGATGCGACGGCGACGACTTTCGATTGTCGTTCCGCCGAACAGCGAGTTAAACGTATTCACGTTAAACGCTTATTACGCATAACAACCGTACGGATGTATTAATAGGTTTAATGAGAAGTCATCGTTGCCTACTTTGACACCTCTTTAATGAAACGTGTCATCGTTTCGAATGAAGATATATCTGTTCGCACGCTCGACGTCTGATAATAGACGAGGCACTTCTACTTTTTCTCTCGCTTCTCCATTTCGATGCATCGAACTGTTATTCAACAGTTTCTCTAACAAGGTTTTAATAGCACTTCTCCGACAATTCTGCATATCATTATATAACATTAGCAATGTTCTCACTTTACCTAAGCGGTATCACATTATTTCTACAAGTAATATACACTTAATGGAATACCTTCGACTATGTTAACGGATAATCACGCGGATCGATTATTTCGAAAAAATTTCCCAACGTCACCGGCTGCGTCGTCGTTCAACGGAAGAAGCGAAAAGCGATGACAGTGGAGTAGGGTGACGAGGGAAAGGGTCGCAAGGGGAGTCCCTAGTCGCAGGGTGGCCAGAGGTTTTGGCTTTGACGTCGGGGCGTCGCGACGGTGTTTGCGCAGCACTTTCATTAGCCTGCCTCAAATTACTATAGTTCAAACACGGAGCACCGCCGCCACTTGCTGGCATGCAGAGGCGATTTCGTTTTGTCAAGGCAAATATCGACGCTAAATACAGAGCGAGAAGACCGACCGTCGGAACAGAAAGGATAGAGAAAGGTGGAAAAGGTAGTCGTAGAGATACGGCAAGGTTTTCTTCTACCACGAAGACCCTCGGCTAGGACATCGGATGAAGAATGAGAGGTCACGAGCGAGCCACAAGGGACGACAGGACGGAGCGAGGAGACTCGACGAGAAGGAAAGTCGGTGCAAGAGTGGTTCGAATGGACAGTTGGACGGACGGTGTGCTATTATTGCTTCTGCGAAGATTGCTAGCCTGCGAGACGCGAACCGTAGAAATATTACGTTTCGTGGTGGCATTGAAAAAAAAACATACTAAACTCATTCTTCAAAAAATAAATAATAATAGTCAAACAAATCTAGAAAGATAATGATAAAAAGGAAAAAAAAAGAATATAGTTTGACAATGGAAAAATTGAAATAGCTATATAGGTGAGCGATTATTTAAAGGAAAAGTCAAAATCGTGGTAGGTCGACGAACTCTGGTGACGAAATGGAAATACATATATACCATCGGAATTTCTATATTTGTACGATCGATACCGTCCAACGATCGATTCCGAACTGTCAGTGACAGAGAACCGCGGGTAGAAACTTCACAAATGGCCTCAGGTGCGACCAGAAATCATCCGACATTCGTAACCGAACGCGCGACATTGATCTTCCCACCGTGGATACATAGGGGGATATCGAACATTTCGAGGACAGTTTGCACGGGACGAACATGTGTACAGCAAATCCTTCGGGATTATAGGCCGCACGGCTGAGGACGATGTTGAAATATGTCCGTGGGCAACAGATATCGCGGAACCTTTGAATTACGACGGATTCGTAATCGAACGTCCGCAGTTAATGGGGAACCTGATATAATGTATTATACGTAACATAAACTAGAAACATACTTTATGTGTGTGATCAGAAACGACAGTGGCACTATGTAACACGATGAAACGAGGAAAGAAAATATGATGAACGTAGTATAACGTTCGATATAATACGTTATCTGTATTCTATATTTGTATATAATACAATTATACATACGTATATATGTAGATGCGATGTAACAACACAGTTTCGTAGCGTGTTTCGATACGTTGTATCACGGGTACGTGTTCTTTTGCGATTCTTAACGCGGACGTGTACAAAAATCATTAATCGCGGGGGGGGGGGGGGCTGAAAATTAATGCCGGCCGAATAAGCTCGGCGCGATAACGCTTCGGGAAAAAATACAGTTGGCACAGATCCAGTCGTGTTTACTGTTGAAATTTGTCTTTGTGAACCGGGTAGAAACGCGTGCACACGGCACACGCGATGTAACACGTACAATGCCGAAACCGTGGGTCGCCTGAATTAAATATGCCTTCGTCACAGACTCGCCTTTGCGGCTTTGCCGGTATAAATGCAACCCGGTACCATGAATACAGTAAATACAGAATAGGCGTGTATGGATACGACGGCACATGGAGAACGCATTTTATCATATTTACCATACGGTATAGACCCGTCACATTTCACGTATGTAGCACTGAATCGTACTGAAGAGCGTTGTACCTCCAAGACCAACCTACTCGTTATTTCGACCCTGCTCGTTAGAATTTATACATTCATTACCCTCCAAAAAAAAGTATCGTTGGATGTCTTTAATTAAGAAGACCGGTTTCGCTATTCGACGATAACGATCTATTTTCTTTTCGGTTTTTTTTTCATAATTTTAACCCCACTATGACATATTTTCATATTT
This sequence comes from Mimumesa dahlbomi, assembly GCA_917499265.3. NCBI lineage: Eukaryota > Metazoa > Arthropoda > Insecta > Hymenoptera > Crabronidae > Mimumesa > Mimumesa dahlbomi. The sequence goes on along the minus strand of OU824114.1, from coordinate 8,972,528 downwards.
CAGTAATCCGCGATCATTAAAAATGGTTTTAGAAGAAATGATTTTTCTTTCCGATTATAACTTCAATGGAAATACACGAGACACATTTGTATACGCGGATAGATTGTGATATAATACAATTTTAAACTTGTTATATAATTCAATCGTGTCAAGTGTCACGTTTCACGAAAATCTACTGCATTCAATTTTCGACATACCGGGCGTGCGCGCGCGGCAAATATGAACAACGTTCTCGTAATTCTGCCAGTCACCGACCGTATAAAACTAGGTGGACAAAAGGGAAAGGTTCAGGGAGAGGGTAGTCGGCTAACAGTCGGTGTCCATTTAAGCGAGGAAAAAATTAATGCGACCGAGATAAACATAGCACGGCAGATTATACGGTCTAGGATGATAATTGTTCTGGCTACACGGAATAACGTGCCGACGAGCGATGAGAAGTGTGAGGTCCTGCAATATTCACATGACCCCTAGCTAGCCTGACCTCTCACCGTTCGCTATGTCGTCCCTCACGAAGAGGGGCGGCTTTCCTCATCCCGCTAGAACACTTCATTTATCAGGCTCCGACATCTCGTCGGGTTGCCTGGATTTAATTACCCGAAACAAGTCGCCGAAGGGGATGACTCTCTGGCGTTCTCTCTCTCCTCTGGCAAACTAAGGCCGAAAAGGCAGACACGACGAAATGAAAATACGACGTCGAGACGATCGTTAGCGTACCGTTTCACTCTATCGGAGAAAACGTTCTCTGACAAGCGTAGAGAGAAAGAAAGAAAGAAAGAGAGAGAGAGGGTGAGAGAAAGAGATCGAGTAGAACGATAGCAGTAGGATTCGGTGAAATTCGTTTTTCATTCGACCTAAAATATTCCGTTTTGTTGTACAACAGGATGGAACATCAAAGTGAAGGATAATGGATTTCCTTATCAAAAGGATATTCGATGAAAGATAATTATTATCAAACGTACCATGATTGAGTCAATTAAGCAATCATCCCGCCGCTGATTACATCTTTCTATGCTCCTGGCAGCTTCTCCCCCACAAAGACGAGTAATTACATAGGAACAGCGAAAACTTGGTCGTGAGTTCAAGCAGAATGTACCGAGGTCGGTCTCAACGGTACCTAGCGAGTAACTATTTCACATTGTGTCGTTGTAATTCGACGCGCGTGGAACGGCAAAACCACCAACCTCGATTTGTCACCTCATGTCGCAAGAGATAACGCTTATTTACGGCATCCGCGTGATTGGCCCATATTTCAGAATGAAACCTACGAATGGCAACGTCCAACGAAAAACAGGATTCAACGAAATCCGAAAATCATCGACCATCTCTCGCCGTGGTACGTACAAGAAACAGACCAATAGCGTTACCTTTTAACCTGTCAAACTTCTTACGAAATAAAAGAAAGGACAAAAAAAAACAAATAAAGGGCGATGGGTGGGAAAAGAAATGTCCCGTTTCTTGTTGTTAGCACTTCGACAACTTTTCCCCTGGCGACGTCCAGGTTACACGACCTCGACCACGGTACGCTAATGGTAAAATCTATGTCGTACATGTCATTGTCGTCGTTGTTGTCGCACGGAAAAGCAACGGGCAGCGAGGCACTAATGGCGTCGAACAAAAAGCATCCCATAAACCCCCAGGGCGGAGTGCGAACCGTACGGCGGCGCAACCCGGGTAGCGAGGAAGGGGTGCCACCGGTAGTTGATATCGCCTACTTCCGGCACGACTCCGGAGGGCCATTCCTCTCGGCCTAAAAGGTCCACTGCACGTTTCCTTTGTATACGAATTTGCAGCCACTATCACTGCTTCGCTAAATAAACGCCGCATCATTAATCCAACGGGCGGCTTCCTCGTCGCTGCCCACGAATTTGTACGACAATGGGGCTAAATTTCATGATTCCATAAATCACCGGGCCGGTGCACACACGCTACTGCACCGATAATTACAATGACGGTGATTTTCAATCGGCGGTGCGCGAAAATTTAAATAACACACAGAGAGAACGACTCGGAGCGAGCCGTCGATTCGACGGCTAATAGTTTAACCCCTCCCCCCTCCCTCTTCCCCCCGCGATGTAACCCAGATTCTTTGTTATATATTTGCGAAACGATTAATATAATAATCCTTTGTTACTGTCCAATAAACTGGAACACGAAAACAGAGTGTAAAACAATAGGCCGTACTTCCGCGTGAACCTGCTGGAACATGATTATAATCACAGTAGAAAATCTTTGACCTCTTTTTATACATTATTCTTCCTGTATTTTTTTTTCATTGTTACGCGTGTTTTATTTTATTCACACTCTATACAACCGGGTACAGTTAAATAGACTGGTCAGAACGAAATATTAGGGAAAGTGGTCGGCCGAAAGTGTCTTTGATTTCCGGGGCGACTAGGGAACAGGAAGGGGAGGGGGGGAGGGGGGTTGCCTGTGCACAGGCAACGGCGCTTCATTGTTGCCCGCGCAAGTACGCAATTAATTTCTGTCTGCGCTCGCCGCGGGGGAATGCAAATACGCGGGGAGATTTTGCCGGAGTAATTCGGAAGTGCCGTGGTATACCGCGCGCATTATGCCGCTTTCCTCTCTCTTCCTCGTTCCTCTTCGTCACTACCTTCTCCCTCTCTCCCTCTCTCTCTGTCTCTCTTTATCCTTTTCCTTCTACCCTAACCCATTTCTCCCTCTCTCAAGTTCCCTCTTTCTCACGCTGAAGCTTTGCGACTACATTCTGGCTTTTCGCGGACTGTTTACGTGCGCGCGCGCGCACACATTCACGTGTGTCGTTATGTATGCGTGATCGGCCATAAGTATGTATTTTCACGCCACGTACGAAACGGGACCGGGCCTATCTCCAGAGGGTTCGAGCACTCCGCGGACACAAAGTGTGCATCCTCTCACCGTCGCCGTACAGACTCCCGAAGGACAAACCGCGTGCTAAGAGCCGTATCGTGTTCCCGGGGTTTTCTTGCTCTCTTTGCGGCGAATTCGACGATACCGTTGCCGTTTCGACGGAATACCACGATGTAAGTCATTTAAACTCAGGGCCGGCCGCGTGTGTGCACGCGCGTGACGGAAACGTGCGACGTTGTGCGATGACTTTACACGATTATCGTGTTAACGTTACCCGGTGGGGGGCGGGGATACGGGGAATTCTGAGTGATACATATCGATTCTTAAGAGGGACTGATATTTTACTATAGAAGATATATGTAAATCTGTAGAGACTTGGTAGAGGATCTTTGGTAGTCGACAAAGAAGTAATGAAAAAACTGATGACTTTCAATAAGTCTAAGAATACGGATCACCGATGGATTCGGCGAATAGGAATTTAAAGAACTAGGTTATCTTTCTTTCACCGATCATAACTGATGTCTTTTTTTATATTTTCTCTTTCAATTCGGTTAAGAATATCTTGGGATTTGCTGAAATCCTTTGCTATCTTTGATAAAAAGATAAAAAAAAGAAAAAGGGGGGAAAATGGGAGATGGAAGAAAAACCGATGCAGTTATGCCAGTTTTTTTCAGACGTTACTCATTTCCGGGCTGATCTGCGTCACAAAGGAACCAGGTTCTCGCTTAGTCGATTGTCGACGAACGGTTGGAATTTAAAGTCAACTCCGTCGATGCCCGTAACAGTTCCATCAATGGGCGTCGGCACGACACCGACGCGGTTGGCGCGATTGAAATTCATGGGGAAACGAATTCGCGGTTACGCGCCGTGAGAGATAAGGGACAATTCTCGAAATACACGCGACCCAGTTTCCATCTACATATGTAGCGCGGTTCTGCTTCAAGAGCCCTTTCAAAGTCCATGTAGAAATCCTGGCGTGATGTGTAATACCGTCGCACTTACACAGCGAAACCTACAGAAACGGCTCCATTCGTAAATTGTATCACTAACGTACATGTACACATGTATACGTACATACATGTACGAATATTCTGTAAGCTTATTCATATCTTTCGACAAGTTTATACATTGGTCACAGCTGTTCCGAGAATATCCACATTATTTTATGCTCGTTTCGCTTACCAGCTAAACGAAATGAATCTCCGATCAAAGTAACCATGATACAGATATGAACGGATAAACGGCAACGATAACGGTGTAGTATGTACACGTGTTGTTTCGACTAGCGCTTTCGTCGCGGTGAAATTTACAACGGTGCATATTACCATCTCTGGTATAATTACGCCGTGTTCCTGTACGAATGTAAATAATACGCCGCACCAGTGTTCACGATGCAATTGGACACGCGGTGGAATTTATTACGATTTATTAAGTACCAACCGTGCAGTAATTTACCGATAGTTCGTTGTACAATCGTGTTCGCACCGTTCCGCGTATGAACTTATCAGTTAATCGCAATTATTTTCCTTTCGCGTGAATAAATCGTCAGAAAGTATGTATAACTATAATACAACGATCAACGATTTGCTTTGTTTTATATTTTATCCACCGTGATAGATCGTACGTTAAACACAATAACCTATGTTTTAACGTTTGACCCGATAAGAATAAGATCTCTTTAAACAAAAAAAAATAAATAAAGAAAACAAATCTAACTGACGAGGATAAAATTACGGAAACGACAGGTAGAAAAATATCGACAACGAAGATCGTCGATTAAAAGTGCCCGCCGCTTGAAGAGCATTAATCGTACACGAAACGGAGAAAATAATTTAATTTGAAAGTAAAAACGCGATCCGCTTTGCAAGTCTGATGGTGGCCCATTGTTTCCGAGCGCCACTAAGAATATCCTTCTCCGTTCCACCCTCGAATGTGTCCGTTCTTCCTCTCTTTCTCCTCGCCCTTCGCCGCTGTCTACCGTAGCCTCCTTTGTATAATCAAAACTCTCGAACAAATTTTCATATTGTTTGCGATTCAATTGGACAGGCAATTTCCGAGTCGTCTTTGAAAATATCTTCTCTCCTCCGGCGTCGGTGCCGCTTCAACTTTCTCGCCCTTCGCCACTTTCCCCATTTTCACGTAAGTGCGCGGCAAAGTATACGTACTTGGTCAATGAAAACAAGCCCGTGGCCGTACCGCTCCGTTTTACTATTTATCTTGCCGATCGATATCGGTTCGTTATCTTAAATTCAACTTCGTCGGACCTGTGCTTTCATAGCGTACCAGGAGGAGGGGGGGAGAAGGGGATGATTTTCTCGTAGACCATCGTTGTATCTGTTTCTTTTCTTTTTTTTCACCACGTTAAACTTTGCTGCTAATTTTCCCGACTTGTCAAGCGAGGAGAACTAATTTGAAAATATTTCTTCGTATTAAAAGGTGGAAAGTCGAAAGTCCGATCGTACCGTCGATGAAGTATATTTTATTAATAAATTCATATTTACCCGTGATATTGACAATTTTATACTCTGAATACCATCCACAAGTAAGTAATTTAAATGATTCCGATGTAACGTAGAGTTTCGAAGAAACAGAGAACTACGGGTAAATGAGAAGAGAAATGCGCGTTAATGTCGCGAAAGTAGTATGAAGCCGTCACGGATCAGACATACGAAGAGACATGATAATACCTTTCCACGTCGTTATTTTACTAAAGCACACTTACACGCCGTATATTCTCTAAGTTCATTAAGGCCTAAAGACTCGTCTGATTCACTACATGACATAGTCACGTATCCGGAACAATTTAGTTCCTAGCCAGGCTAACGAATTGACCCTGTCCCGCACACTCACTTCGCTCTTCTCTCCGGTAGCACCTCGTTCGAGTGGTTAATACTAATCCTCCGCTCAGTGGCCGTTTGTTCAGGGACGAGAAATAAATTTAAACCCGTTCCCCGGATGTGGCTCGATTTTCGTTTAGAGAAATCAGGAAATACAATACCCATCGAACAATTAAATAATCAATCGTTGTTAATTCCCGAGAAGATGGTTCAGCCGGATTGAAATAAATTTTTCACAAAATCCTACGTTGGTTGTACTATCGACACATGATACACGTGTTTAAATAAATTTAGTATAATGAAATCCTATTACGTGGTAATATAAGCAACGCTGTTTTCATTTCAAGCATAACGCGGAGTTCGATCGTACGATATCTCATAGTCTTCTATACGAATAGACAGTATCGCATTAACGTTGCGCAATTTTGAACCATTAGACCGGGCTCTGGTCAGCCGTATTTATGTTCGCTGGCGTAAAGATCGTAGATAGGGAATAGACTGATACGGATTCGTTGCGGAGCGACTGGTATAGCCGAGTTGGTGCAAAGCCAACAGCAACGACACGGACGTAACAACCGAAACATTTATAAGAACCACACATTACACCTTCGTACGCAGTTGTTTTATTACCGCTATTTATCTCGCTGCTCGCGGGCTGATGACTCTTTCTCCGTAACTTTTCATTCCACAAACATTTGCAGATCCTTAAACTGTCGTGTGCTCGAAACGAAGCCTACGAGGAGAAATAAAACAACAACAAAAAAAAACAAAATAAAAAGAACACGTGAAACTCTCTAAAACCCTTAAAACTGAAGCGTATTAATGGTTCGACGTTGGTGAATATCATGCAAATATTATTCGCGTATTCCAGCGTAACTGTAATTACGTGGTCGTTTCACCTTACGAAAAATTTAACGAGCTACGAGATTCACTCTTTTTTTTTTGGTTACTTCGTCCCTAGAAGAAATTTCCGGAAATTTAATGATATTTCCCGTGTAATTTTATTACATCCCCCTCTCCTTCACTCCCTCCCCCTTCACCCCGATAATGAGTAGCGATAAATCCTCTTTGTTCTCCGACGAGATGGTTCTCAAGGGAGGAACTCATTTAATTCGTTAGCTCGAGGTTCGTTGGAATGTTATGTCGTGGGGTTAACCCAAAGCAAGCTGGAAGGCGTTATAAATAACGAAAGGAACCAGAAAACCGGGTCGGATTGCTCGCATTTCCTGGACCCTTCTACGCCACTAGCGGCAAGCTGGACACGTCCCTCCCTGACAGGAGGCAGAAGGAGAACCAGATTAGAACCCGACAATCAAGCCAATTATACACTCCGGTGACGCTGACCCAGCTCCTCTTCCAGTTCTCTCTGTGTCTGCCGTCTCTTTGCCTTCTCTCTCTCTCTTACTCTCACTCTTCTCTCTCACCCTTTCTTCTCTGGAACCTAGAAGGTTCCGGACTCGGCTACGGCAACCTGTACCACCGCGTGGTCCTACTCCAGAAACTCATCAGACCTTCCGTAATCCCCAAGGTACGAGACCCCAACGAATTGCTCACGGAATTAAGCAGCTCGTACGAGGCATTCGATACGTGAGAGACCGTTCTGCTACCGAGACCGGATATCTCCGAAAGGAGATAACCAAGACTTTGCTACTTTCTCCCCACCCCCACTCTTGAATTCGGAATAAGTAAATCTGCTGTTTATATACAACGTTGAGATAATTTCACCGTAGGTTAGTATCTGGCGAAGGATAGACAGTATGGCGAAAGGAACTATAAAATGTAAATTAAAAAAGTGAGAGATTGTTGGAAAGAAAATAATTCAAAACGTTTTCTTCTGTTTGTAAAACAGGTTGGATTAACTTCATTAACGTTGACGAGAAAATATCCAATGGAATAAAAAGTACCGTCGGGAAGTCGGTCGTTTTAAATCGTACCCCGAAAATTCCGCGAATTAGCTTATCTTAAGTAAGTTCCTCTTCTTCTTGTGACACTTCCACCTGTACGTGTAAGTGAGTGAGGGAAGCTTAACGCCCGGCGCTGTCATTTTACCAGTATGTAGGGAAAAAAAAGGTGGATGAAGAGAGGTGAAAGGAAAAGTGAAGAGGCTCGACGGTAACCTCCTCGGGGATGGTTCCTCTCCGGACCGGAACGAGAAGACGAGATCGGCGAGGGTCCACGTCTCTAGAAGCGCGGCAGATTGCAGCCCGGGCCTTTGGAGGATCATCAAATTAGCGGAAGAGTCTTTGAGGGCGCCTCGTAGAGGTGGCCAACTTGGTTGGCTCGTCATAGTCTCTCTGCTGGAATTATGCCCTCCCCCCCTCTCACCCTCTAACCCCTCTTTTTCTCTCACGATTGCGACCTTTCCGCGAATGGAGTTGCAAACTTTTGCCTTTCCTACGGACGAAAAGGGACAGGGTGGGCCCAGCAGTCGTTTTTCCTTTCTACGGACCTTTCATCCTTTTTTTTCTCTCTCCCTCTCTCTTTCTCTCCTTACGTCTAATTCCGTCACCCGTTACCCCTTTTGCCGGTGAGCGTGACGCTAATGCCAGCTGAACGCGACTGAAGAAAATTTCCTCCGGGGGATGTGTTTCAGCATCGAAAAACGAGCGGACCGACCGCGCTTTCCACGCCGGTCAGATATAAACGAGAGAACTTTGAAAAGCCGCCGAGAAAAGACGTTAGAAGAAACTGAGCAGTTTCGAGTGCCGTTTCCACGGTTGTATACGTCGACGGAATAATTTCCCAAGGTTCGACCGTCCACGGACAGTCTCATGTTTAATTCCCCCGCTTCTTTAAGACACTTTTCCCACAGTTGTATCGCCGATCGGATATCCAACCGCGAAGCTTAATCGTCCTTCCCAAACACACGTGTATCGCGCTGCCCGTGGCAAAATATCGGGGATGATTTGAAACTAAAACGAAAATATCACGAAGCCAGCTATCGTCGAGGTGAAAAATTCGGACGTATGCAGTGAAACCGTCACGAATATTTTTAACCCAAGGTAGGTGGATATACCGACGCTCTCGCGTTACCCCCCCACGTGACCACGTGAAACGTAACGTTCGGAAAGATAGGCACACATAGGAAACGCGTGAATGTTTTATCGCAAGTCAGCCCTTTGGTTCCCTCGTGCGATGCACTCCCAAACCCGTATGTCTAGGCAGCACGGAAACTGGGGCAGAAACACAAAGCCTGCCCACTGCCTGGGTGAGATACCGGCAACAATACCTAAACGCATGAGGAAGGACGCCTTTTTCGCCCTTTCCAACCCGTCGCGTATAGAGGTGGGCCGAGCTATCGCTGATAAAATTGTAAAGCCCCGGAGCTGAATATTTTTCCACTACTTGATCCTTCTAACCTCGTGGCAACCGGCTGCTTTGTACGACCGCTATGCAAAAATCCTCCCCCGGCCGACCCATATTCAAATTAGGTACATATGAGAAAACTTTGCCAATCGCGTCTTTTTATCAATCCATTAACGCTGCTTTAAAAAAGAAAAAAAAGATACCGTTCCGATGAATAGTTATCATCGATAAACATTCGGTACTATCGATGAATATTACGAAAGATTTTAACGGGATTGATTATACTGGATAAACGAATAGGTCACAGTTTTTCTGAATTATAGTTACAACGTGATTCATTGGCGCGCCACGTTTCCATCGGCATGACGCCATCTATCCGTGCGATAATTTTAACTGTCGGAGTTCGTGAACATAGAAGTCACTCTCCCGCGAAAAGTTTCGGGCAAACGCGATGTTAGTCAGGCTGTCTCGCTCGGGTAAATATTTAGACTAGACACGTGCCGGCAAAGCAATCGCGAAATGATTTAAGTAAATTCGTGATCCGGCGGGAACGGAGAAATAGGCATCTGTAGCAACCACTCGAAAGAGAAGAAAGCCAGTTTCGCTAAAAAGAAATCCCGCCGATATATATATATGTATATATATATTTCTCCCGACGCCCCCGCCATTTAAAGAGCAGCCAGCTGGAAAGATTAATGGCACCTCGAGTGTTTACATCGTTCTCGATTATTTTTAGATATTTCCAACATTATATAGACGATGTATCAACTTTTCCTGTTCGTCGAAGACATTATGTATCGCGCAACCGGTAGAAGTCCATGGCGATAGAAATTTTCTTCGACTATCAACCGTATATCTTCGGGGTTAACGGTATCACTTGAACAATTTTACAACGGTTTTAAATAAAGGTGAACCGCTACGATTCTGAGAGTAGCGAGTTTTATTTTCGTTTTTTGTTATTTTTTTCCTTCTCTTCATCGTTCGTTCACTTTTCTTTCTATTCTGGCTTCTACTTTCCCCCTCCCCTCCCCACCCCCTCCGGCAATGTATTTTACTACCCACTGCCGTAACGAAACTAGGTTCTCGACATTGCACGGAGAAAATAAGTTTTGGTCCAAGACTGGCCACGAGGGGCGCGTCCCTGTTTCCCTTCAAGATCGGCAAGGAGTTTTCTCGCGCAATTCCTATTTCCCGTGTCTTGATGTTTTCCATGAACACGGCCGGGAGAAAATAAAGTTTTCTCAATTTCTTCCACGGGCCCTCTTAGCGCACGGTGTGCACACGCAACGGTGCCACCTACACCGTGGAAAATCGGTCTCGCCATGGCAATTCGCGTGGGTCGCAGGTTGAACACCGTCGCGAAACGAGCACCCGGCCGATCAAACTTCGAAAAGTGGGACATTATTTTTCCGCCGTAGGGACGCATTCAATTTCCGTTTCGCGCTCGTCCGTACTTGTCTCTCGAAACTCCGACAGCGGTGTCGCGGCCAATATCAGAAATCGCTGCGATATCTCCGCGGAGAACGAACGGAAGAAAAATAAACGGGCCGCGGTTTTATAATAACACAATACCGACGCTACAGTAACGTTCAAAACCGAATATTTCTTCCAATATTTCTTGCCCCTCGAATGAAAAACAAACGGTGAAATACTTTGTACCTTTCGACGAGAAAAAAATTGCAATTCGTCGAATTATACGATATAAATACAATCTTAGAATTTATTATTCTTTAAAAAACCTTTAGAAACTACAGCTACGAGAAACTACGTTTACATTCCACTTGGTATGAATGTATTGAGTAACACGAAAACTAACCCTGGCGTGTAAGAATCTCCGACGGAAACAAAAGTACATCCTTCCCGAGTCTGTCTCGTCGTCATCCTCGATAAAAGCACTTTGACGTCACCATTATGGAACCTTCCGAGTACGAATCGTTCGCACCGTACCCGTCGTCTCCCGGGGGAATGGTCCATTCCCGGTAAAACGCACCACGTGCGCATCCGTCAACGTGAACATCGAGTCACCTCGGAAAATTGAACTTCTACAAAATCGATGTAATACTAAACCAAATATACTTTTCAACCTACAATAAACTGAACCAACAACCCTTCGTAATTTTTCATTTAACTAATCCTTGACACATGGGACACACGAAAATGGCAGTTAACGATTTACTTTTCCTTCGACTCGAACGCGGTAAGCTAAGTCAATAAATCGTCCCTTCGTGCGACGATTTACATGACGATCAGGTCGGTCGAAGTCCTCCGCGTCGTCATTAGTGCGAAGGGATACGCGGGCTCGTTCTCAAAGGGAAAGGCCTTCGCTTTCCACCGTACGCATCCGCGCTTCATCCGTGCTTTTATCGTGTACCCCGGGCCTCTGTCTCTCTATTTCTCTTTCCGTTCCCCTCGTGCACACATTCTGTACGGCATCCCGTCATGCTCTCGACCCGGCAAGTTAAGAGCCCTAATTAAATTCAGTCTGGGTACTCTTACCGAGCGCGGTCCATCGTTCATTAAGCGTCGGATCAAAGTGATATTCCTGTAAAGTAGTTCCACTTTGTGGCGAGGGTTCACCCTGCCTGCCTTGCCTGCCTGCCTATCCCTTACCCTACCCTGCGAGCCACCCTTTAGCCTCATCCTTTTCGATGTCGTGGACGGAAGGTCCGGCCCTCACCCTCCCCGAAGGCGTAGGTGAATCTTTTACGCCACCGCCGTTACGAATGATTAATTACCACGAAACGGGAACGCGGCCTGCTGAGAAACCTGACGTCCCATGGGAGATTCTTCTCGTTGGTGAAAGAACGTCAGGTGTTATCCCGTTGAATGGCAGGGTTTCGGACGGATTCATTCTATGTACGTAGAGATGTATGTATATGTATACATAATATAATTTACAATGTGAAATTTATAGGGTGAAAGATTTTCTAGATTTCTGATAAATTAAGATGACTAATTAATGGATATAATAGGCATTGAACCGTGGAATGAGAAGAATGTGGGATTAAATCAATTAGCAGTGAAAGGAGAATGAAATGACGGCATTGAATAGGGGTGAGAAATTGCCAAATATATTAATAGATATGCTGAAACTGTATTTAGTACAGTTGGTAATATATTTGCTCAATAGTTTCACATTAGCACGAGAATACCTACGCGCTCTCCCCGGGTAGGATTAATGGCCTCCGAATGAGCCATAGAAGGCAACGACTTGCAGCTGTTACACGATGGCGTTGTGAATAATTAGCGGCCGTGGTAATTTCCTGATCGTTAATAACGACGTATTAGATATATAATAAAACGAAGAGCGCGGACTGTAATAATTAAGAATCCCTTGATAAACCGCATGCAACGGTAAACGGATGTAGAACGTATAGCGTAGAATGAATTGTTAAACAGGCTGTTTTGAATAATGAAAAATAATCTTTCGTACCATCATGAATTCATCGTAGAGGTAGGAGATCTCCGGATAGGTAATAAAGTCAACCATGATGCCAGGGCACACGTGTACAATGACAACAATCACTCTCGAACAACAAGACACTAGGTGACGACACTTTTTGTCGCGACTATAAAGTCGCTGTTTATATATTAAACAAACAAAAATGAAATAATGAAAAAAGAAAGAAACAAAAAAAAAACCCGTTAAGAAACTCGGCAAAAGAAACTCGCGGAACGGAAAACTGGCGTGTAATTGAAGTTTCCTGCAAGTATTCGTTGAAGCTGGAAAGAGCGGAATCCCGAAGACCGGCGTGCAGCAACGAACATCCACTGCGCAGAAGCACTGTACGGCACTGCTTCACTTTTAATACTTCACAAACACTTGGCGCGATTCAATTTGTCTCGGGCAACGAAGGAAAAGAAAAAAAAGATGAAACGGGAGAAAAAAAAAACAACATCAACGTAGTATAATCACGTGGAACTACTCGCATGCTTCGAACGATCCTTTTTCCGCTTCTTGCTTCTTGCTTCCCTTTTTGTTCCTTGTAAATTTTTCCGTGTGAGCGCGGGAAGAGAGAGAAAAAAAATAATACGTGCTTGCGTAAATCCTTCTATAATTCACACGGCACTAAGCGTTTCCCCCGTATTACGCGACGTTCGCGCGAGAATTGTGCAACCGTTTCGAACCGCCTGGATCCTCTTAATCGCGCACGAATATTTAAGAGTACAGAGTCCGTTCGTCCCACTCTCCCTCCTTCCAACCCCTCTCTCTCGCTCTCTCTCTCTCCCACCCCTTTTAATTTCACGACGGGCCGTCGTTTTACGAATGCCTCCGTGGGTGCCTGATACGTAGTAACTCGACGAAAGCAAAAGAAAGAATGGGAACAAAGAACGGGCACGGAAGGGCGCGTATAACTGCGACTGGCTTATTCTCAGGGCCGTATCACGGAAGTCGAAACGAAAGGTCCACGAGGCACCCACGAGGGTAGAAATGGGAGGCTTTATGCGCAGACGGTAGATAAAAGAGGGACGAGAGTAGTGATATATACATATAAATATCTATGTGTGTGTGTGTGTGTGTATCACTGTATGTATATGTATATGTATACGTTTGGATGTATATGCAGGGAAAACGAGGACTCGCAAGCCCGCGCTTGCGAACGAAAGCACAAGGGAGAGTAAGCTCGGTCACTGAGGCGTCGCCACTCGGCTTGCTTCCTCGGGAGTGACTCCCTCCTTCACTTCCAGTCCCCTACCATTTCCATTCCATCCCTCCTTAACCTCCTCCATCTTCTTCTTCTTGTTCTTCCTCGTCTTCTCCACTTTCACGTCTTTGCCGGGCGAAAACGAGCCCTCGTCGCGAGGCGTAACCACGGAAAGTTCGTCGTAATTGTTTGATAGCTGTGATCTTGCCACTTGTTATCATAATAATTATTATACAATAATTAAATAATATAAGAACAGACCCGAGAGAGAGAGAGAGAGTATAGGACTTGCGACGATGAACATTTTGAAAACGATTCACCTTCGTTTCAATAAACGAGAGAGCATCGGTGAAAAGTTCACAGTGAGTGGTACGAATAGTAGAAGATAAGAAATGGAATTAAAATTAAAAGCAACGGTGCTCATTGTCGGCCGGATAGAATAGCGAACGCTGATAACTCTTTCGCGGTAAGGAATTACCATCCCGAAGAAACTACCGAGAGATAAATGTTATCGAACTCGACTCGGCTAGCAGAACCTACCGTGAACCCGAATGGAAACCGACGGTTCTTTCAGCGGGCTTAATGAATTACGGAATAGTGAACGGTCGGACGGAAGAAATCGCGGAGATTTCATTGGATCCGAGGGTGGCACAGGTGCACGCAGAAGTTACAAAAACTTCGTTAGGGAGGAATGCAAACAATGCCCGGTCCGAGTTGCTTGCTCCCGGTTCTTTCCTTTGCTAGCGAACGTGCCGCCCGACCCCCTATCGTTCTTTTTTTTTCTTTTTTTTTTTTACCCCTTTTTCCACCTCTGGTTTCGGCTTTGCACGCGCAGGTATCGTTTTCTTTATGTAAATTCGCGCGAGCTCAAAGCCCGCGTCCCAAGCCCGTCCGTCGGGCCTTTCGTTGAATGCCTGTCCGGAGTTGAACATTTCTTTCCGCCGTGTTGGCACAAACCCCATGGCGCACACCACCGCCAATTACACCCTCGTAAATCGGCCGGCCAATTTGTCAGTTTGCGCGCAATCCGTCCTTCTGAATTTCGCCCGGCCTTATCGTGTCAGACCACTGACGTCCTTCACTACTTAAGCTCCGCTCCTGATTTCGACACGGAAAAAGAAAGGGTTTCGCTTTGCCTCGAGGAGAAAGGATTAATGGATTTCTTTTCGAGCTCGGTTCGAATACAAAAGAGCGCGCGGGTTGTTTTATCCCCGGGGACATCGTCATTGATATCGATTAATTCTTACCAGAAATAGAATCTTCCATTGTCTTATTTGCCACGCGGGCGGGAGAAAGTTTCTCTCCCAGAGGGGGGGGGGGAGGGATGGTAAATTTAGCCTGTCACTTTCGTGCGATCGAATACTCTCCCATAGGAATTTTTCTGTCCCCGTCGAAATACCAATGAACAGCGGTAACATCTGGCGATCTGTTAATGTTGGGGTCGGATAGACCAACATTGCAGCCAAGACG
Source organism: Mimumesa dahlbomi (assembly GCA_917499265.3). Classification (NCBI taxonomy): domain Eukaryota; kingdom Metazoa; phylum Arthropoda; class Insecta; order Hymenoptera; family Crabronidae; genus Mimumesa; species Mimumesa dahlbomi. Next base: position 8,957,422 of record OU824114.1, on the reverse strand, counting down.
GAGGCCGGGCTTACGAGGCAAAGCAAATAAACAGGAATTAAATCTGGAAGCCTTTATCGTACCAACACGCTCGCAGATTTTGTGCACGGAAGAAGAAACGAATATATATATCTATTTATATATAAATAGACATACATTTATTATATATATGTATAAATAATATTATGTAGTGAAGAAACGAATAAATATAGACAACCAAGAGGACGGTACGAAAGACAGCCGTAATGCTTTCAGCTTCGATAAAGAGTAGGCCGCATTAAGCCATCTGGCTGTCCATTTCCCCCTCCTTCGCATCGAAAATAAAAAGAAAAGGAAAAAAAAATGGTTTTCTTCCTGAATCTTTAATTTTACCTAAGTAAGCCCAGATCGATCGAGCTTTCACGACGAGTAGGATCGTACCTAAATAGTAATCTATCTGAAGAGCATTACAAGCAGTCCAGATACGCTCTCCTCTCACGTTTGGAAGATGAGGAGAAAGTGATATTTGTGATGACCTGCTGCTGCACGCGATCGTTCGATCACAGCCCCGAGTGAATCTAGCGAGACTATCGATAAGGATCGTCCACAACGATGACCTACGACGATCACGCAACTGCGTGGTTCACTCCAGGCCTAATACGTCTTCGGGGGAATCTGCATAAACGATCTTTCAACCATTTAAATTGTAACAAGGTAATCGTCCGACGTGCATTAAATGCTAACATGCACCTACAAGTAGAAAAATGTAGCGTTCTATCACCTCATCCATCAACGGGAATCGAGTACAGGGTTGTACATTGAAAATGTAATCTTCAAATCTAAAATGAACGTAATATAAAAGTAGATACGAGATTAAGTACGTCGTTGTTACACGGATTTCTTAGCGATCGTGTTTGATCACCTGTTTCACACGTTTTGAATATACACTTTAAGCGGAGGGAAAAGAAATCTATTTAAATTTGTATAAATTTCAACCGATACATAAAGAATAAAGTGTACGTTCTTTCATTCCGTGACCACAGGGCGATGCGATTTATAAATGAACGATCCTGTAGCAGCAATTTCCAAGAGAATTTTATCTCGCGTTCCGGCAACACGAAAGAAAGTCCCGCGAAGACGATCGGGGCATATAAGTCATAGCCGGAGCGAGTTTCGTGTAAGACAAACGCGCATGTCGAGATTAAGTTTCAAGAGAAAAATGGTTTTCGACGTAATCAAATAGCTTCTCTAATTCGTCAAACGAGTCTACCGCCGCGAGTCTTGCACGCCACGGACTCGCGCGGGGTCCGCGAGAAGTAGTATCGCGATAACGACCGGAAGTGGGATACCAAATACTTTCTTTCGGGGCTTTCGCGTGATCGTTGGAAACAAGCGCGTGCGCACGTGCAACGATCGCTTCCGCAGTAAGCATGGGCTAAGTATAGCCGGTTGGCCAGAGGCATTGTTATTGCTTGCACAGCGGGAGTGTTCGGCTTTGCGATCCGTGTTTATGAAGGGTCCGTTGCTTGCTCAAGTTATGGCCTCAGGTGCGTTCGGATATTACAACTCGGCCCGACCAATCAGTGAATGACCAACATCCTAAATGCGGGTCGAGTAGGCATAAGCATTTATAGCCTTTGAAGCACCCTTCCGACGTGTGCTTTCGATAACTAGATCGGGAAGTTTGAAACAATCTCGAACTCCAAACAATTTTGGAATGCATAATGAACCGCAGGTCGGCGGGAAATGACGGTCTGCCACTTCAGACAGATAAACTTGTTGTATTTTTATCACGAGACAGAAACTGTTCGACGTTGTACCGTTTAATCGTTGTTCATATTACGTTGAACTGTATTATTTTGGATATATATATATATATACATATATTGTGTTGTAGGATTTAGACACGAAGCGAATACGGTGTGGATGAACTTCTCGCATGCGAAGTTTCAAAGTTCGCGAAAATTTTCGATAGAACTTCCAAGGTCCACCTACGACGGAGTGACTACACGGTGAAATTCGCGAAAACTAACGATTTCGTTTTCGTCCGAGCAACTAGGAAACTTTGTAAAATTATCCTCCGCCCGTGGAATTTAAACAAAGAACATTTCGAGCGATAAAACTGGAAATTTAAGCGAGCCGTGAAGTTGCAAGATCTGATAAAAACGAGACTTCAGAATTCCAACTTTTTTCATTTTTATTCGTTCACAATTAACTTCGTATATATCATCCACGAACAATTTCGTCCACCGGCTCCGTAGTCAGTGAATTCAAGAGCGCATCGTGGGTCTCGGATTTTCCACGGTCAAACGCGGACTTTAGTTTCAATTCAGCCGACTCTCCGGTTGTTCGGGAAACTTTTCAAGATAGCAAGAAAAACTCGTACAGGAATTTCTCCCTGTGGCGGCGGGCAAGCGGGAAAAATGTCAAATCTCAGATGAGCCGGGCGAAAAAAACCCGTCGATAGGTATATACGCATGGACGCTCGTCACAATTGGCCAGATTTTTTTCGTATTTCATCCGGCACGGTGAATGGACACACCGGCACCGGCGCGTAGATACGGAAAAGTGCGTCTGTGACCGGCGGTATACGCGTCTGCCTCTTCATAAAGTCATAACTCAGCCTAGCCCCCCCCCCCCACCCCCGGCACATCTCTCGGCATAACATTTAAAACGATTTCCGCTGGCAGCAGTGCCAAGACCGTAGCTGCGTTGTTTCGGGGATAGATTAACGAAACATAACGCCAGTACTCGCTACGGACTTCCAAGGGGTAGCTCGGATAATGGGAAGGGGCGTGTTGGCACTGCTCTGGCAGTTAAGCAGCGTTCAGTGCCGGCGCTTGTACTCCTCGGTACCCGCGGCTACGATCGATGGCAAAAATTTTTCCGTCAACTATGCACGGTCCATTTGGTTTGAAAACATTTCAACAAAGTGGACGATTTATTTCGAAAATACTTCTGGCCAGCGCCAAGTTATCCAACGACCGTGGGTTAGTTTTAAATTAACTATTTAATTCCTGGCTACGTCTCTCTCTTTCTCTCTCTTACTATCTCTCTCTCTCTCTCTTTGTAATAGAGCATTATGATTAATATACGGTATCAAGAGACACGGGAACCGCGATAAAACTCCAAACGAGAAATCTCCCGGGGTATCGCTGTGGGTATCGTAACTTCCTAACGACGTGCCACGGTGATCCGCCGGTACGTTGGACACCAGGAATAACGGCATACGTCCGCCGTTATTTACGATATTACTCGTCATAAATATGGAAAGAACCATCCGCCTCGTTTGGACCCCCGTGCGATTACAGGTTGCACGTACGTTTTGCCCTTTATGCCTCCCCTCTCTACACCCTCGGAATATCATGTGTCTTTTTACGTCGACAACACGTACGTACGTACGTACGTTAGAGTGTATCCGATGCAAATTCGCGGAGGAGACACGCGTTCCGCGATCCCTTTAAGGGTAGAAGAGGAATGTGAAATTTCTCGTGATACACAGGAATAAGAATGCGCGTAGAGCCAGCCCTGGCATTTGTAGGGGGCACGGAAAGTCTGATGATACATCGCGGACTCACCGTACAACCATCCTCCCCCCTTCCCCCTTCTTCTCTCTCTCTCTCACTCCCTCCCCTTGTGTCTCTACCCTCCTTTCAACCCTTACCATCGACCCTCCGTTCCCTTCCTAACTACCCTTTCGGCGTTAAGAGATTAACTTGTCACGCCGGGCCATTTTAATATTCCGGATCGCAGGGCGAATCGCCGGAATTAGCCTGGAAAGCGCCATACGGCTCCGCCGGTGATAAGTATCTGTTAACGTCACTGCAGCTTACCTCTTTTTACGTGGAAACTGCACCGAATAAGAATTATGGGGGCGAACTTTGCCGCACATTCGATGGGCATTCGATGAAGTGCAGCGCGAAATTGAAGCGGATAAATTGCCGTTTTCGAACTTCGCCTTGGAGCGTGTCCAATAGTCTTCGTTTAAAAAGACAGATCGCTGAGTTTTACTGATAATTTTATTCTTTTGTTTTTCATTTATCTTTTTTTTTTTGGCGAATTAATACGTACGTACGTATGTATACGTATCCGCCGGACCCTTTATTCCCGTTCGATGACGAAGAGTGTAATATTTTAAAGTCGGTTAACAAGGACATTTATAAAGAGAGATATAGATTACGTAACGGAGTTCGAACGTTTGTGAAATTAATTGAATCTCCTTGGCAGTGGAAGTGAGGTATAAAATTTCGGGCAAATCGTATGGTACACGTGTAAACACTCACCCCTGGTAAAGTCCGCTTCTCATGCAGAGCGTTCTGGGCGCTGATTGCGCTGTCACGACTGTAGTAGGTGAGAAATGCACAGCCTGAAAGCAGAAAAAAAAACAGAAAAATAAAGGAAGGCGGTTAGTTAAAAGAATCGCTCTGTTTTTACAAATAATTCTATGTTCTCTAAACACATATATACACACACAAACGCGCGGGTGCTACGAAGAGTGGAGAATTCATTTAGAAAAATGAGCCGACATTAAGCGTAGTCACGAGAGACCTGGAGGGTTTACGTATTTATAAGCCCCGTAAAAATTAAATCTTTATACAAGTTTTATCTGGAACTCGGGTAAAGTGCAACCTTTGCGTTCACGTGTGATTCTTTTCTCCCCCCCTTTCTCGGCATTTACGTGACACGAGTCAATGTGTCACAGTAATTAAATATAAGAGAGTGAAACTTTTACCCTCCTCCGTACAATTACCGCCCGTGGGCACATTAAAAAAAAAATAAAGAGAAAAAAAAAAGCGGGAAACTTTTGCAATATAATTTTGACCATGTGTCACGGACGCTACATGGCAAAACAGAGGGGAAAGGGCGACGGTAGGAACATTCGACGGAAATGTTCGTATCTCACGCAGTTGCTCGGCGGAATAAATTTTCCCGAAGCCGGTAGACTTGTTGGAATATAAACGTGACGTTTCCACGGTGACAAACATTTGTTGCTAAAGTCAGGGTGAATGACGGTGAACGTGTCGAGGTCAACGGTAGAGAACACGACGGTCGGTGTAACGTTACGATTTATCGGAATTTAAAATACATCGTTGATCCTCGAATACGATGTTTTATCCGTTGGAATATATCGTTGAATCGTGCTACGAGAAATACTTTGTACTTCTCTCTGGTACGCTATCATCTTCGTCAGATAATAACATCGATATAGCGACGGAAACTACCTAACCCACACCCTCGAACGTTGCACTCACGCAAGCTTTGCGCTAGTTAGAATCAGGCCGTTATCTCGTCGTTGATATAAATAACCTTATATTAGTCACACTTCAGTGTTTCACGAACCGCGACTATACTTCTTATACTACGTATACACATATACATACATATATCTGTGAAAAGATAATTTAAACCGAAAGTTTCATCAATTATTTTATAAAAATAAATAATAAATCAAATTAAAATACAGATACAAGTGTTACACTCTTGATGAAATTCCAATTTTAATCCAATGAAGATTACATGTCCGAAATAACACGTTAATCGACCGGTTTATTTGCAGTACGTTTTAATAGAACGGTAGCATCGACACTACCATCGTCGTAAAATTAATTTTCCTACCAAGTCTGGCCAGTTTAAGAACCGGCGCCGATATAGCGGGTTAAAACGATGGTAATTAACCCTAGAATTGGACGGTGCCTGAACCAGACCATTATCGGCTATCGCACTGTCGAGCAAACCTCCTGGGACCGCCTTCCTATCGGTCTCAGGATTTATTCAAAGGGCCTCCCCGTCCTATCTGATCACCATTTGACTATCTCAACACACCGAGATGGATGTAAGCAAGCACGCGCGGTGTGCAAGACTCGTGGACAGAACTTCGACCGAAGATCGCTTGATATTTACGACACGACATTATCACGACTTCCTGATAGCCTTGATCTGTCTATAATCGTGAGTCTTCTATATTCATTAAGGAACTACGTGGAAAGGATAGTTACATATATGTATGTATATATACGTACGCTCGTTAAAGGAAAAATCATCGTAACGAAATATTTACCTTAGCATCGTGATATAAGTTTCATCTAACGTTTTATAACACAGTATTCATGACAATTATCTTTCAGAGTCATGAATTGAAGTATGTCGGTAAATTACGTGAATCGTCTAGATTAGACACGAGACCAACAACCGACGATAGTCGTTCAAGTTTATCATCAAGTTTATTTTCAGACTTAACTTTTCATCCATCGCGTCTCGGTGTACATTCGTAATACGTCGGTAATTCCGTGCCGCAACGAAACTTTCTTATTATACCGATACGTTTATCGGGCTAATGTCATAATAAACAAACAAGCCGGCTTGCCCGGGGGTTTCAAGCGTGGCTGCACGTCACGCCGTTCGAGCATGCGAAATTCAAATCGCTCGTTGTCGTACCACCGCCACGGGGTCGCGAACTGAAGCTCGGGAGACGTTTTAATCTCGGGGGCGACTTCGACGACGCAATTCCGCCGCGATAGCAGGTGGGAGTCACGCCGCCGGTGTAGTTTCTTAGCGGGGAGTTACGTCATCCTGGCAAAGAACAAGGCGAAGTCGAGAGAACACCGGTCGAGAGAGAAGCGAAAGAGAGACAATTTAAGAACGTATAAAAGTGAATTACAGAAAGAGAAAGAGAGAAAAAAGAAGAACATCAGAAAAGTAAGAGAAGAGAAACCACACACGCTAGGTGCGGTCTTGTAATTTTTCATACGACACGTCCTACGCGTCCAGATCTCCCCCCCCCCTCCCTTTTGCTTATCTCTAACTCCACGGTACGTCCCATTCGCACGTAGGGCGTCCAACCTAACCCAAACTAACCCACATAACAGCTCTCGCGAGGGGTAGCAGAAGAGGAAATGGCTAGGGGTGGAACGATGGAAAAGGCGAAGGATGAAACGGGTCGGCCGGGCATAGCCGGATCTGAAAGTTTCCAAGGGGTCGTCGCCTGCGGCCGGTCACGGCGAGTATTTGCTGTCAGATATACAAACCGCGACTTTCGGCCCGGCCGGAAAACGGGAATGGCCCGAAATATTTATAAACATCCACGGTGCTTATCTTAATTGCATTGGGACACGTCGCGCGACGCTTCTATCCTCCCATGGCTGATACCACCGCCCGGGAATAGAAAACTTCGGAGCCGTGGTGAATCGTACACCCCGCGGGGTCTCAAGGCGAATTAGCTTCCGCGATGCATCAAGAACAACGGGTGTACGTTTCCGCCTTCGTCTTTCGGTTGAATTAAATCTACAGATAACACCCCCGATGGTAGGGGGCATACGTAAACTGTCTGAGAACGGTAAGACAGCCAAGTCTGGTATCGTTGAATCTTACTTTTGGCTGACGTTTACTTCATCGTTATATAAAAGTGATTTTTCATTTTGCCTTTCTCTGATTTCTTATATTTTTTTATTATTAAAAGTTCAATCATATTAGCGACACGAAAATAACACCTAAAGATCCATTTAATCTCTCTACCGACCGTGGGGACAAACAAACCAGCCTTGTTCCGATGACACACTTTATACTTTGTTTAATTTTCGTCCCTCTGTATATTGTCTATTTGGCACTACTTTTTTGGCTTCCTTCAAATACATTTGGATCCGGCAGCCCAGGCTACACAACTGCCAACTTCGGCCCTTGCCAGATTCTACTGGAACACTCGGAGGAGCCTGATTGAAGGGCAGGATTCTTAGTAGAACGTCACGAGCGAAATTAATCATCGCTCGGCTATCGTTAGACGTTAAAGTAACGAAGGGATTCCAGGAGCGAATCGCCGTTATTTTTCCCCCTCGTCATATTTCGCGAGACATGGATATCCACGTTTGACGATGGAATCTCGCGTGCTCGGACCTTGAAACACGTGCGCGCGAAACCACCCCCGTGATTCCTGTGCAGAAGGGATCACCTGAATTTCATGGCCCCTTGGCCATGGCTATCGCTGGCCAGGATCGGCTTATCAATCACCATGGCTGCCGGTTTCGGTAAGGTTCACGAAGGAACCGTCGCGTTAATGCGAGCTCGTTTAGCTTCCCTTCTTATCTCGCGACGGCACTGTTTCGAAAATTTATAATATTCCCGCGGAGTTATTTAAGACGAAGACAAGGAAAAGGATAGGGCGATAGGGTGGCGGTGGCGGAGGGCGGACATTAAAACCAGGAGAATAAGACGAGAGGGAACAGGAAGCCGGGAAGTAGAAAGCACGTGTTATCTTCTAGAATGTCACCGTGCGCCACGTAGAAGTGCAGAGAGTACAGGGGAGATATATATATAGTATATAATATATATATATATATATATATACTTTGGAGGAGCACATTAAAACACAAGGCGCGTTTTTATCGCTTTTCTCCTTGTCGTAATGGGAAGGGAAAATTACTGCATGATTCTCTCTATCGTTAAAAGGAATACGTGGTACGCTGTGGTAATGAGCCAACAGCCGAGTCTTCGTTTCAGTGCCCGTTCGTTTTCTCACCCTCGATAGAAACGGCTCCCGGTCTATTACAGTTCGCATCTGCAATTACGATAAGGCTCGCGATTAGCTTGACAGAGCGCGACGAGTGGCGCAGCATCGTGCAAATTGCAGATCAGGCGGTTACGTTTGCCACCGGCAGGATGGGGGAACGATATACAGCACGGAGATAATGGAACACCTTGTCAACGGGTTTCTACGGCGAGTCATCTTTCGTCGGGCGAATGACGGGCAGCGTTTTCGAACGAGTTAAAAAAAAAAAAGAAAAAAAAAACGGTACTCGTCCGGGATGGCCAATTAACGTTCGGAACGTGAATCGAAACCGCGGGACGAACGATGTCGCGGATTCGGTGCTTTAATTATTCCGGCGATCCGTGGTAGAGCGTGCCGGGTTATTGCATTTTTGCGGCGAGCAGCAACAGTGTGTTTTGCGAGGCTTAATCTTTCACGAAAAGTCTAATTAATTTGTGCCGAATTAATTATCACGACGGACGATAATATGAAGCTATTAATATACACTCTATCGCATGTACGGGTATAATTATAAAGACAATCGTATCATCGATATAAATTCTCATCGAGGCAATCACGTATCAGCCATATGTTTGCTTTACGTCAAATAATACAATAATACACATAAAAATGAAAAATATAAATATCACGCGATCAACGAACATGTATATATTTCACGAAAACAATGTAAGAAAGTAATTCGAAGTGATAACCGACACGATTCCGAAATACCGAGGAACACCGGAGCGTGATACGAAGGATAACATTTCGTCTTTCGAGATCGATCCGATCTATCCTGGATACAGTAAGAACGTGGCAGTACGTCGGTGGGGTAACCAAGTGATTCTTTCGCGTGACCCGACTGTCTCGCGGGGAGGCAGGTAGAGCGCCAGGAGGTACGAGACCACGGAAGAAGACCGGGTCTAGGCTGGTTTTAGTTTTTGCCTATAAACTTACCGCGGTGAATTGAAAACGAACGAAAGACAAAACGGATAGCCATATAACGAAATATGTATGTACATACAAAACACACACACACACACACACACACTCTATGTATCCGAGTATAGACGGGTAAATAGAGTGCAAAAGAAAGCTCAAGGATAGGAGGAAGAGACGAGGTAGATAGAGACGAGAGTTGATGGCACCGTCCGACGTCGACGAGAGGGAGGCAAGCTGGTTAAAGGGGGTTCAAGAGTAGAAGAGCGTTTTATTTGCGAGGCAATGCGACGGCTAATACACCAGTCACTGGACAGCGTCCAAGTCATAAAATGGATTTTATGACGCCGATCGATACAACGAGATCTCTCTCTCCCTCTTTTCGACGTCGTTGTCCTACCTTCGTCCTTTCGCCCCCTCTCCCCCCCACCATTCCCTCCCAACCCCTTTCAATGGACAGTCGCCGACGCCTATGTCTGCCTATGCCCCTCGAGAGACCACTTCTCGAGTCCACTTCGTTCCGGCAAACTCAGGGCAAACCAAGGACGAAATATAATTCGTTTGTGTGTCGCATGTATTTATTAAGGAAAAAGTTTTGGTTCCCTTTCCTCCATGATGCTTTTTCTCTCTCTTTCTCTCTCTCTCTCTGTTTCTTAGTCTGTCTTGGTCTGTTCCCCTTCTTCCCTTCATCCATCTTCTACAAACCACTTATATTCCTGGCATTCTTGAACGTCTGCATTTCCGCGAATATAGATTTCTCGGCGCTCCGCGAGTCCGTGTACCCGTGAAAATTGAAACACAACCGTTGGGATATAATATGTAGATATACCCGGCCACGTCAGGGTATTCTCGTCGGATCAGTTGCCCACCCCCCTCCCCCCCACCGGTTGATAAACGACGGAGAATCGTGATGCGCACGATAACACGGAAACGTCAGTAGCAAAGAGAAATCTGCAGGTTTTATTGTATAGAATTCCCGGGGAAAATTGAATATTATCACGTGTGGTGACACGTTTTATTATATAGAGAGAGAAACATGTATATAAGAACGATAACCGCGGGTAAGTTTTAATGCCGACAACGTGTATGACACATTCCTTTAATCCGCGAATTATCCGTGGAAGAACCGTTGGAATTTCGAAAGCAACTAACGGGAAACAGCACGGAGAAGCAAGAATGAAAAGTTTCTGGGCCACCGGGAGCCGAGAAAGGGTAGCTGACGCCAACCAAAACGCTGTTAACCGGGTAGTAGGCAGTCCGGGAATTAGAATTTTACGGTCCTCCTAATGAATTGAAACGAAATGAGGCTGCGATAGACCTACCCACCCGCACCTACACATTAGCCCCTCCGGCGCCCCGACGCCGCCGTCTCGACGGCTCGTTCCGCGGGATTCGCGTAGACGAGGAATTTGCATCTTGGGTGAAAATTGAAATGCTCCGGTACAATGGACAGGGAAGAGTGTCCTGCGAAATGACTTTTATAATAGGACGCAGGTAATATAGCGGTGCCGGAACGAGAAGCGTTCCCAAGCGATAGTGCTCGCTACGTATACACTTGTGCGCTTTCTCATTCACACACACACACACACACAGGCACAGACGCAACACGACCGCGTCGCGAGAAAGAACAGCGAAACGCGAATATACAGGGTGAAGTGAAATAACTCGTGCGAGAGTTAGAAGTTATTAAACAGTTTATGCTGGAGTATATGTTTTATATATACGTATACGTACGTACGTATACTGTATATAGATATACAGTTCCAACCAAGACACATCTTAAACGCATACTTTATCTTCCATTGTACGAAAGTTATTATACGAGGAATTCAGATAAAGTATCGTATTAATAATCATACACTCTGAATATAAATCGAGAATATAAGATCTCTGAAACAAAAGATAGAACGCTAGACTTAACATCCCGTGAATTTTCATTAAAACAATTAATTACACAAGAACCGTGGGAAATAAATTATATCACGTGATAATAGTTATCGTTCCACCCTGTATACTTACGACGACGTGGTAGTAGCATCCGACAAGTAGTGTTGGTCTATGGACTTGAACGCACACAGACGCGTCGTTACGCATCTACCGTGGGTTTGTATGGGTACGTACACAACCGTAGAAAAGACACGAATGAGAAACTATGAGTGTAAGCGTGGACGCGGCTGTGACAGTGTGTTTCAGCCGCACGTCGACAGCACCCCCCCGGTGTTGCGCAGAGGAAATTGAAATATGCAAATAACCACAGACCCGACGCCACCTAGCTACCAGCGCCGCAAAGGTTGATGTTTCGTCCTCAGAGTATCGGCATTTATCGTCAATGTTGGATATCACGCGCCTTGTATCAGAGGGTGCCCCGCTTTTTGAATATCGATGCCTCAGAGATATTCCGCGTACGTGTTCACCCGTGTACCCGTTGATCTCGATATCGCGGGGATGAATCGGCGTTCGTGGTAACGTGCCTTTCAAAGAAGGATATTCAATCCATCGAGCAAGGTGAATTTAATAAACGTCGGATTGGAGCGACTGTAAAATTATTTATACTACCATCGTATCCCATTCAACTTTGTTACACGCTGAATTTACTTTTACAATCCATTTCTCGATAGAGAAAAAGAGAGAGAATGAGAGAGAGAGAGAGACATGGTGATAGGAGAAAGAGATTAAGCAACGGCGGAAGAAAAAAGTTGAAAAAAAAGAGAGAGAGAGAAGAAAGAGGACCAGAACGGAAGAAAGAAAAAGAGAGACAATCGATGCGATTCCTTTCGCGAATGTGGTGGAAATGGTGGAAAAGTTTCTTGAATGGTGTCAGAGAGGTTTAAGCTTCTCGCGAAGTAGAAGAAGAAGAGGAAGAAGGTTCGTCGCTTCCGCGGTCACGAAGTCCCGGTCCATAAGGCCGTCGAGTGCGCATAAGTGAAGTGGTCGCATGGTACGGAACGATGAACCCTCTTCGTGGTATTCTGCCCCATCGACCTTTGCGATGCGGCCAACTGCTCGAGAAGCTTGCGACGAAACGTGCCGCAATAGCCGAGGAGTTAGAAGGCTGTGGCAATGATGTACACCAAACGCCGTGGGGGGGGGGGGGGGGGGGGAATACTCGTCAGGACATGCAAAGTAATTCGGCCGATACCGATGACACCACTTTGCCCAAGGGTACGGAGGAAGACACTGCCACGCGGTGGCAATAAGAACCGTAAAGGGAAGAAGTCTAAACGAAATAAAAAGGGAGCTTGAGGAACGTAGAAAAAAAAAAGAAAATTAAAGAAAGCTATGTGTACTCCGTAAACTGTGCTGCGCTTAATGCTTCCCTTTCTTGAATAGGTACTTAGTAGTCGAAATAACCGACTGCTAGAAGTTTCCGTCTTAATTAACTTAAATCTTTAAAGTTCTATTATATACGTCTAAGCACGATTTTCAAGGAAATAAGAGTTTAAACAAAGTACCATTGTGCCGTGGTAAATGAAAGCGGCAGAGTGAAAAATGTCCAGGGGGACTCTGTTGGAAAGAGCTGTCGTCGAGTAAAATTGTTTACCGTATCTCTTACTTTTCTCGATAAAAGGAACGGCGAGAGGCTTCCCTCCCTCCCGTCCGAACTTTAAATATTGCTAACGGCATATACACGCTCGAGTCAGCGCGATTCCATGTGAGCTGTGAAACTGCGGCCCAAAAACTCCGTGCCGGAAACCGGATCGCAACGGAACCGGCGACCGATCAAAGATTGACAGCCTTTGAGGAAACGCCTTTGACCGCCGCTCGACGAGAATAGGCTCGTCGGTTCAATCAATGAATAAACGAGTAGCTTGTATCCTAAACCCACTGTATAACGGAAAAATTGTTAACGATACGTCGTTTATAACAAATTGATATATACTTTATATTCAGAGATTTTTATTAAGATTTCAAGTACCCGTCAATATCCCTAATATATACTCTGTTCACGAAGAATATATAAAAGTGAAGAAAAAAACCGTCGTACACCTTTATAATATTACGATCGACAGTGTATTTTCACGAGATGACGTATGTATTTCATTTTATATCACGATTAATAGAATATACAAGGGGGCGGAGTTACCCGAACCAGAATCCAATCGAATTGACCCTATTACCGGTATTAATAAGCTACAGTTTACACAGCATCTTTCCTCTCGCCTCTCTATCCCCGTTCGCTTCGTCCTCTTCTGCGCAGTCACCCTTCGAAGAACTCGGTACTAAAGTAAAGTGCGCCATTGAGGGTGATTCTTATTCAAGAGACAGCGCTCAGCGAGCGCTGCCGGGTCTACCCGAGCTTAAGGCTTTAACTTAAATGTATGTTAAAAGTTTAGACCAGGATTTTTAATGTCACGGGGAAGGAGAAATATAAAAATAACCGACCCACCGAGGTATTAAGATTCCGTAAGGTCGAAACTGCCGAGGCCTTTTCGTCGAGCACTCCGCACATTCTTTTCCACCACTATTATCTTCCTCTCTCTCTCGCTCTCTCTCTCTCTCTCTCTATCTATCTTTTTTCCTTGTCTCTCTTTATCGTTTCTTCCCGCACAGTTCTTTCGTATTTTTTCCCCCTTTTTCCCTTCCATCTATCTGTCTTCGTTTCACCCTCTTCTACACCGTTCCTCACTGCCTCCCTGTACAACGACCAAATTAAATACCATGCCTGGAAAATCCTTGAAGGAGGTCTTCAGATATTCAGAGGCGTCCTGGATGCACTGTCGCGTTCAATTTCAACCGCTCGTGCCGAGGCATATCACGAGGAAGGGCGGAGAAAGGGGGTGGGAAAGGAGGAAAGGGGCGATAAAGAAAGCGAGGTCGGATGGTAAGAGCATTAAACGGGAAAGACGTTCGATTACACGGCATGGATTTCGAGCGCTCGAGCGTTCGAACGAGGGAAATGTATCTTTCCGGTTAATGCGGAACACGCCGTTTCTTTTCGGCAGCTCGGGAACTTTTCAATTAAGCTCCCGAAATTACGTTTATTAATTTTAATGGCACTGCCTACCGTCACGCAGAGTTCCGTTATGTATTACATACATATATATACATACATATAACGTTGCGCAAGAAGCCATGTACCCTTAAGCCAGATACCTTGAGCTATATAGAAACAGCCCTACCTACCTACCTACGCGGCCCGGCCTATGTGCAGACATAAATATGTACATAGCTTGGATTAAATTATTTGCAGCAAGATGAAACGGGTCCGACCCGCATAGCTTCATTTCCCCAGACATCTTGGTTAAGCCTACCGCGTGTCGATGGAAATGCGCCTTACAAGGCAGCCGGTAACCCGTTCGTCTTTCCACCGGCAGCGTCGAGATTGGCTGCCAAGTTAATTCTCCCAGAAGGTAGCTACTTAATTTACCCAAATTTGCAAACCGATATACGTATGTATGTACACCGGAATGCGTAACCGACTGCGTGAATAACTTGACGCGGTGTTAAATACATACACACATACACCGGGGGTGTCGATCGACAGTTCGTTAACGTTACTTTTCCGTTTCTACGAACGAAAGCGAGACAGTGAAAATAAATTTTCCGTTTATGTCGATTTCTAACGGTAACGGTCGTCTTTCGTAGATGAAGCTTTGCATAATGAAGTTCTCACGGATTGCGTTTCTACTAGGGAGACCGAAATTAACGGTCGAAAGCGTAACAGCCTCCACTGTCATTTATTCGTCGCTATAACGTTCCGGTTGACGGCTTAATATTTCACAGCGGCAAACTATGGTGCGAGCGTGACTTATGCCACTTTAATGATTACCGCAGCATTTAATTCTGGCATTTAATAATTCACGATGGTCAGGACCAGCGCGGCGTATACCATATACGTTGTGTATCGTAACGCTTGGTACGTTTGAAAGCCCAAAGGTTTGCTTCCAGAGGGACTATGACAATGTGCCCGTATTACACTGAACATCCTGTCCATTTCCATCGTTTGTCTCTATCGCGTTCTCCCTCTCTCTTTCCCTTTCTCTCTCTCTCGTTCACACTATTATCCAACCGTATTCCGTTCCTATTTGTACTATATATATCTAGCTCTTTCTCTTCTTAGCTAGGGTCACGTTAATTCATTCCCGACACAGTCCGCGCAGCGAACTACCCTAGGCCATCCTTCCCCCGGCCACGAGAGGTATCTCGTTTCCAGAAGGATGCGTACGAATTTGGCACACGTTTCTCCGATTTGCATCTGTATGAATAGGCGCGGATTACGGGATTGGAATAAATTTGGTCGGCTAAGTGAGCCCCGCAATTTATACCGGCTCACGGACGACGCTTGTATATATAGTCGAATGTGTTCTAGTATATTCTGTAAAATTCTCACTTCTAATCGTTATTTCCCCCCAAAAAACCAAAGGACTGGCAAAGAATCAAACTGTAATTTTCGTAGTATCGAACGTAATTCCCGTTTTTTCGTCCTGTCTACCAATGGTATCCGGAATATACCGTGAAAACCCGAGTTTGATTAAATCTATACCCCCTATCCGTCTCGCCCTACTTCGATCGTTTACGAGCGGTCGCTGTCTCGGCTTTCGGCCACCCTGGCGGCCTACAATGCCGCGGCTGAACGAGAACTTATTACGATCCGTCATTTTGTCCGTTCACCGCTCGTAACAAGCATCTTTTACGACACCGCGTAAAAGCGGAAGAACGATGGCGCGGCGCCATAGACGTTGATTGCCGGGGGACTCTCTCCCTCTCCCACACCCTTTCTCTTTCTCTCTTCACCCTATGGTATTACTCTTGTCGCCCCGTGTCCGCAGACTGGCAGCCTTGAGAAAAGGAATGACGGTACATCCCAGACGGTGGAAAACTGCCGTCGTCGAACGGCCCTGGGCGCACGGCAGGAAGACGTTGTTAGGGCTATTGCTCTCTGTCCGAATGAAGAACCGCTCATATTTACAAACGACGCCGGCAAATGGCCGGTGAGAAAGGCGAACGAGAAGAGGAGGATGGAAGAAGGAAACCGGCGAAATCGCCCCGCGGGACGCGCCAGCGATTCGCCTCCTCTCCCTATCCGCTTTCTCGATCTAAGCCATTTTTATTTCCGCCATACAGAGGGGGAGGGTTCACCCGATGCGCAATTCACTCGCGTCTTCTTGTCGATCGTTTCTCGTTTGTCATACAATTTTCAGCTACGGATAGGAACGTTGGTGGAAATAGAAATAGGAGACACGTTGTTCGGTCTGCATATGTATGTGAAACACTGTTGTAAAGGAATAGTATACAGGAATCATTTAATTTTTCTTCGTAACTGTTAATCATGTTCTTCTAGTCGTACGTGTTCATTGTTAGATGAATTTTCGTAATTTCATTGTCGTTTCCGTAACTTGAACGTTCGTCGTAAATTCGAATGTGTCCGGAGGCGCAACATTTATCACTTCCGCAAAACAAGTAGCTCTACCTACGGTGAAATTTCAGGAGCGAAAAACCGGGCAGCCCGAGAAGCTTAAAATAAAGTGCACAGTGGTAGGAAACTGGATAGGGTTTACGGTGTAGAGACAATTCGAAGGTAGCGAGTTCTGTATTTCGACCACGCGGTGCCGCTGTGAAACCGATCTCTTTAATCCTAACACACTCTCGGCGGTTAAGCTTTTCCACACATACATTAGTATGCAGACAGAAATTTTCACGTGAGCGTGCTCGCCGCTCAGAGGTATACAGAGTGGCCGGTTCGTTGAAAGAAAAGTTTTCGGGGGAACAGTGGCCCGCTGGAACTCGCGCCGAGGTGCAAGTAGTTAGAGAACGTGTTAGAGCAGAGTGTGAAAACTGGAGGAACCGTGCCTCGAGCAAACACTTTTGGGAACGGTAGTCCAAACGGAATGCCACGGGCCAGCGAAACGAAACAAAAAACACCAACGTTTCCAGAATTGTAACGTTACCGCCGCTACGAACTGTCGAGAAAGATAAAAGAGCATGCGGGAAATTGTGGTACCGCGAAAGCGGAAAATAAAATTAAATAATTATATAACGACACGGTATACACACAGTACCACGGATTGTCTTACACCGGTGAATTTCACATCTTTGTACTTTTTTAAGATGTATCTCTGCCGCGGTATCGTTTTCCGATACCAGCCCCCCTCCGTCGCGCATAATTTAGTAACAGACTTTGCATCTTCGAAGTAAATGCTGGAAACATTTTCTTTATACGGTTGAAACTTTGAAGGAGCTGATTTTTGGTAAATATCTCAAACGGTATTTCTCGGGTTACAGTTCATCGCTTGTGTAAAGTGAGAAAATATTTCTTCTTCGTTTCTCCACCCTTTTCTGATATTATTTATAGTACAAATTTCACGTATTCAACCGCACCATTTGTCGACGATATACGAAATTAGATGCTTATTTCCAATTTTCATTTCATCCTCTAAGATACCGTGTCGTTCTGTCATAAATTCATTAGCGGTCAATCTGGACGAAATATACCGGTCTAGTTGTTTCGCTGTTAAATAATACGTCCACTCACGCAACGTGTTCTGTTTTCTCTCTCCGATTTCTCACTCGCATTTCGATCTCTCTGTCGCCCCGGTGGCAGGCGTGTTCGCATGGATATTTTTATGGATCCATCGATGTATGAACACATGCAATCGCTCGCGTTTATTGTTTTTGTCGGCCCGTTCCCGACGTCCGACGAATTTGCATATTTTGTACCGCGGCCGACTGTCCGGCCTATTGTGTCCAACCGACTGCCGAATTGCTCCACATCGAGCATAAGCTCGCACTTTTGCATGACAATAAAAGCTCCAACGTTATCGAGCATGTTCGACTCGTATCGCCCGCGAAAGTTTGCCGGTAGATTGCAAAACGAGCGTTTTTCTTTCGGCATCTTTATTGATGAACCATTTCGACAACTTCATTATATGTATATATTTTTCTATCATTCCTCTGTTTAGAAATCTTAATGTTAACACTACGTTCAATATCTTAGACTTTAATAAACATGTCGTTAAAATGATTTTAATTGTGAATATAGATATCAAAGTAATTTAGTCATGTTTGTATATTTATTTGTAATTTAATTCGATCAACGAGTGTAGTAACGATTTCTGTAAATAAATATTTTTCATTAAAATGTGCCGTACCACGATTTTTTATTAATGTTCACGCACGCTGTCTGAAAGCGCGTGAATTATCTGTCGCGCTTCGCTTTCGCCGTTGCGATGATGCATGGCTGGCCGCATAAAAAATGTGAACGAGAGCCACGTCGGGGAGGCGATATCGTGAAAAACGAGACTTTCGGGATTGCAGCATGTACGAACGAACAAATAGTTCGATGGATCAAGTTTTAATGACCGGAACAGCCGAGCGCCGACGCCGCTATCGAGCCATTGACAAACCACTGCGGGGTTCTACTGCTAAAATGAATCACGCTGTTATTTGCGAACGCATAACATTAAACCGCCAATATACGCGCTCGCAATATTGTTACTGCGATAACAATAAGTTTACCAACACGAAATACGATCCCGTTTCACCAATCTGCGTTTCAATATAAAAATACCTATGTTTCGGAACGTTTTCAAATGTATAGGAAACTTCTCTACACGTATACGTTCCACCCTGTGTATCGATAACTTTAACATCATTACAACGTATCACAAACGAATTAGTAATATCATACCCTTCGAAATCTTTAGCCCGTGACAAATATAATAAAAGAAAAATGATATATATGTTACGTAGAATATTGTCGATACGTGTGAAAATAACATATCGTTTCATATATAGGATACGGTTGGGAGATAATCTTATTTGTTCCTTCACGGAAGCATTTTAGGTGATAAATCTGGCGATTCCCTTGCAAAGTCCAGATAGAGACACATGTACGTTAATGGCTGGCACAGTCACCGGCTGGCGATCATTGCCAAGCCGAGCTATTGGCCGTCTCTATCTCCTTGTGGCTACGTGCACAGCTTTCGGAAAGCACGACTTCTACCCTGGCATCTGTTTGCAGGTAGGTTCACGTTAGAGTATACATGTTGTCTTGGCTCCACGTGCACCTACATACGTATATATGTCTATTGTATGTCCCGGGTGGTCCGTGCGCGAGTAAACGTTTTGAATTTTCTTTTTAACCCTCCCCCGTTCACTTCTTTTTTTTTTCTTTTACCTACAACCTAGTCGTCCGCACACCCTGACATCGGAACAAAGTAAACGGGAACCGGTTTGAAGGAATTGTTGGGTCTTCATCGTGGAAGAAATCAGATTCGACTTAAAGTGCAATTTCGATAGATCATGCGCTCCATTCAACGTGAAAATTTCAGGTTCGCGTACGGGCAACGGCTTGTTACTATCTACGTGAGGGGCAGAGGCGAAATTTCGATATGGCTTTCTAACGACATTCGAATGTCTCTGCTTTGAATAAGTTGTCCGCAGTGTTGCCACGTGGATCGCAACGTGAGTTATCCGGACGTGCTATCAAAACTTTACTAGGATGTCACTCGTCGTTACATATCGATCTTGAAATATCGTACACCTTAATTAAACTGACTTTTACAGATAATTAATAATTATCTCAAGAATAATATAAGATTATCGAAACTAGATCGATTATCGGATTATCAGTCTCGTATAGACCCTGAAAGAATTAAACGTTCCGAAAATCTGTAACAACGAGACAGGGACCGACGTCTTATCGTTTCCGGGGAAAGTTTTTCCTCTCCATAGGCGAAAAAGAAGAAGAAGTAGAAGAACAAAACGAAGAAATAAGCAGCCGATCTTCTCCAAGTTTGATTTCTCGGGGGAGGTCTGCGATCCAAGACCCGTGGCTGGTTCATTGGCACCGTTTCAATTCCGGCGAGCGGATCAAACGTCGACGTGCGGTCGTCGTCTGCGGTGGTTGTGACCAGGCGGTGCGCGGCGGCGAGCTTTGTACCCGGCGACACCGTCGGCAGCGTCGCCGTTCGCAGGAGCGATCGTCTAGCTGGCGTCGACAAAGGAGGACCGAAGCCGCCGTCAACGACGCGACTTGGCAACTCGTCAAGAAGCTTGTAACCCTAACTGTGCCATTGTACGAGAGGCGCTCGGTGAAAACTCCTTTCTGGCCGAGCCTGCTGTTTCGAGGCTTCTTTGTTTCCCCCGAAGGGTGAACGCCGGAGGCGCGTGGCACGGCACCACTTGTCGTCAAACCACCCCCGACACTCTCTTACCCTTCGTCGTACCTTGGCGTATACAAGGCTGTCCGACGTAGAGTCAAGTTCCTCCTCTCTGTTTCTCTCTTTCACTCTCTCTCTCTCTCTCTCTCACTGTCCCCGAGTGTGTAAAAACAGTCGCAGAAGCAGTTAGAGTGAAACAACATTGTGTTCTTTGTTGTCTTAACATGCTTAATTATTTGTACGGCTTCGGTACCGGCGATTACGTGTCTTCCGTGCCAATTCTCACTGGCCGCTACAACGATACTTGGTTTAAATGCCCACGGTGATGCTAGGGCTATCGAAAAAACTCTCGGGATCTGTCCTACTAAGGTCTCATCGGCACCGTACAGTGTTTCTAATCTAGAAGGAAGGAATACGGACGATAAACTCTTATCGATACGATTAAATCGTATTCGTGATTTTTTCCTTACAATAATTTTCGTTGAAAAGGTTTGTCAACGCAGGAGTTTTAGTTTCACGGTTTCGGAACGTAGTAGACGAAGTGAGATACGATTGTCGATTTTCTCGTGCCAACTGGTCCGTGTACGTGAAGGTACAACGGTAGCTGTTCACATTTAGAACAACAAGTCTTTTTGAGCAGATGGTGCGCATCGGCACTCCCATAAACAAGCCGACGCCGTGGTCTATAGTCACCAGCTCTCGTTCCTTCGTTTTCCCTCTCTCTCTCTCTGTTTTCTTCTCTTTTCCTCACACACGCCCTTCTTTTTCCCTTTCATCTTCTCCACCCGCCATTTCTCTTTCATCTCGCTTCCCAACCGGTCTTACTTTCTCCTACCACGCTTCCGTCCGTTGTTCTACCACGTCCAAGAAAAGCCAATAAACCATCGAATTCCTCGGGTATATTGCGGGACTCCGGTGCCGCTTCGAACCCAGCAACAAGTCCCGTGCTCTTATATTCCGCGAGTCGTCCTTCCACCGAGCAGACGTTCGTACTTTCGCAAATTACTGGCCCGTGGTTACGTGCGCGCTCACCAGTTGCCGGAAAGTAGAGCAAAAGGGAAAAATCGAATGGAGAATAAAAAACGACAAGAAGCAAAAAAAAAAAGAAAGAAGAGAGAAAAAGAAAGTGAAACGGGGATCGTATACCAACGACTTTTGCGCGTTATGCTTTCTTGCGGTGTTCAAACGAGGGGAGGACGAGGGAAAAGGGACAATCGGGTAAAACCGAGTTATAGGGAAAGTTTGAAGAAATCGATAAAATTATTTTACTACCGTTACAGTCAGCGAAAGAGTTCCACTGACTTGGAAACTGTTCGCATTACCGCGATACATTACTTACTCGTAGAAAGAATTCATTTGTATAAATTTCTTACTTCTCCCGTTTCACTGGCCGCACGGAATATAGATCCATGAAAATCGATTGAAAATTGTGACCATCCTCTCTCGCGTGTATCCGCGTGTACGGCACGGATATCCAATGAACGATGTAACCGTTTGAACGGAATCGTCGAAAGTGGAAATTCCCGAGAGTTTAGTGGATGAACCATTAAATCATAGTTCTATTAATCCCTAAAAGAGCGAGAAGCGTAATCGAGTGGGCTGAATATCTCTAATACCGGAATAACGAGATCTTTATACCTGAATGAGTTTCTCGATTTCCCTCGATCTACAATCGGCATTTAACCGGGAACTTCTTAAGCATTTAAACTCCCGCGGTTTTGGTATCACGTTGTTTCCACGGAAATGTACATTCTAACCATAATATCGAAGGTGTTAACGAGAAGATAATTTCCAAAAGTTAATAGATACGTAGTAACGTATCGAAAACAATAACATTCTCACGCTAGATGAAGAGAATAAGGGCGTATGTATAGGGCGTAAGGAGACTCGACGGTAGGTTATAAAACTTATACAATATCTAGCTGTCCGATCTCCTTCTCCCTCTCGTACGTCTTCCCGTTATAAGTGGCGAGGCATTATGTGGGTGGAGGACCGTTTAACAGTGCCGACGAGCCGTGTTCTATCACTTGGAGATATATTGAATTTTTGCCCATTACGAGCCCTCCCGAAGCCCCGTCGCGCTCGCAAAGTAAATACATTTAATGACTGTATCTCGTTAGTGCATCGCGCGTGCTCTATCTCCGGTCAGTAGTGTATACCTTCCGTCACGTTGATAAAACTTCAGACGATCCTTTCTTTTTCTTTCCGTGAATTCCCCCTCCCGTGTATTGTATACGTACGTACGTACGCGCTAGGTTACACATTACAAATAGAATCGTCGCACTCTTAACAATACTGATACCGGTATATCCCTGCGTACGCTGTGCTTACTTGTTCCTCACGTTTCTGAACTTTGATGCTTCTATTAAAGTGTCTCAATGTACTGAATCTCGTTAGCGTATGAAATAAATAAAAAAAGAGAGAATAAAAAAGCAAACCAGTGTCTATACATGTACACGTGTGTGTCTGTTTTTTTTTTATTTCTCCAGCAAATTCCAGCTGGAGTCTCTTAACCCCCCAGTGTACATCGTACAGATGTGTAGAAACGTTAGAGGATGGTTAGAGGGGGAAGGGAGGGGGGATGACTCTAGAGGGGCAGAGCCGTGAATAAATCGACGGCTAAGTAAAACGGCGGAAAACCGGCGCGAGCCGTTATGATAACGCAGGTGCGCGGAACCGAGTACCATTCGTGCCCTCGTTTTAATTAGGTGTGCATGCGCATAAATTAAGGGAAAGCGGGTGCGAGGGGTGTAAGGGTGCGCGACACGTACGCAGTTTCCGGCTGCCGGTTTCATCCCCCTTTCCTTCGAGGCACTCCGCGTTCCAGACAAGGACACGCGGACGTATTAGCGAAAAGAGCGTGGATATTTCACGCCTCCGCTTCAACCAATAGAAGTTAAACGCGTTCCACGCGTCGCCGGGTTTGCCATTCAAGTCGCCGTTTATGAGACTCCCGCCGCAGGTATGCCATTTGAAAGCACGCTCCAGCGAGCCGGTTTCATGCACGCGAAAACTTTAAGGTCCCCGACGACGGACGGCCGCGTCCGTATTGACGCTCGTAAAACGTCTTTCGCAATGACGGAAACGGCTCGCGTAAAAAAATATTTCCGGCGATCGGCGATCGCTACCTCCGGCGGAATCGTTATAAAATCGCCGACCTGTGGCGATCGTATTGCTGTTCGTAAAACGGGGAAACTCTTGTGACTGGAGTTATCGGTTTTAAAATAGTTCGAGTGTTATGATAGATATTTTATATGGGAAATTAATTTTGATTAGATTATTTAATGTTGTGTAGTTTATGAATTGTTGAATTAATCTATTTTGAAGATTGGATAAATTATATGAAATAGTTTAATTGAGAACGTTGGTCGACGTAAGGTTGTATTGGAATTGTTGGAATAATTCTTCTATCAAATTACAGCCGCTAAGACGAACGTGTGTAGTAACACATTTAACAGTCCCGATAATACATCGATTCTCTATAAATGTTCACAATGGTTTATAGCGCTACACCTGACAATCTGCTATCTGGTTTCCGGTCCGATAGATACTTAACCACGACCTGTCTGTTACAAGACTAATGTTACGTCACCGAACGTGGATTACATCCGATACAGCACACCGTCCATTAGGTTTAATGCGAAAGACCGATAGCTAAGTGAAACTGGAAATCTACAATTAGAAGATAATTATCTTCGTCGTAAGACGACGATCGTTCCAAACCAGAGACTGCGAAAGTTCTTCTTCTTGTTCGTACCGGCAGGAAATAGGTGTAACGATTACAACCCTCCCTGCACGTTGATCTAATAATTGGATCGCAAATCCGTAAAGCGTTCCACTATAACGTTTTCAAAGAACGCCATTATTTGTTATTAAAATTGATTTTTCTCTCCATCGAATCACATCATCCTATAACGAAAACAATTTTCACTCGTTCCACGGTCCAAGTGTTTTTTTTTTAATTTTTTGTTGACCGTGTAATAATGTGATCCGTGACACCTGCGCGATCCCCAGGAATCTAAGAGACGCGGACTCGTGCCAAAAAAAAAAAACGAGTATAAATCCTCGATTCGGTAATTCTAAGGGTTTCGTGGCATAAATCTAACTTTTGCGGCCGAGGGTCGCCCAACACAGCCCACAAGATTCAGGGACTTTTGCCAGAGTAACTCTAATCCCCCCCACGGTAGCTCCCCTCTGGTTGAGTTACGTAGAGTTCTTCCGCGAAAGCCTCCGACTCCGCCAACATCGCACTTGATAATGTTCTAGATCGCAGCCTGGTTCTTCTGTACACCGGGGAGCTATGATTAAAATCTAAAATATACGCCTTCGCGTTTACCTCCGCCTACTCTTCTAACATTCATTTACAGTTTCATTCTAAATATTTCCTCTCCTCTATTTATCAGAGAAAGTTTTCTCTTACCCGTCTGACTAGTACTTCCTATACCACTGACGCTATAGACACGGTAATTTCAGACGACGCTACTACTTGGCTCGCGCTTCAATCCAATCTTTCAGCCCCAAAAAATCGAATGACACCATCCCCCCACCCCCCTCCGAGCTTCCACCACCAGCGTACACACCGTGAAAGATATACCCGTGTGTCTCCGTTTCAAAGAACACAACGTCGCCCTCCTTATATACGAAGGCGGGTTATTGATATCGCCGGGAGACGAGATCGTTGGCGACGACGACGATGTAAGAAGAAGAAATAGCAGCCAGAGGGGAGCCAAGAGTTACGTGTAGGTAAGTGTTAATCTTGGTGGGTTAACGCAAGTGGCGCCCGCTGCCAAGTCTGCGGATTATCGCGCATCTTGTAATTGCCAACCAATCCCACGGGTGGAACCGGTTGGGAGTGGCTAGAACTGTTTGGCATCAAGCCTGATTGTGCTACCGCGCTCTCCTATGTACCGTTTGCCATTCGGCGGGCTGCCGACGTTATTTCCTCGGTGGCCCCCCTTTTCTCTTCCCTCCTGCCACCCCCTACCCCCCCCCCCTGGCGTTTCCCGTTCCCCACATTCGGCCATCCCATTCTGAGATCGTCTAAATCCTATTCGACGTCTCGACCTAGCCTTCGTTCGTTTGTCAACAACGACGGAGACTATTGGTCTCCACGGAAATCACGAATGTCCAGTATCTAATGTACCATTCGACGGAATAAAGCAAGGATAGGGTATGGGTTTTTCCGTCGACTTTTGCTGTTCAATTTATTATCGATACGTATCTTCGCTTGTGTCCGTTGGACTCTAAGGGGGGGGGGTGGTACCATCAGTCAATGTCGCTTCTATTTCGGCATAATGCACGAGACATTCTGTATACCCCCTTAATATATGATGTTTCCTGATAAATTACGTATCCCCGGATACCTTGTATGAAACATTTTATAACGTTACGTCGATCCATTGTCGACGATGTAACGGTAGTTTATAATTGCTTTATATTTTGGATGTAGGCGGACAAACGTTAGCGTGAAAAGTTTTTTACCCAGTTCCGAGGAAAAATACAAGAGCAAAAAAAAAAGTTTTACATGGAAAACGGTTAATATTAAAAAATACGATATTACGGAACGTTATACACGTTCTATACGTATACACATATATGTATATATTTAATCGATCGATACCAAGGTTATACAGAAATCGAGCAAATATGTCGGGCAGCAAGTTGTAATTGAAAAAAAGTAGGCACAAAAGCGGGCAGGTGGACATCGGCGCAAACAAATCGAGTGGAAACAGCAAGAGAACAAAGAGGCGCGCGTCCCTGTTACGGCCGAATTAGGACTGGCTGCTGAACTTAACGAGTTGTTTGTGCAATGAGTGGAACGCGATGGGCCACGTGGTGGGCGCACCGGCACGGGTAGGAAATGTCTAAATTAAACGACAAATACGCCGAGACACGGGGATTTACACGAGGCGCAAAACACGCACCCTCCATTTTCTCTTGCTCGTGTGTCTACCCGTGGCGATCGTCCTATTGCCCGTGGTTCCCTATACACCGAACCAAAGTCCTGTATTACCATAAGCCCATCATTTATACGGTCGTGAGGGTGTTGTCGTATATGTATACATATATACAATATATGTATATATGTGTGTATATATATATATGTATATATGTACCACTCTAACACCTTAAAATATTAAAGTAGTTCGACCAGCGACACGCTTGACCATCATCCCCGAACTACCGTGGCACTCGTATGTCCAACTTATAATTACTCCGTTGGAATCGGTGTCGGTTGAAACTTACTCGTTCGCGGAACGTGTCCTCGTTTCGAACGACGTCGAAAATAACGTCGCCCGGTAGGAATTGCAACGACGACGAGGATACACGGGGGCCGTTCTACAGATTGTTTCGCCGCCGGTTTCACGCAGGAAGGAAAGCATCGCTAAGAGACTTCTGGGGAAGGGGGAGGGTGTTCACCGTTCGAAATTAAAAGGAAGGAAACCGGGGAACAAAACAGGGAAACCTTCCGTTACCTCTACACCGGTAAATCAACGAATAAGTGAGAGAAGCACTCGGGTGAAGTGCGAGAGCTTCCGCCATCGTCCGCACGTCCCTCGAGGATCCGTGATATCCTTTTCCTCTCTATTTTTTTTTTATGTGTTCTTTTCCGTTGATTTTTTTTTTGTATTTTTTTAAGAGGATACCCAGATGGATAGAGGAGAGCAAGAGAATAGCAGGACTTTAGCTGTCGTTCGTAGGCAACCAGTCTGGGTCGGTATAACGTGGTGGTGCACCAAAAGAGGGGTGGTAGCCTGTAGTGTGAGGGGTGTCACGTGTGTTTTATAGTTTCGCCTGGCCGGGGGCGGCGAGGTGTTGACGGACGGGACGTGGTACAACGACCCAACGTTGCCTACCTCTCTTTCTCTTCTGTCCGTCTCTCTTTTCTCACCCTCTCATTCAGTCGTTCGTTCCAGTCTGTCTCTCTCTCTCACTCTCTCTCTCTCTCTTTCCTCTCCCTGTCTGTCTCGCGTACACTCCGTTCGACTACCAACTGCCAGAGCCACCCTCGGACGAAACCCAAACAGTGTTGCCAAACGTCTGCGACGCATAGCCCGGCCCCATTTGCATTTCGTTTGTGCCTGAACGCGAAATATTTTGCGTGCCGCGTTTTATCGAGAGACAGATAGAGAGAGAGGAGGGGGGAGGGGGAGAGGAGAGAGAGAGAGAGAAAACCCTCCGGGCCACCTTCCGCGTGTAGAAACAACAGCCGTGTATAGGCACCGTACAGAACATTTACTCTCTCTCCATCGATTTCTCCTATCACCGTCCGACTTCCTATTAATATTTTAATAGATACCGAGTCTATTTCGAGCTCTGATTTGACAGCGATCTCAACCTCCAACCTCTGCGATTCACCGTAATTTAATCGTCCCCTACATCTTCCCTTCTGATAATCATTTCCTTTATACGAATAATTCATTCGTACCGGTTTGATATTTTTCTCAGGTTGTATCGTTTAATTGCATATAAGTACATATATCTATCGGACGGTTTTCTATCCCATCGGAATCAAATCGAAACTTTGCGTACCGATGAAACTTCACCGGTGGGAGGGGGGGGGGGGGGGTTGTATTCGTTGATCGCGGTTAAACGGGTGACTCGGTGAGTATCGATCGGAATCGCGAGTTCACCGTTAGCGGTGACTCTGCACGCGGGAGACGATACATCTTGTCGAAGGCGTAGTTGCCCGAGCTGGATCTCGTGGAACTGCAGATGCGGCATGTGTAACGCCTGCCGTACGGAGGAGTCGCGTCTACGAAGTTGCGGACGAAGGGTTTCGCAACAGCTGAATCGCGCGCGACTGTGCCAGCCGCCTCTGATGTAGTGCGGCGAAACTTTGCGGGCAAACAAATCCGCACCGGAAATCCGACGAACGGCCGATATACACGAGGCGACTCACCGAATAACATTCGGTACGACTGATGGAGTTGTGCCACGAGCTAAAGCAAATTGGGTAAACAATTAAGACAAACGGCGGCACCGAGGTATCGAAACAAACAGGCGCTACCTCGTACCGTCGATTCGCAAATACGTCCTGCCGATTTGCTTTTCCTCTACTTTTTTATTTTCTATTTGTATGTATATGCGTGTGTGCGTGTGTGTGTATGTGTGAGTGTGTTTTTTTTACCCCCGTAATTGAAAAATCTCGTCGATCCACCACTCCTGCCGGGATTCCGGGCGAAAAATACCGTTGATAAATGTATTTGTTACTAAACTATGCGATTCCCTTCGGCGTTGCCTTTTTCGAAAGTAAAATTAATTGTTATACCGAGTTTAGAGGGGACGGTATTAAAATAAAAAGGAGGATGTGCGCCCGTTTCCCTTCCGCTTTAAAAAGGCACTTCCGTAAAGAGATAAACGGAACTCGCAGTTTAATAAGGAGACTTTCGCAGGGAAAGCTTTTCGGTAATTAGTGATTATTGCTCCTATGTAGTTCCCGGAAGTTACGAGAGGCCCGGGGGTGGGTTTTTTTAAAATTATTATACAAGTAGATTACTCCGGGTACCGCCTTTCTCTTCATAAGCAGGATTGGTCCGGAGGACGGAACGAACCTCGAAGCTAGCACCGAGACTCGAGTTGTGGCGCAGTCTCATATTTTAAGTCTGGTAGAACAATATTAAAAGTACGGCAGCTGCGCTCTTGCCGTGGGGGTAGGGGGGTAGAACTGAAGCGATATCACACAGCCCTCCTCTGGGACAGCTCCATCCTCGCAGTCTGCAGAGCTACTCCCGCTCTTTTCCCTCCCTCTCTCTCTCTCTTTCTCTCTCTATCTCGCTCTCTCTTTCTCTCCTTACTTTCCTCTCTCGGTGCTTGCGCCTTACACACTTTAAGCCAGTTCCCCGTTCGAGGACACAGTTATGAAATAAAGTGCGCCTCACGGAAACTCCACCGATCATCAACCTTCTCGTTCGTCTTCGAACATGACTTTATTGCGCAATATATCGTCGCAAGTCCATGATTTACGAGCAAGGACAATGTCAATGTCAAGGGTAGCACTTTGTGGCTCGTAGTAAAGGCAGACAGAATATATCAAGGTGTTCGCGTTGGTTTATCACGGTGTTTTCGAATGATTCATTTTTTTCCAATGTCTCAACGTTATTTGGAGATACAATAATGATAATTGAAGGAACTTTTTATACAATTTCGATAAACATCGAGTGAATTTGTTCCAAAACGATTTGAAACGGGAAATCAAATGTTTTTACCCCCGGCAGGAAATACATAATGAAATCTTTCATTGTACTAACAAAAAAGATCGGCTTCACCTGGCAACGAGAAAATTTCTCTCGACGCAAGGAATGAGTGAAGGGGAAGGTGGAGAGGCTCTCGATCGGTGAAACTACTCGAGGTTCCTTCAGCGTGGAAACTTTCGACTCCGTTGGGAGGCGAACAGAGATGCAACGAAGCTCTCTCCTCTTACACTCATCCCCCACCTCTCTGTCTCTCTTTCTCTCTTTCTCTTTCGTTTCCTCTGGCATTGCCTTAACCTCTCCTTCTGTCTTGCGATGCGGTGGAAAGTATTTATCGTGACTCTCCTACCCCCGGTCGAGTCTTCGTCCTTTCTTTCTTTTTTTTTTCGTCAAGAACTCCCTATGTGGAAGAAGGAGGTGAAACCTTATCGGGTAGTTCTTCCCAACTGCGGAAAGCCTCGGCCTGGCTCCGAGAGAAGAGATTTGATAAAGGCCGAACGGAACGAACCAGGGAAAACAACTGGAGTGCATTTGTCTAGATCGCGGAGAAGCGGACTACTCTTCTTAAGGAGTTTCTTCTATCTTGCTATCTCTGCCCTGGGCTTGGTCTCACGGAGCAACAGACCTACACCCCGAGAACCCGGGTCCACGCGATTCGTTCCCCAGCTTCCAAAAACGTATCGCGATAAGATATGTCCACGATATCGAATTATTTCGCGCGTACATCGCGAAAGGTCGAACCGTTTCCTTGGGAGGGTTTATTGATACTGGGAGAAGTTATGCAGATAGTTTCATACATCGGGCAGGGTGGATTTATTTAATTTTTTTTAGTGATTCTTGGATAAGGAGAAGTATTTCACTCGGGGGTTGTCGAAAGAATTTATATTCCGTGGAAAACGTTTTCGTCAAGTTTTGTATTAAAGTTAATGTTAGACCAGGGGGTCGTGTGACCTTGCGTACACCTGGAGACATTGTAGTACAATAAATCATGATGCCAGAACGAAGATTAAGTATTTGCCGTGTGCATATTGGTGTATTACATTTTTCACGTTCAGGCAAGTAGTATGTAGGTACATGCTACGTCCTGTCGGCGTGCTGATAATAAACTGTAATGGCGAATAATTTAAAAATGTACGCTCGCTTAAGAAAGAATTATTATAAAACTCATAATCCACGAGTTCGTCATTACGTGTTAAGGGTTAATTACTTGTTACGCGGCGCATGTCATGTTCCATTAAACTCCGCGTCGTACGTTGTGAAAAATGATACGGTAACCGATACCAAATCGCATTTTCGTCACGTGACTATTCGTTGCGTTCTGCATGAATTTCACGAGTGACGACTACGTTTTATCTCGGGAACAAGTTTTACCCGACGACGACTAACCGTTCGTCACGGAGTTCAATTAAAATAAAATTTTTTAAATAAAAGAGAAAAATGTAACACAAGTACCTTCCGGTTATGATTAACGAAATTTCCCTCGTAAAACGGGAGAAAAGAAACTAAGACACCGGTTCTAAACGTACGCACTATCTATTGTCAAGCGAGAACGATCCCGCGAGAATGCTCGCATTCATCGCGATGGTGTCCTCGATGACACTTGAACATACTTAGTAGCCTGAAAAGAGATCGACACAAATCTAAGCGACATGCCTCTTTGCACGGCTCAGTCACTTTGGTACGTGGTATTGATTCTGTTAAGTAGAAAGCATTCAGAGAGGGTGAGAATGGGATGAGGGTGCGAAAGTGCACGCCATTGGTGGTGGTAAACGATGCGGTTTCTTTCAGACCCCGACTCGTGGAAAAGCGCCTGAATGAGTAACGCGCCACGGTTCGAGGCGTGCATAAGTCGATAAAAACTACATCAATTAGAGGAGGCGGTCGGTTTACGCGCAAGCTTCACCGCTGAAAGACGAAAGGGAATTAAAAGGGGAGGTGCGTGCTTTGGCCGAAGCTTCGAAGCTTAAGCGGAGTCACCCTTCTTCTTTCCAACCCTTCGCTCGAATTCCGGGATGCGTAATATTTACGATTTAAATGAACTGTCACAGTTTCGTGACACGTCGCGACTTTACTTGCTCTCGAAGTCACGTGACTCGAGGTCAAAGAGACGATAACAATTGTACGCGATACATATACATATACGTATATGTTTATACGGTTGGAAATTAATTCAATGTTATTTGATTATAGTCGATGAGATACGATTTAAATATACATTCGTAAAATGTACTTAATGGAAACATTTATAATTATTTGTATATGTATGTATGACAGAACCTGTGAAAGGGTAATGTTCATTAAAGATCATCCGGCATTAAATTAATATCCTACAAGATTACATTATGCAGTCGGTACCGTTATCGAATTTTGAAAATTGCTGCCCTGTTATCTGTATTGCGCGTTACGTTCCAATGCAACTTTGCACACGAAATGCAACATGCAAATTGTCTATTATGTCGACGTAGCGGTTCTATATGGTCCTCTCCATTTTGCGTCCGATCCAATAAAACTGGAAACAATTGATGCGTCGAATCGATCCACTCTATGAAAATATACAGTTACATTTCATATAATCTTCCACGGTGAATTTACCTCCCGAACGCATAATGACTATGCGGATCATCGAAAATGTTCGACAACTAGCGTAAGACTAACTTTATCAATCGATATCCGACTTTCGCTTGTATTCACGTTTAATATACAATTTTAATCCGACATAATAATATTCGTCGATTCAATTGTTTAATTTCGGTATCCTGTTAATAAGTTTGAAAACAAATAAAAAAAGACACACATACATACACGCACGTACGTACATACATACAGAGAGAGAAGAGAGAAGAGAGAATAAATTGGGATGAAAAAGAATCGAGTCAATTTACGTGCTCGCAAATTAATCGGAACGACAAGAATATCTCGAACACAGAGGAGCGCTGCTGGGTGATTAATTAGCACCGGAACCAGACGATTAAAATTCAGATACAGTACGCCTGCGCCGGGACACACATCAAGGGAGTTACTCAGAAATCGCGCGGATCCATCCGGTTGGATTTTATTCCGTTGCCGTCAGTGCCAGTAAATCAAGTCACGTGTCATTTACCCGAATACGTAATGTATCGCATAAATATACGAGCCACGCACACAGCCACGCATGGTCGGACATGTGGAGGGCGCGGAATTTTTTTTTTCCATCTCTCTCCCGGAGTCCCTCCCCTTCAAACCACCCCCCGTTGCCCTCGTCACCCTCTGTCCAGCCTGGAAACCGCAATCCCTCATCTTTCCCTACATTTACTCGATCCGTAACGGGTGAAACGTAAACTCGTTCGTTCGCACCCGACGGCACTCATACCGTATCCACGTCTGCACGCCGGTGTGTTGGTATATACGTATGTATGTACGTGTACATACGTGAATATACGGCTCGTCGGTGTACGTGTATTTTTTTCCTCATCGCTCGTCGCTCGCGCGACATCGACCGAGATAACAAAATTTTTCGTAGCCTCGACGGGAAAAAAAATTCGACTCAACCGAATGTTCATATTCCGCCGGCGGAGAGGCATTAACGATAACGTCATTACTGTTAAACCCTCTATTGCTGGTAACGTCGGTGTAACTATCCTAAATGTAGAGATAACAATTTTAATAGAATCCGCATAAACGTTCCAAATTTTATGTAACGATGAAAATCTAATTTACGTAACGCGATGTTTCAGTGTTTCTGATTTTCTTTTTTTTATACATATATATTTTATATGTATGTAGGTATATTATATTTGATGTTCTTTTGCTTGTACGATTTCGTACAAAGAGAACGAAAGGACGCGGAAACATTTGTAATCCGTTTGCGAAAGTGAAATTGGAAAACTGAAAACACTATGCTTTGAACTCGTTAGAGGCTTTTTGTCACGGTAGGTGTTATCGCTGACTTAGGCTCCTATTCAGAACGCGCTGTTAAGTGTGCAAGTGCCCGCTTAACGCGGCTTTTTTAGTGATATCATATTTAAAACGAAACTTTAATGCCTGCGAATTTTTGCGCTTGTATTATCGTCTATACAAAAATTATACAATACCTGAACAAAAAATATATTTTTCCACAGGTGTAATGGTTCGTGAAAATCACTTTTTCAATTAGGTCAAACTTCTGTGTTCATTGTTTCAATTTCACAAGTGCTCAAAGTTCCAGGGAAACCGAATAAATCCTGTTGTGGAGCAGATGTCACATGTTCAACCGCGTTAAAGAGACGAGGCGTACCGTTCGTTATAGTCGAATCCATCGCGGTTACAAAATCTCGGGAAAGCGAAGGAGACCGGGGAAAAATGAGATACGATGGAGCAGCTGAGCGTAAAATAGTCCCCGGCTCCGACTGCCTGAGTACCAGTTACTCACTCTATACAAGTTTCTTCTACTGCGGTTTCGCATATTAGCTTCTTTCGTGTTTAGGAAAACGGTTCTGCGCTTTTCTACGTCAAAAGAATTCCTCGATACTTTGTCGCCGGGCCCTTTGTGTACCTGTCCCAGTATTGTGACAGCAATCTTCCGCGGCTGAAAATGCACGATCTTCGGATCACGAGAGTTAGAAATCAACCTTACCTCGTATCATATCGATATACCTCTAATAACGACCAGAAAAATATTCAAAAGAATAATTCATCAACGAAAGATCTTTATTCTTATACCATCAATGACCTACGACGACGACGACGACGACGACGACGACGAAGGCTTATCTTTTCGCAATTAAGCGATCGATCGGAAGCCACGATCGTTGACGGCCACGGTGAGAACGACATTATGCGGCCGCCGCGCAAAAGTAGAAATAAAAGAGCTCACGACCGGAAAGAAAAAGCAAAAAAAAAAAAGAAAGAGAGAAAAAGAAAGAAAGATAGTAAAAAGAAAAGGAGAAGTAAGAACCCGGTAATCCAACTCCGTGCCAAGCGCCGCGGGGATAGATCCGAAAATGAGTGGATCCCAGGAACCCGATGCGGCTTCCGACGAACCCACGATGGGAGGTTTTGGCCCCGGTTTGTGTTAGTGATGAAGAACGATGGTGTTGGTGCGTCGACGTAGCCGGGTGATTTGCTCCTTCTAGCTGTAGAAACTCCGTAGGTTGTGCTGAGAGAACCCGAAAAAAAAAAGATGAAGGCCCCAGCCGTAAAAGAAGGGGTCGACCAAGGAACCGAGGGGCTTTCTCGAAGGCGCGAGGAGGCAAGAACAGGGGCAACAACGGAAATAGAGGCGTAGGAGGCTCCGCCGTCCCGCCTCGTCTTGATCAATACAGCCACGGCCTACTACTATAGGTAACGTTTCGCTGCCTGCTGCCTTGCTTGCTTGTACTTGCTTTCCTCCCTCATCCTCCGTGAGTCGCTGCTATAGATCTGTCTCTTATTCGAACCAACACGCCTCGTCCCGTCCCCATCTCGTGGCTGTTCCATCTCGTTCCGTCTCTCGTATCCCTCTCCCTCCCCTCTTTCTCCTCACCCCCTTTACCGAAAGGAGATAGTAGGTATACGCGGCACCAACCTACCCCACGGGACATGGACGACCGAGAGAACACCAACCCCCCCCCCTCCCCCCCTCCTTTCCCTCTGGTGTACACCACGCTCTTCTTGTTAAAGAGGAAAGCGTCAGATATTTTGGCCTAAAAGCACACGTCGCTCGTGCTGCTTTCCGGTGTAGCATCCCTGCTTTCGCTTGAATCACCGGTGAATTATCTTTCAGTGAAATTACGTTTCTGTTGGGGGAGTGCGAATAATAGAATTCGTACGGATGGATGAGTTGTTAGCAACGATGGTAGGTAGGATGGATATCGTTGGAATGTTTCGTAGAAAATCGTAAGTGTTCGGTGTAGGTTTGATTTTCAGGTCCACGTTGTGGAATACGAAGGATTCTTCGAGGTATCTGTAAGTGTATGCCAAGGACGGAGGTGGTGGATTGTCGACGTTCTCTCGGCCAGTCAGATAGGCAACGTACATACATACGTGCACGATATCCCAACCTGTCCCCCGTACGTCCCGGGTCGTCGTATCGTCGTGCAACGTTTGACCATGTGTATGCAGTGAGTCCCACTGTGTCAGAGTTGTACACCGTTAGATACGCTGTGTACCAACGGGGATGGCTTACAGGTCTGATGACCCGCAGTGCGGCGGTGATCCTTTGTCTTCTGTATGTACACAGACTTGTCCTGTCTCAGATGGAAAAGTTTGCACATCTCACGAAAGTTCGTCCGGATCCTTTTACTATTTTTATTATGGTTTTCCTTTACACTGGACAGATAGAAAATCGAGGTTCGTCCATTCGCGGAACAAGCTAATTACGAATCGAACGTAAGCAATTGTTAAACGAAATATATATTCATTTTATCGATTAAAGAAGAATCTAAACGTCGGTTAGATGTGTACCATTCACTTCGGTTTTTAACTTTCCGAATACGAAAGGACGCACGCCGTTCATCCGGATAAGCTGAATTTCTGGTAGCAGCGCCTTTGGCGAGGAAGGTATTCGCCGGTGGATGGTCTCATAAGAGATTCAAGAGCGGCTCGTCGCGAACGATAGAGTTCTCTCGAAAGGAGGCGGAGGCAAATAATTGCAACTGGCGTACTGTGGAAACAGGGGTTGGGTGGAAGGGGAACGCGGGGAAAGGATCGAGCGAATCGTCGACACGGCTCGCGTGCCTCGACTACTAGACGACCGCGATGGTCGCACGCCGCAAAAATTAACAGTTAAACAATGGAATCCTGTTATATAGTCGTTACTCACAAACCGAGGTAGAAATAATTAGGGAGGCGAGTTACCGTGCACAGCCGGCTCAGCCTGGTTTGCTCATCCCCTCGTTCACCACCCCCTCTTCTCCTCCCGAACCCTCCTCTCTCACCCTTCATCGTTCCCACGACTCCGCAACCAACACCACCCCGTCCATCCCTAACCAACCCCTCCATCCAAGCCCGTTACAGCAACGGGCGGACATGAAAGGAGCGGTCGTGCTTTCCCAGACACTCCATACCCCCTCATCCATACCCCTCCACCACCCTCCAACCCCCAAACACCCCCCTAAGCGACGGTACGTCTCTCGCACGTGAGGCTCCGCCACTGTTACGCGGCGGTGGCTGACTCTTTATGGTCTTTTAATTAGAGCCACTTTGTAGAACGAGGACGGGAAAGGTTAGGAATGCCGCTTGGAAAGTTCTTTAATTTGCTCGATAAATCAACGGACGGTTTTCTGGCATGGTGGGGAAACGTTTATCTCACGTGCGGTAAGCGCCGCGAGCTTGCACGCCGATCGCACTTCCCCGGGACAATTCTGTCTTTTGCGGCATGCCACGGTCTTCCTTAGCCTTTTCTTCCGTATCTTACTCGTGGTTGGAACGAAACTACCGGCGTTCACCGTGATCGATATCGACTCTGACGGAAACTGTAACCGTTACTGTACGTTATTTATTCGTGATAACGAAAATAAAAGAGAAATTGGGATATTTGTAAATGAATCATTCTCGAATACCGTGTTATTCGATCGATAGAGTATTTCTACTGTTTAAATCGGTTTCTTTTTCCGTTTTAATATTTGATAGATTATCGCGGTACGGTTAGAGGTATATAACTTTCGTACGATCGCTTTCGAAAGAAGGCCAAGTTTCACTCGATAAAGGTTTTGATTAAAGTGCTTGCGTGTAAGGAAGTTCCATACGGGGATAGTATCCATATGTTTCCAACTTAATCTAACTCGGGCCGGGAAAGCTCCAACTTTTTGCGCGATATTTGATCGTGCCCGTTGTTCTCTTTCAGTAGAGTCTCGCCGGGCCATAAATTTTTCCTCGTCTACTCGTAAGCCGCGGCCGACCGCAAAATAATATGCGGCGGGGTTGGCCCTCATGTTTGGCTGATCGGCGGCTGATTACACGTGTTCCGCGCCAATGGTAGGAGGGCCATGATAAAGCTGGCGGACGGCTGGGGCAGAAGGCCAGACACAGCCTCAATCACCGCAACCTGCTGGTCAGCCTAATCCGCCATGGTGGCCACCCATTCAAAATCAATAGATAATTTTAGCCCTCTATACTACCAGGACGTGTATGCATGGTGACGTATGTACGTTGTAAAGGGAGGCCCAATAATCCTCAACCTTCGTTGCCCAGCCTCTCCTGTAATTCCGAACGGAGAGGCTTTTCATGGAGCCCCCCAAAATTTCCAAGTAAAACAGTCCCGTGATTTTACCATTGTACCGTCGCGACGGAGTAACAAAAGTCGCTAATAATACTCGTAGCTTCAAAAACCCGAACCTTGTAACACCGACGTGTATCCTGTTCTCTTCTCATCTCTATATCGTTCTTCGTTATGTCAAAGATAAAGATATTTCATGGATACAATGAGAATGAATTTCTATATCGGTCTAAGACAAAGGTAAATTTGAGAATACGTCGAAATAAGGAGGCAAATGAATACCATTACATAGGATAAATATCAATTAAACCGAGGGGAGCTTTACACAGAGACCCATCCCGTTTACTTTCACGTTTGCAGACGAGGTAAGGACCAAAGGTTATCGGACACCCTGTACACGTTGTTGTACGACGCGAAGCTATACCGGCGTACGGGTAGAAACCGCACTACGTGTTTTGCTCACATCACCGAGGCATTAAGGCGCGTTTTGCCCTTCCGTAGGAGGAACTAAGTTCGTCTGTTCCCCTCCCCTTGTCTCCGCCTTGCGTCCTGCCGGCGGCGACGTTCGCCCCTACACGGTGGCATGAATATTCAGGACCTGCGCCTTGTTCAATATGAATGCCGTTGATCTTGGCGAGCCGCTTCTCGTTCCGTTTGCGTTAACGCACACCCATGAAGAGGCGGACAATCGCGTGGTTCGCTCCCGGATAAATAGCATTCGCAACGAAGGATACCGTACCTCGAACGTTGGTAAACTAACGAAGCTCCTTCCGAGAGGAAGCTTTCGCCGGAATGACGAGAATGACGGATAACCGGCGTGACGTGACCGAATTTATTTTCCGTCGGTATAGTGTATGTATGTATGTATGTATGTATAATACATAGAAATCTCACGGAAAACGTTTCACAACAAATATTCCGGTAGCGTCCTTTTTGGTATACTTTTCGATGACGTTCATTCCATTGTGTACGCGTAAAACATGCAGTTCACGTGTAAGAGATTCGCGGGAGATGTGTATAGAGTGTATGCTACGTGACCAAGATGAGGGGGGAAAAGAAGGGAAAAAGCTTTCGCTATCTGAGGTTTCATTATAGGATAATGTAGAATGGTCGTGGAGAAAAATGAAGAAGGGAAAACCGGGCAAATTAATGAAGGCTCCGAGATAAGACGTCACGCGGGACTGACTATTCATTTTTATTCTTTGTACCCACCGGGGAGTACAAGTGTCGAGTAGAAAAATGTTCAGCGATATAACGTCGAGCACGTCAAATGCAATTTATACTTATAATCAATCTCCGAGAAATTTCATATTATCAAAGGTACGAGAAGAACTTCATAGGCTCTAAGCCGTTGCGCGATATATCCTATCGAAATCATTGCAAAAATACACTTAAGAATATCGTTCACAATTTTATCTCCGAGATACTAATAAAGGTAATTGCACCTCTCATTTATTATCGGTATACGTTCAATTCCCTTGAATAACAAGCCAGCGTTCGATGTGTTTCGTTTCCCTCTGACTCAGCGTATCGGAACGATTTACCGAAAGCACACGAGCCACTCTTTTGCCGATCGCGGTCGAGCTTCTTCGCATTATCGGAATAAACCGTGCAGGTATCGCGCAGGTGGAGAACAGGGACGAGGGGGGAGGGTGAGGGGGTGAGGGAGTGGATGCACTCAAACGAACTGTATGCATCGAGCGTACCGCGGCCCGAAGAGAAGAGCGATGTGGATACTCTCGAGCTTTCGTCGAAGAGCAGAGGCAAAGAGACAGAGTGGCTGATGCAGGATACAGAGAGGCATAAAAGAGAGTAACAGAGAAAAGGAGAGAAAACGGGAAGAGAAACGTGTAGATACATATAGAACGAATGAAAGAGTGAGAAAGAGAAAGAGAGAGGAGGGAAGGAAAAGAGGGGTGGAGTGCGGGCGGCAAGCACCGTGCTTTGAGAGTGGACCCCCGCGCTGAAAGTTCAATCAAGCTAAACAACATTTCTGTCCGGTCGCTCGCCAAAAAGCGGACTGCCGCACACGGCCGGCCGACTGCGGCAGGCCAGGGCTGGCTGGCCAGCCAACCTTTCCCGACATCGGTCTGGCCTCAAACCAACTTCAAACGCGTATGAAATCGTGCTATCGTGCTGGCGAGCAGGGCGTGGTCGTATCCGTAGGACCGTGCAGGATCTGCGGGTTACCAGGTAGCGATCATGATCGGAAACCTGCTGTCACGACGAGGCGATAACCGGTTCAAGTGGTTGGAGAAACACACCGTGAAACAACGACTAACTATCCGTTGATACGGGAAGAACGGAATACGTTCGAGAGTAGATAGTAGGGTTGAGGTAAGGTAGGGGTTGTAAATGAAAATGTTAGCTAAGGACGAAGATTTAGACATTACGTGTCACTCGTGGGACGTGTTGTATAGATGGTAAAATTTGTTATTCAATTCGAGGAGCACGTAAGTGTAACCTAGATAAAAGTAAGCTAGAGTGAAACATATGTCGGATAGTTCTCGCATATTTTGCCCACGTTCTTGGTTATTTATCCAACGGTATACTTCTTGTAACTTTCCCCTAAGGTACGGTATAGAATGAACGTCTATATATTTTCACACTTGGGTTATCTATGGACGTGGAAGTATATTTATCATTCATACTATTCCATGCCAAAAGAAATTATCGTTTTAAAATCCCGTCGACCTATCATATGTCACGTTTTTTTTTATTTGATTTCAATTATCCAAACCTATCGCGGTGAATAAACTAATAACACCTGCTTCTAATGTAACCGTTCGAGCGTTCCTCCGGTTTCATTGATCCCGATGATTCGGCGCCGACTTTCCGATAGTCAGACACGAGCGACGTTCAAGGATTACCGATTTTGACAACCGACTGTCGTGGTAGTAAGACGAGACACGTTGACGTACGAGAGGTTCTGCTTGTAGTACCACACAGGATTGTTCCGAGTGAAACCAAGAGGGGACGATAGCTGAGCGGACGCCAGATTGATCGGAGGGAAGGCTGGTTATGCCGGTGACGTGAGCAAGGGAGAAAGAGGAGGTGGGCTTATGGGTAACCGGGGTCGTCGGCCGGCTTTGGCTCTATGTGTCCTTCGCACTTATCCCATCCCCCCGGTCCGACTCTAAGCCGGACGGCTTTTTTTGAATGCGGCCGTATCGAAGTTCCGATTCTTTATTACTTTGGAGCTTTAAAAAAAAAGTGGTAGAGAGAAGAAGAGGGTGAGAGGAAGAGAGAGAGAGAGAGAGAAAGAGAGAAATCGTAATCGTCGATACGTGACTGGATAGAGTAAATCATGAGAGAGGCGTGAAAAGAATTTAGAAAGTAAATGTGTACATGTATACGTATATCATATGATGTTAATAATATATATGTGAGAAACGAATAACGTTGATATAAAAAGAAAAATGTAATTTCAACGTTTCCAGATCACGTTGGTAAAATGTATTTACTCGACGAAACAATAGTATTCATCTGATAGTAGGTGAGAAATGAATTCTATTATAAACACTGTGCTGTTAATTCGCGGAGTAGAATGCTGCAAATGGACGTCGTTAAGAATAATGAAGTCGGCGGCATGCGTGTCTGGGAATATCTTCTTACCGCATTAAAACGTGCCGCACGAATGTCGTGTCTCGCCGAGAAACAAATAGGCGGTCTGATACCGTTTATTTGAGAGCGGCGTGGCGGCTGGAAAAGTTTGAAAGTGGAATTGAAAGCAAAGCGTTGCGGCACGTAAACTGTGTTTGCCACTTGCAGCCGCTCACCTTGATTCGTGGCTAACGTTTTTTAAACAACGATTCAATTCCGCGGGATCGATAAGTCCGTATCGTTTCGGCACATTCCGGGAGGAACGTTATAGTATAACCGGTATGGACTTATCACACGAACGATATTATTACACGTTTTCTTTATTAATATAAATACATTTCTATGGTGGCGGAAAGAACCGGGGGAAACGAACGAGCACGTTCCGTTTTTCCTTTCTACTCGCAAACCTACCCTCCTCTCATAACTCTCTCTCTTTCTTTCTCGCTTTATCCTCAATGAAAGTAGTCCAGCCTGACTTGTTCTCTCTCACACACGATTCTTCCCTATTCCCGTCCAAAGCTTTATTTTATTTCCTCCATTGTTTCCACTCCTCGTGGGTACCACCCTCACGTAGTCCTCCTCATTTTCCACTCACACGAGT
Source organism: Mimumesa dahlbomi (assembly GCA_917499265.3). Classification (NCBI taxonomy): domain Eukaryota; kingdom Metazoa; phylum Arthropoda; class Insecta; order Hymenoptera; family Crabronidae; genus Mimumesa; species Mimumesa dahlbomi. The sequence goes on along the minus strand of OU824114.1, from coordinate 8,915,355 downwards.
CAAGGCTTACCAACACGTCCGTCGACGACTATAAACATCCACACGATCGTCTACACACGCACGGACACATCGAGATCCCTTTTCTCAGTTGGTTCCTGGTCCCTGAACGTTGGCATTATTTTGCTCGGTGGTCCCTTTGTTTCGGTCCAGCCTATTGAACTGTGGGGGCGAGATAATACGCCCTACAGACCTTTACGCCTGATACGTTGCTTCGAAACAAACCCGCATTCTCACCTTCCAATAATCCCTAGTTTTATCCCGTCATCTTACCTACCATACTAAATTCGATTTTCCACGAGTATACACCTCGATACCTACCAGTCTTACGTAAATGTAATAATTCAATTCCTCATACATACAACATAAAATTTTTAAAATAAATGTTGAAACCTCTGGGTGCAAAAGATTTAACGTTTTCCATCGCTATGTAAGATCCTCGTTCCTTTCGCATCTTTCTATGGTATCACTTGCCAGCTACACGAAGGCTGTATTTTACTTCTTCGAACCCGATTGTAGGCACGCGTATCGGTGTGGTGGGTGGACGGAGAGGGGGCGGGGGGTGGTTTCGGAGGGTGGTAATTCGGATGAGCAATTTCCGGGATGTAAAGGTCGAGGTAGCGTTGGTATTAGCTAACCGCGAGCTTATGTATCTCGGAGTAAATTCCGAACTGCAGGGCATCTAGGATAATATTATGCCGTGCTGACATCTTTCGTGTTAGCCAGGCCGTCCGTTACCCAACACCAGACTACGGGCCAACCCTGGCCTTCCTTTACCCTTCTCGTGTACAGGCGTAGCCCAAGCAACGTCGATAGCGAGAGCCCGAGATCCTGCGGTCACCCTTTACAGGAAAGGCCAAAGGAGTTGCTTGCTCTCGTCGAATACGAAGGAGAGAAAGGGAGAGAAGACGATGGTGGGAGGTGGTAGGGGGGAGGGGGGTGAAGAGGGAAAGAGAAGGTTCTAACCTTTCCATGGAAGACTAGGGAAACCGACTGACCGAACACCACGCCTTACCAAGCCTCTGCACCCACGTTACGGAGCTTTCAAATTAAGGCACAATTTCGTCCAAGAAGCCACGATCCGAATTAACGAGACGAGCTACGGGGATGAACGCACCTGAGCCTCTCGTGTATTTCGTTAAATACCTTGGAGAACACGAATCTGTACTTTCATAGCTGGCAACCTGTACTAAGATATTATTAATGTCCGGTCCGATGAGACTTGGGGCTCAACGTTTACTGGATTCGCTGTGTACCGTTGCTACAGGTTACGCTATCGTATGATCCTAAGAGTTTCGAATGAGAACGATATATTATAGATGGTATTACGTATCGATCGAGATAAGTGAAAATTAATAAAATACCAAAATTATTGGCATATAAAATATGAAAGTCATAACGACGGTGAAAGAAATGATTGCTCCGTAGTCCTTTATATGGAGAGTAGGGGAGGGGGAGACAAAAAAAGTGGTATGCACGAGAAAGGGTCTCGCGTATTTCTGACCTCATTTTGAGACGTCCGTTGAATTTATCGCCGCAACATAAATACCGGCCGTACTTCGCATACCGCGCGTGAGACGTTCGTATATGTGCTGCGAAGACATATCGGAGCGTAGCCATTTAAAGATGAAAGATCCCCTGCCAACATTACGCGTATGATATACCGTTGAATACATACGAGCCTTAACGTTATTAAATTTCCACCGGAATCACCTGTACATAATCCCGGTGCTTGTGATTCATCCGCGGGCTGATCATCGCCGTGCCGGCTGCGAAATTATCCATCGGTAATTGTTGCCAGTTTACATTAACGGACGCGTGTTTATCGGTCGAAAACAGCGTGGCGAGCGTCACCGTTTAAAAATTCATCGGTCGCCCGATTCTCGACGGTGTCATTTACACGGCGGATGTAAATTTTCGGTGAGCCGGAGAGATGGAAGCGCGCCCGCGTTTCCGTGTGCAGCGATTAAACACGATCCTTCGAGCGGAGAGAGGTACCAAAAAAAAAATAAATAAAGAGAGAGAGAGAGACAGAAAAAAAAAGGAAAATGCCGGGAGCATGAAACTTGCGGGAGAGTTGGAAAAGTTAGTGGCTGAAGTCCCTGGAGGGACGGTAGCCGTATAATATTCGAAACAGAGAACCGCGAGGGTTGACGCGACGCGATGCCATGCTATGCCGCACGCAGCAGCCACCGGCTGAATACATCCGCATGCTTCAGCGCGCTCGGTACTCGCATCAAAGATGTATGAAATGATATAATTTTCGTTTAATTAAAACTGTAATAACAGTTTTGACTGCATTCCACCAGGCTTGGCATTAAAATATACGAGGCGGCGGCGGCGGCGGTGGCGGCGGCGACGTCGCGAACTCTGCCACTGTGCTTGGAGAGAACAGGCAGAATGTAGACGGGGATAAAGAGTCAGTCGATGAAAAGGTGGACGAAGGGGCGCGGCAGAAAAGAGCAACGAATCTTGGCTTAATACTTCCGACCCTTTGTTCCCCTCTTGACGTCGTTGTATATATTGTGTACAATATTTTAATTACAGTCACGACTCCGCAGGACCTCTTTCATCGATTAGCACGGCTGCCAAGTTCTTTTCTTCGTGACGTACGGGAAAGAAAATCTTTCACCCCGTTCTCGCGAGTGTATTTTACAACGCTGCTTTACATCGCGTCTGTACACAGCATGTACAGATCGATGTTGTAACAATCGACGTTTGGAAAAAGTAATTCGTAACTATAGTGCACGCGTACATACGCTCGACTCGCGTCCTTCGGTTTGCGTAACGGTATTCGATTAGCGTACGTTCTTTTAATTAAAGAGAGTGCATCGTCGTTCCGTCTAAAGGGTCCAAGGTTAAAGGAGAACTTCAAACAACCTTGTGTTCGAAACTTACACAAGTGCGCAACGACAACGACGACGACGACGACGACGACGGTGGAGGAGGCAAGGCGAGGCAAGGCGACGAGAATGGAAAATAAACGTAGCTATGATGCCCCGAGTTTGAAACAATTAACATAACAAAGCGAAGGGGGCCGAGGGATGGTCGGAAAGGCAGGATACGAGGCAGCCAAGAGCAGAGGAGAGAACGCCGGGCGCGTTTCTCTGGAGATTTTGGCACTGTTTCCACCGACGGCGGCAGCCTATTCCAAGTTGTGGTATTTGAAAACATTTCTCCGACCGGCGTAAACGGATCCGACGTGAGCGACCGAAAGACCACGCGCTGCGATGTGAAACTTCCTTCTATTACCTGACAATTTTTCTACGCGCGAACCGGACGCGTTCAATGAACAACGTACGGGAATTTGTGTGAACGTCGGGCGAAACGTTGCGAAATAAAAGGAAGAATTGTAGAATCGCGCGACGCGATAAAGTGATAGACTAAATGACAGAGAGAAAAAGGTACTTGAAAACACGGAACGAAAGTAACATCGTTCCGCGACGCATATTCTGACGTATAAAGCAGTCTCAAATTCAAGAGCGATATACACCGGAGTATCTCGCGCTATCGCGAAATTATGCGTGAGTTAAAGTGCTCAAAGCAAACGAAGCTTATTAGTTTTCTACGCTCATTTTTATTTTTTTTTTTAATGAAAAATGAAAAAAGGAAGATGATTTATCTTGCTTCACGTTACGTTAGTTTTCCCGGTGAATAAGTGGAAGTGTAAATGGGACGTTTTTTTTTTTATATTTTTACATATATTTTTATTCTTTGAAGTATATCCTACGTACCTAATTTCCCACTCTAACTTTAAATAGGGAAACATATTCTATTACGACGTACGCGTTATTGTATTTAACCGTTCTTTCAACTCTGTTTCAACGCTTTCAACTGTCTGTTTACATTTACATTAATTTCGCGTGAAAACGATAGAAATACGTGTCCTTTTGTTGTCGTTATTTTTGTTTTCCTTCTCTCCAGTCTCCTTTCACAACCCCGTCATCTTTGACGGGAGCGTGGAATAAAGTTTCGAAACGCAGCTGGTTTTGCAGGACTTCACGTGTTTGTGTGTACGTATCTCGGGGGAATCTCTTTCGACTTTGTTTGCCGAAAATCATAGCGTTACTTGGAAAACTCGGAAGTCGAAAATCCCTATTCTTTCCGCGGCGTTAGCGAGCGAGGCAATCTGTTTGTCTCGTTGTGTATGCACCGACGTCGGATCAAGCAAGAGAAAATTTTCCAGGCGGTGCGTTTCAAAGTACAACGATTCAGAGCATCTTCAATGTCTCCCGCCATTTTCCAGCGTCGCCGACGTAGCACGGCTTATTTGATTAAGGTGCATTGAAGGCGCCATGCATATAATCGTATAAATTGCTTTTGATGTGAGAGAGCGTGAGCTCTCGCAGTTCTGTCTGCGTGGATGAGAGTTTCGCACCCTTCTTTCCCCCTCTTTGCATTTTCCATCACCGCCGCCTCCTTCTCCCTTTCCCGTTCTTCGAGCATCACCGTGATATGCAATATCGTCACGCGAAAAAACAAAATATATAATACCTTCCACAGTGTCTCGCTATCGGCCCGATAAATGGAATATGAAATAATATTCACGGCGTGGATATTAAAAGAAAGAAGAAAGGTTTAACGCTGGACTTGGTAAGAAATCGTTAAATCGAAGAAACCGATATAATAATTCTTATTGGATATTAGTGTCGTTTACATAAAGGCGTGATAAAATACCTGTGATATTATTGAGGAAGTAATTAAAAAGTTTCGTGGAAAGGTAATAAGCAAAGAATTCGTGCGGAAGCTTTCAGAGAAAAAGGTCAAACGGTGAAATTTAATATTTCGATAACGTTTGATAATCTGGTTACTTTAAAATTAAGGTTACCAGTGAAATAAAGCTGTGCTCGAAGTCCGACATAAATTAGCCGGTGCACGTGACTGCGATAAATATTTAACTTCCGCCGGAGCCACGAAAGTGCGCTATATTCCATAGAGAAGCAAGAAATTTTTAGATTTACAAACGATTTACAAAATGTAACGCCGCGATATCGCGGTGGGTATACCTTTTACTTTCGCGAATGTAAAACACCTCGCGTGGGTTTCACCGATGTAACACTGCAATTCTATGTACGGACCATTAGCACCTTGGTATTAGTAACACGGTCTAGCAAAAGAATTATAGTAGCAATGAAAACAATCGCGCCTAAATCCAAAAAAAAAAGAGAAATTGCCCCATTTACCTGGCTACATTTCAGAAGCCTAATTCTTTAAACGGTATCTTGTGTTAGTAATTTTGCGTGTTCTCGTCCCGTTTGGATAAACCTGTATCAAAGAAGCGTATGCAAACATGTGTGTCTGTGTGTGTGTGTGTGTGACGTGCACACGATACGCACACCAATAGAATAAGTATACATACAGGGCAGGTGATTTGAAGAAAATAATAAAGGTACAACGTGCTCGAGCGACACGTCACGTCTGACTATACGCCGACCGTATCTACTTGCTGTAATAACGCACTCAGCTAAGTGGAACGAGGCGTTACGTTCAGACGTCGCTGTTCCGGTAACACAATTCAGAAGGGAGTTCTCTCTGAGGACTTTCACCATATTAACCCAATATCAGCCATATGCTTTAGAATCAGGTTAACAACCTACCGGCTCTATACCTCCTTCCGCATCGATCTAAAGACTTTGACTTTCTTCTTGTCTTTTTGTCGCATCGAGTAAAATGATTAAAGTAACGATACGAGCTTTTACATCGATTGAAGAGCACACCGTTTCCCTATCCGGTTCGCGGATTTAATTTGCAGATTACAGAGGAATACGAATCATTTATCCGTATTATTCCTTGCAGAGATAGATAATTCGCTAACAACGGTTTTCTTTAACACCGTCGATAAGAAGATTACAGATATTTCCCGTTGGAAATTCAATGCCGGTAAATTTACCGTTTCACAGTCGGTTCTTTGATCGTGCCCGATTCATAAACCTTTCTCCAATATCGTTCGCGTCCATTAGCATTTCTTCCGTGCAGAGAATCGCGAAAAGAACGCCGGCGTATCCTGCAGTTTGTCCCCGTATTGCAGTTTGAGTAACGCACCAGCGATCGCGGAGGCAACCAGTCAGCGCTGGTGGGAAGTATAAAATGTCAATACGTTTACCGGCGGGCCATTGTTGAGCTTGATCTATGTTTATGGGCGTGACGGTATAGGTCGCCGTCGCGTTGCATATATACAGTAACGACGGGGAGAAAGCGCGAGTATCTCTTTCTGTAATGTTCCGGCCATAATGGTACAAAGGCGACACCGGGTTGTAACTCGTGCACCAGGATATATGCCTCAGCTTGGCGGGTTACACGAGCAAAACTGGAAACCCTGTGCGTAAGGTGGCAGCGGTTTGCGAAAGACGCTGAGATAAGACAGGTACCAGTGAGAACTACCCGCTTACCTCGTATATCATACGGCTCTTTGTAAATTTATATACCATTGCCACGTGGTGTCAGTTAAATTCTAACCAATCTCTATGTTTAACGGAGTTTGTAATATTTTCACGTAGACATCGGACAATATTTTTGATTTGTCTCTAACGAACGATGTCGGAAAATGTATTTTCACCCTCCACGATGTACGAAAGTTAGAACGAATTTCATTCGAACGAGTTAATATTAAAACCAAGTACACCGATCAAAGTTACGCCTGAAACGAGGATGTTTTCAGCTCGACGAATATTTAGATCGCCACAAGAGGAAGGTGAAGACTTTGAAAGCAGCACGCGGTGAGGCTAGACGAGGGAGCGAGGGAGGGGGAGGGGGGCGGTGGTGTATCAGCTTATACAATTTGCAACGAGTGACAGGAGTATTATAAATATGTAGATCATCCCTACTTATTCCCAGGGTCATCGATAAGACTCAAAGGCGGGCAGGCAGGTTGTTTGCAGAGGACCGAGAGACAAAACGCCCAGCTCTGTTTCCCATCCTGGGCTCGTGTATGTATCTACGTCGGTTAAATTGTGTAACCGTCTCACCTTCCGTATACGTGTACAGTTTCGAACGGTGTAAAGGGTATAAGTGTGTGTAACCAGCGTCTGGCCCAGGGCGATATCGTTTACGATAATGCATGCGCCTAGCGCAGATCTCTCCGGTCGAACGATCGTCCCCTTCGGCCTGGTTCCCCCTATCGTCGACTCGTTACCTTCGACTTAGCACGTTCACACGCGATATGGTGCCACACGACAGACACCGCTACGCTCGAACGACAATCTTCTCTCGGGGGTCGATTTCGGAAAAATTGAACTAGAACGGCAGAAATTTACCGTCGCTCTATCCCTTTATTCCATTCACCGTTTATCTCCACCTCTACCATTCTCCTATTCCTGTCTCTTTCTCTCTCTCTCTCTCTTTCCTTCTCTCTCATCTTGTAACCCCGAACGTGTACCTCATGCTGTTAGAGTATTTTCTCATTTCGGGTTATTTTCCGCCTCTGCGCTCGATGCTATCCGGCACGTAGGAGAAAATTGCCGGGCGCAGAAAAAAGGAATTGTAGCGAAGCTGTTCGTTCGCTTTGTTCGGTATATCGCAACCGGGTTCGACGAGGTAGAAGGGGGTTGGAGGCGCCGGAGACTCGCCAAGGGAATGAAACCTGATTTAGGACTGCGGTCCAGAAATCTCCCGAGGGACCGTCCTAGCTGACCACCGCGCACTCGCTTCGCTTTCCAGTGTCCCTCCGAGTGCGATCCTCACCCTGCTACTACCACGTACAACACTCCAACCGATTCCTCCGCGTCCCACGTCCGACATCCCCCGTGTCCCTGGACGCCAACAAGTGCGACTCTTTACCAACATCGCGTTCGAAATGCGTCCGGAATACTAAGGAACCCCCGAGGCGTTACACGAGAATACATTAAGATAAAAAAAAGAGAGAGGGAGAGAGAGAGAGAGAGAGAGGGAAAAGAAAAGAAGGAAGAAAAAAAGAAGCGAACGGACAAATCCGACTAACCTTTAGGACGGGGAAATAGGATAGCTTCACCGCACACGATGTGCATTATTAAATATTTACAAACATACCGGTTCTACACAGCGGGAATGAGACAAACCGACGTAGAAGGGAGAATTTGCATTTTAAAAGAACCATTAATATTACACGAACATTCTGTTTCTATCCAATTGATGAAAATAAAATTCAATTACTCGTCGTGAAGAAACAAACATGAGGAAAAGTTGAAAGTTTCGATGCTCGTAGACCGTACTTCTGTTATTGCCCGGTTTACTTTGAGAGTTTCTCTCTCTCTCTCTCTCTCTCTCTTTTGTTTTTTTATTCTTCTTCTTCTTCTTCTTTCTCTTCTCTTCTCTTCTTTCCCGCATCTGATGCAGATAACAAATATTGTTTCGACTGGTATAATATCAGATCCCTGGTGCTCTTATATCGAGCGGATCCTTGCAAAACCCAACGGGAAGGGTGAGTCGGTTAGGGGAAAAGTTTAGGCAAGGGCCAAGGGAAGGAAAGGAATAAAGAGAGAGAGAGGAAGGAAGGAAGACGCTCCTGGCACAGCCTGGCGTGTAGGTTACTACGTGCCTGCTCGTCGGGGCATCCCGTGACCGTGGTCTGGCTTAAGGATTCGGGTCAGGCTGTAACCTGCCTCGATTGCAAATACAGGGGGAGAAACACTCTTGGAAGCGCTGCCAAAACCAAAACTCAAGTGGCACCGGGTATAGACCCGTGTGGTGCCACGACAACGCGAAAATTTAATCGACTTCGTCTGCGATTCACTAGGTCCCCCTTGTGCTTGGCTGATACTACTTCAGGTAAGAGAATCTTTCGTACAATATTCTACTCTCGAGTTTCTTCGAATGAAACGAATAAATATACGTTGCCCCCCTCCCTCTCCTCCTCCCCTCCCAAACTGACATCGAATCGAGAACTTTTGTTATTCTTGTGATCCTTCCAAAAATTCCAGCACGGTTATTTGTTATTTCTGTACGATATCGAAGGAGGGTGTGTATTCGGTGAGAAAATATTCCGCGAGAAGAATTGTTGAGAGAAGTGATTTACCGTCCGAGTAAGGGTGTTGTGTTTGTACTAGTACAGAATAAACGGTGAAAGTAGCTGCATGTTAGAACAGTTTTGTTGTTAGAGAACTAAACTCGAACGGTACGGTAACGCGTCAGGAAAACGTCACGTGCCGGCGATATTCGTTGAGTAAACTATCTTCTTGACTTCCGCGAGATGTGTTTTGTACAAAAATGTTGGATGCACGCGATGTCACGGAAAAATAGCACGCCCTTTGTCACCGGATATGAATCCCATTGAGCATACTTGGAATATGCTCCGGCAGACCTAGCGGCGGTGCAAGAATGCACCCACGAAGCGGCGAAAGCTCGCAGCTCTAGTCACTGAAGAATGGCTCGACATACCGCAAGAAGTTCTTCGCCATCTTTTTTCAGTGTGCGCTGTCATGTAAAATCGAGACGGTAGAAAATATAAAATTTAAACGAACCGGTGAATATTAAACTCACCCTCGGCCTATGTAACATAAATTATACCACCATCCTGTATCCTACCCTATTTTTACTTTACATTCTCGTATATATATACCTTCTACAAGAAACCTTCCCGATATTATCTTCCTACGATACACACCCAACCCAGAGAGAGAGAGAGAGAGAAACAGAAGAAGAAAATACAGAAAGAAAAACAGAACTCAAAGTTCCCTGAGAATACTTCAAAAGCGAAACTTTCAAGAATCCTTGAAAAATCACCGAAAAAACTCGATACACCATAAGTAAGCAAGCATTATAAAACCAGTATCAGCTGTATCAGTCTCTTGGAATATCTATACCCCCCATTCATACGTTAATTTTATAATCAAACGTATCGACAATAGAAACACGTACGTCATACTTCCTGGCAGCGATCATACGATATCGCGGCTACGTTCCAAACTTTTTCTTCCTACGGCTGGATTACAAAAGACGCGCGATACAAAAGGGCAAGCCCGGAAACTCGACTGGGAACGGGATTTCCCTAAAGAAATGTCGGTACCTGGCTGGTAAAGGTAGAGGTCCGCGGCGCGCGGCCACACAATCGCCGAGCGCTCCACGCTGCCTGCTTGATTCCGCGTGCTTGCGGATCCCAGAAATCCTACGAAGAATCGCAAACCACGAGTGTGCCGCCGTACCGCGTCCTAATCGTGGACAAATACGTTGTCTCTGTCTCTCACGACGAGTCCGCGTCGTCTTCTTCCACACGTCTGTCGGCAGCGGAACGATGCTGCACCGTCATCCCTCTTCGCCTAATCGCGACATGAACGTGGTGCACGCACGTCGCGGTTCACGAACATCAGGACGGAGAAATCGTTTCGGACCTGTTTAGTATCCCGTTTACGTCACGCACAACCCGTTACAACACTATGAACCGATCACGTTCGGCGATCGACGTATCTATCTCGTATCATCTACGAAGATTCACGAGCACACAACGATACTTCCTGGCGGCCGGTTTGATCGCGCGCGTATTTTAACGACGCGTGAAACATCCGCGGTAATCGTAAAACGCCGCGCCACTATGAAAACACCGCCGGCCTAGGAGTCCGACGACCACGTGAGCCAGAGAAACGATCGGATACGAAACAACCACCACGTGTCGTCGATCTCACGCGGACGATCACCCCCGATAAAATAGAGCCGACAAATAAACGACGGATTGTCTTCTGCCTGATCTCGCGACACGGTCCTGCGAGATTTGCGTTACGCCGACGAGTCTGACGGTTGTACGTGTATCATTCTCCGACGACGAGGACGACGACGACGACGACGAAACGGAACTATAGAATCTTCGTAAAACCGGATAATCTTCTGTTGGAATGACACTCGTGTCAGTACTCGTTTACACCCGGTCACGTGTATCACCAATAGGAATAACAACAACAACAATAACAACAGCACAAGCACAACACGGGGAGGATGGTCCCTTAGTAAATCGTCCCTCCGCTACCTACGCAGCAGACGCTCCTCGTGCTAGGTGTCAGCGTTCACGTAGATGCTGGTACCGTTGATAAGAGCGCCGACCGCGTGGCTACCGATCGTGCACCTTCCCGACGACGTCGTAATCATCAAGGATAAAGATCGTCACTTTATAAAATCAGGCCGACACGACCGACGATCGGTTTCGTCATCGGCGAAATAGAATAACGCCGGACTGTTATCTCGTTTATGATTTTTTTATTTGTTTAACTCGAGAGACCACGATCACCTACACCGCGATCCGAGGTGAAAACAATTAATCGAGCTTCCGGTTTATTTTATCACAATTTCGTATTTAAGATTTATTTCCGGCGACGAGAGCAAAACCGGGCAAGATGCGAGAAGGCAGGGTGACAAAAGCAAGAAACGTTAGTCGAGATGAAAATCGTTGATTATTCTACGACTCTTGTGTTTTTTTTTCTTTCGTACGTGAGTAAAACTTGTGCACTCGGCAACGACTCTGCCTTCTTTGCCAAAACGTGGAGATGGTGTACACTGCGGTCGCTCTCCGCACACTGAGGATAGCTGACGTCACGAGCCCACCACGCGGAGGTGGTCTCGCGAGCGACCGTTTCGCGCCGGCGCCCGCGGCGCTGCAATCCCTATAGGCATACACAACCAGTATACTTCTCTCTCTGTGCCGGTACACTATGCCGGCCGGTTATACATGTATATATACGGTCCACCTACACCAACGGTTTCACTCGTCTCCACCTACGACCGGAGGCCGAGTAACGGTTTAACCGTCGACGGAGGAGCTAACACCTAATGGGGTTTTACGTTACGTGACGTTGGATACGGTCAAAGAGAGCAAACGTGCTGGTAGAGATATCCGATCGACTTCGAGATGCCGCCACGAAAATCGTTGGGTGTAAATGTGTTACGGTAATTTCATGATACGGGGATATCTGATACATCGATGTTTACGGAAGATTTTGCGATATGCGTGATAGAAAGAGAAGGGAAATGTTATTGATCGTATATCCGTTGATAGGGATAGGAATTGTTTAGATTGTTTAGTAATTTGTAGTTGAAACGATTATAGGACGTTGAATAAAATTTTGAAAGATGTAAAATGTGAAGACTATCAATTTTATGATAATACGAATTTTACTTGGAATATCTTTCACGGGGTAGCGGTTCAGCTGCACCGTTGGTAATAGATCAACGTCATAAGTGATTTCAACGCGAACACTGCATAACAACTTTTTTATCCGCGAAAATTGCCAGCCAGTATTCCTTGAATTTGTACCGATATGACATTTACAAAATTGAAATGAAAAGCAAACGTATGCGGGGAGGCATTGCGATCATGAATCATAGAATAATATTTTACAACATATTTTAGGGAAGTTTATAAATATGTATATTTATATCAACGAGGAATATATTGCCGTTGAATATTTCTCTTTGAAAAGTTAAGCTGTTGATGAAATATCGCTGCCGTAACGGAATCAATCGGTGACTTTCTAAAATACATTGCTCGCTATCAATTACACGCTTTTCTGGAAATATATATCGCTCCTTTAGTTTTTCCACGTTCGGGCAAAAAATCGAATGCTGGATAAAGATCGCTCGAGTATCCCTCCCGCGGTGATATCCATGATCCTTAAGGTGATTTCTCACAGACAGGGAAACCGCGAGCGAAGGATTTCGAAGAGAAAACTCGCAAGTCCCTTCGGACCGTCGTTACGGGTAAGAAAGTTTCGACGGAAGTTTTGGCCTAACTCCGTTAACTCCGCGGAAGACGATGGAGAAATCGACAAATCCGAGACGTGGGATCAGCGAAAATAGGGATACTTTTTATGGATTCTTAAATTCACATATCCAAGGAAACGACCGAGTCGTGATCGAACATAGACGTATCGGTATCCGTTATTTAACCGTCATTGTGTTTCGGCCAAAAATATATACGAGCAGCAGCAGTACCACCACTACCACTACTACCACCACCATCACCAGAGGCAAAAGCAGCAGCTGCGATACATTCATAGTACGAAACGAACGTACCTATACACGAAAGGTGGCAATTGATACTACAAGTTCCCAACTCGTTATAGGTGGAGTACTTGGTTTAAGCACATGTCAGTTAGTATGTAGGTTGATGCAGCAGAGGTTGAAAAGTAGAAGACTAAAGAGAGAGAAAAGAAAAAGGAATGGATAAAGGGGTGATAGTAAGAGAAGGATAGAGAAAGGAAGAAAAAGAGAAAGGGAAAGAGAGGGAAAAAGAGAGAACGGCCGCCCGTCAATCTCTCTCTGGTCCTATCTCCCTTACTCTCCTCTCTTTCTCTTTTCCTCTTGGTCGGTGGTGGCGTTGGGTGGGCTGATGGTAGGAGGTGGATGGAAATCAATAGCCCTGAATAATGAACCCCAAGGCAGCACCCTCACTCCGCTTTCCACGGTCTGGAGCAGTCTCTCATGCATCCTCTCATTCCAAACTGAGAGAGAAAGCTGAATCCTATCTCTTTCTCTCTTATTTTCTCTCCCTTTCTCTTGTCCCTCTCTCTTCTTCTTCTTCACGTGGTCTCCTTCGTCTCTCCTCACCACCCCCCAGGGCCTACCCAATCCCTTCCCCTCTTCATCGCCCGAAAGGAGGTGTTTGTGTCCTCTCCTAGTCCCCAACTTTGCTACGAGACCCCCTCGAACCCAATTCGGATAACCGACGGAAGAGGAGGAGGAGCAGGAGGACACGGAAAATGATTACCCTCCTCCTCTTTCTCCTTCACCTCCTCCTTCTCTTCCTCCACGACGGATCGATGGTCGTCGAGCACCTTAGTTCGTGATTCTCCTGGATTCGGATCAATACCTACTTTAGCATTGCAATAAAATGGTCGGACAGCGCGTTATGATAGCCCACTCTCTTATCGAGTATCCACCGAAGAAGCAATTTTGCGGCCACTAAATTTATTTGCGATTTCGTTCAAACGTAAAACGTGTACGTTATTACGATCCGGCAAGAGGCACAAGGGATTTACGATAGATAGAAGAAGAGGATAGGTACCGATGGGAAACCTGCACGTGGATGATACCAGATAAACAAGATGCAACGAACAGCAACCGTGAATATAACGAATAATTAATAGGGTGAACCCTGTATTAGCATAATTCCACGTAGAGAACCGGTTGAAGCCGCGCGATTTCTAAGAAATTGCCCGCTGATGTCTTCATCTGACGGAGTCTCGATACGACGACTAGAATAAATAGACCCGTCAATTTACATAGTCGTTAACGGGCATAGCTGGCAAGCCCTTATCGGCTCTGCGGCTCCTCCTGAACCTCCTGACCTAGCCAACGCGTTCTACGTTATTCCTACGCCCCCACCCCCTTCCTCCCACCCTCCCTTCCTTTACCACCCAAGGCCCTCCCCCGATATACCACCTTGGATCCTTATCCACCAAGCGAGACGCTTATTAAAGATCGATCGGGGACACTGCAGCAATTCTTAGATGTATTATAACCAATTGAAAATTACGAAACAGACGGGAATATTCTGTCTGACACCCCGACGTCTCCCTAACAACCCGACGGTCTCGGGGTATGCATTTTTAGCTAGAACGATACTTCATGGAATTAGGGCCAACGAGGTGTGCGGGTGACATCTCACTAAGTATTGAGTACAACGTTCAAGAGCCATGTAGAAACTCGGAAGAGGGAAAGAGGCACAAGCGAATTCCCAATTAGCTGTTACACAGCGATCCGTATGCGGTGAACCAAGTTTCCATTCGAAACTCCGTCTAATTAAATAACCCTTCCCCCATCTTCGCGAAAGTCTCCGAATATGAGTCACTGCATGAACAAAATAATCAATGGTTCACGGGGTAACCTAACGGTGGGGATATATATAAAATTTCATAAAACCAAACCTTAGCCCCCGTCCCACCCACCCAACCTCCCTAGATTCTGTCATCAATCGTTAACCATGCTTACTGGGCGTTCCGGTATTTTGGTATCCGGGGATCACATTTGTTCGCTCCGAGACAGTAAGTCCGTACCGGCGAATGTTTTCCGTAGCAATCAAACGGATCATCGTGCCGGTCGTCTTCTTCTTTTCCCGGAGCCAAAAGAGCCTGAGGCGGATCCACGGAACAACCCCTCGTAAAGGCGGGCTGGTAACGACTATGCAAATTTCATTTGGCCCGGCCCAATTCTTCACACACGAAAGATTAAGACATTAGACCACGGGTGGGAGGAGAGTATGCGCTAAGCCGGGAAGTGAATATATGTATGTATGGAGGGGGTGAGACGAGAGGGAAGTGGTGGTGGTGGTGGTGGTGGAGTATTTCACCATGAGGTTTCGGAACACCAACGTACTTCCGCCGTCTGTATTATCTTCGTGTCTTCAACTATGCATCGTCTTCGCATGTAAACCTAAAACGGCGGGGGCTCTTAAATTTTGCATGGAACTTTGGCTGCCCGTTACCGTGATAACGAAACGCTTTGATGACCATGACGGTCGTTATCAACTCCTCCCGGTTAAACCACGGTAGAAGTTATTCCGCTTTTGAAGCGTCGATTTCAGAGATATTTTAATATAAAGTATCATTACCGTGTAAAAATAAAAATATTACGTTACGACGCTACGTAAGCTTTTTATTACAGACACTAAACCAGGACAAGTTTGTCAGTTTTCTCGCGAACGATGAACCT
This sequence comes from Mimumesa dahlbomi, assembly GCA_917499265.3. Lineage (NCBI taxonomy): Eukaryota > Metazoa > Arthropoda > Insecta > Hymenoptera > Crabronidae > Mimumesa > Mimumesa dahlbomi. The sequence continues at coordinate 8,899,752 of OU824114.1, read as the reverse complement.
CGACGATCATAAGTAACGACCAATCACTCTCTCTACGTCAGGGATACAGCTTTTTTCAGATTTTCAGCTCGTTTTTCTTTTTTCTTTTCCACGGTACGAAAAGAGAACAAGAGTAGGACTTTTCAAGCTACTGTTTCCGGATGAAAAGCCGGTACAAAAGAGCGGTGCAAATTGCGAGGAAACGTGGTAGAGATAAACATAGAATATAATTTTTGAACCAAGAATATAAAAAAAAAAAAGAGAGAGAGAAAGAGCGCAGCATTGTTGAAATTTTCTAGCGGTAACCTATGTAGGCACATTCTCCGTTCCACGTGAACGAAATCTTATTTAGGAACGAGGAAGTAATTAGTTAGCTTTTCCAATAGAATGGCCGCGGTATGTAAGGCATCCCATAGAACCTCCAGTTTTATATTTTGCCTGGAACGTGCATTCTGTATAAAAGCTTTCACCCAAAGAATTTCACGGCTCTTGTTCGCTTACGAATGAATCTCGGCGGCAGCACGGCCTCGCGGAGGATTTCGCGTTCGCCGGAACAACGGTAGAAAATGCATCGCAGGTTATGCTTCCCATCTCGAGATCCTGCCTCCTGCCGCCGCCACGATGGGAATTCCCATTCTTCGTGTTCGGCGGCCCGGAATTTTCCGGCAGGCGGCTTCGACGGCGGTCGGGAACTTCTTCTTCTTCGTCGTCGTCGTCGTCGTCGTCGTGGCATCCTTTGCCGTGCGAGAGTGTAATTTTAGTTTGATACCGGTGCAATAGCCATGTGGCCCGGTCGTTCTCTTTTTCGATGTAATAAAGGATGAAAGAACAAGTAAAAGAGAGAGAGAGAGAGAGACAGAGAGAGAGAGAGAGAAAGAGAGAGTACGTGCACCATGGGATGGTGGTAAGGTGGTTGCAAACCTGGTCCTCTGTACTTTTCCTTTGCAACGGGGCTCTTCTTGCCCCCGATCGAGACAAAGCCGTAGGTATTACCTTATTTCCCTAGTGCCTTGCCCCCCTTCTACCGTGCAAATCCTTCTTACGCGGTTGTTCACTCACACCCCCCTTACTGTTTACAATCTGTCAAGATTTTTCTGGCTTTCCCGTTCTCCCGTTATCCAGCCCGTACTGTGCCGAAATCATTGTCAGACAGGTTCTTTTTAACAATAATAAACCGCTCGTGGTACATCGAAACTTGACTTCGTGGTATAACCGAGATTAAAAAATACTTTTACCGTGATTTACCGTACCGGCTCCGACAAAACTAAGCAAAGTGTACGATATTATTTCGTTAGAAAGTAAGAGGTAAAAAATTGTTCGATAGTCGAAATCACGACAATGATCTCGAGTGATGTTATTTCCGGGACAACGAAGTACCACTGTAAAAGAGGATTTCGTATGGATTAAAAACAGCAGTTCCTCCATTGTCAATGCGAACACCAAAATTGTTCTGAATCCCAGCAATTTTCAATGGGCCAGAGGGCGATGCGTGCACTCAATCGATCCGTTCAACGGGAGAGAATGAGAGAGAGAGAGAGAGAGAGAGAGAACAGGACAGAGAGGAGAGGAGGAGAGGGAATGATGTAGAGAGCCCTGTGGCAAAAAAGTGGGATAACATACGCCCGTGCATGCAGACGGAGAGACGAACGGACGGGACGAACGGACAGACAGCCCTCGTGAACCTCGTGTCGAGAGAGGAGGGAGATTGCGGGAAGGCTGGTAGCGGGGTTGGTTGCCATTGTAATGGCGTGTGCCATGGTCCCCATGTGCCAACCACCCCAACAGCTGAGCCCTCTGCTACACTGCTGTTAAATACGCTGAAACGAGCAAACCGCTCGCGAGAGTTAAACTCGTAGTTATCGCTCGCATCGATATATATGTATATATATATGTGTGAGAATCGATGGACGTGTTTCTCTTTAAATCCACTCTAGTGCACAAACGCTCGCAATTGAAAGGAAATGATTTCATTTGGTTCTATTCTGCGGTGGCCACGTCGGTATCAAGATTTATATTTTAATACATTTAATTGAACGATAAAATGATATATGTTTGTCGTTTAAATTATGCCGACGTTTCCCCGGCATCGATACGTTATGTAGAACGCGCGATATCGTTTGATTACAAATCGTAGTCCCTCGTATTATGCTCAACATCCTATCGTCGCGCGATCAATAATAAATATGTATCGGTATGTACAATATATTTGTACGTACCTATCTATGTATAAATATAATGTATAAATACAGTGGAGCGAGTGTATACGGGAAATTCGTCGTTAAGACCACTAATTATCTTCTTCTGGCCGATTCTAAAGTTACGGTTTTATGCACTCATTAGTAAGTACGGACGACGCTGGCAGCCAGATAGGAAAGAAAGAGGAAACGCGAATACCGACGACGGAAAGTCACCAAAGTATCGTAACTACCCGGTAATTAAGTAGGGATGCCGAAGTGGCAGCCAATGGAGCGGGCACTGAAATAAGGAGAATGCAAAGCGAGTTTCCGTGAACAAAGATAAGGTGGTAGTTTTCTATTTACGTTGAATTGTAACTCAATCTGTGCGAACCTGTGGGGCAAAACAAATTGGTCGAGTGCCCGGGGGGCGGAAGTGGAGGGCTGCCGTGGTAACTACCGAAGAGTAGGAAGAAAGGTGACCGAGAGCGAGGGGGTGGCGAGGGGGAGGGGGTGTGGGGGCAGACTACCATGATCCAAGGTAGTCGATGGTAGCTCAGAGAGTTGAAAAGGTGGATGTATTAGCATTCACAACAGGACTCTGCCATAGCGCCTAAGGAATGAACGGGAAATAGAAGCAGATAATACGATCAACGAGGATAGACAATACAACGAGAATAACGGACAAAGAGAGATAGAAAAAGTGGGAAAGATAGAATGAGAGAAATATAATAGAATGAAACACTGGAAGGGACAGAGAGAGGGAAAAAGAGAAAGAGAGTGAGAGAAAAGGGGATAGAGAAAGTTTAACTCGAAACCGTGACAAGGGATGAGCGGTGAGAGGAGAAAGAGTGGGAGGAAAGGTGCGCAGCTCGAGGAATCAAAATATAATTACACAAAGACAGCCCGTAACACGGAGACAGAATCGCGGGGAAATAGACGGGTCTCATTAAAATTGGAGAGCTGTTTCGAAACTACAAGACTGCCGTGTCGGTTGCAGCCTCGGCGCCGTTGAGCACTACCTTTCCCTAACTCAAGCTCTTGCTACTCTCCTCACCCCCTCCCCCCCGCCCCCCTCTTACTGTATCCTGTATTTTCGCCATCAGTCACCTCTCCCCGCGACCATTTCGAACGAAAAACTTCGTTGGTTGTAGGCGACGTGCTAAAAAACCGTCGTGAACATAGAATAAGAGAGACGCGTCGTTGAATGAGGCTTCGCGGGCTTTGAAATGTACATTTTAATGAACTCGCTACCACGGTTGGTCCCCCCCCCCTCGATGTTATCAAATGACAGTGATTTTAGTAAGTAGCTCGAGCCAATCGTCTTTCGGACTATTTTTTTTTGTTTTCCCTCCGTCATTACGACCGAGACCGACACGACGTTACGGTGCGTGTATAGATAGATACGAATCGTGAGAGCAGCTGTATGCGAGCAGGTTATTTGCTGTGGTCAACGAGCGTCAATGCAAACGAATGCATTTCATTCATTGTTGGTAAAGTGACCCCCAACTGTTCCGTCGGCCACGCACCTACTCCCTTGTTTACTGAAAAGCTTCAAATTACAGATACCATCGCGCCGTGATAGCAGGAAATTGCTTTGCAAAAGCTTTATAGTTATTTTGTTGTCTAACAATAGATTCAATTGGAAAATTCTTCATTTGTTAGTGATTACAGTCTAGACAGAAAGAGAGCGAGGGAGAGAGAAAGAGAGAGAAGATAAAAAAGTTCGATATGTTTGATAAAACTTCATTGTTTTCGATAGTCTGAATTATTATGACAATTACAGACACGAAATACGTGTAGGATGTAAGTGTAAAAGGAACATAGACGACACGTATTCTTTGTTAGAATCGTGGAAATAATAAAATGATTCGTGGGTTACATACGAAGAGTAGCAAAGTGGAAAGCAAGAATAATTCAAAAGATTAACGAGCTATTTCCTGGCAAAAACTCGAACGACCATTCGTCAACAATAAATTTCGCATGCCTACAAAAATAAAAGAGTCCTCTCCTCCCACGATCCCGTAGGATTGTGTGCAGCTTATCGGCCGGATATTTATTGTAAAATACCTGCATTCTCCCTATCCAACGCCATTCCTGGCTACGGCCGAGCGAGCGGATTGCGGCCATTTCTCCTACAAATTAAATAAACGAAAGCCGTTGAAGGATACCGTCGGCGATTTAAAATTTGAAAAAGTCGTTAGTCTCCAAAAACCGATCCTTCTTACCAGACCTATAAAACTTCGATCCAGCCAGGACACACACATACACACACTTCGATACTATATCCGGCAGATACGATTCGATATTATTAATAACCCTCGAACGACGCGATCTTCGTCCCAGTAGAAAATCGGTTCCATAATAACGAAGCGATCGTCGAAGCCAAAATTCCGAACGGAATCGTTCAGCCAGGGCTTCCCGACTGATGCACAATTCATGAAGACAATCCGTGCAGCTCGCGCTAGCGTTGTCTCGTTTTTCCAAATGCCTTTATAAAATCCCATACGGGCGGGAGTGGCGAAGTATACCACGTCACCAGGAACCTCTTCCAACCGGTCGGTGCTCGTCTTTTGCCCATACCGCATCCCTCTTTCGTTTATACGGAGGTATCGCATAACCGACCCCATCGTAATTCGAGCACCCGGGGATCGAGTGGTGGCATTAGATACCACTCGCCGCAAGAAGAGGCTGCGGCTGGTGGCCGGTGACGTCAGTGTTAAAGTCCCCGTTTCCGGGACAGGTTTCCGTTGCGGAAACGGCATGAAACGTCCGTGAACGCTGTCCCATTGTATCAGGTTCACCGACGTCTGGGTGCACCGCGGTATTCGCCGGGGAGTAGGGTGGGTGAGGTTGCCCACCCTTGGGTGAGAAGGAGAGGTTGCAAAAGGATGGAGGGGGGGTAGGGAAGGCTTACGGCCGGCCAACAAAGGCCGTCGATCGTCGACGTCGGCTCATCCTCTCGGCGATCGACGTGAATGCCCGCGAAATTTATTGTTTCACCGGCTTAGCCAGCTCTTCCGTACCCCTTGCCTCCCATATCTCCCCTCTTTACCACCCACTTTTCCACCCCTCTTACCCTATCGTTCTCTCTTTCCTCTGCTCGCTCGCTTTCTCTGTAACTCCGTCGCCTACCCCCTCACCCACCCCCGCTTACACCCCCCCCTCCCCGATTACCGCCATACACCACGTCGTAGGACAAAAGAATAAATCCTGATTAATCTCTCAGTCGCGTTTCGAAAGCTACCACGCCGACGATACGACGTTATAGTACGTCGTCGTCGTCCGACTCTGCGATACGAAGGGCACTCGGTTTGCGATTCCAATTGCGCATGCACACCTTCCTGCTGTTATCGGTTACTTTGTATCACCGACATACATACCTAGGCCTTTTGCTCGTTATCACGGAAAGTGCTTTTACGTGCGTTTATCTTGGTTAAACATATAGAACGAGACGAAAGCCACGTTCGTGCGTTAACTGGCTTGTTCGGATCATGCAAAATTGTTTCGTGATTTCATAAGAGAAAGAGTTTTTTGTTTTATCTAATTTTAGTATTTTCTTTTTAATTATTTTTAATACCACTGTATCTACGATCTATCACTCGACACCCTTATCCACTTACCCTTATGCATTCCCGTGTATTTATCCTTGAGTACAGTGAATTCGTAGATCTTTCCAAACTCCTCGAACATTGGTCTTAAAGCGTCCTCCTCGAGGTGTCGCGGAATTTGTCCAACAAACAATTTAATAGCACCATCTCCATCGCTGGAGGTTGGCGACGTCGGCATCGGTATCAACATTTTTCCTTCACGCGAACCTGCACGCTCGTGTATGACCGTTTTGGAGGTCGTGTCCCGATGTCGTCGACCTTGGACCGGTCTCTCGTACCCCCGTGTCCGATCGATCGGTTACCACGTGTTTTCGGGTAAACGGGGGAAAAGGGGGGGAGGAGGGAGTCGCGATTACTTATCGCGTCTGGAATAAACCACGACCGCGAGCAAAGTCAGTGGGTAGTTGACACGTGAGGTGGGGGATGGGCGACGTCACGAAGGTACTCGTTAACTGTCGTCACCGAGGGTAACCAAGCGTTAGACGGCGTATAGTGGAAAGGGTTCGAGGTGGCGAGAGCGTGAAACAGAGGCGTTATTTGCCGAAACTGGCAGTCGCGGAGTCCCTACGAAAAGGTAGGGTATAGGGCAGAGGAGAAAGGTACGACGAGTTGGAGAAAGAGAAAGAGAAAGAAAAAGTAGAGGAGAAGGAGGAGGAGGAGGAGGTCCGGTTTTAATCAGGGGCTCGATAAAAAATACACGATAGCGTAATCTTCGTTGGAACGGAAAACAGAGTGACGTAGGGAGTACTGTAGGGACCGAAGGGAAAGAAGGAGCAAGATAGGAAGACCGTGGAGAGGGTGGGAAGCGGCTAATGCGGCTCGTGCACGGGAAAGCGAATACTTAACGAGAAAGAGGGTGAAATAAAGGAAGGCGGGAGAAGAGAGGTGGGAGCCGACTGTGCCGCGTACACGCAACGATTAATGGCTTTCGAAACACATTAAGAGGGGCCTTAAAAAAAATAAAATGTCTCCTGCTCGAGTAAATTAAGTGCGTGCCGGGGCGCGTGATCGCGGTACTGTGTCGGTGATCCACGTGGAATAAATAATGTCTGCGTCCGATCGGCCACGTGATAAGGGCTAGAGGGTGGGGGATAAGGTAGGCTTATATTCTCGCGTCGATTATTATCAATTACACGGTCGCGATGGTACACGTTGCAAAAAAAAGAAAAACTGCACTCGATATGACGTTTATCGATTTTCGAGAGGATAATCGATAACCGTGTCGGAACGACGTGTATGACCGCGTGCACGAACACCAGTTGCTCGGATAGTCCGCAGGTAATCCGGACGGAGGATGTCGAACGTAATCGAAGGATCTGACAGTTTTCACGATAATAAATGTTTTGCCGTCGATCTTTAAAATTCACGGATACGCCACGCGTATCTCACACACACGCGTATGTACACGCAGAGATACGATCAACAACGAACTAATTTAACAGCGGACACGTACACAACCGATCACGATACTGCACATACACAAGACGAACACCTTCGACGTTAACAGTCGTGGGAAACACTATTGACAGATATGTATGTATGTATATTGCACGTTATTAGATGTTTAAAGATACACTGATTCAATTTAACACAAGAAACTTCTTTAATTACGATATATCCCTTTTGTGTGTCTCGAACTTCCTCTTGTTTCTCACGAAGCGATTGTCACAGTGTTTAATGATATTCTTACATCACTAGAAACATCTTACTTAGTGGTAACAAAGAAAGACACTTTTGGCACGGTATTTCCACAGAAACTACCAGTGTATATACATATATATGCGTATAAGCCAACGAAAAGCGGATTGTTTTGTAGACGATGGGATGTATCTTAAGCTAAACGATCACAAGTACAGCACGTTCACGATCACGAGAGAACAGGACTACGACACAGCGCACGAGACACTAGACAACACTGGTCGTTGAACGACCCTCGGCCTGATCCGCACCACGCGCCCCGACGCCACCGTCCACCGGGAAATTACACGCACCCTTCCCCTCCTACAAAACCACCCCTACGAGACGTCACCCCATCTCAATATACGAGGGGTGCAGTTCCCCCATACAGTCCTTACCGGGCACGAGGGCGTCTTTCCTCTTATTAGCGTGCCCAACTTTCGTAGCAGCCTCCGCCGTCATCCATTTCCATGGATCGCCCTTAACCTCTGCTGCCCTATTCACCCGTATTCGCGTGGAAATTGGATTCCAGGAAACAACGTTACGGTATACCGTGCTGTCGTCTATTCGCTGATAGCTACCGTAAGACAGTTTCTACTTTAAAGGGGGGATGCTGTTCAGGAATGCCTAAATTAAATATATTATCCTGCCGGTGATACTTTGATACGACGTTCTGAATTACGTGAAATGTATTTCTTTCGTCGGTATATATTTTCTCTAATTTCTGTTTCTGAAGCGGAACAGTGTTTCAAACTGAAGAATACACTTGCGAGCAACAAGAAGTGCGTTTATGTAAATCCGTTTGGATGAATAAAATATATGAATAATATAGCGGTCGCTGTTGCGCTTTGTTACAGCATTGCTTCCACCTAGTGCTAGTGCTAAAAAGGGTACCTGATATAATGGTTACCGCCCTACCAGGGGTTGGCGAGCTGAGTCATCGCCTCGTGCGATACTCGATCGCATCACACTGAGCCGACCTCTCCCCCCTCGTAGACACGCTTGCACACGACTGAACACGCAAGTGTGTGTGTACGCACATACCCGTCATGCGTTGTGTGCATCCGTTGGAGAACCCCTGATTTCTGAGCTGCAGAATTTTTCGCGTCATTGACACACACCGTGTCTCACGATTGAATATGTTCAGGAACTTTCATACATATTATACTGTATGTATGTATTATACTACGAATTCTCTCTTTCGCGTACATGCTGTTTTTTGTTCAATTCTAACGTGATACCGGTGAAATAAAAGAAAAAAAAAAAATTCGCAATTTTTGTTTGAAAACACGTACGCCTCTCTGCGTTTATACCACTTGTTATTTTCGGGGAATTCCGCTCTGTATTATATTTTATAGAAGCAGTTTGTTCCGGAGTTCCGCCGGGAACATGAAAGTGTATTACTCGAGTTATTCGTGTTTTTCATAGCGAAAGGTCGATATAGATATGAGAACATACAACATGAGGCATACGTATCTGCAAATTTAGTTTCAGCATATGTGCTAGGCTTCACGCTTATCGACCCACCCTCTCTGGAAAGAAGCGGTCTGCGAGGTTAATGTAGGTTAAGGATGAAAAGAAACACGCCCTTCTGTGCTCTGGAAAAGTGCAGCCGACACAAGAGTACCGCATAAGTATTACGTTTGCACGTTTCTACAAAACTGACAAACTGCTCTTTGTTACGGGGCTGAAGAGAGACGTCGGTTTCTCGTTTAGAAAACGCAAAGCACCGGTCTTGTTTATACGTTTACCGTGAACCGGTACGTACAACAATTGCTAATATTTGTTAACATTCTCCTAACACCATAATACATACATCGCGTTCCCGTATGCGATCATGATATTCTATAACAGGGTTACGTGTGAAAAACCTTCGAATATTCCATACTCCACTACGTCAGTGTATTTTTCTAATGCACATATTTCTTTGAGAGAAACGAAAAACGAAGAAGGTGCGAATGTTCCTCGGTAAAGGTCGGCGTGCAGGAGATGAACACGACGACGTCGACGTGATTTATGGCGAAAGGAAATTGCCCGAAAGTATACGAATTTTTCGTCGAAAGGACGAACCTACAAAACGTGATCCGTGGAAAAGTAGAGTATCGACCAACGATAACGTTAGAACGATAGCAAGAACTGGCGAACATGGTCCAAGATCGTTTCTATTCTCGTATACATAAAATACCGTTCTTTGTGTATCGGTACAAACGAATGCACGTGAATCGAGTAAAACGAAACTAAGGGAACGGTTACTGAATGTACGGAATCGAGATGGCCGAATGGCAGTGGAATCGTTTTTCAGGGGGGAACTACTCCCCCGACGGAATTAATCACCTATTTCTTTCTCTATCGCAAGTTCCCGTACAACGGACGTTCTTGTATCGTTAGCCCGATACAAGAAACATTTCAACGGGTATATACGGAAGAATGTGAAACCTACATGCAATTCTCCGAACGACCTCTCCTCCTTTTTTTTTCCCCGGGCAGAATAAACAGAGAGAAAGAACGTATAGTCCTGCATGATTTATAACCACGTACTTTATAAGCCTACACTCTTCTCGTTGTCACTATCGTAGCTGGGTACGGGAGGTGGTACCCCAGCGATCTCTGTACACCATCCTGTATCCTCGGACCCCATCCTTCGCCATTTACCCAGGAAACACACCCAAAAAATATAACCCACCGGTATCTTTCGCGCATGCCCTAGAAACTCTACCGGCAATAATTCACGCACGGAGGATGCTCTTACCTTGCCACGGCACGGGCATACATACATGTATGTATGTATGTATAACTATGTATGTACGTATACGTATACGTGTATATCGCAAGTATCGGCCAGTTTCTTCCTGCGGCCGAGAGTGTGTGGGTATGCATGCCGTACCAGACTCATGTCCACGTATACAAGAATGTATGCGCAAGTATGATATAACTCACGGTAAAGTTCCAGGCCACTTGTGTCGCGTAAATTATTAAGCATATGTTACCTCTTTGCCTTTTCCACTAGGTAGCGAGGAATAGTGGAGAGGAAGAGAGAGTGGGGGAGTGATACGCCGAAAGGACGAAAGGTCAGAGAATCATATGGTAAGAGAAAGAGAGAGAGAGAGAGACAGAGAGGTGAAGATAGAAAGGTAACTAGAGGTTTCTACTATTCCTACCTCTTTGCCGCTCTCTCTATGGGATGGAGTACCATTGTAATGCCGCGTAATGCAATGCAATGCGATCTAAGTGAACTTTGGCCGGGTCGAGCGCATGCATATTAGCCTCATCGCCAAGTAGCACTGCCACAACCGCCTCTTGCGTGTCCTCCCTCTCTGTCACTCTCGTTACTCTCCTTCGCACGTCCTCTCTTTCGTTGCGGAAGCTATATCCTCTTGGCCTTTCGCACCACCTACCACCCATCCCCGAGTCTCATCTAAGGCCGACTTTAATGCGCGAGGGTGCCATGGGATTTGCCGGATTAGCACCGAGAATTAGCCGGCAGATGCGGCAAGATGCTACCCGACTACGATATCCCGAAAATTATTTGTCGCTTCGTCGCTTTTACTCGCCACCCACGCATCTGTTTGGTAGAAACATCGATTCTTGGTGTTATCGTTGGATACGATACGAATTTACTGCGGTCTTTCGATCTTTATGTAGATAAATAGATTACAATATATTTATACACGTCCGGATACGTGTAGTAATATCTTTAGATACCGTTCTATCGGAACATTCGTTTTCGGTTTTATTTCCGTACCACGTCATATTCGCAGTCTCTTAAACCGAAACGTTTCCGATGACTATATAAAGACGCGAAACATTTCACTATTACCGTAAAGTGGATTGACCGTTTACATTACATAAATGTCCCCCGAACCCCCCAACCCCTCTCCGGCTGGGAGAGGATGCGCGAGACATAACGCTTACATCGACACATAAATCTGATTTGAAATCGTGAAAACTTCCGGGAATGCAAGACTCGTCGTCCAGATTTTACAGTGTTAGACAATATATATATATATATTGTGATACTTGCTGGTGGGATCGTCGTTGTCGTCGCTCTGTATATTTGCAAGTCTATCCCTTCTGCTTAAGCTCGTGGTTTTACGAGGCTGTGCGTCGTTCCGACACGTCGATGGCGAGGAATAAACACAGCAGGCGTGTTCGAGTTTAACGTCCCCGGATCGATGTAACGTTCTTGTCTTCCGGCAGCCTCAATAGTTAATTAGTCCCATAAGCAGCCTCTACAAAGTCAATCGTGCGGTTGGTACTTTATCGCATCGACCTTACTCGCTTTTTCTTCTCTCCTGTTTTTTTTCTCTCTTTATTTTTTTTCTCTCTCTCTCTCACCGGGTACATCTGTACCGGAAAGACTGTTTTCTCTTAAAGCTACCGGGAGCTGGCTTGATAGCATATCGGGGAGGTCGTAAAGCCGCATTACATGGAAAATGCCGATGCGCACGAGAGTCTGGGATTAGAGCCAATCAATTACTCGGCGTGCTCCTTTCGATGTCGTTCTCTATACGCACACCGGCTCGCGAAGAAAGACGGAAATCATCGTGTGCCGCGGTGCAATGAACGTTTTCAACGACTCAACGCCCGTGGGAACAAAGATATATATCGACGAAACACGCATCGCGAGAGATCGCACCCCTGAACGGAAATGGGAGGCGCACCGAGGAAAGTGAATTAGAACATTCGACGAGTCGTAAATCGGTGGCTCTGTCCTCTTAGCGGAATTACCGGCGGTAAATCAACGATGAGAGGAAAAAACACACACACACACAGAGGGAAAGAGGAGACGAAAGAAACTCGCGCTCCTGGGTGTGACTGTAGTAGAAACGGCACTCGTCTTAACGAAAAGACTACAGAAAACAGTACGGTAAAAGTTTTCTCCGCCGAAGTAACAAAAAGTCACTCCTCGAGGGAATACGAGGGAGCGTAACGTTGCTTAATTCTATCACACTTAAATTTGCAAATGGGATGAACCGACCACGATAAATCCTTACGTATATGTATACATAATCAAGATAGAATTAAGCGACGTTACAGAGAAAAGCCAGTGTTATGTAAGGGTCAATAGAATTTTGCGTGGTATTTTCGTATTTGTCGACGATACCGAAATACATTTCGCAGGCACATTTCGCGAAGGGCGGAATCAATATTATCGCTCGACTGTTCCTCGGCGGGGGTCCCTGTCACGGATCTCCATATAAATTTACCATCGGTCATTTCGCCAATGCATACACCTGAGTATTTGAAAATTGTTTGAGTAAAGCCACCGCGAATTCGTGCGGCATTCACCGTGCTTTAATAACCGTACACCCACAATATGGCGGTCACGTTTAACGGCGCTCCTGTTCGCCGCGCCCAAACAACAAATATTTATGCATTCTTGATGACGTAGCGGTCACACGCGAGCGATTACCAATCAATTAACGTTATTTCGTTAACCGGGAGTGAGGTGGATAGGGGGGGGGGGAGGGGGTGGTGAAAAAAAAGGCGGCCGACGGTGCACCCATCCACGACAAAGCGAGTTTGATATTCCAAGGGAGGCTCAACCCACCCCGACCCAGAACAAAGTACTCTCAACCATGTCGGGGTTAATATTAAAGATCGAATGGAAAATATAAGTACAATGGATTGATCGTATTTAACAAAGTTGGCCCGAAATAAATGAACCCGTATTAAAGTACACATATACAATATATGTATAATGCGGCTGTCCTTTATTTTTGCCGGATAATGGTATTACGCGTATACACGTACTCGCGTTTGTACGCAGATATGCGGCAGAGTGGAACACTTCATAATTCAATGATGGATTAAATTACAATCGGCTATTAATTACAGAGTACGGTAAAATTACGGTAACTCGATAATTGCATATGAAAATACATTTACAGCCTCTAATTATCATACCCGTAATAAATTGGTATCATGTTTCGATGATATAAATTACGGGCAGAACGTGCAATTACTAATTAAACGCGATTAAATATATCTGTTTTCTCAAGTAGCTGGTAATTAGTTGCTTTCGTAAACTAATCATACGTTATTAATATCCATACATACATATATTTCCTTATGATTCTAACAGCAACACGTGCCCCACACAATCGAACATGTTGCTGGCAAACCTTAAATCTCTCTGATAGTTTCCGTTATTGGCGCGTATCAGAAAATGCAGATTTTCCATTTTCTGCCATCTTATCCTACATACATATATCCCCGTTCATATATTATATGTATGTTCTACGTATACCATGTATAGATAAGGTACCCATGTATATATGGGTAAACTTGGAGCGAGTTTCAGATTCTTTCGGCCGTCGAACGAGTTGTCGGAGCGTTTTGAAATTCCGGCACTCGAGACTCTCGCCACATGGTTTCTAATTTCCGATCGCTTCCTACCCTCTCTCGAGCCCGGCTCCGTGTATTTCTAGATGATGGTACGGATATGTATATGTATGTCTGCGCAGTGTGCCGTCTAGATAGAAAGCGTGTTACGGGCAAGTTTTGGTAAGCTTTGGATAAGACCTAGATAAAAGCCATCAACGACAGACAGCATTTTCCGACGACAAACTGGGTCAATTTTCTTATTTCTAATACTATGTGTTAGTTCCTCCCAGTAGTGGAAACTGTGGGTGTAATTTTTTACGATACTCCATTTTCTTCCGTAGACCGGAACAGTAATGCACTATCGAATAAATCTCACCTATCCTAATGTTAAACAATAGTAAAACGGTATTAAAGTAAAGTAACGTTAACACTCTGTTCTAATGCCCTTCATATAATGGAATTAAATTCAAGTCCACGTTATCACCATTAGCCACAGTGTACCGGTGTTACTAACGACCGTTAAATTTCCGACGTAGCTTTTGCATCAAAATGTTTATAGAATATTACTCTATCTATTGTACCCCGTCGCCAGGTAATTGAAGTCTAGACACCCTAATTTCGAAAGAATATCGAATCAGTTCCCGGCCATTAATTACACTCGTTGATCCGTCGCGAAATTTCGATATCCTGGGCGACGAAGCAAAACTCCACTCAATAGATACCATGTTTCGTTCACGGAGTCGAATATCGAGCGATATTACAAATCGAGAATAGATTCGATCGACCGTGAATCGAGCAATATCGTACCGTTGTATATCTATATATTACACAGGGTACAGATATTCCTCAATAGATGCGCCGACAATTTTCCGAACATATTTCGGCAAACGAAAAAGTCGAATATTCATACCTCGAATACTTTACGGATCGTATGACCACCACTGTCACGGTAGGCTCTATAGATGTATTCGACAGTCGTATCGTAGAAGAGCACTCTTGGAAATCGTATGCCTACCCCTACACCCAGGTACCACTATACACCACCCTCTACGCCTAAACCACCCCCAACTCCCGTATACTCACTCTCTCTCTCTCTTTCTCTCTCTATCTGCCTACCAACCTACCTACCTACCTACCAACCAACCTATCTATGTATGTAAGCTACTCCACTTTCCATATTTCCAAAACTCTGAATCATTTATCCGTGTTCAGCCGTGCATGCTTAGCTGCTACCCCACGGCTATGCTTCCGTCTGGCACCGGCCCTCAGGGACGCAGAGAGATGCAACAACTAGGTTCGTGCGCATCATGCACATTCGTCTTCCTACGGTGCACGCCGGCCCCGAGACTTTGAGCAACGACCGCACAGAAAGGTCGGGGCCGCGCTTAGAATTACCATTAGGCGCCGTTAGTCGAGCCACCCTGTTGTTTCGTCACGGACAGTTATATCGGTTCCTCCTCGTTAATTCCATTCGAGGATAATGTTTAAACCCTTTCCTGGTAAACGACCAAGTGCCCGGGATAAACTTGGCATTTTAGGGCAAGTTTGCATGAGAATTGTAACCGGACGACGCGAATCACGGGAATGTTTCGCGGATGCCAGAAAGAATCTGTATGATATTCTATATTCCATTCTGAATCTATTGTATCTTAAAGGGTATATTGAATAAGTTTTTATATATGAAATTAATATTTCTTTTTCAATTTTACAACCGAGTATAATATTATACTTGCAGATTATAATTTGAAATAAATATTATATGTGAAATATACAATGATTAAGTCTCGCGTATCACGAGTTATTAGTTCGAAATAATGGACCACGGAGGAAATGTTTGAATGGATGCTGGTGTTATGAAAGGAGAACAAGAAGCACGCCGCAAATAAAAAGGCAGAGAGGAGGCGTAAAAGGTAGACGACGGTTTTCGTCGTGGAATAAGTCTCGTTGGTAGAGGGACGATACCTCGCGTAGTTCTGACATTCTCATACGAAGGGCTGCACCCCTGTGTTGCCGTCTACAATGCAGAAGAGGACCCTATTGTGACCTAGAAGTCAGTATCTCAGAGACCTCTCTCAGCCGGCATCCGTCAGGCGTATTACAACCCCCCTTGCACTACTTGGCTCCTTCGTCCCTGTCTCCACCACGCCTCTCTCAGAACCACCCCCATCCGTCCCAACCTCCGCAAGACAGCCATTGTGTTCCCTATTAATTACATTGCTTTACCACCCCAACCTCATACCAGGACCTGGAGCGAGTTAGGCTACGGTCTAAATACTGTGGATCCTGGAGGTACAGTCTCGTCAGGATGTACGAAAATGTCCATAGATTGTCACACCGGGAAATTGGCTAATTCGTCAGGACGAATTTCGGCTATTAACTGGTTAAACAATTACCGTGATATAATTGTACATTTACAGAGTCTGTCGGACGAAACCGGAACACGGTGATCATCGTTGTTGTATACAGTCGGATGAAGCTTATTTCGTTGATTCTACTTGTTCGTTGTTTTTTTTTTTTGCTTTTTGTTTTTTATTTTAATGGTTTCCGCGTCGCAATTCCATCCAGAAATACACGTTGCCAAGGAGAAACAAAATTTTCTACATCTCCGATGGAGCTACTCCACCAAGTGAAACTAGACGCGGTACGCGTTAGCCTCTTTCATCCGGCAACAATAACGAAAAGCTCGTTGTTGCAGATGGCTGAGGGAGGAGGGTAGTTCAGGAAGGGTGGCACAGGAACCAGCGTTCTCCAGGCGGGACGTTGATGCTGATTCTCGCGTGTTTATCCAGCTCTCTAATTTATTCAATGTGTGCATTCACTCCGCATTGCCGCCCTGTACGCTCTCGCGAACGCAGTTAGGATTTAATAGCGCTCGTTTCACTGACAAACTCGTCCGTGTACAACGTCAGTGCGAGGTTGCGTTTGCAACTAGCGAAAACTGGATTAACGCCAGAAGATGTGAAACCTGCGCGATTCTGATAAACCTACATAGAGAGAGAGAAAGAGAGAGATACGAACAGAGAAATAGAAGGAACATGGATGGAGGGAAAAAGAGAGAGAGAGAGCGCGAGACCGATGAAATAATCTTTCCTCAAACAGAGCCAACAATAGTATTTAAAGAGTATACCGAAACATAAGAGGACCTAATGAACTTCCATGCTTCATACGCCTATGAAACACATTTTCCTTCCGAACAGAATCCGTGATTAAAAAATTCATACGTCGTCTTACAGCGTTCACCTAAAAGTCAACGAATCTCCACGTATTCACGCCATTCACTGAATTGTTTCGACCGATTTATAATCACCGAACGTCAGGACGGAGAATTTTACGGGAGAAAAGAGCGGTGTGCGTGGAACAGTAGGGAAACGAAAACTTGTCGCGAAAAGAACGAGAAATCAGTACAGTGACGAGCGAAACAGAGATCAAGAGAGAGAGAGAGAGAGAAAGAGTGAGAGAAGGGAAGAGTGATATGAGAGACGAGTTTGAGAAAATCGTCGACGATGCTGTACTGCGAGGCAACCTGCCACATGTTGCTCTCTTTTAAGCGCCATCCTTAATATCGACAAACGGATGCAGCTGCCGATCTCCTGGCTGCCGCATGCATGCATGTATGTATGTCGTGAATTCGATACCTCCCATCCAGTCGATGGTAGTGAACGCGAAACATTGTTACAGTGTCTGCTTTGAATTCAGATAACGTATCTCGCGCTTTCGATATCTTTCTTCCTCGTTCTGGCCGTCGCACTCTCTCGTCTTGCTCCCGATCTCGCTTTCCCTCGCGTGTCTCCCTTTTGTAGTTCTTCTCCCCCCCCTCTCTCTTACCCATCCTCCTACACCGCCCCTACCCCATCCATTACTCGCCTTTCACACCCCGTTCTCACCCCGTTCACTCTCTCCTTCTCTCTCTCTCTCTCTCTCTCTCTCTCTCTCTGTCGTCGTCGTCGTATAATGAACCAAGGTAACGTGTCAGATATGAAAGCGTTTCCAGCGATGACGTCCCCTAAATCGTCTTAGTATTGAAATTCGATACCACGCGTTCTCGTTCTCAACATTTCGTCCCACGTACGGTTGCTCGTTACCACCTTGAAATTGCGCCTAACCTCAGGCCGGGAGCCCACATACAGTAATTGACGTAGTTGCGAAACGGTGACGGTGTTCCGGATGAAATGGAAATGTAACACGGTTCGCAAAGACGACGACGACGACGACGACGACGAGGCTGCTACCGCGCGACGTATAAACGTTACGAAGATACATCCGTACGTGCCCCCCCCCCCAACCCTGGTAACGAAATAATTCGTACGAACGTTTAATTATATCACGTGGTTGCAGATTGCTAATAAGCATTCTATTTCAATCGATGACGTTAAGTGGCAGCGATTACGCAGCGACAGAATGCAATGTCCTGAGTACAGCGCATTATCCGGCGTAGAGTGATATCGGTTTTAATGCGAGGAAGGCATTAGCATTAATTTGAGTTACCGTTTATTTATAATGGGTTAATGTTAATTTACGAAGTAGCCAGCATCGCGTGGCCCTGCCCTCCGACCGACACCCATCCCCACACCCACCCCCACCCCCCGCCAACCCACGACTAAAAGCATTGTTTCGAGCCGTGGTTTTGCGCTCAATTTGCATTTCCCTGCTAATACATTACGGTTTATAGCCGCGCGGCAGTCGCTTTCGCGGTAAACTGCATAAAATACGAGGACTCGCTTCACGTCCCGCGGCGTTAGGGCGGTGCCGTAACCGCGAACGTGTTGCTTGCGGGGAAAAACGCAGATTTTCCCCTTTTACCGACGTTTCGCGAGCGCCAAGGGTACAGCGCAACAACACGAGTATCAGCTTGGAGCACGCTGGATAATGCTCGACACATATTTTCCGCCGCTGGAAGTACACACTGATTTTCTAGACACTCTTTTCCCGCGTCTTCTTACGTGTTTAAAGTACCGTTAATAACGCTCCAGTCTGGCTACGCATAGCTCCACGATGGAAAGTTCCGCTGTCACGTTCGTCTTACACAAGTGGAAGAAGGTGTAAAGTCGTACATAAACGCGACAAATGCGAGAGAGAGACAGAGAGAGAGAGAGTGAGAGAGACGGAGAGAAAGAGAGACAGGTACTTAATGAATAATTGATTCATTTCATTTGCGGATACCCACTAATATTCCAACGGGAAGCAACCTGTTCTAGTGGATTCCAGGAAATGAAACCGCTTCGTCCTCGAAACGCACTGCTTTCACGAAGGACGAGAAACTCTAATACGTTTTGTAGTTTCCCTACGATTATTGAACGTGACTACGTTATTGTTGATGATATACAGCGAGGACTATGTAACACGACTGAATTCGAATTGTAATAAATACATGAATAATATCTGTCTTTCGACGTACCACGGCGACTAAAAGAAACTCAACACCATTATCATATAAAATATTGTTCTAATCCATTAATGCGTCATGCGCAGCTATGGCTGATAAAATCGATCTTACAGAGGAAGTGACCCCGACCACATTTATCTCCACTTGAGAAAAGAAAGAACGCTTGTCCTACGGGTGAGCACTTTGCTCCACGATGCCTCCTGTGGACCTCTTGAACTCATCGCACATCAATATTGTCTCGTTCGAGTGGCGAACGACGACCGATCCGTTTGTTCGATAAGAGACTCGTAGAAAAAGATTTGTAACTGGCTGTCTTTCATTTATTCAAACGGTTACGCCGGATGAAACGATGCAACGTAACGGTGTATGTTTTATAAATCTCCACGTTGTCTCTAGTGCCTAATCAAACGGCGAACATAAGGTGGCGACTGCAAAGCGACTGGCTGCAAAACGACCGACCGACGTATAAAGAATTCAATTCGATAGGGTAATCGGAATACAGTAAGGGGGTGGAGGATCATCGAGACTTACGATTTCGTATATCGATTGTACTAGCAGGCGTACCGATCCATCACGTAGATGTTACGCCATCTTGGAGCCAATATCCTTCGGTATAAATCACACGTCAGCCATTGCGGAGACAAAGACGAATATCAGTTCGACCGGCAGATGTGTCCCGGATTATTCGATATTCGTAGAAAAGATCGTGTTCCGGAAAATTCACCGACTTCCGCTCAAACGCGAGCTCAAAGTATGCCCTCCGAACTAGTCGTTCGCTCCATATACAACTAGTCCCTTTATTACGTTCACCGAACACGTTTCCGGTATTAATCGTTCGATCCGCAAGTTTTCGTCCGGCGATGCAATTATCGTCTGACTTTCACAAGTGCGTGGAAAACTTTCGAGGGCGGAAAATCTGCCAGATTTTTTCCTTCGTGTCAGCGAGCGACGGACACTTGGAAACGGGCTCCGCTGGCAGGATTTTTTTTTAAAACAAGGAAATTACAGTCGGTTCCCGACGAAATAAGTTCACGGGTGAAACTCGGACGATTAACGGAGACGGACAATGGAAAAAAAATTAACGGTAGGCGAAAACTTTCTTCCTTCCGTCCACGTAGAAAAACGTGTCGCCGTCGGTTTGTCGACGTCGCAACAACGTTGGCAGTGTGGTCGATAAAGACGATTTCTGAAGCGGAAAAGTATCTCAGAAGAGAAAAGTATCTCGCGGCTCGTCCACCATTCCCGAGGCCTCTCACCAATTTCAGCTCCATTTTCTCAAGTTGCCGCGTCTCTTTTCGGCCAAGCCATTGCCCGTCAGCCAACCCGAGAGCCATTATCGGCCAGTGTCAATATCTTGTTACCGGTATATACCATAGTGACGGCAGCCGTCTCCTGTTTACTCTGCTGCGGCCGGCCCATTCTACTCCGTTCCTCCGCATCCCTCTAACCCTTGGTTTCCGTCCATTATCAACGTCATCGTAACGACCAGTGGATACTCTAAACGCGCGGACAATTTTCCAATGGATTCTACATAGATGATTTTACCGTCGATCAAGTTTCACCGTGATCGTTATAACCCGACGTATTTCCACGGGGAGCGTTTATTTGATAATTTTCGCATCAAATTATTGTGTCGATGGTTATTGCTAGTGATACTCGAACGATCGGTAATCAACATCGAATAATGGAATTAGTTAAGTGTTTAATGAGTCGTATAGATTTTCATGTACTTTTGTTAATATACATATCGATAGAGGTTTATTACAGTCTTGCTATTTTCGAGAAATTTTTCATAGATGTATCTTAATGTCGATAATCATCCGAAAATTCTTCGAACGTGGGCCTGAGCTAATATCATTTTTTAAACCCGCCCTTTCGTTCGAATAACAGAAGTCATTTGTTCTCGTTTCTGCCGCGCAACCATCCCTTATCCTCCGGCTCTCGAAAAGTCTGGGAATCGGGGAGAAAGAAACACGGGAAACTATTGCGTGCGATGCGATGCGTGTACAGTCGATCGATGGCCGTAGAAATGCCTGCAGGATCTGTCACGCACAAAAATATTACGTCATATATCTGAGGCCAGACGGGCTCCCGGGTTGTTTACGACTTGCGGGATCGTTTCCAGAAGACTTTCGCGATATATGTAGACCCGGACGGGCTCAACGGGAACTGAGAAGTACGAACGACCGATCTTGAAAGTCCTCGACCGCCGATTTATTTCCTCCGCGAATCTCGGACGGTCGTTTTCACTTTATTACACAAGTATCGCGCCGCCGTCGGCCATGTCCGATATACGGAACGTATAAATTTTTATGACAGTAATCAGCAGTGGTGTCAGACGACCGCTTGATGTCGCACATGTGTATAATACGGCACGATAAAGTTCAGGACAGATTCGTGAGTCACTTTCATATCTATCGCTAAGGACAGTTTGTATCGTCGATAAGAAATTGATGCGAGAACTTGAAGCAATTCGCAGGTAAGTTACTTTATCGTTACGCGAGTAACCGGTTCGATATCGAACGATTACTTATTCGTTATTGTGACGAAAATGGATTCAGGAAATTTCTCGTTCGAGTGTAACAACAACTGTAACGACGGATTGAAAATATTGGGAAGCGTTCGGTTGGTAAAAAAATAATTTCCAGATGAAATACATCTGTTCTCGAGGCATGGAGTTTTATGATCACTTGGAAGAAAACGCGAGGAAACGTCGTCGTCGTCGTCGTCGTCCGGTTTAAAGACCGTGCTGGACCACGAATTGACTTGTCCAAAGGGGGTGACTTATGACGCCCTTACGGTCGAGAGGCCAAACCGTTTATCGAGGTAGACCGTTGCAACACATCGGAAATGTTGACCCGCCTCTTCCATTCCATAAAGCACAACACCGCAATTAAGTGGAAGACGATTCCTGCCGTCGGTGAAGTCAATTTCACCCTTAACTATCATTTTCATATTTCTCGTCGCGAACAAACCAGCCGTCGATGAAATAATATTCCTCCTCCTCCTCCTCCTCCTCTACTAATTCCATCGCGGGTGAATATCAACCGTTTTATTATCGCCGCGGAAATTACGTTATCAATGCGCGTGTCGTCTAGACAACAGGCGATAAAGTTCAGTTCCTGTGGGAATCATTCGGAGCCGCTACGAAGTACGTCGCGGCACGAACAGCTAAGCGACACACATACATATATCCACGAATCCTCTTTACGCCTTTGCAAACTGATCGTACACACGGGTTTTACGTCCCTTCGCCCCTCGTATTTTTCAATTGCCCCGCTAACGAAATAGTCCCGGCGATAGCGCCGGTTTCAATAGCGTCGCCCGACAACCCGCACCGTGCATACCCATCTGCTGCACCGTGCACCCCGTCCGCCATACTTGTGTTTGATTAAACCTTCCTACTGCCGACCGACATACGGCCGGTGTATACGCGTACAATGACGTATAAAGCTCTCGTTTAGTTACCTCGACCTCCATCGTCGTGGAAACCTGATTGAAACGTTCGAGAGTGGATACCTTGAATCTGTTAAATGTCCAACATGTCTCATTACGTAGGGTCCCGTATATCGTACTGATAATGATCCTAGATACCTCTTGTTCATCGAGTAACGTCATACTGATAATTTATTCATACATGGAATAACAAGAAAATCTTTTTAAATATTTTTAAATAGATCAGAAATTTAAATAAAAACATTGATTTAGAAAAGAGACGAGTAAAATGTAAAAGATTTATCATAGAAAATAAGATCTATCCGATCATTTTCTAAATATCAACGTATAATACCAAATACATAGTGTCGAATCACTCGATCGAAATCTGCGTACATATCCAACGACCACACCGGGGGTAACTCACTTACGGCATTCAGATGATGCACTATCGTTCGGTGAAAAAGCTGCAGTCAGTGCTCGCGCGAGTCAGCGGTCCAACGGCGTCGATTAATTAAAATAGCGCGAACGCGATTTGGCGGCATAGCTGCGGCAGCCGTGGGTAGATTTTCCACGGCACGGCCAACTCTCCCCATTCGTTCGTCTCACCCCCGGCACGACCCTCTATCCCGTTCTCTCTGTAGTCCGCCGTTACCCCCGCATCCCTTTACAGCCTGGCCTGTTCCGACCCTCTATCATCCCCATCCCTCCCTACCCTACCCCGCCCCTTCTCCTTCACCCTCACGACCCAGACTCGCGAGGCCATTCGGCGTGGTTTACGCGTCCGGCATTCAGATGACCGCATTCGCACGAGCCGAGGAATGTCCAACAATATCCGCATGGCTACGGTCACCGACGACGAGGCTGCAGCGCGGAATTCGCCCGCTCATTTCGTTTTTTCCTCTCCTCCGTCATGCGGCGGAGCCGGCAACATGTTATTGCGACTCTACACCCCCCCCCCTCCTTTCGCGTCACCGATCGTACGTTTCCACTGTATACCAGCCACATTTCCAACGGACCACTATACGAACTGTTCTCTCTACCCCCTTTCTCGCTTTCATTAATCGGGTTCCACCACCACCACCACCCCCCAACCTCGTCCCGCTTGTCCTCCCCTCCTTCCCCCTCCCCCGCCCGTTCACCGTCCTCGATCGTATCAATGAACCCGATCAAACGGTTTAGACTCGAAGCGGAGACCCAGAAAATGCGAATTCCGATTTCCAAGTAGCGCGTTGATTTCAACCTACCGTTACCTACGTTTCGCCACGGTGTGTTCATCATTGAAACGCATCGCGTTCGCGATTCGGTAATTTTAAAACCGATTGGAAGGGAAATTTTACGCGTGTTCGTAATGCACCGACGCGAATGAATGGATTTCCGATGGAGAGTATGTAATTGGAACGAAAGGGAGGGGAGAGGGGGTGGCTGGAGAATATTTTGGAAGTTGACCGACGGACGTGTACCACGGGGTATCCTCGTTTCGGAGGATCCGCGATGGCGCGTACGTTATACGTCGGTTAATCCCTTTTCCGCGTCCCGTAGAGTTAAAAGCACCGTGGGATACGTCCTGCAGGACGAGCGCGGAATTCGAAAGATAAGCAGGAGCATAACTTCCCGACGGGCGACGTAACTCAGCCGACCGCCAAGCACGGATCGTTATGCGTCCCCCGTCGCTCGTAACGCAACTATCTCGAAACTTGTTTTTCTCCTTTATTTTAATAGGTCCCGCCGCCTCTTCTTCCTTTTATCTCGCATTCGACGCGCTCCCCGGCGGCTAATTCGCCGGCGAAGAAACTTCGGGGTCAGTAATTGATGCAAATGAGGCTGGTAGCCGCGCGTCGGACTATCGGTTTAAATTCTTTGTAAAATTTACCGGCGGCAATTGCATCTCTTAGCCGATGTACAATCTATAGCATACGCCATCTATCCATAATTCATGAGGCGTTAAAAAAGTCTGCGTAAATCGGCAATAGATACCGGCAATAGAGGTGATGGTGATGGTGGTGGTGGTGGTAGTGGTGATCATGGTGTAAAAGCAAACGTGTGGAACGTTCTTTTCTGGAGCCCATACCCCCACACCTTCTCATTTCGACGAAAATTCGTATTCTACGCTTTAAAATTATTATCGCAGAATACATTGCAATTAAATGTTAGCGTAAATAACGCTCTGACGCACAAATTCAATTAAATGCAATGTAAATGTTCTGCGCACGGCACGCAATGTAGCGCTGCTTGCTGTATATATTACTGAATTGTTGAGCGTTTGACCGTGGTACGCGGTTGTTTCGATTTTAGGTACGTTGCAGGTGCGCCTTCATTATTTTCATTATCACGAACACGCGTGCCCACCGCACCTTAAAAATTTACTGGCCGTACAATATTCGGTACAATATTCAGTAGAATATTCAAATTGTAAATCAACCCCCATAGCAAAATTGAATATTAATTCGAGACGGTTCAATTACTGAAGAGAAACGTTCGTAACTTTACAACGGCCTCTCTGTTTCACGGCACAAGAGAAGTGCCCGGAACGTTAATTACAAAGAGTTTTTCATTCCTACGTCGATTTCGTATTACCCAGCTTCGTGCTGTGGTTTGCTCATTTAAGTGTATCGAAATGGTTATTACTTGAATATTAATTAATGGAAATGTTGCCGAGTACGGGCTGTCTAGAATCGTCGAATCTTTATAATACATATTGAAATATTCTTTTCTCAATTATTTTTCTTCGTTAACACACGTATAGAAATTTAACGAGCATTTCCGTAATTTTAACAGAAAACGAAACTTCGAACCAGGTAATTTATTGACAGCTTCGTCGAAACACTCGTTTTAGTTCTATCTTCAAGCATCAACCTTACGGACCGCCGTTGTATCGGGCGATACAGATGACGCTACCAGTATCTACGGAACAGCAGTCACTACTCGGGGGTGAGTGACGTAATCTGCTCCGAATCCCGACTTGTAACACCCTACGAGTCACCCTGTGCCCCCCCCCCTCTCTATCTACCCGCATTCCACCCCAACTTCAATAGCGAGCATATCACTTCACAACTGCAGCAAGATAAACCTCCAACCCTTGACCCCGCGACTCCACTACCGTTCACAGTTTACATTCGACTTCGCGCGTTCATTCCAGTTTATAAAACTTTAGCTTTCGTGGACCCACGGTGACAGCATATCGAAACTACCAGATGTTTGCACGTGATATATTTATTCTAAATGAATTTTTTAATTTGTGGCTTTGACAATGTTACTACAGATTTTTTGGAAAATCTATTTTACATTAGAAAAGGAACTACTGTATATTTCAATTGATTATAAATAATAAGCTAAGTGTTGCGTAAGATATACATTCATGACAGATCATCTTATCTGTATCTTATTTCCCACCCGAATTATATATTTTATAAAGCACCACGTGGATAACATTTAATCATATTCTGACACAGTTAATAATACAGTGAATTCGGTCCGGCATCGATGATACATTCTCCACCTGTATTTTCACCCTCGCAGTCTATTCAATGTAACGAAGGTCTGCCTGACCGATATATTTGAGGACAGAGCGCAACCTCGAAATACATACATACATATATGGATGAAAATATATTCTGGCAATCCCTCAGGGGATAATCTGGCTTAGGGACGCGAATAGGATACCTGTGTGAGTGGTAGATCCTAGGGTGGGAAGATAGGTGGTAGGGGGAAGGGGGTAGAAAAGGTATTACTGGCCGCGACCAGCCACCTCGGTTGTGGTGCCAGCAAGCCGCTGAACTCTGCCTAATGATTATTTGTCGCCGTGGTAAGTGCTGCGCTTAAAACAACATTACCAGACCGCAAGACCAGGCAGACCACCATCCTCCTCTAGCTTAACCAGTCTTCCTTGGTATCCGGCTCTTTCTCTCTCTTAAATTTCGCGGCACACCAGCAAGTCTAATGCCCGTGTGGTACAGTTTAAAATGATCCGATCGGTCTTTCGGGTAAATCTTACGATCGAGCAAAGTTAAGCCAGGATTTTCTATCATGTGTTGAACCCGATCGTGATAACGACATTCACAACTGGTGAACTTTCTTGTTCATAACTGTACATACGTACGATATTATTCAACGGTACGGGGGAGTCGATCGAAGTTATATGTAGATCGGTAACGTAAACCCAGAAAGTAGGACGAAGTGTATCTCTCACCTTGGTGACTTAGCGGCGGTGACCGCGCCATAATCCCTTAATATTCCGGGGTTCGATACATTATGGGGTAGCTATTAACTCTGCGTTAACTCGGCGCAAACGGGATACCCGGTTTGCCGGTTGGCTGGATTATACAGGAGAAAAATGACCTTATTGGTTCGAGCTAGAACCAGGCCTGGGGTCTGTTACACCCTGCTACAGCAGCAGCTGCATAACGCCGGGGTTCGGTTGGGCGAGTTGCAATAATGCGATTCTCTCTTCCTCTCTCTTCCTATCTCTCCTCTATCGCCTACGCGTACTCTCTTTCTCTGTTAATGCTCACAGTCGTAAACACCGAATAGAACCGAATAGAATGCAGTAAAGGGAACTAACGCGTGCGTATATACGCGATTACTGCTCCTATCATAGTGTTGCGTATAATGTGTGCGTGCGTGCACGGTGTACGTGCACTGGTTACGATACGAATTTTCTCTATAGTGAGAATACCCGATATCGTGGTTAAATCAAAATTCATTGATCTACTAGAGGTTTCAATGAAATCAGCTTCTCTATACAGTATGTATACATGTACATGTGTGTACTATATATTTATATATATATATTTTTTTATATAAAGATGAAAAGGTCATCGTCCTACACGTTAAGATATACGATTTTTTTTATATCCGAGATTAAATGATGCAAGATATGTTTTTAAAAAAATGTAGATATTTTGAGAATTAATAAATTATCACGCGTTTTGTAAAATGTCCGTGCTTTTATGAGTAATCAGAATCTTAAATTTCACCATGACATCTTGTATTTCCAACGCGTATAATTAGGGAACGACCGGCACCGACAAACAACAGTGACGCTATTTTCAGTCAGAGACGAAAAAGAAAAAAATGCGTGGTTTCCAATTATTAGTAGTGGTGCTCATTAAACGACTGGCTGCGGAGTGCTATTAGTTACTTAATTAATTACAGACGAGCGTGTTTTATTTTACACAGCGACCGCGACCGTACACACGTAGAGTCCAATAATCCGATCCTACATTACCAGCCCATCGCTGCGAGTCTGGCCCCGGCCATTGTTGTTTGTTACAAAACACAATTCGAGTACCTGCAGCCAGCGCTATTTCGCCTATTAAATAAAATACGGGCGACGTCAGTTGGTGTTCATTAACGGCTCGACTAACGATTCGATTGTCGCACAATTGCGTATTTAGTACGATCGTATACAACGTGCGCGAGGGTTAACCAGGATTATAAATTAAAAAAAAAAAGAAAGAAAAAAGGACAGTTACTTAAAACAATTCCCCATCTCTCTATCATAAACACAACCACAATCTATATGTATTACAAAAAAAAAAAAGAATAGACACTATCTCGTTGAAGGAAATTAAGAGTAACGTAACTGTTACGCGTTCGGAATCACAGACCGTTCATACGTGACACGGAATATGTTTCGAAAGCCAGACGAAGTTGTTTGTACAAGACAACAATGCACTTGTAATCAGATCTGCCTTCGCAGTATTCTTCTCTGTTGAAAATTATTGGACTTTACGCCGTACCGCATAGCGATTCGTTGAAACCGCTGCGCTTCGCTGCCGAACTCCTCGACGATTCGCAAATAAAGTCGTGCCTGGCCGACAAATGAAACCGTATAGATTTTCGTTATTGAGAGGCTTGCATCACCCGGCTGCACTGCAGGCCTGGTCGGGCAGCGCAGTTCTCGTTCGGTACCATTGCTGAGTGCACTCGGCCCTCACTCCACGCAATCTGCAATAACAACCCTCGCTCTGTACATTCTCTCTCTCTCTCTCTTTCTCTCTTTCTCTTTCCCTTTCTCATTCTCCCGTTTCTCTCTCTTTTTTACCCTACCTACCCTCTGCCCACTCTCTCCTCTACCCCTCTTGTTCCCCTACTACCTACAGCTCCGATCCTTCACTTTCCATAAAGGTACTGTTCACTCGCTCGCTCGCTCGCTCGCTCGTTCGCTCGTCTGTGTATGTGCTAAACGCCATGCCAAACCCCTCGGTGCACCAACTCACCACCCTCTTTCTCTATTCTCCTCCATCTACCTGGAACTACGCCACCCCACTGACGGCAATAGCTATCGTCTGTAGCGTGTATGTACTTTTCACTAGGTTTCCTAAAACAGCCACGTGATTTATCGTAGCGTACGGAGGATGCGCACTCGTTAACCCCCCCGTGTTTTTTTTTTTCGGAACGCGTGTGCGGACGGTCGGATCAAACCAGGAATTTGATTACCGAATGTTCCCGGAAACTTTTGTAGGTTCGTCAAGGTACTCGTTATACGGCGGCACGGTGGTGGGTGGGGGGTGGTGGGTGGTGGTGGAATATTTGATATAGGCGTTCTTCCTTTCGGGGGTTACCTACCGTGTATGGAGATTTGTTTGAAATAGCGAAAACCTTTTGTACAAATCGATGTATCGGTGTTCCGTCGACGTGGATATTCGTATCGAGTCAGCGATACTCGTCGCCGCGGTGAAAAGAGTGGTCGGTTTACGGTATCCTAATAATCATTTTCCCCGCCATTTTTCGGAAGCAATTTCACGAGGTACCCCGCGTTCTATTCCGGTTTTGCAATCACCGCACGGGAAAAAAGGCTCGCGTGGGGATGGAAGGGGGACGGAAGGGCGGGAGGGAGGGAGGGAGAGAGCGGATACAGCTACGAATTGCTGAGCTGGTGGTGTGGCGGGAGACGGTTTGCCTTTCCGGTTCAGGGGATTTCGTTCGGAGTGCTTGGGTCATTTCCAAAGCAAACCAAAACTGGGCGACTGAATGGGCATCGAATCGCGACCGCAGCTCCGAACCACCGCAAACGCGAGCGTAACACAAACTCGACGAGAACGAGTGCCCCCCCCCCCCCTGCACCTCGTGCCGGGGGTCCTTTTAGCAGCTCCGCGGTCAGGGCCATTTGACAGCCCGTACATAATGAATGGTTCCACGTACATACAGCAACGAGGACGCCACCGATCGAACGGCCACCGACGTGCGATGTCCGGGGAAAACAAACCTGACGCGCGAAATCCCGCCGCCCTCCCCGTTTGTAGATATATTTAAGCAAGGCACATACAAATACGTTTCGTACGGAACGTACGGTTTTGAATTTCGTATTGAAAAATAATGCCATGGAAATCAAATGGAATTTTAATAAACTGTTGGAACAAATGTACGGAATAAAATATACAGATTTGATATATGTATAATATCGGGGTAAAACGTTTCATTTCGTAATCTATGATTTTCTCTCTCTCTATACAAGTTGCAATCGTCAGTTTCTACATTTACGACTTGGGCACTAACAACGGTAGGCGTTTTCTGTCGATGCGATACGATCTCTCGCTGTCTCTGTCTCTCTGTCTCGCCGTGGGGTAGTCTCTCTGTTACGTTGGGATCAAAGTTTAATGTCATTCCACAGGTTATAACTAATAATAACGGTATCTCTCCGCCTTTTGCAAACGTAGTTCTGTTATAACGATAACAGGAATGGCATTAATGGTTTGCAGGGTTGTGCAATCGCGCATGTTATTTCCCGGTACCCGCCACTTTATTGTCGCTATCGGATTAACCGTTTTAATTTAATCACCCGTGTGCTGATCGGCCGATAGCAAACACGGAAAAACAATTTCCCACTGACCGCTATCTCGGGGGCACTTGTCGCATTGCGATCGGCTGATCGAAAATCGTATTTTACCGACTCATTTCAATCTCCGCGCTGTCTATTTCTTCTGGGCACCATAAATCCCGCAAACCATTACATACACCCCCACATACACACACACCCACACACAGATAAAAAAAAACTGTGGGAGAAGAAAAACGATATTTGTTTACGCCATAAACTATAATGCGGTGCACTGACTCTATCAGTTTCATTGCTCGCGCGGGTATTTACAAATATTTTTCACCCACTCCATTAAAAACGTTAAATAAAGTTCGCAGCACCGTTGACAGGTTATTTACGATTTACTGGAATCATCGAGCAGAGTTCACTATTATCCTTGGTTTATCGGAATGCGCGGCGATGTAACGCGCGTTTCTACGTAATTTGTTTTCGCCGTACCAAACTTCCCTCCCCCACCGGTGTTAATCCCTGTTACCTGAGATACGAGCAACGCGTCTAATTCCACGGTATACAATTCGCACGATAGAATGTGCGTGCGTGCCAGTCGAAAACTATGAACTGCCGTTAATGTAATTTCCCCAGCGACAAAATTACACGGCGTATTACGCGCAGCAATCAGCCGTACACGATGCACAATAGAAGGATATGCGGGTACCGATCAACCGTCGGAGTGGGGACGCGGGTCACGGTGCATTGTTATGCAAGCAATGCGACGTGTTATGTATTGTTATGTTATTGGCGCATAATTGATGTCGCATTAGCGTCGCGCACACGTTCCTGTAATGAACCGACGGATATCGCCAGGAATCCTACACGTATGCGTCTACCTTATACCCGTCTCATTCATCACCGGGGGGGTCACGATATACCGTGCACTGTCCGTTTCAGGATACCTTGGTGCCAAAGGCTCGGATGTTATGTCTCTCGCTTTTCCCGTGAAAATCGACCGTTTGCTCTTCTTTGGGTTTGCGCGCCGAGTTTCCGACTGCGAGGGACACCTGGGTCCAAGTTTACGAGAATTCCGGTGGATATAATTCTCGCTGTCGTTATTAAATTTCGTTCAACGTTCTATAGTATCCGACAGTTGTTTTGCAATGATCGATTTAGTTCTTCGTCTGGGTCCGCGAAACGGAATATTTTATCTCGGTTCCTCGGTGAGTTTTTAAAGAGCAGGGAAAGAGAGAGGGTGAGAGAGAGAAAAGGAGTGGGAGAGAACAGATGAAAGTAGTTTAAATATTTACATTTACGCTCATTTACGAATTGGTAATTCATGGTCATGAATCTTGAGAAATACTAGAGGAAATCTGGAAAATTTCTGTACCCTTAACGAGTCTCGTTTAAATTGTTCCCACGAAAAAAAAAAGAATCACCGTTCTATGCTTTCTTTCCAAATAGCCCGTGCATAGTCGTCATTAACTCTCGTGCGTAATAAATAAAACGTAGATTTAGTTCGGTGCCGGGCGATAAATAAAAATGTCACTATTATTGCCGGTGCTTAAACTATACATAATGTAAACGCTGTTTCCCATTACACGGCACGCAGTTACTTAACAAACCTATCACATATATCAGTCAGACGATAGATCGATACGATTCACTGCAAATGCACAGCCGTACACGGGGTATAAATTTATCTTTTAACCGAACGAAACAACCCTCGGCAATTCAATAATTATTAATTCCGTAAAAACCAACGATATTTTTAAATACCACAATTATTAACAATATTATCAAACATAACATAACAATTCATCCTATATTCCAACAATTCTTCGAGTACTTTAAAAATTGATTTCCATTCGCTTAAACATAGCTCTCTACGTTTCTCTCGGGTTCGTGAAAAAAGTCGGTGGTAGCCTTTCTAGATCTGCACAGTATCTTTCGCAAAAAGATAGCAACGATCAACGTCCGGCCAGTATTCCGACGGCGGCAACGTGCAGCAGTTATTTACAATCGAGCACTCGTTAGCCGGGTCCTCTACCGCCTCCCATTCCACCGGCGCTCACCTCCGCATCACGCGCAACGCAAATCGGATTTTTCTCGTAAATTGATAAAATGGTGGTTCGAATCTCGCTATAGTATACCGTCCGGCATCGAACGAGCCACCCTACCGCGGCCACATCGGGCGAAATACTCGGTGCTTCGGTACTCAGAAATCCGCGGCACTTCGAACTTGACGACGAACTCCGCAGCCGAGTACCTTTCATTCCATGTGTATGTATGTATATACTGTACGTGAGTCCGACCGTGTACTTGTCTTTTTTTATGTTTTTTTTTTCTCTGTACGCACAACACATATATGTATATGTACAGTTCCGTACTACAAAAAGAGAAAGAAAACGAAGGAAGCGCGAAAATAACGACCAGCCAGAAGTACCGCGGAAAAGGGTCCGTGTATAACGTTGGTCCAATTAAGCTGCAAAATAAATGCGTACAATCCATTCAATAGTCACTGTTCGACGCTTCAGGAAGGGCCGCTAATGAACAGAATACAAATGCGCGTATGTCCGTAAGTTGGACTCGCTTGATGCTTTTGTATGCATGTATATGTGCTTGAAGCGTCGGGGCGGAACTTGAACGAGACTAAAAGGTTTCAACATTTTGACGATTGAGTGGAGGACGTATTTGTACTAATGGAGGAAAATAAATGTCAAGTGCAGCTTCCAAACTTTCTTCATCAATGGTCTTAGAATACCTAAAGCCGCTGACGTAGTTATAACTTCAAATCCGGAGCTAATATTAAATCCACTAGAAACTTTAATGAAGAGAACACCGTTCTTTGCTCCACCTTTGAACATTATAAAATTATTTCAATGAATACGCCTGCAAATTACACCGCCGGAATGATAATTCTGATTTTAAGAATTAACAAATGTATGTATTCTATTTGATGAAAAACTATTCCCCAGTGTAATCAAACTCTTTTAAATATACACCGCGATAGTTTGAAATCTTTGAATATATAAATATATATATGTATAATCGTGTATCATCCCTATTTTACTATAACGGTAATGAGTAATAATGAACCGATACCAAGCAACACATAGCCTGGCCACGTAACAACTTGCTCTTGAATCTCGATGGACTCAAAGTTTAATAGAGGTCAACTTAGAAGTCTGTACCGGAGTCGACAAATCAGGTAGTTTAACGCTGGCGAAAATGCAGGTTGGACCATCGGGAGGGAGTTAGGGGTTTACAGGCCTCGGGGGTGAGTTTATCGCTGAGTTAAGTAATACGAATGTGTCTGTGCTCGCGACTGCTGGTGGGTGCCTAGGCCAGAGTTATCTATAGAGGACAGCTTTACTGTACGTACAATTCTCATGTCCATTCATTTGGATAAATATTCATTTCCCTACTCAACTGTTCTTTTGCTCGTGCTATATTATCTTAACGCTTTTGCAATACTTAAGCAAGAAGTGTAGGTACGAGTGAAATTTTCAAGAAAGAATACCACGAGCAAGTGGTACAGCGGGCAAACACAGAAATCACTGTGCATTGCTGGAGTTTCCCCTCTCTATGTATTTCGCTGTCTCTCTCTCTCTCTCCCTCTCTGTTTGTTCATGAGGCAAACATCAGTTGAATATTTTTCTTCGTACTGTTCACGGTTTTCAACGGGGACTGATTCCAATTCCATGAATCCCCTTTCTCTGTCGTCTTTACAACTCCTCTAAAATACGCGCAGTTAACGATTCCGTAAGGGTCTTAAGGGAAACTTTCTGTTCTCGACGCGGCGTTGTTAAACTCTTTACGACGCCCATTCGTCGCTACAATGGCGCTGCCGGGTACTATATAGGCCGTTCGAATGAACGAACAGCCTCGAGGTCTCAGGAAGGACCATTTATCTACAGCTGTCGACCGTTACTCGGGTGAATTTCGCGAACTTTGCGAAGATGCGTGATTATGCTAATGATTCCTTCAAATTCAAACGGTTCCGCAACGGGACCTGAATACGGCGTGAGAAAATCATTCATCATCCGACGGGATCGGTCACGGTAGAGTGAGTATTTACATTCCCGAAAACGTGTTTACGTGAAACTGGAATGAAACTACGCCGATACAAACTGTGGAGTATTAAAAAACACACACACACACACGCGGGAACATTTTAAAAGAGATTAACCGAAGCAATAACATAACTGTATTAAACCCCGAGTTAATATTGTAATATACGTATTTTCCACGGCATCGTAACGTTTCATATATTCCAGCGCGTAACTTTCAATATTTTTTATGGATTATTAGATTTTTAAAATGCAAATCATTTATCTTGCCCACTTCCACGGTCGTCCCGACTCTTTGAAACATGTTTCATATTGAACAATGCAATATATAACGTTTTATCTGTGAAAACGTGTCATGGACGTGACGCGGAACAGAAATGAATTCGAAAACGTTAAAACTGAAACGATTCTAGAAAACAATGGCTCGTATGATTGCTGGGATGTAGTTAAGGATAATAGCCTGAATGAATCGGTCGAGCCTTAATTCTGTGCAAGGGGGTTTGAAACAAATTCGGGCCTGCAAATGCACGAGAGAAAGTTCGTTCATGGGTGTAGGCATCAAGGAACAGAGTGGGTGGTGGTATGAAGGGGAACGAAGAGATTACTGGGGATCATTAATAACACGGAGCACCATTATATCCGGTAACTTTTATCTGCCTGGACGAGCTCTAATGAATATAATGACGTACCGTTTACTATAGCGTTCAACTTATTTATCCGAGACATAAAACTACTTGTATCACAGTGATTTTCTATTGTAACGTAAAACAGATTTAACGTTATCTTCATAATATATCAAATGATTTTATAATTATATGTATATACTTATACATATATAATAAATAGTACATTCAAATTTAACAACGTGGTTTACAAATTTCTGTATTCTATCGAATTTGGTGCTATTTACAAACGTACGAAATTATGCGACGAATAGAACAATACGCATTATGTACTCACTGTGCGCGAATCGACGAGCATCATTCGCTCGCTAGAATCATCCCGAACAAGCTATCGGGCTTATCCGGTGCTTGTCATTATCACCATATGATAAAACCGATAATCGAACCAAACATGAACGTTGCACCAATAGGTCTTCCACCTGCCACGGATATTAACGGATATCGATCGTGTGCCGGAATGACTGCTACGTCCGTACGCCCCAATTAGCGAAATTGGTGAAAAATCTGAATTAAATATACGTAAACGTAAGAATCCGCGAATTCCAATTTACAGCACGACCCGGAATTTTAATATCATTAAAATTTTTCGCGGCTCTTACTCGGATAATACCATCGCATCCTATCTTCAGTGAAGCTCGTGCTCATGTTATCCGAATATTTCATTCGTTCACTGTTATATTGTAGAATATTCATAAACTCAAAAAAAAAAGAGTGGAAGGTATGGAGGATATACATAAGTGTCTTCTACCGGTGGTTATACAATAACGTTACTACTTTTACCGAGATCGTTTCGTGATTTAATAAAAATCATCTCTTTAATTTCCACAAAGATGGTACCTCTCTTAACTGTATCTCGTTAACGATAAAAATTCAGGTGGTATTGCGAATACCTGTATATTAAACAACCTTGCACCCGTCATACCAAATAACATAACCACTCGCCATGCAACCATTAAAAAGTTACGGCGGTGGAAATGAAGACGTATTTCCGTGCAAAAAAAAAACAGCAAAATAGAGGAGAAGCGACTGGAGTGAGGCGTGTCGGGCATTGTGAAATAACGTTGTAAATGTTACCGAACGTCCATATAAAAAAGTCTCTCCTATATAAACCATTTATCTACATTATCTGATCTGCCGGTGGTAACAACATTTACAAGCCCTTTCAGTTGAAATGTTTTAAAAATAAATCTTTTTCAATCTGTTTACCGCAGAACCGCCCTGTCTCCGGTAGACCGAAAAAAAAACGTCCGCGTGAAAATCGAAACAGAAAATGCCCGTGCGGTAAACCGTAAAATAACATCATTAAAAATAGAACAGTCATCGATGTGCCGGCGCAAATTAAGATCGCGAGTAATCCAGATGAGGGCGCTGGAACTTTGTAAGTGGGTGGAAAGGGGCAATGAATGAATAGGGGTTAAGGATGGATCAATGAGGGCAAAGGGATAGCACGATTGCTTTTGGAAGAAGGGACAGGGGACTAATTGAAATCCCACGGCGACGCCTTCGGGTCAGCAATTCGGTTCTCGTGGTGCATGAAACTTTGGAAGCTATACCATGGTAAACGTATAGATCTCTCTTCGTACATGCTAAGGGATCAAAACTTTGACTGCGCGAATACCGTGAAATGACTGCGATTTAAAGTTCATGGTATCGATACCTTAACCCGTAGCTTACCCTGAGACAAATTGTTACTCTTTTACAAAAGTGTTTTTTTCCGACGTGATATCGAATGAAACATAAATATCTGATAAACGTTTTTCTATTTATTAACTAAATGCAATTTTCTTCTTGTGTCACTCGTTACGATTACTTGAATTTTAACGGATAAAATTCTCACGTAAAATACATAGCGAGAGAGAGCGAGAGAGAGATAGAGAGTAGTTTCGAAAGATGCTTTCGATCGAAGAACTTGATATGGGTCAAAATACGCTTATTTACGCTGGCACAGCAGAATCTGAGGATCTTCCATATAACCATCACACGATTTCGAGTTGTAAGCGGAAGAGTTCTTAGATGGCCAAACACTCTGAAGAATTATCACCGTGCCGAGAAGAAAGGAGAGCCGGAGTCAACAGATAGAAAAACAGAGGCAGGCCGATGAAATACGACGTGGCGTCTGATATACCGCGGAAAAGCGCGGATACGTCGAAAAATCCGTTTCACCGCGGGGCAACGACCAATCAGCAAGTTAACCATGATGGTATGAGCGCGGGAATAGTGGAAGCCATTTGTCTTGTCGTCGCCACGGGCATTATCATATTTCCCAGGCAGCGCCGTCAGGGCCGTAGGAATCGCCCCCGAAAATCGAGCGGTGGTTCGGTTACGGTCCCTCCTGCTCCTTTACGCACGACTAGCACCGTCTAAGTGGATAAATCTCTTCCGAACCAATTTCGTAAAGTTTCATTTGCATCGAAGGTACATCGGCGGAATTTGATTTCGTGGCTTCGTAAACAACTCTTAGGTCCCTGCAGCTCCTTAGACGGTTCACCGCCCGGTAAACTCGTTAAGAGTTACTAGAGTGGATTCGAGTGAAGCATTATAGACATGTCCGGATACACACGAATTCGGATTTATTCGCTGTCTAAAGGTTGGTAGGTCGTATTACGTTGTTATCCTCGTGTGAAATCGATGTCGTACTCGATAAACGAAACACGCAGGGGGGGGGGGGAGAAAAATTCGTAACGCGTTCGAACGGTGGAGTTTTCTATGAATAATTTATAGGTATCCATAGAACAAACAAGATGGCACGATAACGAGATAGATAGTGGTGTTACTCCGTACGACGATGTAAGGAACAATTTCGAATCTTTCCAAGATGGAAACCTACTTAACAATGGGACTCTCAAGCGAAGAAGAATATAGATTGGGTTTAAAACGAAAGGAATACTGTTGCAACTTGTCCTACTGTTCTGTTCTAGCTAAATATATAATAAAAAAACACAAGAGGAAAGAGAAAAGCAAAGACGAAAGTAGAAAAAGAAGAAGAAGGAACAGGAGACGAAAGAGTAGACGAGGAGAGAAACTCATTGGTGGTCTCGCAATTCTGCTCACGGAGGGACCTTGGGAAAACGAAACTGAATCCCTCTATTTACGCTCGCAACTTTTATCACTACGGATAGACCGTGCTACCCCCGGGCTTTCTCGCAAGGCTACCCGGGTAATAATCATAATTCGCCAGCTATTGTTTCACAGATAATTAAGTTCTTGCCCCGCGTGCGGAGCGTGCCGGCGGCCAGTAGCGTTCCTACGTGCCACGTTGGCGTCTTTGCCAATTCGAGGAAAAACCATTTGCCGTCCTTATTCGGAGAGAACGAAGCTCGCGCTTCTAGTAGGAAGACATTAGGAACTCCTTACAAATACGATCCCAGTTACGAGGAGTTACAGTATCCCGTTGGAAACTTAATCGCGTATTGATTCTGCTCCGTTACCTTTCATTATTCAAATGCGTCTAAATGCGGCAACTGTTCCGTAGAAATACTATTCAGTGTTTTTAACAAAATAAACGTCTCGTCGCGTCACGCTAAAGATATATATGGAAATTACAGATTTTTCATTTTTATCTTCAACCGTATACCAGGATATCCACTTTACAGAATAATCATCGTATTAACCGATGTCTGTGGATCGTAATATGTAAATATCGATTTCTTATTTCGTTGTACAGAATAAAACGTACGTATACGTATACATGCATACATATCGTACATATATGTGTGCCCGTCGAGCCGTGTCGAGCGCGGAAATGGAAGATTCCATCAAGTTTGCAGCTACAACAACGGTAACGGGTAACTCGTCGACAGAGCCGAGCTGTGTACAACCGAGGCTGGCTATCCGCCACACGTACACTCCTCCGTCACGCCCCCCACCCTTCACTACCACCACCCCCATCCCTCCCGGATAAATTACGCTAGATATCTGCATACAAAACGGCCCGGGAAAATTAAAAACACAAACAGCGAGCGGGCCACGGTGAGAGAGCCCCTCGTTCTCCTCTCTTTCACTTTCCCTCGGACTTTTTCTCTTTCTCCGTACCGTATACCGGCCGCTTGTTTCCCCCGGAGCGGTAGCGACACTATCGCATTATAGCGCCAGGCCACCAATCTTGTAAATTGCCTTCCGCTGAGAGTAGAAATCATAAGTTTTCCGGTAATCAAATGATTCATCGTGCCCGACTAGTAAACGAGATTGCGCGAAATGTTCGAAACAGCTCGAGGGTAAACGAACGATATCCTCGCGCTTCTTTTAACGATTCACACAGACAAAAGGGTGGGATTCGAGATTACAGAAGACAGATTCTTCTGTAGCTTGCATGTAGTGTACATTAGGCTACTATTGTTTTATGTGCGAAAAGGTAGAACAAATTTAGGTATCCCCTGGCGTTCGGATACGACCTTCGTATTTCCGGACGGCGAGCGGTGCATGTAAGAAATGCGGTCTTTTGATTTATCGGCCACAAATCACGCGGGCCAAAGAAAGCGCTTGATTTTTATTGGCCGCAGTTACTTCTAATACATCATTCGGAGCCCGCTTCCCTCGTGGATCGCGCGCCCTCCTCGGGCCATTGCTTTCCGCACACCGGTGAATTCAATTCCGGATTCTCGAGGTTCGCGATAATTTTGCTCTTTCATGGAAATTGATATGAGGACGTATGTAATTTCCCGGAGCACGGGAAAACGACGTTTTAAAGGTGCATATATACCAAACGACCGATCGATTTTGAAAGTAGATCGAGCGCTATCGGCGAAATGATTAATTGATGGTTATAACTGTATTACGCGAGGCTCACGGTATTGGTGGAAATTACATTAATTATTCCAAGTGCTCGTTCGCCACAGCTATATCGCCGGCTGATGACGATAGATTATTCACATCGTATATGATTGGTGGAACGAAGATATCATCAAACGATTTTAGGAGTTAAAACGAATCTTCCGTCGTCCTCCGGATAGATTGAAATTACTGTATCGGCATAACTATCGTTCTAATTGGATACATACCGCAGTTAGTGTATCGTGTCCTCTGTGAATTGCCATGCTATATAATAGCACGCGCTAGATTGATTCCCTTCATTACTCGATTGAATTAATTGAAAGGTATATGCATCCCCCTCATTTACTTCGTTTCAGATACACATATTTATACATACGTACATATATATTTCGGCTATTCTTGCGTAAATGAATCACGAATAAATTTAATATCGCAAAGACATTGAACCGTGGGTATCTATTAAATATTACGAGGGAGATTGAGACAAATACCAGTAAACTGCATTTTTTATTTTCTCGCGCAAATGACACTTGACTTCGAGCTATCCTGCTAGTTTCCTTTAAAATCCGTAGAGAAGATCGGGGCTAATTTCTGTGCGTCCTACCTTTCCCTTCCCCTCTCACCCCAAATGTCGATGCGACTCTAAAGAATTCATGAATCGTAGAACTAATCCGCGGTGCCTCCAAGTACTCGACTCAATTTAAAGTCAGACGGCGTAGGGGAAACTCATAAATACGTGACCGACGCTACGCGTAGCTGTGTGCGAGCGAACACAAATGTTTGCCGTTTCTATATGTACACGTAAAGTTTCGCACACATTCTATGATCTATACGATACCACGCGGTGAGTAACGAAACGACAGCCTAGGGAACTTTCAATCGACCCTACCGCCCAAGTTACGATCGCCGTTCTTTTTGTCCCTTCCCTTTCCTTTTTTTTTTATTTTCATTTCACGAGCTTATCACTTGCCGTAACGTTGATTACCGCACACCGGTATGTATATGTATTTAACTTTACGCGTGCGTGACGAACTTTACCTACGAAATAGATATTAATAGCGTCTTTTGCTCGCGCACTCTTTGAGATTAATGGAACACCGACGCAAGTTCAATGTAGATATCGTACCCGCTACCAAGCTACCAAGTTTTATATACACACACACACGTGTATTACCGTACACCGCATATTATGAAGCTGTCCAGCCTGATAACAAGCGATACCGCCGGGACAACTGTGGCGGCGCACGGTATA
Organism: Mimumesa dahlbomi; assembly: GCA_917499265.3. Taxonomy (NCBI): domain Eukaryota; kingdom Metazoa; phylum Arthropoda; class Insecta; order Hymenoptera; family Crabronidae; genus Mimumesa; species Mimumesa dahlbomi. The sequence goes on along the minus strand of OU824114.1, from coordinate 8,858,635 downwards.
CCGTGGACGATATGCCTGCAAGTGTTTTACGGTGTTCCCATTACTACAATGTGTCCTTTATATCAATTTCATTTCCTTAAAAGTATTTTTATTGGAACGACAGCCTGCCCGGCGATCTTGCGAGCCATTCGTAAAACCGAATACGACTCTCGGCGTGGCCAGCGGACTTTAATGCCAGGACCGGCGCCACGATGATCAATGGCATTTTACTTAAGCGGCTTACCAAAAACAAGCTACGCTTGCATTTCATCCAAAAGACTGATACAAAGAATAATTATTACAATTCTTCGATATATGTACTTATAATATATTTTCAACCAAACGGTCTATGAAACGTTAATAATAATATTAAGATGAAATTTGTATGATGAAAAAGAACACAGTGTCGTATATATATATATATCGAACGAACGTTAACCAATCCAGAGCTTGTCGATACAGTGACCGTATGCATTTATCTTCGTATTTAGAGCAATGTGGAACATAACCAGCAGGAAACGATCATACACAGCCTATCCTGTACGCTCGACAATGAGTCAATGTTTCTGAATCGCAGTGCACACTTCCGTTCGCAAATGCCACGGCAGAATCCGGCGAACTCGATAATTCTCTAGGCAACACGGACAATCAAATCCTGGGGACACGATCGCTAACACGTGTGAGTATATTAGTGCCGCGCCCCTCCATCCAGAATACATGTGGTGTGTATCTGCATACCTACCTCACCAATTACCATTCCCAGTCTATACAGGACTACCGAACATTTCACGCAGCCCGGGATCATATAGGCCCATAACTGCGGTTAACCTCATTAAATTATACAAGATGACCGCCTTTCCTTAGAAGAATCGATAGACAAATCTCCCCTTCTATACCGTAGATAAATGGATTTGAACTAAATCGTGATATCTAAGCTGAACGACAAGAGATTGGTACACGATGGATTTGGGAACGAGAATGAATCACTTGATTTGTCTAATTTTATGATATTCATAAAATATAATTGAATAGTACAAGTACGGTATGTACGAAGGTTCATTAATTTAGTGCGAGAATGATGTTTTTACGTTTAAATGATAATTTCATGAAATCTTTGAAAAAGAGAAGAATCGACAATTTTATTAGATAAGAATTCTTTTGGGATGGAAATATATTGTTATAATCAAGATTTCTTTCCAGCTTTTGTCGCATAGAATGCCGAGCCGGAACCTGTCCAACTTTATGGTGGTAGTATGGGGCATCGGAAATCGACGCATCGATCTTGAAGGGTGGAGAAACTGGTCGGGGAAATTGTGGGTCAACGGCTGGGGTTATTCTCGACGCGTCAGCGCTTTAGCTTCGTTAATGACGTCATTTACCTGTCTCAGTGAACGCTATGTCACGTAAGAATGGCGAAGGAAAGAACAAGAACGAAGAAAAAGACGGCCAGACAAAAACTTATGTCCGTAATTTCCGTAAAAGTAGACGGAAACCATGTAAAAATTACAATCAATTACCGCACGAAACCACGTTATTAAACAACTGCAAATTTATACGGTACTTTTTGTTTCGTCACGCTATGTAACGTGGCAAATTTCATAAACGGCAGATTGGATGTTAAAATCTATGAAAATTAAAAGAGAAATAATGCAAACATATTCTGCTTAAAGGCATTTAAATTTTAAACTAGCGTTTTCACGGATATTATTCACAAAATAGGGATAAAGCGCGAGTATAAACATATGCGATTTAATTTACGAATAATTAATTTTGAAATTATAAGTCCTATGATTGTTACGTTCGTATATTCACGAGCAACCACGCTCAATTTTCGCTCGTATCACTTGCCCGGCTTCGTATTTGCCCATTTACATCGAATATTTCATTCTGTGTTTTCATAACGTATGAATGTGCCAGAGAGAAAAAAAAACACACACACATAAACACATCCCTTTGTCGTGACCCACGAAAAAAAAGTCACGGCAACAAAACGTGTGTTTTGTTCCCCTGGTAACTGAATTAATTGAACCAACCTTTGTAAACACCGAGTTACGTATAGAATAAATTTACGAAAATCAAACAAATGAAATAATATCGGAAATGTATAACTTCTCGTCCGCGTTGATCGCGAGTGTTTCTCGTTTCTTCTAATTTTTGCCTCGTTTCCCTTCGTTCTAATCTCGCCCCGGGTCGGTTCTTCTCAATTCCCACCAGGGATCTCGACCACCTACGAGACATCGGAAGAACGGAAGAGTAGCGAATCGTGCGAGGTGAAATTATCTTTCGGCGACTGCCGTTTACATCGTTCGGGCAGCTTCTATACTCTGCCAGTTCATATCGTAGCCGGTGAGGGAGTAGAAGGTACAGGGTGGAGGTTTCCGCACACAGAGTCCGTAGGACCATAGCCGGCTATAGCTTGCCTCTGCAGTTCGCCGGCTATTTCCCATTTGGCAGGCGAGCCAGACCCAGCACTTTTGGTGCCAACCGATAATTGGACGAATCGCAGTCATTCGCTTCGCGCGAAACTACTCTTCTCTCTCTCTCTCTCTCTTTCCCTTTCTCCCTGCTCTTACTTTTGCTCCCTGGTGTTTCGTCTTTCTCATTCTTCATTGATCTCTGTCTCTCTATCTATCTATCTATCTCTCTTTCTGTCTGTCTTTACTGTACTCTCTCTCTCTCTCTCTCTCTTTCGTTTTCTTTTCCTGACACTTTACGTCTCCCTCACCCTTTTCGTTCTTCTTCTTGATGTTTGACACCATCGCTTTTTCTCTCTTTTCGTCGATCGTTTCACCCTCCGTCTACGTCCTTCAAAAGAGCCATTCCCGCGAACCATGAACCGAAATTTCACCCCATAGAAGTACCCGCAGTAAGATTCCGGTCGGTATCGTACAGATAACCTTCGATGATCGTGAAAGGGGGTCGAAGGTGCCATAAAAACTAGATATTCCGCGGATATATGCACGACGTTACGACTCTTGGCACTATACCGTGATTTCTTCGCAAGGGACTAGGGGGTGCGGGCGGATGGGAGTCGTGGGGGAGATAGAAACCCCTCCTAATTTTGATCAGATCCCAGTTTTATAGCCCCGGCCAAAGATACGAATAATTTATGCTTATGCGAATCCGCCGTAGGCGCGCCGAATGTTTGCCCGTCATGCAACGTAATTCGTCAACGTGTCCACTTATTGAAACCTACCCCTTAAGAGGCTTAAAACGTGCTCGCGTTAAAACCGAGGATTTGTGTCAGAAGCAATCATAAGCTTATGGAACATGAGCCTCAAGCTTGTTTATTCAATAGGTTATAAGAACAATCCTATAAGCTTTCCTCGGTTGAACTGACTCGATGATTGGAGCCTACGCTAATACTGAAACAATAGCGACGCTGCTCGTACAAATTTTCATCGCGAAATCCAATGTTTTTATACACCAACTCAAATAGGTCAACGATCATACGATATCAATGATAGAAACGAAACCAGTCCGCAAACGTGTCAGTGTGTTGTGGTAAAAAGAAAATTGAATACAAAAAGTCAAAAATTCCCTACGGTCAAACATTTCTACACATTCGAAGCCATCGATCATACATCTGATACCGTTGTACGCCCTTTCTACAACGTTATCGAAAGAAAAATATCGTTCGTTCCCCGAAACCCGCCCCCTTTTAAGGGCTCGAGCACGCTCCCGCTAAAACCGTGAATTTGCATTAAAGGCAATCACAAATTCACAGAGCATTAACCCCACGTTCGGAGGCGATAGAGTATAGGTGCAGAGGATGCAAAGAGCGCGAAACGGGGGGAGGGAGGAGGAGGAAAGGGGGTCGATGGGGCAACGGAGAACGGCAACGGCAGGGGTACGGGAAGTATGCACTATCTGCAGGATCCATGCTATTTGCCCAAAGTGGCCTAACCTCTCCCCATATTCGCCCTCCCCTCTCTCAATCCGCCGTAACCGCCTACGTTTAGGCGGTCTGGAGGGTAATACATTGTTTGCTCTTCGTTCGCTAAACTAAACCGCATTCGGAATTAATTGCACGTTAGGAGGCCACGGGATAATTAAAGCCGCCCCGATTACCCTCGCCCTCCACCCCCTGGTTCCGACACGTTGCCGCCGGACGTCTTCTCCGGCGAACGGGCATTGTATTAGAGCATTGCCATTATACCGTAATGAGAGAACATTCATCAAGAACGCGGGGAAAAAAAATGAATCCACTCGGCGAGACTGTTACGAATTCCTGGTTGTACGTTTCTGAAACGGTTTTATTACGAATGTCTGCATTATGTTACGTTTGCTGACAACGATTGGACGTTGAATAATTACGCGGTGATAATCGACGGGGAACAATGGCATCACGGTTCCAGCAACTGATTACTGACGTACAGTATTTTAGAAAAGATTATCATATCGTGATAACGCATAATAATGTAATGTATAATGCATCTGGTTTGATATACCCATCCATACGCGATGAATGGTAATATAATATCGATGTCATTTAATTTGTGTCACATTTCATTCACGCGACACATAGCTTTCAAGAATTTTTCGTATCTATATTTACTATATAGAAATCGAACAGTGATAAAGTAAAGAACGTAGATAGAAATAATTTATCAGAGAAATTTTAATATTCTAAGAAAAATACGAAAAAGCTTTCCGAGGTACGAGAAAGTACTTTTTTGTATAAATCAAAACCCGGATGATGATACAGAACGTGAATTGTAAATCACAAGAACTGTTTCGTCCAATAATTCGTCGATCAAAGAAAATAGCTCGTTAAACAAGTCTACCTATGTACGCCTCTGGCAGGAAACAATTAAAAAAGAAAATAAAAACAAGAAACTCGAAGACCAACGAGGCCAGCCGAAGCTCTCAGAAATAAAGCTTACGCATCGTAGACTTCGAAAAGTATACGAGAGGGTGGGCAAACCCCAACAAACCCCAATCGACCTTCTCGATAATCTATCGGTTTTTTTTCCCCGGCGAGAACCACCCACGCGAGGGACCGGCAAGAAGCCATTGTTTCTCCGCGTACGGCCGGCTTGATTGTGCTAATGAAAAATGGGAAAGAAGTAAAACCAAGCCAATGGTTCTACGTCGAAGGGTGCAGGCAACGTTCGGTTTTCGGCAGAGAAACGGGAACGGGTGAGACGAGAATTGAACGCGATCCAAAAGTGCTTATAAACGAATAACACCCATAAAGGATAAGATATCGAAGGATTATACCCATTATCATATATCTGCGAAGGAGACTTTTTTTGCAATGCGTTATTGATGCCTATCATTCTTCATAACCCCCGTGGACTATTGATCGTAAAGACATTTTCGATATACTTTTTAATATCGGCTTCCAAGAATATATGATATCCATTCCTCGAACAACACATTGTTTCTAATATCGCGAAACGATGATTGAAAACAGCTAATAATCATTTCGATTACTAGTTTCGAATTGTTCCGGTAACAATGGATCGAATACCGATTGTATTGAAATGTTTGCTGCGAGGGAAACATATGAAACTCTTGGTCCGATTGGCTACAGAATCACATGTTTAGAAAGAAAGTAAATATCGCGATACCCGAAGAGAATACGTGAAACGTTATCGTGGAATTCTTTCATCTTTCACAATGAAATGATGTAATGGTGAAATTCGAGGAAAAACGGGATATCGATTTTTCGTGTACGTAATTTAATCAGAACGGGTAAAAGGCCATCTTCTTTGCCGCGCGTACGTATTAGCAACTGAGCAAGTACAGTGAGTTTAGTACAAGCCACGACTAAAGTACGATAGAGGGGGACGCCATCAAAAATATTAGTCAGCGGCAATTACAAGATATACCATAAATGTATAGAATACAAATAAACTGTACTTAAATATTCACTTATTCTACATAAGTTCATCGAACAATAATAATAAAGTTTTAAGAATCCCTTTAAAACTTCATCCTGTATTAAACGAGCATGAAATGATTGATAATTTCAATGTGCTCCTGTGTAGTTGAATACCTCCATCAATGTCGTACGACAATCAATACGAAAATCGAATAATTCCCGTTTCGATATGTAATTTTTGATATCATTTCACATAGAGCGCCTGGAAGCGATTCCGATAAATATACATATTATTGTTAATTACTTACCATACAGCAAGCAAAAGGTTTCTTCGCGGGGGAGAGTCATTCACACGTTTTCACTTTTTTAAAACCGACGATGTACTACTGGCGCTTACTTCGTTTGAACTGCGAATAGTCTAGTGATTGTTGGTAGCACTGACTGTTGAAACGGGTAGTACTTCACGCGGTACACGACGTATACAGAAATTTCGTTTTACGGTGTCACCGATTTCTATTAAACATGTAATAGCTCAAAAGGTAAAGTACAACTTGCGAAAAATTGTTGGTTAAATTGTGAAGGACAAACGTGACGAATGTGTGAAATTCATTTGTAGGAAGGAAAAGGTCAATCTATTTCAATCGCATCCGGTGAAGGCAGATTACCCCCAGGGGTGGGGTCCCCTGTCATTTGAAGCCAAAGAAGTCAATGAGTTATGTCAACTACGTAAGATACGGTATTGGATAACAATCATGGCCCGACCAATTGTACCTAGTCAACAAAAGTTGGCTGAAAAGCTGACTATCTTAAATGACAGAGGTATTGGAATGCTAACCCGTATTTATAATATAAAGAAGGCATGTGGTGATGCTAAATCAAAACCTGGATTCCTCTCTGATAAGACTTTGGAATCGTCTATCAAAACAATCGTAAGGAAGTTTCCTAATATTGATATTAAGGGGCTACAGACGATTACAAATCTGCGGAATGAGATCATTAAGTCTCTATCCTTGTACTATTATACTTTCGTTGACCTGCTTGACTTCAAAGACAATGTCTGCGAACTTTTAACTACTATGGATGCCTGTGGTGTTCATATGGATATTACGATAAACTTTGATTTAACCAAAGGCTACTTGGATCTTGTCGTTACATATGTCAGCTTGATGATACTTCTGTCACAAGTAGAAGACCGCAAAGCTGTTTTAGGCCTTTTTAATGCAGCGCATGAAATGGTGCACAGTCAGTCTGATCCAAGTTTTCCACGCCTCGGTCAAATGATTATGGATTATGATGCACCATTGAAGAAACTTTCAGAAGAATTTGTACCTCATTCAAAACTATTGAAAAATGCTTTAACTTCCTTATGGCCCATTTATCCAGGAAGAAACTTATCTGCAGATACATGGAGAGCCGATCAGAAGCTTAGCCTTGTGGGCAGTCCTGGACAAATCCTTAAAGCAGCTGCAACTGATACAATGTCCTGTGAAACTTTGAGTCTTGACAGAATTGAGAGATGGGTCATTTTAGGATTTACGCTCTGTCATACCTTCTTAAGTCAAGAACAACCAAGTAAACTCTGGACTACTGCTTTGGAGTCTGGTTGGGTTCTGGCTCTATTCAGAGATGAAGTAATTTATATTCACCAATACATACAGACATTCTTTGAGAGCATGAAGGGATACAGTAAGAGGGTTTCGGAAGTGAAAGAATGTTATAGTCAAGCGATACAAAAGGCTGGATACAGACACAGAGAGAGAAGAAAATTTTTAAGAACCGCATTAAAGGAGCTAGGTTTAATTTTAACTGACCAACCTGGTCTGTTGGGACCAAAAGCACTCCTTGTATTAATGGGGCTGTCTCATGCCAGGGATGAAATTCTATGGCTTTTAAGACATGGTGTTAATCCACCAACACAGGGAAAAAGTAAAGGCAGAGGAGGGGAAGACTTAGTGGATCGTCAACTACCAGAACTTCTGTTTCACTGTGAGGAATTAAGAGCATTAGTGAAAAAATATTCTCAGGTACTCCAAAGGTACTATGTACAGTTTCTGTCAGGATTTGATGCCCCTGCTCTGCATCAAATGATACAGAACCTTCCAGTTTGTCCAGAGGATGAAGGGGCAATTCTGAGTGACATGTGTTCAATCATAGCTAGTCTAGCAGTGAAACAGGTTGAGGATAATGAACTGTTTGACTTCCGTGCTTTTCGGTTGGACTGGTTTAGACTGCAGGCATATATGTCTATCGCAAAATGTAATATGAATTTAGCTGATAATAGAGAATTAGCATCCTTCATGGATACAGTAGTTTTTCATACTAAAATGGTTGATAATTTAGATGAAATGTTAGTCGAAACATCTGACTTATCTATCTTCTGCTTCTACAGTAAAGTATTCGAAGATCAATTTCACATGTGCATAGAGTTTCCTGCTCAGAACAGATACATTGTTGCATTTCCACTAATATGCAGTCATTTCCAAAGTTGCACACACGAGCTTTGTCCAGAGGAACGTCATCATATTCGAGAGAGAAGTTTGTCAGTTGTTAATATGTTTTTGGATGAAATGGCTAAAGAAGCCAAGAATATCATTACCACTATTTGTGATGAACAGTGCAATATGAGCGATAAGCTTTTACCAAAACATTGCGCCCTCCTTATCTCCCAGGTTGTCAATCGGAAAAAGAAAGACAAAAATAAGAAGAATATGTATGAAATTCATAAACCAGGTATAGAAAGTTACAGGAAGACTCGAGAAGAGCTTACTACAATGGATAAACTACACATGGCTTTAACAGAGCTCTGTTATGCTATTAATTACTGTCCCACTATTAATGTTTGGGAATATACTTTTGCACCAAGAGAATATCTGCATCAGCATCTAGAGTCCAGATTTGCCAGAGCACTTGTTGGAATGGTCATGTACAATCCAGATACTAGTGAGATAGCTAAGCCATCTGAACTGTTTGTCAGTGTAAGGTCCTACATGAATGTCCTTCAAACAGTGGAAAATTACGTGCATATAGATATTACGCGCGTATTTAATAATGCACTCCTCCAACAAACTCAGGAACTCGACAGCCATGGTGACAAAACCATTGCAGCCCTATACACACAATGGTATTCAGATGTTTTGCTGAGGCGAGTCAGTGCTGGAAATATTTGTTATTCCAGCAATCAAAGAGCGTTCGTCAGTTTGTCCGTGGAGGGAGCGATACCGTTTAATGCGGAAGAATTCTCTGACATTAATGAACTCAGAGCGCTGGCCGAACTTATCGGCCCTTACGGTATGAAAATGTTAAACGAAAACTTAATGTGGCACATTGCCAGCCAAGTGCAACAATTGAAGAAATTGGTCGCTGGAAATAAGGACGTCCTCATCGCGCTCCGAACAAACTTTGACAAACCGGAAGTGATGAAGGAGCAATTTAAAAGATTGCAACAGGTAGATAATGTATTACAACGAGTCACGATTATAGGCGTGATTCTGAGCTTTAGGCAATTAGCACAATCGGCCCTAGTCGACGTGCTGGAGGAACGTATACCGTTCCTTTTAAGTTCGATTCTCGACTTTAGACATCATTTACCGTCTGGCGATCCTATGCGCGTTGTTTCCGAAATGACGTCAGCCGCAGGTTTGACCTGCAAAGTTGACCCGACGTTAACAGCTGCGCTTAGAAGTCAGAAAGCCGAAGGCGACGAAGACGAGCATCTGCTCGTCTGTTTATTGATGGTCTTTGTAGCGGTATCTATTCCAAAATTGGCTAGAAACGAAAGTTCATTTTATCGCGCTTCACTCGAAGGTCATTCCAATAATATACACTGCATGGCAACTGCTATAAATAATATTTTCGGCGCATTGTTCACTATCTGTGGACAAAGTGACATCGAGGATAGAATGAAGGAATTTCTTGCCCTCGCCTCGTCTAGCTTATTGAGATTAGGTCAAGAAGCGGATAAGGAAGCGACAAAAAACAGAGAATCCGTGTACCTTTTATTGGATCAGATTGTCCAAGAATCTCCGTTTTTGACGATGGATTTGTTAGAAAGCTGTTTCCCATATGCACTGATACGCAATGCATATCACGATGTGTACAAGCTCGAACACTCGCAACCGTAAAATTATTGATAACACGGAGTACGAGTGATGGATGCCGTAATTTTAGCTTGCCACTCAGGGCCACTTTTTTACGTCCACTTGTAACATCAAACAAATCATTAATAATTTCATACAAACTTCACGAGGAGTGTTTTCGGTATATGCACACTGGATATTTGTCGAATCGAGAACATTTCGTAATTTTTATGGAAATATATGAAAGTGGCGAGAATATACATTTGCAGAGAATAGGAATAGCAGCGTCTCTTTCGTTTTTCTTTTGTGTCGCTTGAAATGAATAATGCACTTGAGATGTAGGTCTACTCGAATTATATTTAATCGTCCGCGTCTGCGGTATATTATTTAAAACGATGCATTTTGTATAGAGCAATACCCTCCAGTTCACATTTGATACCTGGCTTTAGAAATATACTATAATCTACGATAGTATCTTTTTTGTTTCAGTATTCTATATATCATCGGGTAACGTAAGAAACTTTTTGTATTGCAGGCGAAATGTAAAATGTTATCTCCTTAGGAAACGAACAACACACGTATCATAATATAGATATCATCACTCTACCAGCTACATTTTTTAATGTACAATTGTAACTTTTACAATAGTTTATAAAATAAATAAAAGTATCCATAAACCGATGCGTTCCTTTATTTCATAATTATACAAACGAAAATACGAGGAGGGGATGGAGTGACAAACCTCTAAATGTAAAATGTATGCTTTATTTAGTTCTTTACAATGTTTTTGTTTTCTTTAATCACATTAACATAACACAAGAGGTTCACAATCATATTCCTTTTTATTTATAATATTCTTAAAACACTCGCCGCGTTCTAGACATTTGGGAAAAAGAGAGAGTGGTGGTCTGAATCTACGTTCAGGCGATTGGTCAGTATCATGCTTAATAAGATTTACAGAAAATGGTAAACATAAATTTATAGCTTGAGACTGTAGTGATTGACAAAAATAAAAGAAAAGATGAAGAGGTTCTACGGCACGTCAAACATAAAGGCCACTTGGTGGTTTTGTGATATCCAAGTAACTCTTTTTTTAATGAAATGTACGAGTCATTCGGAAAAGTTAGATGATTCGTGAGCAAATCATCGGAACGGATAAGAAACAGTAGATGTAAATAATCCCGGATGCACGATGTTGATAGGTCACCACATTTTTTGGATCGATAGAAAAAATATAATCTTCGATTTCTTCTTTTTTTTTGTTTCTTCCTCTCTAACATTATGTACAAGTGATAAAGTAGAGTGCATCGCGTCACAGTGACGCAGGTCTGGATTAAGATAGGTACGAGAAGAATGCTGACTCTACGAACGTTCAAAAATTTTTTTTTCCCTTGATCGAAGGAGTTTCCTCGTACTGCGGAGACTACGTTTATCACAAAAGTCTGCTATGAGATACATAGTCGTGGATCAGTGATGTCAATCTTAATCCAGACGCCGCAGAAATGAATAAGCTTAAGCATATGTAGTAGAGGTTCTCGGGGACAAATGATGAAGGAAAACGTACTTCTTTTTTTTTTATCGTTATGTTCCTCTCATACGCGTAAGCGACGTCTTCATCAACTAGATGCTACATCTTGGCCTCATTCCACGCTCGACTTAGGCTTTAATACTTTATAATATTCCGACGTGATCGTTTTTTTACGTTTTTCGTTTACTTTGAAAGAACTTGTACTGTACACTTTGATCATGTATTCAGTCATCTGAATCGTTTGTGGCAGTGAAATGGAAGCAAAGGTAATCATGAACAATATGTAAATTCCGATCAATTCGTTCCGAGAGCAAGATCTATCTACCTTCGAGTGTGCTCATGAAATGGCAGTTACACGGAAACGAAGTGATCGTTTAATGATTTTTCAAAATTATCTACGGTGATCATCAGATGGTTTCCCTTTTTTTTCCTCGTAAAATCAAGTAGATCTCGTATCAAAAACAATAAATCACCGTTTACTTTTCGACCGAATTAGTCATTCAACGAATCCAAGTCAGCATATCGTTTCATCGCGATACAATTGGAATGATGTCGTTAATCCTTTGTGCTACGTCGCAATTAAATCTGTAACAGTATATCACCGTACGAAGACTCTTTGGATTTCTCCTTACTACGTGCTATCACGAATGGCAGTACGTTAAATCCATGGATCGCCACGGATTGTTGTTGGATCTTCTATAAACAAACTAAATCGTACAACGATTGGGCGAACGATTACGAATGGGGCCAAATAGGATCTCGTTGCACCTACATGCAAGAAACTTCGAAACTCCTTAAATAATCTAGATCGTACGATCCTTCGGGTCCACGATGGATCGTCGTAAAAGTCATCACCTTAAAAAGCTATGGGCTAGATTACACGCACGTACATACATTCGTTCTTCATCCTTTTAACTTCCGTCCCGATTACAAAATACAGAATAATATTTCGCTATAATACAGATCTGATATAAAAACAAGTATTTTTTTTTGTATTCGCTTTACCATTTGTTATGGTTATATAATTATCGTTTATGTATATATATATATGTTCATATATATATATATATAATATCAATGTATGTACACAAGTTAACACTCTCTCTTTTATTCTTGCGCGCCCATCCGCTTTCCATGCCGTACTTATTTTTCACTTCTCTCTATCCATTTCGCTTTTCTCACGTTCTCACATATGATCTCGCATGATCCATTTTTTTTTATAATCACATTGCGACTATTGTACATTTCCACACGACCCGCAAACTCGTATTTCTGCGATTTTGGCTGTCACCTCCTTGTTTTAATTCGTCATCCCTATAAACGTTCCTTCTGTCTCGCACGATCGTATGGTTAAAACGGTGAAATTTCTTGCTCGTTATTTGAATTAAGTCTAAATCTAACCGGATTCCGTGAAACAGCTGTCATGAAGATGAGTTGTTTGACCAACGACATTTAATGATGTACCGTGTAACGTCGAAAATCAAAATATCTCGATTCAACGAAGGACCGACAAGCTTAAGATAGTGTTACCATGAATATAGGAAGAAGAATTCTAGATCGTTAAAGTTACACTATTAACAATAATAGTAGAGGCGATATTAACGATCGCCGAGTTTAGTTCATTTATTGCGAGTGGTATCCACGTGGGGTAAAAGGAATTTAACGGAAAGTAATTGGTTGAAGAAGGCTCGACAAGGGACGAGTAAAAAAAAACTCAGTCAATCACGTAACGTTTTGGCGTTTCGAGAAAAGGAAGTGCGTATTATCGCGATCGAATTCAGTACGACTCGCCATCGGATCTGTACGAATTTTCCTTTCTGGCATACGAGTATGCAGCTGTGTATGAATATGCTGCTTGAGCCCACGTATATTAAAACATGTTCATATTTCAAGAAGAGGGCTCGTCTTTGGTCCGCCATGCGCATAATTAGAGCGCTTTTACGGTACAGCCCCCGATAATTGCAAGTTAAAAACCGTATTTAAATATAACTTATAACATTCGCGATAGCGGAGATAAATTATCATCTGCAAATAGATAACTAATTAATAATAGTAATAGTATTAATAATAATAAGCATAATCATAATAATGATCGATATCATTCTCGTCGATATAATCGTTAATGGAATATCGCTATAAAAAATTCTTATTTTGTTGTTGCTGCTCGTCTTCATTTCATAGTCTCTCATAGCTTTCCTCATTTCAATTGGCTAATAAAAATTAGTATAAGAATATTACATATCATTAATTATTATGCTACAATGGTAGAGATCAAGTGAATGACCTGCAATAGTTTGGTAATGGTAGGCGGTCTCGTCGCTCCAGAAAGGTGTGGCGTAATCAGAAGACTTATAGATTTTAAATGAACAAATATTTATAAATTAGGAGATAGGGGAATTAATATTCAGCGTACAAAAAAAGTAAATCGTAATATCTAAAAATATGAACCTGGTAAGACTTTCAGTTCAAATAATAAACTGTCGATATAAAAAAAGTCTGCGCTTAAAAATTTTATCACTTGTTAGAATAAAGTTAAAAGATATAAGGTATGTTCAGTGGGAGCTTTTCAAAAATTACGTTAATCATCCTAACACTTATCCCAAATATATATATATTGTCGTCTCCGGTCTCCCATTGGACTTTCCTTTCCTCTTCTAACGAACAGTCTCACGATCTTTCGAACCCAATCTTTCAGGAGCGAGATACACGCGATTCGACTTCGTCAAGAAATCGAGACATAAATACTACTATGCAACCTTGGCCATAAATGCTCACAATATCGAACGACAAAAATACGTTGCGTTCAATATCACGGATTATATTTCTCTGCTGTGCGAATCCAGCATTGTTCATCGAATCGAAATGAATCTCAATAACTTTGATCGATGCACGAACGTAGCAAGAATATCGCCCCGTTAGGCAATATCGTTCGTACCATTCGAAACTTTGATCACGACGCGAATACTTAATGGCAACACGAAGGGATCTGCAGGACATAAAAACGAGAAATGAGAAAATCCATTACATAAAATTAAAAAATGCGTGATAATACAAAATCCCCTAACGATTTATTGTAATATCCAACTATCAGAATCACGCCCAACGCTGTCATTCGTGTCGTCATTCCCGCAATGTTGATATTCTAGTACCACGTTGATAAAACCGTATCTACAAACCCAACATTAAACGAGTGGTCGACGTGGCCGCCCTCCATGAGTAAACGCTGACACACCCCAGCACCGTATCTACGATTTCCGAACCGGTACCTTCGCACGACTATCAGAACTTAAAATAAAATTGCAGATCGGCGATCGTCGATACTTTCAAATATACTCGATCACGTTGTCCATCACGCTGTCCTCTCCTATTTTTATCTTCCATCGGTCTCGGTCACAAGACATCGTATCGGGTGGATCGGTTCGTTTCACAGTTTTGGCATTCATTTTACAGAACGGTTTACGGTGCGACGCCGAGACTATTCCTCGTCCGCGGTAGCGGTCTAGGATCGTCACACCTTGTTGTGATGCCTCATCTCGTAGGCTGCGGCCCTCCCCCCTCCCCCGGCGCCCGAATAGGCGCCGGCGTACAATTCTGGGTGATTGGAACGACCGTAGTTGGGTGCTGCACTGCTACTGGGTGGCGCACTAGCTGTGGGAACCGAGCGATATCCTGCTTAAAGTTTAGAAAGACGTTCAACTATGAAATGAAATATCAAAGCAAATGAAACAACGAATTTGTACCGGGAAACGGCAGTTTTCTATGATGCAGTCGAAGGCGAAGAATAGCAAAAGTGTATTTTCTTTTCTATTTCTTTTTTCTGTTAGCTTTTAGAAATTGTTCTATAATTAACATGCAATTATCGCCCTTATATGTATAATGCATCTTTACGATACTATTTCCCTTGTTCCACTAATCATTCATGATACCACGTTCCCAACACAAATATGATTGAAATGATTGCAAACGATGCACAAGCGGAAGGATGAACAAACGCTATGTTGGCATATTAACGAGCAACTAAAAGTAATGAACGATGGCTTTCGTCGAATGGATACGACGAGAGAATTAGGAGCAAATACAAGAACTCGCAGCCACGCGATTTTTATTTTTATTTGTTACCGAAGACTTCGAATAGAAGTCTGCTGGAGCCTGCTGTAATTATATTCGTTTCTAAATATTTATTTCTAATTCGTGAATTTGCTCCTATGAAGGGTTAAGAGAATAGGCCCCAGCTCACCTCTGCAGGTCATAGAACGATAGTATCAGGTAGTGATGCGCGTCAATCAATGCGAGGGAGATGCAAACAGGAAAAAACACTGATGTAGTTGCGGGTTACACAAGGACGGATACGTGACAGCAAGCATCTTAGCTTGAGTTTAATCCATGACTTACGAGCTAATATACAAACATCCAATTTATAATACTTGAACGAGCATCTCTGCTAGGATCAAACTCGAGCAACGATAGCTGCGTAAAAAGCAAGACGGTTATCATGGAAACGCACCTTTTGGATAATACTGAGCACCTCTGCCCTCTCCATAACCATGAGAGGGCCCTCGAGTTCCGCTATGGCCTCCTTGAGGTTGCCTTGGAGGTATGCTTCTAGGACCAGCTCCACCTCCACCATGTGGATGTCGCTAAAATAAAATAATTGTGTTTAACTCGATGTTTAAAAATAAAGAATATCGTAAATAGATATTAGTATTACCATTCTTCTAAGAGTATTCATTGGCCTTCTCAGAGTATCACTAATACGTCTCGCGGGTGGTTTCTTAGGATTACTGGAAGGAGTGTGAACAGCGCAACACTTGATGAACAAACCCATAAAAATAATGAAAGCTATGCCCATTAGTAGTACTGCCCACCAAAATTCCTGTGAAATAAAAAGATACAACTGATGTAGTAAATGTATTACATTACACTTTTAAGTTTGTTACTGGATCTATTGAGACTTACAGTTACCCATTGTGCTACTGTGAGCAACGTTTCTTTATTAAATAGAAGGTTTTTCAGTCTGGCTAACGGACCTTCTGCATCAACAGCTCTGCATTTCAAGAAGACGTCGCAATAACCCTGTAATAGAAATATATATTAAATAATGGATACTTCATGCATAGCTAAGAAATTTCGGTGAATTTTGAATAGAAGAAAATTTATTCCCAATACCTGAAAGTTATCACAGGGTGATCCAGGTCGAAGGCTAATTCCGCCATCGGGTAATCCGACCACGTGAGCAAACTCACTGGTACTGCGGCAAGACGATGGATCAGTTCCATTTTGGCAAGCTAATTCGCAGAGTTTGCGTTTATCGATGTTTGGAATGATATTACTCGTCAAGAAACATTCGGTCAAATTCCATTCCAAACAAATCGATCCCGTACATTCACCGTTGATGCATAGCTGTTCAAAATTCAAATAATATATTAGGTAAAATATATTATACGAATACATATTTCTTAAAAGAAATTTATAAGAACAGAAATCTGAAAATACCTGAGTTCCTTCATTGCATCTAGTCTTGTTAGCTCTTGGCAGTGGTACAGGACATTCGGATGATCTTCCGTTACAAGTAGAATTGTAACTACAGTCCGATTCGGCCTTACATTGAACTTTGTGAGAGAGCGGAACA
Organism: Mimumesa dahlbomi; assembly: GCA_917499265.3. Classification (NCBI taxonomy): domain Eukaryota; kingdom Metazoa; phylum Arthropoda; class Insecta; order Hymenoptera; family Crabronidae; genus Mimumesa; species Mimumesa dahlbomi. Next base: position 8,841,593 of record OU824114.1, on the reverse strand, counting down.
AACTGACACGTCTCGCTCGAACAGCAGGGTCCTTGACTGGGGCTACAAGGAAAATGACTCATGAAATTCACGATTACACAACACGTATAAGAATGTCCTTCGTCATCAACAAACTTGTACAGTCAACTGGCACGTATATGCATACCTGCATTGTGTCCCGTATTTTCTATTACATCCTTTTGCCGTCTCGTTCTTTATTTTATCCAACTCGGACACTTGCCTCGGGTAGCAACATTTATCCACGCATTCGTCATCGTCGTATCCACAATCGCATTCTTCTCCAGCTTCAACGATCTTGTTACCGCAGAACGCTCCGGCGGACGCTAAAGATTAACAAGTCGATATTCGAACAGTTATTTCGATTACGTCGCGATAAAGTATGATTTAATTGATAATATATCACCACGTACCGGTGAAGCAGTTTCGCTTCTTGTTATCTTCGATGGCGTCTAATACATTGCTGATATTGCCAATGCTGCATTTCGAAAATTTACTATTGTTCGGTCGATCGCCGCTCGTCGCCGACGCAAACATAATGTAATTGCCATGCAAACCGCCCGGCCTGCATTCGGGTGGGAAATCATGCTGCAAATACAATCATCATTATTATTTCAGTTTCATCTCCGCGTCGGATTCTGATAAGTGCGATTCAGAAAAATTGATTTACCGGTGATCCAAAGTTATGTCCTATTTCGTGAGCCAATGTTAACTGCGATACTTTTGGCGGTACTCTGCTGTTATAATTCACGAAAGTGATTATACCCGTGTTCAAAGACCTTTTAGTAGATTGATACATTCCTCCAACTGCCTCCGTATATGTTTTATATTTCTCACATATACCACCGGATGCGCCAGATGCTGATGCGACCCAAGCAAGTCCGAGAGTGCCGCCAGTGAAATCTCTGTTGACAGTATCGATGTGAAATAATGTACCGAATGATTCGGGGTCGCGCGTCATTACGATGAAAATTCCATATTCACCTGTAGGTAAATACGTAGGCGAGGCAAAAATCTTCGTGGTTACCGAGGGAGTGTAAATTCAAAAAATTGCTGACATCGATGTTCTCCATGCAAAAGGGATTCGGTTCACCGTATGTCTGTTGCTGCGTGCACGCCGTGTCGTCGTCGATCTAACGGCGAGAATACGATAAACGTGTGAAAATCAAAAACGAAATTTATCCGACAGCTCTACGTTGAAGATAACGAAGCATAATTTAATCACCTTGATTCTCTGAACCTCGAATTTAATATTCCTATGTTCGATTCTCCCATCGAATCGGGTGTCTCTATAAATGTAATTCACAGCGGTGACGTGGTGCGCGATAAGAGACAGAATCTCTTCCCGGGTCTTCTCGGCGTCGTGATGTAACTGCGAAGTCAAACGTGGAATTCAATATGTATGTACGAGTTTCGTGAATAGGAAGGGTTTACATATAAAGAGATTTTTATAACAGCACGAGACAAAAAAAATGACTGTCCGGAGGGTGGGAACGCGGAGATGGAAATATTCTTTCGAACACAGGACACTGGAATGCAGAGACGTCTAGTTTGTACGGAAAATGTAAAATGAAATTACGCTGGACCCATTATGGAGGTAATGTCATATGAATGCGACTATAATAGAAGAATGGCCGGTATTCAAAGTATTCGGCGATTGTACGAAGAATTACTACACGTTCGCCAGTAAAATTTTACAAGTAAAAATCTACAAATAAATCGATCATTCTTGCCGGACGAGTTATGTTCCGTTTTATTATATTATAACAAATAAAATTCTTTTTTTCGATTAATTTAGTCGATGGGCGTTACCTGCTCGGATATGTGTCTCCAGATTAGAGGATCGGTTTGAATAAAAAGGGAGCAAGTATTTTTATTGTCCTCCTTCGGTCTGGTTGCCCTGCGAGTCCTTCGTTGACTAGGTTCGTTAGCTTCTCGCGTGTATTTGTGACCCGGTGACTCCGGGTCACCGTTCCACGGTTTGACACTCGGTTTAGCTTCCTTGTTTTTCGATGCGACCGTAGGCGGTGCCGGTGCGACGTCCGACTCGCCGGAGTTTTGAATTCTGTCCATCCATTCCACCACCTCGTCGGTGATCCCGCAGCCACCGGAATCACCTGGAAAAGAAGTAATGAAGCGGTGATAAAATGTCACGAATGAAATCATATTTCATTTTATTCCCGGTTAACTCGGGCAGAGTCGCCGAATGTCGCGTATCCATATTCTACACAACGTACGTGGAATCGCTGTCGTGTATGGTGTAAAGCCGCAAAATAACAGCACGCATCAAAAACTTTGAATTTAGTGGTGAAACATGTGTACTGCATCTGTCGCGGGAATAGTGTATATAAATTCTTCACCGTAGCTTTACTCATTCAGTTTTACTTGTGTATCTATATACATATGTATATGTATACTATTTTTTTTTCTTTTTAATATGAAACTATTATTCGCTGACACGATCTTCTCACGCTTGCACGCGATCTTTGTCAAACGGCACGAAATGAAGTATTCGTGGGGAAAGCATTATTCAGAGTCGCTTATAACAATTATTAAATATTACAGGGCGTCATGTGACGAGCGGTGGGATATAAACCTCACGTCGCGGAGCTTTACGAGAACCGGCTTGCGTAAATCGAGCCAGTAACGGTAACATTGCTTAAGCTTTAAAATACTTTCCGTATATATTCGCGAAGCTGTTGCCAAGGTGGATGCATCGCCAATGAAAACATTTATCTTTAATGACGATACACGCGATATCAATCCGTTTTTAGAAAACTCGTCGAAGAAACTTTATTGAATATTTAAATGCAATGGATAGATCTAGGAAATAATTCACTAGCAACTTTATTTTTGTGCTTCCCTTTACACATAAAGAAAGAGAACAAGAACAATTTCGGGATTTTCAATAGCCCACCGTGAAAATACTATAATATTCCTGGTTTACGAGGGTTCCCCTCTGAATTCTTGAAATTATTAAGATTTATCAAACAACCCAGGATCTCGATCTTAAAAATTAGAGTCACTGCGAACATACGACTCCGAGTGCCGCTGGGATGCTCGAAACACTCGTGCACTATATAAAAATAAATTCAAATTTTATGCTTGCCCCGTTTTTCAATGCAAGCGAACTCCGGAACCCGTCTTGTTATAACGGGGCGGGCTTAAAGTATTTCCAAAGGGCTTGCGACGGTACTCGATAAACTTTTGCACGTAACCGCGTCAGGTATTATTCAGATGCGTCGCGGCATTGTGGCAAGTGTCGTCGAACTTTGGCGGCGTCACAACGCATCGCGACGGAAGCGCCGATGCGCAGTTTAATTATTCGTGTAATTTCGAAATGCGGAGGGCTGTGTGTGTGTGTCTGTAAAGCGGATGCACGGACATAATGCGGCGCGTAATGACAAACTTAGCCGTTTCCCCATGGGTGTCGTATCGTCCGTAACGACGACGCTATTATTTTGAGGACGTGGTCGGCCACGTATGATACGACTGTGAAATCGCACTTCCTCTCTCACCGTGCCACCGACGAAATATACAACCATCGAACTGGTATTACACCTTTCCTATTTTTTTTACGATCTAAGAATTTAGGAACGATTAACGTTATTTCCCCGATCGCCTTAAACGCGTACATATTATTTTTAAATTCTATTTCCAAACGTTACTGTGCAAAGTTTTCCCATTATTCAGCGGGTTCATTATCTGTCTGAAAAATGAATTAAAAAAACAAACACACACACACACACACACATACATGCACATCTCGAACAAAGAGAAATTTCCATAATTTCACGGGTATACGCGAGACTATTTTCCGTGGAGTATAACTTTATCGTATGCTATACATTAATGAGAAGATTTCACTTTGATAGGATTTCTAATAAATTATATGCACGGCGGACTTAGAGCTTTATCAGAAGCCTTATCGGCTTATTTCATGGCATCTGCTTAGTCTTTCCCGTAATCAGTCATTTTTTACGCGCTTACGTTGCATCGTTATCGTATACGGTTTGGTACAGGGGAAAATCGACTAGTAGTAGCTTTAGAAACGATACGTGAATGGTGACTCGTTTTGCCGCTATTCCAAAGAGCAAATTTTCCGTCGTTTCAAGGGGGTGCAAAATTCAGTGTACGATTGGTCCGTCGTATTTACAACTGGTTTATCCCGATTACGATCGCTGTCGTATCTTTCGGCATAAATTCCCTTTATGCTTTTTGGAATCGAAGAGGAGAGCAGATGTATCGCGAGTAAGTACGAGCCAATAACGTCGGTCCCGGTATCCGAGATAATCGCGGTGGTTGCCGCTGACTTTATTGGCGGGTTAACCGTGAGCCACGAGCTTTAATGACTTGGCGTTTCAGCGTGACGATATTGGCTATCTTTATCGGTACTACCTACGCGCGGCGTTAATACGGATTACCGTTACACCAGCTAGCAAAGAGAGAAACGTTCGTTTGTACGATGAAAACCTGTCATTTTTTCTTGGGAAATAATTGATGAAAGTTCACCTATTATGGGTGATAATATATTAGAATTCGATGGATGGAAATTGGAGTGATATGTAGTAAATTATAACTATCAAACGTGAACGAAGACATCGTGAGAATTTATGAGTTTTAAATAGAATAATTGACACGTCACGATGAACTTTTCCTTTTTTTCTATTTGCAAAAATATCGCGTTGAAATGAATGGAAATCGATGAGAACTTTAATGATAGTCACGTTGGTTGATTGATAAATCGAGACGATGTAAATAGATAGATATGAAAAGATCTATGTTAATCTTAGGAGGTAAATCATAGAATTTCACGGATGACACCATGATTTCCGAGTCTGTTCAAGCGATCGGTGAGCTCACGTGATAAGCCGTAGGACTTTCGATCCTCCCTGTTCGAGTACATTTTTGATTAGGTCTCATACGTTAAGCAGCGATCGATCGACATCGACATCCATTTTCAGGACCTACCCCAATACACGCGCCTGTGCATGCTATACCTATATACATGTACAGAGAGAGAGAGAGAGAGAGAGAGAGAGAGAGAGAGAGAGAGAGAGAGAGAGAGAGAGAGAGAGAGAGAGAGAGACACGCGTGCGCATTACGTGCATAATACACGAATGATTTTACTACTCCTTCGCGAACAGCCTGGGACGTATAAACTGAAAATCAGAGACGTCATAAAACGCAGTTTCATAATTTAACGCCCACATTTTTACGACATCCACTGGATACGGTACATGCGCAGATATGGAGGAATCTATGTACAACAGAAATACGACTAGAAATACATACATACATCGTTTATCGAGCGACGGGTTTTTCTTCGTCCGCGGATACACTCAGGAATTAAACTCGAAATTTCTGCTAACACCGTAGTGTTAATGTTGCAGATTCATAACGACGTGCGTATATCCACTGGGCAAACATTGCAAGATGGCGCGAGTCCGTCCATGCGGACTTTAATATGAACGAGAACCGCGATAAATATTACACGCGATACGCCGACTGTTTATTTAAGCGCCGGTTATTTGCACGGCTGCTGTAAACACGGTCCGGGGGGATGGTCTGCTGCGAGGGTTGAAATCTGCACACGTATCTACGTAGACGTTTCACCGATGTCTAATTCGGACCCGCTAAACACCTTCCACAACTACACGTGAACCTATTCCCGACTCTCGTTCCACTACGTATATGCCCCGACGTAGACTACTTTCTTCCGTAACGATATTGCGAATAGTGCATGGAATTCGTACCACAGGGCCAGTTCTCGATGGCCGCACTTTTATGCAAACAGAGCAATCTCCGTTGCATGGAACCGGGCTCGTTTTAAACAGCGAGAAAGCATCTCCCGCATTGGACTCAAATTTTGTGTACCATGGAAGTATCTATCGGTACTAACGAATACCACTAAATAGAATCGTCTATGTTACTTACTATTACAACGATCCGAGGAAACAAACAATCCTATAAAAATAGTTGAATTAAAAAAAAAAATACAATAGGTATACTCTATATGAAATATGGAAAAGAAAACACAGGATTCGTATTCGTATTCTAAGAAACTCTAAAAGCCATGTGGCAAAGTAAACTCTGAGTATAGTGACTCGAAGCTTACGATGTCGTTTCTACGTATACGCGACATCGCTGACACATCTTTTCCCGAACGCAAATGGACCGGAAAGCGCAATGTTCCGCGTCTGAATCAGAGTCTACGCGCGTCGTTAGGCACTACTCTCCTCTCCTCTCCTCTCTAACACCTAAAAGTCCGGTGTGCTCAGGTCCGACTTTCCTCTGGCTACCTGTTTGAGCGACTCTCTTCTAACCACCGTATTATGTATTTACCTGAGCGACGCGCGTGTCTGCGTGGAACTTCTATTCACGTACGCGGTCTGCCCTGTAACCGGTTGCCCAGACCGGCGTGTATCGTTAAGGCGTTTTTCGTTTAAAAACCGTGTACGGCTGGATGCTCCTTTAAGGATGCCTCGCAACGCCGGGTAAACTGTCGTCGGACGACACGGAGAAGGGAGAAGCGTGTGTTCATCGCGTGGCAAAGGGGTGTCCGTCCAAGTGTATAAGCGCAGGGTCGGGCAGCGTCGTGCGGCGCCATTGCGAAGACCATGTCGACCGACTTGTCCGGATCTATAGACGGGACCTAAAGCTTAACGCTTTGATGAGCGCCGCGCTGAGAAGAGGTACGTTTTCAGCAACGTCGAAGAACGATACCCCCCTAAGTTTCTACTTGTTGGTTTTAAGGCGAACTTTTATGTTGACTGGGGATTATGATTTTTTTTTTAAGGGAACGTTTTTTGGAAGAAACGATTATTAGGTCGATAGTTCTATGAGAAAACGATGGAGAGGAAATTACATGTAGAGTCACCCTTAAATTCGTGCCCGAATAAATCTGCTTTGATGTCGGTTTCGTGGTAAAAGTTGTCCACTTGCCGCGGTTGGAGTGTCGTTCAACGGGGATTTTTTTTTTTTGTCCGATTTCGCTTCGTTATTTTCCGAGACTCTTGTTTCACGGTATTTTTCGAACGTTTCGGGTATCATCACGTATAATCGTAGCAACGGGACCGTTTTTTGGAAATTTTGAACAAATTGGATCGGTCACGGTAAGCGAATATTTTAGTATCTCGCGTTCGTTCGATCGTGTTACTCAGTTTTCGTTGTACAATATCTGTGATAAGAGAAAACTCGTTGTCTGTGATATTTGTACACGTTTGTGAAATAGACTTACGGGGATATAGTACAGCGAATTATCCACAGTCAAGTGTCATAATGCTATTACCGGGATTGATGGTATCCTATGCACGATAGTCATCCATCCTGTTTCTCACGGTGTGATTACAGCACGGACTTCACGGTATACTAGGACATTCAGTCTGCCGGGTGAGCAAGTACGCGCTAAGCATTGTTTGACTGATGTGTCACGGTCCTATCATTTCGCTTCGCGGATACAATTACTCGAGCATTCGGTCGAACCGAGCGCGCAAGGCAATCGAGTTTCCGCGGATACGCGTAACCCAGTTCTTAAATTGTCGGGCGAACTTCGGGGGGGGGGGGGGGGGGGGAAGTAAAACTGATGTCGTTAGTACTTGTCGGGAGAAGACACATCGGGATCGATCGCAACGGGATAGGAAATTTTCGTAGTAGCACCACATACCTTTCCGAAGATGCGTGTACGGATCGCCGACGTCATTTTCGTGATAGATCACGGAGTGTAACGTGTCATTCTCGTGCGGTGGAAAGTAATAGTGTGCCCTTTCCACGAACCACGCGCCACCACGTGGCGACACGATTTTCCCGTGGAAAACACCGTCGCTGATGCTGCCGAACACGTGACTGCCAGGTTCGCCTGGAAGCAAATGAGAAATTTACATATTGAATGACAACTCGGTCGGAATACTGATACAGCGTGTATCTAAACAATGGTGATCCTTTTTTTTTCAGCGTTACATATCACAACGTGAAAAACAGTTCGAGTAAAATGGGTCTGGAAACACACCCTTTCGAAATTTACACTTTTTATATTGAGATAGAATATGAATCGAAATAACTAAAAATATGATTATGAAAAGCTCCTAAATTGATATTTTTTAAATTATTTAAATCACAGTCGGAAGACGAGACAATTTTACAAAAAAGATAATTAATATAAATTCTGGATGTGCTAAGAAAGATTAGTGAAAGGCTCGAATTTTACCGAGAACGATAATCTTCAGAAAATATAAGCCTCGGAAAAGTGAGTAAAGTGGCCGACACGGTGCATGCAAGAATGATATAAGACCGTCGTTTCATTTCAGCTCCGGAGCGAACAAATTAACTACATCGTCGTGCACGTCGGGTACAATGACCAAGCAAAACCTAATGTCAAATCGCGTTAATTTTATATGCATGTCTCGGAGAGTACGTTCAGCGAGATGTTGAAAAAACGGAAGCGTATGTTACCCATTCTTTTCGAGAGAAAACACGAAAGACGGCGTACGGTTTGTTCGTCTCATTTTTATTCATTTTCATTTCCACGAGCGTAAAAAAAGGGAAGAAATAGTAATCCAACTAATGAAAGAAGTCGAGTGGAAATAGAATTTTGTCACGGAGAAGAGTCCTGCTTTCCGACCTTATTTTTTCCACGATGCAGAACTTTTCGAAAACTTTGAATAGCGAGATAAAATAGCGGAAAGCACTTAACCTATTCTACCAAAAAAAAAGAGAGACAGAAAGAGAGAAACGGAAAGGACCCAGAGAAACGAACATTTCCACGAACGAAAATATCAACTGAATTTTATGTTACCCTGGTTTTTAATCCTTTGGGAAAAAATGAGAAAAAAAAAGAAAAGAAAACGGGTACGTATTCGAATGTCGGCTAACTCTGTTGCTATTAAAATTCTTTTTGATTTAAGAACCGAAATAAGAACCGGCTCTCTTTCTTTACGTTCTCTGCGGGAAACACGTAGACGTAACCAGGTCGTCAGAGGTCGCAAGCACAAAAGTGAAAGATAAACCGTTCCAACACCCCAGCGACCAAATCCATAATTTAAAACGCCTCCCCGTGCGCGAACTAACGTAAATTATTAGACTGGAAATAAAGGTCTCACCCGGTATCTACCGTGACACGCACTTTTGCGTGCCACACCTGGTTATCGTGGAACGTAGGAGTTAGATATAATGTTCAGACTATACTGTGAAACGGTACTATCTCGCCGAGGCCAGGGTTTAGAATGTAACAGTGCACACTTAAGGAGCAAAGAGATCGTGATTTATGTTATAGGAAGCTCGCGGATGCTTAGACCATTTTCCGCGTTGCACCGTGTTTTACAACTGGATACAGCTATTTCTCTGCCTTTGGATATGCCACTCATTTAAAAGGACCCACCGATACGTGCATCAATAATATCTACGGTAACGCTTTAATCCGTTCGCTTTGCCATAGATATACATGCATAAACATATACATATACATATACGGTGTCACGTAAATTTCTGCGAAATATTTGAAGATTATCGTATCGAATTTTCAAAGTATAAATTAATAAATTATTTCTATAAAAAATAGCGATTATGATGTAGACAACTCACCGATTAAGTAACCCTGGTAAATGTGCGAGGTATCGAGGTCCTCCGCCTGGCCGGAATGACCCTCGATAATTAGGTTATTGCTAAAAGTGGTCAGGTCCCGCTTCAGTCGAATGTGGAAGTCCCTGCCATGTGAACGAAACTTTAGTGTCACGGAATTGTCGCGGGTAACCGACCTCTTGGCCCTCAGGTGACCTCGGTGGACCTCTTCGGTGGGATAGGATAGAGGTTCGTAGTGGCGGATATATTCGTTCAATCGTCGAGCTGAAACAGAAAACGCAGACATGCCTGTTAGATCGATGCCAGGAAAAGTTTACATAGTAATATTTATCTTTACGGTGTAAATTATATTCCGGCCGCGCCGTGTTACAAGTTCGTATCGCTACATAAAATCTGATTCGTGACGGGTGCAAAGTTCGCGCAACTTCTTGGCGCATCAACGGACCTTTCGTTGCCTTCGAACGAAACATTCGTCTTTTTCGCGCAACTTCCGCGGAAGTTATGCATTTATCATTGCAGAAGTTGAACAGTGCGCGATTTCATATTCATCATTTTCATTTTCTCATTAACTTTGCCCGTGATATTAACGTTGTAGCCGTTTCTCCTTCGAAAAATATAATTAGAAATTTATTTCACACTTAAAAACAAACAACCGCGCGTTCTTAATATTCGCTGAAAGAAACTTAGACGAGAGTTCACGGGAAATTTCGGAAAATTATTTCGCATTCGACAGTTCACCCTTTTCGTAACGTCAACGAGACAAAGTGTCCCATGGTGGTCGACCTGGCAGCAGTTACTTCAGCTTGATATCGCTCGTAATTTTCGGCGACACAACATGAATTTATATTAGATGGCTTTTCCTCGCGGTTCCGGTGTTCCCATGTGCGACAAAAGGAAGTCTTTACCGTAGATGCCATCTATGCGCCTTGCATCTAATTTATGCGTCCACCGGGACGAACAAACTTATCGGTCCCACATTTGAGAAGTTCCAGCTCAGACAGTCTTATTCCCCCACCTCGTCCTACCCAGGTTTCGCAAAATCACTCATATTGAAATCCGTCGCATTATATAACGATTCGACAAATTCAACGGTTTACAAAAAAAAAAAAAAAAATTATCACCAACAACGATGCAGCCGGGCGTCCCGGATCCGACTGTTTGTAAATAAAACGAACAAAATTTCCTGCGAACTGCATCGCGTGATTCCGCACATGTTCATTGTATTGTTCGATAAATATGTAAATAAACGTTCACGTTCTACCGGCGTCGCTATGAACGGAAAACACGAGAACCAGCGACGAAACGTGTAGCATTTTAAAGTAACTCAACTGTTATGAGATTGAAGCAGTGAATAACGATGTTTGTAAAGAGTTCGCCCCCCCCCCCATGTGATAGAGGAACACACGTCAGTCTGCATATATGTATATATATATTGTAACGTTTACACGACGGTTAATGCATGTCCGGATGTTACCAACGTGTACACCGTGAATTCCGATACCGCGAGATATTACGGTACGACGTAAAATGTCCGATCCGATTGGTTCGCGTCATAAATCGAGAAATTGTGTTCCTCCTGGAGCTCTTCCCCTTCGTATCGGATATAACTTTCATCTATGAAGTAACTCTCTATAAAAAAGAAAAGAGAGAGAGAGAGAGAGAGAGAGGGAGAATAAGAGTGGGGAAACGAAGGAAAACCTGGGAAATTTATAACGTTTCAAAAGTGCCGACAAGTGTCGACAGTCGGAAAGTGCAGGATATCAATAATATCTATATTTTTACTCCTTAATTCATCAGCTGTATGAACCGTAATGAAAGCAAGACCTGTTTCCGGTTTCAGATAGAAACTAATACAACTTGAGTTACACAAGTGTAAGCACTTATATGGCACTTAGAGGAATTCAACTTAATTACGAAACTCGGCGGATTGTCGTTCCACTTCTTTGCTCAAGAAGCACGGGAACAATTGTTAATCAGTGCGTAGAACGAAGCCGAAGCGAAAGTGAACATTAAATACGTAGACGTTAAAAATATATATTAACTTTTTAAATAGATTGATGAACATCGAGGCGATCGACGCCGGTGAGAGCCGACTAACAAGTAATAAAACGCAATGTACGGAAAAAAGAAATTGTCTGCGTTTCTCATTTATTCGAATTCTATTGTTTGATTTTTGTTAAGCGGCCCCTTTGAAACATTGTAGGATTTAAAAAGAAATCCTACAAAAGGGATTCGGATATAAACTGATTTCTCATTTCCGTGGACTCGTTAGCTCGATTTAGAGCAAACCGAAAGAAAAAGAGACAGCTTATCGGTGAACATTTGATTCACTTAAGTTGATGAAAGCATTTGATTTATACTCCCTCCATTCTTTTAATAAGATTAAGGAAATTTTCATTCGGCGATGATATTTACCGGAATTCATACCGCGGTTAGATCGAAGATTAAAAATCCATAATTGAGTTTATCGTAAAATACTTCAATATACCACAATGCTGGATGACACGAAATGACGTTAATGCTCACGATTCGACCATATACAAGCCGTTATGATATACGTGTCAAAGCACCGGGTATCGAATACCAACTGACACATATCCGATTTGCATACCTTGTCTATTCTCATCCGTGCCAAAACTGTGGAATCAAAATTTTTTATTCGTCGGAGGATTATTGAATATTGTTCCGTATATAATAGTACGCTATGCAACACATACGAACAATGCTCGGAACCATGAAGTCCTTTGTGAATATCCAACGTAAATAATCTAAATCATGAATTACATGCAAAACTCGATTGATTTTGCATGATTCACTTCACGTTCGTTCATACTGCACTTGGAATTATTTTAATACATTTTCGATACGTCAATTCCAACAATCTCTTTTCTTTCTTCGCTTTTTCTATAAACTCGACGATTTCTATTTATCCCGTTGCCCGTACTTAACAAAACGTTCACCTTTACAATTGAAAATTAAACGCTCGCGAACGGTGCGTTCGAAAAACGTGATTAATTGTCGTCAAAATTTCAATATTGCTGCTTTCAAATACATACATACACTCGTAGTTGTTGTTTTAAGTAACAACGGTAAAACTTTGAACGGTGCACGTAATTTCCAATGGTACGGTACAGAGTCATCGCGCATCGAGATTACTACCCCCCTCATCCCTCTTCACGTCGAATTTCCGGCTGTAACTCGATGAAACAGTTCCCGTACCTGTTTCATTCGTATCAACATTGGAGAGAAATCGAAGACGACGACGACGACGACGACGACGGGTGGTACTCGGTGACCCCGTATAGGTGAAAGAGTCGGAGAAAAGGGTGGATCGGTGGGTAGATCCTGAAAAGTTGAAGAGTCAGCGGCGGCTACGGGGGATATAATGTTACTTCCTTTATTATCCTTCTTCGCGAGTTCTTTACGTCGGATGGAACGTCGCGCGATATGTGCAGCTGCACAAAGTAGCATCGAAGGGAAACAGCTAAAGTTAGTTCGACGCGAATCATCGCGCTGAAGTGGAAAACTTGATAAAATCGGATGAAACGACACACGGTGGATTTCTTCGATCGGCAAAGGCCTTTTCGAGGGTAAACGTGCGTTATGGAATTTCAAATAATCGTCCCCGTCGTACGTTTGATATGTTTAGCAGAAAGGTATGAGGGAAGGTTCTCCGTCAGTTGGGCGACATTTATTATTTTTTCATTCCGTCATCGTGGAATCTTTACCACCGATGACAGAGAGTAAGTAAAGTCTTTAGAAAAAAAATCCTATGTTAAATCGTATAAATCTCTTGATATTCCCGTTCGCAGACCGGCGAGCGTAACTTTTAATCTGAATGACAGATAATACCTGAGGTAACAACGCTAAGGGACGGACGCCCTGTGACGGACACGACGACGGCGAGGGAAAGAGATGAAAGTAATATTCTGAAAGCGCGGAGAAACGTAGGACGATGGGGATTGAGAAACGTGAAATGGTCGTCGCGCCTTCCAATTTTCCAACAAATGTTTTCTTCCCCTGAATGCCAGGCTACGGTAGAAAAATCTTCCGGTAAAACATTCCGAAAGTTTTCCACGTTCGCTATCAACGTGAAATTACAAAATACGACGGAACAATTAAAACCAACATATTCCATATCCATGAAATATTTCCGTCATAAGTGAAACAAATGAAAAACAATGATAAAATATATACATATCAAATTTCTATTTTTCGACAAATTTTAACGTACATTTTCCGTTGTTTCACGATATTTCCATACGTATCGAGAGCCAATGTATGTATACATACATGTACCATATACACGCGCGATATAAAACAGTATAAAATCGTGTTCCTATCGACTGTGAAATGGGATTCGCAGCGAAGGTGACGAAGGTATCGAGGTAAGTGGGTCACTACATGTGGTATTGTACCCCGGTATACACCGTGGGCGTAAATAGGGCAACGCGGCGGTGCCTTTAAATTAGCGCAATCGTGTAATTTGCAGAGAGAAATTTCCTTCCAGCTCAATTCAGGGGTAGCGTGCAGTCTCAATAGCTTGATAGTTGCTCGCCGGAATCAAATTTTCAAAGTACGAATTACAGTTCCCGAAGCCCGCAAGCTGCGCGAGGATGGTAATTCTACAAACGTTCTGATTGTCCTTCAACGAATTCACCAGTGTAAACGCAAAGGTGAAAGCGGTGTTTTCCGTTCCGGTCAGATCGGCAACGATCCGGTCTACCCGGCCAGTTTGGGGAGGATTTCATTTCCGTCCGCGACAACCTTCTCTCTCTTTCTCTTTCTTTCTCTCTCTCTCTCTCTCTCGCTCTTTCTCTTCGGGGGATAGAATATCCTGGCAGGAAAAGTCCTGGCGATTTGAAAAACCTCGAAGTGAAATTGCTTCGCCGTCTCGACAAAGTTGGGTATTACCGTGGAATAGCGGTTCCGCCGCAGTCATGGCAGACACACGTTTGCTCCAATGCACCTTTTTTGCCCGTAATCTTCTGTATACGTCACCGACCGTGCCAAGGTGGTTATGCGGATCGCTTTCAAATGGAAAACCATGTTCATCGTTGTCTTGAAACGCGCCAAAACTAAAGCCGAGAAAGGAAAGAACAAAAGGCAGGAGAAATAAAAAAAAAGAAAGAAAAGTTCTTCACTTCGCTTTCTCTACGGAACAAAAGTCTTGCGTGAAAATTGAATTAACGCGTAACCGCGAATAGGGGGATATTAACAACGCCAACAAAGTGTGCGCGTAATTCCGAAAGCAGTTCGTTTTTCTTCCCATCGACTTTTATCGGCCCCCGACACTTCCATTCGCGTCATCGAGTAACCACGATTTCTAACTATTACCAGATAGTATAACACTATAATATTATCATTCCAACGAGGGGATCCGAATGTTTCACCGGGGATCCTGGAATTTTCATTCGGTTCTGTAATTACTCGTGTATTAATTACGCCGTTCGTTTTGCAATGCAAATACCCGGAAATCGATATGGGGGACGGATGTTAAGCACATAGCGTAAATCACTTCAACCCCCCGTTCTCCATTACCAGAATTCTATAAAAACCGAATAAAATTCAATGAATCCCGTGCCGTCGCGCGGACCTTCCATGGAGGACAGTCGAATCGCGTCTGGCATCGATCTATCGACATGGGTTTGGTGCCCTCTCCTGTCCCGATAGGAACCGGTTTCCGGTAGCTGGTTCTATCCGCAGGAAACATCGCGGTCGTGAGGGGCGTAACTCGTCACGGACCGATGGATCCCTCGTTGCATGGTTTATGAGCACATACGATGGACACATGGCTCGTTCGCGATCAATCTCACCTGAACGCATGCGCCGTGTGTGTAGGAATAAAAACACATACACACGTTCGCATACATACAAAGAAAATTATAGGAGCGCGAAGAGAGAGACATGGGAATTATGAGAGAACGAAAGCTGGAGATGACGACGGTGACAATGGTGTCGGCACGTAAGTTACGTGTACCGTCGCAAATTCCAATCTTTTGTATATTACGTTTGTTCGCGGTACGTGACACGACTACGTTTGTTCCCTTGGAATAGACTCCACGAAACACTCGGGCAATGTTTTGATTAATTGTCACGAACAAGGAAAATATATGAGGTACACGTGTTACGGATAGGATTACAACATTGAAATTGAAATCTTACGTCTTTAGAGGAGAAAAGAACGCGAATTTCTATTGTACAGTAGTATTGTACTATTATATGGACTATAACGATGTATATTACAGACGTCGCAGGAAAAATACAGTGAGCGTTAACTTATTGTATAGAATTTTTCTCTTTAAAATGGAAAAAAGTCCTATTGCGAATACTAGTGCGTAAGACGAAACGTAAACGGTGCTATATGTACAAAGTTCCAAAGTATCCGTCGCAGTTTATCATGGAATTTAAACACATGCAGCGTTACGCCAAGGGGATTAAGCAAACAGTATCGCGTTCTAGAAATGCCGTCACCAAGAGCAAGGTTGTCAAAGATCGTGTTCGCGCGATACAGGTAAGAGTCTTCCGAATGGAGTATATACCAGCGCCATGCGAATGTCGTTCTAACATCGTTAGAGAGACGTTACCACGGTAACACGGTACAGAATACACGTGTTCGAATTACTTTCCTAGGGACTTTCCTTAAACCTTCGCACCAGAATTACGAGCCCCAGCTCGGTGACTTTAAACTTAAATAGAGTGAAAAACATCCATACGCTGCCATTTCCATGAAACTGTCAGTTAATACGGGAACTCCTAGTGTAACTTGCTCGTGAAATTACTTCAGCGTGTTCGCACACACACACACACACACACAGATATACACATCATTACTACGTCCGTGATACACAAAGTTCAGTTAAACATTCAAAATAATAATTCGAATGATATTCGCGAGTGATATAGGGAAAGACAAATATATAATGTAATTTCTTGAAATTGTATCTTGCGTTAAGAAAATCAAGGTAGATAGGCATGTACATACATAAGGTTAACACGGTATATATAATCCCATAAATCAATTTTATGCCTGCTCAGACCATGTTCGGCTGACGAACAACACGAGGGAAACTCTCGAAGTGGTAATTGATATTTGAGAAGAGGTTTTCCTCGGGTGCGTCTAAAAATATCGACGTGAATCCTTATACCGTCCTGCCCATTAATTCCCATTAGACCCACGCCCGGTAAGGTTTTGCCCCGTAAAAATGGCACGTTACTTCTCGCTCGCTCTCCCAAAGTCCCCCCGTTCCTTTTCTTCGCGCGAAGTTAACGTCGATGTTTACCGAAGTTCGCCCGAGGGACCGGGGATTTACCACCGTGACTCGAGGGTGAAAATAGGGTTGACTCGGTACACGTTCGATCAGCCCCATGAGAAGGAACTCGAACGTCTTTCCTCCTTATGCCTCGGTCTCGCACGTTCCCTGATCTACGTGGTGATTCGTGCCGAACGAGGATTTCGCCTGAATAAACTGGAAGACGTTCCTTCCCTGTTTGTGAAATTGGCATCGTTAAGAAGTTGGCTCCGGTATTACCGGGTAAAAAGTCTTGGGATAAAAGCCAGAAGCTTGTAAACAATCCGTACGATGTACTCGGGACATACGGATGCGGAAAACACTTCACCTAGTGCAAAGCTATAGGAAACACGAAACACGAGAGAGGGAGAAGATAGAGAGAGAATGAGAGAGAGAGAGAGAAAAAAAAGGGTAGACGAAAAATTGTCATCGGATGGTATTTAACGGGTAGAGAAACACTTCCTGAACTGACTTAGGTCACATTTGCTCACTTTCAGCACCATTAATACCGTTTTAATCCTACCGGTCGGAAGTGAATTATTACTATCGAACACTTGATTCGGTAGAAACAGCACGAGTTAGCCAGGAGACGGTGATAACGATGGAGGAGGAATCAATTGACCCAATTTCACATGCCGGTCCTCCTGCCTGCTCGGCCACCTCCATTATCTAATTTAACTATTTAGGCGACCACTCGCGCACTCCCTCGATGTAGGCTGCAGAGAATAATACTTTCGCGCGGGTGAAACTCGAGAACCGATATTTCATTTCTCCCCCACCCTCTTCCCCTCCCCTTTACTAGCACCGTCGTCGTGCTCTATATGGTTGACTATAGAGAAAGAGACTGCACGCGAATCAATCACAGAAGAAAAAAAAAAGAATATTAAGCACACTCGTTACGCTATTACATTATTATCGAAATAATTATTAGAACGTGTAAAAAACAGATCTATCAATGAAACGTTCCAAATTTCAGTGAAACTCGTAAAGAGGAGAAAATTTATACGAGACTGAAAGGATTCATCTTCGTATCGCGTAAGAACAGAAGTGTTAAGGAAACGATATACGCGCAGCGGGGGATAATGGAAGTTATGCTGAACGCAGATGCAGGCACGTTGTTAGACGAGAAGTGCGGAATGCACCGAGGCTTTAATTAAATTAGTTTAGAAGCACCGGATTAACATTAGTTGGCTAATTAATGTTGCGGCCAGCTGACTCCTGAATATTAGTACATTTTTTTTTCCACCGTAATTAATCGCTACCGGGATCAACGATGTAACAAGAACCTTCGGATATACAAGCTGTTGATATCTCACGTTGATAGTCCACTTATCAACTGTCCCTGGTAATCTCTAACAAACTCGTTATTAACCGGAAGTAATATTCTTCATCATAAATCGCACAGGTATATAATCGTATCCTATAAATTCAACGTGTAATTTAACGATAAGTGAAATGGAAAATGAAACAAGCATTGTATGTATGTCTCTCTTATCTTAAAATACGAATGAATTCACGTCCTGTGTGTCTTCATCACGCGACGCGATATCGTTCGATTGACAGTCGACGGACTTGTCCATTCTTTCGCGTGGAAGTCGAAATATTCATCATAAAAGGTGCATAGAACGGCAGACAAAAGAGACAGATTCCGCATTCCAGTTGAATGTGACGTGAATGTTGTAGTGGTAGGTGTATTCCCAGGTTGCATTCAATTTCCGAACGGGCTGCGTAGTGACGGGTAAACGCGAAATATGTTGTGTAAAATTTTCCTATACGTAACAAGCTGGTTTATGGCATAGTATATACATTGATATTAAATGCTAGCAAGTAATCGACAATGAACTAATGTAAGCGCAACTATGCGAGACCGTCCGATATGCGATAACTGGATACTACCAACTATGTTACGAATACATACCCACCCCAAACTGTTTGTTGTAACGCAGAATCTATCGGAGTAAAATAGATTGATATATCTAGAAAGCTATGAGCCACACATTGCATTTGCAATTAGCTTACTCATTTAATAACTATTTTAACGATTAATGGTTTTTACATGCAACGTGTTAGTTTCGCCTCGTGTAACAGTAGGCATTGACGGACACGTTTCTTTCTCTCTTTTTTTCGTGATTATGTAAATTCCGAGCGTGTCTGGGAAGAATACAGCCCGGTTTTCGCAAACCAGTTTACACTAGTCTTATAATCTGTAATAGACATACTAAGACAGATACGGGGTCCTTCAGCGTATTATCTACCATTACGTGCGTAACACGTACAACTGCTTGTCGACCTTGCAATCAAAGTGACACGAATTGCGTGCGTGAATTTATCGCCCCGGAATCTAGCATGCGTGTAGGTGTGCAACTAGGTATAGCTGGGAACAGTGTCCAAGATAATACCTGTTAATAAATATAGTACATGGCACTGTCGACCGGATCGCAAAGAATGTTATCCGTAAATCGTATTCAAATATTAGTAACGAAAGCCACGAGCTAAATAACCGATTGATAATACGATTGCGGGGGAAATATTGTCATTAGAGAAACATGGAAAGAGTTACAACGATAAACAAGAATGAAATCGAATTAAAAGTTTTTCCATCGTGCACGCTGATTTCCGGCTTGTAATCGTTGAAACGCGACCTAGCGTGCCTGTTGTCCCGACGGAAATACAATGATGAGGGATGCACGTAAGATTTATCGTCTTTCACTGTCGTCCTCTACAAATATCCCGGCTGTGAGTGCCCTCCATCCCTTGATTTCTCATGCTCGACATAAATCACCGGAAGGGGTTGACGCAATTTTAATATCGGCCGTGAACGTCGTCGGCGCCATTAATACATTCCGCAAACGTCCACCCGGTTCTGTTTAACCGGAAGAAAAATAGCATTCGTGTCTGAAATTCAGCCGTATTCCGCTGAGAACTCGACACCATTTAAACATTACCGGAGATATATTTGAAAAACGGACGAAATGAGGGAACGGGGTGGAAGGATTTACATTCCGATCGTTGCTAACGATAGCCAAAATATGAGATCCCGAAATGTAATTCATGCGGTAAAAACGAGTACGCGTTTGGATCGTTACTTGGAGAAATTTGCATTTTTAGTGCACGCTTTGCAAGTGTCTTAACATCCCTCCCCCCCCCCCCACCCGTGGAAGATTTACGTCGTTTTCCGTGCAGCCATTTCGAGCACTTAATCCCTTAATCGCATGGTTGGAAGGTACGAGCATTAACGAAAGACATTTCGATCTCTCTCACCTGCGTCACATCGTGAAACGATTCCCACACGTATATATCCACGAAGACTATTTTATCGGTCATTTAATCGACATTCTTTACACCGTACTTTATTGTCACGAATATAAATTATCTGCATCAACCGCCAGATGAAATTTAAGAAAGAAACGTGTTAAATATCTTATTATCACCAATACAAGTAGATTAGAATAAAACGAGATATGCAACTGGTATGTACGAGGGGAGAGATAAACAACGTTACGACTCGTTTACAGAATTATCGGTACACGTCATTTATTAGGAGAAAAAGAAATAATCTCCGTATCACGTACGATGAAATCGACATCCCATCCACGTGAACCGATTAAATCTGACGACACGCCATAGAAGCTGAAGCCGGCAACAGCCGACGACCATCTGCGTCGTCGCATTCATCACGATGCACCCCCCCAGTCATCGGTATGTAGGTAGGTACTCGCGTGAATACGCGAATATATCGATTACGTTCACGCGTACGTTGCTCAACAAACGGTATTTATTCTTCCGCTCAGTCGGTATTCCAGTGATAATCCGGCGAACATTACTCTTCTTCTCAGTGCCTCCGTTCTCCAAGTATACAACGTAATCTCGTTTATCACGATCTTCAGAAATGATATATGAATATAGGGACACGAAAAAGAGGGGGAAACAAAGACAATATCCCGAGGTATACATATACCGTTTATTCCAGAGAGAAATGTATCAGTGACCAACACCTATTTCGTCTTACCTGCGTCATCGGACCCGTCTACGTGCCAACTTTAATTTCGTTGTTTCAAACCGTCTGGCAAACGATGCACGTACGTATGTATGTATGTATGTATGTATTCCTGGAGAACAGGTCCACTTACCAAGGTGAATTGACTACCACCAACCGACCAGTGTAAATATTAAAGCAACCCGGTGTTCGCACTAGACGACTCCCTCTTATCAACTGCTAGGTTCCGCTCCACCAACACGACTTTAATTCCCTATTCCTCAAGGAGACCGTGTGTTTACATACATGTGCGAAAATAGAAGTCCGCGTGGATACCGACGAGTAAATATTTGCACGCGTCCGCAGCCGCTCACAGCAGGTATAATGATAATCTTGATCGGTGATAACCATGGTCCACGTTGGAATGGCCTACCGGGAAATTACCGGATCACCCCGACGGGCCAATTTGTCTCTGTACGCCGCCGTTTTATCCGATATTGAGATGGAAACTTTTGTTTTCCGAACAACAATGGATTCGTTGCGTCAGGTACAGGATACGATGAAGCTCTCGCAGAGGCGTCGATAGCGTTCGTTCGCCCCGCGTATATCGTTGCATTTATCACGTTCCTCCGGTGGAACTTGCAATATCGATACAGCACCGACACCGGTTGTCCGAACCAGTCAACGCCAGGCAGAATCGAACGTTCATAAGCCAGTCGGAAAGTTACATCGCGGATTACTTCCGAATCGTACGGCAGCAGCTTTGTTGCTTGTGAACAATACCCCTTCACAATTCCGTGGTAAATGGTAACTATGCAGCAGACGGGGCTGTGAATGGGCTGTAAAAAAATCTATTATACCCTTAATTGGGGTGCACCTTCTTACGAATATTCCAGCGTAACAAAGCTTGCGCTGGGAACAATGCAGGAAATTATTTGATCGCATTATTTTTAGAAAATACAGGAAAAAATTGTAAAATACACAGGTATCGAAAGTGTATTATAGATATTAATAGAATGTTTGAAAATTACTATAAGTTATCTTTGAATTACATATCGTGCTTTCAGCATCATTTACCATGAAGACTCTCAAAAAAAAATGATAATGAAGATGAACGACTCGCGCCAGGATGAAAGCTTTAACGGCCATCTTTACGGTGCGCAGAATTTCCGGCGTCTATAAACAATTATCGACCCTAAAATGTTCTATAACTCAACATTAACCGACCCACACCATCGTAGACGCGAGTGTTACGCGTTAAGAACTTATCACCTTCTCGAGACGCGTCGACTACCGTGATGTAAATGTAATTATACCATCAGAGACACGAATATCGGATAGGTGTACTTTGAACTCGCAACACCATTAAGGTTACTGCCGGATTCTCCGTGATTCTATTAAACGTGCCTCGTCAAACACTTTGAACAAGGCGTGTGTTATATATATATGAATCTATCGCGTAATTACGAAGAATACTACGTGCGTGCACGCGATACCTAACTAAAGAATGTAGTAGTAGGCGAAAGGGGGGGAGGGGGAGGAAAGGGAGAAAGAGGAAAAATTGAAGATCGCATAATTGGCGGTTAAACGACGTTTTGTAGCATGACTAATTAAACGTAAGAGATCGTTGGTTAACGGCCGCGGGGAAGAACAAATTGTGCCTTTGTCTTTTGCCGCAGCCGAGAATTAAAGGACCGCAGCACCGTTCGCTTCAAGAACTCCTTAACCCCTAGACGTCTGCACGTCTGCAAGAGGCATGTGTATATATATGTATATGTATGTTTGTGAGCGGCCGCCTTGTTCTAATACCGGGAAACGCATTTCGAGGACGGCATCGTTGCTGGTATTGCGCTCCCTTCGAAATTACAGCCATAGGTGTAAGGACTCGGTTAAGGAAAAGAAAGAGAATTGCGTTATAGAAGAAATTCACCGTGGCTTCTCGTTTGCATTTACGACCCTGGTAACGGGATACACATCCCTTCTTCTCTCCCCTTCAAAAAAACACACACAATAATCATGAAATATCCTTTGCATTCTTTAAATAAAGTCAGAACGAAAATCCTATCGTTTTACATTTTTATTTCGTTAATTCCCGTATAAGAATGACCGAAAGAAAGTTTACGAAAGGAGAAAAAGAGGAATAAAAAGAAAAAAGAAGAAGAAAAAGAAGATTGCAATTGCAAGTGAAATACCGCGTAGAACGAAATTCATTCCGGTTTTAAAGTGGCATTCTTTAGAGTGAAGCAGACTCATGGATCGCATGTTCCCACGCGTGTTCTCGCCGAGTTGAACGCATAGCACGAGGAGACACGTCCTTCGTGTAATCCGAAAGAGCACGTGACGTGGGTGACATTTCGATCGCAATATATGTGACCGTTCAAGGGTTGAAGCGCCGGAGGAAGGGCTTTCCGGTTGGCATGCAACAGAAACGTTAGGGAATTTCTGAAGGGTTTGTTCGATGGATACAGTCACCTTCTGACGGAACCTGTCAAAATAATACGTTTTCACTGTCGGATTACCGACGTATCCACGCTAATCGAACCGAAGGGGGTTCCACGACGACCTAATGGAGAACCTTGCACGGTGATACAGTGGACTCGGAGACGTTACGACACCAGACACATGCATACGTTGGATCAATAATGGCAGCCCGAACTCTGTCCCAAGCCTAATGGAGATACGACGGTGCTTGGAATTTTGGATTAACGTGATATCGAATACGACTCGATGTATTATCGCGGAATTATAATACATGGACGTACGTATAGGCGTCCCTTGAAATTTGGAAATACGTACCGTGACAGGTTCGAGTGGTCAGTGAATATAATATTGACGGCGAAATTGGTTTAACAATTATACTTGAAACTCAGATGTATGTGTGTTGGATTATTCAAGTGTAGAGATATAGGTAATACCTGTTGTCATCCGAGTTTGATATTAAGTAGCGTTAGTTTTCTTACGGAGGGATTAAACGAGCGATGTATTTGAAATAAATATATATTTAGAATTATGAATATGTTCGTAATGATATTAGTGAGAATTGTAGCTTGAAAAAAGAGACGCATATCTAACGAACGACTAAGAATAGATTGATAACCAGTTCCGTGAAATATGCAGCTGGTTTTAAATAATGTTCGTGGAATTAAAGTTTCATAGAGCAATGCCGTCAGAGATAGAATTAGGATATCGTAAAAATGTCGCAATCCGGTGAAAGATTAATTTATCGAAGAGACCCTTATTTCTGGAAAAACATCATTTTTTCCGTCGTGGCGGTTTCCTCAACCGCTAAGCGATATATATTTTCTCAACACTTCACGTTGCTTCTCGATGCTCGGCCAGCGTAACAAATCATTTTTTGCGAACGCCGGTTATGCAAAGAGTCGGGCGGGCATGGTTGTGAAAGATTTATGAGTTATTTGTCAAACAACTTCCGAGCAGGTGAACGGAACGAAGGAGGAAGAGAGAAAAAAAAAACGGAACGTTCCGATCGGAGATGCGGCGGTCGAATCGATGTAAGTGTTCGAACACCGCTTGTTCCCGGCATTCGAGGTTTCCTGGTAAAAGCGCCGACCATTCTGTCAATTAAATTAATTAAAGCCCGCCGTTCACCGAAAGTTTCTCGATTGCGAGAAAATTCGTAGAACGTTTTACTTCTCTCCGGCCGTCCTTCTCTCTTCGTGCCAACAACTTCCCTCCCACGTTTCTATCCTGCCTGCCTGCCTTATGGATGCAGGTTTAACGTGCCTCGTGGAAAAAGTACTTAAAACTTTCACGGTACGGCATCAACCCCACTACTCCACTACAGTAATTGCATGCGTCTCTATACATAATTCAGCTTCGAATTCTATCCAGGTTTCTGTTAAACAATACCACGAACGGAATGAGTATATTTAATTTATATAACGACGCATGGAAATACCGAGTCGAGTCATCGAGCTTCGCTTCCAGTAAGTAAACCGAGAGAGAGAGAGAGACCTTCGCAGTTTGTAAAAGTTTAAATTACAGAAACCTGTCGCACGCTCGCGGACGCTTATTAGTAGTTGTTACACTAACGGTTCGTCTAACAAGGATTTATATGGATTCGAATGGCAACGACCGACCGACCGACCGACCGATCGATCCGCGAAACGTGGCGAAGGATGCGAAACGACTTCTATAAATAAGTATCCGACACGAGCTCCTCCTTACATGCACACGGGACAGGAAGATGCGGGCTTTACGACAGCCACGCTGAAATACGATGAAGACGAAGACAAAGAGGAGAAAGGTCGAGGAAGGAAGCGGAGGTGGCAACATTTCATCCGGCGATGCGAGACCGTAGCGAACTCGGAGACACGAAAGAACGGCAAACAACAAATTCTCAATTTTCCTCGTCGTTTTTCCGCTCTACTTCGTCATCGATAAATATCGCCCGACGTGCCGCGTTCATTTTGGACGGTCGTCGAGCAGAAAGACAATTTACATTTCGAACGTTGTTTCAGAGCTGCCGGGTAAAAATCGTTTTAGATCATCAAATCGAAAGGATCACGTGGGTTGGTTTTAACGATTTACCTGTGAAAACTTGTACATCCAGCGTACGTTCACGTACCTCGGAGTTTCTCGCTTCGCTTGTGTCTAATAAAATATTTGGATTTACGTTTTGTCCGAATTGCACCAGATAGAAATGGCAATGGCGATCAAGCAAGTGGGTTGAATTGACGACCGTCAGATATTACGAGAAAAGCCCTTGATAAAGAGAGCAAGAAAATCTGAAACACACTCGATTTCTTCTCACAGAGAGGTAGGAAACTCGTGAACCGGAGAATTTATGACTTGAACAAAATTACTCGGAGTTTCTCGGTTTTCGCTGTGTACTCCGAGATGTTACTTCACTGGCGTTTACCGGACGAAGTCCGGTAAACTTTTCCTTCGTACCGTTACTACAGAACCGTTAAATAAAAATCTGTATATATATGTATATATATATTTCAACGACGAAAAATAGGAGAAAATCTTTTAGCTAGCATTCATTTGCTCCGTCACGAGATAAAAAGAAGTTTATTAAGTGTGCGAAAGGGATGCTCCATTCGCGTTCGCTTCGCTCGTAAAGTCGGGACACTTTAGTAAATAAGGTTCGGTTTACTAAAGTCAAAGAAACTGCATTGTTCAGTACCGTGTCGTAAAGGTGGACAGGGTACTCCAATAGGAAGAGAAGTAGCTGAACTTCCTGGAATTTCCGGCATGGCGTCAGGCGACAGAAAGGACAGACAGGATATTGAGACGAGCTGATGAAGAAATACAACACGTTCTAAGAGCTCCGTTTCCAACTATGACGAGTACATTCCACCGGTCTCAGATCGCGCGCAAACATTATTATGCGCCGCGCGATAAGCGACGCTTGTAACAGACGAATCAATTTTGAACGGTGATATCATTATCGATAGTACAACGGAGGAGGAAAATGGTTCGAAAACGTTTTTCATAGACACTTTACCGTCGATCACGGTTAGTACGCTTATAGTTGTTACACACTATGTTTGTGTGATTGTACGTGCTAAATAAGTGACGGCATAAATAAACCATTGAACCGTGTTTCCATTAAGTGCCGATCAAATATTCCTTGATCAAGTGAAAATTTAACGTCGTATCTCTCCATTTGTCAGAAACAGACAATATTGTGTTTCAAATTAAATCTTTCGTACCTATATGTAGAAGAAATCTCGGTGATTTTACTAAATAGAATAACTAATCTTCTATTGCTCTTATCGTTATCAGGGTCGTGGCAAATTTCGATCTCCGCACGGAGAATCCACGGTGTATAACATCGCCGTTCGCTACGTAAAAAGACATTAAGACGAAACTGACGATGGAACTTACCGCGAGTTTCTGGCTTCCGAAGCCCTCTGTTTCAAAGTCAAGTTTCGCGAGACGGTTTGTGAAAAAGCCGATACCAAGTCTCAAATAAAACGGCTTCTGTTTTTCGCAGCGTTCCGCGGGGCTCAAAGAAATTCCACGGAATAACGCGATTAATCTCATTAAACGAGAGTTTCGACGTTGAGGCGGGGGTATCGTCCGACCGAGACGCGCAGGAAAAAAATTGCGAGAGAAAAATAATGATTCGACTTGTACTCGGCGCGTCTATCGCGGATCAGAAATAACAAACAGCGTTTATTAGCTCGCGAAGTTGCGAATCGATGGGCGCACGAAGAAGTGGAACGTCAAGGGAATATCTCGGGTTGTGTCGATGGTCGTACAATCGGAAAATGTGGAACGCGAACAGTATTAAAACAAAAACAGCCGTGTCGTTTCGTTGATAGAAATTAAATGGAAGGGGTTTCGCTGTCATTGCTTCTTCTTTACGTTCGTTATCTTTCTCGACGGATTAAACAAATGTAAAGCGAGTTGAAATCACAATGGGTGAAATCCGGATTTTGATAGATATATATAGTATGAATCTGGAATAAAAAAAAAACAGTTGAATTAAAGAACGCGTATCACTTATTCAGAGTACAATTTATAAGGATCGTTCTGTTTTTTTTTCTCTCTCCTTCTCTTTTCTCCCCGGCGTTGCATTGTACATTCTTTATATAAAAGGTCACACTGCACGCCGCGATGGATCCGAGTAATCGCGACAGAGACGGTTCATTTTTGCGCGTATCGTCCGATGACAAATTGAAAAATGCCGGAGGACAACGTTCTATATCTCCTTTAATTATCTCCGACAGATGGTCGGCTGAGCGTTACACGGACAATGAGAATAATGGTGGAAGAATGAACGATCGCCTTTTTCTAATTAAAGCTCGGTCTCCATGGCCACTTTTAGATAGCGACAGTATTATTAAAGTCATTTCCGTCCTCGGCTTCGGGAGAATCTAATGGAACGGGAACGAAGAGCTGGATGGTATGCAACGTACATCCGTGTATATGTATAGGTGTCTCTGAATGTCTATGTGTCAGGCAAAGAGAAAGAAATCCAGTAGGAAGACAGAGACAAGGGTGAAACCAACGGAAAAACGTACACGGAACACGAATGTCGCGAGATTGACGCGAAAGATCGATGCGACGGCCGCCGATGAAACGAACCATCGCTTTTTGAAAAGCAGAACGTCCGATATAAATGGATGTATAAAAAGAGAGGTGGGGTACGGAAAGGACAGGAATCGGAGAACGAGATACGGAAGCGCAGGAGATCGGTATCTACTCGCGTTCTCTCGACAGGGACAACTAACTCCGAAAAAGAGAGAGAGAGAGTGAAAGAAAGAGGAGGAAGGGGTATGAGTTTTAATTTTGACCCGGAGCCATCCTCGTTCCCAGCATTGCCAACTGGCTTGATAAACGATGATGCATCGGAGCGCAAAAATACCAAAGTTAACGAACTCGAATTAGCAAGTGACTAATGGAATTAAGATCCAGTGAAAAACGATACGCGATTCCTGGTTCGAATCTCTATCCGTGACACTCTCGGCGTTCTTGCGACTCCTTGAAAAATAATGCAGGTCTAATTTGACTTTCATCGTGTTTACGATCAATACGGAAGTTCGAAGCGGGCAGAGAGAAGTTTCCGTGGAAAACAACGGTCAACGGAGGCAGGCGCGCCGAAAGTTACCCGGCGTTCGCTTCAACGAAATTGCGTGCTCGCCCGTAAAGACTTTTATTACGTCTCGCAGATTGTTAGTGCTTTTACCGGGGATCCTTTGCTAGGACGTGGTAGGTACGCAACCTGGCAGGATACGTAACGGTATGGAAAATATAAAATGTCCTACGTATCGGACGTGTTTAGAGAGACGGTATCACGAGGTCGGCGGGACAACGGTTGAAATATTCGTACGAGTGGCCAGCATTTACATGCGTTACCGAAATGACGTTCGAGCTTGAGATACCCATAAATTGTAACCCGAGCGAAAACCGGGGTTTCTTATTTATCATCCCTTGAATATCGCTTTAACGGAATCAGATTTGCGCTGCAGTTCCATCCCCCATGGCGCCACGTCATAAGAGACGACCGGAGGTGAAAGGGGAGCTAGGCTGAGGGGGCTGGAAGTAGAGAAGCTTGAGAAAGACAGCGAGGAGGGATATATTTACATATACATACGTATATACATACGTATACGTGTACAGTTATACATTCGTAGGAAAGAAACAGGATGAGGAACTAAGTACTAGAAAGCACGATGATAATTTAAGTGTCCCGGTAATGCATTCGCGTTAAAGGTAAAGTACGGCTTGTACGCGCGAGAATATTATAAACGTGGTGAAAAAGGGAGGAAGATAGAGACACCCGGGAAAAGATGAAAAAAAAATGTGAAAGACAGGGTGACGGGGGGAGGGTACAGAGAGAGAGAGAAAAAGAGAGAGAGTACGGCGCGGATGAGATGGCTGAGTGGAAGCAAAACACGATTATTTTCCCTCCCGGACTCTCGAGGTGTATCGCTTACATCCACCAACGAAAAGCTCGACTGGGTTCTGTGGATTTCTCGGGAAAATTCATATTCGCGATGACCAAGTATTTTATCACAGATTTTAATTATATATCTCCTCCTCCTCCCTAGGAAATCCATTTTGGGACGTGTACGTACGTAGATGAGTGAATTTAACAATGAAATCGTTCCCCGTCACGAACGATCAACGAATAAATCTATACGTCGTTTATTATACATATACGAAACAACGGGGCAAAGTTGGTAAACTGTAGCGACGCTCGAAACCATTGCCGCTGCATTTCCAACTATATACGAGTGAAATTGCATATTGCTTTACGAAGTGTTCTTGCTGGAAAATGGCGACAGGATCTGGTATTAGCGAAGTTGATGGTAGTGGTGCCGCTTACTAACTAGGTTAGTTTAGTGGCTTGGGTAGCCGGAGAAGGGTGCGTCGATGGGTACCATAAACTTCCTCGACGATTTGACCCAATCACCCGTCGCTACCGATCGAGGAATTTCCACGAACAAATAATTGACCAGTTAACATGGGTAGTTTATAGGAATTTCTGTGATTCGTTTGATGTTACGAATTCATCAAAATCGATCGTAACGTTTCCTGACCGAGTTCCGAACTCTACCATACATACATATACGTTAACCCTAGGGCCTAGGGGAAACGGGCACGGGTAAATAACATACGTCATCAATCGAGGGTGTACATATTGAAATTAGAGATTTCCACGTCACTACGTTTAAAAATGTATCCAATTGCCTAATGTATCTTGAATATTGGAAGTCTGGCACACATCCGGCAAGTGATCAAAATCCGATTAAAAGGTTGATGTATTATGTATGTACGTATAGTTAATTCATTTAACGGCAATCGATACGTTAGAAAGCAGGTAACTACGTTCGATTATAATCAAATATTCTTCGTTTCAACGTTCTCCACTGTTATATGTATATCCATTACACAAAAGTAGATATAGAAAGTCAGATAATAATAATAATAATAGACTGTCATCGAGTCGCGTACCAAGGGAGAACAAAACCAAAAAAAAAATACTTTTGCACCTGAACAACCGCGACGAACAGGTACGTATCATCGTGATTCCCCGACAAAAGAAAAAATCGTTACTATTTGCGAGTGTCCGCGTGCGCATTTACGTGAAAAGGATCAGGGGCTCGGCAAACCGCGATGGGAATTTTGCCCGAGAGACCGCCACTGAAGAGGACAGAGAGCGAGAGTTTACGATGTAACAGAAGGGATGAAAAGCGTACGGGAATCCCATGATGCGAGATATAACGCCGGGGTAAACTCGCGGACGTGTCGGGAGTCGCGGCGTTAAAGCACGTTCACAACGGGACGACGATTCTCGATGCGTACATAGATATAATATCTGGCCTTTCATGCAGGTGCGTTCCATTCGCACCGGTTATATGATAAAAACCAGGAATCCAACGTTTCCATCCCTGGTACGTACGTACAAGAGAGCGATAAAGAGCACGCGACAGCGTGAGAATAGATTACTCCTCATAGAATCACCATTTACTGATTTGATTACGAATTACACGTACGTGTTCGTGCATAACGTATTTTCTCTAAATACCGGCGCACAGAGAACGATAAATTGTCGATCGTAAAACGTCCACGGGAGTAAGAACGAACTTCGAATGTAAATTTTAAATTAACAGGCAATGAGCTACCGGAATTCCAACGCGATTAATTTCGATGGTCTTTTACGTAGCGATGATCAAACAAAAAAAGGGACAATAAAGTAGATCGATAGCCAATCGGATAGGAATAGAGAACGGGACGTTTAATTTACCCAATCGCTCGGATAAGTGTGAGAGTTTCATACATTCGACACGACGAACGTGTGTAAGAATCGACGTATATGTATGTATTTCGCGAGCATCAAATGCGAAGGGATCGATGGAGTGATCGTGCGAATGTGCACTTCGAATACAAATTCGGTGTATTGCCTGCGAGACAGGTGGGAACAGGTGCAGTGTATACTAAGGTTTCCACGGAATGGGAATATTACAGAAATCCCCAACTGAATATATTCAAAACACAGCGGGGTGTTTGTACACACTTGAGGCAGACTGCACAGTCATAGAAATGCTGTTTTACTTCATTAATTTAACGTTCCCTAAGATTTGCAAACAATTCCCTTAGAATTTCAATAACCTTTGTAACGTAACTTTATATTATAAATACGTTTCACAGAAGAATCATTATTTCGACGTTACACGTGTGCAAATGGAAACGGAAGGAAATTTTCCCCTCGATAATGTCCAAGATTTATTATGCTTTTAATGTTATCGGTAAACATATACGCAGCTGTGATTGTTATTACACTGGTAGTTTATTTTTATTTTCTTTTAGCGGTGCTAGTGAAATAGTCAACATTTTAACAACTCGTATGCACGATAGATAATATTATCTCACCACTGTATTGCGTGCCGTGTATATGTATGTATTTACGTATGTGTGTACACACGCGCCGGTGAAATGATCGAGATTGTTTTGTTTAAAGGAAACTCCGAAAACAAAACATATACCGCGGCCGCGGTCGTAAAGTTTGACGTTGCGCGCGATGTAAAACGGCGAAACAACGGGGAAGGACAGTGGGGGAGAGTAAGAGACAAGTGATACGATTAAAAGCAGCCTGGCCGATCGTAGGGAATGTAGCTGTCCGAAATACCAAGCGCCATGGACCGTATACACGAAGCGAATAAGCGGATAAGGTATAATAGGCAAAATGGCTTAACTCCGCACGGTGGCCCCCCCCCTCCCTTTAGTTCCTCCGTTAGTACAGGGGGATAGACTGCATAATATTCCATCGAAATTTTGAGGAAACTTTTATCCGGTTCCGACACGCCATCAAACTTTCCGAATCAATTACTCGTTGCGGAGGATGAACACCCGACGTTCACAATTTTTCAATATATCGTACATCGATAATAATTACCCTGCCTTGTTAAAACTGGGGAACGGTAAAGAGAAGGGCAAAATAAAAAAAAAACAACGAACGCAAAAAAAACGCGGTCAACTTTTCCATGATAGCCCGATATAACGTTAGTCGTTATCCGAAAATTGACAAGCTAGAAGGTTCGAATAACGGTAAACCGATGGAAGGATATTAAAAACAAAAATGTAACAGAGTAAAAAAACAAAAGTATCATACCGAACAGAACAAAAAATAGAGGAGCACAGAGAGTTACACGGTTGAATGGCAATCGTTACAACAAGACTCTGTCGACAAACAATTACGCTCCCCCAGTTGTAACGTACGCGGGTCCGTAACGA
This sequence comes from Mimumesa dahlbomi, assembly GCA_917499265.3. Taxonomy (NCBI): domain Eukaryota; kingdom Metazoa; phylum Arthropoda; class Insecta; order Hymenoptera; family Crabronidae; genus Mimumesa; species Mimumesa dahlbomi. The sequence goes on along the minus strand of OU824114.1, from coordinate 8,809,037 downwards.
AAATCGTTGTATACCCAACGACACGGATGCATCTGCGATTACATACGGAGCAAACCAATGAGCTCCGTTGTACTCCATTTAATCTAACAGTGTTATCGATGGCGTTTCTACCTGTGTACACTGCCGCGTATGTATTCCTATACGGCAGCGAAACGTAGTAGTAACCGCTCAACCATGCGTACTTTACAACACCCGCCATTGTAATAACACGGTCAGCCGCCAGCACGATTACACGACCGTGTGTACGCCCACAGTCAACGCAATAACCCCTCTTTAGGGAATCGATAACTCAAGAGAGCCACGCGTTAGGCGTTGTTACGTTAATGTTGATCAGAAGGGAAGAGAAGGGAAGGGGTGGTGGGGGTGATGGGAGGGGGTGTACAGGATGAACAGGGTGGACACTCCACACACGTGGACCGATCAATGCTGACCGGTAGCATCCCTTCGGAACGCATCTGAGAAAGGGACTCGAATTGAATTTGGACTGCCCAGGAATCTCGACAACTGTATTGGTTACGGGTAGATCGCTTTGATTACGGATTAATCTGTACCGATCGATATCGACGTTGCCCGAAAACGATTCTATCGGACTGTCGAGAGAGTATCTACGTGGGTGTAGGCGAAACAGGGATTCGTATCGCTTTGGGCGTGAATTGAAATGTCTGCGTAAAGGCAGATACCGTATCTCCTTGTTCGATTGTAGAGACAATGGTGGAAGTATCACTCGCGGATGGAGATACCGGTTGTTCTATTAATCACGCGGTCGTCTCGTGGTAGATATTGTCTTGCCGGAACGGTCGCGAAAATGTATTGAAATAATAGAGAATATATGTGGTTAATTTCGAAAATATCCCGTCGAGAGTGAATCTCAGTTTAAGATCGAACGGCGTGAATTATCGTGTATATTATCATTAAATTCGCTTGTCACGCTGCCAGACAAGAAACATGTTCCTTTCTTCGACCTGAATCGCTCGTAGTGGACCATAAAATCCTTTAGCGATATTACCCGGTTATCGGTATTAAATTCTTTTATGCCATATTCGAGAGAGTTACGTTTAATTTCTGTACTTTGAGACGAGTAAAAAGCACCCCTTTACTTTTGCCTCGGGATTTTTATCCGCGAGGAATGTCGACATAATCGAAGGTAGACGAGGGAGTTAATGGCGAGAACGATCGGGGGGAGGCTCGTAAAGGAATTTATCGTGGCTCCGGAAGCGCGTCACGTGCAGGCCCGGAGTTCGATTTTCCAGAGGAAAAAAGAAAAGGGTTAAAAAAAAGAAGATACGAAAGAGAAAGAGAGAAAAAGAGAAAGAAGCCGAAAAAGAAAAATGAAAACAGGAGAGAACATCGATGAGGGAGAAACAGGAGCCGGGCTGAACAACCGAGACAAAAACACGAGAGAACAACTGGATGGAAACAACACGAACGCTCATACACAGAGACAGCAAGCGTGGGCAATTCATGTTGTGGCAGCTGGATCCCCGGCAATAGGATATGCATGTCTCTACCACCCGAAGAATTTCGTGCCCCAGGTAGGTACCCATTTGCAGTAGCTATCCACCGTCACAGGTAGCAATCCACACCTTCGGGATTCCATTTCCGTCGATCCAATTGACTACCCTCGTTCCTGTTTATCTTGATTCGAGTCGCGGAAGCATTTTTACGATTCCACGGGGTATTGCAGTCTCCTCTTTCTCTCTTCTGTCTCGTTCTCACTCTTTCTCATTTCCCCCGATGTTTTTTCCTATCTCAAATATCCGTAGCAACGACAGTCGTTAAGCTGCCTGGGTCCTGTGAATCGTTATCCACGCGGATCGGTAAGGACCTAGAAACGTTTCCATACGAACTCTGCTTTACAAATAACATCACTCGCTGTTACGAATGACAGAGCCATTGTAAAGGTATGTATTCTTTATTGTTCAACTTTGAATTCGAATTTGTCTGCCCCCGTCGTACGTGTACGAAATTATATTACCGACAGAAAGATTTATAAGATATCTCGAGTATTCGATATCAATGTATCGGGCGGGGGTATGGACGAAATGAATGTGCGTCTGATATATGTACGTGCTTGGGACCGTTCTTTATAGATTCTACATCTGTCAGTCGAACTTTCAGCTTTCCTGTTCTTTGTTCGTCTAGGTTTCGAGCCGCGACCTGTTTCTATTGGAAATTTCCCTCCACCGACCCCTTCTGTCGGTTGGTGCGCCCACGTACAAGTTCAATATACTTTTATTGGCCTAGCCATGGCTGTTCCGGCAATGTAGTCTAGAAGCCGCACAGCGCACCGTGTACCTCCTCTACCATGTATATACGTACACTCTTTCTTTTTTTTTTTTCGATAACTCGATTCTCGATGTTGGTCGGTACCTTACAACGATCGGCTGGACCGACCTCCGTTGCAGCTACCGTAGTCCGGTCATCAAACACGGGAAGCTTAGCAAAATACAACGGTTTCGCGTAACAGGCTACAAATTAACAATAACACGACAAGCTTCGAAACTGTCTGTATATTATAATTACACTGGAGATCATTAGCGTTCATAACATACACGCAAAACGGTTGGTAACGATATTTCGGTAGAAATATAAACCCGTGATACATTTCGTTTCTTTGCTCGCCGGTAGGTAAGTTGCAATTAAATAATTCATAACCGGTAAATCTCTAATCAACATGGTAAGTGCGAAGGGGCCTCGAGACGCGAAAATTTCGCGTAAAGTTCGTGCATAGGGTTTACGCGCGTCGCCGCGAAAATTTGTCTCGTCGGTGCATTCTAGCAAATTACAGCGAACAAGAGAGACAGATAGAGAAGGAGAGAGAGGGGGAGAGTGATAGGGGAAGAGAAAGAGGAAGAGAGAGAGAGAAAGTACCCCTGCTCCGCTAGGTAAGTCGGAAATGATGCTTGGAGGTTGAGGAGGTCGGAGGGCGTTAAGACGTGGTCGTTGTACGATGGTGCAGCGTCGCCCTGATAAATGGGAGATGTTATCAGGAGAGGGTGAAGCAGGAGAGCCGAAGCAACTGCTTCTTAGACGAGGTGAGAGTGGCTCTAACGATTGTGCCCTAAGATGCTGCACGTTACCGGGGAGAGACACGAAAGCACTATGCAAACGACGTTACAGCCTCGTAGGTGGATCCAGATTACGTGACAATTTCGACCGATATAAACTTTCGCGAATGTTACGCTATCCCCCTGTCGCGTCTGTATTAGATACCAGGGACAATTAATATGGCCTTGGTGGCATTAACGCGCGAAAGTACCGGAAACTCGGAACGGGGGAAGTTTAAATTAAAATTCATTAATAAGAGTGTTTGGTAATAAAAACGTTGGAATTTACAGTAAAATTCCATTAGCCAACGAAACTCATACATTTAATAGAATATTATACGTTGTATATCCGGTATACTTTTAAAAATATCTTTCTAAAACGATCCACGTTAATTTATAATTCTTCTTGGTAGTGACCAGCAACGTTCAAGTAAAACCGACAGCAACGGGTGATTTTCCCCCGAGCATTTTCAGCCCCGGTAATTTGTCGAAATGGAAACCGAGAGTGGAAACGAGTCCTCCGAGTAGTAGGGGGGAGAGGGCACATAAATCTTTCTTTGGTTCGGTTCGTTCATTCGTGCAGCTCGCGTTAAGTACCGAGTCTTTACGAGAAATATGATTCGCATTCCCGGACGCGGCGCACGGGAATCCAGAGTTCAATGGAGCGAAGAGGCACGATAGCTAAACGAATAGAACGGACCGCTTTCAGCAAAACAAACATCGCGACTCACTCCATGCCTCTAATTAAACGGCCCTCCTCCCGCAGCAAACCTCTTATATTTAAATCCTGCATCGATCCGAACGTCAGAGGGAGAGAGAGAGAGAAAGCGAGAGAAGGAGACAGGCCGATAGACCGAGAAAGAGAGAAAGAGATGGGAGAAGACCACTGAATATCGTAGACCATAGAATACTCTTTTTACAAAGATAAAAAGAAAGAAAAAAAATGTAAGAAAAGAAACGACGGGAGAGCGCACCTGAAGCATTTTGTTGAAAACAACGATGATCGTCGGCAACGGCCATAGCGGAGCGGTGAGTTCGGGATATCGGCAGAGCAGACTGTCTATTTCCCTCTCCTCGTGTCTCTCCAACTTCGTAATTACATCCCCGGAGCTCCGAACGCACGGAGGACTACTGCGATAAGAGCCGCTTGAACCTACACACCTGTACGTGCACGTTCATCTCCTCCCCCTTTCCCCCACCGCCGGTTAAATATATACCCGTAGATGTACGTGTTTATGTATTTATGTACGTACCGTGACCAACGCTCGGTCCTTCAGGTATTTCCACGTACATATTTCGTAAATTTACTGCGCCGACTCTACACCGTCAAATATCGAAATAGTAAACTGGTCGATCGAAGGCGCGGTCGTTCGTCGTCGAACGTAAGACACAACAATTTCGTCGGTATTTTTCAACGGTATTTTTCAATACCGAGTACTGAAAAACGGAATATATTTATCCGATTGTCGCTTTTGAGAAGATTTTTTAATAAGCAACCATTGAGAATGATTTCGTGAAATTATTAAGAACACCCTCGCAATGGTATTCAACGGTTAGAGAACCTTTGTATTTTCTATAAGAGTGCGTACTTAAACGGCGGAGGGGGTAAGAAAAAAAGTCATCGGCGAGACACAACAACAATGCCGGTATTTAAATAAGGATAAGAGTCGACACTGTAGGCACTTAGGGATTTTAAGGCAAAGTAGTCGAGGCCACGTTCCATTTCCCGACCAAGCATGCTTCGTTTGCTAACGGACAATAGCTTCCACCGTTTCGTTGAAACTTTTCCCGACGGTTTTGTTGGACACCCCCCTCCCCCCCACGTCCCTTTCCATTTCTGTCCCCCTCCGCCACCCCCTGTTCGACCTACCGAGGGTTTACCCCCTAGTTAAAGTTTCATCCTTCGAGTTCCCGATTTATTGGCTTATCAAGTTGACCCGTCGAACTTACTCGACACCTACGAGGAGCACGTGCTGAGCGCTACAAATATCGCTCGCCGATTCCTTAAGCCGTCTTTGCGTAAGATGCGGAAGACGAGGGGGTTGTTCGTGAATAGAAACTCCATTCTAGGAGGTACACACCGCCTCAACGTAAGCTGATTGGCAGACGATGTGGGTCCTTGACGATTCATCGTCAATCGGCTTACGTTTTCGAAGGAGCTCCCCCGGCATCCTCGCCGGGATCAGAATATCGATGCCTCGTCGGGTACAACGGGTACCGGAGAATACTACCGCATCTATTATTCTTGACATAATGGACGACCGGTATCGAACAGCTAGACTTTAATAGCTGACCACATTTTAAAATGTAACTAAGTACATCGAAGTTATAAGTTATTTGAAACTACGAGACTATTCCGAATTATCTAAAGGTACCAACAATTAAATGATGTGGAATTAAAATGCCTAATTATTCGAAATATATCCAATAGTTGTTAAGTCAGTTCGAATTGGGGAAAAAAGTGAATATACATATATCTATCTATACATTGTGCATAAAATGTCTGTGTACACTGGTGACCATGCGTCACTGTCGCAATGTCTTGGTTAATAGCAATTTACATACCAATGTCGGGCGTTACTCGCAACATTCGTAACTTTGTCCCCGGTTTTGGACGATCGCATTTAACTATTTCATGTACATATCCCCGTGCGCAAATAAATAACAGAGTATAAGCCCGCACATGCAAACACGCGAATCTCTGTGTAGTCACGTTTGCGGTTCGCTATCGAGTTTTAGGACGAGGCTGGAAGCGTTTGAGAAACCGCAGCAGCACGATATCGGAAATTTCTCACGACATTTCGTCACGGTGTCGTGAAATCGCCGTGCAACTAGCTCGTCAACGACCGTGACCAGAGTTTCGGATCGATTTTCGACTTGTTTCAGCCTGACGTGTATCTAAGTTACCTACAGCTACGAGAAATTTCAACGTCTCGTGGAAGACAGTTCAAGTCTGCGGTTTCGAAGTATTATGCAAAAGGTACATCTTCATGCAAAGGTACATTTGCTATGAATAAGTGGGGATGACGTTATAAAATTTTATTAAACAATCATGTCCATCGTGGCAAACAGTCTAATGGGTCTTATTAAAAATGTTAAAGGTAGCATTAATTATGAATAATTTCATGATAATCGATACGTTCGATAGTTATAATAAACTTTCATATTTACGATGAGTTTTCGAAGAAATAATGATACAGCTACGGAAAGAGAATTGAAAACTGGTTTTCAGTGGACTTTCGGTTCGCCGGTAGCGCGCTATTAAATGCTTTGATTCTCTTACGTCAATTTGTGAAAGCTATAAAGTCTGTCGCGCTTGTAAAGGGTAACGCTAAACGAAAATGTTGGCGAGAAAATGTCTCGCTAGCGCGGCGCAAAATCGGCAAGAATAGCGATAAATAGTAGCATAGAATCGACTACCGCCTTTTACCTGTCGCAGCGAAGGCGTTTCCCGAAAATAGCATCTAAATGTTTCGCTTAATAGAATTTCGCGAAAGGAACGAGCTTTTGAGCACCGCCTTTTCTTTATTGCCCAGCGTTAGGTGCCTCGAAACGAAGGCGAGAAAGTTTCGCAGCACGTGCTGAAGAATCGGGCCTTTATTCTCGCCGCGACAAAGTTTCGTCGAAATCATTCCGCGGAACAATCATCTTGCAGCTACATTTACGAATATAATTGCGAGAGTTATTCTTCTCGAGATTACTTTCAACGAACGCTGCTGCATTCTTTTACAGATACGACTATAGTAACGATAATACGCTAAGTTAAAAGAAATCAAAAGTATATGAAACGAACGTTCTTTACCCTATGTTTCTATTTTATATAGAAATCCGAAATAATTAAGCCTGACGATTCAACTTGGGACTTGCCAATGCTATCACGCTATACTTTCACCCTATATTTTCCTTGCTTTTGATATAAATGCTACGAAAGAGATTCATAAGTCGTTTACCGAGGGTTGAAATCGTGAAACCCGGATGCTGAGGAAGATAGAAGATGGAACGGCGAAGGGAGAAGACTATTTACAGGGATCCAATTGTAAAGGATGACATTATTTAAAGTTACATACCGCGTTGATGTCGTCCTAACACCCCCGTCTCCCTTCCACCCTTTTCCACCCTCTTCCTTGGCATTTATCCGCCATTCCCCAAGTTCCGTTCTTGGCCGGTCTGGCTGCACCTTTGGATTGAGCATTTCTCGGAAAGCGACGGCTCGGAGGAACGAGAATATTACGCTGCTTCTCTCAGGTCGCGGTATGTCGGTCAGAACGTCGTCGGAATTACCATAATTTCGTGTTTTATAAGCGCAGCTTTTCAACAATACGCTTTTCGAATATCGTGGGAAAAGAGAAAGGGGTGACGGCGATTTCGAACGAATTTACCGGAGCTATCCTTTTCACATGGACGCGTTAGAACCTACACTTCGTCTCGAGGAGCATTATAAATTTCTCGGTGACTGGATATCCAGTCTCTGAACTTTCCCAGAAATCTCTGCGAACCTACTAGGAATTCGATTTCGAACTATATTTCCGGCGTTTCCCATCCAGACATACGTCTAAAGTATGTATGTACGTCGTACAACGGGGAATATGGTTGAATCTACGGGCAGGTCTTATTTCTGCATTGTACCGACTGGTAAGGATTAAAAAACAAGAGAAAAGAAAATCGATTCCGGCCTCTGAAAGACTTTTTCGTATTTTTGAGCCCCGGTTTTACCCGATACCGCTCGAGGTCGAAACATGACGTTCGAACATATCCCGTGTATTATGTTCAAAGACTTCGCGAATCTGGAGGAAGTAACCACGAGCTTAAATTGGACACGGACAACTTTCAAAGAACCTAATCTATCGTGATACGACCCGACAGACAATGGAGCGCAGCGTATGGGATGGAGAAGGAAGGAACGAGTACGAAGGGCCTTCCATTTAATTAATGGAACTTCAAAATCTTATTTCTTTGTTTATTACAAGCGAGATAGTACAATCAGATATCATTGGAACACGAGAAAATTACTCGTAATTTAAACAAGGATTTTTCGAAAACTACCATAAATCCACGTACAGACAATTTTCCGGATTTCCTATCCGTTTTCTAGGTACATACGTACATAGAAATTCAGTGAAAATATTATTTGCACATGGAGATGAGGTACGTCACGTAAAATGGTACCAGTTAAACGTATCTCTGTTATATGCTCACGGCAAATAGGTAGCGCAGGTTAGTCGAGCACCTACCCGCACATCCCACTTGTTAATTGTTATTCATTTCTATGCTGTTCAAGAGTCACTTTCTGTTGAATTAGTCGCGATATTATTAAAGTACATTGACGCGACCGTTTAGGAGCTTTTGTAGATGAGAATCAAGTACACTACTACTATTACTATTACTATTACTATTACTATTACTACTCTGCACATAATCGTTATTCGATTTCTACGATGCCGGAATCTCGATGGGAATTACGAATTCACGGGGAACAAGTAAGACGAGGGAAATGAAAGGCTCGCGACAACAGGTAGTAAAGCTAGGAAGCACATACGTGCGATAAGGCAACGTAATCTGGTGCTAACCATACTACGGTTCTGCACTCTCTGCTGCAATGTAACTGCATTCGGCCTCGACCATGCATAATAACGAGTCAAAGTTGGCCGCAGGTAACTATCCACGGGTCACCGCGTGAAACACTCGCCTAGCAGAAAGGGAAATTTATTCCTGGAGATACTAAAAGCCGCGGATATATCGCGTACGGGCATTAAAAGAGCGTGACGATCATTACCAACTCCTCCTTAACTCGTTCACCACCGAAACGATGAACTATTAATATCGTTTCATTCTGGTTGCTTCGTCGTCGTGAGAAATGTTTTGTTATCACGATAACGTTCTTCGGGATCTCACTGGCTAATCTGCGGACTCCTCGTTTCCCGTTTCCCCACCCACCCACCCACCCCCACCCTTCTTTTCTTCATTATACTATCCTCGGATTCTTGCTTTTTCTGGGTCCCGATATGACGAGCCCGTACTCCGCAAACGCGAAAGTTTTAATTAGACAAGAAGATTCCATGCGGCCGCTATTACAACGTCTCGACGAGTCATTTTTTTTAGTAATTTTTTTGTTTCAATCCAGACCACTCTTTTTTTCCCTATCCGTCCAGGTTGATTCCCCGGTGGAGTGCGATTTAATTTAACTTCCAGAGAGGGATCGGTAATTCTATGCGAAACACAAACGAGACGGATGTTTTTAAAGCGACGACAGAATAGATCTCGAGTGGTTTGTCGATTTGCCGGCACATCGACAAATGATTTTTTTTTATTTTATGTTTTCTAAGGAAACTTTTCTACTCTACCCTTCCTCCTTCTCCTCCTTTCCAACATCGTTCCCAGATTCTGGCGATATTCGTTCGCATTACTTCGAACGCAGTTCGAGGAAACGCGAGGGAGCGATTTATTCGCGAATCTTCTTTGCCACTAATTGGAAAATACTCGTGCAATCTACCGGTAATTCGGGATTTCCAAGGATCACGGTACCCCTTAATTAAGCCATAACAATGACGAACGAGGGGAGCAGTTCCATGCAGCTCCTGAATGTTCTCGTTCGATAACCATGCACTTCCCATTTTTCTCTTCCTACTCTCTCTCTCTCTCTCTTTCTCTCTCATCTCTTTCCACCCTTTTCTATTTCGCTTTCCTTTCCATCCCCGTCGTTCTCGCTGTTGTCCTTCATTCTCGTCTCTCCCGGCTTTCGTTCATTCTTTCTTTGTTCGTTCGCTCATCGTTAACACCCGGTTTCGTTCCATTACGAGTTCCAGACGCTCAACGACGTCACGGTTGGCGGTAATGGGTCTTGTTCTTTGGTGACATTAAGTCGAAAGTGTGTAGGGTCCACGACCTTTTGTCGCGAACTTTGTAAACGTATCTGACAGAAAGATTTAACCGCCTTATCTTACGGTGGCTATCCGTACTTTCCGCCCCATCGCGTCATTATAATAATAGTGTTTTTCGGTCACGTCGTCGGAACGCGGACAGAATCCGATATTCGACGTTTTATTATTATTATTATTATCATTATTATGAATCCAATGGAATTTCGTGGCTGAGAACGGTATTTCGTAAATCTATAGATATCTGCTCGGTGTGTTACGAATATTTTCGGTACGATGGATGGAAATGTTTCCCAAAAATTGTCGAAACGATTACCGGTGCCAGTAACCCGCAAAAGCTGCTATCGGCTTTAACGTCTCGGCGATGTCTAGCTGGTGAACGCTCACGGCAACTTCCCTCTCTCCATATGATTCTCAATATGCGCTTCCGAGTTCCGCGAGAAGGATCCGTGCTCCTTCTTCCCCCCCCCCCCCCCTCCGTGCTCGTTGGAAACTTAAACTACACTCTGATCGCTCGATGAACTTCGCATAAAAGCAGCGACACGTTTAATAACAAAAGTGTGTCAGACGTATTTCGAGATATGGGCTACATTCCTGTGGCATTTCAATATTTCAATCGATTTTCCTATCTTGTACGTATATTCCAGAAATATATATGTATATACACACGCACACACGTGTGCGCGAAAACGCGTTTCCAAAATGGTTGTAAGTCACTCGCGAGTCTTTCGCGATCGATCATCCGAAACTTCCTTCCTGTACAAGGTGGTTGGTGTATATGTATATCGTGTAGTTTACTACAGCCTGAAAGCTGCCGTGCAACGCAGAAATTTTGGTAGCAAATTATCGTAGACTAAATAATTTAATTTCCGCGGGGGTTTAATTATGAAGGCAGCCGCATCGCTTGTGATCGAATTAACGTTTAAAATTGCGAAAGAAAAACGTTAATGCACTTGTTAATTTGCATTTCAGCTTGAACATTTTTAATAAGCCTCGTATAATAAATTTTTAATGCAACTCCGGCGCAAACGGAACGAGTGTTTTCCATCGTTTCGGATTATTCTGCGAACGGGAACGATGCGAACGAGGAAGGAACCGCGTTATACATAGAACGTATTTTCCCGAACGAATATTACGCTGGGAAATCCAACTGTTTGGAATTTCATTGGACGTCGTGTAACTAACACTTTGTCATCTATCACCCCGCGTTACAGGTCTACGGTTTAATTAATTTAATTCGGTAGGACGTACAGGGACCCGCAGATTTGGATCGTTCGTTAAGCATTCAAGTGACCGTGGGTCTAAAATTAAACGTAACGTTAACATTTCGTTTGAACGATCGACTCGCGAAAGCAGGAACGAAGGCAGTGAACCATCAAATTTTTCAAAACGTCACTACAGGACAGAGGGAATAGCGTTCCCGAAAATCCGTTTGAAGTTTTTTCACAAAAGCGATTAATTAGTTTACAAAGGAAATTGTACAATGACCGACCCGTACAAAGAGGGGGCGGCCACTTCAACAGTCCCTTTTTCCTTAGAAATCTGAAATTTTCCTTCGGGACGATATGTATGTACTGGCGTTCATGAGCACGTCGCACGAGATCTTCCCTATTCGTATTTCTGCGATAGAAATTCTATTTCCGTCCCAGCCTCCAGGTTATACGGCCAATAGAGATCTTTTCCTCGTTTTGAGATACGAGTAGCACGGAAAATCGCCGAAGGAGACGCTCTAAGCTAAGGACGAACCGAAAGATAAGTGGCCATTCCTGCCGCGATACGAACCATCTTCGATACCATTATGAATATCGTGGAATATCGTGGATTCTCCGAAAATTCTGTTCCACGCCAACAAAAAAAAGATACGATGATAAAAAAAAAAAGAAGGGAACTTGGCATTATACTCGTTCAGTGTAATATACCGAATAAAACTTCTAGCGTAGCTACAACGGAAATAAATTTTCAACAGAATTACACAAATGTATATTGAAACAGCGGCGGAACCAAAAAAAAAATGAACAAAAAAAACGGAATATTAATTACGTCGAACTGGTAACCTGTAGATTGTGAAAAAGATAAATCGTATAAAAACGGAAGACAAATTCGCGGCTGGATATGCTGCTCCGCAGAGATACCTTGGCGCAGTAATTTGATTTGTCGACCCTGTTGCCTTTTCTGTTTCACGAGACAGAAGAAGACGCGGATACGCATGGAGATGTATCGAGTGCGAAGGCAATTGAATTTCATCCCGTGACCCAGTGATATGACACATATGTACGTTCTCGACTCACCGAGAACGCAATATTTTGATTAAAGACAAACATCATACAGACAAAAACACAGATAGAGAGAGAGAGAGAGAGAGAAATAGAAAATACGTTCGCGTTAAGGATTTCCACAATATTCACCCGTACGCACGGAGGAGATTCTAGAAAATATATCATTTAAAAATTCATTAAAACTCGGTTATTCTACATAAAGTCAGTACGTCGGTGGAATAAAAATTTCTATGGCAACGGGAAGGGGTGTGTCGATTAAAAGGAACGAGATATTATCGGACGAACGGGCCCAGGAAATCACGTTAAATCCATATGCAGATTTTTACACCCACCAGGGAATTCCACGATACAGATGCAAAAATCGCATCGACGCCATTGGGCACGTCCAATGCAGTTTCGCGACAAAAACTCCGGCCACCGGCATTACCCGCAACGAATCAACGTAATTGCAGGCCGATGACGCGGTCTGAGATTCGCCGGGTTATGTGATAACGAGTGGAAAAGGCTCGAAACGTTTCGGGAGATTCGACGGGTCTCGAGTTCAATTTATCCGGCATTCAGGGCGGCTGTGTGTGCAGCCCAACAACGCGTTTGCCGTGCCCGTATTTCAATCAGAGAGCCCAGGACTTCGAGGCTCTTTCGTGAACTCGCGTTTCAAAAATTGCTGCAATTCCTGTCGCGCCCTTCCATCTCCGCGGTGCACTTTTTATTCCGACCGCGGCGGCGATGCAAAAAGCTTCGCAACTACTGTATCCGCGGACGTAAAAAGCGGTAGCGTGACGTAAAAGGGATTCGCGACGTTTCCATTCGTCAGACGTGAGACCACTGACGATGTTTCCCACATATTTCATTATCTCTCGACTGTAAAGCCACGGTTATAAAGAAAGATGTTGTACGTTTCAGTAATAAAATCATAGAGAATATAAAATGGGATCTATGTATTTTGTTCACTACCGAATTTCTTGTCCGGTTATCAAATTCACCGTGCCTCGGATCGCCATTTGTTTCGATATCGATCACGAAAGTGTCTTTTTGTTACTGGAGCATAACGTGGCTCGCTTCGGAAACACCATGACACAGTTTCTTGCGGTTATTGTTTTCTAGGTTATTACTAGAAAACAATGAAGGGCCATGCAGTGATAGGTCGAATTGGCGATGAATCGAAACGACGATGGCTTCCGTCGTCATGCCTGATTCACGAGCGATCGATCATCCTCTCACATGTTTATTCATGACCATTCAAGTGCAAATCCCAACGAGGCAGCCTGCAAATAGGCGCACAAACTCCATACTGGCATCTGACTAATTGATTGTGAAGCCGCCGCCTTCCTTGGCGGTTCAAGAAAATTCGAGCGAAAATGTCGTAACGTCGTACCAACGTTACAATTAATATCTTCCTCAATAAATTAATTCTCTTCCTCCCCATATCTAATAATTTCATTAAATAACCGATATATCGACACACAGGTATTAAAATAACGAAATATCCTTTAATTATAGATATCCACCTTTAATAAAAATCAGAATATTATATCTATTTCAATCTAATTGGATTGCCCGTATTTATAATTAGCGAATACTAAATAGGTGATAAAATCGGGTTATGAGATCGACAGCAACTTATCCAGACCATACCGGTACGTTCAAAGGGTCTCTGATCTCGCCGGCAGAAGTACCGGAATCAGAATTAAACCGCGAAACGGGGCAAGAAGTTCCTCTACGTCGTTCCGCGAAGACAGTCCTCAACTTTCGGAGATACCAAGCATCGGGGTAGTTACGCGGCATTCAACAACGTCGGACCAGCTCGTTTGTGTCGAATCGGTCCTTTCGCTCTAACTGTATTCAGATGATCGTTGAAGTTCAAACGCCATTTTCTACCGGGGCGAACCGAATATACACTTTTCGAACGGTTCAAAGTAGCTACTAAATGCGCCATAAGATTAGTCAAGATACGGCTGCGATCCGAGTATGAAAACTTCGCGACCCGGTCGTTCTGGTCTTTCCGAACCGTGAGTAAATTCAAAAGACCAGCTTTCTCGAGTAGAAATGGCAAGGTTTCGAGCTATTCGATTCCGGCGACGTTTCGGAATGCAAACGCGACGAGGTAAGTAGTCGTACAAGCGTATGTTCTATGCGACTACTTTATTATACGGTTGTAATATCGTAAAACGAGGAAAGTTTTCAAAGTTATCAGGATGTTTTAGAAAAATTCGTATATGCTTTCCTCCCGATGATTTCACGGAATTCTGTTTATCAAATTGCTGTTCCGTTTATCAAGAACCAACCTGTGTGTATATCATTCGATTATTCGCTTCGATGGAAGCTGTATTCACGCGGCATAACGAAAAAAAAGTCGAAAACTATTTGCAATTGTAAGTTGAGTGGGCTTCGCTCATTACCGGGCTGAAACTAAAGTAAGATTTACCAAGACTTTCTGACCTCCCACGGCGTTCGTTTCTCTTGCGAAAGCTGCGTCAATATATCGACGGGTTGAACGAAAAGTCGAAGGAAACGCTCGTTTGCGGAACGCTGAGGCGGCACGAAACTTTTTGCGCTTCCATTAGAGCAGATTAGTCTGAACCTTAGAAAATCAGGCGTCGGTAGATTATACTTGTAAATGTATTAATGTATTCTCTTGGTCGGGTGTACCCGCTGCTTTAACTACTTCGATCCTGCAGTTTTTCCCCGTGCCTCTGTTCTCTTAGGCGGTTTTTCATGGTTCCCGATCGTTTATACGTCTCTTTGACCCGGGATTGCTTTGAACTATAAACGAAGTTATACGGGCACTTAACCTAATAAAGGATTAAATGGCGTTTAAAAACCTATGTAACGAGCGGCAACGAAACATTCGTAACATTAGGGAATAGTAATAAAAAAAAAGACGAAGACGAAGAAGAAAAACACAAAAAGGGAACAATGGCGTGGTAATATATAAAGAGCATACTTCGAAGCGGGAAATACTTCATCCCTGCGAATCGTTTTAGGGCAGAGGGAACAAAACACCCCTCGATGTGTCAGGGGTGAACAGAGGAATGTGCAGATGTCGCAAAGAGAAGAATTCTGAGGCCATGGCTGACGCAAAACCGGGTTCTTACCCCAGTTAAGGTTGGCTGTTGGCCAACCAGGACTACTAACGCAGCAACGAAGCAAGACCCTATTTGTCGAGTAACCGGAGCTTGTTATATGCTTCTAATTATATATATAGTCATTCTCATCCTTAGAACGCAAAAACTATTGTCACCGGCAGTTGTAATTCGTCGCGTACGGAATGAATTATTTTTAACATTCCTCCGGCGAAACGCCGGACGACAGTTTTACCATTTGAAATTCCCGCTATGCATTATTACGATTAAAAGGAGTAACGTCGTATTTTTATCATACTTCAAACGAAATTATCAAATACACGTACGACTCTTGTAACGAAAAACAAGCCCGCGGATACGTATTATATTACATGCGCAGATTGCATATATTTATTATACCGTTCCATTAATTCAGAAGGAAAAAGAATAACAAAAAATACGAAAGTATTAACGATATTCAACTTCCATTCATTTCTATTAGACGTGACAGGATTTTAGATCGTTGATCGATCGCTCCCGCATTTTTCGACGATAAGCCAGTTTCCCTCCCGCGCGTCTCATTTCTTTAATAACGAATGTCGTTTTATCGGTGTATAAGCCGCGCTGTGCCCGACGTTAATAAATAAGCGCGGATTACGCACAATGGGGGTGATATTAATATTTCTTCGCGACACCCCCGAGGGAGTATTCATCCTTTCTTCGTCTTATCTTCCCGCCACTCGCTAAACTTTACAATAGACTCACCCTTTTCCCGGCCTATGCGCCACCGTCATCCGTAATGCAAATCTAAAATCAATCGCTTGCATAAAACATATCCAACCGCGTATCTATTGAACGTGGTGGAATAGCAGATAACACCGTGCGATGACATTCCCGCGCGTATTATCATTTACATGGTTATTCCACGAGATATGGAGAATAGAGGATTATTATTCGAGGATAATTCATTTCCGTAATAACGACGAAGAAGGGCGTACGAGGGTATGATAAAACCTGGATCGAATTTTCGAGAGACGAGCCACCGACGAATCGTTAGCAATTGGACGATCTTAAACGTGGTATTCATTTTATTTTTTTGTTCGTTCCACTTGATACGGAATTCAAGAGAAGTTGTGAAATTGCTGAATAAGAACGATTGCGGAAAGCGGTGCATCGTAAACAATGAGGGGAACTGTATAAAATCTAATTTGTAGGAAGCGAAGTGGAAAAAAAAAGTGGTGGAAAGAGTAACTCTATTTTTCGTATTCTGCAGCAAATTATGAAACTCGTTCAAGTTCGTTTAAACTGAGATTCGTCAAACCTTATTATTTAGTTCCTTTAATATCGGTCGAAAGGTACGATTCACTGAAAGAGAAAAATGAAAAACGGGGATAACTCGATCCAGCTTCAAAACTGACAATCTTCCGGAAAGAAACTTTCTCCATTACGAAAGCGGCGATTCCTTATGTCAAAGTATAAAACACTCGAAACTAACTAACTTATTTCTCTGCAAATCGATAGATCGGATCCCACTGTACAAGTCCTACCCCGCCTTTTCACTCCGTCGCGAACTTCCTTCTCTCGTTCTGTCATTTCGAAAGAAAGTGTATACAAAACAAAAAAGAAACAGTGAGACGAAAGAAAAGAAATAAACATTATTCATTTATAGGACGATCTGATAGTTTCCAATCTTCGCGCGATTTTCCTCCGTAGTGGGTTTAGCTTTTTATCGATCGACCGGAGTAACATCAGGGGGGTAGTGCCGCGAGTACTATAATGTGATCGAGTGGAAATCCGTAATTACACATTGCCTGGCCTTTCCGCTTATCCAGCAACAGCGTGGATTAAACTAACGAGCAATTTTCAAAACAGGTGATTGAATTTTCCCGTCGAGAGCAGCAACGTCCCCCGGGAGAGGTATTAGGATGAAGCGCAAATGCAATCACGATCGGTGGGTGCTTGCGCGAGTCAGTCAGTCGCGCATTAACTCAGGAAATTAAACGGGGTTGCCATCCGGAATGGCAGCTAAAGGCGACGATGTCACCGGTGACTGTTCGCCGTCGGAGGTTCACGTTAGATCTTCGCACGCGTGTGGGTTTATGCGTGAAGATAGAAGACGACGATGACGATTAAGCTAGCGAGCGTAATGGCGCGGCAGCTATTTCGCGAGAAATTACGGAACGTTTCTGTACTTTAACCGGTGAAACGCATATTCATCGGGAAACGAATTACCGAAGACCAACGGAACACGTGAAATTTCGAACCGGTACCATTGAATCGAGTTGTAACGTTGAAAAGTAACGATCCGAGAGGGAAGCTTGTAAAATTGACATAATTCCAACAAGAACTGTGGGTGTAAATATCGTAAATCGTAATATAATACAATTTACGGGCGATTTCCAGGATAAACAAGATTAAGAGAAGCTTTCGAAAAATCGAGGTTGAATACGAGGGAATATTATTAATGGTATTAAAAGAAAACCAAAAGCAACGAGAGTAAATAAACGATGCCCTGTGTAATCTGTAATTGGCTAATGTCTACGTTTCCGCAAAGCCAAACGGCAATGAAACTGTGTCAAGGATCTCGGCTTGTAGTCTATATGATGCTATCTCAGAGCGCAAGTAATCACATCAATCACATAAACGAGGACAAAGATACCCGGGTTGATATGCAATTCTGAAATTACCGAAATTACAAGTGTCCTACTAACGAACGTACCACGTTCGATAATTATCCTTATCACCGGGGTGACACGTAAGAAAAATCGACAGAAAATACACGTGAAAGTATCGCGTATCTCGGCATACAAAGTACCGTGCAATTTCTCGGAAACTCGAAACATTTATTCAAAAGATACACGATATAGAGAAGCCGAGAAGACGAACGTGCCGCGATACGATACATATTCGAACAAAGTCACGAACCAGCTGCGTGGCGGTAGAACGATGAGAAGGTTGATGATCTTTGACGTACTCTGAATAAAAGTTGATGTATCGCACGTGGAAATCCCGTCTGACGGCGACGTCGTCGTGTTGCATCGCCCGGGTAAATCACAAGGGGGTGAATTTCGACGGTTCCGAACGAACGGTAAATCCTAACGTATCGATGCCAGCAGATAGCCACCGAACCATGGCCATCCGTTTCCGATTCCGCTTATCGAGACGTACATCGATCATTTATTTGACCATTAAATATGGAAGTACCGTGAAACGTTACCATGGTCAACCCCATGGAATATCGCGAGGGATTGAACCCGATGGTGGAGGATCCTACACACATTTATCTCGGGTTCTCGGGGTTAAAAAAAAAAATCCCTGCACAAGCTCCTTGATGCCCCTACCAAGCGATCGATCGACCATTCTTTAAGGGGTATACTCATAGGAAGAATCTAGAAGGTAAAATATTCTCTACGTTTCAGTACCATTGTGTTCGTGAGGAAATATATATATATATATATCTGTCACGATAAAAAATGCAGAAGATAAAAAGACACTATACGTATACGGTTGTTTAAGTGGAGGATTAACACGTTTCGCAGGACATTCCGCATAAAATTTTTGCAATATACGCCAGTTACGCGTCTCATACGGAAACTGGTTTAACACATTTATAGTATAGTATAGTATAGTATATATTACATTAATAAATTCGTACGCGTGCGATACGCAGAAGCATCGATCGTATAGCTGTACCACGCGTCCCTCTGTACGCCGTGTGGCATCTCCATGCTTCCCTTTTCTTCCGTGAAGTGTACGCGTAGCACAGAGAAGGAAGGTCTTAAAGCGCACGGCCTAAAGGCGAAAACGTATTCAGGTCGACATCGCGACTGCGCGGTGGTTTCGCAGAAAAGAAATTCCGCGCACGCCGGGAAATTGGGACGGCGCTGCACCAGAACGAGGGTAAACGAATTCCGTTCCGCGAGCCGCCATAAAAATACTGAATTTTACTATCACGGTGAAAGTATCATTGAATATCGTGAATCCAACGAGAGAGAGAGACAGAAGACAGACAGAAAGACAGAGACAGACAGAATCAAGAACCGCGTGAAAACCGGCGTGTATTCCATCTCCTCGTGTACCCCCTCCCCCCTTCGGTTAAAAACATCCCTTTTTACCGGCGGCACTGTTTCCTTTCCTCGTCTGAAAGCACCGAAGCATGCCGGATCGAGTGTAGAGACTGGTTTGCCTGGCATCGCGCCAATACGACAGCTTAAAAGCCACAGAGCTAGGTGACCCGGCCGTGTAATATCGGGGAAGATCAAGGCGAGCTGAAACCCCATTCCGACACTCTCTCGCTATCCTCCCCTCCCCCCCCCCTCCCTCGATCGAATATATTACGAGGCTATGCGTCACGGGAGAGAAAAATCGTTTAACAGACCAACACCGTTAAGGTAGATCGACGGGGATAGAGACAGTAGGAGAACGGTGGTGGGTAGAAAGAAGAGAGGGTTCCTCGCTAGCTAGCAGCCAAAGCATTCTCGCCCGCTTTGAAGGCTCCCAAGGGTGGCGTCAGCCGAAGCCGGTGGAACGTCAGAGGAGAAGAAAGATAGAAGCAACGTAGAATGCTTTGAGAGTTGCTTCGCCGTTGTACAGGGAGAAAGAGGAGAGAGAGAGAGAGAGAGAGAGAGAGAAGAGAGAGGGAGAGAAGGGCGCGAAGAATGAGGTACCATCGAGAGCTAGAACGAGGTGGCGAGTTCTCCCCCTTCACTCTGTAAGAGGAAACAGCAAAGCGGAAATTTCCATGTACGTTACAGAGACACGAAATTCGTGGAGATACAATGTGCCTATTGGCTCCCTTAAACTCTTCTCGTACAAAAGCATGCCACCGGCCCTACTTCGTTGACGAGATATGAAAATAACAACGGATAGGGTTAAAGGAAATGAAGAGAGGGAGAAAGAGAGGGAGAGAGAGGGAAAGGGAGAGAGATACCGGTGACATCGTCGGTTGGGAAAATTTTGGGAAACTGGAACGAAGAGTACCACGAACGGTGTTACCTCCCTGTGAAACTTGATGAAATTGTGCGCTAACTTTTAGAAAGGATTCGGGTGTCATCTGGCCATAGCATTCGTAATTAAGTGCAGTTCAACCGGATGCAATTTCCTGCCAACCGTAGACGCCTCGTGGACAATCCAAATTGATTCTGCATTTTTAATTGAGAATAGTGATATAGCGTATGTCGTACGAGTGTCAAGTAATTTCGCTGTTTGTGATAAACGTCGGGTTTGTGTTTTGATACGTTAGCAATTAAAGTATACGTTATGTGTTTAGCGAAACTTTTCTATTTTACGAATCATACTTAATGTACGGTTAATTTGTTTCATTGCTTTCAAATACACGACTTCGGAACATGGTACAACTGCGATATTTGCACCGTTAACGACGTACTCCCTTATCTTGAATGCCTGCCAAATGCGAAACCACCACAACCTCGTTGTAACAAACGGAGAATTTAGTCTTATTAAAACAACATCGAACGGATATAAAATTTGGCAAAATATCCGACGATTTAATCCTGTTAAAATGAATTAATTGCCACGAATTAAAAGTGACAGATAGAATTCTATAACGTCCATTGCAATCTGCCACGTTACGACACGTTATTCTATCCGGAATTACAATATCTCCGATTACAACCCTGTAAAGCCGTATTCACCGATTAGTTAGTTGATAGAAATTGTAACTCAATATCGCGGTATCAAATTGATCGTTATGGATTTCGGTTATCTTCCGGTGTATAGCCGTCTTATTACCAAACCAAGACAATGATTCGAAATGGACCAACGATACAGGGATATCAGGCACACGATAAATGTAAACTCTACTGAATCCGCACTGTAGGAACCTAGCTGGAAGTGATCCTGGAAGGGGAGTGTCTGTGAATTATGTCCGTGGCTAATGCCTGCCATTTCACGACAGTAAATCGACCCTAAATTATGCAACCGTGGGGAAGGTTGGTAGACCCAAGAATTCACTGGTTCGATTAGACGAAATAGGATGGCTTATTGGGATACCGTGTGAGATTAAACTTATACTATACGTATATCGATATATAAATACATGTACACACACGTGCGCACGTATACATTACGGATCACGATGAGGGAAGAATTCTACCCTGCTATTTGGTTTGCATTGTGGAATGCCAATATGATATCCCACAGAAATTTGTTACGATATTACATCGTATGAAAATGAAATTGAAATGTATTCACATTTCGAAACTGCTTACGGGAACCGCAAATATTTAATTATCATTCTCGTAATTATAGGATTTATACGTTCTATATCCTTTATCTATTTGATATACCTTTCACGAGAGATTGCCAGATAAGAGATAACGGTACAGATGCAACCGAGAAAGTAAAAAGGGGTGTCGCTACAAGGAGAATATTTTTTAAGGCACAGATATTTTACCAGCATTTGCATCCACGAACAATTTCCGCGTGCAGCCAACGATGCATATATCTTCCCCCCGTGCCAAATACACGTGGAATAAGGCAGCAGGAAAATCTTGTTTTCAGAGAAACATTTCCAAGTAGAAAAGAAATATTACCGCCTGATGCGAAACACATCTACAGTACGAACGGAAAGCATCAATGAAAGAATAATACAAAGTCTAACGAAAACCTCGACAATTTATTTTTCAGAAATATCTCCGTCTCTGTAATACTATTCAAATCTACGTATTAACATCTACATTCAATACATCGAGAGATAACTACGTTCAATAGTATTCCGTATTCTACCAGCGATGGTACCAGTGACCAAAGACATTAGAGACAATCACGAACTGTCCAAAGTTTTCAAGTCGTCGTCGTCACGGTGCTGTACGAGGGAAACACGTGGCTGCTACTGACATGATTAATATCTACAGAGACATAGAGTTCGTCACTCCGACTGTGTTCTCGCTGATGAATCCAACCGATGTCTGTAATTTAGCCAGTTGATCCTGGTGCTCCGTTTGGAAGGACAGCTACTCACGATTTGCTACTGAACAGAGGGTTGGCGTTGTGGTTATGCAACACATACATATTCATGTTGTCTATGTGGCACGTGCTACATACGACGGTTGTTTGGGATTAATACGCTGCTATAAGATCATAAGCCATGTTAAGCCGTGAAGGACTTACCGATCCTTCATGACGGTGTTCGACAATATAATCCACAAAAAGCATCGAAAATGCAAAGCTATGGGCCAAGTACAAGAGAATGTTACATTGGAATAGGTTGCTCATTAACATAAACTGCATTTTACACAGGATTTGAAATCAATCAAATGTGAGCAAGTACAAATTATTGTAGAGCAACGACACAATACTATCGCTAAGTAAATATATACAATTAACTAAATTTCCCAAAATATGGTGTCTTCTCATTTAATGACTAAATCTTTTTACTGCTCTATTAAATGTACTTGGTGGCCCGCTTTTTACGTTGTTAGCGATAGTATTGTGTCGTTGCTCCACAATAATTTGTACTTGCTCACATTTCATTGATTTCAAATCCTGTGTAAAATGCAGTTTATGTTAATGAGCAACCTATACCAATGTAACATTCTCTTGTACTTGGCCCATAGCTTTGCATTTTCGATGCTTTTTGTGGATTCTTTCGTCATTTCCGCAAATTTTTAGATATCGACCTGAATCTTTCACTGTCTTATTGGGCTTCGAATTCCGCGTCCAACACGTCCCGGATCGTTTTAATATCTCAATCATTGTGGAAATGGCGAGCAAATTACGAAAATCGTGAAAAATCCTCAAATTCAGGCGGTTTTTTGAACAGCATTCGCTCAATTTTTGAGATAGCCGTCTGAAACTTGCACCATTGTTTTAGTTGGGAAATTTTACGCTAGATCAATGTATAATAGTTGTACTTTTCGAAAATTTAATTTTTCGCAAAAATCTGAAGGGGGTAGGTCAGGATTTTTCGCGATTTTCGTAAATCACTTGCCATTTCCACAATTTTTGAGATATTAAAATGATTCTTTCACTGTCTTATTCGGCTTCGGATTCCGCGTCCAAAACGCCCCGGATCGTTTTAATAGCTCAACAATTACGGAAATGGCAGGCGATTTACGAAAATCGCGAAAAATCCTGACCTACCCCCTTCAGATTTTTGCGAAAAATTAAATTTTCGAAAAGTACAACTATTATATGTTAATCTAGTGTAGAATTTCCTAACTAAAACAATGGTACCAGTTTCAGGTCGCTATCTCAAAAATTGAGCGAATGCCGATCAAAAAACTGGTTGAAATTGACGATTTTTCGCGGTTTTCGTAATTCCTTCGTCATTTCCGCAAATTTTTTGATATCGACTTGATTCTTTCACTGTCTTATTCGGCTTCGGATTCCGCGTCCAAAACGCCCCGGATCGTTTTAATAGCTCAAAAATTGTGGAAATATCAGGCGAATTACGAAATTTTCCTATAGAATCGCATTTATCTCAAAATATAAACGAATTGACAACAACAAAAAAGTCATTTTTTTTCTTTTAATCAGTAGGATAATTAAACTGATTCAAAGAGTGTACGTAAATAGAACTGGAAAGAGTAACCTTTCGAACGACGAATCTCTATAGAGCTTTAATTGGAACGTCTTGATGACTATACCATTAGTTTTTTTTCCTCCGACACCCTTCAAGTCGCAGACTTTATCAGGATCTCGTCTCGGTATTTGGTCTCTAATAAACCCACGTCATTCCATCCGCGGTGGATCAGAGGCCACGGGGGAATTTCGGAGGAGGATCGAAGAGAGCCCGGATACGAAGGAGGAGATGAATCCTCGAAAGGGAGAAGAGAGAAAGAGAGACAGAGAGAACGTGAGAGGGATAGTTTCCACTCGAGCATACAGAAAGGCGACGTCCTTGCCGTATACCGCGAGAATACCATTCTGCAGGGAGTCCGGGGTTCATAAAAACGTAATAAATCCTTCTCGGGCTGGTTCGCCATCCTCCACGTATACCGGTGTATCCAACCCTCTACGCTATCCATTGTTTATATCTTCTCGCTGCATTTGAAATCTCCCTCTTCGTTCTTGCTTAGTTATACCTTATTTTCTATCTCGCGCATTAAGACCGGAATCTAATTAATTCATGGACCATTCTCTGACGCGAGCACAAAAGAGGGCGAGACCTATAGAGTAGACAATGAACTGATATCGATGATTCTAGGATAACTCTTATGAAATCGAAAAATTCAATTTAGTGTCATTTCGCGTTATTATCGACGGAGTTACGTAGAGATAAAATTGTGAAACCCTCGGATCAATATTCAGTGATATATCTCGCTTATTTCTTCCCTTTTTTTTAAATGACATAAACAGATTTGAAAAAAAATCAAAGTTTTCCTTTTTCAATGAAACGTAAAAAATAAAGATCCTCACATTTTAGCGTGAAATTAATGTTACGACACATCGTTGTCAAACGACGTTGATACGTTCGTATACGTTTTCAAATCTTTTCCGCTTCGTAGCCACGGAACGTTTTAACGACTAATCTCAGCCTGGCAGCTTTAATCTTCGTAGTGGGATATCGTGCACAGGTTCGAAGCTTCACACGTCATGTTTGGTACCGTCGCATTAGTTAACTTGACGTTTAACCCGAAGGACGGTCTTCGACGGTGCGTACGCCATCGATCGTCACATTAATATTCTCCCGATGGCATCGGCTCTACGATTCGCGTCCGGTGTAACACGCGGAGGCACCCTTATATACGTCCAGCAACTGATGGACGTCTGCGACGTGATTACGTCCACGTACGTATTAATGCCTTTGCAGCGACGAACCGTATGACGCTAACGCACGTCGAAATCACAAGACTGATTGTTGCCTGACGTGTATTTGACCATGAGCTAAACACTCGAACGAGGTGTTTACGAGGAAAGGGTGTAAATTACTCGATGACTAGCGTCAGTATTATATTATTTGTAGATTTAAATTTCGTCTAAAAGAAACTTGTTTCAAATGATAGAGATTCTAACGGGTAGTAAAATTAATAGGAAACAAGGGAATAATGTTCCAGTACTTGTGATTCGATTACACAATTATCCGCAACGCCATCAAAAATTAGGAATTACCGTGGTGTCCCCTTACAGGGTTGTCGTCGTCGTCGAGCAGCCCTAACGTAGATCTACCCTCTAACGTTGCGTCAGCAGCTACCGCCCTTATCCGATATTCACACCCTTATGCTCTCCGTCAATCTAATATCATTACGGGTGTATTCGGGAACTATCGACTGATTGAAAGACGAAGAGGCAAAAGGGAAAGTGACAAAGAGAGGGAAGCTAGAACGCGTCTGTTTGGAATCCGGTCTTCCAGAAGGGTCAGAATTGACAAAGCTGCCGAACGGAAGTTCACACCATAGTAAACTCTACAAGTTCCCCGTTATTGATTCCGACGAAATGTTCCTCTTTGAAGGACGCTTTCATACTTCGAGTGTCCACTCCAACAAGTTAACTAGCAATAAATTACACCTATTATATAAGTGAGTTCCTAGCAATTATATCAATTGATTATATAACACAAAGAATTCCAAGTAAAAGTTACGTAAAAGCGACGGTTTCATGTTTACGACAGTATCATCAATAAAATTTTATTAAGCAAGACAACCGAAAAAAATATATAATATACTTTTCAACGATACAGATCTCTCGTTTCAACTTAAGTTACTCGAATGTCCAATACACGAATAAAACTTTCCCTAAAAAGCAATGTAATATTTATTGGTGTATTAACCGTTTCTCTATCTTGCAAAATTTCTTGGTGATCCAGGATTAAGTTCGAAATTATCTGACCACTTACGAAACTAAAACGTTTTCCCCGTTTCTCAAAACCAAGTCTCGTTTTCATTCAGTGGGTTAAACATGTCCACGGCACGTGTTTACCAACCCTCTACTCTTATACCGCGCCAATCCCCATCTAAGAATTCTCGTCCGGTTCTGCCCAGACACACGTTCGGCACTACAACCACGCTCTGTGTGTATGTATGTATGTACGTGTGTTCCCGTAGGCAGGTCGCGGTGTATACCAACACGTTCGTTTTACGAACAGTGCTGGTGGTGACCGCGGCACGTAGGTGAGCGTAAGTAGCGAGGTAAATACGGTTTTTAAGACAGCAATCGACTCGATCTCACTGACCGATCGTAAAGTGGTTCCTCAAACGTATTACGCTACCTTCGTCCATGAAAGAAGGGATGACGAAGGCTAATTAGATCTGCGTCAACGTAAATTTAATGTTTCGTACGAACGAATGAAGATTGCGTACGCGGTAGATGTATAAAATCTTTACATTTTGACAAATAGCGAAGTGAATTCAAACTCAAATCGATGCCAATTGAAATAGCGATTGGATAGAAATGTGGAATCGATAAAGATTTTACGCAGACTACGTTTATATAGCTAATAAATCGATACCTTTTAAAATGGTACTATTGGTGTCGAGAAAGTATCAATTTTCCTTCGGTTTAAAATGAAAGAATGTCTTATCGAAAGGGGTAGTATTCTCTGAGTTTAGACACACTCTGTATATCACCCACTTGCTGAAAATTCGCAAGACGGTGAAACCCGCGTGAATAACTTATATCTCCGCATAAGGAAGCGTGCAATGGACCGCAATGAAAAGTAAGAAGTCGAGGAGATAGACCCCCGCCAAATGGTAATCTACGTATCGAGTTATTCGCTTATCGCGGATATGGTATGTGATGCCAAAAGGGATCGATTATTAATGTTACGATAAACTTTGCCGCGAATGCATTCGACGCACCTTCCGAGGCTCCTTTGCTTCTCTCGAAATCGCGGCAAACGAAGTGGAGGAAATAGAAATGCTGCCAGGTCCAAGAAACGAAACGTCATTGTTACAACGAAGAATGATGATAACCCCGAAACGCCCCTGTGCCCAGGTCTTCGAAAAAGCCCGAATGGGGAAAAGCACTTCCGGCACGTAAGATTAACGTTCCATTCCATTGAACAACGACGTCGCGAGAAACGAACGCGATAACGGATTGCTTCGAGGGTCTTAATTAAAAGTTGTTGAACGGTTGGAAAACTGGGCGAGTCGAGGAGAGATATTAGTACGTCGAAGTCAATTTTTAAGTAAGTACTGGAGGAATAAGATTTGAATTACAGAGCCCGCGTAGAAGTCGCTGAAAGTCCTTTAAATTAAAACCTTTCGCCGGAAGATGTATCGAGCTTTCGTAGTATGTATTACGTTTTATTAAAAAGTATCGGTTTATTTTATATAGAAAGTTATATTTAAGATTTAATGGAAACCGCCGGGTATTACGTTATTCTATTCTTCGTGCTTCTCATTCATCGTTGAAATGTACATTTCATTGGGATAATACGAAAATTTCCAGCGTGCTCGCCTTTCTTATACTCTAACACAACACAGACGGGCGTAATAGAAGGCGTGTACCATTTTCATTTTACAGCATGTAATCCATGCTACATCTTGTCGTAAAAACACATCGTAAAATTCCTCTACGGGAAAGAAATTTACGCTACGCTCTGAATACAAATTCTACTACCCAATTGAACTTTCCACGATAAATACATACATCGCCCCCTGGTGTCATACGTGTAAGGTAATATTCCTAAATGGAATTGCATTTTAACGAGAAATTCGTGTACAAAAATTTTAAAACTGAATATACTATACATATATCTCATCCCATTTCCCGCGCATCAGTCACGATATGAAATTTTCTTAATTTCGTATAAATACGTCAAAAACTATCATGACTTCGAAATAACGTAATAATTTATAAATTACAATAGCAAACGGGGGAAAAAAGGTATTACGATCGATACGAGAAAGAGTATAATAAAGATAGATTACTCGATTCAGAAACACGAAGAAAACTGTAATTTCCAGATCGTCGATAATGTAGCATTAACGAGCAAGTGTAAAGGCATGATTGATACAGACATTGTAATTTGAGCAAAGGGTCACGAACAGGATAAAAAGGCTGCGGGTCGCGGGCGGTTCGGGATTTAATTACTTTTAAATAAACTACGTTACAAGTTACCACCGGCGCGTCGCAGAAACGACTACCAAAGGGCCATTAATTATCGGGTCCACCCTTCTCATTGAGTATTTATCACGGACACGTGCGGAATTGTTTTTAAACTTAGCCGTGATAATGTTTCAACGGCACGCGGCACGACGCGCCGTTCAAAGTCGATCGGACGGAACAGGACAGCGAAAATACCCGGCGTACCATTACCGGTGAAACACGTGCGTGAGAAGAAGTTATTAACTTTCATTCCACAAGCGATCCTGTTTCCACGGGGCCAAAGGGCACGGAACATTCATGCATTAAGTCTAATGTCGCGTCACGAGATAACTGCCCGAGTAATCGCTCATTCAACCCCCTTTCTCGTTTTCTCCGTTTCCCTCTTAGCGACCGATGGCGCTATTATTTCGGATACGTAGCATAATAAATACGCGTATCACGTGTAAGAACCGGAGAATGACAGACTTTAGACGTGGACGACGGGCCCGATAAGGAAGAACAATCGTGCGATACATGAAACTAGTCGTTCCGCGGTAGATCCCAACCCCGGATTTGCGAAATGTTGCAAATCCACTTTAAGTTTCATGCTGATACGCTATTGCCGCGATTTAATCGCGTATTTGTATCAAAATTAACGGACGATTTATACGGCGTATGTAAATAGCGGAGCCTTAAACCCAACGTTGCTGTTATACTTCGGTAAAAATGAAATGCTCAGACTAACAATCGATAACGATTAATTCAATAAATTCCAACGTGTAGAAAGCTTGAAACGTTCTACCGAGACTTTATCGGTGAGAACTCGAAGTGGAGTTTATACATATTCAAAATGTCGTGTACCATAAGCAAGCTTCCATTCGCGATGACTGAAGTCCACGAAGTACCGACCACCTATATTTTTATAGATTTTTCATGCTGCCGCACAAGTGTATGATAAAAGTACTGTACATAAAGAATGCAGAAACGTTAGACGTACTAGATACATGGGGCAGGCGTATCGATTAAAATGTGCCGACATAAATAAAACCGTATCGTAAAGTAAACGGTGTAACCGCCGAATATCACCATTAATAATGCGTCTCGGTTAACCTTATCGCGACGCCAGAAATATGTATTTATTCGTCTCCGAAATATCGCAAAACTTAAAGGTAAATCAATAAACGATGGTAAGCAAAAGCACCGTATGAAAGTTTCGCTGGATGTTGACACGGACACGGGTATAAATTTCTCTTCGAGCGGCAGAGTTCGTCGTGGTCGTCGACGTCGTCGTCGTCGTCGTCGTCGTCGTCGTCGTCGTCGTCGTCGTCGTCGTCGACGTCGTCGGCCGAGCGAGCATTTTAAGCCGTGCGATGGCTTTCCTCTACCGGCCGTAAATCCGTGTAACCGTTAATAAAGTTCTGTCTCGCCCGCCGGTCGAGCCAACGTAGACCGGTAATGCGAAATTCATTACCTCGTACAAAAGAACCACGAACCGACGATAAAGTTAATGTTACGAGCGGCTGTAAGAAATTCTGCCGTTGTTACATCCAATCGCCGAGTTATTCCGGGGCTACTCAATAACTAATTTCTAACGGTTTACCGCGACGTCTATGTCCCGACTAGGCGGACCGAACGTTGACATTATGCTTTTATAACGCGAACCTAGGGCTTCCCTTTTTTTAAATCATTACAGAAATACATATCTCTGTACTTACAAAATACCGTCCGAATCGTCTTGTACTATATTTCTTTACTGGGTGAGTGACACTTACCTGAAACAATAAAAAATGTATTTTTGTTAATATGATTAATGATCGTTTGAAATTCCAAGTAAATGTGGGTAAATAAATGGAATAAAAAACGATTTCGAGAAACAAACGGAACGATTAGTTTCACGAAAAAATATACAGATCTATTGTTGAAAATAATTGCCATGGTAATAGCATTCGTGAAATTCGAACGGAAACAAAGGCGCGTGAGTATTTTTTCAATTCACGTGCGCGAACGTTCCTAACGCAGATTTCGTGCAGACGATGTTTATTCATTAAAGCAATAGCACGCCCGTTTTATCATGGCGAGGGAGCACCGACGAACGACCATCGTCGTTGAAATGTTAATTCAACGCATCGTCGTACGCCTCTGTTATGACTTTACAGGCGGCAAGGGAAAATTGAGGAGGAAGCCATGTCGGAGGTTGGCCCGAATGAAATTTTAATGTAGGACGATGGAAATCTATATACCAGTAGGTACAATTGCCTAGATACGGAAGCGCCGGATATACGTATACATATTAGAGCATAACGAATATACATGCCATGTTAAATAGGGAAAAAAGAACAATTCGTTGCATATCAATCAAAATAAGGCTTTTTAATTAGTCCGGTGTCCGATAATAATTGGCCGGCTATGGAAACGTTTCGCTCCACGGTGAATTGCCATCGAGGCTACGTGTATCTATGAAACAAACGATTTACTTCCTTCAACAGCTGTGTATACGAAAAAAACAACAACAACACGGTAGTTATCAGATGGCGATAAACAGTGACAAGTGGAAAAGTGATGACTTATGTGGATAGTAAAAAAATTGATGGTGTTTACAGATCATATGGTGCACCCTGCACTATGGAGCCACTTGCAACCCTGTTTAAGTGGATATTACATACTTTATTACAGCACGACAGATAAGGTATTTGAAAAAGAACTTTCAGACTAAAAGTAACCAGTCTTCAAAGTAAACTACATACATACATACATACATATACAGTTGTAACTGAAACTTTCCGCGTATTGCAAAGGCCGTGAAACCTTTGTCTGCGAATACAAGCTTAGCTAACTTCAATATTTATTCAACTGGGTCGTCCTATCGAGAAGAAATTATTTTCCTTTAAACAAATAACAATTACACATTTACAAAAGATACACTTACACGGTAGAATGTTTTTCTTTTGCATATTTTCCCTGGAATATCAAACACGACATGAATAATATGTATTATTTATAAAGCTGGTATTCACGTTTTTTTTCGATAAATAATGTGTATCATGCAACATCCACGTGCGGAGTTTCAGCTCCAGTTTGACTTCCACTTCAGCGCTCCGTTTGAAAAATCTTTATAATACACCGGCTGCAAAGTCCTCTTAAACTGTTTTATCCTTTCAACCAGTTCGTCTGTACGTTTCACCGCGAGCTCTGTCCGAAAGCAACCCGCGACAAAACCGTCCCCGTTGGTACTCGTAATTGGAAACGAAGATTACGTTAATTAGACGGTGTTAATTATCCGGATGGAAAGTATGCAAAGAAAAGCCGAAATGAGAGATCCGGGAAGGTAAAGAACCGACGGTATTCGATGGTGGAAGACGTCTGGACGGATTTACTGCAACGTAAGTTTAATCGTGATTTTTGTTTGAAGAATTCCGACCGATGTTTCCAACCGTTTGCCATAATATCCTTTGAAGAATAATAACGTTGCGAACGTAGATTTACACGTTTAAGGAATTAAGAGAACCGAACAAGAATTTTCATCCGCAGCCAGTATTTTAAACAACTATTTTTACGTGAATCATGGTTTGAAACGTGGGTAAAAATAGGTCTGGCTTCTTTTTCTAACATGTACATGAATATATATTTTAGGATACATAGAATCCCCCTCATCCGTTGAGAACGAGCGAAGGCGAAGAGATACACCAACGGAAGAATAAAAAGAAGATCTTGTTCCTCGTCGAAGTAGGCGCAACGTGGCTTGATGTAGGCTACGCCTGTTTACTGATGAAAACCTACGACCGAACGTGTACACGGTGGTCCCGGCAAGCGGCTGAATGACCAGAGATTTTGCGCGATGGAAATTCGAGGGTGTGGGGAAAATTAAGTCCGGTGAGACCACGGCAGCATACGAAATTAAAACGATGCACCGGGCTTCGTATTTTTGTGAGGAACACCTGCGATGCAAAGAAATTTGATAAGGTCAACGAACTATCGGTTGAGAGATTCCTCCGTTGTGTATAGTAGAAATTTCGAAAATAAGCATATCAATCGTATATAAGCTTCTATCAATGTAGATACCATAGACTTTTTTTTCAGTCATAATAATCACAATATTATTCATGGACGTATGACACCGATAAAATAACCAGACGCACTGAACATTTGATTAAACAATATTTTATACGGGAAAAATATCGTGATTCATTCATGCAGATCATTGAATTAATCTACCGAACATAACGAAAGACACATATTAACTAATTACAGTAAAGCGCATTCGGTTGGCTTTGATACGAACAAATGAGACTGTATTAAACATAAATAAAGTATCGTCATCGGGATAACAATTATATGTATACAACTCGAATAATAGACGAAGTCAATCTGTGATTCATACTAATATTTTAACGATCAATAATTTCGATCAACTTGTCACTCCTTAAGTGCACGTGTATTCGTGCAAGGACAAATACGTGGGACACGCACGCCTGGAGTACAACTACCAACATCAACAACTGCTTTGCCTTGCTTTTTTTTCAAATAGCACAACTCTCGTTTGCTTTGCAGGTTGGTTGACTCGTATTCGTTTCGCCGAGCGCAAGATGCATATTTTCACTTCCCTTTGAAGTACGACCTCCTGCACCTCCTCCTGTCTGCCTCCCTTCTTCCTAGTCATCTCTCCAGTCTTCTCTATACATACACCGGTTCCCACAAACAGCGACCAACCAGGGTTTCATTCACGTGCACACTGTACTTTTTTCATTACATGTGATGCAAAAAAAAAATCATAATAAAAAGGGCTGATTCACGCGCCAAGTAACCGCATAATACGGTGCGGAAGAAACGTCCGATCGCGGATTGTCATTGAAAATGAAACGGCCGTGATGTTATTGCCCAGGAACAAGACAACAATGACGGACTATATTATTCCCGTCGGTGTTTTTCATTTAGTATAGTCTATTATTGTTTATTACTTTCGTCATACTCGACTTTGTATAATATATTAAAAATAATATGTTACTCGCAGTATTTCATGTAAGTAGAGCAAATGGAATTGTATAGAATAATTGTACCTATATGAATATTCTAAAAATTGTTGCTTATTATTTTAACCACCTCAGTTTTGCAACTGAGATACCTGTATAATTTTATCTAACTTTCTATATTACCAGCGGACTGCACACGTAGATACGTAGATAAAATAGCTCGACCCCTTGCTTGCTTCTAAGTGCAGGGTGAAAATTGTGGCAAAAACTGCACAGTCCAAAACTACTGTGTGAACAACGAATATTTGAACTGCGTAGTCTACGAGTTTCCACCTACACATTTGCATTCAGCAGGGCGCTCCTAAGCTACGGAGTTAGAACTACGTGAGAGAAGAAAAAAAAAAGCACCGAGTGTCTATGACGTTCTTAAGAAATGTTTTTAGCACACAAAAATGTGCTGAAAATTAAAATACGAACGTTTTATGCCTGGTAATTACCTACGTGGATTTTTTATTTCTTACTTTTATCCTCGTTTTTTTTCACTTGTTCCCCACGGCTCGACGTGTACTTGATAAATCCTATAACGTTTCTTAATTACGTGGATAACAACGTAATCCCCGTTACGGAATATTCGTCAATTTATATTCACGTGTAATACCTACAGATTGTAAATGTATAGTGCCATGTTTGAAACGCATTCGCGTGCTGACAGGTGGAGAATGTTCGCTTTACTCCCTACCAGCGACGAATACTTGTGTACATCCAATAGACACGCGTCATGATTAGATGTGAATACATTATCATTACAGTGCATTAAGCGTATGATCTGATACTGTAGTTACTAGGATGCGTATCTAACAATAAGTTCCGAATACAGTTACTATACATATGTCTATGTAACACGTATACAAAATCTGATCGATCCTTGAGTGTATTAAATTTTACCGCATTTTGCATCATGCAAAATTCATACTTTTCAAACTCTTCTTTAACTTGTTAAACGAACAAGCTCCGTATTGGAAATGAAAATTTGTGCTTTCGAAAGATATCAAGAGTTAAGGTCTTGACTCGGGCCAAGTACAAGAGTTCCCGACTGGTAGACCTGAACTACTCTTTTCCGGAAGAATTAGATCGAGGTATTCGGGGTATTCAAACGGCATTAAATCCGCATATTTCCCCCAAACTATGGTGATATTCTTGTAGGGGACGTCCACCCGAGTAATTTAAGCCTAACTACGAGAAGATCCATCAAGCCAATCGCGAGATATTTTGATCTAAAAAGTCGAGGTTTTTGTAAGAAACGTCGTCTTCTTCCTCTCCTCCTTCTCCATCTCCATGTTCAGCCTGTCACGCAGCCCGGTGTCAAACCCTAACATATGTTTCATACTATGCGAGATAATTTTTCTGCCGATAACGTAGATTTTATATATGTAGTATATGAAATTTCCTCTCACACACATCCAGATTGTTAACATATTAAATTAGAAATGTTTGTTACGTTACGTTTTTGACATCAAGCTTCGTAAAATTAAGGGTCAGAATGCGTATTCGAAACATATTCGATCATTTTTATATCTTGAAAATTGCGCGAATGGCGAGCGATGTATGAAAATCGCGAAAAATCGTAAAATTATGACAGTTTTTTGGTCGGCATTCGCTCAATTTTTGAGATAGCGATCTGAAACTGGTACCATTGTTTTAGTTAGGAAATTCTACGCCAGAACAATGTATAATAGTTGTACTTTTCGAAAATTTAATTTTTCGCAAAAATCTGAAGGGGGTAGGTCAGGATTTTTTGCGATTTTCGTAAATCGCCTGCCATTTCCACAATTTTTGAGCTATTAAAATGATCCTGGGCGTTTTGGACGCGGAATCCGAAGCCGAGTAAGGCAGTGAAAGAATCATTTTGATATCTAAAAAATTATGGAAATGGCGAGCGATTTACGAAAATCGCGAAAAATCCTGACCTACCCCCTTCAGATTTTGGCGAAAAATTAAATTTTCGAAAAGTACAACTATTATATGTTGATCTGGCGTACAATTTCCTAACTAAAACAATGGTACAAGTCCCAGGTCGCTATCTCAAAAATTGAGCGAATGCCGACCAAAAAACTGGTTGAATTTGACGATATTTCGCGATTTTCGTAATTCGGCCGTCATTTCCGTAATTTTTGAGCTATTAAAATGATCCAGGGCTCTTTGGACGCGAAATCCGAAGCCGAGTAAGATGCAAAAAGAATCAGATCGATATCTCGAAAATTGTGGAAATGACGAGCGAAAAACGAAAATGGTGAAAAATCCCTGACCTATCCCATTGTGCAGGTCAGGGATTCACCCACATTTTCGTTTTTCCCTCGCCATTTCCATAATTTTTGAGCTATTTTAGTGATCGAGGTCATTTTGGATGTGTAATTCAAAGCCGAATAAGACAGTGAAAGAATCAGATCGATGTCTAAAAAATTGTGGAAATGCCGAGGGAATTACGAAAATCACGAAAAATCGTCAAATTCAACCAGTTTTTTAGTCGGCATTCGCTCAATTTTTGTGATAGCGATCTGAAACTGGTACCATTGTTTTAGTTGGGAAATTCTACGCCAGATCTATGTATAATAGTTGTACTTTTCGAAATTTTGATTTTTCGCAAAAATCTGAAGGGGGTAGGTCAGGATTTTTTGCGATTTTCGTAAATCGCTTGCCATTTCCACAATTTTTGAGATATTAAAATGATTCTTTCACTGGCTTATTCGGCTTCGCATTCCGCGTTCAAAACGGCCCGGATCATTTTAATATCTCAAAAATTGCGGAAATGGCAAGCGATTTACGAAAATCGCAAAAAATCCTGACCTACCCCCTTCAGATTTTTGCGAAAAATGAAATTTTCGAAAAGTACAACTATTATATGTTGATCTGCCGTAGAATTTCCCAACTAAAACAATGGTACAAGTTTCAGACGGCTATCTCAACAATTGAGCGAATGCCGTTCAAAAAACCGCCTGAATTTGAGGATTTTTCACGATTTTCGTAATTTGCTCGCCATTTCCACAATGATTGAGATATTAAAACGATCCGGGACGTGTTGGACGCGGAATTCGAAGCCCAATAAGACAGTGAAAGATTCAGGTCGATATCTAAAAATTTGCGGAAATGACGAAAGAATCCACAAAAAGCATCGAAAATGCAAAGCTATGGGCCAAGTACAAGAGAATGTTACATTGGAATAGGTTGCTCATTAACATAAACTGCATTTTATACAGGATTTGAAATCAATCAAATGTGAGCAAGTTTGATTGATTTCAAATCCTGTGTAAAATGCAGTTTATGTTAATGAGCAACCAATTCCAATGTATCATTCTCTTGTACTTGGCCCATAGCTTTGCATTTTCGATGCTTTTTGTGGATAATCAATTTCAGAAAAACTCAAGACATTGTAATTATTGGACTCATTTACTGTTCTTTAAAAATCTTGCCCAAAAAGAAACATTCGAACTTAGTTCGCTATACACTTGTTAAAGTAGTTGTGAATAGCAACAAGGACAATGGCGAGCCAGTCGAATGTGTTTGCAGTGGGAAAAGAACGTAATTATCGAAAATTAAATAAGAAAGTTTTCGTGACACAAGCGTGGATTAAAGGCTGGCCCGGGCTTTCGGAATCTTCGTTCCACTTTCCTGCCTTCAGATCCATTTTATTCCAATCTTCTCTGCCACGTTTTCGCATCTATTACCATTGATTATCGTGGTTTCCGTTCTAGCTGAGAATTTGAAAACTTTGAATACCATGGAGACACGGCTTCAGATACTATTGATCCTCAATTAAGAATCACCGATCAATTTGAAGTTACATTCGAATTGTAGAAAAGAAATTAGCTCGTGTATTAAATTCACCTTTAGGAAACCTATTAATATTGAATTAATCTTATATTCAGTACAAATGCGACTAAAACCTTAAACGAACGACTGGGATTTTATAAAGGGCCTAGAAAGTATTGTGTTAGGATGAGTTAGACTGTGGAATCTGAAAATTCTACGAAAACCAGTGTTGAATTTTAGACAATAATGTGATTGTCACTTTTGCATAAAGAGAACGTAGGAAATCGATAACTAGGTAAATCTGAGCGTGACATCACCTGGCTTGATCGGTAGCTGCGGATCGTCAATTACATGGTATTTAATGACTAATCCGAATTAGCACTGCTTTTACTTTGTGCTTGATCCCATCTCGTTAATCACTTCGAATCTAATCCACCTGCCGAAGCTTCCCTCACAATATGTATAGGGATATTGATCCGGGAGTAAATCTACTCTCTGCGTGAGGCGGGCGTCGTAGCCCATGGAATATTTTATGTCTTTTTAATTGCTTACAAGAAATAAAATAATAAACATACAATGAAACCAGCTGCTCATAAATAAACAGTTGTACAAGGAATCGCAAAAATGCCTTCTTTGCGGGGTACGGGGTGTGTATGAGTAGTCAGGTCTAATATACCTAACCCTAGTCTAATTCGAACCTAACCAAAACCTAGCCCGAACCTAACCAGACCTCAAAAGTCTCCGTACCCCACAGTGAACTTATTTTCGAGGTTCTTTGTACATAGCTTAAACCATTGATATATTATAGTTTCAGCCATTGTTCAGAAATATTTTATTTAAAGCTGATTCTTAAACTCGGTAAAGTTTACCATTAGACACAGGCATTTGCACTTCACGTTCGCTTCACAAATTTATATTATTATTCGACAAACTTCATCGGACAATAACAAATAAATTTGAATATGCTAATTTGGTATTCTCACGTTGTATGCATATACGCTGAACGTCGTATACCTTTGTACAAAGGAATCGCAATTAATTAGTACTACCTTTGAATTTCGATTCAAACATACATCGAACTATCCGAACTCCCTAATAACCGAGATCGAACAGCTAATTCGGGCCGCACTTACGGAATAGTTACCAACCATATGGTTCCACCGAAACTTCACCATTCCGGCACTACACACTATATGTATGACAGAAAATGTACAGGAATTCCATAATCGATAATCCCACTAACATTTTGTGTACCTCAATATTCGCCGAGCTTAAATGTAAATATTAGGCAACTTGTATGCGTCGCGTGGAATGTTTGTGTATTTAATTGCTTCAATCTAATTTTCACGACTGCACACGTTCCCCCGCGCTGTCGTTGGATCGAAACAAATTTCGGGTGTATTTAAATTCATTCAATTCGTTATCTCCTTACCTACCCCTCCTTCTATTTGGTGTTTAAACACGTGAAAATGTGTATTTTTAATTTACGATACGAATGAGAATCAACATATTCCCAGTACGAAAACAGAAATAACTACGTATGTTACTTTCCCGTGAAAGTAACGTGAAATGTGAAAAACTAAGTGTTCAATTTCCGCGAAATGGAAATTGTTCGAATTAAAAGTACACGCGTCAGCGGGTTAACATGTACATATTCGAGTAAAGTATCGCTTTGAATTTACTAAGTAATTTCCGCTGGACATTCGTTGGTCCACGCGTTTATTTTTCAAACGGACTGACCGCGTACACGAGAAGTCGGTTTTTCCTTCTGGTTTTTACTTTCAAGATCGAGGATGAAAAAAAAACGAATGATCCTGTGACTGAAGGTAAATCATGCTTTACCAGCAAATGTCGGGTATTAACGGTGATAATCCGACGTATGGACTGGCCGGATGTGTGGGAGACGAGTCATGGAAAGAGGGTCGGTGGTTGGCCGCTTGATAATTCTCGTTAAAACACAACGCCGTCACGTATAGGGTAACTCGCAAACTCGTGCGCGGAAGTAAAACTTTAAAGAGCATTCATAATATTTTGTAATACCTCGCATCACACGTTAATTTCAAACGGTTGACGTTTAATATTTAATCTTCGTCTGAAAAGTTACGATCGTATCGCTAGAAGAATAATAGTACTGACGGATATACTCCTAATATCAATGTATCAATAATATTTAACTTGCAAACAGTACCATTCATCGTTGTTCAAACAAAATACGGAATCAATTGATCGATGTATCCTATGTTTTCTAAGTGACACCGAGTATGTAATAGGAGAGATCACTGAACCGTATACAAAATTTAACGTCCCGGCCAATTATCCAATTCAAGGGACGCCTGGACCGAACAGAAGATATCCCTCAAACTGTACCGCGAGGCTGAAGAACACCCTACTGAAATGGAAGATCGAGAAAGGGACTGCGGGGTATGCATTGTATTGTAAATGCGACGTGACTTTGTCTGCGATTGTGGCTCGATTTGAATGTGCCATTCAGGAACTTCGACTCTCGAGCTTGAAACGTTGTTGTAGTAGAGAGAGAAAGAGTGAGAGAGAGGGGCAAGGGAGAGGGGGAGAGGAATTATTGCCACCTAAACCACATTCTCATGACCATCGGTTATACGGCTTTGTATAAGTGAGGTTAACGCACAGGGAAAATGTGGTACCGTGTATTCGAGCAACAACGTGAATTTTAATGTAAATATGGAATACAGAAATGAAAAGAATGATATTTGCTGAAAGTCGGATTGGAAAATGTATAATAATTATTCGATAAATATTTGATTCGAATTGAAAATTCACAAATATGGTTTAATTGGCAGACGATTTTTTAAAAAATAATCATGAATATCGGCAATATCGTATAAACGTTGATGCATTCTGTAGATTTGGCGTATGCCTGTTTGCAAAAGCATCGGGTAATTACGAATGTCGTAGGCAAGTGAACGGGAAATACAAATGGATCCGACGTGATTTTTTAATACAAAATTGGCTCGATTCATGGAGGCAAACAGTGCGATGCTTGCACCAAGAGTCAATTTGCTCAGTGTGCGTAAATATGTAATCGGCCCTAGCATACTACTGTATACACGGTTCCCGTATGTACATACTTCCATGTTTCGAGTGAAGTACAGTGTGTTACTGCCCAATTCCGTCGTCCATTTCGATACATCTCGTCGATACGTGGTTCGTCGCCATGGAACCGTTCGGAATGCGCATAAAATGCGTTGCAGTGTGAGACAAAAAAAAAAGAGCGAACGAGTCGAATGTCACGACCGAAAACCAGAATTTCCGACGATGTGTGTGTGTATGTTTTTTTTACCGATTTACCATTTAGCGACGCGCATCATTTGCGCGCAGAAAGAAATAATTCCAGCGTTTGGCTAATCCCGAGGTTTCAGCGCCCACGAATCAATAATCAAAGCTCAATCCAATTATTTCGTACATTTGCAATCAAATTAATGAATTTTAATTAAACGATTGTACCGTGAACACACTT
This sequence comes from Mimumesa dahlbomi, assembly GCA_917499265.3. Lineage (NCBI taxonomy): Eukaryota > Metazoa > Arthropoda > Insecta > Hymenoptera > Crabronidae > Mimumesa > Mimumesa dahlbomi. The sequence goes on along the minus strand of OU824114.1, from coordinate 8,768,520 downwards.
TTGTAGATATAACGGATTCTTTTCGTCGACGGTGTTTGTCGATATTCTACAGTATTTAAAATTCATCAGGCTGATTTAATTTCTTTCCACGGATATATCTTTCTCCTCGTACATTTCGTGTTTAATTACATTTTTTATATTCCAAACACAATGCATATTTCAATAGTCGTGTTTGTTGAAGCGAAAAGTGTACGCATACGTACGTACACACATACACACTACGTGAAAATGCATTATGGATACGAATAACTGAATATTATCCAAACCAAAATCGACTCTTATATCGCAGGCACAGGTGTCTATTTCCCGGTATTTGAACACTTTTATCCGGACAGATCGCGACTGTGAGATCGATTTGTCTCCATTTCTCTTCTAAGCCGCCCCTTTTTACCGGCAGACTTCAAATTACACTCAAAAGAAACATGTTAGACTCGTCTAGCTCCGATTTTACTAAACCCTGGATATATTTTAAAGTGGCTCAAAGGATGGATAGGTATAAAAAATAACCGCTAAAAACTGGTTACAGGGGATAAAACCCCGCAGTTCAACCTACATTTTTCCTTCGTCTTAATTAGACGTTAAAGTCTGAAAGGTAGAAAAACATGGTTCAGACAGAAGCTAAGCTGTGTTAAGAGCTTTCAAACGATGCTTACAGAATTTTGAAAATACGCGTTTTTTCTTTAGAGTCCCTTAACCTCTTGCTAACCTAATTTCGAGGAGCTATTAATGTTCATCTGTGACATTCACGTCAAATGTGAGCATTAAGATTATTATTCGTCAAATATCTGATATAGACTATTTTTAACTATAGACAACCATTCGTTCATCAATCTTCGCTTCGCGTTATTTGACATAATCAAATTGATCATCGGAAGTTATTAAAATTATATACATATATGTATATGCAACGATCATAAAAGTAGCCAATTAACTGAGTAATAGGTAATCAATTTTCAAGGTAGTTGGGAAACAAGTATTCATGGAACGCAATGGCAACTAGTACTGTTGCGTAAGTAACTATGTATTAAGGACGTTACCGTACCGGAACAAATATGTATTTCAAAAGCGTTCGTTGCTTACTATGGAACGGTATGCTTCTATTATTCATAGCACTCATCATTTGGACGAAACTGTTTTTTTTTTGTGCTCGATTTTCGGTCGACGATCAAAGGGGATAGATGCGGTGAACACAGCCATCGAACAAATTCAGTGAAGTCACTTTTGGTGATACATTCTATCCGCGAAAACTGTTGAATATTCACCGTTCTCCATGGTGGACACGCCATCAGAACGTATCGATAAACACATCCGATGACAAATCGAGCCAAAATCAATCCTCTATGACAACTGCCTTCAAACGTTTTAACAATTCTATCTTGCTAGGTATAACAGCGAGTAAAATCTATAAATACATACACTTGTTCCGAGTTCCGACAAATAAATTATCTGTACGTAGCAAAAACTTGAAATCAATGTCGCGCGATTTTCACAACAAGTAAACTGTCAAACCAGATTGTAATAATATCGATGACACAAGATTGGTTAAGAAACACGCGGAATTGAAAAATTTCTGTGTAACCTCCGCTGGGAGGTGAATTTGTAGAATCTACACAGAGTTTTAATACTTTTCTGACAATGTTTGGCTTATCTGTAAAACGCATATTGTTTGAAACGATAACAGGTCATGTGTTTCATACGTTTCATCGGTATGTACCGTTCGATAAATCTACATGAAAACATTTCTGAATAAATTAAATTTATTGCGACGCGTCAACCGGAGAGCGAGATACCATAAAACGTGCCCGGCTCGTGTTCAAAATTTTATCGGAAACTGAGAGTAAATTATTGATGGACAATCATAGAATGATTAAGTCGCTATTTTTTTTTCAAAATTAAATATCGCAGAATATATTCGTGGAATACGTTTTATCCGATTCCCCGGGATGGTATTACTCCACACATTTGCATGGAAATGTGTAAATCAAACTAATTTAAATCTGATTAAAAAACATATCACGTGACCAATTTCTTATTCTATAAAAATGACCGTTTTTTGGAATATAATATGTATGTCGGTCCGCGATGAAGCTCATAAGAGCACAGGAACAAGAATATGAATAACGAACAGAAAGAAAGAATAGCGTAAAAAGAAAGCAGGGATAATGATGGTCCATGAGTGTGGGTCAGGGAGATCAAAAATGTTCCACAATATCTTTCTTTGCTTTGGTCTTTTGTTCATCCCACGGTATAGCACTATTCTGTAATCATGATTGGTCGTCCTCATTACGAGAGCCATTTCTATGCTCTCCTTTCATTTTTAACATTGTACCAGTACGCATGGTTATGGGACCATAAATTTCACTTTTCAGAACGTAACAAGTAGAATCGTATATCATAAGTGCTTTAGCTCATAAACATTACGGAGGTGTGCTCATTTTATATGCCGAGTTTTTCAATATCAATTGTCTCGATATCGATCGAATCAACCGTTATTTAACGTCTGGATTGAAATAGGATCATTCGTCGATTTATCTTCGTCGTGTTAAATGAAGCAACGATAAAAGTATTCTTTCAAATAAGAGAATATTTAAAACAATAAACTTTCAGTTTTTAATACAATCTTCCTCGGTCGATGAACCATACGCGATCGTTTATCTTTGTGAAAATACCACTGTTTGTTTATTCATCAGACACCCGTATGTTTCCAACAGGTTTTATCATACATTAGATAAGGATCAACTGTGTCGTTTCTGTCTGAAACGCACGGAATGGAAAACGGATTATGAAAATGCTGCAGATTGTGTCACGTCTCTCGAAAACTGATTTCAACGAGATTTAACTACGCCGTACTTTAATGGCGCTCCGCGGATAATCGCTTTTTCTCACCGAACATATTTTTACAAGAAATTAAATTTAATTGAAAACTACGGTTCCGCCGTCGTGGCACGAGCACACACGTGTACGGAATAAAATGAGAAATTTATTAATTCGCTTGATAAATTCGCCGAACGTTTTACACTGTACATACATATATGTCTATACCACGTTAAAACCTTTGATATTTTTCAAACCTAACAGACGGTAAAACTAAAAGTTCTCGATTCTTTATCCATCTCCGTACACGTTCTATGCGAAATCGTTACTTAAACGTAATATCGCCTTTAACGCAAGGAAGAAGCACATTTCCGTGGATTTACGTGCTCCCGCAAACATAGGTATACGGACGCGGAAGTTCGGAACGCAAACGAAGAACGGAAACTGAAATGGCGGAATGCGAGGAAGAATAGAAAGAGTGGTTACGGATACCATGGCCAGAGATCGTAGACTACGATACGCAGTTACGGACCATCCCTCTAACCCCCGTCAGCCGGGGCGGAAGAGTGAGACGCGAGCCTTGCAAATTGCCTTCACCATTCTCCCGCATCCCTTTTCCTTCGGGAGCCACCCCCCCCCCCCCCACTACTCCTGACTCATTCGCAGCGTTTTGCTTTCCGTCGCTCTTTTTCTTTTTTTTTTACTTCTCGAATCACGGGATCGTCTCGATTTTTTTTTCAGCGAAATTCTCCGTCCGGGTGATGCGATCAAATTTCTTCCGTCAAATATCTGCTCATCTTATCCGCGCGCGTTAATCAGACTCTACTTGACAAAAAAAGATGATGAAGAGGAAGAAGAAGAAGAAGAAGAAGAAGAAGAATCCGTTCTGCGAGATGGAATAAACCGTGGCAATCAGCCACAGCGTTCGATGGATAACGCTTTTAAGGATGAAATGCAGGGTGGATGTCTTAACCTAGATTTAATCTGGAATTAAATCTGCCCGGCCCTCCCCTCGCCCCCCCCCTCCCCCGCTTCACGATTGATGTCGAGATCGAAATCATGTAATTTAAAATTCCCATTGACACTGCGACGTTTTGGCATCGCGTCGAGAATATTATTCTAAATGATTCCGCTACTCTTTTTTCCGCGTTGCGTAATTAAATATTTAAAGACTCAAAGCGTTGTGGTGGCTTTTGAAAACAAAACACTGCGTCTACATAGGAACGTAATTCATAACCGTGCCACGCGGCTCCGCGCAATTTTTTTAATTAACGTAGAACACGTGACTCGTGCCGGAAAGTCACAGACATTACAGAAATGCACGTTTCAGTATTCATAATTGCAGTTTGCGCGCTATTTCTTTGTCAACCGTCCAGCTTAGATATATACAAAGTATGAATAGCAATACGCTGCGTAAAACACAGAGGAACAAGAATCAGAAAAAAACTACTTCAATTATTCACATAATACAGATATCCCTCTCCCCAATCACCTCTACGATTCTAAATCAACTTTCCATACAAACCACTAGAATTCCCCGATAGATCGTTATCGTCGGTACGGCATAATAGGTAATTAGTCAAATAAAACAGCGGTCGTGATTAACCGCAAAGAAATCTCAATAACCAGCTTACTCAAACGCTCTGGTATTCGGGTCATGTCGTGCCAGTATGTAAACTAGATCTCTCATAGTTCTGTCCTCTCCTGTTGCGTGTGACAGTGCGCACAGCAACAGTGTCGCGATGAGATATGTACATTCGTACGTACATACATACATACGTACATACGTACATACGTACATACACACATCCGTGGCCGACTGTATGCACTGGTAGTTCACTGATGTAACTTACAGTTTCCTATCTCGTATAACTTTCCGTGGGGCAAAGCCTTTGGACGTAGTTCCTCGGCGCTAGAGTCCCCTTTTTGCCGGTACTCCCGGCCAGGCCCTTTGTGTAAGGTAGAACCGACCCTCGTGGACCGAGCCACGAGAAAGACGTACGACGTAGTGCGCTTTGTGCATGGTGTAACGTTGCAAAAATTTTCTTTTCGGATCGTAAAAAAATAATGCGCCCAAAGGTGAATGGTAGGTTATTCAAAGGCGGACACTTGAATACCTATATGAATACTGTTTTTTATATTCGACTTCATTAACGCCGCCATGCAATTACACGCCCATACCTGGATATCGCGTTCGGCATGGAGAAAAAAAAGGTACTGAGGACTTGTTAAGAATACACCGAGTGTCTAATTAAACTAGGATAGGTATCTTTCGAGGTTCGTCCGTTTCTGTTTTTCCTCTTATTTTCTTTTCTTTTTCTTGTTCTTATTTTACCGAACCGTAGGGAGACTGGGATACACGACGCGAAGTCAATCGATACTAATTTGATATGGACCCCGAGGACCAGCTGCGTACCGAAAGAAAGAGAAGTGTATCTGGCTGGAAGGAATTTGATACGAGTGAGAGAAATTCAAGAAGTAGAGAATATGTGAAGCGTGGAAATGAGATGATGCTGACGGAGTTTCCAACAATAGCTTTATTTTCTGTCGCTGGCAAAGGTTTCTTGTAATTAGATAGTTTGAAACTCGAGTGGACAAACACACTGATTTAAACAATTAAACGAAATATTGTCTAATATTATAGATTCTATCATACATTTAGTATTCACAACTGAAAAACTAACAATGATCGTGTAATCTCTAACATGTATTTACACATACATACGTTTCGATGCACGAATTCTATGTTCCACGGCAAGTTTAATGCACTCAAGAGAAATCCGCGGCGGGGCAGGAATAAGTTTATAGTTTTGTTCCCGGCCGATATTCGCAATGACGAGCGATTAGATATGTCTCGTATCGGCTGCAATGCTATGTCTATGGAAGCGAGCTGGGCGACTGCTATCCAGCAAATTGGGTTTCCGAACGGGGCTCGAGGGGTTGCTACGGGATGCGAAGGAAGTGGCAGCCTGCAGACTGAGATTGGATGCCGACGAAATCGTCTCGTGGGAAACCCGCTGCCCAACCAAAGCTTGGTTGCATACTTTCGTCTAATGCCACTACCCGATTGCCAACTTCGCTCCGGGGACATCGGAAGACGATACATTTTAAAAGGGGCATCTACAGAACGACATGACCCACGTTCGATTAAATTTCTATCGAATCCGATATCGACGTGCACTTTAATATCACCATTAATGAAAATCGCGGAGAGAAGGTCTACTTTATAACCATGATGTGCATAATATCGTTACGATAATGGATAAATTAAATAAAAATTGTTCATCTTTTGGTGATCTTTTTATGGAATAAAAGTACTCTGTTTTACGTATTGATAGGATAATGAAATGATTATAGCTTGAAGTATAATACTCTATCTTTTAATATATCCATTTTAGAAAGATTATGAACCGATAAAAGAAAACTCATGGTATCTGTCTATGTATAAACGGTGTTTGTTATGCTCGATTAATAATGAAACAGATCTGACATATTTTCAAATTGAGGGGTAATTGTAGATCGCGATTGTTCTATATATTGCTTTTGCATAATATACTGGTATCGTAATTTCTCTCTCGGCATTCGTTCGATAATTTCAACCTGTCGCTCACTCGGCAACAACGGAACGCAATTAGAGATAGCTTATTCCAATAACAAGCTCGAACCGAATGTCGAATCTATTCTAATTTTTACTCGTGATAAAATCACAAAGATTTTTCGCAAAAATTGAAGCTCTTTCGATGAGAGATTGCACAAAGGAAAATTTGTCAAAGAAAGGTCGCGGTCTGTGTACACACACGACCAAATATCTGACAGCGAAGTTTTTTAAATCGTACAAATAAGAATGGAAAAACCTGCAACCAAAAAATTCCATCGAACTGCCGTATGCAGAATTTCAGAGATATTAAAAATCCAATTAATAATTTCGACGCGGTGTTTTATGCGAAATGCGTTCGTAAAAGTTTCTAAGCCATAATTGAAAAACTAGAAAAACTACGAACGAAAAAGCAAAACGGTTAATAAGTCCGTACCTTTAGATTTTTTGGTGAAATATCGAAATATCGTAAAAATGAATTTCTGCACATGGTTATGACGCAGAATTTCCACGCGGTATGCACCCCTGAAGGCCCCAGATTGATATCTCAAAAATCGTGTAAATGCTAGGCAAAAAAACGACGGTTTAATTAAATTTGACTTCACCGTAGTATCGGGATAGATGGTTTGCCAAAAAAATGTAACTCACAGTCACAATATACAATTTCCTACGCAACACGGTTGGTAAGTTTTGTTCGAATATTGGAAAAATTGTATAAACGACACTATAACAGATAATTCCATTTTCGACTAATAAGATAAAAGTAGCATTAAAGGACAAGTTAATATAAAAACTTCATTATTTCATTACAATTACCTCTGGATAATACCTCAAGTTTCTTATTCCCCGACGGATTCCTCTATTTTTCAACACTTTTTTAATGGAAATCGTTTAAAGATGCTCGAGCACCGTGAAAAAAAAGAAAACTTTTGTTTCTCGATCAGTTGCTGTTATCGCCTTCGTGAATGCTCGTTAAGCTACATACAGATGCCTTTGCTCACAAAAAGAGTGAACATTGGATTAATTGGACGTTCAATTGGAAGGTTTCTTTCAACTTTCTTCCAATACTCGACACAATTCCCAGTTACGCGGCAGAATTCCCCCTAATGAGAAAACAATAATACCGAGCGGGGGTTTTCAGAATTCAAGTGACTCCGCCGTCAAGACTGACGTCAGAATGAAGAATAGAATGAGAGATGACACGGAACGAATTCGATAACTTCTTTGGACGGGATCCAAGTAAATGTTCTTTTCCGACAGTTTCAATGATCAGTGTCAGAAAAATCATAGAAAATTGTTCCCGAGAACCGTTATAATATTCACGTAATCGTCACGGGAAGTCAATGGAAAAAGAAAGTACGATCGAACACGTACAACTTTATATTCCCAGTTTAATTACTTGGTTCATTATTATTACCACGGTATAATTGAGAATAATACTTCACGGTGTGACATAATATCTGCCAGCGAAAATACCGTTTACATAACATAGAAAAGTAGTAATTATTAACAGGCAACTACTGGTCAATAAATCCGGAACAAGCGTTGAAAATTATCAAAGTACAACTAAGCCACAGGCTATTGCCGCATAATTAATAATCACTAACGATAATTACCAACAGGTCCTGGGGGTCCTCATCCCAGGTTACAGAATGTTCTATAACGATGTAATCTTACGAGATGGTAGTTTCCATAGCGCGCTCCTAAAAGACGCCAATGTAAGACGGGACTAAATTACATAATTAGTAAGGGCCCCTCATTTACGTCTTCTCTCATCGTCGCACGGAAATTCACCGTCGTGGTGGAAATCTGGTACGTCACCCCGCACAAGAACCCACACCAATATCCCGAACTCTTGATACCCACCGCGAAATGCCCGATAGCAGATTTTTAAACATTTCACCGCACCGGAAAAATCTCACCGATGGAACAAGCTGGATTTTTCCCGGGGTATATCGATGTCCATTACAAATTCCAAATTACGTTCGTGCATATCCGACCACTTTCCCGGGATTGCTTTTACCCTTGGTACATCTGTTCGGTGAACGATCATCGATGTAGGAGGTAGCGGTGGAGAATGAACACCGTGGGAAGAACGGTAGAACGGAGACACGAGAAAGAAGAGACTCGCGAGACATCGAAGGAACCCGAACGAGAAGGCGAGGAAGGACGAGAAAGAGATTGAGAGAGAAAGAGAAAGAGAGAGAGAGTGAAAGAGTGGATGGAAGAATATATGTATATGTACTTAGCAGGAGAGATCGAAGAACGTGAAGGAGAAGGAGAAGGTAGACGAAGGAGACACGGATGGATAACATCCTCCTCGTTTCCTCACCGTCATCGAATATTCACGGTTGCCTGCAATATTGATGGACTCCCTTGTTTACTTCCCTACTCTCGTTTACTTGTGGTGCGCTGAAGTGTCGATCCTACGGGACGTCGAGTGTATTTCCCTCGTTCACGGCGCCAGGCTCAACGGCCTGGATAATTTCTTTCGTGTTTCTCCTTGACCGACGTTAGGTCTTTCTCGCGTTTCCATTGATCTCCTTGGGGGTACCTTTGTTCCCGTAAAGAAAGGGCACGATCCCTTTAGCGCGGAATCGAAAAAGGGTGCGATAAGAGGGGGAAAGGCTTACACCCTCGTCCACTATGACCGAACCTTTAGATGGAACAAAAAAGGAAACCGACCAAGACGTAAGGAAGAAAAAAAAAACGGTGACCTTTGTAAGCTTCACGGTGATACTGTCTACTCGCACCTGTAATTATAACGCCCACGAACGTTGGCCTTTGTTATAGGCGAGCGAGAAAATTGGCCTTATCAGACAGTTCGGAAATCGATTGATTCTAATTTCCGTTTCACGTTAAAGAGATACCGATTGAATTCTTCTTTCCCCCCCCCCCCCCCACCCCACCAAGTTCATGACGCGTGTATCAAGAGCGTACGATCGATGGCAATTTGCTTTCCGTTAATTACAGTCTCGCCTTTCAATTTTCGAAAATCGATACAACCGCAGCGATTTATCTAACCAGCAATTTCCGAGAAACCGCAAACCTCATCAATATTAATTCTTCATCGGTTACATTGATGATCCAGAAACGCGGATAGCGTGATACCGTTGCGACTGTAACGATAGAATCGATCAATCGATTAGCTTGACGAGTGTTTTGCGAGAGGCGGTACGTTCCTCGTGAAGGTATTATTTTTATACGGCTATAAACATTTCGTGCCCTACATCGCAAAGCATTCGTAAAAGGCACGTGCTCTTACCGGGGTATATGTTGTAAAGACGAATACAAAGCACACGTGAGCCTTTTGGACGTTGCTAGCGTTGCCAAGCGCCTTTTTAAGAGCACGCGCTATAAACGGGCCGATTCGCGACGTTTCATTTAGAGAGAGAGAAAAAAAACTATCGTTGACCTATAAACGGAGCAACGTCACAATGCGGAGAAAGAAAGTAACTATTCCATTTTTCTCTTTCGCCTCTGCCCCGTATCGGCGCAAATACAATTGAAATTCAATCAAGCTACGTTGATTTGACGAGATATTTAAATTACCACTCCCATTGATGACTCTGAAGTAAAAAAAAAGAGAGAGAGAAAAATAAAAGAATATTCTGATCGTTTTGTGTGCACTTCGAAACGAAATAGAAATGCCAATATCTATTCTTCATCTTTCGCGATTAAAGTGCCTTTAAGGGGATAATCGGTTCTTCAAACGAAGTTAACGATCAGTGAAAAAAAAAAGATGAAAAATAATGCCTAAGAGCCACTCGGTTCTGAAAGTTCGTTTAAGCTGCTACAGCATCCGAGGAGCGCGTACAACGGTGACGTATACATACATTATCGCGCGTATCAGTTTGTACGGTTGGGGGCAACATTTAAAAGCTTATTAGCCCCGGCGTAACGTTAAAACGCGTGCGTGCGTGCGGCGCGGTAATGAACAAGCGCAAGAACACAGGCAGATAAAAAACTTTTATCGAACGTGTACCGGCAGATTGGAAGATTGGATTAGTACATGATTGGAGCGGCAATTGAAGAGCTGGATGAAATAGGGGCATTCGGAGAGCGAATTTATTGATTCAATTTCGTCGTAACCCTGCGCCCTCCCTTCCATTTTAACTGCCGACAGATGGCACGTCGATGCTGTCAAGTTTTCGAGTTTGGTTTCACCGCAATTTAGCATAATCGATGAGCAGCCACGACCGATGTTACTGGGAGGAACGCACCATTAATCGGTGACCGTAAAATCGGCGTGTTTACAGACGTCATTAAAGTGATTGTTACGCTGCGTAATTGACAGGCCTGTCGATTTGCGGCTTTATTAAAGACTATGGCGAAAATTTAGTAACTAAGTTACCGAGAAATAGTCAAACTGGCACGTTGTAAAACTATACCTATATGTATGTATATGATAGATATACATACGTCTATTAGGGATTATTTAAATTCTTTGTATATAAGCGTTGTTCTATGGAAATTAATATTTTATATTCTATCTGCGTCAGGGAAAAGATATCGAGACGTTTTCTCTCGAGACACAAGGAAGAATCCACCCTCTTCTAATTGCTGCAACGAGAAGTGCCGCGAGCGGAAAAGTCAATTAACAGGGACGAACGTTGCCGCTTATTCGACGTGACTTAACGTCGACTATGACTTCTCTTTCCACGAACTTCTTATCCCTGATTCACTGTCCTCATTCTTACCTAATCCAATTTTTGTCCCGAGGGATCATCGAGTGGTACACATCGGACAATAGAGTTCATCCTTTTAGTACCGGCTGAAAATGCATTCCTCTTCAACGATTTTATTTTATCTACTCCTTTTTGTCTGTCTTACTATTCATTTCATTTTTGCTCTTTGGTATCGCCTCGCTTATCAATTTCTTTTTCGTTATTTTGGCACGAACGGCCGGCCGCGCTCGTTTTTCGCAAATCATGAAAAATGTGTGCGAGCGGTAACGCAATTTCACGGGCGATCGGGAAATCGAGTTACCGCCGTTCCGTGTTTTATATACACGCGACCAACACACGTAACCGCCCGCACTGTCGAACGGGTGCCCCCATAGAAGCTTGATTTGTTAAAAGATAAAAAGGCCATTTTTACCTCTGCTTTGCATATCAAATTCTCTTTTTCTTTTAGAACGTTTATTTTTCCGGCGATCTCGTGTTATTCGGTACTTGGTTTTTATTCCGGATATGTTTCTTATCTTTTGCACATAGTTGTTAACATTCGCCCGATATCCTTCGTGCCGTGAACACAGTACGAGTATAACATTTTTCACATTTTTTAAAAGAGCGAAATACTTTCTATGCACGCCAATGGATATTTCTAATTATTGATCTGATTTTCTACTTCGTGCAAGAATCCAAAATGATAAAAGCGGATCACCGAGCCTAGCGTCATTCGAATACTTGTAACTAGCCATTATGAAATTGATGTTGAAAAAAAAATGTGTGAACCAGTAACGATTTTCCATAAAGAGAATGGGAAACTTTTCTCCTGCTCGGTACGCGGAGGCTGCGTTATTGATTTTCCGTAGGCGCGTGCGGTTTTCCACACTCACCGGCCCTGACTCGCTTTTAAACGGCACGCAATCAAAAACTGTTTCGACGGTTTAGCATTCGATTCATCTACTACCGGGGATGGAAGCTGTGCATGCAACATTACGATTCTAAAAGGACTGTCATTAAATCATACGTAACGGAAGAGTAAAACGGTACGATTATTATTATTATTATTATACGTAAAAACCCGTCCCCTATAATTATTACGCTAAACATTGTGTACCAATCGGAAATCAGATATTTTTGACGTTCAATGCAAATCATTCGTACACGAGATAAATTATTGATATCATTAACGCTCTGTTTGCGGATGTTTAACATAGCTGGCGCAGCATCAGCCTCCGTTGCATTAAAATTCCCATGCGGCAAATGTGCAGAGAAAACGCAGACTGTGGAGCAACTCGGTATAAATTACTGCAATTACAAAGTTGTTCTTGAAAATTCCTTTCATCAAACAGCATTTAATGCGAGGACGTGATAACAGTGTAACAACAAAAACCGTGGGATTGGATAACAGTGCGGGGGTAGAAATTTAAATGACAAGGCAGAAAAACATGCCGCTTTAATATACGTACGTATATCGCGAACGGTGTTAACGTGGAAAACATTATAAATATACAAGAAAAATATAAGATACGTGAAAATGCAACTCGGTCGACCGAAAACGCGTTCGGAGTTTTTCAAACAAGTGCACCGCTCTATGCAAGGTAGCTGCGCTAGGTAACGCGACGCGAACCAAAATAAAAACAAAAAAAATTGTCGAATTGAAGCAGCAAAAGGAAAACAAGAATTTAATTAAATGCGCACTGTTCGTGGCACACAATCCGACCCCTCCGTATCCTGAAATCGAATCATCCATCTATCTCGATGGTCTATAGCTTCCCGTATCGCTCGCAGTGTTTTACTGAAATTCGAAAAATCGCTTTATATCACGGAACTAGCTTCCGTCGTTGATATCGGGGCTATGGTATTCCGTGTTCCATAATTTCGGTTCTATACGAATATGTCTGATATTGCATGTACGGTGAAACTCGCTTTATCGTGACACCGAAATCGCGCAGATTAAACGTCGTTAATTACAGGATCGTTCCGGGTTCGCATGTAAAACACCGAAAGGAAAAACGCAATATACCCTTCGACGATATAAAGAAGACACCGCGCGGTACTTTATAGTATAGAAAATTGAAAATAAATGAGGTCTGATGTCAGGAGAAAAGAAATAGGGTGCGAAGGGACGCGAACCGTCTTCAACGGAGATAGCGAAGGAAGATAGAAGGATGGACTCCAATTACGTGGACAAAGGCGACACGTATCCTTTGTCAGTGAATTGTGTTATCGAACCTCAACCGACTTCGAGCCTTCCGTAGCCGCGCGGCTCACGATTCAAAGCGAGAGAGACCCCTCAAACCCGATCGGTGCGAAATATCTGAAATTGGATAATTGGAAATCCAGCGATCGCTCTCTGAAAATGCTTTTGAGTGGAGCGTGGCATTTATGAGACTGCGTTCAAACAAGAGGGGGGGGGGGGTTTGTTTCACGCGTTGATAACCAACAACAAAATCGCTCAGTCAGGTCTGGCTAGGTCTGAAAAGTTATAATTTCACGAATGCGGAGTCATGCGAGAATACAGAGGAATCATATAGTCTACGAATTTTTTTTTTGGTCTGTCTGCTGCGTATCCCGTGGAGAATCGATACCTACAATTTTTTGTTTATTTGGACAGATATAATCCAGAACTACGTTATATCTGTGTATACGAGAGGTATTTCCAAATCCGAGCATATTTTCTGGGTTTATCTCGTGCGGTCGCTGCGTGGACAGGTAGAAAACGAACACCGGATAGTAAGCCGAAAGTTTATGATCCTTGGCTACCCGCGCGGTACAAATCGCAATTTTTACTTTGCCATAGACAAAGTTTAATGATCCCGTGAAAGCAACACAAAAAAAAATAATAGAAAATATCACACTTTTTATTCATCAGTGTGCGCACCGATGATAACTATTCTACATATAAATTCGCATCGGAATAATCGTAACGAATTACAACGTCCGTCGAACGCAAAATGGAAGCTTCGAATTTGTTTCACGCGAACTGAAAATCCAATTCGTACCGCGGTTAATGAGTAAACATGGTAACGACCGAGAAGACGATGATTGCATAAGCAAAAAGTTGGAGACAGAAGTGGAACGAATCGAATGGCTCTCAAGAGAACGAAACTCCACTTCGATTTCCTCGACTTCGATACTAGGCGATAAATAAATTGGGCCAGCTGCGCAGAAAGTGTCCGGACGTATTGCCGCACACGATAATGCACTGATACAGAGACGGAACTTTCTAAACGATGCTGTGCATCATTTCCCCGCAGAATCTTAATCACCGTTTCACACGTGTTTCCAACGTTTAATTGGACGTTTAAATGTCCCATACGGGTGTAAAAGAAAGTATAATTACGAAAAGATATCACTGGAAGTGTATAAATTTGATCGGTTGTCATTAGTGTCCTACTGACAGGTCATTAAACTGTTTCACTAAAGATTGGCCGCGGGCTCGATTAATCAAAGACAAACAGAAAACAAGAAAATATATAAAGTGTCTCTTTGATAAGCCGAGGCCATTAAATCTTCATTAATCTCCGAGAGAAATGACAAACATCATACGTTCATTACAATACGACATTTATTCGAATCCCAGGGTTATGTCACACACTTACGAGCAGCTGTCTACGCGACGGATCGATAAGCGCCACTCGCGTTCAATTATTTCATCGTGTGACCCATCCAAGTACATACTCGACTTAAAATGAAACAGACCTCGAGCCGCATCGGTTAGAAGCCCGAGCAATTGTTGTTTGCTGCAAACAATTGCTTACGGGGTGACCTCGATTAATTGGAACTTGAAAACATGAAATTTTTTCCAAATATTATATTCCATGTACGGGGGGAATTTCGTAAATGTATAACGTTATAATACATAGATTTTCCCGGTGAAAAATTCGACGGTGAAAATAAAACGAAACGAATTTAGGCCAAATTGAATTTATTTTGATTATACGTTTGTTCGCTTATTGAGTTGTGCAGGACGTAAAAAAGTGCGGATATAGCGTTTTGCCCTTTTGAACAAACAATAAAACATATCATTTAAACCGTTGTATTTTCAGCTGTATCGATTTATCGAGTATTAAATAAAACAAAATCTACCAATATTTTACGTTCGAATCTATAACGCTGTAATTTACTAAGTGTATTATACGTCCCCGGTATTAACAATTCAAATATTTCAGGATATCGTTCATTCTCTCTCTCTCTCTTTCTCGCGTTTCCCCCCCAAAATCTGCCATATGTCTCACGTGGAAAACTTTTCACCTTAATTTCGGATCCATTTAAATTCTACCGTTCTCTTCCGATGGTTTCTCATAACCCACTCCTTTGTCAGGGACATTAACGAAAATGCAAGTTATAACGACTCCGTAATAAGGGCGGTAGGATTCGTTTCCGGCGAGTGACTTAAACAGAAAGAAAGAAAGAAAGAATGGTAAGGCAGGGAGGAAAGAAGGGGGCAATTTATCGCGGTTCTGAACCGCAAGCCGGAGCAAGAAGAAGAGGACGAGGAAAAGAGTGAATAATAGAGGAACAGGAAGAAAGAGAACGAAAAAAAAAGAAAGAAGAGAGAGACTGAAAGAATACAGGAAAATTGGACGTGAGTTCCGGTTCAATCGCGATGCTGAATCCATCGAAATTATTTCGCTCGACCGATACGTCAGTGATGTCTGTCCAAGAGAGGGCAAAGCAAGGACGAAGAGGAACGTGAAGCAAGAGGCTTGTTCTGCCTATGCGGTACGTACCGGAAATTTACAATACCCTGGTGACTTTGTCCACGGTAACACAACACCTTCGGCCGCGTACACGACGCCGATGCATCTACTGTAGCATGTGTGGCCATCGTAATATGGATACGGAAAATTAACTTGTCTCGATCAGCCGCCTCGACAGCATGTTTCCTCGCCTTTCAACGTACAACCGCCGCCACCGTTGCAGCCGCTATGCTTTGGGCTGTCGCGTTGATAAGTATTCACGGAATATATACAGTCTCGTCGATAACTCGCTACAGGTGTTGATATTGTCGTTGCATACGTTATTGGAATTCGTATGGGAATGAAACTTACGACCATAGACGGTAACATTATTATATTGGTAATTATACATTTAGTGATAAAAATATAATGCAATATATGTTGAAAAGATACACGTTTGTGTGTTATCGCGGTTAATGACGTGGGTATGGGTGATAGTTTATTTCTCCGTAAGACTCAAGTGTGCAATAGCGTAATCGGGTATGTGCGAACGTCATCTTTTAAAAGATTCTAGAAAATCTTGCTCGATAAAACTCAGTATTCTTATCCCCTAACGATTCCGTTCCTACGAATGGAATACCGTCGTATTCCAGACGTATATAAAACGTTCGTAACATCTCCCTAGGGTCTGGTCCTCGTGGGAACCCCAGAACCAGGGGGTTTCTCGGTTACACTCAAGGATTTAAGTCGAGAACAAAGGATCTCTTCTAGGGGTGGAGAGTGCCGCCGGCATGGATTTCGATTACGAGATAGACAGGATTTACATCGCCCAGATAGTCTACGAACGGACACGGAACTTTTGAGCATTATCCTCGGACCATTAAACTTCGAGGGTGACTGTTATAATGTTGAAGCAAAAAAAAAGGGAGATTCTAGTCGCTAAGGGTGTGACAATAAACAAAATCGATCAAACGAAGATAAGTGACTGATATCGTAGCGTATCATTAATAACATTCTACGCGACGGGGATATATATTTGTATAAATAAATTCCAACTGGAATATTATTTAACGAGACCAAGCGTTATTCGAAATAATACATAGTTTATGGAACTCTCGGATATACGTACGATACGTGGTAACTGTATTGAGCCAAGTAATTTATAACAAATTTATCGTGTCAATGTTATCGGTAATAATATGAATCACTAGCTTCAATAATACCGCAGATATCTTTGGATCAGTCGAAGAGACGCATTTGGTGTAATCGGGCGAAGTATTAGAAGGAAATGCCAAGTACTCTCGGATAATTACGATACGACTCGCTCAATGGCGGTCGTTAAAATTTATTACCCAATGAGTCACAGCAATTTGTTCTCACATACAACGAGTTGCTAAACTGCTTTCCGTTCACCGTACCTACGCGATGTCATTCACCGACATAGTTTTCGTTGTTTCAATTAAATCCGGGGGTTAGTACCTTATACGCGAATATTAACGATTTATTTTTTTATCGTTTCCTATACGATAAGACATATATACAGATAAGACGTATATACCAGATCGAAACGTAGCAAGGACGATAACTGCGTACATACGATGTTCAGACAGGAATGTCATACCCCGAAGCCGAAGGCACGAGTCAATGAACTTAAAACTATTTCCAGAGAGGTGCGACGATACTATGCAGCGATATAATCGCCATAGATGGAATACCGGTTCGTCATATCCACATCACCGGGTCCGCGGTATCCAACGGTGTAAATGTGTGCACAGCCCGAGCAAGCAGAATGACGTAGCTGTCAGTTTTTAATTTCTGGTGAGTGTGCATCCGCATCGCGGCGACGCGCTACAAATCACCGAGATATAAGCGTGCACGGTCATATCGACGTCTAGCGAGAGTAATTGTAGAAGAGGAGGAGGTTTCTCCGCACTGTGCGCGGGTTATGTTACGGATGTATCGCCCGTGCAACCGTGAAAGACGTAGAAAACCATCTCTCACGTCCGCGGTCGTTGCATTCGTGGTCCTACTGTTTATTCGTAACGTCAGCAGCACGCGCGCGGAAAGTTATAAACAAATTGCCGCAACGATATTATGTAAATGTAATACGGGAAACTTTTGAAAGCAATGCCGTCTGGAGTATTATAATTTTTGATAAATACGTTACGCGACTAAACGTGTTCGCGATAAGAGACTTATCGTACCAGAGAATTTCGCGTCTAAAAACTATATGTATTCCGGACTACTAATGTCACGACGAGATAAGAAACTTGTATTGTATTTATTATGAAAGTGTCATCTGTATTCTAAACATCCGGCTGATAAATCATAACACACTTTTATAAGACATTTCAGAAAATGTGTAGAAGAAAAAAAAAGAGAGTACACACGACGAAGTCAACAGATGCTCCATTTAAGCCGAGATCAGCTGACCTTTCACTTAACAGTTTTCAACTGTAAGAACAAAATGAAAGTCCAAGACTACGTGTTTTCCTGGAAAGTCATGCTTGACTCTTAGCCGGCGGTAAATCAGTTGTTGATTAACGAGCCATGGATAACTTCGCATGTCTCGTCGTCGAACAAGTCCGGAGTAGGTATCTGGCCCGTTTCCAGGAGCTTTCCAATCGTCTGTTCCTTCAACATGATCCTGAACTTCTCAGCTGGGCGATCGTCCATCGTCGCGATAACGAAAGCTCTACGAACCGGAAGCGCGACTTCGAGAGACTTCGTCCCGGGACGGTGTTATCTCGTATCTCAATTTTTTTTTGTTTCCATCCCCCAAAACGAAAATCCCCCAATAAGAAAAAAGGTTGATCGAAACGTTCGGTGTTTTCTCAGCCAAAAAACATAGCCTTGTTTTTTTCCATCGTAGTTTTCGCGTCGGAATTAAGCATCGTTCTCATGAGAGAGCAGATTTGTGCGGGTACACCGGGGGCAAGGAAGCGGGCTCGAAATCTCGAAAAGACCACACGACCTCGCGGTGAACTATCGCACGCGTTTGCATATCCTTGGGTAAACCCTCTTGCTCCTTGAGCCAAGCCGAATAGCGCGGTTGTGCCAGGAATGCCGAGTAGAAAGTTTCGGCGCGACCACCTATATCCCCGAACATGGAATACCACGAAGATAAGATCCCCTTGATGTTTGGGAATTCTGAATTCTCGAGGATCCTTCCATACATACACCCCCACCCCACGGAATTCCTGCTAAAGTTCATCTTAATAAACATCGTGGACAAAGACAATCTGTTCAACGTCTTTGTCACGATGGACTAACAATAAGATGGAAACACAAAGGGTGCATCCTGGCCAGACGGGAACGACCATATCACGGAATAAAATGGATTTAACGCGGTATGTTCGACCTAGATACACAATTTATGCTAATCTACGCTTCTTACGTTGGCTCGTGCTGTATAAGCGGGCAGAAATAGGACGAAAGTTGTAGTTTTCGTCAATAAAGGTGTCGGTGTAACGATAATTGTGCCGGGAATATGAGTTTTATGTAAAGCAAAAGTAAGTTGGAGAAGTTATTGCCGTATCGTGTACGAAAGTTGATATGAAAGTACAACTGATTCTTTCCCAGGTATAGGGCAATGGTATAATAAGTCTTTACACTACCGGCGGTATGAATTTTACATAGGTGCAACTTGTTTCACCGACATGAATATGCTTTAAACGGACGCAGGTTGAATAACCTCATTATGAAAATAGACGAGTGCATTCTAACAAAGAACCGTCATTAAATTTTTGGTTAAATTTAAAATCCAGCGGGTATAATAACGATATGAAATGAGAAAGGAAATCATTACTAGACAATTATAGACATTCATGCAGCTGTGCCCGGCATTATGAATCCACTTTTAGAAACCAGCGTCTAGAGTCATTTGAAAGCGTGCAAGAGAAGCGCTTGGCGTTGATGTGTAAACGTCACAGGAGAATTATTTTTAACGTAACCGTTACTGAAAGTTCATTTAATTACTGGAATCAACGTTCTTACGAAACCCGTACATTTGTTACATGACTGTCAACTGTAATAAATTCCAACGTGGGCAGAATTATTATTAATAAAACATGCGAAAAATCTAGTAGACTACTTTTCTGATCATCTGAAATTCATGGAACCTGTTTTCCACACAGTATGTCAAGAACGACGATATAAAACGAAATCGAGGCGAACTTCTTATTTAGAAAACTGCTTCTACCACGCCGTGAAACGATACAATTAAGAAAACTATGCCGTTTCATCGAATACCAAACGTCTAACGAGACAGCAAAAAAATGCGAATGCGGCTTCTGGCGGACACGTGGTACGACCGTCTACGTTTCATAAGAGGACACCGAGCCCCCGCCGCGAGAGAACTTTCATTTCTCCTCATATGTCCTGGATGATGCAGCAGTAGCATGTGCTCCGAAAGGAACGAGTCTAACGAGGTAAAAGTGATGCAACAACTGGATAACAACTGTTTCGTCACGTTTCCGTCGCGATCTCTGTGTGTCCACTATTGAGAGAACCGTGTTCACGGCCGTGTCTATCCGATTCAGAACCCGTGCGAAACAATTGTGACCTTACGGTAACCTGAATTTTCTCGGAACAACTTCGACGGTCGTACCAAAATATGACCTATAAAAATTCTGACGTGGGTTTGAAAATCGTTCGCGGCGCTAAAAAGGAACAACGAAAAATAACGTGGTTATACATATACGTGGGCAAACGGTGGCACGTCTGTGTGTGTCTGTGAAATAATAATAGACGGTGGACACGAGAGGTATTCACGGTCCTAATTGTCAGGCAGTATGTATAATGTTAGGCTACGTTAGCCCAATTTGAAGTCACCTTCTGTTCTATCCCGTGACTTTAAACGGTAAGAAATGAGGGATGAACGAAAGCCTTATATACGTGCTTTATTTTTGTTTCTTTCATTTCGAATGAGATAGGTGGGTTAAACCGCGGTATGCGAGAGGGGAAGCGTTTTCTTCGGCGAAACATTTTGTCGGTTCGCGTCTTTTTCAGATACTGGCGGAGAATTAAAAGAATTTTTACGAAAATAAAGAGCATCGTTCGCTCGAGTTTCTCACGCGGGTATTTCGAGTGAAATGGATCAAGATCACGCATACCGTAGATGTTTCTCGAACGGCTAAGCAAAACTGTATGGTTACGATGAAATTAAATCAGTCGGCGAATTATACGGACATAGTCTTTCATTAGGAGCCTTTCACATTTTATAACATAGAAGCGGAGTCTCGCGTAATGACGTAATAATAGAAATCTAAAATTCACGGTGTTATTATGAAAAGCGGGATGTAATATCGAGTTAATTATTTCCGAAATCCTGAACTGAAACTAAATTCGCTATTCAGCTTACGGCGTAACTTCCTTTACGAACAGCTCCGAGACGAATATCGAATCAATCTCACGGTTAGAAAGCCATCTGCATAAAACTTTCGAAAACGAGACGTGTTATGTGACAACAAAGTACATCACGTTAAAGGTCGGCGCGAGGTGGCAAAAAGAAGAGAAAAAAGGAAATGCAGAAGCCGCGGCAAATTTCAGAATCAAGATATAATATTATTCTGCCCTCGCTTGCACATTTCCCAGACTCCAACGCAGTTTCTCGAATGAGATATATGAAGATGGCCGCAACGTGCCCTGCTTCGAGATTCGCGAAGTTACTTCAGCGCTCTTGCGACGACCGAAAGGTTTCACCGAGGAATTGAAAACTCCGTAAAAGAAAAATCGACCTTTTGTCCTTGAGGAATGGCTCAGAGGGCAACGAAATGACCTAGCTATCAGAGTTAACTGCATCTTTATATTCCCGCCGCATTACGGTTGCCCCGCAGCGGCTTTTTACTTGCACAGAGAATTTCCGTCTCTTTGAGACTAAAAATTTCGAGAGAAAAAAAAAAGAAGAAGAAAAGAGAGAATGAGAAAGAGAGGAGAACGACTCACGGGTCGGTGGTCTATTTCTCTTTTCTGTATAAGGTTTACATTAAGAAGTCCGAATGGATGAACCACTTTACCAACGAGAGGAGTAGACGACTGTTCCTGGAGCCGAGCATCGGGAAACCAGAAGTTCGTTATACTCAAAGACGGAAGAACTACTCGTAATTTTGTCAGAACTCTAAGAAATGGTATCATACTTCTTTAGTACGAATAACTTACGAAGAACCCTCCCCCTTTCGCAACGCTTTATAATCGGCGAAGTTTGTCAGTTTTTTAGAGGATATTTCATCGCGCGTAAAGTTGAAAGGGTATTATAAAAGTAATTGGCTCATTGGTACGCGTGATTTCATGCTCTTACTCTTTTCATTCTCGTCTCGCTGCAGATAGATAGGATAGTGCGGCACTTGCGACTATGTAACTATCACCTACGTCAATCACTGGTCCCTGATTGGGACTTCCGGTGAGGGCAATTCTGCGATTTACAGTTCGGGGAAGAGGACCTCTCTTTACTCGTTCAAACATGGGAATTCACAGCTTGTATAAAAATCACGCGCGTTGAAGCTCTGCGGATCGTTTTCGAAATTCAACGGGAGGTGAAGATTTCGAGGGAACTCTCGTGATGATGATACATAAACGGAATCGACGATGAAATATTCTGGGTTGTCGTGAAATTCGTAATTGTACAAATATATAACGTCACGTCTTCAGCTTCTAAACACTCGTTAGCCGAGGAATTCATTTATACCGACCCCTATCGTTTCCTTCTCGGAAATGGAACGGAAATCCGCGTTTAAACCTAAACGGCAACTCGTCAAAGATTAAAAAAGAAACAAAAATTGCACAATGTAATTCAATTTCGCGCACACTATCGCACTCTAGACCAAACGGAGTACGACAGGTGTTTACGTGAAACTTTTCTAATGAATAATTTTGTTTAATACGTGAATCAGTAAGACGCGTGTGGATAACATTCACGGACAACGGTGCAGCGGCTCGACAGCCGTTTCGTTTTAACGAAACACCGAGTAAAAACAAAAAAAAACAAACAAACATCTTCGAACAGGAAGGCACACTTGCTTTACCGCTTCGAAAGTATCACAGGCGAATACGCGAGACACTCTTCGTGAAAGGATGATTCACGAGACGCAGAGGCAGACGCACACGCATACACGCACGTACACACAGAGGCAGGACGCGCATGCATACACAAACGCACACGCACACACGCACGCACACAAGTAAGCCTGCAACACGTTCCACGAACCAGACGTTCGACACACAGGGGCCCGCATATGTATATACACACATGATAAACCAATATATGAAACAACGTATATGTATGTATAAAGGAGAGTCAAGCACATCGAAGAAAAGGACAAAAAGAAGAAACCCCGAAACGAACGTCATCACGTCTGGGAAGCCCGATGAGTCGTAGGAAATATTAAAACTGTTTTTTTTTTAAACACTTACCACTCTCGATATAAGGAACCAACAACAGCAACAGCAGGAAGAGAACGTATCCGCACGTATCACTGATCATCGTAACCATATTCTCTCCCGCAGGTGGAGGCCGTTGCCTAGGTGTTAGCACCACCTCGCGAGAACGCGCGAACAACAATAAACAAAACAACAACGCGACGACGCGACGACGAGCAAAGACAGTAGCGGTTTTTCTTTAGTCGTAGTCACCAAAAGACTAACCGCAACAGGGTTTTACCGAACCGATTATTTATTTCACGTGATTCAAAACACGTAAACGATGTTTTCAAATCGACGGAATCGTACGATACGCTCCGTCGAGCGATACAAAACAACAACAAAAAAAAGAAAACAGTCACCGAGCCGTATTTATCAGCGAATAATATATATTTCACCACTCTAGCCTCCAGGTAAAAACGGAGCGCACATACACACCACCAAAATGTTCGTAAATTTTCACTGACGTTTCTCGCGACGAAACTCAAGCTCCCGTTCGCGCGCGTAGACTTCGACTTTGACTTATTTCGGAGCAGCGGAACTAGCCTAAAAATGATCCGATACACAGACGCGGGGATCCCGTAAACGCGCGACGGGAAAGCCGAGAGGAAAATGACGGACGGCCACGGCACCAAAGAACACACACAAGGCGGGCACGTCACGACGCGGTGGTCGACGAGCCTACGCCATCGTTGTTTTCACCCGGGATTATCACTGGCACGCGGATACGCGGGTCCTTACCACCGACGATCCGCCCCTCGGCTAACCTTTTTTTTCCCCGTCGCCCCGTACGTACGCCTTCTCCGTTCGCCGAACCGCTCCACCGCGCGATCCTCGCAGCTTCCACGGTAGCCCGTTTCTGTTTTACTCGCCAGCTCCGCCGCACACCGTTCGGCCCCGTCGTCGATCTCTCACGAAGCCTCGACAAAACAGCTGACCGTCTCGCTTTTTTTTCACGCTGCACGGCTACGGGACGACTCGAGATTTAGCAGACGCATCGCAGCAGCAACAAAACACACGCACGACGTCGGCCAGTCGCCACCGTCGCCACTGGCAGTCCTGCCACCGCCGGAGCCTGGACTTCCCTGCGACTGTTCGCTTTGTCTCCAGCCGGGAACTTACGCCACCAGATGGCGATACCTGACGCGCCGGCCCGAACGGACGTGGTGTTTGTCGTTATCCTGGCGACGCCGACGCGCCGTGACGTCATCCGACCGAACTCACCGGACGGCCGGGTCGCCGAACGGTGGCGTTGCCCGATCCGGCACCCGGTGATCTCTTATGTGAAAAGATTTTTTTTCGGGGAAGTTGATGGAGATGGAGAGGAACTTATGAGAAGGAGAATTTTTGATTTGGGGAAATTTTTATCGCGGTGGGTTCACCCGATGATAGTTACAGGCGCGAACATGGATTGGGTTTGACTGGACACGATGGGCATGGTGTGAAACTGACCGTAAGGGGAACAAATTCGAAACAGATGTTGCTCGGAGGGGAGAGTTTACGAGGGTGTCTGTTAGCTTGTGTGTGATATTGTAATAAATTGTTCTATTCTTTTAATTGATGTCCTTTGTTACGGACACTTATTTGCGAAGCTTGACGATATGGTTAGCGATCTTTTTGATCGATATGATTGTTCTATGTAATGCTGTTTGTATGTTAAACTAATATTCATTAGTTGAGATTAAAATATATATTGATACTTTAATTTTAATCATCCCCCCGAATTTGATTATTTTAAAATCGTATTTCACCACTAGGTACCGCTTGCTGTCGGAAAAAATTCAATAGTACTTCTTAAAATTGTTTAATTTGAAGATAAATTAAATGCACAATAGTACTATCGTTTGGAAAATATTTTATTCCATCTTCTAAGTGTTATTTACATCAGTATTGCAATTATTTTTGATAAAATATGCAGAAGGAATCTTAAAAAATTCCATAGGGACTTTCCGAACAAGCAGTTGGCTACGTTTCGAGTTCGATATAATACCGCGGCGTTTTAAAACCCAAGATGGATAAAATTTAAATGCCTGCAATTTGGCGGTAAATGGCTTCCTAATATGGTCACAAGTTTATTTATAAAATAATTATCATAAAAACATTGTTTACTTAAAAAACATGTAACAATGTACCTCCAACTTGAAAAATTCCCACCACGGAACGAATTATTCTGGAATTATAAATAATGGAAGTAACCTCTAATTAACAATCTTTCGTTAATCATCCAAAGTAAGAAAATTTTCCATTGCATCGGTATTAGATGTTTCAACTGATATAGTTTCTGATTTATAACATTTCCGGTAAGAAATGGAAACGTGAAATTGAATAAAAATGACCGGACCCGTCAATTCCAATGAACCTCTGCTATCTAACCAGTCCGCGAATGTCGCTCGATCTTCCAAACAAATTCCCGGGGACAAGAACAAAGTAACAAATAACTTTAAACGTACCCAACCAATTAACAGGGATCCAACAGCGCATGGGTCGAGTAAATTGCAATTCAGATCTTCGATTAACATATTGTATTAAGAATACGTTACATTGCTTTTAAATACATTTTGTAACAGCTCAATCGGATTGGCCCATTAAGAACCATCAATGGCACGTGAACAATATGTATCAACAAGAAAGAGACACCGATAAAAGCCATGAGGAAGAAAAACGGAAGGAAAAACCGTCGGACGATCGTACGCGAAACTCTAGGAGCAAGCGCGAAACAAATAGCAGGGGCAAGCAGCGGAAAGGAATCTCTCTATGGTGTGCTAAATGTTGCAAAAAACGGAAACGTAAAAGAACTGATCCAGGAAAACGGAAGATAAGGAGGTTCTTTGAACGTTGCTGGAAGAAAAACAAAAAACCTGCGGATAGAAAAACCAGTCCCAATGAACAGAGCAGTATTTCGACTATACAGCAGCAGGAATCGGTAGACGAGGCTTCAAAGAGTAAACGAGAAAGAAAACGTAGGAAACATGAAAAAAGACAAAGATCTTCAAAAGATAGGAGAACATCGCTGAAGGAGGAAAGATACGAACAGAAGGAGAAAAGAAAAGGCTCGGATTTATCTGTGTCGGACGGGAGTGTACATTACGAACAGCAAGATGAAAAATTTACGAAAGATCATATCTCAGGGCAGGATGTTCCTGATTTCAGAAAGAGCTGTTGTTATTTGTGCACTAAAAATACCATGGCAATTGCGGAAGCAATGGCCGGCAAGGCAGAAAAATCTGACAGGCACATCCAGGTGTCTGCTCATCAATTTTTTAAAGAAACTTACAAGACGGATAAAAGCTGCAGCCCGATGCTGCAGGTTCGAACGGTACAATCGTCCGTCAGAGTGAAAACGCGCGAGAGAAGTACATTGTGTCCTGAAATAAAGGAGAAAAGAACGAAACCAAAATCGAAGAGCAAGAGATTTAGTATTCTGCCGAAAATTAAACGTTCGAAATATCCGGGAACCAAAACCGTTGCTTGCGGGACTGATAAACCGATAAAACGTGATAACAAAGTAAAATGTGTAACGATCCACGGACAATGCTGTGCGACGGGAAATGATTGAACGAAGAACGGGAAGAAAAATATTTAAATATTACCTTCGCTCGATGTTATTATAAACAACCAATTAAACTTTAATCAATACATATAAGCATACCGTGAAATAAATAATAATCACTGCACAAACATTTATTGGTGAAGATTATCTGCAGTATGTATATGTATATATCAATCAGCGAAAACCGATTTTGTCAAACAAATGTTATGGCGGACAAAACATTTCCTACCGTTCACTTTAATGCTATTAATTGCACAGTTATTATCCCGAAATTAGTACGTTGAATCTATTTATTTTTCGAGGTACACCGCGTTAAATAGTTGATTGAAAGTCGATGCCATTGAGTTAGATTTAACTGTAAATTATTCATATGATCAATACCACGATAAACGATGCTATTACCATTTTCGTTCCATCGTACCTTTGTTTCCAATTTGCTGCTTCTACATTGTGTTAGCCTCAATTTAAGTGCTCTGTATAACTTTACCATTTGTTGCTCTCCGTTGTACTCAATTTAAATAACTAAACTGAATAAATACTTTCCGACGTATCATTTATTAGCATTGGCATTAATCCCACGCTTTTAATGCTACACTATTTTATCATTCTATTCTTTATATGTATATCCATGTATTCACATAGGTGTAAATATTACATACGTAAATCTGTATATTTATTATCTCTCACACTTTATGTACACGAAATGTTCTCGGTCCGAAAATCGATACACTTCTGGTAACTTATCTTTATATCTTACACGATTATCTACTCGATAATAATTATCAACGTAAAAGTACCGATTGCTACAAATGATCGTGACATCATTCGAACGTTATTATTTTTTCCGCGTATTTCGTGATACGATGAAACTGACTTCTCGTTATTGCACTTTAACGTGTGTGTTGGCCGTCGGCTAAGTAGTTCGACTCAACGTATATTCAGACGGTATCAGGAGACGGTACCACAGATCGCGACGGTATCGTCGCCAGGTTCACATTGGCGTCATCTGATGCTGGATTTCCAAACACTAGGGGTGTAGCATAGTACGGCAGCAGAGGGTACTGTGCCGGTGGAAAGTACGTGGGTGGAAACAACCCCTGTCTCTGGGCTATTTTCAGCCTCGAGGTAAGCTGCTTCTTCCACTTGGTGCGCCGGTTTTGAAACCACGTTTTAATCTGCACTTCCGTCAGATTCAAAGACTTTGACAGTTCCATCCGTTTGCTGACACTCAGGTACTTGTCGATCTACGGAAATACAAAAAATAAAAAATATATGTATGACATAATTTCTAGCTTTGGTGTATAGTGTATTAGTTAAAATATGAGACATGAAATTCTTCTTTTAATTAAATATACCTTAAACTCTGCTTCAAGTCTTTCCAACTGTTTCGCACTGTAAGCTTGGCGTGGTTTTCGATCGATCCCCGGCTTCCTGGACCGCCTACCACTCGGTTTAGGTGCTACGCAAACAATTAATATTTTCACATACAACGATCGGTATTTCAACGTCAGGTAAAAAATATTGTACAGAAGGATAGATAAAGAAACGAAGAATTTAGCGGAGTTAAATATTAATGAACTGACGCGAACGAACATGTGACGGGTCCGCCGCGACAGACCTTCCCGAAGATTTATTGCTATGATAATAAAAATGTAACATTATGATCATGCGTCTTAATTGCTCGGGTAACTTAGTCAGCTTGTACTCAATTACCACTTTCACCGCATCGGTCTGCCCATTGGACCGCGACTAGAGTTACCAAGCGTGTCTAAAACATGTGGGATTGTTTGAGGAACGTGTGACATCTTACTGTCAATATAAGGCAGAATGTGGCAAAGAGCTAGACAAACAATTTATGCCGAAGAACGTTTGGATGCGATTATCATCGTGGTGCAAAGAAGTTCCATACATTTCCGTTCAAGAGGTTATATGAGGCATTATACCGTACTTAGACATACTTAAATCACTGCGAGACACATTGTATCGTTATCTAAGAATAAAAAATCCAATAATTGTCTAATTATTTCTATACAATCCGTGGAACGGATAAGACTTTGAAAATTTGTGCAATTCTTCGTTTTTACCGTAACGATGTCAGAATATAATTAGAAAGTCGACAGGAATAGTTAAGAGAATTTTTTGACAATGTCATTATTATAATCTTAAAATTGTTTGATTATACAGAAACACGGTAAACAGAGAGCTTTCTCCAGATGTATTATTTTCTACTATTTGCCGTAGCTGTTCCATCGTCTCCCCTATTGTGGAATTCCGAAAATTGCGACGATTTCACGTAGAAATAGAAAAAATTTTCCTTCTTTCCCTTGTTTAATGTTCAGTTAGATACTCGGCCCTTACACTCTGGGTCAACAGATAGATGTCGCATGTTTGTACAAGGCCTTTCGCGTTTTTTTTTTCAAAACCTTTCGAGTACGTTTACGACTACGGGGAACAGAAGTGCTTTGCCTCGTAGAATTCTTAACACCAATTCGTTTTACCACTATTACTGCACGCAATAATATGAAACATCTTTTGGGTAGTTACTTCCGTGATTTTACCGGATACACGCGATCCAAGAAACAATGGTTCTGCATCACAAAACGTGATAAATATGTTTTTGAAAAATTTCTATAGAAACAATTTCTACCTTTCATATTTTCAATAATCAATATTCTTTACGACCCAACGGTGTCTTGAACCTTTCGATAATCCGTTCGCTATTAAAATACATATTAATCTAACACGAATTGATTGCACAAGTCGATCACATTTCCTAGAAAACGGGAGAGACTATTGGTGAAAAAGGTAACTCAGTGACGAAGACGGAAAACCGACGTAGATAAGATTTACGAGTATACAGAGACACTTAGCACCTTACCGGAAGGTAGTTAGAGTAACGTTGCTGATAAATTGGCCCCTAACAGCATGGCGGATAGTAGCGAGAGAAAAGAAACAACGATGGCGGATTGAAATTCTTTGACGATATTCATCGATACACGTTGCTCCAGTCCGACGGTATTAAACGTCTAATAGAAAATTGGAAATCTTTGATTTCCACCTAGCTAAATATTTTATATCGCGTCGGTAATGTGGTAACACCCTGGGGATGCAACACCCTAGTCGTTGATGTGACGTTCGCGTGTCGAAAAGCTGTTACCGCAGGCGCCTCGAGTAATGTCCAATATTCCTCCGAGCCAAGAAAGAACAGACCGATCTCGCCCTTCTTGGCATTGTTCGCGAAAATGGAATTACGGCGATAAGTTATTACGAGTAGGTAATTAGAGTCTTTTGTCGTGGCAGAACGAGACTCTCGTGGACGTTAATATTTCAAACGGAGGTGTGAAAAACTACCCGGTGATTTTTCCTCGCACGAAAGAACGTCGTAGGAATAATCGCGTGGAAATATAATGCGAGAACTCTCATTCCTATTCTATACACACAAAATCAGAAACACTCAATTTTATGTTTTAAGCGAATAGGAGGTGGAAATGAATTTCGACGAAATGGAATGTAAATTACGTACCTTGCAAACCGAACAATTGACCAGGTTTCGTGTGGGCAAACCAACTGTTGTACAAAAGGGACGCCGAGGCAAGAGACGTTGCAGAATATCCTGAAGGATCGGATAATGTTGCTTCGGAATATGATAAACCCGGTGGAGGATACAATCCTGTACTCATATCTGTAAAATAAATGTTATAAAAATAACAGATTTTCACAAGCATACTACCTAATTATCCGACGCGATAAAACATAAGAAACTTGTATTAAATTTCTAGTTAAAAAAATATGAAAATTATACCAGAATGCGTGACAGGTATCGTCGGTCTCATAAAGTGTCCTTCCATCCTTTCATCCCTGTCTTCCTGTTCCTCTTCCCTGTCCTCGGGATTATTTAATCCAGAAGATTTCTCCGTGTCTTTCTTCTCGTGTCTGCCAAGAATATTGTCAATCGTGAACGCACTCGACGCAGCGACCGGCGAACAATTTTTTCTCTCGATTTGTTTCCGCCGAATCTCCCTGTAACTCTCGTTGCTCGAATCCGACGCATATTCCGGCGTTTCTTGATGCGTTCCCGGAGATTTCGCGAAACGTTCGCGGTCCTCCCTCGTCTGCTTGTACATCTCACCGACGGCACGAATTTCGCCGACGTCCTGCTGCGACGGTGCGCATCGAAGATCATAGATCTCGTCGTTTACCTTGCTGTGATTCTGATAAAGCTCCATCGTAGCCAATGTCATTGGATTCTGTTTCTTCGCACGATTCAAACTTTGTAATTAGTCCATCGATCTACGTTGCTCGAAACACACCGGAAAGTTGCACAGTAAACTTACATAAAACTAATATTATATTACACGATCATCACCGTTGTGAATCTCTCGTCCACGTGTACGGTGTCAATTGAAATCACTGATAAGTCCATCCTCTATCACCACTGTATCATTGTGTATTATAAATGATTTTTTTAAACACGTGTATTTAAATAGAATAGAATTAAAAACGTTGTATCGCGGTGCTATTATACCGGTTAGGCCTAATTTCGAGCTAATCTCCCTCCGAACCTTTCGAAAGCAAGTACTTCCGAATGTATGACAGGTGGCACGTGTCTGTGGTCCAGAAGGACCTCCCAGCCTCCCCACCATCGGTTCCCGAGGGAAGGTCATCCCGCGATGCTGGAAGAACATCTCGCGCCACGAACCCCCACTCGTTTCGGTTACCTGATAGGAGTAGGGGGTCAAAAGCTTATTCACACTGGTTTAAAGTTGCTTTTCTATCATAAGCGTAATAAATCGATAAAATCATCTCGTCGATGTTCAATTCGTATTAAAATTGATCCGCGATTATTGGCTGTGTAATTTTCAAATTTTGAAACGTGACAATTACAGTCTTCTCTCCTTATAGGGGGCTCTAAATTTAATGGTACACATCTGAAAACGTTACATTCTTGGAAAGATCTTGCGAAAGGTATTACGTTAGCTGACGTTCTTATGATAATGATGATTTCCGCGTGAGACGAGTTATCTGCGGAGATGAAATGACAGATAAAGATTGTAAAAGTGCGACTTAAGACTCATTCGCACCTGTCCTCCTTCCAATGCCGTTTGTTCTGCTCCCCACTCGCAAAACACGGTACTGCCTTTTTCTTTTTACTGTTGGAACACCTTCCACTGAAACAGCGTATTCCACGTCGTAATGGCGGTTCTCAGTGAGCACCAAAACTTCGGAAATCGTTGGCAGAATATTTTCTAACCGTGGTGAGACATCTGTAGGACAAAATAAATGTGAGTTAGAATACCATTCAATTATTCATGTTTTAAATTTTGCGACCCTCAAGTTTTTGACTTACAATATAAAATATTATAGATATTCGTTAAGTGAAATCTGCCCATTTATTGTTAGTATATTCTTTTAGTTAACATTACAAACAACGCTTTAACAATGTAACAGAATGATAACAAATGGTATATTGTGTGAACTAAGTGTCTAAGACTATTATGATTTTATTTTTTACTACATCCACTTCTGTTAATTCTATTCCTAACGTTATGATTATCATTTTTATACTTATAATAGATATTTCCTAAATAAGTGGTAGTTTAATAGTTCGATATGCGCAGTAGCAACCCTCATCCATGTAAAAAGAGCTCATCAAGGATCAGAGAGCAGACCTCGGATTGGTGCTGGAAGCGCATGCTCTTCGAAAGCGGTCCGCCCCCATCGGCCCCTCTATTTCAGGGCTTTATGTCTGCAAACTGATGGTTCCTTCTCTATCCCATATACACTTCAGCAATGGATAAACGCTTCTGCTATACGGAGAACAGCGTGAAAAAGTACCGCAAAACACTCCTTCATGCGTTTAGTAAACTTTACCAGAGGTTCTCATTACAATTCACAAGTATCAGACTTTTCGGAAAATGTTAACTATTTTTTCCCATAAACTCTCTATTATTTCCCCCGAATTAATGTACTACTTTCAAAGTACGATATCGTTGTGAAGAATACATTTTTATAGAGGATAGATCGTTCATAGTTAATAAAAATTTAATAATTGTTCCCTGAACAGAGACGGGCATTAAATCATATAAATACTTGTAAAAGCAAACAATTTATGTGAAAATATATTTTTGTGCGATCGTATAGCTACAATTTGAGACTCGCG
The DNA here is from genome assembly GCA_917499265.3 of Mimumesa dahlbomi. Lineage (NCBI taxonomy): Eukaryota > Metazoa > Arthropoda > Insecta > Hymenoptera > Crabronidae > Mimumesa > Mimumesa dahlbomi. The sequence continues at coordinate 8,735,633 of OU824114.1, read as the reverse complement.
GTTTTCTGTATCGACGATACACTTTATCGAGCCATATCGAGCTATTTCTGTTTACGGGCTTCAAATGCCAACCATTTCCACGGGTAGCACTACCATTAGTCTTCGGACAGCACGGGCCAATCTCAATGTTCATCCTTACACACCGTAAATCCATTGAGATCCACACTCCCACGGCTAAAAGGACCAATGGCGATTGTGAATCCTTTCTACCTCGGATTCATATCATCAATCCTTTCCCCGATCAAGCCTGAGTTGCCTTACTCTCGTACAATGTATTTTATAGAACATTCCTCGACGAAACTTATGTCCGTGAAAATAACGTGCCACGGAAAACCGATGATAATCGTAACTCTCGATAATACTTAATTAAAATTTACAAGTGATGTAACGATACTTTGAATACCGATCCAGCAAAAGAATTTTTCAGAAAATTTAAACGTGCAGGTGACGAGGACAAATATTGGTCCCGAGTCGCATGAAACGAAATACCGTGCATCACCATTTCGTTAGGTGTGAAAGGAGGAAGTAACGACATGGTCACCGCACACGGAATTTCACGGACAAGAATCTATACTGTTTCCAGGAAGCCATTATGAGCCCTTAAAACTTGTCGCGAGACGCTTGAAAAAATATCTATCTTTAAAGAACCAATTAAATAATAACTTACTTAAATCAGTTACTCTCTAATTTGTCATATATCTTTAAAATTAATAGAATTCACACAAGTACCTGTAATTAACAGAAAACTATTATCGATCAAATTCTACGAACGTCGATTAAAATAATGCATCGTTGTTACATTTACCAGCAAAACACTTTCGACGCTTCGTTGTTGCACGGTTCTGTAACAGTCCCGAATGAACGATCCTTTTCCCGATATGGACTTTACTCTCACGTTTGATGCACGCTGCGCCACATAATTGAAACGATCAATCAAACACCTGAGAAAAGGAGGGTGCACTAACGCGTGCACAAACTACCGTGGAAACGCTTTCACGCACGTAGGATCTACGGTTTGCCACACCCCAATGGCAAACAGCATCCTGCGGAATTGACTATTTAAACAAAAATATTCGTGAATTCTTCGGCAAAATTCTCTCGCTAATCGAACCAAGGTGAGCGAAGTAAAAATTTCTCATTATACTAATTACACGAGGATGGTTCCGCACCATTCGTCGAAGAAACGCGAGATAAAGGAGTCTGCGAGGATTCTTTCGAAACTGGGCGATTAATTTTCAGTATGCCCCATGTATAACTGGCTGCTATTGGTGTGGGCACAGATATAGCCACTCTCGCGAGATATTAGACAGGTGAGCCAGTTCCCAGGGGAACAAAGCCCCCATTACCTCATCTTACCGACCCGACCCAACCACCCCGACAAACCCTCCGCTCCTAAAACATTCATAAGAGCAATGTAAGTGGTTTTTAATAAAGGTATTTAATCATGGGTGTCGGATTACGTGTAAATCGGCTGGTAGTGTCACCAGCCGATAAGGGATTAGTCATGAGTTCAAATATATGCATCGAGAATCCGGAATTGTTTGTATGCGGGCTATTTCCATTGTGGGTTCAATAAATATTAATAATTTCTACTAATTGTATAAATTTACCAAGTACGTTTGATTTCAAGCAAGCGATATTCAATTGGTATTTTTATAATATACAGCGAATGTTGAAGATTTTTTTAAATATTTTTCTTTATATCTATATCATTGTCTTATATAAAAATTAATTTTTAGAGTGACGAATAATATAAACGGTAATAGCATTTTAGAAGAATAGCTCCAGCTAGCGTAGCTTAACAACGTATACGGTTAGAGCAATTATTTCTAGTAGTTGGAAGGATTGTTACAAGACCGTGTCACTTTAGTGTCAGACTCTTCGTGGTCCGGTTAGTCGCAATGAAATCTTCACGGTGTGAGGATATACTTTTCGACTTAAGTTGATGTATCTAAAAAAAGTTCAATTCGTGATGCTTCTCATTTCAATTTCGCTGGTTATTTCCGTCTGCTTCGGACAAGAATGCTTCGACGACGGGAATGAATTTTGTATCGACGAAAATGATATACTCTCGGTGGATCTTTTACCAGGTTCGTTTCTCTTTGCGGATCAACAGCTACCGAAAAATTCGACGAAATTAGAGAACAACGAGACGGTGGATGGTTCATTTCACAAGGCGTTCAGCGAGATGGGTTATCACAGGTAAATTCATATTAAATGGTCCACGATCGATATTGTAGAAATATATTCTATACACTGTAATAATAATTTATTCAGAAAAAAGATGAACGAATACCTCTGTCACGGTTACATGGCCGAGGAAATTGTCAAAGTGGTGAGCACACCCAGAGTGAAACGACGACTTGACTCGTCAGCGTCAAATGAGTATTACGATGTTCCGGAAGACGACAATGTTACCATACATGATAAACTTTTGTCGGATGAAGGCAGTTCGAAGTATAAAAACTGGTTGCAACGGTATGTGGTTCAGAATACGTTCAATTTTCTCACTCCTCGAATTATTCTTCTTCTCGTAATTATAGTAAGAAATCTCTAATAAAACGTATGTGTATCAAAATAGTACGACAACTTTGGACGACGTGTATAGACATTACTCTCCACACAAAAAGATAAAAAAGAAACAAGGAGTACAGGAAGGTTTACAAGAATTTGACGGTGAAGTCACCGGATACGCGATGCAGGCTCCTTTACCTTCCGGAAAAATTGGTTTCTATGACGGAGCGAATGGAGGAGACGGTGAGTATTTATATCTTTTTTCAGATTTCAAAAAAATATTGATTGTGGTAACAAGTGTTTAATGGTAACACCTTTCCCAATAGATCACATGATCTCTTCGTCTTCGGGACACACATTTCATTATGGTCCGGCGTATGGTCACGAAATGGATCATTTTCCCCATCACGCCGACATCTTTCCCGCTATACACGAAGAGCATTATTATCATTCACCGCCGTATCATCACGAACACGAAGAGGAGTATCACAGACCGTACCATCCCAAAGCGAAGGGACACGATCTTTCTATAAGAGACTTTTTCGAAATAGCACTCACGGCCCTGGCGTTCTTGGCATTCGGATTATTCATTATTCAACTTTTAATGAACGCTACGGTAATTTCGTAGATATTTCTATCTGCTAAATGAGAATGATTTTTAGAAAATGATATAACATGATCGGTTATATTTTGTACTTGTGTTCATACAGAATGCAATGAATGCAACTGTTGCTCCAATGATGACTGACACAACTGGAACACGTTTCAAGAGGAATATTCCACGTTTACCATTTTCCTATGCCAGCAACGACGAGCTGAATCAATTGTCTTACAAAGTTCTCAGGTCCATTGAGGCGGCTCTCGTCGCTGAAACGGATTCGGGAAATTGTTTGCGTAGGATTCTCTGTGAGGACAACCGACAATCCAAGCAAACAGGTGACGCGCGTAGAATTTGGGTTCCTGTTTGGAGGTAAAATATAAAGAAACAATTAGTAGTAATAAAGAATCGTGATTCAGGTCGGGTTTTTTAAAAAGAAAGAAGAATAAAACGCGACGTTTTAGAGAAGCAAACAGTTTGATTTGTTCGCTACGAAATTTCTGTAATTTGTTTGAAAATTTATTAAAATTCCAATGTACCGGTAATTCAGTTCCCGGGAACAAACCACCGTGAGGTGCGATGTCCAGTCTTATCCATTCGTCAGTTATTTCGAGAAGTTTGTCAATTAGCTGGTACATTATCGGAAAATGATACCGCAGAGTTACGCTCGATAAAATTGATAACATTCGGTTTCAGTTTAGGAATGAGCTGGATATCCGGCAGGGTGTTAAGAGGATCCCCATGGTCGGCAATGCTGGATTCTGTAAAAGCTTCCATACTGGGTTTAGGTGGTGCAGACTGTGTATCCTTGTATCCTAATTGCAACCTCGAAAAGGAAAGGATCAAACGACGCCGGAGACGTAGAAAATGAAGATACCATTACCTGATGCATTTTCACATTGTTTTATTCATTTGTAAGCATTATCATTGCTACATTCTTACGTCATTGTATCTTTGAGGACTTTGTGTAATTAAAAGCAAAGTTTCATCGAATCCGCAAAACTTGTGTATCTTTTTCAAAATAATTCGATCGATCTACCCTATACTTCGTTTTTGGTAGTAGTGTCCTGTGGTTGTGCCGGTACGGGATCCCTCGGGATAGGTAACAGGGAAGCATACAACGAACCGGAAGGAGAAATATGGAATACGTGACGTTTTTGCATATCTTTCATGGGGCGAATATTTGACATAATAGGCTGTTTTTTCGTATCGTGTAACGTGCGAAATTGTGCAATCTGTAATAGAATGATTAATGTCTGTTTGATTGTTTGTTTATTCGGCACACCCTTGTATTTTTGTTATTTTACTTGTTCCATCGAAACCCCTAGAGGCTCTCTACTTATTAGCCAAAGGATGCTGTGCACAAAGCTTAGCGTTTCTACGGATCCCCAGTATAAAAAATAATCCTGATTAAACGGTCGCGTAATGTTACTTAAGCATAAGGGAACTACGCGAACGGAAGTGTTCGCCGTTTGAATTGACGGGAATCTGTTCACGATTCTGTCCATAAATGGATTCGGTTCCCCCTGCAACTGTTCGAAAAACCATAGTAATAATTCTCAGTGTCAGCTGTAAATTTAGAATAGATGAATTATATTACTTTACAGAAATACACTAAAATGACAACGCCGTCCTTTCGACGGAGGGCAGCTTCCAACGATTTGTACTCATCTTTAATATAAACTGCGTGAACTTCCATCGGCATGCTTTATACAAGATTAACATGGTCATAAAGAAAATGTATAAAATCGATAATTCGTAAAATATCACGAACCTTGCACCGTCGATGGTGTGTTCGCTTCCATACATTTCGTTCTCTCCCCAGTGGAAATGTATTTGGGAAAATGTGTAATTTCCCGCGAGTGGCCCGCCAGTTAAATACGGTCGATCTTGTTGCCACATCGCACTGATAATCGCTATTGAATTTCCACATCGATTTACTAGCATTTTAGCAAATTAAACGTCGATAGAAACGCATACGCGTAATACCTGTGTAGCCTGTGTTCGTGACCTTTACTTTTTTCGGTAATACGTCGATATTATAACATTTCAGAACGTTTAACTGTATAGGTGTCATTTGGATAATGTCTAAATTAATAGGCGATACCAATTTCCCCTCCGTGGCACCCAGATCCTGTATTAATCTTGCATTCTCTATAATAGTCTTATTTATATCTAATAAAAATAAGTGAGAAACCGTGAAATATAAATCATTTACCAGGTTACATTCGTCACGTACCAACTGAGTTCATCCTGACGTCAAACAAGGCAAGCGTCGCACGAATAGTTCAAGTTGAAATGAATTTCTCGATAATCGAAGTCGCACGCGAACACTCGACAAAGTTTCGCGTGATTGAAACGCTTGACGCTTTACATGTGGTTATTTAATCCGCGATGGATTACGCACGGAAAATCGGGAAGTCGGACGAAGATCTACGGAAATGGGTGAAGCAACGCACGCCATTCGTATCGACGCACGATCTCCTCCTTTCCCAGGAGCAGTCAGTCGTCGAGGACAAACGTCTCGTCAACTGGAAAAGATGGTTAGCAACTCGGCGAAAACAATACCGACACATTCAATCGGAAACCGGACGACATCAAACCGATCAGTTACTGAACTCCTGCGAAAAGGTTCGACCTCTCATCGAGATGAGGAACTTAGTGGAATACGCGACGATACCAGTTCCAATTATTCCCGATAAATACAGAGGTGGTCCAGAATTCTGGCACACTCCACACGTCCTGCCAAATCGTAAAGATCCGTGTCTCCCGGGTCTCAGAATGACACCGACCAAAGCAGAATTAAATATACCGCCGGACGTGACGTACGTTGGCCTGCCAGAATTAATAGAAAAAGAGAAAAATCTAGTTGGTCTGCGATCGAAGGAACCACTTTGGAAGCGCAGCCAGTACTTGACGTCCCGAAAAAACCAATTGAGAAGAGAGATTAACCTGCTGGTGCCGAAGGAACCGGAGATAAAGAGACTGGTGATCGAAGGTCACGCTCCGAAAGCGAGGCAAAAGGAACCGAGAATCCCGCCGATAAGTATCAGCGCGCCAGAAGACGACGACGTGTGTCCAGAAGATCCTTGTCAGATGATAGTCTTAAAAATTCAGGATCGAGAGATCACTTGGGAGAAGTCTGCGTTTATAGATGCACCGCCGAATCCCGAGCCAATGACGTGGAACTTGACGTTCTCGAGTAAAGTGAATAAAAGGGCGGAGGAGAGGATCATTTTTGAGAACAAAGGGAATCGTGTTATCGATTATCGGTGGAGGGAAGCGCCGGTTTGTTTTACATCGATGAAATTCGAGAGACAAATGAGCCCATTCTTTTTTAATAAGACGAAAGGCTTGGTTCTTCCCGGACAATTCGTAGCATTAAAAATTTGGTATCTACCTAGAACCGGCGGTGTCTCGAAAGAACACTGGAGACTCGTCACGGAGCCAGAGTTATGTCCTTCTCCGCTTATTTTCCGATTCTGGGGCTGCGCTGAAAAAGTCGACTATAAAAATGCCCGACAACTCGACCCGGAATCGATCGACAGATATCTGGACAGATGTGCTCGCGATTCCATTATTAAACAGATCATAAGAGATATCATGGAAGATATCGATCACACGCAGCCACCGGAACCGGCGTATGGCAGTCTGTTCTTGGAATCGGAAATATTCACGTCGAAAAATCCATTCTGCTTCTATTACCCGAACCTCGTAATAGAATTCCGTCAAATATATCGCAGCGCGACCAATCGAAATTCCGCCCCGTGGAATTTGTCGTTGAACGATCTGCGAGAAGTCCTGCTGCAAATCAATGAACCGACACGTCGACACGAGACTTTGGTACAATTCAGCGAACTTTACAAAAAGTGTCTGAAACCGACGTTGGGAAGTTCTTGGCGACCCGACAAACACCGCATGGCTTACAACCTGCTTTCGTCTTTTGCCAATCAATTCGAGATCGAGAGCGAACACACCAGAAACACATGTTTAATAAACGAATGTAATGATGAGAACACTGGAAAAACTCCACGCTTCTCGCAGGGTTCTATTAAAAGTACAAATGCGAGTACGAGTGTGCTCGGTAGAAACGGACGAAAATCGACGACAAGAGTGGTAAATAATAAAACCGAAGGGACGTTACGAAGTTTCATGTTGCGAGAGGATTATCAATTGTACAGACAGATATTCTTTATTCGTATCCACGAGCTGCTGGGCGAGACCGTAGAACAAATTTCTGCTACTATCGATTCTTTTAATAGACTCAACAGAGACGGAGATAAATAACCATGTTTATAGATAAATAGATTTATGTAAGAATTTGGACGGAGTAAAGTAGCACGTTGCATAATTGATACTTTTTTTGTGTTTTATAAGCGAATACAGATTTTGTTGCGAATTCGTCAGGCTGACATATATATCTTTCTACCCCTTAAGTATTGAATATCTCGCCAGTTCGATCTTATACGTTCTCCATCTCTGTCCTTCAGTTGCCGGAATGCATTCAGCTACGAATTTGGTTTTCGTTACTATCGTTAACATTTTAATATGACACACGTCTATGCCTTACTTGACAATTTTTGATTCGTTGAACGATGGGAAATACAATCCAAGTGACGCATCCTGGATGTTTTCCTTTATTATACGATCCCGAGTAAGTATAATATCGCGTGGAAGCCGTTGCCAAACGCATCCAGCATAACGAGTCTGGAAGTCGTATCTCTCAGAACGATATTCGTTATTTATTTAACTGCTTATCATTAATACTTACTGGCTGGTATTACCGTCTCCATATCTGGCTCAATAATGTATTTTAAATTGTCAGTTATTCGTTCTAGTTGCGGATTATTCCATACGCAAGGGCCGGGTTCGATCTTAAAATAGCATTCGACAAAAACGGATTCGTGAATTAACGATATCGGAGTTGAAACGATGGTAGTGAAATAAGGAAAATTATGTAATCTACTAAAAATAAATAGGCCAAAACACATAGTCCGTCTGTGTGATCAAGACATTCGTCGAAATTGAAATATTTTCGGTTCCAGTGTACCGCGTGTGCTTCCATGGAAAACCTACGGTGGTTTAAAACATATTATAATGGTAAAAGTGTGTGCGTGTTTCATTTCTTACCACGTTCCGTTGATTGTGTGTTCAGCCCCTCTGCAATTTTCCGCGCCCCAGTGAAAGTGAACTTCTTTAAGCTCGTATTCGTCATCTTCTAACGGACCTCCACGAATGGTGGACGGAACTCTGTCACCGGTTAATTGTACACTTGCTGTGAAATAATTAAACGCATATTAATGATTGCATTGCACGACTTAAAACGAGATTAATTACCAGAAGTTCCAGTATTACTCAAAATTGCCTCTCCGTCGTTTAACCAGTGACCGTTTAAAACGAGGGATGGATATCTTTTTACACATACGATAGAATCGTCTAAATCGATCGGGGATTGTCCAGTGGTTGGTGAACCTTGAAAAAATATTTAAAATTGTATTCGATACCAATAAAACCTTATTTCACTTTTCTATTATACCTGAGTATCCTAACATTTTGGGTTGGAAAGTGATTGTTTATATCATCTGAAATTTAGAAAAGAGATTGTTCAAGAAATGTTTTGTGTGTGTTAAATTATTACATGGTTATGTTTTAAAGCATCGTTTAATAAACAAATGAACAATTGGGATTTGTTTTTTATTCCCACTATAAGACAGTTATATTATATATCCAAGTATTACAATTTTTTTTATCAATTTCCTGAGTATCTCTCGCATTTTCCCGCAGATAACTTTTCGCACAATCGAGCCACCAACGAACTAGAATTTTTTATTTTATGTCATTCTATTTTATCTGCTCAGCCTACGAGATTCTTCGTAGCGTACAATATTCTTCTTCCATGAAGACGCTGCTGTGACCTATAATTTCTCAATATGTTTTCCAGTCTCGCATTATAAAGACTTCTGAATGCATCTATCTGTTGCAAAAGCCAAATACGTACGTCAGATACTATTCAACACATTCATAAGAGATACCTGGTATCAAGTACCTGTCGCGTGGATATTTTTATTATAGCCGGCGAGATTATCCATGTAACGCATTCGCTGTATGGAAATATCGTCAGGGAACCCGGATAAGTATAATATCCCTCGGCCATGCACGCTTGGAGCATCCACGATAAACAATCTGTACAGAAGTAAATGAAAATTCACTCAGTCGGAGTGGAAGTTCGTTATCTTTCCGTAATCGTGAGAAAAAAGTTACATGGTGCGATATTGACGCTTGTCCCCGGGACTTTGATCTTTGACAAATTATCCGTGATCGGTGCAACATCATTATTATCCGGAATTCCGGGGCATCCGACAACCTAATGAAACGTATGTACATTCGGAACAAATCAATCGCATTAATTAGAATTTGCATCCCGTACTTGCATAAAGTACGACAGTATGCCGATTCCGTCCAGTTTATCGTAGCATCTCTCTATCGATCCGTAACGAGTGTTCCAATGCATTACCTGCGCCTCCAGCGTGTACCTGTGTTCGCATAATGTAAATCAGGTGCCAAATACAGTGACACGCGTACGCTCAACTTGTAAGAGGTTTCCTTCTGACCAAATGCTATCAATCGAATGTTCCGCTCCGTAACAATTCTCCGGTCCCCAACGGAATTGCACGTTTGCAAACTGAAATTCATCGTCGTTCAACGGACCGCCGCGCATCGTAGGCATTCTTCTATCCGCCAGTTCGATCTTGACTGCAAAAATTATTTCGCACGGGAACGGGATTTCTTTATTTATTCAATCCGGCGAACGCGAGGGACAGTTTTAAAGCGGACTCGTGTTATTAAAGAGGAACTGCCGAGTACAACCTGTATTCCCTGTATTCGTCATTATCGCTGAACCGTCGTTCGACCAGTAGTTGGTTAAATATAATGGCGGATATTTTTGAGGCCATGTGGCTATTCGAACTAAATCGATAGGAGACTGTCGCCACCTCGGTAGCCCCGTTGACGACGTTGATAGTTTTTCATTCCTCGGCGCTTGGAAAGCTTTAATTTCAATATGTCAACGTAAGGGACACTTTGATGGGGTTACGTAGCTGTGTATGAATTATTGCGGTCTATAAATTTCTACTAACTTATTCGAGACTCTCTATACCTCGACAGCATATTTTTGGTTACGTAAATACTTGTATTAAATTTCGATGCCAGACGTGGGAAAAATTACAAATTTTGTAGTCGAAATTTTTGTCCATGAATTAATACGTAAATGGTTACATTTTTAACTATATACTTTACAGTGGATACCTTGAAGTTTGTTACTTGTCGGTGTGCACGTGTCAAACATATAAATCCACATTTTGTATCGAATTACACATGGTTACGATAAATGTACATATATATATATTTTTATAAAAGGTTTCATACGTTTACATAAGAAAATCGATACAATCGTACATAAGAGATACTACAAAACATATATGATTCAATTAACGTAATAAACCATACGATTCAATATCTGCACTTCGCGATAATTTTCTCGTATGCAAGTGCCGTGCTTGTTACGTAACATTCGAAACAACTGTGCCTGATTCTCCGAAATTCGAACTGGTTCTGGAAAAATGATCCACGTGACGCACTCGTGATACGGCGGTGTTGTTGTAGATCCTAAATAAGTGAAGTAGCACGGAGTTTGGCAAGCTTGTCGCATCCAGCACAAACAATCTACGACAAAGTTCGTGAAATTCAACCATACGTACGTATGTCTAACTACATTACCGAAATTCAAACTAACTATCATGTTATACACTCGTCAGATAAAACATACTGGCTGGTACTTTCGTAACCGCATCCGGTTGCGTTATTTTATGCAAATTGTCGGTAATTTTCGAGAACAACGGGTGCTCCTCCCAGGCCGGAAGTTGGTAAACTTGGAGGAAATAAGAGCATATCGCAATTCCGTCTCGTTTATTCCAGCAATTATCGATCTCCTCGTATCTCTTATTGAAATGTATTGCTTGCGCTTCCATAGTAAACCATGTACCGTTTAACGTATGCTCGGCACCCTTGCAGTCTGACGAACCCCATCGAAATACAACTTCGGATAATTCGTACACATCGTCAACTAATGGTCCACCACGAATCGTTGCTGGGCTTCTAGCTCCCTCCAAAGTGATTCGAACTATACAATTTTTGTTAGAATTTATTTTGCATATAAAGATATAGAAATGAGTTTGTATAATTAATCGATTACATCGGTTGGAATATTTTCGATTAATTCTGGTAACATTGGAATTTGAACGAGTGGTCAATGGGTATTCTTGTTACCGTGGATTTTAGTAGAAATTATTGAATTACCAGTGGAGCCAGTGTTTCGCATTTTTGCCTCGCCGTCTTGACTCCAGTGGCCACTCATAATAAGTGGAGGAAATTGAATTCCAACTGCAGTGCTCTCGTCTATGTCAACCGGAGATTGCCCCCATTTCTGACTGTCACCTTGGAAAATTGTTTGAGTGTAATTAACGAATTAGTCTGTCGAACGTTGTCGTAGATGTTTTTGCTAATATCTTACCCGCGCACTCCATTGTATCTCAAATCATCTCCCTTTTGCTCCACTCTCGATTAATTTTAAATAAATACACTTTGTATCAAAATTTGTATCCGCGACGTATCATAAGAAAACAAGACAATACACGTCAAGCTGTGTATTTCATCTTCGAGAAATCGCTGTTCCCCCATGAAGTTGTAGCCGAGGTACATTCAAGTGTAACAGCAATGAAACGTCGTCGGGCATAAACATTTGTACAAAATCACATTTCATGGAAAAGTGTGTTTGAAATGACATTCAAATTTGCAAGTGAGACTTTAATGTGCACGCGTCTGTTGAAGCTCATTCGATTAGTAGCTTCGTACGAAAATTGAAATATTTTTCACACGAAATTCTAAGTGAAAACATGATCAGTATTTCATTACCGGAATGTATGGTTCTGTTTAGTAATATTCTTCTAGTATGTAAGTAAAGTTCGATAAATTCACGTAAACAAGTTCATACGAATTTCCATTAATAATATATTAATAATATTTCCATGCTAATTATCCGATTATTTCGATATCATCAATCAAAGTTCTCTTGCTCGCCGAAATTTTGGATTGGACACAATTATTTCCATGGGTGGACACCGAGTGCCATTCTCCTGCGTTCACATTCGGCTACACCGATCGCAATGGTCCACACATGTGGAAAGTGTTGTACCCTGAGAGTAATGGCAGCAATCAGTCACCAATCAACATTACGACCCGTCTGGCTGTGGTCGTACAACCATCAGAACCTCTACGATGGAGTGGTTACAACGAAGCACCGTTGTCCATGACTATAGCAAACGATGGAAACACAGGTATGCTCGGAGAAGTCGATTAGACGCCGTCGGAAATTAGACGGAAATCTGATTTGTAGATATTTCATAGAATTTCTATGTAGAGGTTATTATTCGTCATATCGAGGTGGATTTCGATATTCGTATTCTCTGTGACATTCTACACGAAATTGTGAAAAAAATAGGATTTCCAAATTTAGAGTGAGGATTTTTTGTGATTTTCATTTTCACTTGAAAACTCAGATCGATATCACGAAAATTTATCACATGGTTGTCGAAAATCCAGATATCAAAAAATCTGAATAATTTAATTTAGGACGTGTCATTTACGTGGTATTCACCAGAGAATACGATGGTAAAGGTTTCAGATCGATATCTCTATGATTGTTTGAATTGCAGCCGTAAAACTCAAAAAAAGGTGATTTTATTCACTCCGACTACGTTTTTATACAGAAATAAAAGGTTTTTACCGCATACAATTCATCGCTTCGATAAATAATTATATCACACAAGAAATTAAAAGGGGAAATACGATCTGTCTTTAAAAAATTTCGATAAATTCTCTCGTAGCATATTTATATTCCAATATTTCCACGTTTCTTGTACGAGTGAATATATCGTTAATAATGTTAATTAATACACTGTGGTATTAGCGAGAAGTGTTTATTTGAAATTTCGCTCTATATGTATGTATAACTTCCAGTGGTAATCAGTACAATGTGGAGCAGCCTAGCAAAACCATATATTCAAGGAGGGTCCTTGACCAACACGTACGATCTGTACTCGATGGTGTTTCATTGGGGACAATCGAATGAAGAGGGCAGTGAACATACCTTAGATTACGTTCGTTATCCTATGGAGCTACAAGTTGTGCATATAAAACACGGCTTTAATTCACCCCACGAGGCGATTGTTTTGGGAGAGAAAGATAGCATTGTTATCCTATCGTTCTTCTTCCAGGTATCATGAATTTCCTTATTTTATTTCCACAAATATATTATCATACATACATATTATAATTGGCAATTGTCTTTAATACGCTTCGTTTGAACACTTACTTGTATCTCTATTCAATTAAACCACGTTTACACGTATGTACAGATTACAAACGGAGATAATCCGTACTTGGACCATATAGTGACAAATTTATGGCGAATTACTCGACCGGGGACAAAAGTACACATACCACCGTTTCCATTGGAATGGATTATCCCATTATTCGAAAGGAATTATTATACCTATAATGGTTCCCTCACTCAACCACCGTGTACCGAGATTGTCACGTGGATCATTCAACCCGAACCAATTGCCGTGTCCTCGTCTCAAGTAAAATAATATTTCACAGATCTGACGTGTGTGTATCGTGTTTAATACTGTTTTATCTGGCACAGGTGGCGGAATTTCGAAAAATTTGCTCGTTAGACGGCCCAGTTTTGTTAAACTGCAGACCGGTGCAACGTCTGAACGAACGTGACGTGTATTTCTATGAATAATAGTCGTCGAGCAATATTATATATATAGACTTTCTTGCGCGGTACCAGCAGGATCACGTGCATTGCTTATTTTACGTGAAGCTCTGTTACGTATTTAAACACGGAATACAGAAGAAAAACGAAATTCAAATGAAAATGAAGTCTGCGGAATATTTTGTATTGTTTTGTACATGATTATCATTCGGCGAGTAGAGAATTTACAAAAAATTTTTAAATGTCACGCATTTGGAAATGTAAAGTAAGTAAGTGTAAAATAAGTATAATAGACAGAGAACAATGTATTTTTATTTTAGTCCTACTATATTTTATGAATGCACCGAATATTTTCCCAATAAGGTTTCGTGAGAAAATAAAGATATAACAAAGTTCGATTCGCTCCTTGTAAGGTACATTCTTCTTTTTTGGCACAAAGTTATTGTATAGTAGATTCTCTTCATCGAAATTTGCCCTCGGAAACATAAAAACACCTCGTTCGCTTACGAAGTACAAAGGGTGGAATTTCATACGTGAAATATACATCCATATTTCGCAAGCAGCTGATACATGTCTAAGAAATCTCTAACGCACACATATACATCGATGTTACGTACACTCACGCTCCGAAGAGAATTGGTTTTTGGTAAAAAATCGCAAAAGTCAAATTCGAACGTATGTATAATATCAGTTAATCTCCTGGGCAGTTCTTGAAATAATTGTTATCTTTACGATACGCCGTATAATTAGTAATTACTCCAATTCGGGGGTGTATTGACAATTTTATAGAATTTCCTATGTGAAATATTCTATTACCTAGTTCCGGAATGAGGCAATATCTCAAACGAAATTGGGTGAAACCTTGGTAGAAGTAGTAACTGAAGAGTTCCTTGTATTTTATTTGAATCGATGATATTACTCGCGATCTCACTACGCGTTCTTGGCACGGGTGCCTGTATTTACAGATTCGTTTCGTTTCGTAAGTATTTATGCATTTGACGCGGCGTTTTGGCGATGAAATAATAATCTCGTGGTAAAAACGACCACATTCGGTACCGTAATACTTGCGGCATTCATACTCAGGAGTGAACACGAAGAGATTACATTTATATACAGCGGCGTAGGTACTCTGGTTCCTATTGGAATTAATTCAGAAAATTCCGCAGCGGAACACACATAAGGGACGGGAATGGTTTTGGAAGGTATCGAGCAAGCACAGCTTTTCTATCTTACATTGAACATCGGTAACCATTTAGTGTTCCTTGAATTAAAGCGAACATCCCTTTAGGAAAATATTTCTACTGATCTTTCGGTCGTTATTATCTCGCGTATCGTTGTTCCCCTTGTCGGATGCCTTGGAATCACGTAATCGTAGCAAGTAGACGGTCGAAACGGTGAAACAACATGCTTGCTTTTCACATGAAGCGAACGGGAACCCGACGTCGACGTCCTCCATTCCGTTCGGCAGTTTTGAGACGAGTAAACGCATCAATCCACTTGCATGTCCCTTATCGTTCGACAAAGGAAGGCCGACGTTATTATTCCGAATGTCTGAAACATATACGCGACGTGTTCGCGGAACATAAAAGAAATTTCTCGGCAATAAAACGATTCGACACTCTTGAACGAAAACGTACTTGTATGCCAGCCATGGCAATTCCCAGGAATACTAGGGTAAAACTTTCAGACTGGAGCCAGTTCGTAACTTTTCCAAGACACCCCTGAAATTGTTATATAATGTCGTCGAGTTACACGCCGCGGAACTTACAATTGCCTACGTTTATGGTAATGGGATATTTGAAATACCTCTTTGTGCCGGAATCCATCGTGACCCTCTTTATCTTCTACTTGACATGCAGCCTCGTCCTTTGGTTGCGGATGAAGCCACGGTTTCTCGGTCTAACAGGAAGAAAAAAAAAGTGATTATTTAAATCGATATCTTCGCCGGGTAACGATAAAACTATGATACGTACATTTTTGTGAAACACTCTCGAAACTACGCTCATTGGACTACCCGTATTTTTGATCTGAAAAAAAAGAAATGTTCTTACAATTAAATATATCGTTTCAATAATAGATCCAACTACATGCACATCTATCGTTAAATACAGAAAAATATATAAACGATCATTGACCTTCAAGTTGTTGTTCCAGTATAATCTCTGTTCATATAAAAGGATCAGTCACGTTTGTGTTTATTAGATTACCCTTTTTTTAGGGATACTCGTGGGTTAAAAAAAAGGGAGAAAATTACACGAAATAGTGAAACGAACCTCGATATTTTTGAGAACGCAGCACGTGAGTGGTACCTGCCTCCTGCTTCCTGAAATTTGGTCGTTTCTCCACCAGGCCGTGCCATTGTAATCTCCGCCTCCATGTATTCCGCAGCAATTAAACTGCAATGGAATCACCTATATGCTCTTCGGACCATCATAATATGCCTCGACGGTCAGTTTTCCGCGTGGAGCATTACGCGTCAGTCGTTCATGCATGAAACAAAACGTTTCGTTCTATGGTTTTCGATCTTTCGTTATCTCGGTCACGTGTAAATACATACCACGTATCGTACATAAATACATACATACATACATACATACACACATACAACCATCGTAACTTACAATACATATTTCACGAGACGAGAAGATGGCACCTTGTCCGTAACATTTTACCCGTTTTCATTCCACGACATATCATACATATAGACACTCTACCTGCCGCACAGTTTATTTCTAGCAGACAAAGTGGAAGAGAATGTATGACATTATAAAGATCGCTGAAACATTGGCTGACAGGTGCCATCGTTTTATCGTCCCAATAGTACACGCTCCACGGTAACTATTACGACATACATTATATGTATACTGTGATGGCGAAGGGGTATCAGGCACACGGATAGGTGGGTAGGGTGTTATAAACATGCTCTATAAATAATTAATCGATCACTATTATTATGAGACAGTACCTTGTACTGCGCGAAATTGAGGCTATTACTAAACGGAATGTCACTGGTCGTGTCGTGACCATAATCGTCGGCCAGTTTGCTTATGAGCCTCTCCTCCAATCCGGAGAGTACTCGGAATGTCATCAGGCCACCGACGGCGGCTGTGCCCAATTCCGTCACGATAAGGGCGATGAGCATGCTCATATACTGTGTACAGATAAAAATAACGTTACCGCCCTTGGCTTTGAAACCCGTTACAACATCCAGGAAGAACATGTAGTTAGTATTAATAGTTATGTAACTCACGGTAGCCAGAATACATTGATTCCCGTGGAGGGCGGCACGACACCCGAAGAAACCAACGGTGAGCACCGTGAAACCGAGACTGAGTAAACTGTAAGCTATTAGGTTAATCGTCTCGTGTGGCGTTACGTCAGGTACGAAAAGATTCAAAAGGTGCCCTTTGCTTGGCTCCAGGAGCAACCAAGCTCCTATGACCAGTACCGTACATCCTGCCAACTGAAGAATCATTTTGTGTGTGTGTGTCTTTTTGTTATTATTTTATTGGTATTGTTAGAAGGATTACAGGTGTTTTTGAAATTGTAACGATGGAACGTGAGAATGCTTTTGCTAGTTGGTTTTGTTTCATGGAAGTTTGGTTGAACGAGAAAGTTTGTTGAATGAATAATATTCATTAGTGAAGATTTGATATTCTTTGTCAGAGGATACTGGATACTTTGGTAATTCGAGACAATGGTATTCATTATAAGCGAGAGAAGAAAGTATATTATTTCTCGGAATTTCTAGGCGATTAAGTATGCTTAATAATTTGTGGTAGCGAGTTAAGATGAATATTCCCGGTGGTGGTTTTCGTTCATATCGATTGTCGGACTGTGTGTCCGAGTAGAATTTATTATTCCACGAAATTCCGAAAAGTAATTACAGCGAGTTTCGTATGATTCGCTTTGGATGTCCATGCTAAAAATAATACGGTAAAGGATTGTCGATTCTTTGATACGTTACCCATATTAACAAGTTGAACGTGAATAGGGCAATTTTCAAGTATTTCATGCCGACTGTTCTCGAGCGTTCAATTAATCATCAATCTGCGAACATAGTGATATTAAATTTTAACTCGCGTGACCGGCGACGTAGAGGAATATTAAAATTTTAGAAGAAGAACCAATAAATAATATTCAAAGCCATCCGCAACATAGATGTAACGTATAACTTTCATTTTTCACCAGCTGAATGTACCGAACGGAGATTTACATAACGTAGCCAAACAGATCGGCTTTCAACGGGAAAACATTTTTTTTCCCTTTTTTTTTCATTTTCTTTTTTAAACTTCTATTTGTATTCCCGTTAACCAATATTGACGTGTCCCCGTTCACAATGCAACGTAAATGCAGAACTACTCAATTAACTTCGGCCCGTATTGGCAAAGTTCGCTATAAAGGGAAGGATTCATCATTGCGTCTGGTAGTATGTATAAAGAAATCTCGCGAACGGATGAAGGCGTATATTTCTCCGATTCACTTAGGAGAATTAAAGTTCACCGTGACGCAGCACTTCGCGGGGGGGAAACGAGAGACGAGAGGAAAATTGAATAGCCGTTATTTCATATAAAAAGTAGATATGAAATTAGTCGATGGATCAATAGATATTTAGTAACAGCATAATGTATAATATAATAAAGTACACGTCTAACAAATAAACACGGCGTACCAACGATGGAGATTAAAGCTTAATACTTCGAAACAAAGCACACATTCGGTTCATTTAGGTCAGATTATCGTGAAAAGTACTCCCCCGATAAAGGAAGAGTCTTTAGAACTCCTGTTGCACTCGGGGGATGCAATTATAACTCGTAGTCGGACAATGTACGCTGACAAAGGGGCTCAGAAATTACTGCCACGCGGATATTCAATAACGTACCAATATCTACGTGAACATGACGTTAGTCGGAGGGCTACGAAGTATCAATTAATACATTAACGTTGTTAAAACACCATTAGATGTAGTCGAGATCAAAGGATCCGCCGGAATTCGTTCAGCGACGCGTATACATACTATGGATGCATGCCGTTACTAATATCGCGTGACAATGAAGGTCCATAGTGAAAACGATTCGCGGAGATTATACCTTGTTAATTAATATAACCAACGACTAGTTGAATATGAATCGATCAGTAGCCCTTGTCCCGACGTTGTACGGTTACTATTGTTTTTTTCTATTTAATATTATAGTAGAATATTATATTGAATATAATAATAAACTTTCCTTATCGAATCGATTACCATCATAATTTTCTAATTATTTTCCTATGTCACCGTTCTATTTTCCTTCTTTAGCACGTTAAACGTCGCAAAAAGCTACGTAGATTAATTTCGCCACGCGTACCGTATACGTTATATTACAAAATCAATTTTCCCATGTATATATACTATCGTATTTACCTACTTGCCATAGTACAAAGATTATGCCAGGTACCAGAACGGAAACTCTGTCGTCTTCTCCGGCCGTGCTCGCGAAATCCCCGTTTATCCACTGCACCTTCGCGGTGTGACAGAAAGAAAACAATGAACCAATGATAACAAAACAATGAACCACGGGGACGATTCTCCGAACCGGCGCCGTTTCTTTCTATTCACCGTTTAATTATCCCCTTGTATCCATTCACAGGTGGTTCACGATTCCTTTACACTCCATTGACCGATGTGTCGGTCATCCTCACGAATTTCCCAACGATTAAACACGACCACGGAGATAACGGCGTCTCGGCGCCAACGGTTTACGTACGTATAATAATTGTATATCTTTCTTCTTGCACCGGGGGTTTCGTGTACCAAGAATAAATAATACTCGGTGGTATCCTGATCGATGGTTCTACCAAGCAGCCTCTCTCTCACGTGCCGAAATTCACGGATTATTCACCCGTTGATATCGCGCACCTCTCTAAACACACAAGAATAGAGATCCTGCCGCGTAACCAACGCCAACGACACTCTCGAAGGTAAATGCAGCGAGCTCCGGCATCATCCGCTCCGGGAGCGGCTCTCTCCGTCTCTCTCTCTGCGTCGTCCCTCTGCTGCTCACCTTCCGACGGACGGAGCTCCAGATGCGTCTGCGTCGCGTCGTCGACGGCGCCGACGCTCTCTCGCAACCGTGTGTGTAGTCGATCCCCGCCCGCTACCGAGGTAGCCGCTCCACTCGACCAGCTTTTTCGTCCCGTCGATGACGGACGTCCAGTGACGAATCGAGTAGGTCTCGCGAACCCGACTGACGAGATGAAGTGCTAATTAGAGCGACGATTTAACGCGATACCGCGTGGGGAAACGGGCCCGCGAATCGATCGACGGAGATGTAAGCTTGATATTTTGGTATCGTGGTATGTATATACGGTCTATGGTTCTCGGACACCGAGGGTGAAAACCGTGTTCGGTTCTTTAAAGGAGGGGGGTTGCGGTCACCGTGATCACATTTGTCGGTTAGTCGGATTCGACCGAACGCGATTGTACAGAGTTTTTGATGGTCCGGAAATGATCGCACGGTAGGGAATGATATATGTATATGTGGATTAATTGTATTGAATGAATTTTTGAGAATTTATGCAATACGGAAAATGAGAGCAATAAGAATTATATTTATGCCGGGATAGAGAGGTGATTATATTATGGGATAAAGATGGATTTATACAATTTCATTAAGACTTTTATATTGGCTAAAAGTTGAAATAGCGTATAACGAATTTTCATGGAAATTAGCAGTTAATGAGTTTTACCGGGACGAACTCGAGTTCCGCGGGATTACTTGCCGCGGTGGAAAAACCGTTGGAAAATAAAAATTTGATATCGTCGTTATGAAAGCTGGAATATTGCCGTGGTACATACATAGACATATATATATATATATATCTCCATACGCGGCGGTATAACAATTTCTACTGAAACAAACGTCGTTATGTAAATATAATAAATTTATTAGGTATTAACAATTTTTACAGCATTCGTATTTCGTTCATCTTAAATAATACACAACTATGAGTAAAAAGGTGTTAACGGCTCTAGTCAACGGATTTTAGCGGCGCATATTGATTTTGACGGTGCCTTAGTAAACGGGAGCACGTTTAATTATTATATTTAATATGCCGGTATCGAATGCTCGCCACACGACTAGAGATTCAATCGTTTTAAGTCTCGCTGATTTACTTTGAATTTTCTACCGGTCGATCAACTTTGTTCGTAGTTAATCGCGCGCAGATTCCGACGGCGCCTCCGAGACAAGGAAGTCGATACACATTATACGTGTAAAATTCGAACTCTCGCATTAAGTACATTATATCTCAACCATTCGTTGTGAATCACTTTGACAATTGTAAATGGGTTTCATGAATGCACGGTAAAGCATACGGCGCGTTTTAATCTACGTATACTTAACAACAGCGCTTAACACCTATCACGCTAGACACTTGCAAGTGATTTGATACACTTTAAAACGAGTGCTCGTTTCGGTCAGCTATGTAATTGCCACAGTAAAAGATCACTCCGGAGCACGATCCCCGTTAATCTACGTTTTTCTTTCGGTGCACGCGTCGAACTGTTCTGTAATACATATACGTACATACATACACAGTTTACCTTGGAACTGAAAGAAAAAGTACAAACACGTTACGCCCGAACGGGTGGGCGCGATAATTAATATGTGCATTTGTTAATGAAACTTTATACTGACGTCTCTTATAATAGTATATAACAACGATGCGTACCATTGGATGTATATCGTTAAAATAATAATATAATAATATGAGCAAACGCGCAATTATAAATAAAGTAATATTATTGTACAATGGTTTTACGCGGGTTTCTTACATACACAATATATGTATATTTATATTTATATATAAGTTCACAGGCAAATAACATTTACGCCATATGTCACACGCACACACACACACATATTGTATAACTATGATTTAAAAAAAAATTCTTACTTGTATAGTGGACGGTACGCTGACTCGTAACAGCATATACGTCTTCTCGTTAAGCAAGGACGTACGTACATTGCTGTTCAGCAAACTCCATACTTTCCGGTAAAAAATACTCTATTCATGAAGTAGAAAATATGCGCAACGGTATCGTTCCGGCGAACAATAAACGATCGCACAGCGGTGATTCGTTGTGAAAGTATCTTGACAAGGGGAAATGATTTTTCTATTCTACGATTGTATCCGAATGAAATAAACTTCGATTGTACAGCGTAATCAAAAAGCATTTGTCGGGCAGCTTCGAAGAGGAAGAAATATTGCAGCTTAAATTATATGTCGATGTTATGAAATCGATGGCAATTTCGTTGTTCGGGTATATCATGAAATTATGAACAGACGAACAACCGGGGAATTCTACTTCTCTGTTCTATCCATTTGATCCTTCAATACGGAAGTAGACTATCGTAACGTTCGTTAACACGGAATATTTTTCACAAATTTCCTTGTTCCCAAGAAAGAAAATTCGATTTTCTTTATTCATCACTCCGTTCATGTACCTATCATATCTATTTCACGTCGTTACATCTTGTTCTGCGACGAGTCTAATCACAGGTTCCCCGTGATTTCGTAATATGGTCGACTCTGTCATCCGAATACCAACTCCGAAGAAGAATTACGTAACGATCCGCAAGGGTTTTCGTTATCGTGCCGGCGTACAATTCCGAGTCTGGGGCTGGTTTAATCCACCACCGAGCCAACTTCCACGGTTTAAGGTTCACTTCGCTTACAATTCCGTGGTAGTTTCCACAGGACTCTGCTCCCCTAAGTACGTGAATCCAAGATGAGAGTAATCCTTCCTCTCCCTAAACGTTACGTTATCGTTCGACGGACTAGGGCTTAGCAGATCACCGGCGTGATTGTACAGCGGATTCAAAACTGGCGTCGCGTCGTGATTATTCAACGTGTTCACGTTGCTCGGGCTATGATTTTTCCTGCCGAGGGTGGAACGTCGCAGGGAGTGGATGTTCGTGTCCCCGTGTGTGCCGACTATGCTCGAGGCACGGGCTGTGGTCGCCGCTTCCGAACTCACCGGACTCTGTTGACCTGGGCAAAACAATAAACGTACTACTTGTACGCTTCCGCAAACCGAGACTTTTCCTAACGATCGTTCGGGTCAGAACTAATTTCGCGGTCTCCATTTTCGTGGAAATATAAACTATCAAAAGACCAGAGAAAAAAAAAAGAAAAAAAAGGGTACGATCAACCTGACCGACTTTATAGAACAATAGAACCCGGAAATAATAAAAATTGTATTTGACAGACTTCAAAAAAATAGAGTTCCGCGTTTCTCTGGATATATGTCCATGACTACGTTGAAAATCAGTTGTTCCTGTTCTCAATGAAGCTTTTAATAGTTTGACGTCGGTAAAAAATAATAGAAAATAATATTAATGAATTATTTTAATTACCAGTGCTTCCACCGTGGTCTTTGGTAATGTAACTGACGTTGTCCAAGCTAAAAGCGTGATTCTTATTACTGAAATCCAGCTGGAGGTCGTTGTAGCTATCGTTATCATCGACTGGCACGCTCATCTGGAGTACCTGGGTCTCGTATTCCTTTAAATTCGGTTCGACGTAGACGGGATCGTACCGTGGCACCACGTACATTCGCTGCATGCGTTCCTTGTACGCCTTGTATCTGCGTCGTAGGAAAGCAAATAAAAACACATGTCGAACTAAAAAACAACTCGAACTACGAGGTCACGTAGGAACGAAAGCAAATAGTCCCCGGCTGTTCCGCATCGCGGGCCCGCTAAATGTTTTAAGAGGTTACCGCACCGGAAAGCGTAATTAATTCTAATGGAAGTAATAAAGAGGGCGATGAATTTGCATGGCACGCGGTGCCGCGAGCAAAACGGGTTAATATTCATGCTGATACTTGAAAACGCTTCTTTCACACGATACGAAACGATAACGCGTAACAGTGTGACCGATGTTCACGTTGGAAATTGACCTTTACACAATACCAGACTAACAGTTAATTTGTTTCTCTTTTTTTTTTAATTCGTCAATAAACGACAGTGACGAAATAAATTGAGTCGTGGGACATCGTCGCTTGATGAAAATGACATTTATTTAAATACCTGGACCAGGAGACACAGATGTAGATGATTCCAGCGATACCCAGGATCAGTATGATACACGCTATTATTATCAAAGCGTACGGGAACACCTCGCCGCTGAACGCAATTGCGGTTTGAGTGCGAATCGGTTCCGATGGCATCACAGGCGCGTGGATATCTATCGCGTTCGCACGGACCAACGTGGACACGTCGAAAGTGATATTCGACATCGCCGGCTTCTCTATGATCGATCTGGAATAAAGTAGTAATACCTGCGGTTTGGTAGTTTTAGCACACCGACACGCGGACCGCGGAGAACCGAATGAAAACAAAGTAAGTACTGAAACTCTCTCGTGGATTCCCGTGTAAATACGCGATTCGTAGTTACGTATATACATATAGCATTGTCCGGTATGCTAGATTACTCCGGGATGACTCTAGAGTTTCTACAGCGTGGAATTGCCGATGTACGTCGACAGTGTTTATCGGTTAAGTAATTACAGCTGTTTAACGGAATTCCGTTGATGTACATAGATGAAGACCTACCTTTGTACCCGCGAACTGTTTCGGTCGAGAATAATTTCCGTGTCCGGATCGACGGCATAGAACCAAACATCGGAATCTTGAGGGTACATTTCGATCGTACCATTTTTCGTTAGATTCCTTCTAACGACTACTCTATCGATACCGATCAGAAGTCCACTTCTCTCCTCGATGATATTGGCTATTTTCGGTGCTTCTTTTTGTAGTACATCTGGAGCTGCGTCCTGAACTACGAGAATCATTAGATTCTCTTCACCAAATAAGTTGACGATAACTGGTGCAACAATCGAGTTAAAATTATCGGTCGAATTTGGATTGTCCCGCACGCGAACGTCGAATTTAAACGGAAGCTCCATGGGATCGACGTTTTCGAACGTCGCGGTAGTTCTGATTATCCCGGAGGAACTGTCCATCGCGAAGTAATCCGATCCTCGACCCCCGAGGATTTTATACTCGAGTTTTCCATACTTCCCGTTATCCTTGTCGTGCGCTTTTACTTGTATCACCGTCGAGGCGAATTGCGCGGTCCGCGGGATAGCGGCGAAATAACGTCCCCTCGTCAGTTTCTGATTCGCTTCCGGGAATATGAATTCCGGCTTGTTGTCATTCACGTCGAGTACTTGTATTTTTACCTGTATAAATAAAAAGGAAAGTTTTCAAATTGAATTCCAAGGTAGGACAAACAAATCTATATACACATACATGTATGTGTATACAAATATAGGGAAAACGATGCGATTTTCAAATACAATAGGTATAATCATTGAAACACTATAGCTGGTATTTACCATCGTCGTATTCCTGCCGGAATTCAGCAGGCCGGATAACGATTCCAATTTGATCTTAATCTGATAGGATTCCGTGGTTTCGTAGTCCAGCGCTCCTTTTTTTAACCTGAGCGCGCAATTCCGCTCCTCCGTCACATTCGCCTCGAACAATCCATCCTCGTTGCCGCTATAAATCTCGCATTTCAACGGCGTGGTATCGTGCGCGTGACTATTAATGATCGTGATTATCTTGATGAGGGTGTTATCGCCCGCGTCTTCTGGCACATCGACGTTATAGGAATTCTCGGCGAAACCCAAACCGATCTCAGGCGGCACTGTGGCAACGTGTCGAACGTAAATCGGCACCGTCGTAACGGACGATAATTGTGGTTCTCCCATATCGTGTGCGCGCACGTCCACCTAGAGAATCCATAAAATCGATTTTTTTTTTTGGTTGTTTTTCTTTCCCCGCGTATAATGTAACGCGTCGGTAGGTATGTTAAATTCTGATTACAACGACATACGAAACTTTCAGCGATACCTGTAACGTATAATTAATAGTACCTGATACTCCGTGTCTGTTTCTTTTCGTAAATCATCACGTATCCTGAGTACCCCGGTGTCCGGATCAATCACGAAATATTTACTCGCTATTCCGCGACCGATAATTTCGTATCTCACCTGGAAATGTGTTAAAATTAGAAGAATTCTGTTCGGTCGGTGTACAGGGTTTATCATTTCTACGGGGCATAACGTGTACATACTTGATTTCCGGGTGCTGTGCCATCAGAATCTGTTGCTGTAAGATTAATGACCCGTGTGCCGATGGGAACGTCGTCGTCTAACGTAATCGGACGTGGAACCGACGTGAATACCGGTGGAATGTCATTAACGTCCTGTGATATCATAGAATTGTAAATACCGCCGCCATTGTACATGCAATGAAACGTTTGCGACCGTAATTACTTCGTACGAATACGTATCCATAATGAAGTAACAAAATTCTCAATTTGACATAAAACATGGAGGCATGTAATAATAATGTATACAAAATATAAGGAATTTTCGGTAATATTATTTTAATAAGGACGTTCACTGATATTTATAACCACTAATTAATACCTGAACGTTAATTACGACCCTGGTGGTTGACCCGGGTACATCACTCGTGTTCTCGACAGTACCAACGATGAGAACGTGTTGGTTCTCCCTCTCGTAGTCTAAACCGCGGATGGTTTTTATTACACCGGTCTTCGGGTCTATGCTGAAGAGTTCGGTATCCCCTTGCTTGATCATGTATGTGATTTGCTTCTTTGTGTCCGGATCATCGGCCTGGAATTAACCGCGTTAAGCTTTAGGCTCGGGAAAGATGGCCATTGGTTGACGATTTACGACGATCCTTCCATCGTCACGATAGAACGGGAATCAACGAAGCCACTCACGCATTTTCTTTATTTTTTCTCATAAAACGGTGTCGTTCCTTTTGGATACCGAATACACGACAAACAACTCCGATCGATCAACTTAATTTATATTCCATTATAGATTCATTTTTTGTTCTTTTTCAAACCGTATACCTATATTCGCCACTTCGTTATCGCTCGAACTTCGTTATCATCGTCTTTACATTTAACTCACCGTCACTTGAATCACCATGTGATCCGGCATATTCTCCTTGACTCGCGCCTCGTAGCTGCTCTGATGGAAAATAGGAACCTCGTCCTCCACGTCTATAACCTTCACCGTTACAGTGGCGGTAGCTAGACGATAATCCGGTGCACCGTCTCTCGCCGTTACCACGAATTTGTATTCCTATAAGAATTGAATAATCACAATCTCCACTGCTTGATCTGTTCGCACATGTAAGCAACTTTCGGATGAGTCACTGACAGAGACGAATCGTAAACGACGTACTCGAGACACGTACAAAAGGATGAAAGAGACCGAAGAAGAGCGGAACGTAAGAAAGAAAGAAAAATAGAATGCAAAAGGGGGAAAACGCTCACGTCGTTTTGCTCGTAGTCCAGCACGATCTTCGTTAACACGTCTCCGGTTTCAGGGTCCACCGTGAACGGAATATCATCCGGCGCGAAGTAAGTAATTTCGGCGTTAATGCCTTCATCGGAGTCCTGAGCGTGTACACGGCCGATCAGCTTACGTGCTTCGCCCTCCTTCACGGTGAACTCGTACGGCAGATCCACGAACTCCGGATTTTTGTCGTTGATGTCCGTTACCTTGATGTTCACCGTCGCGGTGCTGAACAGGCCACCGGAATCTTCCGCCTTTATCAGCTGTCGGGAGAAAATCCGTGTCAGATAATACGGCAGCGTTCGCGATGAAGATGAAAAACGAAGAGTGCGTTTACGTGTAGAAACCACGAACGAACGAACGAACGAACGTGGGGGGGAAAAAAGGAAGTTTTATAGCGGTGTTTAAAACGACGATCGTCGCTTACCAGCTGATAACGTGTCAGATCTTCCCTGTCCAACTTCCTTATAACGGTAATCACACCTGATTTGTCGCCGATTGCGAACTGGCGTAGATCATTTCCCGACACTATGGAATACGATACGGGATCGTTCTCCGGATCGACCGCCTGCAAAATAATTTTCCACGTTGGAATTTTAATGTACCAGGAAGGCTAATTACGTGGGGGGTTAATTACAGTTCCCCGTTCGACCGAGATTATATAATATTATCTGGAATTGTTCAATTTGGAAGGCTGTTAAAATACGGTGGAAGCAAATGAAATAATTGTAGATCCTTACGGTAATGGTAGCAACCGTCGAATTAATCGAAGCTCCTTCGCTGACTTGCACTTCGTACACCGGTTGATTGAAAACTGGACTCCTGGTGTTCGGTCCGGGTATAACGTTCACCTCGACGATGGTTTGGGAATATTTTTCACCCTTATCCGTCGCTTGTACCGTGATACTGTACTGCTCGCCGGCGTTCAACTTTCTCACGGACTCGATAACACCGGTTTTTGGATCTATCTTGAATTTATGCAGACCGTTGTTCGACACGTGAAATATACTGTACGTGATCTCGGCGTTTTCACCTTCGTCGTTATCTGTCGCCTCCACCTGCGAGATTTTCGATAAAATTATATCTATAAATACCATCGTTTGATGTTCGCCTCGATTTCGCACGCCACACATTCTAATAAAACCTTAATAAAAGCCTTATTTTTTATAATTCACGTCTATTATACGAATAATACGATGTATAGTACGTTCACGTTAATTGGAGATAATCATAGGAACTTGTTTAGAGAAAGAGTAGAAAAAAGTAATGATATACTACGCAACATCTATACTGTAGCGTGATTCTCTTAATGGTGGCAGAGGAACGAGGGAGCAGGATTTATTTCGTTTTTACGAATAAACTTGTTGAAATATCATTTAGACTTCCTACCCTTTTGACATTAATGACAAGGAACCGGTTGTAATAAAAGTCCTACCTTCGTTACTACTCTCTTCGTTTCTCCTGCTTGCACCGTGATAGGAGCCGTCATAGGGAGCTGGGGCGCATTGTCGTTAACGTCGTTCAAAGTCACGACGAAGGACAGTGGTGCAGAAGCCGCAACGCCCATTTTTTCTCTGGCGACCACTTGAAACCGGAAACGGCCGGGACTTGGTGGATCCCGGTCTAGATTCTCTTCATTCACGACTAACACGCCGGATGGGTCGATTGAGAAGAAGCTTGTCGTCAACTCGAAACTGTAGCTCGGTTTTGGATCGTCGGCTCCCTGAATATCATTGTTAGTGGTAGAAATTGTTCGAATAATGCGAAAAGAATGAAACGTTAAAGTTAAAATAAATTTTAGAAGATAAACCGAGAAGTTTCATGGTTTAATATCGAAATGAAATGTTTAAACTATTTGTAATTTAAGTACAACGACATTACCTAGACTTATATACAGGGTGTAACAGAAATTCTGGGACACTTGGGCTTTATGGATAGAACGCATAAAAATAAGAAAAAAAAGTCTTATAAGTCGAGGGCGCAGCTCACCCCCTACGGAGATACAACCCCTTTTGTAAAAAATGTTTAAAAAATTATATCTCCGAAACGGTAAGTCGTAGAAAAGTGATTTTGATTGCGATATAACCGGAAAAGATCAAAGTTTAATAAAAAAAATGTAGCCGCTGCGATTACTACCGTTAAGTTGCATTTATTCTTGTTAATAAAAAACAAATGTAATTATTTCTATGTTAGCGGCTGTTTATCACCTCGAGAAAAATGTGGATAATGCATCGGGACTTGCTTTGCGAAGACAGCCAAAAAAAAATTAATATTATTATAAATTATAGGTGCTAAAATTAGTAGTTTAACGCCCGCCGCGAAGACGCCTGCCGATATGCAGCCTCCGACACGTCAGATTGGTGATGTCTAGTTCTACTGACTACGTTTGACCTACTTTTTACATGTGGTACGGACTCGCCCTGGCCTACGGCTGACCTACATCTTACATATGGCACCGACATGTCCTGTGATTTACACTAAAAAATGTATTACGTATTCTATTACAGTATTCATCTTACCTTTAAACGAATTGTTTAAAATTGGTGTCCGTTCACCTCGATAAATTTCCGCAATGGTTTCTTCATTGAACGCCGTACATTGGCATAAACTTCCTCTGGGTTATTATTAATTTTCGCACATCCATTTAAACAGAACAACACAAAACAGTCCAAGATAGTTTTTGCCGGTTAAACACGCTGGTACAGAACACGGTCCCACCAAAAGATTGTTCACCATACCGCACCACATATTTACGCTAAATTGTCTTTGCATATTAACAAATAGTATTTGTTACAGCGCGCAAGGAGACACAGTTCTTTATTCTTAATCTTTTAAACGATATACAACATTCTCTCCGACTCGTTCTTACGACACTCACTGCAAAACGATCCTCTTTGTACTGAATTCGACAGTAACTGCAGCAAAATCTCACCCGCTCCTTTACATTCATTCTCTCACTTGCACTTCGTTGTATCTCGCTCGCACTCATCCCTTACGAGTTGGTGAAGGCCTGCGAAGCGTTACCGAAAATTCGACCGGAAGACCCCCGTGGTGGACGCTCTTCGGTCGCTTTCGCTCGCCTGCCATAAACCTGCCTTACCTGCTCTGTCCCTACAATTAACATTTGGCGAACACTTGCTCACTCATTTCTGGCAGGCAAGCGAAACCGACCGCCATGGGTGTTTTCCGTGGGAAACCTGGTCGACTTCGACGCTTCACAGGCCTCCACCAACTCGTAAGGGATGAGTGCGAGCGAGATACAACGAAGTGCAAATGAGAGAATGAATGTAAAGGAGCGGATGAGATTTTGGTGCAGTTACTGTCGAATTCAGTACAAAGAGGATCGTTTTGCAGTGAGTGTCGTAAGAACGAGTCGGAGAGAATGTTGTATATCGTTTAAAAGATTAAGAATAAAGAACTGTGTCTCCTTGCGCGCTGTAACAAATACTATTTGTTAATATGCAACGACAATTTAGCGTAAATATGTGGTGCGGTATGGTGAACAATCTTTTGGTGGGGCCGTGTTCTGTACCAGCGTGTTTAACCCGCAAAAACTATCTTGGACTGTTTTGTGTAGGGATATTTAAAAACGATATTGTTTACTCATCGCCAGTGCCTGACGAGAATGTGCTGCGGCAACAGATTGTAAATGGATGTGCGAAAATTAATAATAACCCGGAGGAAGTTTATGCGAATGTACGGCGTTCAATGAAGAAACCATTGCGGAAATTTATCGAGGTGAACGGACACCAATTTTAAACAATTCGTTTAAAGGTAAGATGTATACTGTAATAGAATACGTAATACATTTTTTAGTGTAAATCACAGGACATGTCGGTGCCACATGTAAGATGTAGGTCAGCCGTAGGCACAGGGCGAGTCCGTACCACATGTAAAAAGTAGGTCAAACGTAGTCAGTAGAACTAGACATCACCAATCTGACGTGTCGGAGGCTGCATATCGGCAGGCGTCTTCGCGGCGGGCGTTAAACTACTAATTTTAGCACCTATAATTTATAATAATATTAATTTTTTTTTGGCTGTCTTCGCAAAGCAAGTCCCGATGCATTATCCACATTTTTCTCGAGGTGATAAACAGCCGCTAACATAGAAATAATTACATTTGTTTTTTATTAACAAGAATAAATGCAACTTAACGGTAGTAATCGCAGCGGCTACATTTTTTTTATTAAACTTTGATCTTTTCCGGTTATATCGCAATCAAAATCACTTTTCTACGACTTACCGTTTCGGAGATATAATTTTTTAAACATTTTTTACAAAAGGGGTTGTATCTCCGTAGGGGGTGAGCTGCGCCCTCGACTTATAAGACTTTTTTTTCTTATTTTTATGCGTTCTATCCATAAAGCCCAAGTGTCCCAGAATTTCTGTTACACCCTGTATATTTCCTATCATTTTTATAATGCCACAAACATGATGTAATTGAGGTTGGATTATTCCCTATAACGTGGTAAATATTATTTTGACACCCTCACCTATGAAATAATCAAGCAATGTTGACAACATACCGGGTACCACGTGTGGTCCATTGACACAATAAATGAATTTGCAAATAAATTCGTGGGCGTTCCCGGCGTGCCGTTTCGTTGCAGTAAAGTTCATGAAAATGTATCCATTAACTGTTAACCAACGCCTGACAATTTCGTAGCGTCCGAGTGGAAAGTGCCATACAATTCCGAACCAGTAATTTCCGTCGGGCGGTTTCGTGTCTTCGTGAAACGAACAGGCCGGGAACGCGTTAACCCACTTGCGGCTATCGCTGGTTTTCATGAAAACGAGTGGAAGTGTCACCTCGAATCACTTATCGAAGATTTTACGTTGACACTAATATCGGTATTCTCGAACGCGACACGGTCGCGCGGCTTTGCTGGAACGCCACGTAGTCGAAAATATTCTCAAACTTTAACGTTCGCCTGACAGAAAAGTTATGTAAAAAGCTCCTGCATGAAATCTCCTGTTACATAACTGCATCGCATCGTTTATAACGTCGCAACTTTCTGCAGAAAAGAACTTTATACTACTCGATTTCTTCCTATCAGCTTTCACTCTTTCTCTCTATCTCTCTCTCTCATTCTCATATAGTTTTTACTTTCCGATCGATACAACGGGTAAATAGATTTACGTTTACAGTCCAAAGTCATTCGCTAACAATGAGGGAAATTAAACGGTCGATTCACATCTCGTTCACGCCTCGTTGAACGAGTGGAGATCACGTCCCGAGATTAAACTTACCAAATCAGCGTCCGAAACAGTGAGCACTATGGGATCGCCACTTTTGTCGATAACCTTTGTTCCGATCGGAGCATTCTCATCAACGAAACCCTCCACGTTCGACGCCGTTATAATTGGAGGGTTGCTGTCGACTGGCTTCACGGTGATAGTCAATTTGGCTGTAGCCGATCGTTTTGCTTCAGACACCTCGACGGCCTTAGACAGATAAATAAACTCAATGTAAGTACTTTCTCTCGAATAATCGACCCCCCGTCTCGTTATCCTTCGTTTTCATTTTGACTCACATTCACAGTCTTGGCGAAATACACTCACCTTTATGATTATATCGAACTTTTTCGTCACCGTAGTGTCGACCGCCCTGATTTGCTTCACGGCACCGGTGTTCGGATTGATTTCGAAAAAGTCACGATAATTCGACGGATTTCCACTGAGGAACGAGTAATGAATGGGTGCGTTTATACTGTCCATATCAACGGCTTGTATTTTCTCCGGCGATATATTGAGTATACCGGATAACACTCCACTCGATACCTGACGGGAAGAAAAAGTCACATGATATAGAACCGGTTCGACGATAGTTTAGAACCATGTCGCGTAAGATTTAAGAGTGAGACATCGACGGAATATTAGTGGTAGATTGGAATATTAGTTCGGATGTGATTTTTCAAATCGCGTACCAGCTGTCATCCGGTATTGAACGACCCGTGTTATTTACACCTACGAATAAGAGATCGTACGATGATCTCCCCCTTGTTCAGTTTATCTTAATCAGAGAAATTTACATACGGATGCCGAGTATTCGGGATTAATGCAGGCGCCATCCAGAAGCATGCAGCCCTGATAAATGAAGGACGGATCCTGGTCATCGTCGTCCCTGATATTCACAGTCAATGTGGTAGTAGACGTGAATCTCTCCGATACGTTCCTGGCTCGATCCTGCGAACAAGCAATTTTTCCCCATTAAATATAACCGCTGTACCGTACGAACATCGTTTTCTACGCTCTCATCACCGAAAATAACCATTAAAGTAAGTGCGAACGAAGACTCGGATGTTTTTTATTTTCACGATGGTTTCGCCGATGGCATAACACGTTTTCCTCTCAGCTGGTCGTTTCGACGAAGTGCGGACAACCATTTCGAACCGCAAGCAGGGAAATTGGTATCCCTCTTGTAAAACCCGGACCCGTGCATTATTATCATCCGATAATACGACAAGAAGAAATGAAGCGATGACGAACAGAGCCGAATGGAAAATAGGCGAGAAGACATTTCGCGGTGGTAGCCCTAAAAGGATCCTATTACAGACGTAACCGTGTGTCCATCAGTACCGATAATGCCATGTAATTTCACGTCGGCTCGACGATCTAAAATTATTAGGTAACTCGGTCAATCTCCCTTCGTGCATAAAGCGCAAGAAACCACCGTCGCCTCTCACTTTGCAAACGCCCCGCGTACCAGATTTTCCCTTCATCCCATTAGACGTTACGTTAACATATGCAAACGAAAACAACACGTACATATACATAATATCGATCGCACGTTAAATCATGTAAATTCTATTCATAAACTAAATAACGTAGACAATTCACTACTGCTACTTTTCTATCTATATCGAATCAATAACATTAGACACGGAAACTATGTACGTACATATGAAATATCATCGCGTTACATGGCGTGAAATTTTATTAGATAATTCTATTACGTGCTACACGGAATCGTTGATTTATATTTCGTATCGTTTCCAATGGAATTTAATTCCATCGTGACCCAGTCCTGAATTCGTTACCAAGTGAACCTCTCTCTCTTTCTCTCTCTGTCTTTCACCTAGTCCCGTGTGTTCTTTCTTCTTTCTCTTCTTTCGTAATAACGGGCGTGGTACCGTTTACCATAGCTACGGTGCAATTTCGTTCAATTCCCCTTGTGTACAACGGAAACGTTTTTCACGCGGTGCACGCGTCTGCCCCATAAGTTCAACGGCAGGGGCTGTTGAAGCATCGACGGAGAAACGCGTTACCAATTGGTTCGTTGTTATCGTTTGCCGCTGGTTCCCCCGTCTCCTATGGTTCTCCTTATTCGACCTCTACAAGGGGGATGTGCACCAGTTCTCGGAAGTTGACAATTTTACGAGACGTGTACGGTTGCGCACGGTTTAGGAAAGGAAGAAGGCGAACCGATTACCGGCTCGTATATGGCGAAGGTAGGATACAGAACGGGGCGAAATTGCATATAAAGCGTCGAAGTTGGAAGGGAACGTCCGTCGGTGGTTATTATTATCGCGTGCTTGTCCGAACTTTGATTTTATAACGCTCGTCGGACCGCTTGTCCGCGAGTTACGTTAATTGAATGGAAAAAGATATCGGCGAAGTATGGAAAACAAACATAAAACTAACGTTAAGGCTAATGAGTCACCGTGAGTTCGCGTTTTCGACTCTCTAACGTTCGAACTTTACTGTATCGACGAGTTTTACGAAAACTAGGAGAACTAAATGCACCAACGGAATGTAATGTAACGTTCAAACATATACGGATCTACGTACATCCGATAAGGGAGTGGAATCGAATCACGATATACATGTATAGAGAGAACACTATCTTTAAACTTATGACAATCCGATATCGGGATGCTTTTCAGGTCAATACGGGAACGACTTGGGAAAGTAATAAGTTTCTTTTTCTATGTTATTATCATCCCTGCGTTATTAACGTCCTACGTAACAGTCGGTAGAGTTAAGAAGACTCGTACGTTTCGTGGGACGAAGAACAATGACCAAGAAGAAGTAGACCAGCTGTTCCACATAATATTCAAATGAGCCACACCTGCAACAGCAGCTGCTGCACCAGGGTACGCTTTTATCTGAGCGAGGAAATCGATCATGAGTTCGAAACACCGCGGAGATTCGCTATGATTATTATACGCGGCCCTCTCTGATTTATATCGAAGCTGAAACCAATGCCAGGTAAGCATCACCCTTGACCACGATACGAAATAACTATTCCGTATGGCAGTAGTAATCAGTATCGTTGCGTCCAGAGGGCTATTTAATTTTTTCCCGCTGTTTTAAAACGCATCTCCCGCGGGAGCACGGTTAATAACATTGTTGCCACGTGAAGCGATTCAATTCGATTTTTTTTTTCAAACACATGGATTGCATCTCGTGCGGCTAGAAATATAATACATATACGTGACGTTGGTAATTTCAAAGTTGGGTAAAATAATGGAATAGCTTATAATATATACCGCCTTTGAATTTCATCGTTTCATTCTCGTTCGTGATTAATAATCATAGAGTCGAAGTGTCGAGGTACGAGAAATTTGATAAGTACGTGCTTGATTATATTTATACAACTAAATCACCGGTAATGAAATTAATTAAATACGTTCGATATACCAGCGTTTCACCCTTCCTACTTCAATTATGTGTTAAATAGGACTCGATCAGATTGATTGATTGAAACGTTAATGATGGTTTAAGTCATACTTTATCCAACTTGTACCCACTGCGTTTGCTCGATCGCAATATGTATGTACCTACACATCATACATTACAAATGCTGCGAATAAAAAAAAAAAAGATTCCGTTGCTCGCAAGTCATATACAATCCACATACCGAGTGGTCACTCACCGTTGAGACGTCGGTAGCACAGTCGACGACTTCTGGTCTTATTAAAGCTACCACCAGGAGCACTTTCACCAGATTAAGAAGCCCCATTGTCGTGTCCGTGGAAAACTGGTGTCACTCATCAAATTTTAACCGTACTTCCAGTTCTTTCGTTTTGTCGCGCGTATCATTTTCCTTAACATCGGAGGCATGTAAGTAAACGACAGGCGTTTGATAGTCGAAAAGTATCGTGACGGATCGACTGTAACTTTAGAAGGTGTCTCTGGAATCTCATGGATTAGCGTGTAATAAACAACCGGGACAGTAGGCGTGCTTCTTGTGCTCGTCCCACGTACAACTGGCAGTTTCTATGTCGATCGTCAAACTGGTCATGCATCCTTAACGCTTGCATTTAACTACCGTCGTTAAGTTACGGCATTCCTGGCTTGCTAGTATAAATCAACGACCTTTTGGTTAACTATGCAAGATATATAGCTCTTGCCGCGATCACGCGCTCCGAATATTTCGTGAATTATTTCGTATTTTAGCAAATTGATCGTACACGTCCGCCGGTATTTATGGCACAACACACTGTGATAATTACACGATATTTAATATAGAATTGCGTAATATATTTCGCGAAATTATCGCCGTCATTACGGTAACACCGTTTTAGAATATTTTACGGTATACATATTCGTTTTGAATATTACGTGTATACATACGTTGTTACGCGTTGTTACATAACGCATCAAAAAGTAGACATAACTCTTGTCGTATTCGACGTTTCGTATACTTCAACGATCTTATCATCGATTGCTATGATTTCCTCTCAACAAATGGAGAATTCATGCTCGTGTCTGACAAGTCTTTACAGAAATCGATCATCCGTACCGTCACGATTTCTTTGCATCGTCTCACAGGATCAAGTGCGCCTTCGGGATACCCTCTCACCCTCTCTCTTCCTCCCTTTCTCTCTCTCTCTCCCTCTCTCTCACTGAGTTTCCGGAAACGTCATGCACACGTTACACCTTGCGCAATCTGCTGCACGGCCGTTTTTCCACGCCTCGATAAGATCATTGCCTCGAATCGAGATTACCAAGTAATTTTATCCTGCCCACACCGGTCGGCATGCGACGACGTATCCTCTTGCGAGTTCGGTCTCATTGTTTTATTGAAGTCCGGGACCAAGTCACGCCGATGCCCGTCTAATATCGCTGCCTGTCGGGACGCGGAAGGAAACGATCCACGATCGGTAATCACCGTTTCACGGGTAACACCCGTTGGCGTAGAATCAAAATCCTACTTGGTATCGTTGTTTCATAGGATTTTGTCATACCATTATTACATCATACTTAAAGTTACGTTCATTCCTTTTGATACTGTTGATTAAAAAAAACAAAATCTGTAATCAACGTTCTCTATGATTGATTTCATCAATTTTTTTTCAACGTAATACGATGTTTGTAGGATTCATAGTAGCATTGCGAACGTAATGGCGAATGTTGATTACCGTAACGAGAAAATAATTGTCCGTAACATCGACATTTGCGTAAACTTATTGTTATCGCCGGGTGAAATCTAACCGCGCTATGCAGTTTGGATGCTCGTCATGCGTGAAATGGACACCGATACGTACGATACACGCGGCTACGCCAATGCGCGGACACTTGCTACACGCAAGGGAAGCGGCTCCTCGTCGTAGGCCACGTTGCAGAAACCGTTCGTTTGACGAACACCCACGTATCCGTCTAATGTTCACCATTAATCTCCGTTCTTGAGGAACGTCGGCGCAGATTTGATGTTGATGGAACGTTTCGCGCACAGGTCGAGCGTTACGTAGGTATGTACATACCCCGAACACATCGCAATTACATCGGTACGCCTCGAGAAAGTCGGAAGTGAGCTTCTTCCTCCGGCTCATCCAGTCGGAGTTAAAAATCCCGGATTTTTTTTATAGAATCTTTAAAAAGGTTCTCCTAACAACCTCTCCGTCCGTTGTACATTTGCATTCTTCGCGAATGAGTACAATGAATACCATCGCATTTCTTGTTCTATGTATATACGTGGTCGAACAGACCTATACACTGCGAAGTATTCACGATACAGTGTAAATTTGATGTTCCTTTTAGCCGTATCGTGGTAATAAAAAATCTCGTGAAATATTCCGTCAGTCCGATGTATTTTTACCTAGCTGAATGCTGGAATACGATAACACTGTATACATATATGTGTCTACATACATACATACATACATAGAAGCGTAAACCGAACACATCCTCTTTTCGCTTACGTAACGCGAGGTTTCACACCGATCGAAATCAATGAACATTCACAGTTGTCGATCCGCACTTTTTTTCTTTCTCACGTTGCACGCGATCGCGTTTCGCGACCGGCGATCACGCGACGATCGTGGAATAAATTTCGCCGATTTAGCGGCGCCGAATTCTCGCCGGTTTCGACGGAAACGAAATTTTCGCAGATTGTGCCGTACGTCGCGAGTCGAACGGTGACTAATGCCGCCGGGCAACTGTCCTACCTTACCAGTTGCATGTGCATGCCCCGGTGCATATAAGTCGTGCCATATCCACTACCCACTGCGCGTTATCCTATTCGCAGATACACCTTGGTTGCAACGCGAGTTTCTTTGTTTGCCTAGCCCACGAATCGCGCCTGGTGACATTTACAAGACAGCCACCGATTGACATACGTTATGTATTGAAACGATCTTAATCAAGACAAATCTGATTGGTATCGATCGTTGTCCGAGTGACAGTCGGATAGGGTCGATTTCATTAATATTTTAAATACGTACGAAATAATTGCATTTATTCGTACATTGCCGGATAATAGTTGTAATGTAAAATTAAAGACAATGTGAGAAGTTTATTCGATTATCGTTTCTTCGACACATGTCCTTAAAGAAGGTGTATCGTTGGAAGAAATCTATTGTAAAGTTCTCGAAAGGTAACTCGGGTACCTGTGACACTTCTTGAGAAAAATACCAGCGTTTATGTTGTCAGTTACGGAGTGGCAGATCGTATTTACCGATCGAATTCCAATATGTTCTATGCGTTTATTTCACCCTCTTCCCTAAATGTCAACGTTTCTACTTTTTACTGGCTTTCCAATGTAAGTCACACATGTCGACCTGTATTCTCTGCCCGTGTCCATTCAAGATATTTAAAGAGATCGGACTGGCCTTTTCATGGCTTTTTCTATTCGGACGAAAGAGTACGCAGAGAGCGTCCCATTGTCTCGTTTGTTTTCGTCGGCTGTTCTATGACGGTTCTTTTGTTGACGGAAGAAAGTACAAATTCGTTTTCCTTTTGATTGTCAGTGAAATAGCATAGAAAAAGAAACGGCGAAACAATAAGTTCGTTTTTTTATTGTTTTTAACGTTATTACGTTTGTTTACCGTTATACTTCGTACGGATGGAAGATGACGTCACGGTCTTGTTTGAGTTTCATTTTCCGCAAGTTTTCCCTGCTAGGCGAATAATGTATTTACGTTTCGCGTGGTATAATACATAGGCGAACACATAGATAAATATGCAACGGATGTAACTTCTGTCATTGACAAACGGTATTCTATGATACGGACTCCGGGTATCGGTTAAGAATCTACGCAACAATCATATTTTACCGTTTCTGCTAACGACCATTCTTACAGGTGTACGTAATTTACATTGCAGATTTGAGACAATAAAAAAAATAGTAACGGCTCTAAAATAGTACAGAACCCCACGGAAAATTAAATAATCTTCCACAATACGCTCGGTTTCAATAAAATATTAAGTCTAACGATTACTCTTCGCGAAAATAAATTAAGATTATAAAAATTATAAAATCGAGAAGATTCACTAGCTCTAATCGATCCTAAGAACAAAGTTCGAGGAACAATACTTCTACAGCCATTTCGTAGATTAAAGTAGATCCTTTCAGGACTAATTACGTCCTATCTAATTGTGAACTGCATTCGGAGTCGAAACTTTCGCGTCTGGAATCGCTTCGCCCTCCTCATTTCGCTAAGTCATCGGGTAAAAAGCGTAACTCGCGAAAGACCATCTTCCCCTAGGTGAATCTTCCATACATTCGATATAGTATCGAGCTGCTCCGGTGTTTGTGTTCGGTTCGCCAATACGCCGATAAGTAGCGCGCGATTATTAGAGCGTCGTCGACGCGATAGCGGTACAATTTGCGAATTCGAGTTCACGGCGGAGTGCCGCGGAATGAACAATGTCGAGTCGGAGGAAGCGATATGCAAATATCTACAAGCACGACTCGCAATCGGCGTCTTCTAATCTCGCTGCGTGTGCCGATGGTACTGCAACGCGATCCAACGAAGAAAATGTAATACCCGCTGAACGTACAAAGCGACTGAAACATTTTTGTTGTTGTTGTTCGCTGTGTGCCGTTAACCGCGATTCTTTCATCGATGTGCAATCATTGCGAAAAAGCTTATCGGCGGAATAACTATGTCGAGCTGTCGACGTATATCATCCCAAGGTAAGGAATACTGGAACGAGGTAAAGACGAAATTTCTATTCCACGTCACGGCAGGAAAATGATTAATTCTAATCTTAAATTACACTCGAATGGGAAGATTATTTAAAAAAAAACAGCAAATTATCGAGTCGTTAGAAAACGACTCGCACGTAATTTATCCGATGGCAACACATGTTTCCGTATCGTTTCCCGGTTAAATTATTCCAACGTGAACAGATAACGGGCAGTGAATCACGAAGTTCGAAACTTTCTAAGAAGTCCCCCGGCACACTGTCGCGAGGTCCATTAGCATGTTTAAATATATCGGTGGCAAAGAAACGCCGCGCGAACAGCTGACATTCGTCCGCGCGTTTCTGCATTATAGAATGATCCGCAATATAATTTCTAATCCGCCGAACGACACATCAAACCTTATTTCAAGGGTTGTCGACTCGTAACGAAACGTATTAACCGCAGACACTCGCGTGGAACACGCGATCCTGTTTTTCCACGTCTCTGCGGCCGGTCGCATAAAACGATTCAATGAAAAGAATCGGTCGCGGAACTCAACACCTTGAAGAATCAGATCTCCAAGGAAAATAACAGTGGTGAAAGAGAGAAAGAAAAAAAAATCTTTTTATGCGGCCAACTAACCCCCTAATAGCCGGGATGACGAGAAACCATGCATGTACCGCGGCAGGGAGAACCGATATGCTAATGTGAATATGGTCCGAGATCAGTGACTCGTCTTTATGACTCATCAGACCTTGTCCTGTACCTTCGTCCTACACAAACTGACCAGTGACTACTTACCGAGTCGTACAATACCCTGTCATTCGTAAATGTGCCATCGAATTAAGGAAACATTTCAATTTACAATGAATTAATTTAACACGATATTTATCGGGAGATATAGAACTGCCTTATTCATTTGTTAAACATCGAAGACGAGAAACGAGAATCGGTAAATTTTATTAACAAGCGCGGAAGATGATGAAAGAGAACCAACGTCGTTCAATTTTCACATATTGGAAAACAGGAGAAGATAAATCACAACTTGTCCGCGGAAGATTTCACTTAATAAGATATTTAAACACGGTTTTCATTAAATGCATTTATATTTCTCATAAATATCGAAATTGTACGGGGTACGGAGGTTCGATTTGTGTCGCAGTTTACCGTCAACGATACGTTAATGAAAACATAGTCTATTAATTTTAACGTATTCATGTTATTAAATTCTTGATCGTCGAGCCGACTCGACGTAATGAAAATTGCGGAATTATTCGAAAGTACACGAGATACCCGTGAAGTCTTCGTTCCTTAAGGAAAGCGGATTTTCACATTAATTACGGCAAGGGGTTGACTTTCCTTTTTCTACCGCCTCTGCACCTTCGTCGAGGACACAGTTATGCCCGGCTGAAAAGCAAATTGGAACGGCCCACTTCAAAGGTCGAGGAGGTCGTTTCGAAAGGTATGCGAGCCAATAATCTGGACACCGTTATTTTCTTGTTGTATGAACGCGTGTACGTATATATAGTTCACACGCGATATACACGCGTTACAGCTTTTCACTGCAGGTCGATACGACTTTAATACACACATATACATGTATACTATAACTGCGTTGTAAACGCAACGGTCCGAACGAACATCGCGGAGCCCACGGTTTTACGGGAATTCTGACACGCTTCAGGGACAGAAATATTTTCAGCGGAAAATACTACGAGAGATTCATATAGCTGTTTCGAACAACAACGGAATCAGAGTAGAATAATAAACAATTTGACACTATAATCGTATAATTGTATTTTACGAACGTAACGACAAAGGGACGTATCATTTCAAACGTGAAATATTCAAATGGATGATCAATATGAATCAACGTATAGATTTGTCCATAGATACATATCTATCGCTTCATCGTTGATTTCAAAATAGTACACAGTGTATGGAGCGAGAATTATTCCCGATTATCATGGTCGGCAACTATGTACTACAGGCGGTACACCTACACAAGGTGTCCCAGAATGGAGAGATTATCCGTTAATCACAGATTCCGTGGACCGGTGTAAGAAGAAAATGTGGAATAGCGTTCAGGCACGAGGGAAACATAGCCGACAGTTTACGAGACCGATTCGATACCGTGGACCAGATTTCCATAGACAAATGGTGTCTAACGCAAAAGGCGGAAAGTACGACCGGTTTAAACGGCAGATCGTAACGGTCATTCTTATCCAAATGAGACGAAAGATTTGCATATAATGCGGATGCTTGAGATCGCGACGATTTTTTTTCTGCATTTTTTTTTTGTTGGTTTCGCGCGCGAACGACGGAGAATCTAAATTGAAATCTCTTCGCGCAGTTTTGAACATTCAGAATGCTGTAACCGCGAACACAACCCCGGCGTTGCGGGAACGGAGAAAAACATAAACCGTTGTCGTTTCACCCGATCGATACTATGAATGTGATAAATCGAACGCTAGGAAAAATGATATTCCTACGATACGCGTTATCGTTTAGATTTTACAAGCAACGGTTTATACCTCTTATTCGCTACCGACATACTTGAAACGTCAAATTTTATGTTATTATTATTATTACCGTAGGTACGCGGTTTCCCGCGAACAGTTTAACGTGGAAATAATTGATACTTACCGAGGCTAAAATAGTGACGAGATATCGTTGCGTTTTTTCAAAGTCGAGGGTACGGTTAACAGTAACTTGGCCTTGATGCGGTAAGTTGATGCTGAAGTAACCGTATCCATCGGCCGTCGTGATTCTATTTCGACCGACTCCGTCATTGTTACCGATCCCATTCCCATCACCTGGTGCGATCGAATATTCCACGATACCGTTCACGCCCGCGTCCGCGTCAACGGCGACGACGTTCTTGAATATTGTCGAGTCGACTGGTGTTAGCTAAAAAACGAACAACAGAAATAAATTGTATTATAAACATTTTCAAATGATTAAACATGTATTAGATGTAAAAGAATAAAAGATAAAGAAGATATTCAGTATCATTTTCTATTACTTTTAATCTTGGTTTCCCTTCACGTAGCAAACAATTGAAATTTATCGGAAAGAACTGATTTCTACACCTTGAAACACTTGAACTAAATATCAAATCGTTTAATCGAATAAAAGTATCGAATTTTTTCACTCGAACCATGTACATCGAACAAAATTAATAGCCCTCCCGTTTCGAAAGTTCTATACAAGCTTCATTGAGATAAAATACAACATCGGGGTACCGATTCAGCGAGCACGAAGAGTTAAAGAATCAGACCACATAACTAACCGCTTATATACGACCGTGGTATTAACATAATGTATGTAGCAAACGATATACGTGCCGCACACATCCCATAACGTCGCTATTCGGACATTCCGACAGACGATACCCGGATGCTAGTAACTCTAACGCTCGCGTGTACCAGAGCCCAAGCGCTAATTAAAGACCGTGAGGTCAAACGCACCTGTACGTCAAGATTAATAATTCGACAAAGACCGAACGTGGAGACCGGAACGGGTTGTTCATGGGATAGAGCGTCGCCATAGAACCGATGGAGAAAATGCAGGTCCTCGGTTGGGATTACGTGTAGATAATTTACCGAGTTTTTCGTATCGTAAAACCATGCCATTTCGATAAATCTGACGATAAGTCAGGCTACTGTGGCGCAACCGGCATATACA
Source organism: Mimumesa dahlbomi (assembly GCA_917499265.3). Classification (NCBI taxonomy): domain Eukaryota; kingdom Metazoa; phylum Arthropoda; class Insecta; order Hymenoptera; family Crabronidae; genus Mimumesa; species Mimumesa dahlbomi. The sequence continues at coordinate 8,691,248 of OU824114.1, read as the reverse complement.
TACATATACATATACATATATATATATATTTTCGTAGCAGCAAACTCGATTGGGTAGCACAACGCTATACATAGGAGAACGTACGCCGATACGTACTTATGAGCAATATCTCTAAAACCGACCTGGTCGATTTTCATTCGCCGAATCGATTATCACGGGGAATAATCCATGCTTTCTCCTTCTATCCTCCGTAAGTTACGGGAAACCGGTCGGCGTGTCTCATTGTGGATTAATTAGCTTAAACAGAAATCATGGGCAAGGCGTTCCGCGATCTCGATCTCGCGAACTCCTGTTAACTCCTGCGATTCCGCAATTGCGGCCGATAGGTCACGACGTCGAAAGTGTTTCCTACGTTTCCACGATCCGGATCGATAGAAACGAGTTATTAATTAACGGCGAGTAATCGGTATATACCGAGTAACGTTTATCTTCATCTTTACTTCGAAAAACTTTTCTACACGAATATACCTGTTGGAATATTAAACTTTCCACGGCGTGTACGTGGATATTTGTTTATTAAACCACTCGCTCAGACATTCAAACTACGAATTAACTTTAATGAAACCGAATTAACCTGCGGAAATGTTCCGTCATAATTTTTTCTATTTCGCGTTGAATATGATAGTATACGAGTATATACGTATGTACATACATGCATACATACATGTTAATATCAATCGTGTCTGGGTAAAATGTTCCGTGCGCCGAATGGCCGAACCGCGGACAGTTTTAGCATACCGTTACCGTACCGATACCACCGCGTAGATGCCCGACGATAACGTAGCCATTTGCATTCGTAAAATGCTGGATCATTAAAATGCATTTTAACATGGTACCGAACGGAGAGCAACGCACGCCGGCCGTGCGTCTTGCGGCATCTGGCCGGATCAACCGGTACTCGCGAGATATGCGCTATTCCTATTATAACGGTTCGCGAATGTGGAAAAGAAGAGGAGGAATCCATGTGTGCGGTGCACCAGCCATTTCTCTTTGACAACGTACCAATCCTTTACGGTACGGTCTTTCGAAATAGTGTTGGCCGCGTGTGCCTGGCTTGGCAGCCTGACAAATCTACTTTTCAGAACGACACACGAACCCCACCGACTCGGGAATCTGGTTGGGTGAATTTGCATTCGTAGTACTTTTAATTTCGACGGGAAATTCCGTCACGTTCCGAGTTCGTCGACTTCGACATAGGTACCTACCTACCGACGGAAGGAATTTAATGCGATTAGACGTACGTCTTCTCCCCCCGTGGGATTCGTTTCATTACTTTCTTCGATAATTCAGTTTTGCCTAGGCCATCGGTGCTTCCTTGTAATTTCTCGCCTAATGGTGCGAGTTACCGGAAGAACCGCACGAAGCCTTAATGGACGAGCACACCGTGCTTTTCCGGACAATAGTAAAGTTAATGCAAAATTAGCGAAGCGTGGCCGCTTGTTTACGGTTCGTTATCATTTCCCATGTTCCACTTGTGAATAATCGACGTAGATGGTAAAGTTTGCCGGGGAGAGTAGTGTTTTGTTTTCCTATTTTTTTTTTCTAATTTTTCGACGATACATTCAGTACCGGGTAAATAATTCAAATTCCGACGCGAGTTCGACATTTTTATCGATGTGTACAAGTTTATTTTTATTTCACATATTCACGGAGATGGGGAATTGGATGCAATTTGTGCTTATGTAAAACATGACATGAAAATTATAAGTAAACAAGCTACGGGAACTGTAATAACATGCCGTTATTCAATCGTTCATATTATTATGATTGATTGTTATCCTTCCTCTGTCATCAAACCACATTATATCTCGTGTTATGAGCGTACAGCAGTCGTGCTACACAACAAACTGGTGAACATGTTTCTACGTCATCGAACGCTAATCGTTCACGTAAAAATTCTTAATTGAAATTCTAAACGGTCATTTCATCACAGTTTATCCTCAGACTTTGATAACCCGTTGATCGCACGGTGTCTTATTTTCCATGTAATTATGGTATTCAGTTACTGTGTTTTGCGCTGGAAAAGATGGGATAGTTTAAAGTGGCTTACCTCTGGCACCGTGGTTTCGTACGGCGTGTTAATGAATTTCGGCGCGTTATCGTTTATATCGGATACCCTCACGATAACCGGTATCGTTCTCTTCTTGTTCGTCTGTCTCACTGTACACCTCAGCTGAAAAAAAACAAATGGCAATCGTTACACGAACTCCTCGAATCAATCAATCACAAAATAATAACATAATATCACAAGTCGTACGATTCCATATAATGGTGTTGTCTAAACTATATTTATATAATAGATAATTTACGCGATCGAACGAACGAATTCGAAAACTTTCACCGCAATTCCGAGGAATGTTTGCGATTACAATTACGTGAGATCGACATACCTCCGTTAACACATGACATTTAAATTTTCTACGATCGAGAGCCGTACCGCGGCGAGTTTAATTGCCATAGAAAATTGTTGGATGGAAAATCAACCAGTTATTAAGCCTCCATCCTCTTATGTAGGTTATTAGCTGAATAGAAATATCCGTATACACAATATTTTCTAGCCGCTCGATTTTATCCGTACAATTTGTGGAAACGGCGAACGCGAGCGATCTGTTATGGCACCACTGCACTGCTCTAGACCTTTCACATTCCTCGCACGATAGTGTCATAAGACAGAACGCGGCATTCTCGGATGCCAATCTGGCCAAGGAGAACGGTACCCTGGAACGCGTACTGTAATTGCGAACAATAAAGATTTCGATTACAAATTTTCCTTAGCAACGATTTACAATGGCACGCGGAACATCCGATAAATTCTAAAGTCCCCCGATACTTGGTTCACACCGGTGTTAGCGCGACCATGTTCACGAGCATGTTCGCGAACAAATCACGGTTTGCGGCTTCAACGTCTGATTCGATACCGTGTTCAGCAGATGGCAGTCTTTAAATCCCCGTTTAACGGCGGCTGTAAAACTCTGTAATAGGATTGCTCATGAAAATTCGAACAATGTTGCCGCGTTTACGATTCTATCAGGAAAGTTTTGTAGCTTCCGGTTTTGCCGCGGGCCGTAAGCTCATTTGCGGCAGTTCTCTGACAAAAAATTGTATGAACCGGTAACGAGATTCCTTTCCGAGAACCCAGGGAGGGGGGGAGCTTCTTCTTGTCGAGGAGATCGCGACGGGGATGGTGCCAAGTGCACGACCGATCGTTGCTCCGATCCATCGAACGTTTAACGGCAAAAACCACCTTAAATGAGAGCGACGTTGAAAATCGCTGCGATGCGGAGAGTGAAGTCGTTACTCCGCGCGTGACTGCGGTCGGTGTTATATCCACGGTAACGAGGATTTTATTAGAAAAACTGTCTGATCGTTAAACAATCGCAGTTCCGAGTCACGCCGATGGCAACGATCATTAACGAGTGTCGCGTTAAACGTTTCATCCTGATTCTCGTTTTTCTTTCTTCTTTTTTTTTTCGTAAATTACACCGTCTAGACTTACGTCGGTAACGGAATAGAAAATAAAAATAGCGACTATGAATTTCATATATCAAATTATTTTACAAATGTACGTTTCAACGGAGAATTTTCTTTTTATTCATACTTGTAACGCATTATTGATAACGATGTTCAGTCGATTAACAGATAACACGCGCGAACGAGGATAATAATTTGTTACGGGATTGAAGCTGCGATAGCCGGTTCGTGAAAATGACGAAGTGACCGCAACGGTGTACGATGAAATTGTTTGGTCGCGTTGTCGCTTCATAAATCGAAACTTCGCGGTGAGAGATATAAAAAAAAAAACAAAAAAAAACCCTCTACATACTGGTCAATGGCAACGGGAATTCTCTGTCGGCAAAGTTTCTCTCGAAGACGGCTCGCGGTTATTATTGATTGCACAGATTCCATCCACGTGATTTTCTGTTTGATCTGCGGCGTGTAGTAATTTGTGCTATGGTGGTCTCAACTGGTGACTTTATTGTAGAAAGTAGTTAAGCGATATTTCATGGTCCGCGGATAAAGGATTGCCGATACGCCGCTCGTAAACTTTCTCGAGGTAATGCGTGTCCGAGACACGTGTACCGATCAATGCTCGATGCTCTTAATTTTCCTTTCTTCCCTGACATTATCAATAATTTTCATCCTTGTCATACCTTTCTCATTTCTCTGCTATTTTATTACTGTGCAACAATGTAGAGTAAAAACTGTTTTATCATACGATCGAATCCGCGCCGTGTAAGTATACCACATCGTAGAATTTATATGAATATAAATTATGAAAAAAAAGGAGACACCCTACAAGGTATCTCAACGTTGTAGATCGTACGTTAGATGTACCTATACGTTGGATTAAAAATTGTTGTTATAAATGCTCAGCGGACATGTCGCACGGTACGGTCGAATCGAATCACGGAGAAATATACCTGCAAACTTTCTCGAGTGGAACAACGGTGACATTCGCGCGACAAACGACGACCGATGTCGCAATGGGAAACGGAGAACAACCGCGGGATAAATTGAATAAATTCGATTTTACACGGCCGTGTTTCATTTCCCCGTATGTAAAAGCCGAACGGTTTAAATGATGCGTAACAAATTTGAATCTACAGTGAAATTTCATTCGTCCCCTTACCTGAAAGACAACGTGCGAGAGATTCTCGTCGTCCCTGTCCAACGGGTCTAGAAGCTGCAATTTCTTCCCGTTCAATTTAAAACGGGGCTGTCGTCCAGGAAAGACCAGCTCCAACGTGGTCTCGTTATACGGATCACCAGATACCGGAAGTTCCTCTGGCACGGTCTTCTGATCGATCGCTAAAAAATGAAAAGCAAAAAAAAGGGACCGATTACACGGTGACGATGCAGAGCGATTTGTTTCGGAAGTACGCCGGGTGGGTGTAATGTATTCGTGAAAGCGATGAAAATCCAGCATTTCTATTACAATCCCCCGTCGAGCACTCTGAATGCATTCATGCATGGAAAAATGTCATCCGGAGCAAGGACGCATAATTCCCTTCTCCCCATTAAGTTTACTGGATGAAATCAAACAGACAGACAATTTAAAACGATTTCTCACAATAGAAAATATAAAAGTTAAAGAGGACTAACTTTATTGGGAAAATAGTTTAACCAGATTTTTCACGCGATTAAACATTAAATTCAAGTTCCAATTTATATTCGTAGAAATGCGAGAGTAATCATTCTAAAAATTCGCTATTAAATGACATAAGAACCAAATCCGTACGCTTAACGATGGTAGTCGACATTTCCGATTTCATGGTACTGCTATTAAAAATGCTTATACGATTCCTAAAGTGATAGAAACGGTTTCGTTAAATATCACATTCCAGCGATTCCGGCTGATTAAATTCAGATTCAATGGTTCATCGATTTTCCGTAAGGGAGTAAATCCGGTCACGGAGGAATTATGCACGAAAGAAGGGTAAAGGAGCGACGACGCGACGCAATTAGGAAACGTTGGATGTCACTAATGAGATATTGCCCGAGATCGCGCCTAGTTCGCGAAGATAACATTAATTATCCGGAGCGCAGACGGCAGGCCGAGCATCAGGAAGTCATTTCATAGGCTCTTACTGAATCTAATGTAATAGCCTTACGTTTCTCTTCTCGATTGGCTGCGTTCCTCTTTAGCGTATCCGACTCTGCTGGTGTCCGGCATTATACGCGAGAAACGTAGACAATAAAAGTGCAAAATAAATCTGACGGTCGTTATGCATCTTAACGAGAACTTCCTTCGAATATGTTCCTCGTCATATTCTGGACGCGTTATCTTGATAGACGATGTTTCGCTCGATTAGCCTCTGTAATTACGTCTTTTTCTAGCACAGAATGTTCGTTGATCAACGACACTCGTAATTCTGTGTCTGTATTATTTCGTATAATCATAAATGTTGGTTATAAGCGTAACGGTAAAAAAAAAAGAACACTAATGTACTAATAGCGTGTATCACGCTATTGGTTTTCTTTCCGCTTTAATTATCCATTGACAATCATTACTAATGACACGGTCAGTACGTACTTCTAGTGTTAATTAACGCGCCGTTGAGATCGGTGTCTGGTATGTAATTCCTACTTTCCTGTTTTTCACGATTAATCTAAAATAACGCGGCTTAATCGAATTTAAATTCCACTTGATTAAACTATTCCCTTAACGAAGTGATCCTCGTTTAAACCAGTTTCACGGGGTGAAAAATCGACGCACGGTAGGACGAGATAATATACACTTTCGTGAAAATTAATTCCCGTTTAAAAAGAACTTTTTACGCGAACAAAGACATGTCATGTATTATGTATGTGGCCGACGGAGCGGGAGAGTAAGTATAGTCGTTAAAAATCTTCCTCATAAAAGGGAATTCCTCGCGAATACCGAAGCCAAAGCGCCGCGAATGCGATCGGTTTGATTTCGATAGTCATCGGATGGTCAATCTACTAAAGACCGTAAAGCTCTTTACGAGTTTCCTGCAATGATGTAGGATCGTAAACCACGACACCTGCTATGGCCATTCTGAAAGTAAGTCCGACCAGGAGAACACCTAATCGCTAATACACATACGTATAAGGACACATCCGGTATCGGGGTCAATATCAGTTTCTAGTACCAGACGTATGTACAAGTACATACATACATATATACGTACGTATCTGCAGTTTCATTATCTACAATTGAAATTGTACTAATTCAAAACACTAGACAAGTCGTCGAACGTTTTATTACGAACGTAACAACGTCTCATAGGAAATTGAATATTAATAAAAAAATTATATTGTTCGTTCTATCATCAATATTGATAAAAACAAGAAAAATAAATATGAATAGATACACGGACGTGTAATTTCCTTTTGTCCAATGAAAAACTAATTTAACGACTTAGTAACATATTCGTCTAATATTTACTATTCATTACACGCAGTTATTATTTTAATAAAAGAGAGAGAGTAACGTCGATTCTTCTTCGCCTATAGTACATTCGTTCATCGGAACACAGGAAAATTCATTGGGTTATTCATGAGAGAGGTAATCCATGGGTATTAATCGGTACGTATTAATCGGCTCGGTCCATTGCTGAATTTAAAGCGTAAATTCAATTCAAACGTGTACTCACCGTTTCCTCTACTCTCCTCGATGTCAAGAATTATATTGGACTGACCCGACTCCACCTCGCACAAACCTGGAACAAATTAACAGAAGCGTTGCGTCAGCTTAATATCTTCGATAAATTGTAGTTTAATACGATCGCTTGTATACGGCGTACCTTACTTTGTAATAGCGTTGTATTATACGGCGCATATAAGGCTCTTTGTAATGTGTACCATCGTTAGCTCATCTTCTATAGATATAGTAGTATTTAACGATCCACGAGATATCGCGGGTCAGTTGACTTTAGAAGCCAATGTTTTCTATGATAAAAACTATCTCGTCTTTAATTAACTATTTCACGTTGGTCTCGTGCTCGTAATATGTCTTTATGGTTATATACATATATGTATATGCGGCTGAGTTGAACGACAACTTCGCAGTGATACAAATTTCATGTCTAACATCGAACGACGACTGGTCGTACGGAAAAGTGACGCTTTCACTTTGTCTCGATTACAAACGTGCCACACGAACACGTAATCGGGCATCGAATCGATATTTAAAACGACCGGGCGCGGAATTAGATTTTCATTACCGTTTCAAAACCGTAATAACAGTTTTGATCCGCGCCGGTTTGTAATTGCGTGTATGTGTGGTACATACAGTCTGCACGGCGATTGTGTTTTATTGTTAGAGTCACGGACCTTGAAGTATTCATAGTTCATTTTACTGTTTTAAGCTGTAACAGCAATCAGCCGGAGCAATAAAATGATCCGTGATGGTCGTATTTCTGTTAGAATAAAACGATCTCTTTATGTTTTCCGTGGCACGTGCGAATTCATGCAACGGTTTCATTTTCTTTTCTACTACTTACGTTTCAGCGAATCGAGGAAAACGACAAATACGAATGTTTCTTACACAAAGTAGTTTCGCCCGAATAATGTGAAAACTGTGTAAGTCCGTCGACGAGTCACCCATTCGCTTTGCGATTTTGAAATCCGTTTTCAGGGTGTCGCCTTGAATTCACCCGAACAGATGCGAGAAATCTGTTTGACCGGAAACGTGACTCAGCGACGCACACCGTCCACGTTAGAGAAAAAGATTATGGGATTACTACGTCTGTAGTCGCATATAAGCGACGGCTTAAGGCAAGCGCCAGCTGCTGAAAGTGTCTGCCACCTCGCTATTATTCTATTTTTATCCAACGTTAACTATCCGGTGAATTAATCGGTCTACGTGCCGGCAACAGGGAACAACATTGAATTCGCAACTGTGTAGAGTGACTAGGAGAACAGGTAGCCTATGTCAGCAATAGCTAGGACTAAGTATGTACTTATAAAATACGCATCTGATGAACTTCAATCAAACACCTTTACGTTGAAACGCAAATTCTTCTCCAAAATATCCATACTATTTGAACCGCTTATCTTTCACATAATACACTCTATTCAATGAACATGAAGTTACCATTCTTAATCCTCTGGTGTCTACAGACAATTCCAAAACTGTTCGGTTAGTCAACTTCAATTAAAAATATCAACAAAAATAACTATTCATCACTTAAAAAATGCTAATTTATTGTATATCTTCTGCCAACGCGTCAATGATCGTGAAAAGGTGAAATCGCAATCGGTTTCACAAAATTACCGCGCCGTTCAAATGAGCACGCCACCATTGGTAACCGTTAAACGCCACCCTTTGTGCGGAAGACACGTGCAGAGGGTAAAACTAAGTTTTATCGGTGTGCAGCCAACGGGAGACCGGATACTCCTTTATCGTATCCACCGGAGCTTCCTTAATAATTCACGCGAGCGTGGTGCACCTTACAACCTTGCGCCTTACGAGTGTTCTCACCTGACACAGGAGGTCATCCGAGGTCTCCAGACGTGGAGCACACAAAAGGCACGTCGCCTGCGAAGGAGCGCGTGCCTCCTGGCTACGATCTTTCTCCAAAAGGTTAACGTCGAACGCTAATGGCCGCGGTGAACAAAGATGCACCGCTCCTCTCGAAAGAAACGTATTCGCTACAGGTAACACGCCGAATGACATTTGCCTTCTCCCGTACGCTTTACCTACTTCGAGAGACACCGATGTATATCCGGGCCGGGTGTTTAACGAACATATTTTAGTAGAAACTCTGCGAGAATCTAAGTATTTATATTCTTCCATTATAACACTGTGATAAGAATCAGAAAGTGTATCGATTAAATAAAAGATTTTCAAATTGTATACATCTTCGTTTGATACTACCTGCCGGTGAATGAACAGGGAATATCATTCAGACCGTGGAAACACGAGATTCACTCGCTTGAACAGAAAGATGAGAAATGACCTATTAGAAAAATTTATAACGTTGGTACTCGCGAGCCGACGGAATTACATTAAGATGCTCACGTAAGTGAGAGGTAACCCGGCGGTCGATTACAGTATACATATATATCTTCTCAGGAGTCTTTTTGACGAACGCTATGCTACCGTTGAACCCTGACCATTTCTTAGAAAGCGGCTGCATTAGAAAGTGCATACTGATGGAACAGACGTTCGTGCCGTTCGCGACCCATATCTCGCGCCCGTTCACCGTTGAGCAATGCATCATGGACCTCGTGAACCGCGAATCAAACCACCGGATAAAACCTCGCCGTGGATCCGTTGTTGTAGGGGAAGTAAATACCGAATTTACAAAGGTCCGACAAAGAGGGCTACCCGTTACCGAAGACGTGACTTTTGTTCACGTTGAACGTCCGTAGAAAAAGAAAAATGCGGACCGTGGCAGTTCATAATCTCTCGTGATTTATCGAACGGTTTTCCGTACGTACGTGTTTCTACTTTTACGACTGTATCGACTTTATATGCGGCTCACACGTACGGTTCGATATCGATGTTCGCGAAGACTGGTATGCATGTATGTATGTATATATGTATGTACGGCAACTCCGATGAGATCCGTGGGGTCGCGGTTCGTACATACATACAAGCTGCGGGGAACGCAACGAACGAGTATGTGCAGTCAGGTACGAAGTACGCGCGAGAAAGTAGCGTATAGATGGCTCCTTAAGTCGAATAAAATGTACATTCCGTCGCAATAATTTCCTACGGATGGATAGAAAATACAAGCACGCTTAGAACTCACCGTCCGAACAAGCCTTTCGATCTGGAATCTATCGTTGCGGATCGATACTAAAATCCAAGAAAATAACCTCTGTTTTTAATACCAGACTCATATATCCATGGGTAACAATGATCTGATATATCTCATGTGTTCTATAATAGAATTTGATTCACTTAAAACGTAATTCATTCGGTTAAAGCTACTCTATAATTTGCGGATAGAATGTACAAATTTCCACCGGATCCCATGGTAAAACCCTGGGATTATTGAATGCCGCATACGGTGTTTACCTACGCGTCGATTGTAATCAAATATAAGCACACGTAATTCTGGTTTCAGCTATTACAAGTATCAATCTGGAATATATACGTATACATACATGTATGTATATCGGTGGGCTAGGTCACGTTAGAGAAATACGTATAATTTCTAGTAATCGCGTTGCGCCACGGGTAATTGCGCCGGGCAGGTAAATACGATCGTGTATTTCTCTCTTAACACGTCTGAGCGTTGTTTGCATTTCGAGTTTCGACAGGCTGTCTCGGATTATACAAGGCAGCCGAATCCGGAAACGTGTTGGTTGCCAGTATGGTTTCCACGGGAGCGGATTTGACGCGAAAAGGGTCTTAACGTAGCCGGCTGTGGAACGTTTTCAGCCTCGATTCCCACGATATCCAGCTTGACCATTTAGAGAGAGTTATGCGCCCGGCAATCGTTGTCGGCACACGGCCAGATTTCCCGTCTCTCTTTCGCCAATTAAATACTGAAATTCGTCGTCTTCTCCTATCGGAAACCCAGGTTTCGCGGCGGGCGCCCGCTTGTCTCACCTTTACGCTTATCTATTATCTCTAGACCGCCTAAATGCTACCTTCCGGGTGTTACAACGCTCAACTACTGAACTTATATTAAAGCTAATAATGGCGAGACCGCTACAATTACTGTTCGGCTAAATATCCGTTGGGTAACTGGCAATATCGCGATGCCAATTTTCCGAAACGTTTACACAGCTCTACCCTATGATTCCTTTCTTATCTCTAGCCGTTACGTAATATATACACGAGGTTTCCGTTTCATTTCTATTTTTCTCTTTTATCCTACTGTCTCCCCTTGTTTCGTACCCGATCAGATCGACTTTATTCAAACTATATATACCGTATTCCCCCGATTACGAAATATATGTATATACATACATGTATACAAAGTGTTCATCGATAAAAAACAATAGAAAAAAAAGAAATGACAATTTTTCTTAATTTCTCCCCTAAATCACGATGCGGAGAGTTAAAAGGGATTACCCAGTCGTGTAGCTACTCGTGTTCACGGAATCTAAGCCTGTTCGATCGGCACGATTACAACGAGGCCGTTAAATCAGACGGTGTCTGGTATAAAAGCTCGAGCGAGAACTGCTCGTTATGCGCTTGGCCACCGTGCCGGCACGACAACAATGTGACCGACGGTTCGGAGTTCGCGCAAAAGGTACCGGGAGCAACACCTCCGCACGTGCCGTCGATCCCGGCATTCACGGGCAACGATAAACCCGCCGTCACCCATCAGACCTGACGTAAGTAATTGGCAATCAGCTGAGATAGATTTATGCGTGTGGGAAAACGCGATGGTCCTTCGAACGTTTACGTCCGAGAGATATTTCTCTTTCCACACTTGTTTCTATTTATTTGTCTGGCTAGTTTTGTTTTTTTCCAAACCTCGACGGCAAACATACGAGTAATGATCGTTCGCGCGTTGTATGGATCGTTCGGTTCGTACATGTCTGTAACGTATGTACAACGAATGTATATGTATTGTACATACATACAATAGATATATTTATTTCGTTTCATTGAATACCGAACACGTAGCTGAGTGGATTGTTTCGGTGTTTTAATCGGATACTTACTTCCAGACGGAAAAATGCGGTTGACAGTCGCGAGATAAGGCGGAATGGTGATTTCTAACGGAAAATGCTTTTATACGGTGACTGCGCTATGCGAATTCTACCGGAGGATCGTGGAAAACCTGCATGGAGACATTTTTTTCGTGAAATACCGACGTTGAGGTTTTGCTGTATCTTGCAACGGTGAAATGCCACGGATAATAGGTGGAACGAGATTCCATTCTTCAGTAATATTAGAGTGCGACGTGTAATTAAAGAATTACTTACCAGGCTTCGATGTCACGCCATGGAGGTGTAGGAACACGCACAGCAAGCAGAACTGCCACGTGATCGTCGTTCTTGCCTGGAACAAAAATTGTAACGTGATTCATAAATCTCCGATACGAAAGAACGTTTCATAAGAAGTATTGTAAATTGAATATACACATGAACGATATCGTATCATCTAACGTAGCCATTTAAATTGTCAATAAAATTTATCAATGTTCATTAAATGTTCCTCGTCTGTCTCGTGTCTTGTTCTATATTAAATTAACGATAATAAAACGAGAGTGGTACTAATATAACGAAGCGAGAGAAGTACGATCTTGAGTTACCTTACCACGAAGATGGTGCAAAAGTCGTTGATAAGAAATATGCATAATTAGTTTGAGTCCGACTAGACGCGTACATCGAGTTTATGCTCCGATCATCATATTCATAGGGTTCGCTCTTAATGATCATTAGTCAAGAATCTCGAGTGAAGATGATCCTTGGCTGCTCGAACTTGCCGGCAAGTGGTCTACCGAGGCACCCGCGGAACACGGGACAGAACACGTCGAGAGGGTCTTGCCGGCAAGTTTTTCTGCGCCGTCGGTCGTATTTCGTATAGGAATCTCGAAGCCCGCGTAAGAAATGAAAAAGTGACGAAACACATGTCCCATCGGGCCTTACGAATGCGCTCCGTTGGTGAAAGGCGTATCGTGCTCGAATTACGAGATGATCGCGAAATTCACCCAAGGACAGATTAATCAACGCGTACACGTGTTTTCATTATCCGCGATCACGATGGAAAAAAAACACACACACTTCGGGTCTTACGAAACGAAACGCTTGAATCGAGTGAGTGAAAACGATGATTGGATAGTAAATACATGGAAAACCGTTGTACCTAAATTACACGTACACGCGATATCACTTGCAATGTACACCGTTAAACAGACATTATTAACCATCGGTAAGAAGAAAAAAAATAAAAAGGAACTCTAGGAATTTCAAACGAGGTGCACGAGCTCCGCGGTGCCCCGTTGTAATTGCAGACCAGCCAGCGAATTATATTCCGCGGTGTTCATAACGTAACAACGCTCCGGCTTTCCAAACCCCCGTGAATGTTTTCGCGCGGTTGAACGAATATACACAGATACCCCGTATATCGGGTATAACGTACAGCTAAGAAGACTTAACGAGGTATAACACGAGGCACATCCTCTCTCACGTTTCTACGGAGAATTTCATAAGGAGCAGGATCAATAGCGAACGCGGACCTCTGTGAGGTCTATGCTAATGCGGCATCGATGCACGGTGTGTAATAAGGCTGTGTGCCAACCCGAATAAAAGTGCTGGACGAAGGGAAACAATGTTATCGGCCCCTTGTGATCTTCGACCGCTTATATTCGGTCCCGAGGCGTTTCTCACCTGGACGCGCGTGGTTCTCATCAGCGCGCATAGAGCACAATGCCTCTTCGCTTGGGATATTGATAATGGCCAGCATTTTGCGGCCTGTCCGCCCTTTTCGACGTTTTTTTTCATTTTTTTTGTTTTCTTCGACCCGTAGAATCCCGACGGCATCCGAGACACGTCTTATAATGGGACTTATGGACCGGTATAATTTAGATAAGACTCTCGGGGCTCTATCTTTGGAGAATTAATATGTATTTCACGAAGATGAATTTGCAAGTGTTTTCGTGTAAAATGAAAATTTTCATTGATTATATGTATGTATAGTGGACCATGACATCTGTTTAGTATTCAATCAATACGGGTAGCATTATTAAACAAACAAACTTTGACCCATATCGGTGGCTGTACTGGCTTGTTGTTTGACAACGATATCGGATCGAATCTATCAAATATTTACCCACGCGCGTTGCTTCAACGTTGCCCCATGCTTCCGGACAATAATAAAAAAAGAATCTCTGATATCGTTAGGGTAGATATAATAATTGTCTTTTCATGAGTATACCGAACAATGTCGTAATTTTCAGCAACAGTTTTCCGTGATCCGTTATACAACCTGGTAGCAAGAATTATGTCAGAAGTAATGAATTTAAATGAATTCCGAAAGGTAAACGACAGAGGAAATCTATTTACGTGTATCTGCGAGCGTGTATACATACATACATACATATATACCGGCCGCCAACGAGTAAGTATCGCGATACAAAATATCCTTTTGCAGTTACGGGAACTGTGGCAAAAACGTAAATGCCCGGGAGTGGGTTACAATTGAATGAGGCTGCCTTACAAAGCCGCATTCGGGCCCCCCCACGATTGTAAGATGTGGTAATTGACGTAACGAGCAGCAGCAGGTCCATTCAACGGGCAAAGATAAGTAGTAGCATAAATATGTTTCTACCGTATATGCATTCGCGGTTTACAGCGGCGTTTATAGTAAAACCCATCCTCGATAATTTGGCGCCCCCATCCTTTTGTTTTCACATGGTTCTTATATGATGACTTGACCGGTTAACGAGATCTCCACTCTCGTATTCTCCGTAAAACCGTGAAGCCGATAGACCAACCCGAGAATAGAAATTCCAAGTACACGCCTATATAATCCCGAAGAATTACGTCATTAAAATCGAAGCAGAATACCGAGGACGGATTGACGAACGGGACGGAGTTATGATTTACTAGTGCGTAAATGGTGTTACAGTTTTCTTGTTAAGACTATGAAAAATCCGTGAACGTTAAAAGATACAGGAATTTCGCAAAACACGCTAGAAACTACGGGCGGAAAGATCGGCTTTCCTTATTTAAACGGGTATCTCGTGCCCCGAGTGTTCCACTTTTTCTGAAACTATAAACACGAAGACGGTTTTAAAATTTATTATCCACATTATAGCTCGTATTTTCCGCAATAACATGTCTTACGTACGTTTTATAGGATAAGTCGGGGGATCTATAAAAGTATGTATGTATGTATAGGGAAATCAAAAGTTCCGTTAAAGCTAAAATACATTAGAGATAAATCGGGCTGACTTATTTTATAAACCGAAACGGTTAGGGAACTCGGAAGAGGGAGCGTGATCCGTAAGTAGAGGATAATTGGATTGGTCGGTCACGCGAAATTCAGAAGAAAGTTGCCGGCGGCGTAAAACTTCGCTTCGTGTTTACGCCCAACGCTTGAACGTTTGTTTTTCCGGCTGGCGTGAGGATCGCAAATCTGATACCGCCTCTGGAATTATGCTTCACGGAAATAACTTTCTTTTCTAACACCGATACGATCTACCACGACGTACGTACTTACCGTTCGAATACCCGACAGAAAACTATCCGAGTGTAATGTACCGAAATGATTTTCTTATACGATCTTGTAAATCAGTGTAATTGTACTCGACCCGTCGCGCGATGTGTGAACTATCGCAATTAGGAATTACACGAGGAAATCGGCGATCGGGCTCGGCCGATCGTGTAATTTATTACTAAAGGATCGTAATTTGCGTCGGGCGTAGATAACGTTACATTATTGGCTCTGTCATAGTGAGAACTGTAAGGTGCGATGTAGTTCGTACCGTATTTCCGCCGTCACATTTCACACCTTTCGATCGGTGAAACAAGTAACACCGTCGGATTGTATTAAATGTATAGTACACATTATATATTATATATCTCATTTTCCTATGTTTCGGGGTGCACAGATTTTCCGTTATTCGCATACAGAACGAATTTCACGATACATATAATCATCGAACTGATTTATTTGATTTCCCAGGCAGTATGGACTTTATCAAATTCTCCCTGCTGAACGGAACAGACAGACGTACGTACGTGATATAAGTTCTGTGGTCACTTCCGCGGGTGAATCTGACATGCGTAGGCGACGGAGCGGAAAGTTATTATCGTTTTTGCACAGGCGTACGTGGAAATGCAAGCATCCGCTGTTTCGCGTCTGTCATTTGGAAAGTAATAAGGATATCTCGATGGCTAGCCCGGGTAAAAAAAAAGTATTGTGAAATATTACCTAGAAGAGATTCTTTCGTATCGGGTGTGAAATAAATATGAAATAAATTCTACCTCGTTCGCGTTTTATGGATCGTTTCGTTCGACGAGGGGAAATATATATAAAAAAAAAAGAAAGAAATCGCTGCCGTTTCCGATGATATAAATAACGTTCGTTTTGGAGAGTCTATTTATAAACGGTATGGTTTATTAATTAAATGAGTAATTGTTACGCGTGTTGCATCAACACGACATCTTATTAGCCCGATTTGCTACCATCACGCGCGGTATATAATTCTTGGGACGACTCCGTGCATACTGATTGTTAACAACGAAGTGCAACGTTCTACGTGACTGCTCGAGGAGACTTGCGGTAAAGAATGTTGTAGACGAGAAGACGAGCGGTGTAATTGCTGAAATCCATTACCGGGTATACGCCTGTACTCTGAAAACTGAAGGAAACAAATGAAATGGGCGTGCGGCCTGGCTTTCAATCATTTACCCGTTTTTCTTCCGCAAATCGTTTCGGCAAATTAGCCTGTCCGCGAGATCGTACGTTTTCGCAATAAGTTCGACATAATGTCGACGTAAGCGTACTGCAGGTACACACTTTCTAATCAGCGGCTCTAACACGACCATTAATTTATCGATCGACAAATTAAAATAACGGTTAATCTGGCGGACACTCGTGCGGTTAGACGCGTAACCGTTAATTTGACTGCGCGAGGCGATCGATAAAACCGTTTAATACCCGGGAAATATTTCCGTTGCGAAAAAAAAAGAAAAAGGAAAAAATAATTCACTTAGCTATCGTCGATGTCACGAAACAACTACGTTGCACGATTCAGTGCTTCGCAGACGTTTGCGCCGGCGACTCGAATCCGCCATGCATTTCCACAACGGCTGAATTACTTCACTTTCTACTATCTACCTTATTAATCGCGAAAGTATAGTCGTGTCTCAGTCCGGTGCTATCTAAGTCGGAAGTAAATCAACCTCTCCGCTTCGCGATAGAACGTTGCGAAATGCCGGTGATCAAACATTAAATCATTCCTATTCCTCGATACTATGCCTATCGTTATAGTATTCGTCAAAACTCCGATTACTCGTAACATCATCAACCACGTATATTTCCATTTAGAAAAAGACAATTCTATAACGATAATAAACTTGATCTTCCCCTACCTATAATCACTCCTAGGATTCTAATCAACCTTCGACACCGAACAAAGTAGCAATTTTCAATCTGTGAGAATGATAATCGAACTTTCCCCGACCCTCTTCCGATTAGAAACCCTTCTAGTCCGCCGATAATCCTAAGGCTTGCGAGATGTCGATGCTGGTCAACAGTGTCCGGCAATTATGCAGCATTATTTCCCGCCACAGGAGGAGGCAAGTGCAATGCGTTGTTCTCTTTACGAGGCAGTGATTACTGGACGTGACCGCACAAAGCACTGACCAAACTACGCAAGCCTATGGGTATTGGTCCGTGTAACGTATCGCCAGACGAAGCAGCGGTGTGTAATATGCATATACGCCGGGGCCTGTTACACCGAGGAAGAGGATGCACCTGCCCCTCGACGAGGTGTACCCGTTCGAACGATAGAGAGAGAGAGAGAGGGAGAGAGAGACCTCGCGAAGGAACCCTTCTTCCGTTTTGAATACATTTGCTGTGAGAAACGATTTGTGAGCACGTCGGCTGGCGAACATAGTCTCTCAAGGGTGCGGTAGTAGTCCTGAATTAAGCCAGGGACTACGTAGAACGAACCAGCCTGTACTTATCGCTTGACATAGATTACTGCACGGCAGCGTCGTACGTAACGTACCTTCGTACCTTCGTACCCTTCCTCCGTGGCGACGTCGCGTCGCTTTGTACCGCTATTAAAACCCGTCCGAGTTAATAAACCACGTCGTGGGGAGAATAATTTTCTATGTTTCTCGCGCCACTCTTTCTCTTCGTTGGCCCGTTTTAATATTCTTTTGAGGAAAAAAAAAATTGTCCTCGCTGGATAACTCGACGTCGGTATATCCCACCTGTACGGTCACGCTGAGCGTCCCACAAGGCATTTAAAAGTTCCCAGGTAGACGAGATGAGATCTACCTGGTGTCGTTTACACTCAGTTTTATTTTCTTTTTTTTAAATAAAAGACATTCCGTTCTTTCGACGATAGTGTTCAGTTTCAAGTTTTTCGGAAAAAATAGAAACCTGTCCGTTGTCGCGAAACTTTCGAACTCTATTTCAAAGTTTCACGGAGAACCACCGGTAGCCGAACCGTAGAGTCTATTACGCGAGTTACCACGGTAAGTAAGATATATATTACTGAAATTTTCTGCTGCCTGAGAGGTTTTAAACTTATAACGAATAATATTCCCATAGATATTATCCAATGGATCGTAACGAAATTATGGCTACCTTTGCGTTAACGACGCTCGTGTACACTCCGTTGTACAGCGATCCCAATTACGAGGTAAGATTGGAGTCCCGTCGATCTCGTCGATCTTATCTATCTTTCGCACCCGGGAGACATCGTCCATTCCGCGACGTTTCTCCCTGGAAATTGTTGATATAGGATACATTACCGGGGGTGGATATAGCCGTGGAGGAAAAGAGAGGGTGGAAGTCAGCCGTGATTATTTATTGCTCATTATAATGCGGGTAGGTACTTTGCAAGCCAAGGCCCCGCCACCCGACGAGGAATCGGCAGTCGCGATCGAGATACGGATAAGATCGTTGGCCACCGCCTACGATTTATTAAGTCCCGCCTTTGCTGATCCCTGGGTGCCTTGTTTAAGCCTTAGGGAGTAAGTACGTGCTCGTACGTAAGCGTACGGACGTGTAGGAGCTGCCGAGTAAATCGAGAGGGAATAACGCCTTTCGCGATCCCGAAAGCGAAACCTCGCCGTTCGCCGATCGCTCACGTTTCTATCTATCGTTTGATACCCGGTCACCGAGATCTCCAGGATTTTTGCAAATTCTAGTAGTCGGCCGAACCCAGACTCAATTAGGTCCCCGGCTACGATAAGGATCCCGGTTCGGTTTGTTTTACTCGTTTTCGGTGATTTTAATTGGTTCGAAAACACCGGCTTGGAGGGGAAAAAAAAATGGAACACCTTTCACTCGTGATCAGACTGATTATTCGGTGTCCAGATGCAAAGGTCCGATAGGAGTGTTATTTATTTTCCTTTAACGAACGTTGCGAAAATATTTTTCCATTGTTTCCGTAACAATTCCGTCTGTTTTCCGTGGAAATATTATGACGTGACGGAGGATGCAACGGGTGAAGTGGGATAAGTTTCTAGGTGTAATTATAATATCATGGTAATGAACGAATACATTAATTTCTGCATTTAATTACCCGTTCGCCGGATGCAAGGAAACAAACAAAAAATGAAAACACCTGACGTTCGTTCGAGCCGCGTAATGGGAAGACCGACGTAAACCTTTGAATTAAATTACTTAATTTCAGATACCCGAAGAAGCTGGATGCCTCTGTCGTTCGTCGGAGGTCCGTAATGAACTACGTTCGGTTGCCTCGGTTCGTCGTTACGTAAGACAATTTATCAATACTCGCTAAAACCGAGTCGGCACTTGAAAACTTTCACGGCGCGAGACCACTCTTCGTACGAATGTGGAATACCTGCCACTCCGATATAATTGGGCTACACGTTCGATTCTCGTTCGGTTACGCACGTAATCATCTTACGAAATAAATCATAAGAAAAGGGGTAAAAGGATCGAGAATCGGCCGATGTGTGCCCGATACATCAATCCACGAGTCGTCGCAAGATCTTCCTTTGATTACACGTGCGCGGCGTTCGTTTTTTTTTTCAATGGATGGCCGTAATTAAATCAATGATAATGATTTATGGCCACCGCTAGCAGGGACATTAAAAATATCAGGTCAACTTCAATTAGTGTCTCTCCGCACTATTTATCACTGTGTAACTCGCACGGAGCGAAACAAGTGGAAATGCAATTTTGTATTCCGTTCTACGCGTCGTGCACCTGGTACGGATATCAGACGATTCGCATTCAAAAAAAAAAAAAGAAAGAAAGAGAAAGAAACAAAAATGGTACAAAAACTTTAACCGATTTCATTACCGATAAAAAAAGACATATTCCCATGGAATAATCCAAAGTCAAAGAAATAACGACGACAAAGAATACACATAATTTAATGGTAATAAACATTATCCCTTTACGAGCGTTTAATTCCAGCAATATCCGTCTGACAAATCCGTCGCGAACCGGATGACGAAGGGCGGAAATCAGTTTTAGCGATAACTGCCAGATTGCCCAACGTACCGTGGAACAAGAGGGAGCAACAAACGCGATACAACGTCGCGAACTTACTGTTGCTCGCTTGGTTTATGAGTCCAACAACTGAATCTGAATATGATTTACCGTGCTGACTCCTGCGGCCGGCTCGTTGCACAAGAGGGGGTCCTGACGGTGCATCCGCATGTTTGGCGTGCAGTCGCGTTGCATGGCTGATCGCAATAATACCAACTATACGTATAGCTTTCTGTTGGGTCCACTACCGCATTGCCATTGGCTTCCGCCTATCCTTACGATTGCATTCATCTATCGAAAATAGTGAAATTGAATCGTCACGTAATCGTGCCTTCATTCACAATCAACACGGTCACGTACGGGATCGGTATGTAATAGATATAGATGTGTATCCACCGATTACCTCCCATGGAAACTTATATTTCTAACGCAATCCTTAATTATTACCCTGAAGAATGACAAATTTCAGTAGAAAAGCTCGGTCGTTCGTGCGAAACGCGAGAAATTTTCTATCGCGACACGGTGTTTCTTTTTTACACGGTGTATGTAATAGGAAATTACACGACAAACGGTATACAGTTTGGAAAGACTGTTTTACCACTGTGTTGGTAGCCGGGTAAGAAACAATAAAAAAAAGAACAAAAAAATTTACGACGAGACCCCAGACTTTGATCCCTGTCGTACGTGACACCGGGACACGCCGGCCGACACGTCGGCTCTGTCGTATTGTAAGAAGAATTTTTGTGGTGCGTTTAAGCGTGCCGGGTAAAAGGGTACTTTGCTACCCGCCGCAATCGGCGATCAGCAGACGAGACGATAGCTCACTTTGGCGAGCTGCTGCACGTTCTTGTCGCGGAGCAGTACCACGGAAAAACCCGGTGAGTTCTCGTAATTTCGTGGCCTAAGATCCTCGTCCGGATATCGTTGCGCGCCGCTGCACCGATTCGCGTGAATAAACCATAGTCGATCGTCGGTTACAGACAAGGGAGAAAGGTTTCGCGCGATAAAGAAGCACCGTCGTGGATATCTCGGGTCGCCGTGGTTCTCCGGAGAAAAATCCGATTTGGAATTCCCGCGCGGATTATCGGCGAAGAAACCATGCCGGCGGACGTGATCTTATGCTTCACGGAGCACCGTCCGCAAGAACCTATCCAGAAGAGGAAGGACTCCCGACGAATAACGGAATCGCGGCTTCGGGAATGTTCCGTGGCTGATAATAATAAGCGGGACAAATACTTTCATCGGTCGCGTGATCGACGATGATTCGTGTTTTCCTAGCCGACATCGCGGACGTGTTTCAACGTGGAGAAAAAAGATCTGTAAGCTATAATAAAACATATGTTTCATCGTTCACGTGCACGATGAAAGGGAAATCTATTTGGTAATATGTATTCTTTGTGATTTGAACGAAAGGATTGTACGCGGGTAAAATAATAGGACTGGTAGAATGAATAGGCGATAGTTTCGAATAATTAAAATAATCGGAAATGTATCCAATGGTATCTTTTCCAGCTACTATAGAGTGAATATACAAAAGATATTTTCATCGCGAGAGTGCCGAAGCATTCACCTGCCACGATAGAAATTCTAAATTTAGCACGGCGTCTGTTTCTCTCACTCTCGATCTATGTAGCCTGTGCGCGCTGCTTTCCTTTTTTCTTTACTACACGAGAATCACTGTGCGAGGTTCAACAGAATGCAGTTCGCATGGCAACAGTACTCGTTCACAATAAGGGTCGCGGATGCTTTGCAAAAGGATGTTACGTACGTGTGAATACAGAATGGGTGCACACTCGCGTGTTATTCGCATGAGAGTATTTTGTACGTCGAAACCGGATTACGTTTGCGGAACCAGAAGAACAAATAATGTAACACCTAATCCATGATCGTTTTTCGAAAAATCACTATGTATTCGAACTCTCGTCTATCGTAAATGAAAAACCTTCTCGTCTCGATTACAGTACATATATCGGTGTTGATTCCCGTAAATCCGGTTCGAAAGAAAAATTTCATCGTTCCGCCCTTCTTTTTTTCATCTTTTTATTTTAAAACGCTCCTTCGAGCGTAACGCAATTTCTCGAACTAATCGAGAATAACGGCACTCTCTATGCAATAACATTACTATTCCTAGACGACATGCTCCATCAACGGAAGGGGAGCTCCGCGCGTTTTCCATAATCGTGGCGTGTACCGTGACGCGTAATACTACAGTTAATCCGATCATGTTCACGGGTGTCGAGCGTTACACACGGCTGTGGAAACCTTGCAAGTCGGAGTTCCCGTTATGCATCGGAGTCAGACAGCGGAGGAGCTGTCCTGTTCGCGTAATTGATAGCCGCCCTGCCACTGTTAACCGCGGCTTCGCGTTTTCTCCCGCTGTTAGTGTAGAAATTACTGGGAGGTTATCACAATGCGTAACAGTAAATCCACGCGACGATGTCTGGAAAGGGAGTAGAATGAGAAAAAAAGATGTCGTGCGTTCGACGGGAAACGAGCGACGGTGAAACATATGGCTCGTTAAGTCGATGAGATGGTATACCTTTCTGACGTGCCGTTAATTAACCGATACTTGTTACTCGAAATTAGCCTAAACGTAAATCCTACGATCCTATCTCTCTGTCTCTCTCTTTCTTTCGTTATTCGTTCTCAATGTTATATTCCATTTCTATTTATCCGGCTACCTTTCCTTCTCTTCCTTTCGACGACTTCTTAACTCACGATACCGTGCGACTGAGAACTCTGCACTCTCGGAAATCACTCTTGTTTCACCGGAACAATGGGTCGTCCTCGATTACGTCTAGCTAACTCGAATACATTTTCAGGTATGTAGATATCGTGTAACAGCTACGTCACCGACTGTTCCCCACCGCTTGATGGGACTGTGCTAATTCTTATTGCGAACACACCCGGGGAAGACGTGTACGGTTCTTTTTTTTTTGCATCGAGAGTGGACGGAACGGAGAAACCAGTAATTTTCTTCTGCGTACATTCAATGGGCCTTGTTATTGCCTCGTTTTCTTGTCGTTGATCCATTAAACATCGCAGATTGTTATGACGCGGATACGAATGTTTTGTATTTTAAACGACGCAAAATCGACGGATATCTTAAATGTTTTTGCGTATAATATATTCCCGGGAAAAAACATTCCCGATTGCATCTCGATTCGTTTGATTGTTCAATTTAACGATCTATATTATAATGAAGTACATTTCACGTGGGATCGATCGATCGATCGTCAATTTTCAATTAGACGCGAACCAGTTTCCTATAAACAATGAGACAAGAAGAAATGCGAACGCACATAGAAAACTATTTGTTACACGGTTCGTTTCAGTGCGAATCTCTAACGTGGTACCTGACGCACTCTTCTCCGACCAGCAAATGCCTGTAATCTGGTTAAACGCTCCGAACGAGTTCGGAATCCATGCACACTAAGACGCCTGGGGTAAAGTAACCCGTGCGAACGGAATTCATCGTTGAGAGGGCATTTCCTGCGGAAATGCTCATCCATGAAATCGTGTCTTCGTCTGATTCGCGTGAACTTTTCGGAATATCGATAGACGTCACCCAAAGGTTCGTAAACTCGAGCGATCTCGAGAGAAAAGCGAAACTTTGATCCGTCTGGAAATCTGAAAAATTCGTAATCGTCTACTGCAACGTTACGAGGGAAAACTTTAGCTCGAAAGACGCTTAAAAGCTGGCTGTCTCGTCGTTAAGACGAAACGGCGCGGGTTGTTAGCGCCGATTTTATGTCCCTCGAGGGGAATGTGCTTAGCAACACCGATTACCCTAAGTAGGTGTTGTCCCCGCGGAGAAATAGATCAGGTCCAAGCGTGTACACAGTGCCAGGCATGTTCGTCCATGGAGAACGTACGACAGGCGTGCAATTACCTTCCCTTAGATCTACCCGATTCAGCCCGACGTTGTCCAGTTTTCGATTATGCTGGACGCGTGGCACAAAAGGCGCGCGCGGAAATTGCGTAATAGAAGCCTATCATTTCGTTCTAACGGATCGGTATGTATGCATTAGACGAAAGAATTATACCGTACAATTTGTATTTCAATAGGCAACCTTCCGATGAATATGCTGGATATTCAAATATCTTTAATGGAGCTGAAAATGTAAAATGACTGATGTCCGTTGATACGGTTGAACGATTATACAGAGTGTTTTTCTTTTTCTTTTACCGGCAGAATTATAGGGCAATTTAAAATTTCACGTAACGAAGACAAAAATTGATTGTTGCAGATCATTACGTTCTACCGACTGCTCGAGCGCACAGGTGTCTGAACATATACATACATATACATATTCTTGGCCACGACGGTGCACCACGGTGAGGGGCAAAGAGAATCGCTAGCGGACAGGATGAAAAAGATAACGCGAGTGAAAGCGCGCGCGAATATAGCCCATGTGGGTACACGAATGTACTCTGCGAATGTGGTGTTCCCATTTAACAGAGCTCGTCTGGTCGGCGATGTTTCTTGATACGTTTGCAAGCATATAAACGGTATCTTCGTTTACATCGGTACCCAACAGGTGGGCCATCAAAAGGGGAACCCAACGGCCAAGTACCATTTTTCTCACGATATCTATCCAACCGTTGTTCTCCTTTTTCTCGCTCTTTCTAACGATAAATCAATAAGATAATAAATCCATTTAGCTCGTACAATGGTACTTATCCGAAGAACTCCCCCTGTGAAAAGTTTCGGTTATCGAAAATGTCTAAATGGTCCATTATCGTTCGACAAAAGAAATCCTTCGAGAACCCAGTGATTCAGGGCAATAGTTTAATTCACGTGTGTCTCTATCGTTTCGAGGACGTGGGCGTCGGCAAACACGTGCGATGTGAAACCCACACACAGACACGCGTGTGTCCCGGCAACGGAGCCGCACAGTCTCCGTAGCCGTCTCCACGTGAAACGGTTAATTCCACGGGACGATAGAAAGAAATATAAAATCCAGATTGCCGTATCGGGAAGGCGGAAGAGGACCGTTCGTTTGCGCGATTAAGGGTGTTCGCGGGTGTACGTATGTATATATGTATACTACGTACGTACGACACCACGCTCACGGGCAACCATAATAACAATGTAGCACTTAATGCACGCGTCGCGTCGTTTGTCACGCGTGGGTTGCGTTAACGTGCATGCGTGCACGAATCACGTGGTGGGACATAGGCGTAAACGCGGACAGAGAGGGCTGTGTGCGTTAGTCACGGTGCTCGGGGTTAGAGAGTCAGTGGGGCACCCAGACGCCCACACACGTTTTAATATACATACATACATACACACATACACACAAAGAAGCGTCCACGGACGGTGTACATGATCTACGACAACCGGGGAGATCCTCTTACCAGTGCATAATAGCGAATACGCGGGCACGGTGTCTCTTCAATTTAACTCCGGATAATCCCGGGACGAGGCAAGGTACGCTCGCTCACGTCGCGAAATGTTCATACCGGTTGCTCAACGGCACGTATGACGTAGAGGTTAAAGTCATGAAAACGTTCGGAGTCATAGTTCGTACGGAATACGAAAGATCTTTGGGAATAACTTAAAAAAAAAGTCTATCTGTTCGATGATACGCGTGATACGGCGATGTTGGTGAAATTCCATTCAGTTCACGAGCTATATGTCTTTTGTCTGTCGTTTGACCAGTTCAGGGATACGTTCAGTTATATTTGTATTTTAATACGACGAGATTAAGTGTTGCCGAATGAATTGCGCGTGCACGGTAATAAAGCGAGCAAAGGTGGAAAGGTGGAACACGCTTCGGCACGATAGTAAGTAGACGTAAATGGTATCAGCGGACAAGTGCGTGGCTCCATTTTCATAATTCAACGCCGGTACTCGTGTTTATCCGCGAGCCCCATTTAATTTCAGACACTTCGAACATCACGCTCGCGGTGCAATCTAGCCGTAATAGATGTACCGATTGCGCAAATGTCCGCGACATCTTCGATGCGCGCACATACAAGACGCGAAGGAAGCGAGTGGATCTACTGCGCCGGTGTTATTTATGCGGCGTCGTTATATGAATGAAAGAAAAATAAGGGAGACGCCTGGTTCTCGGCGACCTGTTTCGCCCTGATAAAAATGGCTGAAGCCAGACTTCGCAGCTTACCGCCGCGGACTTCACAGGAATACCATGGTTCGCTTGGAATTTACATTGAGAGCGAGCCACCGGGCTCACCGAGGGAAACGAGCGTGTTGTAATATTCGCACCATTCTGCGCGCGTTTCTTTCCACGATCCGTATACTAGACAGCTATCGACATGACCGGGTTACGAAATATGAGAGAATTCGCCGTAGAAAATTTTGATAATCACGAGATCTATCATTTTTATGTAAATACTTTTTGGTACTGTAAGGAATATTTTGAAGAAGCTTGAAATCTTAATATCTTATTCCTGGTCAATGACGTTCTATATGATAAAAAAAAAGGTTTTAATCCTGTAGTCTGTGAGTGGATGCTGAACAGGACGTGAAACTCAGATTTTCGGAGGTTTCTCGGAACGGAACACCGTCGGTGGCATTGAAATTCCAAGATCCGTACGTGTATCGTCGCTGTCAACTTTGCCCGGTCATATGTCTTTACTTTCTATAGAACCATAAAGTGCCGCTACCCTGACGTTGGTCCCGGTGTTCTTTTCATCCGATCCTGACCGACGGGTTTACCTGAATGCGACGCGCGATTCCATTCAGACATTTTGCACTCGGGAACTAACGATATATACCTGTCACGATCGTTTCCAAGAAATCCTATCGTAATTTTATGCCATTCCCGGGTATCACGGGACCAACATGGGATCTACATGGATCACAAACTTTCCCCTGCATACCGACGATCGATCGGAATGCAGTGAAAACAACTTGTTTCCCGCCGCGTACAACGATCGATACGTCCGATTTCGTCGAGAATTTCGCTACCGTCGGAAACGCGATGAATCGCGTCGTGAAAATTAAGGTCACCCTTGGAACAACGTGTACACCGATGGACTTACATTTCCTGACCCCGATAACAACGTTCGCGAAACTCACATTCTCCTCCCACCGCAATTACAGCGTCTAGTTTTGTAATAATCGTTCGCGATCATTATTGTCATCCATTAAAAGACGCGAGCGTAATCGTTATTACGACACGTAGCATTGAAAATAACTGACCGCACACGAGCTTCGATAACCATAAAAATTTCGTAAACATCTCGACCAAACAAAAACAAACGTATCACGCAATCGCCGGGCGCTTACGTATTTTACACGAAAGTTTCGTTTCACAAGGAGAACAGTGTAACCGCTGTTTTGCTACGGGAACCTGGAAAAACAAGACTGAACTTCTCCGACCCTTCCCGCCGCGATCGTGTTCACTCTATCATACAGCAATTTCCGTAATTAACTTAACTCTAACGAGCGATCGCTATCATTAACCCATTTTCAGCGTCTCATTCAGCTCTCTAGTGTCTAACGGGTAGACACACACGGTATTGCCCACCCGGTTGTAATGAAAACTCCTTTCGTTGTTCAAGCCGACTGCAATGCGGTACGTACGTACATACATACATACATATACACCTATTCCAACTATTACGAAACTATAATCGTCTTCGGCGACAAGCGTCGTGTGTCACGCTAATCCGCCAGCCAATCCTCCAACACCGTGGGAGCGAGCGTATATACCTCTCTGGCCTTAATCGGTGCGGACTCATGCAGAACCGATGCTTATCCAAACAAGGCGAAACCAGACGAAAGAACGTGAAAAAAGAAAAAAAGAAGTGGTATAGCTTTCCGGCGGGCCTGACCAAACCGATCGGTCAATGAAACAACGATAAAAGCGTACCGCCGAAGACATCGCGGATCCGTTCTGACTTATCCCACGCGATGCTAATCACGCGTGGGTTGTCACGCACTGAATCTGTTCTGGCCGCACGGTCACGCTCTTCGACGCTTGTAGAACACACCTGTTGGTGGAAGTTGAGCAACGTCTCGTCCGCCTACGATATGCTGCTGCTGCTGTTGCTGCTGGCTGCGAAGGTTCGCGATCTCGTTCAAGCTTTTAAGCTACTGTTTATACACCGTATAATATAACACCGTTGATATTTCTATGGGAAAAACGTTCCATTCTCGCCGGATAAGACGATGATAGATCTACAGGACGTGTCCTGTTTTTCAAACAGTTTTCCTTTTTTTCTTTTTATATTATCACCGAACGCATTAACCAGAATTTCGTAAGCGTTCGTGCGAACTACAGATTTATAGTCAGCGAAAATCACTGATTGCACGGTTAGAAAATATGCGTAGGTAATTACTTACCGGT
The DNA here is from genome assembly GCA_917499265.3 of Mimumesa dahlbomi. Classification (NCBI taxonomy): domain Eukaryota; kingdom Metazoa; phylum Arthropoda; class Insecta; order Hymenoptera; family Crabronidae; genus Mimumesa; species Mimumesa dahlbomi. The sequence continues at coordinate 8,662,340 of OU824114.1, read as the reverse complement.
AGGATGATGAGTTCCCATAATGTTAAACGAAAAGAAGATGAACTCGAGGGAAAGGGAAAAATCTACCAAGAGTCATTATTCTTGCTGGAACTCGTGATTACCTTCGAACCGTATTTACTTTGCAATCAAGATAAAGAACGAGAGTTTCGGTAGCGAGGCGGCACTCGAACGGCGTGTGGCTAACGAGCGTACAAGTGTCCCGTACCGCGCCGGCCGTACTTTACACCTGTACGAATTGAGCAACGTTCGTCGCCCACAGTTCATTCAGTATTAGCATTCGAAGTTCATTGCGAGCGCCGCCACCGTTGTCGTCGTTGCTCATTCACGACGCCAAGGGCGTCCGACAATGCCGTTCACACCGCAAAAACCGGGAAGCTTCGTCTACTCTACCCCGGCGGTACATATCCCTTCTTCGAGGGTATGTTGTAACCTCGGATCGTAAATTAACGCTATTTTTCAACACCTTCCGCGAGCACGATAGTACGCGGCAAGTGTATCGCGTTTAATAAATCAAAGGCTGTGATCGACGAACGGTTCGTTTCGACGCGCGATCCTCCGCGTATGAATCACCTGTACTGATAAGCCGAAGGTATTTAGAAGCCGCAACGGCAAGAGATGTGTACGTATACGCGAGTCTGACAGCTGTAAAACTTGATCGCGGAACCTGTATACATCGTCTGTTATATGTATACCACTGTACATATATGTATACATACATGAGTACATATATGTAGATATGTATAGGCGAACGACGAGTTTTTCCATTGGCGAATTGATTTCCATCCCTCTCGCGGCAGATCGACGTCAGGATATATCCCTCGGTACCGAAACGATTTATGCACTGCGCCCGAGCGAAATGGGTACACCTATATCCGCATTATTTATGTGGACTTAACGTCGTAAATAAGTGTAACGAAGCGTACATACAATTCGCTTAAGCACAACATCGCCGTGCTTTCCGCCGGGCGCGACTATTATATCTCTCTCACTCTCTCTCTCTCTCTTTCTCTCTCTACCATACTATTTGCGTCTTTGTTCCGTTACCCTGTCGTCGTCGTCGTCGTCGTCGTCGTTGTGCCACGTCGTCGGAACGTAGGGCGGCCCAACACGCGATGTGCCACGGCGAATAAACGAACGCCGTCGTTAATTTATCGCCCGTTGGCTGCCGCGTTAAACGCGAGTCGAAATGGTAGGACACGTTAAAGGATCGACCGGGAATTTGTACTCATCTGATTCTATGCCACACCGACTCGCTAAGCGACGTCGAACTGGAGCACCGAAAGAACTCCGAGTACATACTGACCATTCGTCCTATCCGTGCGAATGTTACGAACGCGGACGGACGGTGAAACTTGTGCCGTGATATCGCTTACAATTAGACGCCCCGGGCTATCGATATGAAATTTGCATGATACTGACTGAACACATTATCCAAGTGAACATAGTTGATATACGATACGTATTGAATCAATTATTATTATCAACGAATTGAACAGCATGTTTGAAAACGTCTATCCAGATATATACATATAGTAGTCTATCAGAACGACTGCAACGTTGTTACGTAAAAAGAACAAAAGAAAAATGAAAGTTATAAAGAACGAGATCGTAATTTATAATAAGAGAACTATGATACTTTTTATATTTCTGTAACGTTTGAAAAGTCACTGCGGGTACCGTGGCCGTGAGGTTTTGCCGATGATAGTCTCGGAGACTTTCGTCGAATTTATTGACCGAGCATAACTTTCAGAACGTCGGTGGAAGGAAAATAATAAGCCGCTATATATTATTAGAGCAGCATACAAAAATACTGTTCGGCAAACAAAGGCGAGAGGATGGGGTAAGAGAAGACGAAGAAAAGTATCCACGGTGACTCTCTCACCGCCTCGGCGAAGTTCTTTGTTCGGTGCGTAATACCGGTCCAAAGACGCATGCAAAGGATTCTCCTCTGGTGCCTGAAAGAACGAGAGGGGATCGCAGCGAGTCGTAAACGTTCGGTTTTAGTGCTCGAAGCAACCGAGACCATCGAGAAAGGTCCGACCATTTCTGTGCCGAGTTCAAGCTGTTCCCTGGAGCCCCATTCGTGAGAGGTTCGTTCTAGTTGCAGGGGACATGAAAGTACCTCTCCTGTGAAAAGGACCTGCTGGGTATTCGTTTATCCGCTCTTAAAGGATCTCCGAGAAATTGACTTCTTTGAATTCCTATGGTACTGTGTCACTCCTATTCCATCGCACGGGAAACCGGATAAATAATACTCGATTTTGATTCATTTTCATTTATACCAAAGAAACATATTCCTAACACCCCTACCCGTTAAATTTGGTATTAATGTCAGATTTCTATGGTAAATGTGAAAAATTGTCACACCGGGATGCCGCGTACGAAAAACGTACTTCAACGATTCGTTCTAGTTAACATAAAGAGATATTAAATCGTTGATATTTTTTTTTGCACCCCGTACAGATACAGAATCAACCGGTCTCTAGGCTCGAGATATTTGGACGGTCGGATTGTATCTCACTTATCTCTGGCAGGGAGCCCGAAGCGCCGTCTGCTCGCCGAGTTTCTCCTTAATGGGGATAAGAGTGTACTTTACTGCCGGCCGTATAGGAATACCTATAATTTTATTATTTCTTTTATACATCGCGCTGGAATTACGGTTATAGGAAAGGTCAGCGCTTCCTACGAGCACGGTATGCATTCTGGATCTTCCTTTTACATGTTTCACGAACTCCTCCAGCTTTCCATTCCACTTGTTGTATGTATTCTTCCACCTAAGTATACATCTCTCAAGGAAAATCAGCGACCACAACGAACGAAACTTTTGCCATCGATGTACCACGTGACTATCATCGAATTCTCTTCGTTCCGAATTAATGAATCACTGTCAATTAACGAATCGTGGAATTTCAATATCGTTCCCAGGCCGAGATCGTCCGACGATGTTGTTTTATTCGGATCCGCGTACACGCGAATCGAAAATATTGGTGCAACCGGCGATGTTTACCGGCAGATTCTGACAAAGCGCATCCAGCCGTAAGGTAAACACGGAGAAGTAGCTTCTAAAATACAATGCAAATACGAGAGAGGTGGCTAGCCTTGGATAGGAACAGCATCTTCGCCGCGCTTTTAGACAGACACGCAGGTTCCCACCGGAATTCATATCCGACGAAGGACACGAAGTCGATGAACGAAAAATATAAGGAATGTTCATCAACGAATACGAATCTGTATTTTACTACGCACACGAAGAATAACGGGAGATAAAGTTGAACGAGAGACTGTGCGTGTAACAATTCTTTGGAAAGTAACAGACGTAAAATGTCTGGCGATATTACGGGTGTACTTTCATTGAAGATAGTCTTTTATTAGTGTATTATTTCCTTTGATCTTGCACGTAAATCCTGGATCGTGCATCGACCGGCAACACCGTCGGTCCATACGGCACGTAAATATAACTGCAGTAAAACATTAATGCATCCAGCAAGCAGTACGTTTAAGGGCGGGTTAACATCGCACTTCATGGCGTGAAAAGCTCGTCCGCGTGAAAACCATAGCCGTTTCCGATTGCGAGATTTCTCGAATGACGTTTAACTTTCGCAGGGGATGGACGGCACCTATCAATTTGCGATATAAACGAAGGATACGTGTGAATCGGAAGATGCGAATGAAATTGCAGGTGTGTTGTTACACCGTTAACGCTTCTTACCATCAAATGTTATAGTGTTACAATTTTTACCGTCTATTAATATATCATTTTCAACACCGAAATGATTTCCAAGTGTGATAAATAAAATGTAAACAATTCGATTTCAATGTTTTTCAAACCGTACGATACGATACTAGACGTGTTGATACTGAATTCATTGATACCGATTCCATATGCATAGTATAGTAAGATACAATATCACCTTGTCCGTATTGATGCCGCCGATAGAACAGGTAGCACCGAATGCTTTTTTCTTCTTCGTCGAGCAACCGACGAGAGGGTAAGATGAATTGCTAGAGAGAAAACTAGAGAAGAGTAACTTTTCTGAAATTCCCGCACGATAGGCCGTTCCGTGCGATCGACAGGGAATGGATTTGCATTGAATGCAATAACTTATCAAACCGTGAAAACGTGGCGAAGGAGAGACCGTTCGATGTATCTTGATTAATAACGAGGAAGCTATGCCTACTACCTCAATACTCTATTCCCATGCCACGGGATCGCGATAAATTATAGTATATCCAACGGAGAATGAACGCGGGGGGAATTTCTTTCGAAATCCATTTCGACGGTGAAGCGTTTCCGTTCGGTCGTATCCGTACAAATGACAAGCGGTAATCTGTACAGCAACTTCTTTCGGTCCTTCTATCGTATACACATGGTAGGTAGGTACCGATCGTGGCTGGTATCGATCAACGTTTCTGTTTCGATTTGATTTATCGGACAGATCATTAACGATGAAGAACACGAGATAAGGAGGAAGCAATAGCGTGAAAGTCGGCGTTATAATAACCCGTCCGCTTCTCGATGTATGTATGTATGTATGTATACCTCCGTAACTGAGAGTCCGACCACGTTGGAATTCGTTTCTGCCAACATTTAATAAACTTGCAATTAATGGCGGGCATTTAATGATCCGGTAATAAAGTACCGGGCGCATATTACCCAGCCGTGAACGAGTTGCCAGGTGAAAAGTTCATACTGTAACGATCGACCGTGGGTAGATTGGGAGAATGGATGAAGTGAAACGCGTGCCCCGTGTAGAATACGTCACGACGTGTACCAACGTTTTAAGGAAGTTAATGATTACGTTGCGTCGTGACCGCGCGAAAATACGGTCTACAAAGAAGATAAAAGTGTTCGTAGTCTAAAAGTTTTGTCTCTTAAAATTTCACAAGCTGCGGGAGCGTCGGTTGTTAAAGCGATGCAATTTGTCAGTCAATTTAGCAAGAGCTGTGTGAGAAACTCGTAAATTTCGATACGGCAACTCTGCATAAAACTTGATAGTATTTTCTTAATTTCATCGGACACGAACGTATCTCGAGAAATAATAATCGTCTTTACGTCGACGATTTATTAACAAGAGACTTATTAGCACGTATACCGTTCGACGTTCGTGTAAGTGTACAACAACACGGGGTAAGGTTGGTAATTTCAAAGGTGGGCCAGATGAGCGTGCTGCACAGTTGCTTGCTGCGTAAGGTAATTACTAATTAACTACATATAAGTTTCACCACCGGTAACGTATAATGAGTACAAGGTCCGTGGTATTCGCTATCGTAAGTAATAATTGAATGCCGAGTGGCGCGGGTACCGGTGAAACGAGGAGCCTTAAAGGAATATGATTATGAATAGCCGTTTCTCCACCCCGTTGGAATTTTGTCATAGAATAAACGAGTACGCGCCCCGACGTAATATGTACTTACTATCATAATGTAATATATTCAAGACTTTATTAGTTCTGATAGAATCATTATGAGATAATAGCCGGGTAGAAAAGACGATAGATACACATTGCGAAAAAATCTCTCCGCAGCTCTTCTATATAAGCCTTAGTCGAGACACTTCAGCTCTACCTTTCGCCAATACGAAGCGTTATGGTCCATAAACCCTCGCGAACGTCTACGCATTATCCTGCCACATGATATAAACGGCAGCCTCTATCCCTTCGCTACCTTTCGAATAGCCAACATCTACGTGAGATCCGACTCCGATGATCGGAATAAATATATAGGATCGCCATAGCTCGGTGTTCACGGTATAACAATTTTAGACCGGGCAAAAACAAAGGACGATCTTATAGCAGGTATCATTTCTTCGACGAAGATAGGACGGTCTCTACCCTTCGACGTACTTAGTGAATTCCACCGTCGAGTGTATTCCACACGGCGACACACGGCAAATTTACCGAACGTATTTCGATCAGGTAGTACACATACGCTGCAGAGAGAGAGAACTAGTTTTCGAATTTTTTCGTGGACCACTATGATTGCATGCCTCCGTTGCACACCGGAATGAAACTAACCCGTGCGTGTTGTAGGATGATACGTATAAACGGTAGAAATACATATACATATATATTTCTATCACGTATACACATCTGTCCGTATCGATAAGGGCACGTGGGTGTCACGTAAGTTTCTACATATCGAAAAACCAGCTTAAAACCATCGTTTCCATCCGTCCGTTCAACTATTACGTTGGAATGTCGGATATTTCAGATATCCGAATTGAACGAAAGATTTTCTCCGATATTTATGATCTGTTATATGAGAATACCGACATGAGAATTCTCCTATATCCGTGTAAAATTTACGGTATCGTGTCCAGAGTAAAAGATTCGTCGGATAAGTAATGAAAAATTTCACCGTACAATTAACACCGTGACGTTGAACGAAGCCTGATCGTAGTTTTACACATCGAGGCCACTTGTTACACGCTAGGCGGTGCACAAACTTATTTTTTGCAAGCCGATTCACCGCAAAGTTTCACATCGCAGCTGAAGGGGTGTTGTGATTCTCGATGGATGACCGGCCGTTTTAAAACACGTTACCGTGCGGCTGTGGGCGGCAGAGGATTCGCTATACGTAGGCGTATATCGGCTTACCGATCGCACATCGTTGTATCCAACATTGACAGATTATTTTATGGTTAAGGAGGATATAATCGTTTCAATAAATATTCGCGCGCGATGAAACTGGGTATAAACAGGGTCCTCTTCCTCGCTGGTTCCATTCTAAGGTGTAACTCCATTCAGACGCGCGGGAACGTAATTATTCCCGTTCGTGTTGTCCGTCAATGAGCCCGTAACGTTGGTGGTAATGTATGCGTAACTCAATGGTAATTGATTAATCTCACCGCTGTATCTAGAAACGTATATCTTTCCGTAGCCGAGGATAACGCGGTCGGCCGTAACCGACGTTGCTACGCCTTATCGTGTGTTCAACTATCGCGAACAATTCATAGAAAACGTAGGTGCGCATCAAGTTTACGAGTATTATACGCTTCTCACTTTGATAGATCGATTTATAGTTAAGATAGAACGTAATCGAGTCCATAATCATTTGAGAAAAATAATACGATCGATCTTTTCCTGTCTATTTAAACTTCACGTTTATCCAGCGTTAATTGAGACATACCTGTATAATTATATATTACATCCGTGGAACGTTGAAACCACGACGATAGTATTCAGGAAGCGTAAGTCTTCGCGTCGTGAGTGATAAATTTAACAAAAATCTCCAATGTATACAAAAAGACAACGAGAACCTATCACCGGGACTTTCTCACAAATTCACTGAACACAGTAACTTATACATAATACATCCGGGGATTCAAAAATCTCACGTTTAATCTATCCAAATGATTTGCAAGATTTTAGAGACGGCGGGGGTAGGGGTGGTGAGGGGGGGTTGTCCGTAAAAAGAAATGCGAGATTTCACCCGAAGATCCATGCACGTGGTCGTTAGTCGTCGCCGCGGTCACGACTTCCGCGTTTTCAACAGGCCAATTCGTGTTCGCGGCGTCGATCGGGCCCCGCTTTCGCGATTCATTCAAGTCAGTCCGTCCCCCCGGCAGCAACCGATCTACCTCGTAGCCGCGGATAGAACGTAGTATAACGGTGCCGGTTTCTTCGGACGAGCGAGGAAGGAGGAGCACCGAGTCGGAGACCGGTGGGCCAGTAAAATGCTATTCCCGGCGGGAGTGCAATTAAATGATCGATTTATGATTCCCGCCAATCGTTACACACCGGATATCTACCGGGCCGGCTCCACTAATGACGTACCAGCGGCGCATACTTACGATCCGAGAGCATCCTGCCACATAGAGGTACCTGCTAGGCACATACTGAATGTGCATACACCTTTATACATTCAGCTTGTACACCTGTACCGGTGTACGCCTTTATTGACAACCACTACCGGTATATATCCTACGCGGTTGATTTCTTTTTCCCGCTACCCACATGTCTATATGTTTGCATACGTATGTAGGTATGTGTGTGTGTGTGTATGTATGTGTATGGATGTGTGTATGTACTACATACGTAGTACACTCTATACGGAACCGCAAACTCGTGTGAATACAGACGGTACCGAATCATTGTCCGTTGATAAGTCCGCGGAATACATTTACATAATAGGGATGCTGTGTAAATGATGAGTACCGGCTGATCGTTTGCACGCTTGTCTACCGCGATGGGGACGGACGTGCAGTGGGCGTGTAAACCGATGCTACTACTGTTGCTCGTTAGCAACGGAATTGACGAAGTGGTAAAACACGAATACGCGAACAGACAGTTCCTGGTTACGTAAATATAGTTTCAAAGATTTTGCGAAAAAAACAACAAAAAAAATTATACCATCTGCCGCACGAACCGCCGCGAACCGTACTTACTCTTACTTCGCGCGCGTTTATCACGAGCACTGTGTATAGATGGTACCATTTGTCACCGTGTGTTCATTAACCGTGGAATATCCATGACGGGGCACGCACGGTGAAATTGTGCTTGTACAACTTAACACTCGATGCGGATGTCCACGGCTATGCACATCCATCCGTTGAAATAAGTGCACCTGATACCTGTATGTGTCAAGTAAATACGTGTACATGCTTATTGATAGGTACTACCGATTCAACTCGTGTAGCCTTTATGCCATGAAAACCGGATTTAGCTGATACACGGCCGCTCTCTGCTAATGAGAAATTCCCCTTTACACGGTGTCCCTTTTACACGGTCCCTCTAGGGTTTCTTGAGAAACACTTCAAGGAAAATACGCTTACAGGGAATCGCTTTACCGAGACGTAGAAAAAAAAAAGAATGTCACATTCTCTAAAATGATGAAACAGAAGATATAAAAAAATATATATACTTATTAAAACTACGATACCGTTCCTATACAATGTATACCTCGATAAAATATAATAATGAAAAAAAAAATAATATGACACAATGGTATATAAAACTAGTATTATATAGAATTTCTGTTCGATCGAATTTCTCGCAGGAAGCCGTGCGTAACGGTCGAGAGTAGAGGAATCGTTGATCGCGGTGTGTTTTCTCTACCGGGTGACGAAGAACGTTTCAATCGGCGTAAAACGGACGGCCGTCAGTCACTCGCGTATAATTGGAATCGAACGAAGCGAGCGGTCACGGCATCGAGAGCACGGTCGACAGTTCGTAGCCGAAGCGATTAATTACAGAACATCTCCGCGCTTTCGATACGTCTAAACGGTCAACCTTTTACGGCCGCGTCACCGATTGCCTGCACGTGTGATACGTACGTACACACACTTACGAAACGGCCACGGAGCCGAGTCGTCCAACGGTAAGATGGAAGGGATCTCTTCGAACACGACCCACCTTTCCATTTTCTTTAAAGACACCGTTGCACGCTCGGCTCGCATGGACGAGCAAACCAGTTCTAAGCGTATGCACGCGATACTCGTCTCATGGCGCATCGTCTCAAGTGCCATCTTATACCGGCTGTGACCAGAATCGGAGTTATATCCTCTTATTTTTTTTTTTGCTGTCTCTTTTTTATTTTCTTTTATTTCTTACGTCCCCCTTCATCGAGTTTTCGTTTCACCGGGGAAACCTTAACGACGGGGACGAATGGTGTATGCGTGCGGTTGTATAGATACATACGTTTGAATTTTAAGTAGGATTACTTTTTCATCGGAAATATGAAATGCGTGTCCTGCTGGTTTCTTGTTATTATTTCTTGCGATGCTATCCAGCGTGGCTTTTGAAAAGTCGCGGGACTAGCTTCGAGAATATTCATTTTTATCCGTAACGGATGCAAGTAGATTGCGGCTGATTTTAATCTTTCTGCCTTATAATACAAGACTTGTCCGTCTTACGTTCACGGACTGTGGTGCGTCCGGAAATGGAACGGATGTGTCTTTTAATGGGAAAGGAGAACGTCGATGACATTTACAAATCGTGCCGACTCGAAGACAGGGGAGGAAAAGAACGAGCGGTAGTAAGCATGAATTTCTACAAAAGTCACTTTTACACGGTAAACAAGTATCCTTTTGTTTGCCGACAAGACAGTTTTCGACGTTAAGATTACATTAATCGAAAGTTCGCGGTCGAACGTGCTCGTAAACTTCGTTTCCCTCCGAATGACTTTAACCGCGAGCACTGCATCTGCATTGACCAATTTACTAGTCGGCTAACCCCTCTCCACCCCCCCCTCTTTATCCCCCTCTATCCCCCACCCCTTCACATCCGTATTGTCTCTTGCAATTCTCACGAAATTGCGCGACTGACCTGGATCCACGGTTTGCGTTTAAACCGTGATGAAACCTCCCGTAATGAGACCACAACGCCACGGTGGTCCAGCGTGCGGACACCATCCTGTAATCTGCGCGGGATGCAGAAAACTGCCCCCGTTGTCGCGTAATAAACAATAAACCTAATCCGGCACCGTCTGCGAATGCCAGGGAATTTCAATTTCGTCGGCACACGCTGCTTAATACGTATCGATTTTGCTGCGAAAGTATCGCGCGAAATGAAATCGTTGTGACACATCGAATTGGAAATTTGATTGCCTATGGAAACATTGTTACATTTCCCTCTGTCTATCTCTCTCTCTCTCTCTTTCTCCCTCGGTTTTATTTGATATTTTTTCATGTATTATTTATTGCTTCTCTTCGATCGAGAGCATACGAGGTAATAAATATTTGATAAGCTATGTTGGATAACGAAGTATGTATGGGTACTGAAATTCCGATATAACGATAAAAGTGGTTTCGAGCGTAACGTTGCTAATTGTAAACGGTACGTTATTAAACGCAACAATATTATCTGACGAAGCGAATTCAATAAACTTTCGCATACGTTCTACCGAAAGTGGGTCGCAACACCGAGATCGCAGATGTGGTGCAAATTAAATTGGCACGTACCAAACAATCGGTCTACTCTACTTTTCAACGGAAATGGATTTTAATTTATGCGATTTTCGAAAAGATTTTACTCTCACGACATGACGCGTGTCTCATTGACGGACATCCGGTCTATCATGCAGAGTTAGAAACTGGAAAAACACTAACGCCGGTAGACTGCACCAACGATTAGCGATAACAGTACCGTGAAAAATATTATACTAGATTCCTTGCGTTCGTTACACCGATTTTAATAGTCGCAGAAAGCATTTTAAAGTTCAACTTTCCAGCAAAATATCGCATGCTTTAATCATTTATCTTCACAGGCGAAACTACTTGCTCGTTTTTCTATTATTACAATATACCGAGAGAACCAAGAGTAGCATCAAAGGTTTCAAGGCTGAGAAACGATTTCACTTTATAGCGGGGCGGTACACATACTGTACCACGATTAAGTGCAATTATGCTTCTCCGGCTACCTCGGACGAGTACTGTTTTCATCGCGAGTGAGGATCCGTCAAAGGTGCCTACAAGTTTATAGCCATATCTGTCTGGAGCGAATTCTATGGCCAGAGCCCTCATAAACTCGTGATCAAATAGCACCTGCGAACGTACGTTCTTTTGCGTTAGTTTCTCGTCTCCCTTTCGCCAACGTAATAGAATACAGTGAACCATTAATATTTTGAAAAATTTCCGACGTTCCTGGACGAAAAAAGAGGATACATTGAAATTGATCGGAATCTAAAGATGGTTTGATCTTTTTTTTCCCTAAATGCGAACTTAACGTGAAACTTCCTATTTTTCTTCCCGTAGTTTCACATTTATATAAGAACTACATAGGAAAAAAAAACTTGGCCGAGACATGAGTCGACGACAACTTGATTTCTAAACTTTCTCCCTTAAAAAGTTAAGTCACTCGATGGCACTTTTTCTTTCGATCGAACGGCACTGTTTCAACGGAGAAAAGTATTCTTGTTAATCGTGGCGTGTTCATTGACAACTCGTTGAATACATTTACACGGCTAATGAGTCTACTCGATCGGACGTTTCAATTATTCACTTATCGAGCACACTTTCAAGAATCGATAACCACCACGCGGCAAAGTGGCAATAATTTTAATTCCTTCGTCGTACCGGTTCATTCAACGAATCGGTGATTTCGCGGGACGTATTGTCGAATGATCGACACCGGTATGGACGGGCGTACAATGCGAAAGTGATTTCAATTTTCATTCGGGCGAACCACGAAATTGTATTGCAAACGGCCCGTCCGTCCGTGGCCATTGTGATCCGAGCAAATTGCCGCAAGTTTTCGTGATCGTAAAACTCCATGCACCGTGGCAAAAACGTTTGTCGATCCGTGTCACGGTCCAAAGGACGTATCGACGGTCTAACAACGGGGGCCCGTGGACAATTGCGGTCTCCGTTTCATCGACGGGTGTTAAAAGATGCAACATTCAATGGCAGGATTTACGTTTGCATAATCGTGAAACGGCACCGGTGGTATCCGCGAATGTTAAGAAACCAATATGATTGTATTCTCGTATACCCTTTAGTATACGCTGAATGGGACACTGATAAATCGTTTCATTGTTAAAGAAATATAAAACGTCAGATGTAAAATCTTCAAACATAACGACCGTGGATGATCGATTAGTTCACGACATTATTATAAAGAATGATTGATAGCACGTGTCGTTTCATTATACTATACTATACGTGCATACATGCGTATTCTAACGTTATCCATGACCTACGCTCACTATTTATGCAATTCGTACAATCTGCCCTCGTAGCCGCGGCAAGTGGCGAATCCGATACCGCTTTAATTTTCCCTTTTACGCGGTCGGCACCACGTTACAAATGCCGGATCAGCAGATATAGCCACGGCCCGAAGATGAAAGCCGCGCATTACACGGCGATGATCTCTCGACAAGATAAGAGATGCATCCCATTCTTCAGCGCAACATACATCCAGCGTTGATGTATGTGTGTTCCGTCGGTGGGTGCCCCGAAGTGTTGCACGGTAATACGCATCGCCGAGAAGAAGACACTCGGAACTCCAGGCTATCGTGGAAGATTGGAAAGTCTTTATTAGGCGTAGAGTAACGGCCGCGATCCGCCACGGCGGAGAGGTACATACTTTTCTTACGTTCCGTCGGTTAAACGAAGAAAAAGCGTCGCCTGGGATAAATGTGAAGGTGAACGAAATTATCCATAAATTTTTATGCGGCGCATAATCGCCGACGGCAGCACGGTTGCATAATGACGGTAAACTATACTTTGCATTTGTAAGAATACGGTGTCGCAATGACGTCTCCCTTCTCCCCTTCTCCATCCCTCCAACCCGTAGAATGTGCGTGTATGCGTGTCGGAGAAAAATTCTGCGGGCCTAAACTCCGATTTCCTTGTCACTGTACATACGACTATGCAAATGTATACGACGATTGTCAAGTTCCGCTGTAATTACGTTTAAATTAAATATGTGGTGAAGTAATTATTTTTACTTATGAGATGGTAGAATCGTTAAGTATGGCGTATGTACCGCGAAGAATAGCCTCGCGAAGATTACCATAGGAAATATCATTGTGTTTCTCTCAACGAAATTTCATTGGGTTCTTTATATAAAACATACGATATATGATACTCTCGCTTTCAAGTACATATATTTCAGCAACGCGCGTTACAGCCGTTGTGTGTATTAATTTTTGCGCGAGAGGTGTCAGCCTGCGAGGCAGACGAAGAAGCTATCGCATAAAACTCACCCAAGTTTATCGTTCTTCAGTCAAGGGCAGGGTGCTGAAGGAATTTTACGACGTGAAATTCCACCTATCTTCGCTTTCCCGTCAGAAACGTATACGTACCTGTATACGTATAAACCGGCATTCGCACGTGCAGAAACACAATGTGGGGGCAGATGCTCCACGAATATACAAGTAATTATCCTCGTCTACTTCGGTTGCATCCACTGTACTCGACAATCGGCTAGATTAAAAGCTACTCGTGCTCCCGGATAATGAGAGGAGAAGGAATTCACGGGAAGTAACAATCCCAGCTAGGACTCGTTTCGCTGAAGAACATCGATAATAGGGGACGATCGCGAGAACAATACGTATTAGCCCGGCAAATAAGAGTAGTACAAGTCACAGTAGCTTCTCTACCTTTCCCTTGGCCGTTAGGATGCACTTATCTTGTCGTAGAAGTGTCGTGGCGTAACAATCACGTATCTGGCGTCTAATCAATGCGACAAGGTTCTCCGTAAGGGTCGTACAAAGACTGAACTCGTCGAATCGAATAGCACAGGGAATCATGTTTAATGGGACACCTGCGGTAAGATCGACAGAATGATATTTGATACATTTTTCTGGGACTTCTTTTTTTTGCGAAAATAAAAATTACAAAGAGATGAAACTGAAACTTTCTTTTATCAGACGGATGTCATATACAAGGTAGAACTGATTAACATTCCTTTTTTTTCTCCAATTCATACAATTCGGTATTGGTCATAGTCCTGCCTGGGGTATCAATGCACCGGGTTGTATCGACAGGGAAGTCTGTATTCGTTGCCAACGGAAGATCGGAAATTAAATTATCGTGTAATAACGGTCTGCCTTATCGAAATCCAATACCTCAAGTATGATTAAGAACGAAACTAGGGTAACCCTTGATTGACATTTGCAATATATATCGACAGATCAGTCACGTTCCTTCTTCTCGATTCACGTAGGCCGTGCCTAATTAAAATCTTCCTGGAATGTGATCAAAATTCTAAATACATCGTCCTGTAATCAAATTACCTCGATTCCGTCATATCCACCGTACACCATATAAAGTCATTCGACGAATGGAACAAACGAGACGAGATATAAAATGCGTAACTTCTCGGGGATCCGATATAAAAATGATCCAGTCCATCGAACCGGAAGGGAACGTCTCACCGCGAAACGATCGTGAGAGAGCTTGGCTGTCTGAGTTTCGTGAAGGTTATACTTAAGAAGAAACGGTACATAGCCCGAGGGGCATTTTGCTACCCCGTTCCCGCGGGAAAGAGGGGTAGGGTGAAGGGAAACCCGGGAGGGGAGGGGGGGGGGTAGTAAGGGAAGAAAAGACGGATCGTAAGACAGAAACTAAATCTGCCTGCGATTCTTTCATTGCGTCCACGAGGTAACCGCGTCGACCGCATGGCTCGCGATACCGCAAGACCCAACAAAAAGATTCCAGCCATCTCGCCGGGAGAGCCGCCATTAAATCCTCGGCAACAAATTTCATTATGTAAACGCAACAATTCCATCCGAAGACTTTCCCGTTGTGGCACCTCGCGACGCCCCGAAGCGGCGTCGGTAATTTCTCGAAAATTCGTTTCCCCGCCGGCTGCGAGTATTTCAGAAACTCTTGGACTCCCTGGTAGTATGTATGTATGTATGTATGCATGTATAGTATATGTATCCGCGCGGCGGCGGTCTTTGGGTGAACTTTAAATTATGGAAATGTACACCGAGACCGCCCGAGGTCGGGTGATTCTACTTTTGAAGAAGACTATTTGTGGAACGAAATCCGGAGATGTGATCATTAGGGAACGCTAAATGGTTACAACATCGTAATTCGTGGTTAGCGGGAGGCCTGGTAAACGACGAAAGAAACGGGAAATAAATTTGTGTTCTTAATCGCGGTGAAAGTTCGACAAGGATAGCCGGACTCTGGCAGTATGTACTACTACCGACTGAACTCTAATGGTTCCCAGAAATACATCAGGAGATGAATTATAGCCAATTTCAATCCCGCTAGCCAAAGCTATAATCGAAACAAAGGGATACCATTCCATTAGATTAAATCTTATTAATTTATCTCTATACAATAGTTAAAAATGTTGCACGGTATACCGTAACGATGGAAAATCTTGTAATTGAATTACACATTCCATAAATTCTAATCTAGTGAAATTATATACCCCTCATTGTTCTCGATCCGAGGAAATTCTTATCTATTGAAATTCTATTCGCCAATTTCTATCTCTCGACTACTACAAATTCGAATTCGGAACAACAGTTTATCTACATCTAATATATAGTATATATATATATATATATAAACAAAAAGAAAAATACAAACTTGTTAAGAGACTGCATCGCTAAGGCCAATAATCCCCGATCGATCGAACGAGGAAACGTACAGATAGTTTGTCGTAATTTACAAGGAAGATAAGCAAATGTCGGACATTCGTATGCACGAACTTCCTTTCTTTTCTCTCTCTCTCTCTCCCTCTCTCTCTCTCTCCACACGATGAACGAACAAAGGGAGGATCGAGTGATCAGTGGATCGATACGAGTTCCCGACGCTCCTTTTTGGTTCCCGTTAGCCGGTGCCGTTCGGCGTATGTGTCCCGGGCACTCGCGATTTTCAGTTCCACGCGATTATAATACGCGAGACCGTGCACCTACGAACAGCATGCGTTGCACATAATGAAGGAGCAGGTTCATCCGAGGAGGCGGATGGCCGTTACATCATTTATCTCGCGGAAATCGTAGACTCGCATCAAAATAAGTAACGCGTTGCCAGCACCGCGCCAGGTTCATCCCATTCGCATAGACGCGTGCGAGGATGTACAACGTTCGCCGGTTCTCGTATTGTATGCGGATACATTCGCGGGAGAAAGGTGTAAATACGTGCCAATAGAGTGTCCATAAAGACGAAAACGTTGGAGCGCGCCGGTTGATATGTGTTTCCATACAATTCTCGGGGAAACTATTTAGCAGAGAGACATGAATCTTTAGATACAATTAGAAATATAAAACTTTCGGAAAATTCACATCATTTTCGTTTATCTAAAGAATCTTGTCGTTTAAGATCGTTCATACAGTGACGTTTAATTAGTAGATTAATTAATATAATTCTTCTAGGCTTATTGTCTTATGACGTGAAATATAAGAATCATATTCGCCCATAGAATTTGTTTCTCCCAATCGAAGTAAATCTTAAATACATGAAAGTTGCGCGAAGTTCACACTATGAACACCCTGTAGATCACATTTTTTGCGTTATCCCCATTTCGCATGCAAGTGGGCGTACGGTTGGCTACGCGTATGTATGTATACCTGTGTATACGCGATCCTCGCCGACTAATGAATCTTGGTGGAGGAAAATATTCAGATTTTATGGCGACCCCGTCGATTAACTATGATATAATCGCGGTGGTACCGGTGGTACCTGCAGCCAGATAAGCATTTCCTGCTTCTCGGCTCGGATTAGCACATCAATGTAATCCAATATGACAGAGATTCTTCTTTACGCGTCCTTAGGCGTACGGCTCGTGTCGTTTCTCCCGTTCCCGCTGATAATGTGACGTCGAAGCGAGCCTGGCGCTGTTCGTTAGCGCGGTATAACGAACGTAGTGGTAGTTATGTAAATAAATGTAACTCGATTCGCCGTTAACAAAAATCTGGATAATTTATAACGCGGCTGGCGAGTCGACGCGATACGTTATGCGTGTAAACGATCCTGGGTGTGGTAACGTCGGGCGAATTGCAATGACTCTATGCCTGTGTGTATCGCCGGAATGATAAGATTCCTCGCTGATCATTTTCGTGGGAGTGCGAGGGTATAAAATAGTGATTATTACTCACTCCGTTACTTAGCTTGAACCCGGCGGACTTACCTGAAACAGAAATAATGATACTTATGAAATAACTGTCGTAATACGATCGTATGATTTCTATAATGACGGTCCATTGTTGAGCGTCGTTCAATTTAAGCGTGTTACATGCACGCTTTACAAACTGGATAATTGATCGAGCGTGTAATTGGTATTTAATTACTTCGTTCGTCAAGTATGATAAAAAGAGATTCGGGGGAAAAAAATGGTAATCATCGGAGCGATACAGATTTCCGTGGCAAAGTGTGTCGGTGTGATAAAAGCAGACGTCGGAACGTAAAAATCGTTCCTCGCTATGGTAAAAAAATAAAAAGTGTTATGACAAAAGAAGATATAAAACACCGTAATTCTCGAGTGGAGGGAAAACACACGCACGAGTTGAAACGCGAAGCTACGCGACGGGAACAAATTAAAAGGGAATAAAAAAAGAAACAGTGGATAAACACAAACATAACCAGCCGGGATAGAAGGAGAGCGCGTAGGTGAATAAAAATAAAATGAAACGCTGAAACGCAGATTTCAAATACAACAATAGATTTAACGCTATAACATCAGCGCGTTATATAATACCGCTTACGGTGTACGCGAGAATTATTCCGGTTTCGCAATCTTCTGTTACCTTCCTACACCCTCTATATGTCAGTGTCGTCAGCAATAATATTACCTTTTGTTACGGCATTCCGTAAAAGGATATTTTTCTGTTCTCACTGTTTCACGGCGCAAGATCTTGATGAGACCGCGAAGATACGATTGTTCTCTTCGAATTCCCCTGTCGTTTTTATTAAACAAATAGCCACTAAAAGGAACGGGGCGAACGACGATGCAGTTTATAGCGTACGAATACGTATGTACAGCGAATGGCCTACAAAATTTTCACGTTTTGACGTATCTCTTGGTCATTGTTACACCAGCCGGAGGCTTAAATACGAACATAACACACGCTAAACGGACGTAACCATAAGCGGCCACCGAGGACAGTGGTAAATCATACCTCCGCCACCGGAAACGCGATATCGGTACCGTTATTCCATCAAGGTTTAACGACCAAACGTATCGATACGTGACCCAAAATTGAAGCTCGTCGGAAAGTCGCTGGAAATGATAACACGCCGCGATAGCGTTTGGCAAGCCGTACAGACGAGTGTGCAATAGAGGAAAGCAATTGATAGAATAGACATTTTCACGAGAAAGAGAGAAAAACATGGCGGTAAATAACAAAGGAAGATAATACAAGACTCTTAAGATTGATGGTCCATCAAGGTTACTACCTGACTGCATGACCCGATGTGATGCCGTCGTGACGCCATCATTTGATGTTTATTACGTCGTGCTGACTGAGCTTCCCTTGTATCCAGCGCGGTTTACACGTATAGATAGAATAAACGATTCGTACAAAATAATTAACGAAAGTATGCCAAGAATTTCTGCAGTCGTGTCATACATGGTTGTTTTATTAGGCGTATAAATTCTATGACTCGATGCCGATTATTCATACTAATTGCCGTACAATCATACCCTCTGTGTAACAATAATTAACGATTATCCACTGTTAATCATCAAAGATATTAATTAACGCTATTGAAATTATTTTTGAAAAGATAATATACTGTCGTAATACTCTATCTCTCTCTCTCTCTCTTTCTCTCTGTCTCTGCTACGTCAGGTAATTTTTCGCAACCGTCTACGACGTAAATCTATCGACGCAATGGAAATCGTGAAATTCGTGCTGACGGAGAACGTTTAAATGTACCGCCGCGGCAGATCAATAGGTGCCGACAGTAGCGCCGGAACATTCCTTCTGACCCAGTAATGTCACGTACTGCTACCATATGCTCGCATTGTAATACGCGTCCATTAATAAGCGTGTTTCGTTGGCTCCTGCGTATGCAGAAATACGAGTACACGTATGCACGTTGATATAGTGCGTGTGTCGAAAACCGCTGAAACGGTGAACAGTGCGGAACGACGAGCGCTGATCTCGTGGTTCGCAGCTCCTGGGGGCGCCGTACATCCGACGCATGCGTCGCGACGTGAGTATCGGCGGTACCAATTCCAGAAAGAATGAGGCGGCGCGATTTTATGAAATATCGGACACAGCTATTTCTATCCGGAACGGAGACCGATCACGAGTTTTCATACAATAGCGAGTAATCAATTTTCCAACCGTAATACGATCAATTCCACGATATTTCGCAATGAATCAGTATCCATGGCGAATTCGATCGTAACAGTTCGAATTCGATGAATACTTCGGCAAATGCACGCGATGCAGTTTAGAATTCGCGTTACGTCACCCTACGGGAACGAAGTACGAAATACTTTCGAGAACGTTGCGTAACAGAACGGTGGACTAATTGATCCCGGACAAACGAGTCGTCGATCAGACAAACAACGTATGCCAATACGTTCGATTATAATTCACGTTCGAACGGTTCACGAGAACGCACAGTACGAAATGATCTTCCGTTACTGGATCGTTATGAACCTCGTTAACCTTGACATTTTGTGCAGCTCTCGCCACGCGCTTATTTTAGAAAGGTAGAATAAAGCACGCTACGAGAACGAACCGTGTTCGCTAGGCGAGCAATTCTACTATCAGTGCTTCGAATGCCTTTCGTACGATATTCCATTGCTACTGCTAAACAGACAATATATGTGTATACGTATATATAGAACAGTTATCTAGATTGCAGGTGCATGTATCTCTTATCTATAAGTACACTTTCTAGTAAGCCAGTGGAAGCCATCGAAAGGGATCGAAACTAAAGTAAACTCCGTGATTCCAGGAAATTTAAGACGATGTCGGATTCCTACTTTGGAAGCTAAGAAAGGGATGCGTGATCTATGGTTAAAGATTTAAACAATTCAATAAGAATTCAATAGGACGAATGATTATCAAACTATTACACGGTCCGAGTACGTTTGTCACGCGCGCAAATAGTACTTGGGCAAGGCTTTTAATGAAGAAAAACAAACCGCTGGTGTCAGAGGTACGGTTCTATCGTCATTTTTATATTTAACGTATAGCCGCCGGTATCATCCTCGATCTACCGTTAGTAATCGATAATAATTCACGATTCGTGCGCGTCTGAGTAATACCCCGAGGAATCTCCATCCCCATTAAATTACAATCGCAATCGACGACCGTGAGAATTCTCGCAAAGTTTTCTCAGTTGGTCAGCTGCTAAGAATCCACTGGATCGAGGAACACCAGGTATGCGACGTGTATTCTTGCGAGTACCTACCTCCCGGGTAAACTTCCGAGCTCTCGACTTTTCATTCGAATTCTCTTTTCCGATCGAGTAACGTTTCGGTTTAACGACGTGGCCGTTCGCGGAAAAATCACGTGGAATGTAACGGTAGCGATAATGCCCTCCCCGACGGAAAGAGGATCCATCCTCTCTCTAACAGGTGAACGAGTCGATATACATAGTGACTCGATGTCATTACGGTACAAACAGGTCCTAACGAGCTACCTGCAGCAAACGAACGAACCACCGTGGACTTCTTACTTCGTGAAGTATGCCGACGTCGTGAATGATCAGAGAGGGATGTCCCACTTCAATTGGCCGGTAGGCAACAGCAATTACCACGTACTTAGAACCGGCTGTTTTCCATACATGAAATATCATTGCACCAAGAGGCCCAAGCAGGACCTATCGTTCGAGGACAATTTCTTCAAGGCGATCAAGCTACTGAACCTTGGTATATTTCTTCGCATACCGATCCTACCTAAAAGGAAAACGCAACGCCGCCCCGTGTTGTCGATACCGTCGTCCTTCTACGTCTCGTTTCATTGACACTTTTCCGATCTGAAAATAACCTAACCGAACGACGTTTACTGAAAGTCGTGCGGCTGCTCGCCTTCGCGATAATTGATCGTTCGTTTATTTTCTCCGGGTTTTATTATCTGTTTCATCAGGTATACCAACGTTGATGTACGGACTGGCAGCGACCCGACTGATCAGACACAAGGAGATCGTGAAAACAGCCCGAGGGGACGTGCCGATCTACTTCTTGCTGCCGGAGGACAAGGGTTCCATGTACTAACGCCCACGTGTATCGACGCTCATTTGTACTTTTGACACATATTTTTCAATGTATAGATTAATGAGAAAGTAAAGAACTTCTTGCATATAATCCGACCGACACATGTCTCGTTCCTTTTTCACATATTTGCTTCCCTCTGTTCGATCAATCTCCCCCTATAGAGTACTACTAAGTTCGTATGCGGACGGTGTTTGTCTCGATTCGCTTGAAATATTTTCACGAAACGTGAGTGAAAGAAACTTCTATCGACGGGTGAAATCAGTCATGTGTGAATCTATAACGAACTTCCACCTGCTTTGCGTGTGTTCGTTCGTCCACGTCTGGTTAAGGTGAGCAAACTGTTACAACGTTACTTACCACGGCGTTGCCAATAATGTAAATCGGCATTAAACGGGCTCCGGGCGTTTCTGGCCAGCAACGACGAGGTGCAAATGTACAAAGTTATCATTAACATAGCTTTCTAATTGGCTACCCGTGTTCACCGCGGTGATATATTTCCGTACACCCGCGCGAAACGACATTACAACAGATCATCGCGCCGGTGGTATGATAAAATACATCGTTTCCCACTACTGACATTTAAACGTTGAGATTTACGATCGCACGTGTTCAATCCCGATGTATAATGATTTGTATTAATTAGAAATGCAGATGTAGGTAGGCATATACGCGCGACCGCGGAGCATTATAGTAGGTGAGTTCATACGGGGACAGACGCCCACTCGCGGGTGACCGATAGACGTCTAACGGAGAACAGAGTATTTCCAATGAACGATAAGCAATCGTTGCTCTTGCCAGCAAGAAATACCATAACATATACACGCCTATAACTAATGAACCAGTAATAATTGATTTAGGAACAATAAATCGCGAAAGTCATGATTTACATCCGATATGTATTTGATACGTATTAGCAACGCATTCGAGACACCGGATGACTAATGTTTCTTTAGCGAAACGTATTAGAATGGAATACAATAGGAGACATGCACGGTTCATCTGATACTAAGAACGGACAGGTTTCATACGATCCCGTGAATAATTCATTCCCCGGCGAAACAATTATCTCTTGTTTCTTAATTATTTCGGTGACGTGTACTAATCCAGGAAAATTCCTATCCACAAAAAGCATTGAAAATGCAAAGCTATGGGCCAAGTACAAGAGAATGTTACATTGGAATTGGTTGCTCATTAACATAAACTGCATTTTACACAGGATTTGAAATCAATCAAATGTGAGCAAGTACAACTTATTGTAGAGCAACGACACAATACTATCGCTAAGTAAATATATACAATTAACTAAATTTCCCAAAATATGGTGTCTTCTCATTTAATGAATAAATCTGTTTACTGCTCTATTAAATATACTTGGTGGCCCGCATTTTACGAAGGTTCGATGGTAAAAAATACCTGTAGTATCAACTCCCCTAAGCTTAAATAGTTGGGAATGTGCGACATTAAAAGAGAGTTGCTAAAGCACAGTATAAAGTGGGCTTCTTACTGTTTAGAATGAAAGTCCTTTAAATATCTCACGTCGTTCCTTTTTAATTTATTTTAACATCAATTGTTGAAATACACTACACTGTCTTATTGGGCTTCGAATTCCGCGTCCAACACGTCCCGGATCGTTTTAATATCTCAATCATTGTGGAAATGGCGAGCAAATTACGAAAATCGTGAAAAATCCTGAAATTCAGGCGGTTTTTTGAACGGCATTCGCGCAATTTTTGAGATAGCCGTCTGAAACTTGTACCATTGTTTTAGTTGGGAAATTCTACGGCAGATCAATATATAATAGTTGTACTTTTCGAAAATTTAATTTTTCGCAAAAATCTGAAGGGGGTAGGTCAGGATTTTTTGCGATTTTCGTAAATCGCTCGTTATTTCCGCAATTTTTTAGATATCATAATGATTCTTGCACTATCTTATTCGGCTTCGGATTCCGCGTCCAAAACGTCCAGAATCACTTTAATAGCTCAAAAATTGTAGAAATGGCGGGCAAATTACGAAAATTGCAAAAAATCCTGACCTACCCCCTTCAGATTTTTGCGAAAAATTAAATTTTCGAAAAGTACAACTATTATATATTGATCTGCCGTAGAATTTCCTAACTAAAACAATGGTACAAGTTTCAGACGGCTATCTCAAAATTTGAGCGAGTGCCGATCAAAATACTGGTTGAATTTGATGATTTTTCACGATTTTCGTAATTCACTCATCGTTTCCGTAATTGTTGAGCTATTAGAATGATCGAGGACGTTTTGGACGCGAAATCCGAAGCCGAATAAGGCAGTGAAAGATTCAGGCCAATATCTAAAAAATTGTGGAAATGACGTAGGATTTACGAATATGGCCAAAAATCATCAAATTCAACCAGTATTTTGATCGGCACTCGCTCAAATTTTGAGATAGCCGTCTGAAACTTGTACCATTGTTTTAGTTAGGAAATTCTACGGCAGATCAATATATAATAGTTGTACTTTTCGAAAATTTAATTTTTCGCAAAAATCTGAAGGGGGTAGGTCAGGATTTTTTGCAATTTTCGTAATTTGCCCGCCATTTCTACAATTTTTGAGCTATTAAAGTGATTCTGGACGTTTTGGACGCGGAATCCGAAGCCGAATAAGATAGTGCAAGAATCATTATGATATCTAAAAAATTGCGGAAATAACGAGCGATTTACGAAAATCGCAAAAAATCCTGACCTACCCCCTTCAGATTTTTGCGAAAAATTAAATTTTCGAAAAGTACAACTATTATATGTTGATCTGGCGTAGAATTTCCTAACTAAATCAACGGTACAAGTTTCAGATCGCTATCTCAAAAATTGAGCGAATGCCGACGAAAAAACTGGTTGAATTTGATGATTTTTCACGATTTTCGTAATTTGCTTGCCATTTCCACAATGATTGAGCTATTAAAACGATCCGGGATGTGTTGGACGCGGAATTCGAAGCCCAATAAGACAGTGAAAGATTCAGGTGGATATCTAAAAATTTGCGGACGAAAGAAATTCACGCATAATGCGTGACTAAAATTTGAAAAATTAATCAAACGTACGATCAAAAACGTGTGTGTGTGTGTGTGTGTGTTGAAAGTGTCTAAATCCGGTACGATTTACACTTTCGAAACTAAGACCAGACCGGCAACCTTATTTCCTGCAGGTGCGGTGACTTTTAAGGTGTCCTGTCGAAAAAATCCCGTTGATATAACAGCGGAACACGAAGTTATATAATTCGAATAAATAAAAAAAAGTCCGATAGCCGGTGTTTTCTGCGGTGGGAACAACTTTCGTCTTTTCACAATGTCCGACTGTACGATTCGTGCGTGTAAATACGTGTCCGGCAGCGGCTAAGCTGTCAAACCGCGGCTTTCTCGATTGGAGGTGAATAAAAGTATTAATTAACAGGTGACTTTCACTTGGCTATGTCAACGCCGACCGATATGTGCAGACTTTCACCAACCTGCACCTCTGCACCTTTCATACGAGACGATCGTGATCTTTCGACCTTCTTCCATGGCCGCATAATACCGAGCCGTCCCACTGGTAATGGTGATATCTAGCATCGAACCATCAACCATCCGATACACGAGAGCATTGTGCTCGTTTATGGTTCGGGACATTGCCTTTTGAACCGATGCAAAGTGTCCGTGATTGGAGTTGCATCGGGGTTGGCTCTCTCTATTCAAAATAAAGCGCGCCGCGTCATAAATATTTAAATGTAACAATCTCTATTTCTAATATACTCTTATCGGTGCCGGTAATCGTATTCGTTATTTCCTGTTAATATTAAATGTTAGTGGAACCAGTATTTTACGATTAATAAAAGTGATATTGAAGAATCTGACGCGGTCGATCTATAAATTCTTATCTCGTCAGGGTAACGATTCGAAAATCTATCGCGTTCGGCTAAAATATTGCAGCGACATTTACGAAACTGGACGTATTCGATTCGAGCTCGTATATCTGGCTTCGAAGAGTTTATTTTACAACAACTTTATCTGACCGGTCGAACCGAGCGAACTGGAGCACTCGCGTACGAGAATTATCATCAAATACATCCGGAAGATTATACGAATATCCTTAATGCATAATATCCAATCTAAAATCTCAACGGTAATGAGATTTCCAGGGCGTAGAACCGTCGAAAGGTTTCCCTGAGGCTCGCGTACACCCCCTGGTATGCGTCTGCACCTCGAAGTCATCCACATAGAAAAAAACAGAAAGAAACACGAGCGCCAGAGGTAGGAAGTGAAAGAGAGAACGTGGAAAAAAAAAGGAAAAATATATTATAGTAAGTGGAAATTTTACGAGGCTCGTTAGAAACATCTAGGCGGGCTAGTTATGCTGATTATATCGAATTTACATGCTAGGAATATGCAACTACATGTTAATGATACGTCGTTTATGTGTAACACTATGTACAAACACATTCGTAGGAGAGATTTCACCGGTCGACGGTGTGTATGTGTTGGTGCAAAGTGAACGACTGACTGAAAGACCGTTATCGGAAATCCTGGGATCTCGGGCAAGTTCTCGTCAAGTATCGTTATTGTGGCGAGGGAAGCACGAGCTTCCTTCTTCGCGGCGATAACGATAATAAGCGCATCGTATAATAGAATCTACTGTGAAACACTTTGCCCGTTGGCGTGGCAGCGTTAAATAATGCACGGCTAACGACAAACGGGAAGATAATTGACGGGAACTCGAGGGGTGGTGGTGTCTTATCATACCGGTCGACTGGTCAAACGTTTTCGACGTGAGAAACACCACCTCGAAAATGAATTGGCGAACGGGTAAATTATGCAAATTTCCAAGCGCAATCGCTCCTACCGATAAGTTCAATTAATTTAATATTACATCGCGGACTTTCGTTTCTATTAACCGTACGGAAATGTTAATGATTACATTAATTCACAATTTACCGGGGGGACAACCGTGCATGAGAATTCATACTAATTACATGTAACCACCATCGGGAGCTTCTAATTAATATCCTAACAGCCGGAGTTTTTGTTTTATTTTCTAGCGTGTGTCCTCCTCTGCAACAATTATGCGAAACTGCGACGCAAGTTTTCTCATTACAGCTCGCGTTCTTGAAACCGTCGCAATTAGCAACGTTGCGCGTCCGTGTAATCCTTTCGTAACGACAGCTAAATCCGAAATAAATGCTAAAGCACAGCGAACACTAACGCGAGAAACTATATACATATAAGTATGACACGTAAACAAAATCAAACGACATGTATGTATACGTATACTCATCGTTGAACCCAAGTTTCAAATTATTACCATTAGTTCGTTATAATTCGACAAGATCGCCGCTCATTAAGGGCAACCTCTGCGTGTCTCCTGCGGAACTTTCGATTAGGTTCGTGCGCGAATCACGTAGACCCGATCGTACACCTTGTACCCACGCGAGACTCGTGTCCACCCCGCACACGTGTTTACACGCGCGTGTATAAGCCAGGCCGATCTTCAGATGAGCCCTGCACGGAGCCCCGGAGTCGCGTCACGCGCAATTAAGTTCACACGAGATCCGCGAGCGCTACATTTGCATGTCCGATTGGCCGTAACGCTGAATTAGAGATGATATCTGCTCGTGGCCGGGACCTATTACAATATTAAATGCTTCACCGGGTTTCAATGCCCGGCACGAGGAACGTGGAAAGAAAACGAGAAAGAAAAAAAAATAGAAAGAGAGAGAGAGAGAGAGGGAAAGAAAAAAAAAATCGGCGTGCTTCAGATACTAGATTGCGCGTCTCCGGCACCGCGGGCGTACACCTCGGTACAACTGGCCTTTCGACGCGACCGTACCCGTAGATACCGGAACTCTACGCTACCCCCTGAAAAGTATCGGCATACTAGATACGGTAGTGTGAATCGCGATTGTTTTCACGCTGCACGTTCAGAAACGTCGTTGAATGTATATGTATATATTGTTATGTATATGGGACGATATAGTGGGACGATAGAAATATATTGTATGTATAATATTGATAAATTATTTATTTGTATCACAGTTTGAGAATGTAATTACAGGATCAAACAGCGTCAAAGTGGGGACGTTTCAATTTACAACATCCGTTATGGTTCTCTCTCGTATTTATCGACGTATTTATGTATTATCTTCGCCCTTGCTACGCAACGAGCAGATACCATCGACATTACAACGTACGGTGGATCCGTAGTTACCATCCCTTATCTCCGGCATCGGATGCAAGATAATTGCCCCGCCGAGATAAAAGTCAATCGCAAACGGCTCCTTTCGGCTCGGTGTATTCAAATAATTGCAGCTCCCCGAGGTGCTCGTGATTCACGGTGAAATTAGAGCCTTCCCCCTCGGGTTCGATCGTTTCACCGCGAGATAACTTTATCTGGTAGTCGACTTTACAAATGCAAACCACCGCTGATTTACTGTATTTGCCGTAAACGGGTAGCGAGGCGGCGTTACCGTATGGTGGTCACCGAATCGGACACGGGAAATTACCGTTTCTTAACTCGAACTGGCATGGAATATTAACGAGGCCGATAAATAATTTCATTACCGCGACTTGCGTAAGGCTAATTGCCGACTGTCATAAAAGTAGATAAGCTATGAGATTTCATGCGACGCGGGATCTCGTCGAGGGTTGCAAGAATTCTGTAAAACATGATATCACTCCCACCCCTTAAGATATCACGTCTTAAAACTCTTATAACACACCTATTACCATGTAACACCGGTAAATTCTAATTATTTTTATTATCAATTCACCAGCGATAGCCTCACAGCCATGTATCACTCTGTGAAAACATGTTTTTCAACGAAACTTTCCGAACCAACCGTTTTCCCACAGTGTGAACCAGTCTTAAATAAGAAAACTGATCGATCAAGTGGAACTGGTTTAACGTCTGAACTGCGTGTGCCTAATTTCGTATTACAGAACGTGATCCGAGTGGTATAGAGAGGTCAGTAAGGTACGCGGATATTCTCGACGTAACCGGGCTAAAAATGTATCAACTCGTGGCTGCTAAATTTCAAGCACACGCACCACACGGCCGTGTGCAACGGCACACGCGTGTTCGAGTACCGTTCGTCGTTCCGGGGGAAAATTAATTTAAATTTCAAACGAAACGGGAACGGTCTCCGGGCGAATTTTAATGGACCCTGTGTAAATGATCGTTAAAATTCTGATCCTTTTTTAACGGGACATCGATGTCCTTATGAAACAAAGTTCCACTTACGCCGGGGCGGTGCGAGGTGTCGTTCACTCGTGTAAGTACGTGTGTACGCAAATATATTTAAAGATCGTAGGCTATCCGAGTGTATTTGCCGCAATCGCCGGCATGACCACTCGGCTAAAGTTAATCTAATGCGCCAGGTGCCAAGAGTTATGCGGTCCTTACCGGCATCACTGCATAAAGTATAACCACGTTTCGCCTTTTGCGAGACACCGCTCGTAATTCCATCCTCCGCGAGCGTACCGGTGTTAATGAATGCCGTCCTACCATTTTCGCTTTTCCTTTTTCACGAACGGAACGTCTTTTTACATATGAGCTTCCGAGAAATCGCCTTTTTCCATTTTCCCCGCTTGCGATTACCGGATTGATTATCCATTGCCTTTTTAGCAGCCTTTTACGGTCGTGACACCGCTGTTACCGAAGAAATTAATCGTCGACGTTGCAACATTACGCGGTCGATGGTGAAATTCGGTTTTCGACACCGGTTCGGTTTCGTACATCGACAGGTTTACGTAGAATTATTTTATCACGTTGCTGAATATCCGTTTTTGTATGATTGGCCACGCAATGCCATATACATATGTGTACGTATATTGAGGTGAAATACAGTAGCCGGGAACGCGGGAACAATTAGCCGAATTGTCTCATGTAGCTCAATGTGTTACATGGATATTAAATTCTGACCGAATAAATATTTCGCCTATAATTACGCCACCCATCGTTCGTTCGTTCGTTACATAAACCCGTCGGTTATAAATTGCCATGGAATCGGTTATTTCGTCGAGATGATGGATCCGCGGTGTAATGAACGCGCCGGTTAAAATCGGGCACGTCCCGAGTAGGTACCTTCTCCGACCGCAGAATGTTTTATGGTACCGGAAGTCAAGTGAATGGAAAATTGAATCGTTTATAAAGCCACGGCACGGCAGGCCTGACCTTTTTGATCCCACTGTTATTTCTACTGTTACAATCTACTTTCCGCGGGTACGCATTTAATGGCGCTTAATCATCCACTCCCCGCATAATCTTTGAAATAACATAACCCCTTCGTTCGTACCTTGCGATCATGGTCCGACTTAACGAGAACTTTTCGATTGGCAATCGAGTAAGTATTCTAGAAAAAATAACAGAACCGCAATATGTTCTTATAGATCTCGATGTTTCTTCGGTGAGAGCTATACATAGGGAATAAAATAAAAAACAAATACGAAAGAATTGATTACGTCGTATATGTGCGAGGAAAGTTCAGTTATATGATAAAAGCGTCGGCGTCGGATGAATTATTGTACACGGCAATTCGTCGATGAAATGATTTATTACACCTGTATCTCGCGCCTCCTATTCGTAATGCAAATGCGTAACGATAAAAGCACGGTAATGGTGTAATTGCCACATAAGCAGTGACGATGTAACAGCCACGCAGGTGGGAGATCGCGAGATTCCAGCGGCATGGAATCGCTTCCTCGTTTGAGTACCGTCGACACGGTTGTCGCATATAATAAATCCAAGAAAGCTCGCGTCTACAGTTTATACGGCTATATATCAGACGCACCTACTTGACTTCCATACTCCGAGATGTCTCTTGTCGCGTTTACTTTCGACCCCCCACCCCTCTCCCACCCGCGAGAAGAATTTACCCACGTTCAATTTCTACCGTTCACCACTGTTTCCCTCGTGTAATTTTGCCGTTTTAATTAGTGTCATATATCTTTTATACAAGTTTCACTAAACGTGAACATCAGGAAATATGAAATAAACGTGAATATAAGAAACACAAACGTCCGAATGATATATTCCATGATATATTTGAGAAATTATGAATACATTAACGAAACAACTCGGAGATCCTATTTATTTATAGAAAAATCTTCAATACTAAAAGAGGAAGTACTTAAGCCTACGAATTTAAAAACATTGATTCTATAAGAAATTTCACACAACGTTCACTTTTGATAGTTTCATCGAATGTATTGTATGATACCTAAATATACCTATACACGTTACGACGATGATTTCATAAATCGTGACACGAAGGTCGTGCCTAAAAAGTGACAAACCAGAAACATTTCCATCGGAAAGGCTAACCGTACGTATCCCCGTATGGTCCGTAGAATAAGTCATCGTCGAACCTGCTTATTGTTCCTCGCGCATAAACAACGATATCCTCAGATACCCTCGCGCCTATCGTGTAATCTCGGTGCCATCCATCCTGCTTTCCACCACGGCACAATGGTACACATCCGAGTCGCCCCTCTCGAACGTAGAAATAATGGCATTGTCTTGTACATACGTGAGAACTGTAATAGCGTCCTTCTTGTAGTGCGTGCGTACATACATTGCGCGTGCATGCAAATGGCCATTCCATATAATCGGTGTATGACACCCACGTAAGCCGAGTCGAAGAACCGGAAGAGGGCCACGACAAAAGATCACCGTGAAGCGTCATCGGGTGGACGGGAAGAGGAAAATTTACAGCTTGGTGTCGCGAAAATAATCGCCGTCATAAATTAGCCTCTTTGTTCGTGGTCAATTTGTAATACTTTTGCTCGTATTATCGCGCCTTTCGACATCGTCGGGTCGTGATAAAACCGTCCTTATTTTTATGATACGTTCTTCGGCTTCCTTCGTCGTTCTCTATGTTCTCCTTTTATAATATGTATGTAATCCGTCGCTGCTGCCCGGTGTTGTTCGGCGTCGTTGCCGTTTCGTGACGCAATACATACATACATACATACATACGTGGATTAACATGCGTCAAGGCATATCCGTGCGAATGCCGAAACGTTCTCATAACCAAGACCAATTGCCCGGGGTACCCAATTAACTGCGAAGCCCCTTTCACATTGGGACGAGTTTTTGAAGCGCGGATGCGTTATATAAATCACGTTCGTGAGACCGTCCGGGGAGGCGGCGGCGGCGGCGGCACTGCAACCTGATTACAAGCGGGTCCTCGTATCGAGGTAATTAAAACGTGGATCATAAACACGCACCCGGGGGAAACCTACTGCCGCCGGTCTTTACGAAATGCATCCGTTCGGTATTCTCTTGTCAGAGATCGAATCTATATGTATATGTATGTATATCTCTGTTTCTGTTACCATTCCCCGGTCATACACGAATTCGATGTCCCTTTTAATTAATACGACTCGACTTAGTAACAAATTCATTTTTACTCTTATAATCGTTAATACCGATTAAGAGCATTAATTGAATTTTTCTAGCCATGTTGTACGTATCTATCGGAATGGTACCAGCGAGCAATTATACACGTCTCGACTGGATTCCGCCAGGCTCCAATAACTTCTGCGAAGTGTATTTTCTTACGATTAAGCGGTTTATCGATCGATGCACCGGAATACGCGGTTTCTGGGACGTGATCAATTTTCAATACGTTCTATTAATGTGTTCACACGTGTATGTGTATATATTCATTCGACACATCGTTTAATTTCCATGCATACGCTGGTATGTTATACGTTCGCACGTACCGTACGTCGACGTTGAACAGTTTCTCGTTATGTGCCAATAAATGTAACATAATACTTCATATTCACGGTAGCGATATAGTGTGTTGCAAAGGAAAACTTAATTACGATAACAGGAATGTAACATCATAATAATAAGACATATAAAACCCGAATCCGTGTGCCACACGGAACAATGGGATTGAGAGTCTTACAAGACTCGTAGCGAGTGTCTTAGTCCATGTATACAAGTAACGATGAAACACTTTCAAGAGAAGTGGCGGCTCCCATACCGCGCAGATCTCTGTGTCGCAGATGGTGCAGATAAAAGGAGAATCTAAGCCCGACTTAATTTTGCATCGTACAGACAGAGCACTCGTCCCTGGAACGAGTGTACTCTAAAATCGAGACCCGTCTTCAATTAAAAAAAGAGAGAAAGTAGCGGAGCGCGGGAACACAGAGGACTTGCGACATTAACTCACGAAAATAGCCGGAAGACGAAAACAGTTATCAATGGGAACATCTTTCGCCTCAGCGAATTTAGATCGAAGATAACGGAAAATTTGTCGGCGTTCTAAATAACGTATTAAACGGGCCACGATAACAACCTTGTGGAATCGGTCGGTTAATTTTTTAACTGGGACAAGATTGAAGATGATATCCGTCGATGTATACATATATGTACCTCATATGTGGGACGTGCCAGAATAATGCTGACGTGTCGCGAAAAACGCGAGGTATTCGCAATAGGAAAACCAGTTCGATAAGGAAAATACAGAAAAAAAACACATACAACGAAACAGAAGTCCGTAAAGATACAAAACTTACGAAACCCATAACACCGCGATGGTACCCGTGCTCTAAATCTCTGAATGCTGTCCTTCGAAACGACACACTTCCTTGACATTTATCACAACTCGGGACAAGAGAATTTACGTTCACCTCGGCATATCGACATCACCGCTCCTGTAATATATCGACGCGGAATGAAAGCGTGCATTGAACGATTATTTCGCCCCGGAGGTAATCATATTCCCGGCAATAATTCGGTTGATAAATGCGTAAGCTTAGAAGAAAGACATTTCCCAGCTGCTCATCAGGATACGTTCATCCCCGTTGCCAAGAGCCATCGTTAACGCACGCACAACACTCTACACACTTATACACATATGCAGATCATACTGAAGCTACCTCTGATTTACTTTTTAACGTCGAACCGTTCGTAAAGCGCCGATACTCTATAGATAGTTCTTTAATTGCGCGAGCTAATTAAGGCCACCCTTACAGGCATCGAATCGTAAAGCTATTATGGCGTAACAATGTTTCCATCTTGCTTTTAAAAGATCCTCAGTTGATGCGGCATTGTACCGGTTATAATTGCGATAGAAATATCTGGAAAAATTTTTAGTCGTAACGATATTCCCATAATATTAACACGCGGCAATTAAGCGTGGAATATACGTATACGAGAGAGAGGGAGGATAGGGGGGGGGACAATAATGGAAATTTATCCGTGAGATCCTTTTTTTTCAACCCGTCCGGTTTTAAAGTTCCCCGTACGAGGTACCATCCAGAAAATACCGAGATGATTGTAGTACGTTCGTGAAACGAGTAACACCGAGATCGAGGGGGGGAAACGATATTAATGATTCCCAACTGTCATTTACACAATCGGTCTTAACGAGACGTTTTAATTGCTCCGATCAAGTGAAGAACGGAACAAGTTGCGTCAGTTTTTCGCAAGGTGAATTCAATTAAGAATAATGAGAAATCGGATATTCGTTAAAAACGTATTGACTGACAGGACGGTATTAATATGAATTTGTCTGAAGATTGATGAACCGTACGAACAGGAAAAACAGTATGTACATTTCCTTCGCATGATTTCTATTCCTTCTAAATCCTCTACCGCAATCGAATATCACGTGGACACTTACTCCTACGTAAAACGAGTTATCAAATCGTACGGCGTATCTCTTTATCGTGAAAACAGAATCGCCATGAGGCTTTAGTCGACCGGGGCGACCGTCAAACTCATTTGGTATTCCCCAACGAGCCGCGAGCATACGTTTATTCCGCCACGCCCTGACATTCGCGTCGTCGGGCCCAAGAAACACGACAGCTGAACCTCGTTGCGAGATGTCGAACGATTAAAACCGACTTTAAGGATGTATGTATGTCGTTAAAACTTTATAGGGAATCGCTTCGACCACGATGACTGTCCCGAGTCCGTTCGTCATTATCCAACAGGCCGTACTTATATTTACGGGTTTTGCCGGGTTGAAATTGAAAAGAGCACAGGGTGATCGTAACCGAGGCCCCGAAGCTGTGGAACGATAGAAAATATGACGGCAGACACAACGGGAAAAGGTGAGAGAGGAAATCGAGGAATATTTTCAATGGCCTTCTCACCTTTGCTTCCTTCTTCGAAGCGCCACGTAATATAATAGCAATTCGATATCTTTCAGACACGCGATACGGATGAAATTTTTTTTTTCTTATAAAGTAGTCACACGATGGCTGAGCATTTAGGTGATCGTGGTTGGAAATATGACGCTGATGACGACGGTGGACGTGCACCTAGACGTTCGTGTCGAGACCCTTAGGAAACCATATAACTATGCAACGGTCAAAGAGAAGACTTCGTATAATATATTCATAAAAAATATGAATTTAATTAACGTGCGAAAAATATACATTCTTCGTGAAGATATTAAAATTTCAAATTAATTGTGTTTAAATAACAGTGTAAAATATGTAAAGAAAAATACGCGTAAGTTGTCGTACAATGGACAAATATGCGATGAAAATATTTACAACCAGTTTCACGTTTCGGAATGCAATAAAAAAAAATGCTCCAAGGTGCGTATCACCAGATTAAATTCTTTTGCCCGTGGTTTTAGTCAAGTTTTCCACGCAGGAATTTCGTCTCGACTTCTACTTCACGCATCTTTGCATCCAGCCTACTCCTCCACGCCCAACTAACTATCTAGTCCCTTCCTTCCTTCTTATCCTTCGTCGTGTCCTGCACCTGGCTACCTGCTCCACGACCTGCATCTCAGTGGGCACGGTCAGTAACCAGCAGCGCAGTTAAAAGCACCGCACCCTTAAAAAGAGAAATAAGCTGGCACCTTACTCTGGAAAACATTCTGTATTCAGAAACGAGTTTACAAACGAACGTCTTCTTTTCCGTTCCATAAAGAACCCTGTTTCTCCGTGTGTTGGTATAATTTGAGATATGCGGCCAGCACCGAGTCACAAAAGAAGATTAACGCAACGTACCGCGAGAATGCATGGTATTTTTTAATTGCCGCTCGTTATCCTGAATGGTTTAACTAAATAGTCATAAATTTCGCCAACGTGAAAAAATGATACTTCGTTAGTTCGGTGAAACGAAAAGAAACGTTAGAACCGGTAAAATATCGATGTTTGAAACAGTCGAATGACTGTACCTCGGTTCGTTAATCATCGCTCAATTATCGACAGAACGGTAAAGTCGGACTATAGACGAGATGTAGGATAGACTGATCACTCCTATGTTTTTTGATATTGTCGGTTTTTAAGGGTCTATAATCCCCATTCCATTTTATATTTGAATCCAGAACGAACATGGGTTAATAGTAGGAAGAAGTTACAGCACTCATAATTGTTGCAGTTTAATAATGATATCTTCCTCGAGAGAAAGAACACTTAAATATCTTAAGTCGTAAAAGGGGTATTTAAAAATTGCACAAATGATAGGCATCCTATCTCTCGTCTGCCCTCGTACATACTGCGAAGTATAATGGTACATCGTAGAACCGAGGATGCTACAGGAAGTGGGTATCGTTACACGGCAGACCGGCCGCTATGCAAATTCATGACAAAATGATAATTAATACGACAAATGCAGTAGAATGCGAGCAACCGACAGATATGTACGAGGGAGCTTTGCACACATCGGGTGCGGTCATTTTTCAATTCGTAAATTTATGACGGTGATTAACGAGCATACCACTCACACGCGGTACGGGACGTTAACCATCGACAGGCGAACGAGTTAACGTCGACGTTGAGTGAATAACGTATTTATATTACGGGATTTCTTTCTTTCATCGGCATAAAATCAATGGAAATCGCGCATAGACTCTAGACCCGTTATTAAAAACGTATGAAACTGCGATGTTTGCAACCCTTAAAGTTTGTAGAAGAAAAAATACGAAGTACTTATGAAATATATATGACTAATACGAGATTATAAATTCTTTCTGCCGGACGTCGATAAGATATCCGTGTATTCACGAAGTAACTCAGGAAGTCATAAATCGAAGAGCAATATTTCAGATAAAAAGTACGAGAATAACAGGAAAATAGAATACTAAATTGCGATGTTTCCTTTTCAATATACTTTTCAATATTAACGAATTCTCCGTCACGATCGATGGTGACGTGACATCGGGAAAATTAAACGAATTTCAGCGTAAGCCGGGTTTTCCAATATGTCGTCACGTTTCTTGTGGTTAAAACGGGGACAAATTTTTCGGGCTCGGAAGTCCCGCTGTGTCAAGCGAACCCTGCAAACTGAACCTGACAGCCGACTATTGTGGCCCCACCGCTCTCTTTCGCACCTGTTACGTTCATTTTAACATGAAAGACTTCGAAGATGTTGCGTCGAAGGGGAGAAAAAAAAAGGTGAAAGACATATTTGAAAATTACCATCACCCCAACATCTGACATTCTACACCCACCTACCTATGTATATGTATTATTTCATCAAAATATATCGAGCTACAGTGGCACGTGCGTTACTTTACAAACGGTACGGATCATGTTTACGTTTAGCTATATAATTTCGGAGCATGTATTACCTACAGCACGCGCTGGCGAACAAGTAAACACGTGATGTCTTTATTCTAGTAACAGGAGCCCAACTTCGAGCTGGCGATACGTGTATGCCGTACAATAGCACACTATACCCTTTTTATCGTACTTCAGATGTTACGTAAGTTAATTACAATCTTGCGTTACGTGCGCGGCAAGGTAACCTTTTCACATGAAAACTCGTATAACGAAAAGTTACATACATGCATTCTCTGGAATCATTACCAATGTTTTATCCACTTCTTACCCACTGACAATTTATTCCCCGTCGAGGTGAAACTAGTTCGAAAAATAGCTGACGCGAATCATACACGGAACGGTGAAAATATTTGAATACTCATGGGAATATACACGACACGTCCCACGAGAGTGGTTTCCGGGAAAGGAGCGTGCATCACCTCGAAAGTAGACTGGCAAACTTGTATGACCATAGGGCACGTGAAAGTTGCGGGAATTTCATTCCCTATTTCTCGGATCGTCTCGCGGCATAAAAAATGTATACTTGCCAGGATCGTGACGACGATCAGGCGACTCGCGTGCCGTGCGACGAAGCGGATACAAGGCAATTTTCCGCGATGTGCGAAAGGGATCGACTTCTTCTACATTCCATTGACTTTCAAATCATCGTCGTTCGACGAACGATACACGAATGCTGGCATTCGTAACGTCCCTCCCCCCCCCCCCCCCCGGCGATATTAACTATTCTGAATTTATTCTACCTACCATCGGTTGCCAAGCTTTTGCTTATTTCGCTGTTCGACATGGAGAACTCGAGCGTGGATAAGAAGAATCGACTTACATGGTTTCTTTGTACTCCTCCGGTATACACCTTGTAACAGAATCCACGCGTTACGCAAGTATCCGTAATTAATATTACAAGTATATTTCGCAATCTCTTTTTATCGTGACAATAATATTCGTTATTTATTCATATATAGGTATCGTTACGGTATTTTATTGTAGTCGATGTTAACTAAGCTATTCACTCGACCGTACTAGAAGTCTGTTATGAAAGTCCGATATCTCGATATTGGAATCTTTAAACTCCGTCGTAAAAATCGTTCGCCGGTCGAGCTATCTTTCCAGCATCACGTAACAGTGATTTGTCTTCGCAGCGGGGGAATTAACGCGGTCCTAATCTAGTCTCCCGCCTAGTTTATACCTGTTGCTCGATGTGTGTATATACGAACTGGCCACCTGCGTACGCCTGAACAGGTGGGTGCAGAGGTCAAACGTAACGTCGAAACTTGTGGCACACGTGGTACCGAGTTACGAGAAACTAGTCGTAAATCGAGGTGAGTCGAGGTGCTTCGCCGTGGGCGCCGATATAACGGTGACGGTCAGGTCGCCTGTGGCCTCCTTTCCGTACAACCGTCTCTCTTCCTTTCGCTCCCTCTCTTTCTCTCTCTCACTCACTCATCCTCCGAACACCGGTCCCTCTTCTTCAACTTCGGCGATTCGGTGTAACTGTACATTCGTTCATGTAGCCCTCTTCTCACCGTACGACGAAACGTGTTTACCGGGTATTTGGCTCATAGCGGGTCACGTACCAACGTGAAAAATCTATCACCCGGGTTGACGAACACGTACATACACGTAAGCGTGTTTCATTACGTGCTTGGGTAATTTCGTCCGTGATCCATGGTTGATTAATGTATACGTATTTGTATTATAAAGAGAGTGAATTAAAAACGATTGTATATCGCGGTGAGATCAATGAACTTTATGGTATCAGGTGTGGCGTAAGAGAACATCGCGTTTCATCGTCTTCCTGTCGCTAATTAGTGCTGATGAGACCATGGCGAGATATCTAAACAGTGCACACTTGCTCCCGCGCTAAATCGCGTCAGGTAAGACAACGCTAGCTGGTAAACAGTTCTCGTCGCAATCTCTGACAGTCATTTACGATCACAAGAGATCGGGATTCGAGAGAAATCGTAAGTGATCCGTTAGATTTTTCCAGCGAAGTATTTCCACCGATTCCAACGTTGGAATGTCGGTAATGCACATCTATTCAGGTCGTCCTATTGATCGCGTGTCATAGAATCTGTTCCCAGTAAGGCGACTCAGAAGTGTGTAATTACGATTCCTTGAAATAAAGAAGCCAATCTCGAGCGAGATTCCCAAGCTGAAAAATGCTGGTACGATATTTCACAAAAGCTGACTCATTAGGCGATTAGTTACTCACAGGGTAAAGTTTTAAGTTATTCAAACGTGACACGAGGTAGTAAGATTTTTCCATTGCAATAACGCGAAACAATTAACGTTACACGAAAGCATATCGTAAACATTAACCTTATCGTGAAACAAATTCATTAATTTGTTATGTCGTATTAATAAATTGCCATAACGAAGGAAGAAATTAAACTAGATACAGATTAACCGCGACAGATCTACATATATAAGATTACAAATTTACATAAATAGTGCTTATACCTCTGTTTACATCGCGATCCCAGACGATTGTTAATGTAGAGTTTGTTAAGAAGCAGGAAGAACGCATTTATCTCGCCGGTGCATCTACGGTTTAGTGGCCGCTGTCGCGCGTTTTCCTACACGCGAAAAGAACGTGTCTCGGACGTGGGAAAAAAGCCGCGTTCCTACCGCGATAATTCAGACTCTATGAGAATTCGCTCTTTGTTGCTGGTACGCGCTCTTCCGAGGGAAGAAGAATTTCGCGAGCTGCAGATCTCTATCTTCATTCGTGCGTGGAACGAGAAATTTATTGCGTGATATCTCTGTAATTGAAATTTTTTATTATAATCCAATTTTGTTTACAATTTATCAGTCCCGCTACGCGTTAATTATGTACACAGGTCTAGTATTAATGAAAATTGAGCTACTACGGGAGAAAGTACGATATTTCATGATAACATCCATCGATTTTCAGTCTCAGTTTCTTTTATATCGGGTTATTGATGGAACGGGGAGCGAGATACGTGCGATAGATTTACTGCGATTATATTTATCTTAACCGAGTAATATACAACCGGCGCTTTGGAATTGCGCGGATGAGAATATCAATCAGTTTATTGTCAGTCCGTGGAATTAATCATGTGTGAATCTACGGATCCTGTGCGGTTCGATTCCTATGAATTATCTGGAGAAATTGATTCGATACAAGTTCTACCACAACGCTGTGTATAAATTACATATATGTATCATAAACATGTTTATTAATAATATATGTAGCTTGATATCGATAGTACATACTTCAATTTTTTCAAACAGATTTTTCAGTAGGTTTTCTTTTCACAAAAGTACCGTTACGTGCCGATATCCCCAACTTTCACGTTACCTAATTGCGCGACAGGTGTACGCGACCCATGACATTTGATAATTCGACAAACCCGTTCTGTTGAACTTATCAAGTCAAATGGACTTACGTTCACCGAACGAATTTATGTTCGTGTTTCTACCGCGAGCAAATGCTTGCTGTATTGTTGAATAAACATTTGAATGATATTAATAGCCAGCCTTATTTTGCGACCCACGTAATAATATGATGGAAAATTATCAATGGTGTGTTACGTATACCCGGTATAAGAACGAAAACATCAATGGCGCTTTGCTACGAACGTCACCCAGTATATGTCGTGCGGAGGAAGTTAGTAACAAGAAGAACCGGTTGACTGGTACAGTAACCGCTTCGTATCTGTCATTTTTCCCTGCCCGATACCTGCTCCCCTTCTCCATTTTCTTTCCCTCGTTTTTTGTTTTTTTTTTACCTCCCATCTTTCGCTATTTTTCACGATAAATGGCGGCAGCAGTCCTATTACAATATCAAATTAAACGTTTTGATACACACCTGATTCCGTGACTGCGCTTGTTTCATTTTAAGTCGGGGAACGGCATGAGTGTACTTAGAAGTCTGATACAAGAGAACCCTTAAACCTGAGACAGAGTCGATAGACGAGTCTTCTATCAAAGATGGTAGGTCGAAGAAAAACTTGTCGCGATCAACGTTAAACCTTTGTAAACTCTTATGTCGCGACCGTGGTAACACCGTATACTAATACCACGAAGCTTAAACATTGACTTACATTTATCTGAGAGAAGCATCATCGATTTTTACCACTTTCTCTAATATACTTACTAGTAGGAGTTTATTATATTCGTTATTAATATGAAGCAAAAAAAATTCATATACCGATATCGATCAGTAGCAGTGAAAATAAATCAGGAGCCCGTATCGATAATTGGCTTTCTACGGTTGATTACATTGACAGACAATTGGATATTAGATCACGATTGTAATTATCATTTTGTATTCGTCACCTGCGGCAATGGAGGAACACGGTGAATATCCGCGTACGGGCAACAGGGTGGTGCCCATGATATCGTAGGATAAATTATAGTTGCTTTAATTGAGATATAATCACATAAAATGACTTCGTAAACTATCGTGTACTTTCTAATTACTTCTACCGCGAAATACTCGTGGCCGGTATTTACATTTTATGCATTCGCGAACCGTTGATAGATTTCCCCTATGAGTTATGCAAATGAAAACTAAAAATTAACAGTTTCATATTATCGACTAGAAACTAATGATACGCCTGGCTCAATAGTTAATCGTGTCTTGTTAAACATTCACAGAACTGTCGATCAAAGTACTAATCAACAAATGGTTGTTGACTGGAATTATATCTACTATTTTTGCATACAACTGGTTTCAGGTGTTTTTCAGACTTCCCGAGAAATTGAGTTAATCTTGAAACTCGAGCGAATTTGCGGTAACACTTGACGCGAGTGAAAAGAGAGACCGGAGAGCAAAA
Organism: Mimumesa dahlbomi; assembly: GCA_917499265.3. Lineage (NCBI taxonomy): Eukaryota > Metazoa > Arthropoda > Insecta > Hymenoptera > Crabronidae > Mimumesa > Mimumesa dahlbomi. The sequence goes on along the minus strand of OU824114.1, from coordinate 8,620,432 downwards.
ATGGAGCAGAAAAGAACAAGTGATTCTGCGATCGGGTTACATCAACCTGTTCGTGTAGCACTCAAGTTTTCTAAAATTAGCCACACAATGATTTATGGAACATGTTAAAAGAAAATTTATGGAATACATCCATATTAACAAGAACAACTGTTAATCATCGCGAACCAACGTCACGGTGATACAGAAGAAGCTTTCACTGTGTTACAATTACATTACACGCTTATTAATATTATTGATTAGCAATACTTTAATACGTGTATCATAAAATCGACTGTGGAAAGACCACGGAATATTTTCGTGTTGGTGCTTATTACGATGCAATTAGAGTATGTACAACTGCGTGTTGGCGGAGACAGGAAAAGGAAACGTCGGCAGAGCAAAGACACGTAGCCCTAGAGGTATCATTTGCATTTGCTTCCAGAGCCAGGTTTTGCAGCAATCTGCACGCATGACTGAACCAATGCCTCGTCTAGGCATGCGTACGTAAGAGCACACCTTTATATTATTAAGAAAAAACTGCTACCGAAACATAATAGCCAGTCAAACGTGCGTTTACGGCTCGTTAATTGAATTTCATCGAAACAGTTTTATTCGACAAATTGGAACGACAAATGCTAAGAACGTATTCACCGGTGTGTCGAAAAAGAAATACATTATTCAGAACTTCCGAAGGATAAATGTTCTACATGGGTATTTAAAGTTTATACGTATCTAGGAAATCTCACGTCGCGTGACGCCGGCACCTACAATTTACTAAAACACTAGTGCATCAAAATCAGGAGTACACATAGAAAGTGCCAGACCAGACGCAACATACTCGCGAGTCTATTATTACAGTCGCTACGTCTGAATGACTGTTACTGCCAGATGATTTTCTTTGTCCGTCAATTTGTAGGAACGTATATTTCGCGTACGCAATACATTTATCCAGAGATATCACATATTTTCTAAAACGTTTACAAATTGAAGGAATCTATGCACGGTGGAACGTGGTCCGACAAACGTACAGATAATACAATTTATCGTGCACTTTCACCGTGTGAAAGAATAATTAAGTGGAGGCCGATCGAGTTACAGTGAGATTTAATTGCAACCAGTGCACCTAAATTTAGAGCAAGACTCAAACGATAGGAGGCACGCAACAGCATGAAATCAAAGTATGTGACGAATACACGCGATGAATTCACAGTGTCGGTATAATTTTCGCGTGTATTTCTTGAAACATGTTGAAAAAAGAAGAAATTATATCTAAGATCAAAGATACTCGCGTTGCAATGCAATTAATTCTCCAAAATGATCCCAGGTTACTGGTATGTCATGCAAAAATATCAATATTATTATATTCCATTTGATGGATGCAATGAAGATATCGGGGTTCACGTCATTTATATTCTATGCATAATCTGATGCATGTAACCTTTGCTGGGTGCCCTTTAAACACGACGTGTATGTTTAAGGTAAGCATTCAGATCCGCGAGATTATAATCCTACTTGTAATCTTCTGGATAGAAAGTCGTCTTTTCACCTGTTACAGAGGAGCAACTGGTGAATTGCATTCCGCTTTCGTCGGAGTTCATATTAACAATCCGCGTGTTGTCAGTTGAAAAGAAATCTAAGATCGGAAATGGAAATAACAGATATACTCGTGAAGTTCAGCCATCGCTTAAACTATCAATGATCTTCGACGCTACGTCGGCCGCGGTTCGAAGATAGATACTCTCGCGCTTACCATGACTGGTGCGGATGTGTATGTGTATATGTCCGTGAGCTCGCGCCTGTGTGTCACCTAATGCCACTGTTTGCCGTTGTCCAACCTAGGCATGTCTACGAAGTAGCCGGCAACCAGAGTTGTTCGCCGACGAATACGGTGCAACTTGAAATCACCGTGTCGCGTTGTTCCTCGTTGCACAGTGGACACAGATCACCATATGTAAACACACACACGTCTACCGTGACACGCGTGGGATCACGCGTGTGTGCGTACGCGCACTTTACAAACACACTGCCGGTATCGTAGGCGCGCGCGCGCGCGCGGGACAACCGTGATCGCACGGTCTTTCCCGCGATCTGAAAAATCACGACACCGGCGATCGAGGTTCTCCACTCGGATTCGAAGACAGTGAACGTCTCGGTGAACACTAAACCGTAACTATCACCGTACGGTCCCACGGACCCCAGCACATTTATTTGTTTCCGCGGAACTTTGAATAAGTCAAGATTTCTGTATACACGTACTATTTTGACTGTAGAAACTTATTTATAAATGTATTAAGGGAAGTGTTACGCATTTGAACGGTACGTTCCCATCGACTTTAACGTAACAAAACGGATCCGCGTACGTTCGCTTCTGTTTCTCTCGATATTTTCGTTTTTCCACGATGGGATTGTAAACAGTCACGTGTAAAGGCAGGAGAAGCGACGGATTTTCAACCTGGCGGACACCGACTGAGCTCTCGACCGGCAGGTAGGTGAGCCGTTGCCCCTCCACCGGCCTTACCACCACGGCCGCTCACCATTCTCCATTCTCTTTTCCTTTGCTTCACTTGGCTTCGCCTCGCTCCTCCGTCTTCCACGCTCCCGGGGTCTTCTATCCCTCGGACGACCGGCTAGCCGGTTATTGCATCTTAACGTACGAACCGCAGATCGTAATTCGTGGTATTACGTTTGAAACGAGGCTCGTTATCCCAAATATAACTTTCTGTCGACCGTCTAAGGTTTTCTTTTAAATAGTTTAATGTATTCAATACAAGTCCCGCTCCATTGATTAGATTATCGATGAAATTTGCCGGTAGGTTGGTAGATTGTGAAGTGTTATCAATAAGCGAATAGGATAATAAGTATACATGTTTAAACCACTATTATATAACATTTTATTAATTCTCTAAATAATTAGTTCGTAGCAATAATGGCATTCGAATTATCTTCTTCCTCTACTTCTTGTACAACTTTCGATGGAAGATATTTTTCGACATCAATTTTGAATTGTTCCGGTGAGTGTGGACAAGTGATACGTGCTCTAGAAAAGAGAAATATTAAGCATTTGAAATGAAATGTTGATACCGATTTTAACCGTTTGTTATAAACGTATTATGAAAAGTAAGTAAGTACCTTAAGATGAATTGTCCTGTACGTCTCGGTTTTACGGCTTCAAGGCTTTTAATAATAGTAGAAAAATTCGCTTCCAACTGTTTTACATCCATGTCGAGCTAACAAATAAAAGTTAAATTTCAGTATTGTACAACAGCTCATTATTTGTATGTATTCTACAAATTGTATCTAATACTTCTTGCTTGTAATAACTTCTGAACTTACTGTCCCAATAGGCACATGCATTTTGGCATACTCTTTCTTAGTTGCATGCACGATTGCACTGCACTCAGTTCCATATTTAAACTTTTCAACAGTTTCTTTCATATTATCAGTCAATGTACCTGCAATATCCACATTTGAATAGTACTAATGAAGAATATAAAGAACGTTAGTAAATACGCATTCTGACCTAGTTTTGGATTTGGAAAATTTTTTTTTAGTAATCCTCTAATTAATAACAAGTCAGATATAATGTCTGTATGAGCCACAACATAATCATACTCCTTTACAGAAAATTCTCCACCCTAAAGTAGAACAATTTTTAAAGAAAATTAAATATATTTTATGAATTATTTCACATTAGTGCCTTTTTGCTTTATTTGTACCTGAATTGTTTTTATTAAGTCTATGCCTCCAACAAAATTTGCTCCAGCCTCTTTAGCAACCATTTGATACTCCGTATTTTTAGAAAATGCTAATACTGATCTGTCTTGCTGATTATCAAATGCATATGGAAGGCCAATTATAATTGACAAGTTGTTAAGGAATTTAGTTTTCTTCTCGCCCTGTAGCAAACATAAAGTTGAGATTGGTTTTTGTATTTCCTATGTTTATAAAATCACTGTTCCTTACCTGCATGTTCAATTCAACTAAAGCTTTTACAGGTGTATCAGGCATATTGTACATAGTTGGATGATGAACTTCACGATGATTTTCAATAGCTTCTTGGAAAGAAAAAACCTTCCATTGATGAAATTGTACAAACCATACATTATCAATTGGTTTTGGTTTTTTGGTGTCATCTACTTCAAATTTTATTGTTTGAATCACCTTTGGCATCTCCCCACTATTTCAGTAAACAAATATTGTATGAAACTATGTACCGATATGATTATAGGAACTGTTAAAAATATATTAGTAGTATAAGTTTCTAACCTCCTCCGTGGTCTCAAGTTATGTGGAATAAATCCAACTTTGATAACTTCTTTCTTAACTTTCTTTTTACGTGCCTTTTCCCTTGTACCCTTCCTGGCAGCATAATCTCGTGTTTGCAAAAATATACTTGGGTGTATATTACAGCCTGTGACATGTCTGGATGTCAACCGAAGACTGTTGAGCAACCACCCTATAAACATTTTATTCAAATAACAGTTAAAAGGTATAAAACAGTAATTATACAAATGATAATCTAAAAAGTTTATTTGTGATTTAGGTTACTCATACAATTCTCATAAGTATTGACAAAAACATTATAGTGTCACTATGAATTAATACACGTAATGAAATGTGTAGCTAATTAGACATATCATATTACCGACATAATTTTATGATTCGAACAAAATATTCCTCAGAATACCGATAGAAACGGAAAGAAAATTACCCGCAGACGTGGTCGCCATTGTCGTATGAACATATAGTGCACAGTGAAAGAAATATAAGTTCGTAAAATTACTAAATAAGATATCGACTAGGGATATCGAGATTTTACGAAAATCTCAAACTTGATCTTTTGACAATATTGACTTACAAAAATTTCCATTGAACATATCATGAATTAAACCTAACAGTCTCTGGAGTAACTCTACAATTAAGTTTTTTTTCAATTATTATTGCTCCATTCAAAAAGTACCCAATCGACATTATCAGTGATCGCTTACGATCAGTCTAAATTTCTTCGAATGGGAGAATTCCTTAAATATCGTGTTAGTTATGTACGTGAAATCGTGATTTGTTGAGCTGAATAAAATTAGAATACCTGACCTTAAAATCCGCGGTTATGAGACAGCACTATTCGAACAGCATGGCTGACGGAAGTAGACGTCATCAGTGCCAACTGCCAGCCAACTAGGCTCGCTAAAGCTGCTGCACTTTCTGTGGGAGGAAAAGCACTTTTCTCCGTCTCCCGCAGTCTCCGTACATTTTTTCACATTGGGTACGTTGGTTCTGTGACGAAGTAACAGGTTTTTCATAGTTATATCATGCGAACGCTTTTTTGACTCGCCTATAATTTCACGTTTTGGTGGTGGTGTATGAAAGATCAGAATACCGTTGTCAGTGGGCGAGATCTGGTAAGTCAGTCGCATTTTAATCGTAATCATTCCAGCGATCATATGGTAAACCTTATTGCGATTCTTCATATCACACTCGACGTAATTATGCTCTAGTTCGGCGTAGATTTTCTTCATTCCTTACTGTCGTCATTCACTCACGCGCAGCACGTCTCGTTGCAATTCAAGTATATCTTATCCTGGGACTTTAAGCTGCGGTATATTTGAAAAAATTGCTTGTATGAAATAGTCACGTTTGCAAACGGTAATCTTGTCAATTTCCCATTGTTGCAGAGTCATTCGTTAGTTAACACATAGTGGACGTTACACATTCACACCTACAAATATGTTTATTTGGGACTGGTTTGCAGGAGTTCTGAATTATCTTGGTGAGTATAAATTTTACTATAATTATTTATATTCCTATGTTATAATACTCAATAGTAATACTACGGAGAAAATAAAAAAGATTATAACAATAGAATTTGTGTACACGTATAACTTATACCTTTATTTAAATTTGCATCAAGAAATAAATGTAAATTTCATAGGATTACCTATAGCAGTTTGTCGCGGAAGATTTGCTATTGTCGGTTTACCAAATTCTGGTCGTCGATCATTATTGGCTGTTGCTGTGGAAGAATATCTGATTAGTTGTTCTGATGTATTTCCTAGGTGTGAGTTTGTATTTTTTAGTTTGCATGATTTTTTATTTTTATTTCCAGGGCTATGGAAGAAAAGTGGCAAGCTCCTGTTCCTTGGTTTGGATAATGCAGGCAAAACCACATTGCTTCATATGCTCAAGGATGACCGTCTAGCTCAACATGTGCCTACTTTGCACCCAAGTAACTAACATTTAGACTAATTTATTGGTGCATGTGTTTCAATTGTGACTTCCTATAGAATTTTGCAGTTCTTTACCATTACTAGTTTTATATTTATTGGCAATTGTGCACATAATTATGAAATTTGTCTAAGCAAAAACTGAACAAACATTACATTAAATTAATTTAGTTTAGAACTAGTTTACACTTTCACGATTATGGTCCTAATTATTTATTTATTTACATGAGGAATTATTTCTTTATTCCCTCAGTAATATGTTAATGCGATTCTAATTTTGTGTTTTAGCATCAGAAGAATTATCTATTGGTAATATGAGGTTCACAACGTTTGATCTTGGAGGCCATCCTCAAGGTACACCTAATTTGTTGCTCGCTGAAACTTTTCATATTAAATAACATTTATCTTCATACTTCTGTAAATATTTTTTTAATTGTAGCACGTAGAGTATGGAAGGATTATTTCCCTGCAGTAGATGCTATAGTGTTTCTGGTTGATGCAAGCGATAGAACCCGATTGCCAGAATCAAAAACTGAATTTATTGCACTGTTAACTGATGAACAGCTTAGTACGTGTCCAGTGTTAGTACTAGGCAATAAAATTGATAAGCCAGGTGCTGCATCAGAGGATGAACTCAGACATTATTTCGACCTTTATAGTCAAACCACGGGAAAGGTAAATAAAATATATAATGATATACACGATATAATGTACAGCATATTTTACAAAAATGTCACGTTTTAGGGAAAAATCTCTCGTAGTGAGATACCCGGTCGTCCATTGGAATTGTTCATGTGCTCAGTGCTAAAAAGACAAGGGTATGGTGAGGGCTTCCGCTGGCTCGCTCAGTACATCGACTGAACGCACGTAATAATTTAAACACACTCCGATTCTCAGCAGTTTATTACATTTCCCTTTCCTCTGATTCATACTGGATAACAGTGTCAATACCAGAGGTGTTATTATCCTTTATGTGAATTGTGCAGTAGGAAAGGAATATCAAGATATGGACTGCAGTAACAAATTCAGGACAGTGCAAATGAGAAGACGAATATTCTTAAAAACATGAAATAATAAGCAAGTGATAGGACTCTTTGATTTTAACATGTGGAGATTACAACAACCTTCTACATGAATTTTTAAAATTCCATACAAATTCTGTGAATCCCTATAATTTTGCAAACATATTATGGGAATGACATGCTGGAGAATGATATAAACATTTTGATAAATAAAGTAATAAACTATTTAAGAATTTCAAGTGTTTTCTAAACTTATTTTTTTTGCGATGTTAATGAGTTCATTATATCATGATTATTTTCCAAAATTGAAATATTAACAAGTAGTTCAAAGGAATAATTTTTATTAATATATAATTATATTTTATGTGCTACTATTATTTCTTATATTATCTTTCAGAAAAATTAGAACAGTCTTACTAATCGATAATTTACATTTAATATTTCAAATCTTTAGTTATAACTCAGTTCCTACAATTACTTGTTTTAATTGGTATTGTAGGAAAATTGTAGAACTACTGCGAAATAACAACACTAACGCATTTATGAAACTCATAAACATGAAAGGTTGTAGTTTTTATTTTTCAACAATTTTTTGCCTCAATCTTGTCGTCTCAACATAAAAATAAATATTGGGAAAGACTTATAGATGGCACAAAGTTAAGGTTTACTTGTGCAGCTGGTATTATAAATACAAAGATATTGTAGTAGCAATTTCCAAAAGAGAGTAATGTCTTGTAAATTGATATTAAACTTAGACCGTGGTACTTTCTAGTTCAATAGGTAGGGGAGCTATTAGCTAGAGTCGTTATGCAGCTTTATGTAGATAAATTTTGGTTCCAAAATATTGAAATCAAAATAACTGTCAAAGCGATAAAAAGTAAATTTTTTTATATGTCAATCCTATAATTGTAAGTACTTATGGTGTTTTGCTCGTTATTTTACAAAAATAAAGTATGTTGTTTTGTAATTCATAGATGTACTATTTACTGTTCCCTTATCAATGACTATCTTAGGTTGTAAACGATCAAATTGGGTTAAAGCATAAAGTATATAAGCATATTTTAATGAAAAGTGAATAAGTGCTGGTATTTGATCAAAATTTCTGTATATAAAATTCGTACAACAATGTAACAATTAAAAAATATGACATTTTCTGTACATCATTCATTTTAAAGTTGTAACTCACTTTCTGGTAGTTTAGTGAATTGCTGATTCACATAAAGATCTGTAACTTCATTTAGAGATTTTGGATTCCACTTTGGCTTTTGATCTTTATCAATCAAAAGGGCTCTGACACCTAGAACGAAGATTTTATTACTTATTTTTCTAACACATTCTCTTTCTTCATAAAGGATTATTTGTGCAAGATTAAATACTTAAATATACCTTCACAAAAGTCGCTATTTTTATTGAGAGCAGCACATGCCAATCTGTATTCCATTTTTAAACATTCGGGTAAAGTAAGTGCACTTCCTTTCTGAATTGCACTCATGGTTACCTTAAGAGAAGTTGGAGACACTCTTAACAGAGTCTGAATAGTTTTTTCTGCCCATTCAGAACCATCGTTCTTTAACCTTTGTCAAATGTGTATTGTTAGAAAGTCGTAAATCTTTAGAAATGTTTGTGGGAACCATTTTAAATTGTTTTACCTTGTTATAATGTCTTCAATGGAATTTCCAGAAAAGCAGTTATCTAACTGTTTCATATGTGGTGCCAAACAAAATTCATGATCTACAGTTTTGGGTTGATATTTATTTAAAACATCCTGAACATTATCTGTTTCAGATGTCAATAACTCTTGTTTTAAGTCAGGTAATTTGCTAGATGGCACAAAATGTGTTGCAACACCGGCATGTAATACATCAGCACCTTTGGTCATAGTTTAACTCAGAATTACTGTTTTCTATATGTACCACATAAATTAATAATTAAAATTATTTTAAACCTTTCAATCTGTCTCCAGTAAGGCCCAGATAAAGTCCTAATTTTCCTTTCAATTTAGGTAAAAAATATGTTCCTCCAACATCAGGGAATAATCCTATTGCTGTTTCAGGCATTGCAAATAAAGTATTTTCAGTTGCCACACGATATTTGCCATGAACAGACAAGCCTACTCCACCCCCCATAGTTATACCACTTATCAAAGCTACATATGGTATTTTATATGTCCCAATCAAATGATTAACGCTGTAATAATATGTATAAGGATTTTAGTAAGTGATTTATAGAAATATCATTAGCATAATAATTTTTTGAAAACTTACGTGTATTCCTTTCTAAAAAATGTTTCACCCAAGATTGAATCATTAGATTCTCTAATAGCATTGACAAGTGACTTTACATCACCACCAGCACAAAATGCTTTTTCACCTGCACCTTTTATTATTACCAACTTTTTGGACGATTCCCATTTCTTTAGTACTGGGTATATTTTCTCGACCATTGACAAATTTAATGCATTTAAAGCTTTTGGACGATTCAAAGTTATAACACCTTTGTTTCCAACCTGAATGAAGAAAGCACATACATGTTTCTTAGCATCATGAATATGAAGTAGAAAATGTAATATAATTTGTAAGATATACATACATCTTCAAAAATAACATCATCATCCATGGTTGTTTGTGTATCTTTTCCTTTGACTACATTTCTATTAGGTACTGGAATTTCAAATGGTGATTCATAATCAGGTTGCTGTTTCGGTTGAGGTTGAGGATTGGATTGAGGAAATGCAGGCTCAATTATGGGCTCTAGATTTTCAAAGACACTTACTATATTATTGATAAATTTACTAAGAGTTTACTGTATTGTCATTGAATAAATAATTGAAATATATTTAAAGAACAATTATCGAGAAAAACCTGGTATTTCAATAAGAGGTGTCTCTACAGGATATGGTGTAGTCGGGAATGGTGCTGAAGGCATTGGTTCCGGTGGCAATACAATTGGTTTTGGATATTGTTCATTAAAATTGAAACCTTTACTCTTACCTTGTATTGATAGTAATCTGATAGTAGTAAATGTGTTAGCACCTACATAATTTAATTTTGATGTTATGCTTTTGATCTGTTCAAAAATATTGTTATTAGTTGATACTCAAATAGTAATTAAGTATAATTTATACTCGCCATTTTTGTAGTTTCACAGTTACTTGTTTAGATTGTTTTTAGTCAATGAAAAATGGAATGTAACACTTCAATTTAGATATTGCTAAACACACACACTACATTCGGTACTTCATTAAAACATATAGGTTAAAATACCAAAGAATTGTGAACCAGATATTTTTTTGTTTTCGAACATGTATTATCGTATGACAGAATGACGATAATCTGGGGCGTCACGTGGAGACGTTTTTGTTACGTAATATGCAAACAATATGTTGATATGAAATATTTGTTTAATTCCAATACATATAAATTGATTTAAAATAAGTTTTAATGGATATCTGATATACTTATATTAACATTTTTAAGTTTGTAAGAATTGATATTATAAGCATGTCGAAGGATTTACAAATATAGGCTTTATTTTTATAAATTTCTTGGATAATACAATAACTGAAATGTAGTAGATTAGGTTTGCGTTAAGCTAGAGATAATAACTTAAGATATATAATTAAAAATTTCAATTTTCCTTAAAATAAAGAAAGATTTACATTATATAGAAATCATTACAATATGTATGAATATCGTTTGCACTTTAAATGAAATGCAGGTATTGTCCAGATATTAGTTACGCAAGATGAATAAAATAAATAATCATTATCCATTCGATGATCGATGCATTCAAATGAATACATCAATATTCAGATTTTCGCGCCAAACTCACATATGTTCACATTCTTAGTAATACCAACTATTCACAGTTTCATAACAAATCTATCGTAACCAATTCTGTAGCACGTTGTGTCAGAAGACAGTGTTATTGTACTGAAATATATTTGTTGCCAAGATGTTTACGTCTATTAAACTTATACGAAATGTGAAGAATAATGTACGTAGTTCGCACTTTGACAAACTGCAGACGAAGATCCAAAATATGTTTCAAGGAAAAGAGTCCGTACCACCTTATGACCATGTTTGTCAGATTGGCGACCCTGTTCTACGTGCAAAAGCGGCGCCAGTAGATGTGGCCACTATACAGACTCCGGAATTTCAAAAGGTATCTCAGTGATTATTATAATTAAATATTATATTTTCTTTTGTCAAATATATTAGTTTACTACTATAGACTTATGAATTTTCGGTTTATATTCATTTATTACGTTTATATATTTGGTTCCACTTTATATGATATAATTAATAATTGCATGGGCACATTTTAAATTTACGCCAAAAGTTGCTTATTTTGAGAATACACAGATTATACGGAAAATAATAAAAACTTTTTCCCTAATTATTACTCAGAAAACATTATTAACATCATCTTTGTTTAATATTTATCCGAATAGAATGTAATTGTAAACATAACATAATTTTTATAAAAAATAATCCCTACAAGTATGCCGGGTGTTTTTAATGTTATAGATACTCACATGTTTAGTTAATGTTCTAAGAACTAATGGAGCGTCAGGGTTGGCAGCGCCACAAATTGGTGTACCTTTGAAAGTGTTCGTCGTGGAAATAACGGAAAGTTCTGTTGCCGCACTCGATCCGGAAGTTCGAAAAAGTCGCGAGACGGAACCGTATCCATTGACGTTCTTTATTAATCCAACGTTAAAGATACAGGATTACACGATGATACGGTTTCCCGAAGTATGCGCGAGTGTTCTCGGTTTCAAGGCGGACGTGCCGAGGGCGAGAGTGATAGAGATCACGGCCATCGATCAATTTGGTCAATCGTTTTCGCAAACGGTAAAGGGATGGCCGGCCAGGGTTATTCAGCATGAATACGATCATCTTGAAGTAAGTCAGTTTTACGATATTATTACTATTGTTGTACTCAGTTTCATCTGTATGAGATTGTGAAACTTGAGGATTCCAATTTTGTTGGTTTAACAATGATTAAATGAGCATTCCGTGTGATATTTGTAGTAGACTCCATGACGGGTTGTGACGTAGTTATAAATACTAATTCGATGTGAAGTTGTGATATCATGTAGACATAAAATAATTTAATTTTTAGGGGGAATTTTTTATAGACAAAATGGACTCCAAAACATTTCATTGCCTTCTTTGGCCACAGGTGAATAGATATAAGGGGAAAATTAGTATGCCATTTCATCCAAAGGCAACTTATCAAAAATGATGTGTAATTAAATAACAGTATTATTATACATAAGTTGTGCCGAAGAAAATTTGATAATGATATAAAAAATAGGGTGTTTTATTAATGTATCTTCCAGGATACAATTTTCATATATGATATTTAATTATTAGACAGAACAGTTTCGTTTTAGGTCAGTAATATTAAGAGGTAAAATTTATTTAGTACATCGCTCCATGTTTGCCAACATATTTCCAAACTCCATATCCTTTTGGGTTTGCATTGATACCACTTCCATATCCGCATCACAAACATACAATGACTTTTCATATTTCCAAACCGTAATCATACAATCAATTATTTTATTAAGCTAATTTATTTCACTTTGACATTCGAAAGTAATTACTGTATTCGTTACGAATTAATTTGATATGATAACGAATACCGTGATAATGAAGAGAATTACAATTACAGTCGTAGATTAATGTTCAACTTAGTTCCGAAAAAGTTGGGGCTACTCAAAACAAAGTAGGCAAACGATTGTTTTGGTTTGATAATATTGCGCGATTTAATTTTTCGAAAGTTATGGTACACGAGAAGTTATTTTTGAAGATGATGCTAATAGATTTATTTTCCATTGAAAATAGCAATATGAAAAGAAAGTTTGATCGGTCGAGCTATTTCGGGACTAAAATCCTATACATAGGAATTCACATACATCGAAGTGCTTCATACAAAAGACAGATTACAAATATCGTGTTAAGTATTTATTTTCTTATCGTATATCTTCCTGCTTCTGTGGCCCTTTCTTGTTTACATTGAAAACATAAATAAATCTTAGATGCATATCTATGTGAACTAAAGTTGTTGTATCTTATACTAACATCGTTCACATATATTCTTTTTACGTGTGTCGAATTATATGTATAGCAATATATTCATTTAAGATATTACCAATAATAATTTGTCTCATTATACTTGTATCAGATATCGTAACAACTATATGTACACTTAGTTCATATATTTAAAAAGCGTTTGTTTTTCCCAGAGTATTTTTGCTCCGCAGTATATAACAGCTGAAATTCTAAACAGAAATTGTATCAAAGATATTACCTTTCTATAATCGTATCAGTTTGAAGTGTGTCTTTATCTGAATCGGTAGGTGTGGAGTTATTAAGATCAAACAGGTTCTTTTTTTCTCTATGACATGGTGGTTGATCTTGAAGTAGGAAATATCTTTGCTCAATAAAAATTTGTAGTTTTTGGTACGCGAATTATCACGATTATTAGCACATACGATAGGAACACGAAGATTATGTAATTAAGCACTTTAATACTTTACAAACAAGTATTACATTCTAGATTTATTTATTATAATGTATCTTTTCAATATCGATTTCTTGCAATTTGTCAAATTTCCCTCTGTTAGAAAGACGATGTTTTATTAACCTATAGAAATAGCAGTAAATAGATCATTGGTCCGTTAGTATTTGTATATAGATGTAAACAATGAATACGCACAGATGATTCGACAATAATCATGGTAGAATTGTATTCGAAATGTTCACGTTGCACAAGAATATCAATACAAACATAATAATGCTGCCCTGTCTTGTCTATTTTTGGAAATTTTCGAAAGATATATTACATAAAATACTAGTTTGCAACACAAACGTAATACATGAACATAAAGTATACAAGTGATCGTAGTAGTACTATGTATGTTGAAACTCTACCAAGTTTATCTGTCGTTATCACATCGTTTCAAACTCGATCCGATTGTAATTTACATCAAGACCAACAATTCGATCAATGTTTAACCGATCGTAAACGTTCGTATCGCATAAAGTCAACGAAATTTGAGCTCTGATTCCTGTCAATAGTGGATCGTAAGTAGTATAAATCGGGAATGACGTTCCTCCTATTTCGATCGCGCGTATGTCGCTTGCCATCACATGGACCGTGAGGGAGGGAGGCCGTCGCTGTTAAAGTTGGATATTTTCATATCCAGGTATGTACTCGTTGTTGCTGAGGATTTTCCTCCTCCTGTCAAGATACGTGGCGACCACGATGATGGGCCCCGAACCAATGGTTTCCTCCTGTCGCTGATTGTAGGTACAGAGGTATTCGCACCGTGCCTATTGAAAGTAGAAATAGGGCTTGTTTGCATCGATACATGGACTATTACGTATCGATTTCTACGGTGACATTGTTTATTCTAATGCGGTACGCTAAGTGCAAAAGTGAATAAATCAATTCTTTGATTATACTGTATAGGGGAGATTGAAGTTGAAACCGTAAAAGAATGTTTATCAAGATAATTATATGTTCTAATAGAGCGTTTCGCTTTTCTATTGCTTTAGTGGTGTTTTTAATATATTTTCCATATAAAATGACTGCAAGCTCCCATATCGTACTGTTTGTGAATGTAAAATATCATGTTTTATGATATATAGCCAGGGCCTAAAATGTATACCCCGAGACGTAGCACAAGATTTCAATTTCAATTAATTTGTGGTAGAAAAATATTTATTATCAATGTATTTTGTATTCAATTACATCGTTCCGTTATAATATAGTGTGCGGTAGTAATGAACAATTCATTTTTATTCCGTGTTAAATAACACAATTCAGTATTAATCGTGAGATCGATTAATTTTACAATTGTTTCTTGCTATAGATGTTTATTGTACAATACTGACAACTTGTAGATCGGTGTATACCTGGCGATACATTTTTTGGTAGATTTTCGACAAAACGATTTTAAGTAACCGGGTTGTTCAACAACAATATTTTAGGCCCTGAGTGATGTTGTCTTTCCCAATGTCTCGTTCACGTACCTACTTTCTCTTTCCCAAACAAACAATATCTTGACCATTAGCAGAACAATAATTTCTCTCTATACGATAACTTTTAACAACCAAAATCGCGCGAAACGAAAACAAAAACAAATGAAATTTACGAACAAAAACATTTCGTTAAAATTTATCCACTCTTTCCTTCGCGTGTGAAAATTAATTCCAAAAGCTACCTGTTGCTCATTCGGTGCAACTTCCGCGCGAAAACAATAAATAAATACCAAATCGTTGTTTCAAATCTGACTTTATCTCTCGCGGTTCACATTAGGGTTGGGATTTTTCGCTGAATTTCCATATGTTCCAGAATTCAACAGCTGGGACACTTTTCTATACCAATAACTGTATTTGAATATTGAATTATTCGAAAAACCCCAGCCCTATTTCACGTCGACATTGGCATCATCTATGGCGATTGATAGGTTGTGCAATTCTATGTAAGAATTTCGCGCGTCTATTTGAGCATCGTCGTGCTCGAAACGTGACTCGCTCGTGGGTGTCGTGGGCGTGGTGGTACAAGGACGTTCCGAGGACGTGCAGGAGGACGTACCGTTCCGTGATATCCTGTTGTGCGCCTCTGGACTTCCGGTGCAGCTGTACCGGGACGTCACTGCCTCCGACCGTGATAACGCCGGCTCCGGGGGAACACGTATCCACGGGCACCAAAGGAAGAATTTGGCGAACCCCCGTCGAAATCTGAAAAACGTAACGATGATCGATGGTCATCGACATCATCGAAATTGGACGAAGGAGGATAAATGTTAATAGCATTCTGTCTTTTTTGTAATATTCGTATCGTATCGTAAGGTGCATTGTTATTATTATTATTATCGATAGCGTAGGTCTTTGATTGCTTGGATCGTAACATTCGATTCGGAAATTGTTGTTTATGGACGTATGTGATGTTTTCATTGTTTCGGATGATGCGATGAGGGATATACATGACATGAATACGCGGTAAATTCCATGGAAATAGTTCCTGCGTATGACGTGTTTAGGAAGTTGAGTAACTGACTATTTCCAAATAAATCATCTGGTAGCCACGTTATTGTGCTTAGGGGTGAAGCAACGTTACTCGCATTTTAGACCCGGTGCACACGAGCGGCAATCGCGGTCGTGTACATTGTACCGCTGTTTCGTGTCTTCCTACCAAATCATACGAACGTCACCTGTGTGGTATTGAAAAGGTGCTCCGTTGCTTGGGTGCATCGGGACTTATTTGAAAGATTTCTGTGAACTTTTTGGAACTGAATAATTTATACAGAAAATTGTTAGTAGAAAACAATCAATGTTAGTGGTTACGTGATGAATCTGTAGTTTTTGATAATAAATATGGTGAACTAGGTGTACAAGAATCGATATTCGTTGTAAACAGGTTTATGGGTTATCATAGAACACCAGTTTTACTTCCTGTTTTATAATAACTACGTCATCTTATCTAGCCTTTCGTACTAAAGTTTAAACTTTCAGTAGTCTATTAAATATTCTGAAATATATTCATAAGGTAAGAAGAATAGTGTGTTATCGATTTTTCATTATATGAAAAATTACGAAATTTCATTGGCAGTGTAATTACGAGCTAACTATCTAATGAGACACAGCAGCGCCTTTTAGGGAATTTCAACTGGAAATACCTTATTACAAAAACAATAATAGCATTGGCTATTTATTGTACAGGGTATATCTGAACATTTACCACAAACAAACAGAGTGTACTTTTTTCCTTTTGGAAAATTAAAGAAGGTAAATACCAAAGAAGAATCACATTTGCGAAAGATGAAGGCCACGAATCACGTTCAACTAAAATACTGGAAATAACGAATGTTGTACGTCTTTCGATATCGAAGTTCCGTGTAACACGAAAAGCGTTATTGGATCGTAAAAAGTTTATAAAGTTCGTTGACAAATAACTGGAAAACTTTTCGAACGATTACCTATCTGTCCTCTATTCGTTCGTGAAAGTAGTTTCAGTTTGTAATGATATGGTCTCTTGGCTATAATGGTGATAACTGTCTTTGGCGACAGCGTATTACTTTATGGCACCGGCGTTTGAACCTTTGTTATAATATACATACATACGTTCAACACAGACGTGCCCCAGAAATGTTGACGTATATAACTAAATTTAGGACAGCCATTTTAATTGGAATTTATTCTATGGAATTTTATCCCAAAGAGCTCTTTGTTACTGCAATATACTTACGAGTAGTTTTTAAGTAACATTTTACCTGGAATTCATCCAACAGTAGATTATAGGGTTGTACATGCTGTTAGACATTGCGAGCCAGTAGATTCCCAAGAAGACTTCTTGGATATAGGGCTCGTTTGTAATCCCTGGTAGATATGACGTCACGATGAAGTAGAGATGGAAGGGTAACCAACAGACTGCGAATATCACTACCACCACGATCATCATTTTTACAACCTGAAATTAAAACGCACACATACATATCCACGGTTTTCAATTAGTGTCGACAATAATCGTTACAGAGACCAGACACGGTACTTTGCATTTAACAGAAAAAGAAAATGAAAAAATCATTTTCACGGACAAATGGAGAATGCCGTTTCATATAAATTATTTCGATGTGCGTTAGAAGGCTACAAAGGAAGTATGGCAGAAGAAATAATTGCAATAATATAAAGACGGTTCAAACTGGTTGCAATACCTATGACGCCACGCAGAATCTTGCTTAATTATTGTACTCTCGCGTAATGTTTTCTTCCTTTGACAATTTGCAGAACTAGAATGGAATGACAATGCATTCGAAGAAGCCCATTCGAGGTTACAGACAATTCTAATTTCTCGCCCGGTAAAGCAAGACAATTAACAAACTCCAATCTAGTGAATGTCTCTCGACGTAGAATGATACTTATCGAAGAAATGTGTATTAAGGTAAATCAACAAAGAAGTTCTCGGACGTTTAGCATTTTCAATGCATTCGCTTTGTCGCTTTGTTAATGTTACATCATATTTCCGGTATTTCTTAGAAAGTGGAAATGAAATTATAACAATAGAATTGTCTGTCTAAGGTCATTCCGGCTTCGTTGTTCTTAATGTTTCGAACATTTTATCTTCTTCTTCTTCGACCTTTATTCAAATTAACAACTTATCGTATTATATTTCGTTGAACGACTTGCAATCAGTCTGAAGCAGTTTGTGCGAATACTTGATTCGTAATATCTGAAATTGGATTCTTTAAAAGTTGTCATCCGCGTTAGTTTCCCGTTGTTAATTCGAATGTGAATTCATATTCTCATAGCGCAGGAATTACGGGACCATAAACCGTCGGGTAGATGAAGCATAGAATTCGTCCGCGGGATTGCTTACTACAGTAAATACCTACATTTTAGATTTGTATTCCCAAGGATTGCCCTACATTCGTAAGAAATATTTAATATTACAATGTCGAGAAGGAATATCGCCGATGAGCGAGGAGTATCACGGTTTTCCCATATATAATATGTGTTTGAGATTCGATATCTGACTCAGGCAATTTAGGACGTACGAAGAATTTCCGCTGAATCCGTGCATTTAAAGAAGTCGGCCCAAAATTTCCATTTCCCGTTTCAAAAGAGAGATGTCGATATGTCTGTAGATAACGCTTTGAGACAGAAGGGAATATTCATCTTCTCGAACAAGATTTTTCCAGTTAATCAATTACTTTGTACCTTGCTTTAAAATGTGAACGCTCGATTGTGCTTTTAACTGTGCACCCCGGTACCTTTTTGGGAAATTGAAATTTATTAAAGTGTAAACGAATTTAATCTCTGCAGAACTGAAGAGCAATTAACAGACGTAACAGCAATCGAATGCTGTTTGCCGTTCTCAGCGAGCTTCTCTAGTACTACGTATATCCTTTTACCGTTCGTAATTTTTCAGACAATCGTATAATATTTAATTTCAATCAAAATCGTTGAACATTTCTATTTGACTTTTGTAATACAGAGAAGAAGGTACAATTGAGCAGCTAACAAGATTAGCCGTGTTAAGATTTCGAATTCTTTATTTCACTTTTATCGTAGTTGCCACAGTTCTGGATATTTTACTGTTGCCCTAAACAGAGACTGAAATTGATGAAGTTGCAAAATGCTTTATAAGATATAGCAGCAGTGTTTCAATTGTTCGTTGCGAAATAGTCTGCGTATATACTTGCAGGGCGTTTCGAGTTAAAGGGGAACTGTCTGCCAGCCAAACGATTTCGCGTATAACCAAGTTTTAGCACCGCAACTCGCTTGCGGACTTTCTGTTTGGGAGTAATCAATCCGAAGCCTATTTAAACCACACGTATATTGAATACTTGTTAACGCTATAATTTATCGGAGTTAGCAGTGAAACCATTTTCATGGATAACATTTATACCGCTAATTACCATTTATAACCGAACACTGTCGAGTGCCAATTAAACAGTTCTAATAATTCCTGCTCGTTATGAATTGCATCGATTAATATAATGTAGTTTCTATACGATACCAAGTAGTAATTTCATTTATCTATGATTCAACGAGATACAAACATTATCACGTCTCGTATGTAAAAATTTCAGTGACAATGAATATACGATGAGACCGGATAGCGTTACTCGCAGGTTCATATGGTCGATAAACTTAGTTTATCTTTTAACGACGAAAACGGAGATTTACCGTGTCATTTATTTGTCGAACTTACATTCCACATACCGTGGGTCGTCGGACAAAAGGTTAAACTACACCGCGAACACCGAACTGAAACGAATCCATGTGGGGGCCCGCGAAGATAAAGTTTCGAGCCACGGAAGTCCACTTTAAACTTTGTCCCGCGGAATTCACTCATCATTGTCTGGCTCTGCTTTGCAAAGCTACTCGTCTATGAAATTGCGGCCGTGCGATTATGTACACGGTGCATGGCGAACGCGTTGCTTTCTGACACCCTTGAATTGCATCGTTTCACCCCGTACTCGAGATAATCTCGTCTAACGTAGTCTACCAAAAATTTATTCATCTAACTAGACTTTCGGGGCTTATTAGTATTTTACGAGGCTGTTGGTGCCCATTGTTCGTTTCTTTTTTCTCTTACGCCGTAATTCTTTTACTTTCTCACTTACGTTGCCGCGAGACATGTTGGAACTATTTCGTCGTTTAGTCAGACGCTTCTACTTAGTTCAAACAACTCTCTATTTACGTGCTTTACTCACACTTGGCTATACGTGTTTATTTTCTAAAGTATTCAATTCAGTCGGATAACTGGATTGCCGTTGTCCTTTTTTAATGATTTTAAGTTGTTTGTTGGATTTCACGTAACTAGCTTATCGTGGTTCCTTGTTAACTGGAGAGAAGATATAAAGGTGTTAGGGGTTCAATCGGTCTGATTTGTAACGATGATGAGCATCATATCTCTACGTTCGTCAGAACAGAGTCGAGAGATTTTTGAGGGTACCACGATATTACATAGACTCGTTTTTGTAGATGCTATAGCGCGGCAATAAAATTCCGTTTAACGTCGCACCCGCGAGAGCTTTCTTCGTTCCCTTCTGTTTCGGGCAACGCTTCCTGTTCTTTGACACACTTTCATTTGTTGAAGGTTTTCGTATTGTCTGCTGCTCTATTTCACTGTTTTTTGCCGTATCACAGTACGAAGTTTTCAAATGTTCCGTCGTACCTTGTTTGAGATAAAACACGTGTGTCTGTAAATTTACAATACCGCGGGTTATAAACATTTTAATTCTACTTTGCCTGTAGTGCAGAATCAAAAATGCCGGAAATGACGAAGGAATTACGAATATCGCGAAAAATCGTCAAATTTAAGCAGTTTTTCGTTCGGCATTCGCACAATTTTTGTGATAGTGACCTGAAACTGGTACCATTGTTTTAGTTAGGAAATTCTACGCCAGATCAATATATAATAGTTGTACTTTTCGAAAATTTCATTTTTCGCAAAAATCTGAAGGGGGTAGGTCAGGATTTTTTGCGATTTTCGTAAATCGCTCGCCATTTCTACAATTTTTTAGATATCAAAATAATTCTTTCACTGTCTTATTGGGCTTCGGATTCCGCGTTCAAAACGCCCCGGATCGTTTTAATAGCTCAAAAATTACGGAAATGGCAGGCGATTTACGAAAATCGCGAAAAATCCTGACCTACCCCCTTCAGATTTTGGCGAAAAATTAAATTTTCGAAAAGTACAACTATTATATATTAATCTGGTGTAGAATTTCCTAACTAAATCAATGGTACCAGTCCCAGAGCGCTATCTCAAAAATTGAGCGAATGCCGACCAAAAAACTGCCATAATTTGACGATTTTTCGCGACTTTCGTACATCGCTCGTCATTCGCGCAATTTTCAAGATATAAAAATGATCGAATATGTGTCGAATACGCATTCTGAACCTTAATAAGTTGATGGAAGTTTCAGATGGATAATTAAAAGAAAGCGAAAATGACGAGTACAAAATGAAAATCGTAATTGTCATAAAGTAACGCAATCAAATTACAAATTTAATTAAAATGTTATCGATACTTATTCATAATGAGCCAAGGTAATCGTGCATGGCCGCGAGTATGAAAAATATTACGAAATTATCAAAAAGTTACTCTTTTACAATTTTTCGAAGCCGCCGGTACCGTCGGTACCTGCCGGGGAAATCCCTACCTGTTATTCTCACCTTAATTGTTCCGCTCGAGCGGTTCAAGTACGGCCAAACTCAAACATACTCGCCCTGACATTGCCAAGTACAAGGATAACCGTTAGTCTACGATAGGACGTCCTGGAGTCAACACCTCTTTACAACGCGCTCCCGATAACTTTCCGAGGTAAATTTCATCTAATTTCAATCTCTCCTGTTATGTACTATCCAATTATATTACAATTCGTCTTCTGCTCGTACGTTATTAATACTTGCTAACGTTATTAATTAATTACACTTAATTATTATAAAATTCGTCACAATGTCATTCGTACAGTTCCTGATTTTGATTGATAGAAATAAGTATTATTTATACAAATGTGAAAAATGTTTCAATTTCACCGGGGAGACATTCTGACGAATATGAAAACGAATATATTTTTCCAAACAGATTAAAATCCTACCTTTCTCGTAGTGTCGTTTATTAATTTTGTAAAAAACTGAATTTAATTAAACCTCCCCAAAATAATCTCATCAAAACATTTGCGAGGTCTATCCATGTGTTCGTGCAGATACAGGACAGTGTTTTCAAGGTTCTTCATGGTCGAGTGACCTTGGATCATTTGAATAGCTTAAAAATTACGGAAATGACGAAGAATTTACGAAAATCGCGAAAATTCATCAATTTAGAGCAGTTTTTCGTTCGGCATTCGCTCAATTTTTGAGATAGCGATCTGAAACTTGTACCATTGTTTTAGTTAGGAAATTCTACGCCAGATCAATATATAATAGTTGTACTTTTCGAAAATTTCATTTTTTGCAAAAATCTGAAGGGGGTAGGTCAGGATTTCTTGCGATTTTCGTAAATCGCTCGCCATTTCTACAATTGTTTAGATATCAAAATAATTCTTTCACTGTCTTATTCGGCTTCGGATTCCGCGTCCAAAACGCCCCGGATCATTTTAATATCTCACAAATTGCGGAAATGGCAAGCGATTTACGAAAATCGCAAAAAATCCTGACCTACCCCCTTCAGATTTTTGCGAAAAATGAAATTTTCGAAAAGTACAACTATTATATGTTGATCTGGCGTAGAATTTCCTAACTAAATCAAAGGTACCAATTTCAGATCGCTATCACAAAAATTGTGCGAATGCCGAACGAAAAACTGCTTAAATTTGACGATTTTGAACGCGCCGGTAATTCAGTTTCGTGAACATCGAACCCCGTAAGGTGATAGGTCTATCCAAAACCTCGTCTGTGCCTCGTCTGTGCGTATACGATGTCGACCGGAAGATAAAACAGTTTTAAGGAAACGCCGCAGTGATAAATCCCACGTGATTACACTTACCTCCTCCACGATATTCCGTAAGGATTGGACCCCGCTTGGTGCGGGTACAAAATAATGAAATCGTGCCAAATCAGTTCGATAGTTCGACGTTATAGGATAGCATTCGTTTCAGGGTCACTGCGGCCTGTTGGTTTCCCATTCGTTATCCCGTAAGAGAATAGAGAGTGAGTATAATTAAGGCCAAGGAAAAATGAATTCCATTATTCTTCGAAAAAGTACCGGAAATATTATCATCATATTTCCTACCGCCAGTTTGATCAAATACTAACTCATACGTGCATTAATACAGGAACCACTGAGAACCAAAACTGATCGACTCCAGTATTAAAAAATTTCTGAATTTTATACTACCCGAACACTGATGATTGACTCCAAACTTTTCTGAAACGAAATTTTTTCCAAAACTTTTTCATAAAGTTGATCGGTTTGATTTCTGGCAAACTCATGTATTAATGCGAACTGATACTATTTCACCGCGAGAAGTATTTTCCCCGGGGGGAAACGTTGGAGCGCGTTGTTGAAAATGTTATTTTAAAAAGTCGTTGAATTTTATATTCAAATTCTATATTCAAAGTGCGTATTTCCACGCAGCGGATTTAATTCGCTGACCCGCGTCCGTTGCACCAAGAAATTCCTGTTCCAATCCGTCGTCGTTTCGGATCGAACACATGGGTACCTGTATGTATTCCCTACGAACATTAGACCCTTTCTACGTGTTGGTCATGCTGACCAATGGAACATTGTGTCGGTACATATGTGGCAAGATACGCTGGCGATTCCGCATATAGAGAAGAGCGGGGGCTCTTTGTCGTTTAATCGAAATCCAATAGAGCCACTTGGGCACAGCGAGGATTGTCGAAGAAGACTTGCTCATACACGTGCGCGGAATACTTTCTTAACTTTCCATTCTGTTCTCATCGCCTTCATTTAATTAAACGACCGGCCACCGCCTCTCCTTTTTTTTTGTTCGTCCCCATCCGAAAATTAGCCACTTGGCCAAGAAGAATTTGCCCCTTTTAATTCTGGTGACACTTAAATCGTTTTACGGCAGGGTAGTCGTCTTCGAAATTCGCCATTATGTGCTTGATTAATTTACAGAAGTTCAGATCGCGAGCCTCGGATAAAACGGGAACTGTACTCAGGAGGAATATTCTTGTTAATAACGCGAATCTTATTATCCTTTCGTAATAGGAAATTGTTTTTATTTGTCCGTGGATATAAGAGACAGTGAAACAACCGGGGCTGTACTCTTGGAAACATTAATTTACTGTTACGCACAGGACATACCATGCTGATAGCTTTTCTTTTAATAAAACATTAAACAAGATTTCTGTGTCGCCCTCGCAAACAGTTGAACGACTGTTTCTGACATCACCATAGTAGTCTTTTTCCTGATACTTCGTTGACTGTATCTGCGACTAGATATTACTCTTGTCGGATCTTGCAGTTCAGCGGCGCGAAAAGTCTCTTAACGTTTTAATGTAGTGGTATTAAAACAAGTGGGAAACGTAATACAGAAGTATTCTTATCTGAAATACTACAAGAATTATGACGGTTCGTTATCATTAACGCATTTCATCGGAAGAACTGCAGATAAAAAAATGTGAAACGATCAAAATGTAAGGCGTATATTTCAGAATTAAATATTCTCTTTCCCGGTACTTATTCTTCGAGATGAATATGGACTTTTTAACAAATTGCACCTTTGAGCTTCGATAATCGCGAGTGATGTACTTACATATATTAAGTTGAAAAGTAACATTGACTTAACACGTACGTATGCATGTAGATTTCTATCTAGAATATATGGGATGATCGTAGAGCGATAGCGTTTATATAGTTTCACCTATTATGCAAATAATAATTGGTAACAGTGGCGGCTTTATAAACCTCGTGCTTTACCTCGTGACGATTTACTTACACATGTGCACGCGGCGGAATATGGTTGCATGCAACCATATGCCGACGTGAGTCCACTGCGAATAAACAATACGATTGTTATTGTTGCTGGTACTTGTCAGGTGCATTTGCAATCCATTTACTTTGGCTCTTGTAACTCGTTCTTTTCGTAGCGGTGCAGAAGCGATACGATTTAACATATTTCCCATCTACATCTCTTTCTTTCGATATATAATTTATTTAAAAAGTTGTGAAACCGGCAACTGAATTTTATATAATTATTCTCTCTCGCGCGGAGAAAAGAAATGAGGATAATCAGTTTCGTTTTTTCTCGTCCTTTCGAAGCGATGAAACGGTCCCAGTTTTACGCGACGAATGAACACTTCCTTCTCCTTTTCCTTATTCTTTCTCTACGGCGTTATCATTATTCCAACGCAGTGTTCAGTATGATGCAAAAGGTCGCGAAAGTTTTACAGTGATGTTCGCAGAGAAACTTATCGGTTTCGAAGTTTAAGTTGCAGTGGAAGTGTCGGAAGTGTAGCTCGCTAAGAAGGATAGAGTAACTCGCTGGATCTTCTAATTAGGAATTATAGCACGGCTTAACGTTTAAACTGGCAACTAGTGTTACACGTACGTGTGGTTGCACCATAATACCATTTCGCGTATTTGCGGTTGCCGTCCCGACGTTAAGCACAGACATATTTGCGGCTCACGTTTAAGACTAATTGGAGAGGGTGTCTTTTCCCGTTCCGGGGATATCCTGGTAATCGATATTGCTCTTCCCACACATAACTCGCGCTACGGGGATAGTGAAAGAATTTGCTAAAAAATGTGTGGATTGAAACAAAAGAGGAATTTCTTTCACGTATCCGTTCCACGATAAATTTTTGGAAAATGTCTGATAAATAGAATTACCCTTTTTACCTTTTGATGGGGTTCTATCTATCTATCTATGGACAGTTGGTTATGATGAATAGTATAAATCAAAAACTTTGATATTTTTTAATTTTTACCGTTTGAATGAACTCTGTGTAATTGGTTCGAACTTATTGTGGTATTTAAAAGTCGTTGGTGTTATTCATACCTAAAGGAAGAAAGTTGTGGAACCTGGGTAATATCTTGGATAGTAAAACAGTGCTGATAAGCCCAGTTTACGAGTTTGGATAAGGCCAATATCATCAGCAGTAGGGTACTATCGTTTCATACAGATCTTAACGTCGCATTTCTTAACGTTTCAGGATGGGATATATAAAAGAATTTGCTGTATCGCCTTATTGTCGAACATCATTCTGTGTAATACACAAACCTTATCAAAGTTATAACAGTTCCTATAACCCTGACATCGATTTCCCTCTTTGTCAGTTTTCTATAGCTAATTTCCCATTACTTTGCGACGTTTAGATGTAATTAAATCGTACTTCGTCTCTCCCTCCCCGTTTCTATTTGGTTCTTTGATTGAAATTTAAACCGGCACGACTGACATTAAAATGAAACCCTATTTCTTGTTCTGCACAGAAATTCTGTTTTAATTTCAAATTGAATTTCCATAATTTTATTTCATCCTCTTAGACTGCGTGGTTGTAAGGCCGGAATAAATGAAATTCAGAGATTACGAATAATGTATACAGTGAAATAAATTTATTGACATTCTAGTGAGCATTTCCTGTGCCACGAGCTGTTTTATCATCTTCCGACAGACGCTGCGTCGAAGGGTGCGAATGAAAATTGCGTAAAGCTAATTAATTGAAATCATTTATATAGTTTCTTCTCGGGTTTCGAGAGCGGACAGATCAGACGAAGTCCGCGATGCAACTTTCATTGTCGAAAAAGTAATTCCACTCCGCTGAAACGAGTCCTGTACTACTATTCTCAGATGTTTTGAAAAACAATTTCACGTTCGGAATCGTGGAAATTGAAAACAGTGTTTTTGATCGGAAATTTCACGGGAAATACGCTCGCGAAAGTCTCACGTGAATGTCGCTAAAATTGTACAAACTGGAGACAAAAAAAATGGAAATGTATTGTGACTAACTATATTTCAAAATACCCATGGGTCAAGGGAGTAGAAAAATATGGCTCGGTTTAGTCCTGTTGAGATATATCTACATATTTTAATAGACATACGTTAACGGTTAATTAACACGCAACCGTGTTATCAATGGTATTATCAATTAGTATAATCATCAGGAAATGTGATACGTACCCTTCGTTTGCTTCGTATACTTTCCTTTTGTCCGGCCGTATGTTCACCAATACTTTGCGAACCCCATAATTCTAGGCCAACTCTTGCGTATGTATATGTCATAGATCCGATCGGTAAAAAGTATGTGAATATCATAAACATCACGTTGTACCTGAGAACAAAGTAGATTAACGTTAATGAAGTTACGCACAGTAAGAGATAATGAGCATAATAGATAAAATTTTAATGTCAATATATACACCGATTAATTTCCGCTTACATTTGAAATCTCATTATAACGGGCTAATTGCTATTCGGTTAATTTATTAAAAAGGTAATTTACAAACGCGTTCGCCTGTAAACGTGTTATAATATGTGCTCTACTAACAGGCGCAAAAGGTGCCACTTAACTGTTTTGTGTAAAATAATTAATCGCTCATATTCGAAGGTAATAGAGTGCGCGTATGAAATGCGACAGATGTTATGCATTTGCCTGTATTATTTATGTTAATGGATCCGTAAATGAATATTGTCCAGCTTTCATTTGTTAACAAAACTGTAGAGTGTGTTTTATTTAATCGCGTATCGATTCAACAGTCAAAGTGAAATGGACAAGTGTCGGTAGGGGAAAAGTATAATTATTTATACATCGAACCAGCAATTAGTTAACGACCCGGGGAAAGATCATTAGCTTGTTAAAATATTTGCGAGTTATGCTACCGACGACAGAAATTGCGGTGAAAAATGCGTATCGGTTTAATCACAGCAGAAAAATGTCTATCGTTATAGTGGTCTTTCGAACGCGATTAATAATGCTCCTCATTAATTATATCAATTAAGGTCGGCAAAATAGAATACTCGTTTCGGGAACGAAATACTAATTAACGTTCATTATCATTTCGGGTGAAGTTTCAATATTATGTTCTCGACACTGAATTTTATTCCACGCCGAGATTCCGTTATAAACGAGATATGAATTTTTGATTTGCAATTATTGTAGTCCCCTTGCGATAAATGAATTTGATTAAATTGAAGAACACGTGATTGCATGTTAATCGAGTTTTTACGTGATCAAATACATGTTCGTACGTTCTGCTGATTTTATTATCCGACGGGAAAATACTTGTAAATACTTCGTGCCTACAGCGAATCGTTGAAACAATCGTATTGCAAAATTAATGAAATTATTATTAAAGATAACACATGCAATAGATTTCGCAGATTTATTGCAGCTACATACATACATACATGTGCAGTAGTACCGTCGGATATTTCAGGACGATACATTCAGGGAAACATGTGACTACATAACCGATATGCAGTAGATACAGCTGAAGTGCATGTAGATTAGATAAGAAGGAACTTAAATAAAAGGAAACTTCTCCTGATATAGAAGTGTCTACGATCACTTAAATGATTTTGATTTCGAGGGATTCTATGAGGAAGCTGCAACGACACTTATAGCTTCGCATGAAAGCTCGATGAAACCCACTTTAAGACGTACTTTTATCGGTTTCCCTGGGTAATTAAAGACAACGGCGCAAAACCTGGTTGGGACTTTACGCGGGGAATTCATTCGGTGCCATTAAATCGAGAAAATTGCAGACCGTTCAGTTACCTTTGAAATTAAATGGCTAACCTCATTAAAAAGAGTATCTTCTGAGTGCTTATTTCAATGTCCAACGTTCTTTTAAGCCACTGTCTTGATAATGACGGACATCTCCTAATGAACTTCTTTACCGGATAGCGATAAATGCTTTTTTAATAACACGCAAACTAATTATTCCGATGAATTGAATCACACATTAAAATCGATGCTGCAGACATTACAATACTTTTCTGGAATGTTACCAGATTTCTAATAAAGTTATTTGTATTTCCTCTGGTATTAATATCTGTCTCATATATCCACTCGCTGTTGACATTCTTTGAATATCTCTGTTGAAACAAAACAACTTCTTTCTTTTATTCCGCTTTATAATATATTTCAGTGCTTGTCAAATATGAAAACCGTGGAGTTTGCTTGGAGTTACATATAATCTCCTTGACAATCAGAGGAGAGTAATTTATTACATTTCAATCTATATTTTTGTCAGATAGCTATCGATTCGGAAGTGGCACCAGCTGTCACGAATAAAAAATGATTAATAGTTGTATCACGATGAATCGTATCTTTCAATATTAAGAAATGATCAAGTTAGAGTAACGTATGTATGTATACATACTCTGTTAAAAGAATCATTACGGCCGCGAAACTTGAGTTATTCTACAGTTTCTTCGGAGTGCTATAATTACATACATGACATGGCATTAAAGGTAATGACGTTGGAATTAGTTCTCCCAGCTTGTTCAACTATCACGAAACTTCCATATTCTACGGAGGTGTAGCATGTGAGTTTCTCTTAGAATCGATGAATCCACGGGGGCCCTTATGAAATCTAACGTTAGACGACAACGTTAGAGACCTATTTATGAGCTGTCGCGCCAAATGTTTACCTTTGCCATTGAGACGTCACCCCGCAATATGCAAATTTACACGCTCATCGAAGTAATTATGCATTAATTTCCGATGAAATGTGCGTTACGTCTACGATCATCTAAACATGAAGATTTTCTTCCGCGGAAGTAATTTAAATAGTCTACTTGATATCCGTAGAAGTAGCTTGTTAAAGTTTTGCTATAGGCGGAAATGAAAATTGTTTTTTTTTTCGCGATAGACAGTTTGTTCGATTTGTACAATATAAGAATACGCGATGTAGAATATTTAAACTACCTTTTTACCATTTTATCATTAAATCTGTGACCGATAGCTTCTCCGTCATTTTCAATTCTACATACGTGGGTACTCTTCGTTGACGCATAGGTGCTTTTCGAGAAAGCGAAGTGGCTCTTTACGGGAAACGAAAAAGTCAAAAGAGCGTTGCGCGTGAAAGATTGAAGGAGGAATGAAAATCAAATGTGTGGAAATACTTGAGGAAGCATCGTTAAATTTGCTAAAAGTGAGAACTGCACGATTTTTACGTTCTATTACGTTCATCAAAAGTGATTCAAGCAATTTTTTCATTGAATTTCCCTTATTATAGCACCGTTAAGAAAGTTTCATTAATAAAAGATAATTAAATTCACCGGTCTGTCAAAGCCTTACAAGTGCAAGTTGGCCTTTAATAAAATACGTGACACCGTCAACAAGGGCGGAGTTGTTCTTTGAAAACTAAAAAGTTACGAAACTTCGAAATTTCACCTAACAAGTACGGGATAGTTCTCGTTCTACCCTCGGTGTCGTATTACGAATAATATTTCCCTTCGCGTGGCACATACTTCGACATTATACATATACATATACCACACTCCGTTTACGTTGCGCTCGGTAAAATTCATATTTCAGTAGCGCGATCATAACAACGAGTTTTTCTTTTTAGTGAAATGGAAGTCTCATTCTAGCCGCGTAAAGTGTGTTGGTCGCAGGGGTAGGTGATACGAGCTTTACGATGGACCCATTGACCGGGAGGCTCAGTCGTTTAAGAGTCGTAAACCAGTTACACGACAATATCTGTGTGCGGATCACGAGCGGGTGCAAGGATTTGCTTTTATGCCTTCGCGGAAAGTTACGTTTTCGCACATTCCCTTCCGTCATTTGATCGTATTCGATATTTACAAAGCAGCTCACCATTTGCACCCTCATATCCGTATCATTACGACACGAGACTGGTGTTAATATTTTTCTAGAATGACATTCTGTAGCTCGTTATTATATTAATTAACCGTACACTATATTTTATTGGATGATAATACACTGGCATAAGTGAATAACGTTTGAAGTTTATGATTTTATTTTAATGCTTCTGTAAGAGAAAATAGCCGAAGTTTTAGGTAATTGTGGTATAAAGAAACTTAGAATAGTAGGTTGAAAAGCATTGAAGTTGTAATTAATAGGAAACACTTACAAGTATTCCCCGTAACTAAGACCCTCATCGTCTCTGTTAGGCCAATCGCTGTAGCAGACTACTCGTACTTCGCCATTCGCGAAGTTCTGCGTGTGCGTGGTGCAGAAGAGTAACATAGGTAAGGACAGTATGACACTGACGATCCAAATGACGATTGCGACGCACAGGGTGACTCTTCTTCCCATTCGCGGTCTCAGAGGCTTCATGATCGCCATGTATCTGCAATGAAACACGTGTTTGCGATTAAAACTTGTAGGGAGTTATAGGAGACAGTTAGAAGGAAATGTGAACATAACGATACAAGTCTAAGGACATTCCGATTAAAGTTAGTGCGACTCTGAAACTTGGTTTCACCGTTTGCCATTTATGTTTAGGAAGTACATTCATTCTGCTTTCCAATTTCTATTCATTCAAGAAATTTTCGGCACTGAAAATATTAACTTATGGTTCTAAGAATATGCTATTCTATAGGGAGAAGTGTTCTTTGAACATTTAGATTGGTTTATAATCACTGCTTGAAATTTGGTATTTCTATAGATAATTAAAATTGAATAACCGTAACTTTAATAAATGACACTTTCGAACGAGTTTATGTTCGAATATAAAAATATCATTTATTTGAATTGCACATAATAATAATAAGAATTCCGAGTTATCGCAGCGGAACACGGATAAGCGTTTCTGCCGTGATTTTATGCGGATTTTGAATTGTAAAGTGGCCTCTGTTTGGTGAACATGGTCGTACAGTAAGTTTTCAAATTTCACGCTATTATGATCCAATAACTCGAAGGATCGCCTGTCAGCTGCAAGAGAGTGGCACTTAAAATTATACGGGAATGCGTAAATGATGCAGAACGGTGATCGTATTATTTATTGCTCCATGTATCGTATAAAGCACGCTCCTGATTCAGGGGACTATAAAGATTTTATAGATTTCTGATACGGATCTAGAAATCAAAAGTTTTTACACTTCGATCATCAGGACATTAAAATTCTACGGGTGACCTTAGAAAAGTTTCGAGGATTAACGTCTTTAAGGATATTCTATTTCATTTGATCGTTATCGATATTGGAAGTATCATAGTGATTATAATCTGTAATTGGCTCTCAAATCATTGATTTATATACAAACCGATAGAGATTCAGCAGAAGCTTGGGTTACATTGCGGTTCGTATCGAACACGAAAAACCAATTTCCCACGGGCGATCCATAAAAAACAGCTAGAAATGAGATAAAGAAAATCACTTACTAGCGAGTTGGATTCCGCGATATTTTATGTCTTCCAAATCCGGCCATACAATTTTCACAACCCAAGTTTCTTCTATTTTTTAAAAGCTTTCAGTAATATTTTCGAACGAAGGAAAATAGTTCACATTCATTTCCCCCAAATATTTATATAAATTCAGTTTTTCATTCGTTTGCGAAACGGCTCCAGTTTTATTATTACACATAGCAAGATCCAGGGATAAATATATGTATTTCTGGTTGCGTTATTGATTTCATTTTGAACTCTAATGGATCTCGTTTGCATTTTATACCAATCGACAGTATAACACGCGGTATCTTTGCCAATTTCTCGCACGAAATGATTATAGGCAGACGTTACCGAGGCGACATTTTACGCTAGACAGATTTAACCGTAAATTTTCCGGCCGACGAGCATGCTGCATCAGTATAATAGTTCAGGTCACAGCGCGTCAGCTTTTTTACTGAATGAAAACGAGGAAAGCGCGCAAGAATTTACTGAACAGGAAGAATGGGAATTAAAAGAATGAAAGGGAAGTCGCCATTGGAAATCTAGCCGCGTTTACAGACGTCCATTCAACGCAAAGTCGTATGAAGTTTTTTAAGGGGATCTTGGTAGACCGGTGAACGGTTCGTAGTTTATATCGTAGAAAATCAGTGAAAACTCTGATGGGAACGAAATTCCCTTCACCGACGAAAAAGGTCTACGTATGTGTGTGTGTTGGTATACCTGTCTGCCGTTCGAAAAATGAGAATCGGTGCGGGGTGGTAGTGGGTGGCGGAGGGTGGCCGGCAATAAAGTGGGAGGTGGTAGTTGTGAAATCCATTTTCTAATATCCACGCGGGCACTCCATTTCGTTGGAAAACGAAAGGACAAATCCCGTGTACATGTCAGAATCACGTTCTCTCCTTCGAATGACTTACACGGTTTCCGGATTTCATCCAATACCGCGTTGCTATTTCGTTGTCGAAGCTCGTGTTTGGTGTTGCTCTTCAACGTTCCTCCGGGCGTAAAAAACGTATGGATAGACATAAGTCGAGGAGAATTGACGTAACGAGTGTGATATATCTCGGTAATAACTACGTTGTGTACGAGTGCACTCGGGAACGAATTCGATTGATCGTGAGACAAGGGAAACACGAAAACGCTGGATAATCACCGCCGATAATGATGGAAACCCAAATCTCCGACAATTTGGCGTAAGTATCGGCTTACGTAACTTGTTCGGCGACTTTAATTGTCACGATTAAGTGAATGACCGGCGATAGGAGAACCTTGTTTGCTGTTACCTGGAGAACTAACTGAATTAATGGGACGGTGTGTATCTTATAATCAATACGATTCACTATGTATATGAACGTTAATCGTAATTGTGCTAGAAAATATTTAAAATCATTTTTAAAAGAAGATTGTTTATACTTTGAACGGAAATTAAGTAGTATAAGTAAATGATAATGCAGGCAGTATTCTCTAATGAAATTCCTTTTTCGAGAACGATTTAAATCGATGTTTTCAATGATTATATTTCGATTGCACGATGTAATTGCACTGTGTAATCTAAGTAAACTGTGCTAAATATCTATTCTATGTGCAGATACATACGTAAACATAGATATAACTTGATGGAGAGGAATTGATGGGCACGTATCTTGATCTGTTATGTCCGTGGATACACGTGGCTATTAATTAACCATAATATCTTTGGAATTACTGCAGCGTGTATTAGCCTTGACCCATTGAAATCTTGCAGAATTTTGCAGGTTTGTGACAACGCTATTTGCACACGACGAAGTTCACTGCCATTTGACACGCAACTTCGTCTTTTTATCGTTACCAAGATAGCGAATATTTTTATATGAATTTCCAAGTTGTACGATTGAAAAAATTCTGAGACAGAATGTAGGTCGCGGTTCCCGGTTTACGATGGAAGATTTGATCTCATTTGGATGTCAGATGGCGCGGAAACAGAATTGTATTTCTGTCGAAACATTTGCGTGTCAAATGTGTTCATGCACCCGCAGAAACCCGAAGTTTTGGAGAGTAAAAAGTTATTCGGTGTGTTGCATGAAATATTGAAATACAAGCGCGGTAATTCTGGTTTTATAAGCTCCTAATCAATAGAAATTGTGGGTGGTAAATCATAGTGTTATGCTGAAATCGAAATAATCCCATTATCGGCTAAACGATGTTGTTAATTGCTTCATAAATAATAATACATAATGCGTTTTAATGCTTGGTGGAGTGTAACGTATCGTTTAATCTATGCTCACGTATGAATAGATTATTATTTTTTAACATTGATGTATAGGTAGGGCGTACATGTAAAATTTTATAATTTCAGACTGTTGCATCGAGCGACATACAGATAATATTTTGCATGGAATGTTAATGTAACGGTTACGTAATTAATGATGTCGAATAGTATCGACTGAGGAAAAAGTATTGTAAATTAGAACAGAAGAGCTGTGAAAGTAGGCCAACCCAGCATACAATGCCTACCTTCCGTTATGATTAATCCAGTATATTTTTAATTGATCACGAACATTTTGATTATTCATTTTAATTAAACATTTCGTTCGTTCTGTAAATTCTGAACACGTATTCTCTCATGAATCACAAAGTGATTTCAACGGTATTTTTTTTTCATGTAGTTATACATAATGAAAAGGTGGTAGTTTGAAACTGTAATAACCCCGTCAGATGCAGGATAGACGTACGTTCGTCAAGATAAATGATTCAGTTCTATTTTCCCGACGACTGCACGTTTCCGAGGAGTTCAATGGGATTTAATTCGATTAATAAAATGTTACATTTCATTCGGGCAAATAATATTTTTTGCAAACCGATGGCTACCACCATTAAAAACGATACATATGGATTCTGGCTATAGTTTCTATAACCTGCAATATTCTTTTACACAATTTTTAAGGCTACACAGATTCACGTTGTCCCATGACACTTACTGTGCAAAATTGCTACATTTTATTCATCGGCTGGTACATTTTACTCTTTGGTCGAATGAATCCCAGAAACGTGACTTTCTTCCACATCCATCTACGATCCAATCTTTCAGAGAGCCTTCGCTCCTTGCATCTGGCCATAGTGAAACCCCGATCGAAATTGTCCAGGCTTATATTCTTCTATCGGTGGATCACGTACAATGTTCGACAAAACATTCTTTATTCCTCTTTTAAACTACCAAGTTCAGGACGTATCCGCAACAACGGTAACAATTCGCCCGATTCAACCGCGGCAACTTGGGAAGATTCTATTCTAATTGTATGAATTCGAGGGAAATTGCATGTCTTCTTTCTTTAACCCGCAGCTGCGTCATAGTTTTATCGCGGCAGCTGGTCGCCTCGTCTTACCGCGTGCGAAACTTCAGGTACGCGAAAGTTCCCGCGGAGTTTCGAACCGGTGACAGCTTAAAAGAATAGACCAACTGTTTTTCAGGGCGTGCAACCATGCTCGACATTTCAATTCGTCTCCTCGCTTGATGGCCAAGTTAGGGCAAGTTCTCCGGGAGTCGGATCGCGTCCTCGGTTTCCTTCTCATTTCCCCTTTTTGTTTCCATCTGCTCGACTTATTCGCCTTCTCCTTCTCTCGCCGCCATCCCCTATTTACCACTTTCACGGGCCTCTGCCACACACGCCACCGTCTGCTGGAAACTTTACACAGCGGGACGAAGAGAGAGGGAGAGTGAGACGGTTCCTCGCAACTCGTTGCTTCGCGTAGCCGATATCTTGACCTGAAATTCATGCAAACTCACCATCGGTTGTCTTCGTCGTGGTATCACGTGAAAAGATGCACACACGCTGTCGCGTACGGAGTCGATGTGTTTCTCGCTCCACGAGCTACCAGAAGATACTATCGCTATCTGGTTGACTGCGTTTTCCTTAAAGGGATGTCCTTGACGTTACTTCGATGCTTCTTGTTCCATGGTTTTCCCTTCATCCCTTATTCTATGTTAATCCGTGGCCGGGCTCCACTTCGTCAGGGCACTCGAAAGCCAGTCCGCCCGTCCCAAATCTACGATTTGCTCAATCTCTCAGCACTACCACCCCCCCTCCCCCGCCTTTCCTCTTACTAAAACCTCTTCTCCCTCGTTGGCTTTTAGGTCGGATCTTCGGCACCGTTATCGTTTTATCGCTCAAGTACCGAATACGCAGTGCGCGTTTAACAATAGAACCCGAAGAGAAATTTTCATAGCCCCGATATGAATTTTGGGAAAAACTTTGACGAGATGCGCTTATTAAATTTTTCTTGTTTGATTAATAGTTGTGAGATGGAGGTTTAAATGGAAGACGATGAGAAAGGTACTATTTCGTTCAGTTTAACAGACATATATTCTTTACTCCATTTTGTTTACTGCGAATGAATTTGTAATCGATTTCGGGTTTAGTACAGTGATCGATCTTTATCACTGTCGAGGATAGTTTATAAAAATTTGGTTCTCGATTATACAGCGATAGTGCAGCGTCAGCCCACTAGAACGTCCACGCACGTCAGCTTTAATGTTTCACCCTGTAAGTACCAACCCACTTCGTACTTGGCTTGAGTTATACGCCCTTACGTTTCTACGTGTATGTGTCATACGGCGAAGAAGCAAAAATCTCCACCACTCGCCGATTTTTCATCCAGTTTTTATCATTGTCGCACCTCTATTTCGAAACGTTTTCTCTACCGTCGGTTGTACCAAAGTGCCGATAACTTAAAACGTCGATACACTGAAAACATTCCCGAGGAACAAATCGCGCTTAAACGATTTCACAGGAAAAATAGTTAAAGTAATCTTCGGATTGCCAATTTCTACTAATACAGTGCACTTAATAGGAAATCTCGTTGAGACGTTACGTTACAAGTTGCACAGATTGCTGCAACCGGGAAAAGGTCAATTTAGAAAAATGAGTTAGCGGGAGCGTCCCGAGGGTGCATGTCCTATCGGGAATTTGGGAGAAAAACGA
Organism: Mimumesa dahlbomi; assembly: GCA_917499265.3. NCBI lineage: Eukaryota > Metazoa > Arthropoda > Insecta > Hymenoptera > Crabronidae > Mimumesa > Mimumesa dahlbomi. The sequence continues at coordinate 8,582,957 of OU824114.1, read as the reverse complement.
ATCAATGTGCGGAGTGGCAGTTACTTGAATCTTAGGATCCTTTGCTCAGTTATCGTTCCCGACGTTTCCTATATCACGATAACAAATTACGATAAACGTTAACCCGATGTGGTTATCTGTAAGGGATACGTAAAGGGCCTGCGGGAATTTACTTATCGGTCGATAAGTAGCCATGAAACGGGACGAAATATTCGCGGCATTCGAACGCTTTTCCTTGTATACGTACACCACCACATTCATTATCCAAAGTTGTACATACGTGTAAGACAAAGTGCACAAACTTTCGAACACAATGTTGGTAGGTTTAAAAAAAAATGAAGTATTACGTTGGTATTTTAGCATGCGATAATGACGTCACATTGTAGTTTCAACTGATTTTTTGTCTTGTTTAAAAGCTTGGCAGTATTTCGTATAGTTCTGTCATTTAAACTTCCCTCGAGTCTTGTAAACTGTTCAGTTCAGACATATAAATGTCGTAAATATTTCAAAAGTCTATTCTCACGTAGTGGATACAAATCTCCCGGGAATTTTCGCAATACTGTACGTTCCATACCAACAATGGTAGGTAATATTCTTTACATCCTTCCACGTTGGATTTCCATTCTTACGAAGTTCCCACATTATTTTCATTTTACGTACGCACTGATATACATATACGTACGTAGACATAATTCACTGGCGAACTGCGAAAAATTTATCATATACACACAATTCGGGTTGGAATTACGATTGTTCATGCCCGATCGATAGGCTATCATTGAAACACAGTTGAAAAACAAAATTCTAAAATTGTATTGTATAATAAGTGCATTACAAGTTGGAGTATACCTTGTAAATAGATATCTCTTTATCTGTAATTCGAAAGAGTGGTGCAGGGTAGTTTGTGTGAAAAGCAAGATTTGTATCTCAAGTAAGAGTATCATTTTTCAGGCAGGGTTACGTAAGTCGACGGTGTTTCAGGATTTACAACTCAAATTCGTTTTATCCGGAAATCTATTGCCACACTCGGACTGGCAGTTGTTACGTTCTTCGATTTTTATGGGCAGGACGTTTGTTTCGATTTTGGTGAACATATTTCAGTCGGAAACTCGTTTTACGCGACAGTACAGTGACACCTTTGCAACTGATACAACAAAGAGTGTCGAACGACGTTTGTGAAGTGGATTTTTACAAAAGTGTTGAATAAACAAATTTTTATCGTTCAACGACTGAGAAATTTGATATTTCCCACAAAGGTTCGATACATTTGTACGCAACGGATAGTTCTAGCGACGCACTACACTGTAATTTGCGTGGATTCGCCGCATCAGTGTTCGAAAGACTACGCGCATAAATCTGGCGAAAAAGCTGCTTTTATCCCGTGAACGAGAATGTTTCGAAAATATAATTTGAAATGCAGATCGTCGATAAGACACTAGGGTGAAGTCGAAACTAGGTTACGTGCATTTTTCAAATTTATGGAAAATCGTGTTAGCGCTGTACCTACAACTTCAGGAAATATAGTCTTTTGATAAAGTACGTCGCATATGCCATACAACATCAAGCTTTCAGAAGAGTTCCGTAAAAAATATATATAACGTCATTCTAGATCGATGTACAGCAGGTATAAATTGGATCATATTATTAAAATACCAATCTCATAAAAGCGGATCATATACCGTTGCTAATTTATCACTTAATTAATCGAATTTTTTAAATCTTTTTATGTCACACACCTAGAACTGGCAGAATATATAATTCAATGTAATTATCTCATTTACCCTCCGTTCTCGGGAAGATGATAGTTCATTATTATCATATATGAGATAGAAAAAACCTGCGCTATGTGAGAATTCCGAATCCCTTTATATTCTGATTTTTCCGCTGAGGTTTCCCTGAATAGCAAGTAAATTTTTATTAAAACATTAAGGTACTAGCCGACATTTGTTCTATTGTCCATGTTATACATTCAACAGTTGTTCTACAACGAGTCCGTTGAATTTCTTCTTATTCCCGAGATCTCTTCGTCCGATCGCTTTCATCTTCATTGTAAATCTTACCTTGCTTTGTATTTGGCATTTTGCCCCGTTACTATTCTCGCTGTTCTTGAATTTCGTATTATGATTATAATTGGTATTGTTGTTTAAATTGTACGTATTAATATCGTAGCCGTTGTCGCCATGTGCAAGGAACCGCAAAAAATAGCTTTGTTGCGGGCTATGAGCTCTGGTTAGGGTATGGTTAGGTCCGGGTTAGGTATTTTAGATCTGGTTACCCATCTACACCTCGTATTCCATAGAGAAAGCATTTTTGCGGTTCCTTGTACATTTCAACCAACTGCGTATCCTCGTTGAGAACTGGTTTTGGTGGCTGCGAGATTGGAATTTAGTGCATTACTGATCATAGATTCTGCATTCATTTGCATTACGGGATTGATGTCGGTACGGAAAAGGCAGGGATTGATCGACGTCCTGTTTCGTCAGTTCGACGACATAGTCAGCATTTAAATCGTCGATATCTAATTACGTGCACATCAATATTCGTGTTTCCGTTATCTTTGTAATTATAATTCGTATTGGCGCGCGACATTTTCGTGATACACATACGATTATATAGATATGTTCGCTGGAAATCTCGTCGAACGTTGTCTTTGACACGGTTGACAAGTCCACTCGATGACCATCGTATCTTCGTTCCCGTAAACGCTGTCATTGTAACTGTAATTTATATCGTAGTTCATGCTCAAATTTGCATTGCGGTTAGCCTTTGGTTAACGGCTCCGGACAGCTGCGGTGAAATGCTTTGCTCTGCGGGAACTCACTGCTGCGGTATTAGGCAAACTGGATTTCTGTAACTATTCTATCGATTTGACAGTTCTCGAGTATTGTTTTCCAGAAATATCGTTCACCGTACCGGGTACAACCGCATTTCGATTTTATACCTACGCTATTGTTTCGCATTAAAACTTGCCGCGGCCGAAGTCACGGTGCCGTAAACGTTGTTTACCGCGGTGTTATACGGTTCGCGGTGAAAGTCGCGACGTTACCGCGCGACGATTGCGTACGGTGTTTGATTGACGTTCACGTTGCTATTGCTATTAAGATTCACGTTCTTGCCCGTGTTCAATACCGGGGGCGTTTTCTCCGATCGATCGCGGACCGCCGGCGTCGGCTGTGGCATTGGAATTTTAATCGGTTCTCCAATTGTCGGGGAAATGGCACCGTAGGCATTTTGATTAAAATTCGCGTTGTGGTTTACGTTCACGTGCGAATTTCGATTTACGTTCACGTTCACATTCTGTTGTTTATGTTCGGAAAACCGTTCCATCGACGAGTAGACGAATAACAAGCGGTCTAACGATTACGATCCTGAAACAACAGGGGAATATAGTATTTCTATCAATTATTTCGTATCTCTTTTATAATGAATGTTTGATACAGAATTATTAATATCATTATTTTAAATAATTACGTGTTTTATTAAGGATATCTGATCGTATACAGAGTTCCATGGTATACAAAACTTCTACTTTTATCCATATTAATATTCATCCAACCGTGTGGCGTGAATGGATATTTTAATCTTGAGTTGCAAAAACATTTTTATGAAGATGACATTTGCGTTGTTCCGGGTTGTTTAATCTCGGCAACAGGTTGGTACTCAACAGGTTCGGTTGCACTTCGTGCAAGTCCTAAGTTAAATGACGTTATACCAAAATCTACATCCTCAATTTGATTTTATTATACCGATATTCGCTGAGACGTCGCTACGCTAATAGCAAATTTAGTAATAGCGTCTTCTTATTCCAATTCCGGGTTCGTCGGGTTAAATATACTTTGCGCGACATTAGCGCCGGAATTCGATCGAAATTGGCATCGTTCTTGAACGGCTTATCAACGATAAAATCGTTATCTCGATTGATCTTGTTCGTATTCGCACTTAGCATTGTAATTCCGATTTAAACGTACCTCCGCCGGCCGATCTATCTGCTTTAACCGGGAAACCAAAGGTAGTTTTATATCCGGAACAACTTGTGACAATAATATCTGAATATTTTGCATCGAATGTTCTCGTTCAAAATAATATCAGAGATTATTCTGTCGGCAATATTTCGCCAACTCTCCGCGAAATCGATTATTCCGGCCTTACGTTCGTTTGCGGTCCAGTTTTTCTACTCGGATTCCTTCGAATCCTCCCACAAATAGGTATTGTTATCTCCGCTCTTTTCGAGGATAGATTTTTACTTCAACGTTTACCGCTGTACTTTCCGCGAACGTTCACGTCCTGAATGCTAATGCACTTCTTCCTTGACTTTAGAGGAATGCCGTCGTCTCTCGAGGCATCGAATTCGTGGAAATATTCACAAGTTTACGATAGAATTATGGACACCGTTAATGCTCGTATTTTGGGTTCGAATAATTCCACGGGACGACGAAGTCTACGAACTTACGTCGCACGGACTTTATTACATTCGCCACGCTCGTCGAGCCCCGAATCTGTGTTCGCCGAAAGAATAATTAGATTTACACGGACGCTAACATTTACACTGAAATTTATGCTGCAATTTGCTTTGTGATTTACATTACCGCTTATGCCGCGGCTCTCGTTTATACTCGCTTTATCTTTCACGCGGGTTTGGTCACGCTCTTGTTTCATCTCCACCGTGAATATGCTTTTCTGAAGCGCTTTTTATTACCGGAGTCCTCTCGCCGGCGATTATTAACGCGCTGCTTTAAATCATACGGGGTATATTAAATTTTTATCCCCAAATTCGTTTTCGTTATTTGCAAATATTCGCGTGGCTTGGTTTCGCGTGTTTTTTATACCTTTACGATATCTCGAGTGAAACATTCAATGCGAGCCCCCCCCTCCTCCCTCCACGTTTATCTACTTCGGGGTTTATTAAATTTTTAGCAGAGCGTGAGCAAGTATCGCACGTCAAAACATCCTGCCGTTGGTTGCGGTGTAAGTTAACGGTGGAAACTTGTTCAAAATCCTCGGGGGAAACCAAGCCTTGTCAATATTTGCGCTCAAGCTCTCCGATATATCGTGATATATTCATGGTTCGTATAAGAGAATTCGTTCGCAAAGTCCCTCGTTTTCTCCGTAGCTTCGATGGTCTGCAAACTACTTTTGCAAACATGCATAGGTATGTGCATACATATTTGTAACTAACTTATACACGCTACGGGGGACCCCTTTGCAGGCGGCCATTTGTTGCGAGTGTATTACCTAATCTTTCATCCGCCGGATCATCTGCTTCAGTGGAAAGATAACGTTATTTGGGGCGAGAAAATCTAGCGTATATTGTTTAGTAACATTTTCCACACGGGAGGAGCGTCAACAGGTAGCAAACTCGATTTTACGAGATCGAATTCGGGAACGAGATATTCGGCAATCGCACTGCGAGCTTTTTCAGTGATAGAACGACCGTATACGACCACGTGTTTTGTATCAATGTGTTTGAAAGCGCTAGGAGATCAAACCTGAATCTCCACTAGTATCGGTGTTTCGTTTACGTAACAACATTTTATTATTTTCTCCACGATGAAAGAATCACTCGAAAACTTATATCACTATACGGTGTAGTTGACAGTCATTACGTTTCTTTCTTATCAATTACTACTTTAATGCGATCATTAATATTAAACTTGCGGACATCGATTATCATTCTCCTTTCCCCACGTTCTTCATCCGGTTCTCATTCCCTCGAGATATCAGCCCTTCTGCAACCCTTCTTCCTCGAGACGATTTGAATCTCTGTAATCGCTCCTTGTCTATTTGACCTCCGTGGAGACGTTACCTTCCTCCCCCCCGATCGTTCCGGAAAATTGAATTCCAGATCGTGGTCATTTCTCAACGAGGGTGCTGACTGATCGATAATACGTGACTCTTTACCATTGACTTTATACGTCGTTAGGAAATTCTTGTGTTCGCTGTTCTTCCGTTTTTCCGTCGCAGCTCCACGATGATGTGGCTAATTCGAGAATCCACGAGAAACCCCATTTCTTTTACGACCTGATATCCCGCTCGATTCTATCCCGGGTGATCGCGTCAGACGAGGATCCCGACGGCAGGAAATATGTCGTTCGCGAGCATCGTAATTTTCTGCGGACGATTTATAGTAAATACCCACGATCCATCGCTGTCGTTCCGTAGGCTCGGGTTTACAGAATACTCTTTATCTCTCGGCTCCCTGGAATCGAAATATTCTTCGGGATCCTTTTTTTTGGGGGCGTCGACGTTTTATTTTCCTTCGTATCTACTCCGTGGAAGCGTCGCAAGATGGTTTTTGATTGACGATACGAGGCGATATTGCTTTTGTGCCTGTGTATTCGGCGGCAAGATACGGGTGCTGGCTGTGACAATATCGTTCGCTGGAATAGTTTTCAGATTAGCGTTGTCGGCATGCAAGTACAACGGGATCGATCCTTTGTTTTAGCCGCTAATTAACCGGTCTTCCGTTGTACTTGGATGTCAACCATAACGTCTACATGTCCTAATTAAAGTAGTAATTTGTAGCAATATCGTACGGAAACGATGCTCGAGTATCAAACGTAGATTGTCTTAGCGGGATACTGGTTTGACTAATATTCAATCGATATTGATTCTATACTAATTTGTAATATCGTGGTGTACTTATATCCATTCAATGTCAGATCAATTTTCGCAGAAGACGCAAGATATTGGGCCAATAGACCAGAATTGAACCAATACAGTATTTCGTTGTAGATATCGTTAGCGGTTCGTTACATAAATTAAATAATCATAATCAAGAGACAAGGTTTTGTCTCGGACCAAATACAAGAGTCGCTTATTGGTATTCAGAAAATCTTCAAGGGTTATCAATAATTTATAAATTTAATATTATGGTTTCTTAAATTGTACAAGAAATGTATTTGATTTTTGAAACTTAGGCTTAACAATATATCGCAACAATACGCTTAAAACAGATTAAACGCCGACTTTTTTTCAAATGAATAAAAAATAAATTTAAAAATATTGAAAACAAATATTACTTAAATGCCCGATAAAATAATTAGAAATGTTTAGAATAATTAGAATCGCTTGCCATTTCCACAATTTTTGAGATATTAAAATGATTCGTTCACTGGCTTATTCGGATTCGGATTTCGCGTGCAAAACGTCCCGGATCATTTTAATATCTCAATCATTGTGGAAATGGCGAGCAAATTACGAAAATCATGAAAAATCCTCAATTTCAGGCGGTTTTTTGAACGGCATTCGCTCAATTTTTGAGATAGCCGTCTGAAACTTGTACTATTGTTTTAGTTGGGAAATTCTACGCCAGATCAATGTATAATAGTTGTACTTTTCGAAAATTTAATTTTTCGCAAAAATCTGAAGGGGGTAGGTCAGGATTTTTTGCGATTTTCGTAAATTGCTCGCCATTTTTACAATTTTTTAGATATCAAAATGATTCTTTCACTGTCTTACTCGGCTTCGAATTCCGCGTCCAAAACGCCCCGGATCGTTTTAATAGCTCAAAAATTACGGAAATGGCAAGCGATTTACGAAAATCGCAAAAATTCCTGACCTACCCCCTTCAGATTTTTGCGAAAAATTAAATTTTCGAAAAGTACAACTATTATATGTTGACCTAACGTAGAATTTCCCAACTAAAACAATGGTACATGTTTCAGATCGCTATCTCAAAAATTGAGCGAATGCCGACCCAAAAACTGGTTGAATTTGACGATTTTTCGCGATTTTCGTAATTCTTTCGTTATTTCCGCAAATTTTTAGATATCGACTTGAATCTTTCACTGTCTTATTGGGCTTCGAATTCCGCGTCCAACACATCCCGGATCGTTTTAATATCTCAATCATTGTGGAAATGGCGAGCAAATTACGAAAATTGTGAAAAATCCTCAAAATCAACCAGTTTTTTGGTCGGCATTCGCTCAATTTTTGAGATAGCCGTCTGAAACTTGTACTATTGTTTTAGTTGGGAAATTCTACGCCAGATCAATGTATAATAGTTGTACTTTTCGAAAATTTAATTTTTCGCAAAAATCTGAAGGGGGTAGGTCAGGATTTTTTGCGATTTTCGTAAATTGCTCGCCATTTTTACAATTTTTTAGATATTAAAATGATTCTTTCACTGGCTTATTCGGCTTCGGATGCCGCGTCCAAAACGCCGCGGATCGTTTCAATAGCTCAAAAATTACGGAAATGGCAAGCGATTTACGAAAATCGCAAAAAATCCTGACCTACCCCCTTCAGATTTTTGCGAAAAATTAAATTTTCGAAAAGTACAACTATTATACATTGATCTGGCGTAGAATTTCCCAACTAAAACAATGGTACAAGTTTCAGGCGGCTATCTCAAAAATTGCGCGAATGCCGTTCAAAAAACCGCCTGAATTTGAGGATTTCTCACGATTTTCGTAATTTGACCGCCACTTCCACAATGATTGAGATATTAAAACGATCCGGGACGTTTTGGAAGCGGAATCCGATGCCGAATAAGACAGTGAAAGAATCAAGTCGATATCAAAAAATTTGCGGAAATGACAAAGGAAATACGAAAATCGCGAAAAATTCTGTTTGAATCGATATGTTTAAACCTCCGCGGTCGTATTTATTTAAAGAATATCCTCTTTGGTTGTTAAATACAGATATACAATGGTAATAATTGAGTATTTAAATCTTTTATAATGATTTCACGGTATTTTATTTATGTATATTACAATAATTACAGTATATTACTCGCTTCAAGTGAAATGCTTCACAGGCATTATCGTTTAGTTTGGCTTTCTTACTCTAATGTGGTGTACTCCACACTATTCCGTATGCAGTATTCGTGTCGCAGAAATGCACTCGAGCGTGACATTGTTTCAACACGGCTCTTAGTCTGAATTGGTATCGGAAGCATGCCCGTAATATACCACGAAAAGCTAGCAGCATCGTCATCACTGCTGTCACGAATGCTTCATCTATGTATGTAATGATTTCAAGCATAGATAAAGCTCTTATGATAGAATTCACCCGCAAAACAGACTAACGTTCTACTTCGACGTTGAATGCATTAATTCACAGCACATAAATTATAGAAAATCAATAGAAACGACAATGTCATAGAATTTCTTGTCTCCGTTACTTCACTTTACAATTTGTAAATGATTCTGCACTTTTTTTTCACTATACTCAACAGATTTAGTCATCTTCTTTAAAACTCTCATTTTTCCACCGATGCTTCTCTTTTTATCAGCAACGATTTCAGGGACGATGATAAAACTACCCTAAACACGCGCGCACGTTGTATAAACAGGTCGACAACGACGTCTCCTTCACGTGCATACACACACTTTATACGTCCGAAATAGAATGTTATTTATTCCGGCGGTGAACATCGTGACTTTCGACCGCGTCTTCCCGGCGAAATTCGATTTAGCCACGGAACAATTGTGCATGGATGGTCGGGCCGTCGGCCAGCCGTGTGTGTGGGTGTACCAAACGCTTGGCTGCACTTTAATGAGCTTCAACATACTTCACCGGGTGGTGATGTTCTTTCTGAGATGGAGCAAAAAGGCCGGGCAATTATTCAGTTGATCTCTCAACCGTTAATGCGATCTGTCAGCGGTCGAGTTACCCCCGATGGGAATCGTTTTCCATTTTCCATACGGATATGCATTACCGCAGGAACCAATTTTCATTTGTTATACGCTCGTCACGGCTGCGCCAACCTTAGGGAACCGAGGAGCGTAGGTGTGTTACTTACGAGCACCTTCTCCACCTACTCCTCTCGTTGCACAACCTTTTCCACGCTCATTCGCCTTTGTTCTATGTTACAGCAGGTCTAATGTTACAGTAGTTCTGTATTTTTTTATTCGTTTTTGGAAAAGAATATCCAGGGACGCGATACGTTATCTCTTTTTACTTGGCACGATCATTCAACTGTCCTGTCAACGAAAAAAATGGAAAAAAGTGTCATAAGCATAAGCACGAGGGTCTTCTAAGCCTCACGTATGATTTACAACTTAGGTTTTTATAAAAAATTGTTCGAACGTGCTGAAAGTAAATTTGATAGAAAATAGAATATGTCCGTTTTGTCTTTAATCTTCTTCGTCTGTCTATCAATTAAATTCCATCGATCATGTTCTCTACGATGATTTCTATTGTCATACATTTGTTCTCTTGATTTGCATTGTCGTAAACACGTTGTTCGTATTACGAGCGCAGTATGCGGTAGAATGTTGAAGTGTTAAAGTAAAGACTTTCACGTTCAACGTACGGAAAACTCGGAATCTCGCAGATTCGCCTGCGTTTCTGATAAGCGCACATTATCATTTATCGGGGATGTCATAGCCAATCTAGTGCGATGTTCCATTCACGTTCTTTCAACCGAGCCGTCGAAGCATAACTCTGCGATGTAGACTGGGGACTATTGAGCCATTCAAAATGATCGGCCGCATTGACACCGCTCATAGAACGCATGCCATCGCGACCGAAACAATGGCGGGTATCGGTCGCATTATTCCACCGGCATCCCCGAAAATTAATTCGTACGATAAATTCGCGAGATCGTTTCGCACACCTTTCGCACAGTGTTATCGGTCGTATTTTAATCTCGACCTTCCTAAAAATGAATCGCGGATTTACGATCTAAGTACTTTCCAATATGTGCGTCATGCCTGTTGCCCGACGGCAGACGCCACGCGATCAGAATTTTTATTAGCCGAGAATGTAGCTACGGGTTTCCATGAACATCTAGATAGCAACGAGAAATTATTGTTCTCGTAATATATAAGTTATTAAGAATACGTTTCAGAAGTGGATAGATTCTAATGTGACTGTTAACAGTATGTTCTGCAAGTACTTCGTAGAAGAATATAATAATAATCTTTACTAAGATGAGGAAATTGATAAACGCCGATGTGCTACGTATGTAAAATGTAGATATGAGACTTGATTTATTTCTTTAGGGTATATTTTAAAATCTTGGTCGGGGATATACGGCTGGAACTATTAATCTTCCGTATACATGCCCGCGTAGGAAAATGTTGGGAGAAGATAGTCCGAATTTGTTAGATACTCGCTTTATGGAGAAGCACACATGAATTACAAATTAGGTTCTATTCACATCTACATGGACAATCCGTAGAAGATTGTCCAGAACCGACCTGAAAATCCTTGTCTGCTGGCTACGGGAGGAAAGTGGAATTTCAGGTCTGAAATCTTGATTTTCGTCCCTTGTTTCGTGCCCGGTGTGAGCGCTATTTATTTGTCAGCGGCGGATTTTCGAAATGGAATTTCCTTCCGCGTCGCCGGGGTTAGCTCGTTCAACTCGCCGTCACCTAGGATTTCGTATGGTGGTTCTCATTTCACGACTTTCATCATCCCGGAATTTTGTTACCGACTGTATGGATAATCATTCGGTCGGGTAAACCGACGATCGAGTTGAATTTAATCGGCTTTCAACCACAGAGTGCTTTTGTTTCAAAAGTACCAAAGTCTTAAATCACTATCCTTAATAGTTTGATCCCAGGGAATTTAGTGCTCCTACTCTGGTTCCTGGAGATAAGCTATCAATACAGAGTGTATTAATACTGAATCGGTAAACCTACGATTAATCGGTTAATTCACCGTGAATGACACAGATGAAACATGGTTATGTAACTGTCTGCTAAGCGAAAGGATTATTATTTCACCTGAAACTTACGCGGTGACCAAATCGAATGAGTCAAGTCTTTTAAAGTATAATTTTCAATTGGTCGCACACAGAGGAATTCATTCCCTTTCAAAAAATTAGCTAGTTGTCTCCGAAGGCGACTGAATATATGCATTTCCGATACTCCAGCAAAAAAGCATCAATTTTCCCCTTTGTTCCTTTTAATCCTACGGGTATGCTCGCGACGTTGCGGTCGCATATTGAAATCTAAAATAACTTCTTTGCGAGAGTTTTACCGTTTTCTTTATTTCACATAAAACAGTCAAACAGACTGCGTTCCAGATCCCAGCGCAATAAGTTCGCTTCGTATGAAAATTATGATGCATCTGATTTTCATCCAATTTCCACCATTATAATATTCAACCTATGATTTTAGAATTATCTTACCGTGGAAAATTATTCTGAATTCCTCGACGCCCTTTTACATTATGCCCCGTCAATAATTACATTTACGCAGCTTTAACTTCTCTGCAATTTTTAATCGTGGCAGTGAAAGAACAGATGGCAGTCTGTTCGCGTTTCTCATCTTTCGCCCTTTCTTTATCAGATTAATCCCTTCTACAAGGCTTGACTCGTTCCTTCTTAACTGCAAGCCCCCCGCATCACCCTTAATACAACATTTCCCTCGCCCCAAAGGATTCTCTCTCCTTATCCAAAGTATTTCTAAGACTGCAGTTTGCCCCAGATAAACACGTGGAAATGTGTTTTCATAGCAGCTGACACCAAGCTAAGTGGTGTCTGGATACTCGCCTACTGAAAGTGTGACGAAGGGTGGCAGAAGGGTAAATTCGATGGACATGACGTACCTACCCATGGAATTGCCCGCCGGATGTGCGTCGACTCGAGGACAACGTATTCACGGCGTCGTTATTCGATCGTTTTCCCGCGACATACGAGCGAACAGGAAATGACGTTTAATAGTTCGAGATGCTTGTTTTTAACGTTGAAAAATTCATAGGTTACAAAGTGGTGAGATTACCATAAGAATGCCCGAAGGAAAATTCTTCCACTCCATCATTCTACTATACACGAGTAGAGAGTACCGTGGTCGTGTTTACATGAAAACTTTTGTAACGGATGAGCAGAATGAAATCCACCAGAAATTTAATAATAAAATCAGCTCGCTAATCGAATTGCTTACCTGTCGATCGATATCGCCATTAACGTGAAAACACTGGCACAAATTGTTAGCACCGCGATGAACTGGCAGATCTTGCAGTACAAGGTGCCAAAGGGCCAGTGGCTGTTTAGCATATAGACGTAATTGAACGTGACGTTTAAGGTGGACACCATCGCGTCCGCGATGCTGAGGTTCACCAAGAAGTAATTGGTAACCGTGCGCATTCTCTTGTGCGCCAACACGATCCATATCACTATAAGATTGCCGCCGGTCGCTACGATGATCATACCGGCGAACAGTAACGTCCAGATCGTTTGCCTCCACCATGGCAGTATAAATTGATTTCTCAGCTGTAGGTCGGTGATGTTTGTGTTGTTGTAACATGTATCGTTGTCCATCCAGTATGACGTAGTGTTCCATGGCAGAGGCGTACAGTTCGCGAAAACTTCGGGAGCCTGCATTCCGAATTATTTCTTCTTAGAACTGTTTTCGGAGATTTTTCTATTTTTATATAGATTCTTTAATAGAATATTTACGAATAAATTTAGATACTTTGATATTTATATTTCGTTAACCGCGAAATTCTGGAATTTTAAAATAGTTCTCTTACATTTTTATTATACCGATGATACATCGATCATTACTTCTTTAGACTTTTTATCTGCCTTTGGTCGACAATGATACGGAGTGATTGTTACTCTCATTATCACATAGATCGCAAGAAACAGGTTGCAGACGAAAGCTTCTAATAATTTTAAGAACAACATTATCTTCAGTTGCTACGTATTACATTTTAAATATCAATTATCACGGCAACGTCATTTCGAAATTTACGAATCACCATCACCGTCCGTAATTATCTTCCCCGACATCATCACACTGCTTCAAGCGTTCGTTAATCCCATGGTTCATTGTTTTCACCGAAAAACACCTAGCACCGTGAAAATTATTATCGTTAATAGACGTCAGCCTCCGTAACAAATTTTTAAGCCGCCGAATGTCTCAACTAAATATCGATATCTGTCATTAGTATTATGTTTCCCTGTATTTCATTACCGAAATCGTTAATTCGATCCCATTTTCTCGTTTACCGACTTCGTCGGGACGCTCTGCCTGGAGAGCCGTGTTTAGACGGAGGGGGGTTCGTTTCATTAGTTCCGCAGCGATGCCGACATAATCGAGCCGATGACGATGGCTGCTGCGCTATACAATTTCTGCCGGACAACCGGTGACTCTGACTCGCCAGCCAAGCTCACTTCCACTTCCGTTTCATGCACGGACGCCCCTAACAGCCTCCCGTTCGACCGCCTGCCGAACCGACTCGCTGGACCAATCCGTATTGTTTTCATAGGTTACTCCGCGAAGATGAATGAGACTTTTTCCCGATATCGAAACACCCCGTGAACGGCTCTCCTAGTCGACGGCATCGTTTTTGACTTTCTCTTGGACGATACCCCTCGTTAGAGGGAAATAATTTTTCTTGCCAACAATGTATAAACACGATTTCACCGAATGATTTATACTTTCCTCTATCTGTGAAAGGATTTCTTTCTCATTGAAAAAGTTTGATATCTTGATTTGTTGAAGTTTCACTGGTGTTTTTTTATTTTTTTTTTGTTCGAAGATTTTACAGTGTTTTTACGATTAGTTTCTTTTATTTTTACGAATCATACACGTTCGTTCGATTTTGATTCTTGTTTCTTCCGTATTTCTTTTCACGGGTTAGAAGAATTCGACGTACTACACCCGCGCTTCCCTATCGTGTTTCCTGGGAACGAAACCTGGATGCTTCCTATTGTGTAGTCGCTTTTTACGATTCCAACTTCTACGGGTAATTACCCTGGAAAGTTTTCCCCCTCGTATTGTTAAAGAAATACCTTCGCGGAATTCCGTGTAAGTCACAGCGAACTTTCTAGCACGGTTTGATCGACAGACATCTCGACTTAGTGTAAAGTACGGTATACACTCGAACCTTCTTTTGTTCGCTTTGAGTGCGTCTGAAAATACTTTGAGAACGGTGTGACGAAGACGGAGGTGAAATCCGTCGGCGACGAGGTGGGTTTCTTGTCGTACCGTTTCTTGCACTATTTTTTACGTTCTCTTTCCCTTGGTGTCCTCGCTCGGGGCAGCACTTTGTGCCGGTTTTCATTTCCTTAGCATGGACCTATCTAGAATTCTAATGTGCCCCCGTACACATTCCTCTGTTTTCCTTCTATTCGTTGAACAGACGATAATGCCTTTTTCTTATCGTCTCGGTCAAAAGAGACGACAACCACGCTGGATTTCCACTCGTTACCCGAACTCGTCGAATCCACTTCCGTCGTGAGTCCTGTCGCAGGAAATCTTCTTAATTTTCCATTGACTTCGCCGGGACTTCTAGATTCGCTCGTTGTCGCGAGTGGAATAAGGTGGGTACTACTAGGATTCAAGGATACTCGGTCTTTTACTCGAAGATAAAGGAAACTCCTGGGGAATTCGTGGATCACATTGCATTTTCAGAGAACGCCCGATTCGGTATTGAGCTCGTGGAACTTCCGTGGATGGCATTCCACATGAATGTTTCCGTGAAGATGCCGCTCGTGTATTCGACTTGGTGCCGATTCCAGTGACTAGTCTTTGTCGCGTAGGCAGAAATATTCCTGTTACGATGGAAAACTCCGTGGATGTCTCGCTCTCACGGGTATCCACGTAGATAGTACGTTGAATCCCAGAAAAATATTGTACTAAATCTATAACGAGGGACGTTCACTCGGAAGAAATCCCGTTTGTGAGTCACTCCTGCGAATATTGCCAATTGAATACCAGAAGAAAATTATTTTCTGATATCCGACATGTACGGACAAGAATGTTCCTATTCACAGTCACGAGCACTTCGTCCACGTCGCTTCCGACGTTTCACATTGGAGTCGATGTCCCGGAATCATAGCAGATAAGTCGATACATTTGTAAAATCTCTTCGCAACTCGAATTGTGGAATTCTGGAACAGAAATTAGAAACATTGGGTAGTATAATTTGTTTAAAATTCACATTTATATGAATACGTTAGTATACAAACGCAGACAGGTGTTTATTAGTGGCCACTTCTTTTTTTTATCCCGCGATAAACGTATTATTCCATCGTATCAAATTGTTCTGACGAATAGAAAAATTACGAGCGATAAAAGATCGCTGACGTGTCGCGTTTTCAAAGGATTCAATAAAAGACTGGAATCCGGCTGATCTTTAAGCACCAATCGAAATACTCCTGGGAGATTGTAAATCTAGCGCTAGATCTCGTGATCGTGTTCCGTTAAATATGCCATTCGCTTTAATTATCCTTTCTAGTAACAAACGACTTCCATTATCGTTAGGTAAACATTTCGTTATAATTCCCGTGTTTCCTACCGGCCGATTACAAATGACGTCGCGATATTATCAACAGATCCTTGGCAAGCGTCGGACGAGCGTTTATTCAATTTATTTGCTCACGAAATGTACTCGGCCGCACGATATGCGGACTTGGCCTCGTTCCTCACGTTACATACCGGCATGGATAACTCGTGCGGCGAGATCAATTATTCGAGCACTTACAGACGCGGCTCCCGAGGAATTAGATGATGTCGCTGCACACATGTGCATGAATTTTGTCATCGCTACCGCGAATTCCACGGATTACCGCGTCGTTGGGCGCGCATTAATACGGGTTATATGTATGTGTGTATCGCACTTTGGTTCGTATCGATTTCGGTTACCCGCTGGGAAGAAATAACCACTCGATATTCGGAAAAACGATCGTGATACAAAAGGTTGTGTACCGGCCGCGAACTTCTCAAAGGCTTGCCGAAAACTACGTGCATGTCGGTCTGGTCAGATTTTTCGGCCTCTATAGGTTTTTCCGCATACTTCAGGTGAAACACTTTTCACACAGCGGGACGTTAGCGACGTTGCGATAGTAGCCGCGAGTAAGCCGACGTTTCAACGAAATGAAAGTACCAAATGAAATTAATAGCACGCAGTCGGCATACGGGGGTTGGAAGCTTGTGCGCGATTGTCCTCCGCGAAGTGTGCAAATTGAATTCAAAGGTAATACGATTCGCCGCTAAAACAGCTAATTAGAGGAGCGTACCGAAAGAAAACGGAGTAAAAAGGAAACGGGAACGAAGGCGCAAATTCATTTACGCGCGTGGACTGGAAATCAGTCTTGTAAGTGGCCCCATTGTTACGATCGCGGCACGAAACCTGCGAGATTAACGAAGAAATTATGCGAGCGCCCGAGCATCTTTTTTTTTCTTGCCTTTACGCATACATTTGAATAACAGTCGACCGTACAAACTGCGAGCCGCTACTATCGCGCCGCTGGCAGTAATTTCTTTCATTCGCTGCGAGATCGCTGGCAACAGACGAGGTTCCATGCAAAACGGACATTAAATTAAAACGGTGTTAATCAGGACGAATGATTTTTATTCTTCGTACGAAATGAATCCGTTCTGTCTGACTACATAGTTGATGTTTCTACTTTGAAACAGAGGAAACACGTTTCTCGCCGGGATAATTCGAGCCGCGCGATTTTTCCACTGATTACGTGGATGTAAAACAGTTCACGTGTTCAACGCGACGGCGGCGACTC
Organism: Mimumesa dahlbomi; assembly: GCA_917499265.3. Taxonomy (NCBI): domain Eukaryota; kingdom Metazoa; phylum Arthropoda; class Insecta; order Hymenoptera; family Crabronidae; genus Mimumesa; species Mimumesa dahlbomi. The sequence continues at coordinate 8,565,556 of OU824114.1, read as the reverse complement.
GCATGAATTTTCCACGTGGAATTTTTCTTTTTTTTTCATGTTCCTACCTCGCGGCTCGAGTATGGCATTATTCTCCGCACATTTTGCTACCGCATTTAGACGGAACTTCCGTATTTCACGTTCCGTTTACATATTCGTATTTTTCTATTTACACCGGCTTATCCGCGGTGTGTAATGAGACGCGCGTTTATTTTCGTCTCGTATAAAATTCATTTATACATATATTATACATATTATATTCAACCACACTCCGGGCGTAGGGATTCTTAAATTATGCGGGTTTCGAGTGCGGCGGCCGCGGATCGTCAGAATTACACTTGAAATGCCTTGTTGCAGCCGAATGGCACGTGCAAATGGAACAATTAATGGTCGAATATGTTCCTATCATCCGAAATGCTCGACGATCGATGAGCTCGAACGGTAGTAACGGGATTCACAAGGGATGTCGTGACGTTTCTAAGCCTCCAAACGTAGGCGCATTCGCCTTCGCATTTGCGTGCCGGGCGATCTCCAAACGGCGCATTAATTTTATCGCTCCGAATACTGCTCGCCGACGGGCAACCTTGAGCCGTCATAACTAGTGCAAGTAAATTGCTGTTAATCTAATGTTTCATCGTGACATTGGTGAAATGTCGCTTCTGTTATAAATGGAAAATCATGATTCGAAATGGTGTCCAATAAATTTTGTAATTGCGGATAACGTCCGGCTGACAATGAGTGATTTACGATGAGTTTTATCTCGTATTCGTGTACGATGAAATTCGATGAAAAAAAAATCACGCATACACAGATACACACACACACACACACTTCTTTTGTGCTTTACATAGACGTTGAGAGGCGGAAAGAGTGTCCTTATCGAGTTTCGATGGTATAACTCGCGTAACCAATGTGAAATATGCAATCTGTGAACTACTGTATTCTGAACTTGTCGTTCGATTGGAAAACTTTTCTTCTTTTTGAAGGACCAATATACAGCGACGATTGAAGAAATAACTACATTTATTGTGCATCACGATACCCCGATCCTGAAGGAACCTCTAGTACCACTCGAAGTTCGAGTATGAATATTTTTGCTTTTATTATTATTTCTATGGTCGTAGGGTATCCTTGTATTTTTCGCACGATATAATATCTAAGAAAGGTGTTGAGAGAAGCTCGTATGCATAATAAAGTGCCAGATATACAATTCAAAAATCCGTTTAATACATATACCGGATACCTAGGAAAGCAATTTACATTGCATTTTAACGGTATACATTTCGCGAAGATATTCCCGACTTGAAATCTGTTTAATCTTTCATGCGTTAGAGAAACGTATTACACTCGTCGCTGCTATCAGTAATTACTACACCCGTCTGTAAATCATCTACGTAACAGTCGTCGCGTAGAGAGAAACTTTAGCGGTATGTCGATTCAGACTTATGTCCTGACCCTGGAACTTCGCTTCCGAACAGTTTCGTCTATGATAGAAAGCCTTTGCTCTCTATCGGACAAGAGAGCGTAAAGGTTTAATGGAATCACCTTGGAGGGAAAAAAAGCACGCCATCATGGCGAGGAGAGGAAACGTTCACTCGAAGGTAAAAAAAAATAAAAAAGTGGAAAGTTTTGCACGATAGCGAACGAAGTTATTGAGGAATAAAAAATGATCGAAGATCGAATTTGACGTAGACGGAGTATGAAAAATCCAACACGGTTTCTTTCCCCGTGTTTTTTTTTTGTTCTCTCTAGCGAACGAAAGGAAACTCCTGCAGATATCTGTTATATTAACAGCTACACAGGTTAAGGTCGTACGGTGTACCACGGGTGAACGTTGGCCAGATCAATCTCCAGTTTTGTGAAGACCGTAGAACCACGAAATTGAAGCCACACATCTGGCGGAATCGAAATGGTTGTAAAAACGTTATGTGAGATGACGCGTGTTTTATTCTATCGATGGCTCGTGGGCGACGGTACTCGACTGTACTAAGCCCTGTCAGGCCGCATAGCAGTTTACATAGCCGAGAGGTCAGCTATAGTCGTATTGTCCGCCTCGAAAATTTCACACAGACCCATGACGATTATCAGGCATTCCTGGCATGATAAACGTAGTTCCCGTCAACGGTCTAGTTTTTTTTCTTCTCCGGAAAGATAAAACATTTGCGTAATATTAAACCACGATGGGAAATTGACTTCCGTTCGATTGTCGTTAAACAGTCATAATAACTATTATACTATACATTTGATAGAACATGAAACGATTTTTATCGTAGTAGAGGTATTTTAATACTATAGCAGTCAGTTCTTTTACATATAATAAATGTACCTATCACGACACCCCATACGGATAGAACGCCAAAGATAATCGTCTTATCGCGCCTCTATCACAAAACATGACATCCAATCCCAATACGCATTAGGAAAAAAATATCACTCGTTTAAGTGAATAAGATTGAAAGCGTTTGTCTGATTCCCATGTGATTTCAGTGGCTTTCTTCGTGACTCCTCGCCGTCTTCCATCCCTTTGACTTTCCTCTCTTCCCTTTCAAGCATCGCGCCCTCATTGTTTTTCCACCCTAGACAAGGGTGAAATTTATTCCGGCTGTTCGTACGGGTTCGCAAGAGTTATCGTTCCGCGGAACCGCACGAGTACTGGTGGTGGTGCGCATTCTTTTGTCACGGCACAAAACATCCCCGTGACCTGTCTCAAGTTTTGCATTCAACCCTGTATGTGTGTGTGTGTATGTGATCCGGGTACAACCACACACGACCATAACTTTCGCCGAATTTTATTTACCGAGCGTCGAACGTTCTTAAGTTACGTCCGAAGTATTATCCGACTCGCCACTTGCGAACGGCACTTTATCCGTCGACGCACGATTTACACCGCGTTAACCTCGACTTGGAAAAATTTCGCATGCGCAACCTGTGTGCCGCCCAGGTTCCGTCGCATCGACGTGTTGCCGCGCGATGATATATTAGCCACGTTTGTTTCGCGGTGTTTGTAATAATCAGGAAACACCGGGAGCAAGGATATCACGGTTCCATCGGAAGATTAATTTCACCGAACTAATGAAACGGATTTTCACCGTGCAATTTACGATAGTGTTCGGATTTCCGTTTCGCTTGACGTTTCCGTTTGGACGGTGTAAAAACAGCAACGCGAGAAAAGTACACACGTAAGAACGGAACAACGTTCAGGTATTAAAAGACGGTGCGACCGTCGTATACCGTTGTAAAAAGTGGCCCATAGTCGCGACACACAATCATGTTGCGCTTGAAAGCATCGACTACGAGAAACTCGCAGCTTCAGACCGTGGTGAGAACGCGAATCGGGACAAAGCAATCACCCGGTTGAAAATACGGCAACTTCTAAGCGAAACCGCTCCCAGCCAAGATTCAAGCACTTTTGCCACGGGTATCAGACCTTCGTACTTGGATTATCCTGGACCCGTTGGAATGTTTGTAGACTTTCACGCATATACCGTCGTCTCCCCCGTACGTCTTTTCCAATTTCTTTCTCTTTCTTATTTTTTTTCCCCTACCCAGAACCCGTTTTCGACACTCGATTCGTTGGACGATCGTCACGTGTATTATAGTACCTTATACAGTATCTCCGAGGAGTTTGAAACTTTGCTTTACGAGACAGTAAAGAAGGAATTGGTAGGGTACATATGTACTTGAGAGAAAGGGTCGTGAAAATTAGCGGCGAATGGAACTTTTGTCTTTGGTCGTCGTTTAACGATAGAATTTATATCTAGTGGGTGATATTGGGTGAAAATAAAAATTGCTCGTAAGTCCTTGCGGTAGAGTTAGGATAGGTGAATTTTGTCTGTTGGAAAGATATCCGGTGCGGCACGGACGATGGCTCCGGTATGTCATAAAATACAAGATTATATCTCTACCCGTTGGTTTCCGGTGCAGGAGGTATGGTTCCTCTTTCGCCGCTGGCAATACTACCCGCGAACGGTCGTCGGTACCCGGAGACTTTTATACATTTTCGTCGGGCTACATTTCGAACGACGTCACGTCTTGAAAGTTCCCTCTCTCTCTCTCGTTGTTCTCGTGTTCCTACGTTTACGAAATACCACTGCCTACGGAAATGTATTACTTCAGTCGTTTCGACGATCGATTCACTATTGTTCGTAAGCAAGGTCGACTGACGGGATAGAACGGATGTAAGTACTTTGCTCCATTTTCAAATGGACGGATCTGTGACGAAAAAAATAGAAGCATTCGGCTGGGAATTTTAGTCCGTCCCATTTTTCCCCCGTGACTTTCACGGTTAACATTGATACCGTAAAGCTATCAAGATTATCCGTTCGATTGATATTACTGCAGGAACGACGTTCAGGTGATTCGCATCGAATTAATGACGCGAGCAACAATACAGTGTTTTTTTTTTGACAGATTTTATTGCAACACGTTGTACAATTTCGTTTTGGACCAGTCGTTTGATCTTACGCATGAGCAATTTTTGGAGAGAAATTAAAATTGATGGGAGAAAAACAGTGACGTACCAGAAATTTTGATTTATGTCAGGTAGCTTTTAAATTGCCCACATTGAAGACAGTACTGACAATATTGAAAATGGCTATGAGAGGTGACCTGTCGTTTAACCCGTCCTGTCCTGACACGTGAAATGTCCAACAATTGGCGATCGAGCAGTCGTAGTTTGATGTTCAGGTTATAACTGACAAGACGAGAGTGTTTTTTAAGTCAGACCTCGTAATAAAGTTGAGTGTTTCGGTTTCTAACGAAGTCCGTGCACGGCACGTACAATCTAATTTCAGACCGCGATAGATAATTAATAATTCGATGAAAAATAGATTTATGATCAGTATGGGAAAAAGAATTGCGTAACGTTGAAATCTGACGGTTCCGGAGAAGTTGAATGAAAAGGAAAGGCGGGCGAAACGAAAGCAGAGACGGAAAACAGTCCAACGACTGTAATCTCGGAGAATGAGTCGCATTCTGCAACAAAGATCTTCCTTATGTAAAGAGCCCGCAGTCTAACACAGTCGTAATCCTTCCTCTATACGTGAGACGCTTGCTTCGACTCGTTGTTTGCTCCTTCAAATATTTCTGGTTTACCTCCGACTTCGGTGCCTTCGTATCCATGTGCTGATCTACTTTCTTTCATACCGAATATATGAAATACTATTGTCCCTATAAACAACGTTGACATCGAAATAATACAAGTGAAACGCATCCCCCATTTCAAAATTTATTTCGTTCATTCATTTCTCGAATATACATATAGATTTATCTCGATCTTCCGGAAACTGTAGTATTCATATCAAGAGTTAAGGTCTTGACTCGGACCAAGTACAAGAGTTCCCGACTGGTAGACTTGAACTACTCTTTTCCGGAAGAATTAGATCGAGGTTTTCGGGGTATTCGAACGGCATTAAATCCGCATATTTCCCCCAAACTATGGTGATATTCTTGTAGGGGACGTCCACCCGAGTAATTTAAGCCTAACTACGAGAAGATCCATCAAGCCAATCGCGAGATATTTTGATCTAAAAAGTCGAGGTTTTTGTAAGAAACGACGTCTTCTTCCTCTCCTCCTTCTCCATCTCCATCTCCATCTCCATCTCCATGTTCAGCCTGTCACGCAGCCCGGTGTCAAACCCTAACATATGTTTCATACTATGCGAGATAATTTTTCTGCCGATAACGTAGATTTTATATATGTTAGTATATGAAATTTCCTCTCACACACATCCAGATTGTTAACATATTAAATTAGAAATGTTTGTTACGTTACGTTTTTGACATCAAGCTTCGTAAAATTAAGGTTCAGAATGCGCATTCGAAACATATTCGATCATTTTTATATCTTGAAAATTGCGCGAATGGCGAGCGATGTATGAAAATCGCGAAAAATCGTCAAATTATGACAGTTTTTTGGTCGGCATTCGCTCAATTTTTGAGATAGCGATCTGAAACTGGTACCATTGTTTTAGTTAGGAAATTCTACGCCAGAACAATGTATAATAGTTGTACTTTTCGAAAATTTAATTTTTCGCAAAAATCTGAAGGGGGATATCTAAAAAATTGTAGAAATGGCGAGCGATTAACGAAAATCGCAAAAAATCCTGACCTACCCCCTTCAGATTTTTGCGAAAAATTAAATTTTCGAAAAGTACAACTATTATACATTGATCTGCCGTAGAATTTCCTAACTAAAACAATGGTACCAGTTTCAGGTCGCTATCTCAAAAATTGAGCGAAAGCCGATCAAAAAACCGTGTCAAATTCTTGTTTTTCGACTGTCATTCCCGTACTCTTAGAATATTCGATTCAGAATCCCTTTTATTCTATGCACGATTCCCATCGTCGATTTTTGTTCTCCTGGAATTCACACATATCTATATTTTTTATTTGCACACGTATTGATTTGAAAATAGACACAACATGTTGGTAGACGTTCGTGTGAGAAACAATCATTACTTCTACGACTATTCTGGGACACTTGTATAGACGTTTCCGAGAATTGTAACAAATCCCAGCCAGCTGTGTCACCCAAGTACGTCGAGCACGCAAACAAGGTTATTACTCCGTTGGTGTTATTTGTATTTTCATTGGCCGACCCCTAGACCGTGAAAATTTACCTGACAAGTACACCGCGTTCGTCCTTCCGTCATTTTGTTGTCGACTTTCACGGTGATCGAACCTCAGTGTGATTTCGAGAGTTTTTAACTGTTTCATTATGATTTTTAAATCGGTAGTGATTAATTCAGTGCTTTACGCGGAGGTGTTCGTTAATTCGAGGGCAGAAACGTCAAAGGTAAGAAATACATTTTGTCACTCGAGGATTATTTACAAGACATTCCGTACGATTTTTCCAAATTAAAATAATTTTCATTGCGAAGATCCATTTACGCGATTAGCTTTATATTTTTGGGACAACGAAAAGACGAAAGAATCCACAAAAAGCATCGAAAATGCAAAGCTATGGGCCAAGTACAAGAGAATGTTACATTGGAATAGGTTGCTCATTAACATAAACTGCATTTTACACAGGATTTGAAATCAATCAAACTTGCTCACATTTGATTGATTTCAAATCCTGTGTAAAATGCAGTTTATGTTAATGAGCAACCTATTCCAATGTAACATTCTCTTGTACTTGGCCCATAGCTTTGCATTTTCGATGCTTTTTGTGGATTACAAATATATCGTTGGCAAATATTACGAGATATTACTTATAGTAAATTCTGATAAAAAAGTGTAGCAAAGAAAATCTGATTCGACGAACGACCGTTTTAGATTTTAAAACACCTGAGTTGGATTTTCCTCTTTAAAAATCGTACAATTTCCCGTTAAAAGCCGGCGTGTGTCGTACTTTCTTCCACCTCTGTTTCTTTCTCGCAAAAAAGTACGTCTTTTTATTTCCGGATATTGTTGCTGGAGACGAGGGCGAGAATGAAAAAATTGTCTCAAATGGTCATTAACGAATATTACTTTTCACTTGTTATGCCTGCGAGGGTTTCTTTTTTCCAGCCGTTTTGAAATATTCCTTGCAGTTTTCGCCGTGCAATATCTTTCACATAACACAAGAGGCATTCTTAAAGCTTAGCATAACGAGGGAGATAAGCATTTCAAGTTGACTCGAGGATATTTGTTTTGCCTGCGAAAGCCACTATTCCTCGGAGTACGCTGCAGTTTTTATGCCCTATATTTCCCTTTGATTATGAGAAAATACATTTGAAATTCAAGTCAGGTTACCCCGGAAATTATGGCTCGTGATATGATCGCGAGAATTTGCTAATAATTGTTTGGAATGTCAATTAGTCGATTTTATGACTTGTAAAATTTGTACTTGACGAGCCAGCGGATATTTCACTCAAACACCAATTCCAACGATCTCATAGATGACAATAGTTTAACAATTTAACATATAGATGGAAATTACATCGTGCAGCATTGGTATCAATGGAATGTGAGATGAGATCGACTGTCATCCATTTTCCATGTTGATTGCATTACACACTATAATCTCCGTCCTCGTGCAACGCTGTATATATGTATAGGTAACAGAAATCTAATATGGAAGAATTATCGATATTGCGGCTGGGCGGTTTAAAATACATCGTCCCTCCATTTTCCGTCGACTAATTACTTTTCCCCATTTTAAAATGAATACATACCGAACTGTTTTGTTGAATTTCTGGTATTATGATAGCCGAATAATTGAATCTCAATTTCAATTCGAAAATGAATTTCGCTCGTATCTAGACAATTTCTTTCCGGTACATACATACATACACACATACATCCATACATACAACCGTAAACGTTATTCACGAACATTTCAGAATGTTATTTTCAAAGTTAACCGTGTATCTATATCATCTCGTAGAGGCTACCCGGTTGAGGGGGGAGGGGGGCAAGTTATAACTTAAAATTGATCGGCCATTCTATGAAACATGCGACACGTGCATCTTTATAAATACCGTCACACGACCAAATGAAATTCACAAAGTAACAAAGTACAGCTATTAAATACAGTTAATGGTCGATGAGACACGAGACGGACGCATTCGCCTACACCCACGCCCCCTCCCCCCTCTGTATACGTATACATGTTCGTACGTTAATGCGAAACGGGATGCAACGGATGCGGCACGCGCTAACACGATTAACCTCGTGGTAATGGAGTATGCGAGGACCGGCGCCTGTTGGCAGAGTGAGGCCTGATCATGTTATCAAGACACTGTCAATACTTCCAGAAACAACCGAAGTGCAGCACAGGCAGTATGTATTTCAAAGAGAAGACGTCACTCGGTCGTATATCGGACACACGTAGAGATATACATGGCCTGCGCAGCTATACGGACAATTGCGCTTCCCGTCAGCATCTCGATGTCCGTCCACAGATTTGCGGTCCGCTGTTATACACAGCCGTGATTGATAAGTGTTCGATGTTACCAACAGTCAGTTTTTTTCTCTTTTTTTTGTTGTTGTTTTGCGAAACAATGCATCACGACCGCTCGGATGGGAGACTCTTTTTCGAATCCTACGAGATGCCACGTATGCGTGCGTATGCGTGTGTATATGTATAACGTAGAATTCGAATCTTTACGTAGGGGAGAACGTTGGATCGATTTTGATGAAATTTACACCGGGGATGATGCTTTTACGTGGGCAGCGACGCGCACGGTGGCAAAGTTAAATATCAAATTGAAAGATAAATATAACGTACCGTCTGTATTAATTGCCAAATAACGAGCATTTATTTTAAATCGATATCGCGAGAATGTAAACGTGGATTACAACGAGCATCGGGGACCGTGGCCCTACCCATCGTAAAAAAGGGAACTTTTTTTTTTACAACCCTGTCGTCGACGGGTGGTTTGACGTTCGAGCGAAAGTGTAGGTGGCAGGGCGCCCTAGTTTCTTCGTTCATTTGCATTATGCACGTAGGTACGCTTTATACGTAGAAAAACACAGTGAATTCGTCGGACGTATATTACCGTTGGAAATCATCGTTTGCAAGCCTTTAATGTAACGCTCTCGGTGATCCGATTTAGCGTTCGATAAGTAGACTGTCATTGTTAAGATCCTCTCTGGAGTGGACACGTCCAACGTTGACGTAAATCTGTTTGACTTGATTACGTTATCGATAGGCTGCCAATACGCAGTTCTCAGTTTCGAGAGTGGCGAACTTTCACAGCGGCTAATGAATTTTAAAAGCATAGGAAAGCCTGCTCGTTCGTTGCAGGGATCAGGAGTGACGTTCCCCTTGATCATGGACTTTACGTTGCTAGTGTGCGTTACCATACGTATCGTACATTATGTAGGTACATATACATGCATACGTATACTATACATGTATACATATAGATACTCTTTGTTCTATCGCGCACTTCAAACAAATAGAGAGAACAGAACTTCTCCGCTATTTGCAAGCTTCGAGCATAGTCGTGGCAATGGTATCTCTTTCAGGATAAGTGATCTCTCGTATTTGAATAATTGGTTTCGTAGACCGAAAAAGAAATCATTGGATTTACGGTGATCATTCTTCGGTTTATATCGCGCGTAAGTAGCGCCTCGATTCGAGACTTCCGTTTTGTCCGGTTGGAGTAGCTCGAGGTCTGTTTAGCGACGGCTCTCGAGCAAGGCAGCGAAATGCATAGGCTTGGCTTAAGAACTATTACATACGACGGCATTGTTCATGCCGCATTGTTCCGGTCAGTGCATTGCGGCTGCTCCGATGAAGCTGTTACGGAAGTGCAGCTCGCGTAAAATCGGCTACTTTGAATATTAATTTCGACCCTGTTCGTCAAGAAACTTTCTTTTTTTTTTTGTAAGACAGAATATTAAAAGAGTCTTTTCATCCTCCGTTATTGAATAGTATTAGCAAGGGTAATAGATTAACCTTTGCCCTGATATTGGGCTATTCTTCGATATTTAGGTAACTAGGCGTTGGTATATAACATGTGAATAATCTTTGAAATAATTATATATTCGACGTAAGATAGTATTATTCAACGTAAAGGCAACGAAATGAGGATTTATTGTTGCAACATAGATATTATAGTACCATAGTCAAATTTTTGGCTAAATAAATAATTAGTAACTGTTCGTAATATGAAAGAAGATCAACGGGATTAATTACGACGCAAAAAATTCGCACATTCCGCTTCCATTTAGGGCCAACACTGCGGCGGTTTGCGGTTAAAATGGATAATTTGCCTAATGCACGGGGCGTAAGTACCGTGATAATTGTGCTTAACGCGGCATATATTTTTCGAGTGTTGTCTTTTTTTCGACAACAATTCTTGCAACTTCGTTTAATACGCCGTGTTTACCGCTGACCCGAATTATAGTCCGGGGTTTTTCTTAAATTCTATCCTCGGTTATTCCACACTCGTACAGGCAATCGTTGGATGCGCAGGAGATTCAATCGTGTTGTTATAGATGGTTTACGATCATTGGTCATCCATATTGTGATCGATCGTTCCAGCCTGACCGATGACTAATGATTAATGACATCATCTATCGCGAGTGACGTGCAGCTCATTTATTAGTGATGCGCGCATCAAGAATTCATCTTACAGCATGATTATCACGCTCGAATTCCTCCAGGAGAGACGCGATAAGACTTGCCAACTTTTTCACAATCACGAAATGCAATTTACACTATTCGAACGCTATTTTTTTCCATACGTAAATACATCGACCATGTACATATAACTTCCGAGAACCAACTATAGGTTTACAACCGTGCGCTACGTTTTGCAAGCTGGTGGTAGAAAGACAACATAATTTGTTAAGATGTGGGCCAACCACTATACGATGCTCAACGTAGAAGCCCATAGGTACTCGAATATTATACGAAGTCGGTGAGTGTGCTATGCACCGTATGTAACAAATGATAGATTCTTGGATCTAAAGTACGATAATATGGAAGCGTAGTGTATATGTATAAAATTTTTACACGAACGTCAGTCCAAACTGATAGAGCATCTAATATAAATATTTTCTCGGTAACCTGTGAACAACGTACGTTACATTCGAGTTTAATAATGTATAGTAACGGCACGTAACCTTTCTAAGTGCTCTATCTCGTGACTATTCGCTACCCTTATCTTCAATTCATGTTTGAAAAATGTTGCGCCCTTTCATAGGGCAGGTTTACAGTCGAAACAAAAATGCATCATACTTCATCGTGAAGAGTTGTTGCCCTTCATGCGTGTGTTTGCCCGCGCGAATGTCTCGTTGCGGCATTAATATTTGTGCAGCCCGCTAAGTACGTCTGATGTGGACTGGAAATTGAAGTTTGCGTATACGAGTCAGTCTCGTGTTTGTACATTGTCGGTGTAACGGAACCAGAAACAGGTTTGCTTCGAGCTATATGATTCTGCTTGAAAACCCCCGCGGAATTCACCCGAACAGCACATCCCAGTAGTATTAGGCTGCAACAACTTGCTAGATGTGATCGAAATTTATTCGCACGTCGATGATATCGAACGTACCGACTGTTATGGGAACAGACACTCCGCATATTGTGTGAAATGAGACACACTTGGTTACCGCGTCCTCAGCAATTGTTTGGGATTTTTGTAAGTCCCTTTGTTTTTGGGTAAATTTTTATTTTCTTCCGATCATGATAAATCTGAATATTTGTATGCAAAATTCGGGAAATAATTTAACATGAATTGTGTGGCTAGACTTCTCTAATACATATATAGAAAATGATTTATTTCACACATGTAAAATGTGAGAGCGTACAAATAGTGGTCGATTGTTTTTCGCAGGAATTTCTTATATATTTCGTGGGGCAACTTGAGAAAACACGCGGTATTGTGTTGGTATTGGATAGCAGAATGAAAGGTTTTTCAGTTGGAAACATGATCGTGCCGAACTATAGTGAGTTCTACGCGTCTTTGAGTCGAGAAATAGGATATTTTTCTCCCTTCGCCACGTATAAATGCTACTGAGAATAACACTCTGTTAGCATCCATTTAAAACATTTATTCTTTATTTCCATCGCGTAAAAGCAACTGTGTGCTCACTATTAAAATCATGTACTAATACGGACTCTAATACTATATCCTTGATAATTTTTCTACGATGATATTCTTCCTTATGGAAGTGGTTTTTAACCATAGTCTGTAAGCATTTCCGGTATGCGAGACGAAAGTAGAGACACGTGAGAGAAAACTCTGGCAATAATGGAAGTAATCGTCATAATTCTAGTTTATTGTTATTCTCGTATGAAAGGAAAAATTATGGGATAAAATGTTTGCATTTTCCGGCGTCGTATAGTCGTGCCAATGTTTTCTCGTGATATACCGTTCGCCCGCAAAGTACCGAAGCCTCGTAGCGTATGTACGAGACATAGTGAAAAGACTCCACCAAAGAAAAATAATCTCTCTCCCAAACTCTAGAGTCAACACGACGATAGTACTTTCGATAGTTTCATCGATATACTTTTCGCTTCATTTCACGGAGAACACTGGTTCCCCCCGAAATTCTAATCAACGTCTGACTTTCATTTCGCAAGACAATTTTCAAATGAGCAGTCGTAAAGTAGATTACGAACGAGTAGCGTAGTTTCACATGATTAATCTTTCGTTATACACAACTGACAAATAGCTCGCTCTCCGAGTTTTACCCAGGATAAATGAAGATTGATACTAGAATGGTTTCTGTTTCCATTAATAGATTGCCGAATGCTAGATATTTATAGAAATCGTAACTCATTCACGAAGAAAGTTGTAAATGTTTGCACTGCGAACACCCAGCGATAAATGGAAAACAGTTTCTAATCACAATAAACTAAAGACACTTCGATTTTCCGTTCGAGATAGATAATGATATTATGATAAAAGTCATTCATTCATCCGTTTCTTACACATGTGCGGTGAATAAGTCTCAGTTACCCGACCCTTCAATCAGCCATCATTGGACTTGCTATTGTCGACCACGGGGCGAGCAAGATCTGCGATCGCATGGATCGCGAGTAAAGATTTCTGGCAAAGCAGAAAAGGACTCCTGGGGATCGTAAAACCTAAGAACCAGCTGGTTTATGAGCGGACCACCTCGCACGTTCTTGCCGAGTCGACACTGCCAGAATTCATGGCCAGTGATTCCTTGCTCCGAGATGCAAGTCATTCGATGTATCATGATTTTTACGGTGTCTCGCAGAGCGATTCATCCATTTTCCGCGGGACTATTTACGCGTGTTACAATCTAGATCGGTGCTCGATGATCCCTATACTCTTCTGTATCGGAATACCATTATTTGTATTAAAATACAGCGAGTGTAGAATTTCGAAGACGTCCTTCTGATTCGCGTAATAACAGCTACGATCCGTACCGTGGAAATAACAAGTGGATATTCCTCGGAGATCTCGCAAAAGTTCAGATTTGTCTGTTAATATTCGCACACGTTGTCTCTTAATGTTCGACATCATATGAATGTCGAAATGGTATATTATAATCATAATTAATTAAAAATTATAGCTGTCACGATATTCAAATAAATAAAAGGTTGTGATATTTCACTGACATTTTGACGTGGTAAATTAGCACGCGGTGACAGCAATGATCGCATATTACTATACATATTTATATAACCATATCTTCGTTGAACCGTATTGGGAATTGAATCGCACATATTCCACTGTGAGAGTGTCAATAAATGTTTGAATATTCCGCTGATCACGATAGATACTTCGATCGCACTTTCACCCAGCTCGTGTTCGCTTTTTGCATAAAACCATGGAACCGTCTGTTATCTATCGAACCTATACGCCATAAATCAAATTTTTCATACAAGATTTAAGCAAGAAATCGGACGTTAAAAAAGTTGGTTCGAACGAACTAGAAAGATTTCCTCTCCCGAACAAAACGGTTCACCGGACGGAAGGGGAGAAAAACTGAGGAATGACCAGGCCGAAGGAGTTAAGTCGATCGATCTTTAACTTCTATCCACAAAGGAGTTCAGGAAAAATGCAGGTATTTTTGTGACTCCATTTACACCCACACGCCGCGTCGTAGTGTCTTCGTAATTGACAAAACTATCGCGAGCAATGCCACGGGATGAAATCTGAGGGAAAAAATAAAGCAATTTCGAGCGAGTAAAATACGAAAGAAAGAAGACGCTCGTTGCTCGAGAGAACGCAGGTACGTTGTAAGACGACCCGGTATACATTTAAATGACATCGATAAAAGAAAAGGGGTTCTCAAATTTTTCAATATGTTATACCGCGATAGAATAAACGAGCAAAATCTGAAACCGATGCCGAGGAATAAGGGATATTCCGAATGATGAAGAAAGGAGAGATAAATGAAGATCGAACTTCTGCCACTCGAGCTGTCTACGATCACGGATCTCATAAGCCCATCGCTTCGGGAGAGATATTTTTTTTCTCGCCGCTCAGCGCGATATCGGGATAAAAAACTAAAACGACGTAGTAGAATGTATTTCCCGATATCGTCCGTAGGATCTTAGATTTCCCAGGACGTTTAAGCGTAATTAACCGATATATATATATACATACATACATGTTCCGATGATCATTAATTTAAAGGTATAATTCTGTCAGTTTGATTACGATATCGGACAGGCAAAATAATACTGGAATAAAACTAATTGGCAGATACATACGTACGTACGAAGAAGTATTTATTAATTGATCCACTCGAACGCACCCGAGAAATGATCCAAGAAATAATATTTGTAAAGGCCGTTGTCGCCCGTAATGAATGCACGACAGAATAGTAATTGGAGACTATCGATGGATCAAACACACATTAACGAAATTAACAATCCATTATGTGACAAAGACCCTTTACACTGCCGACCAAAAGCTAATAGGACGGCGTGAGTGTAGATATTTGTCCACAAAACGGATACGTACCATTTTCAACCGGGAATGACGTAATACATAAAAGTATCACGATTACACGTAATACGTAACGGAATGTGAACAAAAAAAAAAAATAAGTACGTCGAGTTTGGGCGTTGCTGGAAACGTTATAATGATTTAATACCGTTCAAGCCCTGCGGCTAATCGATCAGTCTCTTGATCAAAGCACGATGACGTGCATCACTTAGAGTATGATTTTAGCACCCTGGAAACTGTCCGCGGCAACTGATCCAGCCTTAAATCAGTTATCACGTGGCGCTATGTCATATATCTATTCCGTTTGTCATTCCGTTTTTCGTCCCCGTTTTGACTAGAAATTGGTAACCCGTCTATCGAATAGCTATCACGTGAAATTCATCGTTCGACACAATTAAGCCCGTCAAAGTCGATGAAAAGACATTGTCCGCTTCTTCTCTCTCCACATCGCCTCCCTATCTCTCATTTACATTAAAATGCAATTAGACGAAAATTCATTTGCTCTCCCTTTTGTTTATAAACTTTGTTAGGAGTACGGGCAAGGGGCTCGGCGCCATCGTTTAATCTTCCGTGGAATACATTTAAAGTTTCGCGCGGAGCATTTTTCACTGTTACAATCGACGTCATCGCGGGTTTGCCTATGGATGGATATCATTAAAATGATTTTCACATTTTTATCCAAGCGATATAGTGAGATATGGTATTTCTAGTTTTAACCGTGACGATAAAGCAGACTACTTAATTTCTAATGCAAAAGCTGTATTGTTTACGGGACCGTTAAAGATTTACCGTAATTAGTTCGGAAACTAATTGCACACTTAACTCCGTGGCACAAGAAAATATTTAAATCCATGGGTACCGACAGCTGCTTGTCTATAGGATTCCTGGGTTCACTACCCATAAGGAATCACGAGCTTACCGTGTGCCGCAATTTTACGATGGTACAACACACCCCCGAGTATACATTGCAGGTCAATATCTATTTAGCATTACACCGTTAACTCGTCGAGGTAACGTGATATAATGAACAGGCAAGCACATTAAAGCCGATTTAGAGTATTGTCCTTTTCATTAAGTCGATCGTGCTAACTCGTCACTGGAAAACTTCGATAAATTATAACTCCACGTGCGTATATGGTACGATATTTTACAAAACCTGTATCTTAGAATATCGTTGAATTTGTGTATACAATTATTCACTTAGAAACACGTACGGACTTGGAGAATGACCTATATCAGAGAAAATTAAATGATTAATACCCGCATAACCGTTATATACTTAGAAGTTGTTCGTTGCACCGTAATTAGTCCGGACAATTATCAGAATCGAAATAGTGCTACGTTTATTATCCAATAGGGGATTTCCGTACGATTCTCTTTCCTGCAAGGGTAATGTAAATTCAAATTTAGCAATCAAGTTCAAGAGTAATTTTCGTATTACACGTTTCCCTGCAGTTTCTCCGTTCATCGATTTTACGCTGTCACAATTATCGGCGAATCGATTTTCCACAGATTACCTACAGATATGTAGAAAGCCAGCGTGAACCGTACGGATGACAATTACGCCCGGCTTTTCACCGTAATTTTATTTATTCAAATGATCGTCCCCGGTTATTTCGGGATACGCGAGAAGGTTAAAATTGGAGTCGATACGCGTTATTAACACCGTTACATACGTCGGCAAATGGATTTGTTGGCTTACACCGTAGGGTACATCGAGTGATCCGCGAAGCACCGTGAATACCTGCGCCAATGTAGTTTTTGATGATAGGAGAAATTCAGAACGAAGCGCTGCAAATGGAATACCCCGTCGGAATACCAAAAACCGTCCGTACTATTTCCAATTCATGAAACGTCTTTTCACTACATTTATACGATCCTCCTGACAGAAAATCACTCCGAGCTTTATCGTACGATCTGTAATTCGTGCCACGAGTATTATTTCCCGACAGGGAAGAACGACACACGGTTACGAGATTGTAACGATTGAAATTATTTAGTTAAGATCATTTGGTGAATCCACGAGGTCCGATTGAATGGGATGCGTTTAATTTCTACATACGTCGGTGCGTCTATAGATTTATCGGCTTACAGTCCCTTTTCATTTGACGTAGGTCGGCGCGTGGGATTTTTCTTTTTTTCCCTTTTTTTTAACGCTCGAGCGAGCACGTAGCGAAATAAATCTGGTAAATCGAATAAAAAATTGAAAGACGAAAGCATGATTCTTGATCTGATTTATGTCCATCGCGAAATTTGATTTATAAGCTCCTTTTGATGGAAAATCAATTTTTATTCTATCATATCGGTCCCGTATGAGAATCACAGGTAACAACCGGGCGCAGGTAATAAACTTGGAATAAAACTGTTTGAAACAGCGTTCGCGATATTACTTGAACAAGTCGTGCGTGAATCGTACGAAGCTTGCACTTCAAACGTAGAGATTGCAACAGCGCGGGAAATATATATTTACACCGAAAAGAATAAATTGAAACATAGATATATTATACGTATATTCGAAAGTGCTTTCACCTGGTTTAAAATTTCTAGTTCGAGGTAATGGATAACCTGCTATTATTTTCCATACTTTCTACGTGCCTAGGATTTTTCTGAACTTCCTTTATTTTCATCAATGGTAAACAATGTTGCATTTTTCTCGTCTTTGTTTAAATTTAAAACCATTGGGATCTTGATTAATATTGCAACGGGGTCACACAAAATTGCACCGCGCACGAAAGTAAGCCACGTAATAAGAAGGTTTTTTCTTTGAAGTTCAACTGAAGTAAAGAAAGCCACGACCAACCTCTAATTCAGTAACTTGTCCTAACTAGGTTAAATAAAGTAGTCTCGAAATGACACCGCATACATAATACATTGAAACGGCATCTCTTTTTGCGCGAAATGATGAAAGCCGAAAGGGATGTGGTTCGTCTTAACCATCCCCCGGGTACTTTTCTCTTTTTCACCGTCTCCTTTGAAAATTCTTTAATCCAATGACGATTTAATACCCTTGGTTACATCGTATTAACCAATTCACACGTACTGATTAACAATTTACCGGCAGATATGAGATACGTGATTACGAGGCGGTTTGGAATTCCGATGAGGTTATTTCTCGTCGCGTTTAATCGGCAATGTCGAATCATATCACGTCCATTATATAAAATGTATGATGAAAATCGGTCTGCGGAGTGTAAATTTGATCCAAAGAAAGGGGGGTGGGGGATGGGAGGGGTAGGTTCGTCCAATTTTCGAATTCGCGAAACAGAATTACCCGAAAGTTGATGTATCGTGTAATACGTGTCTATGCATACCAATGCACATACGATATTGGATTGTAGAATCCTGATTTCGATCAAATATAGTTGATGTTGTTCCCTATACATCGTTTTACATCACCCGCAGGTAGTGTTTCCATTTCTAAAAATGAAATCTCGTTTCAAAAACACATTTTCCGTATTTCACATTGCCGAGGCAACGGGAAAATCATTGTTAGATTAAGTAACAATAACACGTCGCAGTTTTTCATGGAGC
Source organism: Mimumesa dahlbomi (assembly GCA_917499265.3). Taxonomy (NCBI): domain Eukaryota; kingdom Metazoa; phylum Arthropoda; class Insecta; order Hymenoptera; family Crabronidae; genus Mimumesa; species Mimumesa dahlbomi. Next base: position 8,546,678 of record OU824114.1, on the reverse strand, counting down.
GAGGCTGAATTAAAATGCGTAAATTCGTCGCAAAACACGGCGAGACGGTGACTCGACCCGACATTGCTGCATTTAAACGGCTCTTCTTTTCTTTTTGCTACATTTTTCCTTCGTTTGCTTCGCGGAACAGCCGCCGTACTTCCGACACCTAATGAAATCAACTCCCCGCCGGTAACACGCTGCAACCACTCTTTTGTTTATTTTAATAACAGACCGACCAGGGTAGAAAACCATGTTTTTTTTCTCGCTCTAAACGGATCGTGAAAGGATCAAGTCACTAATTATATTTTCCGATGTTTTCCCGACTATATACGGCGGATCACGTAATCAAACTCCGTGTCACCGAGAGTTAGAAATATTCACCGTAAGACGACGCTTTACGACGAATCGATATCCGCGAGGAATATCTGTTTTTAAAACATTTCCTATTCAATGGAATTTATTTTTAATTAACTTCTTTTCAATTAATTCCCCGAGTACGTAAGCGTATTCCACACCGTTCTGGTAAAAACTAATCAATGCTGAACTTTACTTAAGGTACACTTTGTAAAAAACGAAGGCGTACCGTTTACAAAGACAGGAAATTCCCCGATAAAATGAGAACTAAATTTAGTACCGACGTACATTTTTCCGATGACTCGTTCTGTAAATGATTGCGAACTCTCGGCCAAAGAAATGCTTGAAATTTCCCTCCGGTCAACCGTACGGGAAATTTTTTGCCCGTTTCAATCAACCGCGTGCGTATCGACCGTGTTCCTCTACAGATTTACATATGTAGCCGTGTACGCGTTCAATTGCGTGCTTTGAAAAAAAGGAAGAAAAAAAACGATTTTTTATCTGTAAAAAAAATGTGCGAATTAATTACTTTTCCGGACATTGAACCGTCGGTATGTAGCACGCGTTCCAGTTCAGCCATGCCGTAAATGCATTATCAGGCTAAGTACAGATAATTATAAGTCTAATAAGCAACAGTAATAACAGTAATGAAGCTTTTACGGCCGTTGAAGTGATACACACGCGTTTTATTGCATTGCTTGCCGTGCAGTTTAATATCGAATTAATCGCAGTATATTCTAAAACACCGGATAATTACAGCCAACATTGAAATAATACACTTTTAATGAACTTTTGTAAAATTCATAATACGGTCTATAGAATTGGTTAAGCATTTAAAAAGTCTATTTAGCCCTCGTATACGTATATTGTCACAGCTCTTCGTCAACGGATAAATGGTTTTTAATTGTACGTTTCCATTATGCAATTGAAATGGTTAATAAAGTACGTTACTGAAACATAATCCACACTATATCAACTGTTACATAAGTACTTTTGTTCGTGTATGTAGTTCCTTTGTCTTCTGCAATATAGATTCGTTCGAAGGAGTATGTACATATGTATAAGTATGCTAATTAATTTAAAATATCCGATTCTTATTCGACAACTTATCCGTGTCCGATGTCTTCCAGTTTGAATTTCGTTAGCCAAAGGGTCGCGAAGTTAGGGAAGTAGAAACTATAATTGTATTTTTGACTTACAGAGTTGAAAAAAAAACTTTCGCGAAACTTCTTCCTTCGGGATAGATTAGTAACGCTGAGTGTACGTTTCTTCAGTTCCCAATGAGATATAAATTTGCCGTGCAATTAAAAGAAAAGTAAAGTCCCCCTTAGAGGGCGGACAATTAAATAATTGTATTATGATTATCGCGCGGGTCCATTGAAAAATGGTTGAAACCCCGAAAGTTCAGCAATTCACTTGGAATAACGATTTAGATGAGGGGAATGATAAATGCTACTTTTGCCCCTTCAAGCACGCGGTACATCAGAGATTACCAACATTCTACGAAATTAGATACCGTCTTGTTAGACTTCCTTTCCTTCGAAACTTTGAACACAGGCACAAAGGGATTTCTATTAATCGATAGCAATGGGAGATCTTAAAAACGATGTTCGATAATTCGATATCCTTTTAAAGCAAGCCACCGTACATTAAATTAGTAGTTTTCATTTCCATTTGGTACTAACTAACATCTTCCATTAATTAAAATCACAATTTCACAATAGAAGAGTTCAATCTGCCTGAAAAAATTCTTCCTTGCGAAACAAATGACTCGCTTGAATTTTGTTTGATATTCCAGGAAATATCTGTTGCTCGATTAACTTCCGCAAAGTTAACATACATTTATCGGTTTGACAGTGACGTGGCTGGCATGCGTAACACTTTCGCTACTTGCCAGAGCGCCGAGATTGATCGCGGCAATAATAACTGGGCGAGGCGATGTGTTTGCTCCCATCCCCCGACATTTACGAGCGCAGAAACTCTTTCATTAAGAAGTAATGACGTCCCGAATGACGATTCATTTAGGAGCCTTCTTTCTTACGCGATCGTCCTGGCACGAACCCCGGTCGTCCTTATAATGGACTATGCCTACTCACGCAACCGTGGTTTGCTGTGGTTTTCTTTTGTTAGGCTTTGTTACGACGGAGCAAACGAATTAGCGATACAGGAAAAAAATTAGTTTCTCGTTTAGAGCAACGCCTCGGTAGATTTTGCCCGATTAAATCCCCATCCGGGCAGACGGATAATTAGTTGGAACAATTACCGCGTTGGAAACAGGACCGTCGATAGCGCCGTATATCATAAACTAGTATTCCTGCGGCGGACATAATTTATGTACGCTCGTGACAGCGTGGAAAAAGTGAATGCAACGGATATTAATTGTTACCCTTGAAAGTGCAGGTTACCCCGAATTTCATTCGATTAAAGTTGAACACCTTAGCGTTCCACGGGTTCGGAACTGTTGCGACGTAGTAAACTGAGTTAAGCGTCATTGGATTAAACCACTGGGATGATTATTTGGAATGTTAAACGATCGTATGGGAAAATAGAAATTGAATTTTCGGGATGAAAGCGATTACCACGGATTTCTTTAAATTCATTATTCGGAGAAATGTCATCCGTCGGATACTCTCGTGTTTATAATACAAATTGGAAATCGATTATTAATTTTTCTCTGATACGACTCGTATTCCAACATCACGAAGGATTACAAGCTGTATTCACGACTCGCAATTTTTCCGTCGGCTTAATAAATCCGCTTCAAAAGACCGGTAGTTTGAAATATTTTCTCATTTCCATTTTTTTTTTCAACCGAGCTGTCTTTGATCTTGTTAATTCGAGGTTCTTTCTCGATCTATTATAATTTCTGAGTTTTAGCATACCTGCCGGGCAGTTGGAAGCTAATCACCAACAGGCAAAAGTTTGTAAATTAGCACCGCGAGGTATTAAACCACCAGGGTTGTTAAGAATTTTATGTGTGGATTTTTAACGAGTCTCCAGAAGAGTTTCTACGCTCGCTTTCTCTGTTTTAAGTTCGACTTCGGTGATTCTGTAAAACACCTGAAACTTTTCGGTTCAACTTTCTGTCGGGGCCTTAATTTATTTGTTATCACCGTCGTAGATATACGACAGTTTCCTCTCGTTTTATAACCGTAGTTTCACCATTTTTCATGCTTTCCGAATTTATTCAAAAATCACACGAAGAACGATAAAAAAAAAGTATATACAGAATTCTGTCGAGCAAGTTCGCAGATAACGCCGGTCCCCGGATTCCACGTACACGTAGTTAATCAAGCGGCTTCCGCAAATGTACACAGACTGATGCGAACGTGTGTACATATCTCGCACAACGTGTACTGTACCTGCCGAACCTTTAAAGATACGCGAAGTGTATTAAGCGGCCATTGTATGGCTCCCTGAAGCCATTATGCAAAGAACTCGTTAAAAAGGCTATGCATCGAGGAGTTGCCCTCCTTAAAACTTTTAAATAAATACATCGAATTAGGGAAACGTTCGGACATAAAGCTCTCACAAAAAAAGACATCCTTACAAAAGCTGATATCAATTTTGCTTTTATCACAAAGTGATTGTAATTGATGTGTTTTTTTTTCTTTCTCGTTGAACCTATCCCGATCGATAAATCTATTCTTTGTAATAAAAAATCAAATAAAAAGGAAACAAGTCTGCTCCCTTTTTTATTTTACACGCTTTAGTCAGCAAAAAGCGATCGTTTCTGAAAAGAATCCTGAAACTCGTGGGAATTTGTCGATTCTACGAGAAAGATGCGGTGAACATCCATCTATCATGCTTTCAGCCCACTCGATAACAACCTACGCTTAATGGAGTATTCTAAACTCGATGAAATTACGTTTAATGCCTTCCGCAAGTTTCCGCGCCGAAATCGCTATTAGGTTCACTTACCGGAATGTGATGAAAGTAGTCACGGATTATTCCGAGGACGAAGATCGTGCTTTACGACACGGGCATGGAGACTATGGAAATTGGAGTAGCCGAGCGAGCTGTCCTGCATTTACGGGTCTTCTCTGGCCACCCTTCTATTGCTCGCAATTATATTTGCAAGCCATCAGCCGTTCCATCCCCGTGAATTCCCTCACTTGACTTTCATCCCTCTCTATTTCCGTACGATTCTTCTTTCTCGTCGTCGGTAACCACTCTTTTCGATTATTTTTCACAAAACTACGCCATTCGATTGAACATGCAATATATTTCAATAAACGTGGAATAAACTTGGCGAGAAACGTGAAAAGAGAGAGAGAGAGAGTTTGCTCGTCGAGTTTAAGCGATCCGACTTCGAGAATCGATTTAAAATAAATTTACACTTAAAGTGTAATATTAGTATTTCGATATCGGAACTTTTCCCTACAGATCTCACCCCCCGCCTACGAAGGGATATTATTTTGACGATATCTTTTATTGGAAAATGTCATCGCCATCCCCTGACAGTGACAGTGCTTAGGTACGTGACAAATGACTTTCTCCACGTGGATCTGTACATTGCGAACACACTGGTCGCAACTTGTGATTCCAACGGTTCACCCTTGTCCCGTGCCGTTTTTCGGTAACTAGTTTTCTATGTATTCTCATACACGCACGGGGTCTCCGTAAAAGCACGCAGCCCGGGGATGACTAACGGCGACACGTCTCTATCCCTTCATTTATCTTCGGGAAAATTTGTAATACTATCCACGGCTCTCCATGGATGTTGTGTTTTGTCGGAATCAATGCAAACAGAGATCGGTAACGTGGTCGGGATGTTTGAGCAAAATCGCGGAATACCACATTCTGTCAGGCGCCACTGTGCATTTTAAAACAAGCTCCCCTATAGCCGGAGGCACGAGTATGTTAAAATCCAGCAGCTGACCTGGACCTGGCTGGAGTCCGCCCTTGCAATTTCAAGTCATCTTGGTTTCGTATATAGACTTTTACATATTTAACAGTCACGCGTCGGCGAAACAACATCAATCGATATTCCGGCCCGATCAAAGTGATTTCCGTATAAAATCTAAAAAAAGGAATCGATATTCCCTCGTTACTGGATAACTTCCGAGTCCGAAGCTATTAATAAATCGATGACCGATCGACAATTTCGCATTACGATACACGGGGTACATCTACCGTCTAATTGAAAGTCCTTTGCGGTTTTGACGTGTGCGGCATATAACCCGTTAGTTATAGGCATATAATTTCGTTAGTGTTCCAAATAATTTCCTTTAAGTAGAGAACACTGAGCGCTGATTTGCCGCGAGTGTAATTCCATAAGCTGCATTCGTTACCGGGCAGTCGCTGTACACGGAAATGCACTTATGAGACCGCACTCACACGGACACTGTGTTCCAGTTTTTCTTTTTTTTTTTCTTTTTTTACCAGAGAAACGGTCTACAGTGTGTAAAGGATTATTTAATTAAAATGTAGCCATACATTGCCTGTAACGTAACAAAGCAGAGAATAAATGAATAGTAGCAGGTAGGCTGCGATCGCTCGATATCAAGATTTACGTTAACGAATCGGATCGAAGCGTGAATTTTTTTTGTTTTTTTTTGGATCCGTCTTTTGAAGCGTCCGCGTAATCTCCACGAATTATGGAAAGAATATTCAGAGGATGTAAATACGAACTGTGATTCAACGCATGGCTGTTCGTCTATCTGTCGAAATATCTCAGATAACACAAAGGATTTTATACGGTCAGTGTAACGTTCTGGAAGTTACGTTCGTTCTCGCGTCCACTCCGCGTACGACGTTTATGTAGCAACTTCTATGATGCATTCTACATATAACTTGAACAAAAATGAGCACAAGTTTGACTTGACTAACGATTTATTACGGCTCCATCCTATTTCTGTGCTCCGTTTTGACTTCTCCGTCTGAATTCAGACAGTCGACTATAATTCGGTGTCATGTTTGTCGACATTCTCCTGAATAGCTATTCCGACCTGGACAAACACATAATCCTTTCAAGCGGTGTTTCATATTCTCGTTTTCCCGTAGGCAGGATTACGAATGAATTTCAATCATTCATTAAACTCCTGTCCCGTTTCATAATTAGTTTCATCCTCGTGGCCGGGATACCAAGATATTAATTTGTCAGAAGTATCCTTCACCTTAGATCACGTAGCTATGCCTTTCACCGCGTACTTTCGTTTAGATATATATGTATATAATACTACGTTCGCTAGAGTAACGTCTTTGGAAAAACGTTTCGTCCAGAAAAGTGGATGGTTACGTTTCCAGCAATCGTCGAGTGACACTCGAACGGTCTCAGATCAAAGGGGAATGATAAAAGCCACGACGCTAGGGTTTACGTAAAGCGCGTCTGTCGGATAGCGAGCATAGACGATGAAAGAGATTGCTTCGGGGAAATTAGCGTGGAACGCCGTAGATGCCGGTCAAGCTATCCTTAATTACGGCAGATATTATCGCGTGGCCCTCAGCCGAAATTTCGGGGTGACCGCTTCTTCTTTACGTTCACGTGAAAGGTACTCCCAGAAGTACCCTCCCAGAAAGCTCAGGATCCAATTACACCGGCTGTGGATGATTCCCTTAATAAGCACCTTCGGCCGACCGCCGTAAAGCTCATCCTTATCCGTCTTTCCTTCTGCCCGCCCCACCCTTAAATGCTTATCCTTGTGTCGCCGACGAGTCTCAAATCGTCGGAAAAAAAGTCACCGTGAGATATCGCCCGATGAGTCGAGTTTACGGCTGATATAAATCGGCTCGTTAGAATTTCCTGAAAAGTTTTCACGGCAGGACACCATGCTAAAGATACGATATCTTTTAGGAAAATTTTAAAACGGTGTAAATGCTCGGTGGGACAATGCAAAGTGTATTTTTGGTGATTTTATATTATTCGTTAATAAGTAATTATATGGTAATGCTTATGGGAAAAATTCTACTATTCTCCCTAGAGTGTGTTTCTGTTGGAATAAACGAGAGTGTTGATACCTGGTATAAAACTTCACATTGTTGATGTCTAGAAACATTTGTTGCTGTGAAAACGGGCATATAAAAGTCGTGGTCAGAATAGAAATGCCCAAGGACTATGTGTGCAATCAGTATCTGGACAGAAAGATCGGTAGATCGTATAAACGTTGGGAATCGTCGTTCGAACGCGATAAATAAAAGCGAAACGTCGCCATTCGTCTTGCTGGCATTGAACGCGGTTCAGCAGAATGCCGTATACGAACGACCGTTTTCGTCGACGATTTTTCCAACCGAAATACTGGACGGGTATTTCATCGCGACACCGCGTATGTTGTACATCCACCAACCGTCTGGTCGGTTACTTTTTCCAACATTCTTTCATTCGTTCTAGTCAGCGTATAATCTGCATGAGAATTACGATCGACACTGTCTCGATTCATCAATTTGCTTGGTTCAATCGCCGAGCAGGTATTTGTCAATTTCGAAGTCCGCCGCGGCGAATTTGCATTTGCCGTGTAGACCCGATTCGGTTCGGATAACGTCGCGCAAGGTGTTTGCATGCGAGTCGCATCTCGGGTTAATTAATGACTGTAACGTCATCGGCAACGTCGTACGCGATCGTTCTCTAACAACAAACGCAACTACTTCGTGTGACATTAAAACGCGGCGCGACGACTAGCGAAATATATGTATATGTATATGTATATGTATATTACATATGTATATATTAACGCTTCGAATTTGCAATTGTATCATGCCCCCGGGAAACCTGTTTGTACATGTGCATGTATGTATGCGTATAAGTATATGTATACGCGTACCACCGACATTTCACTTTTCCCCGGGATAAATGCAAATCTTCTTTCTTCGGATACATCTGTAGCACGTAGCGGACGCGCAAAATTTCCGGAGGAATTTTACATTCCACCTCCGGCCGAGCCGTCCTCCTTATAAAGTATAAATCTCGAATAAAACGGTATCCTGGGGATAGACATTTTTACCCGGATTTCTATGAACGTCTAGCCAGCAACGAACGCGGAAGATTTTTTTTTTTATTAAATAATCGTTAAACTAACGAGCTATTTTAAGCGATTTTTTAAAAACTGGGTGCATCGTTTATATCTTTATTAGTTATATCTATCGATACACATTTGTACTTTCGTGAAGGGTGACCGGTCGCGAATTATTCCCGTGCCTGCGAATGACGTCTTATCCAATCACCGGTATGATTGTCAAGGGTAAATTCTCGTGACCCATTCCAGCCTTACGGTCCACTTCGATATTTCAAATCATCCCGGAATTTGCGTGTGACAAGTGAGTTATGGATACCGGAGCGATTCCGTCTGTTCTATCTTTGGACTGGTTACATATCGTTTTATGACGAATTTCGGGGACTTCGTTTTTTATTCGCTTCCCTACGTGGGACGCATGTTTTATCCCCACGGGAATACTTATGTAACTACAAGAAAAAGTTTCCAACGAATTCTTTTGTCTCTCTCTCCTTTTTTTTATTGTTTCACGCTCTTTTGATGTCAAATACGAGACGTTACTTGTGTGTGTGTGTGTGTGTGTTCATTCGGACACGAGTTTCTCTCGTCGAGAAACTGTTGAAAATTTAATCGTTCCGCATAACGAGAAGCCTCGTTACATTTACATGAGCGTACGGGAGTTTACTTGTTTTTCTCGCATTTTTTAATTACACTTCCCGTCACGTACATCGGAATAACAAAGACGGATATCGAAAAATATCCAGAGATCGCGGAAGCAATAAAAAACGATTCCAGTGTTTCGTACGGGGTGCACAGCTGTGCTGTATATTTATAGATCATTGCTTATTGATCTCTTTTAAAAGCGAAACGGATTCCTACGGTTCCGTCGCGAGGAAACCAGAAAGCGCGATCTCGCAAAGTATCTAGACGCTGTTAAACGGATTTTCAAACGTAAACCCGGGCAGAGTGAAATTCCAATGGAGCTGCTAGAATTTATAATTGAATCGACTGCCATTTCGCTTGTACTCCGCCAGGATCAAGCACATTATTTATACTTTCTCCGTTAATAATACGGGGCTTACACGTAACATCGCCGACGTTCAGTTACTCGTCGGTTACTTTATAAAACCATATTCCGACGACTCCGTATGACTCGCAGTTAATTAAATTAATCCACTGTACATGTTACACATTCGTTTTTCTATTTATCATTACCCCGCGAAGCATAAAAATAATTAACGTAATCAATAGCACGTTCGCGTGCTGCGTTCTATGACGGACGATGAATAGCTGACGGATATATATGTATAGAAGGAGAACATTCATACTTTTCCGGATTCTCTACGACGGCAATTATTATTCCCCCGCATCACAATATGTACTGTCATCGATACGTCGTAACAAATTCATCGGAAGCTCGTCGTATCTATTACGGGGGAAGCTGGAAATAATTTTCTGAAATTCGGCTACGCTCGGTCTCATTCGGAAGGAAGTAAGTACATACTTACCTGACCGAGTGGAAATTTACGTGAAATGTATTTTCCATCTTCTACCCGCCGATTCTACGCGTTAGTATATACCCTTAACGAGTTAACTTCGAGCGAAATCGGGGCTCGACGTTTTAATAAGGAGTCGCGATACACGCTTTAATAAGGAAGTGACACAGTAATTGGCATTCTATCGATAACGTACTACCGTTGGATATCATCGAAGGAATCTACATAGCGTCGGAGTTAATATCTTCCTGTGAATCTGTTTCACGACGGGAATTCAATCTACGGATCACCTGAAATGAAGTTCCAACGAACACGGCACGGTACGTCGCGAAATGTCGTTTTAGCGAATGGAATTAAAAATATAAAAGCACAGTTTATTCTTCGATACGGCGAAAGTCGATGTTACAGGGTTTACTGAAATAATTTACGAGCGGGATATAAATGCCCGAATGATCGTAAAGAAACCGTTGGTGTTGTTGAAATAATGGTTGTTTTATTGGTTCGTTGGAAAATGATAACTCCTAGCTATTACGATCTCTGTTCGTCTATACTTCCCGACGAATCTTCCCATTTTTTATATTTCTTCTATGATAAATCGAAACTTTTGCCATTCAATTGTGAACAGTGTGTCGAACGTGATATCCTGCGATGCTTGTGTGAAAAAAGACAATGATATCGGTGGTTATACAAATTTCTCATAATTTACATACAAATAGCAACGCTGTTTTGGTTATACTATCTGGATGTTCGATCGATGGAATTGTCGATACAAATATCGTACGGTGTATTGAAAAATTCGTATGCGTCGTTTGCATCGATTCCGATCGATTTATATTTGTTTATAAAATAACAGGATATTTCAGTCAGGCAGATAGAGGACAAATGTAGTTATTTCACCATGCACAATCGCTTAATTGTTTGTTGTTTGTGCAAACAGTAACAAAGCTATTGGAAATTCGTTTGGGACACGTGACTGAGGTATGCAATTACTATTTACACGTAGTTAACAATGGGAATGGAAATATTTTACATGAACATCAAATAACGGGAAAGTCGAATAAAACCGAAATACTTCAAAATTGTCGGCAAAATAGATGCGCGATGTTAACAAAAAATTCAAAAGCCCTCCACTTTAAACCGCCTGGTGCCTTGAGATTTTCCTCTCTACTGTTTCGTATTAACAACATTACAGACAACCATGTTTTACAGAAGTCTACAGCAGGAGTCAGATGGTTATAACAGTTACGTTGCATATTTTATCGGGTTTTATAAGCGGCGCAGAGCTGCAACTGCATTTCCTTGGAACTGCAATTGCATACTTTTCTCCGCTCCTCGACATACGTATGCGACCATAAATTCGTCAGCTGAATAAATGTAAAAACTAGAAACTTGTCCTAAAGTAAACCGACTAAATCATGCATACATTCACGCGACTGTTTAACCTTTAACGCCGGTAGAGACGTATTCCTATGAAAATTTCAATAAAAAAAAATAGACGAATAAATATAAATATTAATACATCACGCGGTTCTCTTGACATCGTCAAACATTGCACTTTATTCCGTTGCATTTTTGAAGAAGCTCCGCACACGGTAGGGTTATAAGCCAAGGTATGGTCACATGTTTTTCTTTCTACAACACTTTCAACGTGACTGCGGACTAAAACCAGGTCCTCTTTTTTTTCTCTCTCTCTCTCTCTCTCTTTCCACCTCGAAAGAAAAATACGAATTTCAACTAGACCCGTAGGGCGACCGTGTCGTAAGTTTGAACGCGGACGGTTAATTTAATTTTCGCTTCTAAATAAATTTACCGGAACAGAGAAGACGGATAGCTAAGTAAATGGGTTAATGTAGCAAATGTTTATCAATTAAGCGCTTAATCGGAACCCTCCAAGCGTAGCTACGTACCGGGTAACACAGACACGGGGAGTTTAAGTCAGCTGTGCGTTATCTTTAAACTTTCGTAAGATGGTGGGATCCACTTACGGTGTTAAAGCTCTTAATGGTTTTACGGACGAGGCGAGAGACGAGTCAAGATACACCGCGGGCTTGTACTACGGCTATGTATGTATGTATATACGTATTACATACATATGCCGGAGAACGTACTTCCTCTACTTGTATGTATGCACACGCGCTGCCATCGATGTGGGTGTATAAAGAGTTTCTGAAGTGTTCGTTATCCGCACGATGCTTTCCATACCGAAATGCATTATGCATTTCACCGTCTCTGAGTCTGCGAATCGTACACACGGAGCAACCCCCTATTTACCGATTAATTTTATTCTGAATTTTATACGCTACATCTTTCTATTCCTGCGTTCTGTGTGTGTGTATGTGTGAAGGATTGGTAACGTATACACACGCGTAACGATTTAACTACGATCCCTTCCCCCCCTGCCCCCGTCACTCTGCATTTCCGAGACGAGCTTAACACCCAAAATCCTGAGAAGCGAGCCGCACAAATGTGGCCACGATAGCGCCGTAAATCTATGCGCATGTCGCGAAGTCGGCAACAAGAGTTCCCCGCATTTCACTTGGGGTAATAAGATTTATTACCGCCGATGGTATTTCACCGAACGGAGACGTTAAGGAAATTCGATCGGCGACAGTATCCTTCGCCGGCGCTTATTGGATTACCTCTTTTTCTGCGATCTTCTAAAGTCGTCTACGACTATGAAAACGGACGTTTAATTATAAGATAGAGTTTCGTGTTACCGTCAATTATCATTATTTACGATTAACGTTTAATTTATGAAAGTTATAGACTGATTTCTCGTACACTGTTCTTTAATTTATATAAGAATATATATTCCCTTAAAATCCTTTTATCAGTGTCTAAATTATTTTGTTCCATTACCTATGTTTCAGGTGGAACGTCGAATACGTCGGTGCATCGCAACGAAGTTCGCGCGCGGACGACGGACGTCGACGTGAAGACGGCGGCGGGTGAGTACACGTTAACGTTGATCGTTACCGAATGCAGATTTGATTCTGCAAACCTAAATTTAAATCCAATCCAGCACGGAACTGAGATAGCTAACGCGCTCATAAATATGTGCCTATCCACGTATGTATCTACGTATGTATGTACGTACAGGTATGTACATAAATATATACGTTACTCCTCGGGCAAAGTTCGCGACACGAACTGCGCGATGTATTAGCCCGGATTCGCTCAGATAATAAGATTTATTACCATCCGACGCCCAACCTTCGTCAAACTTCCGTGCTTCTACCCATCCTGCCAACCCTCCGGCCAGGATACCTATGTACCTTCCACCCTTTCGGCGATTCACCTCTCTCAGCCACGATTTGATCCTCGATCACGAGACACGAAAACCCTCTTACATACCTATTTCTTGCCAGGGTGGGGGGGGGGGGGACTGTGACGCTTACCCCGCGATTTATGGGAACGTGTGCCAGTCCGCGATTGTAATTGTACGGTGCACGTAAACCACGCGTGTTGCAGCTGCAACACTCGGCCAACAAAAAGGCAGTAACGTTTCGGTAGATATCGATTTCACGAAGTTACCTCGAAGGCAGTGAACTCATTTACACGGTGTATTTTGTACCGTGATAACAGTTGTGAAGTGTAATAATTCAGTTGGTGGGAATTATTTAATATTAGTCGGTCGGTTTGATAATTAGATATTTACCTTGTATTTGTGTAAACGGAACAAGAGATTCTTGTGTTTAAAATGAACGTATAGAAATTATGACTCTCAGGAAGCAGTGTCTTAATTTTCCGTGCTTTTCATTTTCGGAGGTTTAATTATTCGTGGGAAGTGAGTAATATCAGGATGTACGTCTTTCGCGGGATTCCGTAGAGAAATATCTTCTTACGGTCTTTGCGTTAGCTACGTTAAGTGTAAATGATTCATTCGGTCACTGTAATAGGTATCATTGAACTTTCGCAGTCTGTTTGTACATTTGTAACGGGAAATTCTTCTGAAAATCAGAGAAGTAGTCTCGCTGGTCGTGAATAATTTCGTCGTTTCTCGTAGACCTCGGTATTAAGAGCTTTACTCTTCTGATAAAGCATTGCCGCTCTATTACAGAACGCAAACTTAATCGATCGTCCTGGTGGACCACGATAATTGTACAGGAAATTAACAATCGTAACGCGCTGTTTGCTCCGAATCGCTACCGATCGAATCGCACGTGCGTTCGGGTCATCGTCGACGTAGTATTACCGTCAAGTTTCAACGTCTTGTCCGAGTGTGCTTATCCGAAGACGACGAATTCGATTTTTATGGAAAAATCTCCGGCTAGAATTTTATCTAGCACAGAAAGAGATATGTTCCAGCGGGTCTAAGAGCGGTGCGATGGAGTTGAAATTTTATCAGCGACGTAGGTACGCGACAACATAATTCCGTCGTGCCAAGAATTCTCGGAGTGTCGGGGATCTGGAACACCGACAAAAAAGATTCTTTCTGATACAAAAGCATCGGGGTCTCTTTGATGCTGTAGAGCCTCTTGGGTCGTACGGTGCACTTTTTTATTCCTATGATGGATAGACGTCAATCGAATTACCCTTTCTGATACTGCTATTCGCACTACGGATGCATCTTTTACCGCCGCACTTACTCTTTCTCCGCCGTCGTTTCTTTCATCCCTTATCACTTTTGTTTACCCGTCACGTTCGTCGTAATGGCGTGGGAATTCTTTTTTTTTTTTTTTATCACCCGCGCGACTATAATGACTCGACATCGTCCGTCGAGATAATTAACTTAATAGCACCGGACGCACGAAAAAGATTCGTGATAATAGGTACGTGTATATCACTCCGTGTGGCGCGTTCTTTATTTCTTATTTGTGGTAAGGTACCGAAGTTTTCCGCGGAGTTCTTAAGGTGGTGGTAGATGAAGCAAAGAAACTTTTCGGTGGTTATATGGAGAAATATGTACCGCAGTGTTTCTTACTCACCGCCTTCGGTGGCGGGTGAAAGAAACTACGAGTCACGGTGCGAATTCCCGAGTGTCAAAGTCCGAATTGAAACGACCGTGAGGCATGTGACGCCGTGGAATGTTTGATAGAGAAATATTTAATTGCCACTTGACAGTAGAACCACGGATTTTTATTACATTCCACGGATTACAGCGATATTCTTTTAACGATGAAAAAGACTGCGTGTAATTCGTTCTACGTTGTCAACCCTTTGTCCTATCTTCCCTTGTCATGTTAAGTGGTCATCCACCGTTCTCCATACGGAGTTCGATCGATTGTACACCGTAGAATGCTCAATTTCTGGTTCATCAGTGCACATCGTCGAGAATCATGGGCAATAATCGTTCAAGCATTAGACTCCAACAGCTATACATATCTATGATTAGGAATGTCCTTAGACATGCGACGACGCCCGGCGTCCTTTGACGATGATCGCGATCGATCGTTTCGGAAGGAAATACTGATTAACCATGGCGAGAAACGTTTCGTGTGACTTGGCAAAGACATCGAGATTATTGCGTGTTGTCGTCGAACAGAAATCGATACAATAGTAAATTAATATGGGAATTTATCTTTATTCACTTTTTGTTAGTTAAACTATGGAGATGAGCCTTTGCTCTTATATTTTAATTAAGCAATGTTTTTAGATAAACAGTGTGCTTTAATTAAAGAATATTTTTAGATACGCTCGAGCATCGAGTAAGTCTGCTTGCTTAACTTTAGCATAAGCGAACTTTCGAGTTTGGTACTTCAAACATAACATCTCCGCACGATTTGTTTACAGCAAAGGTTCCGACCGGAGGATAAAGTTCTAATCACAAAATCTTGATCACGTAATTCCGCTGAATATGTACCGATAAAGATATTTATGAATTTCCTTATAAACAATCGTGACACGTAACGGCGTCCAGGATGGAAAGCACGTGGGCCGTTCATTATAAATAATGGGCGATTACCATTATTTTACGAACCGATATTACACCTGTTTCATCAACATCTTCATTAATGCCATTACACTGTCCCATGTGTGCAGGACTTGATTTACATAACGAGATCTCACCCTAACCATCTGTTTGCGGTACCCATATTGTATTACGGAATTTCGTCTATTTCGAGTAGCTTGGTACAGTACAGTGGCGGACGGTCTGTGTCCAGTTTCTTATTCCACTTAGCGCACAGTGAATCGCACGAGTCTTATCAAAATGTTTCAGTATCTCATCAAATAACTCCTCGAATTCATTTTCGTTGTATCATCTGTGTTTCTATGGTTGACCATTTACACGTTCGTCGTTACACTTTTTTACACAGACATTTTCTGCGTCACCGTTTCCCCTTCCATTCAGTTTGATCCAGAAAGTTACTTTTTAAATGTATGTACGCGTTACACGCGTCGCGATAACACTGAATCGGTACTAACGAGGAGAGTCTTGTCATTTTTTTTACCCTAAGTTCGTCAGGAAAGTTTCTTGAATCCCTTCGACGCCTTAAAGCTGGAATACGACTACTAAATGATGAACGTCACGAATTGTACAGAAAAATTTCGACGTTCACGCGACGGGTCGATCGGAATTTTCGTCACTCGTCGCTTGAGAATCATGAATTTTTGGTAATATTAAAACTGGAATCGAACGTGTCATAAAAGTCTCGTTGGCACACTCGCGAAAACATCGGCAGACGGGTGCAGTGCGACCAGGCACGTCATAGGATGGCTTTATTTGCCCAGAGAATATTGAAAGTATTAATATTGCGTAGGAACAGCATTCCTTGTACAAACAATGTGAAATCTGACGAATCCTGTACGACAAATAACATAATAAAACATCATTTCCGGCTAAAAATAGACGGAGATTGAAGTTACCGTAGTTTCATTCGTTAGTGCACACTCGAAGGCTTTGTTCATTCGTTTGATAACAACAGCGTTTCATAAACAATATCAAACAAAGACGATCGTAGGCGTATCGCTTTGAGATACATTGCAAATTAAAATGGTACACCAAACTGCCGGCGAAATTCGCTTCCGTGCGAACTGTAAAAAGAAATATACGAGTGCGATAACCATCCGCTGGATTAACGCCAGGCGAAAAAGGTAGATATTTTTCTGACCCTCGAGACCATAACACATGTATCAATTCCGGAACCAAATTAGTTTCTCTGCTCTACCGGTAAACCGAGTTAAACAATTCGTGAAATATCCTATTTGGTAAACTGGATCGATACGAGAAAATTGTTCTAGAAGACGTTAATTAATTAATTAACTCCAGACTCACTGGTTTCAGGATATACGTAGATGGTTTACTTTGTGTACGTTGGATTTAAACTGTCAAACTCGGATACTAGTCTCCCATTGTAAAAACCGTGATAATAGGATAATCTCAGATTTCATCCTCCATATTTTCGCAATGGATTCAACGGTTCCGGTGGTAGTTAAAATTGTCAATAGCCATCCCACACATCCTATAATTTCATTATAGGATCTTCCCGGGATAGGATTTTCTGGGAAAAATGGAATACCCACGCAAAAAATCTCGCTGACAAAGTTTTCGGACAAAGGTAACGCATGTATGCGGTATCCCAATTGCAAAGTACCGGCGGTGTAACCGATCAATGACACTATAAGTGACAGTTGACACGTCCCCTTTTTTTTCCTGCGGTCGAAAGCCACGCTCTGGGCGTCGTGTTTGTCAATGTCGGGCCCGGTCAGTTATGCCAATCATCGTCAGCCAGTGAACACCGAACGCGAAAATTCATCGGAGTGCTCGGAGAATCGGTACGGTCGCATTAAGGCTTCATTTGTTCGCGTAAACAGTGCGGACAGTGTGTGCGATTCGGAAGATCGTCGGCAAGAATTATGCGATGGAACCGCCGACCACGGATATTTGCGGCGAGCGTTTTCCCCTCGAATCGTCGAACGTTTAATCCTTTAAACACAATGGTTTCTGATACAATGCGTATCAACTTCGTGTCCAATTACCATTCATCTCTGGCCAGCGTTTTTCGCGGTAAGTTAATTAACCAACAACGTAAAACCGCGCAGTGTGCTGTTGTGTGGGAATAACAAATTTTTGTCATTCCGGTTCGGGAGTTTATCCGTTTTGTACCGAGGTACTTTTCGATATTTTTCACGTTGCTATTTTTCGTGTCACGCTATTCATAACTTGTAGAAAAAAAATACTGCCCGAGCTTGTAAAAAAAAAAAAATTTGTTAAACCGGTCGGTATCGCGTTGCAAAAGGGTAAATAGAAAATTTCACAGGGACGTTTAACGGGTCGGTTGTACAAAAAATAAAATCAGGTGCTTACACGACGGGCAATCGCTGTGTTACGGAAACATGTACACGCATATTGAGACTCTTCGCGTGCCGAAGTGGAACTAGGTAAATATTAGGTTCATGAGAAATACGGTGTTTTATAGATCAACAAATCCTCCATTTACATCTCTTTCATGTTCACGCGTTGTTTGAACGTAGCAAGTAGCTTAATACGAAAACGATGTTTTACTGCTGTTTTCATTAATATTGAGAGTGGTATTAATGAATTTATATTATACCCGGTTGTGTACCCGAGCCGTCAAACTTTTCAACTTTTCATCGATTTTCCGCGATAACGGTCAAACGCGAATGGAACGCTTCGTCGAAACTGCGAAAACGCCAAAGTTAAGTGTGGACTTACCGACTTCTAATTTCGATCGATCATCTTCTAAGACTTAATTTACATTGACGTCGAACTAATAAATAAAACCTGTTCTTCCGAGCACTTTACCGTGACGTCGATTTATGAGCTTCGGTGCATAAAATTTAACATCATATCGCTGGGGGGGCGGGGATTATATATTTTGGCATCGCTCGGTCTAGTCGTAATTTATCATGTATTTATACCGGAATATCAAAATCTGTATCGAGCGAAAAATTTCCGGATGACAGAGTTTCAACAACAATCGGATTTAAACGATGTAAAACCGCCTGACGTTCCGCTATGAAACTGTTAAATATCAATCCCGTTATTTATCGGTGGCACAGATAATTTTCATGCCAGTTTGACACATGCGTGGCGCCATGGCGGTACGCGAAAATTAATCTGTCAAATTGAATATGTTATTAAATACTTGTAACGCTGTCCTTTACCGACCCGTATTCGTAATTCGCGTAATTACGGAGTCGCGACCGTAGCACGAAAAATTCGCGCACTGTCACGCACTGTCAATTTTCATTACGGAATCGACGCGTATCCGGAATTTCTCGATTGCGTGATTTCCAGTGCGGTCTGATACACGTGTGTACCAGCAAGAACGGTTGAACTCGACGTATTCATTCCCGTAGATTTTTGAAAGGTCATACCGCACGATGGCAGAACTCTACCATCGTTTAACCGTAGAGTAATCCAGTTAATTTTGTGTCAAGAAACCCCAACAAAGACGACAGAGATTTTTACGCATTTTGAGAGCTCCGAAAGAAAAAATATCGATAACGATAGGAATGTACTTTACGCCTCGAATCGGAAAGTAAATTTACTGAAATTCCATTAATTTCATCGTCCAAATATCCGAATATACGTTTCACGTGTGGTGATAGCGGATGTTCATCGATACAACGACAAACATTAACGGACGCGTGAATAGTACGGTCGCAGTTTTTGTTTTGCATGTATCGCACTGAACCACGAATCCGTTCAATCAACCCACGTATTTCAATACTTTGCGAATGATTTGTTCGCGGGTTAATTGAAAAATGAATATCTACCGAAAACGCTTATGCTCGACTGATCAATTGTCTAAGTGATTCGCTCGCGTGTCTCTGATGCGTGTAAAGGAAAAGTCCAGCGAGAAATATTTCACCGTGATGTTTAATTATCGTAAATTACTAGTTTTAAAGTTGTTAAAATGTTTCGCTTTGTGCCTGTAGTTGCGTGAACAATAGTTACGTAAAGTTGCTAAAAACGCTCGTTTATGTGGCACCGCGTTTAGGGTGGAGCAGTGTAACACAATAAATCTCGAAACTTCGTTTATTTGGAGTTAATTAAACGAATTGCCGGTCGAGCGTTCGTCTTCCATAGCGTTAAAATGGTTCGCGTGCCTTTTCTCATCCGCCCGAGGTCGATTAATTGACGTTGAACTTCAATCCGAGAATAAGCAGACGTATCAACGCGTTCAACACTTTTCACAGGGAAACATTTTTATTTACATACTACCAGCTTCGTTTTCCTTAACCGCGGCGAACTGAGCAACAATTCTCTATTCATAATTTCCCGGTTCGCTTTCAGAAACCAATTACCCCGAGAGCAGTCCAGCACTCTCCTACATTCAGAGCACCGTTCATTATTTTTACCCCGTCGAACCGTTGACTTTGTTTCAAAACACGTTTATCGCAAAAATAAAAACAGTATCATCCGACGTATGTTTTCCATACCGCAACGATCCCCGAACAAACCGCGAAATGGATGGATACTATTTTCCACGTACATCTCCACTCTTTTTTTTCTCCCAGCAATATTTTTACTCACGTACGCGACAAAATTTAATACGCATACATCTCACTCGCGAGTAACAAAGGTAGCCATGAATTCCAATGTCTTATCTTACCGCAATAGTATGTTAATTCAACCCCATATAAATTTATCAAGCCTCCTCTTCATATCAAAAGTATCTGGACGCCATCGTTAATGGACGCTGATGATTTTCACAAGTTTTCGTATTTAAGTGGATGAGAACTTTATCAAGTGTATTTCAAATCGGAACAAAAAACAAATTACGGAAAACTCACCGATTCTAGGGGGTGGCTCGGGACATTTTCAAATACCGTCGCGCATCGCCGATGATGATCGTCCGCGAAGTATTCCACAGGATTTAAGGGTTGCACGATCGGAACGGGACGCGCGCCTCCACGATACTGCCCGCCGTCTCGCAGTACCCGCGTCGCGACGCCCGAGCGTAGAGCGCGTACTCCAGACGCCGACCTATCGTGGCCCATCGGGAGCCCACGTTTCACCACCAACACCCATCACCCACACACACACACACACACGACTCGGTTTTTCGGTTCTGCTATTTTCTTCTAGTTTCTTTTCTTTTCATTTTTTTTTCTTGCTGTCTTTAATCAACTTTGCAAAGTGCGGTCCAGAAATCAAGTTATATCGGGGATTCGAGAAAGTTAAATCGGAAGATGACACGGGTACGGAATTGTGTTTGACATTTTCAAATAGTGGATATGAAGGATTGTTAGATTTTCGGTGACAATCTTCCGTACGTGCGTCAGGAAGTTTTCGTACGTCAGTTTCTATCGTAAAAATTCCGTCGAACAATTTCGAGTGACAGATGTTTCGACTGGCTCCTTGATTGCTTACGTCATTTCAACTAGCAGTCGCCAAATATGCATGGTATGTTATTTTTTTCGGTTCGGTTACATCTCCGAGATTTTTCATTCAATTTTCGACGAAGAGTTGACAAGTTTGAAGAGTCGTTCTTTTTTTCAATGCTCTCCTGGTTGCTGTGCTGTGTATCGATAGATGGATTAATGATTTTTTTCTGTTTCTTCGATGTATTTATACCGATACGAGAAATAATATGTTCGGTGATTCTAAGCGACCACGTGTTTCCTTCGTCGTTGAATCTTATAAATTTTTTTAACGAAAATTCTGCGCTGCACTTTCACGGATTACGTGGAAAGTTCTAAGACGGATTTGAACATTTAATGAGACTAACATCTGCCGTACTTAAACGCTGTTTCGTGTGATCAATAGAGACCCAGAGAATAACTTGATCTTGATTTATCATAAATTTAAGTACAATAATAAATTCTTTAATTATCTAATGCCCGTTGAAAGTAATTCTGAATTGTAAGTACCGTATTGCACCTGCAATTTTACTAATACATAAATAGTATTTTATACATATTTGATGAGAATCAGGCACGTACAAGAGCAGATGGAGATTAACGGTAATTACGTGAGCGGATTTACCGCGGTATAAAATAGTTTTACTGCTGTGAAAATCCTTGTGACGTTCGCATCATTTCGGGAAAATTCAAGAATGCAAATGTTCTCTACCTAACGAGATATTTTTGCTTCAATTTTGTTTTGTCATATAAAAACTGTGACAGAATCGATTGAGAAATAGCTAGAAAATGATTAAAAAATCCTTCAGCTAGATAAATACCCGGACGATTACGTGATGGTCGCAACGTGCGGCGTTAACAAAAGACGCGAAATTACCGGGCAACGTGTTTAGACTCGAGTAACATCAACGGATATCGAGAAAAATAATACCTCACATAAAAGTAATAGGTAACGTGGACGACGAGTCTTCGTGCTCGGAGGTTTCGCGCTGTCTGTACCATGTAGCAAAACGTACGATGGTATTTATTGATCCATTATCTAATAGAAACAATAGGGTCGACGATATTCCTATCAGTGTATCACAGTCCTATCTGTGCTGGTAATTTATTCGCTGCTTGCTTTAATTTTATTGTATAAAGACCCGTATCATGTTTATCACTATTTAAGTGCCGCGATCGCGATACGAACGTCGTATCTATTCTTCGGAATGACATCCCGATATCGGTCTTCCGTCCGTTATTAAGAAAATGGGGAATCCGAAGTACATACGTTGGAACCGCAGAAAAGAGTAAACTCGACTCCGGTGCATGTACGTATAATTATATCATAAATTGGATAACAATTTTGGAAATATGCAATAAAAGAATCCGGGGCGTCATTACGTTTCGTCGAACACCAATAGTCGAGGATCATGTAATTGGATGCTGTGATAAAAAAATTCGCTAGAGGACCCTGACCTCCGTGCATTTGCTCGCTCAAATATCAACCCCTGTGCGAAAAAGGACTTTACAGTTTTCCGATATGTATCGAACGGAACACTCATGATCACTTTTATAGATCGAGATCGATGTGAGTCTTTTACCAACGTATATCAGGTGAAATTCTACGTAGATAGAATGTATGACTTATTGTTAGGGACCCTACCTAGTAGGACCTACCCTAATCATCGGTCGTGCCTAAAAATAATTGATTATCGCATGGTAGTAGACACGTGTTCGTATGATACCAATAGTACCAATAGTACCTTAATTAGCGGACGATCATAGTACGTTACTGTTCCGGCTTAAACTTCTGGCCGACGTCGTAACTTATAAAACACTTGAAAAACAGTAAGGAATGTAGAAAGAGCAAATTGCCCGGGGAAAATGAAATTCCTTCTAAAAACTTTTCGACGTTTAATGTATCTCACGATTCTAAAGAAACGAAAAAGACAGTGACGGGATGGAATAATTTTACAAAATTTACATGCTGCGAGATGTTCTATTATTATATTATACAATCCACTATCGAACTCACTGACAGATACAGGTTTGATATTCGAGGTATATTTTCGTACGATAAATTCGAAGTTTGCAATTGTATAAACCGCAGGGATATAACTCGGTATCATTTGTATCACTTTACTTCGCTAAAAGCATGCTACACAGTCGATGCTAGGCATGTAACTGGCGACAGAAACATTGCATTAACACCGAATAGTAAACTATTCTACGGATGTCCTCGATTGATATCATTATCATATTATTATCGGGTACATAAAATGAAAACCAGATGCAGCGTCGGCGTGATTAATCGGCGTAATTAATTTGCTATAAATCAATTGGCGGGGATATTAAAAATTCACCAGTTAATGTCATCGCGACGCCTATAGATCATATCGAGTCGGTATTCTCTCTCCTTTTATGGTGTGTCGGCGAAGCGTGAATTATGAAAATTTCATTTCCAATTCGAGAAATGGATCTGACATGTAGCCTAACTTTTCCCCTAATGCAATTTCTCTTGTTCTCCGATAGACTTTCCGTCAGGTTGATAAATTAATGGAATATGAAGGGCTATTCTTTTTTTTGTTGTTGTTGAAGACCGTCGTCTAATATCGAACGGTGTCGTTATTTTTCATTTTACAAAAATTCATTTTACTACCGCGTGGTTTGTCACGAACTACTAACGCGCGTTGAATTGTTAACTCGATCTAGTCTGAGACTGTGCACCAAGTACGTGATAGACTATTCATTATTTACCTTTCCATTTTGGTAAAAGCAGGCAAATGCATCTCTGCCGTATTTCTTCGCTCGTCTTTTCTTCTCTTATATTCTCCATCTCTTCACATCTCTATGTATGTATATAAAATAAAATGTCCGTCTGAATATCTGTTCCCTTGTAACACAGAAGTTTGTAAATCAATTTCGATAGAATTTTTCCTAGTAGATCAATTCCAATGTCCCGACGCGAGGCGGAGTTTCGACCACGAATTAAATTGTATAGAATTTCTTGCGGTTTCTAACTTTGCGGGAAAGGGGTGGTTTTCGGGTCGGACCTTGGAAGGCCGGGTACGACAGCCAGTTAACAGTAAATCCCAATTTGTATTTTTTCGCATAGTTCGAACCGCTATCAGTGGACGTCCGTGACAGCGTCCTCGTCTTTTAAAATAATTGACTTAATCGAAAGGTCGTACGTGACAGGAAAACTCATTGAGTGGTAATGCTGAATCAACATAGGATTCTCTCGTCTTTGTGCCGGATGGCACGATGATAACGATAACCGAATCGGCCGAAGGAAGTTCCAATCAGGAATTATCGTCCCTTTGGCCGGTCGATACGGGATAATCGGAATATTTTCAATTACTTGTGCATACAGTCACAGCCACATCTGTAATTCTGATACTGTTCCTCTCGAACACAAGCAAACCAAATGGTAGCTGATCACCTAGACGTGAAATTCTATACATATTAATGAAACTGTACTCATCTAAATTAGATTACGATTTATTTCACTACGTTCATTCGATCGATCGCAAGTATCATTGTAGTACATACATACATACATATAGTTAACAGCGAAGGAAACACGGAATCCGAGAGTCTCGATTTCGAGTGCCACCAGCATCATTTACAATCGTGTTTGATTACCAGTAGCGGCGTTAAGTATTTCATTTCGACCTCGCGTAGCGAATTTTGATCCCTCAGAATCATTCGAATGTTATTTTGAGTGGATCTTGTTCGCGCGTGGGTTTATCCTTATTATATACTCATTCAGTTCGAACCATAGAAAAAAAAAACTATTTTCCCTGGAGGGTATATTCGCATTCGTATATCACATGAAGGGTATACATATTTCCACATTTCTATCGGTAGGCAAATCTACTCTATGTTAGATCGCTTGATAATTAATTAAGAATCGAGAACATTTCCATAGAGTGGATTTCGAAGAATTAATTGGCACACGTGGAAACAAGGCCAATGACATTGGTAAGTGTCGCACAGTTTGAATTTTTGCCCAATGTTCAAGCAACTGGCCGCATTCCAGGATCGGCTGTCCATGGTTACGTTCATAGTAGTGTGTCGTCGAATTTCGTTGCGGTATCGCATGTCCACGGGATTTTCGTAAGCGTGTATCCGGAACCATTCGTAACTGACTGAACTCTGTTTACAACTCGTGTCCTCCGTAATTTATGTAAACCGTCGATCCTCTCAAAACCGTGCCAAAGCAGTTTTCGCTCTTTCGGAACATACGATTAATCGTTCGTAATTAATTCACAGATCGCTCGATATTCCGGACACACTTCGTGCCTTCGAAGTTTGTAAAGTGGATCTTGTCGCGTCCCGACGGTATTCAACTTACAAGAAGTATCGTTTCGTGCCTGGGGAAATATATCCAGAAACAGTACGGCTAGTACACGTGCGCGTAAATCTCCGCAGTTTTCTCGGGTTGTCTGGTTATTAAGGATGTGGGGATAGGATACCAAGTGAATACATTTCATTAATACGCTAGTAACGGCGTTATACCGCGGATATTACGTGTACGTATAACATCTTGGAATTGTTTCAAATTCGGAACGCCGGTTACGGCGACCGTCGTAAAACGGCCATCTTTATCATTTCACCACTTGTAGAAAGATATAACGTTCTCTACGCGATAGTATTTCAGCCGAATCTTCGAGTAACGTTTCCGTCGCTCGTAAAAATTACAGAATGCACGCGTAACGACCAGCCAGATAAAACGTAACGCTGAAATTCGGAACAAGCGCATGGAAGTCAGACGGAGCGTGAAGTTTTCGGGCAGTACGTTTTTTTGCCGCGAATCTATTTTAATTGAATCAATTACACGCTCCATTATTTCAGGCATCCGCGGGTTCGCTTGCCACTGCGAATCGGACGGATGAGAGAAATACTTTATCACGGCGCGCATCGTGACGTACGACCTCTATTCTTCTTTTTTTTCACCCCTTGTTCCCGTCGAATAAGGCGACATATAGCCATGGGTATTATTCGAAATTGTTAAAAAATACGGTAGCCGCGTTGTCGTTCACACTAGAGTTCACTAAAGGAGAACTGCCGGTTTATCTACCCCTGAACCGCTTCGATTAAACTTCCATCCGTTATTTCATGGTGAAAGTAATTATGCGTTTCAAGCACGTTAAATTTCTCGAATTGTACAGCTGAAGTGGTGGAAATGCTAAATATTACGATTTTTTTACGTATCTACGAGTCGAACAGCGAAATAATTGTTAAAGTTCGATTATCGAGTACTGTGATTTTTTTCGGTAGACGGTTATTACTATGCAAAAATCATTCCTCTCGTTCATCATTCATTTTAATATGTCAGGGGCACGTGGTATAATTCACAATACGATGCCACGAAAATAATAGGGTTCGCAAGAATTTGATTTGTGGGCGTGCAAGAAATGTTCGTACATACAGCGTACAGTATCGGAATTCTGAGTTATTCTTCTCTTATCTCGAGATGTTGAAGATTATCTCATGCGTTAAAAAGGAAAAATTGGTTCCATAATTTTAGTTATTGGTAATATACATACATAGAATAATATTTTATTTATTTTGAATTTTAACTACTGTGTAAATTATGTGTCATATTATTCTTACCATTGCTCTTGTAAACAGAAGCATCAGCTGATTTTATTCAAAGGATTGGTGGAATGATATAGAAGGACGAGCGAAAATGACTATGATATTCACACGATCACGTCGGTATTTGCCCTCATAACTATTTCCTCGCACCC
This sequence comes from Mimumesa dahlbomi, assembly GCA_917499265.3. NCBI lineage: Eukaryota > Metazoa > Arthropoda > Insecta > Hymenoptera > Crabronidae > Mimumesa > Mimumesa dahlbomi. Next base: position 8,519,906 of record OU824114.1, on the reverse strand, counting down.
GATAAAATTTCCCCCATACCAAGGCATATATTAATATCCTTCAGCTATGAGAACAACGGGACACACCGGGTTGTCCATTTTCATAATTTTTGCCAGTCACGAACAGGCACACCGTATTCAACGATAAAATGTGTTGACGTTGCAGTTACTTATCAGTCTGATTAGACAAGAAATGTATTTCAATTTCTACTGGAATTTGGCTTACATATCGTGACACTAGAGATACATCAGATAATATGTCGGTTGATTGAAAATCTTTCCGTCGTCGTTAGTTTTCTCATGTTTCATTTGTCACTTACACGTAATTACGTATAGTTTTCACGCTATCGCAATTTTCTTAATGCACTCGGTGTAGAAAAATCGATTTGGATAGAGGTGGACGAAATCGTTTCCTTAAAGTAACGCCCTGTAACTTGACGGAAATAAAGTTTAAGTATCCAACGGAGATCCGACCTATTTCATCGAAGTTCATAGCCCGAAGTGATAGAATATTTTACTGTCAATATTTTAAATTGTGTTCAACCAGTAAGAAACCGCATTACAACGTTGCACTGTGTATAAAATGTTTTTGATAACTTTTCAAATCGCGGCAGAGACGGGAAGTGGGAAATAAATTACATCGATAAAGTAATTAGATTTTATTCCACTAAAATATATGCATACGCCATCTTTTGAAATATCTTTATTTTATATACATAACATACACATAAGAGTGTTAGTAAAACAAAATGTGTCATATAAAAGGTACCGCAATGAGTACAAATTCTTTTCACTATGGCTTTCATAAGTATTATTAACGCGTATTTACACACGTAAATAAGTATGTTTAAAAAACTGCAATCCAACATGATTGTACACGGTTTATAAGACTCTGAAATATACATACTTTTATGGAAAATACTGTCAATGAAAAAAATATCGCTTTACTATGTATAAAAGTGAGATATTTCTATACTTTGTACTTGTATTCAGACACTTGTAAGATCGAAATTTTCTAGGAACCATACGTTAAATGTTTGTTTCATACTTTCTCGTACTATGCTGAATAAAATAAGTATTTGCATTTTTATAAACATACAGCACAGTGATATTTAATACAGCCGTGTTTATCCAGACTTACTATACAACGTTAATTGTACACATTAATTGAGCACAGCAAAGGAGTTACATCGTAACTCCCGAGAACAATTCGTAATATCTATGTAGTAGTTAGTATCAAAACATAAGATTTATGTAAGTAATGTAGTGCATTCAGTTTCACGTTGCAAACAAACCGTTGCGAAAAAATATACTTTAAAATAAGTTTCGTAATAAAAAGTTTGTGGACAGTAATGACAGTAATGCACTGACAAATTATTGCTTCGAGCTTATCTGTCTCCAACATTAGGATGGCACGGAAAATACTGAATTACTTTGGCCCATTAGTAATTGCTGCTTGAGACTCATTTGTATAATACATGGAATCCAAGAAGAACTTTGTAAAGTCACCAACAACGGTTCTATCTGGGATACTTTGGCTCATTCCATAAATTGCAAACTGCAAAAGATTATTGTATTATTTGTTTCCCCTTCTTTTTTCTCTTAATAATCGTACGGATATTTACCTTTCCTTCGACTGGAACACTTGGAGTTTTTAAAATCGTTACTAATTCCTCCTTGACATCGTGTAGAAATTGATCAGCAACGCCTGGTTCAGTATGAACATATGTAACGCAAAGATGCGCGCCGCTAGGAAATTGAAGAGTATTTAAATTCCATCCCTTCGTATTGAGGGCTGCCGAAAGTTTATATATATCAAAGTCCTTCGAGCCAATCGCAACCACGGAGGTAGCTGGTGTGCCAAAAATGAAAATTCCGTCGAGTTTTCTCAGTCTGTAATCGAATCGATAAATTGAGGCACAACTGTAAAACGAAAAAACTTCGTTGCTGTCTGAATCCTTACTCCTGTTCGATGTATTTAGTAGTGTCTATGATTTTCTTCGTAGCTTCGAGATATCCCTCGTAACCAAAATACATTAAAGATGCCCAGCATGAGGCTATAATTCCACCGGCTCTGGAACCGTTTATTGTTGGTGAACCATAAATACCACCAGGCCAGTCTGTGGTTATAGTGTATTGGTAGTGCCTATAGTCCTTATTTCTATAAAGAATTATTGAGGAACCTTTTGGAGCATATCCATACTAAAACAGAATTCACGAATATACAATGGTACAGATATCGAAATTTTGATAACACCAAATTTATACAATAGTTGTATACGAACTTTATGTGTATCAGCAGATATACTGGTGACTCCTGGTAAAGAAAAGTCAAAAGGTGGTAAATTAAATCCTGCTTCTGGCATAAAACAAATTAGAAAACCACCGAGACAAGCATCTACGTGAACTGGAATATTATATTGTACTCCCAATTCAGAAATTGCCTCTATATTGTCCATTGTGCCATATGGAAAGTTTGGTGTCGAGCCCACTAGCTATTGAAAGAATTAGATTAATCGAAATGGAATCTCCAAGGAACTATCACTCTAGAATTGTAATCTAACTGCTCATCACTCAAAGTATTAATTAGAATTTATTATATTACCATTATTGTATTTTTTGTAATTGCTTTCTTCATAGCTTTAATGCAAACTGTGTAACTGTGAGGATTGACAGGTATAGTACGTATTTTAATGTTTAAGTACTGTGCAGCCTTGTCAAATGCAGAGTGTGCCGTTGTAGGCATTACCATTTCTGGATACCTAATACCTTTCACTTCCCTTGCATAGTCCCTGTACGTTTTACATGCCAACAAAATTGACTCTGTTCCCCCGGTGGTCATCTAAAGAAAGTTATAACAACTATAATATAACTCATATTATAATGCAGTCCAAAAAGGCGGTGTGAAGCTATGATGAAATACTTACAGTGCCACATGCATCCTTGTCACCGTGAAATAGATTACAGGCTATTTTAACAACTTCTGCTTCCATTTTGCATATCCCAGGGAAAATATCTGGATGTAAGGGATTCGTATACGATGCAACTCCATAGATATCTCCCATCAATTTTAACAGTTTAGTATCTACTCTATATACAGCTCCAGACACTTTGCCGCCTCTCCAATCATAATCACCTGCACAGATAGACGTATATATGTATTGTTCAATTACACAGAAACCAATTCACCCACATACATTTATGATTTACCTAAATAAACACATTGTTTTGCTTTCTCTAGTATTTCCTCAGGTTCTAGACCCTTATTTGGAAGTCTGACGACAAATGGAATGTCTTTCATTCTCTTAAGAGCATCGTTTTCAAATGTTTTATTCAAAGTATCTAGTTCATTGTTGATCTTATCTCTAATAGAAGGAACAAATCGCTTGAGTAATTTAAACATTTGTTTCTTCCCTCGTTCCCTGAGATCTGCAAAGCGAAATGAGTTGTATTTCCAAGGAATTATCTTAGCAACGTCTGAATATATTAATAAAGATAATCATACTTCCATCCTGATACACGAAATTCCACAGCCAAACACTGGTGAGGACCGTTGTTGTTGTTATGGTTACAATTTGCCATGGTTCTTTGTCTTGGAAGCTGTTATTTACAAATTCCTTTAAGACACTTCCACAAGGAATATACATGGTTGCCTCTAAAAAAAGATTTTATCAACTATCTGTCACATATAATAAACTTTTAACATTGTACACATAGAAAATATAGTACGCACGTACTAAAAGTGTGCCGTATATTACGCTCGCAAATATCTAACTGTATACAACTATCCTTCTCGCGGGGAACAGGTGTCCACTCCTCTCTCTTGCTCTCTTTCTCACTTTGTATCTCTCTCACTCACACGCCCATTCGATCGCTCTGTCTCTTACGTCCATTCGCTCGCTTAGTTTCCCCACTCACTTTCAGTGGACTTTAATTTTCCTTTTAAATTCGCCCGCAATGCGTGACCACATCCTCCGAAATACTTGATTCATAACCGGGACCCGATTACTCTCGAAACTTTTAAATACCCGACACTTACTTACGCAGAATTTGTTAAGCGTGTTGTTTCGTAAAATCTTCTGCGGTCATGTGTGCCAAACGGTCGCGACGATTACGTGAACGGCCGAAAAACAGTATGCTCGACAAACGTGATCGTTGATAACATTGGTGAACAATGATTTATCACGATACAAAGTACGAGCGCACTGTTACAGCTGATAGAATGATTATCATGTGGAACCATTTACAAACAGATGGCAGCGCATAACTGTTCTTTATATAACTTGACACTCGTTTATCGTGTCTCGTAACTTACAATTGCAATAGAGTCAACTTTCTTTTTGGCAACAGAAATCAGCACGTTATTTACCTCGTTATTTCTATCTTATCTGTTTAATCAGTTGGCTCGTATCCACTTCATTAGCTCCGTTTAAAAATAGATAACTTAATGACACTCATTAATTATGTTTTCATTTGTTTTTTAATTCCTAAGTTATTCGTTGGTATTTATATTCTATTTTGGATAACACTAGAAAATTGATAGCAAGAAAAGTTCACGATAACATTAACAGCAAGGAACGAAAGTATTATTGCCGTGTAGAATTTCTTTCTTTATTTACAAATATCTGATAATCATTAATGTACTCGGTAACAAAATTGCATTGCACATATACAGAATTATCGTTAGCGCTAAAGACGACAAATTAACAATTTTTTTTGTTCTTTTTATATAGGACAGAAACAATACTGATACGATTTGCGGTACTAGATAAGTCGTGTCGTTATCGTATCATACTCAGTCGTAAGGTTTCACACGTAATACAGCATTTTTATTTAAGCATAATCTTATCGTTACGCTCATAAAAAAGAAGGGAAACAGAAGTTTCAAAACAGAAAATTAGTCTTTCCTATGGGCCAACATACATATACAATAGTCTAGCTTGAGCTAGGCCGAACATTTTGGAACTCAGTCACGTTTCGCGGGCGTATAATCGCACACTGTCCTTTACGGGCGTATGTACATGTATTCGTACATGCTTTCGTGTATTTTTGCTACTTTCGTATTTAATAGATTACTTCGTTAGATTTACATACGTATAGGCACTCTATTCATCGCCAAAGAAGCATTCTGTGATCTGGAAAGAGTAACAGTGTTTTTACGTGTAATCTTAATTACTTGGTTACGCGTTAATCACAGTATCGATTACTTAGCTAGCAAGTAAAGTTCCTCGTGAATTACGTTATGCGAGGTGTCTATTTGTTATCGACGTTAACGTTGTTTTTTTTTTACTACCGCGTGACTTAAGCCCGTCTTGTTCGGCGGATGCAATAAAGATATACATATATTTAAAAAATAAGTGTGTTACATGGATGCGGATCTTTCCATATCAAAATTTCGTGCAAGTATGAAAAGTTAACCATCGTGGAACTTTTATTGTAACGTGATTTTTAGTTGTTCTTGTTGTTGTTCTTCTTCTTCTGTTATTGTTTAAAATGAGGACCCCTTTTAGTTACACCGTGTTCTCGTATGTAAAAGAAACACTACTACGATTTTATACGGAAAAGAAACATCTCTTAATGTTCGTCGATGTACGTATGAACTAATGAGAATATTATCGTTCGTTTCTTTTCATCGTGAGTTTACGGACAAAAGAGGAAACTCATTACTTGACGATACATGTATGTAAGTACGTGCTATCGGCTACAGGTGATAGCGGATAATAAATTCAAGATACAACGTTGTCTAGAAACTGAAACATTGTTATGATCTAGCGGCATTGTAATATTGATGATTACTGTCAATACGTGGCATAAATACTTATTGGTTAACGCTAATTCCTGAGCATGGGGCGACCTGAACGGAAACTGCAAACATCGTTAAAAAGTTCGATTCGATATAAAGGCATCTAAGTCGGAATGTATGTCACGGATGTATTCATATAGCGAAACATTATCGTGGCTCACTGAAACGCGTCGTATGCTCGTGAAAAAATATGGTTTCAAGTTGTATATTAAGTACGTAACGCGTTCGAAGTACACATCAGTGAAAATCAAAAACGTTCGTAGGGCCATCGTTCGTCGGCATTGTAACAATGGTTTAACAAACATTCGCATTCGTTTTACAAGTTGTTTTTTTATCGTACACGTAAATACGATTATTCTGACGATCTTTATGTATGTACACGGTAAATCGGGTTAAGTATGATGTCGACTTAACTCGCATATAATAATGTATCATCGATTTCTTATTAATTTCAGGTGCCCCATTCTCAAAATTTTGAGTCGCCGAAAAATGTATTCTCGAAGCACTTCTTATTTCTCGCATAGGCCTGACATCGATCTTTCACGTTACTTATAATTAGGCGAATCGAGTACAACGATCATGGGTTAAGTACAGACGACAGTTATCTTGATGCGTACACACATTGGCATACAGGCGAATTACTTTTCTATCTTGCACTTCTTCTTCTTCTTCTTCATCATCATTCTTCTTTTTCTTCTTCCATTCGTCTGTCCTGCTTCGACGAGGACGAACACAGGCCGGACGTTAAACGTTATCATTAGCATTATTATCGTTAATTTTATAATACGCGTTAAGAAACATTTAATCGAACAACATGAAACGCTCGCCGTGGATATGCGAGTCCGTCAATATATATGTATATAAAATTCGAATACACTCGGCGGACCGCAAAAATGAACGAGGTGAACTTTCAACAGCATTACTAGACTCCAACGTGTCGCATAAACTATACAAAAATGAGCGCTCGAAGTTGGGAGAAACGAAATATTTTGGACGGTACGACGAAGAAGCATTCAACGAAATCTTACAATGGTTTCTTGCCACAAAATCTTTGTGTTCCGCTCAAATTCAAATCGCTCGCAACTGTTCTCGCTAAGATCCGCGAAGTGGTTGTATCATGCTTTTTTTTGTTTAGCTTGAAGGCTTCGGTTCGTGAGGCTCGTGTAAGACCCCGAGTAAGGTTTCCCGCATACACGAAAGGCCATGTGCTTTCAACACGGAGATGTCTTTCCGAAATGAAAAAAAAACCTCCAACGTGGGCGCTGGCTGAGTAACGCTCACTGTTATTTAAGACTTACTCTAGCCCATCGCTAATTTTATTAATCGAAAGACATGTGGCTCTATTACACGCTTAACAGCTGTGTTCTTTAAAACTTGTCTTTCGTTTCGTATTATTCTATGTGTAGCGTATTGTTACAGCATTAGCTCTCTCTTTTTTTTCTCTCTCTTTCTCTATCTGTGGCTATTGTTTTGTATTTTTATTTTTTTTTTAGTTTCTGGACGAATATTTCGTTTTTAATTACAAGATATATTCCGGGCAGCATCCCTAGTACTCGTACTCCAAATTTCGCACGGACCTGGAAACAGATTTAAATCACGTTGAATTGACAAAGTACAAGAATAGAATTCAAAACAAACATTCCACGAATAATTATATAATGTGAGAAATATATGCGTTGTCAATATGACGTCAAATTTGTGGTCGTATAAAAACTAGTTGGAACTATCTCCGTACATATATCAAATGAGGTACTTGGGAGTGATGGTTACTTGAGCCGTTGAGTTACATTTGCCAAGGCAACGGCAAACGCTTGCAAAGCGCTGAATGGATATTGAAAGTCCAACGTATAGGCGTTGCCATCTATCCTTCCAAATTGCATAACCTGACGTAACATTTCAAAATGATTATCAACTCGATATCATTGACCAATGCCTGATAAATACCTATAAAAAAACTCGTTCTCTTACCTGTCTGCCTTTAAATTCTATTTGAAAATTTTTCGCGCTTTCCTGAGTGACCCTGCCACCGAAATCCAGTTGATACACTTGACTAGATTCGTTCCACATTGGCGCTTTATTATGCATCACTAATTCTCGCCTTACGGTCTCTGCTTTATGACCAGACATCCCCCCACCCTTTTGCTTCAGCTATAAACGACGAAGATCGTGAATATCCTATTTATACTGTCACCATATTATACTATGTCGATACGTGTACATGTCCTTCACCGACCTTCTGACGCAATTGTGCCTTCTGAAACGTTTCAAGATCTCGGTAACTCGCCGAGGAATCATCTTGAATGAGTCCTTCCTCGTCTGAGCTTTCACCCCGGCTTTTTCGTGTTCTTCTACTTAACAAAGGGCTCGATAAAAGTCTCCTCCTAATTGGAGAGGCCGATGCTGGTCTTTTACCTTTCTTCGAGGGTGCCGGGCTACTTGGAGAACTTCTAGGCAATCTGAGATATAGATATTATCGGTGAAAGATCCAGTTTGTTCAATGGCCACGAAATATAGATATACATATAGATATACATATATATTTATACCTGGAGGATGGTCGGGGTGACGGTGGCGGTAAGGAGTGACATTCATCGAAATCTCGAAGTCGGGCCGCAAGACCGTCTAAAGACGATGCCAAAGAACCACTTGGGCTAGACCCTCTATAAAACATATTATTACGATACAAACTTTTCGAGAATAGTGTCGGGATAAAGTTGAGTAGGCTCAATACTATTGTATTGATACTAGAAAATTTCATACCTAGCGGGCGAGGCACAACACTCCGATTGTTTCGGTTTGGCAACAGGATTCACCGTACTGGTATCTATCACGTTTTTCTCATTTTCAATCGACGGTTCAACAACGTTCGACGTCTGATCCAACGATTCGTTACTTTTGCTTCCGGTGTTCTCCGAATTAGTAATTCCAATGGCTTCTTCAATATGTTCCGGTAACTGCGGTGGCGAGGCGATTTGTTCATTCGTAGGAAATATATCACTGGAGTCGAGACTCTTCGATTTACCGCAGTTTCGTAGCCTCGGTGATTTCGATGTTTGCTGTCCGATCTCGTGCTGAGTTTTATTCTTTTTCCTCCTCTTCGTCTTCCTGGATACCAGGACCAGTCTCTTATTGGGCGCCTCCTTTCTGAGCATCTTCAAAGCAACGTCACAGGGTACCAATTGCGCGTCCACCATGTCCAAGTATCCCACGCTACAACTTCTGACTATCGAGTCGTTTATACACAACGGACCGATGCTGACCACAGTTTGCGTTCTGTGAACTCCACGCGGATGCTCCAACATGTCGGAGTCACAACGAGTTTCGTCGTCGATGAAACGCATCTCGTCGACTCTGCTGCTGGCGGAACCGCAAGAGTTTCCGTAATTCGATTTCGAGGAAGATTCGTGAGATTTCGTCTCCCTGTGATTGGTGATACATTGCGCGCACGATTGTTCGATACACTGATCGATATTCTCTGGGAATTGATAGGAACACGCTGGGGAGTGTCCACTGGCCGCGTGTAATCCATTTTTATTGAAAGAACTATTGTTATGTTGCTGAGCGTAAGACGGCAAACTGATCCCTGACGCGTTGCCGCCATTGTGGTTATTTTTACCCTGAACGAAATTTTGACTTCCCTGGTTCGGCACGCTTTGAACACCGTTAACGTTACTCGAACACGCCATGCTGTTCAGACTGTTTAGGAATATCGTTTGCGATTGGGAACAAGGGTTACCGTTGTCCAGACCGTTCAATAACAATCCCTGTGAACAATTCCTGCTACTCGACGCTTCCGTTGTCGTCACTTGTCCGTTGTGCATTGACAGAGGGATTATCGTTGACGTACAAGTCGTGAGAATCGTCTTCTCATCCTGGGACATCTGATTTATTTTATTATTCTCGAATTCTTTCTTCGTGATGCCAGTTTGTTGATCCGCCAGCGCTGTTTTCATTCTTTGAATGTTATTCGAGTAATCGGTGCCCGTGTTCGATGTTGCGATTAACGTTTGCGTGGGTGCGACAGCATTTTTCGGCGACTGTAAAGCCGGCACGTCGCAACACCTCGGCGGATTGTGCCTCGGTGGTGTTCGATAAGTGTTCGTAGAGGCTGTCCTCAGGTTTTCGTATAAGTTACTCATCTCTTGTAAATCTACGTAGGGAAACTCGTTCTCGTAATTGTCAACCCTGGACAGGGTCGGTGGTAAGGCTTCGCTGGTCATAAATTGTGTAGAAATTTGAGATTTCGGACGATTTGAGTTCAGTCGTGCGTTACGGGGTGTCATCGGTGCGATCGGGGGTGGTTGCGTCTCCGGGGTGGTTCTCGATGTACCCTGAAGTTCCTGGAACGTTTCCTCCTCGTCCTCGGAGAATAGATTAGGATTGAACGATGGATCTGGACCTAAACGAAAAAATCATGAGAGAAAGAAAGAAATGAGAAAAGATATTCAAAGGAACTTCGATTCACGTTTCGATAATGCATTTCTAAGTACTTTATTGCGAGCCGTACCTGCCGGTAGGTCGTCACGAAGTTCCGTCATCACCAGAGTCATTTGCCTCGGTTGCAAATGCAGCAGGGACGTTCGATAAGTAACCTGACCTAGGTTAGCCGGCACCGAATCCGCCAACCCGTGAAACTTAAATTTCGTGCCCCAGATATTCGACGTTACTTCGACCAGCCTTGCGTGCTGCAAACAGATACATCTTGCGACACTCTCGGTCACGCGAGTCGCTCGCGATACTCTAAGGCTCAAAGGGCTTGTTAAACTTTTTTTTTTCTCCACGTCATGCAATTCGTCGCATTGATCCGAGATAAAGAAACCGAATTCTGTATATGTATATGTATATGTATGTATGTATGCGTGTATAACCGGTACTCCATTGCGGTTAATATAAATAATGTTAGCTTTAAAACGATATAAACGTATAAGATCTAAAAATAATTAAGTTACCTCGGGCAAAGTGTCTACGTAGGTAAGGTCATCGGTTTCCTCGTTCAATTTCTCCTCCTTTTTCCTCCTATTTTTTCGTCTATTTCTGGGCGAACCGCACAAGTCGGCCGTGTCTCTCTCGGTGTCTGAACAATCGCTGAACGATGGACATTGCGAAATGTCTTCGACAACCTGAAGAGTGTCCTGACTCTGCGGATCGAATATCACGAATTCCGGTCGGATTTTGCTGGTTCGTCTGCCTTTTAAAAGAGGCACAAGTCCGCCGAGGTATTCTAAGTATAACGTATAACACGGCACGGGTTCCACGGCGTGTCTCAGCATGGTGCAATGTAATCTTCCGCCTCCCGGAGGCGGTCGTGATACGAACCGTCTTAATTCTCTCGGTTCTGGTACCGAACATCTAAAAATATCCCCAACAACGAGTATCACGTTATAACGATGAAAAGAAAAAATGGGAAAAGTTACGCTCTTTAATTGTCAGTCTGAGGAAAAGTAACATTTCGGCACCTTATGGTACTAGCAAATAGAGCGGCCACCGACGCTCTCAATCTTGGTGGTAATGGAAGTTGTTGAACATTAGACTCCCTCGTCAGAGCCGCTCGAACGGCCAATCGTGACAACAGCTGTAGCGAACCGACCCTTCTGCGAAGTGTGAAAATTTTGCGTTGGTTCTCTTTTAGCTCCCGTCGACGGAGGCGTAAAAATAGAGCAGATTTAAGCAAAAAAACGCAAAAATAAGTGTTACCTTGACACCCACGCGGCGTGAACACGTGCTCCGGTAGCAACGAAGAGTCTTCTATCGTTGTGTCCCCACGTGAGCGCCGATACAGGACACTATTATCGATAAAAATTGTGATAACGTGTATATTCGAACCTCTGAATAATATTATTAGATTACTTCATTACGTGAAAATACTTACTTGCGTATATGGTATGGCCGTTGTATATACAAGACTACCGGTGACGGAATAAAATTTCAACAGATTCGTGTACTCGTGGGGGCTACTCTGAGGACAATCCGACTCCTTTGTCCCGGCAATGGCCAACAATTTTCTAGAGTTGCTCCATTCGGCGTGCAACGGTGACTTAAGATTCGTACGTATCGTGATGGGCGAAACGTCATCGAATGATCGCAGCATCACGATATTACCGTCAGCGAGGCAAACAGCTAGCACGTAGTTACGATCATCTGTAAACCCCATGCATAATCATTCGGGGAACGCTCGTCATTCAATTACGCAAATCACTCTCCTACGGTATCTGCATATCTGTGTGTTTAACCGGGACGCGGATGTGCGTGTGGAAACGCTTTAATTTAAAGTTCTTTTGTAACGCGGTCGGAAAGAATTGTTTTAGTTTTAATATTCTACTGTTCTCTATTTCCGGGAGCATTAAAAAGATAGAACTTGACACCCATTGCGACAAAGGGTAGAACGAACTTACAAAGGGTGTTTTAACATATCATTTTAACGTAGGTACAGATACCACGTATACATATATGTATCTATATGCATTCGGGGTGCATCAACGGGGACTGCATTCCCGTTTAATTCATCCGTATGGATCGCGTGCATGAAAACTTCTAAGTCGTTGAAATATGTCATACACACTAGTCGGAATCACGGATACCTCTGTGAGATCTGTCATTCGATAAATCATCGTCGCCTTCCTCCATCGTGAATTTTTCCGCGCTCCACGCCATCGACGTGACACCTGCCGCCAGTTGTACCTCCGACACCATCGCTCCGTGGACGTCCATAACTATTAATTGCCCTGCCGTTGTCCCGAAATATACCTGTTGATAGTTGCGTCGATATTGCACGATTAAAGAAAACTGTACGCGATAAGCGTCGCTATTTCTATTTACCCTGTCGCGACAACGACTAGACGAGAATTATACTGTATGTGACGGCGTTTGATGGATGCTACGATTGCATGAATTGTTTTACATTGACAGGAATTACGTCGTCGGTAATCGACGATTGAGACGTGTCAATAAATATCCGTGAAAAAACCCGAAGGTCATACCGCTGATACGCGAAACCTTTTATCGGCGTTAAGAAAGCTTTTACTTCGTAATGAAGCACCGTCAACGATGATTGAGTGTAATACTACGCCATAACAACGTAAATGCTACGGGATTTCAAACAGACGTCGGGCCTATCGTATTTCACGCACATGATATACAGGTTAAAGACGTAGATCTAAACGAGGGTAGCCGAGGGTAATATATGTTCTCGCTAATAGGGGCGCACCGTGGACTGGATTAATTAATCCGTATGCTAGATGAGAAGTTTACATACTACTTCGTAAGAACCTTTAATTACTATCATGCGTAAACCCCATAAACAAGATCGATATTAATTACTTTGCCTTAAGTTATCGCCGGAAAATACTATTACTTAATTAATACATATATAATTATGCCCTACCTGCTGGTCATCCGGTGTCCAAATGCCGCAGGTTATCGTTGCTTTGTCATTCAGCATCGATGACCAATATCTTTGGCCAGCGACACTGCCCACTAATACAAAACCGTCCTGTATTAAAAAGAAAAGTCATATAGTATGTTCCTAACACGGAGAAACAAGAAGAATATGAAATCGTTATGCAATCGACAGTCATTCGCATCTATACTATCGAGTCTTTTGATATACGAGAAAATCTGACGAGTCGAAGTGAAAGATTTGGAAATTCGACCTTTCTAACAGTATTTTATTCCCAGTCTCACGTTATTTCCACGCGAGTATGCGTGTTCCTTGGAAGAATCAATAACTCCGTTCACTTTGAATGCGACCAATACGATGCATTTTCATTCGTCTGTTACCAGTTAGAAATTCAATGCTTATTTCTTCATGCATCGATGCGACAGTTCCAAGAGCACTCGATCGACTCAGTTTGATGCCTCTATGTATAGGTACCGGTATATGTATATCGGGTATTATATGTCAGAGACATCTTAATAATATCCACCGGCGTTTTCATCTTGTCCGTTGTTATCGATTTCGGTCGGTTCGTCGAATTTTACGGACCGCCAAGACTGATCAGATATTAGATTTTCTTTCGACCATTCGAAAAGTATCCGGAGAAAGTATGACGATGATCTTGGGGGACGTACGAGTGGGAATAACACCACGAATTGGATTTCATCCAAATAATACGTGAATCGATCGGACTGATTCACTTCACCGTGGTCTCTAAACACCACCCCGACAATATCGTCCGATAAAGGAGCACACTTAGCTAAACTTTCGTTCCACATTTATACCATACGAGTGTGTAAGTTTGTAAAAATAGAGAATCTCCAATTTACCCTGTAACAAATAAGAGCCATCCGACCGTCGTGCGACCACGAGAAATGCGTAACCGGTGTGCTTCTGTCGTTGATCAATTCTATGCTCCATCTTCCCTCGTATTTGATCCATACGAAAATAACACCGGAACTGTCGCACGAAGCGAGCTTCTGATACGGCTCGTTCCACTTGACGAGTATCACCTGTAACAGACAATTTATCGTGCTGTACCGTTAAGGGAGAAATGGAAAACTTTGGTAACGGTGAATACGGTAATCTTCTTATTTTCTCTTCCCGGGCTTTATACGCCCGGTCTCTTTTTCCCCCGTGAGTTTGTTGCATGGGATTAGAAAGCTTGCGCGAAACTTTGACTCGTAACTTATAATGCTCTAAGACGGAAAGTCCTTAATCCGAACGAAGTTCTGGGTCAGTTCGCTAAACGTAGCCCGAAAGCATCAAGGTCTCGGGCATCGTGGTACGTTATTCATAGTGTAATTTGCCTGAAGCGGCGAGCTTGAAACGCCGCATCGGCTAACTCCACTTGCAGGTAAGAGAGCCTGGACAGGTAGGCAAATCATTTTCTCCGGAATATCCGCGGAGTAATAGTCTCGCGGGGAACCTGTCAGGAAAAGTGTTTCAAAGGATCGACGGACGAGCCTTGATTCCGTAAGGGTATAAAAAAATTGTTCTATTAGAAAATCCCGAATAATCCGTACGTCAGATTTGTTATCGTCGATATCGTCGCGAAACATGAATAACAATTATGCATTAGATTGATGCATAAATAATGAAACTATTTGTATTCTGATCCTTATCCAGCTCATGCGAACTACCGTTCCTCTATCCGCATGCTATACATTGTACTATACATATAGCTGACAATTTGAATAATCTGTCCTTCGAATTTGTAGTTTATCGTCTGATGTTTATTTATAGTAAAATATTATTTAATTAAAAAGAAAATGTACGATTATTATCAATGCAACAATGCATTCCTTTTAATTTTAATCATTTAGCTGTTATTTAGATCGATTTTGTAGTAGTTTAATTTTTCTATAATCCCCGGTGAAAAAATTCATTAGTAAAGTATGTTAATCTGTAAGACCGCGAGGAAAACTTAAGCGTTATCTCGTCTTACCGTACAACAAAGCAATATCTGAATTCCCGTTGCACAGCTCTCATACAGCAGCCTTTAATTCCCGATCGTAAATGGAACTCCGATGCTTCATGCCATGTTTGTAATGAGCTTTGCGCCTTAATCGGCACCATGCCTTTGCCTAAATGGTCGAGAGCTTCTGCGCGTAAGTGCACTCTGTCCTTGTCGATAACAGGTATATTTGCCCTGCGTTTATCCGAGTGTACGTGTAATTTTACGCGAACGGGTATAAAACAACACCGTACATACATACGTACGTGTGTGGTTCGACTAAACACTAGAAATGTCCGAGATAACATTTAAAAATAAATAGCCGACAACGACGTACGGACAAACGCTTAACGTTGAATTAAAACGGAAAACAGATAACTTGTGGGAAACGGTACATTTGACACAATTCCGCGCGAGTAATTACATTGAAATCATATCGCTGTTATCGTTTCTTGCCTCTGGAATTTAGCTTAACGCCGTTGAATTTCACAGAGGCACGGTAGGATGTATATGTATATGTAGTTCGCAATTTTTTTCCATCAGATCTTTATAACCAGGCAGTCTTTGTTGCTTATATTCGCCCGTCTGTTCATCTTTCCATTGGGGAAGTGTGCTGCACTCGTAAGATCAAAGGCGACCCGTCCCTCTGAACATCCTTAAAAAATTTGAACTTGGAAAGTGCTTTATTTTTCGTCAACGCGGTCTCCTTTATACGTGACGGTGTTAATAAAAAAAAAAAGTGTATTACTCATGATATTTTCCTTTGAACCCGTATTCGTATGAAATTTATATATTAAAGAAATTTTATCTTACGGCTTTTTTTCGTTACTCGAATACATTTTGCAAATATCGTTTTGGAAACGCTAAATCTGGCGCTGTACAGAAGCTATCCTTATCGAAGTGTCATTGCTCCGTCATGAAAGTATATTGCCACCTATCGATCGATTGCGTGCCGTCCATCTGCCGACTAGCATGTGATGTGCAATTTCATCCTGAGCATCGTTTTCAGCAAATGAAACTTTTCAATAAAACGATCAAGACGTATCGCGTTTATAGAAGATCCCACTTTTCAGATAATGTTTCCGTATAATTGGACACACGCACGTTGGCGAATAGTCGTAAAGATACGAATACCAACCCGGTACTGTACGTTTTACTGCTGTCATTAACTTTCGGTTGACTACGTTCTATCACGCCACATCAAAGTTGCCATTGCGAACCGGTATACCTGTATAACCGGTTAATTTCATATTAAACGTACACGACAAACGTACATATACATATACGTGAAAATCAACGTAAATCCAAATTCTGATAAGGTCTCTTATCCAATTCATACTTTACACGTGTTAATCAATCACCCAAACATTAAAAAAACACCACCCACACACACACACAAAAACCGCCGAAAAACCGGTGAACCTTTTCTTCACCATTCCAGTTGATAATCAACAATACTTTGATCCCCCACTGAAGATGTTGTGCCGCATGAATCGACACAGCAGATTAATTGCTTTTCGCGTGCTTGCCCGATCGATCTTCGGACATCTGCCGTAAGGATAGAACAAAGGCAAAGACGAGAGCGAAAGAAAAAGACAGAAAGAGTGAAAGAGAGAGAGAGAGAGAATAAGTAAGGGAGGGTAAAAGATATCTCGCAAAAGGGACGGTAGAAAGAGGAGTCGTGAAAAAGTAAGAAAGAGGATCCCGTACGTGACACGTGTGACAAAAAGATATTTAGGTCGTGTTGCGTACACCCGTGGCCAACCCTATGGAATACAGGACCATAACTATATGCGTACGTGTACACGAACACGGAGGGTCGAAGGGAGATATTGACACTTTCATGCACGTCTGTATCGTACGGAAATTTTCCATGGCTGTATCGGCACCCCGTGAGCTGACTCCAACCATGTACCAAGGATGGTTGACAAACTTTAGGGGATTTTCTGGGATCCTCGAAACCTTGAGTGCCATTCGCCGGCAAGAGCTATGCTGTGATGTTTTGATCACGGAATTCCGCCGTCGGTGCATGAATAGCCCGGAACCGTCGAGTAATTCGCAAGTGTATAATATATGTACATTCGATATGACAGAATATTATACGGTGAAAGTGTTAGAACGTGTGGGTTTTTTTTTTATATTGGAAAACTTGTATGAATTAGTTAAAATATCAAAGACAATTTTCGACAGAGCTAAGAACAATTATACTATAATTAATCGGATCGATTAAATGAATTCACGCTGACGTTGCCGGAACCTATTCGTTCCAGCGAACAATTGTATCCTAAATCACTCGTAACATCGCAATTTCCTTTCGTGGAAATTTATCAGTGTGCGCAACAACCACGGAACCGTAACGGAGGAAAATCGTTTTCCCGACACGTACCCACGGAACCGTTCGGAAAAACGGTCCGGAGCCGACATGGCGATCGCGGACATAATAAAATCTGGTAAACGGCAAAGATGGAAGGTACCTACGTTATAAATTGAGAGAGCATGACCGAGCACGCGAGAAAGCCGGGAATGGCAGAGATAGAGTAAAGGTGCTGATCGATAAGAAGCTATGGTTGCCTCGAATTCTCTTGTGGCATCGAAACCGTACAGAATGCGAGATTGTGGGGAACCTCTGGTGGTACCGATATACTCGAAGACGTCGTGAATTCCTTGTGCAAGGAAACATCGGCCAGCGAGATTTATACGAATTTCTCTCTCCTCGGAGTGCTATTATATCAGAAGGAATTCCACCCGGAGAGCGTGAAAGGAAATAAAATAAGTAACTCAATGAAACCCGATTTTCTGTAAGCGAAACTGAATATTAACTCCCGAATGAACAGCCAGAGCTCGACAGATTTATTTCACATTTTTCCTCATTATTTATTTTCAATTAACCACGCTGTACCTCGATCAAAGAAGATAAAACATACGATAAATAACATCTGCAATGTACACGGTGAAACAATTCTCGCCCGAACGAACCCGAAATCAACGATCCCGTCGTTCGCAGCTTGCAACCGAAAAACCAGTGGGGCGTGCTGAATTCCGTCATTCGAAGGGAAATTTTGTGAAGAGCCTAGCCTAAATCGTTCGGGTGTTATCTCGGCAACAATTCCGTACGAGTAAAGAAAATACAGCACGTTCGAATGGACCACTAGTCGTGAAAATCGTCGGTAGGAATCACCGGAAGAATGGAACGTCGAAATTCCCGAAGAAATTCGCACCCCCTCGCCGATACGAATTCCGCGCAGGATTCAAATGCGATAAATCTCGCGGATAGATCGCCGGGATAGAGGAAGAAGAAGAAGAAGAAAAAAATAGAATAACGTACTTACGGGAAATCAAATATTACTAGAAATGTTATTAGTCATATCCGGACGCGACGGGAGAAGCTAATGGAGTAAATCAATGGCAGCACCCGACTGTTAATACCTTCACGGCAAACACATCTGTACGTGATTCCATTTGGAGATGGCGGACGAATGTCGGGCTCGCGATCATTATTTGCTTTTCATTGGATTCCCCGATCCAGCGCGCAGGTACAATTATCGGCTTTCATTTTCCGGTATTGCGTTCCACCGCGCACGACGCTTGCTCTGACCCGGCATTGTGTTCGAACATCGGCAGAAGGCCATTTCTTTTTTTTTACAACGAGTTATATACATATATGTATATGTATATCCGTATGGTTGTTGTTTTATTTTTTTGTTGAACAGGAGGAAGTGAAAAATACTCTACGTACGGAACTTCTGCGCATCTTTTGTTCATATGTTCCCCGGGTATCTCTTTCCCGTTTCTCTACTGCCGCACTTCTTCCTCTTTCTACCGTTTCCTTGTCTTTCTTTCTCATTCTCCGGTAGGATACATATTGCTCAGCAGGAACACAATGCCAGCGAGACTATTCGACGTAAAATTGTATTTCCAGTCATGTTCGTCCGGAGCACTGGATGAGGGTGAAGTGGAACATTTCTAATGCCGCTTTTCACCGATGAACTCGGTGAAAACCCTTTTCTCAACTTGCTTAGCTTCCGAACAAAAATTGTCTGCGCGCCGTGCGGAATTAATGTTCAGTGAATTAAACGCAAGGAGAATGTATGTCATATAAGAATCACATGGAAGCGTATAAAATGTATGTATTGTCCTCGTTAAATGTTCTTTGTGTATTTCACGTTTATATTCGAGTCGTGTAATTGTTCTCGCGCACGGTAAATCTGCTACTGTCTTATTGTTACTTCTTTCTGTAACGCCGTTCTCGTATTACCGTTTCGTTTTCTTTGTGTCTTGCATTTTCACCGTGTAATTACCCGGGATCATCTCTGTACGTTTTCCTTTCGTTTATTTTCATTTTCTTTTTATTATTTCTCTTTTTTTCTGCTCAAACGGGTTTAACGAGTAGGGCGACGAGCCGCCAATTAACAGCCGGTGGCGTCCTTTCGATGGAAAAAACGGAAGTAGAGGGACAAATCCCAGGAAGCACCGCAAGTTCCTTTAAGCCGGAGTTTCCGTTGTAAAAGGCGTCTGTCACGTAACGTTTCGCCGCCTAATGCATTGCGGTAAAAGCTGCAGTAAGTGCTGTAATGTTTCTCACTGAACTCGTTTCGTAAATCAATGATGTTCCTTTCCACACGGCCGGTCTTTTTCAGTGTCAAGGTGAGTCTATGCGCCATGTTTCCGAAGGAACGTATCCCTCTTCCCGTTTTGGCTCGATGTCCACGTTACGTGATACATATACATACATACATACATACATACATCTACAATGTATTCCGTTTCGGCATTTACGTCTTCGTCGGTCCAGATGTAACCTTGCGTGGAGATCGAAACCGTATTCGTGTGACATTTACACAAGATTAATGACACGATACGTTGTCGCGACGTCTCGTTTAAAAATAAAGTCAAATCCTTCGTACGGGAACGTGTAGAGAGATACATACATATGTATATTCCAACGGTATTTAACAATTCCGTAGGAATCCGGTAATAATGGTATCTTCGTCAAAGGACTGACAGTCGTCGGGCGTAAATAAACGCCCCGCACGCTAACAATTATACAAGGAATGTTTGAACAACGGTCGCCGAATTCAATTACTACGGAATGACATAATTCCGATCGAGTTTATCCTGCGAGCCACTCGTTTCCGTAATCCAGCATTGTTCATTTAATATTCCGCGTAGTTATCCCCTCCCCCCATTACTATGAATGTGCGTGTTAACGAGTCCACGGTATGGACACACGTATTTTCCATCTTTATCCCCGAAGGATTAGCACGGGTCTGACCCTGCACCGGCGTTTTCACTGTCCCACTTAGCGCTTACTAGCGTTACTTATACACGAGATGGAACCCGAGAGGCTAATGATGTCATGGCAAAGACAAGTTTCTGAAGGAATACGGTGGAGCTCTTCCAGCCGGTAACGCGAATACATATTAGGAAACACAGGTCTGTTCTGCGGAAACTAGCGGGAATTCACGAGAGAATAACTATCGAGCGAAACGTATTAACACGACGTTTAATTAGAATACATTAGTCGGAATGATTCTAACGATCGACCGAATGAAATCGTTAACGAACGTGGAATTATTTCCTACCACCGAACTGGATAAAATATTATATGTCAAATTAATCAAATTTTAGATAAGACATCTCTTTTTTTGTATATTGTATATGTATACATACATATATACGTATACGTCGGCAATTTATCGTAAAAGTGTATCGTTGAGCACGCAATGTGCATGCGGAAACTCGATAAAAAAAGTTTAATAATTCAACGGGACGAGAGTGAAGAGAGGGAAGGAGTGAGGGAGGGGAGGGGGTGGTGCTGGAATCGTCGGTGACAAAAATTGAAAATTGCCCAGCCGACTAACGGGTGACAGCGACGGTACAAGGAGCACGTATAATCGCGGTATCGATTTGTAAGGTCCGAACCGTAGTTGGTACGGCCTAGAACAGAAATAACTGAAAATATGGGCTTGTACCCTATAAGTGGCTACACGTGGATATGTGGAGCGGCATGGAATAATATGATTTCAATCGTAATTACCTTCTTCGGCCTGGTCACTTAAAATTTTATTTTCTTTCGATCGATCGCCGGTATACGACTGTCCAACGTTAGGTTGATGCGACCGTTTGTTATAAATATATGAGAATGATTACGTGTCCCAGAAATGACCTCGGGTCGGTATCGATAGCACGGGTTTTGCGGATAAATCATAATGACCGACACCACGATCGGACGGGATCGTCGCGAAATCCGGAACGATGACGGATATATACGTCCAAGATGTGACGTTTCTGGAAAAAAACGTGTGGACCGTCGATAGTTCAAAGGTTCTGGAAACCAGTCAATAGAGGGGTGGCACGCTTACACTGGCGCGACAAAGATTAGAGGGTGGTTCGCCAAGAGTTTTAGAAAAGTCACGTGTCCACTGCTTTTCATTCGTACGTTCGCTGAACGTAATCAGAATTAACTTGAACGTAATTCGATTATATCTACTTTGAATAATTCTTGTAAAATCTCTTGTATTATTTTCACACGATTAAGAACTTGGACAGAGAAATTATCAGGTAGATTTTCGACTAATAGATAAGTAGGATGATTTGATTATTAAATTACGATACGGTAATAGTATAGGAGTAGTCACGGTATCTATTGGATTTAATTTCCGTATTACAAGAGCCACAAAAGGGAAGAGGAAGTTATGAAACGATGTTAAATGGTGTATGTGATGCTACACCATATACATGTTGGAGATGGAAGAAGCCACTTCAATCAAAAGTGCTTGAAATTGGAATGGGCTTGAAGATGAAGTTGAGAGTCACTGTCTTAAAACAGCACTGCGTGCCAGATCGATACCACGTCGGCTACCCTTAAACTCTGAAATGTGGACCGAAGTGAACGCAAAAGGCATACTCTAGTCTTTGCCTTCTTTCGCGAAAGAAATGCGTAATAGCGTAACTGGAACAACTATCGGGGTATTAGTTTCCCCTGGTATTTTTAACTTTGCCCGAAACTCCGTGGATATTATCGTTAGAATGCTGGAAACCGTGGAAAATTTCCAGAAAGAATTTTCATTGGCTCCTGTAGAGAGTTGCGGGTTGTTTAATCAAGGAAAACTCTAAAGGATTATATTATCACACTTTCGAAAAGATTACTTTATATTCCATTAACCTGATACTCGGGAAAAAAACTTGCCCGCTGAATTATAAAAAACAAAATGAAAAAAAGGAATAACCCAACTCCCGTTCTCTAAGTACATAGTTTCTTTTTTAAAACCGCAAGTTTCCCGCTAAAAATCTCTCTCAACGTCTTGATTACTGTCATTTGGCTACCGCGTTGGCTTCCCACGTCGCTAACTGACCAAAGCTTCCCTATGGGGGAGGTATTATCGAAGTCCTGAAGTTAACGACTGAACACGTTACCGGCACGCAAGTTGCGCACGAACCACACATTCCGATATCGCGCGGTGTGTACGATCTCGAAGCTCGATCCCGATTTAATTAAAGGTGTAGAAAGTGTAGGCTATAATTCACGCGAGCGTTGTGTAACATAGAAATGCAAAGCATTCGTCCACTAGCCGGATAAAATATTATACAACAATAAGCCAATGATTTCCAAGCTATCGCTCGATACTCTTCAACCTTGAGTCAGCAAAAAAAAACGATACCCAATTAATCGTTAAAGAAAACCAAACCAATCCTGTTATCACCTAGAATAATAGATAATATTTGTAAAAATTACACTAGATGTCATCTGCCCCGAGCCTTCGGGTTGTTTTCTCGCGCGTCGAGTAAATCTGCCAGACCTTTGCGAGCCACTCTCCCGGAATCTGCGAAACGGGGGTGTCGAAGCTGCAAACAGGAAAGGCAGGTCCGTGTGAAAGACGGGGGTGGAGAATAAAAGTGAAGTGCGTGCCCAGAGGAGTGTGCGTGCGCGTTAATGCCCGCCTTATACGTGAGTTAGGTATTCGTTCCGGCCGAATCTACGACAGACGCACGGGTTCAAGAGGGTGAGGTTGCAACGAGGGTGAAAGAGGAAGGTGGAACGCGAAGTAATAATGTGTAGGTGGCGGATCAAAAGGGGGTGGGGAGGGAGGAGGAGGTAGGGGGGGGGGCATTTCAGAAGTGGAGACCCTCCGATTTTAAGCCAGCGATATTAATATTGCGGAAGCCGGGCTCGTCGTAACATTCCGAGTTCGGTTTCGGGCGTTATACATAGATGTTAACGGTGAATTTCACGAAATCGCGCGACATCGGCTTAGAACAGTTGCGGTTCGTTAAAACAGCCCACGGCTTAATATCGATTGAAGCCCTCGACAAAGGAGCCGGCACCGTTTGCACCTAGTTTACCCTCGATGAAAAGCTTACACGACGGTGCCCCGAAATAAATTCGGTGCCTATATAGTTGTTGTATACATTTTTCATTTTCACACCGGGATCACCGAGGATGAACAAAAAAAACACGCAACAAACATTCGGGACGTGTGTTAACCGTGGAAAATCTGAAACTACGTAATCTGAACTCCTTAGCAGGGCTTTGTTCCAGATTCGTTGTTTCTTTAAATAGCCACGAGTTCGTGCGAAGAGTTTGAAAAAAAGAGCGAGAAAACGTACGTACAATCCCAGAAATAAATCTACCCGTCGCGGACATTATCGTTAATTCATATCGTTCTACTGAAAAATTAAACGATCCGAGTAAATCGATTGATACGATCCGATTACATCATAGCGATATCGACTTTCAAAACCGCAAACAATTGTATGTATGTATGTATGTATCTATATACCTCTCTCCTCTGTCGCGACGATTTAATCCATTCGAAACCGTGTTACTAAACTGTTTACATTAAATCATTTTCTACCCGCGTTAAACGATATCGCGAACCATCCCCCCCGCGTAACGAGCAGAAGTTTAAAGAACGGTTCCGCTCGTCGCAATTACATTTACGACGATTTATCGATAGACTCTGTATGTATGTATGTATGTACCGCGAATTTGCGTCCCCGGGCGCGTTCGCACATTACCCGGTGAATTTTATCAGCGTTTCGCACCCGTCCAATTTCTTCTCCCGATTGAACGTGCGCGTCATGTAATGACCTGCCATGACTGGCTTGTGGCAGATAGGGCGTATAACGTTCGCACAATGCTATCCGAGTGCGTTCGATAGGCTCACTCGAAGGCTTCGTTCCGCAAAGTGGATCGAAGATTGAAAATTGTCGGTGCTCCCGTATCGCGACCGTACCTGTCAACGATGAAACACCGATGACTTAGTACTGCTAGGGTGGCGACCGAGGGTGTATCGTGAAATTAGGCCCCTCGTGTTGGTTGGTTGGTTGGTTGGTTAGGTTCGTTGGCTGGCTGGTTGGCTGCGATATGATACCTCTCTACGACACTTCCACACGGTTGTGCATCAGAATTCATTTATAAGCCCGACGTCTGGAATTGATTCGATGCCGCGTAATTTCGGTCCAACGGGGATTGATTAAGGTCATATGATTTACACGCGAGTTATTAACAGGCTTTATCAAGACTCTCCAACGACGTTATTGTCGCGGTCGTGATATCCCGTTGTAATTTCACCGTTAAAACCAGTTTCCCTCATATCGGCGTTCTTTGTTCTCGTTTGTATGTATACCGGTCGGGATTGCGCAGTGTTACCTGGGAAAAGGTTCATTAAATCGTCGCTTAATTCACCGTGTCCGTGATGCCCACGCGTTAACCCTTTCTTCTTGGTGGATCAACGAGGCGCACGATTACGAGTGAAATACTCACTTGCCGGATACAATAACGGAAGACTCTATGTTGTGGTTCTTGCTATTTGTATTTATACGCTTCGCTGGAAGGTTTCTCGAAAATTTCATACGCGATTTCTGTTATTTACACGGCGCCATTGTGATTCTTTCATTTATTAGACACATCTATATGTACGTATGCGGGGATTAGGTTCTCGAGTGTTTCACGTACACACGGCGGGAAGTTTGTACACTCGTATCGACCGCGAGTTTCGGTAGTCAATGTCATACCGTGAAACTGCAGTCCACGATGGAATTGGCTCTGTTCTCGTGTTCCAACCCCTTCAACACCCACCCTTCGTTGTGACAATCTGGCAATTTCAACGGGGGAACTACCGAGCAAAAAAAAATTCTTACCGCCAAGATACATCCGGGCTGTTTCGAATTATCCAGGATGCCAGGCAACGAGACAATTTCTTTTTATTTTTTGGCACCCTTCGATTCCTACTACGAGAAGGTCCTTTGGCCTTGACTCTAAAACTTTTTCGTAATCCATATACCATCTCGGTAATCTCGTTAATATCGCGACGAGTGTCATCTTCTTACATCAAAAAGAGGGTCAACGTTATTAATCGGTACGCTGATTCGAAAAGTTCAGACGAGGGGGAAATTAAATGACGCTTCGTTGCGAACCCGCGCGACATTTCGGTTTGCCAAGCCGATTGAATGAAGAGAAGAGGGCCGAGCGAACGTGGAAAAAGTAAAACTTACCTCGCTGCGGTGCCCTCGGAGGTTGTAATTTGCCCTTAGCGGAAGTTCCGCGGCCCTCGTGCGACAGTGTGACGTAGTAAAAGTCACTCCCACCAATCCACGGGCATTGCCAGTGGCCAGCCATCCTTCCTGGTAGTAATTTGTACGGTCTAACTTCCATCCTTCGTCCTAGTGAAATGAAAGAGGAACGACTGTTACTATCCCGTTCTGGTTAACGGAAAACGTTATTCTAGAATTTATAACGTGGGGTGCTTCGTAAGCTCCGACACACAGGGGAAACGTGTAATTAGTGAATTCGAGAGAATATTTCTGAGAAGAATAATAATTACTCGCAAAGTTCCCTAACTTTGACGAATAAATGGTTAACGAAGGCTTCCTGTAATACAAAGTTTTCTCAATTCTCTGTAGAGATGCCTCGGAAATCATTCGAGGCAGATTAATTTATGCCGATAATAATCATATTAGATTTTTCAGTGTTTCTTTAGCCGTGATTGTGTTTCCCTGTTGACTTAATGTAAGAGGATTATTGTATTTCTCAGTAGTTTCAAATGTTTCATGCTAATTTCACGGCAATGTAGTGAATATTCTTAACTGATTACAGAGAGTAAATACTGACAAGTGCTATTAGGTAAGGTATTACGAGCTCATCGCTAAATCAGGTTAACTTTCGATAAAATTAGGGGACAGTGATATAATTGAACTTAACGGTCTACTGCTACGATTAAATTTAACGACCCGTTAAGATTTATTGTTTAAATTGTGTAATAATTTCAAATGATATTCCGTACACCGTGTCTCTCGAACGTAGTTTAACGTTTAGGATCGTTGTATGTCGTAAACAATGTCTCTGGTTGTGTACGTAACAATTTAATAATTTCAATATCCTACGTTCACCTTGGTTTTGAATATACAATTCACCCTTATATAGAAATTTAAAAGTCAAATGATATATGCGAGATACAACGACTTTTCACGCACCAAAAATTCCCGAGCCGAATTTCATTTAATTTGAATTTCCTACGCTCTCACGAATCCACTTTCGTGGAACCGAATACGGGTAGACGTTCAACTCGGATTCATTATCATATCGCTATATCGTTATGAATGTATAAAGAATCAAAATTTAATTCGTACGCTAGAAACTTCTATAAAGCAGCTCGCGATTTCACATTTCTTACCGTCGTTTGCTTCTCTATTAATTTTCCCCGTTTAATTTTACTCCCACTCTAAAGAAATCCACGGTAAATAAGGTCGAGGGTAATTCCGTGAAAAGTAAATATCTCGAAGCGTCTCGCGTTTCAAGTTCTTCGATGCACTCTAATAAATATAAACCCTTCAATTTCTTTGACAAACATAGCTGCATGAATTTACATCGGATACCCGCCGTTCGTTTCTAAAATATTCATTAAATCAAGAGCGGTCACAATTACAATACATCGTCAATAAAGTTTTCCTTGTTCGATAATAATATCGCTAGAAAGACAATACGAAGAATGTCGTATTTGATGTCCTAAAAATCTCACCACAGATAGTCGATATTCCAATGCTAATTGTCCAGCTAAGTAAGCCTAATAAATCCGTATACAGTCAGTTAGAGTCTTTTAATATTACATGGTCTCTCGCGTTTGCGAGTGAAGACGCTTACTAAAACATAGCGGTTTGTATTACTATTCGTCGGCACGTAACTCTTCCACTTAAGCGTGGCAGCGTCAGGTGGCGGGGGCTTCAATGCTGGAAGGGTTTCACCCTCAGACCTGTCATACATATGTAGGTGTAATTACTCCAGCCAGCGCGAACCCTTAGAAAAATAAGCAGCGGGGTAGAGATGGATTTCGACTGCCAACACCCGTGCAAACTATTCATTCTTTCGCTACACAGCGTCAACTTCTGTTTTTCTATATCTACATGTATGTATCTATGTATGTACATTTACATATACATACATATATCTCTTTTTTTTCATACAACGAATGTAAAAGGTCCGGCATCTTTTCAGTGGCGTTTAATCGTGAAAAAAAACGAATTAACTTGACGCTTTTGTTTTTCCTCATCGACGTAGGCGACTGTAAATGCGAATAAAAAAAAATTGTTTTCGCTCGGTCGCGACGTATTTTTTTTCGTTTTCTTTTTTTCTTTTTAAATTTTATTAACCGATCTCACATTGCACGTACGGGTAATTAAATGTCACGTCATTGAAATACGTGCCGCCGTGTTTCCACGAGGCTTTATAATATATACATTAATTCGCTAGAGTTCTGATTAATTGCGGCGGGTAGGAGGACGCGATAGGAAATGTATGTGACCGCGATCTGGAACAGATTCTGCGACAGAAAGTAATTACGAACACGGATAGTGTTCGTTCCCTTTCGACGACTCGCATCTCCACCGCTTGGCATTCTTCCCACCGATTGGGTGCACCCTTCAACCCCAATTTATTCTGCCTACTTTGTGTATATTGACTACTACTACTTGAGAACAATAAGTTGACTCGGCAATTAACTGTGTGCTTTTGACGCGAGGATCGCGTGACGAGAACAAAGAGTTTTTCGCCCTTTATATATGTATATTATCGGGTAGAAAAGTTATGTAAGTTGTTCGTAGAGGCGATGAGATCGCGATGATCATGACAAATATTAACGGGTCGTTAACGAAAGGTATAGTTTTTTTTAGTTTTCTTATTTTAACCGACTAGCACGCTTTGTTAATCAATATCTATCGTATTCATTTTTCTTTTTAAACTTAAATTACAACCCTCTTGTATACGACTCTTCGTTTTATTCTTTTGTAAAAAGAAAAGACCTTTTATTTCGTAAGGGCGCACTTGATAACAGTCTACGGCAATTTAAGATCGATCCTTACCTACCCCTCCTAGAATTGTATCTACCCTTGTGGGCAAAATGCATTGGTCTTCGAGTGTATCGGATACTCGATATCCTTTTAATGGTCAGGATGAACTAGGGCCGAGCGAAACGACGCAGTAGTTTTCAGAATATCCGATTACGTGAAACCCGGCATATTCGTTTCCGAAGTTGGAGGGTGATGTACTTTGTTCCGCGAAAGGTGTTCCCCGTGGTAAGTGCTATTACGAGAAATTCACACCTCGAAACGGCTCGCAACGTACTTACTTGCGCACTTAATAACGGGCTCGCACGTTTAATACATTTTTAGCGGAATTAAGGAACAATCCACTTTAATTCACCGCGATGGAATTTTCGCCGTCGCGTATGATAGGTAAAAAAAACGAGCAAAAGGACGGCCGACGTTATTTAAATTTACGACATCGTGTATCAAGGGAAGATAGAATTATTAATGACACGAACGTGCGGTTAAATGAAAAAAATGAACGCGGCAACACATCGAGTTTATTCTGGGGCGCTCTAACTCTTCGATCAACCGCGTAGTTTCTCTTCAAGGGGAATATACCGACGAATTATTTTCTTTCTTTTTCGTGTCGTTATTTTTGTATGTCCGATTACCTTCAACAACGGCTTGACTCGTTTCACTCTGCCGTGAGGTTGCCTCGTGCCTCGTAGTCTTTTGAACCTTCGTTTCTTTTGCCATCCGTCACGTAATTCTTTTTCTAATTACTTTGGCTCTCGAATAAATACAAGTAACATTCTTCTCGCCGGAAAATATCTTCGTTTCGCTTCAGTTTGCAGTTTATTCCATCCGTCCGAAGGATTCGTCGTTATAACTTTACAAAACAGTGCTTCAATTTCCTACGGTACTTTTCTACAGCCTTGTAAATCCGTTTAAACGCGAAATATTACCACTTCGTCACTCTCATTGTGTGTTCTTCATAAAAATTGACACAAAGGGATGCTCCGTTTAAAGGATCCCGTCTACGTCACGAGAAAACACGCGAAAATGTATCTCGTGCGTCGTTACATTGAATTCGGTACTTGACCGTACATTCGCCCCCTCGATCTCTCTGTTCCCATACGAAACTGTAGCTATTTCGCGGGAAATGTATTAAAGCCTGTATGCGATAAAATTAATAAACCAAGTCCGGTCCACTCCACCATCGTAGTAACTCAGTTTATCATCCTATTTACAACCGTGCGTCTCTTTAACGATCAGCATCTGTCCGATAGTTATTAAATGTTTTACGATGTTCCTTCAGAGCGTTACAGTAGGATAGCGTGGAATACTTTAAACCAGCCAGATTTCCAATCGATGATTATATATATCTACTTCGATTATTTAAATCGACTACGAATAGGTTTCAACTTGTCCGTTCGATCTGCCAGCTATGGCAATTCGGTTAATCTTGTGTTAAATTGTTTTCCTCGGTCGTAAAACACACATCGGGCTTGATACACAGACATATTGCTGGTGGAGTGATACTTAAACGCCTAAAATCGCCCTCGTAAAACTAGCAAGATATATGTATGTATGTATGTATGTATGTATGTATGTAGGTGGAAAAGGAGCTTTTCCGCACAGCAAGTAGGTAACTCAAAGAACAAAGGCTCGTGATAGCTTAACGGAGAGAACAATGGCCGTTTGTCTTGGTGGATCCTCAAAAGGAATCGAATCACCGAACTTTCGATAACCGTGAGAACGATTCATGTTTTTACGTCTACATTTCATTGAGCACGGGAGAAGTTCAACGACAGCCATGGAAGAACTTTGGAATTCTATCCGTCACGGGTCAAATCGATTTCGAAATGTTTTATTTAAATCGATTCAAGGGCTCTTCCCGCGAATCTTTCCGCGGCATTAGCTATAAACCATTTGGTGTAATTTCTTTTTTCTTCACTCCCTTTTTTTCAATGAAAACTTTGGCGACATCGCCGAGTCGCAGGCTTAAATTATTCAGCAGCCCGGGCATGAAAGACCGAGTTAATGTAAATCAATCCTTTTACATATCTTTTAGAACGTAGAATTCACTTAGCGTCCATTTTTCCCGGTCGAGAGAGTGAACCGTAAAATATCCGGTAGAAGGAAATCTTGTTGAAACCGTGCCTGATAAAGTACATCTTGTGTAATACGATTAAAACAAAAATACTCGAAAGATATGACAGGCATAAAGAGTGTTACATTTACCTTTAACATCTACGTTGATTCTCGTGTAATGCAATCATTTCTGGATATCCTTAAAACGTTCAAAACCGGATTACCGCGTTATCCCAATGGATGTCCTTATACCGGTCGAACCGACATTGTAACTGCCGAAACGGAAAGTTCCGCGAATGGAATTCCTGATTGCTAGTTACGTAACTGGAAACGTTTTCAATAGAATTTCCCTGATCATTTAAAACGGATTACGGCGATCGTGGCGAATCACTTTCAGCGTATCTACGATTTTCCGTCGAGATACCACGCGGAATAACGCCGAAGGAGCATATGCCGAGTTATGTACATGTATGTATAATATGTATCCAGACATCTGAACATAGTTACAGTAAGGCTTAGACGGTGGCTTTACACGATAGAGAAACGCCGGAATAAGAGCGGCAGACACCGAACCACGTCGGGTATAGGGAACAATGGTAACTCCTCTGGTAAAGCGATGATAACAACGGTTTCGTTCATCAAGATATCTCCTTGATGGAAGCACCATTAAAAAATGTGCCAGAATCGCTGGGAACTATTCCTAAATAATGGACTCTTTGTAACGTGTAAAGAATGACATAAAATATATATGTATGTATACATATGTGTGTATACGAGAGAAGGATAGAAAGATAAAGTAAAGGAAAAACAATTTTGATGTGTGATAAATTACACCTGATGCGAGGTGGTAGTACATTTGATAAGAATTTCCTTTACTACGATGTTTTCTCGAAATTGCAGCGAACTTTCAAACCATTAATGTACTGGCACGTAAACGTGCACGTTAATGTAACCGCTGGGAACGGTGACATTTCGAATGGCAACATTTATTTCCAAGGAAACTTCACTTCCGATAAGTATCGCCTCGACTGGTGGGAAATGTTTCCTCAGTTTTGATTGATGACTACCGCGCGTCTTTTTCCGCAAGTCAGACCGCGGAAGACAATAGAGTACAGGGGATTAAGAACCGGGTAGGAGAAATCGGAGCAGGAATTTCGCGTTTCGCGAATAGAACCGCGAACAATTCCGCGACAAGTGGAACGGTGCTCGATCCGAAGGTTTTCATTTTTTTTTTTTTTGATTTGCGTAAAAACGGACCGACGTGATCGTAATAAATCCTTCCTGACAAATATTTGATACAAGATGTATTGAAAGTGTCCCGTCGGAATAACGCTATTCGATTTGACCGCGAACAATGCTGGAAACATATGTATGGATGTATCTATGTATGTATGTATGTATGTACGTATGTATACGTATTACTAGTGAAACGGTCCTCGATAATGACGGTATCGATTCAAGCACGATTCACACAGTACGAGCGTACTACTCGAGTGTTCATTAGTTGATCTGGGAATCCCGTCACGCTGACGATATGTCGCCTATAGTGCAAATATGAACGATGTCCTGTGTATTTTAAACGCGTACAACCATATTCGGTCACGCAATTCGTGTTCGAAGCGAACAGATTTCCGGAAGCGGGTGTAATTAGGGAGAAAGATGGCCGTTCCGTTTCACCGTGTATTTATAAACGGCGTTAGCAACATTTGGACGAAATGACTTTCGAAAGCATGCAACCTCCATGGTGTATAAATTCCGGTTTGTTGCGGTGTAATATATCGTATGAACCTGGGTAAACTAACTTCTCGAATTCACCAAACTTCTTGATTTATTAACAATGTTAGAACCGGATACGTTGCGAAGGGGGGAACGATTTTCTGCGGAAAATCAAATAATAAAATATAAAAATAAAAATGAAATATGATTTTCAGAGAAAAAAGAGAAACTTCGTTTCACATCTAGACACACACTGTGTTCGAGTTAAATACACTTGTATACTTGTCTCTCTCGGATGGTTAGACAACGGTGAAATATTAAAAACTTTTTAACAGAACATCAGTTTCATACGTCGCATCCGTGGAAATTCGATCTCCATATGTTTGAACAGACGTGTCATTTATCAGGTGCTTCGAGCCAAAGTAAATCCTATATGCAGACACAGCAACGAGATCCTAGATAATTGTAGCGTACAGTGAAGGTGTCTGTCCATTTTCCACCTACCCCTACCGTCCTCTCCTCTCTAATGGACCATCATTTATCCCCGATGGTCTTTCGAGGGATGAGATGGCGGAAAATTTATGCCGGTCATAATGACATTTAAGCATTTTAAGGGTGTATCTGTCGCATATATACGTACATACGTATGTGATCGCGAGCCTACAATTGTCGGGAATAACGTGGATCGGGGAAACACAGTGGTGTTCTGCTGACGATCGATTTTTCCGTCATCGATGAAAACTGATCTGGGTCAGGAAGTAGTTAAAGACGGGAAATACTGACAGTTCGTTGATCGAATTTCAACGGAGGTCTGGTGTCGTGTCACCGAATGCGACTCTATCGTTCGGTCTGTAACCGAATTATCTCGCCGACAGTCAAGAGAGCTACTTTCGCTTTACACATTATCGACGCGACAACCGTGTCGCTCGGAGCGATTCCGCCGAATCGTTGATTGGCCGATTAGTCCCCGGGAAATGAATTAGTCCGGGGGACAAGGAAGTTTCGTCGATCGAGAAACATGGGAACCGTAATTAATTTTGATCGATTGCGTCCCGCCCAGCGTCAAATTCTGGTGATTCTATTAATCCTACTTAGCCGTGAACCGCGGAGAATATATACCGGTCGAACGCAAGCTGGTTACTAATCTGGTGATTGAGCCATTTCGATGAGATCATTAAACAAGGAGGGTCGAACCTATGTTACACACACATAGGTACATATATATATATATATATATATACATATATAAGACTTCATTAATCATTATAAGAGAAACTCGAGCAAAAATCAATATCATCCATGCTCAAAGGAAAATATATCAAAGTTTTTCTCCAGCCAATAATATAATTCTACATAGAGAGATATATAAATCAATACTTGTAACCGAAGAAAGATATTTAGATTTAAAGCACGTCCCAGTGAAGATTTCACGATGGTACAGGGAATATGAATCAATAGAAGTCGTATTCTTCTTGATATAACGTAATCTGTTTCTGTTGTCCTCTTGGGTCCAACCGGTATGTCTGTCCTAGTGTCATTTGGTACCGCTGCTACGACGTCGTAAGTGCAGCAAGCACGACAAAGCAAGCCACGGAAAGAAAGTCAGTCCCTAGGTTGGACCGTGAAAAGGTCCACTCGAGACACCGAGCACGAACTTCATCTTCACTGTCTGCGCTAGGTACGTTGCACGTATATGTCGCACAACCCCTCCGAAACTCACTCTCTTCCTCACCCTCGGATGTTAAGCTGCTTCCACGCGACGCGTTCACCTTCATCCCCTACCCCACGAACGGATTCCAATCTCCACCCTGCTTTTGATGTGGTCCCGAAATTCTCCCCCGCACATTATTAACCGTGCTCGCGAACCTACAGAAATCCCGAAGGAGTCGCGAGCGAGGGCCTCTTTTCCGTTCGCGAAACCGTGAGAAGACCCGCTTTGTATCCGGCGCACAGCATCTGGCTTCGGTTAGACGCGCTCCTTCGTTGGTATCTCATTTTCAAATATTGCGTGCGCGGTTTTCCGCCCCTGAGTTACGGTACACTGGAGTAACGAAGCAAGTTCGATAATTAATCCCACGACGATGTTCCCGAGTTCGCTGTATCTTCGCGGCACAAGGAGCTGGGATTCTCTTTTGTACGTTGAGGCAAACGATTTAATACGACCGGGAATAGATTGTGTATGTGTCTCTCTGTGTGTGTGTGTGTATTTTTCTTTCTCGTTTTTTTTTTTTATAGAATATGGTAATGAATTTCCACGAGTGTCTGTCAATGAATGTCATGGTATTGATGGTATGCGTGACTATGGAGAAATACGAAATCACGGGGGGATTGAAAAGTTTGAAAAATATAACGCGCCGCTATTCCGGGTGTGAATAGAAACGGATGGAAAAGAAAATGCTTTTCGTAATCGAATAAAAAGGACTGTGACTGTTCGGTAACGATCTATTCCGTAGCAATTTCCGCGTCTGTACTGTACTGAATGTCGGATAAATGCATCGAAGTGTTAATTCCACGCCGTGTACGACGGCAGTAACACGAAAATGGCAGTTTAAACTGGTTTATTCGAAATACGGTTAATTGATTTGCCGCTCGCATCAGTAACTGACTTGCACGCTTTACTCTCTTAGCGTGCGTTCAAACATTGTCTGTGTAACGCTCTTTAGAGGCAAAATGTGAAACTCGTCGTTAAGGTTTACTGAAAAAAAAAAAACGCCGTATTACCGAGTACTGCTATTAATGCACGGGAATACGCAGTTTTCAGGTCACTTTTCCCTCAAGATAAATATAGAACGTAACGCAGACAGACGTATTGAGTGCTCTAGTTGCATATGACGGCTACATTTGATTCTCGAGAATGGCATTGTTGAATGTATCTCCGTGATAGAACGCGTCCTGCTTCCGGAACATTTTTTTTAATCCTGTTAATGTTAGACACGATCGTATATACTAAAATAAACCATACATGCAGCGGTGAGGGTCTAGAAATTCGCTGGAAAAGAGTCGAAGACAGAGAGTGTCAAGATTAGCATTGGCATTTGCATCACTCACAGTTACCGTATCGCTATTAATGAAACGTTATCATGGTACGTTTCTCCTATCTTTAAATTTAAATATACAAGGTGACTATTTTTTTTTATCTCTGGCATTTCTATCCCTATCTTTCTCTACGGTTACAGCTCGCAAAAGGTTCTATAATAATCGATCAGTCTTCTTTCACGATAAACGAATACAATTTTACACCTTATTCCATATGATTGCTCCCCAAAGTCCTGATAATAACCAGTGTCTTATACATAATAAAAATGATAATGATAATTATACATTTTCTTTTCAAACAACGTGTACGATCTTACCATTGAATACCATTGAACAGAGATAGAGAAAGAGACAGAGAAAGAGAATAAAAACAAGAAAAAACGTACCTCCGGCGACTCGTCCGGCACCTTGCCCATCCAGCTGAGCGACAGGATGTTGCAGTCGCACTTGGCATTGTTATTCTTCTCGAAATGCAAATGCATGATCGTAGCTCGGTCGCGTATCCCCGTAGAATATTCATCAAGCCATCGAGCCGGCACCGATCGACATGATCGTCACTCGCCTAACTATCGTGCACCACATGCGTCCTTAAATACCATTAGTCTCCTATCGGTGGTCGTTCGAGCCCCCGAGGATCTCCGGTCGATAATCGAATCCCGGTACCCCGAATCCTTTACGCGTCGACGGTGTAACACGCGACGTAACACACGACCATGGATTTACTCGTGTACTCGATCATCCTTGGGAATGTAACGCTATCACGACACCCGGATTCCGTCGAATTCACCGTAATAACGTAATCGTGGGGTTGGACTAAACTGGGAGTAACGTTATCACGACGTTTCCACCAGCTAATAGATACCTCGAGTTTCGGGCGAAAAAAAATAAAACCCGGACACCCTTTCCTGGAAATATCAGTCTACCTACGACCGGCGGTCTCCGACGACGATACAGAGATACGGACGAGCTTGCGGACTAGCTTCAACCACGATTGTCATTTGTTTCCTATCGCGGCCGCCATTTTGCCGCCTGCAACAACTCCACCACCACCCCTAGCCTGGCGACGATCCGGTGCAACGCGCCAGGACGCGCAGCAAACGGGCGAACTTGGCCGAGCTTCGTGAGCTTTCGACGCGACCATACGTCCGACTGAAAGCTCGACCGGAGCTGCCGTTTCGACGCTGTTCACCGTCGTATTGATTACGCGCCGCGGCGCCAAGGGCCACCTTACGGTACCTGGACGCGTTAAAGCCGCGGCGAAAGCTTTTGCGCGCCGCTATCACGGTACGATGACATTTCAGTGGTTCCGAGCGTATTTTTCCATGGAATTGAATTTAGGAAAAATTTCATGGAAATCAGGGAAGATCTAGGGATCGAGATTTTAGGGGTATAGTAATCGTGATTGGGAATTTTCTTTGATTTTTATGTCTTGGAATGATGGAGGAATGTGTAAATTGTTTTTAAGTACATCGATGACAAGCGTGATTGTATACGTATTGTTTTATTATGTTTGCGATTAAATAGTTGATAGGTGTTTTTAAAAGGGGTATCGTTAGGTGTCTTTGAGAATTTCACTTTTGCCGCCAATTGTATGCGACTTTAAAAAGTGTTGAGACTTTGCGCGTTTATGAATTATTAACTTTTTTGGATGCACGAATTTTGTTCGTGACACGTTTGCGAAAAATAATTGAAAGAACGATCTGGTATCTGGTAATGATGTGCGGAATGTCTTATGTAGAGAAACGAGTTCTAAGTGTTCCCATTATTCGACGTCTTCTGCCAACCTTCATTTTTGCTCTCAAGTACCAGCGAGACCCTAAAGTCTGTCTGAATTTTTTGCGCCACATCAATTTAATACGGAGCCAGATACCGTTTAATATTACATTTTTTGTACACGGTTCAATAAATTATCCTGGTACTATATTGGAAGTCTCGCTTTTGCCATCTGACGATACCTGTTTGCAATAAATCCGTCGCAAGCTTTGGTCACAGACGAGAGATAGGATAGAACTTGCACCTTACGGGGTTTCGTGTCACGAAACTGAATTACCGACGCGTTAAAATTTCAGAGGATTTGCAGCGCCTGCTTGACGAAGGAGCAGAACTTACTTTTCCTGTGGTATGCTCCTGTGGTATATATAGGTATGCTTTTAAAAGAAATAACAGAAAATATATAAAATATACTAAATTTATTATCTCAAATAGTTAAAAAAAACAGAAAAGGAGCACAATATTTAAAATTTCTTCTCAATTAAGGTCCTGGTGTATCTTAGCACATCTTCACATGATAGTCTATCAGGTGTTCATCAGAACTCTTCGGTGTTGGTTCCATAATTGTCCCTTCTTGAATTATAGCGGATGGAGTTGTAATCTCTGAAACAATCACGATCAATTTTGAATTAGTACACATTTTTTAAAATATTGATTCCATTGAGACTCCCCCTTAATTATAAAAAAATACTCCCTCTGTCCCATAATACTAGATAGTTTTCTCCTTTTGTCTTGTCCCATATTACTGAATGTTTCTTCAAAATTAATTTTTTGAAAAAAAGTTAGTATATTTTTATTTCAGAGTAGTTTATTGTTCAAAAAATATTAAACTCATAAGAAAAAGAAATATTGAAATTGAGCCATATATTATGATAAGTTGCTGCCATGAAACTAAAACTATCAAGTATTATGGGACAGTGGGAGTACATTATAACATATTTTGACATGAATAAACCTACTTCATTGCAATTTCTCCTTATTATCAGTTATAAACGAATTAAGTACTTCGAAGTGAATAAATTTATTCATTCAAACTTGCTTTATAATAATAAGATTCAAATAATTAATCTACCTGACTATGCCCATCCATTTCATTACATTTGCTTGCCAATCGATTAGATATGCGTTGAATCCCTATATCCCAGTGATCCTTATATACATCATCCAATCTAAAACAAATAAGATGTCTAAGGCATTCACCAACATTTATTCGCCCTCCGTACCATATTTCCCCTGCAGCTTCACAAAAGTTTCCTTTATATAAATTCTTCATATCTTTATTACTCGAGGTCCCTGTGTGATGCATTTTGAACCTAGTAAACTATGAACTTAAAAGTTAAAGGAGCAACTATATAAGAAATGAATATTATATTATGTTTTGTGGTAATAATACTAAAACATGTTTTGATTTCTTATAATTCAGTATATTTATCTAAAATATTCAACCAAAGGTTTATTTTTCTCACCATTGTAACAGTATGCGTCCGTTTCGGCTATACCAAGAAATAATTTCGTCACTTATCCATTAGTGCAAGTGCTTTGTTCACTGTAACATTTATTTCCACGTAAACGAGGTAGTTTAAGGGATTTCCATTCTTTCCGCTGCGCCATAACCAACTACAACCGCCATCAGCCGCCAAAAAACCCGGTTCCGACTGACCCTCAGTCATCCTAGACTCGAACCCATAATGGTAACGTTGCTACTCTTCACAATGGTAACATTATTAATACGCACAGACTATAGCTTCTCTACCCTCAGTCATCCTAGACTCGAACCCATAATGGTAACGTTGCTACTCTTCACAATGGTAACATTATTAATACGAACAGACTATAGCTTCTCTACCCTCAGTCATCCTAGACTCGAACCCATAATGGTAACGTTGCTACTCTTCACAACGGTAACATTATTAATACGCACAGACTATAGCTTCTCTACCCTCAGTCATCCTAGACTCGAACCCATAATGGTAACGTTGCTACTCTTCACAATGGTAACATTATTAATACGCACAGACTATAGCTTCTCTAACCTTAGTCATCCTAGACTCGAACCCATAGTGGTAACGTTGCTACCCTTCACAATGGTAACATTATTAATACGCACAGACTATAACTTCTACACCCTGTCATCCTAGATTCGAACCGATAATGGTAACGTTGATACCCTTCACAAATAAACTTTAAAGAAAATACTTAAACAAAATTTTACATAATATATGAAATTCAATGTTGCTATGTAGGGTGTCTTAAGGTTTCCATATATGACGAGTTAGTGTCCCTTGGAAAAAGGCAGGTATATCGACTACCTGCTATTACAGGTCCCATCCTCCACCTCTCAAACGAAAGGTAAATCAATTAGGTAGTAATAATCCCCACTAATAATCCCCACTGGGAGACGTGAGCATTGTTAGTAGATACTACCTGTGGATCGGACATCTGCTCAGTTGCTTTCGAGTCATTGTTTAAGAACGTTGTCGGGTAAGTTTCCGCGGACGGGTTGTTTGATTACGATACAGACGCGAATTCTTCGGTCGAGTGATTGTAAGTAACAGTAGAGTTTTCATTCTACGGGAGGTTCGAGAAATAATTGTGCAACAACTTTAACGTGTACTTTTCAATGGCATTCGTTTATTCAATTTATCCATAACTAGATACGTACATACGGTACACAAGTAAGTAAAATACATTTGCATTTATTTAACAATGCAAACTCAGAGTGCGGCACGTGTTGGTACATACCTCCTTCCCACTGGGAGGAGTGGGGATTATTAGTAGATACTACCGGTGGATCGGACATCTGCTCAGTTGCTCTCGAGTCATTGTTTAAGAACGTTGTCAGGTACCTTCCGCGGACGGGTTGTTTTATTACAAAACAGACGCGAATTCTTCGGTCGTGTCATTGTAAGCAACAGTAGAGGTTTCATTATACGGGAGGTTCGAGAAATAATTTTGCAACAACTTTAACGTGTACTTTTCAACCGCATTCGTTTATTCAATTTATCCATAACTACATAGTACATTACACAAGTAAGTAAAATACATTTGCATTTATTTAACAATGTAAACTCAAAGTGGGGCACATGGTGGTACCTCCTCGCGGTGTGCCCTGGGAGGACCTTGACGTCTCGCCCCCCTTTAACCGGGGGGGTTGGACGACGGGGTCCTGCTAACACCACCAAGGCGTAGGGAAGTTGGCGTGCCCATCGCCCAAGGAATTCATTCCTTGCAATAGCCAATTCGTTCCAGGGTGTGAGCGCCGTACACTGGAATGAATTTAGGCAGTGTCCCTTTTGTGACACTGCGCGGTTTACGGCCTCTTCGGGAGAATTGGGCGCTCTCTCGTCGCATCAAGCCTGGAGACTTTGTCTTCTCTTCGGGGATGGCAGTCCCGGTGTTCGTCACCGATGATAGTCATTCTCGAAGAGCGGGAAATGTCTTCGCCTCGTACATGGGGCACGTGGTGGTACCTCCTCGCGGTGTGCCCTGGGAGGACCTTGACGTCTCTCCCCCCTTTAACCGGGGGGGTTGGACGACGGGGTCCTGCTAACACCACCAAGGCGTAGGGAAGTTGGCGTGCCCATCGCCCAGGAAATCAATTTCCTGCAATAGCCAGTTCGTTCCAGCGCGTGGCGCCGTGCGCTGGAATGAATTTCGGCAGTGTCCCTTTTGTGACACTGTGCGGAATACGGCCCTTCGGGAGGAGTGGCGTCCTCTCGTCGTGATCGTGCCTTACCCCGGCTCTGCTGGGGCGGACAGTCTTCGTCCTCTCTTCGAGGATGACGACCACGGTGCGGGGGCACCCGGTCCCTCACCTTGGGTAGTCATCTTTGAAGAGTGGAAGGAGAGGCTTGGGAGATGCCCAAGTACGGTAGGGGGCTTGCCTCCTACTTGACTTGGACATCTTCCGAGCCGCCTCCTTCCTCTCTTCAGGGATGGCTATCCCTGGTGAGAGTGCCAGTCCCTTCATCGGTGGTGGTCATCTTAGAAGAGCGGGAGGAAGAGGCCTGGGGGGCCTCACTCCCCGGGCTGATTCCTCCCGCTCTTTAGGGATGACCACCACTGGTGGGGGGACAGGGGCACTCACACCAGGGGTAGCCGTCCCTGAAGAGAGGAAGTTCAGAGCAGGGGGGCACTACGTCCGTTCAGATCATGAAAACAACCGACGTGGGTTGGGTCCCTCTCCCCATTTCGAGTGAGTCCCAACCCCGGGCCGGGGGGCCTATCCGCCCCCCGACCCGGGGAGTGGAGAGAGCCACCTCCGGAGACGGGGACCCCGGTGCTCCCAGAGGACCTCGGTCCTCCGGGAGCCCCCGGGCCCCCGGCCCCAAAGGACTCCGGCTGTGGCTCTCACCACCCCCGAGTCCCCCCACCCCCCGTGGATTGCGAAAACCGAACCGGGCAACCGAGCCAGCTCCGGCTCCCCACCCTTGGGGTCTCCAGGGCTCCCCCTAACCTCCACGTCGAGGGTGGCTGACCGGGCAAGCGAGCCACCCCCCTCACCGCCGGATCATCCCCCGAAGGGAAGGGGAAGGGAACCTGGAGGTGCCCAAGCACGGGAGGCCATGGGGTTCGCCTTCTGTTGGACCCACCCGTGCATCCCTGGGGCCCCGGGATGCCAGAAGGCGCCCCCCACGTCCCCCCGCGCTCGGACACCCCTCGAGCACCCGCCACCCGTCCCCGAAGAGGTCCATCCCTTCGGGGAAGGGTGGCGGGGGCTCGCGGGAACCGTCCGAGTTCGGCTGGAGCAAAGGAGGGCCCCAGCCGCCCTCGTCCGGCTCCCCAGGTCCCTCCACCTTCTCCTCGGGGAAGACCAGCGGTGAGAGGTTGGTGACCCCTCACCGCGGCCCACCATCCCCCGAGGGAGGAAGGGTGAGGTCCCCGGAGGGTCCCCGCGGACGGGTGAGCCGGAAGACCGACCCGACTGCGTCGGAGCGGTCTTCGCAACCGAGGAAATGTTGCGGTGCTCGGCCTTATATAGGGTGAGCGCAGGGTGGGCGTGGTGGGGATGCCAAATGGTGGCGCATGCGCAGTGGTGGGGAGAATTTTTGGACGGGTCGGCAAAAATTGTTATAAATGACAATTGAGTTTATACCCGGAAAAGGATGTTTTTATTGAATTTTGATCGGTGACCTGGGGAATTTTAAGGGTGGTTAATTATTTG
Source organism: Mimumesa dahlbomi (assembly GCA_917499265.3). NCBI lineage: Eukaryota > Metazoa > Arthropoda > Insecta > Hymenoptera > Crabronidae > Mimumesa > Mimumesa dahlbomi. The sequence continues at coordinate 8,477,653 of OU824114.1, read as the reverse complement.
GGAGGGGTGGGTAGGGTGTGAATTATTTATTAGGTTATAAATCAATTTGTTTGTATGTTTTTAGGCGGAAAAATCATTCCGGAAACCAATTGGATCAACGGCCAGCAACCGCAGTGATTCTATTTATGTGATTAATTATTTAAGATGTTTAATTTGTAAGTTATACTCTTGTAAAATGAAGTCTTTCAATAAATTTCATTTATGATAAATCACGAGTTTCTTATATTAAAACCTATTCCTCAATTTTTATATCAACAAACTTCGAAATGTTAGACTTCTCTACCAAAAGAATAAATCACAAGATGTGGCAAGATTTCGCTTCCGTGAACGTCATTTAATGGAAAAGATAGGAATAATTATTATAAATAAAAAATTCAGTTTATTTTATCCAAAAATAGACTGTTTATTCATTTTGCAACACGTATAATATACAACACATAATACTGTATATATTAAAAGTATTTCCGCAAGCTAGTAGTACAGCTTAACAATATTCTCGAAATTAAGTAGTCAGTCCACGTCGTCGCCGTCCCCCAGGAAACTGCTTGGAAAAGATCTGTTAAACATAAAAATTAACAATTAATAAATTTTGAACTTACTAAAATAAATAATTAATTCTAAAATAATTCTTTTTATTTGTATTTCTTTTTATAATTGTGGCACACTATACTCTATTCAATGCCATGTCTACTCTTATACCGTGTCTGCGATCGACGTTGTCCCGTTTAGAAACTCTATCTGGTAATTAGCCGAGTGATTAGCAACTAAAAGTTTCACGGAAACGCGTGTCAAAGTTTAATGAGAAGCGATTACCACACGCGGGTCGTCCAGAATCACTTAGCTCATCACTCACGACTTAACATCTTTAGTCAGTGGCGGTACAGGTAGTCAATTACAAGGAAACTACTATTTTCTTTCAATGGAATTCAAGTGTCATTGTAATAACTATCGCTCTTATCAAATTAATATATTTAATAAACACATATTATAATATTTGCAAAGTCCAAAGACAGACTAAAAGTTTACCTTTATCACTCATACAGAAATATCTCATTCTTACATAACATAAATAAATTAATTTGAAAAAAAATCTAAAAAAAGTAACGTGAAATTTCTATAAAAATTTTCACACCACAAATTTCTCCAAACATTAAAATTCCCATAGCTCGAAATCTTAAAGATTTAAAATATCAACACCTCGGAATCTTTGAACATCGAAATTCCCATGGCTCGAAGTGTTCCCGCTTTAAAACCTCGAACCCATAAAATGTCCAGATCTCACCCTAATTTCCCATAAAAGCTAGATACAATCACGCGTATCCGAGGTCCTTTACACCTTGAAATTTTCCAAACCACATTCCGTCCGTGTTATCCAGGCACCTTCGTCCGCGTCTCTACGTCCATTTGCCAACTCGGACGAATGTAATTAAAAGTAAGTATCACAGAGATATTCGTATAACGTCTAGTCCTAGACCAGCTTCCCAACTCATCCGAGTTAACACTATTCCTACCAGGGCCGGTCAAATGACCGTTTTTAAATTTTCAATTGGAATTTCCTACATTTAACGTAAGTGAATCGCCTTTAAACTTGACGACATTTCCTCAAATATATGTATGATACATTTTTTAATATTCCCTTATTTTTTTATTATTTATTTTCTGAGATAAATTTGTAGTCTGTCTTACCTACCACGACCGGTCATTTGACCGATGGTACAATCTATACATTTTTGTAATAGTTTCTCTCTAAGACTCAATGCCAAAACTATAAAGTCGTTACAAATGAAAGGTAATGTAGTTGTGGCATGATTTTATCCGATAAGTGCCTTCCAGAAAATGGTTTACGAGACTTCAAAGTGTTTACAGTTCTCGCTCGACTATCGGGTTAGCGGTATTTATTTGCTTGATTGATATCCGATACAGAATTCTTCAGAATTCTGAAGATGATCAGGAAATCGTGGATATAGAAAATGACAATACGGAAAATTATGATCCGCTTGAAACCGACTCGAGCACCGATGAGAACGAAGAGAATATTTCGAACGTACGTAAACGACGAAAAAGAAGGAGATTTTTAGTTAGTTCCTATAGTGAGAATGAAGAAGAAGGAAGCGAAATTGCGATGGACGGAACTGTTTGGCAGGAAGTAAAAACAGGGTCTAATCCTGGAAGAGCACCTAGTCATAATGTTTTTAGAGAAACATCAGGCCCGACTGGGTATAGTAAACGTAATATTATGGAAGGCGAAGTTAGGACGGCATTTTCTGTGATAATCGATAAGAATATAATCGAATTTATAAGAAAGCGCACAGAAACAGAGGCATTTAGAGTGTTGGGATATAAATGGGAACTGTCTACTGCAAAGTTATATGCAATTTTTGCAATTCTGTATGCACGCGGCACAGACCGGTCAGACAGGGTGTAGAAGTTATAGTCTGTGCGTATTAATAATGTTACCGTCGTGAAGAGTAGCAACGTTACCATTTTGGGTTCGAGTCTAGGATGACCGAGGGTATAGAAGCTATAGTCTGTGCGTATTAATAATGTTACCATTGTGAAGGGTAGCAACGTTACCATTATGGGTTCGAGTCTAGGATGACTGAGGGTAGAGAAGCTATAGTCTGTGCGTATTAATAATGTTACCATTGTGAAGAGTAGCAACGTTACCATTATGGGTTCGAGTCTAGGATGACCGAGGGTATAGAAGCTATAGTCTGTGCGTATTAATAATGTTACCATTGTGAAGGGTTACAACGTTACCATTTTGGGTTCGAGTCTAGGATGACTGAGGGTAGAGAAGCTATAGTCTGTGCGTATTAATAATGTTACCATTGTGAAGGGTTACAACGTTACCATTTTGGGTTCGAGTCTAGGATGACTGAGGGTAGAGAAGCTATAGTCTGTGCGTATTAATAATATTACTTAATTTTAAGGAATTACTTAAATTATACCACAGACCACCCATAAGAGTAGACAGGACATGCTGTGCAAATTTTACAGATAGCGAGCTGAAACTGTGCCATTAATTTAGTTAGGAAATTCTACGCCAGAATTAGCGTCAGGATTTTTCGCGATTTTCGTAAATCGCCTGCCATTTCCGTAATTTTTGAGCTATTAAAACGATCCGGTGCGTTTTGGACGCGGAATCCGAAGCCGAATAAGACAGTGAAAGAATTATTTTGATATCTAAAAAATTGTAGAAATGGCGAGCGATTTACGAAAATCGCAAGATTTTTGCAAAAAATGAAAATTTTGAAAAGTACAACTATTATATATTGATCTGGCGTAGAATTTCCTAACTAAAACAATGGTACAAGTTTCAGATCGCTATCTCAAAAATTGAGCGAATGCCGAACGAAAAACTGCTCTAAATTGATGAATTTTCGCGATTTTCGTAATTTCTTCGTCATTTCCGTAATTTTTAAGCTATTCAAATGATCCAAGGTCACTCGACCATGAAGAACCTTGAAAACACTGTCCTGTATCTGCACGAACACATGGATAGACCTCGCAAATGTTTTGATGAGATTATTTTGGGGAGGTTTAATTAAATTCAGTTTTTTACATAATTAATAAACGACACTACGAGAAAGGTAGGATTTTAATCTGTTTGGAAAAATATATTCGTTTTCATATTCGTCAGAATGTCTCCCCGGTGAAATTGAAACATTTTTCACATTTGTATAAATAATACTTATTTCTATCAATCAAAATCAGGAACTTTACGAATGACATTGTGACGAATTTTATAATAATTAAGTGTAATTAATTAATAACGTTAGCAAGTATTAATAACGTACGAGCAGAAGACGAATTATAATATAATTGGATAGTACATAACAGGAGAGATTGAAATTAGATGAAATTTACCTCGGAAAGTTATCGGGAGCGCGTTGTAAAGAGGTGTTGACTCCAGGACGTCCTATCGTAGACTAACGGTTATCCTTGTACTTGGCAATGTCAGGGCGAGTATGTTTGAGTTTGGCCGTACTTGAACCGCTCGAGCGGAACAATTAAGGTGAGAATAACAGGTAGGGATTTCCCGGGCAGGTACCGACGGTACCGGCGGCTTCGAAAAATTGTAAAAGAGTAACTTTTTGATAATTACGCAATATTTTTCATACTCGCGGCCATGCACGATTACCTTGGCTCATTATGAATAAGTATCGATAACATTTTAATTAAATTTGTAATTTGATTGCGTTACTTTATGACAATTACGATTTTCATTTTGTACTCGTCATTTTCGCTTTCTTTTAATTATCCATCTGAATCTTCCATCACCTTATTAAGGTTCAGAATGCGCATTCGAAACATATTCGATCATTTTTATATCTTGAAAATTGCGCGAATGGCGAGCGATGTATGAAAATCGCGAAAAATCGTCAAATTATGGCTGTTTTTTGGTCGGCATTCGCTCAATTTTTGAGATAGCGACCTGAAACTGGTACCATTGTTTTAGTTAGGAAATTCTACGGCAGATCAACATATAATAGTTGTACTTTGCGAAAATTTTATTTTTCGCAAAAATCTGAAGGGGGTAGGTCAGGATTTTTTGCGATTTTCGTAAATCCTTTGCCATTTCCACAATTTTTGAGATATTAAAATGATTCTTTCACTGGCTTATTCGGCTTCGGATTCCGCGTCCAAAACGTCCAGGATCACTTTAATAGCTCAAAAATTACGGAAATGGCGAGCGATTTACGAAAATCGCAAAAAATCCTGACCTACCCCCTTCAGATTTTTGCGAAAAATCAAATTTTCGAAAAGTACAACTATTATATGTTGATCTGCCGTAGAATTAACTAACTAAAACAATGGTACCAGTTTCAGGTCGCTATCTCAAAAATTGTGCAAATGCCGAACGAAAAACTGCTTAAATTTGACGATATTTCGCGACATTCGTAATTCCTTCGTCATTTCCGCAATTTTTGAGATAACAAAAGAACCCGGGACGTTTTGGAAGCGGAATCCAATGACGAATAAGACAGTGAAAACCATTTTTGGCGCGAGTCTAGGATGACCATTGGTTATTAGTAAGAATACGATATAGACGTTTATGCGTATTAATAATGCGGCCTTTGTAATGAGAAAGAAAAATAGTGAATTCACAGGTACAAAAGTCCGTGGTACATGTTTTATAGTTATTGAAATTTTCTAATATCCCTTATGGTTACTACCATCCCTACTCCCTTTTCATAAGACAATCCTTTTTCTGAAATTGTCTGAATTACCGATGCATTTTGTTTTCTATGGCATATCGCAACGAATGACAATAAAAAGCATAAAATTCGCGCAGTCTTTTGCTTGTCATTTAGGAGTGATAAGTTTATCTTGTCTGATCTCGTCTCTAACTATACTTATCGACGGCCGTAAAGTTGCAAAAAAGTGAAGTGCAAGGGTTACTATATGATGTGTCGCCATCTACTTCATATTTGCCGGCTTGGAACTAAAAAACGATAGCAAAGTGTTTCGTTCCTTTACACACCTCAATCCTGATGGCACTGTTCACTGTCGTCGTCGCGATAGTAACATGATTTCCTGTAATTTACTCAAAGTTATCACTTAAATAAGTAAAGTAAATAGACTTTGTTCATATCAATTTTACCTCGAGTATCATGGACTACAAAGACGAACAGCATAATGAGATCGAGGCCTTGGAATCGATTTATTGCGGGGAATTGGAAAGTATGCATACTCCATCATATAACCTACAATCTTTGTTTTCGTAACATATATATAACGTTATATTGCGGACAAGTATGTTTTAACGACAGCATACGGCTGCGTCGAGTCTAGACACGTTGTTTCTCGTAGAACGCTGTTGAAAATGGAAGTTTCTTACAGTTTTAGCTGCAGAACCCTTTTACTCTTTTGCCATACCAATTAAGACGGAAGAGTATGAACCGGAGACTGCAAACGGTCTCAGTTGTAGGCTGGAATTTACGTACACTGATAAATATCCAGACGAGCCACTCCTGATATCTATCGAAGAGCAGGAAAATTTTGAGGAGAGGAGTGCTGAGAAACTAAAGGAACATTTAGCTGAACAAATAAGCGAAAACCTTGGTATGGTTATGGTGTTCACTTTAGTTAGCGCTGCTCAGGAGTGGCTCAATGTACAGTGGGATAAAATTAAATTGAGAAGAGAGGAAACTGCAGCAAATAAACTTAGGGAAGAAGAGGAAGCAGAAAGAGTAAGGAATATAATTAATGTTGGATGGTTTTTATAGAATGATAACATCATTTGTGTTATTATAGAAAAGATTCGAAGGAACTAGGGTAACTGTAGAAACATTTCTTAGTTGGAAAGAGAAATTCGATGATGAAATGGGGTATACAAAAAGGAGAGAAATGGCAGAGCGTGAGGCAAAGAAATTAACAGGAAGGGAATTATTTATGACAGACAAAACACTGGATCAGTCTGATCTTAAATTCTTAGATGATGGTATGATTTTTCTGTTTGTAATGCTGTGAGATTGAGGTTTAATATGCTTAAGATAGAGGTTCAGGATTAACTTCTGTTCAATTCTTAGGAGATGCTGTTAAAGTAGATGAAAGTCTATTTCAAAATTTGGATGATTTAGACTTGGAAGATGATGATGATGATGACCCAGATTACGATCCAAATGTTTCCGACAATAGTGCCTAAATGAATCAGTTACTTATACTATCTTGCTATCCATAAAGTAATTGCGAGACATTCTTGTTAATTACTATCTACACAGAAGATTAGTACTTGAAAGTGTACTTTAAGTACTAGAGTTTAGAAGGCATGTGTTCAGTGCAAAGGTGCCAGTACAAAATGAATTTCATTGAATTCATTGGTGCTATTTGCATAGTATACCAAGGCAGACACACGTTGATACCTCTTGTAAGGATAGATTTTACACGTGCATGGGCGAGAAAGACAGGAATACTTCACAACAGAAATAATTTTTATAATTATGTATATAGCTGAGTTTTGTTCATAAAGCTTTGTTTAATAAATTCATCAACTTTTAATTTCTACCTCACAGCCCTACTCAATTATCTTGTCGGAAAATTAAAAATACGTCGTTAGGAATAAGTATTGAAGTACACAATTCAAGTAACGATTATGATGTAACATTTATTCATAGCCTCCGAGTATAACTTATACGTTCAGCAACAAATTCTAACGAACGAGTAATAGCGATACAACTATTAGCCGCTGCTTTCACCCTCGTTCGTGTATCCATGACGGAATCGTAAGACGTTCCGTGCGCATATCATGAATTTGAACAGTTTGTAAGATAGGTGTATTTCTTACTTCCGTGGTGTGGCAGTAATTATAGTCTAAATCGATGTTCTCGATCAATGTTTCTATTTCACATAATGTAGGAACCCTTTGACAGAAGTTTCATTTCGTACATTCACTTAACATAACGATACGAATCACAATACGGTACAAAAAATACTGCTGTTACAATGCTTCCTTGCTGATCGCAACGATTATTCTGACACATTACAATAAATCGAAGAAACGGTGCGACAAGTCACGTGGCCTTATTCCTTATTGAGTAATACGTCGTTTGCCTGATAGGAAGATACATAATTTTTTTCCCTCACGAATATTTAATCTAAATACTTTTGACAACTACACTCAACACGATGAACCGATACATAAATTTCGTGCACCTTCCAACAATAGGTAGGTACTATCACAAAGTGTAACTAAATAATAATAAATCCAATGAATTAAGTGATTATTTCCGAGTAACAATTCACTAATTACTATTCAGGAGTACGTTGCTCAAAGAAATACTGATGTTGAGTCGACGCGCAGCGTCGAATGTTAAACTTTACATGAGGCAGCCACAACTTTATGGTACAAATAAATAAAATAAATAATGGTTTCGAACGACATACCAGATTGGAATTTATAATTAGTGAATAGTCACCCTATATATGCTGTGTTCGTCGTTATGACTGTGATAGTAAATTAACAGTAAGTACAGAATATCTACATTGAAAAAATTCCAATTCTTTGCTGAGATTCTTCGCTACAATAAAATCTCGAATGTCCAAACATTATATACATAGAATGATTTCTTATATAAAATTTTCATTCCATCAAGTTTGTTAATTATTCTTACATTGACATTTATGGCAACGTTAAATAAGACTAGCAATAAGTCCGTTACTCGTTCCCAAGTGTCCTATAAATATAAAAAAAAATCGAGAACTTAAAATAGCATTGTGCGAATTATTGATTTTATCCACACGTTCGGATTACCTACAGTTCCGTGTAATTAATTGAGCGTCAGTTGTAAATTTTGCACAAAATAAAAAGAATATGGAAGTATACAGGATCCATGGAAAAGAAATGTTTTGGACAAACTAGATTCTATTGCGTGTAGCAAGGATGTGTATCTATCCAAAACTATTTCGTGTGTGGCCACTTTTGCGGTACATCGCCGTTTACTTTTTTGATTTGGCGAAACTAAGTTAAAACGACTTTGTGTATGTCAGAGTAGCCGTCTTGTCAGACTCGCCAACACGTCTTAATCTGTTGGGAGAAGAACACGGTTAGTAATGAAATAGTGTATTACTATCGCTCTCTGTTTAGCCAAACAACACGACGTGATAATATCGACCCACGTTAATTTACGGAACGTGTTCCGGTAAAATGTTATCGCGAATGTACGTATGCTGAAAATGCATTGATAATTGCCAATAATATTTTTTTTACGTTCAATTATACTAAATTGAAACTATCATTCGTCATGCCGCGTTGCTTGGCTAAGCTTAACAGCACATTTATTTAAATCTACGTTGTCAAATCAAACAACGAAATTTCTGGCATCTATTATTCCTATAATATGTGTAGTGTAACATATTTTTTTCTTATCCGGGTTAAATAACCGGTGTATCCTGTCCAATTCACGGTTAATTTACATTATGTGACACATAACAAGCACATTTTATGCATGTATACCACTTCCGTTACATTTCGTAATATTACATATTGTACAGCATGCGACACCTGAGAGTGAGTTTATTAACATCCAAGGGAACGTTATTGAAACATTTCCACAAAAAAATAGATACTTTTTACTTTGAGAAAAATAGGTCATATTATATCATTTCTCTAGAATTGCTTCGCGACAGCGATTACTTTAAAAATCTTCGAAGACTGAGAACGTTAGAGGAACAAATTCTTAATTACCTTAATAATTACGAGTATGGATTTTTCATAACCCCCCTCGATACCATTTTGCGAAATACGAACCTTTTATTTGAATGCGCGTCACGCCGTACAACGACGGGATGTTCAAACATAATTTTGAAAAATTTATTATCAATCACGTAACTTGCAACGCGAGTATTTAATTTTCTTCGTCTATTGAATATATCCAGTTATACATTTATGTACTATTGAATACAAAGTAAGTAAGACCCTATTGATCCGAGTAAAGTGGCAATTCTAAGAATAGTAATCAAATGATTCACTAAATCATTCGTAATCTATGAAAACAATACGTGACTCGCGAAACATCTTGATGTGCTGTTTTTTTTCTTCGATATAAATTTTATTGAAAGTTTTAAAAAATCTGTATCGAAAGAAGTGTATATACTTATAAAATATCGCAAAGTAAAAACACGTTAGCGCAAAAAGCGTGCACGAATTATACAACGTATCACTGGAGCGGAGAAGATTCGTTAGTTAGCTGGATTAGTTTCTGCGGAATTGTGCTGGTTTTTGGGAGAGGAATCAGGAGAGAGTTGGGCGGCGACATCATCCAAAAGGGCGTACTCGTAATAACTTAAACATACAATAATTTCGTTAGTCTATCAAAGGCAGCAGTTTTAAAAATGCATAGATCCACAAAAAAATATTCAGATTACGACCAACATAAAATTCTCAAAAGAATAAAATACACGGAATTTGTTTTCATATGGTATCTCTATACGACGTGAAAATTGTTCATTAGAAATTTATTGATTCTCTTCCAGTGGTAGCTGAAAGATTTCATCACATGAATGATTATTTATTAGTTCAGATTTATAATGTAGAGTTATAGTATTGCCATGGAGGGATACTTTTAATCCACGAAGTATGACATCACTTTTCACACAACATAATCGTAAGATAGACGTGAATAACAACAATTCCATAAACTTTCTTTAAATACTTTCAATGGATAATACCTATCACGATTTTGAACGATAACTAGTGTTCCTAATACTGTATGTGGGATGAAGGAGGACATTAAAATACTGCGATGTTAGCTTACTGCGATACTTGATGCTGTAATAGTAGCACTATGTCATCGCAATTAGTGCTTTCAACAATTTCGTGCAAGTTACATACATCGTAAAAGCACTGGCATTAGTTTCCGACAGAATTAACAGTTCTTACAGCTAACACTGTTTACAACTGCTTTTGTTGTCTGCCTTTGCCACAACCTGTTTATTTTTACTCTGAACTCAGGACACATCGATATTTCTATCGTTAATGGTAATAATGATAGCCTCTGAATATTCCGGTCGGCGAAATCCGCTACAGATGTTTTAAATCGTGGCGGATTTCTACAGTCTCTCTGAAAAAAATTAATTAAGCTTCAACGACCTGCACCGAAGTCAGCCACCAGGAGCAAACGAGTCGTTCATAGAAGGAGGAATGCTGTGGATTGTACGTGAGAATACTAAACTACCAAAAAAATAAAAAAAAAAGATCAAGCAGTTCTTTCACGCGTTCTATGTTTGTACAGTTTGCGGAGAAAAAATATCAATTACATTTTTCCATTACTCGGTGTATATATTCTTTCGAATAACAATTATTTGTTTTTATTGGCAAATATTTGTTCTCCGCATATGATTACTGTTATTTCAAGATACACTACCAGCTTAAGATCGAGCACTCGAGATTAATACTTTTTAGCTACTGGAAAAATTACTTTGCAGGTGCAATCAAATACTCTCAAAAATAGATAGATGCTTTTTACAATTGGCAAGAAAGTTCAAGCATAGAAACGCATTTTAGTGGCGACCTACGGAGGAAAACGTGATACTTGCGAGAGAAATGCAAGGAAAAGTTTTAAAAAAGCTACGTGCATGTTATGATATTCACAAAGCTTAAGTAGTTTGGTTGAACTAGTTAAACTTAGTATCGCTACATTTTCGGTCATCGCTAGTCGCACGATATCTGTTCACACATATTATTTTTACTCAACGAGCTCTAAATTGCTGTTGCTAATGTCAGTCTCTACATCGCTTCCTCGATCCTATAGCTTGTTGCAAAAATAAGGTGTCACACTCTACCGAGTGGAATATTGATGGAACGGCATGTGTGCTGCGGGGAACTTTTGGTAATTTTTATCGTAATAATATCTGAGTACTTACTTCTCCGGCAGAACACGTGGTTTCGCGTAGTCACCCGGCCAATCGTATAAGTTCGGCAGTGGGCTATCGTAGTTCGCGTCATACATTTTACTCACAATAAATTCTCGTTTGTCCTTTGGCTCCGGATACTCGCTCGCCAATCCAGCTGGACAGATAACACATTATAGAGGAATTATTGATAATTTAATCCAACGCGAATACTATCCATATAACGATAGTTATGAGACATAGTATGAATTCAAAACACTTACTTCGAGCGTACGCGTAATTTGCAATTCTAACAGCAATGTCGATCGAGCATTCGCGAATGGTATCCAGTGGTGGATAAAGGCTACCCATTTCAAGATCCTCGTCCTTCACGTGATCGGCAACAGCCTGAGCAGAGATCAGAAATAGATCTTCGGTAATGTGATGGCATCCCGTCGCGATGACACCCAACGCGATTCCCGGGAATATGTATGCATTGTTTCCTTGCCCAGGCTTGTATGTTCTCCCGTTGTATTTCACCTCTCCGAACGGTGAACCGGATGAGAAGATACACCTTCCCTGAGATTCAAGAATAAAGACGTTAGCATAGTTGCATGACTCTAGTCATTAATTGAACTGTTTATCTGGAAAGTGGTGTAACTGCAATAAGTACAAACTCCAAAATAGTACAAATAGTCTATGTATGTCTGAAGCTGAATTTACACCACTGTTAAAATAAACGATTCAATTATTTCATGACATTCTAAATAGATACGAAAGACATACATCCGTGTGATCATAAGCCTGTTGAGCAGTACATTCGGCTTTGCTCGTTGGATTGCTCAGCGCGAAGATCAAAGGTCTTTCGTTATTCTGTGCCATCTCTCTGAGGACTTCCGGTGTGAAGGCACCCGCCGCCGCTGATGCACCTGTGTAAATAATTTCACTTTAGACAGAAATCGGCATACGTCAACGAACAAAGAATCACGTACCAATCAGCACGGTCGGTTTCACTTCTTTCACGACGTCGATCAATGATTTCACAACCTTGTGTTCTTTCGCGTACCAGACTTTGTGACCTTCCAGATTACCCTCCGGTCGATTAGTTACGAGTAAACCATCGATGTCCAGCATCCAGATATTATTACGCGCTTCCGTTGTCGTGCAACCATCGGCTTCCATAGCTTTTACGCAAAGATCAGCGATTCCAATAGCAGCCTGTTGGAGTTATTCAGATTATTTCAAAGATAGGAAAATAAGGATGGATCGTTCCTCTTATTCAGTTTGACAGTTTCTGAATATATGTATGAATATACATATATGGAAAGTTACGTACCTCACCGGCACCCAGGAATACAAACTTGTTGTCAGCCATCTTTCTTTTGGTTATTCTTTTCGAGGCTAAAATTCCAGCAACAGCAACCGCAGCGGTACCTTGTATGTCATCGTTAAATGTACAATATTTGTCGCGGTATTTGTCTAGGAAACGGAAAGCGTTGTGGTTGCCGAAGTCTTCGAACTGAAAAGTTTCACTGGTATCAAATCCACGTAAACAACGTTCGTTGTAAAGTAGTAACTTTTCTCCAAGTATCTTTTAACATACTTGAATAAGGACATTTTGACCGTATTTCTTCACGCAAGCAGCCATAAATTCATCAATCAGTTCATCGTATTCTGCTCCCTGACTTCTAGGTTTATTGAGACCGATGTAATGAGGATCATCTCTGAGCTGTTCGTTATTCGTGCCTACGTCAATGGTAATGGGTAGACATTGATGTGGCTTAATACCCGCTAGAGCAGTGTAAAGTGCTAATTTGCCCACGGGAATTCCCATTCCGCATGCTCCAAGATCACCGAGACCCAGAATTCGTTCTCCATCTGTTACGCAAATCGCACGGACAGCTTGCTCGGGCCTAACATTTATGAAAATCCATTCAATCAATTCCTATATCTTCACTACAAAGTTCTGCCTTGTTAATCTAACATTTTGTAAGTAAAATTATCGTTATCTTAGACTTGAAGTTATTTTTCTTCGAAGAACATTCGCTCGCATTTTTATCTATACTCGTAAGTATGAAACGTGCGTTTATCGTTAGAGGACAAACATTGTAACCACACCACTAACGATAAAATGTGCATTAACGATGTATGGCACTGTATTTGTAACGTTTCCGCATAACATTTACTTCTTATATAATCACGGTGTACCTCTACTACTTGATTATGGATGACGAAGTGATACTTTATAACGATTTTAATTAACGTACGACAGTTTTCTTTCGATTGAAATATATATGATATTAAATAAATATCATTAACATGATTGTAATACGTACCAATTATTCAAGATCTCATAGATATGACCTTTGTCGTATATGGTTATAAATAGTCCACGGGGTCTACGGTAAATGACACCGAATTTTTGGCAGGCTAATCCCACGGTCGGCGTGTAAACTATTGGCATCATTTGCTCGATGTTCTCGCTTAGCAAGCGGAAAAATAATCTTTCGTTCCTCTCCTGCGGCGCGGAAACATTTCGAAACGTTAGAACGTTGTAACACGAGAACCGTATCTTACATTTCTGCCTTTCGCAACTATAAGTTTACAAAGATATTACATGCCGATTTATATCACTTTACCTGAAGTTCCACCAGGTATAGATAACGATTCAGATCTTCGGTATACTTCATAACCGAAGCTTTACACAGAGCCAGCTGTTCCTCCTGAGTTTTGAATCTTGGCGGTTGTAGACCGTGTATACCCAATGATATCCTTTCCTCCAAAGTAAATGCGAGTCCCTAATCGGCGAATTTATATGAATTATATATAGAACAAGTTGTTTCAGTAATACGAATAAAATATATTGCAAAAATATACCTTATTAAGTCGGGGATCTCTGAGATGTCCGATACCTTTCACCATGTTGATAGGTACAACATCTCCAGACACCTCGTGGATGTCTCTTTGTGGGACATCCTTCGTAGCAGGATGCGAGGATGGTAGGACTCGTCCCCATGACCCTGTACAACTTCTAGTACTGGTCGACCTATAATTCACAAAAAAAAGAATGATACAACGATTAATCTTTTTATCGATCTAATCACAAACACAGATTATATCTAGAGAGATTAGAATCTCGATCTAACTGCATTGTTATCAGTCCTTGAGATACGTATAGATTTTATTTTATTCTTTTACCATTATTGTCCATAACGAAAGAAATTTGGTTCATTTTTTTTGGTTCGTATTATCATCACTATTCACACCGGAATAACTGTATCATAATTTAACACGGCAATTGCGCGTGCTCCGCCATTAGCTAAATTACGAGGGGGGAACGTCGAAACATCCGTTGGCTGATATGGCTTTGACAGAGATACGTGCCAATTAGTACATTCAACCGAATGAGTCATTTACGGAAAGTTTAATGAAGCATCGTGCGCGTGAGCCGGTGAAACCGCGACCTTTTCGCCGGATTAGCGATAATTCTGACACGTTGACTGGATTGATCTACTCGGGGATAATTCATTAATTATGAATCAACCGTTGTCATCGTGACGTTTTCGATCGTCTCGATCGCGATCATTCGCGGGGGACACTTGTTGCTAGAAATTCCACGCACCGTAATAGATAACTAATGCTGCGAATTATTCTGCCAAGTATTCTAGGCGTTTGTTCGCGGCTGTAAATCAACAAGTCGTGATAGCAACGGCCTTGTTGGCATGTGGTCGCGTATAACATCGTTAGAGAAATACGGTGAACAGCAAAGAGTGCCAAAGTTACATTTATCTGAATGTATACATTATTCTTTTTTTTTATTTTTATTAGCATACGTGAATGGAGATGTATTTGTAATTCTACAAATTGCACGCAAACACGCTCGCGATGTGTAAATATCGGGAAAGTGTATCCTCGTGGAAATACTTGAAATGATTAACGAGAGCGGGAAAACACTTTGAGGATAGAAATTGTGTGCCGCGCTGATAACGACATAATAACTTGCCACCTGAAAATTTATTTCACTCGTACGTTATAAGGGTAGACACCCGCTAATGTAAGTAATTCCAATGTTAGTTGGTATTCTAGAAAAATGTACGTGTAATAACATTGTTGAAATAACACGTGGGATTCCAACGTTTTCTATATGATACATTATCTTCATGATTGCTTATACCTTCTAGATTGTATTCGAATAGTAGCTGATCTAATTACACGCCTATTGAAATATAGAAATAAAGTGCATGCAATTCTTTATTGATTTCGACTCCGATGACATTCTCGGATTAATCGTAAACCAACGACGATGTGTATCAATCGATTACCGGTTTACTGCGGATACGATTCGAATCGGAGAAATAATTGATTAGATAATGTTCCATAGCCTTCTAGCTAAACAAATTAAATATATCGAAGGTCGGGATATCCGATGTGCAAAGAGGTCTGTAACAAGCCACACACGGTCAATACGATCGATGAAGCTCTGGGTAGCCAATAACGTTAACATCTTTTTTCTTTTTTTCTCAAATAATATACCTCTTGTAAAGACCATATGATTCACTGACAATTTCGCAAAGAGTTTTCGGGAATCTGTTTCTATAGAAAATAAAGATGCTGTACTTAAGGTTTCCAAACGAGAACAGGGCAATCTATTATTATTCCTGTGGCATACGGCCAGATTTAAAGAAATAACCCTGCAAAATGTGGTTAGACGCTGTTTATTCCCTTGGCCGTGTTCTGCAAACTGATCGCATATTATGACTACCGTCGTGAATTTTAAAAATATTATTTTTCATCTTTAAACGAAATTTATTGCCGCGATTCGTTACGTTCCATGCGACTGATAGACGATGCGATCGATCAAAAAGCTAGTGCACGCACTTTCGTGTCATTTTGTTGCGATTAAATTGAAGACCCCTTTACGTGATTCATTTACGAGATCTGTTTCGTTCCATAGCACGTGGTGGCCTTGGTAATTACAGCTTCCTCGTTGTCATCGAATGATCGCTACTATGTGACAGAAAATATCATCAGCTTCACTTGCGAAGCTGTCGGTGGTCCGTTATTCGCCCGTTGTAAAAACAGACACGATGTATTTGCATACGTGAGAATTTTTAAAAAATAGAGAAAAAAAACGAGAACTTGCAATATCGCAATTATGTCGTTTTAAATGTCCATTATCTTCTATCTGTCTACGATGGCAGTTGTTAAAAATAAACACCGAGGTGTGTGTAAATATAGACACTTGTTTGCGTAAAAAAGTTTCTTAACGAAACCGTACTAATTCCATGGAAACAATTCTCTTCCCTTGTTTGATGTAACAAAAATGTTCGAGCGTATTATATAACTTGGTCGATTTAACGTATTACGTAAATTCCCGATATAACTTTACCGGCATGAGGTGACATGGGCCATAACGCGTGACGTAATTTTAACAGATTTTCTATGACGAGTCACGAGAAACCGGCGTTTTGTAACGGTACAAACGAAAGGCTGGCAAATTCATTTATTAGCAAGTGTGCGAGCCACCGTTCGGCAACGAATTATTGTGTGACTTACGAATTTAAACAATGTACGTAATAGCCAACGTAAAATCGTCGAATCTCTCTGATAGTCGTGTGGAACCATGGTCGCGGATATTTGATCGTACACATTACAAAACGGTACCCGAGTGATATAGATCGAATTCACGAAAACAAAAATTCACAATTACACGCCGCATTTGCGGGACCGGCAATTACTGAATGTAACGATGCATCGCTAACGTCTTATAAATGAGACATGTAATTATATATCGTCATAGTGCTCGTAATGCCTATTGTTTCGTATCGTATGCCTGTTGTGTTAGCGACACTGCGATCAAAGGCGCGGTACTAAAAGGAACAAGGAAAACAATTTCTTTCGATGTACATTCGTCGAATTATTTATCATAATGCGATATACTCTAAACTTTCCTCCACGTTTCTTAGCAGTCGGACAATTAATTAAAAACAGAAAGTAAAATACAAAACGATCGTGTACGAGGGATTTTTCAAAGACTCGGCGTTGTAACGCGTTTCCCAGAATCCCGCGACGCATTCCGAAACGTCAGGTTACAAAAATAGATAGAATGCATTGCATACGTTCACGGGAAGAACATATCCGAACACCACCTCCTCAGTTTCTGAGCACATGACGATACATAGGCATCGTTTCATCACATACATGTATGCATAGAAGATCGATGAAAGACCTCGTGATAAACTAGAACGACTGACAAAGGAAATCATTCCTAATACCGTCGCAACGGTAAGAGTACTTCAAAATTTCATTACACCTCGTCCCACTCGTGTACATACAACGATTCCCCTTAAAAAACTATCTGCAACGGACCTAGAAAAATTTCCACGAGAAGAACCGGCTTCACCGGTGAATTTCTTCCACACCTGTGCCGATCGGCACGTAGTCGTCCGCTCGAGAAGAATCCTCGAATAAAGACGCCAGGACGAAACAAAGGATATATGTACATACTATAGAGGGTTCCAAAGCGCAATACGATTCGTACACGCTCCAAACGCGATCACGTGCTCCGTGAGAAAAATACAGGTAGATTAAAAAATGAGAATAGATATGTACTGCCTAAAGGGTGAAAAATTTAGGATACAACAAGAGGTGAGCGCGACACAGGTTCGTTTGGCACTGCCCCACAGAGCGTAGCGTAACATGGCCTGGTATCGATCGACGACGGCTACCCGGCTACTCCTATTTTCAGCACCGCAATGCGGCAGAAGCTAGGTTACCATGGCTCTTCTCGTGTACATTCGACAACGACAACGACGACGACGACGACGACGACCACGATCTTTTTTTCCCTAATGATACAACGTGTGTTTCACGCACGTGCGTATCCTCTCTAATCCCATGTTATCTTCCCGTCATCTATCTATTAGGTTAGATAGAATTCTAACCTGGTGTCTGTCTGAATTATTCTATTCACGATACGTTAGCAGAAAAATTTCTCTCTTTTGTACTTACAATATAGATCTCTGCAGGACGAACATCTCGTTCCTCGCGTGCTCACAGCTGATCGCCTCCCACCCGTCAGGATCAACACGCGACTGCGCGTTTTCGGCTAATCGCCGCTACCAATGCCGACCCGTTTGCCGACACTCGCCGCCGCCGGCCTGTCTGCTCCCGCACACCTTTCCTTTCGACTCGCTACTTCGTTCACACACACACACACACATACACACACCGGTACGCGTCCTTCTTCTTCGTCGTGGTTGTCCATACACACACGCCACCGTTATTATACACGTCACTATACACGCGCATACGAACACGCGTTCATACGTGTGTACGCACACACGCAGGATCGGTTCCTCTCGGAGGATGATGTTTGAAATCGCGAGATAGACGCTCGCGGGACCGGCGCTCCAGTGTGAGTGAGAATTCGTATAACGTGCCGCGCGTTAACCGACAAAAGCGAGCCGCGAGGATTGCCGAGGGTTGCCGAGCGATGCTTTGATAGCGTCTCTCGTGGGCGTCGCGGCGCGCGACGTCGCTCCCCAAGCTTCCGGGGAAATTGAATTAATAAGGATGAAAGACTCGTGGGAGGGATGGTGAAATTATATTTTACTCGGAGCGTGTATAGATTGCGATGTTGTGAAAGTATCTTTTTTTTTCTTTCTTTTGGAGGGCATTTTTGTTCTTTTTTTGGTTCCGCGGTTGAGAGACTCTCCGGGGAAATATGTTAGGTTAAATTGCCCGGGTGCGTATGAAAGTTTGAGTGGGTTATTGAAGATTGCGGGGGTGTTTGTATATTGATAACGGGATGAGATTTTTTTTTACTGTCGGTAGCGCGTTCTTAAGCATTCATCGGTGATTTAAAGTTTCGCGGAACGGTGCTGCTGTTGCGTAATCTGTTACGCGACGAGCGGGCGTCATAGTTCAGACGCTTCCCGTCGTGTGTCGCTAGACGCTTGAATGGGAGCAAGTTATTTTGAATGCTTTATAATTTTCACGTTTCACGGAATACAAATTGATTTGAAGATTGTAGTGAGACGGGGAACGTGAAATTTACTATTGTTGTATTAACAAGAACGCAATCTCAGGTTCATATATATTTTTTTTTACAATATACTCGCATTCAATGATATATTTCCAAATGACATTTTACAATTCTATCCTTGTTTTTAAAAAATTAATTATATGCATAGCTCTAATCGTAACATATTTAGTATAACCGTAATATAATAAGTTTTACCAGACAAAGATTAATGGACACAGTAACAATGTTTTATTTGCTCCATAAAAGAGACAACCGTAAACTATCAAAAACTATTGACAAACTACAACGATTAGGAATGTTAGTCGAACGAAAAGTATTAAGTTACATTCCGATACTTTCTTCCTCTCGTTCATTGGAAGCGGAAATATGATAATTGCAGCGCAAATAGTTGTTCTAACTATTCCCATTAGAAACGCTTCTCACTGAAATAAATGGGAATGTCCTGACCGGACTGGATCGCACCGGTATGACTCGAATGACTACCGGATTGTATAAACGAGTTGGAATAGGACTGGAGTAATTGCACACTAGTTTAATTCGGTTTCATCCGCACCGGTTCGAGGTCAACATCCACGAGCATGTTCTAGATATCTTGTATGAATGTCTGAAGGGTGGAAATCCGCATTCAAAATCGTACACTTATAGAAAGCTAAGCGTGTCGGATGAAATGCATGAAATTTTTACTTACCCACAGATGCATTCGCTAAATAAAATACAGATGTCGTCTAACGATTTCTATGTATTCATATATTCCGTTGCATACATATGCATGCCTCATACGACAGGTTGTACTCCACTTCTGGGTGTTACGTATTCTTGGCAGTGTACCAATATTGTACCCGTGACATACGTGTCTCGCTTTATCACGTAATCGTTATTGCTTTCTTTATTCTCTCCCGCGCGAGGGGGCGGGGGTAAAAAAAAAATTATTTAGCTGAAATAGAGTGACGTTTTACTATCGCTGCGGGCGATTATATCGCTCGTCTCAACATTCGTCGTCCGCGTTCTAATTACCGGAGATAATTATCTCAAACAATTATAGTCAGACGTTTATACGATGTAAGAGAGTATTCTCATTTCATAGCTCCTTAAGCTGAAGTGGAAGATCTTTCCTTGCTTAACGATCCTGTAGAGTTACGAGGGAATTTAACCGTCTACCCGGCGTCATGGGTTGTTTCCAACGAGAAAGAACGACAAGATGTAGGAAAGTAATATGGGTCGTGGAGATTGATGGACAGATTTTTACGACGAATCAATGATATAACATATGTACGTATAATATGTATATGTATAACATATATAATATGTACACATACGTACAGTGATAAGTGTAAATTTCTCTGTTAATTTACACTGTCTTAATTATACTAATCAGGGACAAATTTACATTAGGATTATCAGGTTAAATGAGAATCTTCTACTTGTCATATGGATTCATATGTTAAGGTTTATTAGGACAGTAACGATGATTGCATTACAGTTCAGTAACTTATGCGTGAGATGATCCGGCAAGAGCCTCAAAACAGAATAAGAAAATACATCCGCCACTAGCGGATACCATAGTCGATGCTCCGATCAATGGTCGCGCTTTGTCCGGAGCATGACTACGATGCTTTTGAATAGTTTTAACCGCAGGACAAAGTTTGGAGCGCCCCAGGCGCAACTTTGATAACTCGCAGGTCCCAGTAATATGCGGCGTGTAAGGATAAAAGTTTATTATTTCTTCATCATTCTTTTCTTTCCTTTCCTTTTACTTCCCCGTCTATTTTTTCATTTTTTTTCATCTTTTTATTTTTATTTATTTATTTTGGACTCAGGAACTTGCTGCTAGGCCGCCCCTGAACTTCCTGCCTAATTACGGAGCGCTCATTGAGTCGCAAATCGCAAGAGGTTGAAGTTTTAATAACTATTCAACTAGTTAAGTCGTCCTTGTACACATAGATTCTCCTTAAACGCATAAGAGGTGTACTAATCTTCGTAAACTCAACTTTTCGCATTTTACCGTTTGGAAAATTAACACCCTGTACAACGACATAAAGTATTTTTTTCTTTCTCTACGTTATACTTTTTTTTCGTTTTTTTTTTATTCTCTCTTTAAAAGCACGTACGTATATTAAATTTTTTTCCGTTGCCCTTAATTCGTAGCTAATATTATAATCGATACGGTAATTTCAGGCAAACCTTTCAGCAGGAACTAAATTAATTGATTTGTATCTTTCAACCCTGGGATACGGAACACTGGTTAATAATCTCGGCCTCGGCGATGCGAATATTATATTCCGCCTTTGACACTTGTTCAGGAATTTTGATACGTGTACGCGAATTTCGTCGTTATAAATAAACTATTGGAAATGAAACCGATCGATCGGGAATACGTGTTTGTATGGAATTTGTTGAAATCATCGACGGTAATATTTTGTACATTCTATAATGATCGGTATCACAGGGTTAAATAAATACGAAATGTAGTAGAATGCAACAGAAACTTTATATACTTCTCTGGAATCGTCAAAGCTACGACTTATACCGTTTTCAGTTGAAACTCCACCAGCTCGTGAGTTTTATCGTTTACAGGTTAAAACAGTATGACAATGTATTAGTGACAGCAGCCCGAACGGATTAAATATAACAGTATTTACATTGTGGTAGTTACATGTAAGCATTTCATAGTGCCAATTTAGGTATACAACTTCCTAATAGTGTTTATTTTTTCCCTTTCTTCTCCATTTTCTTCTTCGCTCTCCTCGTCTTTATTTTACCTCCTTCTATTCCTCTTTCTTCGTCTTATAGATAACATATAAATAACAATGAACGGAAGTGATAACTGCTTACCCCATACATCGTTTTTACTTTCTCACGCAAGCGCACAAGAGACGTTCAAATCGTAACGCACAGTCATACTCACTTTTTTTTTCTTTTTTTTCATATATATAAATCAACTAGAAACTTGGGAGAAGTTGTCAACGCATTATAAACCTATTAAAAAATATTCACAGTAGTCTAACATACACAATGACAGTATTGCTACCTATCTCTTATGTATCTTGGGGATACATAATTTGATATTGAGTTCGTGAAAGTTCCGTTATTTTTTCTATCTTTCGTCGGTTAGTCCGTTTTATCTTTTCGTGCTAATATTTTTGTTTTTTTTTTTAATCAGAGCGTTCGTTTTTTTTTCTTCTTTCTCTATTATACGATGCACTTTATCGATGCCTCCTCGATGGGTAGATATAATTATTGTGGAAACCACGCCATTCGCGTTGCCCTTATACTCGCCGTGATAAGCTCGAGAAAGTCTACTTGACTTACCAGTTTATCAGTTTATAGTTTGAAATAATTTTCCGGGAAAGTGGCGGACCTTTGTATGATGAAGTTTCATGCAACCAGCGTAAACTTTGTCGTTAATGACTTTCTGCTTGACCAAGGCTGTTCTACGCGATGCGGTTGTCATCTTACATCGTTAAGTATTCAGGAAGATTTTTTTTCATGGTAGACAATCATTTATTCTAGATATTAATGGTTTTTCTTTCCCCTACAGAGACAATACCTTTTGAAATTTAATATTTTTTAACAGCCGAATGATCCAATTGTTTTAGCTCTCTTCTCTCTCTCTCTCGTTATTTTTTTTTTATTTTCATATATTTTTTTCCAATTCGCAAAGTATATTCACCACCGACAGAAAGTTATTCCAAAACTGTTCTCGTTGATCGCTACGATTGTAAATTTTCGATCGATACTTTATTGCTCGTATATGAATATGTCATTGTCAAAATTCCGCCGAATTCAGTGAACGAATTCCATCGGTATTAAATGTTCATTTTATCAAACACACGCATATTTTATGAAATCCATTGAATTTCCCTAGTCTTTTAACGTCCAATTGTCGCGACGCGACCCTGGCAATAAAACGATAATCATGAATGTTCATTTTATTTTTATCTGCCTATTCGAGAACGGCAATCCGTAATATCGTTTCAGAGCTATCATTTATCGAATACGAATGCCTGCGTTTCGTTCTCACGTAGAGTCAGACTTGTATTCGTTTTTTTTCCTCTAATAAACTAAGAAGGAATGGAAACATCACAGTCGTATAGAGAATGTAATAATAAATATGTCCGTAGTGCATTTAGGAAGGCGAATTTTCTTACTTTTTTTTTATCATTTTCATTTTTACTATTACGTATGACTTTCGAGTAATTCTTCGGACAGATAGTTTATAGCGATTTAATAAATTCGTTCCGTACAAGGAGAAAAACATTAACAACTCAGTACTTTCGAACGTTATACAACAAACGTACAGGCAAATCTCATTACCTATACAACTCTTCGTAACGTTATCATCATCTCCCTCTCTCTCTCTTTATCTCTCTCCTTTTTATCTCCATCCTTCTGTAAACGTTAATTAAACTGAGTAACGTTGAAAGTTAGAATACTTTATTGCCAATACTTTTCCCCGGTTTAGTTGTTCGTCGTTAAATGATCGAGAATGATCGTCATCGGATTAGCGCGGTGATAGATCTAATAATGAGTTACGGTGTCCTGTATCCTTAGGGAGATCGACTTTGGTATCCCATTGGCAATTACATTGACGCAAACGATGTAGTCACTTTCCTCGGTACGCCCAATAATGGAGGATTTTGGATGGCTCCTGTCCTCGAAGTTATAGTTCGTTGTAAATTGAGCCAAGACCCGTCCAAGTAGTTACCGATCGTGATTAAAGCGAAACTCGGCCAAAGAGAAGGTAGCTCATGAGCAGCAACACCAACAGGCTTGTACCTTGAAGAAAAAGAAATATATACGTATATACAGAGAGGATAGCGATAACGTGGGTGTAAAAATCCTTCGGGCGGTCAAACATTGATCTGCTGTAAAGTGAATTCAAGACGTGATAAACCGTGTTTACGATAACACAAATAACTCTCGGCACGAGGGACTCTTTTCTATTCGTATTTTCTCGCATGCACCGTTTTACAACGATGCTTCACGTAGAACGTGAGAAAATCTTTGCCGGAATGTAACGTGGTAGGTACAGAGTGGTTCTTTATCGGCAGCAAAACTTTTCCACCGATTTATTCTCGTCGAAAAATAATGTTGTTTAGTTCCCTCTACTTTGATAAACTAATCAACATCGAAAGTTGTATAATTTTCCAATTATACGACCGTTTGGTGTTCCCATTAATATTTGAGTAATATCGGTGCATTAATAAACTTTTCCGAAAAGGCAGTAAATTCAAGTTTGTACGGTCAATACCTATGTGATACGTCACGCGGAAATGCCACGGTTAAATTATATTTGGCAGCATTTATAAATTAGAATCTGATAAATTACGGTAAATGAGATGCATGCGTTATGCAAAAACGTTCCTAAAAACTTAACAAGCTTGACTCGGTCCGCTCGAAATTGTTTAATTAATGAATTTCTCCCAACCGGGTGAAAATTGATCTCTTTGTTCGGCGAAGATATTTCTGCTAATTTACATTCGCCCGGAAGATACCAGAACAGCGTGGCGATACACAATGCGGCCGCTACATTGCGGTGAATCAAACGTTACATTTCTACTGTTGATCTGCATTACAAATTACTCGCCGGCCGGATTTTCGTTCACCATAATACCCCACCACGCGAATGCACGGCGAAATGAATTTCATTCGAAAGATAAGAAGAGAAAAAAAAAACGAGGATCTCCGCGCAACGAGAGTCGGGTTCCATTCCATAATTACTCCGACGTTACGTAATATCACGCAGTGGTTCGCGGTAAATATTACCAGGCAATGATGTAATCAGGAATATTGAATCGGGAATGCGAAAATTGCTGCACCCGCAGCCACAGAATCTAGGAGAACGCGATATTATTGTCGCCTATAAATACGCCGGTCCGTGTTCTATTTCCATCGGGTTCCAAAACAATGCGGTCCGATTCGCGTTATTATAATTATCACCGAATCACCTACGCACATAATAATTGACCTTATTTAATTTCGTGTACGTTTCATGGTCCTTTTCTAACTTTGCATCGCACAATAGACTGCCGCTTAACCGTTTGGATTTGAAGAGTCATTAAAAAAACATTTTCGAAAAATCTCGAACCGGGCAATAACGTTTATCTGCCCTGAGTAGGACGATGGTATATTTAAATCAGTGAAATTCATCTAACACTGTTAATTGTTCATCAGTATAAAGGGTGGTGAGTTTTTTTCGACATGAAATCTGAACAGAGCGATCGCGTTGCACGAGATTCAAAACGGTTAAGCTACTTTATTCTTCTCCTTTGCGGAAAGAGTGAATTCATCTTCGTAGTCTCTTCTTTCCCAGGATAATTCAAATGGAAAAAGGCGTAGAATATGTTTTTAAATTCTAATCCCGAAATAGCATGGAATTTTCTTGTAATTTAATTACATTTAGTTTCTCTACGGAAATTCAAAGTAAGTTTAATCAAAGGCGGAATAATGGAACTGCGAATGAAACAGAAATAAAATTCGGTTCCGCAGCCGTGAATACCGCGGGTGAATATCGAACAGCGGACATTGTTCGCGGTGTGTATGTAATATAATTTTCGCCATAGTAAAATACACTCTATGCACCGTAAATGGTTAACCAATTTAATTCAGATAAATGTAAGCGTGTTCCTGTGCCATTGATATAGCATTACAGTATTATCAATCTACTCACCCGAAAATCCGTGTTTAACATCTGTGTTATTAGATAAACTAAATCTGTTAAATTGATATATTCTATGTACATTTGCTGCATCAGGCATTTCCTTTGATCATATTGCGTTAATACTAATCGGGAATCAATTACAAGCTGCAACCATGTCACAGTGCCGTATGAAAATCTCGGGTAACTCATTTATTAGAACTACCTGTTGATCTTACTAATATTTCCTACTGTTAGTCCCCGTTGTTCTACAATTTTTATTGTTTTTCTATGCAAATGTAATTAATTTTAATTTATAACACACCGGGATTTCCGAGATTATCTCGCGGAAACCTATTACAGTAATTTCGACTGTCCCGTTTATCTTTGGCCAAATTCGATTCGACACATATAACCCACCGCGGAAATTTTTCCCGGAATTAATTTCTTTTGCCTTATTAATAAAACACAAAATGCTAACGAGCACTGTTATTACCAGCGTTATTAACGCGGTATCGAGTGTACGCCAATTTCACCCGTGAATTATGAATACCAGTACTATCACACGATTCTTTACGATAGCAATCTACTTCCCTTGACAACGTTCCGTTTATCTTTCGTTGCAGTTTATTTTTCTCATTTGATTGTTCTCCATAAGAGTGACCGAATGTTACGGGGGAGGAGGGGGGGGGGCGGGTACGTATTGATACTATCAAATTGCTTCACGGATTGAAGAAGTGCAGGTATACCTGACTATTGAACGGCCAACAATGGTCGAAAAACTAACAAAAGTTCGACGAATCTCCGGGTATTCGATCACGTTCGCCAGCGAAGCGAGTGAATAACGGTTCCTTCCCGCGATTCGATTTGACAGGACGAGTTAAAGTGCGCCGTCTTAATTGATTTTGCTTCGGCAGACTGTACGGGGGTCAGGTCTGTACATTTATGTTGGCGCGCACGTGAACCTTTACCTTCCCGCATCCCGTCGAATAGGAAAAAAGGAACGGCAAGTAGTGAAATAGAAGGGAGGGGGGTGGGTGGGGGGAAGGTTGTCTGTGCAATTTAGAATATATCGTACCGAAGGTATTCCGGAAGTTTTGCCCGGCTTCCTTTTATATCCGGGAAACTTGATTCTTGTCTTTGCGATTGGTTCGTGTTCCACGTTTTACATCGTATGCAAATGTAAAGTGGAGAAACAGTGTATATATACGTACGTGTACGTATACGTATACATATATACACGGATTGGAACGCGTATCCTTTTTCTATTAGCTCTACGATTTTCAAAACGAAATTTTTTCGTGGCTGATCAAAGTCCGCGCGCGCGCCGGGATAAAGGAATTCCAAGTTGTGCGCGAAACTAGTACCGTAGTTTACGTGTGTACGGTTTTATTTCGTAATTACAACACGTTGGATCGGGAAATTCCGCGAAAGATACGAGGTAAATGTAACGCGGAAAACGTTCCCGAGACTCGGCGTAGTGTGTTCGTATTAATCTAAATGTTATCGGATATGCAAATGCCGTACGGAATTTTAATCCGTGGTTCATCAACTCCTTTGGCACCGTATGCTGTATTTAGATTCGACCGAATGTAATATCCAGCCTGGTCAGATAGCAAAATTATAAAAAATAAATTTAAAAAAAAATAAAACGGCTGCTATATTACTATATCGCTATTGACTTCGTGCCTTTTGTATATACATATATACATATACATACATGTAAACCATACATTTTATTTCACTCGACGTTTCTTTCACTCGATTCGTTCGATTCACGTATGATTAAAGCAAACGAATCCGCCTTCCTAGTGATTTAATTAACGGAAGAAGGTACACAAAAATTCGATTTACTCTATCAATATCTGCAGGCTACAGTGTGCAGCTCGTCTATTGAAAATCCTGTTATAAATCGTGTGTAATCTTTTCTACAGTGACGTGCGCTTCCGCTGTTTCAGATGTAAACTGTCTATTATTCATGGGATTGCACCGATAAACCAGTAACGACGAAAACTCGATGAGAGGGATGATTTTTTTTTTATTTACACCTATCTCTCTCTCTCTCTCTCTTTTTCGAGCAAACTCACAGAGCCTGACCCATGGTAATAATTCGCGAACTTTCTGCCGATAGATAAACCTTCTTTGCATATGCGTGAGAATATTAAATGTAGATTGTACGTATATACATCAGGTTTCGTGAGCGTAAATCGTAACCGCGTTTGCATTGCAAACGACGATCCGTGTATAGTACGAACTTGCCCGTGCATATCTAAGCTTTAACGCGCCGCTCGTATACAGTGCATCGATTCTTTAATTAGGATGCTAATGGCGACAACGGTAGTCGCGAGATTTTCGATGTTTTCGCCGTAACGCCCCGCGACCGGATTTACTAAATGCAATTCCCGTTATTGCACTGTTATATCCGCGATATTTGTAATTACGTTACACATACTTAGCGTAATAACTCGCAGTGATTATTAAACGCCGATCGATTGGACGCGTGTTACGTTCGTATAAGGTTAATTCAACGCGGGAAAGTTTGATGAAAAATAGAAACGTTACCTACATCGAGTATCGCGGTGTGTACGGAATTTTATACAAGTTTCGCGGTGACCGTAGCTTTTATTCTGTGTGTTCTAGCGTCACGGAATTATATTAATATTTTATAAATGTCCGCTGTAACAGTTTCTACGGCGTGGGATTTGCCGAGGGAAAAAAAATAAATAGAGAGAGAAAAAAAAGTGGGTTGCATAGCGGAGAATGAATAAAAATTCGGATGTGGAAAAAAAATTAAAATTAGCTCTGGGGTAGAAGGCATTTTTCATTTTACCTTTTGACGTTGATGCGTTACTCGTCGGCGGCTTCGTCGTATAATTTCCCTCCTCGTCGACGAACACGTAGCTGGCGTTAAATCCCGTTGCGTCATATCTGTCGTTACTTTTAAAGGTTACGCGAAAGAATTTTCTGTCACTCTCGACGTCGAACTCCGTCAGTTGGCCACAGTGCCTTGAGTATTTCCGATCCCGGGCCATGTAATTCGAAAATTCGACGAAATCACTGGCAGTCACTGCTTCACACCTGTGAAAATAAAAGCGCGTTTATCATTATTATTTTTGTTTAATTATATTCCCTCGTGTCGTGGGAAACATTAATTACAGATTTAATTTTAGATGAAATTCTTTCTACGGTTATATATTTTTCCTTTTTTTGGGGGTAAGGAGACGGTCGCCGTTTCCATTGATTGAAAAAATATCTGATTCCGTTAAACAGCAGCGTATAGGTTAATGAAACCGTGAGCATCTGATGGTACGGTAATTTGTCGGAGAACTGTATTCAATATTTTATCGAAGTGCGGGAAGCGAGTTCGGCGAATCGATGTCTATGAATTTATCCACCGTCACGTACACAATATACAAGCATGACAATGCCATCCGGGTTCTACATATTCTCCAGTATGTTGTATTATATAGGTCTGGTTTTCTTATTACTTATACCAGCACGAGTTATCGATTCTCCAGGTATTGACGAGTACGTCTATAGAGGAGAAGATAATTCAAATGTTGTGTGATCAGGAATATTTTTCATATTTCATTTGCAATACGTGTGTGTCAGCGATATTTATTTCGTTTTGTATAGATTTTATCCATAGTAGGAATAAACGTTGGATATGTATGAAAAAGAAATTGTTTTTTTATTTTTTTTAAATAAACATCCTTTTTTAACATTAGATGTGAAACAGAGCGGTTGAGTTATGATCGTAAATTATTTAAATTTATGTAGGTTCGTGAAAAACGTATTATCGTTGAATTTATATTTTTGGCAAAGTTGTACGTTACGCAATCAGCGGAAAATTGATATGGGAACGATAGAGTGCCGAAAATGGATAGTTCTGAAATATTCACTTTTGCGACGAATATCGAGATCTGGATGATTTTTCTCGAAAGTCTGCTTTGGCTATCTTCGCTCATAAATTGCTTTCGTAGCTTTAGAGCGGCAATTCCATAAGTAATCCAATCTTGGCTCTTCCCTCGCATAATTTTAATATACATACGATACTCGATGTACTCTCACGAACTGTATCTCGATGGGAATCTTGTTCGCGAATTTTATTTCGCTCTTTCAGTGTCCCATAAATACTTCACGTTCTACGAAGTCAACAGTACCCGATTATGTAAACCGTGATTAAATATCCAGTACAAGAAGTGTCAGAAATAACGTTTTACTTCTGCCAGACACACGAAGAACCCGGCTGTGCTAAATTCGTCGTCATTTAGTGTCACCGCGAAAATAACTCTGAGAACAATGTCAATGACACTGACGTTCAAAGTTTTCCCCTGAAAACAGTGCGAATGAACAACGATAAAGTCATTAGAAGTCAATTCACCTTTTCGGTGTTAAGCTATACTCTATGTATGTATGTATATACAACGTTGTTCGACGTTCACTGAATATGTATATTTCACAGGGCATGGTAAATGCATTTTTCGGAACTCATACATGGCTTCACAGCGTTGAAAGGATTAAGAACAAAAGGAACGCCGATTTCACTGATGAATGGAACAAATAACAGCGATTTACGCGGCCGTTCACCGGCAGAAGAATGCATTCGTTTCGATAAATAATATATAGGATTCTTAAGAAATATTGATACGTGAACGATGGTACTATTATCGTGAAACGAAAAGTATATACATACATACGTATACTATATTTTATAGCGCGAAGGGTAAGCAAAGGTAGCTCCTTGTACCGATGACATAAGTGGCAATTCCCGTGATAGATCATCATTCGTTCCGCTCGTTTGGGAACATACATCTCGAACTGTTTACTCGAGCGTTGATTTACGATTAGAAATATATATATATATATTTTTCTCCCCCGGAGACCGAAACGAAATACACCCCTATATTTATAGCACATCATCAACACACTATCCTCAATTGAACTCTCACATCGAAAGCTATTCACGCGGTTATCTCAATATCCAGCGTTAAATAAGTTCACGCCGAGTGAGACTCTATCACGATCGATCAAGATAATATTATACGTCTGCGTTCGAAGGACACTTCTAATATATTCACCATCATCTACTTAGTCTTGATACTGCCCGACCTCCAATTATTAATTTCGAACCTACTTCGACGGCTCTTCCCGAGCGGGCTTGTTGAAAAGTTCAACAGAAATTGGGAGAGAACACGACTAATTAGCGGTTTCCAGTAATGAACGAAGCGTCGCGTTACAGCCGGACTATTGATGTCCCCGTGATTTAATTCGACCCAATTAGGTCGTCACGTGATGACCATGCCTCCTACCCTTCTCTTCTCTTTCTCTAGTCTGGCTCTTCCTGATATTGTTCGACACATCGCATATTTTCCGGCACTCGTTAATATGCTCGTTAATAATTGTCCTCGGGTTGACAGCAGACGGTTCGTAATTGCCTCGGGTGCACTCTGGACTATCGGCTACTGACCCTCAACCCCTCTTTCTCTCTCTATCTCTCTCACACACACTCTCTATCTCTATATATCTATCTCTTTCTACGCATAGTCTCCAATAAGCAGACTGGAACTTTGTTCGTCGCAGTTTGATTCGCCGGAACGTCTAACTATTCAGGAGAAGCCCAATCGAACAGGTATCGATTCGCTTCAAGGACCTCCGGGGTTGGCTAAGGACACTCACTTTGTCTCACCTCGTCTTGTTGACTGACGAGAAGGAAAACCGGGCACGATCGATATGTACTATTCCGGTCACGGTTCGGGCACACCGGTTTATCTTTCTCGTATGTTTGGCTCTGGTTCTATGCCTGTTTCGTCCCCTCCCCCCCCCTTCCCCCTCTTATTACATATACATTATTTTTCCCCTCTGTATTCGATGCTCGTTGCGCGGCCTTATTGAATCATTCATAGAGTTTTTTTCGTTTCACGCTGTTAGCGTATTTTCCACCGGCGCGAACGGTTTCTCGCGGCTACAATGGAGATTTTAGTTATTTACTAAGTCTGAATTTCGCAAGTTCGCGATGCAATTTCTTGGCGTATCTACGGGACGTTTTAAAACCGGCAAAAATTCAATTCGACGCTACGATTTCTCTCTGCCTCTCTCCTCTCTACTCTACTCTACTCTCTCTCTCTCTCTCTCTCGCTTACTCTGTCTCTCTCTCTTTGTAATGTTTATTTGAATTGTACAGACACCGTGGAACACCGTTTTTCACGTGGAACAATGCAACGCTTTTGTTCGCATTAAAAGGGGATTGTATCTCTGAAAGGAATGGTTCACGGATTCATGTTTAACGTTGCCTA
This sequence comes from Mimumesa dahlbomi, assembly GCA_917499265.3. Lineage (NCBI taxonomy): Eukaryota > Metazoa > Arthropoda > Insecta > Hymenoptera > Crabronidae > Mimumesa > Mimumesa dahlbomi. The sequence goes on along the minus strand of OU824114.1, from coordinate 8,445,339 downwards.
TATCGAAGTTCGTCGGTGTATTTTCAACATCGATAAGCTTATTTTCCATTATTTAAACACAAACAAATAAAACAGCAACAACGACAACAACAACCAAAACAAAACAAAAAAAAAAGGCCAAACCTGCAAAATGTTATACTTGCCCTACGCAAAATACACCGGCGTTCGCCGCGTACGGTAAACTTTTTTTCCCCTGAGGGTCATCGTTAAATCTCGTCGTTCGGTTCCGACCGTCTAAATTCGTGTCTCTGAAAATCCAATATTTGCCACATTCATATGCGACGGCGGATCGGCGAACGCCAACAAATTCTTATATTAACGTTCCGCGTCCGGCATTAATATTCATAATATCGGCACTCGCGTTATATTAAGCATTATCACATTTTAAACGGTGCCTCGGCAAATATCGATATTTGTGTTGAAACTAGTACGGCCGCATAATGCAATGGGATAATCAAGTGTGCACGCGTTTTAACGGCCATTAATATCGAATCTCGAGGTGTACAAGAATTATTTTTTTCTTTTTGTTTCTTTTTTTTTTTATTACGAATAATACTTACGGCAATACTCCCTCGACGTCGAAGAAATGAAAGTGAAGATGTACCCGCTCGTTCAGTTGCCCGTTAAAGAAGTAGTGACACTCGGTATCACGTGGATAAAGGCCGGGGTAGTTCGGTGACGCGAAGGTACCGTTCCGTGTCTCGTTGCTGTTGTAAACAAAGGCACAGGGATATTTCGCCTCCTGTTGGCCCGTCGTTATGCCGAAGTCTGAAACAGTAAAACAGTCCACGGTTAAAGTTCCTTAAACCTCTCTCGGGCAGCTGGGAATAAACGACATAGCCAGGATGAAAATGTCGTTTCACCGGGGGGCTCGGTTGTCGCGTTACCTCCGGCTAAATATCATGTTCTATAAGCGTGTTAATTAAATCGTGACTATTTCAAGTATCTCGTCGCGAAAAGTCTCTAGGGGGATGGTTTCAAACGGCCATGGGGCATACCGTGCGGGGACATCTTCTTTAGCATGGATGTTGTTTCTGTTTCTATTTTTCTCACCAGCGTGGCCATTTGGTCGACGGAAAGTGGCCCGAAATGTGTTTTAGCTACGAAAACAGCCTATTTATGGTACGAGGGCTTTTTACGTGCTGGGTTTTATGCTGTTACGCGTGCATTATTCTTTTGCGGGAACGTGAACAGAATAAAATGAGGACGTTTGGTCCGGCTGGAGATTTAGCTGCATTACGACGCATTAGTCTGTGTTACATTGACCTACATCCATGAGGTAGAAAGATAATATTAATAAAGGGTGATGAAAAACCTAGAGACTAACGATTCATAAATTTCATTAATCAGCTGAAATTCAACAGGATAACAAATTGAACGAAACGGATATTAATACGGTTTATTATTAATTCATGACGTAGAACGTGTTTAATTCGATGCCCGATATGTAATGAAAAATCACCAGATTTCAGATGACGTATTATTACATACATACATACGTACCGTGGGGGAATTAAGTAGTTTTAAACCGTATATTTCAGACCAATCGATCCCGCCGATATTACTTTCTATCGGCTCTTATTAGCCGTATTTAAACATTATTTAACCATTTCACAATGTTTGCGATTGGCCTGGTGGCATTGCTTTCCACCTGGTGCATTTAATAAATATTGACGCACGCTAATGAACAGCCACGTGTCGAAATATAAAGCGTCACCGGCATAATCGCTATATTGTAACGGGATGGACGTTAATAAACAATAGGCGCATAATTGCTTACGTATTATTAACTAGATGTTCGAAAACCAAACGGGAGAGAGACTGTCCCAATTTGCGAACGTACACACATATCTCGCCGGTGATCCCGTGTATCTGAATGCGTGCGAATAAACCGACTGACATGTCCGCACTCCGGCATGTAAATTATACAAAATAATTCATCGTTTCGCGGTAAATACTAACCGTACAGAGTCTCTCTTTATGTCGTCTCGTTTAACTGGTATATTCGATCATCGAAATTCCGTTAGAGTTATTCGATTAAGAACCTTTTGATAGACCGTACATGTATTTATGATACGGTAGTCCACATCGTTTCAAGGGAATTTAATATGATTTTCAAAGATGCTCGTTCTCAATATATCTCAATAATCAATTCTACAAACAAAATTCGATAAAATAAAAAATTCGTTTAAAAAGTTATATGTATAAACTACACTTAACCTACGTGCCAGTGGATCGATATGATATACTTTAAATTCTGTTTAATAACACGTGTCGTTTCTAAAGAAATATTCCTGTTTCTAAAGAGGACAAATTCTTGAGGAAATGGGTTAATTATGAGATTGAGGACTGTCAGGGCTCGTTTGAAATGACTCGGCATGGTCGTCAGAGTTTGCGGTGGAACTCCTCTCAGGCTCTCTCACTCACTCACTCTCTCTCACTCTCTTTCTCTCTACGTCGAGTTCCTAAAGTGCGGTGCACCATCGTGTACCTCGGCCAAGTTTCCTCGGGGTTGTAAACATCAAGTAATAAGCTTTCGCGGACGCCGCTTATTTTTGCGCTTAGTTAGCCGCATTTGTTATGTGGGCGCGGTGTATGTACGTACGTATGTATGTATGTGTGTATGTGCACGCACCACCCGCGACGACCTGCGCATCGGGAAACGCGAACAGATCGGAATGGAAAGAAAGAGAATAACAAAGCGTTTTGAATGCACCGAACGAAGTAATCTCGCTGCAAGTCGAAATAATACCGGGTCGAGTTCTTGTACCTTCTTCCTGTTTACCTTGCAATTGCGCGCTGGTTATTATTACTAAATCACCGGGAATTGCGCGAATTCCGCCCGACGACTCGCTCGGCGGATCGTTAACATAATCGTGTGCAACGCTATAGCCGAAGCGGGAAACCCATTCGTACATCGGGAAGAATATTGTCGCGACACGTAAATCAACCGTACAGGAAACTGGGAAATATGTTGTTTCGCAGAAAGAAAATTAGAAACGTCGGAATTAGTTTCTATAATATTATGGAAAACTCTTTACGTTGGCGATTCGGGTATGTATACGGTATACGATGCTGGTAAATTAGTTTCGTCGAACAATAATCAGTTTTGATATCGAATAAATATAATATATTGTAATCAACTGGGCGATATGTGGCGCCGCAAAATTTTGCGGGTTTAAAGTTCGCGTTATTATTAAACATGCCGCTCTCGGAACGGCCGGGTAGTAAATTAAATCGCTTCGAATTATCGATCTTTTTATGCGATGCTGAATAATAACTTAATGCATTAACAAGACAATTTAATACTTCTCGTACGCGCATTAAATACAACGGATTACAAATTATTTTCAATCGATGTGCCTGTGTCTACCGCAAAAAAACAACAAAAGAATTCGTAGCCAACAAAAGAATTTCAATATCTCGCAAATATAAAGTTACATCGCTAAATTGATAATCCGATATCTATCGGCTTTGCAACTAATGATGCTACAATCAATACCGAAGGAAAATAATTTCTACCCCCCTCCCCCCGATATAATTGCAATATTCTCGACTTTCCTAGGATTTTCACTTTTTTCCAAAATCTTTCAATGTTGCCTTAAAATTAAGAAATCTTTGAATATCACTTAGCTTAGGCGATTGTTGAACGCCTTTTGCATGTTACATTTATACACTTACATCCACATGTACACAAGTTGAGTTGAATGTTACACATACGACTACACTCTCGCTGTTTCTCATACGTTTGGTTCTTCCGGTGCGCCAATGTGCCTTCGAAAACAACGACCTCCACCACCCTGGTTGCGTTGCGCACCCCCATCCCCCTGCCATACCTCTCGCCATCTCTCTCCCACACGCTCGTAAGTAATATCTTGATTTACGTACCGCGCTACAATTCCGCCGTTCATCCCCGCATTCGTCGGAATTTTAATCAGAGAGATGCAAGAAACGAAAAGGCGAACCGGTGCGGTGAAATTGACGTATTATGGGGAAAGCGTGTTACCGAAGGGGTAGTTTGGTGATATTTTTTTTGCTTCTACTTCTCCTTCTTTTTCTCGTTCGCTCGTACGTCTCGTTTCGGTCATCGATTTCCACCGTCAGGTTCGCGTGTCTGTTTCGACCGAAATATAAATTTCATACGCGGGTAACATCGCTGCGTCGTTATCTTTATTCGTACTTCTGTTTTGGTGCTCAATATTACATCGGTCCTAGGAGATCGCGCTGCGTACGGAATGTTTGATATTGGAGAGTGAATCACTCGCGTATATATCTGTCTTTTTTTTTTATGCTTCCCGTTTTACGGACATCAATTCACCCCAGCGATATTTTCTATCGTAATCTTTAACAATCTGTGTAATACATTCCGCGAAATGATGTAATACGCTCGAATTCCGTGGAGACTGGTATGTTTGTGCAGGTTGTAGTAGGTTGGTATATGTATGTATGTATGTATACGTGTTCGCGGTGTACGGAAAAAGTATACGAGAAACGCTTTGGAATATTTTATTGATGTAATATCATGTTTGCGGCTGCCGGGATATTTTGGTGAATATTAATGATGTTGATACGCGATCCTGTTCATTACATCCGATGCATTACGTTGGTTTCGGTATTGTTTGATACAATATTGTCGTGATTTGCAGCGGCGTGGGACGTGGAAATATTACGCGGAGGTGTTGAAAGTGAGGCGAAAAGAAATATACGCGGAAGGTTTATTGTAGCCGAGCTAGTCGCACTCGTTATACGTTTGTAGTTTAAATGAAACCGGCGAAGCAACGTTTTTTGCTTAAATTGAGATGAATTCGTTTAATAAAGCGGGACAGATACGTATATATCCGGAAGTTCATCTCAATTTGGCTTAAAATATGTAGGAAACAGGTTTTTAACGCCTCAGCGTAGATGACATTAATTATACACAAAAAAAATTTCTAAAAATAAAATATCTCATATATACATATGTATACAGAGATTATAAAAAAAGACTTTTCCTAATTTTATTACATTCGAAAACCGAGTTGAAACGTTCCAAGTCGAAAGTACGGTGGATTTAATTTAATTTCAAAGACAATCGACCACGTATTCGGGCAAATTAATGCGATACGAAGAAATAGCTTCATAAACGTCGAAATGTAATTTACCGTTTATCCGGCAACATTGTTACTTTTCAAGCAGGCGCACGTATTATCTCGAAACGAAAATCGGCGTACGGCTCATTATAATTACCGACGGGGTGGACCGACCACAAAGCACGCGCACCGTTGTATCTGCTTTTAGTAAATTTTGTCATGACTGATGATTGGATAGAGCGTAAATATTTGTGCATAATATACTGCACGTACCGACGAAACACGATCTGGAATAGCCGTGGATATTGCCGAATGCTGCGATTATTCCCGATGCGGATACTGATAATGTCTGGAATTATTTCCATTACGGTGTGATACCGTGCATTAGCGATCCATCGGTGAAGAGTTGTGTAATAAGATATTTTTCTCGTTACTGGGTAAACGGAGAAATTTGTTCGTACCGTCATTTTCTGCGGGTGCTCTGCCGTGGAGTTTCAAGTTTCTTTATAATATAATTCGCGATTCGGGAAATTACATTTTGCACGTGCGAACGAATTCTTCTGCCCGATGAGAAACTTGCGATAAGGTAAGGAAAAGTCGATGGGAAATCATGGAGGTGGAGTGGCACGCGGAATTTGATATCGGCCACGGTAAAGCTGTTGTCTACGATAAATCACAGTTTTCGTGCGAGCCGAATGATTTTCTCTCATAAAGTCCATTTGTTACTGTCGCTGTATCGCTGCGGCACGAATAAAACTTTTGCCCGCCGAACTCTCTCCGCCGAACTACCATCGTTTCATTTTACGTCTTCCGATATGCGTTATCACTAATTAAGGGCTTGTTTTTCCGCTGGTTCGAGTAAACAGCACGTGCGACGATTTACGAGCTCCGATACCGGGGACTCTACATTGCGTTCGATACACGCCGTTTCGTCGAGTTCGTCGTTTGATCACGGATACCCAACGATCTGTTTGCTATTTTTTTTGTATCACAAATCTCGAAGAAGTAAAATCCCTTCTTCGTATTATTTTCTTCGTATTTTTATTTATAATTTAAATCAGAATTTTTCGAGACATTTCTTTGCTTCACTTGATCTTATTTCAAGGAATTTCAGCTGCACAATTATCTTTCTAGTCAAAGAAAGAGATTGCCGTATTTATCTCGTGGTAAATTTCGCGCAGCTGGATCCCCGGAAGTTGAAATAGTCCGGGAGCGGAATTCGACGTTTTGCCCAGTGCTAGACATTATTAAGAAAACTAGCGGCAAAAGAAACAACCCAGCGCCAGGCGTTATCAGGAAGACCGGTGACAAAGGAGACAGCCACTGTACTTGGCAGTGCCAAGAAAACTAATAAAGAAACAGTGTCGTACTAGGCATTGCCAAGGAGACTAATAAACTTACAAGTAGCCGAAAAAGCCGACCTCTTGACAATGCCTACCACAGCACTAAAACGGAAAGCCGAATATTGCGCTCCCCGTAGCAGTTCAACTTCCAAGGTTCTATCTGCATGAAAATTCCCAAGTGACAGGGAGAACGGTCGACTTAAAATTTCACGTATTTCATTCTCGCACCGATAAAACACATTAAACTCACCCCGTATTTAATCGAAATAATTACAAAACAAATAGAAACAGATATATATATAATACGCCTCTATTTAAATTGATAATATGAAATTATCATTGACACAACAATATTATACATATACATCACGCTCACGAACATACATATGTACGATACATACGTATATATATCTATGTATATCGCATCGTTCTTCGATCGTGATCGAGCATCATCATTAGGGGTAAAATATGTTTCTCTCGTCGTGCGACAGGTTGAAATTTCAAGTTTCCCAATGGTTATTTGTGACAGAGTCATGCACGATTTTATGACGTTTGCCGATAGCTCACGGTAGATAACGCACGATTAAAGGTATCATCGGATAACGGATATACATATACAGCGGTGAATCGTATACAGGAGCAATCGGATATTCATTTGTGGCAAGCCAAATGGGAGAGCCTCGAATGCACGCGTGCATCTAGGCGCGTGGTCCACCCTCGTTTCGCTATGGAATTCTCTCTCTGTCTCTCTCTCTCTCTCCCCCTCTGTCCCACCGTTACCCACCCCCTCTCTCTCTCTTTCTCTCTCTCACTTTCAACCCCTACTCCAACATTGCAGCGCGTTTCCTTTGTTTCCGGTTTCCACCGTTGTGCGTTCTATGGGTACGTATCGTATCGCTGTGCACGATACGCCGAAAGGAATTAGAACCATTCCGGAATTGCAAGCTCAGGAGAAATTATTACCAAACGAACGAAGCTGTTGTTAAGATAATTAGGATCGTTATTATTACGTATTCATCTCTGAAACGCGAGCCGCGCGGGCGCCGTTCTTTCTGCGTAGACGACTATTAATTTGCCTCCCTTGTGCTCAACGATTCGCGAGGTAACGTCAGTTTTGGTAATTGTCTACAACGGTTAGAGACAAATTCGGGAACTGACAGTAAGAGTATCGTGAAAAGTAATTGAACGTAGAATTAGTCGAAACGATATTTATGGCGAATCTTATAAGTCTTCGATCGGGACCAATTAACGCGAACGCGACGGATGATTTCTCGCAACGATACGCAACCTTTTCTAAACACGAGGAATATCGTATTAGCATATTTAACAGAGAGTAAAGTTCCGCACGAACAAAGAAGAATATTCATTCTTATTTTTATTTCCGCCGATATCAACGGGGGAAAGGTAGTACCAGATAGTTGCCTCGTTTCGCTTCTAGTAATGATACGCTTTATATGCACCCCTTTAGCGGCTCGTCCGATTCAAGTGTGCGCTGGAAAAAGAAGGAAAAAAGGAAAATGGAAAAAGAAACGTCTACTTATCTACATGCAACGCTCGTCGTTACTAGTTAGTTAGCGAGACGCAAAGTCAAAACTGAAAATATGCTAGCGAGCGTAGCAATCGGAACTCGACGAATCTTCAGCTGGTGAAAGCGTTGTTAATAAACAGAGACCGGATGATAGAGACAGACTGAAACTGACTTGAAAGAAGACTAGAGATAGACGGGGGGAAGTTTTTTGTATTGGTAATACAGTCTGTATAACTAGCTGAAAAGGGAAGAAATCAAAGAAATGAATTTAACAGGTTGTCCAGTTGATAGAAATGGATTATTTATTCAATTCTATTCACCGTTGTAAACACATACCATTTTGTGGGCACTTTGAGAATCTAATTAACATTTGAAATTGTTAATAATATTTGTAAATATTTGACTATTACCCAGCGAAATGAATTTGAAAGCCGTACGTTGTTGTACTGTGTAACGTTATCGCGGGGAGAGTGATTTTAACGTTACGGCATGACGCGACTAATCATTATCGTAAAATAAACATTTCCCCCGATTATTGCGGCGAATTATTTTGATTACTATTTAACAGCAGTCGAGTATTTCCGATGTATAATACCCGATTGCGTCGTGTGTTACCGGCGCGCATTCATAAATAAGCATGGGGAATTATTACAAAACGAGTGGCTTTGACTCGGTAATTAACAGCACACCCGAGTTTAAGTTACATCCTATTTTATGCGGGAAAGGGCATGTGAAATAAATCGATAATGCATTACGTATCAGCTTTTTTTTCTCGTTGCACGTTTTGCCCGCCATTAATCGAGATACGTTGTACGGTAAGTGCAATGTATAGCGACCTTTCAATATTTTCGAAAACCCAGAAATTCCATTTCCTGTCGAAAAAGTGTCGCGCACCCATTTCTTTTCCGATTTTTCGAATGACCTGGCATTGAATCATTCGAACCAGCAATTAATTCTCTGAAAATACGAGAAATCGCGAATAAAAATGTAGAATATATGTGTGTATACATACATACATACATACATACATATACCAAACAGCAGCGAGCTACGAATTGTCTTCGATCGAGCCTTGTTTCGCCATACGTTTTCACGCGATTTTGTCAAACGACGAACGTTGCGCGGTCGCATATCGAACGCAATACACCTGTCCTAAATTAAAGTCTCATATTGCCAGTTTGGACCCCGGCGGTTTGATATCCGACCCTTTTTTACTGCGCGGAATCGCGGTCCAGTGTGCACGGGCAGGTTTTCATTTTGAAATGACCCTGTTTGCGTTGCTGCCGCTGCTCTTTTTTCCTTTTTTTTTTTTTCGGTCGCGCCGGTTGTTTTGCGAGCAACAAGCAATGTCCTCGATTACGCCGGCAGAACGGTGGTTTAAAGTAACGGGATCGCCACGTTTGCCGGCGCTTTGTGCATTTTTACGGAAATTACAGGAGGTTGTTTGTACGGTACCGCATGGTTTTCCAGTACGCGGACGACGAAATGACCGAGTCCTCCTAGGAGGTACGGTAACAAAGTTTCGGGCTTTGATGCTGTACCATACGTGCGCCGCATATTTACGGAATTATACAAAGCGTTATCCAGGCGCTATGCAGCAACCAGAAAAATAACTCGAATTCAACCGGGTTTCGGCAACTTTCGGTCTTTCGCAATTGGCTTATTGTTAGTTACTGTGATCGTTGCATACCGGGCGAGATATTGTTTTTTCTATTTTTTTTTTCGTTCACCCCGCCATCATCCTCTGGTTTAATTTTTCGGAAGCTCTTACTCGACGTTCGATGCTTCTTTTGTCCGTACATTTAATTCGTTCCGCAAAAGTTTCGCCGAAATATCCGCTGGTCAACGTATTTTTTTTTCTCCAAACCGCGCAATTGCGGTTACCTCGATTGCTCGGTTTCGCGCGCGGGAACGGTAAATATTAGACAAACGACGGACATTAGAACGGTGTTTCTGAACATTCTTAAAACATCCAACGAATTCCAATAATAATTCAAAAGTTTATCGCGAAAGTATGCGTTTCAGTGTTTATTCTCGCGGTTTCTCTTCTAATTCCAAGATCGTTGTATGAGAACAACAATGACTATTATCCCAACGATTTACACATTTAATATCGTACCTATATATACACATATATGTATTTACTCGACACTCTTAAACAAACACTTTTGTTATTTATCGAAAATCGAAGTGGATTTCGCTGGTAATCTCGTCGTGAATCGACGTGCCTGATCTTTCCGGTATAGGGCTTATGCGATACGACGAAAGCCCACTCTCGCCATTTCGCAGTTCGAGCTTCGGTATTGAGATTCGCGCACGGTTACACAACCGCATCTAGTATTTGCAGCGCAGTAGCGCGAACGATCCAATAAAATGGTACGTTTAGTAGCCCGTTGCGTCGATAAAACCGGCTCCGGACGAGCACCGGCATCAATTTTTCAAGGTTGCTCGCGGAGAAAATTTCTTTTTCCACGATACTGCTTTCCCGCGTAGGCACGTAACCCCGGGACAAGTAAATTCATACAGAGAGAAGCAAAGCCAGGAATGGGGTGGGAGAGGGAGATAGAGAAAGAGAGAGAGAGAGAGAAAGGGGAGGAGATCTCTGTCGGTTTCCCTTCGATGCCTGGCGTTGGCAAACCGATATCCGTGGAATCGTTACACCGCCTCGAGCTTTTTAAACATTTATTACAACAGTCGTGACATGTAACCTTCATACCACATGCCATTTTCACGTTATTGCCAACATTGGCTTCTGCCTGCTACGTCACATCCTTTTTACTCACCGTAGTACATCTCTTCTTCTTTCTTTCTTTTTTTTTTTATATACGATTTCTCAAAAATTCTCATACCAACGTACGATTGCAATAGATATCTCGTAACATTTCATACGTACGAAATACCAAAGGATTTCCATCGTTATAAAGTTCCCAAGCAGCGTGATCGATTCATCTTTGAAACAACTTGATGGATTACTTTTCGAATTAATTGTCGCGCGGGAAATCGATGTCCCATGTCTGAGGAGGGAATTGTTCATCAAAATCCCTGCTGTTTTTATCACGCTGTATACGTGTCGGATAGCCTACCTCCCACGGGAAAGAGTAATTGAACCAGGAAGGAAGTCAACGGGCGGGCACAGCGGGTTTTTTTTTTTTCTCTCCTCCCTGATACACGTGGCGAATCCGTTAAATTGATAAAGTTTCGCGCGAACTTTTATAATACCCGGCCGTTGAAGAATGTTCAAGTATATACGAGCTGGCAATTTATGTTCTTCCCGGTAGGTCGGCCACCTTCGAGGCCCGTTTAGGTGTGGGTTCGAATGCCCGTCTCAACTTCCTCGTCTATGCGGGTAGGTGCGGGCTGTTTATCACACTTTCGGAGAGCATAACTGTCGTAAAATCGTCCTACGATCTACATTACAAAAGATTCGGAGCGTCTCCACGGGTTCGGCAGTGTGCGTAACCGTGTCCCGTCTTTCCTTCCTTCCTTCCTTCCTTCCTGCCCGGCTTCCTTGGGTCGCTCGCTTGCTACCACCACGGCTTCCAACTTTGCAATTGTAATCAACGATAACGATTTCGGCACCTCGTTTCACTATTCGCGCGGAATAATTCGTAAAATGCAAAACGACCGATTCGAGGGGTTACTATTCTAAACGATTACTTTGCGAGGCTTTGAGAATATATAATATGTATATATGTAATCGATTTTTTGGTTTTTGATATTATCGAAAGCATCAAGAGTTAAGGTCTTGACTCGGGCCAAGAACAAGAGTTCCCTACTGGTAGACCTGAACTACTCTTTTCCGAAAGAATTAGATCGAGGTTTTCGGGGTATTCAAACGGCATTAAATCCGCATATTTCCCCCAAACTATGGTGATATTTTTGTAGGGGACGTCCACCTGAGAAAACTAAGCCTAACTACGAGAAGGTCCATCAAGCGAATCGCGAGATATTTTGATTCGAGGTTTTATCAATAATTAATGTGTTTCATTTTTAGAACTTGGAATTGCGCGTCCAACACGTCCCGGATCGTTTTAATATCTCAATCATTGTGGAAATGGCGAGCAAATTACGAAAATCGTGAAAAATCCTCAAATTCAGGCGGTTTTTTGAACGGCATTCGCGCAATTTTTGAGATAGCCGTCTGAAACTTGTACCATTGTTTTAGTTGGGAAATTCTACGCCAGATCAATGTATAATAGTTGTACTTTTCGAAAATTTAATTTTTCGCAAAAATCTGAAGGGGGTAGGTCAGGATTTTTCGCGATTTTCGTAAATCTCTTGCCATTTCCGTAATTTTTGAGCTATTAAAACGATCCGGGGCGTTTTGGACGCGGAATCCGAAGCCGAATAAGCCAGTGAAAGAATCATTTTAATATCTCAAAAATTGTGGAAATGGCAAAGGATTTACGAAAATCGCAAAAAATCCTGACCTACCCCCTTCAGATTTTTGCGAAAAATTAAATTTTCGAAAAGTACAACTATTATACATTGATCTGCCGTAGAATTTCCTAACTAAAACAATGGTACCAGTTTCAGGTCGCTATCTCAAAAATTGAGCGAATGCCGAGTAAAAAACTGGTTGAATTTGACGATTTTTCGCAATTTTCGTATTTCCTTTGTCATTTCCGCCAATTTTTTGATATCGACTTGATTCTTTCACTGTCTTATTCGGCATCGGATTCCGCTTCCAAAACGTCCCGGGTCATTTTGATATCTCAAAAATTGCGGAAATGACGAAGGAATTACGAATATCGCGAAAAATCGTCAAATTCAACCAGTTTTTTGGTCGGCATTCGCTCAATTTTTGAGATAGCGACCTGAAACTGGTACCATTGTTTTAGTTAGGAAATTCTACAGCAGATCAATGTATAATAGTTGTACTTTTCGAAAATTTAATTTTTCGCAAAAATCTGAAGGGGGTAGGTCAGGATTTTTTGCGATTTTCGTAAATCCTTTGCCATTTCCATAATTTTTGAGATAACAAACTGATTCTTTCACTGGCTTATTCGGCTTCGGATTCCGCGTCGAAAACGCCCCGGATCGTTTTACTATCTCAAAAATTGCGGAAATGGCGGTCAAATTACGAAAATCGCAAAAAATCCTGACCTACCCCCTTCAGATTTTTGCGAAAAATGAAATTTTCGAAAAGTACAACTATTATACATTGATCTGGCGTAGAATTTCCCAACTAAAACAATGGTACAAGTTTCAGACGGCTGTCTCAAAAATTTCGCGAATGCCGACCAAAAAACTGGTTGAATTTGACGATAGGTCTGGGAAAACGAGAAGGTTTGATAGTTCGCATCGATAGACGTATAATTGTGTTATTATATAATGAGTTATTAATTAATAACTGTTTTGGAATGGGATATTTGTAATGATATCAGCGTGTACGTCGGGATCATTAATTGTTGATAATCCGGATGGTTAATTAAAATTGCTTAGTGATGCATAGTTGGTATCGAATAGATACCGCGTATAGTTATTATGTGTTTCCATTTTTTTGTTGTTTGCATTACGAGCGAACATATTATTTATTGTGTATGTACATTGTAAACGGAATGTTTCGATACGTGGATACGTGAATTACGTAATCGGGCTAGTATAAATTTATTTTCTCTTATATTTACGCGGGAATTTTGATGAAAAATAAAAAAAATTGTAAAACGATTGCCGCGAATGCCGGCCGCGGTAAGTGCGAATATGAAAATGATAATAATTATCACGAGTGTCATCAACCGAGCTCAAAAACCAGCATTTATTGCGGGATAAATAAAATTAAAACCTCGTCAAGGGTTTAATTCCGTGGGGATTGGTATGAAATGATTTCCACCGTGAATAAAAAAGAAAAAAAAAGAGGCCAGCAAAGTGCTCGAACATTTGGTAAACTTCAAACGCAACCTGATAATTTACTAGCTTTAATTTTACTTCGCACTCAATTTACGCAAAGTTAAATTACCAGGACTTGGTTCATTATGATTCCGAACCGACCATACGTTACCCATAGTACCGTTGGCGTTTACGAAACTCCGAATAAAATTACCTTCTAACGTTATTTATACGCGAAGTCGAGTTTGACTTAAATTGAAGCAATCCCTCAAACGTACCCTGTAAAATGGTAGTGTCGGGGTTGGCAAAAAAACACACACACACACAAGAGAAAAAAACGAGAAAAAAGAAACAATAAAAAAAATAGGGAATTCTTTCGCACCGTCGACTCTCCCGAATTCTGGGACCCGGTTTCCCAAGGATATGCGCGTATATGGGTGTATCGACTTCGCCGAGTACGCCGGAAATATTGCATCCGAAACTCCGGCAAAGTTTGGAAGCGGAATACGCCAGGTTACATTAAAGCGTTACCGCGGATATGGGCGCAAGTTTTGAACGTTTGACGCGGCTACACACACATATACGAAGATATAGGTGGTGCATACATACACACGTTACCCGAATGATTCGTTCACCATATACATCCATACACGTATACGTATGTATATGTATACATATATGTTATGTCCAATCGATAATATACGCACGTATCGGGGGAACCACGAATACAGAGAGGCGTCCGTTGTTTTCGAAACTCTTGGCCCACTTCGTGGAATCATCCTGGTGGTTCGTAAATCCGTCAGACTTCTGACCCCGGGAGTTCTCGAAAAATGTCGGGAAGAATATGTCGCCTGACATCCGGTTCACCAGGTTCTGTTGGCTATTGATGGTATCTAACTCGTTCCACTGAATTCCGAAAGTTTTGCCTCGATTTCATTCCCCGACATCCGCCGCCATCGCCGCCGTTGCCGCCGCCGCCGCCGCCGCCGCCGCCGCGACGTTGACGCCATCATCGTCGTTCACCGTTGTCGTGGTGGTCGTACGTCGTGATTCAACGGGTGTGAATCGACACACACGACCCTACGTACTCTCCTCCCCCCCCTCCTCCCTCACACTCCCAAAAAAAAAACGAGTCGTTTCTGTCCCGACATGACGACGTCGACCCGTCGACAGGAATGCGGAATATATCGTCGATCAGATTGGTGAAATAGAGTTTCATGTTGACGGGAACACCGGAATGTGCTCCGATTTCTATGATTCGAACCTGGGGATTATCGGGCGATTTGCGTTTTAAAACCGTTCGGGGAGAGGTATCTTCGCCGCTTCGGATATGCATCCTTTTCATGGGTTCGATTTCAAGACGACGAGGACGACGACGACGACGACGATGGGGGGGGGGGGATTGCGAATGATCGATAATGAATGATAATGAATGTCCCGTCGATAACGACGGCAAAAATAGCAAGGAGCCACGTTTACGTTCGTGTCAGCGATTCAACCGGAATAATATCGTAAATTTGTTTTTCGTACAGATTTAAAGAAACATACGTTTCTACGTGTATAACGTACGAAGATTAATTCATCTTCTTCTTAACTCTAGCGATAGTTCCTTTTTAATCGTATCCGAATGAGAAAAATGTGATGACAGAATAAAAACGTAGACGAGGGGAGGGGGGGGGGACATCAAACGATCCATTCGATTCGATCGGTCTTGGCAAAGGTAAGACTCTGTACGATTGGGAAATACATATAATATATTCCGTAGCGTATAGTCGCTTTGAGATGCGCATTCGTCCGCCGGAAATTTCGATGGTTTTCAAGATTTTAAAGACGAAACAGGCGGTGTCTTCGAAACATCGTGGAATCCAGTTATGAGCAATTCGAGCGTCGAGAGATCTCAAGTCTGCACGGACGATATCCAGCTTTGAACTTTCACCGGAGTATATCCTACCATAGCAATTAAAGCGAAACTTTTTATCGTTAGTCGCGCTTCGTTTCTCCCCCCCCCCCCAACCCCACCCCTCTCCTCCTCGTCCTCCACCCCGGGGTCCAGGTTGACTTGGTTCAAACGAAGAACTTCGGCGCCGCAGAATCTCTTTCTACCGTTGTGAATAGGTCGAAATCCGTTTGTACACGTTTCAATTACGTGATAATAGGTGCGCGTCTACTTCACGGAACTTGGGGAACAATACAGCGTTCACACAGCCGTGTGATGCTACTAGAGAGAGAGAGAGAGAGAGAGGAACAGGGGGGAGGGGGTCAGAAACTAACGTGGCAAACTTGTCACTTGAAAATTAACACGGATTCGACGCGCGTCTCTTTTCCCCTTGGATCGTCAACGTACTTTTGTTACTCGAATAAATATACTTGGACGACGATTCAGTTTCGCACGCGTTTAACAATCACTCGACGACGCGGAAACTTTCGTTACATTACGCGGAACGTCTCTCGATTTTAATATCGCGGTATTTTTCAACGACGCTCGAGCGTTGTATTATGGTTTTTCCAGCGGTTATGAAAACCAAAGAAAATCAACACCACGGAAAACTTGTTAATTAAGAACGGACGGCGCGCGTCTTTCTTCGTACTCTGTGTTTAGTAATTTCTCTCGTTTCTTTGAATTTCAACCGGTAAGTATACCGCTCGGTACGTTCGCTTTCTCGCGAAGGAGCAAACTTTTCATATCAGAGAATGCTTCCACGATCGAGTGATATTCCGACAATGAGGCGAACTCGCGAGCTAAAACTTAACGCTTAAACTGAAAATCCTGTACCTCCGAATTCCTCCGTCTTTACATATGTACATAAACAATTATATGTATACATATAATATACATATACACGTATACAATAAATATGTATACCAGGGTAGTACATATACCGTTCGTCTTTTTCTTTCCGCGAAAAGTTCCGAGTCATCGAAAAGACGAATATCGCGATTCTCGAAACGTATCCGTTGCACTGTTCCCAGTCTCTTCCACGGCGAAAGACAAACACACTTCGCGATCCATTTGTTCTGCAAGCTTGAGCATCGCAGCGTGCACACTGCAATCTGAACTCACCTGCGGGTGATAAACGGCCGTACGAAGAGAGACACATTGCTATCACGATAGAATGCTCAACGGAAATTGAAATTTTGACGCGACATAGGCGCGCGGGAGAAAGGACCGGACTGCAGCAGACGTTGCACGCGTACATATAAGACCGTATGTCATGTTCCGATGTTACGTCTCGAACACGTTCGAAACCAATAACTTATTCTCAATGATGCGTATCGTCTGTCCTTGCCGGAACACATCGGTCCGATTTATGAGACTGACAATGTTCGAATTTATCGCGAGGACGGAGTTTCGCGAAATTTTAACGCCGTTTATAAATGGATATTTTTATTTTTTATTTCAACTTTCGCGTCAGCCTCTCGCGGATTGTATTTAATGACAGTGCTATTATTGTTTTGTCACATTTTCGTGGGAGTGTCTTTTTTTGCCGTGTTGAGATGAGAATTCCGGTAGAATAAATTTTTTTTTATTTTTTATTATTTTTTTTTGGGGGAACGAACCGGTTGATGTATTAAACCATATCCACACCTTCGCACGTGAATTTTACGCCCCGGGTGAAATATGTAAATTTCATGTCAAATTTAAACCTTCTTCACGGCATGCCGTGTCCCGAGCCGTATTCGCGTTAAGCGTGTAACTCGAATAAAACTGTGCTTTTGATGTACATACGTATAAATTCATCAAATTTAATCATTTTCATGTCACATCGCGTACGGGACCGTGAACTGTAGTACGAACAAAAACGTCAATGCCGAATCGTGTTATACATTATAAAATACGATCCGGTATTGTAATTATTATGAAATTTAACATTCAATCTGAATTCCCATTAGCTTTTGAGCTAGCATATCGTTACGACATTTATATTTCACAATTCCGCGTATTACAATAAATTTAATTACACACCGTTGACGGGATAATAAATACATATACATATACTTATGTGATTTATAGAAAAAACATATACGTGAAAAAAATGTCTTTTTTCACTTACTTTCTGTGAAGGAGTACATCGCTTTGAAGCCCTTGGAATGCCGTGACGACGTGACGCCGTGAAATTCCAAAGAAAGCCGTGGTCCGTTGCTCATGATAGGCCGCGATGGCATCTCGCCGCAGAAAAAATCTATTTTCTCCTTTTTCCCATCTATGTGTACGTACGCCACTAACGAATCGACGCCTTCGCATCTGAAATCACGGGGCAAAAGAAAGTCACGTACAGCAGCGTATTACCGCAACAACGGATAATTATCTGTTTAACAATCTACCCGTCGGTTAATGGAACGTTGCTATTATTTCAGTAAATAATATCGAATAATGTCCCGATGTAACGGGCATTGATACAATTACCACAGCAAGGATATCCATTCTGATTATTTCAATTAACGTAATTGAAGGAAATTACAAACAAAACCGAAACGACTGTTACGACCGTAATAATAAAAAAAAAAAAAAATGATAACCGTGGGGTCGATTTATGAATTTCCAGGGGAGTTAACAAAACCGTGGAAGATAAAAAAAAAAAGTATTTCGATGCGCGAATTATGCGGGCCCGCGGATATTTCGATTTTCCTCGGGAAATATTTGTTGCTCGGTGTTAATTTCAGAGCAAATGCAAATCCCGCTGCCATTTCGCGACAGAGTTTTCGTATAACGTTGTGTACAAATTACTTTTCGATACGTTGCCGAACGCGCAGGGTTTGCGTTCGATCGATCTTTTTCGTATACATTTACAATAATCGGCCGCGTATAACATGGTAGTCCAGCATCTATGTGTGTATCTATGTATGTATATACACTAGTAAATATGTATCTGTATACACGTGTACCATATCCGTTACAGATGCACAAACCGATACGTATGCAAATATCTGCCGTGTTCTCTTCAAGCTGCTTTAATATTAATACATCGCCGCGCAATCGGGGACTTCATTAGCGTAAATGGTTCAATGCGTAACGAAATTGCGAGGTACGACCCCTCGCGTTTCCAGAGGAGCTACTAAATCCTCTCGCGCCTGCGAGATCGCTGAACCGGCTGTAATAAGTACGAATGTTGCGCAATGCCGGTTCCGTAGAGAGAGAGAGAGAGAGAGAGACGAAAAAAAGAAACAATGACACAAAAGATCTATAACTTCTTTTAAAGCGGGGGGAGAATTTATCACAACGCTAAAAGGAAGTGCGTTCGGTGATGTATCGCGTACTTGAATTATAGCAAGTTTTTCCCCGCCTAACGACACAATTTGTATGCACGGCCTAGAGCATTTAAGTGCACATTAACGCCACCCGTTAAATTAAAGATAACGAGTCGAAACAACCGACGCGTCGGCGAAACGTTCACGTTTCTTCGTCGGAACGAAATGCGTTTCTTCCTTGATTCCGCTTGATTCGTTTTAATCAAATCACACCGTGCGCTGAAACAATACCGCTCCGCCACGGAATAGACCGTTGATTCAATTTTTGTTTTTTTTTTTTTCTTTTCTCTTTCAAACGTACCGGGCGGAACAGCCGCGTAAATACGCGATTTGATAATAACTCGACCGGAGAAAAGTTTCGTAGACGATAACAATAACGTATATTCATTCGATGAAATCTAACGTTTACCGGCAGAGAAACAAGGCTTATTGTTTTCACGATCAAAGGCTATTGTCAGGTGTTATAATAGAAGTAAAACACCTTCTTACCTCGAATAATCTAAAAACATCAAATAGAATCCTCTAATTAGATCCTATAATAATATTTCTCTCGTCATAGTAGAAACTTAATTGAAAATACAAGGAAAGAGGTATGAGAGAGAGAGAGAGAGATATACACACACACGGACACATTCCGTTGGTTATTCCCAAGTGTCGATAATGCCCGCGATAAATTACAAAAGCTATATGCGAGTTATTCGCAACGAGAGACCAACACATTAACATATCCCCGGAACACGTAGTTCCCCGACTTAGAAAATACGTTGCCCGGGAAAAGGGAGGGTGGCAAAAAAAAAAGAAAAAAAAAAGAAGTGTACAAAGAAGTTCGCCCATTCTTGGGGAAGGTTTGGCTGACGTCTCTCGCCGAATCGTTTTTCGTTTCTCGCAGCCGGGGAACGGGTTCTCGGTCTGGTGCGCGGACGCACGTCACCGGCGTGTGGCATAAAACATATTCAATGGGAAAAACTTTTCATTTCCTCGACAAAGGAAGCTCCACCTGAGGGACCAGCCGTGTATTTCCATTCGCTACTGATTTCACGTCCCGTTAGAAACACAGAAATCAAGATGCACTTTTCACCGGCGCGGTGGTGCCACGCGCATTGTCCAATTTTATATTCAACACCCGTCGACGGTGTGCCACCTAACTTCGACGGATAACGCGACGTCGAGCGACGTACCGGGGGGCGACGTTACTTTTGCCGTCAGGGAAGATCCGCGAGGAATCGTCCGGGGGTCGGTTGGAAATATTGCTACTTACACGACGACGATCATCCCGTTCGTAGACGAACGTCATTGCCGGTTACGTTGATTAACGAGAATTTTCAATCTCCGCGGAGAAAACGCTTCGAGGAATTGCCCCCGGGAAATTTGTATCTCTTTAGAAATCCAAGAACGGAGTTTACAATAGTTTGTGTATGTGTGTGTGGGAGGGAGGTTTTCTTTTTTGTAATGTCGTATTTCGTTCTAAATGAATTCATCTATATTCTGTGTTCTCAGCTGTTGTTAGCAAACTCTATCTTGGTGTAATTCCGTGTACAAACGGGAAATGTTTTTTTTAACCGGGTACATACGTTGAAAAATATTGACAGAAGAATTGTAACATAAAATTCATTTCCTGCGAAAGTCCTGAAAAAACATACATCTTTTTTTCATGACTGACGCGCGCGGGATAAAAATAAAAAAACACCAACAAAATAAACGTTGAGGCAAAACGCCGCTAACGTAAGTTAATTGAAAAGAAAAAAAATTATTTCACCGTTATTGTCCACCCGGGGATTATTTTATAACCTTTCCAACGACGGTCTCCTGTGTATATACATACATACATACATATATACATACAATACATACATATATCTATCGTTACGAGTAAACTTCGCCTTAACGTAATCCCGTTGAAACAAAGATTTTCATTGGGTATACTCGGTGATGGCACTTATTGCCATGAAATGTAATTGTTCAGTTAACGGTGACCCTTTGTGGAGCGGTGGTAACAAGCCAATTTGCAATTTGCGAGTAGCAAGCGAAACACGGGTGGACAGGAATCGACGATATAAAGAAGAATATTATTGCGTGCGCATTCGTGTGTCGTTATGCGCGTTCGCCTGGCCGTTTGTTATCGGAGCTCTGCACACGGACGAATGGTTGCACCGGCGAGTGCATGAATGCTCGGACGTGTGCAACGCTCGAGGAAAATTTCGACCAATCCACTCGGATGATTGGAAGGAAACTGGCCAGGAAAATCAGATGTCGGTCGCGGGGCTCTCCACGGTTCTATTCAGTGAAATTCTCTCGTGCATTTGAATTCGCGTAACGGCATACGTACATACATACATACATACGTACATACATACATACGCATACATGGATGTATTCTCGAGTGATGGCGCACGGTAAGAGCACTTGAGACACTCTTCTAATGAAAAGTTTTTCTTACCAAACGTATGTACGATGCTCGACGCGTTTTCGTTCGCGTGAAACACGCTACCGGGACGGGGTCGATTAATTCGAATAAAGTGCATTGGATTAAGCGATTGAGAGATTTTGATTTCCTCATCGTTTCACGCGATCAGATCCCCTGACGTTTCTGCTATTTAAAATGGTAATTCTGTTTTATATCAATATTTGCTACGTTACTTATTCCAGATTTTATAAATATTCTATTATATTTATTCAACGTTAACCTTTGAAATATCGACTCGATTATACAAGTATCATAGCCGGTATTCTAAATAATATTTTTATCCAGGTTATTTCAAAGTGCGATGTATACGTACACATACACCTATACACAGATATACGAAACATTTTTTACCCGTGATATTTCGAAGATTAAACAAATATTTCTAACTGTCCGGTTCGATTACCAATAACGTTGAGTAATTCGACAAAAGTCAACATTGATTCCGGCCGTTGACAGGCATATGTGTCGGTATGGTCATTCGTCGGCGCCATAAATCCTATCAGATTCGATGTTTGGCACGGTCGACGCCGCTAGGACGTCCAGGGAACGCGTGATTATCTTGATTTCCCCGGGAATGCACCAGGAACAATTACATACCCCGAGAAATCTTACTCGAATGGCCGCTCGATGAAACGTGCCAGCGGTAATTAAACGCCGCTTAAGAGCAGGCACGTGGAAAATGAACGAGAGGATGACCGATAGCGATTGCAGTCGTCAGGGAACGCATTGCCCTACAGTCAGATTCCCCGAATACCATACCGAGACGTTTCCTCTCGACTTTCGTCAGTCTTTCTTCAATCTCGAATTCAAGGAAATACTCTTATTCGAATCTTGGTACATACACAGTTCGTCGTAGCATTCGGGAAGATCGTTCGTGATCTTCGTGTAGAGACATCCCCTTTGTCGGATTTAAATAAGGTTTTGGTAGACTACGGGAATCGTTATTATTTTTACCGTATCGCAATGCGGAATCGTAGAAAATTTGGTGATTTTTTTTTTTATTACTGTGTCGAAAGGTGATTCTAGTCTGATTTTTTTTTCTTTTTTTATTATAGTGTAACAGGATGGAGTACGTCGTATTGTTAGGAATTCCCGATTGTATAATATGTATAAGGACGTGAATTACTACGGTGACGATGTGAAAGGGAATGCGAGACAATGGTTGAGACAGTTTTAGAAATTCATCTAGAATGGGATGAAAAAGAATGATGAAGAAGAAAAGTGACCTTTGGATGCCCTTGTATGAAATGGCCTTGGGCTATAGTCCAATTAGCCTATATACGGGTGACCTCTGCTTGTTATATTTTATTTAGGCTTGTTCCCGTAGAATCCTCGGGTCAAGTCGTGGTATCCGACATCAAGTTCGGGAACAGGATACCGAGTGTTTCGGTTACCCGAAACACATCCGGTTTCCATAGAATTATATCGCGTAATTGAATCTGATCGTGGTTACACGGAACAACAGGGTCAAACTACATGAAACTAACAGTTCCAAAAAAAAAAAATACCAAACACTATCAGATAAGAAATTATGTTTCTATAGTTCAAACGGATTGACTGTAATACCAACGGACATTCTACTAATGAAATTCGAGATAATAAATTTCTCCCTGTTACCTGATTGCACCTGTACGTGTATAGATCACACACATACATATATACATGTGGAATTGTTGTTTTTTAAAAAACCCAGCGATGCAGTGCGCCTGTTTACAAATAGTCTATGTTTTTTTTTGCTCCCGCTTTTCATTATGACTTATCATTCTCCCGCGTAATAAAATCCTTGTAATGAACAGTGACGGTGGACACGTACACACTGTACAACAATCGTATCCCGGATACGCTGTTTAATTGGAGTACACGTCAAATAAACTAAGCAATTCCGCCGTTTATTTTTCCGCGATTTAATTACTTTTAAATCAGATTTCATTATTCCTCTGTGACACGCCGCGTATGTACATCCATGTACGTATGTATGTATGTAAGTGTTGGTGGTAGTGGTCGATATACACGAACAACCCCGTACGTTCGTGTTGCGTCGCGATACAGGCCAGGTCCCTTTTCGGAACACGATACACGTACACATGTGAAATCGATCGCAACTGTCCGTTCCCGTGCTTTTCACAAGGACAAGCAGAATTCCAGGACCGTCGGGATCCTCGACGTTGGACAACGAACTCGTCGATCAATCGGCACACTAATGGTGGAATTCGGGCATGCCACTCGATGCACTACGTGCAAATTGTATTTGAAGGTACGTCAAGCAGGACTCAGGATCGTGGTTGCCAAATACTACATTGCCTTTTGATTGCACGCTGAACGATTGGAAATGGCGCACGCCTGACCCGACGTTTCTTTTTCGCTTTTATTACCGGCGGAATACAGTTAAATTAACGTTCACCAGCCAGCTAGCTTCTCGATGACTGTCCACCATTTATTTGATCTTTTTAATAGAATCCATAGCCACCTTATTTTTCCGATTGTCGAAACGAAAGTGGATCTCGATTAAAGGGACTGGATGTATATCTCCCTGGGAGGTTGGTTGAAAATCGTTTGGAAATTTGATGGTTTATTTCTTTTATTTCTTTTGTTTTTTTTTTGGGGGGGGGGGGGAAGAAAGTTCACGTTTCGTCGCGCACGTCTGAACGGTGAATTTCAAATTGCGATTGATTGTTCTCATAAATCTGTTTCTTTGAAGCGTTACAATTGTAATTCCAGAGTGTCACTCTATAGTGTCTTTTAGAATCCGGTAAAAATTTCAGTTCCCATTTAATAATCTTTCAGGAAATTGTACCAAGATATCCATAATTTATCGTGAATAGGAAAAAGGAGCTTCCGGTCCCTTTGAATTTTTGTAATCAATATCGACGACGATTCCTAAAGAACGTTCACGTTTTTCGCGTATTTCACGTTGCTCTCTTTGGAAATAAAACCCCCTCGGTCTCGGAAGACGGATTACCAATAAGATCGAAGGAATTCCGAAAGTATCTAACGTCGAAGAATGTGGAGAATACGATGACTTACTCGTTTGCGCCCTCCGACCCGTGATACAAGTTCAAATCCTGGAATATCACTTGGACCCGTTCCTTTCCCCGGCCCTGGAAGTCGTATGTACAGTGGGTCCTGGGTGGATAAGGATTCGGATATCCTGGCGACGTGACCACCCCGGTTTTTGTCGAGTCACTATTGAAGACCATGTTGCACAGTGACGCTGCAAGAAAAGGATAATAAAGTAGTACAGGGAACAATAAAGTGGCATGTACGGTGACAACTAAAGGCACAAACTGTGGCAAAGTATAATTAATTAACTGCTCGAACGGTAAAGAAAGGCGTGGCCAATTAAATTTTCGACCGACATCCCCGTACCCTTCGTTACAACATAAACTTTTTACAGGGAAGATAAATCGCCCTAATTCATCCCTTTAATCAAAGTCAACGTGAACTCATTCCGTGAAAAGATTCAAATCTGGCCGAAGTAACCGTGAAGTATAACGTTGGTTACAAGACGAACGAGATTTTTTTTCGTATTGAACATTTTATGGTTAACGTGAACTGGAAAAATAAGTACAAAAAAAAGAAAAGAAAAAAAAAAAGATACAGGAGGTAATATGTAACGAGTCGCTCGGTACGGGAGGGCGGCTGATTTCACATAAATGTATTCCTATCCGGTCGGCTCGTTTTAATTTTCTTCTTGTGTATCATTAGCCCTTCTGTATTTTAATCTCAGAGGCACAGAGGAACGCTCGTAAAAGGAACTTCATGAAGGAATCTTGTCATTACAAGGGTCTCTACGTACGTATGTACATACATACATACATACGTCTACACGTTTCATATACATGTATGTATCTACATTTGTAATACGTGTCCGTGTTCACGTACAAATATAAATATATATAGACCCGAATATACGTACATATATACACGTATTTATATACCACGTATGTATACATACATATGCGTGCCGGTACGTGCGTGTCTCCGTGGAAAATATATTTTCACCAAGAGTCGTAAGTTTCCCGTAGATAAACAGACACGACTATTTGCAGGGTCGTAAGCTCGACAACGCAGTGCAAACGCGAAATTCAGAGTTGCTTCGGCGTGCAGCCATTCCGAGGGACACCGAGATCCGCTACTTTCTGCCTACTGTCGGCAAGTAAAGTCGTAAACGGGCTATCGCGGTTTTACGTTTCCCCCCCCCCAACCCTCCACCCTCAACTCCTATCTTTCCGACTTTCACCCTGGTTTTCCTATTGGCACCACTCGAAAACTTGCGAGACCATCAACGTTGGTTATTATTATATTTACGAAGCGCCGTATCGCGGACGTTCTATTTCGTTAATAGACACGACCGTTAATTACCAGATACAAAGAGTATTAATTTATTGTTCCGGCAGCTCGTCGAGCTGTTTGCGTAATTAGCCGGCTGCCACGCGACGCGTGAAACGTAGACGCTTCAAAGGCGCGCTACGAATAATCAAGCGACGACCGCCACAGTGCACAGGAGAGACGCCCAGTTTCGATGGACAATGTAAAATTTGAAACTCGACCGTATATAGCGCGGCAAACTCAATAGAAAGCTCATTTGCGGGGCGAACGGCGGGTCTATTTCGTGACTTAACCCTAAAATTCACGGGGTTGTTGAAGGTACGGCGGCACGGGGCCCCTCGTAGAAATTCAAAGGGAAAACAGATTCCAAGTTAATATCAGTTTCCTATTTTGTCAAGAATTTCCAGACGTAACTTTACCTTGCTACCCGGGAATACGTTTTCGGTACCTTCTGTTGGATGTATATGTATGTACGTATTTGTATGGTATACGTACGTGTTTCGTAGAAATACGATAAATAACGTTATAAGGTGACATCGAAAGGAATCTAGGGTGAAAAAGTTAAGATCTATAAGATCAAGATTTATGCACGGAGTGTCCCAGTAACTCTTTGCGAGGATAGTCTTGCAGCTTAATATCAGTTTCTTTTTTTTTTTTCTTATTTTTACAGTGAAATATAGAGCTTAACAGGAAAGATATAACGCGGTGTATTAGAACGAATTTCTTTGAGTACTTTTCGCTCTTCCGTATTATAAAGAGTTATAGAGGGGGTCGCCATGTATAAAGGATGAAAAAAGATCTTATCAACTTTGCACGGGCTAACCCGGTACAGTGTTTGCGAAACTAACACGCTAGATTTTTCACCCATCGTACGTGTTTATGTTTATATTTATGTTTATGTACACGCGTTATACGTCGTATCACTTAAGATCATTCTTCCGCGTTGGGTAGGACCTCGGTCGACTGGGTTCCTACGTCATACTCTTTATCTGCTCTACGTGCCTGTCTGTTTCTTCGCCGTTATTTTAATGCTCGCCCATGTAAAAGAATGTATTTGCAAATCAGCACAAGAAAGAAGTATCATACTTCACAAAGAAACGGTCACGAGACGGTTCCGTAATGCGAGAAAGCCGGGAGCTACGATATGACAAGGATTTACTGCACGGAAGCTGAAGAGGTGAAGTGATACGGAGGATGGCTCATGAATGTTGCATGAATGTTTGGATCAGAGTTCCACGTATATCTTCATATCGGCCTTTCGGATTATTAGCATATCGGAAATATTGTTTG
Organism: Mimumesa dahlbomi; assembly: GCA_917499265.3. Classification (NCBI taxonomy): domain Eukaryota; kingdom Metazoa; phylum Arthropoda; class Insecta; order Hymenoptera; family Crabronidae; genus Mimumesa; species Mimumesa dahlbomi. The sequence goes on along the minus strand of OU824114.1, from coordinate 8,418,240 downwards.
TTCTCGCGTGCCCCCCCCCCCCTCCTTTAAACCGATTTAAGTCGATCTATCTCTTCTTTACTCTCTTGTCTGGTGATAATATGTTTAACGAATTTATTGTAGGTACAGTGAATTAAAGATGTTGATAATAACGTACGTATTTGTAAAGCAATAAAACTTTCGTATCGACTACGATGAAAATTGAAATAGAAACAGATAGGCAATAAATAGTTGCTATTTAATAAAAGTACCGAAGATTTCTCCAAGTTGTTCGAACTTCTATTCCATACAGAAACTAACCTGCCTCTCGAAAATACCGATGGAACATCTCTCCCGTGGAATACGGAAAAGATGCCCAGAACATGTTTTAAATTTACCTCCATTTCCAAACTTCAATATTAAAATATACTTCGCGAACTACTCTATTTCGCTGTGGAGGATTGTAGGGAATGCACGATATATGTATAATCTTTTATTCCGTCACAAATAAACTGAAGAAATTATTGGGGATTGCCTTACGAGAATTCCTACTTGAGATTCAATGATTACAAGTATTCTCGAAACAAGGGTTGTTTATTTCGCTCTCTTTCTTCCTTTCTCTACTCTCTCTCTCTCTCTCTCTCTCTCTCCCTCCTTCTTTCTCTTTCTTTCAGAATTTGTATTTCTCATAAATGAGGAGTTATCATTAAAAATATTCAAGAGTTTCTGTATTCTATCTTCCACGATAAGCGCACGAATTTTCCCATTCCCTCCGGCATTCTACGATAATAGTACCGTGCATAGAATGCAAAACACGCAATACGGCATAACGAAGTGGTCAACAGCGCAACGCGTTACTATTGTTGGGCAGTTCGTTAAATCATACAATGGCCTCTGGTGGGAGAATTAATGAGGGGTGGCGGATTAAAAACACGGCGAAGGAAGAAACAGACGTTACGACTTAAATGAAACGATTAATAATTCAGATCGAGCAATCATTCAAAAAAGAAAATATACAAACAAAAGCATAGCGTAGATATCTCACGTTTGTATAGTAATAAGAATTACGTAGGTAATCATATTACGTTATCGGGCGCTATTATGAGAATGAATGATGTTTGCTAATATGATAAGTTAATGACGTAATTAATCATTCGTTTTAATCAACCGTACGAACGTACAATTTTGTGCTCCTTCACCGGCGATATATTTGCGGCTGTTATTCCGTTGGCGATTTACCGTGGCCATTTTGCACGTGGGACTCTCAAAAGTCTCGCGTGCAGCCAGCCAATATCAGACCGCGCCAAGAATTTAGCCGTCGTAAAAAATTCAAATAACAAGACTTGTTTACCGCGCATTCATTATTTAAGTCTCCGCAGCCGCCGCAGCATTATCGACTTTTGAACACCGCTTATACGGGAAGTCAAATAACGGGAACGAAGAAAGAGGTGTGTGCGGTGGAAACGGGCAAACGTTTTAATTTGCATTCATGAGCCGTCCTCTCAAAATTCTTAGACCCCACCAAGTATTCCAAGTACGTCTCCGGTTATATCCAAAGGACGAATTCACTTATGACGATCGATCCATCTACTCGATAGAAGAATATACGGTTCTCGATGTATTTCACGCGAACCAACCGATAACGATATATAGTTTTAAACAGCGATCAATTGTTTAAAACGATATATCCTACGTGAAGATTTACGTATATCACACGATTTACGTGGGTAACACTTGTCTATATTCGCGTAACGTGAAATCCCCTTTCCCGGGGACTTTTGTTCAACGAAATTGGAGAACGCAAACATCAGGAAGAAAATACCGAGAAACTTAATATCCGTTCCGAAATGTTCAACATACAAAACTGAGATTTAACGAAGAGAAACACACGTTCGGGAGGACATGAAATTTCGCAAATGTTCATAACACGGTTTCCTGAAATTCTCTCTCTCTCCCTCTCCCCCTCTCTGTGTCCATTTCCCGTACAGAGGCTTCTCTCTCTCTCTCTATCTATCTCTGTTTCTGGTACATGGTATTTTAATTCGAAACGCATCAGAACATTTTCACGTGTTACAGATATACGAACTTCCCGTCCGGTTTCACCCGGGAAACTCGGGGAAACTATCGCCCACGTTCCGCCACTTCGCCGCGTGAAAAAGTAAGTTTGAAAAGCATGCGAAATCCGTTACGTCGCGTCGGTGCGGATTCGACCGCCGTAATTTCGCGAACTCTTGTTCGGCGTCAGGTAATTGCACGTCGTCGGCGCAACGTAATACAACGGGGGGCCCCGGGTGCCGGGCGGTGACGTTGCCGGACTAGTTTTAAGCTCGTTTCACTCGCGTGGAAGTGGTACACACACGCAATCTGTCGCCGGGGCCTCGGTGGCGCACGGTGGTCATCGCGTGGAAAGGGTTTTCCACCGTTCGCTGGTGCACGCAGAACACCAGGGTAAAAGTGGGGGTTGAAGCAGACGATGGGGGTAAAACCGTTGACAATCCCTGCCTTACCACAATTGCGGATTTCCTAATTAAACAGCACGTTTAGTCGAGAACAACCGAGTCAGCAAGCTCTGCGCGGCCCCCGCGCCTGGTATTAATAATTTACCGGAGGTGGAACTTTGCTGAAATTAATTTGAACGCCATTTACGGGGACGCGTCTTGCCCGTAAGTCCTACTACCCGGTAAACTCCTACTCCGCGGATTTAAGCAACTATCTCTCAACACCGTCGTCGTTTCCGATGTCCAGTCGAACCGATTCGCGTCAGCAGAATCCGTCTGTGGCCGGGTGAAATATTAGCGCAAATATCCTTTTCCGTTTCGGGAACGCGACGGCGTTTTATTTTCTTGCTGGTTTTCTACATTATTCACGCGCGGATATTTTCGCCGAGCGGTCGCACGGATGAGGTATACTTATTATACTTTCGAAGAACTGTAAAAAAGAGTTTATAGACTCGGTTAGAAAATCCGCACGGTTTGTATCGCGTCTCGAAATTTTTTTTCCCCCGGGCTTTTCGTTTCCCGAGCCCCCGGAGCTTTTCACGAGGACACCAATACCAACTTTTACTTACGGCATATATTTGTCAACGTAATTCCATTAATATTCGAGCGTCCCGAGGTTTTCGAAGACTCGGACCGAGTTGGAATTCGCCGGGAAATGGAACCGATGAGAGACACGGTGGAACTACATGAAAATTTGTAACGCGAAATTAATTAGAACACTTATAGTTTAACGTTCCACCGGCGGAAAAAGAGTGACTTTTTAATTCGATGTGTGTGTGTTTTTTTTAAATGATAACATGCTACGGTCCTCTGTAGCGGAATTATTATGATGATTATTCCGCAATTATTTTGCACATTCAATTGCATAAAAGCGTATGATTTTACGGAACATTTTCGAACGTGTCACTGTTGCTCTTCAACAACCAACTTTATAAAAAAAAATGACAAAAAAATAAAATGCGAGAATTATCTGCTGAAAAAATATTCCAACGATATGAAATATTGTTCCGCCGTTTCGCAGCTACTTCGTTCAAGTGCGCGTGCTTGAAAAACTAAATTTTCCAAACAGTTTTCTACCTCGCGAAGCGACACGTCACTAATTTCATAATACTTGTATCTTTGTGTCGAAGAGGGTTCGCCGTTAAACGTAAATGAAGTCCCGTAATCTCAATTTTAAGGACACTAATATGTCTGCAACTTTGTCTCACATTTTCAAGGCAATGCATAATTTTCGATATAGCGCGATGAAACCCCACGCTAAGCTTGTTTCGCTATATCTCACGGATCCCCATTTTATGGTCTCTTGCCTTAAACCGATTAACCACTGAACTCTCTATATAATAGTATCTCATTTCATAAACGTTGTTAAGTGCTCCTCGAAATGTTCCTTTTCTCCCGTCCTCGCAAGCCAATGTTATAACCCGGGGGAATTGGCGCGTACGGGAAGGAAATAAAGAAGGAAGCAGCTTGCGGCTTTATAAAAGATTATCATCCGAGTTTCTCGTACATATACACGTTCGTGAAAAGCCAGTTTCACACTTGTAACCGGGTATTATTAATTGACCTTCGACGCGCCGACCGTTTAACGTGTGCTAATGATTTCCCGTCGAGTGCCAATATTATCAGGGATTATTATTATATACATATACATATACGTACACATACATTCGCTTTAATCGCGATCACCGCATCGAGCTATCTTTATTATTCCATGTATACGTGTTACAACGGATCAGACCTACCGTGTTATGTTTCGCGCTTAATGACTTTTTTCTTTTTTTTTAATTTTACTTCAGCTAATTATAACACATTTACACCGTCGCGTAAACACGATCCGATCGATTCTGACACGAGCGTAATACCTACCTACCTAACGATAATAACCGAACGACTTTCTGGCAAGTGTTTCTTCCCGGAAAAAAAGAATCTCCCTTCCAAAAATCTTCCAATTCCGACGCCAAGAATCTGTTATGTCGCGAGAAACAGCGAGCAGTCCCCGTGACGCTAGTGCACGCGATAAATCGAGTTTTGATATCGCAGACAAATGCGTCGCACGGGCAGAAAACGCTCGAGAAATATGACTTTACATCATAAAGTATTACCGTTCGTACCGTGCGTTTCTTCCCCTCCCCCCCCCCCCTCCCTTCCCGTTACGTTATCACGCGCAACCGCGTGAAATTTCGTTTGTCGCGTGAGAATCTCGCGATTTTCTGCGTTATTTTATTGTTTCACGAGGCGTCGAAGAGATCACACGTCGCCATGTCGGCACGAAATCTCGGACGATCTTGGTCGACGCCCGATAAGATCGATAGATAGCGGAGGGAATCGTCGCGTGGAGGGTTGGAAAGTCGGAATTTGCGGGAAAACTGGCGTCGCACGGTTATGGCGTGGTTTTGTCTCACGGCGAAAGCCCGCGGATCCGGATGTCGCGAAGAAAGGGTGAGGAAACGAACTGGGGCGCGACGGATAGATAAGGGTGGCAAGTAGCAACGCGAATAAGGAAATTGAGAGGAGGAGACAGGGGGTGAGAAAGGAAGAGAGAGAGAGAGAGAGATACAGGGGAAGAGGAAGGAAGGAAGGAAGGAAGAAGGAAGGAAGGGAACTTACTTAACGTCGCTGCAAAATGGAACGGTAACTAATTCTGACTAGAGCGGCTGATTTATCGGCTTTCGGTACTTCATCGTTACTTTTCGAGATCTCACGCTCTCGCGTCTACGTCGACTCACAGTTTCCAAAGTGTTCCGGGGGACTTCGCCGAATTCGGTGTCTTTCTTCGTCTTTCTCTCTCTCTGTTTGTCCCTCTGTTTCCCCGTCATTCTGGAAAAGAAGTATATCTCCTCTCCTATCTCCGGGACCAAACATTTCGACGGGAAGTACGACGACGTAACTTTGCTGTTTTCCATTATGCAGGTGCGCGGCGTTCGGTCTAATACCTTTTTCCCTGCCGCCGTCATGTTAATGTTTCCACTTTTCTCTTTTTTTTCTTCCTCTTCCTCTTCCTCTTTCGTTCTATTTTTTCTTTCTTTCTTTTTAATTTGCAATTCCTTCCCTCCGCTTCCACGGCCGGGACAAATATTTTGATTGATATCGTTTTCACCGCTCAATCGCATTTCCATTAGCTGATGAGCTCCTCGGGCTTTGGCCACGGGGCGGGGGGGGTGGTGGTGGGAGAGTGGGAATGGGGGTGAAAAAAAAAATGAGCTGGATGGAAGACGGGCACAGAGAATAGACAGATAGAGAGAAAGAGAGAGAGAGAGAGAGAGAGAGAGAGAGAGAGAAGAAAAAAGTTAACGCTTTGTGTACCGGTCGACAGGTTCGAGTGATGACGTGCCGTGTTAAACGAAATGAAATATTTAAAGCGGGCGTCCGCAACGAACAGTTGCGAGAGCGTGCTGCATCGGCCGCTGCGGGACCTTCGGTTTTGTAGATTCGGGACTGGGGAATACCTATGAAACATTCAAGCGACGCGTTTACCTCCTTTCCAACCTGCAACCGAATCGATATCTCTGTTACGTACTCGTAGTTCTCTTACGTACGGTGCGCTGACCCACCCGAACGAGCTTTCGAACCCCGGAACCATCCATCATCTCGCAAGTCCGTCATGCTAGGGTGAAACTCGTCTATCAAGGGACCGATTAGCGACGATAAAGATCTCGAAATGAATGGACCGTGCCATTCTCCGGCACGAGTCATTGTCCCCGAAACTTGTAACGACCGACCACAGGTAACAACGGCAAACAAAGCTTTCCACCGAGCTTCTTGTTAAATTGGTATCCTCCCCCCGAATATATTAATTGCCTGTTAAACATTCCGGTATTGTTATCGGTTGATACGTGATTAAATTATTTCCACCCGACGATTTGGATATTCATGAGATTTTTAATTAGACTTTCATTTGGGAATTTTCCAAACTCGAAATATACGGCTTATACGTTCCTTAATGTAATTAGCGATACATATTTCATATTAACGTTCGTTTCCGCCCCCGAGTTGGAATCAAGCGTGCATATATGAAAAATTCTACTCGTACGCACCGAGCATTTAGCGTAAATTTCCAAATGGCAGAAATCCGAGTGCAGTTCTATGTACACACAGCTTCATTTCCATGCTGTGCATACGTATCCTACAGAAAAGTACAATAACGGGCTAGAGACCGCCTCAAAACGACGGATCCATTCCTCACGCTGAGTTTCCAGTGGTTCTTTTATTTCTTCTTTTTTTTTCTCTCTCTCTCTCTCTCTCCCTCTCTCCTCCACCGTCAACCAGCCCCCAGTCGTCGAGCCGTAGCACGAAACGATCGGTAATCGTGACAGCCGATCGCTCTTCCGGAATTTAACCGGAGGACAACGTTTCAGGTCCCACTTCCGGCGAGTTTCTTTCACCTCCTATGTGTAATACTTACACATCGTTTTCCTATTTTGTTTTTCTTCCTCCCGCGTCTTTACGACGTAGACAGGGATGATTAACGCGTCTTCGTTGGCAAGTGTCACATGCAAAATTTCACGGTCGACCAACGGAATCCGGATAATCCGTGGAATGTTTGCCGTCACGTAGAATCAGTCCGGCGATTCATCGTAACGCTCAAGGACAACGGTGGTTGAGAGAGTAATAATTTCTCTTATCACGGTTACGGAAGAACCGTGCAATTAAACGGATACTTGCGAACAAGCCGAATACTTGACCCGCAAAAACAACGACGTTAAGTAGTGTATGTGTATATCGCATGACAACCAGGGGGGAAGGGGGGGGGGGCTGGTGATTCGACGTTAGCTCGTCAAGTTTCCTTTAGTTGGGCATTGATTTCGCATTTCGGTGTGCGGCTATAAACAGCAACGGGTATTAAAGCACCGTCGATCTTCATGCTCGGTTTACAGGGTTCTCTTGTTTGTAGAGTAGTGGATACATATACATACACACGTACAGGGATAGATTGCGATCCGGCAGTTATCACTCTCATGAGGTGCATTGTTACACGTGTTATCGAAAGGTCATGGAAAACCGTCTGCTCGCGGGAGCGCGAAACAGACGCGTTGATAGGAGGAATTCTATCGTACGGATATTTTTTTTCCAATCCATTCATCGGAAAACTGTTTTTGCACGGCGGTATCGGCGAAGGCAAAGATAAATAATGGAGCGACAGCAAATATTATACGTTTCCGATTTTCAAGCGGGTATGAAAGGTTTCGCCGGCTATACGCTCGCTTTGTTATTTGACTTTTAATATTCGGCACCCGACCGATGATGCGCGGCAAGAAAAACAGATGGTAATGTTCAAAACAAAATCCTTTCCATCATTGAACCCGGGATGATATTATATCTGGAATATATATATATATATGTATACATATATATTTCGAAATTAAATTCTGGAGATCCTGGAATCTCTCTATCTCCACCCTCATTCCCTTACCCTTTGAATATTCATTTGATGGAAATTCATATTTTTCCTATTCCAAGCTTATTCATCGTCTAAACGATATTTCGTCTGTGTAAAACGCGCCCCGTTCTCCCGTTATTAATTATTAATATTCGACCTAATAAATCGATGAATTATTATACATATAATAGAATCGATTATTTGGAAAATATTTTTATCGTCCTCTTTTTATGTATTTCTCATGCATCCACTCTTCGAACGAATATGTCCCCGGTTTTCAGGCACAATTCAACGGTAGGCAACCGTAACAATACCACGAAATCTTCTAACTCCGGTGTCGTAATTACGTTTCCATTATCTTAATTTAACTATACAATTTATGGAGTGCCTTTCCTCTACGCTCGCACACTCTCACACAGACACACACATAGTGCACGCCGATGGCACCCGTGTATTTTCCCGTCTCTACCAGTTCTGTCGCCCGACCCGTGGCACACCGAAAGGTTGCCGAACAGTGTTCGGCACGGTGGCTGAATTAGCATCGATGCGAAAGCGTATAGTTTATTATTTTCCCTCGGAAGCATTAGAAGAGCCCGTGACAACGGTGTATGCACGTGCATACATACATTCGGTTCCGCTTGTTGCGGCACTTTAGGTCGGCCCATAAATATCCCTTAATACGCGAACGCCATAATGCGTATCGATGCTCGTGTTGTATAAACATAAATATGCCTCCATACTTAATAGGCAGTAGTCGCGGTATACATATTACTAGGCGAACCATAAGTTCGCGTAACGGATACCGGTAAGACTGTTATAATTTAACTAGATTGAACGCGATGTTCCGGTAAGTGGTTTGAAAATCGTAAAAGATAGATAGATATGTAGATTCGTAAAGAATTATGAATGTTATTTAATAAATATTATAATATTATCAAACGATGAATAGACAGTGTTCTTCAGTTCGAAGTGTAGCAATTAATATTTCCAGAGGTATTAGTTCGTATGGTATTAGTTTAATTAATTCGTCTTAGTTTAATTAGTAACGAGGGCTCGTTAATAGATATAGGATATTGCGGTTATACCGAAGTTCTTGCGCAAGGTTTGCCTGAATTTAGGATCGATACTAAATATGCTCGTACATTCGCTGTTCTGTCTACACGCTGTGAAAACCGGTGGTCTATACTACGTCAAAGTGTGGGAGAGAGGGGTTCTGCACATTTCTTTTCAGGGATACCGTTCGATCCTGAAAAGCACACTTTGCAATGTTTGAGAAAGATTTAATGGTGTGTGAAGAACTATGAATACTGGCAGACGTAAAATACTGTAATGTAGACCACTTCATATCCGAGATATTTTTAAAATCGCCGAAGGACTATTTTACGGGGGTAACCCATTCTTTGATGATGGAACATCTCGTGCAATAATACCGATTCCGTGGGAAATCATGCGAAAGTTATAGAGCTATTATTAAAAACCCGAAGGAATAATGGTAGTCTGGTAACGGGTTGATTATGCGCTCGGTAAAACTAACCGTATGAACGGTTTAAATGTTAATGTTAGTACATCGAAGTGCTTCACCTTGCAACTTTCAATGAAATTGGTTGAAATTTTACCAGAGGTGGACTCGGTCTATTTGTATTTTCACCACTTCATATTTGCGAATGGAATAGTGTTGTTTGACGTTACATCCATTTACGAAATTCCCCCGAAACTCCCAAAGTTATGGAAGCAGAAAAAAATCTATTTACGGTACATAAAATACGGATTTACAAATACTATAATTCGCGATACTCTGAATCTTTAATGTTCATAAAATTTCATCATTTCACGGTAAAAGAAAAACAAATTACAACACCGGGCAATAATGCAACGAGCCGTGTGTTTATTGCAAGTCTTGTACACAAATTTCCGGAATAAACTCTCTACCCGAATACATTGTGGAATTTTATGCAAAGACAGCTGCAGCTTTTTATGAAACAGTATCCAAAGTTTCTGTATACCGTTCTTTTCGTCAATAAAAACGCTTCTCCCGAATGAATCTGTGAATCGACATTCACAGCCTCGCTTCGAAACGAACAAGTACATATGCCTTGTCAATTAACAAATTTCATATTCCCCTGAATTTCCATTTCACCATCCCATTAATACCTCTATCTATACATCCTTTTCAATGTCACGAACAAAAAAAAAACCCCGAGGACGCTAGTAAAAACAGCACGATGGCAGATAAACCGACAAGAGGAAAAAGCTTCTTTCCCGGGTATGTCCACAACCCCGTATTAAATTACGAGCGTATAAAACGATTCAAATATCGCACAAAATTCCCGAACATTCGCCGAAAGTGAATAAGCGAGATTCTTATGACGCATTTCGCGACCCGAACCGATACACGATAAAAAGAAACGGCCGGGTGTAGTACAATAAAGATGAAACAGGAGATTAAACTGCGGAGGTACGTAGGTATGTATGTATGTATGTATGTACAGACAGGGCATGACAGCGACAGAAAAGAGACGTGAGACAGGAAGAGACGAAGAGTAAGCTCACATCGTTCCGCTTCGTGTGAGATTAACTCCCGGTCGTCGTCCTTTGTAAATTCAAGACAAGAATTCACCGCGTACAGTGCACATGCGTGGCTTCTATTATCTTGTTCCCGTATATTCCGACTCGTTATACAATTCCCGCGAGGGGGGGAGGGTCGTGTGGAAACGTTGGTATGCGGTGGAAAAAGGGGGAGGAAATAAAGATAAAAAAAAATGTGGGCGGTGTAGCAGGCGGTGGATTTCTCAAAGGAAGGAAAATTGTATATCAAAAATAAAAGAAAAACTGGTGCCGGCTCGCCGTTCCGTGGGGTAATTTGCGAATTTCAGCTTTGGAATTCGCTGGATGTCTTTGCCTACGTAGATATACCTGTGCCGTGTTCTTTGCACATACCGCGGCTCATTATACTAGTCCCAACGAAAAGATATCCAGCAAGGGAAACCCGATTAAGCATGAGAACGAGCCCGGGGAAATTATTCACGTAGGAGAGAAAAAAGAAATTGTACACGGTAGCAGACGATACAATTGCCTAACGTTATAATTTTGTAGAATGAACGTAATATAAGAATTCGGACGTTTAAGTGTGGCAGATAAAGAACGTTTCGTTACATAGATAGTATGTAATTTTATTAGAAAGAATACGAGGCTTTATTGAATAGGATTTCTAAGGACGAGAGAATTAGGTGATAAATTGAAGATTCTCAAAGGATCAACGAAAAGAATGACATTAGCACTGTGGAACGTCGACGCTAAAAACTACGGGAAACAACTCCTATCCGAGATATCTGTACCGAAGTAGCTAGAAAGTACTTTTCTTTCCCAGTACAAGAACAAAAATAAAACAAAAAAGCAAAGTAAAGAACGAGACTTCACGACAATAAATATAATACCGTAATCCCGTGATGGTCGCTATCCTCGAGGACCAGAAACGCTCTCACGACATCGGACCCAATTAAACCCTACGACCTTCCCCCGCCCTCGAGTTTCCTCCCTTACCAAGGGTGAGAGGGAAAACGGGGAGGGGAACACGTGTCCCTCTTTTCGATTCGGTCCCATGATAACAGGACTTTTCTTCTCGTTCGTCGTCCGATAAGAAACGGTAAAAGGAGCCCTTGAAAGGGCTCAAAGGTCGCAGGATCCGCGGCGAGATCTCGACGCGTGTAATTTCACGGGCAATGTCTCGACTTTAGATATCGTCCCGGGGAAAACCAGTAGATATGTATATGTATACAACACACCTACCACGACGACCCGGAGATATCTTCGATACACCAATAGGTCGAATCTCAAACTGGCGGGAGACAACAAAACACATTAACACTAATCTGTCCGTACGTCGGGGCGCAGTCAATGGCACGGCACGAATCCCATTTGTCCGAGGCGACGTCTCGCGTCGTGACGTACGGCTCTCTATATGTATGTACGGTTACGTATTTACTCTGTGTGCACAACCACCGTCGCAACCGACACACTGTTACGTTTGATAACGATGTTATATACATACGTACGTACGTATATATACACAGATATATACATATATACATATACACATATATACATGAATATATACATACATACTATCCTACGAGGATAGAGCGAAACATTATACATATATAGATAGATAGAGAGAGGCAAGGTTGGAAGCACCGAAGCAATCAACTTCTTCGCGAGGGAAAACGGAGCGAAGGGGCCTTGTCGGAGAACAGGACCGCTCTCTTCGTTCGACTCCTCAGTTTCCGAAAGTTCAACTAGAAGGAGAACATGCCCGTCGTAGTTACCGCGGTACACCGGAAGATAGGGGAGAAAGGGTAGAGGAGGATTCGTGGGATCTGACCTGACCGCTTATCGAACGTGGTTAGCGGTACCAGCCACTCTCGGCTTATCCCATAGGACGCCGTCCGTCGCCGAAGACGACCTGACTATCTTGCACAACGTATTGTACCTTTGCGTTAGAGAAATACTCTCCCCCTATTCTATCCCCCGGTTGTTTCAGTCTCTTTCCACGACGCTCTATCCAACTTTGTCCTCCCACTGTCGAGCAAAGCTTGCAGAATATCCGGCGGATTTCGAGGTTGAACAGCGGCGAGAAGTTTTTTTTGTTTTGTTACGTTCGCAATGGACCAAAGGGGTTAAAACGTGTAACGGTGTTAAAATTCTAATGGAAATTTTTTTCGGCAGTCAGCTATGCGAGTTTTAAGAAGATTAGTGTAGCTTTGCTTGTTTTTTTATTATCGAGTTATTTATATTCGTTGAGTTACAATTCTGTCTGACTTGTTTTTTCCTATGAATGTGAAGAGAGAATCGTAACGTTCACGATAGATTATATATATTTTTATCGTTTGAAAGGTTAACGTTGTCCAAGGGTTAATAGCATGGACGATCGATTCAATGGGAAATTATTGTTCAGAAATACAAAACGATCATCGTTCGATATGTGTCTCGCCGTATAAGCGAGACAGTTTCACCAAGTTTCCACGTAACGGAGCCGAAAATACGGGCAGAGTTATATCGCGCGAAAAAGAATACCGATATGGACAGCGAGAAGGTCGAGCCGGCCCCCAATGTTACTTTGCAAAATGGATCCGTTCCGCGAACTCTCGTACAGATGAGAATCATTACGAAGTTACACGGTCGTATCGATGCCCGGAGTTCGATGGTGGTATCGCAAACATTCGATCCCGAAGTTCCTGCGCTCAGCGGCACCGCTGCCGTATAACATAACAATGGTTATACACAGATTGCCGCGATTCAATGTCCTCGAGAAACGTCGGTTATTTCGGTTTATGACATTCTCGGCGGGTTGGAAAATCACCGCCGCGTTGGAACGGGTTCACGTCAGTTTCCCGATTTATTAAAATTCCTATATTCACGGGGGGTGTTGCGGCGCGGACGACGTCGCGGACGAAATTCGGAATTAGTTTTGACGTTTCACACGAGCCCGAAAGACGAATATCGTCGGGCAATTGAACGTCGCCGGGTGCTCGACACATTCACGCGAGCGACGGTTATAACACTTGAGAATTCGAAAACGCTGAATCGAGCTTTAACCGGCTGCGAGAAAATCCTCGACCGGACGGTGGCGTGAACGAAATGTTAACTGGCCGGTGTGTGAATTTACCGATCATTATTCGCTAGAAAAACGTTGCTGTTGGGGAGGCTGCACGCGTGCCTCGTAATTTGATTATACCGAATCGATTCTCTTTTGTCGAAACGTTATTTGCATTCGGTAAACATGTCATTCCATACGTTATTTACTTGGACGAGAACGGATTCCCGTTGTTAATTATATCGCGAAATCCGAGTAAATCATTACATTTAGCTGCGTACAAAAATGAAAATAACGGATAGCGTTTGTACAATCCCGTCTTCCCGTAATAATTCCATTTTATACGTTTACACAAAAGCGGGATATCTTCAGCCGTGTAAATCCCTCTTTTACGTTCTTTTCACAAATGAAACCGACTGTATACATCATTTCCTGAATAGAACGGAATTCAATTTACCTGAATAGCATTTCATTTTAATTCAACACGGTAATGCTCTAATAAAAGGCTATTTTTAGAAACCGCAAAAAAAAAACGAATTGCAATATTCCCTCCGAACGTAACGGACAAACAAACCGTCAACGTTCAATCGCCAACCGATACAATTACAATCTCTACCATCGATTCTTGCCTCGATCCATTCTCGAATCGACCAAGTAGGGGGGTGGGGGAGAGGGAGAGGGAGACACGTATATCTTTCCCGGTAAGAGAATTGAAATCAGCCGTGAGAGCATCGAATTTACGTCGGTGATAAAGACGACGCTCCACGGCGCCTCCAGTATCCACACCCTCACACACACACACAGACGCGGGACACTTCACACAAACGTATCATCGTGTAACCTAGCATTCCTTCGAACCGAATTGGCCGATCGTGCGAATCGGAGTGCCGTCGAACGGCCAGGATTACGCCCTCCTCCAGGGGTGGAATTGCCACGTACCGTTTCCGTGACCACGTGTGCGTGCATAGACTAATACTGTATCAGTGTGTCACGTGGTTCGCGATGTTTAAATTCTCCTTAATAGACCGGGCACGCGACAGTGTGTTCCAGATAAGCCGGTCTTTCGGCTGCGAAGTGTACCCGGTGAATTTTCCCGTTAGTCTAATTGTCGGACGTTCAAACAATTCCTCGTTTCCCTTGGTACGCGGAACGACGTAAAGAGAGGTATAATACGGTGAAAAGTTTCCACTTCAAGGTCGTTAAGTAGCGAAAGAGTGATGTGGGAACCGCATAGGAGTCATGTGTCGGTTTAGATTGATGGTTTCGTTTGGAAAAATTCATGAATTTTTTATCGGATTGTCATATTTATTTATTTCTTTTTTTTTTTGTTATTCCTCGTTCTTTTCGTGTCAACGATTATCGGCGGGTCGGTGTATTAAAATGCGTATTTTAATCGAATCCCGGCGACAAACTGCGTCGTGTTTCCACGGGACGAATCGCGAGGAAAAAAAAGTAATAGAACGGAATCAATAATGTAAATTAAATCGCGCAATTTCTCTTTCACGGTGCTTTGTTTCACGATTTTCCTGGCGCGGCCGTGCCGCGATACCAGCCGTTTATATCACGCAGTTCATAATATTTAAATGGTCTACCGAGCACCTCAATCGACCCGCACAACCGCACCCCCGGGTTCCCCGACCGTTCTCACAGCCGCCACCGACTGTACGTTGTAAGATTTCCTGTTCCCCTTTATACCCGGTGTTCTTTCGACTTTTTACCAACCCGGAAGCTGGATAAGGAATAATACGATGCAAGAACAACGCACAGAGAGAAACAAAGGGAGCGAAAGGGAGAAAGAGAGAGAAAGAGAGAGAGAGAGAGAGAGGGAGATAGACAAACAGAAAAGCGGTTGAAAATTCAGATCGCGTCCGTACGGTCTATTCTATTTCCGGGGAACTATACGTTACGTTTCCCTCCGTCACACGTATACGCCCGCCTAACGGCGACACGACGTCATTTGAGATGGTTTGAACGGTTCGGATAGAAGTTCAATTGATCCACAACCGCGCGCGTTGGAATGGGTTATCTTCTCTAAAAGTCGCTCGTGAAAATCGGATTCAACGTGATACGCGGTGAAAAGACAAGAGAGAGGGATAGATAGAACAGAGGGAGAGAAAAACGATTGTAAAAAAAAAGGTGTGATTAAAACGAGCATTGAACTGGTGATCAAGTGGACAGATTAAGTAGAATCTCGTCTATAACATTTACAGTTTGACACAATGACTGCTGTGGAATTCAACGGTGATCGGCTCTATCGAATTTATTTATCACCGTCGCGGCAAACAAATCCCGCCGGCAATCCGGTGGTATTTTCACAATCGTAAGTGTAAATTATTGTAGGTGTCGTAATAAATTTCATGCATCATTCGATCGGTCCGCAAGGATATTTATTTAAAAACCGGGCGTTCTTTTCACGCTTCTCTCTCTCTCTCTCTCTCTCCTATCACACAATTTACACAATGCTTTGGCACGCGTGTCGTTTTCACCGAGTCGGCGGATCCACGATCGCGTATCATCGGATGATTTTTCCGCCCAAAAATTCCATCCTCGTTTCTTAACCGTCAAACCAGTCCTTTTCTTTCTTTTCTCTTTTTTTTTGGAACCGCTCTCCGCCTGGTTTCCCGGTTTAACGAGTATGGAAGAATGGTCCCGGATAAAAGGAGCCGATAGAAACCGGTAAAAAGTTTTGGATCCCGTCTCAACGAGCTATGCCACTTTTCTCTAACTTTTCTCCACGTCTCTTCCGTAAATTCCTCTATATACGCCACGTAGTCTGGCCGACATAGACGTTCGCCGGGAACGCCGACGACGACGACGACGACGACGACGACGTCGAGATTGACCCGCACACTTCGGGTTTCGATCCGTGGAGGGTTACTTCCTGTGCCAGGACGATTTTCGAGGGTGCTTCCGTGCACACGCGGATTCCTTACCGCCTATCGGTCTGCCTTCCCACTCGAATCCGTGCGCCGATTCGTGCCACAATCTTTTCCCCGGTTCCCTCGGTACACGATGGCGTAAAAGGGAACGAAGGGGGTGGAAGAGAATCGTTGGGCGGGGGGTTGGAGAGAGAACGGATATAAAAAATTCAGATCGCGTTCGGAGCGCGACCTAGCCCACTTCCGCGGCGATGTTGTTTTACGTTTTTCCATCCGCGTTTACGATTGAGAGCTCTGCAATGGTTGGAGTTACTTGAACGGAGAGGAAAGAAGAAAAAGAGAGGGAGATAGAGACAGGACATACGGGGGAGGATAGAAAGAGAAATGAGAGAGAGAGAGAGAGGTGAAATCTATGTCGTGCTTCAGAAATAACTCGTTATAAGGAAAATGAAATGATGGACGGTTGAACGTGTGCGTATGTATTAATTAAAATTAAATCGGTCACCGGGGGCTACCTACAATCTCACGCTTTAGATGGTATTTAGAACACTTGCTCTTAATAGAACTAGACATCTCTTTGCATACGTTCGGTTAGTTTTACTCGATATGAAAATGTAACGTATGTATAATATAAATGTGGTACCTGTGATTCGAATGATTTAACGAGGAAGAACGTAAGTGTTATTGCGATGATAAATCGAAGAACGAATTATACGGAGCCGTGGAAAGTGAAAATATGATTACGCTGTCGTATACCGTCGCGATGAGATCGAGAGAAATAAAGTAAAGGATAACGGTTCGTAGACGTTGAAATTACAATCCTGGAGGGCGACGGCTGCCAAGCCGACGTATAGAAATTCCTGTCGTACTGCTCGCCGAGACGCGCGTCGCTCTGACGTTCCATCCCGAAGTCAATCTATTATATTCGTATCCTCATTGTGGGGAGACAGCTCGCACGTGAAAGGAGGAGAGAACGAGAAACCGTGGTAAACTCGATCGCAACAACATCCGTCGCTAACGAAATAGTTTCACTTCGTAATATATATATATATATATATATATATATCTATCTATATATCTATATATGTCTATACATATATCTATATCTATATATACATGAACATAAAATATAGACACATATATAGCGCACATATACAGTAATAGAATCTGTCTCTCCCCTTCAGATTCTGATAACGATGATAACCAGCCGCGATAACAATGCTCTTTTCCAGCCAATACCGGGAAACGTTGGAAGACGTATTACCTATAGTAGAGGAGACGGGAACAAATTCGAACGCCCAGGAAACGGAATTAGGATTTAACGTTCGATCGATCTTCAGGCTTGGAAAATAAGAGGGATGCGTGTGTAAATAAGAAAAATAAGAGAACGCCCGATAAGTAACGATCAAGGCTCGGGGGCGGAGGCGGGAGGGGGGGGGGGGACGATTGAAGAATCACTTTGCAAGTAGTAGCCAAGCGGGATCTTCGGTAAATTGTAATTAGATCCACCGTTGTCGATGCGAAATTTCTAATTAATGGAAAAGGGGGTTTATTAACGGGAAAGGTTGTAAATTCTGCGCCCCCCCGTGGGTCCTGATCAATGATCCGGGATTAACCGCGCTTTGTTCGCACGATCGGTCGGCAGACGTGAAGCGTGACGCCATGGAAGTTTCGAGTGCGATGCATCGAGCGCTTTAATTACGCTAAACCCGCGATGGCTAATGAAACGGATGACCCTGCTGCTGTTTTATGTATTTCTTTTCTTTTTTCTTCTTTTCTTTTTTTCTTCTATCTCGAAAACGGCCCTCGGCTTCCGGGGTGACCGAGGAGAAACGGAAATAAAAAAAAAAGAGAGAGAGAAAAAAAAGGGAAGAAGCCAGAGAGAAGACAGGATAACCGCATTGCACCACGACTGCCAACCACATCGATCAACAAATCACCGTCTATAAGGGGAATCTAAGAGGCGTCCTTTCCCGAGGGAACACTCTACGGGTGAATCCCGTGCTCCTCTTTACGCTGACGCCGCTGCCACCTAATTACGGGACGTTCCATCTTTGTTACGCACCAACGCCGCACAAAGGAACGTTGTTCCTTTCGGCAGTTCTTACATCGACATTTTCTTTTAAATTCTCTTGAAATACGAATTAAGCACTCAAAGAACTTTGTGTTTTTTTTTGGACGGTTCAGCTAAAAGCGTTCATATTTTTTTTTGTTAAACTATTTCTTTCACCCTCGATGTGTCGAATGAATTCTAAAAGAATTCTTGTGATATTTAGATACATACATATATACATATAAAATATTGTATTATGTATGTAATCGTATTAAGTTTCGAATGGCGTCGGATGTTTTGTTTGCAGTTTGATAGAACGGGATCACTGTTGACGATGCTGTTTATTAAATTCCTATATAAATTTGATACCGTGCGACATTAAATAAATTTCAATCTATTTTGCTTCCATATTTCAATAAATTTTAACGAGCAACACCTCAATTTTATTTTCACTTTTATCGGACCCGATACATACATACAACGAAGGGTGGGAAATATCAATTTTCGAGAAAACATATTTTCGAAATAGTATTCATTGTTTGCTACATGGAATATCAATTAACATGAGCTTTTTATTAAAAAAATCAACGCCGGATATTATAGGGGTGGGGGGGGGAGAGAAAAACGCGACAGATCTTCGCGAGTGTATTAAATCCCTATGATACCAGTTAAATACGAATAAAATTTCCAACTTCATTTCGTCTCGCCGTGTTACGTCGGTATCGTTAATACATATCCGTCGACCTCGGGTTGAGAATGAAGAAACGAAAATTCATGAGATTACAGTTTAAAAAGTAGATTGTACGGGAATGCCGGGTTACTTTGCCGGCGCTCCGGGGATATTATTTTAACGTGGAATAATGTCGCTGGAAGTTCGTTAAAATCGGGGTTACAATTCAATTACTGGTAGGAGGAGAAAAGAGTAACGGAACGTAACGCGCGTGGCGGTAAAAATCGATAGACTGGGACCATTGTACCGTACATATACATATAACCACTACCGAAGCCGAGAAATTTTTTTTTTTTTTTTTTGTTACGAAACGTACAAATCAAGCGGAAGGATGTTATCAAAACTTCCGTCTGCGTGACAAATTGAATTACGACGAAAGCCGGGCCGTACGAAGGCACACGGCTGAAAACAACGGACCATTGGGGGGGGGGAGAGGGGGTGAGAGAGGGAAAAAATCGGGGTGCCGGGTAAAAACGGTCACAGCTCGTTGTAAATCCGTCCGTGCTATGTGAAAATCTGTCACTGGCTGGACGTCGTTATACAAGGTACATTATACTCGGGATTTTTCGGCGATCGACGCCGAGGTCGGAATAGAAAAGCTTCAATGTAGAAGATATTTATAGATGGTCGTCGTCGTCGTCCCCAACATCGTCGTCGTCGTCGTCGTCGACGACGTTCCTCTAGCCATTGTCGTCGTCTGTGCGCGCGATGACGATGTCTCTCGGAATCGATATGAATTTATGATGTTTTTCTATTGCGCCGACTTGGCAGAACTTTCTTAAAACGGCACGCCGCGGAAACATTACGCGGTAATTTATTATACGGTCGCTTACAACTGCTACAGAGATCTTATGTGAGGAATCGTGCCGGCGGTAAATTCCCCCACCGTCGAATTTAATAACCCGCGGAGCGGACTACTCGGCGCAATCCCACCGCTAAGAGATTTCAACAAAATTATGTGCCGACCGGATACCGGGGACTTTTCGTAGGGCGGAGCTACCAAGACGCCGCCGGAGGAAACGGGAAAAATGAAACGGTTCAAGAATTCCACGTGATCGAGTGCCAGGGCGATTTCAGTCGTTACCTCGGATGTCTTATGCATTATACTCGTAATACGTTATGCGTCCAACCGGGTGGGAGAGGGTGGAGGAGAAGGGGCGAGGGTGGGGGACCTGGTTATATTCTGAATTCGGATAGTATTATACTTACTATTCTATATACACTTGCGGATAAAGTGGAATTACATTAGTTCGTTGTTCGCGAAGGATTATACTAGACTAGCAACTTTCTGTAATTTTTGAGCCCCGAAATATGGGAATTTAAATCCGCTGAATTTCAATTTCACGAATCTTGATTCCCGGAACGTTAGTGAATAAAATGAACTCTTCACCTATATTTTACTTCTCTCGACTGGTAATCTATCTTCTATCTTGCATTAATATTACATTATATACCTTTTCGTTTATCACCGTTTCCCACTATTTAACTCTATCTTACGAGATTATCACTATTTCACGAGAGAAACAATTCGAGCTATAAATAATATTGAAAAATTATTCTCTTCCTCCTTCCATCACCGCGAATAATCTCTTCAAAATTATATAAAAAAAAACCTAAAATCTACGTGAATCCCGTCAAGTGGAAAGATTCCAGAAGGAAAAGATCGGCGCGCAGGTGGATGCCACCGCGTGCATATGCAGATTCCAAGACACCGTTCCCCTCCGTGGGTGTCTAGGTCCGTGTTTAAACAGAAGAGCACCGTCAAACATTCGACTTGAGATGCACGAGAGCATTTCGCGTAACCAAACATACGTACCCAGACACGTCGAGTATCTGAAGTGGGACGAAGGCTCCCGGAGAAGAGAAGGGTAGAGACCTTCGCGAAAGGACCCGGAGAAGCCGAAAACGGCGTGGAACAAAAGGATATCGCGTCGGTGCGAGAAAGAGAGGAAGGAGGTGGAAAAGAGAACACCAGGGACGACGACAAATTCTGCCAAACACATGAGAGATACTCGAGCTGGCCGCTTGCCAAAGCACCCCCCAGCTATTCGTTCGTGCATGTTCGCGCGAATTCGCGGCGACTCAAAACTCTTCTTATGCTCTAGCGCCGGCAAATCCGCGGCCAGTTACCCTACTCTCCCTCTCTCTCTCTCTCTCCTTGTGTATCTGTCTCTCTTCCTCTTTTTATCTTTCTCTCTATCTGCCTGGTTCCACGATATCACCTTTGGACACCTTCGAACTACATTTCCCGCATGGCCACCTCGTATGCTTTATAAGCTTTATCTAAGTAGCTGACGTGATACTTTATATCGGTCGATCGATGACGTTCACTCGGGCACGTTGACGGTGATCCTTTCATCGAAGGACCATCGATTCCGATACCATTGTTCGCGTTAAGTAGCGGTCGAACGTGCTCGTTAATTTTGGTGTTCAAGAGAGAGGGGAAAAGGGGGTGGTGAGATCTATAACGGGGTATCGTTCAGTTTGGGAATTATACCGTGGCACGTAGGCAAAGGGAATATTATGGATTTCTGAAAGTGTATTTTTGATGGTTAATGTGTTTAACGAACTTTCAGCGTAATGTTGGCCGGTCGTTTAAAAAGTTTTCGGTTTCTGATGTTGTAAGAGAGGAAAGGAGCGAGGGTATTAGATTTTTATTTTTCTATATATATTCTTTTTCGTCCCCTCAGTTGAATACGCTTCCCTCATCTTTCTTTGGAGTTTCCAATACCCATTTTGTAAATGTTTTCTTGGTGGGATAGAAAATCAGGGAAGTTGGTATTACTTCAGAATTTTCGTTGAACTTCTTTCTACACTGTGTTTCTTTTAAATTGGGAGAACGGTTGATGATCCCGCGTCCTCATAAAACAGTAACTGTTCCGCCAACTTTTTCGTTTCGTTTTCAACATTATGGCTGTCTTTTTAACGAAATCTCTACTTCACCGTAGCACCGATCTTAAACACAACGAAGAAACTAACTTTTCCAGTATTTATCAAACAAACTCGTTCCGTATTTTTTTTCCCTTTAATTTTCGTTGTCTCTTTTTTTTCTCTCTTTCTCTCTCAATTATTTCTCCCTTCGCGGTGAACGAAAGTTATTCATTTCCCGTTGCATTCATCGCTCGCTCGAATCGAAGCTGTACCATCGTCCGGTTTCCAACGAAAATTAACCACGTATCGATTCTATCACCTCGAGTTACTTATTTTCGTATCAGCAGAAAAAAAAAATTGTAGAAATTCCCTGGCGCTGGGTAAATAGAACAAGATAAGAGCCGCAATAAAAGGCAATCGTTTACTTTATCTGCTTTGCGGTATCTTCCCGTCGTGGTAAAGACGTTCCGACGAAGTTGCGACCTTTACTGCAATGACAACTCTTTCCCCAAATATCTTCACCGTCGAGATAGCGGGGGTCGAAGATATCACGTACCTCGTTCATTTATCCCCGGCGTCGTAACCACTGTACTTTATATTTAACAGCAACATAAGCTGAATACCCCCATGGGTGAAGCTGCCTGCGTATTGCCTAAGAATGGTACAACTTGTGAATACTATATCTTATGGTTTGCGGAAACTCTGGTTCTCGATATCCGGGAATTATATTGTTTCATATGAAATCGCTCGGTAATACCCAATGTTAATACACTGTTATCAATTTATTGGATTTTCGTCGGAATAACAGTTTCTAATGATAAAGTGTTAGATTCTGTATAGTATACATACATATACATATACCGTCATACCTGCTAAATTCTCCATAGTTTCCACTCTGTCTTATCTGAATGCCGCATAGCTACTAGGACCACTTAAAGCTTGATTTACATATGCACAGCGTGTCAAAGCAGATTGCGTAAGCGATGCAATAGAATTTGAATCTCTAAAGGCGAACCGGTGTATCTGTTCGTATTAGTATTGTTGCGGATGCTGCAATCAATCGAGGACCTATAATACACGATTATGCCCCGTGGAACACCGTAGGGCCGTGATAAATTAGATTTCCGTTAGAATCGATTAGAATAACAATTATTCAACGTGTTACACCGTATTACCGATCGAATTTCATTTTCTTTCGTTGTTTAAATAATAATATCACATGTCACACCTCGACGAAACAAACACGTCCGTCAACCACTACGATTTATAACAATATTTCCGAAAATACATACTATACATCAACGATATACATACATACATACATACATACACATATATAAACGCGATAAAATTCGCGTCAACGTTTCACCTGTATTTCACTTCGCTAATAAGCATCGCGTGGACAAAGTGTCGAGTACCGTTAGTACAGTCGAAAGGATGTGATATCCACGTTAGGAGGTGACTGAATAAAAAGTAATTCGTTAATTAGCGCGTACAGGGTGGGGTTGTGAGGGAGAGAAACTGGGAAAAGGTGGAGGGGAAGGGAGGCGCGAATAAAACACAGTCGAATAAAGAATAAAATGTCACGAGACAAACGGGTAGAGGAAGAGCAAGCAGTGAAAGAGATAAAATGAAAAACAAATCGGTACGTGTACATACATACATACATACACACATACAGCTAGTGCAAGCACAAGCCAGACCCGTGGACGGATGCCCCCGTCATTAGCGCTCGGACAATGTTTTTCCCGTTACGCCGTCCCGTATAATGCAACTGGATATATCGTGGCTGAAAGAGACGGATAGGAAGAGCAGAGGAGACCAGGCGGATAGGAAGAGATAGAGAAGCAGCAGGTAAACGATCGGTGAAGGCACTGAGATGGGGTGTCTAATTACGCTCGTTTACCACCCTTCACCCCGGAACGACTGTACGCGGCCATCTTTTCTTGCGTTATTCCTACCCTTGCCGGGCAAAAAGGCTTTATTTAGTTTAACGAAAGAGACAGAATATTTAAACGTGTCCTCCTCCCCACGTAGATATGGAATTAGTTTTCAAACACGTTTATTGTACACTTTTGACTTACAAAGGAAAGGAGAATAGACTGAGAATCTTATTTGATGATTTTTTTATCATCACGCGTCTGTTAATTATATATTGTTAATTGACTTGTTTCATGGTGAATAAGGATTTATGTTTCTATTTTGTTAATAGAATATGTATACGTATATCTGTATTTATATAGGTTGAACACTCGATAGGGAAAATGATAAATTAATGAAAGACTTATTAAATCGTTAGTATTATTGGTGTTCTATGAGGAATGATAACGATGATAATTCGTTTTTGCTTCCAACCGACGGTAATCGATTCAGGTGTAATCTCGCGGCGCTGTTGTGTGTGCTCAATCATCAGGTCGTAATTACATAACTCCCATTACAGTCGGAAGTTTGTAACTATCGGGCACCCCGCCGTTAATATCGTGCAATTTCAATAATTACATATTCCCCCCCGCGCGCGCGCGCGAACTACGTTGGCGCGCCGCGACAAAAACATATTATTAGAGAAATTCAAGTAACTCGACGGCCGTGTAATTATTTTAAAGTGTACCCGGGCCGCGGGTACCTTCCCGCGGCGATGACGTCGACGTCGCTCAGCGTGTGCGTTTTCCACCGTGTTGCGCCCGACGTTTACACAGTTATTAATTAAATTGCCGTAGAATCAGCTGGCACGATAACAGATAGTATTTACACGACACCCCGGAACCACTCGTTTACGGTATTGCCGGCGTGTTAAGTCGCGACACGACAAAAGACCGGAGCCGATTACAAAACGCCAGGGCGACCGAAACTGCGCAGGTACGGCGGCGGCGCCGCTCGTAGTAGTACCTGCGACTCAAATTATCGTTAATTTAAATGCTCGTGCTTACGTTCGGCGTAAGTGCATAATGCGGCGGTGAAGTTTAAGAGCGGCACCGAGGGCTTATGCGGCGGAACTGTATGCGCCCGTGGGCTCTGAAATTTTAACGTCCCTACGTGTTGAAATTCTAAACTAACACGGAACCGGCTTAATTCGACCTCCCACTCTATCGCGAGGAATCGTACAGTTCGGTTATCGGTAAATATAATTCCAATCGGCTGTTCGATATAGTCATTCTAATGTTTCCATTCGAACGAACGATGTATGGTGATGAAGGATAACAAATAGAAGAGAGACTTTTCTTATTTTCTAAGAGTTTGTATGTACTGGTATACGTTTATGACCTCGTGGTTGAACTTTATCGCGTAGGAAATTCATACACTTGTTCGGAAGCTGTTAATAATGTTTAACAAACATGAATTAGTGGGATCGTTGAAAAGGTAAACCCGAGGTAATTGGAACTTCTAAATGCCACTATGTGCTACTGGCAACTAACCCGAAGAACTCAAATCTGTCCATGGCTAGGGAAACGTAGCCGGAGGCGTGTACACGGCATGTGTCAACACGCGTACAGGTAATCTTTTTCAAGGGAAACTTAACTCGAGACCGGACGTACTCTGTACGGCCGATTACTCTGTACACATAAGAAACATATTTTTCTTCCACATTATAACATTTACGGGGATTTATTGTTCTTTGTTATTACATCGATATCACGGTTTATTACGAAAGCAATAGCGAAGTACCATAACGGGAAAATATAAGTTTTCCCGGTGCTGCAAGAAATAAAGATTTAAAAAGTGTGCGTATTGCAGAAATTATTAATTTACTGTTCGAGTATTAAAACATTAAACGAGCCGAGCGCTAGTGAAGCACCATTGAAATGAAGTTTTTCTTAATCCGCGGGAAAATGTGATTCCCGGAGGAAAGCGAACCGTATGAAAGAAACTCTGAGCACACTACCACTACTGCGATAAAAGCACACACACACACACTTGACGGGATGAGAAGTTTGAACCGTAATAAAACCGTTAAGACCATTGATTGACAGGTGGCGAGAATATCATTATCGCTTTTATCCCTCCATTATCTTAGCGATTAGTATTCGATGAATTTGTGATTGGTGAAAATCTGGTTTGAGTTGATAAACCATTTTCGATTATATTTTCTATTCCAACGTAGACGTTTCAACGCGAAGTACACGTCGTAATTGGTGCACTTCAGGAAAAAGATTTATTAGTCCTTCTATGTATTTGCAAACGATATTATTACATCTGATATCTTAACATAATATCATATTAAAATGGAGCTGCGAATACACTCCCGAGCGTACGAAATTGAAACGTGGATATTTCTTGTGCTACTTATGAAATATTACGTACCTTTTAACTACCGTGACGATGTTTAACTTCGGGATTATTATCAAACATAAGTAACATTGCTTTACGGCAAGTACATACCGACTACCGGATTTCAACACAGTTTTCTCTCTCTCAGGGCAAATAATTGTAAGTCATATTATGTTATTCGTTTATCATAGATGAGAACAGTTGTGTGTCGATAGAGAAATACTTGGCGGGGTTAAATGGTTTCCTTCGGTAAACGGAACGTCGCTATCCAAGGATATTCTTTATTCGGTGAAAATCAAATTTCATACCCGTGGAACGCGTGGCTCTATTTTTCTCTGCGATTTACCATCGACAAAACAATCGGGTAGAACTCCCGTTGCTCTCGGTTATAACGGATCGCGTGGTGCGTATACGTACAGCAGCACCGCGAGCGAAATTTTTCATTTTCCAGGATTTTACCTTCCGATATTGTTGACCGATGTTGTTTTTCCTACGCATGTTCGTTGTCTTTTATTTTTTTTTCTCCCTCGGCAACGCGCGCGAAGTACGAGCACCTTCGATCGAACCATCTGACCGTAAGCTTGAACACAGTCGAACGTTTCGCAATCCGTTTCATTTGCATTTCACTGAATCCCGGTTTTCATTCGATTAATCGATCGCCCCTACGGGAGAAACAGCTAAGAGTTATTTTTCACTCGAATATAATATGGTTATCTCACGGCAGAGATAATAATGACGATAGAATATAATGTTTCGTTGTACATTTCGACGTCATCGATGCCTGCCGCGTGGAACACGATAAAATAGTCTCCGGCGTTCGCATGGAGATTGTATGATCGGATTAAATAAATTCTTTTTTATTTTTGTTCCAAATGTAGAATAAAAGTACAACCGGAAATAAATATCCCTACAATATTTCCGTACACTAGACAATACCGAATAAATACAAGTATTTCGGCTGTTTTCATATAAACATCGGGGGGGGGGGGGGGGGGGTTAGGGAAAAAAAGCGTTCGATAAACCTGTTGGAACCCCGAACATATTAATTGAGCACCTACTCTTTTTCCATCAAGATCGAAATAGGTTTGGTGAAAAATAATCTCGCTACCGAACCGGTTATATTTGCCTTACTGCAATCTGGTGCGAACCAGTATATCACTCTGCATAACATTCCGCCATATTTCTTTCCCTTCGTTGCATCGGGGTATCCGTGTAAAAAAAAAAATGAGATATATTTTTTTTCCATCGAACTAAAACCAGATATATACGTAAAATAGTGGTCAAGAATTGATTCGAGCGTACCTACGTAGAACGATTGTTCTATCTTTTCGCAAGATATCCCGATAGTAACCTTGAAATGTATCCCACTGGAGTGTCAGAGATAGAGAGCTTTTAATATACGACCGGATTCGTTATGACTGCATTCGCGGGGAGTCTCGGCCTGGTGGTCTTTTGCCGACATTCGTTAAGCCGATTTCCCATGGCGCCCTATGGCAGCCGTTTGCATTATCGATGGGGTTTACCCCTGGGATGAATGATCGAACGATCCGGCACCAAGCGCTTCCTGAAGGCCGCGGAAATCCGACGTGCAACGGTGCGTTCTCTTTGGCTTTACTTCGCCCAAGTAACCGTTATTATTCACCGATGTCGGCTGCCACACACATACACACACACATAAAAAAGAAATCAAACTAAAAAAACCCGCGAAAAAATAAAAATCCACGAACCAAACCCGGACCGTGGTGTGTGTACCAGTCAAATTTGTACCGCGACTTCGGTCGACTAACTCCGAAAATTTCCGTCGGTCACTCGTAAGCCCTTAACGAATTTAACCCGCCCGTCGGAAAAGTCGCGCGCTCGTGTGTTTTAACGACGTAATTCACGATCGTTCGATGCCACGTGAATTTGATTTTCTTTTTTGTTACTCGTAGGATAGCGAGGAGAACCAACAAAAAGAAAAAAAAAAGAAAAAAAAACGAAACGAAAGAGTGACAACCGAGAGGTCACACATGTCCAATAGGATTATCTTAACACACCCTTATGCGGTTAATATCAACGAATAAAAAACCTATCGTTCTAATTTCACTAACAAGCGAGTCATAAGTTTCTCGCCACCGGTTCTTGCCCTTTAAACGCCTGCGATGTGCCACGTTCAACACTTCACCGTTGTCTGCATATATGTGTGTGTGTGTGTGTGTGTTTTTTCACGCGTGGAAATTAGGAACATCTGCGACAAAGAAAACGGATATTCAGGGGAGAGAAAGGGTGAGGAGGAGGGGAAGAGGATGGAGAGTAGCCAAGTCCGTCGAAACGAGAGCCGGAAAACGCGAGAAATTCGGTGCCAGTCGTCGAGGCAGGCACGGGGGCTGGAAAGCAGCGTACTTTTGCTCGTGTATTCATAAAGCTGGGTCATTGCCGAGCTGTCGAGTCGGTCTTTCTTGTTTCTGCAGTGCTGCGTCGAGATAAGTAGCTACACGGTCTGCGCGCTTTGTTTGTTCAAGCTTCTTCGTTTTTTTTTTCTTTTTTTTCGCCTTCTCCTTCTTCGTCTTCTTCTTCGTTCATCCTTTTCTTCTGGTTGTTCTTCTTCTTCTTTTTTTTTTCTCTCTCTCTATGGTCTTCTTTGCGCGGGCGACGTTAGTTGTCCGTTGCGAGAAGGGTCCAGGGCCTCTTGTGTGTCACAGAGGACACGGTCGTTATGGCACATTAATTATTAATACCGACTGCCGGCATCTAATATCCACTTTGCCATGGTCGTCTTCTTTTCATTCGTCGACGCTATCGTTGTATTTATCTACAGCTCCTTGCAAGAGCAGTCGATCCCGTTTGTCGCGTTTTTTTTTACTATCGCTGTCGGATAAAATCCTGTGAACTTAATGACCGCCATAAATCAAAACTTGAGGATATATATATGTGTGTAGTAGTACGGACGAGATACAGGTATAGACTTCTCCTATGGTTTTCGATGTCGCTGGTTTTTAGGACTCCGGAGTAGTCCTCCTCGTTCCGTTTTAGTGTCTTTCCCAACGTTGCCGTTTTGAGTTTGAATCTAGGATGAACATGGGTTAATAGTGGAGAAGGTGCTGTGGAAGTTATAATGTGTGCGGGTTAATAATGTCTTATCTGCCACGAGGGAGGGAACTTCTAAATATCGGTGCCCTAAAAAGGGTGTGCTGAAAAAGTGCGCGAATGACGAGGAAAAAGTGTGATTGCATTTCCTGTTTATCGTTCCTAGTTTCTGTTATATTTTAGAGCAATCGATTTGCGATCACAATATTCATATTCTGCCGGGAAATTTGCTATCGTTGGATTTCGACTGTATTTTTTTAAAAATTGATGGTTTTCACACTTTATTCGTATTCCGTAACGTGTATCACCTGCAAGATATAATATATCTACGATTCTTCTAATTATGTATTTATTTCGTTGTCTCTTCCGTTTCGTCTACTCGCCGGCCGATAATTCCCGGAAGAGAATACGAGTTCCAATTGTTTCAGCCGGATAAACGTTTTTGCCAAGCCGACGAAAGCAATTACCGGAAGTCGGTGGAAATAATCCGACGTATTTCGGGGTGTCGCGGAAATCGCACGGTGCAAGGTGCGCGTCATAATACCTCGCTACCAAGCAACCTGGCTCTCGTTATCGATACATCGATTTTTTTTTTCCTCTGCCAATCGTTGCCACGGCCGATCATTATTCACTTATAATTGCCGGTAGTACGCTCCGGCCCGAAAACGTGTCTCGTTATCGTGATTTTTCGTGCATGTTACTATTATATAACCCGTGGCCCTTACTACGCGTACACAGTGCGTACACACGCGGGGGGTGCGGGAGGGGTGAAGGGGATTGAACCGTCAATTCAAGCACGTGAACGTCGGCGTGCATAAACACGTCGAAAATGCGTCGGACGAGAGAACGGAAACGTTTGCATCGTTTGCCGAACGGTGCGTGAATAAAATAATTTATAAATTGAGAGACCGGCAAAGGATTGAGAAAGACAGAGAGAGAAAAATTAGATTTCAATCGAAAAATCTGTGAGACGAAAAGAGAAAGATGATATTATATTGAGGGTTGGAAAGAGGGAAAACGATGGATAGGGGATGGTAACAGAGATACTCTTTTTACGTGACTGATTCCTATTCCCGTCGGCTACGATTGAAGCTCGGAAGGATAATTGATTCAATTAACGTGCACGGTCGACGCATGCATTAAATATACGAAAATTATTCTAATTAAAATCGACGAGGAATTACAACCGGCATAGGGTACAGAGGAGCAGGACGGCCCATAAGTATATCCTGTACGTTTCTCTGGCCGTATTTCTGCCAAAAAACCATGCGAACCGCGTTCCGGGCCTGTAATCGAGAACGCGCCTCGCTATTGGGCGACGTTAAAAATGCACAGAACTCGTGGAAATTGCATAGGAATAACAATAGCCGTTGCACCGTACACAAATGGTCCGTGGAGATTGGAATCGGCAGGGGACAATAATAGAGTGTTTTCAAAAGGCACCGCCATCGCGGTTCTAAATATTTATTATAGCCAGTGTGTTTATATAGTTCGCCACCGTAATAGTGCCGCAACATTTTCGTCAATCACCGTGTCGCCGCGGAAATACTTTTGGAAAATACCAATATTCGATAGGGGTGGAGGGGAAAGGAGGGGAAGGAATGGGGGAGGGGGAGGTAGTCATGGGGTTGGACACGACATGACGTTTACATCGTGTTAACGTTCCGTGTAACACGCGTGTAAACTCGCAACACTTGCTCGCGTTGCGTCCTGTCAAAATTGCGCGTGCCTTGTCCGTCCATTATGTCAGATCGATGGCGGGACATTGACTTCGGTTAAAAATTGTCGCCAATACCGGTGACAACGATGTGACGAGTTTGCCGATGGGTAATCGGATTTGATCGGATCGCGAAATATTTTGTCGCGAGTAATCACGCACGATTCGACGAATTCGTACCGTTATCTCGTATCGCGACAAGATAGGAAGGTACGATATACGTACACGAGTAACGTTATGACGACGTTTAACGTTAACAATGATTGAAATATTTACGTCCCGTCGTAATTTCATTGGTATTATATTTTCAATTTCATTAACGCATGAACGATATCCGTGTAAACGTTGAACGAGAAATTGATCGACGTTTAATCTCATTTAATTAAAAACTAAGAACGTCTGACTTACCGTCAATCAATTCTCGAAACGGAGATCCACATCGTTAAATAACGTCCGCGTAACGTGGAAATCACGTTAAAAAGTTTCATTAATAATACATACTATGTACATACATATCTTCGATCCCGCGATAGAATAACAAACTTATCAAAGCATGATAATTAGGTTCGATCCGATGGTTACATTTATTCCAACGTTTAATCACCTTTAATCCGACAGTCGATCCTCGTCCCGCCGTTAACGAACGGGATTACAATCATATAAGTAAAGAATCCGATTTTAACGTCAGCTTAATCACTTTTCGTTACTCGTCGATAGAAACAAAATAATAATAATAATAGTAATAAATAATCCTTCCGATTTCATCCAGAGAAGATCGTTTCCGTTTCGCGAAAACATTTCAATCGTCACGCATTATAATTCTACCTCGCATTATACCGCCACTGACACGGTGTTGCTGTGTACATTAATCATACCTGTTAGAAACGTTCACCAACACAGGTAATAATTTCGATGCTTTTGCATCGGCGTCAGAAACCGTAATGGATGGAATCGCCGTGCAAGAAAGAGTATTATTCCGATGAATCAGTGCCGCGATTGGTCGGCGTTGTTCCGTTACGAGAAATCGGGCGCACGCACATCGCGATACCCTGATCGGCGATTATCGTGTCCGGACGCGTGCACTTGGTCCTTCCGATTATCCCGTGGGCGAAATCGCTGTACCGTGCGTCGTGTCAGCCCAATAGAACACCCGATACCGTCATTATATGGTCCAGGATCGTGACAAAGTCCTGGGGCTCGCACAACCCACCGGCCAGACCGAGTTTACACACTCAAGTGTACCACCGCGGTTTCAGAACTATTCGTGGTTTTGTTTCGGAAGGATCTTCTATGTATTTCGTGGAAACTTTATCGAATTAGAATTAATCGCTATTCATTTCACGGTGTTGAACTCCTGTTGGAATATAATTATATTGGATATAGAAATACTACTACTTTCTTTTATCGTTAGATAATCTACCGAATCATTTTTACTGATTCTTAATTTAATAGAGATAGAATTAAAATTGTATTTGTTAATACGGAAATTTTAGTTAGAATACTATATAATATAATATAACGTAGCTGTAATAGTGTATTGTGTTTCTCTAGTCGCCCGGAACCAAAGGGATGTAAATGACGTTTTCTCGTTATAAATGTCCTCATATATTCCAAAGGTACATTGAGAACTTTTGCATTGTCCCGTAAGAGTCGAAAGGGTTAGAGGACGACTCTATTCTCATTGTTGTATCCGGCGTTGTTGCACCGTGTCTCCTCCATGGGTGCCTTCCACTCTAGAAACCAGCCGTAACGACGTAACTACCACCCGTCGGAGTTTAGTCGACGGAACAGAAAACGCGAAGTTACGTCTCCCTCGTACTGTAGCCGCGACTATCATGAGAGTTCTGTATGAAACAAAGTATCGTTTGTACAGAGGAGGGGAGGGGACTTTTCGATTAAAACTTTAATTGCGGGTTATTCGACGCGACATCTTTCCAGTGAAGGCGTCCGCCGGTTGAAGGCGGAAGGTTGATGTAAATTCGTCCGTCTTGTTTTCTTTTTATAGAAGAAACTTGTAAGACAACGGTGTCGTGTTTCGTAATATTTGTTTGATTTTTTTTCTGTTTTTTTTTCTCTGTGTTTGTTTGTTTCTTTACTATGGTTTAATCGGAACACGGTTGGAAAAATATTTGCCCAACCCGTGGGATGTGTCATCCTGTGAAATATTTCTACTTGCATAGTCGAACTCAATTCGGGAACCGGTGGTTATAGTGGTGATAAATTTGCATAACTTTATAGCGTGGCAATTGCCGTCACGATAGTCGCCGTATGCATGAAAATAATAGTTCGCGACCACCCCCCTCCCTGGCGAAGGAGGAGAAACAGAAATATGTTTCCTGCGGTTCGTCATCGTTTCTCCCTGTGCATCTATTATTTGGCCGCTTTTTGCCGCGAATAAAATCCTCGTTTTCTTCTGTGCACGATATCGCCCGGGGTATTCACCCTGCATTCAATGCAACCCCGACGGTCGAGTATTCGTCTGAAGTTATTTCGTCGGAAACATCGATGGAAATCATTATAGCGTGACACTGAGGCACAAGACAAGTTGAAATAACGAGAATACCTGTCGCTTCGTGTGAAAGCATGTTTAGATCGTCGTCACGAGTTATCCGAGGTTCGTTCTATATCACGGACCAATTTCCGGCGATTCTATATTTTAGGGTATTCACGTTTCCATGTATATCTTGGATAAAAGATCGTATACACATATATATTTTTACCAACAGAAGTTCAGAGAGAGGAAGAGAGAGAAAGAGAAAAAAAAAAATATCATCGCAACATCCGATTTTAAATCGAATCAATTACCGAATCGCAATATGTATGATAATAATATTTTATCGAATTCTATGGTTTACGAATTTATCAGGGAATTGCGGTTGAATTCAAATTATTCACGGCCAAACAATCGAATAAGCGTTTTCCTTTTCCTCCGCGGGTAGATGCCGCATTAAGAATTTAATAACGTTACCGCGACTGTTCGTTTCTCCAGGTGTTTCGGGGTTGTCGCGGTCGAAGAACCCGTCCCGGCTTGGAATAATTAAATTTCCTATTATTTACCATTGCATTTATACGCCACCATGCCGGTAAACGGAATTTCATCGGTGGCAATCCGACGTACCGTTTCCATGGAAAAAAAAGAAAAGAAAATGTGACTTGGTAGTTCTATAGGTCGCGTTCGGAGACGACGGGAATGTCGTCCTTTTATCGAATCATAAAAATTCCTTTTTCCCGTGTGGTCGAAGTGAAAATCGTGGGAAAAATTATCGAACGTTTAAGTTCGCGGTGGAGCACTTTCGCTTACTTCGCGACTCAGTCGGCCACTCGAAATTATTGGCAGGCTGCCAGATTCGGCCGGGATTAACATTTTCGGCCGACGAAAAAACCAGCCACGGGTTACTCTCGAATAAGGTATTATCGCCGCCGTGGCCACGCTCCCATTTTCATAATCCTCGACCTCTTTCTCGTTTCCTTTCTTCTTCAGGGCGCTGCGCGGTGCTTCAGAACGTTCCTTGGTCAAAAATATGCCATTTTTTTTAAATACCCTAATTAATGAAATTCTCTTTTTCTTTCTCTCTCTCCCTTGGAGGTCCAGTGGAATTTCATCTTTTTTTTGCATTACAGCTTTTCTTCTTTTTCTTTTTCGTCGTTCTTTTTTCACAAATTTCCTCAGTTACCCGGTAATAGAAATCCGGAGAATAAATGGTGAATGTAATTCGGAATACCTTTTTCTCCGTAGAAGTTTCTTAGCGGACGAGAAATAACGCGCTTTTCGGCGATCGAGTCTCGAGAGAAGTTCGCATGGATTTCACAAAATAGATACGCGCGGAAACTTCGTCAAAAGTTGGAACGACTGTTCGGTTTTTACAACGGATGCAGCTCGTAGATTCACGGCCAAAATGTTTATGACGGATCAACAATTTCACGAGAAACTCCGTGTACAAATTGTACCAAGGATCTTCCAGGATCTCGAAGTTACAACAAACGAAAAACTCTCCCCCCCCCCCTCCCCGTCTCCTCCTGTTATCTTTCCAAGAGAACGAGAATAACATTACCGAGAAAAGAATACTTCTTCGACTTCACCCGATTCTAAATATCAATTCCCCCATTTAAATATTAACGAATCAAAAATCCTCGATCTCGTCGTCCAATAAATTCCTCTGGATCTATTATCGACGCCATTCCTTAAAGTAACCCACTATTTCTCCCCAGCTACGCTTAAAGTAACGACCACGAATGGATTTTCGGTCTATCCCCGCAACCGCCATGAGTTTTCACCGCGGCCGCAATCGTTTTCCCAACGGGAACGAATAGAATAATGTATTCGACCGCGTGCTATTAAGTTACGTTACGGTGACGCTTACAAACGTTACGATGAATATGATATCTAATTTACAGTCGTCGAGTGGTGGTGGTGGTGGTGGGGAGGTGGGGGGTGGTCACCACGGAGGAAACTCTGTCTACGTTACCGTGGGGTTCGAGACCCGAGACCGTAGGGTGGCCATTAAATTGAGACGGGAGAGCACCTAGCCGTTTCTAGCTCTCTAGGTGTGGTCTAAATAATGCATACGGGCTGTTGCATAATAGACGATCGTACGGTACGCCCGTTACCGTGTGGCGGTCACAAACGAAACCCGGCTACGAGCGAAATTTTTCAAACGCTCTCTCTCTCACAACTATGTACAGAAAGTCGAGAATGATTTCGCAGCTGTCAAACGCGTCGGTTGAATTCTGCACACGTTAGATACGAAAGTTACATTCTTTTTTTTACTCGTTTTTTTTTTATTTAAAGTGTGTGTTTCAGTTTTTTGTAGAATTCTTTTGTGAAAGAGGTACCAGTGTCTACCGTAAGAGTATTATTTGCTAATTATCGTATACCTGGTTGGTGCAAAATGTCTTTTACCTTATCCGGGTCAACGGGCACGGGAACGGTCTTTATCAAGCTTCTCGTTCAAAGAGGTTAAACGTTACCGCACGATGCAACGCAAATGTTTGTCTTACGTTTTCTATATGAAAATCGTTCGTTTATCGTGACACGGAAAAAAATTGACGCGCGTGTGTGTGTGTGTGTGTGCGTGTACGTGTGTGTAACTCTACGTTACAGAGCCTTAATTTCCTATCCGGGACGAGAAGTATTTGGAATGAATATAGGTCGGATACGCGAGACGTGAAAAAGAAATCTGTCGAACGTGTATTGGAGTGAAATCAATTACCGTTACGAGTACATATATATATATATATATATATATATATATCTATATATATATATCTATCTAAAAAACGAAACACGAGTCGATGGGAAATATCAGATCTTTCTTGCCGTTTAATGGGAATGTCGTTACACGATGATTAATATCGACGTAGAGGGGGGTGGGGAGGGAAGGGGGAATGGAAATTCTGCAATCAGAAGTATACGGTGAAACGAGTAAAATTCCGTCGCGCGCGGACCTGATTTTGTTTTCATACGCATGACGCACGACGCAGGTAAGTAGATTATGATGCCAGTGAAATGAGAGCCGAGTGCCGATAACTCGGGCTGGTAATTCGCGCATGGTGAAGGTGTAATTGAGTTTTATTGCATTTTAATCCAATAACACCGCGTACATACTGCAAGTCCGCCGGTTTGCTGACTGCGGCCGGCAAACATTCGGCTTTTGGTACACGTTCCTCGCAGAAACGTCGGGCGAAACAATTCGTCATAATTACGCGGACAGGTGAGAAAGAACGCTACACGGGCCCATTGCCAGGAAACATAAGTTTTATCATCCTTTCAGAGTTCCGTCTGTTTTCGGCTTGGTAACGTTGCCGCGAATGGCGACACGTGACGTTTTTTAAACGAACCGACGTTGATCGTTTGTCACGGTATAACGCGATATATCGTATATATGTATACGTAGTACGTTAATCCTGCTTCCACTCGCAACTTCAATTAAAACATGCAAAACAGGGTGGGGACATATTGTTTATCGGCACTCGAGTATATTTAAATAATATGAATTTCCATTAAAATGGTATTAAAAGTGAGATACACCAAAGTTTGTAGACGGTATATCGATTTGCTGGCGCGAACTTTCAGTTTGTCTTTAAAGTTTCTTTCGAGAAACAGCTAGGAAAAAAAAACAACAAGAAAAGAACGTAAGATAGATTTCTTGCGGCATAACAAAGTCTTTGCCGTTTTTGTTTTTAATTTCACTTCAATGTAT
Organism: Mimumesa dahlbomi; assembly: GCA_917499265.3. NCBI lineage: Eukaryota > Metazoa > Arthropoda > Insecta > Hymenoptera > Crabronidae > Mimumesa > Mimumesa dahlbomi. The sequence continues at coordinate 8,381,035 of OU824114.1, read as the reverse complement.
CCACGGTTTCCTCCGGGAAGTAATATAAACTACTCGGTGCAATTACTTATTTCGAAAAGTGCATTTAATAAGTGTTACAAGATACCGCGAAACAACAACTCTCTTCAGAAAATATGAAATAGAAGAGCAACGATAGTAATTCCGACAGAAAGGATTTCACTATCTGGCAACGACACACAGAGGAAAAAAACAACAAGAGAACGATATCCCAAGTATTCTTCTCGAATAGTAACCCTTTTAATTACAACCAAGAGCTACTTTCCTTTGCCGACGTGTCGAAGTATCCTTACATTTATTACATCGAGCATATTTTGTTGCCCACCGCGGTCTTTATACTCGGCTCGAAACTTCTTCAAACTTCTCCTCGAGACCCTTTCACCTTTCTCAAGGCTGACGATCCGACTTCGGGGTCTGTGAGGTCTATGTCCGGCGGTTTCGAGGATCGCATTCACAACCGTCGTTCTTCCCGTTGGAAATACGATACAATGACGACCTTAACGAAGTATAATTCTCTTAGTTATTAGAGCATCGTCGTCGTAGTAGTTCAATGTTCCAAAGACCCCTCGCCCCGCGCCGGTTGCAGTTTCAAAGAGTAATATAATTACTGTAGGTGCACTCGAGGAAGTAAATACATCGGCGAGGAGTTTCAACAGTCCTCCTCCATCTCGCAGCCGCTGTCGACGCAAATCTTTATGCGCCTTCATTGATAACGAGGTTATTCAGCCAGACTGAGGATTCATTGTTTACTATCGTGTAGTTCACACAGATTTTCTCCTCGAGACCCGCTCGTCGTCACGGCAAACAATCCGATTTCAGGTAGAACAAAACGATCGCTTCGCGGGATGGTAGTGCTTCATTTCAAAATATATACGGCGGTTAAAGGAGCACAAAGGAACAATTTCGTATGACATTTATGTGCGCGCTTTCGCGTAGAGAGCCGGAAAGAGGAAGAGGCAAATGGCTGTTTCTCCTAATATTACCGTAGAATTTCGGGCGTACTTAAATTAGCCTTGCTCGGGTACCTTCGCAAATTAGCCATTGTATTCCAGCCAAGGTCTATCTAGTTCCCCCTCTCCCTACCACCACCACCACCTTTTCAACCCGTTGCTGACTTAATTTACAACTTTCGTTTTACAATGAAATACTTCCGGATATTACCGTGGAGAAAATTATCAGAGTGAATTTTGCACCCCTCCCGTGACGTCATTATAATATAGATTTGAATTTTATCAGAGTTTATTTCACGGTTACGTTTCACGGGGGGGTTCGTTTACGATTCATACGAATCGTTGCTTCGTTACGCGGGCAAACTGTAAAACGATACCGAAGTATCTAATAACGGGATTTACGACACGCGCGAATTACGCACGCGAAATTTCACGTAATATTTCCATGAAAATTTCCCTACCATAACTTCCACGGCTACTTCACTTAGATTAAGGCGATAAAAATGTTACCTATTAAACGTAACGCTTATTTGAATATCCGGTTCGCTTGAAATATACGTATACAACGATTCCTAGCATACATACAACCGTATATATTTTCGCACATCTTTGAAAATCAATAGCAACGTTCATCGCGACTAACTCCTCCGCTCGTAACTTACCAAGTATAGTTTTACATGCTACATTATATCGTTTTAGGGGATCATTTACGATCTAGTCCCGTTTCGGAAGGTTTCAGTTTCATCGGGAACCCGTTGGTACGCTAGACCAAGCTAATAAGTCACGTTACTACACGCGAAGCACTACTACGCGAAAACCGAATATCCGGGAAACCGCGAACGTGACGCTCGCCCGCGTCAAAATCGTCGCAGCCGGTAATAAAATATTAGAGAACGTCGTTTCCGATGGAAGTTAGGGTCTATAGTTTTGCTTAGAACGGGGCCGAACGAGCACGCCGTAAGAACAGGTAGGCGAAGAGCCATCTCTATAATGCATGAGATGCAGACGTGACCCCACTTAGGTATGTATGATTGGCCATTTGCTTAGCAAATACACTGTTGCTACGGGACCACTTACGCGAAAGGAGGAGAAGCCCGCTACGTGGAAAATTGCAATTTTCTTCGGACGATTTTACCGTAAAACCGGTAGGTACGGGGGGGGGGGGGTGGGGATCCGTACGATTTCCAACGTTGATTCGTAAAACATTACCGACTCGCACGACTATGGATATAAAAGCTGCAGTTGCGGACTGTAACCGTGCCATTTGGATTGCCGTTTAAATTCTTATTACTCCCCCCCCCCCCGCCCCCCACCCCGCACCCCCCGCTGTGCCAGGTTGCTGGAAGATTTATTCCTTTCGGAAGGATTTATTTCCCGTAAGTTGTGACGTGGCCCGTAGGAAACCTGTTGCAGGTGTGCGCGTGGATTATAAAGAGATTGAAATCGTATAATTTCCTCGGGTTCGCGCTAATATTTCTTAGATCGAATTACTTCGCCGTCTTTGGTTACTAAGAAATTCGAACGTATGTATGTAGTACGTAGTTTCGAGGATGTTCGTGGATCGTCAAACTTGATCGTAAATCTTTTTTACCAGGTTTCTTTTTTTTTTTTTACTTTACACCTCACCGTAATAAACGTAAGAAAGTTTGTATTATATTCAGCCACCCGGTGTATATGTATAGTTCGAATACTTAAATCTCCGTTCGTACTTTCTTTTTCCATCCTTGTCGTTTTCTTCTTGTTCCTTTTTTTATTTTGCATATCCTTCGAAAGCGGTAGCGGGCGGATCTTACCTTGCCTCGGATACTTCATATTTCACGAACTGCTTCACTTTACACGCCCCCGAGGCTCTTTTGAGGGATGATGAACTCACGGCACTTGCCGTACCATCCGTGCTACAGTATCAATAATAAAATAACCACCTATATGGCTAATAATACATGACACAATCACGATCCCTATATAAAGTTAGATTATCTTCGTCGGTGCTAGGTTGCACGGTTCGTTAACGAGGTTATCATAATTACCGGGAGTTAAGGCAATCTCATAAGATATGTACGTTTTAATAAAGAAGTATTACGCGGAGGATTCTTCTTCTTCTTCTTCTTCTTCTTTTCCACCGTTTTTTATTTCAGTGCTCTTCTTGCGCCCGGTTATTCCGCCATGAATTTCTATGTTTATTCGTTTTATTCGCGGATAATTGTACGGTTAACGACGAAAAAAATCCCTGCGAATCTAATTTACCCGGGGAAAACAAGCCGGTACTTGTTGTTTTGTCAGTAGTTTAATAGAATTTTAATAAGCCGAGTGATACTTAAGAGGAAAGGAAAGTCTTCGAAGTGCACCGCGATACCGTAGAAAGATGTGTCGTTGGTGCATTAATTAACTTGATTTCGCGACACGGGTGCACTGAGATTCCAGCCACAATTCATGAGCCTGATAAGACACTTCGTAGAGATAATACTATGTTTCACGATTAAACCAGCTGCGTCTACGAATTAGATAGTTTTACGCGTTTCCACTGCAGCGTCGTGATTCAAAATTCAAACTGAACACGAGTCTCGATAGATATTTCTCTCCCCACACCCCCTCCCCCTTCCCTTTTTCCTCCCACCGGAATCTAAAGTGTGCTTAAAATGCGAAAATTATTCTTGAATTGCGCTCCAGTTGGCACCCCTACCGTTTTTCTCTATTTCAACCATTCGGTGGAAATTCCTCGACCGGCCAACGGAAAACGACGGAGCTTTATCTACATCAGCATCTCATTTGATACTGTATCCGTTTACTCTTGAAAATGTCTAAAAGACCGGCAATGAATTTCTCCTGGTTAAATGGAACTGTATTTTATCAAGTAGAAAGTTCTATGAAAGAATCTCGAAAATTTCGTGAAACCGGTCCCCCTAGGTAGGTAAGGTAGAACGTTAGGGTCGTACGTTTTCGCAGAATTTTCATTTCGACCCCTCGGACAGGATAATCGTTATCAGACCGATTAGTAACGTCGGAGTTCACTTAACGCCAGTTTCTTATTTTCACCCGAAACTTTCGTTTACTCACGACCTACCCCTACTCTCTCCCTCCCATTTTCCCCCACACCGTTCACGAATCCCTGGGAATACTGCCGATGCAACAGCTTTTAATGAAGGGACTTGCGTTTATCTTTCGATCCAAGTTGCGGTCGAAAGAGCTACCTTCTGAGCCGTCGTAGTGACGGACAGGTAGACATCCCGAGCTGCTCGCGAGCCTTCATAGCTCGGGGAACTTTCGGCCCGACTACTTCCTGGATTTCTGAAATCCCTCGAATTCTAGTTCCGCGTAACACAAAGAACTTTTCCTCGGGCCCGCCCCCTGTTTCTAATCGCACGGAAAACGCGAGAAACTCCGCGAACTAAGGAACGTGCCCCGGATATATGAAAATGAGACCCTTAACTTTGGTATTTCGTTCGAGTTAGGAAACTGAGCCGGATGTCGGTGGGATTTCTTATATAATATTCATATTTAACGTCTAGATTTTTTTGGTATTTTGATATGTATGTGTGTGTGTGGGGGGGGGGATTTTTATTTGTTTTGTATTTCATTCGACCTTTTAAATGACGATTCTCGGTGTCAAACAATTTCGACGATACGTCATTTATAAAATGGATATTGACAGCTAGTGGTTTGAGGCTCTCTATTAAATGTTTCATTTTTCTATCACGTGCTACTCAAGACAGATTCCGGTGTCTTTCGTAAAACTAATAACCGACGATGGAAAAACCTGGGAATCACGGAGACAGTTTCGTCCGGTCGCGAGATCCCGCGTGAAATGAGATTTTTCGAAAGCAATTCGGCTCCGGTTGCCGGTAAAAGTGTTTCGACATCGAATTAGTGCGAATTCTTTTAACCACTCCCGGCGTCTTAGCGAAACCGAAATCGATTCCCGCGGTTAGCACCTGAACCATCAGGTAAAAACGTGACTACCAGAATATTCTGAAATTGGTTCCGGCGCCGGTAATTGATTTCTCGGACGAAGACGAAGTCGAGAAGAAAAGGCGGTGATCCCATTACAGTGGGACGAGTGGGGGAGGGGAGGCTCGTTGTCACCGTGGTCTTCGGTTCTAGAATGGAAGGAAATTGAAAGGAAGAGAAACCGAGTATAAAGTATGCATTACGTCGGTAGCAATGCGGTAAATCGGATTGCACTTATCGACTTAAGCTGTCGATCGAATCCCCGTGGGAGCGCGTAAGTACTCTGTGAGATAGATCGATCAGGCCGCGTGTCACTCCGTAGACAGAGAGGGAACCCTTAAATGCAACCCTCCTACGGTACAACGCCTCGTAAATTAACCCTTCGCACTCGTAAGGTAGATATACGCGTCCGCAGCTTTTAGCTCAGACTAAAGTCTCTTGAATGGAAACCGCATAATCTGGTGTAATACTACGTGTAGAATTGTCTTCATCGTATTATATATTGTGTCTGGTATATTATACGTAACAATATATCATTGTATATTTATATTCTTTAATATTATCATGTATAAAATAGTTTATGTTTAGCTGTAAGATTTTGTTTTTCTTTTAGAATCTACGTATCGTATAAAATAATCGTAAATTATTATTTATCACCTTTCACGAGCTGAAAGGGTTAATACGCTTCTATGAGTGCTATCTACGTCGAGTGTTCCGAGACACATAATATCCAGCCGAACATACCACCTTGAACTTCGTCAATGCTCGTCCCGACTCGACGATCTTGAACTCGGAACTTTGCCGCCGTTCGACAGGAATTAGATCGTTACCAGCGGCGCGACATCCGTTGTTTATCGACATCAGGGAGTTGTGCATATCAAACACCGATAACGAGAATTCTAGGCACACCCTTGTTGCAACGAGTATCTCTCGTTTCTACCCGAGGGGCTATACGCGTCTCGAATTTTAACGACGTTTTCCTTACACGATTTTCGTGCTTCCAGCATAAAATGGAATCGGGGGATATTTTTATTCAGTTGTTCAAACAGGAAATTTTATATTATACACCCCCTTATAGATCCGTACCGTGGTAATACAGAGTAATATAAACAGTGTTATAGAAGTAATATCGAGTATTTTCTTTCTTTTTTTCCATAATTTGTTTTTTGTTGCACTTTCCATCGAAACGAAACGAGAATTAAAATGGAACTGAGATTCCGGAAAATACACCCGGCGCGAAATGTGCTGTTCGTATCTGTATTTTATACAGGATCGAATGAGACTAACTACATTTCCACCGGACTCGAGGCAGACTTAAAATAGACTCGAAGGACTTCGTTTCCATCGAAGCCAGGTTGAAATAGATTTCGAACGAATTTAAGGAAATAATTACAGAAATAATTATAGCGCTATCTCTAGCTTTTTGTAATGGTTTGTAAATGCATTATCGCCATTTTCATTCGAAAAGCTATTCCATTTGCCTCGTCAGCGTTGATGATGAAATTATTCATACTTATGAAATAATGGTAGTGGCACACGGCTGTTGTAATGCTCTTCGTCGTTCTTGTAATTTATTGATTACAACATGGTTCGACCCTAACTTTGAGATCCTTTTTGGTATGTCAAAGGCCGCTTAAGCAGCGAGTAAAATATCGACCCGGTATGGGTAGCGTAATTACAAAAGGGAATAAAGCATTTTACGAATTTAAAGCTACGCGTGTGCGTTTTAATTGGTTCTTGATAAATTTCATAAATTTTCATCGCGCTTACGAAACGACGACTGGTCGTTCTCACGGGATTAAAAGTCTTAATAATTTCCGCGGAAGGTGATCCTGTAAATTGTAGAAAAGTATAAATTCGAACGAAAAGGGAGGAAATAGCTGATAATTCATATCTACCTCGTGTGTCGTTTTTGAATCTACATTTCGCCGCGAACGTTCTCGATATTCGAAAAGTCGATCGAGAAAAAATGGGACCGTTACTACTGGCAATATCAAATAAAAAGAAAATAACAATTACCGATGTAACGAGAACATAGTAGAAAAAATATTCAATACCGATCCAGCTTTCATATTCACCTTCGATTCCGTACGGCAATATCAAGAAATAAACGGTGTATGCTTCGCAAGTGGAACTTCGTTTGCATGGGATAATAAGAATCTATTGACACAAAGAAAATATGGAACCTATAATAACCGAATACACCATCCATAATGCACACTACATATTTCTCATAATTCAAGACTTTTATCACAAATCCTTTCATAAAATAAATATCTCCCATTAATTATATCGAATCCATACACGACTTATTTAAATACACAATTTCCTGTTCTCAATCGACATCTAAATCATTTACAAAAACTCAACGAAAAAAATTCTTATCAAAATTGTTTAAATCTTTTGTGAAAATAGACTCTATAACATCCTCATAGGCCAATACTACAATTTCTACCAATTGTTTAAATATCAATCTATGTATCATACAACTAATCTCATCACTTACGAACGGACTTAACGCAACAACGATACCTAATCATACACGACAACAAGTTATTGTTGTTAAACGGAGTTCCAACTGTTACAGAGCAACGGTAGTCGAAAGCTAAGGTCTATATTCGATCAGGGAAGGAGGTTGCGCGCGACGCCCTTGCAGTTGCATCGAGAAGATCCCGGCCCATCCAGTTTGCAGTTCCGTAGGAGAAACGTATTGGTTCTACGTGGACGGCTGGCTCTAGGAGTGTTCTGCATTATTTATGTGTCGGTGGTACATGCTGGAGGATGCATCCACAGCCAGCCTCACGTGGCTTACACAGATCACGTTAATGCCTCTCCGGGTATTGTCGTATTTTATGGAACCCCGCGACCCGACTTTTCTTCATGGTGGGAAAATCCATGGGACGCGACGGTGCATTCCCATAAACGATGTTTTCGATATCAACCGAACCGATTCACTCGTAAGCGGTGCTTCAGGCTCGTGCTAGTATATATGTATATATATATATTTTTTTTTTTTTGTTCTCTCCCCTATGTCCTCTATATTCTATCTCTAACTAGAAAATACTTTCTCCGTGACACTCTCGTACGTGTAGATCGTGTAGTTATACGTATATATGTATATGTGTGTATGTGGGTGGATGTGTATACGTGGGTGGATGTGGATGTGTGCAGACGATGGGGAAAAGGGGAATGCTGTATCTATTACAGAGTAACGTTGATCTAAACGCTGAACTAGGATCACGGTAGAGTGAGTGCACGGTTGTTTCTGCAGACTGATGCAACCGGTATTTAGCTGTTGGTTTTTCATTAATCTGTTACGTCACTACATTTTGTGGAGGTTGAAATAGCGGTCGGTCGTGTTGAGCGGTCTAAATTGATGCGGTAAATTAGACCGATAATTGGACCGGAAATCTTTGGGGTTAAATAGACGTTAACTCATGTTGGATTAACTCACTCGCCCAGGCAGACCACTCGAAGAGGCAACAACGCTGGCTCATAAAATGCGAATATTAACCGCGGGAACGTTCCCCTGAAAATTCCACGCATTTGCCTCTCATAATATTTGATTTCCCAATTCAATCTCCAATTCCGTGTCCGCAGCATCAACGAATAATAAATCCACTGAATGTATGGGGATAAAAAGCTAATAATACACACGACGACCGCGGATATCATATAAAATCTGTTATTTAAATTTTGAAACTTCTCTCTCGCAGTTTGCATTCTTTTTTTAATACATATATACATATATGTATACGTCTATATATATTTTTATTCTCTCTTTTTTTTCATTTCAAATACTTGACGATATAGGAAAATGATAAAAATGTTTCGAGTGGAAATGATTGTACAATTTGTCGCGAAAGTATGAAGCATTATAAATCATAATAATTTACCGGCGCCGGAAGCCGTGCCATTTTCCCTGAATTTGACGAACCGACGCGGCTCAGGCAACGCTTTTTCACCGTTTTTTTTTTTTTTTTTTTTACCACCGCACACCGTTTGGATTCGCGCCACGGTCTACTCGCTTCCATTCACCCCCTTACCACCATCGTAACCAAAAATTCGCGGGTAACACAAATGGACGCCTCGGATACATCGGATATAGGAGAATCGAAACGCAACTGCGGCGGGTTCGCTTTTGACCGACGTTTAAATTTCCTACGTTCAAATGCGGTCACCGTACCGATCGAAATGAATAATCATCATTCCTTAGGGAACCATTGTCGCGTTGTCGATACTAAGTTAAACGGTACACAACCGGCGACCTACTTGATCGTTATTAAAGATTCATTAATAATATCAGACGACTCGATGAGAAACATTAATACTATGTATAATCAATACAGATATACTCGTAATATAATATAAAACAGATATTTCAATATTCAAGATGTAATAATAATAATATTCAAGAAAATCTTCGTTTTTATTTTCTTTTCATCTATTATCGATTAATCATCGAATAATTAGGAACGTTTAATCGCCGGTAATATTAAGTAATTGTTAGTCTTACGTATCCGGTTCCCCGCGCAAACATTTCCCGAACGATCGCCGTTTGATCGGTTTAATTACGATCAAGTGGAATTCTTTCCAGACAGTGGCGCAAGTACCGGAACCCGTCTTTCTTCTTGCGGGTAGGTAGGAAAAGTTTCTTGAACGATCACGAGTGCAACGCATCGATCCGGCTTTAATATCCCTTGTTCTTTCGGCTTCGGGCCGCGTTGAACCGAGAGTGATCGTTAATACGGCCGTCCTGTGCTCGTGTTACCAAGGGAAATACAAATACGAGTGTTTTATGCCACCAGTGGCGGGTTTCCCGCCCGGGATGGTACAAAACGGTGTTAATGGGAAACCGACACCAGCACCCGCGTAAGCCAGTAATATCGGAACACCCATATGCGCCCGGGGAAAGGCACGGTGAACCATAGTTTCGAGTTTAATAAAACTTGCCTCGTATAAATGGCAGATCGAAGCCCGGTTTTTATGGCTATAACAATCTGGACCCATTCTCGGAGTTATCCGTCGTGTTTCCCCTTCTTCCGGAAACTCGCGGACGCGAGGTGCTATAGGTAACGCGGTGTAAATATCGGCGAGTAAAAAATCAGCGAAATATGAAACTGACAAAGTTTAAATGTGTCACATTTTCGTGTAAATGGAGTCAAATATTATTTGATTAGAACTTTGAGTGATTTCAATACATGTTTCAATTACTTTAATGATGATGCGAATGAATCTCGAATGAATTTTCTATGATTTATAAAATAATCCGTAGATCTTTACCTGCGATCGTATAAAGTTTCATTCACAAGCCGATTATTCCTAGTAATCGTCGTAATTCAAGAATCACGTGCTCCGTACGATTTCACCCTCCATATTTCCCGTTTCGATTGATAAATAAATACATACATCGGCGAAAGTGTACAAAGCGAAAGGGATGTCCGTCGAGTAGAGAAATGGCGCGTGAATTCACGCGTACAATACGCGTGTGTGAATATCTGCGTTCACCGAGTGGATGACATAGATGATTTATATTTGATTTCATCGAACTAACAAAATAACAACTTCTATACCTACAGATACATACATACCCATACACACACACACAGAAATACACACAGAAATACAGATCAAGAGTTAAGGTCTTGACTCGGGCCAAGTACAAGAGTTCCCGACTGGTAGACCTGAACTACTCTTTTCCGGAAGAATTAGATCGAGGTTTTCGGGGTATTCAAACGGCATTAAATCCGCATATTTCCCCCAAACTATGGTGATATTCTTGTAGGGGACGTCCACCCGAGTAATTTAAGCCTAACTACGAGAAGATCCATCAAGCCAATCGCGAGATATTTTGATCTAAAAAGTCGAGGTTTTTGTAAGAAACGTCGTCTTCTTCCTCTCCTCCTTCTCCATCACCATGTTCAGCCTGTCACGCAGCCCGGTGTCAAACCCTAACATATGTTTCATACTATGCGAGATAATTTTTCTGCCGATAACGTAGATTTTATATATGTAGTATATGAAATTTCCTCTCACACACATCCAGATTGTTAACATATTAAATTAGAAATGTTTGTTACGTTACGTTTTTGACATCAAGCTTCGTAAAATTAAGGGTCAGAATGCGTATTCGAAACATATTCGATCATTTTTATATCTTGAAAATTGCGCGAATGGCGAGCGATGTATGAAAATCGCGAAAAATCGTCAAATTATGACAGTTTTTTGGTCGGCATTCGCTCAATTTTTGAGATAGCGATCTGAAACTGGTACCATTGTTTTAGTTAGGAAATTCTACGCCAGAACAATGTATAATAGTTGTACTTTTCGAAAATTTAATTTTTCGCAAAAATCTGAAGGGGGTAGGTCAGGATTTTTTGCGATTTTCGTAAATCGCCTGCCATTTCCACAATTTTTGAGCTATTAAAATGATCCTGGGCGTTTTGGACGCGGAATCCGAAGCCGAATAAGATGCAGAAAGAATCAGATCGATATCTAAAAAATTGTAGAAATGGCAGGCGATTTACGAAAATGGCAAAAAATCCTGACCTATCCCATTGTGCAGGTCAGGGATTCACCCACATTTTCGTTTTTCCCTCGCCATTTCCATAATTTTTGAGCTATTTTAGTCATCGAGGTCATTTTCAGATTTTTGCGAAAAATTAAATTTTCGAAAAGTACAACTATTATACGTTGTTCTACCGTAGAATTTCCTAACTAAAACAATGGTACAAGTCTCAGGTCGCTATCTTTAAAATTGAGGGAATGCCGACCAATAAACTGGTTGAATTTGACGATATTTCGCGATTTTCGTAATTCGGTCGCCATTTCCGTAATTTTTGAGCTATTAAAATGATCCAGGGCTCTTTGGACGCGAAATCCGAAGCCGAGTAAGATGCAAAAAGAATCAGATCGATATCTCGAAAATTGTGGAAATGACGAGCGAAAAACGAAAATGGTGAAAAATCCCTGACCTATCCCATTGTGCAGGTCAGGGATTCACCCACATTTTCGTTTTTCCCTCGCCATTTCCATAATTTTTGAGCTATTTTAGTCATCGAGGTCATTTTGGATGTGTAATTCAAAGCCGAATAAGACAGTGAAAGAATCAGATCGATGTCTAAAAAATTGTGGAAATGCCGAGGGAATTACGAAAATCACGAAAAATCGTCAAATTCAACCAGTTTTTTGGTCGGTATTCGCTCAATTTTTGAGATAGCGACCTGGGACTTGTATCATTGAATTAGTTAGGAAATTCTACGGTAGATCAACGTATAATAGTTGTACTTTTCGAAAATTTAATTTTTCGCAAAAATCTGAAGGGGGTAGGTCAGGATTTTTCGCGATTTTCGTAAATCGCTTGCCATTTCCACAATTTTTGAGCTATTAAAATGATCCTGGGCGTTTTGGACGCGGAATCCGAAGCCGAATAAGATGCAGAAAGAATCAGATCGATATCTAAAAAATTGTAGAAATGGCAGGCGATTTACGAAAATCGCAAAAAATCCTGACCTACCCCCTTCAGATTTTTGCGAAAAATTAAATTTTCGAAAAGTACAACTATTATACGTTGTTCTACCGTAGAATTTCCTAACTAAAACAATGGTACAAGTCTCAGGTCGCTATCTTTAAAATTGAGGGAATGCCGACCAATAAACTGGTTGAATTTGACGATATTTCGCGATTTTCGTAATTTGCTCGCCATTTCCACAATGATTGAGATATTAAAACGATCCGGGACGTGTTGGACGCGGAATTCGAAGCCCAATAAGACAGTGAAAGATTCAGGTCGATATCTAAAAATTTGCGGAAATGACGAAAGAATCCACAAAAAGCATCGAAAATGCAAATCAATCAAATGTGAGCAAGTTTGATTGATTTCAAATCCTGTGTAAAATGCAGTTTATGTTAATGAGCAACCAATTCCAATGTATCATTCTCTTGTACTTGGCCCATAGCTTTGCATTTTCGATGCTTTTTGTGGATTCTTTCGTCATTTCCGCAAATTTTTAGATTACTAATTTCCATGGTTTTCCTGTCCATAAGGGCCAGTAGAAATCCGTTATTATTTCCGCATAAAGAATTCAGTCTTGCGCACTAGGTGCCGGGTCAGCCGTCGAGGGGTTGTTCCTGGCCAGGGTCGTGGCGTTAACGTTAACGTTAACGTTGATGCACACGTAACTACCGTCCTACCTGAATAACGCTTGCGCCGTTGCATCCACTCTCTAATGTAACTACTCAGGTTGCCGCACTCTCTCGGGAAATACCGTCCGGCTTTACCTGCGTCCCTCTGCTGCGACCTATCGCCGGAGAACATCCACTTTGGCTAACGCCGGACCTTTTGTCTCGTCCTACCGGTTTTTCCAAGGGTCATGCGAAACCATCTCCACGGACACCAGAAGAAGAAGAAGAAGAAGAAGATATGACTTTCGTTGATCCGTGCTGGAAAACGATCGATTTCCGAGGTGAAGCCTACGGGAACCAAGAACGGTCGTTGAAACAGTCCTGGTTTTCCGCACGTTTGCCTCTGAATACGGCCGCTTCCTGGATCTTTCTCGTGGACGCCTCCGGGAAGGTGGCTCCAGAAATTGGCTGCCTCGCCGTTGCCAATTGTCGGGAATACTGCATGATCCGGAGATGTCTTTCATGGCCACCGACCTTTTGCACTTTTGAGGGCCGGGCGCGGTATGCTCTTTGTCGGTATTGATCGTTTCATGGCTTATATATAGATATGTATATATGTATATATATATTTTTTTTATATGGAACTAGAAACGGGTTAGTTTTAGAAAAAATGATAAAATTGGTAGTCTTTTTATCATATAGAAAATGAAATATAACGGCGATAGAATAAACGAGGGTTACTTTCTGTTAGAACTAAACCGTCGTATTATGTAGATCAACTTTTTAAGTCTCGATTTTTTACTATTTAATTTCTTCGGTAGATTTTTGTGGTAGATGTACGAAACTTCTACGTTATTTCGGTAAAAGCATTTAGTTGTAGCGTATATAAGAAGAGTCGCAAAACGTTTCGCAGATTTTTCCACCGTGACTTTTTTTTTTCCTTTCCTTCCCTTATGTAACTAACCTTTTCATAGATATGAAAAAGTTGAGAATCCACCCACGGCGAGAGGGGCATCCCACCGCAACAGAGGAAATCTCGGTTAACGAAAAGTGGGATGAAGAATGTTTTTATTTTTTTTTCTCACATAAGAACCAACCGCCCGGGGTTCGAGGGAACGAAAATCCGCGGAAGAAGTCACATTTCCTCGCGTAATGATTGCGTCCCGTTGGGAAAAACGGTGTTCTTTACGCGCCTCTGAAGGCTCAAATGCAATTGCGAAGGCATGGTTGCATGGGCTTCGCGGCGACGGAAACGCAAAACTCGTGGCTGCCGATGCACGAGGAAAATATACGGACGGGATAGGGAAAAGCAGAGACGCTATTGAGCGACGTAAGCTTCGCGGATAGTGAAAGTCGGGCGGAATGCGTGCGAAACTTTAGAATCAGACAAAACGAACCTTTGAACCTTTTTCTTTCTGTCTGTCTTTTTCTCACCCGCGTTTTTTCTCTCGCGTTATTCTTCTTCTCTCTTTATTTTTTCCTCCACGTGAAAAGAGTAGAACGCATTATGCCGGCGAGTAATCATACCTCCCGCGTAGATTTTTCTTTTTTTTTTTGTTTCGTTATTTTGAAAAGTTCTTTCGAAATATCTGCACGATTAACGCACGTGTAGTATGTGTATGTATGTATGTATACGTCGTCCGACCAGGGATGAGTATAGTCGAGTGTACCGCCCGGGTGTTTTCGTTCCGTTCGTTCGACGTCGTCGGGCGTCGTTTTCCGCAGGCAGTACAAGTGAAAATGTTCCTTTGACGCGACGCGTCACCGTTATAGAAAGTGAAAACGCGATCCTACATTCTGTCATTGTGAATTATACGAGTGAGAGGCTCTTTTAATTGCTATCGCATTGTGGGCAGACGTACTTTTACATCCGGCGTCGTTTCGCGGAAAGATTGAAGTCACGAATTCCGCGGCGTGCGCGGTGAATCAAAAGCCGAATGTTCATCGGGCACTAATTGACGTTCCATATTATTAATGTCGTAATTAAAACCGTTCGCTGCCGAAACGAACGAACCACCAGCGTTTTTAACTATTAACGATTTCTTTAATACGATCCCGCCGTGGAATTAATATGGACAGTTGACATTCAAAAAGTATATGTATACATATATCGACTCTCATATTTACGAGCAGAATTTCCGAGAAAAGTAGTTCCCTAATAGGATAGTTAAATTATAAAAATCGATAGATAACTTTTAATTAGCACTGATCACATCGTATTTAGAGTCCCTATAAAAATTTTAATTATCAGTACGAGTATATCACTCGTCCGCAATAAAAAATGTGTCGCTACCTTTTAATTCGATATTAATAATTCACATCCCGAATATTACATTATACATAACATACATATTTTATTTCTTCGTACCGCGTGCAACCACCGCGTGAATTCCCGTGTCGCGGATTTTAAACGAACGTGTCTTCCGTGCGGTTGACTTTACAATTCCGACGTTACCTCCGGCCTCCGTCCTATTTTTCAAAGAACTCATCCGTTCGGCACATCCGACCAAAAATTCGAGGCGCGTCCGTACCCGGGGCTTTCACCAGGATTATCGTGCACGCCGCTTAATGAAGCAGAAGTAACGCGCCCGACGATGGATCAAACTCATTTTGCAATCTTCCACCGAGCACGGACAACCCCCCCCCCCCACCCGGACTCGATCACCGTCGGTGGGAAAAATCTCTGTTCCCTACGTTCTTACGTATCGGTTCACCGACGGGTCAGGGGGGAGAGACAGGGATTTTTCGCAAGGGAGAGCATCGTAAACCGGCACGACGTCACCCTGTATTTTTCACTCGAATTTATCCGACGGTCAGAAAAAGAAAATCGTCCCGTTCGAGCCATTGATTTCGGTCACGTTAGAGGAACGCGAGGAACGCCGCGTACGACGACGACGTAATACATTTCTGAGGAAAATTTATATTGCCCTCGGTGTCATATACGTGATCGTTCACTTTTTTGGCGAATCGGGTGATTCTCTCTCTCTCTCTCTGTCTGTTCTTTGTTACTGGTTAAATAATTTATGTACGAAAACTTTTGTTTCTCCCTTGGACGTTCCGTGTGAAATATAATCGTGTTAATTATTAATGTGAAACATTCCATCATAAATGTAAGTGAAAATTGGGTCACACGTTACGTGTATGACCGTGTACAGTGTCGTTGATATACAAAGTTACTCGCATGATCGCAAGAAACGATAATAATTTTCCCTGTCGAGTTTACAATGTCGGGTCAACGTGTAGTGCTTTTGCCAGATACGTTAATGCCCGGGTAAAGTCGTATAGCGCGCAAGTTGAGCATGTTAATTCCAACGGGTAATACGCGTATTTACGGGGATCTCATTATACGGTACCCGGGAGCGATCTGTTTTTCACAATTTCGTTGGTGTGTACGATTCACTCGCGGCACGACACACATGTACATAAATATACATATACATACATATACAATACGAATCAAGAATAATATACCAACGTACACACGTTGATCCGAATCTAACAGTTCGCGGGGGTTAAATAGTGGGATGGTCTTGCCACTTCTCGAATACCACCGGATCCCCAAGATAATCCTCATAATATTCGCGGAGGCCGCCAGTCCAACCTCGGCATTTCAATTTCAGTTCAGGTGCGGCGCGCTGCCGGCATACAGAGTCGCTTGATTAATTTCCTTTGCCAACCCCGCGGCTCCTGGCTTTTGCTCTCTGTTCAAGCACACTTCTGACCTTCCTTGACTTCTCTTGCGGCACGAATCCGTGCCCGGATTGGATATCAACAAAGAACGTGGCGGGTATTGCGCGCGGCCGTCGCGGCGATAGCAATCCAATTTTCCTGCAAATATGCTACGCGGCCGATTCAACCGTTCGCCAGTTCATTGTCATGCGTTTCAATCATGCTCCTTCAGCCGCTTTCCATGGGACGACCACGTTTCCGCCTTTCTGTCCGCTAATTATGCGTGTCCCAGTGTATTCATACGCACCCGAGCGTCGACGTTAACTGGTCACGACCGAGTGCACGGACCACCGAGGTAATTGTAAGTACGGCTACGTTGTTTCTACGATTCCGAAGGTGTATACTTGTTCCGCGGAGAGGTATCATAATGGTTTTATCGATCGTCGTGACAGGAAAGATCTGACGATTGAGGGAAAAGGGGGGGATAAAAGGATAGAGCGGGGGTTAGTTACAGAATCGTATATATGTATAGTTTTTCACAGATTTATATCTTTGTAAAAGGATGAAGTTTGTTGGTCATTTTTCGGATTGTTCGTAAAAAACGAAAAAATGTCGATCGTCGTTTTCAAATTTACGGATCGAAATCGAATTCGAAGGATATAAAACGAAAATTTTCGTATCGCGGTTGACACTACAAACGATACCGCGACGTGCTTTTTCCGGAGGAGTAAAAGTTCCCCTCTGACAGCGATGCGCGTACCGAAATGAAAAAAGTTTTTAATTTTGACAGTGGCGGCGCGCTACGGCGGCCCCGTAGTTCCGCGATAAAAATTATTTTTTCCCCCGGAGACGTCCAAACGCGAGAGGTCCCCTTTTGCCTCGATATACGAGTATACTCTGCGCCGTTTCAATGGAAGGGGTTCGGCGTAATTTAATTGAAAAAAAGACTCGACCGCTCGGACAGAAAGCAGATTTTTCTTTCTTTTTTTTTCGATTTAATTGAAAGTCGAAAAGCTACACGCGAACGTCCGCGGGTCCACTTGACCGCGGTTACGGAATTGACTGACAACGACTTTTTGAACTCCGGCTTGCGTATTCAATTGCACGTGACCCGATTCATCCTCGTCCCGCAGTGTGTCCGTACCCGTCGAGCGACAATTCTTCCGTCCATTCTTTTCATTTATTATCGCGGAAAAGGTTACATGTCGCCGAGGAACCCCGGAGTACTGACCTCGTCGCCGGCTACGTGCCAATCCTCCGAACTCGATAAGGCCGTTAATCAGGTCTCCCCCGGTTGAATACAATCCTGATTACGTATTCAGAGATACGGCAGATCGTGAGCTAAATTATGAATATCCCCGCAGTTACTAACAATGTAGTTATTTCCATTCTTCATTGAAACCGTGAAAATTGTAAATAGAAATACATATCCAGCCGGACGCGCGGCTAGAGTAACGGTCTTTTTTTTTTTATTAAGTGAATGTAAAGGATATAAAATGAGAATCGAGAGCAATGTTGTACATTGTTAATTTTACTATTGTATCGAACGTTCATAGTCCGTGCCGCAATGCCACGTTTCTCGTATATATGTATATATATGTATACTCGATAGAACAAAAGTACCCCTAATTTCAACCTGCAAGATGAAATTGGGGTTCTCGAGTTTTAACCGTGAAACGAGGAACGGTAGAAAGGCTCCACGGGATTACGTTTCTCCGCGTTATCTTTCCACGATGCTCTCTTACCACCGGGATTCGTTCGTTTCCGGGGCAATCGGGGCCAAGTGAGACTCCATTATGTCTTTTTCTTTCGCGATACGTTCGATTCTTTTCCCATAGTTCGAACGTGAGTCACTGAAGAAATTGCTGGAAAATCGCTGCCCGCAAAGCCGACGTGATATTCTTACAACGTGGTTTTAAGATGATAATGAGAAACGTCAATGATGTTAAAGTAACATGAATTTTTATTCAATGATATACTCAATCGATATTAACGTACACGACATTTTACTTGATAGACAACGTTCTAACTACGCGTTAGCGTTAAATTTGATTTTTCACACGGTCGATTTACAGAGTTTAAAATTAAATTCAACGGGTACCTACAGTTTACCTGAGTTCGACATAATAAACGTGGGAAATTAACAATTTCCAACAAGCTAGAAATAGAGGGAACTGGCTAAAAATAAAAGAAGAGAGAAGGGAAAAAAATGAGTACGATGGAAAACGCCTGTCAAAGTGTTGCTACAAGTTTACAGTGTATGTACCTCGGTGAACTTTTCAACGGTGCACGGTAGCCGTCCGTCGAAAAAATTTATTACTGAATTCAATCGAACGGGTCGTATTTTAATCTGTACACAACTTTCAGTCCCGATCGATTTCAATGAAGCAATATCCGCCCGTCGTACGATCGTCGATCGATTCTCCATCGATTCATCGATCACGAAATAATACGATTAACAATTTCGCTCTGGTAACACGCCGACGAAAACAACAAAAAAAAAAGAAGAAATAACCGATTTACGATCCTTTACGTCCTACCATGGGTCAGTACACAAACCAATTTTTGCCAACCGTACAGAGAAACACGAATTCCTTGCGTACTCGAAGGTACACAGTTACATTCGACAGAGGCACACCAGTGCAACCCGCTTGATGTGCGGTCCACTCACACAACCGATTCGGCTTGTGTTACAACCCCCCGTTGGTGGTGGGTAGATACTACTCGAGGGTTGCTCCGGTACGTAGAGGGGATGGGTTTTGGTCGGTATAGAATTATTAACGAGCCACCACGCGGCATCTCCTGGCATTAATATATGAGCACAATCGTCGCTGTACGATGTAATACCTCTCCCTCCACTTTTCCTTACTTGCGCCTCCACGTACTATCAACCCCCATCCTTCTCCCCCCTGTAAACCGGTGGTGCAGAGTTTTCGAGGGTGGAAAAACCGCGGCGCGATAATTCTGCGAATTATTTCCGGGGGAAAGCACCGACGGCGCTAGACGTCGGGGTGCTCCTTGAATTCGCCGTGGATACCATTGTTGCCTTTCTGCCTTCCGGCAAATCTTGGGGCGATATCTTCTTATGTTTGTCAAGGGAAGAAATCTGGAGGGAATATTACTCGTGGCCTGCGAACGACGTTAGCGAATCATGTTGGTTTCTTTAGATCCGTTGTATTTTACTCTTTTTTTTTCTTCATATTTCTTGCGGTTTGTCTACCGTTCGGTGTTATACGAACGTTTCGGATAAGAAACGTTGAATACACTTTTACTTACGACGGATGGAAAGCAATTCGGTGTACTAAGAAAAATTACTTTCCGTTGAGAACTCGGATAGAGCGTATATTACCGGTGGAATTTCAAGCAACGGAAATAATTCGCAGGTGAGAACGGTTGGCGCACGGTTGTATCTATATATATATATAAAAAAAAACAATCTATAGTCGATGTACGAATCTAAATTAAATTCCACGGAAGCCTGGGGAAAGACAGATAAGATAGATAGCGAGTAACTTCTACGCTACCTACGGGGATGGTTAATCGTAGAGCAATCCGAACGCAACGCAAAACAAAGGCGCGGAAGAACCCACCGCAGTGAAAATTAACATACTAGTCATTGCTTAATGTTCTCTTCGAATAAATTTTTTACCACGAGTTCACGGCCCGGGAGTCTCGGCTTTGCGCTTCATACAGAGCGATTAATAATTTCCTGAATCCCATCTGCGAGCGGAAAATAATCTTGCACCAAAGCTGGCTCTCACGGACGTGCCGCGAAATTACATCGGCAAAATAGTGTGCCCGTGGCGCACACAAAAGTTCGACCTCGAGCTTATATAAAAACAGATAAGAGATTAGGTGAACAAAAACCAAAAAAAAAGAAGAAGAAAACATAAAAATAATATAGATGGAACATTTCAAAATTATACCTCCATATGCAATCCTCAAAAGAAAAAGATCAGAAGAAAACCCTATCATAGTATTATAGAAGTCTTGCTGATAGAGACGGAGACTATTCGGTTGCATAAAAGGATTACAGTTAATCCGGATGCGTTGAACGATTACAGGTGTACGGGGGCTTATTCGATAAGCCGGATTACGGTCACCATAAGGACTGAACCGAACCATCCCCTATCGCATACGTCGACGTAACTGGGCCAGCTTAAATCTGCCACCTTTGCCAGCGGGAAAAAACAATCAATCTTCCGGACGATCTTCTACGATTTACGGGGTGCAAGCTTTCCAATGCATAATAGGAATTCCCACCCACATCTTCCAATCGCATGGAAACATATTTCGGTTCGTATCGCGGGAAACCCGTCACTCCTTCTCTCCTCCTCCCCTCTCTCTCTCTCTCTCGTATTCATTCCCTTGTTCTTCTATTTTCTCCATTTCCATTCCGCGAACGGAAAGTGCGGAACACCGCAATACTTACTGCTCGGCAACGCGATAAGGAGATCGCGGAGACAAGGTCCGTGATACATTCGTTGCCAGCCTGCCGAGTCGTAATTCAAAAATATCGCGGGCAACAATGTTCTCCCGGCTTTCGCGCGACCGTGAGAAATGAGCTCCCTAAACGCTATCCGATGTTTTTCTTTTTTCACATTTTTTTTCCTCTCTACCAACCAGGTTCCGTGCACTTTTCCTATCTCTTTCGTCGTGTTATATACTTGCTCCGAGAACCCGACAGTCTTTTTCTCTATATGTATGTATGTATTTCCACCGTGGAATTATAGTGTGTTCGGGATACCTTTGGTTGTATCGCGAGGACCACACCAATACTACCACCACCACCACCACGTACCCCCCACATCATCCCCCACAGGATGTGTCCGGATTCCTACGTGCCTTTTATTCTTATCCAGGAACGACAAGACGAATGGTAGACCGCCGTACGGTTTGCATAGCCGAGATTCTGAAATCTATGAGAACTCAGCAAATCTCTCTCTCTCTCTCTCTCTCTCTTCTTCTTTGACCTTATTACGAAGACCCGTATTCTGACCGAGCATTGTGGACGTACGTCGACACGACTTTCTGATAGACGGAAGCACCGCGACGACGACGGGCTATTTGACTCCGGTGTAATACATTTATCACGGTAGATTTATGTTCCCGACGACGCGGCCGTTGATGGTTATAAATTAATTACACTAGTTTTACGAGTACGTTCGTTGATTTAACTCGATTCATCTGGCGTACGCGTGCCCGTGGCGTAACACGTTTTATGGTGGCCATATACAATATATGTATATATTATATATATATGATAGAGTTTCTCGTGTAATTTTGTTATTAGTTCGTTATGAAAA
The DNA here is from genome assembly GCA_917499265.3 of Mimumesa dahlbomi. Classification (NCBI taxonomy): domain Eukaryota; kingdom Metazoa; phylum Arthropoda; class Insecta; order Hymenoptera; family Crabronidae; genus Mimumesa; species Mimumesa dahlbomi. Next base: position 8,359,044 of record OU824114.1, on the reverse strand, counting down.
CGTTGTTATTGTTGTTACACAATCGATAATTAAGGTATAACGTTGAAACGTTCTAAATTTTCTATTCTTCATAGATAATATAAAATACCGTAACGAGATTCTTTACGATCCACGTCACACTCTCTCCTCCCCACCCAAAGATGTGATATAAATTATAAAAAAGTAAGATGACGGTGTACGACAAATATATTACGAGACGAGTTTACGCTCCAAGAGTTTCTATAAGAATGACTCTCTCTCTACCCTGGAAGAGTAATGCTTGCACTAGCTATGAACAGTACGCGGGTCCAGGATGATTTATGGTGGATGGGGTGCCGAACGTCCTCAGGCCCGTCAGTTTTCTACGGAGAGAAATAAACAGGCCCCCCCCCCCCCGGGTACGTTTGTAAATTTTGTTTTCTAACCGTACACACTCTCGTTGGTTTTTCCCCAAACACTAGGTATCTTGAATCAACGAGAGTATGTTGATAAATCCGTGTTACAACGGTTCCGTGTCGTCGTACAATGTAATTTTTCGTGATTTCTCATAATTACGTTTCCCAAACGGCGTCTCTCGGTGAGAACAAGTGCTCTCAACGTCCGGCACTGCGAACACTTGGGGGCTCTTTACGACCGACGTTTACGCGAGTCCAGCAATTCTCGACCGAGGGCCATTGCTTCCGACCCACTTGCGTGTCAACGAACACTGTAATTTCGAGAGATGTCCTTTGCAAATGCGAGTTCACAGGAATTCTTCGGGTCGAGTGGAATTACGACGGCCGGGTTTGGAATCTTGGTCGACGCAATAGCAGTCGAGATACAAGTTTAACGTATCGAAACGGTTGTCGGGTCGTAATCGTATCGTTACTTATAAACGTGAACATGGTAGGTAATAGTTGTAGGATGTCTCTTGTATTCGTCTAGATTTTCGTATTAAAGGAAATTCAATATTATACTATTTCTTTCTCGTTGATTGATATATTTAATGTACGATAGTATCGTTGCTAGGAAGCGAAAGAATATAAATTGAAATCTACGGTTCTCTTTTAATCGTCGTACCGTCGATGAATTTCTATCGCGCAGCTTTTACCCAACGTCGTTTACCGGAAGCAAACGACTACGTAACAACACGGTGTATCGTTTCACCCTGTCAGTTTTCGTTCATGTTTAGAAGAATTATAGTACTACGAGATTTCCCTCGGGTGCATAACAGCCAACGAATGAGTAATGTTATACCTATATAGTCTTTACCGAACTGGAAAAACATTTATTCCTCGATCTTACTTCTCTTAACAGAGAAATCTTTTCGATCGTAACCCACTAGATTTCACCAACGATATACATATACCAACCTTCTATAGAAGGTTTATAAACGACATACGGCTCGATCGTCTCTTTGGACCAATTTGGTAGAATTTGCCACGATATGCCAGTTAGAAATTGAAAAATCAACGGAAGTACATATATGTCGGTTTCGTCATAGGTGTCCCGGTTTCATTCGGGTTTTCGTTGACAGCTCTTATCGCGGTTACGTAAGGCGACGTGCACCGTTGCATTAGGAGTCGGTCGTGTTTCCGTCATTCCGCCACCTATGGATGCATCGGTGGAATGTATGTATACATACATACATATACATATCTATACATCTATATAATATATATATCTATATATCTATATACATATACATATATATCCAAGCTTTGAGCACCAGCTGATATAGGCGCGTCAGGCGCAGAGCATATAAACCGGCATATACCCTTAAGTACCGGCTGATATAGGCGCGTCAAACGCAATTTCTTGCCCGTGTTATCCCCCGGAGCATCCCGTATTTGCATAGTGTGACGTCCCGCATTAAGTTCCATCCGGGCGTGCAACGAGGTTGCAGCCTACAAGGACCTTTCCGACCTACGCGTCACACCGCGAATCGAATTATATAGAATGACAAACGACGTCCCGCCATTTATCAACGATCCCCCCGTGCGCTTTAAGGTCTGTTTCCATTCGTCGTTCTCCGTCTGTCTGTCTGTCTGTCTGTTTGTCGTCGTTATAACGGCGTCGGACCGTCGATTTTTAATTTACAACTACGTTGATACCGGAAGTTTATTTTTTTTACTCCATTTACCTCTTGTTTTCTCTCTCTCTCTTTCTCTCTCTGAGTTTCTCCCCTTCCTCTATTCCTCGCGCCCTTCTCGTTCTGGAATCTAGATGGTTTTTACGAGCCACGGTATAACTTGGCCGCGGAACTTCATCACCATTAATAAGAAGTTAACGAAGTTACTCACCCTGTCTGGGAAAGCCCACCGTTGGGTTTCTCCTATGGTTCTCGTGTTTAAACCCTCCTCTCTAACCCCCGTGGGTGCTCTCGTCTCCACCTTCCCCCTCCACCTCCATCGCCACGGTGCATCGCATTATTACCGGCTACGTGTATATCGGTGGCCTCGATTCTGCTGAATTGTCGATACCGCTCGACCGTATATAACATCGACGTTAAACAATTAATAATTGTGTCACGCCGCGGGTCCGTCGTAAGTCTTCGTTCGTGCCGTTGAACGTCTGACGGGTTACCGCCGCACCGAGATCGTTTGTTCGTCGGCACTTTCCAACGATGAAATATGCCCCGACGGCGTTAGATAGAATTTAAATAAAATCGCCATCGCGGTCCCTTCTATTACTATTATTATTATCATTATGATTATCATTGTTATTATACCCGACGTCTCCGCGAGGCAAGGGGGGGGGGGGGCATATGCCCCGTTTGAAATTCACGGGCCACCGCCAACGCGCGTGACATTGTTATCGCCGTAGCTAATACCGGCTGCGGCGGTGCTATAATTAGAAAGTATGGATCGGCGAATATAAAGTGGAGTGCTCGTCCGACGGTGGTTGGTCTTTTTCTTTCGACGCGGGAAAATTGTTTCCCCTTCGTTTGGGGAATAAGAAAATTTCATCATGAATTTCAAATACTACTTACTTACTTACTCAGTTTCCCTGTGTGGTTCGTCGAATGTTAGTTCAATTTACGGACAACTGGCTCGATTTACGCACGATACACTTGTTGGTTTGTATATATGGTTGATTATATGGATAACAATGAGTGAAATATATCTCGATAAGATGTTTAAGAAAATTGTGGAAGTAATCTATTAAATGAAACGATTGTCACATGAATTTTCTGGATAATTAGATAATTGACAATACACGGTGAGATATTGTTGCCAACCGCTCAACACATTGTTAATGACGTCACCAAACATTATTATAATTCATACGTCTGGCTACAGTGACAGTAAACGTGTATGGGTGATGCGTATTATACTCGCACACAGCGCATCTTTTCCGTGGCCGTGATAGATGTGGTCATCATTAATGGTGGTACGCGTAATTTCCCTCTTAGAACCCATCAAAGGCGTACCATTATATCGTGGTGGTCGTAATTACAGCGCAATGTCGCTCGTTAGATGTCACACGGCAGTAGGAACCGTTGAAAGGACGGACGGTGCTGTCCTCCTTTTTTTTTCTTCTTCTTCTTCCTCCCCTTTTCTTTTTCCCCGTTTCTCTCTCTTTTTTTTTGTTTCATAAACGAACTTCTCGGTTTGCCCCGGCTAAAGCTAATTAAGCGACGGTACGCTGCCGTCGTAATCAGCATCTATTTCGCGCGTGATTAATTGCCCGAAAACATTCGCGATAGCGTTTTTATGGTGGCGCGTAAAAAGGACAGAAAAAAATGAAAGAAAGAAAGGAGAGAGGGGAGAAAAAGCGGGCAGGGGGGACGAAAGCAGTACAACGAGCAAGCGATAAAGAGCTTGAAAATAGGTAAGCGACCGTTTAAGGTCGCGTATAAAATCGTCGTCGTGCCAGGTAAAATGTATGCGCGCGTAGATGTATCTATATCATTAAAGGCTAAAGTAATTTGTAACCATATATCAGCCTAGAAGCTTCGTCCTCTTTTTCCGGGGCTTTTTGTCCGCGTTTTCTCACCGATACCCTTCTGCTATCTTCTCAATTTCCCCGCTAGCGCTTTAATATCCACAGCGGACTCGTAATAATCAACGAGCTTTACGTAACGCAACGAAAAACCGCGCCGGCTATACCTACCGGCCGCGTGATTAATTAACTGCAACCCGAAGCAAGTCGGGTACATTATTCTTCGTAATTATATTCGGTACACAAGATTGTAAGGTGCCACCCCCATCCCTTCCCCCTCCTCCTCCCCCCTTGAGTCAACTGTGTACATGGGAAACGTAATTATTTGTAATTGTAGTAGAACGAGGTAATTCCGCTTGAAGATTGCGAATCCAAGGTGTTTTCTGCTACCGCCTTACAAAGTAATTATAAAAGGAACGAAGTGTTATCTAAGTTATTTATATATATAGTATACAGTACAAAGATATGATCTTTCGGGGTGAGATCAACCCCGGGAAATTCAACCGTGTAAAACGTTAAGATCGAGTTCTTGGTCGGATTTTTCTTAGCCGGTTACTTGAGTTTTACTTACGTCACGCGGTCGGTTCTTCACCACCACCACCTGCCCTCTCCCACCCCCTCCACACCCCTAAAACTTTCCCAGACGACTAAATTAGTCCACCGGTAGAAAATGCCGCGGTAATTAAAGCCATCGGGGGGCTGGGGAAGTTGTACTGTTCGCGGTATGCACGGTAACGATAACGATGAGAGGTTACAATTTCTGCGCGTAGCGCGCACCTTGTTAGTCGCGGCAGCGAGTGTCGATGTTTAAAATATTTTTTCATCCCCCCCCCCACTTTGTTCGGCCGGAAGTTAGCGTAATTGTCGAGTTGACTGTGGATACAACTTCAAAGCCGGATGATCCGACCATACGCCATACAATTGGATATCCTTCTGTATGAGAGAAAAAAAAATATCAAAAAACAAACACAAAAAAAAGAAATAAACCGACCGGACGTGCGAAACAGGCGAAACCGGATTTTACCAGCCCTATTATCATCTTTCAGGAAAAACTACCGGCTGAATGCGGGTAATATTTTCCCGACTCCCCTGGCTTTTCGCGGTTCTCTACACGACTATCATTTTTATCCATTCAATTATGTAGCCGTGAAAGTCTCGAATGCGACGGGATAAGTTCTCATCTGATGTTTCATAAAAATTGTCCCCGGTTTAACGCATTCAATGTCATAAGCCGCGGATTAATGGGTTTGTTTTATGCATTTCGAGGGAAATGGAGTGCGAGAGTCGTTCGGATGAAAAGCCATCATCTAGTGCGCAAGACACAAGATGTAATGATCTTGTGTTACATTAGTGATTAATGCCTGCTGGCAATATTCATTAGAAATTCCAAGTAGGGCACCCAACACTCGTTCATCATTTTTCTATTTTTCTTCTTCTTTTTTTACGAAAAAAATAACAGCGAAAAAGAAAAATTTCTTCAACGTAACCGTCGTATTTCTTAACACACAAGAAATCGTCTGTATCGCCGAGAAATACATGGATGTATTCTTTGTCTCTTCGTTTTCTTTCGAAATCATGATATTTATAGTGCGATAAACTATACGTGCACAGGAGGCATTTTATTTCCGATTCGCGGCTTATTTTTCCACCGGCTAGACGTGACAGTCAACGTTTTATTTATGACAGCACGGCGACGACGAGTCAGGTACGTGACTTACACCGGTCGCATTCTCCTCTCTTCCTTCTCGTTTTGTCTGAACGCCTTCGGAAAAGTGCTTCAGCGGGGAACGTCAAGAGAATTAGAACTTTCATCGGTCTCGAGACACGGTAACAATACATACAATGACGCGACGGTAAGTGTGTACCGTATAAACGGGCCAGCTTGGTAACTGCGTTAAAATTCTGTAATTTCCTTCGATACCTTTACACGACGATAGTAATTTAGTTATCGCGATAATAAAAGGATTCAATGGGATTCTAAAAGTGGTTTTTTATCGCTCGCAAACTGCACGGAAAATATCGGATGAATCTCCGTGGAATTTTATACGCTTGTAAGTTTCGCTTGAACAATTCCCGCGCTGGCGTGCGTGTATTTCTCTGTTTTGCCCGTAAAAGTTCACTATATAAACGACTGGGAATAATATACAAGTGTCTCCGCTGGCTGTTGGAACTTTTTCAATTTCTTCGAAGAATACTCGAATGCACAGGCCCTCGCTGTCAATTGTAATAAAAAGAAGAGAAAAAAAAATAAAGAACAAGGAAGTATCAACTTAGATGACGACAACGAAGCTATTTAGACGATTGCACGCTCGGTAAGATTCCGTGAAGCATATTATTTCGTTTTTCACCGTTTTTCTTCTGGCTGGTACGGATCCCATCAACACCCGCGAACGTTACGGAATCGGTTAGTATTGAACTTCTTACCGCGAAACTTTCCGCCCGCTTTTACGTCCTCCATCAATTAATTAGATCCGTTTAGGTACTGCTATTACGCGCCTGTGTTTTGCGAAAGTGGTCTTTATCGATGGCCGGTGTAATAAAGTTGATTAAATTGTCTGGAAATTCGATGCGCAAAATAACACGCTGCCGGTAAAATAATATTTCAGCAGTTCGTTAAAGAATGTTTCACATGTTTTTTTTTCGGCGGCGCATTCCGCCTGTGATTTTTGAGAAATCAAATTCCTCCGCTCGTATAACATCCAATATGATATGGCTCGTGCGACGCGAATGAAAAAGTAAAATGAATTCATGATTAATACTACAAAGTTGAAAATTAAACTCCTGGTTTGGTTAATTAAAAAAAAAATTCCTCGGCTTTTCTCTCTCTCTCTCTCTCTCTTTCGGCATACTTTCACGTCCCTGCCGCCATTCTGTAACTTCAATAGCACTGTTCCACCAATGTAAATCTAGTTGGGATAATTGACCAAATAATTTTCTCGTTCGAAGGAATTCATTCGCGAGCGAATAAGTAAACGTTTTCGAAGTTTTAATAGATACCTACCACTGTTTTCAAACGTTGGTATAAACGTTGCAGAAGCACCGACAAAGTCTATACAAACAAGTGAAATTTCTTTCCCCCGACTCGTTAGGAGAACCTAACGCAAGAATCGTTATTAGATTTCCAACATTCTCAATATTAGCACCCGGAAAGATGCTCGCAATTTATTCTCTTTCACCGTTTCATTAGAGAAATCAAAGATAAACTCTAAGACGGGCACACGGCAAAATTACGTTTCCCAGTTCCATCCCTCCCTCCCTTCCTCCCCCCGTTACTCCGCCGACAGATCTATGGCAACGGTTTTCCGACTGACTTTCCCGATCATTTGTCGCCGGTGAAATTTCCATTGACCTTACTCGAGCGTAAACACTCGTCGTCTGCCGCACGATGACAGTAATGAAAACCTTCCTTTGACAATGTCATTTGTCATAAAATAATCTTACGTCGGAGGGACAGAAATACGCTTTCACCAAGTCCTTCAAATAACGTCTTTTCTGCCGGGGGCGTTTGTTCTTCTCCTCTCATCCCTTTCCGCACGTTTCTCTCTTCTCTTCGCCACTGCCCTTCATTCTCCTCCTTTTCCTCCTCCTTCTCTTCCTCCTCTTTCTTTCTTTCTTTTCCCGCCACCGGGGGTTGCTTCGACCATAACGAACAACCCTTTTACTTTCGAGTATTCGCCGGGACGTTTGCAGCGTCTCGCGAAATGGAATTTATTTTTCCTCCGCGACGTTACGAACGACGCACGGCCCGATTTATGGGTATGATTTCGTCGTAGACGGAGCGACAGGTCGAGAAACGAAAGAGACACCGTCTCATCCTACCACCCACACCGTTCGCGACCTTAGAACGGCTATCGACAGAATAAAATGATACCAGATATTCGATACAAGTTTCACGATTCAGACACCGGGATATCTTTTACTTTCCACGTACGTACGTACGTACATACATACATACATATATACCATGGGTATCGCACGGACACCGCATCGATATCTCCTCGCGTAAAACGCGCTCGCAGTTCGTACTTAATTGCGATATAAATTCAACCGACGATAAATCACCGGCCACTGCGAGGTTACCCGACGAAGGAAAATCGTGAGGCAGTTCCCGCCGCACCTTCGATCGTCATTTAATCCCTTACCCATGGTTCCCTATGTGCCCACGTATCTGTACCTTTATAGACGATCGTTTCTATATACGTATATATACGTACACATACACTGTATTATAGAATATACATGTATAGACCCGGGGGCTACCACGTGCTCATTCTATTTCGACTACGAACTTGGAAATTACTTGCGCGGAACGAAACCGGCTACGAAATGGACCGGTCGAGTCTGCGGATCGGCAAGTGTTCGCCGGAGTGTTTTCTAAGTGTACGTAACACACGTACATTACATTCGGTCCGGGTGCGGAGGCGGTGCCGAGTCAAAAACGGGATGAACTACTTGGTTTGTCCACGTCTGAAAGCTACCTGGCAAATGGGCCTTCGGAACGAAAATCGTATTTTCGCGGCTCGTTTCTCGTACCCATTGCAAAACCCCGGAATCGCCCTTCCTCCCTTTCCTAAGAGGTTAGATCGGTTCCGGATTCTCTATTCTATTCGTCCCTCTGTCCCTCTTTGTTCTATACACTCCTGTGCAAATTACTAGCCCCCGGGCTATCCTTCGTGCACGAGGGTTTGCACTTGAATAGAGACAACATCAGCAACGCTAGGCTGCTCCTCGTGATCTGTTCATCAACGTCCCAATAGCTTTTAAGGGTTTACCCTTTAATTACTAAGTTTTTCTTCGAGCATCTGTCTATATGTGGACATATATGTACAATATGTATAGGTATATATCCACTAAAACTTCTTAGCCGGATGAATAGCATTTGATACTTTCGTAGAAGGTTTGATCGTTGAAACTTTAAAAAAATAAAAAAATAAAAAACGTGGTAGAATGAAAGAACTTTAAAAAAGAACGATATAGGAAAGGCTTCCCGCTCGTATATCGGGTATTCGATTAAATTCAAGATTTTCCAGATTTTAAATCAAATTGCAATAGCGTCGAAGATTTCCGCATCGAGGATGCTTCGTTGCTAATTGTATTGTGAAGACAGATCGCGAGATAATATATATAGCTCATTACTTGTAATTAACAATTCTGACAAAGAAATCGTGACATCAAAGGCACCGGTGGATATTTATTATAATCCTGAGCGTGAAATTGATTTCACAGTTGGAGCACGTTAATGTCACCAATGAACTACGTCGACGTAATAAGGCGAACCGCCGCTAGGCTGGCATCGTTTTTGATTTTCTTCACTACTCGCGAAGTTTCATTCGACCGAAAAAGCACAAGGTCGATAACGAAATACAAAAGTCCGTGGTGTGTGTGTGTGTGTTGTTCCCGTCGAATGACACGCCGTTTCGCGAAAGTAAATCGAATCGAATCGCAGGCACACGTGTTACAGGGGGGAATCAAGTCTCTTCGTCCTGTCTATCTGTCTATCTTCTCTCAAGGTTCCCGTACATTTCTATGATCTATTCAACCGACATGGTTCACCGTATAGGAGCGAAGCGGTACGATGCGAAATACAGACAACATGAAGGGCCTGATAGTCCTTCGCAATGCGCTATTCATCAAACATCCTAATGGGTTGTAACGGGTGCTAGTGCAACTGCAGATTCGGTATTGCGCTTTGAAATTGCGGCGCGTCTGTGTATGCACTGAAATATAATTAGAAACGACATGAAAGCGTCGTACGGTTAAAATAGATTTACATAAATATTTGCTGGTTTTAAGATCGAGATACCCTGGCGCTGGTTATATTCGGTCGTGTATATATTTATACATCGTTACTTATATGTATAGAGTTATATAGACTTATATATGTATATGTATATATTACCGTATACATATATGTATGTATGTATGTATGTAACGAAGGAACTATTTTAACTTGACGATGGTTCCGCATGGAAATCCGATGAAAGGTTTAAAAAAGTTTATAGAATTACGGCACACGAGAGTGCATTTTTATAGTACGGACGTTCTAATTAATCTACTGAAACTTTACGTAATTCCCAAGTAATCTTCGCAGTTTAACGACTGAGCCGGGACTAATACTAATACGTACTAGTGTGTAGAACCCTTCTCCAGACCGGTGGTATTAAACAAACACTCCAATAGCCAGGGTTAGACGTTAATAACTGCATCTCGAGCTGCTATATGTTACATCAAGTTTACAACCGCCTAGCATAAAGGAAGATAATCGTTGTCTTTAGGCAATTATTTTCTAATTGTACCGCTTGAACCAGATTCATGGTAGGTGGTTCACGCGAATAAATTAATTCGCGCTTGAAATAGACGGCAACAGTCGAGTCATGTCGGAATTAATTCGAAGCCTAAGGTTCAACGCCTGCAAAGCTTTACCATCGAATCGAGGACGCTACCAAGGGTTTGACAACACTGTTCATCAAACATCTCAATAGCAGCAAACCACACCTGCACCTACAACGTTACCAGAGGATTATACACGCCAAAGGACTAAAGCGGAGTAATTACTGTCGTCACACGCCGTCCTTCAAAATTTTAATTAATCGCAATTTAGTAACTATTCTTTAATGATTTTCGTGCCGTGAATACCGTGAAAAAAAAATGTGTACCTTCTTTTTTTTTCTTTAATTTTATTTACTCACTTAGTACCGCTCGAAATGTTTTCATGACACTCATTTAGAATTACGAATTTCCGTATTCGTTTTCGTCCTCCCGTTCGTGTTTTCTAAATATATATGTATACCCTCGTTCGATAATGACCGTGCTACTTGAGTTGAAATTTTTCTGTTATTTTAATGGCACGGAAAGAAAGAAGAAAGTAAATGAAATTGGAGGCGAACTTTTGCCGCAGGTCCCGAGTAAAGATCCGAAGGCATGAAAATTGTACAACGTTAATGTACAAGTAACTTCGCTGTAGAGAATATTTCTGATATTATATCGCGGTTTAATTGAATTTTTTTTCTCTTTGCTCTCTTCTTTTTTAACATTTAATCACCAATAATTTTCACTCTGTGAATTTAAAAAATTTGCTCCGCTGCATTCCCGGGTAATATCGATATCACTATCAGCTACGCTTTCACATCATAGAAAATTACATTTGCAACGCTACTGATTTCACTTTATACGTAAAAGGAGTTAAAAGTAATTGAATTTAGTGATTTCGAAAAATTAATTAACTTATGTAAATTACTATTATAAAACCTTACAAAAAAGAAAAAGGACAGAAAAAAAACGAGAGATCCCACCCATATCATTAACTCACAAGATTCCCTACTCCGTTATCATACATATTATCCTTATCATCTTATAACACACCTATACGCGATATACACTGCAATTAAACACATTCTCATTAAAACCGATACCATCCAAACAATTACATCCTATCCCCACTCTTTCCCCTCTCTCTCTCTCTCTCTCTCTCTTTCTCTCTATATCTGACATCATTTCCATCGGTCACGTTCCATTTACACACCGTTTACAGCGTGTCAATACCGTAATGGAGATATTCGCACAATATTCCCTATGATAAATAACATCAGTCAACCCCGCGTTTCATTCGGCCCACCCGAAACCGACATGTTCGAATGAGAAAATGCAAAAATGATGGAACCGAATAAATTACCATAAATTTAACACCGAGGTCGCGCCCGCGGGGCTAATCGAACCCGTGTTTGCAGTCCTGACATGTACACTCGGGGTAAATGGCAAAGCGGAACCAGGCCTGATATAGCGACGTAGTGGCTTGACGGATCTTTCCAACGGCGTCGATCAAATATCGTAATAGGCCCTAATAGTAACGGCATCTGCACCTACGGTGTTACCACGAGATTGCATCGGGTACACGCATACATACATACATATATGTGTATATATATGTATATCTACATACGTCGTGGGTGCCGTGCCACGTGTGTAAATTCGTGCAAACAACACAACGTTGAAACCAAGTCAAATGATGAGTGGTTCTAATCAACGTTGCTGCTCATTGCCACAACGGGTATAACGGTCGCGAATCGCGGCTTGTAGATGTCCGGGTACCAGGATTGGCTCGGATTATAGTTGCAACAGAGCCAGCTGTACCATCGGCCGTTTCTGCGGTAACGGATAGTTTAATTACGTTGTTAACGATCAATCCGAAACATCGGTACGCGTTGCCGCAATTACTTCTCCTTCCTAAATGCTAATGACGAGCCAAACCAAACGTTCCTACCGTACCTACCTACAGTAGGGACACGGTATTATAGGTACACGTCTTCCTACGGGAGTTATCGGGTCTTGCATAACGTCCCGTCCCGTAGTAGACCTGTTAATTCCCGAGTAACATTCCGAAATCCCGTGGATTACGTCGATTGAATTTTCTTCAGTTTAATGACGGTTATTCTGGATATATATCGAGTTACCGAAACTGTCTACACTACGTATGTATAATTGGGAGAATGTTAGATCGAAACCGAGAACTCTTTTTCTATCTGTTCGACCTCTCGATATCTCGATCGAGATTGCATCCAACGGTGGGACGGTTTGTTCTACGAAAAATATCGGCGACAGAAACATTATCTTAAATTGTATTTTTCTAAAGGGAACTTTTCTTTAATAAAATATTTACACTATCCTACCGCGAGACGTATCGAACGAACTCGCGGAGATATAAAATACTCATTTTACAAAATTTCTTTAAAATGTAAACGTGATAGTTTAAAGGAAACACACCGGTTGGCCTCGATTCCGCCGTTAACCGCGACATTTCTAGCTGTGTTAATACTGCAGAATTAATATCGCGTAAACTCCCTGGATATTCGCATTCATATTATACTAATACGTCCGGCGCACTTGTAAAAGAATCGGGTATAAAAGAGGAGCGAGAATTTATTCGCCCCAGCGCGGCTTTGTGTGTCGATTCTAAACAGGTCTCACGGATGAATAGCAACGGCAAGCCAAGAAGCGAAGAGGAAACTAGTGTGTAAGAGAGAGAGAGAGAGACAGCGAGACAGAGAGAGTGATAAAGGGGACGAGGGAGAGATGACATCAATGTCGTCGACAGTATGCCGCAAACACGAATCAATAAATTTAAAGGTTAACGAAACGTCGAAAACCCGACAGCCCAGAAAAACTCGGTACGCAGGGATTTGATCAGCGTGATTGGTCGACGGCGTGCGCATTAACGGTAACTGATCTGATTACCGATTAATCCAGTGGTCAACGAGCGAATTAAAAGCCGTACGTGACCCCCCATCGAATCAATGCTTCAACCCCCTCCCCTCCCTCCCTCTACCCCCCGTTTCCGTTGCAATCGAACGAGCCTGAACTTGGAGTAATTTATGCAATTTGTCCCCTTCCATTCGAGGTATGCGTTTCGTTTCCATGCCGGACAGGGACAGAAATATCATGGTTACCCATTGCTCTATCGTTCTCTGTCTAACAAGGAGGATATATCATGCGGCCGGACCCGTTAAACTTCTACCCCGTTCTCACGATTTATGCGACCATCCCGCGTCTAGGAAAGCTCCGTTGGTCCTTTTGCACCACCCATCCCACCGTAGGTTTACTTCCTTGTACGGTCATATGAGAAAATACTGACCGACTTGTATAAGGACGAAGAACATCGCGTTAGGTGGCCCGGGGAGAAGGCAAAAAACGTCGGACCTCCGTCGACGTAGGAAAGCTGACTCGATGCCGTCCACCGGGTTAAAGTCTCGTGGTCTCGGTCAAAGGTAAAATGTATTTTAACGTTGTCAGCAAAAATTCAGCTAACCCCCCGTCGTAGCAGCAGGACGATTCGACCGACGAAATTTCCATCCAATCGAAGAAGATCCCCCCCACCCCACCCCTTCCATCGTTCGGATTACCATTCGATGATTCTTTTCGTTTCTGTTCTTTTCTCACGAACTGTCCGTACGGGATATAACAAGCGTGAAAAGGTGTCCGTCGTACGATTTCCTGGATTGTTTATTACGGGAAGATTCGCAGGGAAATTCATTTTCGCATATCAAACCGGTTCTCGTCGGGATATCAATTTCGAAGTTTGAACAGCCGCAAGTTTTCGACCCGAAAGGTTTCCCCCGGCGACGCCCGGCAAGTTTCCCCACCGTCGTCGGTGTCCCCCCCTTCGTCGAAACACTGACAAAAGTTAAACGTGTCACGTGTACTTCGCGTACTTTCGTGACTCGAACGAATTGAACGGCAACAACGATAATACGCGACGATAACGGGGAAACTACGGTCACGTGGAATTATAACGCCGTTTCGCGTTCGCCTGATCGTTTCTTCCGTGGATCTGGATGAAAACCATTGTTTAAATGAAATGCGATGCGATCTACTATCGTACGGAAATCATCGTGTCGAATTCAAAAAGTATTAAATACAAGTATGTACGTGATGAAAATATATATCTTCTACGGGAATATTACTCGGATTACATGTATTTACAATAGTAACCGAATATCTACGTATACCGTGTTTCGAAATTACCATTTCAAAACACGATTACATCTCGCGTAGTTCGACCGAACGAAAAGCGAACGACTTGAATATATATATATATACATAATATTATATATATATATATATATATATAATATATATATATATAATATATATATATATATATATATATATACAATATAATATTAATATCACGGCACTATCCAGTTACCACATTTGAAACAAAAGATTCTGGCTTTTAGCGAATATCATATTCGCAATTTACAATTAGAAACATTGCCTCGTGTATATACTACATACAACGAGCTTAAAAAGACTTTTCCGCCAATCCTAGTAGTCGTACAATTAACGGTGTATCGTTGAAGCTTTGCGTGGAATTAAAATGCTACGGGGTCCATGGTGCAACACGCAGTTTCTGCCCATTGGTAGGAATTAAATCCGCCTTAGTGTCGAACGGTGTTCCGAGTAACCTAATCCGAACCCGTCACCTTCGCGCTGTCCTCAAATTAAATCTCAATTATCGCCACCACCCCCCCCCCCCCCCACCCCCCGAAGGAGAGAGCAAAACGTCTCGAACTCCTGCCAATTGCTCGCTGCTAAATCGCCTCTTAATTGACAGATGAAACGGCACCACGGCTCGTCGGCCACTCGTCGTCGTTCCCCACTTCCGTCGACGTGGAAATAAGACACCCGGAACACTTTCACCGTCGTCGACGTTCCCGGGCGACGTCGTCGTGCTTTAACGATCCCGGCCATCCACTGTGAGGCACTATTCAAAAAAAAAAAAAGAAAAAGGAAAGAAAAAAAAGTAGAAAAAGAAGACTATTATACCCGACTTTATTTTCTCTTACACGGCCCGGCACTAGCTTGCAAACACTCTTTAATAAAGCGGAAACGCAAGCAACAAAGATCGCCGTGACCCGCTAAGTCTTTGAAAGGAACACGAGAGGACCTTCCCCTGATCTTTCTTATAAACGGATTATGCAGGAAGCTTTAGGGGTACGGCCGTTGCGGTGTCAGACCGCTGTGGTTTCAGCTAATTAATTTTCGTTCTCTCCCTCTCCCCTTAAGGGAACCTCGTTTTCCTCAGGTATCTCCGTTTGCCGACCATCCAAAGTATTTCAGATGGACCCCGTCTAATGTATATTATATTTAGAAAAGACATTGAACGAGATGAAACTAGAGATAGACCTTTTAAAGACAGATACGGAAAGAGTCGTAGATACGGAAAATACTAACCAGACAGGTAGTCAAAGACACAGACAAAGAGAGTGAGAGAAAGAGACAGATAGATATACATACATATATATATATATAGATAGATAGAGAGAGACGATGAGAGACAGAAATAGAGTGAATCGTGGACCGGATGCTTATCAACGTTATTCACGCGAGCTGGTTGTATCGTTCTGTAGCCCCGCCTTCGTGCTTTCGAGATGCTCCTTACACGTGCATATACATACATACATACATACAACACATCTTCACCTGTAGTACGTACATACGTATGTATACATACATACAGGTACGCGAACGTACCGACGGAGTATGTACGGGCATAATGAGAGTATGTACAGAGGACGAGATAGTCGAAATGGGGTTCGCGGGTGCACAGGTCACAGAAACACGTAGTTTCGTAGGAGCACGGGCTTCGTCACTCTCCCCGGTATGTATTCGTTGCCACCGTAGGGCTACGAGGGCGGCCCTAGCCGCCGCCGCTATACTAACAGCTAACGCTATCGTCACATTCCATTCTGTTTGGCGGAAATCTCGCGTGGGCTACGGGCGCAGCTCGTGCAAGCGTTAAGTATACCGAGTACTAGGTTTCTGAAATCTCACGGCGTAAACCGAGAGCGACTAGAACGTACGAAAACCGCGTTTCGAATATGCAAGGTACACGGCCGTTACGATAGGTATCGCGACAATGGACGATTCTCTCTACCTACCCCCTTTTAATCGAGAATATGTGGACACCTGGTGAACGGGTCGCAACGATTCCGCGAAAGAGAAAAATCCCAGCCCCTGGTGATCGGGAAACTAGTATCTTTCTAACGTGGATCCTCGGCGTTCGGGGCGCGATGGGTAAATTGTACGGTAATGGTTAGGGATCTCGAGGGTTTCGATTGAATCGATGTAAATGAAAAGGAATAGATGTGTATTAAGGGAATAGAGAGATCGAATGAAATTCGTTTGAATGTTTCATCGGGATGAGATGGTTTTAATGAACGTTCACATTCCGTCGTGGTAAATAACGATTGATACACATTCCAGGAATGTTATTATAATTCACATGTACGTAGATATGTATATAGATATTCGATTGAGGTTATTCTATTCTATCTTTTTCCCCTCTCTGGTTTCTCTTCCCCTTTTTCTATTTTATTTAAAACAATCCCACGGTTTCGCAGTGTTTAATGATTATTATTATTCCGATTATCATACGGCTCGCCTGCGAGACACAAAACGATAATTAAAAATCCCGGGGTAACAAGAAGAGAAGCACGGGGGGAGATTTTTCGTGCCCGGGAACTCCGTAATTTTATCTCCGGGAATCGAACCACGGAGCAGCAGCCGGCGTCGCATCTCGCGTCACGCTAGAACGACTTCATTGTGCCGGCAACAACAATATCCAGTGACATCACTCTCCTACGTGAAACCGCGACTCGTGTATCGTAAAATTGAGGGCACCAGGACTCCTCATTGTCGAGGCATATCCATCCTGGTGTGAAAACGGACGACGAACGGAAACCCGTGGGACGTGTCGCGCGGAGAAAAGAAAGAGGGGGAGAGAGATAGAGAGAGAGAGAGAGAGAGACCCGGGTGAAACCGGCTGCGGGATTCCGACTTCGACTCTTTCCCGCATATTTCTCGCGCGGCGGCTGAAAAGAACCGCTACCCCCGACGGTCGTCAATAAAAAGTCTCGTCGTGTCGAAACGACGCCCGGCGTACAGACGCTCGAACGTTCCGCAGGGCGTGTCTAATGCACAGGGCTCCTTCATGCTGATGCCGGAAGGTGTCTCCGTCGAAGAAAAGATGAAACGCTCGAGATCACGATTTATGCATGTCCTCGCGAGCACTTTTAATGATGGCTCACTGCTGAGAGACTTCCGAGTGAATTATGAATATATCGGTGAGATGACAATTACCTCGGTCGATTCACCGTTAAACCAACGAACGAACGTACAGACGGGTGAAAGTAGAAAATAAATCGTGATAGAGTATGGAAAGTGTGCGATAGAAAAGTTTCGATCAATTTTGAAACGATAAGCTTGAATTGGAACGTTTCCGTTATTTGCGTGACGATTATCAGGTTTCATTCGTGTAAAATGATTATAAATATTATAACGTCGACGAGCTTCGTATGAGATTCGTAATTACCGCTCGGTGTGTAACAAATAAATTATGTAATTTCAGGTGCAAAATTGACAGTGGGATGATTTTCATCGTGCGTTTATTTCCGCGGATTTTTATACCACCGGTTATATGTATATCGGTTTCGTGGCACGGATTGGATACTTATTTCAATTTATACAGAGATAATGAAATCGATGAGAGTTTTTCTATTTTTTTTGTTCTGTCCTGTCTGCCATCGCCGGTGCATTGTCTCATATCCGTTTAAGCGGTTCGGAAAAAGCTTCCCACGGAACTTCGTCCTTCCGAGCGAAGTACGGGTAAAATTAACTTTGCAATCATGCGGCAGTTTCAGAAGACAGAGACCACATGCTTAGCCTGCTCGACGAACAAGCTAAGTTTAGCGGTGACACAGCGACAGAGAGTAAAGTTTGATCTATCAGGACCGTGTCGACGTGTCGAACTTCGTTCAAGCAATAAGACTTTTCAGGAAACTCTCCGTTCGTTTTTGTCATTGATTACAAATAAAATAGTATAATTAATCGAACTCTTCGTTCGCGATGTTTCGTTTCGATAGGACACAAAACACCGTGTACACGATATTTTCAACTGACTTTTTATTATAAATTGTCTTCCAAAAAAAAAACAAATACTCCGAAGGCTTAATTGGGTGAACATATACGAAACAAGAAAAAATTGGAAAGTCTGTTCGACAAACGTACGTAATGTTTTATTTTATTATAACGTCCGCGCTAATTAAATTCCCGATCCCACCGCATCCCACGCACCCCGGACAATTTTCTGCTATTGGCAGCTATACACTGCGCCCAATTCCGAGTAAACATTATTATAAACATAATTCTTGATTACCGTACGTTACTAATCGAACGTGCATCGCGTTGATAAACCAGAACCATGTAATTCTATTGTGACTAATACAGACAGTAGATTCGTAAAAAAAAAAAAAAAAAAAAAATAACGAATATCCGTCTAAAATTCACGCAACGCCGTAAATAAAAATCCAAAATCGATTCACCCGGTCGGTTAATAGTTCAATAGCGTTCAAAACCATTCCCCGTCCAAGTGCCGAGCGGCCGTGCTATTCGTTGTGATATAAAGGATCAAAGATTAACAAATGCCCGCCCGGTACCAATGCCGAATAGTACCCGAGGAGAACGTTTACAAAATAATCCCCGAAACATAGCCGGGGGAAGGGATGTATTCTAAATACCATACGGAACGCATCCGGCTGCGCTGACGAGCACGTAAACGTCATTCGCCGCGTATTTAATTTGGACGGGTAACCGCGCGCGTTCCAATTTCATCTCGCGAAGAAACGACGCGACCTTAAGTGAGCTTAAGTCGGCTTAGGGCGGCTTAAGGGCCGTGGACGTCGGTACACGCTGCCGGCTATGCCGACTTTCTCTCATTCTCTCATTCGCTCTCTCTCTCTCTCTCTCTCTCTCTCTATCTGTTTCTCTTCGTCTCTCGTCCGTTTCGTATCGATCTGTCGTCGAATGTCCCCGGTGCAGCCTTAATTTAAATGGCAATTATCTGAGTGGAAAAAGTCGTTAAATTAAAAGTTATAGCCACGGGCACACAGGGCATACAGGTACACAGCCGATTAGACGCGATCCGAGCTCGCGAAATGGATTGCCGGAAACTGGTCTGAGGTGGTCATGAACCATGAACGTGTATATATACGTACGTTCTATGTATATGTTCGTATTGGTATCTAGGTATCCGTGTACAATGATATATATCGTAGTAGTGGGTGATTATATCGTTGTACGAAATCCGTAGAATTTACTCGATTAGGATATTTTTATACTATTCAAAAGGGACATTCGTGATAAGTTCACACATACATACATATGTGTGAGATACGATTTTACAAGGAGTCATTAGCCAATGTGAGAAATTATACGCGAGACAAAGATACAACTTTCTACTGTACGGTAAGAAACTTGGGATTATCTTTCGTACGGAACATTTAGGGAAGCGATTTCGTTTGGGGGGGGGGGAGGAGGTAGAATAGCACCGGAACCGGTATTCCGGTTGTCAAGAAGCCGTAAAGTCTCCGTGAAATAACCGGTAAACACCGTCTCCTTTCTAACAGCGGAGTTCACGTGCTATTCTTCTTGGACGAGTTCCATGTTCGAATGACCAGAAAACGTCGATACTTCTCTCTGGCCGTTAATACAGGAAATTAATTCGCGGAGGGGGCAGGAGGGGGCCGGAGCATTTTTACGGGCACGTTTATTTACGCGAGACACGTTTCCTGGTCGCAGCTGTTGCGACGTTAAGCCGAAGCAAGTATGCGGTACGAACTATGCACCTAATGGCGGCAATTTACTAGTAGGTCCCGAGCCGTAATTAGTAATGGTGTTTGGTCACATGCGTTTCCAGCCTGCGCGCGGGCCGACGGAAGAACATTTGGCCGATCTGTTCGCGTTATTTTATAACGACGCGGGCGTTCCCAATTAAGTACGATCGCATTTCCATAATCGCTAATTAACCTAAAACTGCGTGTATGTTTAACGAAGCGTTTAAGCCTCCGTCGATATTTTTACACCAGGGCCCCTCCGACCATTGTGCACGATTATTAATTAAACGATTACATTTGTAATAACGGAACGCGGCCGAGCGTAGGAAATCTGCTTTAATACCGACGGTACGATCGATAACATTCTTTATAGCGGCGTATTAATTCTATTAATTACTCCAAGAAATATTTGTCCCGTAGAATATCGACGTTCGTATTATCATACTCACGGTTAGTGCGATCTTTCTGATAAGCGTGTCCCTTTGAGTTTTATTCGACTGTACTTAAAATTATTCATCTATTTACTTACTCACAGTTTACTAATTAAATCTATGGATGTATACATATAGATATATCTATATATATATGTATATCGTTGTCACTTAATTGATATTTCCGCGTAAACAAGATTCCCCGTTAAATCTATTTCTCGAGTAGAATGGAATTAATTAAAATTCACGATTAACTCTCGCCAGATAAAACGTTTCATTCTTACGAGGTAAATTTACAGCGTTACGATGTTGTTGTTTACGGAAGAAAATTACAATTTTATTAAATACAAACCGACGTACGGTACATTCTTCACTACTATCGGCGTGAGAACAAATCATCTTTTCGCACGTAATACTCGGGCAGATGCACTTCTTCGGCCTCGCTGTCCCGGGAATGCGTACCAGGGCGGTATCTGGTTCTGTTAAATTTACGACGGTGAAGTTGTTGCAACGTCACGACCGTAACACGCCATGACATTTCGTTAGATTACACGTTGACGAAGCCATAAGAGAAAAACCATAACTTGCCGGGTACGCTGCCGGGTGGAAACAAGAACAGCAACATGCCTTGCTTTAGCGCGTGGCGCTGAAGCGTTTCTTTGAAAAGCTCCTGTAAAATAAAGCAGCGTTTCACCGCGAGACAATGCAACAGGACCAACCGCGGTTCGTATGCCGCGGACGAGTTGAGCGAATGAACGTTGACAAGTTGCTTCTCTTTATTAAAAAAAAAAAAAAAAAAGAAAAAAAATTGGGTGGGAGGTAGAAAAATAAAGAACGCGAAAAAAAAACTCCGCGTCGAGCGCGTTATTGGAATTTGTGTTTCCACGAGCTGCTTTAAATTGTACCGTTACGTCGGTTGTTTTAATTCATCAATTTTTCTTTTATTAATGTATTTCGCGTCTATTTTCCATGTTGATGGAATTTCATCCTCTTTTTTTTTTTATTTCGCTTGTTATTCGTTCGACGCTTCGATTTTATGCAACACGTTTTAATGTAACGAACACAGACGTTTTCATTTGACATATGCACTAGGTGTTGATGGATATTGGAGGCAAATTCGGTCATTTTCGAAATGTCCGTAACGAAATAACGTGTATGTAGGTACGTATGTGTGTGTGTGTGTGTGTGTGTGTACATACTCGTGAATTAGAAAGCCGTGTAAGTGGCGAGTCGTAGTAGAGACAGTTAAATTTTTACATACGCGCCACGGGAAAACGGGTTTTTTCATAATAAACTAGAGTGTATATACCGCGGGTCAAAAGTTTTCCACGAGCACCCTGTGCGGAACAAAACTGCTCAAGATTTCTTTTGAAAGACAAGACTCGCGAGGCTTTTAGCTTTAAAAGCACACGAACAAGAAAAAGAACGATGGCAATGTTCATGTAATACAATTAATCATCTTTTCACGACACGTTCTATACACTTCTCTAATTTCTTTTATTTTGTTTTTTTCGTTTCGTTTTTTTTTCTCTATTCTCCCGACAACACTTTCTGACTCGAAGTAATAAAATCCACCCACGGAACGGCCACGGTGAACTTCCTCATTACAAGAATGGTAAAGTTCTTCTCCAATTTCAATTAACACAGCTTTTTCCCACAAACAAAACAGCCTCGCAAGGAAAAGGAACGCTTGTAGAATGAAAGATATGAGCAGCGAAACGTCAGTTATATGTAAGTACACGTACATAGATATAACCGAGATTAAAGGGATGTTTCCATATATGAAAGGCCAACCCCACCCCTTCCATTCACAGTACAACCAATTGTCTTAAAAAAGAAAACTCTCTCTCGTTTGTTTACTGAACCACCTCCTTGAAACGTCATCCACACAGACAAACGAGCTGTATACGTGACGCACACTCGAGCGGCACATACTCGAGCGTATTGTTTGAAAAATTAGTATTTCATTCTGAATACAACAACCGGCGCGATGAAAAGACGTCGAGGGTGGTAGTAGTAGTAGTGGTAGTAGTAAGGGGAGGGGGTTTGTTTGAAAGTCGAAAAAGGAAAGCGAGCGTTAACGCGTGGGAGGGTCGTTAATCGGGGGTTGGAGGGAGATCGGTTTCGGTGTGCGGTGTGATAGTACACGCATACGGGTGAAAAGTTACGTCGTGGAAACGGGAGATACGTCGGGTATCGTGAATAAAGTGCCGGAGTTTAGGGAGAGAGAGGAGAAGGAACGAGTGAAAAAGACGGAGAGAGAGAGAGAGAGAGAGAGAGAGGTGGAAGGTGGGTGGAACGACAATTTAACCTTTTTATCGGACAATTAAATTCCTGTTGGTAACGAAAGGAAAGGGGAGGGGTGGCGAGGCAAACGTTATAGGATTCACGATCTTTGTGCAGCAGAAATTTCCGGAAGTGTTTCGTAAACCTGGTAAACTGGTGGCACCGGTTTACAGCCCGGAGCGAATCCAAATTTTACGCTCGATAAACGTCGATCGTCATTCACGTGCATCCGGCGATACCTGTGCCTCAAAAGGCCCGTCAGGCACAAAAGGAATCACGGTACCGAATAGCCGATCGACCCCTATTCGAAGCCACTCGCCGATGTTGCGATTGCCACCGATCGATCGGATGACTTTAATTGCTGCCTCGTTTAAAACCGTCCCACGGTTCAACAGACAATGAAGATTAATTCCTTTACCCTTAACACTAAACAACGATCGTTTAACGTCTCCCTCCCTCCCACACTCTTTTTCTCTGTCTAATATCAGAGCAATGGGATCTTTCGAAAGTTTATCGTAATTCCAAAAGGGAAGCGACGTACTTAAAGTCCCGTCCGAACTACCGGTATACATAAAATAATACGTCGCTGAAGAGTCTTACGCGACTTTAATTCGACCCCTTAATGCCCCATTCACGGGAGAGTCTTTTAATAAAGTGCAAATCTCGCGTCATTGAGCGCCGTAACGTTCTCCTTTACGGTTTACCGGGTGATATCTCGGACGACCGAGTTTCTATTATACTTACCCCCCCGCGTACAGATATTCGTATTTCACTACCGTACAATTGTCTTCGTCCGTACTTTCGTTCTGCGAATCGTTTAATGATTCAGTCTTTGACTCGAAGAATTTATTTATTTAGGAATATATTTATGTGTGTGTATTCTTTCATTTTTAGTTTTATTTTTATTTTTATCACGCCGCGAGGGATACGATAGATATTCTGGTATAAGGAATCCGAGAGTTAGTGGTTTAACGTCGAATGTCCTACCTTTTCCGTCACCGTGTTCCTTTGCTCGTTGCGCCGTGAGAATCACAGGAAATGTGCAGGCTAGCCAGCAAACCGTAAGCAGCTGCATCGTAATCACTTTATCGGGGTCGTTCACTGCGGTCTCAGTTTTCCCCCGATGATCGTAACTTCGGTTGTTCTCCTCGTTCCTTTTGCTTATTTTCCGGTCCTTTTGTTTTTCTTCCGTTTTACTATTCCTCTCGTTTTCTCGTTACCTTTTCTTTTTATACCACGTCCGAAACCGTAACGAAATCACGCGACGGTTTTGTAGCTATTCGTTCCGGGCGGAATTCCTGACGAGCGTAAACAGAACGTAACGATTTAATCGACGGTCAGATTGTACCGCGAGAGTGTCTTTAAAACGAATAAAAAGAAGAAGTAAAAGAAGAGGAGGATGAAGAGGTAGCCGAAGGGGGGAAACACAGTCGACACGCGAACATCGAAACGAAAGTATTTCACTTTCGGGCTTGACGGCCAATGATCAAACGATGGAAAACGGGCAAAAAAATCCGATAAATTTTTTACCTCCCGTACCTACGCCGGCGAACGACGAATTAAATTTTTCAACTTTCCGAACCGTGACGCGCGGGGAGGGAGATGGTGGTTACCGCATCGGAAGATCGATGTTCATATTTCGCGACAATCGAGGCGTGGCGATCATTTGCGAAAAGGAATACAAGGAAAAATGGGAATATGAAATTCGACCCGGGCGAATCCAGCTGCCGTTTCTCTCTTTGCTATTGCAAATTGGACCGCGATCCGTTTCCACGAACGGCTTTTCACAGAAAGAGAGAGAATGTGATTTTTATCCCGTATGTACGTACATACATACACGAAACGTTCCGGTATTAGTGGGGGTACTAAACGACTTCTTTTAGTGTAATTAATTTTCTCACACCTTTTCGTAAACAACACGGTTAATCGCGCGATGAAAATTTTCTCGATTAATCACTGTCGCGCTGCTCGTTCGTATCTTAAGGGAAATTGGATCATTTTGTTCGCGATTTATAGATAAATTTCTGCTTGCCTATTTCACGGATAAATCCTTTTATTTTTTCTCTCTTAACGGGCACGTGAATCTCGTCGGATTACGGGCGTCTGGTATCGATGAAAAATTTAATTAATTCCCGCACGAAATCGCGCGGGATAACGCGGGTGATACGATGTCGACTAAAAATCGTGACAAAGGATCCTGACTTCGGGGCTTTCGAGAGTCACGAGGTCGAAGTGCAATCGGTGGAACCGGCGCCCCGAGGGTGCAACGCGCGTAAGATAATTCGATGGAGCGCGACGTGATACACTCGGATGTGTGTCAAAGGAGCCGCCGTTGGAATTTTCGTCGCGGACCGTGCACCGTTTCACGAATCGCGGCACGGCATTTTTCCGGAATGAGAAACTTCGGAATTCCTCGGCCGGTTCGCGTCAAAGAAACTTCCTCGAGAGGTATGACGAGAGATAAAGAACGTAAAGAAACGACGGAAAGTATCTCTCTCTCTCTCTTCCCGCCTCGTTGCACCGTTGATAAGAAAAATCCAATCCCACCCCCGTCGTATTAATTATACGTGTACACGTAACTTTTTCATCCAGATGTCAATTATATCAACAAAAGAAGGTAACAAAGAAACGATATATCCGTGCGGGCACTAATTTAATATCCGTAGGGAATAATCCACCGGAAACTTGCGTGAAAAATCCTTGTTTATCGTCACGTGAAAAAAAAGATTCTTGTAAACGATAAAGAACTTTCTCCACGTCGAGGAGGATGAACGAATGTTATTCAGATGTCCTTCACTGTCCCGTCGTTGTAATCCAACCCTCTCACCCCTTAATTACAACGTTGTCACCGTGAAAAATCATCCGAAAATGTTCCCCGTCGTCCGAAACAGATTTCTTTTTTTTTGCTTTTTTCTATACCAGTTTCCCGTGGACACTAATTTTTTTTTTATTTCTCCATGCGTGTAATACGCGAACGGCACAAGACACAAGGTTGTTGCAAGGGGGAAACGCGTGCAGTTGTGTCTGGACCGAAACTGAGCAACGAACACGCGGCCCGCGAACGCGAATGCCCGGCGCGCGAGTCGAGACTGCGCACTCGAACATTTTCCCATAATACAGGAACACCCCTGTCCTCCTCCTTCGGGTGCCACCATACCACCACTTTCTCGCTCCCTGTTTCTCCGCGTCTCTGTCACCCTCTGGTTCTCAGCCTCACCCACGGTCAGCCCATTGCCTCTTCTCTTCTTCGTCTTTTTCTCATCACCCTCTCTCTCTCTCTCTCTGTTTCTCATACTAGCCCCGCGATTGAGACCGCCGTCCCTGACTTACCCCCGTTGCAACCCTTATACATTCTAACGTACACGTACGTATATATACATATATATATCATCCCTCGTTACCCTCCCCCCCCCTCTCCTTGGCCCCTGTACCCTCGATAATTTCAGGTTTCTGCGGCCTGACCGAGATATAATCCGACCAACGCTCGCAGGGGTGTCCGATACACCGTCGGCACCTGAAAACCGTTGGACAGGGTGTCGACATTCTTCTGGGAAAGAATGCAGAAGTGTCTTGGTGTGACGTTATAGGTCCGGGTAGGCAGAAAGTTGTGGATGAGTGGAATTTTTACCGGGGGAAAATTGTTTCGACGTTGTTCCGGTCGTTGAAGCCTCGCGGACGTGATGAAGCGTTTGAATTGAGAAGATGTATGTTTTATTCTTTTTCTTCGGGGGGGTTTTTTCTTTCCCGTTTTGTTTTAGTTGCTAGTAGTTTCGACGGAAGTAGGATATCTTTTGTTGTTTTTTTTTTCTTTTTTTATTTTTTTTCGAATTGTACAGTTGGAAATATTGTATTCTGGGTCAGCGAAACACTTGGGAGGAATAATCTTGGAGGCTGAATACGGCCTGCTAATTTCGTTCATTGATCCTTCCCTCGAAAACTTGGAAAAGTTCTCTTTCATTAATTCCCCGTGTTATTCTCCGTGCTTAGCTCTCCCATCGTTTTTTTCTCTCTCTCTCTCTCTCTCTCTCTCCTTTTCCCTCTTGTTTTATACAGCGGTGAAGTTTTCTTGGAAATGACCGAGATATAAACTAGCCGGCAGGGATTTCTATCGGCCGGTCAGTAGGAAAGGCGGGACTTACAAAGTCAATTGTCACGCGACCGCTAGAAAATAAGCGCGAACGCTCGACTTCTTTTCCATTAAAAATACTAGTCGACACTATCGAGCCACTTTATCCGTAGCAACTATCGTATCACGGATTCTTAGCTCCTTTCCGAGAAATAAGATTTCTCTTTACGATCACGGAGCACTAAACATATCGTACGATCGATAAAACGATATCATTCTCTTTCTTTATAATTTTTTTTCCATTCCTTTTTTTTTTAGTTTTTTCTCCCTTCTCTCTCTCTCTCTCCCTTCCGTTATTGACATCGAGATTTATCGACGGAACAATTTTCCCGCGTACGAGACCAAGACCAAAGATCAATGTCGTTTTACCCGATCGTCCTTTTCTGTCGAAGGACCGAATTCTTCTAGATTTCGACCGAGTCGCCTCCGACCGAAGATATAACCCGGCGGAATGATTCACCAAAAAGGCGAACCGATCCAAGTGTGTATGTATACCCAGGGATATGTCGGGAACTTCAGAATTTTTACCGTGACTTCTCTCTACACTCTCGACTCTCCCGGACGGGAAACGAAAGGTACCTACGTCTAGAAACGAAACGCCGGGGAACTCGGGTACCCGGGGATATATCGTTACCGGATCTCTTTGTGGAATATAACGTCCAGGAAAATTCCACGGCGGGAGAGTTTAGTCGTGACGTCCCGAAGAACTCACCGACCGAACCGCAGATAGAACACGGCAGATAACGTTAATTAAATCTCGCCGGTTGAATCCGGTCGATCGGCATGAATCACCGGAACATATCGGTACCTCTACGTGTTAGACGGTTTGATAAGTATTCCCGTGAGCAGATCAAAGACGTAGTGGTTCCAACCGAGTCCGAGCGTAAGCCGCGATAAATTTCGGCGTTCCGCGAATAGTACGGACCGACCATAAATCGAAATCGCTCTCGTATGTGGCCCCGGGCTTTCTGGGGGATATGGAATGTTTAACGTACATCGAAATGTATTCGGCAGTAATGCGTGGACCCGACGTTGGTCGTACATGTTTACGATACTGTACTTGGTAATAACTAATCGATGGATCGAGAAGCATAGCGGAAAACCGTCGCGTAAACTCGAAGAAACGGAAAATATATATATGTGTATTAGTATAGGAGACGAAGGAGAATCAGAAATTCTATGGATGCGTTTATTAAGGTTTCGTTTCTACTTGGTTTGTATGATACTGTCTACCACTCCGCCAGAAGAGACTGGACATTTAATACCATCCTGGATGGAACTGAAAACTCTTTCGTTTCGCTCGTTTGCCATCGGCGGAAGTGGTTCCTTGCGAATATCAGCATTTATATTTCGCTGAGAAATTGATGGGGTCGGAGAGTCTACGTTAAATCGCGCGATGTTATCTTTTAAAAGGTAAACGAGGATTTCCTGTTATTACGAATGGAATATTGTGTAAATAATTATTTCACGGGGAATTCATTACACTCGTTCGTTGATTCATTTAAAATATTATACCATGTTTCTTTGGTAAATTCAATTTGTAATTACGTTATGATTTACCTTGTCAAAAAACCTGTACGCCATTATTTCACGAGTGAAAAAAAACCGACCGAATGTTTATCCGGCATTCGTTACCCGAGCAAAATGGTTAGCTTCGCCGACTAACGAAAGGATTTTGTTTTATGCCCGTCGTAAGAAAACGAGGCCGGATGCCTCGAGGATTAGGAAGAGACATCGACGTTCTCCGTAAAAGGGACACAAGCCGGGGTTACTCCACTCGTACGTTACGCCAAAGACTGTCTCAGAAAATACAACGCCATTAGCCTTGTGGAATTCAGTTTACATTTACGTTTGAGCTTACATTAGTCTCAGTATAAACTCCGGCTTTCGTCGTACGTAACTCAGTGCAACGTTGAATGCATTCTCGGAACTTGATTTCATCCCACCCACCCCTATCCACCCCCTTAACCCCCCTTCAACCCCTAGATACGTCTGAGAAACCCCGTAGCACGTTTCCAGGGATGGTTTAACAATACCGATAATTACGTATAAAATAAGAAAAAAAAGTTTTCCATCTTAGATACCCAGTAACGGCGAACAACAATAAGCATCGTTAAACTTATTCGTTTTTATTTTCTATCGGGAAACGTATTATATAATGACGTAACTGTACTATCCGTTCGCGAACGACACGGACATTACCTTAAACGACGGACCCTTGGCGCGGTCGGCTCTCGTGCGGCCGTTCGTTCGTTATAATTTGCTCGTGATACCGGCAATGGACCGTGTCACCGGCGACCGTTTTACGATACACGTCCGGCGATAGTCGATACCCGCGATCACGCTTCTGGGACGAGACGGGCGATCCCAGCCGAGCAATTGGGGACGCGATACGTCGTCCGGCCCCGGTCGGAATCGGACTTCGTTCCGGCGTTTTCAAACAGAGTGTAAAATAAATTCGATTAGCCTCGCGGATCGGTCGGTCACGTACACGCCGCATCGAATCCGTCACGATTGATAGTGCCCGGCAAAATGGCCATGTCACGGGGTGTGAGGGGGAAGGGAGGTGGGTGGGTGGGAGGAGAGTTTCGAAAAATGATTGATTACCACGGTCATACATTATTGTTACGCGCGGCAATGCCAGAAAACGTTCCATTAAACCATTACGAGAAAAAAAAAATTAACGTTCCGCCTGGCGAACGAGTACCGGGCGCAGGGTTTTCGCGTTTTTAAGTTACGGGACGGTAGGTAGCTTTAGTTTTCGGGATAGATACCGGTTTTTCGGGGAGTTATCCCACTGACGGAGTAGTCTAGCGTAAAACTTCCGATTCCGACGATGAAAAAAGACGAGATACTTGAGAAGTTGTAAATCGACGATGAAATAGGGGATGAAGGGGTTGCTTGATAGGATCGAGAGTTGCCCACTCGGAGAAGACTTCTGGTTTGCGTAATGGCACGGTTCTCGAAGATGTAAATGTAGATGTCTGAACATCTTTTTTTTGGGGGGGGTATGTAAAATATTTTATGAAAATGATCACACATATGGGAGGTGACCGTATACATATATTATTGTAACGGGAATTAATAGAAGATATGTATGTATGTATGTATGTGCATTGCACTTTTTAATTTAAGATCTATCGGCGACGTCAAGCGTGGTAAAATTTATTGAAACTTTTATAATAAGAAAGTACGAGAAGAAACGAAACCCCGTTGAGAACAGGTAGGTCCCTGCTGAATCGTTTAATAAATTATTTTAATAATTCGAGTACCTCTCGAAACAACCCGAGTTACACGAATATTTTTTCTCCGCCCCCCTCCCCTCCCCCCTGAACCGGATTACTTCATCTACCCAACTAAAGATTGCGAAACATTTTTCCCGACGAGTAAGAGAGAGAAAAAAAAACGAAAAAGATCTCTCAGCTTATCAGGAGTGGTATCCTAAAAAATTCACACAAGTTTCTAAGGAATTCAAGTGCTCGGCCTGAAAAAGTCTTCCTAAAAATTCCATTGAAAATGTATGTAATAAAAAATAAATAAACCATAAATTATCTCCCTTTGATCGCACATACGATCCATATAATAAGTTTCGCGATCCCCCCTCCCCACCTATGGCTTATATGTATATTTGTTTCACTCTCGGTTATATTAGCACGCTTCAATTTCCTCGTATGACTAACCATTAAACGTAACGAACTTTTAATAACGTCACGTTTCCGTCCACTAGCACGGTGTTCCATCGTTTTCCGGCCCTCAGGAGCGAACATAATGGTCTCCATTAAATTTACGAACACTTTTAAAGCGATGCCCAGCCACGGTGTGCCTTTCGAGTATGTCGGATACGCGAGGGGGGCGGAAGGGGGGCAGGAAGACATTATCGATGTCGTGGTACGTTATTGCCAGCGATGCGGGGAAATAGGTCAGGGATAAATAAGCATTAAGGGAAGAATAAAATATGGCCCGTGCACCTGCCGTAAAGCGATCCGCCATCGGTGATTGGAGGCAGCCGAGGAAACGACGAAATAATTAATAAGTACCCCAAGGGCTGGCGTGTTTCGGCTGCACCTGTTAGACTGCGGCCTAAAATTACATCAGGGAAATGTTGGCCGACCAAGAAATTGGAAGAAACGTCGTTCCGTGTTTCTAAACTAAAATAGTTACGCGGAAACTTGCAACTCAATCTCATACCTCGTTGGTTTCGGGAACACGATAAATATGGTTCGGGGGAGTATTATATTATAACAAAAGAATGAGGGGTGGGGGTGGGGGGTGGTGTCGAGAAAGTGAATGAAGTATGTATGTATGTATTGTACGTACTCATGGATTTATCTTATCGTCAAGAACTATTTGTTGTTTAATCTCCGGCAGTGAGAAAAAAAAAGAAATATCGTTTATATTTTCTACTCTCCGCCGGGAGCGAGAAGAAGCGTCTCCCTTTGATGAAAGTAAATATTCCTTCAGGGTTAGACGATGCACAGGCCTTTTAAACTTTTAATTACGAAAGGCATCGGAGGGAAACTGACTTATAGAACGGCGAAAGAATATTAGAGAAAGGATTGAATTTATACAAGAACCTTATCCCCCTCCCCCTACCATTTTATTAATCTCTTTCAACGTTGAAACAAGTAATTTTTTTTTCGATAAAGGATTATTATATACGCGAACTTAACGTTTAAATAAAATATAACATGTACCTAATTCTAGGGGGAGAAAAAAAATCTTTCTTCGTTATTATACGGAAAGCTGTTTATATCCTAGAGAAATATATATGTATATCCACTTTGGTAGGTCTTGTCGCGTGAAAAGATTAATGCAGCATCCCCGCGTTTCCTCTTTGAAACTTCTTAGCGAGACGAGCTTTCGCACGAAGGTCAACTTCGCAAAGTGAGGAGCCACAAACTTAACCCTTTCAGGTTCGATCACGGGTAAACTGTCTTATGTTTGATCTAGGCAAGGGGAAAAGGGAGGGAAGAGGGGGTGAAAGAAAACTTTCTCGATATAACTAGGAAAATACTCAATGTGATTTTCACGATGAAAATCGACAGGTGCGTGATTCCAAAGTCGAATAATCGCGTACGCGTGACAATTCGTTCACTTTAAAGCGAAAGGTGGTCGGAAGACAGAATGGGAAGTGCGAAACTTTTTCCACACCCATGGGATGGGAATAATTTGAATAGTCGCCCCGATGACGAGAAACTTTTTCCATCGCATAGCTGACCCCGAATCGACCGCATATCATTATCAGTTCTCGTTCGTTCGGGTTTTCTTCGTGATCTTTTTTCCACCGAGTTGTATGACGAGGCCGAACGCGAACTCACGCTGCTTCACTGGCTGATTCGCCTACAATTCCTCGGGTGCTGCCGGCTGGAAGTAAAACCTGATTCGGTTCGCTCTGTAATTCGACTCTTTGACTAAAACGACGGGCGTACAGGACCGACGTTTGATTGCGAATCCATAGCGTTCATTTCATTATCACGTCGGTCCGGAATTACGGCATGGACACGGAGATGGGTAGTTACTGATCGCTTTAGTAATTAAAAATTTTAGTAATGAAAAATAGATGAGAGAAAGGGGTTTGAGAGAGAGAGAGAGAGAGAGAGGGAGAGAGATAAAGGAGGTCCCTTTCATCTCCTACCGGGGCTACGATTCATTTGATATGTAACGAAGTGACGCGGTTCGAATACATATAGTATACGGTTTAATTTAGGAAACCTTGCACCTCGGTAGCTTCACAATTATTTGACTTCTCTTTTAGCGGAAACGTAGAATCGATACAGGCCGGCTGGTTGAAAAGCGAAAAGATGAAAGGCATTCACGTTCAACGGGATAAAAATTTGAAAATGAAAAATTTCCTGCCGTCAAGGGAAACATTCATTTCGTTCCATAATTCTTTCATTAACCATCCTAATTCTGTCACGTTCTCTGTGTGTGTGTGTGTACTTTTTTTTTCATCTTCTTGTTTCCCTTCTTCTTCTTCTTTTTATCCGAATGTATTAAACTACGATTATCGAATTATATCTCGGTATAATGTATAATGTTTACGCTGACATACTTTACACCTCATTATCGTGACATCGCGAAATTATGCATGAAATATAACGGGTCGCGTAATTGTCTTCGGTTCTCGTAATTAGAAGTTTTAATAACGTGGAAGAATGATGTAGTGGAGACGGAAATTCGACGGAAGTAGCAACATTGTCCGATGGAAAATAAGAACTCGGTATTTCTTTTTTTGGTTGGTTGTCTCGCTGTATATCTCTTTGTGAAACATTCGTGTTCCCGAAAGGTGAAGAACATTACGACCCTCGATCGTGCATTCACCAGGTATGATTAGCTATGACCGAACCACCGGGTGCCATTGTTAAACTTGCAAGTGAATTACGTAACTCGGCTAGCAGTTACCGACTGGTTTCGTAATTACAAATTTTAATAATAGACGTGAACCGAATGGAAAGAGAGTTTCTATCCTTGCATCAAGATTCATCTGAAAGCCGGTAGAATAATATAGTTCACGTCCAACGGTATTCATATTAAAATTACAGTTTCGATTGCAAGATAGGTAGTTACGAACCCCCTGTTCTTAATTAGAATTTCGACTACCATAGACAAACGAGCTTAACCCGCAGTCAATTAAAAACCGACTTTCCCTCTCTACGGCATCACCGATCATCTAATACGTGTTAAAACTAACCTTCCAAACTTCCCGGCATTATTTTACAGTAACAGCAAATCACGTTTCCATTCGTAAGTGACCTATTCGCCAATTACATTCTTAATTGGAAAATCACAGTCAAGTGAAAAATGAAGTCGAACAGAAACTTCTTAAATTTCTTCGTCGCTCCTCTTACATCTAATACTGAATACCTATACTTTCAGTCTATCTAATTAATAAAGAAAAACTAATACCTCCATGATTCCCAACGAAACCTTTCATTAAACGTCCAAAGTATCCGTAAGTCGTACGAAGACGAAACAAAACACACACACACACACAGAAACGAACGAACGAACGACAAGATCAGAATGAGGAAAAAAGAGAGACGAGCCGAGTGAGCTTTTGCGGTAAGAAGCAGAGTAAGGAGTAAAGTGCCGGGGGAAAAAAGGAGAGGATACATATACAGCTCACGTTGCGGTCTCTTCCGGCGGCCCCGGAACAAACAGAATGAAAGCTCCTGCCTTTGTGCGCCATAACCCGATCTCTTTATCGCGGAAAATATTCTTTAAGCGTAGAAAATAAAACGGAAGTAAAAGTTCGGCTAGTGAATGGCGCTTGTAGGGATCTTCTCGCGGGGTGAACCGAGGAGATGAGGAATAACGTGGGTGGGACAGAGAAGGAAAATACACCGCGTCGGGATCGAGTGAAACGTTTAGACGATCAAACGAGAGGGATAGAAAATAAAGAATGAAAGTAAGAACGAAGCTGGAAAGAGAAGAACAAGAAGGGGAGAAAAACGAGAACGAAATGGTGATGCGGGCGCGGTGCTGCTGCGGCAGTAACGATTCTGGGAACGACGAAGAAGAGCTTCTTAACTATATGTATACACGCGACGAGAATCAGGTACGTGTGTGTATATATATTGTATGTACGCTGGTGTCTATGTCCTGGGGGATGATGGGGGTGTCTGGGTGGATAAGTAGATATGTAACGATATTGAACTATTGTACATATATGCTTATGTAATTTGAAATTACCGCGCGGCTTGTCTCGCGAGAGGTAAAAGAAAAATAGCGAACGATCTCGCGGGTGGGAAAGGTCGGAGGTTAAACGTAGGATATTTAAGTAAAGTCTTTCCGAAGGAATCGGTAAAAAAATGCGAATATTTAATTTTACGTTATATGTAATCCTTTTTTCCCCTTCGGTGAAATTCATTTTACCCCTTTATAACGCGTGGCGTACGTTGTAACGTTCACATTTGTTTACCACGGTCTTTATATTTAACATTATTACGTGATTTGCCGACAGTTATGTTTTTTGTCGCGAGTAGCGGCATTTTTTCCGCGGCTTATACCACATATGTATGTTTTATAACTTTTGTCGGTA
Source organism: Mimumesa dahlbomi (assembly GCA_917499265.3). Taxonomy (NCBI): domain Eukaryota; kingdom Metazoa; phylum Arthropoda; class Insecta; order Hymenoptera; family Crabronidae; genus Mimumesa; species Mimumesa dahlbomi. The sequence continues at coordinate 8,324,088 of OU824114.1, read as the reverse complement.
GAAATTATTACACGTAAACAAAGAAACAAATAAAGAACAAAAGCCCACGGGTAAAAGCGAAAAAGTACAACAAAATTATCATTATCCGGACAACATTTCGAAGACTACATGCGTGTTAAAAGTTTGAAAAATAGCTGACTAAAAGGTACAGCGAAAATATCAGGAGCACTGCTTTTATAGATCCCGTGAGAGAAAGACAGAGAGAAAGCTAGATAAAGAGAGAAAGAAGCAACAGGGAAATAGCCTAATTATCATGGGCTAGATACAATTCTGCACCATCTTAACGTACTTGGCTTTACCGTCCCCTTAGTATTTTCCGCGTGCTTTTTGCGATACTTTGATCCACCTGCTGACACACCTTAAATGTCTTTTAATGCGAACGACACGTGTATCCGAGCATTCTCTTTCCGGCACGTTCGTTTTTCCGGCGTCGCGGTGCACGCTGTTCGGGACAACTATTTTCATGGGCGAACGCATCGAGTGTTAACGCGCAAATAATTTCGGATTACACGGAGCCACGGGGCGGAATTTAAGGTACAGGGCACGTATGCACAATCGGCGGAGACGAATCGTGATCAAACTCTAACGCGACGTGCGGACAGTAACGAGGGGGCCTTTCCTGTTGCCCGGAAAAAGGAAAATACGGGATGCAATTCCCGGAGAGCTTTTCCATTTAACACGACCGCGGCCGGAAGTTCCGCACCCGGCGTGCAGCGATTTTTTTCTCTTTTTTTTTTTTAACCCCTCCAATCTCGATGCAATAAGACTCGGTGTTGGTTTTAATTTCGGATGGATTTTTTTTAAGGATATTACGACACTGGTATTTAACAGGTTGGTGGAGAGAGGGGATAACGTGAGGTATCTGGTGAATTTGATATTTCAGGGCGGGGGGAGGGTGGGGGGGAAGAAAGAAATCGGACGGACTTTCTCGCGCTCGTAAACGTTTTCCGATGGACGAGGAAACGTTCCAGGTGGAATATTAATAGGTATTAAGATATTAATATTCACGGTCTATTTGATTCATAAGCGAAGAATTGTCCTCGGCCGTTGACAGGCTGTAGGTGTAGAATAATCATTCCATCGGAGACTACGGAAACGTTTTAAGATGAAACCATTCTTCGTGTACCGTTTAATCTTCAATTATCCGACGGACGTCTTTTGTAGCGGCACTAGTTAACTATTTAGCAGAGATTCTTTGTTACGGGAATGTTTCGGAAAGAGGTAAGTCTGACGATAGGGGAAAGAAAAAGAAAGAAACTATATATTTTCCACCGTTCGTTGTTTATCGGTTGAATCTCTTAGAAGCGAAACAATAAAAATCCTTGTGCAATCATAATAAAAGGTGCTAATAAATATCTATACACACACTTACATACATACATACATCGAACAAGAAACAAAAACCCAAAAAGATCCAACAATACAAAGTAATAAATCGTCCACCGAAGAAACATCAAACCGAACAAAAGAAAACTACGGCTTTGTTAAGATACTTAGCAGATTTCCCTTGATACAGCTGTACTTAATAGAATAATAGAAAATCTGCGGTGAAGTCCGGACGGGTGTCGACGTTACAAATTCAGCTTAGGAATCCGGCCAAGAGGGGGTTAAGGAGCACCAGGAGGCAGAGGGTTAGGTGGGGGGGGGGGCAGGGCGGAAAATTTGCGACGGAACTGACGATCCGCGGTAAGGAGCTCAACAATTCTAGAAGGAGGTCGTAATTCCAAAAGTGAAGGCAGGAAGTGCCCACCGAAAGGAGCATTAGAGACAAGAAGGAAAGATTAAGCGGCGGAATGTCGTCTCCGGATGCGGTTACCCGATGCGCCGGTGGGCACACACGTCCACGGCACACGCCCGGCCGCATAACACAGGCTTTGTCTACTTGCAGCAAGTAAGGCGACACGGTAGCTTGAAAGGGTCCTAATTACATCGCGAAATTAACTTCGTAAAACACTGGAGACGGCTTGCCTGCCGCTCGGTGCCCTAGGACAAGACTTAAAGAGACGTTGCATCGCGGGGAATGATGTCTCGCTGCGAGGGCGGCGGCCCTTTGAAAGGTAAATTGCACCGGGCCCGTAAGCCCGATTATCTTTTTGATAATTAAGTACGGAATGGAGAAGGAGTCTTCACTCGAATACGAAGACTTTGTAATGTTGGTGTCGAGAAAAATTAGCTGGGGGTGCATACGAACGGGGATCGATGAATTTTTATTAGGTTGGAAATATATTGATGGATGTGTATGTATATGTGTAGGTAATTCTAGTTGGGAACTATCGAGATATAGTTTTAGATATTTCAGTATGTATGGATGTATGTATCTATGTATGTATCTATGTATACATACGTAAAGCTTGCTCTATTCATAGCAACTTGAGAGTTCGCAACAAAATTTGTAACTAATATTCGCGGCTGCCTTGATTCAACATAATTAATCACTTAATTCTAATCACTTTACAAGTGGGAAATTAATGTTAAACGAAGTTTAATTAGAAACGATTATACGCGCGATTCCCGCGGCGAACTTGGTTAAAACGGATTCTTTTCGTTCTAGGTATTAAAAACCAGATGAAATTTTCAAACAAAACTTTACACATATATGTACGTACCTACATACATACATACGTACATACGTACACGCAGACCAGCCGTCGCCGTAACCAAAATTTCCCGTTCGAGCGTCGTAGCCGACAAACGCACGTTAAGTTCCTAATAGAATTACCGAGTCAAAGGAAGTCGTGCCAACCGCCGACTCGATATAACAATATACCTACCGGTGTAACTTATTCGGACGCTGTATCAGATTAAGTTTGATTTAATTTCAAGGATAATATGGGGGGGCGGGGGGTTGTCGTGTTGATGCTTGTTACAACGGTAATTCATGAAAAGCTATCTTTTCGAGGGTGAGTAGGTGGATGGGTGGGTGGGTACGTGCCGCGGTATCGAGTCTGTAAATTCCACGGCAAGACTCGCGTTACCGGAGCGCGGGATAGTAATTTCCGCCGGAGGCATTTACGTTTTAAGCCGCTTAATGCGTAAGAAGAGAATTTGCGCGGAATTTAATCAACCCGACCAACGCGGTGGGGGGGGGGGGGGGAGGGGGAGGGAGTGTTCGGGCAATGGATGAGTCGTTGGGTGGTTGGTCCAGGGGGAGGAAAGGGTGAGTGTGGGGGGATGTAGATCGTGAAATAAGCGACGTATCGTGCCCGCGACAGTCGAATGCCTCTTTGAAAAAACATTGATGTCTGCCGATGCCGGGCGTCGGGACGCCGTTGACGCGGTCTTTTAAACGGCTGTCTACAAAGGGAAACGACGTAGCGACGTTACATAGAAACTTCTTTTCTATGGATCCACCAGTGGGAGAGAGAGAGAGAGAGCCGCGATTCCCCGCGAAGCTTAACGGCAAAAAAAAATTGCCTGTCGATCTTTACCGTAAAGAATAGTCAAGAACAGAGATTTCCGATTCGTTTGAACGGCATTAACGAACCATACTCTCTGGCTACGTCGATCCGGCCGTATTACGCTGGTGGTGTTTTTCTCTTTTTTTTTTCTCTTCTTCTTCTTCTATCTTTCTTTCTTTGCTGTATCCTGTTCTTCTTCTTTCCAACCCGTTTTCGTCGTACCTTACTCTTTTACTCTTTTAAGAGTATCGAGGTGATCGAAACGTGCAAAGTGGAGGGAAAAACGAACGGGGAAAGGAAACGTTGGTGAACGAGAGAAAAAGAGTTGTCGGGGTGGGGGATGAGAATGAGAATGAGAGGGAGAGATAGAGAGGGATGTATAGGATAGAAGAGGAAAGAGCACTTTACTCCACTTTCGAACGGTACACAAAGGGACGAACTTTGCCCTGCGGATCTGGGACACCGATTGTATTTTCTAGAAGCACGAACTCCACTAAAACGAGGAGAAGAGCCTGTTTGAGAAAAATTGTCGCTCGACGATGCAACGATGTTTGTGCACTCCCGTTAGGTATCCCTTGCTCTTTTGACATTGCCGATCACCGACGACTTATCTATCGATTAATTCCCCTATCGGGTTTCCACGTTGAATACGGGGCTACTTCCGTTCACCGTGGAGAAAACCGGGGGTACCTACGTACGCCCCGGGTGCTCGATAACGTTGTAATCAATTGCGATATTATTATCCAACTTGTAACACCTGTGTACGACCGTTTTTCCCCCGGTCTCATTGAAAATAATGGACTACTTCTGGGGGTGAATCATTACCCACAGCGGTCACGTGCACCGAATTACAGAGATATCAGGGGTGAATTTTCTCCTAGCTGGAAGCAGGTCGTAATGTTCTTTCGCGTTATTAAAATTCAAACGGCGGTTCGTGTTTGTGATTACGTACGTACTTCTGCGGATTGTTTATTTTCTTTAGCAACGCGCTCCATGTCGGGATAAAAACATTCTCAGACAACCTGGCGGGGGGTTTATATTTTTTTTGTTTTCTTTTTTTAGTTCTTTTTTTCTCTCTTTCTCTCTATATATACAGACTTCCGTACAGGTCTCTTTTTCAATTATAAATTACCTTTGAGAACCCGGTCCACGGGTTCGTTGAAAATACCGGGGATTCGAAGGTCCCCCAAAAACGTTATTCACGTGAAGTACAAACGTTCAAACACTGAAATCGTATTTATACCCGGCAAACAAAAGTCTTCTCCACCGTCTTTGAGAGTTCACGGCGCGCCGCGGACGAATCCCTATAATTTATGAACGGTAGTTTTTATTAGAAAATAACCGGAATATCATCTGCGGCGGACATTGCCCGCGGATATAAATGTGTCTCCATTTTTCCGCACTTTTTCCATACCAGTCGGAAGGAATAGGTCCTTTTTAAGGACCCTACGTCCACGTTGCGGGACTCTCGGACCGTTTTTAAACAGTACCACTGCGAGTGGCCGCGGCTCGTATATTATTTATACGGTCCACTTTCCGCGCCTGAGAACCAGCCACTGACAAACCTAGACTCGCGACAAAAAACCGCGGGGTATATTTGTCCCGTAACCGGCTGTCGCGGTCGACAACAAACGTAGAATAAAGACGGTGGAGTCTTACGTCAACAATATATCAACGAAGGGCATATCTCGGTCAGGAGGTAGTAATTGCCTTAATGCTGTGACATTCGTCTGAAAATAATCTGCATGATAATCCCTGACCTACATACACGAGTGTTTGTAACAATATTTAAATAGTAATCATTTTATTAGACAATTAACAAATGTGATTTATACTACGGATTCAAAGGACGACGAATAGAAAACAATGAAAATTTATTTGAGTACCGTTAAATATCCATAAATTAAAAGACTTTACAAACGTTACTCGGGATTCGTAATTTTAACGCGAAGATTTCATCTTAGTATAACCATCGTTATACCATAAGACGGGTTTACATTTGCTTAAGTGGGAAACGGTGGAATGCATCAAGCTGCTTTACCGTCCTCGACGCTTTAATGCGACACACTGCCACGACTCGACCCGACTCGACTCGTTGGATAAAAAAAAAACACAAAAACAAAAACAAAAACAAAAACGAAGAAGGAGGTGTTATCCAGCACGAGTGCCACTGCGAGCTGATGTTACGATACATTACAATCATGCTTCGTTATTTTATTCACCGGGCGTTCCGTTACCGGTACGTGGCAGAGTTACGAGAAAACCGCGCCAATAAAAGTACAGAACTTGAGCAGTAAAGCGACGAAAGTCGCGGGAACGGTTCGGCGAACTAAATGAGGAGCCATAATTTTCATCGAGGGGACACACATCGCACCGGTATAACCCGTAATCCCTTCTATTCCTATTCTGTCTCTCTCTTTCTTTTTCTCTCTCCACTTACCAGTTCTACGCTTCACTTATTTCTTTCTGGAAACTCTCCCACATTGTACTTACGCAACGTCCTCCCTCTTTCTCTCTCTCTCATCCACCTTTAAAACTTATCTGTCCGATTACTTTCCAGAACGTGGTTGTTTTCTGGTGTGTTGCTTTACCCTAGCCACGGTCTATCCCTCTCGCGTATTCTTTCTTAAAACTTAATCCGTTTGGCGCTGTACCACCGTGATTTAGCCCCCTTCACCCCCGAGAAAATGTTACGCTTGTACGTTTTTACTTCATATTTTATTACGTCCCGCGTCTACTTTCTATTCGCCGGTCTACGGATCATTTCGTAGATCATTTTAAAGATTCATCGGTGCATCTGCTTCTACCCGGTCTTCGTCCACGAGAGATATTTCCTTTCGTGTGTTTCTACGGTCGGGTTGCGTCTCCGCGGGGTTCCCGGTGGAAAAGTTTTCGGTGAACTTGGTTGGATTATTAAACCACGGTCCGTATGATGTGGAAAGAAGAAGAAGAAGAAAAAGGGTTGTATCCTTATAATTTTGTGCGAATAATAACGAGTATAACGATCCCGGGCGTTCGTTGCCACCCGATTATTTCCATTTCCATTCCCAAAAGCTGTTCCCCCAGATCGTTATATACATACGTACGTTGAAATGCCGTAAGAGAGAACGGTTCACCCGCGTCGTCGGCGACGGCGGCGATCTTCTCAAAACCGAGAAGTAATCACTTTCAAACTATACACGGGGTGTTGATCGCCAAAGGGATCGTAAGCACGAAACCGCGCGTAGACGGCGCCGATGAAACTGCGAGAAACCCAACGTTTAAAAGCGGCACGAGTTGAAACGAGAAGACGAAACGACATGAGCGAAGAGAGAGAAATAGAGAAACAGAGAGAGAGAGACGGACTGCAAGAGAAAGAGCTTTGGCACACTAAATGAGGAGTCATAATTTTCAGGCAGGCGACACGTCGCGCCGCCGTGACCTATAATCCCTCCTCTTCTTGTTCGTTGCCCTCGTCCTCGTCTAGCCATCCTCCCGCGCCACTTAACGTGTACACCGAAACTTCCCCCCTTTCGTCCTGGACCACGTGACATTTCCTTCTTTTTCCACCAACCCTTCCTCCTAACCACCACCGTTCATGTACGGCAACGATGTATTTCCAGCCGTCCGACGAAATACATACATCACACCGCATTTCACGATGTACTCATCGGCCCGTGTTCACCCCCGGTTCGCAGTTTTTGAAACCCCTCTCTCCGCTCTCCTCCCCCCCCCCTCTTCCTTCCCCTCTGTGACTTTCGACCCAACCAGCGAGAAAGACTCAGTGGTCCAGACTATGTATCCCGGACTCAAATGCCGGCATAGTCTGAGCCGTACAGAAAATTTATAATGTCTACCCGTGAAGCCCGACTTTCCTGGGCCTTTTCACGCCCGCCGAACTTTTCCTCTTATCCGACGCTCGGTATTTTCCCTTCTTCCCCTTTCCCCGACGACGACGAGGACGAGGACGACGACGACGGAAACTTTATAATTTTATCAGCTACGAGTTTCAACGTGCGATATCCATTACCGTTAATTCGGCTGTACTTAGTCGCTGGGGCCCCCCTTGACTGGACGACCTGGTGGATATCACGGGTAAACATCTAGCCGCGATAATATCTTGTTGGTCAAAAGTTTCGCTCGTGATCCGCGGGGTTTTAGGGCTTTCGTGTGTGTGTTTCTTTTTGTTTTTTGAATTTTTTGTTTTTGACGTTTTTGTTTTTTGTTTTAAATAAGTTGTCCTCGAAGGTCGAGTGGTTAAGAGAGTTTGGCGAAGTGTCCGAACTAAGTTTCCTTTTTTCTTTTATATGGTTAATTAGGAATTTAAAAAAGTGTCACGTTACCATTTTTTTTCGCACGGTGTTCCGTGTAACGTGTATACTCTAAGGACAAATTACTCGCCTAGATATTCAATGCAATTATACTGTTACTTCGAAGGTAACGTAAAGTTAATTGTCGGTAGTATAGTACTCGTTCGTTATTCTCTCTCTCTCTATGCACGCTCGTATTTTCCACAATGATGATTTTTCCCTAACGCTCGCAAATTATTTTTAATTGCGTAACCGAACCGAGTCGCCCGCCGTCTAAGTGGTAACACGTTACCGGTAAAAGTGGAACGTAAATAATCCGCGGCAGCCAGTCGCGGTTCCACGGGCCCCCTTCAGGAACGTAACAAGGTAAGTATTTTTCTAGGTCGAAGTTGAAACGACCGTTGGTGGCTGGTCCGTCCGTACGCAAATTCACGACCACAGCGAATCTCTTGTATGTATATGTATATACAGGGTGTCCCAGCTAACGTGCAGGTCCTGGTGATATCTAAGGGAATTCTAATATAGGGAAGTGACATTCGTAATGTTATATCGTAATTCGTGGCCGAGTTATTAACGAAAAACGATAGCAAATCAGAGGGCCCCGTTGGGCCCACCTGTGCGATAATTCCTGCTGGTGCAGAACTTCTACTGTCGTGCCACCGGACCCAACGAAACCCTTTGATTGGCTATTGTTTTAGGTTAATAACTCGGCCACAAACTAAGATACCACATTACGAATGTCACTTCCCTATATTAGAACTACTTTACCTATCACATGGTTCAGGGACCTGAAAGTTAGTTGGGACACCCTGTGTATATGTATATTCTCGTTATACACGTCCACACCATGTGTCGGTTCCTTCCGTAACCACTTCCGACCTTCTTTCACGGATTTTTCATTTTTCCGCGGGTCAAAAGGTGAGCGCGACCGCGTGACCGCTATGCATGTCGGTAAGAGCGAGCGGTACATGTGCCGGGGACTTGAAATCCGTCGTTACGTTCGTGACGTACGGTTCCCCCGGCGTCATGAAAGTCTTATGACGCCGGGGCCTGGTTCCGTCTCTCGCAATTCCCGGCGTTAACTCCAATGAAAATGGGATCCTTGGCCAGCCGGCACACGGCGGCGCGACGAATTACGTCGCCGCGACAAATTAGTAAACGGAACCGTAGAAATTAGTTTCGCGCCTCGGGCCGTGGGTACCCGTGGCACTTTAGGTTTCCTTTCGGTGTAGCTGGAGAAAGCAACATTGAGAGGAAGAGAGAGAGGGAGAGAGAGTGAGAGAGAGAGAGAGATTGGAAGAGAACGATGAAGATAGAATGATAGAGAGAAGGAGGCCTGAGAGAGGTGATTTTATCGATCGCATCGCTCGGACAGGGTGGATTCAGGCGGATTTGAATTATTTCGGGAGTTAATGCTTGGAATAATAAACAGCTATGCGCCCTTTGCCTGGACGTCAATCCATTTGTAACATATCTATTATACATACATATATATATATATATATATATATTGATTATCGATCGATACGGGGTGTATTTTAAATAGATTTCATTACGTGTTATGTAATCGAGCTGTCTGCCGGGAATTTATCGGATATGTTTTTCTTGTACGGAGGCCCGCGGGATATTTTAAGGTTTAACATTTTACACGATGAACGAAAGGTTGTAGTTCACGATCGAACGTTCCCCACTGGTTACCGTTGCGAACTTGACTTTTTCTTTCTTTATTATGGGTGTGTGTGTGTGTTTTTTACTGCACGCAAACTTTCGCAGAACGTTGGAGGAAAATCTCTGTCTGTTTTATCGAACGAGCTTCGTTCGGGACGTTAAAAATCAACGTTGAATATATATTAACGGGAAATGCGTGAAGGATGTGTTAAGCACGGGGAAGAAGATTTCATGCGGACTTTATCGACGGTCCGGCTCCGTTAAATCATTCATAAAATATGATTGGAGATTTACACGGAGGATGGTACGACGTGACCGTATAAATTAACTTCGGTATGATGGCCGATCGATACGCAAACACTGGCGCGGGGGTGGAGGGTGCAGGGGGAGGGGGAGGGGGAGTGGAAGGGCTGAGAACCTATCCGGCGTTTTTTGTAAATGCAAAACTGGACTAATAGCCCGTAACGGGTATTTTTTTCGGTGTCACGCGGGTATTACATTAACGAACCGTATGACATTGACAGAGAAGGTATTATAGCTTTCCAATTAACGTCCGTGCAACGGTAATCCGTGAACTTCGCGGAATTCGTATTACACACAATTATTTTTACGCTGCGATGTATAATTGTCACTGCGGAACGAACGGATTTTCACACACGCGGCGTTTCGAAACAACAGGGGGATATTATTTTCCCCTGTAATTGAAATATATTATTGAAACGTACGAGACTAGGGCAACGTTTAACCCCCTCCCTCACCCGAATATACGTAGACGTATATGTATACATACATACAATCTTGTGATTTCATTGTCTGCGTGATATCCGCGAACGGACGTATACGGATGGGAATAATGTGCCACGCATAATCGACAATTTCCAACGAGATATTAGTATTAAATCGATTGTCTTATTTCCAACGAGTTCCTAACGGAAAATCCGTAGACGAGCGGAAATAGAAATTAATGTAACCCGGACCCGGAAACGGATACGAAGGATATTACGTGTTGAGGGTATGGCTTGCCAATTACAATACACATCCATGGCGGCTATCACCCCCGTGGGCTGTGCAGTCGTTGTTGTCTGTTTCTATCTACAAGGCTACGTGTCCGTACGTGTATTTCTATAGTTACGGTCTATCCTGTAAATATATATATAGATACATACCAATGTATATACACCTATCCTATACTATATACATATACGCATAGGTGGGTGCATAGAAGAGTCGGGGTAAATTCATACCTGGAGAACCAACTCCATCGCGGCACCTATTTTCTGTCTGCCGCACCGCAACTTCGAGTCAGTCGACCACAAAATGTATCATCTCCTAGTTTGTACTCCCAGGTTAAATTAGATTTTATTGGGACTGTTATCCATTCTACGTAGCCGGAAAGTACTTCCGGCCGAAGCAATCACGACCCCTCGTACCCCCTTTACTAACCCCCTCCCCCTTCTCCCTCCCACCCTGGGAATGCCGAGGTAAAATTCCAGTCTATTCCGTCGGTGCGGCCGGATGCGGTCGATTCGGTACCAAGACCGTATTCGGATAGCTAATCACTCCTCTTTTTGTTGTGGATGTGAAAGAAAAAAATACACACATACCTACGGACACACACACACACACACAGACAGAACAGAAATAAGATTGTCTAGGGTATCTGGCCTCCGTGAGTTTTCTCACGACGATGTTAGGTACATAGGATGGTTTTTAGCGGGATACTTTAAGCTTGGCATAAGAAATATTTAGATTTTAATAGCCGACGCCGGACGCGAATGGTGTTTTCGGGGCGGGGAAAATAGTAAATATCGGAAGTAAAAAAAGTTACGATAACATAAACGAGCGAAAAGCTGCGCGCTCTATATGTATATGTAGTTCCCGTTGGGTAGCTTCGAGATCTTAAACTTGTTAAAATAACTGCGCCCTGGTTAATGCGCCCACTATGTTTTTCCAAGCTGGTAGGAAAATAAAGCGGGGAAGGGGGGGGAGGGGTAAGATTGCGAGAACGGGCGTGGAACAGCTTATTCGTTGCTCGCTAACTTTCCTCGATACTCGTACGACATAGACAAACTGTCGCAACTTCCGCGAAATTGTCGGGTCTGAGCGTCCTATCATCCTTCAAACTTTGCCGCGCGAAATCGCGTCGTACACGTGTGCATGAGCACTTCTTTTCGCGCTTTTGTTATCGGTGTTACGTCGTCGTTGGCAGTCGGCAGACCTGTCGATGCTGTGTTATAAATGTTCTGGCAATCTTTCGAGATTCTCTGTAAAAGATGCGGTCAACTTTGACGGGACTGGGTTCTTTTTCATTTTTTTTACAGTTTTTCTTTTTTATTTGGATGTTACAGACACCGTTGCCGATCTATCGTCTATCATTTTCGATGGCTAACATCGTTCTCTCTTTCTCTCTCTCTCTCGCTCTTTTTTTCTTCTTTTATGAACACGGTAAATACCGATCGCGAAATAAACTCTGATAGATTCGGCTAAAAATCAATGCGCCGAACGTCGCGTTACCTGCAAATATACTTTCTCTGTTTAATACCACCGTGTTTTCGGGGGCGGCTGATCAAAAGAATTGTATATATTGTTTTTTAAACCAAACCAATTCAAGCACGGGGATATACCGTTTAATCAGCGTATCCGACATACACGAATTCGGCTTTGATAAAACTACTTTTTGCCGGGACGCATCATTCGAACGCGTTTCGCGAAATAAAGCTGTTGCGAATTTAATACGATAGCTACACTGTAACGGTGTTTAATATGATTACATACTTCGCCACGTGAGTTACCGATCATCCGAAAAACAATATCAACCATTTCCAAAACCATTTTCCATTGATCTTCCCGTCATCAACAGATTTATAATCCCTTCCCCCTCCCAAAAAAAAAACAAAAATACACACATACACACATACATACAACTTCGCTCTTACTATCAACAAAATCGCCGAGCAGTACACGTGGTAGTCACTCAAAAGCGTGGAAAAATGTCCGTATACGAAGCTTTCGCTAGGTCTGGAAGTTTTCTACCGTACCGTACGTTATTAACTGCGAGTCCACGAATTTCGAGATCACGAGTAGCCGCGTCATCTTAATGGACCAGCGGGCGCAACTTCTTATCGGGCGACCATCGGGCTCGTGACTTCAGCCGCGAAAAGAAACGACGCCGGACGAGTTTTGCGCTGAATTCGTTCTGTTCCGCCGGAAACGACGTAGCAGGGTGCAACTAATGATAATTGCTACGGCCACGGGGGCGATAGCTTTTATTTCGGGGGGAAGCTGGCTGTCCGCGGACGGCGTCGCAAAAACCATGAACGTTATCCCCCACCCTTCCTCCCTCCAATGGGATATAACGTTGGTTGCGCAACTTTCGCCGGACGAAGATTACGCGGCAATAATTCGTTGCTACGAATCCCTGTAACAAATGTACCGGGAAAAAGAAGGGGGGGGGGTGGTGGTGGAAAAGGGATGGAATACACCGGTTGGAGACTTCGTTCTCCACTTCCTTAAAAGTTCCCCGTTATTCCGGAAAGAGGACCGATAATTTTTGACGATTCGTTATAGTATACGATTCTATTCCTGCGTCGCGACGCCCGGTTTTGCAAATCCATTGGAAATTTCGCAGAGAAACGATTCAGACGTTTTGCGCGTAGGTTACCTGGCGCCGGTATTACATGGATACAAAACAGGAGAAACTTCGTGCCACGTCTTGACGCTAAGTCTAATGCGTGGATTAAGTACGTAGGAAGTTGGCGTAGACTAATGGCTGCAAACCGGCCGGACGGTTATACGGTTTATTAGACGTCTGATAACCCCCCTCGCGATTCTTCTACTCTTTCTCCTACCACCCCTCCAAACACATACACGTACACACACTTTTGGTAGAATGAAATTTCTAAATAAAGATTAATATTTCCAGGCACAAAGGTTATTTACTTCCGTCCGTTCATTAAGCTTCATACGGTTTTAATTTGACCACGAGGCAAAGGAAAAAAAAGGGGGAGGATCGAAGCAGATATTTACCAGTGGATTTCCGCGCTACGCGAAATGAGTGAAATCGGTACATACATACAGAGAGGATGTGTGTTTGATAAATGTGCAGTTTTAATACGATTTAATTCAAATTGTACGTATTAATTTTAATGTATTTTATATCAACGCCGAGCATCTGTGCAAATGCACGATGTATTTTGATTTTACCGTCGCGAAACAAACGATTCTGCGCGCGTAGGGTTTCTTTAAATCTTTCCGACGTTACGTACGGAAGGGAAAAGGTAGGGACACTTTCAAAGGTCCGGGGCTTAGTTGAAAAATTAATACAGGTTTCCTTTGATTGTCCACTACGTTCGGCCGTAATACACGTTGCTCCGCGAGCACTCGGAATACATAGACTAGTCTATCCGATATCAAATAATCATATCGATGGTAATATTTAACAGGGCTACGTCTCAGGTGTAACGTCAGTCGGAATAATCCAAAACAGGGAGTCCCGTAGGAGGCTGGAAGGAGGAGACGAATCTTGGTATCGTGGAAATTTATCGAGAGTACCGGTTTTCAGCGTGAAATTTATTCCGCGGTATAGCGGCTGAAATGTTACGCGAACAAAAGTTTACCTTCAATTTTCTAAACCGTCAGTCGTGTTTGTATAAATACGTTCCGTATGCCGTTTTATTCAGTTTTTTTTTTTATTCTCCTCACTCCTCGCCCCCTCTTCCACGTTGTTCGAATGAAACGGGCGTCAAGTGGATAATGGCCTTTCAAAACATTCTGTAAAACACTGTATCCACTGGCACGTAGGGCGAGCGTATAAAAAATAATCAATGTCACGAGCCCCAGGACCCTTTACGCGTTCTTCTACAGCGTTGTAAATTGAAAGGCTCGTTTGTCTTCGTTATCCGCAAACGGCTTGGTGGCTCAGTTTATTAAGCTCGTAGCTGCGGCACGGTAAATTTCGTTAAACATATTGTATCCACGCTCGCAATACTCGTTCGCACGGTTTCCGCAATTTTCCAAGCCGCGGGTTGCCCTCGGCGCGAAGATACGAAACGAGTAGCACCGATGAAACGTGCGAATATCATATACATATACATGTACACATATAATAAATAAATAATCAATTGCGGCTGGAACATCCAATCGGTAGCCAATTAATCGGGACACGCGCTCGATATATATAGAATTCATTATTTACCAAAGTGCCACTCTGCCCGCGGGTGAAGTGACGATTCTATGTATAAAACGAAACTAAAAAGAAGGAAAATCAATGAAAGAAAGAAAGAAAGAAAGAAAGAAAGAAAACCCCATCGAACGTACCTACCACCGGTAATGTAAAACCTTTCCCGGAACTACCGGGAAAACCGGTCGAGCTCATTTTCCTCTTATTTTTTAATCGAACTCCCTCCCTCGACCACGTTCAAACGTTCCAACGGTTAATCGATCAATCGACCGTCATGCCTACTACCTACCACCCCCCCCCTTTGCTCGCTAATTTAATCGTCGCGATGGATACAGGACAGATAGATAAAGAGACAGACAGAGAGAGAGAGAGAGAGAGAGAAACGAAACGGGCAAAAGATCACGACGGTTTTCCTTCCTCGGTGAGAGAAATCGTGTCGTTCTCTGATACGAATTTTCACGATGCTCCGCGGCGGTAAGTACTGTTACGGTCCATCGATCGACGCCGATCCCAAAGCCAATATCTCATCCTTGCTTGCGGTCTATTAGATTTCCACGGCTTCGAAGGGGTCACCGGCTTCCCATCCTTTTCCCTCACCCCTTTCCCTCCTCGTTTCTCCTTTCCCCCCGCGGAACCCGCTTAACCGGGAAAGAAAAAGGGCCGGCGTAAATCGCGACTCTTTCAACGTCAATCCGTGAAAAGCACGCGAGATGGATCTTATACGTTTCCGACGTCCCGATGCCGGGCCCGTTCCCTGATTTCCCGGTTTGTCGACCGTGTCGAGGAAATCGATAACCACTCGCCAAATCGGCCATCCCCCTCTCCCCTCCTGCCCCCCCCCCTCTCTCATGTTCTCTGGGAGATCTTTGGCGGCGCGTCTGCAGCGATTTATCGGTGTCCTGTATGATTTCTGCATCGATGCACGCCGACATCGTTCCAGGCTTGCGATACGCCTTCCCACAAAGGGCCACGATAACACGTGATGCTCGTCTATCGAATTCCGTGATAGCCTAACACGTTACCGATAACGGGGGGATCGGGTAATTTATATATATAAATTTCTTTTTACCCACGAGTTTTTTGTCGGTAAGGTTCTCTCGGGGTTTTTTTTGTTTTGTTTGTTTTTTTTTGATTGGTTGTTTGATGGTGAAGAAAGTTTTGTTTATACATAGAGAGACTTTGGTGTTCGTTTGAACTTGTGAATAAATAGAATACTTGTTTCGGTCGTTGCGCGGAATACGTTTTTAACAGACGGTGTGTGTGTGTGTGTGTGTTGCAAGTGACACTGATGTTTGAAGGGTGGACGTGCGAACGGATGGTTTATTCGAAATTTTGAATAATAGTGTAACTTGTCGATCTCCCATTTCCGGGATTTTCTCTGCCTAAAAACCTGTTGTTCCGATGTGTATATAAATAACGAGGTTACATTTTGGATACAACAGAGAAACACCATTTTGATATTATAATAGACCGTGTGTCGTTTAATGGCAATTTCCATGGAATTACTTTCTTTCTCACTTGTCAATTACCTTTAACGAAATGAAACTATATATACATCGAACACCAATATAAAGAAATATACTATTAATTTTTTTTTTAATTCAAATATCCTTCATCAAACGATCCACAGTAAAATCCTTTCCATCTCATCTGATACACCAACAATAGTTTCATTTCCCCCAGACATAAATATCGAACCAAACGTTTTCCCTTTCGAGTCGTCGAATAAATCCTTTCGGCCGAAACTCTTTAAAAAGCTTGTTTTGAAAAGGAAAACCGGGGAAAGTCGCGCGGTAAATTTCGTGCCCGGAGCGTCCACCGGACAAGTGTCGGTAATAGGCTCCTCTGGCGCAGTCTTTTTTTTTTTCACGCTACCGGTTTAGTACCCACTTTATCACGGGCTGGTCGTTTCGTTTCAAGTGGATCATTCTGCATCCGACGCGTTGCCGCAGGTGGGCACGGTTTATGGTCGGGGTTATTATGATCAAACCTCATTGTGCGGGATGTTGGTGGTACTAGAGTCGGCCAATGTGACGCATTATACTTACGCCTGGCTCCACAGGATGTAACTTAACCCCCGCGGCGTTGGTTTTGCGTGGTCACGTATCACACGTGGCCCCATGACTACCGGGATTGCATAAGTCTGCCAATGCGATTGAAATTTGCGACGATCTATCTCAGCGTCGTTACCAGTGTCAACCGACACACGTTACCATGGCTATTTTGTAAATTTAAAGGTGATTAATCTATAATATTAGCACGTAATTTAATTCTTTTATTTCTTTTTTGGATATGGATAAGCACACTTGGAAATCATTAAAATTCATTGAAAATTATAGAAGGCATTTCTCTTGGTATGCATAAATTCATCGTGGAATTTAGTTCAATGTAAAATTTGCTACTTGAGAATACGATAATGCGTATATATGTATATACATATAGAAGTAGGATGGGTTAATGTATACTTGAGATCCGGTATGTAATGTATATTATGCATATGTATACATGGGTCGAGGAACACTCTCAATCGAAAATCGGCTTTATTGACACGGCTGAAATTCTGACGTTCCTGGAAACGAATGTTTTTCATTTGGTTTTTTGTTTTTGACACGCGCTTCGTTCCCGTAGCGAGCACCGATGTTACATGTATGTATGTAACGTATGTACGTACCTTTCGTTCGTGAACACTCCAAGAATTATAGGGACAGGAAAATTCGATGTGAATTTTTAATGATGTGATCGGTCCGGTTCCATTCTTCTTCGTTACGCCTCTGGGTGTGTAATATGAAATGTTATGAATCCAGCGATAGACTCGATGTATTTTCGACGGTACGAGATCGGAAACTCATGCATGCGAATATAACGCAGATATTTGTTATAATTAACGTTCGAGTCCCATAAAATCTTCATTTCTGTCATCGGAAAAATCTTTCTTCGGTAACAATACATTGTCCTGGATGTTTTCCGAACTTTTCAAATCCATCGTAGCGAAACATTATTAATAAGTGAGGGATATGATATAATTCTTTATTTTATCCGGTGAATTTTTTTGTTTTGTTTTATATCCGCCCAGATGGGATGACATTTCGTAGGTAGATTGATCAGATCAGTGAGCCATATTACTAATATCAAAGAAACGTGAGATTAAGCATTGTTTTCGTTCAGTGAACAAAGAAACGTGAAATATCCGATGCTTTACTAAAAACAGACGGTGTTTGCACCTGTGAACTTAATGGCAAAACTACCCGTCCTCACGGAATTATTTCTGCATCGATAAACGTCCGCCTTTTTGTATAGGTCGTATATATGTGTATAGGTATGTGTATGTGTTTTGTTTTCCTTATACGATTACAATTTCATTTCCATCGGAATTGCTCAGAAATTTCACGGAAGCATTCGTTCATATAAAATCGAATATCCGTAAAGGTATGGACCATAGAAAAACAAAATAAGAAAATAAAATATATATATGTATATATATCATCCCTCCTTACAACAAAATGATACTGATGGGTATTTTTATCACGTACATCCCTCCCGGAAAATACACGCTGATTAGTTCCACTTTAACGTAAACTTATATGAAACAGTATATCTAATAGAGAAACTTTTTATTAACTTCAACGGCCATAGACTTTTTCGATGCAAAGCCAAGCGTAAAATAACCCGGAAAACAAAGTTACATCGTTCGAGAAGTTAGCGTTCTGCGAGCACGGCATATGTAGTGGTAGCCTGAAGAGAGAAAATTACAGAATTTCGATCCATCATTCGGCCTTCTCTTATTTCGTTCCCGCAGCATCCGAGGCTCATCTTTCCGGTGTTCGCGGAGACGACGACAACGACGACGACGGACTCCGTCGTGTTGTAACCGCTATTAAAATTTACCGTCTCGTGTTTCGCATTATCCGCGAAAATACGTTATTTTTCACCCGCCGGCATAATACGTATATACGTTTAGCAGAACATTACCGGTATCCCGTGTACCGCCGCGTCGCTTATTTATTGCTTATTCGCTTCAGTCTAAGCTTACGGTAAACAGTTGTATACGAGTAACCGTAAACTGATCCTAGATGTACACGATATTGCGTCGTACTCTTCGTTACGCCCGCGATTCTCCGCTTGTTTTACAACCAAACGTGGGAAAATTGGAAAACTTGGACACCCTCCGCGGAAGTTTTCCTCATCTATTTATCGGTGCAATTAATTTCGCTGGCAATTACTTTATCGGCGTGCCAGCGCGTACTCTCCTTCGATCGTTAACAGGAATATTTATATGTATATATATATATAGATGTATATGTATATGGAACTGAAATCGTCCTGTTACTACGAAAATATCTCTTACGACTGGATACTTAAACGAATTTCGATTAAAATATCGATGGACAGAATATGTTGACATTCTTAAATGTCGATCGAACGAATAAATTGTAGTCGGGATGCGAGTCACCGTTTCCACCGTACGACAGCCAGGCGTGAATTATAAAATTACCATCGCAAAAACCTGCACGTCCCGTGCATTCGAAATTCCTGGGGAACCGTCGAACCGATCGCGAGAAAATTTAGAGGAAAATCGTGGTTATAGAGAGCAAGTGGCACGAAGACTTTCCTATCCCCCATGGTATTTTATTTTCCTGAAAAATCAAAGATTCAAATGGGAAAAGTTCGCGATACGATTTCACGATCGGAAATTTCCCCTAGAATTTCATAGACGTCCCATATCAATATATTTAAAATTACACAATTCGCAAACAAAACAGCAACAAAATCTCACCGTATCTTATATAACTATTATCTTTCCTAACAAATCCTCTATATTATTTACCAATGTCTTCACACGACCACCAAGATAATATTATACCCAAACTCTTCGAGAAATAACAAACAAGGTACAAGGTCAATTATCAATTTTCCTTCTTAACAGTAGTTTTCCGGCCTAGATATTCCCTGGAATTCTTTTACGTAGCCAAGGAAAATTCATCGGTCGACATATACTTTATGTATCCGCTGTTGCAGGTGCTCGGATAATTTAGAGCACTTACCCAAGAGTGTAGGGCATACGAAAGTAGGGTTGGTGTATAAGAGCATGTAGATACATCGCCTACCTTGTTTGACGGTTAAACCTAAGTATCGTGAAGAGGGTTACAAGGGGGTAAAGGACGGGGGGGGGGGGGGTTGCAAGCTCCCATACACAACGCTTTCTGAGCCGTAGACCCCGAGAGCACCCTCCGGATTCTGTTTTACTGATAAAGGTTACTATTGCACATTCATGTGGCTTTGCCGATGTTGTGTTGTTGTTGTACTTGCCTCGCATTAAAGGATAGATTTACATGAGTAAACACCACCGCCTGGGGACCACGTACAAATTAAGATTAAACTTAAGCTCGCCGGAATATTGGAATAATTCGTGTTCCAAGATTAATTGAGATCAATTAACGGTATAAACGTGCTCGCTCGCCTGTTGGTCAGGGACATAACGAGATGTAATCGATAGTATAGATTATAATATGTATGTACTATGTATGTATCGTATAATATGTAATAAGTATGTGAAAGTTTTGATCGTGAATATTGAAACGGTAGGTTTTGAAATTTGTATATCTAGAAGATCTTCTTACGTGGAAAAATCGAAAATAAAAGGTAGAAAATACAAGGACGATGTTCCCATGCAAATGTTAAGACAAACAGCGAAGTTCGAGAGTTTGGAAACTCGTATACAAAGGCCGGATCATCTTCTGCTTGTCAACCGAATAATTTAGGTTAGTGCCTCTGCTCATAACCTAAGGAACTTATTTTCATGAAAAAGATATAAAGTTCGTTCTCCTTCGAGCTTTCACGGTGCATGTTACACGCGGCTGATGACTCTGAAAGTACACACAGTACTCGGGAAGTTTATGCGACTCCGCAGCGAAGTTATATTCGAAGAACTCCGCGGAAAATCATATCACCGGCGCGGATCCACCGGGCGTTCACGTTCGAGACATCAAAATAATCTCTTTGAACAACGACGGAAACGGTATCACCGTTGCTATTACGTTTACTTTTCTCTACTCTATAAAACTCTTGCGTGAACTAAAATTTTACACCCGGCATTGTATTTCTTTCGTATATCTTTCCGACGGATAGTCGTTCCACGTGCTGCTATACACGGATAACTTTCACGTAAATGTAGAAGCGAGGTAAAACTTGGCGTTCCTGTTATTTGTTACGAACGAAACGATAATAATTTTTCGTCTTATTTATCGCACAATGTATCAACGGGGATATCCACCGCGAATTTTGTTTCTGATCCGCGTAACTCACAAGCCATCGTTACTGGATGATATTACACGACTCGACTCGTGTATATCACCTTTAAAAAAAAAAAATTATAAAAATCAGAGAGAAAAATCACGTAACCCAGTAATATACTTAGGATGTAATTTCACGAATCAATATTTAATGAAAAAGTCGTTGAAATGCAGCATTTTAAAGTACACTTCAAAGGAAGAACTGCGAAACGGTTTCCGTTAATAAGTGTGCACTCTTATTAACCGTTACCCTGTACTTTGCACACACGGTACCGGTTAAAGTACATCGGTCTCTCTCGCGAGATCGCTGGATTTTCGATTGATACTACCTACTTTTTCTTACTTAAACATTTATCTTGTCCCTCTGTGCCGATCCGCTTGAATTATCTCCACGATGGAGTCAGTTACGAGGCGAAGACGATAATTGTCATCGTGGTAGATTATTGATTGAGAACGGTAATAAATCGTACGGTATATAGAGAACGTTATACTTACTGGTAGCGCTGACAGCCGGCCCGATGACCGAGTATTTGGGGTTCCCGGTAACGGCCCCTGGGACGACCTTGTCCAGCTCTGAAACACATTATTGTAATTATCCTCGGAATATACAGTGCCGTTAATTACGACAGGGAGTCGCGCGAGCAATAGAACACGGCCAATCTACCTTAGCACAAAGGGTCCTGTTAATGATTTATTACCTCATAAATAGCCGGACGCCGTTAAGGATCTTTATTTTTCCCACGAAACCGATATATCATATTACATCGTACGGTGTGTCGCGTAGTTATTAAATTAAACTGCGGCCCGTTTCATTAATTAAGGGGAGAGAAGATTGAACGGAGATTCTCTATTGCATTGTTAATCGTTTTAATTTCAATATATACGCACATAGAGAGGAACAAGGGTGGTTACAGGGACCGATCTTATCACCCGGCGGATAACGAATTTATGCAAATCGCGACCCCGTCGCATTGATAATGCTCCCCCGGCGAACACGGGGGCACACTGATAAGCTGTCGCTGGTATAACTCGATTTTCAACGGTGCCCGTGGAAATTATCCGCGAAGATACCTACCGCGTAGGGTAAAGAGAAAAACGGGATACCGCGGGAAAAGCTCCGATAATACGGCTAGTCGGGAAATCTTTGGATTTCTGCTTTACCGACTAAAGCTCCCAGTGATCAGCTTCGCGAAAGCTCAGACTTAGAGCGCTTACTGGTTGAACATCAGCGACGTACCACGCCGAGCTTTCGAAGCTTTTAATCCAAAGCTGCAATACCGACCGAGCAGGAAGCCCGATAAAAAAGCTCTACTTTTTGAATCACTCAACGTCGATAAAAAATCTCTTCCCCATAGTATCATATTTTTAGTTTACCTACATCATTCCCTTCCTCCCTTATCGATTCATCGAACATCCTTTTATTTCTCTAAATCCAAAACGAACCACTGTACAACGACCAGAATGCATCCGACGTGGCCCGTCTAATTCTATTAAACCCACGGAACGCCGGAAACGAGAGCTTTATTAAAGGAGATCGCGGTCGACCGAAATAGAGAGGAAGCACGCTATAGAAACCAAGGAGGAGGGCAATTGACGTATGAAAAATGAACAATCAAAGAAAGTGCCCCGGGAAGCGTGGGCACCGAAGGATACCAGCATCCACCCTGGATGCTTCCCTGCGAATAATGGATAATTTCTCTGGATCTGGTCTGGTGTGTCTCCTGACAACGGAGTCATTACGGAACCCGTGGCCAGGATACTACAGGTAACAGGCAAAAGGACACGAAATTGCTGGAAAGGAGAATGGCTGCAAGACACCGGTCGGATTTTCATAATGCCGTCGAATGGTGTCGTTCGTTACCCACCAGGATGCGGTGCATCGTCCAATGGTTGAAATTGGAACATCGCCTTGAAGCCTTGCCCCGGCCACTCGGAATTAGCGACGAACTCGACGTAGAGGTCTGGCCCTGTGCTGAGTACTTCCACTTCCGCTCCTTGGTTGCAGAGCACGGCTATTGTGGGCGCCCCTGAATCCGTTCCGTCGTGCACCCTGATTAAATCCGCCCTATTCAGGCAACTGTAACAGGATGCCTTTCGTTAACGACGACAACTTATCGGTACGTTACCCTGCGTCGCGAATAACTCAAGCGGAAACCGGTGAGATTCGTACGGCTGTCCGGGCCGCGGTTGTGTTCGTCGGAACGCTCGTATCTTAGACGACGGGTGACGAGATATCGTTTTGACGGACGCGTTTCGTATCTCGGTACGTTTCAACGATTCGTTTCGTTTGGACGGTTCGATGTTGTTTCTATCGTGAATTAATTGTGATTTAGAGACGATTTTATAGGTATAATTTGTGCGACAGAGTACAGCAGTGGATTTTTGTTTTTGGTTTGATAAAAGGGAAGTAAATATGTGGGATGTTAAGATAGTTTAGATTATATTAGGGAATTATCGCAGGTCGTAGTTTTAGTTTGTCGTTTATTTAACTGAAAATGTGATTCGATTATTGGAATAGTTGAATGTGTACAATGGAAGCAGTTTCCCGTAAATGTGAAAAAGTAATTTATTCGTGGTACGTATTCGTGAATATATTTAAGTCATGAGAATTTGTAGGGTCGACATATTATTCTAGTTAGTAATGTAGAGTGAAGAATATAGAGGCCGACGTGGAACTAAAAATAATAAGAACTGAAGAGATTCGTTTCTATTTTCTGTCTATTGATTCTTTTTTCACCTGTGGATGAACCAGGTATGTAGGCCACAGTGCCTAAGCCGGAGGATGCACACAGCCCCTGAGCAGTAAAGTGGGGGTCGGGGGAGGGGGGGGTGGAGGAATAAAAAATTCTAAAAGGAGAGGAGATTTAAAAAATTTTCCTTTGCCCAAACGGAATTTCGTTATCGACTTAATAAAAATTTCCACCGTCGAATCTCCGTAACGTCGCTGGAGAACCGAAAAGCAATTTAACACTATCAAAGAACAAACAAACTCTCCTTTGAAGTTCGTTCGAAAAATAAACTTTTCATTTTCATTGGAAAGTGGCGCATTTATCCTCGAATTACCCTCCGCCGCCGCCGAACAAAAAAGTAAACGGGAGCAAGAATTAATTGCACCGGCAATAAAGTTAAAACAAACCCCCCTCGTATTCAACGGGGCAGCCATTAATTCCATCCACACTCCGGCTTGACGTAAATTACGCGTCAAAGAAGATGGAACTCCGAACCACGTGCAACAAAAAAAAAAAAGAAAAAGAGAAATTCTACGCGTTTCGTAACACATCCTTTTTATCGACGTCCTTGTAAAACAAGAAAGAAAAAACACGCGATAAAAAAAACATGAAAAAGAAACCAAAAGACAGAGTGAAAGAGAGGCAGACAGAGAGAGAGAGAGAGAGAGAGAGAGAGAGAGAGAGAGAGAGAGATGGAGAGATAAAGAAGGAACTCGCAGCGAGAGTTCTCGGCAACGTGCCGGTATATACTCATCAAGGCCTGCCTCTCAACGAAGGTGAGATAAGTTCCCTTCGAGTGACTTGCCTCGTTGCGAACGCCCACGAAAGAACGGGGTACAGTACCGAGTGGAGAAACAGAGACGGAGGAGTGAGCGAGAATGACGACGAAACACACAGAGAGAGAGAGAGAGAGAGAGAGAGAGAGAAAGAAAGACAGACAGTGAGAAAGAGTGAAAAAGAGAGAGAAAGAGAGATTCAGAGAGAGAGTGTACGAGGTCGACGTCGAGAGTGGCAGTGGTGCAGGGTTAAAGGTGAAACTGCAAAGACTCCACGGTGACAAAGCAAAGGTCGGGTGAAAACGCGCGAAGGGAATAGGATATCGAACAAGCGTAAGAGAGACAGACAGATATACCGTGGAAAGGATACAACCCTACTAGAGGGCTGTTCCGTCAATAGTCGAGCGATTCCCTTTATAGGTATACGCGAGCTACTTTGGCCAATCGAGCGGAAGAGAATTACACCTCGCGGCAATCGGTGGCGCCAGGATTTTCGAAACGCGGAACGGGCAACGAGGGATCGGTTGATTCGATCGATTTAAGGACTTGATCGATGACGGCCACGGGATAACCTTATTACCTGCACGGGTTAAGCAATTACGTTGGCAGAGAAAGATTATCGTCGGAAGAGCCGGAGATTAAAGAGTCCGCCCGTCCTTCCGTTTCCGTTTCACCTCTTTCGCCAACCCTCACCCCCCCCATCCCCTTTTCTCATCCTCCCCTCACCTCACTACGTACCTCAACCTCCCTTTTTCACCTATACATACACACACACACACACACATACAGGGGTGAAAGGGGAAGGGGAAAGGTGAAGGTATGCACAGTCGTAGTTGGCACGACGAAGTGCCTGCCGTTCTCCGGTCTCGTTAATCGAGAAGTCATCCATCAAATTTATTTGGAAGCCGAGAATCTCGATTTGCGAGGTGCCACCGTCGGAGGTGCTTTTCTATTAACGTGCTAGCGACCGTGTAGCCATTGGCGCGGCTCTAGTTTTAATAGGCGACGTAGAGTTGGAGAGCTTGATTTTCTCTATTACGACTCTTAGAGCGGAAGAATGTCAGTGTGTGAGGGTATTTTCTCGATCAAAGCGTCCCGGAACGAGTGAAATAATCGAATACTATAGAGACTCGCTATCCCGGAATGAATTTCTAACGGGAAATCGGAAGTGGAACTCGTCCGGAATTATTTTAACGGGTCTCGTAATGAAAAATAATAAAAATAATATAACAGAACTATAACGTGGGATTTGTACAGGAGAAAATTATCGAAGGACGATGAATTGTGAAAACGCAGACAATTCCACGTGCGCGACAAGTGTTTGATATTCGGTGATTTTCAAGCGTCGAAAGTTTCAAGAACGTAGAATTTTCGAATTTAATATTAAAACACAGTCACGGTCTGGTTTCGTGCGAATTAAAATTACCTCGGGGCACCCGTAATTTCACCCGACAATATGTTGACACATTTTTTACAAGCGTTGTTGCTTGTGCGAAATTTCTTTTCTTCTTTGTCTTGTTTGCCTGTTATTCCGAGCGTGCCGGTTTCTTGCCTCAAGAAAGTCCCCGGTCGGTAGCGAGGCGTAGTTGTGTACTCGCGGAGGTAAATATATTGAAAAACGGTACAAAGATCCCGAGGTTTTCATAGCCGCTGACGATATTCAGCGATGCATACGCCCGCCACCGGGAAAGGCATTCCAGTGACTGGGTATCTTTAACGGTGGCGACCACGTTAAAATTGCACAGATGCTGATTTCCTAGAGCATCGGGTCGAAGCTCTCGTAACCGAGAACGCGGAAATTCGAGGGAAAGTACAAGGCGCGGTTTTTCGTCTTTTTTCTTATTTTGTTTTTTTTTTCTTAGCCCCCAGATGAGAAACCGTATTTTCGCGGGGACGAAAAACAACGGGGTCAGGGATAACAGCCAGCGGGGAAAACGGACGATCTCGGGGTGCATTATTAATTTAAAAGGTGAATAAAAAAATAAAAAGAAAAAATATGTTCACCGTATGTTATATCGTTGTGAAATCCGTTGGATATTAACGTTCGTAGAAACACACGGATAACCTTATGTATTTTCACGGTTGGTACGGAACGAATCACCGATCATCGTAATGCGAAAAATGTGTAAAAACGGTTTCGGGTAAAAATCGCATCGTCGTTATTGCTTTATTTCGTATGAATATTAATCGGGTTTTCATTCGAATTGGATTATTGAATGAGTATCACGTATCCTCGGACCGATATTACGATTCGATGTGGAATCGATATCGGACGGACGGAAAATCACCGTGTGACGTGGTATCAACTCTGGTTCAATATTGGATATGCAAGTCCGATATTCGAATTCGGGACAATTCTGTCAGACATTTGCGATCGTCCGTGTGTTGGGCCAGTGTTGTTCCGGATTTTCAGTCAATATTGGCTTGATGTTTTTGGCATGCTGCTTGGGCACCCGCCAGTAACTTTCAATTTTCTCCTTTCGTTATTCGCTATTCTCGACTTCTCGGCGGGTTAAACAAATCCTTCGGCCGTTATTTAAATCTCCGGCGAAAACCCCGAACGAAATTCGGTTCCACCTTCGACCACCGATTCCCCGACAAATATACTGTTCTATTGCTACACGATACCCTGTTATTAAGCACATTTGGTAAGTCAACAACTTTGTTCATACACACTCGGTGATACGAATTTCGCAGCGCGTTTGAAACGCGATAGATTCTTCGTTTGAAAGAGAGAAAAAAATGAACGTAAAAATTGTAAAATAACATTTTTTTTCTCCCCATATAAAGCTTCGTTTTCTAGCGAAATCTCCATACAGTTCACTATTTACCTTTCTGTTTACAGTATCCGTTTGTGTACCATAACACATGGTATGTGAATTAAAACTGAACACGATATTTACTTTCGATGAAAAGTCAGTTTTTCTATGTTTTCAACATTCTCGAAAACCAAACCTGATACGAACAAAATTTACTTTATATAATACTTTCACCTAATATTTTTTTTCTTTTTCACCAAACAACCCAATTTCTCTCTCTCTCTCTCTCTCTCTCCATCAGGAATTTCAAACCCAATCCTCTATTTACCACACAGATTCGCCAAGTCGAATGACACGAATTTCCGAAAAATTTTTCAACTAACCGACGACGGACCGACACATCTCCTTTACAACGCCGGGGAAAGCCGAACACGCAGCCCCGACACACTCCAGCGTCTACGCGTTCTCACGAGTGTTCAGAAATGGGTGTATCGAGTGGCTGGCAGAGAGGAGTCTCTTGGTATCCATCAGCTCCATTCAGGATAATATCCGAGTGCGTCTGACAGTGCGGCTTAACGCTGATATATCGAGGCATTTCTCAGCGGTCTTCCTCGCTCTTAGAGAGTTTTACCGTCGACCTTTCCGGATAAACGTTATCGAGCACGAGATTAATTAACGGGATCAAAGCCGACCTCTGTTTCCTAAAATACATTTTGCTCCGCGGCCGGGCCCAGCTTCTGCGGATCCTCGAATTAATCATTCTTCGAGTTCGCCAGCGTTCGAACTCGCTTTCGCATGTAAGTAAGTATGTATGGTATGTATGTACGGATGTACGTATGTACGTATGTACGTATGTAGGTATGTAAGTATGTATGTATGTATTTTATGTGTGTATGTAAGTATGGTATGGTATGTATGTACGTATGTAAGGAAATCTGTATGTATGTATTTTATGTGTATATGTACGTATGTAAGTATGTAAGGTATGTATGTACGTATGTAAGTATGTAAGTATGCATGTATGTATTTTATGTGTGTATGTACGTATGTAAGTATGTAAGTATGTATTTTATGTGTGTATGTACGTATGTAAGTATGTATGTATGTATTTTATGTGTGTATGTACGTACGTAAGTATGTACACGTGCAACGGTATCGGATGTCTTCAACTTCAAACACGCTTTCACGTAGCGGACGAACTTAGTTCGGAGTTAAGACTCGTCGTAAAACGAGGGAAAGGACGGGAAGCAGATCCCCTTCGGAAAAGTTGCCGACTCGCGACTACTCTCGAGGAGTGCGTATCGTCCATGACCATTAGAAACTAGCGCGAGTGTGCAGAAGATGAGGGAAGTAAGTAACAATAAGGGTGAAAGCATGAAACAAGGCCAGGAATTTTGCGAGGAAAGCGGAAAATTGAGCTTATCGTCCGGGGATAAACAGTTCTTTGGAAATTATACTGAAACCAAGTACGCCGAAGATATTTTCTTACGAGAAACGAAATTATCTTGGATTAGATCAAAATCTATCTGACTCATATTATTCTTTTGTTCCCGATTTCGTAATTCTAATGTGATTATGTAACACTGAAATGTTTTTTAACGGATAATACGAGTCGTTAGTTAAATTCCCATTTGCGGTTTCGGTTGGAAATGTAAATCCAGGAAAGTGCACGTTTAAGTAATCGGTTTCAGTTGGAAAGCAAGCTACGTGTGTAAGTAGTGAAATTTTTTTCCACTGAAACGCAAACTAGCTTCGGGTGATTCGATAGTCAAATGACTGTCGATGTTCCTTTTCCTTCATTTCTCTTTTTATTTTTAACTAACCCCTTTCTCCGTCAGCTAGGAGGGAGGGGGGTGGGGGAACGCTTTCATCCGATTGTAGGTTTTCGAGGTTTATCGAGTGGAATGAGTTAAGCGCATTGCTCCGAGAGTGGTTATGTTAAGTGTTCCAATCTCCCGCACTTTTCGCGAATGTCGAAGTTAGTACGTAAACGCGAATGGAAATTCCCCATAAGATTGCGATCGATATCGTTCCGTATCTCTTGGTTCGTCAATTATGTATATCAATTTTCGGCCCGCAGTTATTCTCGCTCTATCGCGAAATATGTATCTTTCACGCGACAGGAAATATCGTAGCCGACTAAATCGTTCGGTATTTGTTTACCGTCGCTTTTATTTCAGCGATTTTTTCTTTCGTGAAAAAGATTCGCCTTACTCCCTCGTATAAATATTCGAAGAAAAGAACTGGTGATATAGGAACGTATTTATCTTCGCGATAAAAGTTCTAGCCTGTTTGTGACGAAAGGGTGGTCGGCATCGTTTTATTACGTTTATACAGTATGGTAATGCAAATAATTAAAGGTTAAACGATGTTTGTGCCCGCTGAAAGGGAAAAAAATTAATTAAGTTGGCAAAGAGTGGAAAACTGGCTCGAAATCAATTATCTTCCTTTGTTAGGGCATGTTTATACGGAACGCGGAAGCAGAGGGCCGTAACGATGTGATATTAGGGAGGGCACGAAACACGGAAAAAATATGCACTACGCTTGCGAACTAATATTTGAGAGTCACAAATTTTCACGTTGCAGTAATTGCAAGTTTTTGCAGCTACGGCTTGAATTGGCCGTGAATCACCCCGGGCGCCGATATAAGCAGCGTGGAAGTATGGGAACGGTCATAAAATAGGAACACTTTAAATTTTTTAAATATTTACCCGGAACAGACGGTCAACGTTATAAATCGACCGACTAAAATTTGATTTCTTTATCGATTAAATGAACGCGTAAACGCAAATACAAATATTAGGAAAAAAATGTCGACGATATTTCGAAATAATAACGAGAATTTTTCTTATAACGTTGAAATTAAAAAAAATAATAAATAAACATAGGACAAAGTCATATATCGTTCTCTATGAAAAATTGTCATATATCCGAATTATTAGAAACGCGAAATATCGCCGAGAGAGAGACGTCGTTCATTAATAAACATTTCGCGTGCTTTTTTTCTCCCCCTGGAATAGAGTGTCCCGTTCACACGGGGGTAGAAAAAAAATTTCTATAGAAAAAAACGGTCACGGCACGACAGCTCCTGATGAGTATCAAATTCGCATAATTTTCCAGGGAAAAATTTAATTTCGGAATAAAATTCCGGGACAAATTCACGAGGTACACGTGCATTGAATCCGAAAAGTTCGCCCGTTCAGAACCGGCGACGAAACATCGCCGGCGTGAAAGCTGATTATGTCCCTGACGATATTTCGTTCCCGTTCTCTGCTATTTTGTTTTCCTACGCGGACTTATGTAACAACGTAATACGATTTGAAAATTGTTCATTATTCGCGTCTCGGTCGTCGCCGGCTGCGAAAATTATATTCAATTCGTTTTAACGCGAGGCGTCCGGCACGTGTCCGGACAACTGTCTGTCAAATCGTCGTGAAATCAACAACCGAGATAATTTTCTCTCAGAACATCTGATAAACGTATATTCGCTCGACATCAACTTCCTCTTTCTACTTAAAAAAAAAAAAAGAAAAACAATTCCACTTAAACGTTTTCCACGTGTCAACTATAATTACAAAACGTACGATTTTATTACGCGTATTTCACGAAAGTTCCAGAAAAAAAAAACGAAAAGAAAAAAAAAGTTTCATTTCACGGTCGACAGAAGATAACATCCCTCCGCCGTGATACAAGATAAAAGACCGGGACCACTTCCTCTTTCTTTTTTTTTTTCATTCTTTTCCCACCGTGGAACGACGGAATCATCTTGGTCCCGCGGTCTCGTTGGTTCGGATTCAAGGGTTCGAAAGCTCGGAGGTCAGCGACGGGAATGAAATTAAGGAAGCTCAATACTGAATTAGGACGGAGTTCGAGGATTTATCAAGGATTAACTCCTGCACGCTGCAGCTGCGAGGTCTCCGGGCACCTCTCGTTTCCCAAGTCGACCTCACCATCACCATTCTCGGCTCCTAAGTCTTCGCGCAGTGAGGAGAACTTTATGTGGGTTAAGTAGAATCATGGTCCGTGCCACGCTCAAAGGATTTAGGGGTCAGACGTAGCCCCGGCACTACTGGATTTAAAAAGGGAATTCCTCCCCCGACAAGCAGGTCCTCCTCCTCTCCCCCCCTTCGTCACTTCAAACGTCTATTGCGACGGGTTTAATTATTGACCGATGATTAAACCACCTCGTTAAATTTACACGCGTTTACCCGCGTCACCGTGGAATCTTTGGGTGTTAATGAATTTCGTTGAAACTGTGAACGTTGCTCTCATAGGAGGGAAAAAAGTGGATGTCGTTCTATTAGAGGGAAGAGAGAATATTAAAAAATGTATGATATTAATATTGTGATTAATTCAGTAGTTCTATTTTCTATTTGATTTCTCACGTTTTATTTGATAATGTTAGATCGTGATTTGAGAATTAAATAGGAATTGGTACAAGTATGAATTATCGTATATTTAATAACGAGAGTATGATTAATTTGTGGTTGGTATAACGTTGGCCGTGCTGTCAGATTTAACGGTTCTATTCAGTAAAGCAAGTCTGAAAGATGAGGGAATGCGTGATAACCTGTTTGAGGGGACTGTAGCTGTGTGGTATGTATTACCATGTGGCAGATTTATGTCCGCAATATCACAAGCATTAGGCGTTTGACGTATTGGCGATCATAAAGTTCGGAGATGCATAAGATCCATCTTTGATGCACAGTCCGATAATACTGCCGAACAGCACACGCCCTTTTTTCCCCCTTGGACCGAAAGAAAAAAATCCTGTCGGACAACGCTAATTTGCATACGATAAATAATTTTGGACATTCGGTGAAATATGCGGAAACGCGGAGAGGAAAATCTGCCGGGAGCTTTGGGGATTAAGTAAATATCCGTTTTATCGGTGGTATCATCAAAAGATCATTTGTGCATTCGTACGACGAATATTAAAAATGTAACAAAAAAATGTATCCTGGAAAAGAAGGATAAAGGGGAAGAGAGAGAGAGATAGATAGAGAAATTACTCTACTGAATACGTGGTATTACTTGATTAAAATTCTCGTGTCGCTGCACGTGTATGATACTTGTAATTCCATCTCATTTATACGGAATTATAATTAATTTACTTAATTGTTCTCTATTCGTTCAACAGAATCCGAATACACAATACGGTTACCGTTGTACCTGTTTTACCTATGAGAATTAATTATCAGAGTGGAATATTTATCGTTTATAAATTAATTGTACGAAATTACCAGCGCCCTATTAAAAAGTTTACAAATGAATTTCCCTCCTATCAAAAAAATAAACTGACTAATTGATTCTATCGGACGAATTCAAATGCCGTTAGAGGAAAATCTCTATCTCTAGCGTACGAAGTAGTCACCCCGAAAATTATTACATTACAATCAAACCGTTTAGTCGAGAATTCCACACGCGATGTTTATTCATAACATCCCAACCGTGTTCGCCATACACGTCTTTCCACCACCGACAAAATATTCATCCTTCCTCCGTGGGAACAAGAAAAACAGAATTTATCCTTCAATAAACCCAAGCAAATTTTCCTCCGCTCCATTCATATCAGTCCGACGTTCTCCGTGAAAAACACCGTAACGCTTACGTCGCATCCGTTCGCAAAAATTGTTACTTTACCGCCTTGTTTTTCACGGAAAAACTCAAAAACGTTCTCCCTTCCAAAGAAAGAACCTCATAAAAAAAAAGAAAAGAAAAAAAAAACAAAGAAGAAGAATAGTGTTCTTGCCCCTTCTATCGAGCGAAATTTCATTCTATCGAATGAATGAAAATTTTTAATCACCACCAAAAATTACGGCCAGCGAGTGCCAAATCGACGTCGCGAAAATCAATGTTCCGGGCGCGTCGCGACGCTTTCGACGAGCTTTACTTATCGAGTGATCCTCGGCTCGGCGATCTTGTACCCGGGCGAATATATGGCGCACATTATCGCCGTCGTACGTGAACGAGAAGGGGGCGGGGAAGAGAGAGGACGGTGAGAAAACGGGAGGACGAACAGGATGAATCGACTCCGTTGGAAACGAACGAGAGAGAGAGAAACGAAGAACAGGGGAGGAACGAACGGTGGACGAAGAATACCGGACCCTTCTCCTACCGTCACAGGACTTCTGCCGCGATTGTTCGCCGTCTGCCAGAGTCAGTTTTAGGTGGCTCTATATCAAAGTCCTTACAACGACGCCTACGCCGACGACCGACATTGACGTTGCCGAGCGTCGCCATTATTACCGGTTGGCAAACATTTGGACGAGTCTGTTTGATTAGTTTAATCGCTCCCCGAGATTACGCCGTTCCTGCTTGCCTTGGCGAACGTCTGATATTGCGTGAGAATGTCGATAAAATCGGATAGAAAGTTTAATATGTGATTACGGATTAGGTACATTGTATCGCGACCGATCGTAAAAAGTTTGTAATTTTCGTTACATCCGGGGGGATTAAAGAAATGTTGAGGAAATATGAAAAGATTTGATGACAACGATCTTGGTTTGTGTGTGTGTGTTTTGTGGTATATTATAACGAAAGAATCCACAAAAAGCATCGAAAATGCAAAGCTATGGGCCAAGTACAAGAGAATGATACATTGGAATTGGTTGCTCATTAACATAAACTGCATTTTACACAGGATTTGAAATCAATCAAACTTGCTCACATTTGATTGATTTGCATTTTCGATGCTTTTTGTGGATTCTTTCGTCATTTCCGCAAATTTTTAGATATCGACCTGAATCTTTCACTGTCTTATTGGGCTTCGAATTCCGCGTCCAACACGTCCCGGATCGTTTTAATATCTCAATCATTGTGGAAATGGCGAGCAAATTACGATAATCGTGAAAAATCCTCAAATTCAGGCGGTTTTTTGAACGGCATTCGCTCAATTGTTGAGATAGCCGTCTGAAACTTGTACCATTGTTTTAGTTGGGAAATTCTACGGCAGATCAACATATAATAGTTGTACTTTTCGAAAATTTCATTTTTCGCAAAAATCTGAAGGGGGTAGGTCAGGATTTTTCGCAATTTTCGTAATTCGCCTGGCATTTCCGCAATTGTTGAGCTATTAAAACGATCCGGGGCGTTTTGGACGCGGAATCCGAAGCCGAATAAGCCAGTGAAAGAATCATTTTAATATCTCAAAAATTGTGGAAATGGCAAGCGATTTACGAAAATCGCAAAAAATCCTACCCCCTTCAGATTTTTGCGAAAAATCAAAATTTCGAAAAGTACAACTATTATACATAGATCTGGCGTAGAATTTCCCAACTAAAACAATGGTACCAGTTTCAGATCGCTATCACAAAAATTGAGCGAATGCCGACTAAAAAACTGGTTGAATTTGACGATTTTTCGTGATTTTCGTAATTCCCTCGGCATTTCCACAATTCTTTAGACATCGATCTGATTCTTTCACTGTCTTATTCGGCTTTGAATTACACATCCAAAATGACCTCGATCACTAAAATAGCTCAAAAATTATGGAAATGGCGAGGGAAAAACGAAAATGTGGGTGAATCCCTGACCTGCACAATGGGATAGGTCAGGGATTTTTCACCATTTTCGTTTTTCGCTCGTCATTTCCACAATTTTCGAGATATCGATCTGATTCTTTTTGCATCTTACTCGGCTTCGGATTTCGCGTCCAAAGAGCCCTGGATCATTTTAATAGCTCAAAAATTACGGAAATGGCGGCCGAATTACGAAAATCGCGAAATATCGTCAAATTCAACCAGTTTATTGGTCGGCATTCCCTCAATTTTAAAGATAGCGACCTGAGACTTGTACCATTGTTTTAGTTAGGAAATTCTACGGTAGAACAACGTATAATAGTTGTACTTTTCGAAAATTTAATTTTTCGCAAAAATCTGAAGGGGGTAGGTCAGGATTTTTTGCGATTTGCGTAAATCGCCTGCCATTTCTACAATTTTTTAGATATCGATCTGATTCTTTCTGCATCTTATTCGGCTTCGGATTCCGCGTCCAAAACGCCCAGGATCATTTTAATAGCTCAAAAATTGTGGAAATGGCAGGCGATTTACGAAAATCGCAAAAAATCCTGACCTACCCCCTTCAGATTTTTGCGAAAAATTAAATTTTCGAAAAGTACAACTATTATACATTGTTCTGGCGTAGAATTTCCTAACTAAAACAATGGTACCAGTTTCAGATCGCTATCTCAAAAATTGAGCGAATGCCGACCAAAAAACTGTCATAATTTGACGATTTTTCGCGATTTTCATACATCGCTCGCCATTCGCGCAATTTTCAAGATATAAAAATGATCGAATATGTTTCGAATACTCATTCTGACCCTTAATTTTACGAAGCTTGATGTCAAAAACGTAACGTAACAAACATTTCTAATTTAATATGTTAACAATCTGGATGTGTGTGAGAGGAAATTTCATATACTACATATATAAAATCTACGTTATCGGCAGAAAAATTATCTCGCATAGTATGAAACATAATATGTTAGGGTTTGACACCGGGCTGCGTGACAGGCTGAACATGGAGATGGAGAAGGAGGAGAGGAAGAAGACGACGTTTCTTACAAAAACCTCGACTTTTTAGATCAAAATATCTCGCGATTGGCTTGATGGATCTTCTCGTAGTTAGGCTTAAATTACTCGGGTGGACGTCCCCTACAAGAATATCACCATAGTTTGGGGTAAATATGCGGATTTAATGCCGTTTGAATACCCCGAAAACCTCGATCTAATTCTTCCGGAAAAGAGTAGTTCAGGTCTACCAGTCGGGAACTCTTGTACTTGGCCCGAGTCAAGACCTTAACTCTTGATAGATGACGTATATTTTTTAAAAAAGTACAGTATTTTTTATACAGTACGTAAACAACTTACCGCATTCAGGAGGTGAATTAACGATCGAATGAAAAAATATTACTCGCGAGAAGTTTATCGCACACGCAAATCTCCATTGCGTGTTTAATCCACACCTCGGTTGTATATGTATGTATGTATGTACATACGTACGTACTCCCCTGTGCATAGTTTGACGTTACCATCGAACTACAACAGATACGATGTTGTTTCAGAAAACTTTTAAATAGAAAAGTTTCGTCCCTGCACTCGCGATCTTGATACTTCGTTACCGCGGCTCGTTAACTCGTAAACGTTAATAACCGACAGGCGTCGTAATTCACAATTAGCGTAATAGGAACAGGGCTGACAAACGCGGTTGGTTTTATATACGCCGGCGAACCTTTAAAATTTATCAGACACTCCGGGAAAGTGGATGCGTATGAAACCTTCATGAACACCCGCGATACCGGCGTCGTTGTAACTACGTTAGTGAAAAGGAAGAAACGATCGTGGCTGTATTTTATTCGGAACAAGCGCACACGTGAGTACATACATATAATACATACATACATACACATATATATAGATCGTTGCATACGAGGCAAAATTAAAATAAAACTGCTCCAACGGAGAAATTCATTCGAATCAAACTTTTCCATATGTAGTTTCAATAATGTCCCAGTTTCTTTCATTCCATCTTTTTTTTTTCTTTTATTTAAAAATTTTTTTTCAGCTTTCCACGATTAAAGGTATACATTTCAGAGTACAGTCTCATTTTTTTCCCCGCAAAAATTCGAGAATTTTATTGGTTCCAGAAGTGGGAACGGATTGTCCTACATTCCTTAAGTAGGCCTCTTTTCCAACGAATTTTCATACTATTCTCATACATCAGACACTATCTTTCACTTCGCTAATCGCAAAAATTCCGTATTCAGGGCTTTCAATGTTCCCGTAATTTACTTCGGAGTATAAAAGCCTCCGGTTAAAAATTGTAAAATAAAGCTTGACCCGTTCCACAAATCCCGCTATTAACCGCGTTTCATTTTCTCCGTCGACGCATCGATGTCGTGCGAGTTATCGACACGTTTCATCAATTAGACGTAAGATGGTGAATTAGGGGTGAGGGGTGGGGAGGTGGAGGGGGCTGGAGATTAAACGCGTGTCCCGTAGATAAAATCTCGCGGGAGCAGCAAAAGGACGAGTTCGATCGCCGGCAGCGACGGTCCCTCGTAAATTCAACTTTTATCATCTTTTTTTTCCCTTTTTATTATTATTTTCTTTTTTTTTATTTTAAGGCTTCCGTCAGCCGAAGTTTCGCGTCGGCGTGCGGCAGAACCGCGCGGCAAACTTTTTAACGCTCTCGCCCCGCGTTTTCATTTTGAGGCTCGATGACCCGGCCGGTTTATTGGACCGGAAAGTTCAATGAGGTTGCATTATGCCCCGAGGCGGTGGAAATTTCATAAACCACCCTTCGGTGCTTTCTCGTCGCTCCGGACCGCGGAGTGTGTATGTATTCGTTATACCGCGTGTCTTTCGTCGCGTTTAGAATCGACGAAACTCTTTTTTTTTTACGAAATCGTTTGCATTCCATCTGCTTAATGGCGGATGTTTCACCGTTTCTCGGTTGTCTCACGTTTATAGGACTAGATATTCGCGAGTTTGATCGTTCGAGTACATCAAACCATCGGTTTCTATCCGTTTTCTTTTTCCTTTTTTTTTTTTTTTATTCTCTTTTTGATCCTTTTCTCGCGTTGTCTCGCTCACTCGAAGTCGAAGTCTCTCTCTCGGAAACTTAGCGAACTCAATTTCTATCCGGAATATGCGAGGCGCAGGGAAGTTTTCCCCGCAGACGCGGCGAACGTTGCTTTTACAAATCTATCAGCTTCGACAGACGCGGTCGGGGTGAAATTTGTAAATCATTTATCCGGCAGGAAGTTTTAAAACTGCCTCCCCCCCCGCCCAATTCCCCTCCCCACCCTCCATCATCCTCTAACCAGTCTCGAACTCTGCCGAGAATGCGTTCGACTTAAAGTGCTCGACTACCGGGCGCGATTTTTAATTTATCGCTTCACGGTTCTTAGTCTTTATGCCTGCTAAACTGCCAATGAATGTTTGAATATTTCTTTTACCGCATCGGCTTTAGCACCGATTACCTCTCCCGTCACGAGTGTTTTTTATATTAATTATTCGTTAGTTTTAACTTAATTTACCGAAAGATGGAGAAAAAATGATTCGGAGTGTTGGAGATCTAGAGTAGGTAAGTAGTGAAGGGTACACGATAAGTTTCCATTTCTAGGAATCCTCAGCACGTAAAGTTACACGAAGGAAAAGATATCGCGAGTTTACTGCACGATTATACCGGCCGAATTATGCGCGATAAATTTCGTTTTATTAAAATAAGAATCAGGTTAATGATTTACCTTAGATCCCCTTTCTGCAGCGAGATTTCCTCGAAAACTAAACGGATCCTCTCTTTTAACCTGGAACAAGATTAAACATTATTCCTCGCGTAGGTATGATTAAACTACACTTACAAATAACGTGATTCATGTATAAATATGTACAAGCGGGATAAATTGTACCAGCAAAACTTTTGACAATTTTCAGACGAGACTATTTCGTGTTTTATTTGAATTGGTGTAAAAAAATAAACCTGCTTTGATCATAAAATGCGTGGAAATATTTCTGGAAACTCGCTAGAAATATACACGCCGGCAGTTTATAAAATAATATGAAACAAACCGTTCATTTAATTATGTGAAACCTCATAAAAGGTGATATAAAGATAAAAATATTATGCGTCCAACAATATTATTACGTACATTTTACATCCGGCTCTTGCGCATGTTTGTACGCTTACCTCCGCGCACAATCGTATAGTTAAAAAAAAGACGAATGAAAATCGTAATTAATTTCATTAAAACGCGAGCTGTCGCACGTATTCGTTGAAAATGTCACGCACACGTTTTGTAGAATGATAAACAAATAAGAACTCGATCCGTTTTGCAAAGAAAGAACGACAACTTTTACTTCGCTCTGTCAACATAATTTTATTTAGCATGGATTTTTTTTCACGCTTTTCACTTTCCACGAACTGACCGTTAACAAACGCTATATGTTTTCGTCGCAACACGTATTGCGTAATTAAATAAAATAATTGCACGTAAGTTAAATCCCCCCCCCTCCTCGTTCCCTATATAATCGTTAAATTCTATGCTGGACAGTCGAATCGATTTTGATCAACGAAACGACGAACAATAAGAGTATCGGGGTATAATTTGCGACGTTGACGTAGCGACAGCCATGAATAGATGCCGAATGGATTGTTGCACGCGCACATATCCGCATCCGTCAGGTTTATAGTTATGCGGGAAGCGCTGTAACCCTGACGTAACAGTTAGGCATACCGAACAGCGAATGCTACTTTGATACAATTACTGCAATTAAGCAGAAGCCACAATACTACGGAAATCATATCTGCATACTGGCTCGACGCCACGGCTAAATACAGTACGTTTAAACAACACACTGAAATTACCCGAGTCATCGGTATTATTTTCTACCATTGATAACCAGATCGGTAAAACAACACTCGCCATCGAAAACAACGTGTTTAAACGATTCCCGAATTACCTGGATTTACCGTACAATCGACGAAATGAAATTTTCTACGGAAAATTGTAAACTTTACATCGTGAATCGTGCGACGATACAAACGTTCGTTTTACAAATGATATTTCAACGATTATGCGAAATTCTTAAAGTAACGCGTGAAACCCATTCATTCATCGTGGTTTTCGATGAAAAATTTAAATCCCTTAGAAACTGGATCCGCATCGTTAGCGAAATTTATAGACAGAACGAGAAGGAAGATATACTTGACAAAAGAATTCTGAAACCACGGCTGTCGGGATCCGGTGAAAAGGAGATGAAAGAAAGTTTCACTTGATAAAAAAGACAGAGCGCGAGAACAACGACGTGACGGGACGTTTGAAAATTAGTAAAACAATCTGTAGCAGTGACGAGACGGTGAAACTCGGGAGAATATAATATAATACTATTAACAGAGAAACAAGACGGAAACTCGAGTGGAAATGCAATTATTTACTCGAAACAATAACGCTTTCATCTTTTTCTAACCGGGCCACACCGTTCACCCGTATTCCGTTGTACGGACAAGTACGAACGTAAGTAGTCACGCGGTTATTTCGTAGATCCGTTCTCAAGGATACCGGACGGTTTCCCCCTGGCACGGCTTTCCGTGCCAAGAACCCACACGCCGGTTTTTCGTCGCAGGGCCGACCTTTATACAGCTATGCCGAAAACGGTCGGCAGAGCCGGAATAAACTTTCGACAGTCGGCGTAACAAGGAACAGAGATGAGAAACGAGGAAAGTTACCGCGGCCGGGAAGCCGGAAAATTTCTGGTGACGAGCAGTCTAACGAAATTACACCGGACAGGGAAGAAGAGCAGATATTTTCGCCGGGATTAAGCGAAGTAGATCCCGCTACTCGTGGGATCCAGGCGTACGCTTTTGTTTTATGGATAATCTGTTAAATAAATAAGTCTTTTTTCCAAGGAATTTTTCAATCATTTACAATACTCATTTGTTGATAAATTATTTATAGATAATTGACTCATTTCACAGTTTAGAAAGGTGATAAAAATTGATTGATATTAACAGTGAATTTTTAATAATTCACGTTTTAGAACTTTTCTTAAATAAAATATCTATTTTCTTAAATAATCGGAAAAAAATTTATTTCTATCCTTAAAAATATCATGTAGGGTTCCAATTAAAGGTAAATTAATGTAGGTATGTATAAATGAAGAAGCCTAGGAGCGAGTGTTAATTAAGGCACCCTCGCATTACGGATTGGTGGTATTAAATGTGTGAGAACGTTAGATATATGACGTAACTTGAGATTGGCTTCGAGATGCATTATATATGGATTATGCTCAGATCAGTTCGGAGACTGGATAGTAGGTCAGACTAGTTACCTTGCCCGGAAGAGGTACGAGCACCGGATGTTCTTCGGGTAGGAGGACGGGTACCGTGGCGAGTAGAATCGTCCGTACTGCGGTGTTGACTGTGAACTGACAAACTCGAGGTCGCACATCGTGCCAGGAATCAACAGACCGTCCGTCTCGAACAATCCTGAAACGAAAAGCAGAGAGAAATCGATGGATGGCGATTCATTTTTCTTCTTTATGTTCGAGATTTTTTTTTTCCCCACCAATTTCATCCCACTTCTGGGAATTCATTTTTACGATTGTTCAGTCGGTGATTGTTTCTCTGTCATATACACATATATATGTATGTGTGTGTGTGTGTGTGTGGGAGTGTGTTCGGTAGCATTCAATTTTTAGAGAATGACACATGGTGGCAAAAATTTGAGAATTTTCAGAGAAATGTAATTTGTTTTTGGTTTAATTATCAC
The DNA here is from genome assembly GCA_917499265.3 of Mimumesa dahlbomi. Classification (NCBI taxonomy): domain Eukaryota; kingdom Metazoa; phylum Arthropoda; class Insecta; order Hymenoptera; family Crabronidae; genus Mimumesa; species Mimumesa dahlbomi. The sequence continues at coordinate 8,282,725 of OU824114.1, read as the reverse complement.
ATTGTGAAATATATAATTTTTATTATACTTTATCGTTTCAAATTTTCGATTACGTGTAATATTAGATTACCTTCGGGCGTACGAAAGTTTCCACGGAATTCGTAGCGTCCCGAATTTTCGGAGTTCTTGATCCGGATACGGTACAGGGCTTTCCGGTTGCCGAAAACTCAAGATTTCCCGATTTCCGCAAGGTTTCCAATTTCTGCGCGGCATAATTTCGCGCGAAACCGGTATCTCGGCGTGGTCGTATTCGAGGCCGGAGTTTAGAAATATCTATCGCAATTTTAACGAGTACACGTACGTGCCTGAAACCCCCCCTCCGTGGTGTGTCAAGTTAATTAACGGAAGATGCTGCGTCGGCGTAACATCGCTCCATTGTTTACCCTGTTTTTCATCAAGCGTGACTGAATTACGGGAAAGTTAATGATCTAGAAAGTTTCGAACGTACCGGATACAAAGATTCCCGCGTATGGATGCCTTACGTATTGATTAACTCGCCGCATATCCAGCGCTCCTTTTAAAGCTGATACACCGAAGCCATTCAGAACTTCCCATAGATACCGATACCGATTTTTTTCCCCCTCGTTTTTGTTTCAATTACGCGAAGTTGAAATACAAGCGCACCACGTATCCCGCGGAAAGAAAAAAAAAGAAAACCAGCACTCGATGTTACGCGGATATTTTTTCCATCGAATAAACCACGGTTCCGTATATGTATGTATGTATATCTGTTTCGCGGAACGTATCGTTGTTCGGCCCGGAATGAATTCGTGTAATTGTAAATTAAAAACTCCGTATTGAAAGGGATACGAAACATTCATCGGGAAATCGGTTAATGCGTACCGAAAATACGTTCAATTATTCGTAACATATTAACGCGTTACAATTAGTTGTACTGAAATTTCCCGTGTTTCCACGCGGGGTTATGTAGAAATTTTATAAATCTGTTGTTCTGATTTAATTGCACCGGATAATTCTATTATGTTTTATTTATCGTGACGTAAGGATTGATTAAAAGTCTGCTGGTAATCGAACGGGAAATTTCTCCCTATCGTCAGGGATTATTATTCGACAAATCCTATAATAGTTCTGATATGTAACGTTAACTGTACAACCATAGGGCCATAAGGAAAGGGCTGCAAGATGCTCGGGGCTGTGTTCGGTACAACATGACGGACCGCAACTACTTATCTTGACAAATGGGGATTATCTACTTTAGTACAGCTTGACTGACATAATCAGCCTCCAACATAATGACACGTCAACACCTAAATGCCCCTATCTTGGCGGAATGATCAGACGAGTGTTCATGTAGATACGAGTTTTATTTAATTAACTGCTTCGCATGGCTGCAAAACAGGATTTGCATGAGAGTAAACATATTACATCAGATACCGGGATGATTTATTAAGGGATTAACGAACTCGACAATTTCGGATATTCTAATTTACTTACATCAAGGTGAGGGGGGGGGGTGGAGTTTCATTCGAACTATTTTAATCATCGCGCGGTATAGTTTCAATTCGACGATTTCCAACGATTTCCCCTATATTTTACGGTTTCAAACAGTGATAATGAAGTTGGAGAAATAATAAAAAAAAAATAGAACGAAAGTGTTCGCAGTTATCCGCGAAATATACTGGCTTCTTGCCTCGTAAATTACGGGGTCGAATTAATTTCGTTCCGTCTCTAAATATCTTTCTTCCTGCTTTCTTTCTTTATTCTTTCCTCCGTTGGCCCCCAGCGGAGTTCAACTTCACGCTTTCCTACTGTTATGTTCCGGACTAGAAAAGACATATTAACCTCCCGGACCGAGGTTCGCGTCGGATCTCTCGGCAGAAGGTCGTACGTGTGTAGGAGGCTTGATGTCGGGTACCCGGCGTTACGTATGTATGTATATTGCAATAAAAATAAACCCTGGAAGGGCATCGAGTCAAGGTCAGAGAAAGGCAGGGAATATTTGAAATTTCGGCATATCTTTAGAAATGTGGAAAAAAAATGTGAAATAAAACATACAAAAGTCCCAGTGGGATTATGTGTACATAGCAGCAAAAAATGATTTGCGAAAATATTCACAATGTAGACGACGAATTATAGTAAAAAAATAAACGTTTACTGGAATAACCATTTAAATATTATCAATATCAATTACCGGGAAAGGAACTTATGAAAGATATGAATGTTTTTGTTACAATTTGATAGAACAGCACATGGAAATTATTAACTGAAAATTTGATGGATCCCTGCGTCATTCATCTGTGTCGAAATTTATTGCAAATATCGAGTTCGGTTGATTTTTAGTGAAAAATGTAAGAGACATGAATTCGTAATGACCGAAAAAGCTCTCTCTATTCAGAAAATTAAAAATAATAGTAAAACGTAACTGCTCTCGTCACTCCCACTATTTTCTGTATCGGTATTTCAATACAATAAAACGTATCAAGATATCATTTTAGAAAATTCTCATAACCTAAGCGAGGAACCATGAAATTTCGAAATCCCCGAAAACTAAGTAATTTCCAACGAGCCCCGAGGTGACGGGGCTGCCTCCGTGTCACATTTCATTTATTTATTCGGCGAGCTGTGTTCCGCAGTCGCTAATCGATGTGTTTCTTTCGGCGGCAGGTGGGACGGGGAAAAGGAGACATCAAATATTCAACACAACTCGGGGTCAACTCAATTTCCCGTCCACGTTAAACCGCTTAGGCACCTAATGGCTCATGTTATATTACCGAATGGAAGTAACGAAGTCGAGAAGAGAAAGAGAAAGAGAGAAGTATCGTTATTAAATTAATGTCTTTTGATAATTAAACGTTCTCCATCTTGTTTGTTCCTTTCTCCCCTATCCGTTTTACTGTTTTTTTTTTCTTTCGTCACGACCTCTTTGTACGAGACACGAGACGTGTGCGGGTGGCTTGATGTTGTCGTGAAAAATCCGTTGGCGTGTTGCAGATTGGAAGAAAAGTGTGTCCCAGCCGTCGAGAGTCAACATCGGGGACACGTACATATAAATCCGACGTCGGTCGGGAGAATAACGGGTACGCTTGTACGCACACGTAAGTACATCCCTGAATATTTGTGCGGGGCATAGACACTTGCTACGTGACGCCGGGAATACCGGGAATACCGAAAGGGAATACGCGACTCACCGAACCGCGGGCGGGAGAGAGTTTCAGACGGAACAATGTGTTCGTAATTGAAACAATTGTTAAGTTGATCGGTTGTAGTTTAGCGATGCTGGGGCCTTTAATTAAGTTGCGTGTAATTACGCACTTTAGAGCCGAAGCGAAATTCATGGGAGGATGTTCGACGAAGACCGAACTCGTGTCGTGGAATTTTGCAATTTGGTCTAGGGTTATTGAAAAATATCTATATCTATAAGAATGATCTATTTAAGTCATAGTTATTCTCTCTGATAAGATTAACTTTGAAAATCAGGAAAAATGAAAGAGAAAGATTAACCGCGAAACAGCCAACCCGTTCGTATAATAAACCATTCGTAATTCCCATGGTTTTCCCGGCAAAAATGAATCCGTATGGAACAAAAATGAAAACTCGCGGTCAGAATAACAACCAATGAAACCGTAGGATAAGTAAATGATATGAAATAATAGAGACAAATAATCGAAAGGGAAAGCCACGTGTATTTCATTCCACGATGTTCCAGTGACGATTGTCTCCTATCGTTTTTCACACCATCGTAATATTCTCCATTTCTGGATTTCGGGGTACACATAGACGCTCGCGTTTTTTTTTCTGACAATTGCACAGACCGGAACCTGACAACCGTGAAATTGTCGACCGATGAAAATTTCACTCGCTGCCCCATACCCGAGGCTTTGACGGCCCCCCTCTTGAAATTCTGGTTAACTCATTGTGACGGCGGCTGTGAACATCCGGTGGAAGCTGCGCCGGCAAAGTGCTCGTACGGCTCGTGGTGCGGTTAGTTCCCGAGGTCGATGAGAATTTCTCGCGACCAGATGTTTTTTAATTCATACCGCGCGAAAGGAGCGCCGGATTAATTTTCGGTCCTATAAGTCCTCCCTCCATGTATAGTAGATCAGCGGCTGTAACTTTGTTACACAGTGTATATAATATATCCCGTGTCTGGCTGGGGAAACCAGGTCGGATGGTGGGTATGATTAAAATTATTACGTAATACGTGTAATTTTGGAATAAAGCGCAACAGTGTACGCGATACGATAGGAAGGAAGGAAGGAACGAGACGGATGTTCAAAATGGATTTCGTATGGGTAACACGATGGTAGGTAGAACCAGACTGGAACAGACGGATTACGGCGTTCAGAGAGGATTATCGAGATCTTTTATCGTCGTACCTGATCCCGTGGAATATTTCGCTTTATCCCGAAACGCTTTGGAATTCGGAATTCTTGAAAGTTCTATTTCCGTGAATTTCGTATTATACCGAATTAAGTGAATACGTGTCGCGGAGACCGGGGTGTTCACGCGGAAATTATTATAAATACCATTCGATTTAGAGGATATAGAATTGACTTCGTTTCTTTTTTCTCTCTACCTTTCTTTATCTCTTTTATGAGAAAAATGAAATTTCATTTTTTAACCCAACTTCCGGATAATATTCGAAAAGAGGAAAGTACTCCGGAAATCATAACCGTTGCCCGTTTCGATGCGGGGTAACGTGAAAATTCTCCTCACGAAAATTTTCTGTTCCGCCGACATTCTCGACTTTCCCATTCGCCGCTTTGAGAAGGGTCCGTCCGAAACTACGGCAGTCGAAGTGAGCGCGGAACGTGCTGTCGGACATTTGAAAATCGGTAAAAGTGTCTCATCTCTGACTAGTGTTCCCCCTCGTAAAGGAAGCTTAAAACAAATCCTTAGACTTTTTAATCAAACAACTCCGCACTGAAGGACATTTCCCGATTGTTAGCCGAATAAATTGATCCGATAGCGATTAATCAAACCGGACGATCGGTAACCCGACCCGATTGTACGGAGAATTTAAACCGGTTTTGCAATAAAACGTTGTACAGTATGCTTCCCGTCGAACGGGAACGGAATTGCGTAATCCCGAATTATGGGGCCGTAACACATTTCACGATACGCAGGTATTATACGGTACATGAAATTCAGGAGGCGACATTCTGGGAGACCGACAGATCTCATCTGAATATTTTACAGGACGTCGAAATGCCGGAGGTGTCGAGCATGCTGGAGTGTCGATGCATAAAATTTCACCTCGCATCTTCGGACATTCTCGAAGAATATAAGAGACAAAGAAAAAGAGAGAACGAGAGACACACACACACATAGACAGAGTCGCAAAAGTGAAAGAAATCGAGCAAAAGTAAATGACAGTATCTAAAAGAGACGGCGATAAGAAATAAAACGTCAACAGAAAATAAAACAAAAAAAAACAAAAAAAAAACATGGAAACGGAGCCGCGTGTCTCGAAACACAGTTGCAAAAGTTTCACAAAGTTCACGCTGGAATCAAGTTCGGAAAATGTTCGTCCCGCACGTGTTCGAACTGCTGCGTGATCGCAAACCGGTCCGCAATTGCGCGAGGGTTTTTTGCATAATCTTCGCATTCGTTTTAACGACGGGACCGCGACGACACGCGAAAAGTCGGCATTACCACGACAAAGGTGCACGGTTTCCGGTGCTCGCGCGGTTTCTATCGTGATTTTCCGCCGGGTTTGCGAAACTTTTTCGCCCGGGCACGCAGGTTCCTTTGAAAAATTCGAACGTTAGTGTTAACGTGCGGCAAACTTTCCGAGCCCATGGAAATTAGTGGTATATTGCCTTCGAACCGGATATTCATGGGCAATGAAAATTATAGGCTTCCTTTGAAGATTACCGCTCGACCTCGCGCAGGTGCTTCAGGTTTTTACGGTGTGAAATTGCAGTGGTTTCATTCTGGTTTTATACTGTCATTTATTATAGATATATGTATACAGCGTGGGATGCAATTTTCGTCGCGGAATGTATTACACTTACCCGGCCGGCGATCTAATGAATCGTTGTTTTAAGTATAAAAGTGTTGGAATTGAAACATCGAAAATTTATTTAGTTCGTATCGTTTCAATCCCCCCCGCAAGGAGCGTGCGATTGTTTCTACCGGAACGTTAAATAAATACGAAACTGATATATAACCTTTTATAAGGTGTATTATTTCCGAGAAGTAAGAAACTCCCGTGCCATAAATAAGTCACTTCTGAAAACTAACCTTTTAAGAAAGAACCCGTGGAACGATGAAACAACGCAATACATCAGGCACAAAAACATTTCCGTTAAATTCCTCCGGCAGTCAGTAACTTTCCACGCGAAAGTTTCCACAAACCTACCAAAAATAACCTGCGAATTGCCAATAATATCTATACCAACTCGATATAATCTTATTTAATCCCCATCAGGACACAGTGCCAGGTTTCCCCGGTGCAACGGAAGATCTTCGAAAGATGCATTTCCGGTTCTGTTGCAGGCGCACTGCGAAATCGTGAAAGATTCATCGCGAGTCCTTTCCGTCGGAGACTCTCAATGCGGACCGCGGGTAACCCGCTTTCAGAAGATCCGCGAGGGGTACGTTTTCTTTTTTTTGCCGTCTTAAACGCTTTGTCCGTCTTAACGAGAATAGAAAAAAAAACGGGACGACATTTAAATGTTCCCCGTGAGTAATACCGCGCGAACGGAACGTTTCAACTTCCGCGAAACTCGTCGTTCCCGATTTTCCCTTTTACCGGACCGAACAATGCTCGGCTCCTGGCTCTCTTACCGAAGTTTCAGCCGGTCTGACTAGCACGTTCTCATTCTACGTGTAACCAGACCGCGTTTCCATGGCGGGAATGGCCCGCGACCATCCTAAAAGCGACGTTATCTTCGTGTTCTTACGTTGAAAACGGGACGGATATCAGAGCGTGATAGTCGATAACGTCTGAAGGGTCGAACTGAGAAATTTCTACAGGGATAACGAGATCAATTTGTGTGTGTGTGTGAGTGTGTATGTGTATAATATTATACATACGTCGATGACGAGTACGGTTGGATGAGTATACGAGAATAGTAATTTTCGAGGGAAAATTTCGGATCTTCTTGAACAGGGATATCCACAAAAAGCATCGAAAATGCAAAGCTATGGGCCAAGTACAAGAGAATGATACATTGGAATTGGTTGCTCATTAACATAAACTGCATTTTACACAGGATTTGAAATCAATCAAACTTGCTCACATTTGATTGATTTGCATTTTCGATGCTTTTTGTGGATTCTTTCGTCATTTCCGCAAATTTTTAGATATCGACCTGAATCTTTCACTGTCTTATTGGGCTTCGAATTCCGCGTCCAACACGTCCCGGATCGTTTTAATATCTCAATCATTGTGGAAATGGCGAGCAAATTACGATAATCGTGAAAAATCCTCAAATTCAGGCGGTTTTTTGAACGGCATTCGCTCAATTGTTGAGATAGCCGTCTGAAACTTGTACCATTGTTTTAGTTGGGAAATTCTACGGCAGATCAACATATAATAGTTGTACTTTTCGAAAATTTCATTTTTCGCAAAAATCTGAAGGGGGTAGGTCAGGATTTTTCGCAATTTTCGTAATTCGCCTGGCATTTCCGCAATTTTTGAGCTATTAAAACGATCCGGGGCGTTTTGGACGCGGAATCCGAAGCCGAATAAGCCAGTGAAAGAATCATTTTAATATCTCAAAAATTGTGGAAATGGCAAGCGATTTACGAAAATCGCAAAAAATCCTACCCCCTTCAGATTTTTGCGAAAAATCAAAATTTCGAAAAGTACAACTATTATACATAGATCTGGCGTAGAATTTCCCAACTAAAACAATGGTACCAGTTTCAGATCGCTATCACAAAAATTGAGCGAATGCCGACTAAAAAACTGGTTGAATTTGACGATTTTTCGTGATTTTCGTAATTCCCTCGGCATTTCCACAATTCTTTAGACATCGATCTGATTCTTTCACTGTCTTATTCGGCTTTGAATTACACATCCAAAATGACCTCGATGACTAAAATAGCTCAAAAATTATGGAAATGGCGAGGGAAAAACGAAAATGTGGGTGAATCCCTGACCTGCACAATGGGATAGGTCAGGGATTTTTCACCATTTTCGTTTTTCGCTCGTCATTTCCACAATTTTCGAGATATCGATCTGATTCTTTTTGCATCTTACTCGGCTTCGGATTTCGCGTCCAAAGAGCCCTGGATCATTTTAATAGCTCAAAAATTACGGAAATGGCGGCCGAATTACGAAAATCGCGAAATATCGTCAAATTCAACCAGTTTATTGGTCGGCATTCCCTCAATTTTAAAGATAGCGACCTGAGACTTGTACCATTGTTTTAGTTAGGAAATTCTACGGTAGAACAACGTATAATAGTTGTACTTTTCGAAAATTTAATTTTTCGCAAAAATCTGAAGGGGGTAGGTCAGGATTTTTTGCGATTTTCGTAAATCGCCTGCCATTTCTACAATTTTTTAGATATCGATCTGATTCTTTCTGCATCTTATTCGGCTTCGGATTCCGCGTCCAAAACGCCCAGGATCATTTTAATAGCTCAAAAATTGTGGAAATGGCAGGCGATTTACGAAAATCGCAAAAAATCCTGACCTACCCCCTTCAGATTTTTGCGAAAAATTAAATTTTCGAAAAGTACAACTATTATACGTTGTTCTACCGTAGAATTTCCTAACTAAAACAATGGTACAAGTCTCAGGTCGCTATCTTTAAAATTGAGGGAATGCCGACCAAAAAACTGTCATAATTTGACGATTTTTCGCGATTTTCATACATCGCTCGCCATTCGCGCAATTTTCAAGATATAAAAATGATCGAATATGTTTCGAATACGCATTCTGACCCTTAATTTTACGAAGCTTGATGTCAAAAACGTAACGTAACAAACATTTCTAATTTAATATGTTAACAATCTGGATGTGTGTGAGAGGAAATTTCATATACTACATATATAAAATCTACGTTATCGGCAGAAAAATTATCTCGCATAGTATGAAACATATGTTAGGGTTTGACACCGGGCTGCGTGACAGGCTGAACATGGAGATGGAGAAGGAGGAGAGGAAGAAGACGACGTTTCTTACAAAAACCTCGACTTTTTAGATCAAAATATCTCGCGATTGGCTTGATGGATCTTCTCGTAGTTAGGCTTAAATTACTCGGGTGGACGTCCCCTACAAGAGTATCACCATAGTTTGGGGGAAATATGCGGATTTAATGCCGTTTGAATACCCCGAAAACCTCGATCTAATTCTTCCGGAAAAGAGTAGTTCAGGTCTACCAGTCGGGAACTCTTGTACTTGGCCCGAGTCAAGACCTTAACTCTTGATTCGTCACTCGAATTATGGCTTTACTGGAAGATGACACCGATACGAGTACGTGACGTAACAGTTCCCGTGGGTTCAAAATGAATTCCCCAGGGGATGTTATAAGCGACGCTTCAAGTGTTGCGGGGAGCGAGCGAGAAACTTTCGCATTTCCGTCTGGCATTCTTTTTCCTATTCTTGTGTATTCTTTTCTTTCATTTCGTAACTTTGCAGACACACGAAATGTCGAAAAATATTATACGAGAAAGTTTTTCTTGCATGGAGAACCAGCCTTGGAAGTTCTGAGACCTTAATCTCGGACATGAGGCTCAATGTTCTTAAGAATAAACTATAAAGCAGACGAAGAGAAATGATTTGCGAAACGTACCGTGAAATGTTACTTAGACTTCGCGAAAAAACTGGGCTCTGCGGCGTTTTTATTTATCTCGTGAGATTCGATGCGACGGACTCATCCCAAATTTTGTGGAATTGACATATAAAATACACAAAATACAAATTTTTCGAAACTCTCTCGTTATTTTTAATCCTAAGGCTTCAATTTTTAGAGTAAATTCTTTTTTCGTAGAAATTAGTAAACAGGTATATAATTAAATTTTTCTACGATAATCGATATATAAACAAATATTCCCAAAATGTTCCTCAAACCTTTCTTTCCTATTTAGAGATTTTTCTACACATTAAATTTACTAGAATGCCCTCGCACACCGACTTATTATCTCGGTTCCTACAACTTTCTTAATCGAGTTCCAGTTTAGAGTGTTCGTAAGCGAACTACGCCGTTTCCACGATGAAAACTATTTAGCAGCGTGCCACGGCGAATGGCGCGCGTATCTTGCGAGGGACACGAAATTTTTTTTTTTTGCGTACCAAAGAACAAGAAGATGCAAAGTGACGAGGTATCACGAGATAAGGGCCCTAATTAAAACACTTTCCCGTTTAGTGTTCAGAGGTCGAGGGTCGACCGGGTCAAAAGGGTTCCACCCTATTCTCTGTTTTTTTCTGTTCCCTTTTTTCTTTACAGTCCTCCACGTCGTAAAGCTGACAATTCTTATAAACCGAGGCTAAGTAATCTTATTTTATTGGGCTAATAAAGCGGTCCCTATAAAGACGGCCCCGGGAGTACATAATGTAAAGAGCCTTATCCTCTATAACTTCATCTCGCTGCAGTACGTAGAGACGGCTTTGCAACGTACAAACGGGTTACTCCAGCTGCCGCTCGCGTAACGATGCATCGTTCTTCTTTTTCTCTCTGTCTCTCTCTACTTTTTGCATATAATAACGAGCGCAATCTCGTCAAACTGCGATTGTGCAGAATTTCTTACTATCTGATTCTTGGCAATCCGCTTACTGATAAACTGCTGTGCGAATTCGGTTATGTGACCGTGATTGCTATGTATGTAGATACATACATACATATAGATACGTACACACATAAATTTAAATCATTGCAACAGAGTGAAAATTTTCATTTTTGACAGATACATTAAAGTATATTTTTTTCCACACGGTTTTGTTTTCTTTCGTCGAGTAATATCCGCGAGATCGTGATATATGGATCACTCGAAAAATTGTGTTCGGCGTGACAAGGAACATAAGAGAGGTGAGAGTGCGAAGTAGTTAATATACGTTAGTACAGACAATGTTGCACAAGAGATCCCTGGTGGTTCGCGATTTATCGAATGTACACCTCGATGTCAGGGATAATTTAAAGTTCTCCTAGGATCGATGTAATTTCCTCTAGTCACGTGGAAGGTACATACATGACGGCGTTAGATTAAGGGCGGTAAGTTTCTCGTAGGTAACACCCGTAGGTTTTTATAATTCATCGATTTTACAGGTCGCATGGTTCCGAAAAGGTGGTTCACGTTTTAACGTTAGCAAATTGTATTCCGGCTCGGGAACACTTGTCGCGTGTTTAAGGGCAGAATTTAAAGAGACTCATTTAGATAACAGCGTCGATGAGTGCAATTTCATTTTATGAACATTTTTTTTTTCCGCCGGCATCCAATTCCTCGGTCGGTAGGAAAATTCTTTTTCCCTCCGGGGTTCGTTTGTTTTTTTCAAGCATTGTTTCCCGGTGTGTAGCTCCGCGGTACGTTTTTTTTTATGATTTCCCACAATTTAATTACACTACGGGCGATCACGAGCAGACGATTTAAATGTAAAAAGTAATTTAAGCGTCGGGGAAAATGATTCCGCATTTATCTTGGAAGTTTCTCGGAAAAAGAATCCGCGGTGAGCCCACGGAAATTGCATCGCCTGAAGCGGCACGAAACTGCTTCATACCAATAGGGTTGGAGGGAAAGGGGGGGGGGAGGATATGGGGGTGGTAGCAGTGGTGGTGGTACAGGGAGAAATTACTTTTACTGAAACCGAGCTGGCCCGGCGATCCCAACATCTGAAAATTAAATTTACCCCGTTGCCCTTTGGACTGGAAATCTTTCGTCGATACGTACAACGTTCCGATGCGATCGTCTCTACGGCCTCGGCTATATTCAATGTCCGATCGTCGCGAAGAAGAGAGAAGTCGCACAATAAAATTACCAAGAACTCGAAGATATTCGATTCCTTTTGCACCAGAAGTAGCAGCCCCGAAAGAAAAGGGAACTTCTTCCCGAACAGCAACTTTCTGACGAGAGGATTGAAGATCCAATATCGGTCAGGATCACGATTTCCGTCTAAGCTTTCGGCCTGATTCATTTCTTACCGCACAGTGGTAAGTAATGGTACAATGAACGGTTCTCTCCGCTATACCAGTCACAAAAGGTCCCCCGGTTTACATCGTGAAACACAATCGCGTAACCAATTTATACCAGGAATTTCGATCGATTGATCTTAATTTTGTTCGATTGCTACAGTTGTTGAATAATATTTCACCGAGGAAAACCGGCAGGTTACCTAGGAACGTGGAAAAATAACGAAACGAGGGAGAGACAAAAAATCCAACGATTCTAAAGTACGAAATTAGATTCTAATTATTTTTTTATTACCTCTACTACGTCACGTTGTGTAAATGTCGAACTGGCAGAACGCAGCGAGCAACTTAATTTAAGAAGACGTTGTGTTAACACGACGATAGCTTTTGTCTCTTAACTTATGAGGATCCATTCAAAGGTTCGAAATTACTTTGAAAGATAAATAGCAGAGGCTCTCTCACTCTCTTTGCGCGGAATACGTAGTTGAAACAAAAGGGGATTTGATCCGACAGAGGTTGCATGGCGGGGTGGGAATCCGATAACAAAACGAAGATGGGAATACTTTCTCGACCTCTCACCGATCAATTTGTCACGACTGTGAAGCTTGGCACCGAGTTTTCAAACACTTCCAACGACGGGAATAGGAAAGAACGACATTCCTTTGATTATTCAAGCACTTACGGTACATCGCGTTACCTTAGATTTCTTTACCCTGTATGGAAATGAATTCACTTTTGTTTGTTTTTTTTTCTTTTTTCTCGTTTTCGAAGAACACTTTCCGTTGATTTAAACAAAACATCGATAGACATCGTTATAATACGTGTTTCCCGTTGATTGATTGTGGAACGGTAAGTATTTTTTTTTTCTCTCACCCAAAAGATAAATCGCTTGTTTTCAAAGTTTCCCTGCGACCGGAGTTTCGAAAAGGTAGGAAATAGTTGCACTCTTTCTACAATAGATAATCAGACTGAAAGAGTCTTTCGAAAGTGTAGAACCATTGCATCGACATTCCAGCGACAATGGAACGGCAGCAATCTCTGATCAATCCGCCGGCCATCGATTTGTCTCTTTCAACCTCTGCCTGTTCGATTTTCATAGATTTCCATTATCGCGCGGGACAAAAGTCGGCGTTTTCTCTGTCGGGCAAGCGACATCTTCCCTCTATATTATTTTCGTCTTTTTTTTTACCCATTCTTCTTTTTTCTTTTTTACAACGGCCGAAAAATAATATTCCTTTGGGTCGAACTTTGTCAATGCCCATCGCGACAATGGTTTTTTTATCTTATTATAGCGCTCTGTTATCGGGATTGAAAGCAAACGCTTTCACTTGACCCATATACCCGATCGGCACGTGAATTTGATTTCATTTTTTTTTTGTTCATTTCCACAGAAGAAAAAGCCTCGCAGTTTTTCACCTTCGCAAACAATCAATGAAACTCAATCGGAACGCCGTCCCACTAACTCTGCTTTAGCGTAACGAAATTTTTGTCTCGAATCGTGAACGTTCCGAACGGATAAATATTATACACTTTTGTTTATTGCCACACCAACGGCACACTTTTTAACATGTGATATGCAAATGATGTAAGAAATAACGTGGCGATAGAAACACTGATAAAAATACCCGCGGTGTTCTGTAATATTATACATATCTAAGGGATGAGAATGATTAAGGCTGAACGAATCGCGCTGCTTGTAATCACCAGGAATGAATATGCAGACGCGATGTACAATTACAGAACACGGTATGTAATTTGCCGTCGTCAAGAAGCCCGCGAGAATGAACAATTTTCCAATTTACCGGTAGATCCGCGGCTGTGAAACTACCACCCCCCCCCTCTACCCCCCACCCCTCGTATATTACGGTTAATTAGAATAAAGGTTTCGCGGTGCGGTATAAAACGAAAATACATTTAAATATAGCTTATATGAAGATTAGTCATGGCGACGAAAGCCTTCGAGGAATTCATTTCTATTAAAGTTTAAGTATCATTTATGCTTATTGGAACGAGAGAGGCGGTGCCACCGTTCGTATACATGCATATATTCATACGCCTTTTCTTTTTACCATGAAGAAAACCGCGACTTGACCCGGTTCCATCGTGTTATCGGGTTTACTCGGCCCGATTGGAAAGTCCTAGCGTAACGCCAGACACGTTTTAGTCCTTTAATCGAATTGCAGTTCGACGTCGACCGTGACAGAGGAAACAGGTAAACAGTCAGGCCGCGCAATATCGTGCCGAGACGGGATCGATAGGGAACAAGTACCGTTTCCATGAATTAAAAATTACAATCACAGGCATATCGAATTGGAGCGGAGAGACAGAGATTTATCATAGAATCACGAGCGGTGGATTATTTCCCTCTATTTTTAATGCTTCTCAACGTCTATACTCGTTGTTCCTTTCTACGGTTTCTGTACAGATTGTACCTGACAGGGTCGCAAATATAGAAAACTATGATTATCAATATTTGTACACATTACAGCTGCCAAAGAAATGTCATAGATTTACATTATACTTTTAATTATAATTCTTTTCTATTTACACGTTTGTTTCTTTTTCGTGGAAAATAATGAAAATCAGGATTCTCGAATGCACGTGATAATTCCTGGAATTTCCACGTGTCGTCGGAGACAAACTTGGGCAGTTTTTTTCTCGCCCCTACGTAGCATCTCCTCTAATTCAGAGGGCGGATAAAGTGTGACGTAACGTCGCGAAGGAAGACGTCTCTCGAAACTGTCTAAGAACGTTTGTCCCGGGTGTAACCAAGCCGTGGAAATAAAAAAAGGCGAATGAAGGTGGTGAAGAAAGGGGATGAACTGCCCGTACTTTGTGTCTACTGTTATACTGTGGCCACGAAAAACGTGTCTGTGTGTGTATGTGTGTGTATACGTCTGCCATAGTTTACGCGGGGCCCATTTAAGCTTGAGATCCCGCGCGACATATAAAAGTCGTGCGTTAAGCGGAGAAATTAATTTCGCGGTGGCCGAGTGTGTTTTTCCACGGCAAAGGGGGGGGGGGCACCTTTGTCTCGGAAACTTTCAACTTCCATTTTATAATTGTGGCGCGGTTCCAAAGTTACTTGGAGACAGTGGCTTCCCCGTTTCGGACGAGCAAGTTCTACGCGGTTCAGGTAAAACCGCGCACTTTTAAGCGGTTCTCACGACGGACAAAGCGCAACCGTAATTATCTGGAATTTATGCGAGCCGGTCCCCCGGAGTCGGGCTGTTAAATAAATTTCAAATGTTTCATTTAAGTGGCCCTTTTTAGTCCGATACTCTTGTATATACGCATCCTTTAGCGGTGGTAATTAACGGTGATACTTGAAAATCTGTTAGGTAAAAAGTGTGAGCTAAATTAAACTTCGTTCGGGATGTAATATACGAATTTGTTTCATGTTACACGAGTTTGAAACACCGTTGTAAAAACTGGTTGAAAATTTGACAATGTGTAAAGGTCTCGCGAAAATACAATTTAAATTGACATTGTTCCCTCTTTTTTTACGCATGGTAAAAAATCGTTGGTTTTAAAGATGAAAGTGCCAGAAGTAAATCGTTTTCGACATCAGAGTTCGTTCCTTTGTTTCGCGTCTATTGTGAACAAACGTGAAAAACTTTTTACCAGAGTTTGCCGGCGACAAGTGTCAAAATTTTCGGATCGCGACGTTTCTTTATGCCCTCCACTTCGGAAACCGCTGTTCCACCGAATTGAAGAACGACTGCTCTCAATCTTGATTTAATATCACGACCGAACAATAGGACTTTTACTGTACACAATAACGTTCCATGACGTCACTTTTGTTAATGTCACAGGAATACCGAAAAATTCAAACGAACTAAATCCCTTTCAACCGCGCCCGTAAATAAATCCTCGCGCGGTAGTCCCTTGCAGTTCGAAAAAAATTATTTATCCCCCGTTAATCACGCCAGAAGTAGATATAAGAACCCACGTCCATCCATAAGTCATAGATCATTTCCAAACTTGGATTAAAGACGAATAACATTTAGCAAATAATTCTCACTCGAACCAATCATCTATTTAAGCACTGTATTCAATTTCAATATGAAAATATTTCAGAATTCCTTAGATTTCCGAATCCCAGAAAATTCCCAGGCTTCAAAGATCATGATTTCCAAAATCCCGATCCGCACAGTATCCCGCCTCGATTTCGTTAACAGCCATAAATTTCCCCAACATTCGATTCACCGGCGTTTCAAACTTTCAGACACCGAGCGATATTCACGGAAGGCATGAATGTAAAATCGCAGTTTTATTTACACACCACTCGACTCTCAGTTTCCCCATAAAAGAAATCACTCTTATCGGATAACCATCGAGTACGTACGTGTCCCATGAATTTCAGACTGCTGTACACCTTGTCACGGAACAGTATGTGTGTGTACCACGTTGTACATGAAATTCGACTCGAGGCAAACTAGTGTGGGGAGGGGGGGGGGGTGGAAGGGGATAGTAGTAAAAATTCCTCGTCGTTGTCCGGTGTGCCAGAGTAACAATTCGAGGTTCCCATTTCGACCGGCCAGCAGACGCATTCCACGGGTTCGCTCGACCGTCGAAAAGAAAAATGTTAGGCTCGTCTGGTAGCCGTGAAACACGCGATAGTTCGTGCGGCGAACTGTGAGAGAAGAAAACGTAAGAGGGGAGAGAGAGAAACCGTGGTAAAAGTCAAAGGCTCGCGGGGGTTGCCCGCGTGACCGGAATAAAACCTGGGGGGGGGGGGGAGAGAACCCGTGGCAGCCGACAAAGAGCAAGATCCATCGATTCCGAAGTCGTTTACGAATTGCCGAGCGTAGGGGAGCGGAATTCTCGAGGAAACGATCGCGCACCAGGAGAACAACGGGCAACGGCAACGTCGTCGGATTTTCCGGTGCTCAGCTACGCGCCCCGGGGATGGGGTAGATTTTTCTTACTTACGTAGTCAGCCGGGCTTAGTCGTCTTAGAAAACCACCTAAGAGATCGTAAGGGAGTAACTTAACCTCCTCGCACAACTTTCCGTCGCGATAAATTACCCTGGCGGTGTGTATATATGTGTATAAGTTTGTGTGTGTGTATAGAGGGAGGTAAACATTGGATAGAGTCACGATGTGTTTTCTGATATTTAATGACTTTGTGATCGTTTCATTAAATGTCCGGGTGAAATACGGTTACAGCTTGATCCTGATAGAAACGGATAATAAAAATACGTATAAACGAGATAGATAGAGAAGTTCTGCGGTCGTGGAAAAAAAATGTTATCCTGATTTCCAATGCAAATGGGGGATAATAAAAATGATAACACGTCGTTGGATGATGATAGCGAGTGATACGATGTATGTGTAGGTATAGAGACTTAATAAAACCAGGTTGATTGTATACAAGTAGAATACAGAGATTATTTATACCACGCACAGTTCATCGTTAACAACGACATACCGATCATTCGTAATAACACCGTGGAAACTTATCATTCCATAAACGAACGAAACTCACCCGCCGAATCCCGTGACAAAGCTCATTATTACTTCCCTTAGGGTCTCGGATTTTAAAATGGTTCCGGTACACCGAATTTAGACTACCTTTCTTTCGAATTATGCAAACTTCTTGCCGGGCCTATTGCGGAGTGGAAATACCTCCTTCGACGTTTAAGCGGCGTATAAATCGGCTTGAAAAGCAGCGGAAGAAAAACCAAGGGAACGGAGGAAGAAAGTGGGAAAGAGGTTGGGCAGGGGTTCGACAAGAACAGGAGAAAAGACCGAGAGAGAGAGTGAGAGAGAGAGAGAAAGAGAGAGTCGAAGGGAAAGGGAAAAAATGGTAAGTAGGCCCATTGACGCTGACTATGGTCGAGGAGAAGAAAACCCTCGCTTAATGGCCGGGTTTATTTGGATTTTACGGTCAGAGTCCGTACTGGAGACCGCGAAAATAAGCGTCGCCGTCTCTTGACTTCGTACCTACTTATTCCTGGCTGTTGGAAATTCTCCACGGGGCGAACCAGGTAGTCGATGTCGATCGTAGCAAGCTACTCGAGACTCGGTTTCGAAGCTATGAAAGGGGAGATCAGAGACCGTTAGTCCTTCGGTGAATTTCAATGCATCACTGGAAGGGAATACATTATCACGTTTCGTATAAGGATCCACGGGGATCGATCCATTTTTCTTACTTTACACGGGGTCCGGAGTTCGTTCCGCGATATTATTATTTATTTACGGTCGTCCTTCCATAAAAGACACTCCATTTATTTATTTATTATTTTTTTTTTTTTTTGAGTACCTTTTATACGGACGATGTTCTAGCCGTTTTACGAATAACTTCGGCACGTACTGGGGGAGAGGACGAACGCGTTTCACTAGGGACAGTACTCGGGTATATGTATGTATATATATATTTTTTTTAACGCAGCTTTACAAGCAGCGCAGACAGCGGCGGAAAATAAATTTCAGAAACGGACGAAATTGTAGTCCGATTTTCGGGCGGGAAATGATTTCCGCGCTGTAAACTTGAAAATTTATTGCGTGGACGGGTTTGAATTTGTGTATGTGTGTTTTTTTTTTGGTGAAAAGTACGGAAGGTTTAAATACCTTGTCGTGATTAACGTAATAAAACAAGCAGTAACATTGTTCGGTGCAGTGGCAATGGAAAACGGAGCGCCCCGTGTGGGAGTTGGTAAGCGTGTCAAGTGCATTTCGCAAGTGTTTTCACGGAAATTTTGTAACAGACTAAAAACCAACTCCAGGGCTGCTTATAAATTGACTATACTACTGGAAACCAGTAGCGTTAGGCACTCGTGCTCATTTAACCGATGTAAAAATGAAGTGTACCTTAATAACCTTGGACTTTACTTACAAAACGTGCGAAAGGTATGTAATTATTTCATCCGAGTATGGCAAACGTTAACAACTAATACACGTTTCATGGAAATCATACCTATTTCAGCAACAATCTCTCTCTCTCTTTTTCTCCTCGATTGTCCAACGATATTTTCACGTCACAGATTATTAACAACCGTTATTTGTCCCGAAGAAAGAAAGTATGGCATCGGAAGGACACGATAAGCGGAACAATTACGCGCAAGCTTGATAATGGAATAACAATGCGCTCGCTTTTACGGTAAATAACGCGAATGGGTCCAGCGGGTCTGCCCAGTACCGTATCGTCGCCGGGCGTAATTGTAATTTGCATTGTTTAAAACGAGATAAATAGCGGCCTCCGATCGACATTAATCAACATGTTGAAAGTATTCCGGGCTCGTTTGTCCATCCTTCTTCGTAGCACTCGTCGACGTTCGCGGATGGAATGAAATTTTTGGTGGAAATTGTTGGCTGACAATTGTTAACGGATGTTTATAAAAGCGTGGTATAGAAACGGTTGTTACTGATTATAATGCAATTGACGAGCAAACCATGTCAAAACCAGTTGATCAAGTTTTCCGCGGGAAGGTAATCGTTGAACGAAAACCTGGGGTATTTGTAAAATCGGAAAAAGAGAATTCAACCATTCGCCTGGTGTGGGAAAGGGAAAGAAAATTTCTGCATGAAGTGCCGTGTAATCAGTGTACTCGTGGAATTTACTTATTCGCCGTGAAATTTTCGCAAAGCAGTTTTCATATTCTTGAGGTCGAAGGATTCGTTGTATTCGCGATTTAACAATGGGAACGGTAAGGGAATTTAAAGTAAGCAGACATTAACATCTAGTTATTCGTGAAAACATTTCTGCCCTTATTATATCCACGGTTCCCGCAGCCGCGGCAGTTTTGCGAAACGTAAATATGGAAAATTATTCGGTAACGTTTAATTCGATCGTATCAATGAACCGTGCGATCCATATATAGCATATATATACATATACATATATCTATATATATATTTTTAAATCTCTGCATTTACCGTTCCATTCAACCGCAAAAATCAATCACTTACAACTCTTTGCACGTTCCGGCTGCCGTACGAAGAAACACACAGAAACACAAATCGTAAAGTTATCGAATCATAAAACAACTAGAGAAAAAAAACAACGCAACAAAAATACAGAGGAAAAACCAACGTGTACCGGGAATTCTGTTAAAAAATTCCCGGTAAAAATCACGGGATCTCTATTTCGTCGGTGAAATCACGCTTTGTACAAAGCATCGACGGTAACGCCAAGTGAAATTCTCTAAACACAAAAAGCAGAAACAAATTCGTCCTAACGTTTTCACGATCGGCCATCGATTAAAAATCTTCTACCTGCCAGTCGCCGCCGCTAAGTCTACCGGGGGCTTCACATCCACGTAAACAAACGATTTCGCGTATGACGTGACGTGTTTATTTCAACCTTGGATGACCATTCGGAAAGTGGAACACAGCATCGGATAACGATCGTGCTCCCGATATTTTTAACGCGCTCGGAACACGTACGTACATACATACATACATACATAGATATACGGGGGAGATTCAACGCGGCGAGCGAGTTTGTTGACGCTGAACGTTGTTTCAGAAACATGTCGACAGGGAAACGTGTACACGCGTGTGCGCCCTCGGAATGACTGTCGTTTCACACGCTCGCCGACCATGGGAGTAAATACTAAATCGATGACCCGCTAGTAACACTGCCGTATGGACGGTCATAGATATCATTTCGCCGTGGCGCAAACAACCCCGGCAATGACGTTCCCGCGGCCGTTCCCGTGTAATTGTTAATTAATACGGCGCATCTGGCGATGCGTGAACGATAATATTGCAAAGTATCTTGAACGAGTGGAAATCGGGAACCGGCTGCCCGAACCAGCTGCGTCGAACAACGGGGAACGCCGCGACGTCGGACTAACCGATTTTCCATGTGTATTATATGTGAAACTAGGATAGCGAAGGTTTGAAAATTGTATGGGAAACGTAGCCTTGATCATATCGTTGATCATCGATATATTGGGAAGAAGTGGACAAACGAGAGTGATATTTTAGTCGATGGAGAAAAAGTTCTCGTTCTGAGTGCTGAGAAAGTTTTCAGGGGAGTTTGAGTTCGGGCTCATTTACAGGATGTATTATTAAATTTCGATGTTTTTTTTTTTTAGACATCGGAGAAAAGTACTGGGGTAAGCAGTTTACGAGGAGTTTACAACGATGCCTGAAGTTTTGCGAGTTTCACATGGGTCTGTTTTTGTTATTTTTTAAAGATTTTATGAATTTTCTCGTTGATTGCGAAATTTTTCCAAGCTTCCACCTTTTTGTTCCAGTGTACTGTTGGAAGTCTTTTTTGTTTTAGTTTGATTTCTATAAAACTATTGATTTATAGTATGCGATAGGCAGTTTCTTACAGTTTTATATTTTTTTTTTATTTTGTGAAATTTTACAGTATCGTGAAACGTACAATGGTAACCCACGATACTACCGTGCATGAAATATGGATCGTATAAGAACATTAAGAGTTACTTTCTAAACTGTTTAACTCACTTTCAACACTTTATTCCGATCAATCTCAATTTCCTCGTCGCGCCGCCGTGATCCAAGGGCATATTTAAATCACGTCCTACTTTAATGAACTCACTGACAAAGTATGCTAATTAATATTCCAAATCGATACCCGGCCATTCTATAATACATGTCGCGTGCAAAATTGAATTCGCCTTGGGATCACTTTGTGACAAAAGTTCTCGCACACGAGTACAAGTAAAACGTGGAGAAGAAAACTGTTGGGCCGTCATACATACATACACACAGATATGTATACATGTATATGTCGTAGACGTTAAAATGAAGCAGAAATCAATCCCGTCACACGGTTCCGTCGAAAACGAGGCCTCGAGTGGATATCAACGATCGATATAGTGACACAAACAGTCGGTAGAACGCGGCGAGCACTTTTACCCGCGTACTCGGCCTGCTCGTTGCCAGTATCGATTACAGAAGATAGATACTTGCTTTACTGCATCTCCGCTATCTATTGTCCTCGCCGGAAACGGTTCGCAGACTTTCGAATACCTCCGTGGAAAATTTATATTTTCCGTAGAACATCCATGAAGAAGATCTCTCGATCTCTGACGTAACGGGGCAACGTAACCGCGCTTTTTATTTTCCGCAAGTATTTATTACCTATCGCGATCGGTTTTGTAAGAATAAGAACAATTAAACGATCGGTAAGCAAATATATTTTGCGTAAGAAATTGAAACAATTTACGAGATTCTTTTTTAATTATTTAGTGTAAATACGATTGTACCTGGGAGAATGTAGAAATTTGTATAAAATCACCTTTTGGAATTACGAGATATTTATATCAATCATTGTAGACAGTATCAAATATTATATCATTCGTTTAACGATGTCGTCGATACTATCCGATCTGATCGCGATATTAATCACAAAACTCCCAGAATCTGTCTCGAGTTTCCCCCACGTTTGAGTGTCACTCTCTCATTATCCTGTACCGTGTAATGAATACCGATGACCCATCAAACTCCGAGTATCAATAACGTATCATCCGTAGCTACGCTCGTCGTCGAATTTCCAGCTTTCGATCCCACAGAACTTCGCGCGAAACCAGCAGGAGTTCGGAACTGCGAAGGTTATCCCCGGGTGTTCCCACACATATCCATCTTAAATGGGCTTCGTGGCCGATTGGCCGTTCGTTATCGCGCACAATTGATAATAGGCCCGACCCTGCCGTTGTCATCTGAGATTCCGAGCATCTCGAAGTGCGAGACCCGAACGAAAATCCCCGGGGAATTTATCGTCTACCCATAACCGACCTGGGGCCGTTTCACCGTTGCGAACATTAAGGTGAAACGAGAAAATCGTTCCGGAATGTCTTCGAACCTAACGAACTTTCGCAATTTTCCATCGAAAGGGCCGTTTCCCCCGTAAGATCCACCGGTACCTTTCACCTATTCACCGATAAAATTTCCCTAGAGGATAGTTTAAGAGCTGAGACTTCATCTCCCGATTAACGAACTCGGAAGTTTCGAATGATCATCGTATCACCCGAAACAGTTCCGTCAACGTTAACATTCGTTGCTCGTGAATCCATTGTTTCTTCTATCCTTTCTCCTCCTCCTCATCCTCCTCCTTCTCCTACGACCATCCCACTCAGAATGTTCAGCAAAACAAAGTAGATAGACGGCCGTAAATTGAAACAGAATTCATCCCGCTATCAAGTCGATCCGATCGAAGATTCGTTCCGACGGTGAAATGCTCCGCGACCGTCTCCATTTCCGTTGGTGATCTGATTTCCGTGGGATTCGATTATTACGCATGCCGGGAAGGTTCCTTTGATTTTCCGCATCGATAGAGACGAGAAAAGTGTATGCGTGCGAGTGTGTCGATTTCGAACGCGGAGGATCTTGATACGGGGGACAGGGGGGATGGGGTTGGGGGAAAGCTCGTTGCGTTCGGAAGAGACATTCCGTGGAAAGTCTTTGGATCGACGGATATTTGTGCAGTTCGAGAAGCCGTCAAATGGGCGACGTAAAGAACTGTATTCTTTGTGAACGAAATTCTTTTCACCCTAAGGTTCGCGATGCTATTCGTCGAAGTTTTACGACGCCCGTGTAATTCGTTTTCCAGATCGTTTTCATGTATACACAAATAATGTATTATTTAAGCAGCGTCTCGTCGCCGCGTCCAATTTAATTTCGTCGAATAGAATTCCATGTTTTACGGTATCACCACGATTTTCTATTTTTCCATGTATATTTTTTGTGTGTTCGCAAGCCCATGTATTTCCTTGATTCCATGTCGATATTAGCTAATGATATTTTTCAATAAATATAAATAAACGTCGAGAACGCGTTGAACTGCACGCGATTCTATTTCGATGTGTAATCAATTTTATTGTATGTTTTTTTTTTATTGTTCAGCACTGACAAGCCGATTAATGTCAGAGAATTATTTTTATGATCGAGCTATCGCGAACAAAAAAAAAATTGTTATTTCTCCCGATCGTGCGTCCACCGAAACATCCTCGCATTATAGTTTCTCCGGTGAAATGAAATAAAAAAATAAATAAATGAATGAATACAGCGGACGCTAACCTCGTTGGAAAGTCCTTTTTCGAGAATCGTCGACGAGATGACCGACGTTCTCACTTTTCCTCGTTTTTTTTTCGCGTCCTTTCTCCGCGAACGTCCTGACAAATTAACGCGTTGTCACGCAGCCACTGAGTGCTTTGTTGTCTTAAGGACTCCGAGAACCATGGAGTTCGTTAGGGACCGGTATGTGTTAGCAATTCAGTCTGCACGGTGGCGTGGTGACGCAGTATTTGCGCACATATAATTATTCAAATTTGCAGTAATGGAATTTGGAACTGGAGCGTTACTTCACGAATGTAAAGGCACACACGGCGATATTTGCCTATAAAATACTGAAAGTCAGCGTGGCGAACAAATTTTGAAAAAAACACCGAGTATCACGGAGAGAGGTTGCCCGTCAACATTTCCGCCTTCGTTTCCGACGCTACTAGAACTGAATTCCAAATAATAATTCGTACGAGATAAGACAGTTAAATATATTACATATAAACATGTAGATCCTTGGTGAAAAATTGGTAATGTTACTTTAAATCAAAATCATTCTCGTAATCTTTTCTCGTGAACGATGTGTTTGACACAACGGGTGTGACGTTACAAATATTTTATCTGCCTTTAATCGACGATGGTATAATTCTTTCCGGCTGTCCGAAACGGCGTAATTCCTTTAAAAAAATGCTTACGACGATACAAGTCTCGTGCAGTACCTTCGGAAGTGCTCGCAGCAAAATAAATCTACTCGGCGAGTTATTTAGAACGATCGATGTAGAATGTTCGAGCGTGCCGGCATCGCAGATATGTGTGTGTGTGTGTGTTCTGGCTTTTTCGTCGGTGTCGCTAAGAAAAATGAAAGTCCCACCGACAATACGGCGATGATTGTCTCGCATCGAATACGGTCAGCTAGTACTACAATTTCTATTGTCGACATTATCGTCTTAAATCTGGGATACAAATGCGTTAATTTCCGTCGTATTCGTCAAACGTGATTTTTTAATAAGATAATCTAATGAAACTCCGTGGTTCCGGTTAACCGGCAGCCTAGACAACGTGGGATTTCTTTGTCGGCAATATATGGCTATACATACTTTCCCCGTTGAACGTATTTACATACATATTAGCTACTCACCTTCGAAATATTAGATTAGCGCGCGCGGATAATCTGTGTCGGTATACAGGCACGCAAAACTGCAATTTAGTAGACATTTTTACCATCACCGGGTGCACTCATTTCATGTTACCGAAGAAATTAAACAACCCCTTCCACATCTTTCGTTCAATCGTGTACCAACGGCGTGAACCCTGATTCCCACATTTTTTTCAAGTAAATTCTATTCCATGGGACTCTATTATCCTGGAATAAGAAAGTACTGACCATTCGTTTGACTAAATGTTCTTTAGATGTACCGACAACACTAT
The DNA here is from genome assembly GCA_917499265.3 of Mimumesa dahlbomi. Taxonomy (NCBI): domain Eukaryota; kingdom Metazoa; phylum Arthropoda; class Insecta; order Hymenoptera; family Crabronidae; genus Mimumesa; species Mimumesa dahlbomi. The sequence continues at coordinate 8,257,275 of OU824114.1, read as the reverse complement.
TGAATTTACATACGAATCGATGTAACCGTTCGGAATGGATAAAATACAGATTCAACATACATTCTCTAAAAAGAATATTAATTTGAAAAGATGAGAAGTGAGGTGATCACTTCACTCAGTGAGAAACAATGGAATTTATTTCTACAATAACGAATAAAAGTATCCGTGACAAAGCGTCGATTGTACGTCGTTATTACGTGTCACTCGAATCACGTCGGTTTCATTTCACGAGATTTCCATGGACTTCAACGTTTGATATCTCAGGAAGTTATAGTCAGAAGTCAGTGGCACGGGAAACAACGCGATCGCACCGACTCACCCCTGTCCCGAAGTCAAGACCAGTCCACTCAAACACGGTAACTTCGCACCCCTGTAACTTAAGCCAGCGCAAAACAATTCAATCCGGAAATTCCGCCTCCCCAATCCGACTCAACTAGAATGTCTTGAATCCAATTCTAAAGGACGAAGATAGCTAGGACTTTTGGGTCGTGGGGGTCTTATTCGGCGTTCTATTACTTAAATTAAATGAGGCCCTATTAGGGTAACCCTATTGGTTTACCACAACAATTCAACGCTTGGAAAATACTTTAGAATTATTACGATTAATTGATAAAAGACGATATAGTATGAAATAACGTAATTGAAATTCAATATGTAGGAATATTATATTGAACTCTATGCATGAAAGGATTAAGATTTATCTTGTGTATAGGGTGCATACAGATTGCAAAATGACGGTCTTTGTAATGGAAGATAAAAGGATGTCTCTCTATCGCCGTGAAATCAGCATTCTCATCGCTATCGGTTTTTTATTCGGATGATGAATTGCGATTCGTCTTCACAATGATGCTTTTTCGTTTTGCAGTCATTTCACGCGGTGGTACGTCAAAAGGTACGCGGTTATTTGTTCGTACTATTTTCCAGGACAATAATTCTATGAAGCGTACGGTATTGTGAGACGCTTTTTTTTTAGTTTTCTTTTTAAACAAATCACATATATATTTTTCGGCGAAGAATTCACGAGACAGATGGAAACGTTTATTACTTCCCCCCCAGAGATCGAGGCGAAATCGAAATCTTATAGAGATGCAAATTACGTCTGAAATTAAGTGCGAACGTGTGGGTGTGTATTCTTTGTGAACATACAGACCACGGATTAGCATGTGCGGAGGCCGTGGGAGGAACAGATTGTACGGGATTGAAAAATAATAATTGAATTTTCTGCCGAGTGACGTGAAAACCATTTTAAATCCTTTTGGATACGCGGCAAACTGGTGATCCACGCATTGGCGGTATTGTTACCCGCGAAAACGAACCGGTAGAAAAATAAAAAAATATGTTTAATTTTTCACCGAAAATAAATGGGCAAATTAATCCCTTTATAAGATAGAACCCACTAATATTCCATAAGCTATAAAAATCAATATAAATCCCTTTTACCACAGGATGATTTAACACACATACATTTCATATTATAAACAAAATAATCTGATAATAAACTAAAAATCTCTGAACACTCCAAAAAGAATAAAAGAAATTCAACATTAATCCATTGAAAAATATTTTCTTTCGACAATGTTTCCCGGCAAATAATGAATACATCCTCTGCGTAAATCATTCGAGAATAAACTTGAGAATCCGATTAAGGTCATGTCTAATTAATGATACTTCAATCAATGTTGCTTCCGATTTTATCCGTAAACTTAGAACTGTCGGGGTCCGTAAATATGTAGGTATATATGGTATGTATATATACATATATATGCTCGTAGTATATTATACACTTCCCTTCATTCAAGTGGGCGATAATTAAGTGACTCGCGGCTTGAACCTCGTACGTTTGATAGGGTTCGCAACAATGGTGCCGTAAGATGAGAAGGAACATTAATTTCGTTATATAAGAGCGGTCGCATCTGCACGTAGACTGCCTAACAGCAAAGGATCTTCTGGAGTATGGGGTCGTTATGTCAGAGACCGAGTGGGTCGCATTATCGTATAAAGTAAGAGAGCCCAACTGTGGCCAGATCGTGCTTCCATTCGTGATCAAGAGTCGCAGCCGTGGCTGTTCGTGATATCTCGAATAGTCGCGTCACAAAAAAAAAACGAAGAAGAAGTGGAAGAAGAAGAAGAAGAAGGGAGAAAAAAAGATAGGGGAAAAAAAAGAAAGATCGATCGGAATTACACTGGGGAGACAAGGTAATGACGTTTGAGAGAAACGTGTACCGTAACAATCTAATTTCCTTTTGTCTTTTTAATATCATATTCAAATTCGTACGACATAGTCAAATTTCCGTCTGAAAGGTATTATTGTGTTTCCGATGATTTACCGACGACGACTAGGAGATTATTGAAAAAATCCCGTTCGGATGTCGATTTAATAATAAAAAAAAAGGATCAACTATACGTTGGTCATTTTCAACGAATGAAAGTGCTCTCTATCTTTAGTACACTTTTGGTTCGTAAAATTTGAGAGGATATCTGGCACTTCAAATATTCCTGACTGAAGCTGATAGTCGGTTTCAATACCAGTTTAACGAATCTTCGAATAACTACCCGTTCGAATGGCCGCAGTGAAAATTTCGTGGAAACGATTTAATTAATGCTACTCTAATCTGTTCCCGTAGATCCGACACATTATTTCCTTTATTCTTTTTTCTATTCTTTCTACCCTCGAATCGAAGATCATCCCTTCGCTAATGACTACGGGTTTTCGGGATACATTTCTTTCGGTTCCCTCTCGAATTCTACGACTCATCTGCCTATCATCATATCCCGCCATAACGGAGACATAACGAGCAAATAACGAACACTGGGGTGACGGTTTTCACGTGAAAATTTCCAATGAAACCGAATATACAATACGTATATCGGGACGCGGTATATTAATATGGTAACGAAACGATGTTACTGACACGAAAAGCGACGCACGACTGATTCGTCCGTGGTGCAATTCTCGGCTACTTTTTTTCCCCTCTGTGTATTTATGCCGCGTCAAAGCACTACGGGTTCTCTGTATGTGTATGTATTATTTTCATTCAGAGAGGTCAGAACAACTTCAATTCCCCCGCTAATCGATTCTGAATGTTGTCATTCCGCGCGCGAAACAAATGCTAGCCTATTTTATCGTATGTTCTATTTTTTTCTTTTATTATTTTTATTAAATCATCGTATATTTTTTTTCTCGCGTGTCCCACGCTATTATTAATTGGTTAAACTTAATTCAACGCGTGACTGTTTTATACCGTTGAAAATATCGATACGAGCCGGGTCCCTACGGTCCATCAATAACACATTTCACGTTGTTTGAAGATTCAAAACGAATTTCCGCGGGAATATTTTTTACTCCCACGGTAGGCAAACACGCGCAAACACACGCATACAACCGCATGGTTGGAAAGTCATCGATATAAAACTATTCGATTCCTTTACAATTCACCAGCGAACAATAAACACCGTACAACCGAAATGACTCCCCCGAAAATCCTTTAACTTTCCACGTGTACCTCGTTCACCAGATCTATCCGTTTCCCAATGATAATTTTCCGTCGTTCGCAACGGAATTATCAATTTCGTAAATACATACAGCTCGTCAGCTACCGTTTCCTCCCCCCCTTCTCGTTCGTCGTTCAATGACCACGATTAATCCCGCCGGCCCGTCACTCGCACGTGTTTCAAATTAATGCACTCGACGCAATAACGAAACTCATTGCGTCCACAGCCCGTTAACGACCGTGTCCCCGCTTGTTTTATTACAACTTTCCGCAAGCCGGTCACTTCCCCTCCGTGCGAAACAACCTCCCGGGGTGGGTTGGCGTTCGATCTTCCGTCACTTTTCCATCTCCGTGCCAACGGAAGTAAAACGAACTGAACGAACGAACGAACCACCTCCGAAGACGAACTCATCGACCGATCGGTTTACCCCATTCGTCACGGTGACTACTGTCGTAAAGAAGGGTGTGCAAAAAAACGCTGCATAAACGAACCGTGGATGCGGTTCTGCCGGAACCGAGTTTTTCCTTCGGTGGGTTGGAGGGGGAGGAGGGTGAAATTCCCCGGGCACTTGGATCGACAGGAACGATATAGGTATCGGGGTATTGGCGTTGCGATAAGAAATCTCTTCCGTTCGGTTTCCTCACCCCCCCCCCACCCCAGGGCGAGGTACAGAAGAAAATACGCCGTGGAAATTCTTCTTAAATTTCCAGCTACATCGGCCGCCGGCAGATAGATTTTAATGGGCTTGGTACGCCGGACACGTAGACACTTTGCGCCAGAGGCCGGCGGAGCTCGTGCAACACATCTTACACGTATCCACGTGCCTCGGTATGTGTGTGCGTGTATATATATATGTATGGGAGACTGTGATACACGTGTATGCGTGTACGTTCGCTGAGATAGTCGTGGGTTAATTGTATGTAACGAAGCAATTGACGGTGTTCGGATATCGAATGTTCTGGGAGAATTGTAACGGTGATTGGCTGGGTAAATAGATGTTTTTTTTGGTGAAATTGCACCCGGGGAATGTTTAAAAGCTTGTCTGCGTGTGTTTTTATTCGATGAAAAGAATTTAAAAATTTTATTATATTGATATTTTATTGGATCGTATTTCACGTGTCGAGATTGCGGAAAGTTCGTGTAATATAAATCGTGTTTCATTTGACGGTTAGGATATGGTAATTGTAGAGAAGGTGTTTTATTTTGTTTTTCTATGTCTGATGTTTTTAAAGCCGGAAGTATAGAATCAATTTCGTACGATCGAATTTTCTGTAATACGGTAAATCCGGTGAACGGCAATATATATATAGATGAACAGAGTGGTGGGATGATTTATATGGTCCGGTCTTTCTTCTTTCTTCGTTGAAAAACCACGAAGAAGCTTCTTACATTAGGTATTTTCTTACGGGTTAATCTCATAGCTTAATCTTCCTCTTTCCGTTTCTTTTCTCTCTGTAGGTTAATCCCATTACAAAAGCTATTTTCTGCAAAAACGACGTACAGGCTAAAGCCTCGAAATATGTTCCAACGAAGTGTGCCGGCTACGTAGTAACAAAATTTTTCACTCTTTCATCATCATCAGGTAACTGAAATCTTTCAGGAAGTGCAGCTGCGACGTGGAACTTTCCAATCTTCCCCTTTAATCCTCTAATAACACTCAACTTTATATCTGTTTCCTTTTTTTTACCAATATTTACGTGGAAATATGTATTTAACCCAGATTTCCATAATTACGTACAGGTATCGATAATAATCAATCTATATTTCAATCTAGATAAATGTATATAAAAATTCTTTTGTCCTAACGTCAATTCGTTCACTATGGTAAAAAAATATTACATAAAGATCCATAGGACTATCAAATAATCCAAGAGAAAAGTTAACACGAACCCATATAACGATTCCGGAAATATACGACCCGGTAGGACGTTAAAATCCGGGCTCGAATCGACTCGCAGATATTCGAGACTTTTGTGTTATTTTAAAATCAGCCTGCATATGCGAAAGTGTCAATATTTGATTACGCAGTTACGCTCGGCCGGACCCGCAAACGTTGCCGTTTCGGAATATCGCCGGGCGGCCCGCCAAAATCGCGGGGCCGTACTGCACGTCCGATTTCACGGCATCGTTATTCCCGGTCAGCGCGATTGAATTTCCTAAATTAATTGTGTAATGATGCTTATGATTCATTATCAATTTACCTGCGCCCGCACAAATTAAGGCAATTGCCGTGATATACTCCGGCTGTCAGATAGGCGTTCGGGTCCGGTGCCGGTGGTATTGCCGGACGGAATGCGATTGTCGAAATACGATATACACACTGTTGCGTGGCCGCATTTCCGTCGGTCGACCGGATCGGTGTGTTTTGCAAATTACTGTGTTTTAATTACAGAGATCCCCGGGCACGCGAACTTCCCCCCCCCCCCGCACACATACCCGAAATGAGGCAAACGAGACTATACAATCGGATTTTAAAATTACATGAAATTACCGGCCTACAGCCAGGCTAAATATTGCCGGTTGTTGCCAACTGAAATTGTTTATGCGTTAGATTGCCGTGATCGTTAACTAATGAGTCTTTATTATTTGGATTGTAACGCTGTCGTATCGTGTGCCATGGATATGTATGTATATGTACATGTATACGTGTACAGACATGTATACGTAAAATCTCGTATAAACCCGGCTTATGTATGAATATACGATATACATATATATATGTATGTATGTATGTATACATGCATATCTACACGTGTATGAAACGTGACGGTGGTGATGTACGGCCCGCAGAATGAAATTACCGAGGCATCCTGTAACACGAAACTTTCCGCGTTTTCCGACTTTTCGTCGTATCAAGTAACTCGTTACAAGAAGCTTTCCGTGTTTACCTTGAACTGCCGTAGGAAAACCGTAGCCATGCGGGGTAGCTGGAAACATCGCGCCAGACGGAAAGTTAGTCACGTTTTTCCTTGGTCTAATATTTTCGGAAACGTCTCGCGTTCTCCGTTGGAAATTTGAGGCATTAACATTTCTACAAGTACACTTTGCACAGCTGTAATCTCTTATAACTGTCCAAACGATATACGACGGTAGATTTCAAGTGGTTCTACGAAACATCATCCTGTTTCACTCTAATTTCTTTGATGTTTTCTTCTTTGTTGTTGTTGTTGTTGTTGTTATTTCTCATTGTTAACGCCGGGAACGTTCGTAAGGCCGCATAAATCGTCCGAGTAATTTTCTACTATGATCATATGGGCAGTGTTTTACGAGTTTCTTTCAACGGCAATAAACTGACGCTCAATTAACCCTAATTTATCCGACGCGAAATAAGCAGACCGCGCTCGTTTCTATCATCGAAAATGTACCAGGACTTTTAGTATCTTTACCCGGTAATCTCATTAAGGTTAACGGCCGGCTTAAACGACGAAAGTTTTGCTCTCATAATTCTTCCGTGATCTTGATACATCCAAGTCTAGATTGAAACGCCGGCTACGCATCGTGGCCGTTCTTAAAATGCACGCTTCACCGCGCTGTGCAACTTTATGGATCCCCTTTCCAATTACCACCGGCTGATTTGAATCACTGATTAATAGATACAGTTTATCCTGTATGCAACTATTGTTACGACATACGATAATTAATGGCAACAGGGTCTTTATTACCCATTAATTTATAACGACTTGTTCGCCAGACATTGTTGTTATTACTTGTAACAAATTGTTGTTATAAAACCCCGCGCGATTATTCATTAAATACTTTAAAACGTGTTAAGAATGTATGATATTTATAAAATACATTATTTTATCGTTGGTATAAAACACTTTAACGTGAAAGCTTTTATTTCCCCGCGAAATTTATAGATCGATAAAATAAAAATGTATTTATTTTTGTGTGTGTATATACGTATCTTATACTACAATATGAAAACGAAATGAACACTCAGACGCTAACGTTGCTGGCGTACTAAATTACTGTTTTTGACAAACGTCAGTTACACTTGGCTGTGAGTCGCATTCCTTACGTTAAACAAATTAACTCTCGCACGAATGACGTTGAATATCCGTATGTATATGTATATGTATATTCTAGATAGGTACAGGTGACGGGGAGGATTTCCTTAAGTTTCATTAACACTGCACGTCGCGCGGGATATTCGCTGCTTAAAACTACCAATGACACACGAAGTTGTTTACGAGGCCATGAAAGAGTCGGACATACCGAGACAAAGTTTCGTTCAGTCACTCCGCTCCCCCGAAAGAGGAAGATTCGCGTTAACTTCTGACACTGTGAAAAAGTTTACGAGTTTAAGTACTTTCTGTATCAGACGTCTCGGCGGTACCATAGAATACGCACCAACGGTGAAGATTGCACGACAGTGGTGAGCAGTCACCTCTCCGCGGGGATTCCGAAATTATCCAAAGTGCTGGGATCCGGCGAGAGAAAAAAAAAGAAAGAAATCAAAAAAGAAAAGAAACGGGAAAAGAATAACTTCTGCTATACAACCGAGGATTCGTTCGTTCATCTGGTTTGCAATTCATCCGCAACAAGTTACCGAATTGATAACAAGTTGCTTTCAATATTGTATCAGTAATTTACATTCTCCGCGAGTCGGACGAACGAAAGAGTTTTGTTTTTTTTTTTATCGAAACGGGTGTGAAACGGAACACGGACGTCCGATTGATAATTCATTGATAATGCTGACGAATGCTAATATAGAATCCGGGGGGGGGGAAGAGGTAGAGAATTTCGCGATGAATTTCATCGCGATGGAAGGCAAAAAGCCCCGGTCATAATTGTCTCGTCGGACAGAAACGTGGCGGTAGAACGGATCGGGTGGAATCTGTAAAATGCATCGTAAACCTGGCCTCTCGATTACGGTTTTCCGATACGGCCGCATTAACGGGCCACGATTAATTGTGCCGGCCAGATATAAATTTCTGATCTATCAAACGCCAAAGTTCGATAAGCACCTTTGTGCGTCACGGTGTTTTACGGCATTACGCGTATTCAGCCGTGACACCCCTCCCCCCTCATCCCTTCCCCTCCTCTCCCCACCTTCATCTCACGGGAATCGTCATTTCCGTGAATAATTACAGACAATGGCTTGTCGTTAACGACACGTTGATCGATAACAGCGATGCGCGCAAAACGAGTGGATTCCTTTTTTTTTCGTTCCGCTCTTTCTTTTTCTTTTTTTTTTTTTTGGTTACTGACGAGCATCCATTACGCGTCGGTCCGTGCGCCTCTTAATTGCCAGAAAGATTTAAAATGGATTCTGATAAGGGGAAATCGAACCTCACTCGATATCTCAGGACCGGGGAGACTGGCACTGTCGGAGTAATTAATACGGCGCCGCTAGTAGAGAAACTTGAAAATAGTCCGGCCTGAATTACCCACTTTAATCAATACCATCCACGAAAATAGCCGTGGGACTTTACCGACTCGCTCCATATTTTCTCTCTATCTTGAACATCGTAATGCGCCACGTTTTATCAGGGACGATAAGCACCCGGACTTATTAGAATTTTAATCGTAATTTTCCGGCGAGTTTTCCCTCTACCGGATACCCGTTCACGGACATTATTATCCTTTGACGCGGGAATTTACGGTGGTACAATGCTACCGGTTTGTCGGAAGGTCGATAGTAATTGGCAAGTTTGGTAACCGAACTGAATAACTTTGCCAGAAATTAGGTTCCCCCTGAATACGTGACGTCGTCGTACGGGGAATAGAGTTTTACTCACGTACATAGTATTATATATACATACATAGTATAACGATTACCGTAGAATTATAGGGAAATTTCGAAACTGGTAAACGGTTTTTCGAGGTGCGTTTAAATACTTCGGTCCCCACCACCCGGTTATTCTAAATTATGATCGATATCCGTTGTTTACGCGAGTTTCCGTGGGATATTATGAAATTTCAAGAGGTTACCGAAGACGTCGGCGTGTTCTCGTTAACGAAGGAGCTGCGAGCGATATTTTTCGCAAAGTAACCGCCAAAGCAACCGCTTTCGCAATTTTCTCGTTAATTGCCGAATTTGGTCGAGATTGGGGCCGTGAGCTTGGAAGCGTGGTAAATGAATTAGCCCGCACTGATGTAACTTCCATCCTATCCATTTTCGCGAACAGGCCAATGCTTTGTCACGACAGCACTTATCAACGAACACTTCGGAATTTCCATCGAACTAACGTTTTACACACAAGCGTAAATTATGCTAAAATAACGTCCTGTAACGTATGCAAATGAAATACAGTTTCCTATCATTATTGTCAAATATACAACTTTCCGAACACGTACATTCCCATCAATTTATCTTTAATTACTTCGGAAAATCAAAAAGTGACTCTACGTTGCTTATAATTGAAAAATAGATTATCTAAATAAACCATTCTAATTTTCTATAAAATGCAAAGCTATGGGCCAAGTACAAGAGAATGTTACATTGGAATAGGTTGCTCATTAACATAAACTGAATTTTACACAGGATTTGAAATCAATCAAATGTGAGCAAGTTTGATTGATTTCAAATCCTGTGTAAGATGCAGTTTATGTTAATGAGCAACCTATTCCAATGTAACATTCTCTTGTACTTGGCCCATAGCTTTGCATTTTCGATGCTTTTGGTGGATTCTTTCGTCATTCCCGCAAATTTTTAGATATCGACCTGAATCTTTCACTGTCTTATTGGGCTTCGAATTCCGCGTCCAACGCGTCCCGGATCGTTTTAATATCTCAATCATTGTGGAAATGGCGAGCAAATTACGAAAATCGTGAAAAATCCTCAAATTCAGGCGGTTTTTTGAACGGCATTCGCTCAATTTTTGAGATAGCCGTCTGAAACTGGTACCGTTGTCTTAGTTAGGAAATTCTACGCCAGAACAATGTATAATAGTTGTACTTTTCGAAAATTTAATTTTTCGCAAAAATCTGAAGGGGGTAGGTCAGGATTTTTTGCGATTTTCGTAATTTGACCGCCATTTCCGCAATTTTTGAGATATTAAAACGATCCGGGGCGTTTTGGACGCGGAATCCGAAGCCAAATAAGCCAGTGAAAGAATCATTTTAATATCTCAAAAATTGCGGAAATGGCGGTCAAATTACGAAAATCGCAAAAAATCCTGACCTACCCCCTTCAGATTTTTGCGAAAAATTAAATTTTCGAAAAGTACAACTATTATACATTGATCTGGCGTAGAATTTCCCAACTAAAACAATGGTATAAGTTTCAGACGGCTATCTCAAAAATTGTCCGAATGCCGTTCAAAAAACTGTCATAATTTGACGATTTTTCGCGATTTTCGTAATACCATCGTCATTTTCGCAAATCTTTAGATATCGACCTGAATCTGTCACTGTCTTATTCGGTTTCGAATTCCGCGTCCAAAACGCCTTGAATCATCTGAATAGTTCAAAAATTACGGAAATGACGAAGGAATTACGAAAATCGCGAAAAATCGTCAAATTATGACAGTTTTTCGTTCGGCATTCACTCAATTTTTGAGATAGCGATCTGAAACCGGCACCATTGTTTTAGTTAGGAAATTCTACGCCAGATCAACATATAATAGTTGTACTTTTCGAAAATTTAATTTTTCGCAAAAATCTGAAGGGGGTAGGTCAGGATTTTTTGCGATTTTCGTAAATCGCTTGCCATTTCCACAATTATAGAGATATTAAAATGATTCTTTCACTGGCTTATTCGGCTTCGGATTTCGCGTCCAAACCGTCCAGAATCACTTTAATAGCTCAAAAATTACGGAAATGGCGAGCGATTTACGAAAATCGCAAAAAATCCTGACCTACCCCCTTCAGATTTTTGCGAAAAATTAAATTTTCGAAAAGTACAACTATTATATGTTGATCTGGCGTAGAATTTCCTAACTAAAACAATGGTGCCGGTTTCAGATCGCTATCTCAAAAATTGAGTGAATGCCGAACGAAAAACTGTCATAATTTGACGATTTTTCGCGATTTTCGTAATTCCTTCGTCATTTCCGTAATTTTTGAACTATTCAGATGATTCAAGGCGTTTTGGACGCGGAATTCGAAACCGAATAAGACAGTGACAGATTCAGGTCGATATCTAAAGATTTGCGAAAATGACGATGGTATTACGAAAATCGCGAAAAATCGTCAAATTATGACAGTTTTTTGAACGGCATTCGGACAATTTTTGAGATAGCCGTCTGAAACTTATACCATTGTTTTAGTTGGGAAATTCTACGCCAGATCAATGTATAATAGTTGTACTTTTCGAAAATTTAATTTTTCGCAAAAATCTGAAGGGGGTAGGTCAGGATTTTTTGCGATTTTCGTAAATCGCTTGCCATTTCCGCAATTTTTGAGATATTAAAATGATCCGGGGCGTTTTGGACGCGGAATCCGAAGCCGAATAAGCCAGTGAAAGAATCAACTCGATATCTAAAAAATTAGACTCTAACTAATACACACTTTCTTTTCTTTCACATACTCCTTTCCAACTTCACAAAATATTTACGAAACAACACAGCTCGAAACAGCTTTCCGTTACCTCGTCCACCATATTCAAACTTGCGGTGTGTGTTCAGAAACGTTTAAATAATTGTGACGCGTGAAATATTTAAAACTTACACGACAAGCAACGACGCGAAAGTGACCGCAAGACTCGGGGACCACTGGTCGCCACGATAATCATTGTTAACCCGTGTACCTGTACCCGCAAACCCGGTCGTCTCTTCTTCGGTTGAACCTCTGTTTGATTAAAACTCACCGGTTTCGGGGGAGAAATTACATTTTAATTATACATGGTTAATCAGCGGTGTGCTCGGCTACGCGGTCCGTTGCTGCTTACTCTTTAATGGACGTGCATAATCTACGAGAAACGCGCCGAATTTTCCACGATGTTTCCACGGCGTTGTTCATCGAAAAGAGCGGGGGGACAGAGGGAGGGGAGGAGAGGGGAAATGCACCAAAGAACGTACAATGGATCCGCATCTGGCAGATCGTTAAAAAAGAAGCACATTTTTCACCGATACCATCGTATCGTTCTTTTCTTTTCATTTTTCCTTTCGCGCGTGTGTGTGTCTTTTTTCTCCCCACCCCCTACCTCGTGTTTTTCCTTTTTCATCTTTTTCCCGCCGCATCGTCAGTCCGCACATTCGCCGGTGACGGGTTTCCCCGGATGATAGATCGACCGAAATGGATTCGTGACGTTTTCCACGCATTAGGATAGAGAGCCAGCCGGGTGCATTTTTCTTACGGAATGTCAAGGTCTTTGTTTAGCGTTTCGACCGGGACCACGGACGATGATGTATCGGTGGTTTACCGGATTTTAATCAACGATCACGATATCACGCTGATAAAGTGTTGTTCCGTGGTTTGCCGATCCAGCACGAAATTGAATATTGATCGGGTTTCCTGGAGGATCAACAAGGTCCTCGGTGGCGAAACATTATATGTTAGGCTGCTTCGATAACACGCTTTACGGTAAGCCAGCTGCCGGACACCGATTTTGCTATCTGCCGCCTAATCTCTGTCTCCCTAATCTCTTCGGTTATCAGGTTCCATAATGGTTCGTCGGGTTCTAGACGGATTTCGGGCTCCTCGGTTTAACCTCGCGGAGAAATCTGTTCCAAGTGGAAAGTATTCGAACGGACGACGGATGAATCGGGGCGATGTCTTAAAGACATAGAAATATACGATTCAATTCAATTGAAACATTGAAGATTAGTGAAACACTCGCGTGGCGAGCTTTATGTAAATTAAATTACATTCCGGAAAGATTTAGATGCCGCCATATTTACATTTCGTTCGGATCAATTTAATTTATTGACCACGATTTTAAATTTCTTTCGTAGCTTCTACTGTATTAACATAATAAAACATAAATCGTGTACTTCTCACGAATTGTTATCGTAAGTTATGTAACGTTTCGATGTGAAATATCGTGGTAAAATAAATCTTTGATACGATTTATGTAGCTGGTGATCTATACCATTGGTATAGACTCTATACGATACGGTATTTCCTTTTGGGTGGAAAAAATCTCTGTAAATTAAACATTTATCTTTGTTAATATTTCTTTTTTACTAAACCAAACGATGAAGCGATGATCGTCTTAAGGATACGGAAATAACGCGTTTGAAACGCGAATCGAGGTATCGTAAGATTAGTCGATTCGCCGCAGGTGTTTCTCCTTATGCAAATTGTACGCCTTTTTAAGAAGCGTCGCGCGGGCCGTTTCTTTCTCTTCTCTCTTTTCGTTTCGTTTCTTTTTCGTCGTTGTAAACGTGGAAAAGGGATGGCGGCGGCGGCGGCGGCAAGTGCGCGAGAAAATTGTACATTTCAAAATTGCAGAGGAAAAGTCTCCTCCGGTGTGGAAGAATTATGCCACTGTTATATGTGGCATACGTAAAGCTGGGCGCATACACGTGAGCGAAATAAAAAATTCGGTCGGCAGGATGTTTAAAGCATGTGTCGGCTAGTCATATTCGTGAAACGTTTACTAACGAACCACGGTTTCACCAAACCGGCACAATATTTACTGTTTAGACCCGTTATGTTGCTTGCAAATCTACGCCGAAAAAGGTTACGGGAGATCTATGGTGTTGCGTTAACCATTTATAAGGTATGTTATACGTATGTATGTATGTATGTATGTACGTACGCACGCATTATCAAACGAGAATATATTCGTAATATTTTTCATCTGATAATTTTCCAACGATCCCGGTTACGTGAACCGTACATCACGTTGGTTTTGACAAGAGTTAATGTTCCCTCGGAACTAAATTTACAAGTAATTGCCTGGGCCAAAGTTATCGAGTAAAAATAAATTAATATGCAAAAATATATATATATATATATATATATATATCTATATCTATGTATAATTATATTAAAGCTCAAACGTTTATGTAAAAGTTCGTAATATCAGTTTCAATTTCCATGAACACCTACACGCTAATGAAAATTGATACAGGAACTAGCTACGTGAAAGGGAACAAAGTCACGCGTTAATATATTATGAATTACTTTGCGTAAACGTCGAAACAATAACGAAATTAAAGGTCACCGTTTCACCGATAATAATTATAATATGATACATTAATAATTCGATGGAACTTTTTTATCGCGAATAAATTTCAACTCTACACACTTTCACGTCGCGTCGACAATGTAATCATAAAACGGACGAAACGTTTTCCACGATTTATAATCGATGTCACACGGATTCCAAAGTAATAAAACCGTACGTGCGGGGGGAGCCATGGCTTCGTTCGCTGCAACGGAGCCGCGTGTAGACACTATGTCGCCGAAGGATTTCCAAGGGGAGGTCTAATACCCCTTAAAGAGAACAGCATTACGGTTGAATGCTTCCATTCACACATTTCCAAACAAATGGCAACGGCGGGACGATTTTAGCGGATAATTTGCTGCAATTTTGCAACAGGCGATTAAATTGATTACACTCCCGCCCTGCGGCCTTAATCTACAATTTTCCTCTTGTCCCAGACAGCAATTAATATTTCGTTTATCCGTGAAATATGCCGCTTCAAGCTAGAAATATTCCTCGTAAACTTCAAGATAGAGACATCTTGCATGGATATTCGAATGAATTTACTATCGTAATTAAAGAAATATAACAAAGTGATCAAATGTGTCGTGTGAAAATTTGATTAAAATGAAAGATTTCGTAGACCCAGTTCCCGATTGATGTGAAAAATATCACCAGGTAGAATGTATGTATGTAGATTACCGTATCAGGTAATCACAGTGTGATATGTATGTATGTATACATACACGTACACGTGTACCACCAACACGCGAACGTATTAATTAGCGTCGTTCCACACTGAACACGTTTCAGTGAGTTCTTTCAACGGTATCCCGGTAACTTTAAAAATATTTTCCAATTGAGCTGCCGCGTACCAAGGAGCAAGCCTCCACTCGAAAGAGTTTCATAAAACGAAACCTGCAGTTTCTCGATAAGTACGCCGGTCGAGTGGACCTTCCCAACCTCGAAGAGTTTTCCCCTCTCGATGAAGCTACGAAACGGCTTTCGTTAAAAAGCCGTCAGTCTTAATCTAGTTTATTTCCTGCCCCCCCCCCCGGTCTTCGCCGCTGTCACCGTTTTCCGGTCCGTTGGCAACGTCACTTCTGCCAATCGACGCGAACGATAGACTTTTATTTAATTCCCGCGATTACAATCAGCCGTCGCGAAGTCACGGTTATATCGAAACACTCCCGGGGTATTTGATTTACGATTGTCGCCGTCCGTTTCGTTAGACGTTCTTTGATTTCGGCGAATAAATCGTCCGGAGAGTTTACGTTTAACGCGTGAGAAATTACCGCGAGATTCTATCACGGGAAGAATGGAAATATTTCGATTGATAATTAACACAGTGAGTGTCTATCAATTTTCTGTATACCGATTTCATTCTACAATACGTACATATTGTATACAAGGGTATACCACTGTATCCCTGA
Organism: Mimumesa dahlbomi; assembly: GCA_917499265.3. NCBI lineage: Eukaryota > Metazoa > Arthropoda > Insecta > Hymenoptera > Crabronidae > Mimumesa > Mimumesa dahlbomi. Next base: position 8,241,309 of record OU824114.1, on the reverse strand, counting down.
AATAATATTTATATTTACAATTTTAAACTCTGCTGGGTGGTAAATATAAAACTGAGGATTAAAGTGAATTTTAGTTACAAGCAGGGAAAATGTAATTTTATTTCATATTATATTTCGCCCTTGGTGAAGTGTGAAAGGTGTTTAAACAGGAAATAAAAAAAATTAAAAATACAGGGATACCACGGTGTCCCACGTGCTGCTGAAGTATCAGGTGCCGGACACCGGTGACCCCCGATCGGTGTCAGCCGACCGGAAAGTGTTCACGTGTGAAAATATCATATAGATTAAAGGTTTCACTCACGTCGGTCGATGAAACGAAAATTTCCGAAAAATCCGGTGGCATTAGAGGACGGCGCGTCTGTGTGAAGTTCCAGGATGAGGGTGGACCTCGAGCTGTACAGTACCTGGGGAATGTCACGCAGTTCCCCGCAAAGTACGCCGGACCACGGTGTATACTCGGAGACACCGGTGGTCTCCAAATGTAGAAACACTTTTACAAAGTCACCGCCCACGCAACTGCAACAGAAATCGAACGAATCATAATTAACGATTTTCTACATCATTTTCTGTTTATAGAACGACATAAACGGAAACGTTCTCATTAATATAAATGTACTATAAGCTCGAGTAACGAATAATTAATTGTACATTAAAATTGCAGCGAGTATATATTTTCAATTGATCAGATTCGAGTGATACATTGCTTTTGATTATACATTAATATAATGATGGGAAATAAATTAATGCAGATTTCTATTAGAAATAATAGCAGAGGGACTGTACTCGTTATCGAACGATTGAATTTTAAATGAATTAAGATAGACCGATGTAAAGTATCTTTGGTATCCGCTACGGAAAACTATGGAAATCTTCGAACATTCGATTTATTCGCGAACGGGCACGGAACACAAATGTACGGGAAAACTGTTCCAGAGACAAAAGCGCTGAAATTGAGGTAACTGGATTCTTCAGCTATATAGCCATTGCTTTGTTTCACTAATCTCTAAATCATCAGGTCCCGAAAACACAGAGACTGGTAATTGGATTTTCTGAGAACGCAATAAAAGTGACGTTGCAATTAAATACGGGGAACATTAACATAGATTTCACTGTGAACGAAAGCCGGTATTACAAATATAATTGTCGGAACAATCGTATATTCAAAGTATTCTACAAAACAATTCTATACTTTATACTTGTCGTGCGATGATAGTGATAAACTTCCGCATATGATTGTTAATATAACACCGTGAATTATTTCTCACATCGTACGAATTTATGCCAGCCGAATTATACGAAAATTTGTGAATACCGTCGTCCAGCATTTCCGCTAGAAGTCAAGAGTCTGCATCTTAACCTACATTCCTGGTATATATCTTCTTATTTTTTATTACCTCTTTTGTGTCGTTATTCTCTAACGTCTATGCGCTGAATAATTCTATTCTTCGAGACACACACCTATTTCCCCCCGCGCACCAGTCTAGACGTTTTATTTCTTTACTCGTCCACTTAACGAGCTGCGTTTGCAATAATAATTCCATCACTGTGAAATGCATCGAGAAAACAGCTACATAGTTTATCGTGTGGCTGGTAAATTTGAACAAAATATCAGAACGGATTTACCGGGGTATTTAACTTCCATAGGTGATCGAGACAATCTGTGGAGTAACACGGAGGGTCAGTAATACTCGTAAAACGGCTAATTGACTAATTACCCGCGCCGACGTCGAAACGGAACAGGTGTTCGGAAGTCCAACTGTACACAGATTACCACCCCCGAGTTCACGTGCTTGGAGAACATTTCTGATCCCATGACTTAAAGCGAATACAATGCCGAAATTAGCAAGGATTATGGCACATCCGAGAGGCTTACGTGGGCGGGTCTCATATTCTCGCAAAAACAATTTTCCGGCTCGTTAGCGGGAATACCGAAAAGGCCTTCGCCCACGCATCATCTCCGACTGTTACCGTGCGAGAGTTCACGACAGGTGTTCATTATCACGGCTTATCCGCGGTCGCACTAACTTAAATCCTCAGCTTCGCGGCAACGCAGGACATCAAATTATAATCTGGAATCGTGGCTGGAAAATTATTTGCTCCCGCGCCGCGAATACGCTAATTACACGCCGCTACAACTTCGGTCGGAATTTACTGAGGCTTTAATGATCCCGTTACGTAACCTATTCATCACGACCGTTTGGACGGTTTCTAATTAATTAGCGGTAGACCCCCCTCGCCATATTCCATTTGTCGTAACCATTACCGAGACCCATCACGATACTTCGCCCCCCCTCGGTTAAGGAAAAGTAATTAATTTCCTAAGGATGAGATCTTAACATACGGAACACCGTCAACGTTTCCAACGATCGAATAATATAACGGAGAGTATTTAAAAAAAATTGTCGTTTCGCAAAAAATGATTTTATTTGATTAATTAAAGCGATAGATAGTCTTCCAAGTAGTATGAGTACGTGACGCGACATAATATCACGTCCGAGCGATTTTAGGCTATACTACTGTAAGTAGTAGAAATTACGTTTGACGATACAGAAGTAAAACATCATTTATTCAGTACAATTGACACTCATTTTTATAATAACAATACAAGGGTGTATTAATACCATTAAAAATCTTTCTATCAACCCAAAAATTCCACCCACTCACACACTGTCAAGTTCGTACATCCCCGAAGGACAAAGACAAAAGAAAAAAGTAAAAACACACCCGGAACAATTGGAAAACTTACATCTAACGTCGCAACGTTCAAACATTAGACCACCGTTACCCCAATAGACTTAATTATTCATTTAAACCAGTCCGTCCCTGAAATACCTAACGGCATTCAACCCGACATCGGACGTCTCCAAAAAGTAACCTGTAATTGGATAATTCATTAGCAAACTATTCATCATCGTTTCCAAGCTCTCCGACCGAGTGTTCCCGGTACGTCAGACTTAGCCGAAAAGAGGGAGACCGAAAGAGAAAGAGCTCGCGAGAGAAATAAAGACACAAAGCGAAAGAGAGAAAGAGAGGGAGAGACAGACACACAGACAGACAGAGTAAGCGAGACAAAGATAGAAGAAGAGAGGAAACTGGAAGAGACAGACACACAAAAGCCCGAGACGAGTATCGAGCCCGGGCACGGACATCATATTAATCTCGTCCCTTAATTTCCCAAACGTATTTCCGGCAAAAGCGTAGATCTCTCATGGCTCCTACAGCCCCCGCAAGGGGTGTTGGTTCGTGTCAGTTAACATTTGACATCGTTAACCGAAGCCAGGAGGATCTCCTCTCTCTGTCTCTCTTACTACGTCCTCCTCTCCTTCTTCTCCCCTCCCCTCATCCCTGCCCCCTCTGTTCTCCCATTCGAAGACAGAGATGGACAGGTCACCGTCAAGTGGTGTCTCGTTGCCGTAGGGCATTCAGTGGCCGCCCTTTGCGGCTTGGATCTGGAGGCGATATTGGCGTTACGAAGACTGGGGCTATCGGACGCGTGAAATTACATATCCCCCGGGACGACGATGATGCACACCGGGCGGGCTGGAGAACTAGGCACGTTAGTTACAAGTGTGGACAATGAAATCCTCTGTGCGGCAGGCAGTGCTTCACTGAATCCACAGTCTCGCGGCGCTCGCGCACCCGGTCTCCAAGTGATTTTCAACTGTTGCGCACAGTCGCGGGTCTATCTATTGTCTCGCCTGTATAATCTGTTGGAGTTTACGGAAGGTTTTTTTGTTTCGGTAAGGTAGAGTGGGTTGGAAATCTATTTTATATAGGTAAGTATATAAAAATTTAGGAATAATTATCTAAATATAACGATCGTATAGCAATATAAGAAATTAAAATCGATTTTGCCAGATAAGTTAATTAATTTCTTATAAAAATTTAATGATGGAAATTAAATAATGGAAAAATCTATTTATTCTTAATCACATTGGATATACATATATGTTATCGATGTACAATTCGACAGAGTCGATATATGTATATGTGATTTCCTGTAGTCAGCTCGTAATTGTTAGGACGAGTTACGATAATGTGAGTACACTTTGATCATCGGATTAATAGTACCGTGATATACGAGTGACGAGTTTGCCCCGGGCAATCGCTCCTGGAACTTTCATACGCTATTATTGATACAAGAATCTCGAAGATAACGAAAGAACTGAAATGAGTTTCCCAGTGACTCTCAACGAGTCTTTCTATTTTACTTTCAACTCGCGAGTGATTTAAAGAGATTAGCGAATGAGAGAATGAAAAGAAATAAGAAAGACACTGGGGTGCGTCGTGGAAGGTGAGATTTATGAGAAAGTTCGCGAAAGTTACGCTCGACAGGGTGACGATGTCAGCCAAGCTTACATATGTTCGGCAAAGAACGACGTGTCGTTCCACAGTGGCCAAAGAGCTGTTCGTCAAACGTTGCAGTCGGCTTGCTGCACCCCTCGTACAAAGAGACTGGTAGCCAAAGATGAAAACAGCTCTTCTGCCAACGACATCCGTGCCGGCATATACCGCTTTGTTCCGCTTCGTGTGCTTTAACTCTTTTTCGTCAGATGAGAGAGAGAGAGAGAGGGAGGAGAGAGAAAAAGATAGAGAGAAAGCTGTACCGACAATTTATTACGCCGACAGGAAACGGATTTCTCACCTTTGCTCTAAACGTCCGCCATCGTTAGTTAAGGTTCCAACGATCGTCGACGAATGGGACCTGTTGTTAGAGCAAACGAGCCCTCGAACTTCATCGAGCTGTTCTTTTTTTAGAAATATGAGAAACATCACGGATTGTATTGTTGGAAATGAAGTTTAATTACATTTGTCTGTTTGTCATTTTTATCGGTGGAAATCAAGTGAGATTTGATGTTGGGAGAATTGTGTGTGTTTGGTAATTTTAATGTGAAACAAAATATAAATTTTTAAAAGAAAGGATGAAATATATTGTATATCGATGTTCGAGATTATCAAGAATCTTCTTTCACATTGGTAGAACGTTAATAACGGCCGATAAGTTTCTTCGTCAGTAGAGATTTGTTTTCCCGGAGTTCTCGTAGCCTTTGTTAATATTCCCGGGGACCGCTTTGTTCGCGTTCAAAAGAGTAGCAAACAAGATTCGTTTTGCCGTAATTTGGTGTGGAAATCGATACGAAATTGTCGGAAGTTGTATCCGACGAACCGCAGCGGCGGCTCCGTGATAATCCGTGTAGCGAATTCATATATCGACGGAAAACCGGCGTTCCTTACATCTATGAAAAATACGACGATGAAAACGATAAAGGAACGGTGGAAAAGTTTTCCACGTCGGATGATAGACGAAGCGATTTTCGAAGCACAATCCGATAGAAATCTCTGACGGTATTCTCCGACGATTGTGGATGATGTATAACTTCTGCTAAGAAGAAACATTTGCGCTCAATTTTATCGCAAAACAATCGTTCTTCCCATTCTAACGTTTGTTCCTTTTATTTTAATTGCTGTCTTGTCATTTCGAAAGAAATCAACCTGACACTGAATTCTATATTTATACATATATATTTTTAACAATTTTTATACACCCTATTCCTTTAAAGGGAACGATCTATTTTATTTAGGAAAATAACGAAACAATATGAAATCTGTCGACGTTAAAAATATGTGAACTGATTAGTGCCACATTTCAAAAAGTTCTCCTTAAAAGCCGACCCAGGGTCGTTGGCACCGAATCACGGCATAGCGTGCAAAACTTTACGAAGAGTCCTCCTCTGATTGGCCACACGCCAGACGTATACCCTCAGGATCTCCGAGTGTGAAGAATGTTTTCGGAATATTACGTTAGAAATTTATATATCACGTCGCGACCGTGCCGTGTCTTCTTCTCTACGAGCTATGAATCGAAAATCGTTTAACCTCGCGGCGCCAGTCGAATTTTCACTCAGGTTGACGGGAACGTAATTCCTGTAGTACGATGAATCTCATTGAAATATCGAGAGAATAGACGAATTATTACGTTATTACCGTCTTGAATGATCCTTCGTTCTATCGCCATTTAAAACGGACGCTTCCGACGAAGACAGACAATTTAAATTCCATTTCTATTTCACATTTCCGAGCACGAGGATCGTACTGAAAATCTAAGAACTCCGAATCCGACAATTATTATTATAGAACTGATTAAAAATACCTTAAGAAGCTATCAATATTGTCTCATCTCGAAACGATTCACCTAGTTTTACTCAATTGTTAATGAAATATTTTGATAAATATAGATCCGTAACGTTAAATATACATTTCTTCGTATCATTTCGTTTCTTCTTCCCAGACGATTCGATCGCGTCGTATAAACCGAATGACAGTATTATCAATTTGGCATCCGTAAGTTTGATACACCATTAGTGTCTCCCCCGTCTCGCCGATTCTACGGATCTTGCTACCGACGTTCTATGCACATTCGCCAGCTATCGTGCAAACGACGTTTCGATTCTCCTACGACCTGTCCAATCAACCGTCCTGATTTAATTTGAGACGGATATATCGCCGTCACGTCTACACAGGTACACACACACAAACACGTACACACATGTACACACACGTCCTACACATAGTTTCCGTAGCCAGCTCCGGGCATTCATACGCTTATCCTTTCCCCCGGTAAACGATAAACTAATCGTTCGTGCAAATACGTACGATGCAATTTCGACTCCCCCCGCGGGCCAACGTTTCGTTATCGACGTATCGATACGTCGACGGTAGGGTCGTCCGAATGATTTCTCGATCTGGAGATGTGAATTTGAATTTTGAATCTCATCCTTTCGGTCTGCTTTCACGTACGTCGCGCGACGGATAAAGAAACGAACGGGAATATAATATATAATATGTTTCTGCTTCTCAGTTATCGAGAAAATTTCACTGTTCCCCGGATTAAGGCGATGTTTGCGATTTCACGTCGAACCGAATCGACGATATCTCGAAACGTCATATCCACGTGTAATTCCGATCGGTAATTTCCGCAAAAGTTCGCGTACTTTACAGGCCCGAGGATAAGGGAGAGGAGGGGGGTCGAACAAAAATCCCCTGTTTCCCGATAACAAATCTCGAGAAATATCAGTAAGTTCGCCGCGCAACAAAAAGAGGGTAAATAAAAATGCCTCGCAACTTTCGTTAGAAATACTTGCCGCGGCATTCCGAAGAACTCGGGTATAATCAATGAGAAAATATACTTTACGATCGGTACATTTAAACGCATAATTCAAACAACAAGAGTTCATCCTTAATATTTTACCACGTTAATTGAATTATTTCCAAAATCGTCAACGGGGGGAAAGTGATTGGAAATGATACGGATAATCGGGAAAAGATGTCGGAATTGTGTCGAATAATTCGGGCGTTGTTTGCATACTTCAGGTTGCTCATACTTGAATCAGAAAATGGCACCGCACTCAAAACGCTTGTAGACCGAATGACTTCGCCGGTACGAGCTCGTAAAAGACGTCTGCCACTGCTACTTTTCCACCGTAATACGTGTTTTCCATTAAAACCGTTGCGAGTGTGTGTGTGTATACGAAAGTATACGAACCGAGCAAGTTTTCCATTCCCCCCCCCCCTCTTTTCACCCCCTGTCATTTCCTACGTCTCCGGGCAACCGGTGTTCAAAAAGTGATCTGCGTAAAGTGGAATTAAACGTAGTGCAATAATTATGTCGACACGCATTACCTGGAAACGAAACGGGACGAATTGCAGTGAATCTGCTTAATTTACTGTACGCTAAAGCTTATTTGTTATATGCTAGAGCTTGTTACTCAACATCCTGGTGGATATTGTTCCTTTTTGACGATGAAATTATTATTTTGGAATTTAATAGAACTTTACTTGTCGACGTTACGATTTCCATGGACTTTTTTCATCGTGTGTTATAAACTTAGGTAGGGATGGTTAATGTATTATTACCATTATTCTTCTGCCATCGGGTTGTGTAAATGACAGGGAAACGAAACTAAGAAAATCAGCAATGCCGGTAATTCAACGAGTTACCGGCGGAACAGTGATAAAGGTCCGCGACTAGAGGATACTTCATTCACGGTTTCTTTTTATCTTCTCGTTCTCTTTGTTAAAGCTAAGCCATACGTCTACCGTAATACCGTTACATAACGTTTCCCTTCGAACGAATGAAAAATCAACGTCTACCGTTATACGGGAGAGAAAGAAAAAAGAAACGTACTCGCGTCCCCCTGTATTATCATCCGATTCCTTTGTATCTATTCCTTTATATCGTATTTCTAAATATTGTACATTCGCATTACCGTATCAGCGGCGCAGAACGAGACATCGACTTTAATCTCCCGCCGACGGGGAAAGCAAATGGGTCATAAAAAATTTCTATCAGGTTCTGAAATGAACGAACTTGGGATCAAAGATGTTTAATAAACCACGGGGGAAAATCCTTTTTTCAGATTTATCCACATTCGTGCCGGTGAACAAGGTAGAATTGCGTACTACTGACGATTCTACCCGATGATTATTTCATCGCCCCGGTTAAATCCGTTTCTCCTTCATCGTAGACCCGGAATCGCTGACTTCCTTCCTCTGCCGCAAGACTTTGGCATTCCTCTTTTAGTCGTCACGCATCCCCCTCCCCCTTCGTTTCTATTCCAACGGGGGTGGTCTCGTGAAAGCGGACCGTAACCGCTTCTAAGGAATCCCGATATCGAGGCGATCGATCGCTCGACAAATTTTTACGGACTAATTCTGACAAATTATGGCTTAGTGCCTGCTCTATACGTTATATGGATATAATATATACGTATGTATATTTTTTTATTATGAAATACTGGGACAATTAGGTATAGAATTCCGTTAAAAATATTTTTAAACCAGGGTATTTTTGAAATATGAAAATTTATCATAATATTTTTCATAATTGTAGAATGACGTGAATAATCTCAGCGTAAGTAATTCGCGATTCGTATTTGTTTCGTAAAATGAGAATGTTCGTGCGTTCTGTGAAAGACGTTTACAATTAAAAGTGTATGGTACCCGCCTAGAGGATTTTCCATGGAATTTACAATTCTGCACGCGAAGCAGGTTTACGTGGAACGCGTCGAGAGTTGCAAGGCCCCCCCTAGTATTTTTACACTTGTCGAGATATTTCTGTAATCCCGCGCTTTCATCGCCGCGAATAATCCGAAAACGGGTGCTCCGCTAATCCGGTCTTCAATTTCGTTTATGTTTATCTAATATAATAACTTGCGCAACTTCCTAGGAATTAAGTTATTCGTTATATCCGCGAGTGGAGGAATTTTCTAGGGCCGCGAGAATGTTGAGTTTAAAATACACGGGCAAATTACTAAAGTGTTTGTCATCTTAATATTTCCAGAAATATTGTTTCGTTCTAAATTGCATATCGCACTCGCCCGATAGCGTTACGTATTAAATAAACAGGTAGTTTCGTATATTCAAGTATAAACGCGAATTCATCTTCCGGATAATGTGAAAAGTGTCAGAAGGGCGGATGAAACAAAGTGAATTGTACAGGACTGTGTGTGACGTTCGCAGGGAATCCACGGCTGCAAGATGTTTTATCGTAATTACTCGTCGCATCGCGATACAGCATGATCGCTAAATCGTAAAACCGTAAATCGTAAAACTCGCTAAATCCACTGGCGATGATCGTTTGCGGGGAATGAGAAGAACTATTGTAGTGTGGAGTGGTCTCAGATCGTTGTAGCGACAGCGTTTTATGAGCTCGTAAAAAAAAGAGAAAAAAATACGCTCGAAATTATATATCGCCTCGTTAAAGCAATGATAAATCTTTCTGGAAACGCGCCGGAGATTCGAATGCTGAATAAATGAAATCCATAAATATTTTCTATACTCGCGCGTTTTCTACTGCGCACTCGGAATTCTCATAGATTCGCTCGCGCTAAATTGTTTTATCCTCGACAGTAACATGGTCATAGTAAATTAATTTAAAAAGCAATCAACGTCGCCCCCATAGAAACGATCCTATACACATATACATAATATATACACACATTCAATTAAACTTACTCGCTACATTACACCACAGTAGTATTAATTTCAATTGTAAGTAATAAACGCCCGTACAAATCGCTGTAAATGATTCATTATTCTACACTCTATCAAAAAGCTTTCAATATCGCTACCGATCTTTCAATGTTTCACAATTAATCCTGACAAAACATACAAACACCCACATCTCTTGAAACATCGATAACAGACATCATGTCACTATTCTTTCTCTCATTTAACAGATTCTTTCCCGATATCCGTTACATCTCTTTGATCCTTATCCAGCGACAAACTAGGCGGCACGGGTCGCGAGAATGAAATTGCCGCTCACTTTCACCGTTTCGTCGTCTGTGAAACGGTTCGCCGTTCAAAACGTGGGGGCCCGCGGCGGAATCCGTTATTGTTTCACCGTGGGTTTCTACGGTGTCCATCGGCCGACCAGAGGGAAATGGCTTAAACCGAGACAAGGCCTACCGCTTTCAGCACGTCGCAATTGTACTCGACCGCGACGCGCGACAATGGAGATTTAGGAATGCGAGCTCAGCTAAACAATGGAGCTTTATGAGAACCTAAATCCGCCACAATGGACGGCCGCCGGTCCGCGTGGTGCGTGGCCGATCGATATTTTAAGGCGCCGCGGCCGACCTTGCGCCGCGAAACCGCGTCTTTTCGAACCTCCGACACCTTCGCGGCTGACAAAGGGAACACCAAAGATGAGCTGCACGTGCTTGCAAAGCAAACGTGTGGTGTGTGTGTCTCGTTAAACAGTCGCACGTGGATCTTTAACAGAACGTTGACCGGAAAGTTTAGGCAGAGGTTGTCTCTTGTCAGTGGAAATTATTTTGGGAGTGACATAACACGGGTTTTGTAGAATTTGTGCTGTCCTGGGTTTCATAAATTGAAATTTATAATGCAGGGATGAGGGGAAAAGCTGGAGTTAACTTGTGAAGGGTCGAGAAAGTGTTAATACAACGGGTTGTTAATTTGTTAAAGTACCTGAAGAATAAATAAAGTTTTCCACATTTGATTGTGAAAAGAAAGAAACGATCTATCAGTTGTCTATGTAATGTTCGATTAGAAAGTTAAGGTATGTTTTAGGAATGTTATGTTTTTGAACTTTTAATTTGTACGTTTTCATAGATTTCTCTCTCATCGAATTTTACTCACCGAAAGAACGCTGATACCCGATCGGTTCGATGAACGAAGGAAAACATTTCGCTCCGATACAACAAATACAGAATTTAATTAAACGCGCGAATGTCTACACGTAGCTCGTGTCGCGTTAAGAAAATTAAATAAAATTTCATCGTCCCAGCGCTTTTGCACTTCCCACCATAAATCCCGTGGAAGATTGAATTTTTTAGTTACTTTTAAAAACAGAATTCTTCGGGATGAAATATCCTTCCCTCGAGATTAGCCTGTGTATTCTGTCAATATACTTCAACGATAACGATACACCGTGACCAAATTAGTTTGGGGAATGCAGTTCTGCGGAGAGATCCGCGGAGGTCTCACGGCACGATATAGTGACACGATGTAAATCATACGCGACACATGTTTACAGAATTCCGTGAAAGAGAGATTAGCTCTAGAAATTCTCATTATTCCTACGGGATTCTCTTGAAACGTACTTCTAAGCTTGATTTAACTTCAATCGCGGTGAACAAAATCGTTCCTGAAATTCCACGGAATATCCATGCGCTCTGCGAATACATAAGAATGTATTTAACATTGTGAAAACACGGTACAAACATAAGCTGACACGTATGAAGGATTAACATGATTAAAGGAACGCAGAAGAAACGCGATTTCGTTCCGTATCTCCAATTTCCCTTCCTCTAATGCGCTTTGATATTGTTCATAACGTATATAACATGTTTATCTCTCCGTAGAATCAACTGTTGAAATTCTCCGATAAAATCCCCGCATCCGAGTAAACGTTTCGTGCCCGAGAAAATAGAAGAAGAAGAAGAAGAAGAAGAGGAAGAAGAGGAAGCTTTTAAGAGGTCGGAATGGATCCGAAATTTGTTGCATCCAAGATGGGCGACGGTAAGTCTCGAATAACCAACGAAATTTCTATGGTCATTCATATAGGAACGTTCGTATTAATATCGACCGATAGCGATAGTTCGAGATATCGATTGGAAAACCTAGAACACGTACGCGTGATATTATACAGTAGATAAACGGTACGCAAAAATAACCAAAGTCGCGTGCTGAAAGGCTTTCGGGTAATCGAAGTAAATCGAAATGCTTACCGGGAAGGGATTACACGATACGGAAAATGGTTGTGGAGAACTTTAATCCGAATTTAACGTGCGAACACGGACAGTGTAATCTTGGCTTGTTAAACTTCGTATAATATGGAGCAGATTTTTAATGGTTAAAAAGAGTTTCTTAGTTTCACCCGGACTAATTTCGGCGGAAAAGTTTTGCGAAACGAAGGAAACTCCTATTTGGCGATTCGAATAGTTTCGAAGTGATAAAAAAAATGTGTAAATAATTCCCCTGGTTTATCGTGTCTTTTATTATGACTTATGTGAACGTCTTGAGTTATTCAACGATATACTGTCGTTCGCACGATCGACAACTACTTCGAAACGATAGACACGTTGGTTAACGATGTAGCTACTAGTCGCTTGTTATCGAGTCTCGGAAACGTTTGAGAATTCGTGACAATTGTCACTGAGGGTAAGCAGAAATTTTAGAAATGTTTGTTTGAAGCCCCGTGACGTTGTATAATGTTATTAATCATCTGAATTACTCTATCGCAATAACGGTGAAAATCCGAGTAAAAAGTGTGACCGATCGAAACACGAGAACACGTGTATTAAATGAGAATTAATAAGCCACTTTTTTAATTTTCCACATTTTCAAGTAATTCAAGTGCACTATAAATACTCGGCAAGAATGTTAGTTCCGTTTTTAGTGTCGGGGATGAGAGGTCGAGTGTCGGATTATTATGCAACAGGGACGTGTTTACGGAGTGCAACATAATAGCGTGGTGGGAGGGGGTGGGGAGAAGAAAAAAAGTTAAAAATTAAAATGAACATTTAAAACGCTGCGCGCACCACAGGATTACTTGGAGAGGGTTAAATGCCACACACTTCTTAAGGAACGATGCCGGTACCGCTGTTGCATTCCTGAGCGTTTCTTAACAACCACTTGAGAGCAGAAAACTCGACAATAGCAACGTCGGCTAAGTGCAGAAAGATTGAAGAGTCTAATAAAATAAATAATTCAAACACAATCCACAAACCTTAAACTATGCCAAAGCGACAATGAAAGTTACTTCAGAAGCCGGCGGAAAATTACCGTCGGACCGTGTAAAACGGTGAAAGTGAAAATTTCAAGGAGAAAGAGAATAAAAAAAAAGAAAAGGAAGAAAAAAAAAAGAAAGAAACAATAAAGCGGCAATAACACGGATAAACGAACAGAGATGAACTCGCGGAACGCTGTTAATGGGGGAACGAAAGTAGACAGTAGATAACGGAAAGTAGACACTGAAAGTGTAACTTAATTTCAACTTCGTTGCAATAAAGTCCGCCTTTAATTGTTTCCAACACGCCATTCCCTCGCGCGTCTTTCCAATCCCGGTCACGTGAAAAGCAATTCTTAATTGCTAGAAGAACGTAACGTAGCATCGGGGGAAAAAAAAAGTCAGAATCACCGAGCGGTAAAACGAAACGAGAAAAAAATAATATAATATTTCCAAACCGACACGTAAACCTAATAACATCGATATAACCGTAACGATTTATTATTGATATTTCCTTCGAACACTCCCGCAATTTACACGGCTAATCACTATACCTAGACACATATATGTACGTATAAGGGAAGGTACGCTGATAACGAACTTGGCGTGAGCGTAATCGCGGTCGGTTTCCACGTCGTGTTTGAAGTTGCGTACAATCTCTTCCGTCGGTGGTGGCCGGATCCACGTGGGCGGACCTTTTACATGCACGAAAATGTCGTGACTCGGCGTCGTAACTCGAAATTCCCGGGCACGAGTACGTAACACGAATATTATCACGGGATCTCGAGCCATCCATCGCCATTAGTGCGAACAGCACTCGTGTATCCCGGTGCGAAGATTTCGCCAAAGATTCATGCGTTTCCTCTCGGTATTTCGCGGGGCGATTGTTAACCGACTGCCGGACCTGGGTGTCGTTCGTCTTTTCGTGGATGCATTAATTAAAATGGAAAATGATCGAATGAGAAATTGAACTCTTGAGAAAGGAACCGAAAGTCCGTATCGTACTTTATTAATGGGAAATCAAGTGCGAATGTAATTTCGGGGAGTTGTGTATGTGTGAAAGTATATGTGAATATGTATAATGAGTGCTTTTAGCGATCGGAGTTTTCGCATCGTAATGACCGTGTTGCTAAAAGAACAAAACTTCGTTTCTCATGACTGTGTTTTAAGTAAACCGGCCGATATGATGCTCACGTGATAAGACCAGCGAAGTGTGTATAAAGTGGATAACAAACGGCCCGAATCGGCCGACGCTTAGTTAAGGTAAAACCTTTAAGTAACGCAAAATTGCTCGTTACCATGGCTACGTACATGGTAGATAATTCGAGGCTCCGTCGGAATCGACGGCCGTCGTTATCCACGCGAAGTTTGTAATCTCCCGTAATGAAAATATGCGACGTAAAATTTCTCTCGTAAAATTCCAACCGCGTTGAATATCCCGCGGCGTTAAACACGCACGAATCAATTAACCCGAAGGTGGAGAATTAATCGCGACATTATTGAAACATTCCCGGACGCTCTCGCGCGATTTCCAATCCATAAACGAGAATATTCAAACGTTTTTTACTCCCACTTTTTTTTTCGTTACCAATACAGAATCGTCACTCTACCAGGAATATGATCCAACGAGAAAGAGTAGCTATCACGAGCAATAATTCCGAAACTGCCGGAAACAGTGGTCACAAGAGTTTCCGTTTTCTTTCGAAACGCTTTCCGGTCTTATTGCAACAAAATTCACTTGTACTTCACACGGGAACTTTATCACCTATTCGCTGAAAGAAAAAAGAAGAGAGAGAGAGAAAAAAAGGAGAAACACGATACAGAAACCAGACGTATCTGGGTAAAAAGCTCGTATCGCAGCCGGATAATGAGCAACTCAGGGTACCAGAGTGGTTTGAAACAGTGTTTTGACGTTCGCCGGTATAGGGCACGCCGGATAAAAATACCCTTGTGAGACTGCAGTCGAAAGGTCATGCATGTATGGATGCAACGCGAGTGGCACAAGTGAACTCTCGTCTGTTTCCCATCGTAACGTCGGGACGATGTTACGCGAGCGCGCGGATCAACCGTCCGACTTAATTCTATCGGTGCTTTTTCCTCCCTTAAATCCTAAACCCGCTTGGATAACGAATTTCCGAGGTAACTTTCGAGGCTCGGTTAGGAAACTGAATCCGGATTATCCGTGATGAAGTGCTTCGCAGGACGGGCGGGGAGTTTATCGCGGGCCGATTAGAATTTCGCGCCAGTGCCGGTTTCCACCTGTAGAAAAATTCCACGGCGAGAAGTTATCGCGATTAAAGAAACACGCGGAAAGAAAATAGGGAACCCAAAAAAAGAAGAAAAAAAAATGTTATATGCTTCTTTTTTTTTTTCACGGAATTACCGGTAGGACATGGCGTTACGAAGGCCCGCACGAGGAACGAAAATAAATTTCTACTATAATCTCGCCGCGTCGTTAAGTGGACAGGAACCGAGCGGAGTAAGTTCGGCGTAACAATTTGTTCAAATCCTCCGAAATCCCGATTCGGCCAGTCGACCGACCAAGTCCTCGGCAAACACCACTAAGGGACTATCTCGGTGACAGGAGATTTGTACCTTCGTACCAACCATCCAGTAGATGTGGATACTAGCCGTGCAAATACCATTTTCCAAAGATTTTTGCCCGCTACGCGATTGCATTGGATAAAAATCATTCTTTCGATTATTATTATTAAACGATAGGTATCGCCTGAAAGTATTCGATTAAAGTTATAAATGTAACGAGTATATTTTCTTTATTCTTCAACAATTTTAAAGTTACGTTTAATATTAACTTCGATGTATAATACCGTACTTCGAAACTCATTGAAAATTTACATAGAAAATTCGTCGACAGTCGTTCGGTTAAAAGTCGATGCCGTCTTTTATATTTTATCTCCCGTAGTTCGATGTCTTTCCCTTGATATTAACGTGCCATCATTCGCGCGCCAGTTCCGCGGAAGATATTCTTTAATACTTTGCCCGCACTTTTCATCCGAACCATATGGTGTCGAAGATACGAAATCGTGATCCCTTTCAATATCCACGGAAACTATAGTACCGAGGTATAACGTCTTAAGCGATCCCTTCGATAAATAATACGATAGAAATACGCGGTTTTGAGGTACTTTAAGAGCCCTTTAAATTCCACGGTTGCGTCGTTGCACGATCGAACGGATGTCCTTTTAACCGGCAATCGTCGTTGAAAACTTCGTAAACGTACGATCGGAATGGTCGCGATAAAATTAAATGAATATAAATTCTTCCCACTAGGAAACCGATAGGTTTAATTTCACTCGTGGTACGTTTAAATTTCAATGTCTCTATTAAATTTCAAATCTTTTAGTTTCAACGATGGGAGCGGTTGTGACAGAGCATTGCCTGCGAATGGATAATTAATATTTTATTAGAATTGATTAATATCCACCGCGAGCATGTAGATACGTGATTAATATTGAAATACGTTTCCAGTAAATGAACATTTTCTGTTTACCTATCCGTATGTTCATTTGTTGCGAGTTTATGTTGCCCGCGAAATATTCCTATTCGAATCTAATATCTCGTCACCGAGTGTACGGGGAAAATAGCTTCGGTGACAATATACCGCTGGGATTTAATTATTTGTTCAATCAGTTTCGAAGCTGCACGATATTTCCGTGGTTTCCAGCCGCTTTTCGATAGAGGATACAAGTTATATGAATGTATACATATACCGCGAAATCCATCCGGACTGTGTTCCAATTGAAACGGTTTCTTTAATAATTCATACGATAACCGAGTCAAAGGGTACAAAGAATTGGCTCTGATTTTATTATCGTTATTACTTGCGAAACACAATTCATTCGTACAAAATAATTTTACAACTTCCAGGAATATAAATATCATACCACAGACTTTCATGAATATCTTGTAAATACGTCAAAATAACGTCACGTGCACAGAACTCGTCATTTTCCACGTCGAGGTTTTCATTACACGCGTTTTACGCGGCGTATTAACGTCCCGACGGAACGTATATACGTTACAACCGTGAAAAACCGAAAACAGAACTGATTTCCTCCATGCAAAACCCCTATCCACATACATACTTTTTCCACGTGTCGATGTCACCAAACACGTACATATTTTGCATTGTGGATTTCATTCGTATAAATTCCAATATTATTCGACTTCCATTAGCGGTAGAATCTCATCCCCGAAGCTTCGAAATGATATACGCATTATCGATCGCATTAACAGCTACGAAATCTGAATTATCCATCGGTCTATTAAATCCCCGTGATTCTCCGTGATTATCGAACAAAATTTTTCTCACAAATTTCTCGATATTCCATCCAACTAAGTGAGTACAACGTGACCACGAAGATTACCGTATCTGTTGCGACTACCGCTGTTGATATAATCGATGAATTTATGCGAGTATGTCCGTGACGTCCATACGTTTGATGCCTGTTGCCTGCCTTTACATTAATCGTCATACTCGGACGGCAATGAAGGAGGCAAACCCGGTGTACGCGCGATACGTCAGCCAAACATAATTTTGGGCCTGCTAACGAGATGTATCGGCCCGTTCGACGGAACAGCGGGAACACGCGTTTGAACAAGCAAGATCACTCATCGTTCTCGTTAGATCTGTTCCACAGGTAAATCCCACAATGGAGTGCTTTGTAGAATCAATATAGGTAGTATATTGAACGGGAGAGGGGAGGGGAGAGGGTGGTGGTGGTAGACAGTTGGTGTAATTCCGCCATGGATGGAAGCTTTGAGGTGACGATTTTCACCATGGACCAAAGGAGACACTAAACGCCCCGTTATTCGCTTACTATGATAACAATGGCGGTCTTTGACACATTATATGCCACCGCCACGTATTTCTCTCGAAAATGTTCGGTCAGAGGGAGGTCCGATGTTAATGCTTCACTAAGTGAACGTCGTTTTCTTTTATTTTTTTTTTATTCGCCACAGTCGGTAACGGTGCTACGTCAAAGTGTCGTGTAATTAAGTTAATAGATTCAAGGTTAACTGTTTAAAAGGACACATTGACAGTCGTGTTAATTTGAGAGAAAGAAATATACATTTTTATCAAGAAAGTCAATTGTCCCTGATTAATTTTGTTATTTAATATATAAACGGGTATAAACGATTAAAAAAGATACTAACAATGAATATATCTAAGTAATAGTAAATTCTACCGTTTCCTTCCACGCTACGGTTCGGAATATAAAGACGTTGAACTGTCTGCTTCTGTATTAAACGTTACGTGCCCGACAGAGAAATATGAAATCGAAATACGAGAGAACGACACCGCCGAATTATCCTCGAGTGGAGGATGACTGACGGCGAACATTAAGCAGACGTCTTTCAAGGACACTCGGAATGCAAGGTAACGTGTCGGAATATCTACGAAAAGCTGTGTAGACACCGAGGCGAAAGAGGAAGAGAGATTCAAGACACCCCCCCCCCCCCTCCCCCACCGGTCTTGAGCGATTACTAGGGCGCGTGCCATTCTCCTCGTTGTTCGCCTAAGTTCTACTACTGCTATTACAACTGTCATTTCCCATTCCGCGGTTTTGTGACGCCCCGTGACGATTTCTCTTTGCCGCGACGCGGCACGAACCTCCACAATGGCTTCCGGTTGCAGTTGTGTCTCTGCATATCTAATTTAACCCCTAATAACACACGCCACGAACACCGTACCGAGGGAATGGAAAAAATTACTGTAATATCCGTTAGCGTAATAGGTCTAGTTGATACTCTATTTTTATTTTTTATTATTTTTTACCTTACACATTACGTTACCTCTTTTCTTTTGCCATACTTTTAATATAAAGATCTTATAGTAGATCGATACACACGAAATGAATTTTATTTTAGTGATGTTTCTATGATTAATATAATACAGGTGAGAGTACGAAGGTATAATTCGATCGAATGGAAAGTTCGTTTATAGATGAATTCCTTGCGTTTTCATAAATCTCCGTGGAATCTTATTAGACTAGAATGCCGGGTGCAACGAATAGAACGCGGATAAAGTTTCTGCATAATCGAGGACCAATTACCGTGGTTTCTTGCCAGAGATACCTCCTCCCGCCGTATTAGCCGGAGAGAACGAGAACTACAAGGAGTTTTATAATAGCTTCCGTTTGTGTAACCCGAATTATATCTACGATTCTGGGATATCGGGAATATGCATCCAGGTAAAAATGAATTTCCCGGAATAAACTCGGACAACGCCACGGACTGCCGGATATTTTTCTGCGCTCTGTTTTGTATGCCTCCATATTTTTACTTGCCAATAGAGGGCCGACCTATATTCATTTTTGAATAGTGCCCGTCGTCCATTCAGATACGGATGGCCATTGTACATTGTACGATACCGCTCCTACGTAAAAATAGTCGTTTAATTAGAGATTAATTCGACACCCGTTTTAATCCGCACGTTAATCCGTCCATTTTTCTGTTTTTTGTTTTTTTTTTGTTTTGTTTTCTGTGTTCCCCGGCTCGCTCGTTCGTTCGTTCGCTCCCTCGCTCGATAGATTATCTATTGAAGACACGCACGTTTCATTCGTCGCGTCCCGTGTAGCAAATGATTGACCCATTCCGATGGACATAAATCTCGAACGGTCAGTTATACTCTGGCTTTATTCATTCTGCTTCTGTTACCTGTACCAGAAAACGACGACGGGGGAATTCAAAGTGACATTTCGTTTGCGCCCGCGCGAAACAAAACAAAATATTATACCACTGTCGGCGAAACTGCGGTGATAAATAACAAGTATCGTTGCTTTGCTTATGCACGGGATGGACGAGAACAAAAATTTCTGTTTTTTTTTCTATCTCTCTCTCTCTCTCTCGCTCTTTTTTTCTCTGTTTCACCATCCTACCGTTTATTGGACTTGTTTCACGGACGTAAATAATGCGGGGCGTACTGCCGGAAGCTCGTACACCACTCTTTCTGCAAACTCCAGGGTGGATCGTAAAGCTGCTTCCACGAACAGTAAGTCGACCGTAACCTTATGTTACATTTCAACGGCAGCCCGGCGGAAACGTGTGAAATACATCCGGTTATAGGCCACCTTGAATGCCGTTCGCGCGCTAAAATAATTATATGTATCGCTATTTACTTGGGGGGATTAAGAAAAGTGTACTTTACCAGGAGATATCGTTTTTAAATTATATTTTTTAGAACTCTATAAAGAGAATATTATTTCTATTGTAAAGTTTTTATATACCTTCGACTATGTGGATACATCGCGATAATAATATACGATTATAACAATTTTAATTTTAATATCTTTTAATATGTTTGGTAGATAGATTTCTTCGATTCATAATCTCAAAGAATATTTCATGATTAGTGTATAAACTACCGGAAAGATTCTGACACGAAATCGTACGCACATGCCGCGTTTCGTGCTGCAGAGATCAAAGACCCCGGTGCTTCAATCAATTATGAAATTCCAGGCTTCTACGTTACTACCCCCCGAGTTAGTTAACGACCCCGGGAAAGCACGTGTACAGAACGTCGTTGCTGTTTACGTAATAAAGTATTCCCCAAGAAATTAATAATTTGCCAAACGGAACAATTTTTTTTCCATTGATTCCGACTCTGATTGATTTAAAACAAAGGGAAACGGAATAACAAAGAACGTTTCGCGAATGAAGATTCACTTGTGTTATGTTCTCGTAAAACAGACGGAAAGGTGTTGCAGAGATTTTTCTATAAAACGATATATGTTTCCGGGAGTATTAGACTCTCCGCGTGCGCAAACTTTTTTCCAAGTAATTTATACCGGCGCAAAATAACATGAATCACGGTTCGTTCTAAATAAGTAACACGAGTTTTCTGCACACGACGTGAACACGCGCACGCTCAGACCGCCCTCCTAAAAATTCCGATTCACTCGTGGTACCACTTTACTTTACCCCCCGACCCTTGACTCGGTCTTGCATTTCTTGTCACATATTTTGCTTTTAAAAACTATACCCTCCGTCGACGACAGGGCACCTTTTATGTGGAACCGAATACCCCCGTTGTTCCGTCACGAGTAATTTCTTGCTCGAAGTAAAAATTACGTGTATTTCGGTGTACACGCAATACCGGGTATTATCTCTTCCTCTCTTTTATTTTTTTCTTTCATTTTTACTTGCCGGTTTATTGTTCTCGGACGTCACGAGTACGCAACATTTAATATATTATTCTATGAGCCGTTTCAACATTCCGTTTTAATAAATGTTAGAGCAGCTTGGACGTAGCGGCTAATTTTGTTTTTGTTGTTGTTGTTTTGTTTTTTTTTTTGCTCCAGTGTCCATAGCATACATCACCGGATCACCGTCAGAATTCTAATTTTCGAACGTAAACGAAACAAACTGTGCGTTACCGAGTGTGATATTATTCTTTCCAACGAAATACAGACGGTGTCACTTGAAATTAGATTTATCTATTTATCAGCGTACCGTTAACAACATATTATTAATAATCCATTGGAAAGACGTTACGATATCAACGATGGAAATAATATCATCGCCGGTATCAGACGCGACGGGAAACTGGAACGTCTCTTACGGTTTTATTAAATGTCGATTGTCGAGTGCCGTCGTGATTCGATATATCGCTGCGTTATCATCCTCTCGGGCTCGTGACCTGCTTTTTTTCATATTGTATCGGCTCCACTCAAACCCCTTTCCGAATTATTGTCTTCGAGTGGAACAAAAATTGCCTCCGTGGTAGCGCCTCCGCAGACCGGACTGATTCTAGGCCAACTACTATTTCCACCCTCGAGGGTGCTGGGGGGTGGAGGAACACAGGACGCAGTCTCTCGTCCGTAGAATCCGCACAGCCACAATTCACGCCGCACGGCTGTGTCGCGCTAAACTGCATTATATACCATTACCAAGATCACTGGAAGTAGAGTGAATTCTGACTCCGACCAGCGAAATCTATTCAACGTACGTTACAAGGGAATTTTCAATACTTTCTACTTCTCTACACGTTTAAAGAAATAGAAAATTTATATAATTCCATGTTAGATATATGTAGGTAATATATCATATAAGTAACACTGAGTTCATATCTATATGTGCTATATGTGTAAGGCAGTCACTGGATTAGTGTAACATCAATACTGTGACATCTGTACAATTATCAAATAGTTAACAGACTACTAGATTGGACCGCTACACATCCTAGTTCAATAAGTATAAGCTAGACGTAATCAGACTGTAAGACTGTACGGACGTATTAAGAATGTTATAATAAATAATTGTGATATTCAGTAGAATCAGTTCGACTTCTACGCTTAACAATTCACTCTGCCAACATTCCAGGCTGGAAATATAATTAGTATAAACTACTTATCCAGAATATTTGATGTATAACAATGTTTTAGTATCTCACGTATAATTATACAGGATATTATATTTCTCAATTAAGAAAGACTAATCCAGTGAAAAAAAAAACCATAATAAGAATATAATCCAGATATTTTTACAACTAATTCATTATTCATACAGCCCCGTATCTAACGCCGTAAGTGTTAGTTACAAGGAAATTAACGTGAAGCGAAAGTTTCCGGCGCAACGAGTCGTGCCGTTATCACATTTATACGACGCCGGGCCTGTATAAACGTGCGCAAGAAAACGAGAGGAATTTCACGGGTGGGATGAGAGTCGGTGCAATAATTACGGGATAATTATTCCTTTCTGGGGAGTAAGAATTTCCATGGGGTTCTGAACCTCCTGGACGTTATACGGTACCTCTGTTCAATTCCTATGGTCCTCTCTCTCTCTCTCTCTCTCTCTCCCTCTCTCTTTCTCTCTTTCTCTATCGTTCGGCCTTTCACCCATACTATTCCCGATTTTCCTCTTATCCCTCGACGGAACGTTTCTACGACGGGCCTAATGGTGGCTCCGTCGCTCGTAATACCGGTGCACAATCTAACGCACTCGCTGCTGGTACTTGCTCTCTCGCCCATTGTACTCGGGACATTCTATCGATCCCATCTCGTCTTCCGGTTCTTCTCGTTGCTTTTCCACGTACGGTAGAAGCGTTTTTCTCTCTGTTTTCTCTCGTTCCAGGGCGAAAAACTTGCGACGGAACGGGCGCGAGAGTTTGGCTTCTTACAGCCGGCGATCACTTACGCGCTAGACGGCGAATGGACCGCGATAAAAACCGATCTCGATTCGGCCCCCGTTGTTCCGACCGGATAAATAGAAACGATCGACGGTATCTTCCCCGTGAACGGTCCACTTTTGCGGGTTTCCCGTTGAACGGGGCGGGGGAGAAAGGTAGAAAGGTAATTGCTTTTTGTATGGTAAAGTTAGCCGGGTATCGTTCCCCGTTTGGTTTGTTTGCTTATTAAATGGTAATGTGGGTCGACGGGCTAGAATAACGACGAACGCAATTATTGGAATATTCAGTTTACAGAATGAGAGGAAAATATTGTTTGGCTTCTATCAATTTCACTGATTTATCAACGTGAAAATTAGAAATCATATTTGCGGATCGTTTACGTTTTTTTTTTATCGAGGCTACGTTGATATTTTATTTGTTTCTATTTCGATTTATTTATCGCGTGAAGCAAAAGGTAGGAAATAATGAACACCGAGGAGTGATTTTCCCCGTGGAAAAACATGTTTCGGGAAAGAAGTTACTTTGTTAGGAGTACATCCGATTCGACGGTGTATCCGGGTTTAATTTAATTAAATGCCAATAAAACATTACAGCACCATAATGAATTACATATCTCACGCGGCCACGTGGACAAGGGGTGTCGCATTAAATTGTAGCAATTAAGAGAACGAACAGCTGCGAATGGGAGAAAGTGAAAAACGATGTTCTCGCGCCGAACCCGGAATATATTTGCATGCTATTCCCGTCACCGGAAGCGGGGAATAATTTTTGCGCATCCCTTTCTCGCAGATTTGAAAAGGACACTTAGCGAGAAGTGCCCATGTAAGCGAACCACGAATGGTTACGGAATCTTCGAGGCCCGTTGTACATCTGACCCCGTTTCATTGATTCCTCGCCGTACATTTTCAATTGGCGGAGAACAGTGGCAACTTTTTTTCCATCGTACATTATCGCGGGGAAATCGTAGCGCGGAGAAAAAAGACGGGAAAACAACTTGCGCGGATCGCCGTTGATTTGATGGACGAGGAGAAAAAAAAAAGAAGAAGGGAAACGTAAGACCGTCGAGTACGAGCAGCGAAATATAAACTGTAATACTTCGGCATTCCAAACACGAGCGAGTTTATTTCGTTTTTCCTTCCGACGGGACAATTTGCAATTCTTTTCCTCGTTGGAGCTACCGCGGAAGCTACAAAGTTTCGATCTCACTTCTTCTCATTTTTTTTTCTTCTTCTTTCCCCCGCACCTTTGATGGACTTCGACACTATTAACTTTCTTCTTCGTCTGGTTGCCGCAAATGGAAATAATATGGGCTTGAATTTCCGTGCAAATGGTATACCTGATTTGAAATTGAACAAAAAAAGTATTATATAGGTATTATATTGTGTATAACGATTGTAGAGAAATATCTTTTGCCGGAGAGAATTTTCGATGTTTCGCTACGAGATTAATTGAATATTTTAATCCGCACGGAATTTGTTACGGTTCTAATTGGTTACGAGAGCGCGAAGTTTCATCACCATCCCCGGTTTTTCTTTTCTTTTTTTGCACCCTTTTACCGAACTATATCTCGAACGTGGCGATTCGGTCTTCTCCCTTTTGTTTTCACGCCGAGCATTTCATGATCGAACACAAAAACGAGAGGAACGACTCCTCGTTTGGTAACGAATTTTTATCTAGTTCCGTTTAAATCCACCGACGAGAATAAACCGAGACAAGTGGGGGGAAAAAAAAATTCATTGCTAATTCCCGGTCGGTAATTCCCCCCCTTTTGTTCACCGAATTGAATATTTGAACCGCCGCAAGATCCTCCTCGCCATCTTTTATTTACCTCGGGAGTGGCAACTTTCCACCGCAATTGCGTCTCCCTTTCCTTTTTCCTAATCTAAATTCGCCACCATTGGCCACCCTCGACAATTCTCCGTTTCCTTTTTTTTTTTCCACCGAATGGAAAAACAACCAACTGACTAGTCTACCGAAATGTTCGCAGTCCGGCGACAAAAAAATCAAACGGAAAAATCAAGCGACGAAGTAAGCCGGTGTCACACACCGAAACTTTATTAGTGGCACCTTCGACCGATTTCACAACAAGTAGAACATTTTTCGGCTTTGACGTCACTTCCGAACAAATACGAAACGTTATTTTCTCTTTAATTTAACGTCCCAGCGGCAGGATTTCGTCCAAGCCACCGCCGCTCCTTTATCCTTTCTTTTTTTCATTCGACTGTCTACCGTTGCCCACCCATGTCATTTCGTTTCCTTCTTTTTCAGGTCGGCGCTCTCCCATGGGAAAGAAACAAGTGACCAATTCTATACCCGAGTAACAAGCCCGGTTACAAAGCCGGCAGTCGAACAGGACTTCTCTGGAAGTATTCAGCAAAAATTAACATCGTCCTTCTCGACGTTACGTCGTATTAAAATGGGTGAAAATGAAATCGTCAACCTTTCGAGAATAGAAACACGACTGTAAATAAAGACATTTACGTCGTAACTTCGGATTATAATTTTAATCAAATTCTAGAATATTCTCTTCGTTGTTACGAGGTTGCTCGATTCGTTTGGAATTATAAAATCTTATTTACTCGCTAATTAAATTACTACAAAGTCTTTTGTATATGATAAAAGAAACTTCTGTGAAATTCTTATTACCGAAGGTAACAAGGTATCAAAGAGAAGGAAGAAAGAGAAGAAAAAAAAGGGGTAATGGAAATCTCGGGAACAGTCAATCGCACGAAATACTAGTACGGTACGCTCAAAGTTCTCAAGGGTCTCTTCAGAAAGTCTTTGTTTGTTGACCCACACCGAGCACACACAGCCAGACACGTGTTCGTAGCAATGGGCGGCGTGTAAATTTTATCAAGCTGCCACCATTTTCAGCCGAAGGGAATAGATTTTCAATCACGATGCGCTCTCGGGCCATTAGATTCTGATTTCAGAGATCACACTAACGCTCGCATTTAGAGAGCTATTACGGAATCGTTGGATTTTAAATGCGTTGATTTCTCTCTTCTTTTGATTTATTTAAAACGAGTTAAACGTGCCGTCAGTCAGTTTAATTAAAAGTTCACTTGCTGTCGTGTCGAAGAAATAAGTGGCAAGAAAATACAAGTTTCGAACGAAGTGGTACGTAACTCAGAAAGGATTTTTCTGTTTTTTGTTGTTGTTGTTGTTGTTTTTTCTTGTTAATATTACCTCTCTTAAAACGCATTTGTTTCTTCTTAATAGCGCTTAATGTAGTTTCAAATACTTTCGTCTTTATTCTGTTCTTTGCTATCGGAAGAAAACACGTGTTCGTTCTCCCGCCCGTAAACTCTTAACAAAATTTAAGTGGCGTTATTACGAAGCTTCGGTTCTGGGCAATTTTCATGATAGCCGGACGAGTTATTGCCATAAAGCTGGAGCCGTTGGCCCCCGTACAAAGTTCAAAACTTTCCGGGATAATGACGATCGTTAGATCGAATACCGTTCATGCGAATTTGCGTAAATTCGCATTTCATTTGTAGGAGATAACCTTTATCGTCGGGACACGGATACGTTGTTTCGACGGAATATCTACATATAGCGCTAGGTAAACGATAAATGTTCTCCGTCTCAACGATTACGATACAGAATAATTATCACTGGAACCGTTTTAATCATCTTAAACGTTTAATATTAAATCAAACACGATCCGATCGGTTTCCGCGATGGATCGGATATTTATGAAATTATCGGTGAATTATATTCCCACGAATTTTCCTTGGTCGTCGGAAGTTTCAATTAAAGATGTCCATTTTTTGGTGTTTTTTTTCCGATTCGACCGCGGTTTCCGGGAACTGTGCGAATCTCAGGCACGATGAAACTACCACCGTGGCGAATCAATGGGCAGAGTATATACCGTTTAAGCGAGTTATAAAATGGAAGACTGAGCTAAAGCAGGAAGAAGTTCGGATTACCAAGAAACCGTGCGTTTCTCATAAGAACTGAGACGAGTTGCGAAACTCGAACTACATCGCGATAATTAGAGACTGTTTCGCGGAACGGAGGGAAGTTTCAGTTTCTAGCGGATTGTTCCATTTATTCTCTTTCTTTCAACCTTTCGACCTGCACATACTTCCAGTCTACCTTCGTTACGTACGAGAATGTAATTGAATTCAGTCGTACTCTAGCAAAAATTCAAAGTATCTCTTAACATTTCCATGCCGGTTTACATTAATGTATATAAATGTATATACATATATATATATATATATATATATATGCAAATGAAACTTAACGAAAATAATACATGAAATGTAATACATACCGGTAATATGTTAATAACGATATTCCTATTGCAACTTGTATAATACGTATATTATTACCGAAAGAGCTTCGTCGCTATCTTTCGTGAATAATAATTTACGATACAACGGTTAATTTGGAAGTTAATAAAGGTCTTCATCGGTTGAATAATATCTCGCTACTTCCAGCTACAGAAAGTTTTCAGGACAGCAGGCAACGACGCTTCCACCTATCCCTCAACCCCAGCATCTTATCCGTTCACCATGGAATTCTGTTCCTTCAGTCTCGTTCTTCTTTCTTCGTTTAATTCCGAGTCACTTTCATTTAAAAAATTAATTAGAAAGAAAGTTTCGCGAACGAGCCATTATCGGGGTATCGGTGAACCTCTCGGTCATTTCATGCCGTCTGCTCGATGCAAAAAAAAAGAGAAAAAAAAATGGAAAAATCGTATTCATTTGAAACGAGTTATGACCGACGATCCAAGGGTGTCTACCGTTGAATTCAAGTCCATATATACATATATATACAGGTATATATATATATATATGATACGCGATGAATAACGGCGATACGTCTTCGCGACGGAGTATCGCAGCCACTTACTTTTACTGCTCATAAAAGTCAAACGATCAGTAAGACTGTTATAGAGTCATGAACCGAGGCCACGTATCCTCGACCCTCGCCTGTTCTCACTGTCGAAAAATACTGCGGCTCGCCGAACAAATCCGTAAAAATGAGTCACGCGATTCCGCGATTTGTTCGCCGTCGTAATGACGGCCACGTTCAATGCCAGCGTATCCCCTGACGGTGGTTTCGTGAATAACACCGAAACGAGTGTATAGTTCTTGATGAAAAGAGTAAGACCTCTCCGTAAAACCGGAAGTTTCCACGTCTATCCCTCGTAGTTGACTTGTTTATTAAGTGGAGTAAAAAAAAAACAAAAAAGAAATAAGATAATAGGCGAACGCTATATAGATCATCTTTTTAGGTATTCGCGAAATGTGTCGGGTAACGTTTACGTTTTGGAAGAACGAGAGAATGGATTTATATATGTATAGCGGTGTGTGATATAACACCACCTTAAATACAACGGCGTCGTAAAATTCGTACGTTGGAACACGGTTCAAGGAGAATTTCTTATTTCCAGACTGACGTCAGATTTGACGTGGTTCCGTCGTGAACGTGGCAAGCCAGGATACTA
This sequence comes from Mimumesa dahlbomi, assembly GCA_917499265.3. Classification (NCBI taxonomy): domain Eukaryota; kingdom Metazoa; phylum Arthropoda; class Insecta; order Hymenoptera; family Crabronidae; genus Mimumesa; species Mimumesa dahlbomi. The sequence continues at coordinate 8,212,443 of OU824114.1, read as the reverse complement.
TAAGGTACGTCGGGTTATTTTCTCCTCAACTCGTTCTCGAAATAAGTCGTTCGTAAGCACCTCGACGCGGCAATGGCGTCGCGGCGTTGCCTCATATAATATATTACGCGTTTCTGCGTATACTCCTTGCGCACGTGTTTGTGTGTCTGTGTAGTAGATATCGCACGTGTATAGACACGTACACGTGAAAACGGGTACAGGTAAAACGATGCCACTGTAACTTTTATGACACCGCGAAACGTTAGAAACGTATCCATGGACGTTTTACACTTTATTGCCGCGGTTACATTAAACCTGGCAATTCTCGTTTTTCCATGGAATTATTAAGGGAAACCAGATTTACCCTGTGATACCGCAATTTCACCGACCATACGAATAAACGTCATGCTGGGGATTTAAATTGTGATTCTATCAATGTCCGATGTCATTTAAATCCCATTGCTGGAAATATTGTACCATAAAAGTTCACGTTCTGGACATTGCGTAAGATATCGTACGGTTTTCTTCGATCTTTTCCGTATTTTGTTTCAATTGTAGAATCTTGTACGTTTAGAACGTAGGTACTATCATATGTTACCAGCTGCATGATTCATACGATGCAGCAAACCGTATTACATACATTTAAATATTACTTAATGTGCATCGTTAATTAAACCATAATGGCTGCCGTGAATTCCGTTGTATAGTTGTAATCATAGTTTCAGCCGGACAATAATTCATTACGTTTAAATAAATGATATCCCGGATTTCTCCGTGTGTACAGACAGGGGTGATCAATAATCATCAACGCGAACGCCTACAACTGGAAATTAAATCAAAATCCTCGATTCCCGCTGTGTATTCCGCGACTAACTCGCGAAACTTTCTCCGGTGTGTTCAAAATCTGTACAGGGCGCAAATAAAATCTGTCGCATTTGTCGTCGCGCCTTCGCAAACGCACGTTCGTGTAATTATTTCACCTGTTCAAAACTTTGCTCGCGAAACTTTTACAGCTTGTTGCAGTTCAATAGCTACGATAACGAGTAGGATTTTTGAAACATCGAGAATCGTCGAAATTAGTTGACAAGTTGTATGAAAATATTCAGTTTTGCTGGAACAACACCTGACAACCAAGTTATACTTAAGTATGTCACCCTAATGACCTCAGACTTAATATTTTACTTATAAACAGGTGAAAAGTATCCTACCAGAATATCTTACGTTCCTATTTTCTGTTCCTATGCGTTAAGTTGTAATTCTCCTAAACATCAATGTGTTCAAATCGATAGAAATCAAAAATATCTCGATTGTCATCTTCGCAGTCCAGAACTCTTGTACTTTTCAATCGAAACAGAAGAAAAAATCTCTGCGTAGCACTAAAACGATTAATAAAAAGACATTTTCCCTTTCAATGCCATCTCAAAATTCCCAAATTAACGTACTGACCGGAACACTCTAGGTTACCAGTTTTAATAACCCTGAAACAACCCGATTACATAATTGGGTGGTTTTTATCGGGGTCCGGCGGGTCGTACGGGGGTTCCGAAAAATCTGTAAATATTTCAGGTAGGCGTCTTTAACGATGCAAGAGGCCCTCGCGGGGGACGAAATCGAGCGTAAATCCCAGAGTCGGTTCCGTCGGCCGAACGAAGAAGAAACGATTCGCAGGCGCGCGGACACGAAAGCGTGGAGAGAGATTGCAGAATGTGGAATGCCGGAGACACGCGTGAGGCAGGGGAGAGAACACGTCGACGGGGGCGAGATCTTCTGAATTATTCATTCCGGGAGCGTGGAGAAGAAAAAAAAAAGAAGAAGAAGAAGAAGGTCGGGAAAGAACTTGCGCAATCAGAGAGCCGACGCTCGGTTAATTCGTGTTTCGTGGCCCCTTTTTGCGCGGGACACTGACGGAAGAACGGGACGGTTAATCATCGCGTGTGTTGCACGTCTCTCCCTCTCTCTCTCTCTCTCCCTCCACCCTTCGTCAGGCCTCCCCGTCACGTCGACGTCGACGCCGACGACGAATGGCAGAGAGGAATCGGCGGAGCCCGGTGGATATGACTTCGTCCTCGGAAATTGGAAACGTCACGTGAACGGAATAACGAGTACTCGCCTTTTGTCCCCGGGCGGAAGGTAAACATTCACTTGGACGAGGCTTAACTTCCTCGTGGTACCGCCGAAAATAAGAAGAATAGGATTTCGGAACATCGGTATAAGCGAGGTATCGTGGGAATGGAAACAAAATGATTCGCGTCGACGAAGATTGTTTTTCCGAATTAAGTGTTGATTTCTAAGTGAAATTCACCGTGCAGTTTGGGTATGTCTTGAAACGGGAACTACCGACGAGACTGGTTAACACTTTATACACACCGGAGTTAACAAACGATAACAATTATTCTCAGGAATGGCACGTAAAACCGGTATCCGTTGTAACGTTGACTCCCGACGATTCATTCGAGGCACCACCGTCTTCTTTATTGCCTTTACTTTTCCACGATACGAATCATGCGACGGAAGAGACCGACGATATAAACGCGCGTAACAAATGAAATAGAGAAAATAAAGGGGAAGCTTCGGTCCACCGTGGTAGCTAACAGAGGGAATCCTCGACTCGTGTCGGATGATCCTCTTTACGGTGTACGCGCAACCTTTTACGTTACCGTAGCGAGCATAAAGCGTTATCGTCCCTGGCAGAGCCGGCCATTCAACGCTAAATACAGGCGTGAAACAGTTATTTCCGGTGAACTATAGAAATCTTCAATGCTAAATAAGCCGTTACGGGGCGCGGCGAGCCGGCAACTCGAATGCAAAACAATTTTGCCTAGGTCGAAGATCATTCTCGTTAACGCTTTCTTTCGTAGGTATACATAATATTATACTTTCCGTATTAATTTGACGGCCATCTTGGAAGAACCGGATTCCACTAGGAAACCGCGAATCGTCGTGGGAAAAAGTATCGCTTAACAAACCGACGAGACGGTGGACTCCATGAAATCACAGTCGGTAGAAAACAGTATCGTATTTTATTCCCGACGGTTCATTTTTCTTACTACCCATTCCGACTTTCATGTAGATCTTGCCATACAGAATGTGTTCCGATGCGGTTTACAAGTCGCATCGTATCCACGATGTGTAACCGTTACACGGGGTTCTTTCGCATACAGAAACGAGGATCTTGGGACGTTTCGTTTGGTCGAGATACTTGTTTTTTTATTTTTATTTTTATTATTATCCACCGCTGTAAACGATTTGCTTCGAATTCGAGAGATTTATTATTAACGACAATATTTCTTGTTTCATTCTATTTCCGAGAGAAAGATGATAACGTAGATGTAAGATTGCTTTTTTTTTCTCTACGAATTATCGAATATTCTCATTTCGAAAAGTATTCCATCGAACACCATCGAGAACTCACATCCATTACCATACTCCCATTACCATTAATAGCGTGCGGCGTTGTAAAAAATCGATGAAGGAACCATCGCGATCCGTTTTTTTTTCCCAACATTAGTAGCGCCATTTATTTCCGCGGGGAAGTTCGTCTCGCCAATGTTCCGCGGGATCGTTCGACGATCTTCGGCGCATTGAATATTTCATGAAGTTAACGTTGTTGCATTTATGTTAATTGAGACTACCGTCGGCTCCGTGTACGGAATTCTTCTGGCACCTGTAAGTACGTAGGACCCACACGAATTACTCTCATCGCTGCCGGAGTAAAAGACGCGAAGATTCCAGAAAACGAGTATTTCCGCGCGAAATTTATGGAAATGTATCCACGAATTTACAATGCGAGCAACGAGAATCAATGAAACGGCTCGCGAAGGTATCGCAGGAAAGCAGAGATAGGTGGGGAAGGGGGGGGGGGGGGGCATTCACCGAAATGTATAAATCGTCTAACGGGTAGGAAAGATAACGGGCGTGGAAACGATAATGATGTTTCGCCGGTCCGACGTAGGAAAGAGAGAGAGAGAAAAAAAACGAAAAGTTCCATCAACGTTGCTCATTTATAAACATCAAGCGTAAGCAACTTTTCGAGACAATCCCATGATATTACGACAACGTTGTATGTACCAACGGGAAGGGATTCTCACCTTGCGTTTAATCGTGACCAGAACGGGGACCGAAGTTTCCGCGGAAGAATTCTACTCTTACCGACTTCTTAGTTGTGCGGTAAAATATTCATGACAATTAAAGAGAAACTTCGAGACGGCGCAATGTTTTAAAGCCGGACAATTCGTCGTGCAATCCGCCTACCAAACAGACACCGTTGGGTTTTTTTTTAAATTACGAAAATCGCGAAAAACCGTCAAAATGAAAGCAGTTTTTCGTTCGGCATTCGCTCAATTTTTGAGATAGCGATCTGAAACTGGTACCATTGAATTAGGCAGGAAATTCTACGGTAAATTCATGTATAATAGTTGTACTTTTCGAAAATTTAATTTTTCGCAAAAATCTGAAGGATTTCGTAATTCGACCGCCATTTACGTAATTTTTAAGATATCAAAATGATTCTTTCACTGGCTTATTCGGCTTCGGATTCCGCGTCCAAAACGCCCCGGATCATTTTAATAGCTTAAAAATTGTGGAAATGGCAGGCGATTTACGAAAATCGCAATAAATCCTGACCTACCCCCTTCAGATTTTGGTGAAAAATAAAATTTTCGAAAAGTACAACTATTATATATTGATCTGGCGTAGAATTTCCTAACTAAATCAATGGTATCAGTTTCAGATCGCTATCTCAAAAATTGAGCAAATGCCGACCAATAAACTGCCGAAATTTGACGATTTTTCGCGATTTTCATCATTCTTCCGTCATTTCCACAATTTTTGAGATATCAATCTGATTCTTTCACTGGCTTATTTGGTTTCAGATTCCGCGTCCAAAACGCCATGGATCGTGTTAATAGCTCAAAAATTACGGAAATGACGAAGGAATTACGAAAATCGCGAAAATTCAACAATTTAAAGCAGTTTTTCGTTCGGCATTCGCTCAATTTTTGAGATAGCGATCTGAAACTTGTACCATTGATTTAGTTAGGAAATTCTACGCCAGATCAACATATAATAGTTGTACTTTTCGAAAATTTAATTTTTCGCAAAAATCTGAAGGGGGTAGGTCAGGATTTTTCGCGATTTTCGTAAATCGTCTGCCATTTCCGTAATTTTTGAGCTATTTAAACGATTCTGGACGTTTTGGATGCGGAATCCGAAGCCGAATAAGACAGTGAAAGAATCAGATTGATATCTAAAAAATTGTGGAAATGACGAGCAATTTACGAAAATCGCAAAAAATCCTGACCTACCCCCTTCAGATTTTTGCGAAAAATTAAATTTTCGGAAAGTACAACTATTATATATAGATCTGGCGTAGAATTTCCTAACTAAATCAATGGTACAAGTTTCAGATCGCTATCTCAAAAATTGAGCGAATGCCGAACGAAAAACTGCTTTAAATTGATGAATTTTCGCGATTTTCGTAATTCCTTCGTCATTTCGTAATTTAAAAAAAAACACACACACACATACCACGAAGAAACACCACTTCTCTCCCTTTCATCTATCTATCCATCCTTCCCGTTTAGTTTCCTTCTATTTTTCACTTTTCTTCTTCGCCGTTTAATTCGCGAACGCCGCCCGCGAGCCCGTCGACGGACCGTCGCGGATTGTCACACTCTGCCGCCCAGGAATTTCATCTCGCACATAATTAATCTCGGCAATTACGCACCAGACAAGTATAATTTCGTGCTACCGTAGGTATTCAACGGGGGGCCAGCGTGAAAGCCGATGCTACAACGTTCCGCACTACTGTCCCTGCCGCAAACTCGAGGTTTCCTATCCTTCTGTGCTAGCTTGCTACGCCCTCCTCTCTGTATACCGAAACAACGGACGAAGCCGAGCCGCACGGTTCCGTCGAGACGAGACGCGTCCAAATTACCGCATACCGCACCGAAATGGACCGTCGTCCACCGCATTGCATACAGGCATCACGGTAATTGATACGAAGAAACGTGTCCCCGCGAGAGTTTGATACGTGCCACTCGCGGTAAGGTATGATAAAATGGAGAAGTTCGATGGCTGAGAGGAAAATTCGTTTGTATTTTAGATATGATACGGTGGAATGTGATTATTATGATACTTATCACGGATGGTGGATTGGAGAATTTTTGAATTATTCTATAAATTCTGGGTGAATGATTTAAGCAAGTTTGTTTGGAATTTTAATTAACTGTCGGCTTTATTTAATCTGTCATTAATCTTCTATTAACGATATATCCTATGGTTTTCTTTGTGAATTAATTAATTACATTCTACGGCGGAATTATCCTTTTCAAAGGCAATTAATTAAGAACTGGGATAATGGTACTGTATGAGTATAGGTAAGCTTTATAGTCGGTGTGTCAATGTCCAGGGCGTGATTGTAAAATCGATATTACTACTAAGTATCGATATTACTGGTGAGGTTGGATCACGTGTCGTTTTTTTCATAGATCCATTATTTAATTGGCCTGATCGATCGCGTGACACGCATTAACGATTACTACGATTAAAAATCGCGATCCGTTATAGTTTCCCCGCCGTTGAGAATGACTAATCGATTACTTTGGTAACGACAGCTCGTCGACACAGTTTTTTTCGAGAAAAACCAGCGAACACATCTGACTAAAATACATCACCGATACACATCGAAATTCTCCTACGAGACGTATCAAAGTAGACCATCAGCGATCCGTCTTAGTCACGGAAATCGAAAAACATCCGCAATGGATCTTTTATGTCTCGGATACGTTGCATACACATTTCCCGATAAGAAACTCACAGATATACCTACATTTAAGAAAACTATCGTTATACTTCGTACCTCATAGACAAAAAATAGAAACACATTAAAAATAATCCAACAACGTTCGAATATTATTCATCATCACACATAAAAAGAAAATAATATTAACAATAGAATATCTATAGATACGATACAACATTGAAATTCCATTTCCCAAAACTTCGTCATGTCCCGCGGTGCAATTAACGTACCCCAGAATTGACACACAAATCCCGGGCGCTAGCCGTTACACTATACACACCCTTTGTATGTACACCCATTCGATAATTAGAATCGTAGACACATCGAAGGGACTTTAGTTTCCGCGGAAACTTCGCGCAGTATCTCTTCCCGTTGCATATAACTCGCGCCAGGGCCGGCTTAATATTGACGCGGGCGGATCTAAAGGCGAAGTTTCCTCTCTTCTCCCAGGGATTTTCTCAGCTTTGGTAGCATATAGTACACGGCACTGTGTAAACGATCGCCGTGCCTCTGCCCGCCATATTAATAGGGCCATCTTCATGGGCAGCTTAATATTGGATACGGAGAGCGCCTGGACGGTCCTTAGAAGCAGAAACGATTTATGGCCTCTGGTGGTGGAGGATTTGTAAATAGAATCCCGTCTAGGTAGAGTACCCCGAGGACAGGCACGTGCCTGGCATAAGTGTACTATCCGAAGAATGTTCGGGTCAGTCGATCCACCCTTCCGCGGAAATGTTAATAATCATCGTATTACGTACGTTCCTATAGTCTCAACGGGCTTCCGAGGTACAGGATTAATACGTTGCTTTCCAACTGGATTCCGTGGAAAATGTAAATCTGGCAGGTTGAATTAACAGAAAATGATTTATAGAAGGTCGGGTAATTTCGTGATATTATATTTATCGATGAAACGTCAACGGGATATATCGTAGCTGAATAGAGTGTGTATTTAACAATCCGGAAAATGTTGCTACCTTAATGATAATACGTCAAGCTGATCTTCTTTTTTGTTCCTCTCATCGTCTGTATTATCGGAATTTATAATCATTGCTGTCCGATCGAATTTATAATGATTACTATACTGATTGGCTGATACTATTCACAAGTTATCCAACAAGGTAATTGGTTTAACTATGAAAAATATAATTTTCCTTTCTACCCTAATCTCACCAGTGTCCTCTAATTCCATGAATCAGATCGTAAACTCGATCAACGTACTCACAAATTCGATCCAAGATAGATAATGTGTGAAAACCTCGTGGAAATCAGTTTCACACGAATCTTCCGTGTAAGTCGCGGTATTGGATCGGGTCGGACCTCTGGCAGATCAAATATTGACAGGTCGAGCGGTTAAGTACACCGATGAAAGCCCCGAGTCCCGTAGAAATTTCCGAACGGCCGATTTAACCGAGTCGTGAGATCCATCTTGAAAAATATTTTCCCACGGTCTCCGCCCACGGATAAAAAAATAAAACGAGACAAGAGAAATTTCCGCGAGTTAGATCCGATAACGTAATGTCCGGTCGAGCGAACCGTTCCTTACGCATCCCCTGGCATTCGGAAGCTTTGCGCATTACCGAATTGTTTGCCTATGTTTCCGGCGGTCTGTCTTGCCTGTCGGAAGTTTCCATAGCCGACGCGACCTCATCGTAACCCGATGCATAATGCCAGTCAGCAGAAATTCCGGGGTCCATTTGCATAGGTAATCGCCACCTCGTATACACGAATACCGGTCATCCTGCGAAGCTCGTTTCACCTCTAAACCGATCGCGGGTACAACAACGGCATGACGGAGGGGTGGGGAGGGGAGAGGAGGGGAGGAGGGGGAGGGATAAAGTTAATTAAAAATGCCCGCGTATAAACGCCGGCTCACGCGGCTGGATAAATATTAACCGGTAACCTATTCGTTCGTACGCCCCGTCGTTCTTGTTAATTATCCGAACCGCTCTCGCATTGTGCTCGCCCGAACAATCGACGCACCGAGCGATATTACATTTTCAGAGATGGTAGAGAACAAAAATGAGAGAGGGGAGAGGGGGAACGATGCCCGCAAAGCTCACAAAAGAGACGAAGGATTCATAGGGCGATTCGGTTGTAGAGAAAATAATAAAAATCTACCGCCGGCCGGACACCGGAAACCTGTCCCGGTGTATTCAGGAACGTTCTCCCTCGTTTTCGTCTCATAACTTCCTCCTTCCTGAACTTCCAACCGACTCGTACGTACCACCGTCCTTCCCTCCCCTCCCCCCTTCGACCCCGCGTTTACCGCGTGACATCGCTGACCCTACCTACACTTAGCTACCCTAAACCAACCGGGTAACTTCGTGATATGCATTCGTAATGCCTCGGTTTTCTATTCAACAAACGGAATTCCCGCCGACTGGCGTTTCTGGCAAGCAGATTTTCTTATCAAAATAATATCTACTTTAAATTTCTCCGCTACTTGCGAGAGCCAAGGGTAACTCGTTACAAATAATTCCGTGGTACATGGAAGGGGTTGATACCGGATGGATATATATATATGTATATATATACATATATGTGTATGTATATAGATCGCATTGCAGCCAACGTCGCGGTTACAATATGGGAACGACGTCGTCCTGATGCATTCGCGATACCCTCGGAATCGAGCTACTGGCTGGATACGAACAAGTATCTGGGGAACACGCCGTGAAACCGTCAAGTAATCAGGTAAGCTGCTGGCTCGACGATGTAAGATAGAAAGGGGGTTCGGTATCCCCTCCGTTGATCCGTATTCCTGTGGGACTCTCTGTATGGCCCAAGTATACCCGATCGGATTTTGTCCCTGGTGTTACACATAGTATAGGGCACGTGTTAAGTTTCCTCGTCTACGTGGTTCTTTGGATACGGATTCTTTTTTCTCGAATGTTTTAAATCATCGCTTTGAAACGTTGAAATTGACGATAATGTTTTTCTTTTTTTTTAAATTTCCATTAATTTTAAATTACAGATAAAATTGATTTTCTAATTACGATTCATTGGTCGTTCAAATCGAACGCGTACGAAGGTACAGTTTCGGTTTCAGTTTCCAGCAGATTGTACGCCGGAAAATCTTCGACTCCGAGGTAGAGGAGATATGATGATTTGTAACAGCGATTCCTCGCGCGGAATGTTTAGCGAAGATAAAACCGGCGGAATGGTATTAACGCAATAAATATATCAGACTGCGTAACTTCATCCGCGCGGTAATCTCGATACCGCGTCTCGTTCGTTGTTTTCGATTTCGCGAGAGCGTTTTCGGGACGCAAAGAGTCGGGTCTCGTCTTCGAAAATTGCATCGTCACGATGCGCATTGTCTCTCCGCGTTTTGCGGGCGCGGATACATACGAAACCGGCGGCGGTTGTATATCAATATCAAAGGAATAAATCGCGTAACTGTCGAGCAACAAACCGAGCTTCGCTGGAGAATTCAGATGAGGTGGCGGTCTATCGAGGAGAGAGAGAGAGCGAGAGATGAAACGCCGTTCAGTGACCAGTATCTCTGTGAATATAAATTCATATTTATAGACCACTGAGATTTGCTCTTGCACAGAACCGGGCGTTAGATACCATCTTCCGTAAACGCTCTCTACAATTACGGGTGAAGTATGATTTCGCCATACGTTTCCATCTACGTAGATAGCTAAGATTCCCTGCTGTGATCGATAAACGTGGTTTCTCCCTCTTTCTCCGTCATTCATTCTCTATCTCTTGGCAATGAATTCACGAGTTACTGCAAGTCGAAAAATTTCGGGTATCCATGTATACCTGTCGAGCTAATTACCTGAGGGAACATACCGAATGTATGTCAGGTAATGTATGTACACTATACATACATATATTTCTTATATACTTATACAGATGTATGTATATGTATATTAAATATATTTTATACTTATATATAAAACAAAACATTTCCTTTTGCTTTGCAAGAGCAAACTGTGTGGTAAGAGACAACAGTACGTACGAATGATCACAGATAATAAAAATAAACTCGAGTTCATCCTTTTGCCAAGAATTCTCGTTAGACCTTGTTAACGATGAATCCGTGTTATAGCCCGAAGGAACATTTTGTTACGAGAGATTTACATGTATGCGGATGCCGCGCATCCTCCTGGTTTACGCGGATATGTAACGCGCTACAAATTGGCTACTCGTTTCTCTCTACTTCTCGTCTCCGTGTTCTCTCTCGTCCGTAGACGAGTAAAACTATCATAAGTCACCGTGTGCGTTCCACCACTTGCCAGTGTCTGGGGACGGAATCGCATCTGGATTTCAATTTCGCGAAATGGTCGTTTACCTCGCGAGCGTTAAGTGTTTCGCGCAAAAATACTGTGATAGAAAATAACTCGGACAAGGACAATTAAGAAATTTACAAACATTTCACAGTAACAGTGCTATTAATTCGTGGTACTAAATAGAATATTAATTATAGAAATTATAATCTTAAAAGTGTTGAACAGCTTCTTTCGAGACTTCAGTAAAATCGATATACATAATCTATAGACCGATATATCAACGAGATCTATCAACAAAATTCGATCGACTTTACAAAGATTTCCAACGTTCGCTAGTAGCGAAACTCTGGCTTTAAAATATCACGAGACGAAGCTCCACAAAATTAATACATCCTCCATAATAGCAAACGAGCGAAACAGCTCGTCGTTTAAGGGATCCTTTACCACTAACATTATCTTTAACTAACTCTTAATTGGTATAACCTTCCATAGATGCCGGAGCGAGTGAACGTCGTTCAATTTACTATGCTTTCATGAATCCTCGTGTTTGTATTATACATACGTGGGTATGACGCTTTCGATCTGTAAGATTTCCCTGGTACACCCGGCGTACACGTATTCACCGGCAAAGCGGAATCTGTATAATTTAGCATACTGAACGTCTGTTACATCTGTAGCACCCTCCTCACCCATCCACCCCCATCCCTCTAAATCGCGTTTTTACTCGAAGGAATTCTATGACATATTGGAAGATTTTCTACCATTTCCTTCGAATTTTATATATAATACATTATACTTACTCTACGTGTACATTTCAAACGAATCATTTTTTTTTAAATTGTCGTTCAATACTATAATTTCTATAAATGGGATATATTTCGGTTATAATGTAGAGATATTGTTAGGAATAATGTTTACGAATGTAAAAGTAGTTTAAGTTAAATGGTATGAATTATACTTACTCGGGCCGGACGCGACGAATATTGAAGTGGTGAAACGTTAACTCGACGATTTCGTCGGGTTGACCGATAAACGTGTAAAGCAGGCAATCGATATTCGATGGATATCGTTTGGGATAATAAGGGGACGTGAATGTGCCACCCTGAGGCCTGTCTGAGCTGCTGTACACAACGCAAGAGCAACCTGTAACAAATATATCATATCGTTCTATTAGAAAAAATACCAGGGATTGATTAAAGACACTGGTAATACATATTACATATTGTGTACATACATATATATACAAAAACTTTCCAAGTAATATTCTATATTACGGCACGCAATAAAACGGAGATTAAGCGAACTTTCGATATCGTCGAACACAAAATACTTCGCCGATAAGAAGTTCCGCGTAAAGATATCAAAATTTCCCGATAATGAAATTCACCATCTGACAGTGTCCCCGCAGCAATGCCTCAACGAAAGCCTGGCGAAACTTTTCTTATTTCCAAAATGAACTCGTCACCTTTCGCGATCGATCTACCACCCACCCACCCACCTACCTACCTACCTACCTACCCACCGACCATACTATAACTCCCCGACCTTATGTCAATCTCAAAAGAATCAAATTAAAGTTTGACTTTTCCATGAAAGAACATTCCGCGGGGAATTCGTAACTTTCGCGGAAAACTTCTCGGCCGACGAGTAACAAAATCATCGACTTAGATAGATGGTCTTTGGCTAATTACCAGCCGGGCAAAGAGTGAGAGGGAGGGGAGGGGGGGGAGGTTGAAGGGTCAACGGACCACCACAGGGCTCGTGGTTCCCTTGGGTGCCCTTCGACGCACGACAACTCCCGTATTTGTTCGAGAGTCGCGCATCGAACCGCGAACGATTAAACAACTTGATAATTTATGGCGGACCCGTCAGGTCGCGGCACGCGTGGGAACAGGGAAAATTTAATTTCCTGTTTTCCAATTAACTTCCACGTTAGCCCGCCACGGACACGGCCGACCTCTTTCAACGTCTCCGTAACGGGAGGTCTCGCCGGAGAATACGGAGGAGCCAGCGCGTACTCTATGGTTAAATAACGGGATGACACTTGACTTATACAGATGATAAAAAAGTACGGCCATTTTTTATGGATCGGGAACGCCATTGTTCCCGTGTGATTCATGCTAATGTAGGGTGAAAATCAATCCTTTTTATTCTTCGAGAAATAAACTTGGGATATACATACAATATAAAAGAAGTAAGGAAGATATTATATAGGTTCATGAATTTTTTTGATAACAAATAGAAAAATTAAAAAATGTTATTAACAAATACGAAAAATACTATCCCTATCCACGGGTCCGATTGAAATTAAATGCAATTACGTTCGTGCTATACTCGATGCGACAAAGGATTCACGTGAAATGCTCGTTAAAAATGAATTTCATTCTCGCTCGGGCATAAGAAGATTACAATTGACCCGTACATAGGGCTCATATTAAATTCTTAAACAAAATTCTCTATTACAAGAGTACCCGTGATCATTTACGATCGTATTACTGTGCAACCGTCGGGTTAAAGTCGAGAATGTTCTCAGCTATATATTTCTTCCCCGGAGTTATCGACTTTTATTACACTCCATATAAGATCGTTATCGGATAAACTGGGAAAAAAAACGCTGGCATGGGTTCACGGTTCGTTGGTATCTAGACGGTTCGGTTAGGCAGACGGATGGGACGTCTTAACGATCCGCGAAACGTCGGTGATTACGCAACGTCATTAATGCGAACGCAATAATTTATACGAAAGTAGTAGTATCACCTGTCCTTCCTCGCGATTAGTCTCTGTCGTTGCAAACCAACGGAGGACGCGGTCTCGGTGATTATTCTCGCAAAAGGCGATCCATTAGGAAGCATTCGTTCAACACAGCACGACTAATCCGAGCAAAGTAATTTATAAGGATGGTGACGCAATTAATCAGCCGTTCGAGAGAGAGAGAGAGAGAGAGAGAGAGAGAGAGAGAGAGAGAGAGAGAGAGAGAAAACAAGCAAGCACCGTGGCACAGCTTCTGGAATACCGTCGTGGCCGTGAACCAGACGAAGTATCGCGTTTCGCGTGGCGCGAATTAATCGCCCCGCCGGGCTGCAAGTTCGGTCGAATCTTTAGCAAATTAGCAAAAACGTTTGCCCCTATTTCACTCCACTTTCTAGCTTCTGTTCCTCGTATTTTTTTTTCTTCTTTCTTGGTCTTCTTGTTTGATTTTTTTGTATCTTTTCGCCGCTTCACCGTTAATGCGAGGCAACCGCTGGTTTTTGTTTCTTCGTCGTTTCTTCTTCTTTTTTTTTTCTGTTCGTTTGTTTTTTCCTCCTCTTCCTAGGTACTCTCCACGGTCGCTCTTTATTTTCTCATTTCCTGCGTTTCCGTTTCCTTCACTTTCATCTTTTCTACATCGCGTATAAACCCTCGTCGCCGGCGGAACGACACACCGGTTGGCCTATCACACGAGCGTGTAGCCCTGTGCTGCACTATCGTGTTTGTCCCGACCGGTAAAGTGTACAGTGACATCCAGGTTGCTTTGATACATCAAATATGAAGGTCCGCGAGACACCCGGCGTCTCTCAATATGCAACACGCTGCTACGAATTTGTCAACATCGCGTCGCAGCGTTTTTTTACTTTTTGTTTGTTTGTTTTTTCTTTTATTTCTCTATTGTGCGAATTCAAAGGAGAACGTGCAGCATGAAAATTCATTCTATATTCAGCTCTTAAGTCCTTTGGATGAAAAAAAAGGTCCAATATAAGACTGCGTTACCCGGAGCCACGTTAATTAATTAAAAACACCATTACATTTTTCTCCTCGTGGCCAACTAATTGCTGTTTTTATTCGAAAACATGAGTCGCGTGTTTTATGGACACTAATGAAAGTTAATGAGAAACGGACATCAATTAACAGACTATTTGAAATACGAAAAAAGGAATAAATGACAGTGCCCACCGGACCGGTGACGTCACTTTACGATATCGTCCCTAGGAATAAAGCGAACACCAAACATTCTCGACGCTAGCGGAACATGTTAAGAGAACCGAGTACAGTTTCCATGTTGACCGCTTTAAATTTGTACTCCCACGTTTACCTTTTTCCCTAAACTACTTGACCAAATCAAATGAAACTCCTGTAACTTCCCTAATTCATTAACCATTGTAATAACCCTAATAGCTATCTAAACAACGAGAAACCAACCAAATATTCCCAACAAATTCACACATTATCTACCTGAAAAAACATCAAACGATTAAAATTTTCCCAGTTTCGACAAAATCATTCATTTCACAAAAACGATTGCTCCAAGCGAAACATGTTTACCCACGAGACCCACCGAAAAACTCCAAACTTTGGTCAACGTAGCCACTAGTCCCCGGTCGAGTCCCCAAAGACTCGAGTGTCGCCAGAATTAATTTTCGCCTTTCGCAACATTCTCCAAGTGTGTATATCTATGTATGTACATACATACATACATACGTACGTACGGTATATGCCGCCATATGTAAAAGCGGCCTGATCGTACGAGAGTGAGCACGGTCTCTTGACTGCTCAAGTTTCTCCGTAAGCTGTTCTGAAACCCCCTCGGAAAGATCATTGTTCGGTCACGTTCGGCTACGCTGACTCGAGCATCTTCTCGCGTTGCCTATTTATAACCGTTGACGTCCTGGGGGATGGAGGAGGGGGGGGGGGGGAAGGGGAGTTAATGGATAAAAAATGACCCGGGTCCCGGGGAAAAGCCCGGAAGTGGGAAACTCGCTCGCGCATCCCGACACCGCGGAATGTAAGATCAGCATGCGACAGACCCGCGGCGGCAAAATGAAAGCACGCCCGCGGTTCTACGCACTGATGTATGCCGCACGGAAACTGGATTATTGCGTGGAAATTGCACTCGTGGCATTCGGAGGCTGCGCGGAATATATTAAGGTTTCATGTTTCAGACCAATTTATAGTTGCGCAGGAAAAGAGAGAGGGAGAGAGTATGTGTGTGTGTTTGTTTGTGAGGGAGAGAGAGAGAGAGAGAGAGAGAGAGAGAGAGAGAGAGAGAGAGAAAGAAAGAGGGTGAGAGAGTTCCGTGGTAAAAAGTGTTATCGATCAAAGTAAGTAGTATGGGGAAAAGATCAGACTGTGTAAGGGAACCGGGATAAAGTAGAATAGGTACAAAACGTCTTTTCTTTATAAACAGATGATATCCTTCCCGCAAGAAGGGAAAGATCTACCTTCTTACACGAGAGAAAAATAGCTATATATATATAAATAGCGTATAAAACTTTCGGAGAACTGAGAGATAAGGATCATCCTTTATATCGATCGACCCTAAATCACAAGATTTCGAAATTATCTCGAGACTACGCTCGACAATAAATAAACTGTCTTATCCAGGGTACCCTTTGAAAGAGTTACTAAAAGGATCAGCATATTTTTATCGATCAAGCATTACTGTAAAATTAAAAGTCTCGCGTAACTTAAGAACCTTTATTTCTTTATACACGAACGATAACGGAAAATACGTGTTTCAACTCGAAGAAATAATTCAGTCCGCCTCTTCCCATCGGTGACGTAATAAAAGAACCTGGCCCCGCGATGAAGCGTTACTCCGGGCAGAGAAAGCTTTCACGAATTTTAACCTTTAACCCGACGACGCTCCGATGCCTCCGAAATTCTCCATCGATAAGCCAAAGTTATACGGTCGAAGCTGGCGCATTAAGGCGCCCGCAGATGGTACTCACGGTTTGTATACACACGACGCGGTCGCGATCTCTTTCCCCCGCACACGGGGAGCCGCGGCACGTTTCACCGAGCATTATATCGCAGTTTGAGAACTCTCGCAGGTGATTCACGAACCCGCTGACACGATGCCACGGCACCCGGATACCCGAGCTGGCTCTTTGCTCGTTGATATAGTTCATCGATATAAGTATACCTCTATGTATACATACAGGTATACCGTGGGACACCTATACGTACGTACGAAACGAACGACCGATATTATATCGCTGGAATCGGAAACACTAGAAATCACTTAGCAAGCGATTCTCCGATTGCCGTGTTGACTTTTCAAGATCGAGCCACAAGCTGTCGCTGGAACTCGACAACTTTCAACTTTACCGCAGAAGCTACGCAGCCGTGGAAACTCCGTGACACACGCCTACCGCTTCTGTTTCATGGAAGTTATACGTATACGCGTTCTATATACATATAGATGAACGTATATATATATATATGTGTACATATATACAAACACGTTGCCGCGACGGAATACCTTATCTATCTAGGATAGTTCGAGATCCTTCGCGATGCAGCGCCAACGAAGCCAGATATCTACTGAAAGCTCCGCTCCCGCCACTCTTAGATCACGCGATTACTCCGTGGACACAGAAAGGCTTCTGCTAAAAGCTGCTGGATAAAGAGGAGAGAAGAAGAAGAAAAAAAAAGAAGAAGAAGAAGCTAAAGGACGGGAAAGGCATCCGCTAAGGGGCAACGCTTCTCGCGAGAGCCAACGGCCGTATCCTCGCAATCTCACCCCCCGAGTACCTGTATCGACTGTTTTTCAAGCACTGTGCGACCCCGATTCCATATTATATGACGAATGTGTGTATAATTCGCGAAATCGACGGGTCCCGTCAAAATTCGATATCATTTGATTAGCGGAATTAACACGGGTTGTCCCGTCGACGGACGTCTGCGTTTTGGGGAAATGAAGTGTCGACGGTGAGAGAGTAAAAATTCTACGAGGTGTTCGTACAGTAACGATTGAACTGCTGAATAATGAATGTGACAACCTTCCGGAATTTCTGTGACACGGATTTACGGGTAAATAGATAACCGAGCGAATAAATGTTTAAGGTGAATTAAAAATTTGTGTTGTTGATAAAAAGTAGATAAATCAATTACGACGTTATCGTATCGATGTCTTTTCGTGGTAATGTTACTTGTACATATGTGTAACAAGAGCGTATGCCGTAATTATGGTAAATACCATTTCACTGGCGACAAGAATAATTGGCTATTATTTAGGTATGTAACGCGGTGAAATTAATTCATTGATAAACGCTGCTTCCGTTATTATTGACACGGTAATTGATTGATCGCGTTCCGATATGTTTCTGGACCTACTAAATGAGCTACGGGATCTAGTGAAATTATAACAATAACAGTACCGCCCAGTTATTCGGGCAGATGGACAGATTTTAATTAATAAACTGCTGCGCCGGTATGTGTGTGCATGCTAGAAACTACAATTACATCGTTGTGTAACAATAAAGATACCTCGCAACAATCTACGCTCGCACGGTGGAACTTGGGTAAAAATGAATATGAAACTTTTATGCAAATTTGCGATAAAAAATTACGTAACATTCGTCGATATTTGACGAACAAATGAACGTTCATCTTCAACTACGAAATGAAATTACACGATGCACACCTCCGCCCGATATATCCACGTAAAATGCACAATTTAAAGGTATAGTCAAAATATTCATAATATTCTTACATGAATATAAACGTCTCGCTGAAAATTCCCAACGTATAATTCTTCGTCCGTAGTACAACACATGCATCTAATTGCCCATGTTCTCGTCGTACAACGGGTCGTTCCACGCGCAAGAAATATCACGATATTTCCATTCGTCCCGTACTCTGATAAATCTTAGAATATTTCACCTGATATTACAAGTCCCTCTTACCGTGGAAACGTCTCGAGAAATTTCCCTCTGTTTCTTTATTTTCCCCCTCTTCTCCCGCTCGAAGCGTACTGTCCGTTTCTCATTCACAGTTAAAAATCGAATTTTGAAATTTCGAAAAATCTAATGCTCCTGTCCCGTGACTTTCTAACGACGCACGTTTCTCCGTATAGGAGAAATAGAAAAATAGGATAGAAGACACGCAAAAAACGTGAGATACGTTCGCGAAGCTATCGATCCAACCCAGCCGGCGCAACTATTCCTTTGAGAATCGATGCCGCGGAGTAGACGAACCTAAGTGGGCGCGAGATAAATTGAGAATAATACCTCCCACAGCCAGCACCCCCTTCTTGCCACGTGCCGTTTTTACGAGATCGACCCCACCCCCCTTGCAAACCCCTTCGGCGTTCTCGTAACATCTGCTAGCGCCGATTATTCTTAGATATTTTTCTCTGTCCAACGGAAAATGACGTGGAAACTAGCGGGATACTTTTTGATCGTTTTCTTCTCGCATAGTAATGCACTCGTCGCTTAGGTCACCGTGGGGGGGAAACCTCGAGAGGAACTTGGAATACGTTTACTTTTAATTAACTTTTCTTCATCAAGGCTGGATTATCTCCGCGGCTGATTATTTTACTCATCTATCTGCTATTCGTTGGGTTAGCTCACGGTTAGCCCGAATTTCCATGCGATATGGTTTAAAATGGCAAACGTTTTATATACCATCAATGTTATATGCGAATGTGACTCCATTTAAGTAATTACTCCGCCGGGCAATTACGGGCGCGTGAGAAATTTCAATATTTCCCCGATTAATAATAAGCGACCCCGGGAATTGATGCATTATCGTCGTGAATTTTTTATTAACGTTCGTTGGTGTACCTACGTCATTGACATGCGTGAGCGATTTGATTAAAGATGGTAAAACGTGGAGAGGGTGTATCATGATTTTTTTCTTACGTACTTTTCGTATAAACGATTTTCTATGTAGTTCCTGTGAAAATGACTTTCACGGGGCACACCGTACAGATAAAATAGCCTGCTGCGAAAGAGACGAGGGAAAGACAATAGCATTGTGCGAGGATCTGTCCGCTGAATGTAATAAAAAAAACCGAAAAGTGCGAATAAAAATCTCTGTGTAAAATTTATGATGTCCCTCGGACCAGTAAATTATTTTTATGCAGTATCTGCCGAATAAAACACTTCCCATAACGGGCATGGATTCACGCGTGTCTATTCCGCAATGGATCAAACAACAACATCAACAACAACGAAAAAATGAATAGTGTTATCTATTTTATAAACAAACATCGGTCGTCTTAAATCGTGATCGAATACAGTTCGGTCCATTATTCACGATGACTGCACTCGCAAAACTTATCGGATTAAAACAAAAAAGTGAAACAAAAAATAGGGGGGAGAAAAAAAGAAGGACACATCGTAGCGAATTCTGAAACGTCGGCACTTCTTTATAAATTGGACCACGTCGCGACGCAGCATCCGTTTGATAGATTCTGCAACGTGTAGGACGCATCAATCTAGGGAGCAGGTGGTCAAACTATCCACAAACAAGGTAGCAAGAATTTATATATCCGGTGCCAGTGGTATTGTTTTATCTCCTATTGGCTGGGATTTGTGCGACGCGAGCCGAGCCGAATTTTTTATAGTACATATCTACCGGCAGGTATTTATTCATGAATCCGGAATGACGTTGTAGCACAGAGCGCAGCTTCCGTTTTCACGCGATCTGTCGCGTTGTCGCGGGAAAATTACATAGATACATTCCCCGCGTTACACGTTCTTTTTCTCTCTATTTTTTTTTATTTTGTATTATTTTGTTTCTTCTTTATTTATTTATATTTATTTTCCAACGCAAATGTCCACGGTATATAATAAATACCGGCGTTACACGCGGCGATAGATAAATTTCGTATAATTTCACCGAAATTATAATTAATTGACCCGTTTATAAGTCCATGACCCAATATGTTTATTTCCAGTCGAGCTACACGGTCGCGAATTAACGTTACCTACAAATGATTCGCGAAATGCCCGATAAAATTGCACGGGAATGTTACGCGTCAGTTGCATCGATGCGGAAAATCTGATGGAATATCTGCGGATAAACGCTACGTACAGAACAGGGGATTGTGAAGTTTCAAAGGAGAAGAGGATCGTCGCTGATCCGACCTTAAAGGCTGATATTGACTGCGTCGACGGACAGTGTCCTCAATGGATGATCCAAATATTTCCTACATTTTGTACGGGAAAAGTTGTCATTTAATATCAAAGAAAATACTACACACTCGTATCGTGTTCAGATGACAATGAACCGTTTAAAGAAGTCCCGAGTTACCTTTAAAAATGTTACGTGATACGTAACATGATAATTAACGTTTCTCATCAAGAAATATCTTTTATCATAAACCAGTAAAATTTATTGACGTTCAGAAACTTTCATCATAGATATTTATCTTCCAGATTTCATCATATTTTTCATCTCCCTCCTATCCTTCCCAACTACATTATTCGTAATTTTATATCGTAGTTAATCATAGTCATGTCGATAAAATATTTCGTTCGTTCTCACTGTCTCGTACGTGTCTTCGACACGTTTTATTAAAAGTGAATATCGATATTCTCGTGAAATTCTGAATTCACGAATCCGGACAGATCGCTACTGTCCTACAGATTGGTCGGTTTTGTATAGAAAATTTTAATCTGAGTTAAAATTAAGCCAAGATTCGTCGAACGACGACAAAAAAAATGATTGTATCCGAACGAAAAGATAGAAACAAACAAGTAGACGTACCACGTGACCGTGCATAACGATAATAGAACACAGAAACCGAACTACCGTCCGTCTAAATTCATACGATCGAAATATGTGAATCGGACTGAAGGTACGTGGCATTAGCGAAATCGTAATTGAAATATTAATTTATGACGCGTAACGACCGCGCAGTAATTAACACGCTCTGTAACCTCGTGTCGACGGATGCGCAATGCATGCATTACTGCGACACAGCCGCATTACATAAATACTCGGCTTTAGTCTGGTCCCGGCCAGATCATAATGGGCAAAGTGTACAATTCGACTATTATCCCGGCGATACCCGGCATTTACAGTGAAAATCCACGGATGTATGCGTGCACACCGGTAACCCTCCTCCTCCCCCCTCCCCCACGCCCCTCCCTCCTCCACGTCGACATTAAAATTGTTCATACACGCGTGAAACGTACCGTTAAACCGTGCCATTATTATACCCGGGCACAAAAGTACAATTTCGTTCGTTACATTTCGCACACATCGATGAATCTAAATTGGAGAAATTCATTCGCGACACTCTTCATTAAATGAATCCTTTCGCCGCGTTAATTGGGGTAAAACAAGGCGAAGGTCAACATAATATTCAATGCCTATTAACATATATGTATGTATGTATAGGTATGTAATTGTATATGTGTGATGTGGATGGATTTCGAGAAAAAAAAAATTATAAGAAAAAGAGAAAAGACAGGTAGAGAATGTGGAAAGAAGAGGGAAACATTATCAAACGTTTCCACTGTTGATAATACGAATACACGGCGACCGAGTTTCCCCGTATTCTTTTGTTAAATGTTACACACGATGAAAATGCCTTCCCGACAAAGCAATATTTTCATTCCGATTTAAATGCAAAACGAAGTGGGACATGGCAGACATTCACGGATATTACGGGAACGCTTCGTACGTTGATCGGGATCTCAGAATTCAGGAATTAAAGTGAAAAAGGTTGAAAGGTTTCTCGGTGCAACTTCGCCGGCTTAATGTAGTCGAAGATATCGGAACGAGAGGAATGAGGTGATAGACTCGGGCATTATTCTTCATCCATTACTCAGCGACGTCGGTAACTTTCTTCAGAAAACCGGAAGAGAATGAAATAATTTTACGAGACAAAAGGAACCATCTCGATCGAAAAATTAATTTTGATATCCCATCAATCCTTTCTCCCCTTTCGATAAAAAGAAAAAAAAAAACGACACACACACATATATTCTCCTATAAAATCAAGCAATTTACATAAAAACACTTTACAATATATTTTCCAAAAAAAAAAAAAAAAAAATGTCTATGCCAAGTTATTTTTCGTCCCTCCTTCATCTTCTCGGAACATAAACGCGTTATGCACTGTCAGCAAAAATTGACTTACACAAATATGCATACGGCGAGCATTTCCAAGCGATTCTCGACTATGGTATTGAGATAGGTGTTGCCAGCGTTTCTTAAAGCATAAATTCCCCGGTTACGTCACGGACGTGATACACTGCCGTATTATCGCTGTTCTAACAATATTTTTCTCTCCTCGCTCGAGATGCTCGGTCAGCTACTACACCCCCGTCGTGTATCAATTATACGAAAACTGCATCGTACGAATAAATAGACGGTGTAGGTACTTGCGGTCTCAGTCGGTGAAACGAAACACAGATTTTTCCGTCTCGTTTTAATATATGTGTACATATGTACGTATACACGTGTTCGATAGATCGGACATGTTCGGTGATAGGACGAGCATCGACGGTACATTCTCTAACGATAGATCGTGCAACATGATGGATCGTTTCTGGCAACCACTGGTTGGTAACTATCTACTACGGCCGAGTCGACGTCGCTGTTACTGACTATCGCGAATTAGGATTCCCATTAATACAGCCCGGCGAACGTTGCGACACTATTAACCCCCCGCGGGGACATTAATAGATTGTCCAGTTAGCCCGTGTCAAAGAAACGCAAACAATTTTGCGTATGAATAGTCATGCGAAGCGGTTCGAACGAATTCGTTCCTCCGGTCGCCGGAAGTCCTGGCCGGAATCCAAATAAAGCGTGTCGCCCACCGCGTGCGTAGTTTGCGAAATTTTTGATGTATTTCTGAAAGACTGCACAATGAATATCGAATGTATTACAGCGGTGGTAATTTGTATCTGTGTCTCTGTTTCCCATTTTTTATTTTATTCGCGTGTTGCAAGCATGACGTTTCGTACATACGTGGCCACACGAACCGCGATGTTATTTTTTTGTTGTTTTATAGTCATTTGTTTTTCAATCAATGTGTCGCATTCATTCGAAATAATCGGTTCGACGGAAGAATAAGGTAATTTGTACGTTTTCCATTTGTAAAAGTACTATGAAAACCTATTGCAATAACAATTAACCGGGGAATGACGTGAATATTTTTCCCATCGCCGTCGTTTCTCTTTTATTCCGTTGGGTAATTACATATAATTAATGTTTTTACAAAGCTTCCGCGTTAAATGGACGAGGAAAAAAATGTGATTGTGCTTGGAACGATAATAAAAAGTATTCTGCGGACACATTATTAACGAATCTCATCTTTACACTTTATCGGTAGACCGACCACCCCTCTCCCCCATTTTATATTGATTAAACATCACATTGACTGAGTCTGATAAGCATCGTGTCGCACCCGGTACATTACGAATTAGGTTTCCCGTCAATAAACCAGCGGTCGAACATTAAACGTTAGTCTATCAACGGCCCGTATCGGCGTAGTTTATCACGAAACAATTTCTGCTTTCCAGGAAAACATCGTCGAGTTATATTTCGTAAAAAGGAAACCAACAACGTCGCACAATTTCAATTCGTGGTTTTAATAACATAACCAGACCATTTTAAACAGTTCTCGGTACATTATCAATTACACTCTCCGTTGTTACACGAGAAGTGTATCTGTGGTAATCCTACCTCCTGTAAACACATGCGTATACGTGCGAATAAACAATGGTAAACCGGTAAACAAAGATGACAATTAACTTACAATTTTACCGTAAACGTTTTTTTCTGTCTTACCCGCGAGAAACCGTGGCAAACAATAATTTGAAAGACTTAAACATGTTTAACGCGTCTATTACACAACTTCTGCGACAATGAACGTGTTAAGTGTATGCTTGAATGACTGGCAATGAATCTTCGTAAGCACAGAATTACCTTAACTTATCGCCCCCTTTTAAGCACCGTGGCGTAATAATTATGTCATCACGAAAGTCTCCGTCCACATTGTGAGAACAGTACGCCGACGTTTATCACTGATTGTATAAAAGGCGGTTTACGAAATGGAATAAAAAGAGAGGGCAGTCGGGAATGAAGGGGGAGGGGGTGGAAGGGAGGGAAGGGTCGGTGGAGAAAAAGTGGCCACGTAATGAAGCAAGTGTTTTAAATGCACGCGCGTGGCCATTCGAAAGTGGAAGATAAAAGTTTTGCACGCCAAGCATGTTGAGAATAGCAGAGAAACTTCTAATCCATAGTGAGCCAGGGTAATTTTACGCGGTCGCTGAATGGTCTAAGCGTAGCGAAAGAATCGTAAATATACATACATGTATATTGTATACGTATATTCACATCGTGATTTCCCTTCATTTCGCGCAAAATAACGTGAAACTCGTTTCAATCGTTTCGCCGTGACTGAAACCGCGGCGAATCGTTATTATTATTTTTAATTACATTAGCATCGTGAAATACGAGCGACACAGAGGATTCACGCATAAAAACTTAGATAATATCGCCGCAGGCGTAATAGAACCGGGAACTTAGATTTTATCCCGGTACGGAACAGTAACAGAATGTACAAAAAGAACGGTTCACGGCAAACCTCGTTAGAAACTTGCCATGTAATAACAGTGATAGCGGTAGGCAATGTAAAGTGAATAAATGAGAAGCACCGGGGAACACGAGTTTTACCAGGATGGTGGAAAATATAAAAAAAAACAAAACAAGAACACGAGAAGAACCGGAAACAAATGGCATATGTGCATCCCGCGGTGAAACTTTCTCCGATTGCAATCTCTCGCATCTCTGTTTATCATAGGGCAGCTCTTAAAAATATATGTATGTACATATACACCGTTGCCGCGATACAGCAGCGAATTTTACCTTGACGATAACGCATCTCCGTGCATCCGAACTCGTTCATGAGACAGGTACGAATCGGCCACTGGGATATCATTTTTCAGACTATACAGCGGCAGGGTTACTACCAAGCATGGAATTCGTTAGCTTGTTATTTATTTTGTTCCGGGAATGAAATCACGGGTCGCGCGCAGATGAAATCGGATTAACGTTGCCGGGCGAAATCAAATATCCAGGTACAATATTTATTTGTCACACTCAGAACCACGCTGCCCGATTCTAGTCACTTTCTGATCGTTCTTTCCGTCCCTGTCAACGACATCGATAGATAACCCGAACGATTTTTACATATATACATATATACATATACGTCCGCACGTGGTGTTGCACGAAATTAATTCACTATCGACAGATAAATTTCACCCGATCAACGTTATATCATACAGAAAACAAATTTAAAAAAAAAAAAAAAAAAAACAAAAAGATCTAGTTACATTTTTAAATATACTTAATTCTTTCACGTATATACTATTGTTTACACGTCGATGTTCGTCACCTTATTACGAACTATCGCGGTACCAATCACGGGAATTCACACAGCTTTGTATTACATCGTCACTTGAGCACATCCGCGAGAGTGGTGGTGACGTACACGGACGATTGTCAGGCCAGATGATGATCCGGTTGACTGACGTGTTTGCGACAAGTCTGTGATCGACATGCAAAGGGTTCCGTATTGACCGACTTCGTGCCGGTGATAGAAACAGTGGATTCTGTCGGAGTTGCCAGCCGACAATTCGAAGCAAATCGGAGGCCCCATCGGGGGCTAGTTACACGATTGCCGGCGGTCCACCCAACCTCTTCTGTTAATGACGATCCCAGCGTGTCAAACCTCGCGTTCAAATGCTACGACGACGAACACCCGAAACCCGTGAACATCGACTGCCTTTACCCATCGGAACCGCCCGGGATTCGTACGGCTAATTCATTAAGCGAATAGCCAGCAAGTGGGATTAACTAAACCCGTAAAGAATTGCTTTGGAGAAAATTCATTGCAATGTAGATTTATGTACTTAGTTGTTGGCCAAGGTTCAGAAAGAACTTTCATGTTCCGGGATGAAAGAAATTTTTAATTAAGTCAATTGGATTTATGCGAGGGGGAAAAAAAAGAAAAAAAAAACAAGTAGAGTTTAAGTGAATGAGTTTGTATACCTTAGCGGGGTATATTAGTTCGTATTTTGAAGTTGTTTCTAACGGTGCACAGGTAGGGTTGTAATTCGAATTATATTATCGACAGGGTTGAATGTAATTAGATTAATTGTTTAATTACGTGGGAAGTAGTGAGTTAAAAATGTGTTGATTTTTTTTTATTTAGCACTGGTTTCCCAGGCACTTTGAATCTCATGGTTCGCAGTCGGGATCAAGTTTGCAGTTCTCAAAAGCCGTGAAAATAATTTAACTTTCTTGGCCGTTTTTTATTTTTGCCTGCACGAAATACCGCGATACCACTTGCCGCACTTACTCTTTGACTGTCGTGCCTTTTACACTTTGACGTGGTCATAAATACATTCTTTATACATGAAAAACGTAGACAACTCGGAAGAACCTGCGAGGAAAATTGTATATTTTAACGTCACACGCTGCAATATTCGCGAAACTTTTTCCGAGGGATCGTTCTTTATTTGTCCGTCAGTTTTTAACACCACGACGCGGGGTCCGTGGGTCTAACGTTTCGTATATTTGCGTTAATTCGTTGCATTAAATTCTGCTGCGAGTCATAGAGAGGAAAATCTTTAAAAGTCACGTAAGCGGTTTTACTCGTTCAACGAAGTGGAATCTCGCTAGAGGCCGGTCTTATCATCGTCCTTTACTACCGAGATAATTTTTCATGGCTAATAAAACCTTGCCATAATAAAATTACAGAAATAACTTTCACATGCAAATTTTTCATTATAGCCCGAAAAACGGAACTTCTGCCGAAAAAAAATCACTACCAACGTTGAGATCCATTACTATTAACGTTATCCCATGAATGTTTGACGAAGCCGGTTAGGCATATTTAATACTCTAAAAGCCTGGTACCGACAAATCCCCGCACTTTCGCGAACTTAGATTTACTTCGATAAATTTTACCCTTCCCCCTTTCCTCCCCCCCTCCCTCGCCGTTTTCCGCTTATCAATGTCAAAGTGCTCTCCGACGTGGGATACTAGAAATACCAAACGGCCAAGAGCGATTTGATAATAGTTGGCGAAGTTTCGTAGTCTGTTGACCGTAACCATCACACAAGTTTCTAATCCTGATGTACACTAACGGGATCCACGAGATCCTTGTCCCATAACATTTATTCGTAGCTTTTAGTACATCTCACAGATAACGCCATATTCCGCTATTCGGGAAACATTTCGGCCATTCTGTTGCGAATCAGATTTCCCGGTGAAAATTCTTCCGAATGGACTTTCCATTTTTCGTTTCGCGCGCTGGAGATCGATTTCCATTCGCCGGGAAATGTAATGTAATTTTTACACGGTGTTGATGCGTCCATCGTAAATTTATAGAACACCTTCGAATCACCGTATATTTGGTTTTGATGAAATATACAAAATTCGAGTGGGTAACATCGAAGATACGGTTTCAATCGGAAATTGGACGAATATGGTGGCAGATATCCCCGATCGAAATTCATAAAAAACATATAAAAAAATATGGAAAAATTTTTTAATGTTTTTTCGGTCACTGTATCAACAATTTAAAAAATATCAATCCAAAAACCCTCCGATAGCATACTCCCTATAAAATTTCCGATCGAAATCGTGTCTTCAATTTTCACAATTTTCTTTTTTTCCCTCACAATTTAAGTGCCCAAGACCGCTGTCGTGTCAATTGCTTTTTCTTGTCTTTTCTTTCTTAAATTTGTCCAATAACCAACGAACACCGTACCATAGTTTCATTCCCTGTCCACACCATTTCTGATACAATCTCGACCCTTTCGGCAGTTTTTTAATAGAATCTTCACCCAGCCAGGGCTGTCACCCCAAATTGAACACGACTCGACATAATTACACTTGACAACGAATAAAAAACATCGTCGGGATGCGCTCTTTTTTTTGGCTAACACATTGAACGAATCAGATCAGATTCGGTAACCGGTCAACACGACTTCAACCGGTCAATTCTCGTTATTAATTATTCCCTCCCTCCTACCCCCTAGAAACTTATTTGTAACGAGGATCGATCAATCCGGTTGCGCAGCGGTGATGCCTGAAATTGAATTCCCACGATGGCAGATATTCGTCGAGAAGTGGCGGATGGGGATCGGTCGCATATCGGTCGAGAGCGGTGCGTGTGGCATTTCCTTTTTTTTTTTCGGTTCACGGATTTTTATGGTGACCACTCGATTTGTCGCGCGCCGGCTATTTCACTGCCTCGTGGACGTCTCTTCATCGCGGCCCACCGATAGGACGTTATTCGACCGCGGTGTGAACGTATCGATTTTATCGTCAGCCATGTCCAACGCGGTGGAAAACATTTCAGGGGATACGATCGTCACTCTTGCGCGACCTACATGTGTAACCATTCTTGATTTGTCGCCGTGTGCCACCCGGTAACCCGGAAGACGAAGCACTTTCGAACGCACGAAACACATCTGAGGCACGACCTCGATATCGAAATCGTTGAGAACACCTTCGAACGTTCTTAAAAGCCCGACGAAGAAATATATAGAGAATAATATATTATGTATGTAAGGTAACATCGATCGACGGTGAAAATATATCTTTCGTCCAAACTGCCAGCTAATTTGTTGACCCGTGTAATTAGCAATTAAAAATCCCAAGTAACCACGCTCGTACGAGCCGCCCAGTGACGCGTGTAAAATAAATGAAGACCGTTTAACGTCTACTAAACATCATACGGTACATCGTCTGGTTTTCGATACACCAGAAATTTCGCCAGGAACCAAATACCTCGCGTTTGATTGATGAACTCGTAGTCAGTTAGCGTCGATAATCAAATACGCATTTACCACGTGTAGAAAAATAGGAAGTGCGTCTGTCACGTGGAAATATCGATAATCACGGTGACATACGACTTTCTTCTATCCTACATTCCCGGGGAATGTCAATATTTTCCTCGATATAGATTTAACATGTCTGAAATACCAATCTGACGGATGTCCTTTATATACAATATTCACGTACTGTATGCAAAAGGTATGTACACGTACGTCAAGTATGTGCGTACGAGAAAACGTGTAGATTGGGCCGTGCACCAGCTGTCGTTGGGCCTCGTTGCCGTTCCTGTCACGTCAGTGGTATGTGTTGCCACGATAAATCTGGCATGCCCGAATATCTCTCGCGTTATTACTTCGCGTTCTAACTCTCACCCTTCTAGCCAGGATCAAGTCAGCTGGCACATTCGTTTCCCCGTACTGTTCCCCTGTATTATTTTTTCCTCCTGATAGAGCATATACAATATTTCTTACCACTCTAACCGTTCTCTCGTTGAAACGGATGCAAAATAGTCAGGGAATGAATAATAAGAATATTTAGGGAGATAAGTTTGTGACATTGTGTATAATATATTATAAAGAACGTTAAGTATCGCATTATTTTACGTTATTTATTCAATCGATACTATCAAACTTTAGATCAGAGATAATACTCGCCTAAGAGGAACTTAACTTTGACGTTGTTTAGTGTTTATGTGTCGGGGCGAGTTCTCACGTGGAAATCTTCGCCATACGATCGAGAAGACTCGAGAGATAAAGAAGAAATCGCTGTTGATCCTTTTCTTTATTTAAAGGTGCTTAGAGAGTTTGAAACACTAAGCTGACGGTCGTTCAACCCCACGGAAAGATAGGAAACTCCCGTTCGCGGGAGTATACGTCTCAATCGAACCGATGAAATCCACTGTATTATAATGGTGAAAATACGAGATACGAAAATATATATATATATCCTGTAATATATGTATACATATATACATACACGTATAACGTAGCTTTCTTCTTCCTATTCATTTCCATTTAATAAAGTGGTATCCTCACTCCCCCACGGATCGCGAGATCACGATATTAAAACCTCGAAAGAAACGCTCTTATCTTCATGGATGACAACTACCAACAAAATGTTCCCCGATCTTTTCACCGGGTGTTCCTTATCATTTTCTCACCCCCCTCCCCCACTCCTCCTCCTCCTCTTCAACCTCCTCCTTTCCCCGATAACCATAGAATGAAACTTATATCGCAGAAATGAATAAAACACGAGAATCATGGAATAACATATTTATCATCTCTATCTCTATTTCTACAGGGATTCTACTTCCAAATGTGATACCCTCGACTGACACCGATTGCGTGGCATTCATTCCGACGGTGATCAGCGAGAATAAGTTTAACGCTGCCAGTGGAATTACCATCCGGGTTAAAGCCCTGACAAAGTTTTGTGCAACTTAGGTAACAAGGTGAGGTCGTCAAACAATCGTGGTGCGAGGCCACAATGAAACCGCGGTATTGCCAATCGGTTGAATTGGGTTCGGGTCTGGGTTTCGAGTTTCCACTTGATTGGATCGATAAGGGCCAGGTCAGCCAGCTAAGTAAGGTTAAGACATAGTTTGGATCAATTAGAAACCCGATGGTTACGATCGCGCAGGTGTTACAGTGTAACCAACAAAAAAAAAGAAGAAGTGTGGCGTGGGTTAGGTGGGGGAGGGAAAAAAAAATGAATTTCCTCGATTTATTAAACGTCGTCCCGGTCGCGCTCGACGCGGTGAAAAAACTCGTCGGGTAACATGCTAACGGCCACGTCGGTTCACGAGTTTCACTGGTGGCGATTTACATGCGATTGAATTATGTCCCTGCCGTGACGGTTTTCCCGCGAAATGCAGTTAAAAGTGTGCTCGCGGACACCGCGTGTTTGCACGACACTCCGGGATCGGGAAACACGAATCTTTCCAAAGGCACAGTATATTAAAGCACCGGCTAGAAAAACAGGTGCGTTACTGTCGCGATATCTGTGAAATACAGTTTACCGCTGGCTACGTGCAGAGTTACGAGAGATAGATGAAGAAAAAGGTGGGAAAATTTATTTCAAGGGAAATTCGAATCGTCACGTAAGTGTTGAATATTTAATTAGAACACGTTATTCATTTTTGCGAAACTTTTGCTTCGATTGAAAGACAAAGAAATTTCTAATGATTACAAAAAAAGATCTCACCTAGAAATGTGTTTTAGAATGTAACCCTGTGAAAATGGTAAAATCAAATTCTAAAGTAGTTTCCACTAATTGAACATTTTCCATTACAAAGACGAAACGATATACATAGTGGACAATGTAGAATCGAAAGTAGTTTTAATAGATATTACTCTCGAATCGATGCTCGTTCCTGCGCAATGGGAAGTCGACGAATAAATCCGCATATGTATTCGCCTGACGAGATATAGACCGAGTCAAAGTTTTACCGCCTTCCGAAAGCGGTATTATTAAACTTCCGGTAAGCCAAAAGCGAGCATATTCTCCTGTCGGTCTAAGATTGTAATAGCGAACTTTTGTCCCGCAGCCACATCGGGATTTCCAAGGTGCTCCTATGGAAACTTTGCGAAATTATTCGCAGTGGCGTGACAACCGAATTGATTAGATCTAAACTTCGTTCCTTAGATACAGTCTGATATCCCATGGACGTGACGTTGGAACGTTTCCCTCGATCCCGCGAATCTCGTGGAAATAATCGCAATATTTGCATCCGACCGAGACCGCGTTTTACAAAAACGTCGGCTGTATCGTGTCACGTGAGAATTTCCACGGGACGAAATCCAAGGAAATATGTCCCCGGAGGTAAATTCTATGTGAACGGAACCACCTTTAAAGAGATATACAAAATTGATTTTCATCTACTCCTTTCACCAAA
The DNA here is from genome assembly GCA_917499265.3 of Mimumesa dahlbomi. Lineage (NCBI taxonomy): Eukaryota > Metazoa > Arthropoda > Insecta > Hymenoptera > Crabronidae > Mimumesa > Mimumesa dahlbomi. The sequence goes on along the minus strand of OU824114.1, from coordinate 8,179,952 downwards.
ACGGAAACCTTTCAAACACATCCCACATTCTTTGACAAGTATAACTACAAATCACAGTGGGTGTCAGATTAAATCAAATTTCGTATCAGATTCTTATATACATATAAACTTTTTTAAATATCTTTCTATTTAGTTCGTATTAAATTTATCCTGTTACACAGCTACACGTAGCTCCTCCGTGAACTATAAAGAACACGATGGAAACCTTTAGCTTACCCGTTAGCATCGTTCCCGTGAAATCCGAGCTTTTAAAACGGAAACTGATCTCCCGTAGACGCGGCACAGTAATCTTTTCGTGCGAGCTAAAAGCGCTGGGGGAAATTATCACGGTAGCTGCATCGAAACAGACTGTTATTAACGATTCCAATGAATTCGCCCTGACCTGCTCGTTGGCAAGTAGAAACGACCGAAATATTTTTGCTGTTCGTTTATTGTGCAACGTGCGGCGGCGAGAGAAATGCGGAGGAAAGGGACAACGAGATCAAAGAGAAAAAAAATATATATATAGAGAGAGAGAGGTGGAGAGATACGAAGGGAAAGAGAAAAAGGGACGAAGGGAATGTCGTTTGTTCCGTGCTGTTAACCGCATGTGTGATGCAGACGTACCGACGTAACACGTTCAATGATGCCAGCCGAAGCAATGAATACCGTTTGCCGTGCACGGTCCACCAAATTAAATGCGATACACTTTTTGCATAACGCTACCCAACTGTGCGTCGTACATAATGAAACTCGTTGTTGTTGTTGTTGTTGTTTTTTTTTTCTGTCGTAGGACAGTGGTGGTGGTGGTGGTGGTGTCTGGTATGGTGAAACTGTTTTTCACGGTTTTTTCTCGACTGTCGGAAAAATTGTACCCGCATCACGTTTGTAGGTATGTATGTATGTATACAGACAACGATACACATATACGTTTACGATTATACGGTGGACATGGAAAGAAGTTACGACACAGTGGATATCACGTCTCCATTTCAAGTTGGAATTTTACGATAGCTTAAATCCGACGAAAGTTTCGCTGTTTAATCATTGCGGCCGGTGCGCTGGATACATTCTTGATACACTATCTACCGTTGAACTTGTATCAGCCGGGGATCGTAATTAAAACCGGAACTTTTATAGCCTGCAATCATTACGGCATTTACCCGGGTTCTACGTTGTAATAGAAGATTGATGGATAAACACGATCCGGCGCGGTGTCGTCGCGGTAAATAACAAAGGAATGCTGTGTTACCTTTGTAATTAATTTAATTACAACGGGATAATTATACCCAAAGTATAATCGTTATAAAGATCTTTTTTCTCGTATTTATAGAATATATTTTGACCGATTGAACAAATTTATTATAAGCGACGATGAAATTGCGATAAATTTACTAGCGTACGCGTGTACACGTGTGTAAAGGATCCGGCGCAACATTATTCCGGGTAAATTAATTTTAAATCGCGATTCGGAAAATCGGGTATATTAATAACGTAATTAAAAGCAAATAAAAGAAACGAAGTGTTCGTAGATGGACACAGTCCATTTGCACGCTAGAGTGTTTCAGCATAACGTTAATTAAGATAAAGCCTACGAACCGGGCTGCGTAAAGCAATTATGCCGGGGCTAATTAAGATACGCAGATAGTCAAATAATTTATGAATAATCTCGCAAATATCATTAACGAAAGCCGGTGGAAAGAGAGATTTGGTGACCCGTGGATTTTGTAACGTTTAAAACGTTTCCCTTGATAAACGACTTAATAAATTATTTAATTACTGTATTGAGTATCACGATATAATTGTATACCGTATTAATACCGTGTGTCAACGATAACGTAACGTTAGGTATCGTAATACTTGCAGTATTAATTAATTGTTTCAGCTCAATAAATACCACGGAGGTGTGAAAATTTCGTACATCGACAGCGATTTCGTTTCAAAAGTATTATTATATCTAAAATAATGCTAAATTTTAAATAATTCCGGACTTATATTCCGCCGGATATGAAACATTACGAAAAATTGTTTCAACGTTTCGCCCGTTCACGTATATCGGTGTGTATCTTCTTATGCAACGACAGCGTAATATCGTTTAATGTTATCCATGGGAGTTAAGCATATCTTACGTACACGGCACAATGTAATTAAGTATAGCGATACACACTACATAAATTAATCTCGCTTTAACACTTAAAATTACCGCGCGGGCATGAAAATTTTACAGGAGTTTACCCGGGATTCACAATTAATTGCTATTAGCAGTGAATTAATGTTATCTCAAATTCCATTTACCCGGCTAATTTACGAGTCAATAGGATCCATACTATTCACTCAAAATTTCATACACAATAAACAACGGCTATTTACAACACTTTCAATCAAATAATATACATTCTCCGCAAACACTTATTGTACAAATAATACTTCTCTAAGCTTTCGAATTCGTTTAAATTGTGATAATACGCTATCCAATATTTCTTGTTTCGATCTACGTAGAAACCTCCCGGAATATTTCACAACGTCGGAATTATCGTCGTCATTCTCATTCTTTAAACATTCACGAACTCGATGAACGTAAATAGATTTCGTCGGTAATCTCGTACATGAAAAGCTATATTAATTTTTCATACGACCGTCGAGTTGAATACGAAGCCTTGCACACGTCCGACGCATTCGTTCGGTCATTTTTCAAGACGTATCTCCATACCTCGCACGACTAAACCATCCTACGCTATCGGAAGTCATGTAGCCGACCGTGTAACGTACACGTGATACGACGTAAATAAGCGTCGCGATATACGTGCGGGGGGAGGGGGGGGGGGATCACCGAGACACGAAATTCGTGACTGCGAATACGATAAAACAAAAGTAGATTTCAGCCTACATGTTACACGAATACCAACGCAATCGGGCACACAGCATCATTACACTCGGGAGTATTTCAAGTACACCCAGGGACTCTCTTTTTACAACGATAGACACATATCATGTAAAAAAAGACCGTGCAAAGAGGTCGCGAAACAATTGATTTTTCAACGATGTATCAAACTTATGTTAAAATAAAGCGAGCAATAGAGAAAGTAAATAAAAATATGTCACAGCGATAAGAGAACACAATCAAGCATATTTTTCAAATAAAACGTGTCAAAAAGTTTATATATCACGTGTTTAAAAATACATATAAGAGAATTGCATAATAAAAACTTTTCTACTATATAATTAGACACAAGACAGAGAATCTCTATTTTTAATTAAATACCATTGAAACATTGAAATCACTAAAACTATTGATCTCTCCCAGATGAATCACGCGAATTATCCCGCGAAATACATTACCTGGATTTACGGCGTGGCAGTGGTTGAGGAGCGGCAGCCAACAGAGCAGTAGCACCGCTCTCTGCATCTGAAACAGTGCCGTAAAATTATTATTATTATTATTATTATTATTATTATTATTTGCAACATAATCACGTAATACGGAGATATCATTCAAACGATAATAATAGAACGTCTTATGGTTGTGATTAAAATCGGCGACGAAAAGGGCACCGACATCCAGCCCAACAAAATATGTATACATCCAGCAACGATACCGTACACGGGGGAGTACTAATTACGCAGGAGCCCGGAGCCGGGTCGAAGAACATCGCGGATATTCCGGACGAGGGACGCGTAATCGTGTGCGTGTCTAAATACCTGCAGATACGTTACGTATGTGTAGAGTAAGGCAATCCTCTACTATCCATTGTACCGAAAGCAAATGAACTCTCGAGCATGTGCATACGCGTTGGGCCACCGTGTACGTACGTATATGTATATACATACATACATAGGTATATGTGTGTGTATGTGTGTGTACCTGTGTGCGTTCGCCTGGCGCACACGCACGAGTGATCTGCATATAGAGCCAACCGTGCAAGGAGCACTGTACTGAATTTTCGAGAGGGTAGACTTTTCGTTGTTAAACATACCACCGTCACGCGGAAAAGAGCGACGCCGCGGACCCTTTACGGAATTGAAAACGAACGGGACGCACGATTTGTCAAATTGATTCCGCGCGGGCAAACGTTGGGAATTTTAAATTTCATCCCTCCACCCCCTTCCCCATCGTTTTGGTATAGCGACAAAGATATTTCTCCGTTAAAAAGTATCGCGGCCGTTCTCGACGGTTACGAACGAGGCTTTTTGCATTGTAGAACGTTCCCTTCTCTTTGGTCGTATTTTCATTCTTTATATTCTTTTTTTTTCTGTTTCGTTTCGTTTTGTTTCTTTTTGTACGTTTTTCGTATTTCTGACAAATGCACCCCGAGACAATGTAAAAGGGATAAATATTATGAAACGCGAGCAATAAAAATCTGTTCTATTGGAATTTCCTATACATATACATATATATCCGCGGCCCGTTTCACTAGTTCCAGAAACGACCGGCGTAAAAATCTTTCAGCCGAAGATGGATTATTTTTCGATAACGACTATACGCCCGACTATACGTACGGTATAGTACGTAGGTACGCGGAACGCGTCGCCGAACGATTTAGAAGAATGCAACAACGGTTTAATTCGTACGAATGGCGGATCGTAAATATTAACTAAGCAAATGACGGCGGGGCTTCATTAAAATTGCACCATCGATTGGTTCCGAATGCCGGCCGATTGCGCATGAGTAAATCCGCTTAAAATCGAGGGAAGAAACTAAGATCCCATTCCCATGATATCCCGAAGATTGTAAACGGAAGAAAAAGGAAACGTACGGTTACTACACAACGTACATACATACATACACACATACGTATAGGTATAGGTAATTCAAAATTGCTCTATTCAATGTATACGCGGGTGAATACGCTCTTTTATGTGAGCTCGTATTAAAGAGATTTACCTTTACCGTAACTGTAATGCTACCGATATCGAGAAAGGAAGGTAAATGTATTATATCTCGATACGATCAATGTCGCACAAAGTGCATGGGAAAAAAAAAGAAAATCAAACGATATCGAGACAGCAACGAATCAGGGTATCCAGCCAATATTCGTCATTTTACTTTAAGACAGAAAACGAACGGGAAAACATCAATATATTGCCAAACGGCTGGAACACACTGTGAATTTTTTTTATCTCCGTAGAATAATGATCCGTGATATTTCTTTCGTTTATGGAAATATTTAAATCGACGGGATCCTTCTGGATGGCATATAGAAAACATACGAAATCCATGAGTTATTTGCAATCACGCGACACAATACGTTCCATAAAAATTGTTTAATCCGTCCAATTTGCGAATATCGACAAACTTGTTCAGTAAGTTACCCTCGCAAATTTTCGTGGCAGAGATTTTTATTGCTTTTTCACGTTGCCGCGTTAAAATTACGATACGCTTGTTGAATTTCATTCCTAACGATACGCGCTCGCCGATCCTGGAATTTGTATTTTTTTCTTTCTTTTTTTTTTGTTGTTACAAATATTTGTCAATCGAAGAGATCGAAACGATATCGCGTGACCAGCGGTCACGGTCGAAGTGTCGCACTGTAAATAAATTTAAAACAACAAAGGGTCGTGGATATATGTATGTAACGTATAGTGAATAGTTATACCGTGCCCTCCCGACGGGGCGAATGGTATTAGTTTCATTTTCCAAGCGACACGAAATAGGCAGGACAGCTCGACCTCGGGCGCAAAGGTCGCATAGGTCAAAAGTGCATCAACGATTACATTCACCCAACCACTGTCGACGAAACACGATAGTATCGGCGATTAAACTTCGGTGATTTCGATAGGTCGATTCCGTCCTTTCCATGATTAACAATCTCGCGGAAACTTAACGTCCAGACGGTACCAAGACCGTCTAAAAAAACTTTCAAACTTTTCTTACAGAACCTCTGGGAAACATAGCGTAGACGACAGTGACATTCGAAACTATCGTCGTCCGACATGCCGAACATACTATAAAACATAATATGTATAACGATACCGAAGAAAAACAACAAAAACTAACAACAACAACAACAACAACGGCAAAGAAACGAAGGAGAACACAACATACTACCCTTAACTTTCAAATACTCGTAAAAACAAACTTTCTGTCCGCATTTCACCTTAACAAAATTAAACTCAAACATGTGCGAGCACGAGTGTAACAGGGTAGAAAAAGTGTCTAAACTAAACAACACCGTTTCCCATTCGCCGTCTAATAAAAACTAAAAAAAAACAAATAAAAAATAAAAATACCAAGATTCACGTGGACCCTTTAACGTAAAATTCTCAACAACCCTCAAATACTTCCATTGATCAAGGTCATATTCGGTAGCAACCAAGATCGTAGATGAGGTTCCATGAAAATCAAGCTTCGCGTATCGACTAATGAACGCTATCTCGAATGTACCTGTCGAACCTCTTCGGAAATTAACAGGTGCTCTCTCTCTACACGTCCATACCGCACCACTCTACCGCTACTCCAACATTGGTACACACACACACACGTACACACATGAGGCTACGTTATATGTATGTATAGTTATAGTCATAGCGAGGAACACATAACGTCGCGCCGATATTTGCCCCGACGGTGGTGGTTTGAAATTGTATTAGTGACGGGCTCGGGTCCATGGAAGAAGTAGGCCGTTCCAGTTGCACTCACGGAGGGAACGCGGCAAAGGTCAAAAGTGCATGAATTGTTGCGAAGTACTTCAGTCCCCCCACGCTAAAGCAGTACAATGCGATCGGTGACCCCGTTTCATACCGCCAGCCTGAAAACCACCGGCGACTGGTATTCGCCGGGAAAGCTGCCGCGATCAAAACTATATTTCTTCGACTTTATTTATTTCCTCCACCTTTCCACGACGTCCTCCCCTGTTCTTTTTTTTCTATTTTACGAAAAAAATCTTAATGAAGACTCGACCGGATGAGGCTGAGACATCGTTGCGATCTGGGCTATCTGGATTTTTAAGGTATTTTAATTATTTATTATTATATGTATTTGTATATATTATGGGACCGTTTGTTGTATTGATTATGAATGAATAACGTCAAGTGATCTGCGAAAGTTGTTCGCGGAAAGTTACGCGGTTCAAAGATAGAGATTTTGTATAATACTTTGATGATGGGAACTTTGCTGGAATTTCAGCGACATCGGCACCGAGTAGTTTATTTTTTAAGGTTCCAGAAGGATTGTAATTTTAGGTATGAGCATTGCTGCGAGATAAAAGTCGCGATGTAATGTGAAAATTTAACGGAATGCATGAGAAGTATGTGGGAACAATGCTACCATTTGAGAATCGACTCTGGCGTTATTTCGGCGTTCTAAACCTAAGGTTGAATTTTAAACGAATAAAACCGGTATATTTTCGTTGAATGTCTATTCACAATCTCGGACGTACAAAGGCAAGGTGTTCGCTGTAGCACTGTTTACAAATCTCGCCTTGTAAGCACGGCTAAAATAGATTTGTATGAAGGTTTCCTCGTTTTTCAGGAAATTTTCATCGCGACACGTATTCCATTACGAATAAAAGCTACTCGTAACGGGGCAAGAGTGACTCTTTCGTGAACTGTGATCAACACCGTCATGGAATTCGAAAAAGATCGTCAAGATGTGACGGAAACGAGACACGTTTCACGTTACCCGAGCAATTCGCGTTTACTTTTACATTTTACCAGGCCGATTACGAATATCAAATAACGTGCTTAAAATCTTTTTAACACCGTTGACACACATACATAAAACACCGTACGATGCATATAATTTCGAGTGACTGAAAAAATGTGACGTTATATTTTCAAGGGAAATATGTACATGTAATCGATACACCGTAAATATTCACTTTTTCATTAAATGGGAAATATTAAACAACAATTATATATTCGGTTTTAATAATTATGCGTGACATAAGACACATGCATACATAAGTTTTACATGTAATGTATGCAACGCAACAAAACTGAACGCCAGGTTGAATAATTAAACATACATTTATCCGTGCAAGCTATGTTTATCCCATAAATATTTAACTTTAAATTTATACTACATATGAATATAAATTAAAAAGAATAATATGATTATATAAATATTATAATCAAGGCGCAGAACGAAGCAACGATTATCGTTGCCGGCCAAGCGGATCATTGAAGCGAGCAATTTATTAATGCATCGAATTCATTACAACATTTTATAGGTTATTGTAATGTTAATATTGCGATAACGATAAAGACGTGGTAACGAAGATATATATCAACCGACGCACGTAATTAACACGATACATTTATTAGCCGGCCAGCTCAAACGTAGGCATGTTTACCACATGTAAACCGACTGAAATATATGTATCTCTTTACGCCGCAAACATGAATTATCGCTATCAACACTAAATCCGTCCCGGAATAATCTGTCGCGACCATCTTCCATGTATGTGTATCGAACAATCGATATTATCGTAAACGATACATTCCCTTCGATTTCTTCCAATTTCACGGCACTCGATCGCTTTTCGAATCGCGAGTGATTCGCGTCTAATAAAACGCGAATATTTGTTTGCCAGCTGAATCGCGTTTCTTTATCCGAGAACGCGGAAAATATGCAACAGATTTTCGATCGTTTCCATTGCGATCGCAGAAGGTGTTTCGTTTTTTCTTCTTGTACGGATACAGAGAGATCACGAAAGAGCTTTGCGTCGGTAAAAATCGCGAGCGCACCTTTCCGTAAGTTCGCCGGGACTAGGGGAAGATTAGAAAAGTAGAGCGAAACGAAACTTATATTTTTCGAGTGAGCGTACGCTCGAAACGGGAAAGAAAATATAAAGTTGCCATTTTCCGCGAGGAAAAGTAAAACAGTTCGCGTTCCCCTCGGGCGACTACGGAACTACTTTGAGAAACTTTGCCGAAGTGCAATAAATAACTGGAGATTAGAAAATCAATGTCTAATTACTGGCGATAAGGGGGAATGAATATCTCCGGTGGGCCACGGGAATTCTCTTTACGATGATATCATATTCATTATTGTTTTAATTAATGCAGGGAAGTGGTGAATATCATTTTATTGTGTTTATTCTGTATTTTGTTCTTTAATCTTCCGTCGTCTAATATTTATCGTGGGTCAATGTTAGATCGTAGGAAGTACGAATCTTTATTTTTAAACATCTTTCCCTTATGGAAAGGACGATTTTGAAAATGGCTTTGAGTTTCGTGCAAACATCGTTTCTCGGTAGGTACGGTACAACGTTTTAACAATGTAAAATACAATACTACGCAATGTACCTGCATGTTACCGAAATAATTACATTTTTCGAAATTTATGAATTCACGTCGACACGATTCCGCTGAATTTATTTTCCTACGCAATTTAGTAAATAAAATATGTAACGCGATATATACGTATACATATATACATTTTATTTCATTCCGTTCTGACCTTTTTGCGCGCGCACGTTGCGCCATAATTGACAGGGCGCACAACTTTATACAGCCTCGCATTCCGAACCGTATAAAAAAATATTTCGGATGCAAACAATATGATGCATTTCCCAATTGCCTCGCAGCTGAGAATTAACAAATTTTACGAGACCCTATAAAATTGTATAACCAAAAAATATTCATAATAAACACACCCCCTCTATATATAAAACTAAATAATACACCTTCCTCCCACAAGTAAAAAAATCAATTCCACATTAAATTCCTGCTAAATAATTTCATCTTCGTCTTCCAAAAAAAAACATCTTTAAAAAACCAAGTCACCTACGTGTTACACGTCCAAATGATTAACTAGAGTACCCTACCGTCCCACGGCAGAGTCTTACCACCTTCGTCAGACACAAGTTGCACGGAAAAAGCATTTCGCTATGCGAAAACAATCCTTACTTCGGCGTCGGTGAGCGTCGCGAAACTTCAGCCGGAGTTTCGCTCGCGTATAACTACTACTCCAGGCGAGTGCACACCAGTACCGACGTACGAAGAAATATTTTCGGTGGTATACATTGTTTGCGCGTCGGGTCAGGGCCGGTACTTTCGCGAATGTGACATCCCCAGTGTGTGTGTCTGTATGTGTGTGTGTGTACAGACGTCAAGTAGGCCCAGCATCCCTCTTTTTCTTCGTTCCAACGGGGCTTTGTGCCGAGCAAAGTAGAAAATGACGGGGTGTGTCAGACCGTAGGAAATATTATATCGCGTTTTCTTCGCCGGTCCTAAAGTGGCCGCGAGCCAGTAACCGGATCCGAACCCGCCTCCCGAAGAAAAGGTGGCTGATATTAAAACTTGGCAACGGTGTACCGGCTACAAATAAAACGGAAAACCTCGCAGACACGAGATCGATGGAAGAAATCAAATTTAATTCAAACGTATCGCTGGTCTTCGATGTAAAACGATCTGGGCGTGTAATAGTAAGCACGAAGGATCCGTGACACGTACGATATTATTAGTCCCGTTGTCCGTAACGAACGACCAGGGAAAATATAATCCCTCTCTGGTCCGACGAACGTTTTTAATTAATAAAACATGGCGTGAATACCGGAGCCTGTGCTTTGTAGCGGCGACTTGTATCACCGCATGAGATAATATAATTTCCTGTATCATTTTTCCGGCGTTTGTTATCGCACCACTTAAACTGTCTTTTATATTGTCACATGAACGTATTACATCACGTTTCACTATATATTATACATCTATAAAATACATTACAAAAGTGTCTATAATTCTCGTAGACGTTACTTACATACACACATACATACATCACATAGAATATCCCGATAGAATCTAACATGACTTTCAGCTGTCAAACATCATTCTCTAATTAATGCACAAACAATCCGGAGATTAATCGACGTTCGATATTAATATGTGCGGTGTCTGCGTCGTGTCTTCTCGCGGGAACGTGCAGTGTCAGCGTTATTCCGACAGGATCGTATATGCGTCAAGTGCACGTACCACACGTAACGTGCGTGGATCGATGACGGAGGAGGCTTTCAGCGAGACGTTTCTTCCTGTAATCATGCCCCGGATTTACTGTTCCGTGCAACCCTTGTCGCCTCTATCGCGACTCCGCGGCTGTAACACCGGGTGCCACGTGGTTATTATTCTCGGTCTGTCGAGACGGTCGTAAAAGTGCTGCCGTCGAACGGGAGATCGCGCGCTTCATCGGGCTCATAAATTACTGGGTAGCTTTGAGCTCGTTTTCCGTTGCGCGTGCCGCGGTTTATAAACGTAAACGAACGAAGAGTTCAAAGGATCTACGCACCGTAATGGAACGCCACCCATGATGCGAAACGATACGTGAAACGGTATTGTTTTGCGTTAGACGACGTTCGATTGGTATGTTCGATGATGTGCGAAGCTAGAGAAGAAACGAAGAAATCTTTGAAATCTCCGCGTGCGAATATCAAAGCTGTTTAACAATTTCGTTGAAAGATCATCGAAGCGATTATTTTATCGTACACATATTATGTTTCTGTGAATATTCTATGGGTACGATTTTGTAATTGTTACATATATATCGTATACATATATATAGGAAAGTTTATCGATAATTCTACACAAGTTATTCGACGGCAAGTAATACGTTGGATTCAATTATCCCGGCGAAAATGTCGGGAGTTAGAAAACAGTGGTCGTCAAAACTGTTCAACTCGCTTCCTGGTCGTTGGTACGTTGTAATCTTACACTCACGAGCGAATAGATCATTTCTGCGAGTAATTCACAGGTGCCCGTGCAAACGTGCGGCCCGCACACACCGTTACCGGACGTGTAAAGCGTTAAACTTTGTTCCTTCCGCGCGAACACGCTGCCAGCTATCAACGAAAAGCTTCACGGCTTTCACGGAACGAGCTCGTTCAAAGCCCGCGAACACAGAAGTTGGATTCGACCGGTATCCGAACAAGAAATTCAGAAGACGAGGCGTCACGGAACAGCAGTTACGGCTACGTTCTACGTGGGATGCCAGGCATCGGAACACCGGACACACAAACGTGAAATAGTTGCCGAGTAAGAGGACGGAACTAACGAGGAACTCTTTTTACTTCGCGCCGCGGGAGTTTCTGCGCCACAGGGTACAATCGGTGATGTATCGCCGGCCGACTGTAAACGCTCGCTCTCAAAAGGAAAATATACGAGAGAGAGAGAGAGAGAAAAAAAAAAAAAGAGCGAATCTGTCCCATTTTTAATACTCCCAGTCGCACGTACACACGTACATACATACACACACATAAACGTTTAGTCTACGATACAGTATAAAACTAGTGTACCGTTCGATTTTTTTTTCCCCCTCGAATATTTGTCTATTTCGAAATTTCAAAGCGTTTCGTATCATTGGTTAAACGTTTCAATCCATCGGTCGAGGTATCAATCTTTCCGGTCGGATTAAAAAACAAAGACACGTCCCGTCGGATTGGATTTTCTTTCGGGAAACACGTTTAAATCGTCCGGATATATATTTCTATCCGTTAGTAAGTATATATTTCGCCCCGTGACGACGAAGAAATATAAACGTCGGTTCCGCGACGGATACGACGGATGCCTCGTCATCAGTGAAAAAACTTCCAAATTTTCTCTCCGTCGTGATTTCGGTTCGCCGAATCGACGCGACGGGTGTTCCGGTGGCAACGGGAACAATCGTAAACTCCCGGCGCGATACTAAATCATAAAGTAAGAACGACAATAACTATTGTCACGATCGATCGTGCCAGTCGAAGGCGCGTGGATGCGCGAACGAACTTTACTGGGGGGGGGGGGGGGCCGTCAGATGGTATGCGGAAAAGGACAATCCGACGAGATTGCTTCCTCGCTACGTTCCGAAGACATATGTATGTATGTATGTACGTGTGTGAATGCACGCGGACCAATGGGAGGCGACGATCGAGCACTGACAGTTTGACAGCGGTCCTACGGGCGAAATCAGGGACGCGACGGAACGTCATTTTTCAGACGAATTCGTACGTACGTGGCGAACAAGGGTGAACCGTCGGGACGCCGGGCGACGCCGGGTGACGCGACGCCCGCGCGACGTAGCCTGCATTCGGGATGAAAATTTCCAAATACGACGGGAAATTTCCGCGAACCGGTAAACCGCTGGTTATTTTACACGTTCGCGACGTATGTATATGTATTTATATGCGGGGAAACGATTTATTTTTACGGCCTCGTCGATGGGTAAATGAAACATAACAATGCGCAAATATTTTACTACATCCGGGCGTAGATTTTTTTTTCGACGTTTTCCTCTGTATAATTTGACGAACACGGAAATGTGACAGCCAATTGAGAGTGTAAATCGTAAACGATGGTATGAAATTACAAAGTTCATACCGCACGGTTTATTATCTTCTGTTTGGATAATAGTATCGATATCATATATCAATTATCGAGCGGGACGGTAAATACCGGTAGCTGAAACATTTATTATTTCTTTAAACAATCAATATTTTATCGCTCCAATATTTGACAATCGTAGAAATGAACGATATACTGAAACTTTGATACGTATGAAAAACGCGAATTAAAACGCGATTTAATTATTCCCGCGTTCGAGTCTCACGTGGCGATCGTACCGCGTGATTCTCGAATATAAACACCTGTGCAATGCGATGCAATCCGCAATCCGTAATCCGGGTTTCATTAGGGACTATTTAAACGTAACGAGAAGTCAGATATACGCATAAACTTTTCCTTATAAATCTCAGCTACAATACGTATCGCGGTAAAAGAAAACAATAATATACGCAAGTTTTCAATTTTCACCCCCAACATACGATCTTTCCATTCCCAACAGTTTTTCAACAAATTTAATTGCAAATCGTTAAAAATATTATTTATCTTCATCACGCACCACAAAAAAATCTTCCAATCATCCACGTGCCTCCAAATTGCTTCCCTTTTGCCCTTCCTCCGTTTCCGTTTGTAAAACCGAAACGGGGACCAATATTTGGATATTTCGCACATCCGGGGTTCCCGGCGAGATGAAATTGATCAGTGAAAAATGTGTCGATGGAAGAAACGACGGAGGAGCTCTTCGCTACGGAAGTAATATATCTTCCAGCGGCGTAAGTTCGAAAGTATCGGTCTGGAAGGAACGGAAAGAAAGACGCGGAAAAGCGGTAGGGGTGCGGTGTTTCTCGAGTCACACAAGGAAACGGATTGATCCTGAAAACATTCAGGGAGCAGAGGGGCAAGGAGAGGGGGGAGGGGGTGGGGGAAGAGTTTCCTCGGTTTTCCAGTTGCCACGGGAAATAGTAGGTCAGACGTCGCGCGAGCGTGACGGTTTTCCTTCAAGAAACAGTTATAGTAGTTTGAAGAACTCCGCGGGAAGATGGATGACGGAAAGACTAGCGAGGAGGACGATATAGAGCAAAGGAATAGTGGGGGCGCGTTCGACGGGAAGCAGAAGAAACCGGAAGGTCAATGGATGGTAACTCGTGCGGAACTTACGATCGACTCGGATGTTAAAAAAGAACAAAAAAAACAAGAAGAAATAGAAGACGGGAAGGAACTAGGTACCGGACGGAAACGGTAAACGAAACCTCACTGTGGTTTGATGATAAAAAAAATAATTAAAGGGGAATGGAATTACATTTGGGTTACACTAGAGAAGTAACAAGAGAGTTATAAGACTAAAAGAAAGGAAATTGAGGATAATGAAAAATCAAATAAATTGTAAATATAGAATGAAACGTAGAAAAACTTGTATCTTAGTTTGAGAAGCTTGATGACACTCGAATGACTTTCGCTTCCACATTGGTGTATTAGTATATGTAACCTACTGTTCCACATACGAGCTAATGTAATAACAATCGTATGTTTGTCCATACATACGCTACGCATATCTAGAGGCAGTTATAATTATGGACCTCATTTCACGACCACCCAATAATGAACAATATGATCGTCTATCAAACACTTCCGGCTATAATTTAATATGAACCAATTCACCATTTCTCTGTCGATCGTTTCGTTCTTACTCATACAGACACGTTCACAACAAATCCTCTACAGTCAATATCTTACCGTATCGAAATTCTCAAAAATTTCATTGATACTCTATTAGACAGATCCACGCCAACGCTCAAAGATTTTTCCAAAAACTACCACGATATTCGAAATGAAAATCGTCCACATATGATCTCACGCATTTCAAAATTTATTCATCTGACACATACCCAAAGGCTATTGACGTTTCAGGAACTTTCACTCTTCTCGTGTGATGAATGAGCACACCGGATAATCGTTCCGAATGGTAGCAACGTGTAGCTCGGATGCTCCTTTTTTTTTTCTTTCTCTCGATTGGTAGCTTTGTCGCCCGGGACATTTCGGGTCCCCTGTTTCGCGATCCGTCGTCGGGGCGAATGAGAGGGCAGAAATCCGTGCCACCGTGGAATGGCCTCTTCTTCTCGTTCCAGCAGATTGCAACGCTATACCTTCGCCATTCGGTGGCGTCGGTGTGCGTGCGACCGTGTACCACCGGTGCTCGTGTAAAAGAAGAACACAGGTACCGCCCGTCTCATTACCTCTAGTGGCGCAGAATCAGTTCAACTCTAATTGAATCGTAGAGGTTGTTTGTACATCGATCCCCGTTTTCGACGGAGTGTACGTGGAATAAAAACATTTATGTAAAAAGTTCGCGAAACGAATGGCAGCTTTGTCAGCCACCTATCAGAGACATCCGATGTTCGATACGATGTCGTTTCAAGCCTGAAAACCTTTGGTTTTTCTGTTAAGAAGAACGAACGATGCAAAATGTTCGTGTAATGACGAGCTCTAATTAATTTCACGGATACACATCATTGTCTTCTCAAATGGATTAAATTATTAGCTTATTAGATTTTTTTTAATTATATCTAGTTTACTTGAAATGTAAATAACGATGTATATATACAATATATTCAACGGTTGTATACTTTGATAGTTTCTTCGTACGTTTAATTTTCGTTTGGAATATCAGTGAGATATCCCGCGAACAAAATTCTAATTTCATTTCGGTCAATTTGTTTTCTGAATGTGTGATAGATAACGAATATTCATTCCTATCATCGTCAGTGGAACAGAACAATTATCGTCGCGTGGTTCAAAAGTCCAATGGAATTCGATTAAGTTTTCCCAAAAGAAGGATGACCGCGAACGATATAAAATCACGTGGATTTCAAATGACTCGTTACCGACTCTCCACCGAGCTAGCGCAACGTAATATCCCCGGCTAACGGAATTATCTACGCTAACGTATAGTTGTATCACGTTGTATTAAGCACAGAGAGAGAGAGAGAGAGAGAGAGAGAGAGAGAGAGAGAGAGAGAGAGCCCCCTCTGTACGAGATCGTATTATTATGACCGAGGCTTCTATTTGCAGGAATCACTAACCATTTTCATATGGGTAGCCTCTCATTAATTCTGGTTAGCCCCGGTAATTATTTCACATTAATCGCGTAACAAGGTTAGCCGTGATCAATCATGCGTCAAGGTTGTTCCGTATTTTCCTCCACCCCTCCCCCCCATCTACCACATGTACGGAATTACCGGTAATTCGTGAACGTACTTACTCATACGATGCACGTGGCGGGTCTTCTCTCCGTAGTTCTCGCATCAACGTTGCATACATATATGTTTGTATGTATATGTGTACATATATAGAATGATACAACGTATTCACAAACCGTCTACCTAATTATAAGGCTTGTTTCTGATAATTAAGCCGCCACGATGTTATTCGAGTCTTCATTATCGCAGCCGGACACGTCTGAAGTGACCAATTCAAACGAACACAGAGAATTCCACGGGTGTTCCGTAGGTATAAAGCCGATTTAAATTTTCTGATAGTCTACCTGGCAAGCATTCAAATTTCCGAAAATCGATAGAATATTCCGCGTGTAATTTGCTACGAATCGCACATAACGAGATAATCGTTCGATGAAATTCCCGTGACACGGTCGGAATAAATTAATATTATTAACTTATCTGTGCGAACAGTGAAAATGAGTTTTTCAGTTACTGGAATATATACACTGATTATACTTTTGCGACGATATATCACATGTATATGTAAACGTGGGATAGTATTTTCTGTAGGGAATACCGAATGAGTGTACGAATTATATATGTGTATGTGTGTGTATATGTATGTATGGCATATGAACGTTCAGAATAAAGCAATCGTGTCTGGTCGGAAAGCAAGAGCGGAGATCTACCGGTAATGAACGGCAGCGAAATAATAATTTGCAATTATGCGAATAATCGCGACCTAACTGAAATTGCGGGGTAAATTATACACTGGGCGCAATCGTCGCACCTCGAGCAATAATATGCGTCTACCCGGGCGTAGGTTGTACGTTAACGAGATTCGAAATACAGCCGGGACGAGACCCGCGATGCGAGTCCGATGATGCTCGGCCGGCTTCATCAGGGTCTAATGAAATTATACGAATTATCTCGTAATCTTATTCGCCTTCTTTTCACCGCATAATCTCTCTCTCTGATTCTATAATAAAGTCTATCCGGTCAGAATAACATCGTCGTTAAGTGTATTACAACACAAAGGAGCATCTAAACTAAAATCTCTCTTAATACGTCGCTAAAAAGAATCTTCCTTATAATCCTTATAGTTAGTTATCGTCGTTCGTGTATAGAAAAAAATTCGCAGATAGTAACGCGACGGTCGGTCTCGCTTATGGTTTCGTTAATAAATCTTGATTTAAATTTAAATTAGATTTTTTCCAAGAAATCGTTTTATAAGCGTACGGGGAAGAAATTAAAACATCCTGACCGGCTTTCTCGAGAATATTCGACCGACGTGGTAGATTCTCGTGCATTCTTCGAATAGAAAGATAGATTGAGATAGAATGCAATGAACACCATAATTTCTACTATTCTCCAGAGTATGTATGTACAAACGCAACAGGGTAAAGAAAGTGTGATTGGTTCCGAGACGTTGCTCTGTTACCAAACAGAAAAAAACAAAATAAAATACCGTGATGAGCGGGATAATGTTTAATAATTGAATAGACCTCCAATCGAAACTGCGGGACAAGATTTGCAGAAGCGGTGAGTACGGGAAACGCGACATTTGTATGCAACGACCGCGTAAGTACGGTTTCGCGTTCGTTTGCCCGTAACGCAATATCCAACGAATGCAATATGTATGACTACTAGGTTCGAGTGTGACTCAATTCCGCCAAGTCGTTTTACACGGGATGTCGCAATTCATATTTCAATTCCAATTCGCACTCTCCCACTGTGGCATGACTTTTTTTTTAAACGCCGAGACATTCGCGAAATGTTTCTTTCATCCTCGGAATATTTTTTGTTTTTATTTTTTTTCGTCTACCATTTATTATTATTCTCCCGTGCACGTTGTTAATGGGAACGTTTATTCTACAAGTCTACACGCGGGGAACGGTAAACACTTCGAGGATTACAGATTCTGCACTTCGCGAACGAGAGACCGGAACCCCGTGTTCATCGTTCGAAAAACAAAAAATCTGGCATGGCCAAAGGTATGAAGTTTATTGGTTGTCGGATGGACTGTTTGATGCGCGTTTTAACGTCACTCTGAAATAAAAAAAAAATACGGGGAAAAAACGGGGAAAAACACGGAAAAAAAAGCGGACAATCACGTGGCAAACACTTGGTACATCGACGGTTTTCTAACGCATGGTTGCAGTCACAAGAAAATGATTTTTTCCGCGCGAGCGAACGCGCACTTTTCACAGCGAATATGCAAATAGGTGAAAAAATTAAACGGGAAAGTAAACGTTTTGCTTCGCTTCGTACACACACGCCGGCAAACATTTCACTTTCATTTTTTCTCTGTTTTTTAGCGGAGCTAATCAAAGTGGATTCTTTTCGCAGCGAAGTGTATTTCTAATTAAAACGGGTTTGATAAAATGCATTAATTAAAACGAGTCGGCGTAAGCTCTCCCCGGGTAATTTTGATATTCTCGACAAAATGATTCAACGGTCACGGACACCGGGGGGGATGAACGGAATATCAGCAAAAAATTAGACACCGATCTACCGGTATCAACTCGAACACAATAAACGAGGGAAAACGTTTCATTCGTATTCTAGTTTCGCGCGCGGGATATATTTCTATCTGTTGTGTTAGTGAATAACAATTTCGTCGAGTTAAAATTACAGGATACGCGTAATGAAAGCAGAAATTTGTTTTACGAATTATATGTATATATACACACGGCACGGTTAATTTTCCAAAATAAACACAAAGGGACAGCTCGTTCCGAAACACGAAAATACAAAGGAACTTAAACAAAGCATTTCAACCGTCGGTAAAAGGAGTCTAATGTTAATTCGATAAAAGCCGAGGTCAAATGAGCAGAGCGTTGACGTTTTATTTAAAACTCGTGCCCTTCCTCACCCCCCTCACCCTCCCCCTCACCTCTCCTCCCACCCTTCCGAAAGTCAGGCGGAATTGGCTACAATTTAAAGGAGTCCATTTCGATGTAGGTGCGGCAAACTATTTTATTTTATCGTGTCTATGTCGATAGTACGTGGGATCGTGGGAAATGTGGCCGGCAGAAAGTGGAGAGTTTCGTCCGTCTGTTGGTTGAAAACTACAAAAGCGGGCGGCGGAAACTTTAATGAAGGGCTCGGCTACTCCGGAGTGGAGAAATAGGGAGAAGGGGATAGACAGAGGGAGAGAGTGAGAGAGAGAGAGAGAGGGAGGGGGTGGTGGGGGTGAGAGAGAAAAAAGGAAACCGCGAAATCGTGTCTGCAGGTGAAACTTCCACTCCCTTTTGCCGGAGGTGAGGACTTTACAAAGTTTTGTTCGGGTATCGTCGCGATGGAAAGACGGAATAAAAGAATGCGCGAATTCATCGCGAAAAGTGTAATGAATACTCTGTCACGTACCAGTTAATGCCCATAATGAACGTCTATATAAATAGAACAGTCTCCCGACCTCGGTGTTTACCGAGGGGCATGACAAAATAATTTGCAATTTCATCAGAGTCTCGTTAACGACAGTGAAACAATATAAAAGTAGATTTACACTGGAAAAACCTCTCTTCTTTAAGGTCTAGTTTTTACTTTTGTTCGAGTAACTTTGAGATTTTTTGTCTGCCAACGAAAGTTATAACGAAAAGGGTTAAGTTATTTGAATGTACATACGTATAATCATTATACACACTGTAAATCGGGAATGATTTGACTCACCGGGTTTAACGATGACAAAACTTTTGCCACTGTCTGTACTCGATTCCCGTAAGAAGATACGGTCGACAATGTTTAAATAATAGCCAGTCAAAGTATTAAAGTTCTATCGGTAAGTCATGGACTTTGAGAAAGGAGGGGGGCTTCGGAAAATCCCTTACTTAACGGGCGCGGTCTTTAAGAGTGTTACTTTAAAAATGAAATACACGGGGCGGTCGCGATTTTCTTCGGGGAAAAATCGATGTTAAAGAGATGCCGATACATAAAACATCCGCGTCTCGCGTGTAATTCTGGAAGCTCTACGAATCAGCGGCTCAGAAGAAATTCGAAATCGAACGTAACCTTTGAAGTTCCGAGCGAATACCGTGAGGAAGAACGAGATAAAATAATAAAAAAAAAAACGAAAGAATAAAAAGAGAGAAAAGAACAAGACGAAGAACAGGATGAAGAGCAAGAAGAAGAAGAATAAGATAGAGACACAGAGAAAGAGAATCGTGCCTCGACGGTCCGAGGGAATACAGAGCGACAGAGCTGTAGGACAGGATGTAAAGTACTTCCGTAACAATGCTGATCTCTCTTGCGAAATAAAACATAGCCGGTCGTCGTGGCAGGAAGGTGCAGTCCGGAAAGAACAAACGGAGACACGAGACAGAGAACGAAGGAAAAGGAAAAGCCGACTGGCTGTTTGACGAACAGCTAATGAGGCTCCATTGGACGGAAAGCAAATGCATCGTGGAAAGCGAACATCGATTTTCCGGACAGTTTCGTCGCTCCTGCTTCCACCCGATGCAAAGATTATGATCGTCCGACACACACACACACACACACACACCATTCTCAATCGTCTAACACAAACTTATATCCACCGCGGGGGGCAATAATTATTTCCTCCTGTTTCCAACGTTCGCCGATGAAGATTCATCGTTGAATTTACGAGGATATAAAATACATTAAGTGTATCTCATGAAATTCGCTACACGAACTTTCTCTTAATTTCGACCGTCTATCCGAGCTCGAGCAAAGCTGAAAATTCTAAGTCACCCTCGAGGCTGGTACTTGAAACCGTGCACGCTTAACCAGGGGTAGGGAGGTAGGAAGAAGGTTGAAGGGAAAACGGACGAGGGACGGACGGGGGCTAACTTTCAACCGGTCACGTTCAACTATCGGACCGTAGCGACATCACTCACGTTACATCCTCTCTCAAGTAATTCCCAAGTGCGCCAAAGCGACGTTCGTATCATACGTGTTTATCCCCGATCAGGGTGCAGTATACGTCATCGATATCGAGAGGACGATTAATGGGTGCGGACTCGTACCTGGCTCACCTCCCCTCCCTCCCCCCCCCCCCCTTTTCTATCAAGGGACCTACCTACCTACCTACCTACACTTTGGCAGCTCGTTCCTTCGTTCCAGCGCTTTAACTAACGACTCTATCCCAAGCCATTGGTATCGAAGTTAGGATTAGATGCTGTTATCGACCGGAGAATGTATATATAGACCTAACCAAATCCTCACCTTCGTTATCCCCGGGGGCTATACGGCCCGCACTACCCCGTAACACCGAACATCTCTTCCCCTATATGTATCTCTCTCTTTCTCTCTCTGTCTCTTGCACGTTCTCTAAACATCTGATATTTCTCTCTTTCTCTCTGGTTTTCCATACGTCGGCTCTTACGATTAGACTGGATTTCTAATTCCGCGGAGTGGAAACCCGAGGCTATATCGATATTGACCTCTTGCCGGATGGTTATTAGACACTTTCGTTGGATAGTGTGTGTGTGTGTGTGTGTGTGTTTTTTTATAAATGCGAACCACTTCGTTCTCACGTCATTTCCGCTAGCGCGACGCACTCATTAGTCCTAATTAATGAATTTCGTAGTCAAGATAAAACCGGTGCTTTTTAAATTATGACCAACACTCCCCCGAGGACATTATCTTGCCGACTACCGTTGCTCGTACGTTGTAACGTGTTGGCATGGACGTTTTTAATCATAACGTATGGATACCATAAATTTCGTATAATTATCACATTAATTATCCACAGCCCTTTTGTAAATCATTTAGTATTAATTGTTGTTCACGTTGTAAACGCGTCATTTATTTATTGGTTCAATTATATTATACATGTATATTTCTATTCCGACGAGAGAAAATTTCACTACTACTTAAATGTCAGGGGGTAACGATCATTAGAACGGGATGAGGGTTCTCGACGATTAAAATTTCACAATTCTATTTCCTCATTAACGGTCGAGAGTGAAACATTTTCGTTCCGGCGAGTGTTCCGTGTATTCTTCATTTCTTTATATTTTTTCCCCTTTTTTTTCTTCATCTCCTATCCGGGATCACGAACGAAGAAATAACTGTTTCATTCGCTCGTAAATGAGTCAAGTGCCGCAGGACCTTCGTCGAATTTTCATGTAATCCCATTTTACCGATCGTTTCGAGAAACGTGTTTCCCCGACCGGTTTCCGTGTGTGTCTTATTCCCGTCGATCCTTCGAGGACGTATTTACCGCGGGACGAGTCCTCGGGAAAACATTGGCCTACATTTCCCCGTCGAATTTCTTTGGTACACCACGTGGTACACCGACGGGGAACTGATGATGGGTCTGAAAATTTCAGGATAGCGTTAACGAGTGGCAGCGCACTCCTTGGGCTTGGCTCGCGCAGTTCATCCTGAAAATTTTAAGAGCTCGATAACGAGGTGACTTAACCTCGCCTCGAACCCCCGGCATGCTCGGCAAGCAACCTTCTTTTCCGCGAAACCGGAGAGGGTCAATACGAAATTCTATGAATGTATTCAAAATCCGTAGATCCTACAACCAGTGGCAAAATTGTTCGCCGTCCGACACGGTGAATTATGAAATAATTCAAGGATTTTGGAGCGGAAAAACGGAACGCCTAGTTTCCCAATGAAATCGGAATTTCCTCGCGCGTTCTCTTGGGAAGAATCAATGGGAGATTATCTCATGCGACGGAAAAACCAAAAGAAAACAATGGGCATCGTTAAAAGTTCTTTTAAATCAGTATTATAGTATAAATGATAGTTGTTTGTTTGTTTTTTTTTGGGAACGGTATAAAAGAAAGATATTTAAGTTCTTTCTAGTATAATATAAGATAGAAAGATCGTAGGGATTGTTATTATCATTATTCAGGGGAATTTTTCGTATTCACGGTGTGTATATTTTCATTAGAATTCCGGCACATTTTATCATTTTATTCTGACGAGTTTTTATCCATGAGGAACTTTGCTTCTTCTTTTCGGAATACAATATAATTTCTCGTTTCGGGATTTCCCTTTATAACAACGTATGCCGGTTTACAAGAATCGGGCGGGTTTCGCAATTTTCTCTCTGTTATTCCCGCGGGATTTCCGAAAATGTATTTTACGACGCGTCGAATGGGGTCGGGGTTTTTATCAGTCCGGAGATAATGATTCATAGACGTCGCCCGCCCATTAACTACCCCCGCGGCCGGGCACGCGATCATATGTGTTTTAATATTCATACAGTCGGTTGCTTCACACGTGTCCCGCTAATAATTCAAATTACTACGCGAAATGTAGTTTTATCGCGGGCAAATGTGCCACTTCGATAAAACCGGATTTATTTCGCTTCGATCTACCGGACGGATATATGTATATTATTTCGTTTCCTACCTTTGATAGATCGCGTTATTGCGTAACACACAACGCGCGGGAAAATTTCGTACGAAAGAAAAATGATGGCATTTCCAACGAGGCAAGAAACACACGCGGAGAAACCGCCGCGCCGCTTGCCTCGCTGTCTATGTAAACGACGTTAACATAAGATAAGACGCTGTAATACGATGGAAAACGGTATGTAGAGCAACGAATATCAAGTAACCTACACGCACGAACAAAATTTCTTTACACGCGTATATAACGTATATAATATAGATATAGCGAACGTTAAACTGAACATTTTCACCCACCGTGAAATTAGGATTTTTAAAATCACATCAGCCATTACGTAGATTCGTTCAAATGAGATATTTTCAGAAATAACCAGCGAAAGGGAATACAAAATTCTCACAATCTCTTTTTAACCCATCCAGAGCATTATAATCCGGCAGATAAAAAGGCGGAACACACAAACGCATCCGCGGAAGATGTCTCTGAAAGTTTTCCTTCTCATTATTACGATTTCCACGTAAACTCCGAGATTAAAATGAATAATCGCACAGTAGTCGCTGTAAACCGACGTCGAACTTTCTTCTTTCTCTCTCTCTGTTCTTTCTCTTTTCTTTTTTTTCCTTTTTGTTTTATCACCGACTCAGCGAATATTGCTATTATTTTCCACGGAATAGAAGAAAACAATCTGGTACATATTATCGCTCCGGTATAAAAGCGCAGCTTAACATCATCCCGGAGCTTCGACGAGACTGGTCGGTTCAGTCGTTTAACGTTGAATATGCCGGACTCCGTTATAGAGTTCCGCTAAGCTGTCTTAAGCTCGCCGAGTATACTCGTAGATATAACCCTCGACTTAACGCAATGAATCTTTGATTACGAAATTGTGCCTCTTGTTCTTTAATCGTTGCTAAGCTCCTCTAAGCACGAGATACTGATACTTGAATGTTTTTACAAATTTCCTCGTGTACGTATGTATCGTTAATACTGAATATACTAAGACGGGTCAAGTGGCTGATTTTAACGTTCGATTAAAAATTCAATACTCACGACTACGAGTTTTAACTAATTATTAATTGAAAAAGAAAACAAAACTTGTATCATTATTATATAAAAATGATTTTTATTTATTATTCCTCGTAATAGATTAACTATCACCTGAATGAAATTGTTAAAAACGTAGCTTCGGTAGAAATAGGTATACACGAATTGTCAACAGATGTAGTATATAAAACTAATAGCACAGTCAACATCGAGAAGTACCAAAGTATACTTTACTCGACGCTCAAACTTTCCCCAAGATTTTCCTTATAAACGTGAATGCTGAGTTGACGATGGATTTTATATATTACAAAGGAAGAGTGAAGGAGGGGGTGGAGGAGAGGGAGTAGTGGAAGGATGTTTCCACATTGTGTCCTAATTCGAGCAAAGTGCAAAAAGGGCGCGCGGCAGATCCGTCGTAGTGGAGACAAATGTCAGTTTGAGGCTCGGTATAAATCAGGCATGAAAAGACCTGCTGCCGCGGCTGAAAATAATATCCCACGTGTCACTTCTTTATCGAGAGAAAAGAAGAAGTCATCCAGGATTCCCTCTTCTATTTGTCTGGGTAACACGGGACTCGATCTGCCATCGTTCTTTCACGTCCGAGGAAGATTATCGCGTATATTTTATCGTACAGCCGGACGTGGACAAACAGTGCAAATAAATAGCTGTATACATCTACATGAGACTATTTTATTCCGACGTTTTTGCTCGGGTTGCTGCCCACCACCGTTGCGCGTTTCTTGGTGTTTATGCCTCTCTGGTGTCGTTTACTGAAATTAATATGTATTTCGTGGATATTTCTTGCGGCGCCGCCGCTCACTGGGTTTTCTTTCTCGCGAGAAAAACGTACGTACACACATACGTGAATGAAATAATCGGTCGACCGAAAATATTACATATGTAGGTATACTTATATACGATATAACCGTTCGGTAATGGTAATTTTAGAAAAATACGGATACGTCTAGTGTATAAAATAAGGGAAACATAAAATTCAGACTGTTTACTCTATCTTTTTTTTCTTTTATTTCGTGTATCTGTAGAGTATAAAAACGATACTGGATTGTAGAAAGTGGAATACATATATAGAAATATAATAGAAACAAAGAAAATAGCAGTTCCAACGATATCCACGGTAGTATGAGAAGATACAAAGGGCTAATATCATTTGTCTGCGGTAGTATTATTTTTATAACGTCATTGTGGCATTGAATCCCTGTATTACCAATACCGTTCGTAAAAACAATAGGACCCGTATCGTATTCTAAAAGCTTCACACGGCGCGGAGGTGGAATTTTTCAATAAATACGTAGCATCGTTTGTAACGTTATCAGATTCATATGACGGGAACTATGTTTCAATATTCCATGGATATCGGTTACTACTTGAAGGGTGGCGGAGGAACAGAGACAAACAGAACAAAACAAAACAAAAACAAAATAAAAAAAATGTTCGTACTGATTGAGTTTTAAAAATGCAATCGCCATTTCCGTAACGTTCGTTGTTATCTTCCGAATGATTTCCGGCCGATACGAAACCGAGCAACGTTTTATTTCCCCCGCGCAGCATCTTCGCCGGCGAACTTTCCGTGTTTTGTTGTAATTATAAAACCGCCTCGTGGCGTGTACCGCAATTTGGTCCACGCATACTTGTACACACAATGATAGCGGTACACTCGCGCGTACCGTCTGATCCAGTTACGATGCAGGTTGCATTCCGCTATTATTCGCTGGATTGAATACATTTGCAAATACGCCCGGCGCTGGATCCGTGATCCTATTCTGTTTATCAACGATACAACGTGATAATTCGATTATTATTATTATTATTATTATTATAATTATTATTATTCGATGATAAAAGTACACGAACGGTATCGTACTCATTAACGGATGGCAGCGCACCAGGTCGGAAATTGATGACGCCATCGTCCATACTCGAAAGATTAATTACATCAGCGTTAGAGCTTTCCGCGTTCGATCGATACATCAATAAGGGGGCCTGTCCTATCTATCGACGGTTTGATTTTCGTCAATCGACCGGGGAGAAGTCACCGTCGAAACCGAGCTTTCTTGTTCGATAAGTTCCCCAGGAAGCGTGAGACCGCGGACAATGTCACTTCCAGGCTTGCCATCCAATGTTGCCATCCGTTTCAATTGAACAAAGGTGAAATACCTCAAAAGGAACCATTTTGTCGAGCTATCGTCCTGCATTGGAGAGAGGAAGGAGGAGAGAGAAAGACAGAGGGGGGCGGGTAAATCGAGTTCTGGTTAGAATTCTAAAATTGTTCTCAAAGGAATCCCATACGCCCACGATGTCTCGACAAATTTCTCTGTTCACGGCAATTACTTCGATCGTGGTATTTTGTTTAAGAGATCAAAAGGATATACACGGCGTGCTGTATGTATATACGTGGTACATGTTATTTCCGTGGTATTGCGAAGCAATGTTTAAACTTTAAATTAAAGTAATGTGTAGTTAAATTAATCTCGTGAAGTTCCGAAGTTAATTAATAATAGGAACTTTGAACTACGAATATTCCGTAGACTGTAACCGGGGGGTGTAATTAATTTCAAGTGAAAACTCGCGGGACTTTTTCAATCAAAATTTTTCGATAAATTTGTATGTAACAACAAATTAGATGCAGATAATATGACGATTTTCTAGTTTGTTTTCCTCCCCCTCCCTCTCCTCCGACGTGGGTACGTAGCGCATGTTTGAAATTTGTTCGTGTAAAGTAGATCGAAACAGGTAGTTGGAAACTTTAATTATTGCTCGCAAGAAACAGTAGAAGAAACGCCGGACTATTTCGGGATAGCGAAAGTTTCCGCGAAAGTATTAAATTGCTTTAGTTTGTTCCTTGGCAATACATCAATTGATTAGAAGTCATTCCTTCCAACACGACACGGAATCCCAGGGAATAAGAAAAACGAATACATTTGTCTCGTCCTCGAGGGAGTGTCAATTTAATGATAACGTTAATGACCGATGCAAACGTGTAATAAAAATAACAAAGTCGTTCCGACGAGGTTGATACGACCGCGAACGAACGAGCCACGAATCGTCATCGGAAACTTAATGTCCTAAAAATGATCTTTACGGTAAACTGTATAACGACCGACTTTACAGCTACGCGAGATCCGATTTAATCACAATGGTGAGTAACAGTCGATGTCTTTAATCTTTCATTGGTGTACTTAATTGAGCACGGAAACAAATAGATTACGCGATTCGTTTTCGATGTGTATAAAATTCTAATGCAGTGTATATCGTATCGATCGGCCCGTACATTTACTAAAATACGATACGATTCTACGTATCGTTTATTCAACCGACCGCGCTATATATTACAATAAAATACTAAAACACATTTCAAGATAACGGAACCGCGAAAAACGGGGGAAATTCCGCGTACATCCGTGCACTAAATTTTCTACAATCTACCGTGGCAAACGTTCCTTTTAATAACGCAACCGGATACTTTTTAGCCGTTTCATCGAGCAGCCGATATTTACGGAAACGATGCCGCAGCCGAACTTACGAAACTATCAAGCACAGTTTTCACGGTCCACGGGAATCGATACGATACTGTGTCTTTTTCTCTCTACCCCTCTCCGCAAAAATCTCTGATACACATTATACCGCTTCGAATTTTGCGCGTTGGTTGGTACTGCTTTGCCGAAATGATCGCGCCGTATTATTATACCCAGCGTACGGTTTACAAGTGCGGCCGATTTATACGTTAAATAGGAACCGGAACGGATATTACGTAGCATTGTTATTTGAAAATTCATACGGTCAGAGGGTCCGCTCGATTAATGATTTCGGTACATTGTACCGCTCCGACAAATTGCACCGTGAACTACGCGAAGTTTATGGTCGGGGCCACTTATAACAGTAATTCCATTCCTGCGTTTAACTACGATCTAGCGTTTCCAGTTCCGCGTTCAACGAACGTGTACGTATGTACCTACGTATTGTACATACATATACATGGCACTCGAATTAGCAAACGGCAATTGGGAATCAGCATTTCGAAAGAAAATATTTCCCATCCGACGATGTTACATTATTATTGCGTGCCTTATCGAAGTATCCTCGACATCCAGGTGTCACTAGTGGAAAATTTGTTTTCCACGTGCAAAACGTGTACCTGTACACGCAAACTTGCAAACGACCTACATATACATACGTAGTGGAATGTCCAAGAACGGGTCGTAGTGACACCCGAGGCAACCATGACGTTCTTCTCTAACGGAAAAAGAACTTCGAGGGAGGCCCCCCGATTGTTCTGTGGCCCTCCGTTATCCTTTGTCAACGGACCGAGTGCCGCTTTCGAATAAAAGAAACGTTCCAGCTAGCGCGATCAGAAACGCTGAAAAATCGAGACCGTGTTCCTTGACTCGTGATTAAAACGGATGTTCTCTGTTAGGAAACGATCGACTTGATTTTTATGAATGTCTGATGGAACGAATGGTATTCCTATGAAATGTCCCAGGGATAAAATGTGGTATTAAATTGATAAATAATAATTAATGAAACTATTTCGTATGAAAGGATTAAATGTTTCTATTTTAGAAAATGAGGGAAAAAAAATACACGTTACTTAATTTGGCTATGGCAATTTGCCATCAGTGGACCGACCGAAAAGTCTGAGTCCTGTAAAAGCTTTCTGGTAGGAAATTTTTGCGAGAAAACAATAACAGCAGGTTGTTTTGTCTAAGTTTCAAATTCGAAACAATTCATGCCCCGGTTTTTCATTACTCTTTTAGCAGTTTTACTACACGAACATTCTGTCTGTGGCAGTCAGGGGTGCAATGGCTGGGAAGAAAAATTTCTCATAAAGGATTCCCGGTGAAATAACCAGACACGGTATAACACTCGGGAGACAGTTTCGCACGAACAGTTTTTCGCACCAGGATGTATCAGTCCGGGGTGAAGGCGAGCAACGGTAGAATTTTCAAACGCGCAATTGTAATGTATGAAATGTATGAGCTATTTGTAAAACAACAATGATACAATCCACCGGTCTGATGGAAAGCACGGACCGATGGAAATTTTGTAACTTTACAAAATTTCTCTACCTACCTACCTACCCCGGGGTACTTCTGATATCGAGCAAGATATATGTATGTATATGTATACATATCTCTCCGGAAATACGACTATTTCCAAAGTCTACAGAATTCAATATTTACAGAGCGGCGAGTATACACTTGTAAACAAAATTCCTGTAGCTACATAACTTCAGGGAATTTCATTCAGCGTAATTCGATCGAACGCAACTCCATGAGAATTCATTAACAATTTACCGGAATAATGCCCACTTTGGGATTTCGACCGACATTATTATAATATAAATACCCGATAAACAACCATGTACCGAATATATCTATGTATTACGCGTGAACTCGTGATCATCAAGAGCTACGGTGAATTCGACACGGGTGGAAAAACTCGTAACGCGTGTGAGTCGTATCGGCGAACAAAACAAAAAAAAAAAAAGAACTATACATTAACATCGTAAAAATCGCGGATTTATGCCGGGCGTTAAATCGACGCCTATAAAACCGGCCACCGTCCTATGTTTAGAACCCGAAAGACCGATGTTGCGGCCGCGTAAACGATCGTTAACGGGTAGTTTGAAATCACGGAATGCGGCTATGCCTCCGTCGAACCGTTGTCGCCTAACTTCTCCACGAGTCGCACGGCTTCGACGGATTTCGGTTTACCTCGGACTTACGTGCGGTGTAATTGCCCGTTCGTCGCGGTGTGCGCATACAACCGAATGTGCTTACGTATTCACGGATAAATTAGATGTGTATTTCCACCCTGTAACCGGAAAACGTCCCTTTAGACGGCAGCTGAACAAATGCCAATGGCACCAATCACCGGACTCACCTTTCAAAAGAACGTGTTGCCGCGTTACATGCTGCAGATATGTATTGTATAGTACAGACACGCATATATTGATGAATAGTATTATTTACTTGAATTTGGTGATAGTATAGAGGAGATATAGGATAGATCTATGACTCGTATGTCATATATTAGTACTAGTTACCATTATAGTGTCACTTTTAACTGAGGGTAGAAAATCGTGTTTTTTAGATGTTAAAATCTGTAATTTGAAGTGCAATGAGTTGTCGAAAGATTCCGATCGATATCTAAACAATTCCGGAAGTGGCAAAGGGTGAAACGAAAAATCGCGAAATATCCAGAACTATCAATCGTCCGTGGTACAATTTTTCGTTCTCTATTTTTATGAAGGAGGCGCGGCAAATCCATTGAAATCTCATTGCGTCGGTAATTCAGTTCCCGAGCACGAACCACCATTAAGTGATAGGTGTATCCTATCCCTCATCTGTTGTAATACAGTGATACATGATATACGGTGTGCAATATGGAAGCAGGAAGCATCGGAGATCCTTTTATCAAATACCGTGGAATATTTGTATAGGTACTTCCATCGATTCCATCGGTATGTATGCGTGTACATTCATTTCTCAATATTCTTATTTAATCAACGCGAGTAAATAAAAGAAAATCATTAGAATTTTCCCTTGGACTTTTTAACCTGATGCGTTAAGAATGACAGATTTCTAAATTCCAAAAAACTTGAAATATACATACATACAAACATACGTCGTTGAGAGTATCAATGAAAAGTAGGTTTTCTTTTATTACAATAAAATATTTATACCAACGTTCCCAATCCTGTCCTCGACAGTTTCCCGGCGTTTAAGCAGAAAGAAAAGCCTATGTATTTTTCCATATCGCGTATAAAGAAATGAATCGATAGCGATATAAAAGATTCTTCTTCGCTGGATTTTATGCTTATTCGTGAACATATTCCGTATGCACCGTTGCGTATAATGTATGCACTCGGTGTCAATATTTGTGCGCTTTCCAATAAACGAGTCGCGCTCCTGCTTTAACGCTTTCCTTCGGATTTATATTGTCTCGTTCGAATCCGTATTAGCAGATAGGAATACGTGATAACTCGTATTTCCGCGTTCATGACCGATCGAACGTGTTACGATGCGTTCTGCATAAAACATTTCCGCGAACCGGTCACGTACCCGAAGGAATTATTTCTACGTTCTACGCCTCGCTTGTAAATATAAATGAATTATTACCGACTCGCAGCGATTCCTACGAAAACGCGACTTTCGCGACCATTTAACCGTCGACACGGCAAAAACAGATCGGACTACCGGCATCGCGCTTGTACATTTTTCATCGCGCTGATACACAAGTCACTTATATAAATATTTTAACGCGATATCAAGGCTCAATGATGCATGCCAATTTTAATTATTCACTACGGGACATATTATTCCACTTCTGCGTGAAAATTACCGTACGACAATATAAATATTCGCAGAATGTTATCAAATATGTGTGTCTAGTTGATGAAAGGTATATTTTATAAATATAACACGAATATTCCTACTACTTTATTGCACATGAAATCTACCGATTCGTGTACTCTAATTATTCATATCGATTATATAAAAAAAAAACAGGGAATCAATTAATCTATTTAAACATCGACTGTACGATAGAATTATGTAATCTATCGAATTACCCCGTTGTCTCTTTTGTTAAACGTCAATCGTGCGTTAAACATCCAGAACCGTATAATATTCCGGGAGTAAAATTTACACGTGTACCGAATTAAAAGCAGAGCGGTAAATCTCGGCGTGGTACATATTTCATTACGTCATATAGAAATAATCGGGTTACGCTTCTTCGGCTAAAAAAAAGAGAACGAAAAGAGAAAGAAAGAAAAAATGAAATATGATTGAAACACAGGCAGGCGGTACGTCATGTTACATGTCGACATTCAACTACGGTCTTACCGCAATGAAAACCGAACTACTTTACGCATGATTAGCATGCAATGGTAAACAGGCGCACGAATCGGCGGTAGCATGAATTTCTTGCCGGGCAAATCAAAGCAATTGTAATTAAGAGGTATTTAACGAGGCACGATCGCGAACGGAACAACGGGGGTAGCGTATAATTGGTACTCTCTATCTATGAAGTTGAGATCATGTTAATCTGCATAAGACATCGTGACTGATCCACCCGAGCTCAAAACATCGTGTCTTGAAATGCATCGGCGTCACGCAGCCTGATAATTACAATGATGACAATTAGTGCGAAAGGACTTCGTGAAGCGGGATAATTCACTCGCGTCTATACGCATAGCAAGCATGACATTGGATTAATTAACCTAAATATACTTACAGTCGAACTGTATGTTTGCGGGACGCGGTGTGTTCTCGGCATTTATATGCGTGTCTACTTAATTTTCAACTCATCGCATCAACGTAACACGTGTCGTTATAATATCGCTAATTATATCTCATTAAGACTAATACCAACCGCCGCTACTAGGCAGGCAGGGTTAATTATACACTTTCAAAGTTAATTTTATCGGATAAATTATATGTAGATATTATACATATAATGTATATATATTATCAGTTAGTTTACGTGTTTACAACACGTGCGACCGTACGTTGTGGTAAGTTACAATTTGCAAAATAATTAGGATTTTACGTTTGCCAAACGTGTACTAATTAGAACGTATATGTATGTATGTATGTATGTATGTATGTATACGTACACGTACGGAGCCATTATCGGCGATGAATACAAATATACGAGGTAAATGTACATTCCCAAAAGCGTTTCGAATAAACTCGGGACATTAGCTATTATCCATAGACCGATTCAATATCCGCATAATTCTGGAATAATTCCAGCATTTCAGGGGGAAGATAATATGTACATACATACGTAAATATACAGTGAGAATATAACATACAATAATACTTAACGTATACCGATATTAAAAATAACTCTGATATCCACAGATCCGTCATTAGAATTTCATATACATAATATAGAACAAGAATTAACTTTGCATAAATACCACGATTATTAATCAACAAACGTTATTCAACAATAATTCACGAATATACCCTATGCTTACTTTACGAAACTACTACAATCTAACGATACATATATATTTATTTAAGATACCTCATACGACTCGTCGTCATCCATATAATTCATCCGTCCGTTGTAAATGTTACTCTACATAAATAATAATATCATTTCGTTAAAGTAGCTTACAGCGTGTCGCAACGATAAATCAGTCGGCCACCCGACGATGAAAATACAAAAGCAATTTTTCATCGAGGCAAACGCGATTTAGGGAGGACATCCCCTAAAAGTCTTACGCAGAGAAATTGCTGTAAAAGGGCTTTTCCTCGCGTGTAAAGGTAAAGTAGTGTCGGGCAGCACTCCGAGGCGTCTCTGTGTTGTAAATGAAATCCAGGGTCAATTAAGTCGAGGGATCGGTCGTATCGCGTAACCCAGTCAAACCGGTACTGGGTGGAACGAAAGAAACGGACACCTATCTTGCACTCGAACGTAGATTGCAGAGCAGGCGCTCGCTCCGCGTCTTCTGTATACATACACGAGCTGTGCGCGCTTCTAAAAGGGAAACCCTGCGTGTTTCGCTGAATTTCTCTTCGGCAAGTTTTTAGACGGGTAGAGCCAGAGGAGTCCGCTGCACGGCTATACAGACCAAAAGGGAACACACGCCGGAGTTCGCCAGAGGAAACGCCTTGGCCTTCTCGTTCCGAGTATTCTGTGGGAAACATTGTGTCTCTACGAGAAACACGCCCGTAAGACTACCATGCATGACCCGAGCAAGCAAGTCCGGATAGTCCGCATTGAAATCGAACTCGCTCGAACTCACCGGCAGGAACAGTGGATTTTTCCTCTCACGATTCGAAAGTTCGCGTTGAAAATTGGAAAACTGTGTGTTTTTTTTTTCTTTTCTTTTTTTATCGAAGTTAGTTGAAACAACGTTATCGTCGAATTCTTTTCGAATTGTTTAGACCGTGAACGATGTACCATAAGAATATTACGATAATCTTCTTATCGACATAAACGTAGCTTTTTAACCGTTATACATACGACGAGTGTATATATATACATTTTTGCCGTTCGTCGAACGTCGGAACGTAAATTTATTATGTCGCGGTCGGTGTGACAAACGTGGAATTATTATCCGAAGTGGAGCACGTTATATCGCGTATATAGCATGTAGTACTGTGAACACGAAACGATGGAGTGTGTTCGTCGTTTATCTATGAGATGGAGCGAATGATCGATGTGCACGAATCATTTCTATTGTCCGTCGGTCGTTACCGGCTTATCTGGTATGGTCATCGTATCGTTTGATACGCTTTAACCGACAATTCTCGTCAAGTGTCTCTCATAGAATCGGAGAGCAGGGGCATGTCAGAAATTAGAGGAGTCCTGCCTTAATCGAGCTAAGCTAACTTATAGAATATCGTTCGTACGGGTAGATAGATAGATAGAAAGGGATGGGTGGGGGGAAACAGGAGAAAAATTTAATTGGAGTGAAAACTTGGACGGTACCGCCCCTTTCGGATCGTTTCGCTCGACTGCGAACTTTGATATAACGTTATCTTTTCCTCTCGGGGAGAAGAAAGGAGACCAACTGTGTTCTCGATATCACCAAATGAAAAATTTCGGTCCTTTATTGCCTTCATCGTTCAGCCAACTTGATTCCATTGAGAACGTTACGCTCTCTATTGGTGATAGTAGACATCGGCAAGGTAAATTCTTGAAAATCACCACTTTCTTTCGTACGTACCTAGAACTATCCTATTTTGCTGGTACAATTGTACATACATATACGTATATTGCTATCCCACGGTGCCTGATTTGCGGTTCACTTGTTTACACGTAAATCAGAGGAACACCGGTAATTTAATCGTGTTAAAAATGTCGCAGTGGAAACAGGACGATCGACGACAGCCGTAGGGAAATTGATAATGTCGCTTAAATCTCTCGTTCCGGCGTTGATTAAACTGTATAAATATGCGATCGTAATTTGATCGACGACACTCTTAATCGTGGCTAACGCGCTCGGTAATCGTATCGTAATATTATCAATTTCGCCGAACGGTTGGGTGTTATTTACAGTTTCATATTTTCCCCGGGCCGTGCCTAAGAATATTTATCATGCATTATTTATGAAGTACGTAACTGCCCCCGTTATTCATTGTAAATGACGAATCTCGAGATACATATATCGTAAAAATCAATTTCGCACGTCGGCTATATTTGATTTCCAGAGACGTACATACATACATACATACACTCGAGGGTGCAGCGGGCCGACAAGTTGTTTAAAATAAAACTCGGTATTGATTTGCCGGAAATAAGCTCTTATCTTATCACCACGGGGATTTATCCCGCGTTTGATATTCATTTAAAAGCGGTTCGATGTTGATAAACGTTCCTGTCGTACCGTTAGCTCGTTTTGGTCGGCAAGGATCTCCGTTATACTCGACGTCACACGCGTGGGAAACGAAACTTATTTACCTGCGCCAATCGGACGAGACGTTTCCATTCGGCTATTAGCTAGTCCGTGAATCAATTTTCTTCGCACCCGTCACAACGGGTAATCGAAGATTTATCAGACCGCGCCGCGTGTAATATCGATTACGAAACTCATTCCGACGGTGCGAACTTAAAAAAAAAATGCACACTCACGCGCGAGATAAAAAATGTATGGATATAAAACATCGTTATCATCGTTGTTTAATCCAACTGTGGCATATATCAAAGATCTCACTCTTTTTGCAAGAAAAATTGTATTTTAAGTTATAATATAAATTCGTTGACTTTTCGAACAATATACGAAAGAATTTTTCTAACAAACTCAAGAAACAATCACGGTATGTCGGAAGCGAAACACCGGTAGCGGTGATTACGAATGAATGTCGTGGTAAAATGGGTGCCGGAACCAACGCCCGATAATAAGGCATTAAAAGAAAAAGTATCTTGCAAACGCAGCCGCGACTGCGGAGGGCACATTTATGATAAAAGCTAGTGTCACGATGCGCTTTGTTGCTACGCGGCCTACCGCGGTGCTCCATTATGATTATTGGAAGGACGCGGCACGAAGAGAAATATGTATGTACATACATATACACACATATATGTATACATACACACATACGTCTGTACGTCTGGCGACGACGAATACGCTTTATTTTAGCGCACTGAACAACACAGACACACACACACACACACAGAATACGCGGCGAATGATAATGCGGTGTCGTTGATGATTTCAGAATAAATGAATAAAGGCACGTAGCGTATGTACTATACATATACATACGCGTGCTACCATAAACAAGCGTAGTAACACGCGACACATGACTGCTCGCGCGGCCTGCTTACCGTCCTGCTTCCTGCTCTTACATACATCACTCACCCGCAACTTACTCTGGAATTGCGTTACGAGTGTATTCTCTAAATTAACAAACCCCCGTAAAAGTTCTCCGCGCGTCGTGTACGTTTTTTTTTCCTGTTCTTTCTTTTTTTTTTTATGTTCTCCTATTCGCAGACCTGTAATTTCTGTAATGGTCGATGGACGCGGACAGCATGAATGCCGATCATTACGTGGAATTCTTTTCATGCGGCCGAGCAATAATTTTCCTGTCTTAATTGGCGCAATTAAAATAATTTTACCGCGGGAAATGTTCGCGTTTCCCATTTATTTTTCTTGTCACGGGGGGTTAGGTAAATATATTTCTCACTATTTTTGTTATTTCTACGAATTATACCGGACGATGAACTTAATCTACGGTAAGACGCGAATAAACCCGTGGTTCACGGGTTTTTCATGAAAAACCCATCGCGAACTTTCTGATTTTCGTCGTGTGGATTTTCGTGCGGGCGAAAGAGGGACGGGACCTGGTTAGAAAATGACATTGAATGCCTCAAAGCTGCGTAGTAGATTGAGAGTTAAAAGGAACTGTAATTGCAATGAATTTCGGTGAAAACGAGCTTTCGCTTGGTACGATATATTTACAGCTTATCAAAGTGGTCCCAGTAAAAAAGTTACGGAGAAAACAAATGGAATTTTCGCGATTAATTGTTTAATGGAATCCCAGCAAACAAAAAAAAGTGGCGCCCACGAGTTTCATCCATACATACAATATACATATACGTAGATATACATACACACACGTGTACCGTAATATTTCACTGGGCGTAAGAAATTTTCAAATGGAATTGTTAGTTTATTCCGCGCGGTTTTTAAAAAACAAATCAAATTAAAAGAATAGTATACCGATGACTGGTCGGACTTGTTCGATTTCCGAATATCGATGGAAAAAGCAATTATCGGCGTAGTCAATTGTTGGGAGCGTTGTAACTCGACTAGCACGGTCCATCCCAATCAGAGCTAACATACCAGGAAGAGGTCACCTATGTCAGTTGCTTGTAAACATGTTGTTTAGCTAGCCGCATACTCGCGTAGCACTGAATCCTCCACCTGGGTGTTAACGCGTTTCCCATGGAAAACAAACGACGCGGAAACTAACGTGGCGTTATACATATACATATAGATAGACATACATACATACATAAAAAGAGAGAAAAATCACCGGGTTTTCAGGGAACATTTTTAACGTTGTCAATCATTACAAGTGGCTCGTTACACGAAGAATACCTGTCATCGAAATTTTCAAGCTGATCGAACAAACTATTAATTTCTGTACAGGACAGCCAGTTAACGATACATCAAATCATCGAAATACATGTTTTTATAAATTGTAAATATAGAAAAAGATCTTTCTATAAAAGCGTAGGTGATATTTGAAAATTTCACGTATAATTCAATTACAACGATTTCGCTATTATTTATAGTCCCGAGCTGTACTCGATATAGTCAGTTCATAGGCGGTTGCGTTCCTGTCATCTATAAACAACTATCGATCGCATCCTACAAGTTTCCATAAAAAATATTCTATTCATAATTCCGCGAATCGTACCAATAACATCACATATTTTGTCATTAATGAAATATACAGTCTAGCCGGGATGGCAGTGTGCCAAGTGGGCGGTGTTAGTGGGATTCGTGGCTTCAGCTCGACGCCAAATACATTGTCCTGCAAAAACGGGTTGATTTATTATGACCGGTGGTTCGGGATCCGCGATTTTGCCGGACCTCGGTGCAATCGCGTTCGGTTTGATAATTTGCCTGTTTCTCACGACGCTTTATCTTACATCAAACCCCCATAGCAATCGGACATTCAGATCGACCATTAACCACGAATAAAATCCGAAAGTTTCATTCTATTCGTGAAAAATATTTACCATGAAAATCTGACGATTCCACATTAAACAATGAATTTTCTTCAATAATTCCATAATGGATTCTCTGACCTCTCCATAATCCAGCGTGTAAATATCAATCCATTTGCAAGTTATTACCATGCTGATCCGATCAAAGAAGCTTCGATAGGGATCGGGCCCTAGTAGACTTTGGAATCTAAGGACGGTCATTCCCGAAGATAACCGGAACACCCAAGTCCCTACTAGATCTCCCGAAACGTTCAGGCCGTGTTACGTCATTTGCATAATCGGGACCGCCCGCCCCATCGACCATCGTTCACGCCGCTGAGATACAACTCGTACGAACTGATCCATTAGGCACGAACTTTGGCATAAACGATCGGTTTTGCCGGACAGTTTCAGGATAGTACGTACATACATATATATACAACGACCACTTGCCAAGAGAACTTCGCAAGAGGAACGTCTTTATTGCTCGTTGCATCCTTTAACCTGTCGTCCATCGCGATAATACGCGGACCTAAGGTTTCTTGGTGTTCAAGGCCACTTTCTATCGATACAGACATATTGTACCGTGATTTATGACCAGTTCGCTCGATCCACGTAGAAGAGGTGGGACCAATCGATCTACCTCGAGTTCGAAGGACCGATAGCCTATATGTATATGTATACTTCAGAATCGAGCATCCGAAGAGCCATTCAATATGATCTCTTCATCCTGTCCCCCTCTCTCTCTCTCTCTCTCTTCTCCGCATTCCTGGGTTGGTTATTCAACGATACGGGGATATCAATTCTCGTGTGACGTCTCTTTTGATTTCTATCCACCGCGTGGGTAGGCCATCGTTGATATTATCACGATCGTTCCGAGTTGTTTCCGGAAATATTTACGTTTACATTGTACATCTTGCGAGATGAATCGCTGGTTTTATACTTGTCCATGGTTCGTAATGGTCTGTCTATATAAGCATTCCAGGGATGACAGTGTCGGGTAGTAAAATGGTACGTCATAATATTTCGTTTCTTTATCGACGTAGACGTTCCACGGATAACTACTTAGTTGAAATTTCACCGTTGATACGAACACGTAGAATTTGAACTGTATGCGAACGATAGGATGTCTGATAACTTATTTACATAATAGCACTGTCGATATC
This sequence comes from Mimumesa dahlbomi, assembly GCA_917499265.3. Classification (NCBI taxonomy): domain Eukaryota; kingdom Metazoa; phylum Arthropoda; class Insecta; order Hymenoptera; family Crabronidae; genus Mimumesa; species Mimumesa dahlbomi. The sequence continues at coordinate 8,139,781 of OU824114.1, read as the reverse complement.
ACGGATACGATTATTATTACGCATCAGGGTGGCGGGTAACCACCGTGGGAAATGCTCGCAAGAGTTTACGAGAATGAATCTCGACGTAGAGATTGCTTATCCCTCCATTTTAATCCGCGCCACGAGCTAACGTGCGATCTCCTAAAAGCTCTATCGGCTAGATCGGTGAAGCGTACGAGTAAGTTATTTCGAATGGAAATAACATCGCGGTAGAGTGGAAGGACGGATAACGAGATTCGAGGCAGTGGTACACACCACATCCTCGTAGTTCCCCATGTGTGTTGAAGCGAGAGTGGCTACGAAATTGGGGGCCAACCGAATGTTAGTTACGGCGGGTTACTTACATCTTTGATAAATATCTATTGTTCATCGTCGAAGTATGTACACGTATAGTGTATGTACATATGTATATATGTACACACGAATACGAGCCGTATCACGACTCAAACTTCCGGCATCTTTTACAGCAGCGAAATTACGTTACCATTACATGAGAAAAAGTGGCAACCTGTGTTACATTTACCGTGTACGTTATCGGATCGTATTCTCCATAGTACGTTCGACTTTTCAACTACTATCTGCGTTAGACGCTACAAAAGTGGGTATAGGTTTTGCTTTCAGACACATTCGAAGGTGAAACGAGGGGGAGGGGTGGTCGATGTGTACCACACCACAATGTACACGGAAAACTGTGTACCATGTTCTCAACTTGAGAGGTTACCATTACTCCGCGATGGTTTCATAGGCGTGCTTCATACGTGTTTGGTCTTGACACCGGTGACATAGTGCAAGGAAATTTCACACCTCCATATCGTGGCTGGGCAAATCTTGTTCCATCTACATACACATGTCCCGGGCGAAATCTACGGTACGCCAACTGTGCCTCGTTTTAAACGGCGAGATACGACGAACAAAAGAACGTTCATTTCCCTTTTGTTATTCACGGATCGTAAAGCCAATAATTAAACATCTATTGAAATATCCGTGTATGTACAATATTAATCGTATAGATTGTCCGTTATGAAATTTCTAGAAATTTTGTATTGATATTTACACACGGAACATATACAATTTATATTATGTATAATCATTTATATTATATTTATCTTACCACAATATTGTTCATTTGGAAAATGTTATATATCGTGTAAAAGATTTGTTGCTCGTAAAATACGATTTTACTTACCACTTAGTGGGAAATGCTGACTAATTTCGGAGCAATTTCCAGGCAAATCGTGCCGGCAGATTTCGACCTATCCTTGTATGTAGTACATACATACATACATACATACACATGGTGTGTGGATCTCGTTGCGTGTGCATACATACACACCTTGAGCATTATATGCAGTCGCAGCTCCTTCCGCGTAATCTATCCGGTTCTCACAAGCTATTGAGCAGCACGTTTGTATTTGCGATACAAACGGAATAATCGTCGCGCACTTATCGTATTACGAGCAGGGCCCGCTCGGCTTTAATAAGGTGCTTGCCGGCACTGCCGAAAGGATAATTTCGTTGTTACGAACAAAGTTTCGCGAGATTACCCCGACCTATCCAAGAATAATTCCCCCGTTTCTGCGTGTGTTAATCGATATACATATTTACCGACAGCTAACTGTAAATCATAATGCATCTGGCACCAATTATTATTTATAGTTCGCGCGAACATGCATGCGGTATTTGAATTATATTCGCGGTCCGGAAGAGCATAAATGTGGCGTACGGCGCACCATTCGATACGAACCGCGAAGTTATGAACACACACAGTTTCTTTCGCAATTACGATGCTCACCGCGAGGTTTTTCTCCTTACGATTTATCTCGAACGATCGAGATCAATTAATTATAACGAGTGAGAAATTGATATTTAAGTAACGAACGTCAATGATTTTATACGGAATATCTTTACAGCGTTATCTGTCGTATAATTTTCTTAAGACAGAACGAACGCAAGTACAATTGACAATTACGAAATTTTATTGCGAATACTTTACGAACGTGGTGTTTCGATTTTGGCTTACAAGAGCGGAAATATTATATCCACCGTAAACCATAAAATAAAACCGCAACAGTCTCGACATTCTTCGCGGTAACGACCACATTTCGTTGAATTTTTTTTTTTTATGATTGTATTAAATTTTCAACGATCTACTGGAACTTGCGATTTTCGCGACATACAGACATAAAACTACCCCCCACCACCACTCCACCTCTTGTCCCGCATTTACGAGTACTGCATTCTTGGTAAACTATAAATGTCACACCGTGTTTATTCAGGTATTCGCCACAATATGTTCCTGTTTTGTACGTAAACAAAATACCGTGATTTTCTTTGTAATTTCCCGTCTACTTTACTGCTACGTGTTTTTCCCATCGACTGTCCGTGGTACCTGTACGTCATAGAGGTTCATAAAATCCTATATTTTGTCGTTAAACGAATATACTCCAGGGCGCTTTAACTACGTGGCTGCTTTTACACGGTTCAGGCATCGGGGCTCGTCGACCCGGCAACAAAATGAATTTTTCACGTACGTGTGAGGAATTCGATGTTTGTTTACCGTCGCAACAACCCGCGAAACCGCCATAATAATCGCCGTGTACGATACGACAATGCGAATGTACACGCGTTAAACCGTATCAAGAACGATCATTTGTTAAGTTTATCGCTTTAAGGACCTGAATATACATGTACATGTACGTAGAATCGAAACACCGATACGTATTGTGTACATACATATCTTTATCAGCGTACACTTTCGACCCGATAAGAACAAATACGTGTTACAAGAACAACAAGTACTACTACTACTACTACCACCGTTCGTGCGTGCACGTTGGCAGTTTGGCGGATTTCGCGCAGTTGTAACTCATTTAGATACATATATAATTATACAGTCCGACAAATAGTCCCTTTCCTCTGGAAAACTTTTTCCCCCTCCCCTCTCCATCCACCACCTAAACGCGATCGCGAAGGTTACCATTCTTTCTTTTCATTTAAAATGCGAACCGTGTGGAGAGGTAGTTTCGTGTAGGATATCGATCCGCCGAAGTTATACTTTCGTTGCTTTCTATCCATCGGCAGTAAATATCACGTACGTCGGGACGGTAAAACCATTTTACCTTCTGCCCTGAACTATCGGGGAGAACGAATATTTCCAGCACTGGTTTTCTCTTTTCGCGCGGCCGTCGTTCACTTTTTGCCGGATGGCCCCTTTGTAAATAGCCGTTTCCATAATGACACGTTCCACGAATGACTATTACTGAGTTATAATGTCTGAGTTACCGCCGGAAATCACGGAAGCTTTATTGACCTCGTTGGAGCAACGGCACGGTGGATTAGGATAGGTCAAAGGGAAGATTTTAATTTCCTTTTCCCTCGTCGCCTTTCATACGGATTTAGTTAAATCGCTCCACCCGTTGATTCCGAGCCGACCATATTCTTTCTCTTTCTCTTTCTCGCTCATTTTTCTTCTCTTCCTGCCACGTGGAACGTTTTCGTTATCTTTGTTCGCGGAAAGTCGAACGAAAATGTCCGATGCTCGAGTGAAAAACCATGTTCGCGATGAGAGGAAATATTGTTGATTTCCAATTTTAATCATCGCATATTATAGTTACATCGCGTGAGATCGCGAAATTTTTCCATAGAAAATTCAAGATCACTTTGACAGTCGATCGATCGTATCCGGAGACGAGAACGATCCAGGGAATTCTATATTATTCATCAGAGAATTAAGCTACAGGAACAGAAGGTATTTCGTTGAATTCGACAGTTATTCAACGGCACGTTGCAAAGAGGGTTAATTCTAGAAAACCATCGGTATGGTTAATTTGTGGCTTGTCGGTTGAGAAGGTCGATATATGAACCACAGCAACGGCGGTTTTGGGAGTTTACCGATACTCCCATATACAACCCTATGAGCCTAATTGCACGATCCCCGTTGGTATACACGTCACTTCTAGTGCACTCTCAAAGGATCGAATCCCTTGACGGTACTACCAGACAACATAACTTTGGACACCCGTCTGTGTATCCGTAGTCTTCTGAATGTTAAAGCCGAGTACACACTAAATCGTGAACCTCACATTGTCCTTCGAAATAATAGAAATATGAGAAATTCTTGATAATATTTCACATTGGATATTAACGTGTCAAAGAATGTCAACACCGAGTTTCAAGTTAGAACGACAAGCTTCGTATTGTCCTTTTCTAATGCAGTATGAATCGAGCTTTACACGGGGTATGCCAGCTTTATTTATCGAGCATTCGAAGCCAAGCATGGTACACACAGGCCGGGGTTTATGACTTCTTCCACGCCGTAGAAACCATTCGAATTGCCAAGAAAACGTATACCTCCGGCTCTCGTATTTCCACGTCGTAGCACGTGCGATGATCGTAAATGCACGCGCTTACAAACATTTCAGGCATGCATGCGAGAATCGATTCGCGCTAAACATTGACACCAATGGCCGATCTAAGTGAGACGGAGACGATCCCGTCAGACTGCAAATCGTCAAATTTTTAGTCACACGTACTACATACACCGCGTACCAAATGCTATCCAACATTCTTACAATTCCCGAATGGAATTGGTCGTTCAAATCGAAACCGTAAAACGGGATTTTGTTATTCTCGTATTTCTATATAATATCTAGATGCCCCATGAATTTATTCAATCCACAAAAAGCATCGAAAATACAAAGCTATGGGCCAAGTACAAGACAATGTTACATTGGAATAGGTTGCTCATTAACATAAACTGCATTTTACACAAGATTTGAAATCAATCAAATGTGAGCAAGTACAAATTATTGTAGAGCAACGACACAATACTATCGCTAAGTAAATATATACAATTAACTATATTTCCCAAAATATGGTGTCTTCTCATTTAATGACTAAATCTGTTTACTGCTAAATGTACTTGGTGGCCCGCTTTTTAACGTTAATACAATCATAAGTGGGAATGGCAAGCGATTTACGAAAATCGTGAAAAATCCTCAAGTTCAAGCGGTTTTTTGAACGGCATTCGCGCAATTTTTGAGATAGCCGTCTGAAACTTGTACCGTTGTTTTAGTTGGGAAATTCTACGCCAGATCAACATATAATAGTTGTACTTTACGAAAATTTAATTTTTCGCAAAAATCTGAAGGGGGTAGGTCAGGATTTTTCGCGATTTTCGTACATCGCTTGCCATTTCCACAATTTTTGAGATATTAAAATGATTCTTTCACTGACTTATTCGGCTTCGGATTCCGCGTCCAAAACGCCCCGGATCGTTTTAATATCTCAAAAATTGCGGAAATGGCGGTCAAATTACGAAAATCGCGAAAAATCCTGACCTACCCCCTTCAGATTTTTGCGAAAAATTAAATTTTCGAAAAGTACAACTATTATACATTGATCTGGCGTAGAATTTCCCAACTAAAACAATGGTACAAGTTTCAGACGGCTGTCTCAAAAATTGCGCGAATGCCGTTCAAAAAACCGCCTGAATTTGAGGATTTTTCACGATTTTCGTAATTTGCTCGCCATTTCCACAATGATCGAGATATGAAAACGATCCGGGACGTTTTGGAAGCGGAATCCGATGCCGAATAAGACAGTGAAAGAATCAAGTCGATATCAAAAAATTGGCGGAAATGACAAAGGAAATACGAAAATCGCGAAAAATCGTCAAATTCAACCAGTTTTTTGGTCGGCATTCGCGCAATTTTTGAGATAGCCGTCTGAAACTTGTACCATTGTTTTAGTTGGGAAATTCTACGCCAGATCAACATATAATAGTTGCACTTTTCGAAAATTTAATTTTTCGCAAAAATCTGAAGGTAGGTCAGGATTTTTCGCGATTTTCGTAAATCGCTTGCCATTTCCACAATTTTTGAGATATTAAAATGATTCTTTCACTGGCTTATTCGGCATCGGATTCCGCGTCCAAAACGCCCCGGATCGTTTTAATATCTCAAAAATTGCGGAAATGGCGGTCAAATTACGAAAATCGCGAAAAATCCTGACCTACCCCCTTCAGATTTTTGCGAAAAATTAAATTTTCGAAAAGTACAACTATTATACATTGATCTGGCGTAGAATTTCCCAACTAAAACAATGGTACAAGTTTCAGACGGCTGTCTCAAAAATTGCGCGAATGCCGTTCAAAAAACCGCCTGAATTTGAGGATTTTTCACGATTTTCGTAATTTGCTCGCCATTTCCACAATGATCGAGATATTAAAACGATCCGGGACGTTTTGGAAGCGGAATCCGATGCCGAATAAGACAGTGAAAGAATCAAGTCGATATCAATAAATTGGCGGAAATGACAAAGGAAATACGAAAATCGCGAAAAATCATCAAATTCAACCAGTTTTTTGGTCGGCATTCGCGCAATTTTTGAGATAGCCGTCTGAAACTTGTACCATTGTTTTAGTTGGGAAATTCTACGCCAGATCAACATATAATAGTTGCACTTTTCGAAAATTTAATTTTTCGCAAAAATCTGAAGGGGGTAGGTCAGGATTTTTCGCGATTTTCGTAAATCGCTTGCCATTTCCACAATTTTTGAGATATTAAAATGATTCTTTCACTGGCTTATTCGGCATCGGATTCCGCGTCCAAAACGCCCCGGATCGTTTTAATATCTCAAAAATTGCGGAAATGGCGGTCAAATTACGAAAATCGCGAAAAATCCTGACCTACCCCCTTCAGATTTTTGCGAAAAATTAAATTTTCGAAAAGTACAACTATTATACATTGATCTGGCGTAGAATTTCCCAACTAAAACAATGGTACAAGTTTCAGACGGCTGTCTCAAAAATTGCGCGAATGCCGTTCAAAAAACCGCCTGAATTTGAGGATTTTTCACGATTTTCGTAATTTGCTCGCCATTTCCACAATGATCGAGATATGAAAACGATCCGGGACGTTTTGGAAGCGGAATCCGATGCCGAATAAGACAGTGAAAGAATCAAGTCGATATCAAAAAATTGGCGGAAATGACAAAGGAAATACGAAAATCGCGAAAAATCGTCAAATTCAACCAGTTTTTTGGTCGGCATTCGCGCAATTTTTGAGATAGCCGTCTGAAACTTGTACCATTGTTTTAGTTGGGAAATTCTACGCCAGATCAACATATAATAGTTGCACTTTTCGAAAATTTAATTTTTCGCAAAAATCTGAAGGGGGTAGGTCAGGATTTTTCGCGATTTTCGTACATCGCTTGCCATTTCCACAATTTTTGAGATATTAAAATGATTCTTTCACTGACTTATTCGGCTTCGGATTCCGCGTCCAAAACGCCCCGGATCGTTTTAATATCTCAAAAATTGCGGAAATGGCGGTCAAATTACGAAAATCGCAAAAAATCCTGACCTACCCCCTTCAGATTTTTGCGAAAAATTAAATTTTCGAAAAGTACAACTATTATACATTGATCTGGCGTAGAATTTCCCAACTAAAACAATGGTACAAGTTTCAGACGGCTGTCTCAAAAATTGCGCAAATGCCGTTCAAAAAACCGCCTGAATTTGAGGATTTTTCACGATTTTCGTAATTTGCTCGCCATTTCCACAATGATTGAGATATTAAAACGATCCGGGACGTGTTGGACGCGGAATTCGAAGTTCTAAAAATGAAACACATTAATTATTGATAACACATTATTGATACAACCTCGACTTTTTAGATCAAAATATCTCGCGATTGGCTTGATGGATCTTCTCGTAGTTAGGCTTAAATTACTCGGGTGGACGACCCCTACAAGAATATCACCATAGTTTGGGGGAAATATGCGGATTTAATGCCGTTTGAATACCCCGAAAACCTCGATCTAATTCTTCCGGAAAAGAGTAGTTCAGGTCTACCAGTCGGGAACTCTTGTACTTGGTGCGAGTCAAGACCTTAACTCTTGATATCGAATAAAACAAAAAAAAGAACGAACGTACTACACATAGGAAATATAATAACTGTTTGCGCGTCCACGTCTCGTGTTGCGTGTCGAATAAATAATACACACGAGAAACGCGTGAAGTTAAATGGAACACGGTGTAGCTTAAAATCGGTGCTACAGGCTAAAAACTCGGGGTTTTGATATTATTAGCTTACAAACATCATTTATCTTAAACCGAACATGCAGGCATGTATATCAGGTGCAACATGTCACGTGTTATACCGGTGCATATGAGATATCAAAGTAAATTGACACAGCTTTGCTTGACAACCGGCTAAAATTACTAAGCACTTTATGCGCGTTTAACCGTATAGATCTATAAACATCAAAATATATTTACTTTATCGTCTGAGCCTCCTTCGAATCTCAAGATTGCCTTGTAAAACGTAAATCATGCCACGGTATATAAATTACAATGCATCCGATTATATCCTGCAACGAAATGATATTAAAGTTGCATTAAAATGATGCAAAATATACCCTTTGTCCTTTGAATATTATGTTTCCCTTTTATAATCCCGAATTATTATCACGGTTAAAACTTCGTATTGATATCCGGAATATTTCGTGTTTCAACGATATAAGAAACATTTGTGTAACAGTGTAAAAGTGTGTCTGGATAAATGTAATCGCGGTTGCTTTGCGACACGATAAACCAATTTCCAAGAGGTGCATCATCCTTTCAGGAACTTTCTACGATGAGTGGGATGCTTGTAAATGCACTTCGGCCCGCCATGCGAACGGGAAACGGTGTGCCCGCATCACGTGTTTCGGGCATGCACACGTTGCACGCACATCAGTCGCATTCGAATGTCACGTAGCGTCACCCTACCTGTGCCGAATAAATCATTTGCCGGTGAAAAATACCGATGGTTCGCGTAACGATAAAACGCGCTCTCGTTTTAAAAGCTCGGAATCGTCTCGATTGAAAGTTCCGCCGAATACAACGGTTGCCGCGATGTCACCGTGCGTGCGTTATCGAAATCATTTCCCTTGTTTTTTTTAAAATTTTTTTTGTTCCGTGCGATAAAAAACGAAACGACGACGTGATAACGTATTCGGTGGATCATTAGGTCCATAGAGGAAAAAACAGACGGGAAAGAATTGATGAGATCATAATTAGACTTTACCGTGGCTAAAGTTGATCTTAACTCTCGGAAGTGTGCCGGTGACATATATGCAGATAGGATCAAGATGAATATGGTAAAAAATCGAATTTTTTTTTGTTTTTTTTTCACCTATCTTGCCAACCACGGGGAAATTGATCTCATTATCATTATCACGCACGATAGTTTCGAACAAGCACTATATGGATTAATGCCGTTGTAAGCGATATTCGAGCTAATTGCTAGAACGCCCTGTATACGTATAGTTCCCAGCACTATTCTTCCATTGTGTGGACAGGATGGATCGATTAAACAGTTAATACGATAAATCCCGATTATTCGGCTATCGGCTGTCGATGTGTATGATGTATAGTAGAATAATGTATACTCTAGAATCGTAGGCGCCATTGTGTCTGACATAGGACGGACACATACTCAGGTATGTAGATTGTGCACCTCGACACGTGCCATTAATGGCTGATTGCCTTGAACGTTCTCGCTCACCCTCTCGTCAATCCTTTTGCGTAAAAAAAACAGTCTTGCTCTTTGACACCGAAGATCGGCGCACTGTGAAATTTTTGAAAAAATCCAACAAAGAAAAGGTGTAACGTAAATCCAATGCGAACGGAGAGTACTTTTGTCGGATGTTCCATAATAGATTTACTCTGGATAAAAAATAACGATCCCTCTGATCATTAATTCGTACGATCTTTCGTAGGGAATTGAACGATAGAATATCGGCGGAGAGGGGACGGGGGGGGGGAGAAGGGAAGCAATTATATATTGTACTTTGAAAATTCATTAATTTGATAAAATTTTTGTTTGAATATAATGCAGTCGAGAAACAAATTTATTTTCCTGTAGAAACGTACGAGGTACAACCTATGTATAATGTCATTTGACATTTATTTTTTTTCAGAGACAAATTTTAATGACGTAACTTCTATGAAACGTTTGACGATTTTTCGTAAAAAGTGAACGAGAAGCTTCGAGAGCACGCTGTGCATGAAATGTACAATAACAGTATCAATAGCTATTTCCTACGTACGAATGTATATGTATAGGTTGAAGTCTACGAAGTCGGAAAAGAAAAGTCGGCAAGTTAACCAAAATACGTTCGAACGACGAAGTTAAATTCACATCCGAACTACATATACCTGTTCGGAGAAAAGAAAACGAAGCGAAACAAAGGGAAAAGTAAAGCTACAAAAGACACGTTTAACCTTAGAAACGCTTTAAAAAAAAGTTACATACGGGCCAGCGTGCCGCTTAGACATTGCTTTAATTACGCCATTTAAACTCCGACATTTTACATGCGAAGCTTGTCTACTACTCTCCCGCGGAGTTGCATAAAAATTTAAATACCCAAGTACTTCGGACCAAACCGTAATTCGGCGAAGGCACGCGCACATGCGTTTTCGGTCCACGCCGGTAACAACAGAATCCTTCCGACACGACGTAGGTAATGTCTGCCACAGAAATCTGTGTGTATGCGTGTAATTTTTTTTTTTTTTGTTATCTATACCAGGCCATCTCGCGGTATAACAATGACGTACAGGCATTCCTGGAAACCGACATGAACTACGCGGGTGTACACCGCTTTACCTGAAAGATTTATTTGCGCTCCGAGCGGGGTTTAAGCGTTCCGGCATTTCTAGCCTCGCGGGACCGGATGAAATGCAGTTAACCAAACGCACTGGCACAACGGGCCACCCTTAAATCTTCTAATTTATTAGAAAGAGAGAGGGAGAAGAAGGAAGAGAAAGAGAGAGAGAAAAAAAAACGTGAAGAGAAATCTTTTCATTTCATACTCACCATTACGTTAAAGGTGCGACGTCCCTCATGCTTCGGCGCCCCATACAAGCATTCTTTTACATTCCCACGACGTCTGCGTTGATTTCGTAAGTAGCATCTCCTTGCACGAATTCATACCCGATGCACTCTCCGAAATTCCTTGGTATTTTCACCGTTGCCCCAGGATTTCCAACGAATCCGTTGAGTACCACCCGGACGAGGTAGCACCAGCAAAGTGCGATTGCCACTACTACCGGTAGGTAGTATCTTCCTCGAAGGTTGAAAATGATTCGTAAGTAAAACCCCAACGCGAAGGAATACGGACGCCTAGTTTCAAAAGGACTCGGTTGTCTCTGTTAATAACACGCACTTTTGTTTATTCGTTCATTTCGATCGTGCCCGTTCATCCGCAATCCGAATCGAATTACGCCGGGGTAAACATTTACACGTACAGGAAAACGTATACGTTCGCCGCTGTTCGATCATCGGACAAAAGTCGGCACCCTTCACCCCTCTATTCTCGTACACGAAAACTCTATCCGGTTTCGAATCGATCGCAATTATTAATCAGCTGGAAATTAATCGCATCGCGGAACACACTGTCGCAGTGATTCATGTGTCGGGTTCGCACACGACACGGAATATCTCTTGTCACGTTTCGCTACCACGGGTGGGGGAGAGAGAGAGAGAGAGAGAGAGAGAGAGAGTGAGAAAGGAGAGGGGTACGTAATATGGTACAACAGGGTTAGAGAGGTGACACCGTGAACGATACCGGTGTCCTAGGGATATCGGTTAGTTTTATCAAATTCTTCGTCGGTCGTTTATAGGACACTCTACACACACCTGGTAGATCCGTGCGAAAGTCCGGGACGTAGCTGTTTCTGCGAAACGGAACTCGGTGCCCCGACAAAAGGGGGGAACCAACGTTGGCGAAGTCACGCAAAAAAACGGGGGGTTGCTCGTGGCACAGGGTGCGACGCACACGACTCTCCAGCGGCAGTTGACGCGACACTAGAGAAAATCGGAGTCCACTTGCCGCCACAGGACGCCGGACGCCTGCGCTCTTTGACGCCGCTTCCACGAGCCACGGGATTTCGTGTAATCGGCGCAACGCGCCAGTCTATTCCTCGACGATTTCGGAAGCGGATGTGCCGCCGGCTTCCGAAACTTATTAACTTTCTTCATTTCCCAACAAAACAACTTCGCCGTTGAAAACCACCACCACCACCACCACCTCTACCCCTTCATCCCCCTTCTCTTCTGTCAAGGTTACCTGAGAATGTTTCATTAAATTTTCACGAGTTTTGGGCGACGTTTTCACGCGAGATTTGTATACCGATAATATCGTGAAAATGAAAGGAAAATGAAATGAAAATGATTCGATTTTTATTTTATCACTGTGAGAACGATTTCAGGGATGCTCGATGAGTTTTAGAAAATTGTTGTTGGGTATGGTAAAGGGTTGTTTCGCGGTAACGAGCAACCGATAGTCAGATTCAGTTCCGAGAGCGTGTAGATAATGGAATCGTAATACTATTGGCTGATCGATGATAATTCTATGTTGGTCTATGGAAGCTCCGTGGTCGGCGAAGTATAATGAGTACACGAGGAGCCGTAAGCTTCTGTGATTAACAGGCTTGGCGCCGTACTGCTTTCGATGCCATGGTAATTTTGCGCTGGTCGAACGAAATCGTATAGCCCCGCAGGATAATCCTTGCGCAGTGATAACTATTGCTGATTTCTCTGTTACCTGAGTACCTGCTCGCCTGGCGATTCTTGGAAACGTTGATAACTTAATACGATTACAGGCGTAAACATACATAGGATTGTATTTCACCATTGATAGAATAATCATTTTCCATCGAATATTTTAATAATTCTTTAGAATGTTTATTAATTTCTTATATATTCCATTTTTAATACTGTCACGTGTACGATAAGTGTGTATTGTAATGAAATTATTTAGAATTTTACTTGATTTAATGGTATACATTTTTTAAGGAATAATATATGATTGAAATATTAGAGGAATTAAAAACAGGGTACAATGCGATACTGAATTGTCATACGTTATTGTATCTATTATCGTATCATTACAGACCCTGTCATCGATAGGTAGCGCAATTTATGTTTCATGGTTATATCATTACTTTGGCATAGGTACGATTACGACCGGTTCGAATTGCCGGTAATAAAACGAACTTCTGCTTTAATTCGACATAACGTCGCAGGCCATTGAACAGAAGTAGCTTTTCATCATTTCGCAAAACCAGGAATAACATTTCGCTGCTTATCACATGGAAATAAGCTTACGAACGAAACAATCCGACGCGGTTATTATCTTCCGTCTATTGATAAATTTCATAACGGTTTTCGAAACGGATCGTTCGATGGCGAGCTTTAAAAATCTCCAACCCTTTAACTCGTATAAGTGGTAAAATAAAACTCGGTTAAACAATTATGGAGTTAAACCTGTATCTCGTTGACTATAAACTCGTCGCTCCGTTTTACAGTAGATTTCCCGTAACCCGTTAAGTCTGTACGTAAACTTCTTTTTCTCTCGGATCTAAACTAGATTAAAGAGATTTAATTTGTGTTAATGAATATCGGTTGAATCGAACGACATTATCAACAGTCTTGGATAGTTGGAATACATAGAATTCGCAGATCGTATCGGCCACGCGGATACGAATGATCCAATTACATTGTATATTTAAAGAGCATCGACTCTGTAAAGAGTTTTAAGGTCACGGTGAAAAGTTACTTTAAATATCAGACGTCCCTATCTTTCTATCTCTTGCGGGGGATTCTGCGAAGTTTATTACAGCCCGTAATCCCTTTTCCCTTTTACGACAAAGTTCGGCTAACGGAGAACGATGGTGCCGTTTAAGCTAGCAAAGCACCACATCACACAATGGTTTAAAGCAGAGAATTAGCTTTCTTAACGATTCTACGTTTAACAAACCTTGCGGCGATATACGCGGTACCTATGGACCACGACTATCTTTAGTAATACAATATCATTGTATTCGCAATGGCAACGCGACACCAAGCGGATTCACCGTTAAAAGAACGAGAGAATATAAGGAACGTCGACGTGTTGTTCCGCGATGTTTAGTTTTGTCAACGCGCATTAGCGGGAGAGAAAAATCTGAAAAGATAGAAAGTAAAAAAAGAAAGAATGATGAAACGGCGCGGTAGCTTGAAAAACGAGCGGAACAAAATTCCCGGCAAAAAGGTCCTTGTACGTCCATTTACATCGAGAGTGCCTCCCTCATCATCAATTATAACCAAAGAGCACGTATACTTTAGATTCCACTTTGTGAATACACGTCGACGCACCGTATGCACTTGCTAATATGAATATACCGCCGCTACATGCTACATTACATTTTATTTCTATTACAAAATGCCCCATTATCGTAAATGCGGGTAAAAAGTATTTTAATTGAAGAAATCGTCCTGGAAACGTTTCAACGTGTCGTAGAATTCTCGCCAGGATGATTGTAATGTCACGTAATTAACATATACATAGGTATATATTTCTTTCTCCCTGTTTCTCCGACCGTTTCAATAGTATCCGTATGAAAATAAAATTATCAAACAGATCCACTTGTGTCACTAACCTACGATATTCCGCGAGTGGATAATTAATTATTTCCTAGAAACAGAAACAGATTAAGTAAAGAACATAAAAAAAATATCCAGAACAAAAAATATTGTACTTCGTTTATTCGCGGTTATTGATTGACCTTGGCTTTCTCCGACCTTTCCTCCGAACTTCGCCGACTACCAGCAAGTTTCCAGCTACATCCGCGAATCGTACATCCACGAATAAGGGTGGCCCTCCTTTCCTGGCTGCATTCCAACGTCCTTTATCACGGATCGTAATGCAGATACAAATGCCGACTAACCGGGCACACTTCGAACATTCTTTTCCCTTACCCGTGGGCTATACTCTCGTCCGGATAATCGGGCAAACGATCTCTGATTTCGTATACAATCTCCAGCAAACGTGTCTTATACTCGGTACTTGTGCTACAGATATATCGAACGACGTCGATCCGACCGTCACCGTACAGTATCTCCCCCTGTTTGTCCGTACTCCCGACGAAATACTTTCTAACCACGTCGCTGGTGAACAACATCACCTGTAAGTTCATTAAAGCGTACAACAATCCCGCGTGTCTCGCGTTCGCGCAACTCTCGTCGAATTCGCCACGCGGTAAATGATCCTCGACGTCTAAGCCCTCGATGGCCAATTGCTGCCGCATCGTATCGTAATAGATCTCTCGTAGGGAATCGTAACAACGATCCCTGACGTCGCGATCGCTGGTCAAGTAAAGACCGAAGGCGAAATCCACCGCGGGCGGACAGTATCGTAGAAATTGGAAGTCCACCAGATAACATCCGATCGGTTTGCCGTTCGAGTCGCGTTTGAACATCAGATTGTTCGCCCATACATCCCGATGGCACATTACGTTTCTATATTTACTCGACGGTTCCAGTAACTTGGTCATACAGGCGGACCATCTTGTGATACGTTTTTTTAACGTCGCTCTCTCGTTGTCGTTCAATTCTTCCGCGAGATCGATCAACGCGTACGAACCTTTGACACTCGCCTTAAGGCCATTCTGTGACTTTTCGTCGTCCGCGGCAAAAAGTACTTCGTCCAGCAGGTGTCCGTAAAGATCGGGAATCCCTCGGCCGGAATTCCGTCGTAGATTCTCCTGAAGAATGAGCGACTTCGAGTGGAAAATCGAGAGAGCTTTTGTCAACCAGATACAATGATCTTCGTCAAGGGGTACGAATTTATCCGGTGTTACGTAACCTTGTTGCTTGGCATCCTCTAGTACGATGATAACGTCAGGCTTACCGAGATAACAATCCGGTATCCATTTCAATCCTTTACTGTTATTACATATTTTACTGGAGAATATGTCGAGATAGATGATTATCTCCTTATTGAACGTATTGAACCGCATAAGGAACTCGTACTGCGTGCTATCAATCGGCGGCGGTGTTTTCGCGAAGAATCTCAAATTCTTCGATTTATCGTCGATCCTCACCGTCACCGTGAGACCGTAGTATTGTCCCAGAAAACCGTTCGTCTCGCCAACCGGATCCAGGCTCCAGTGTAGAACACGAAAGTTATTGGTGCCGAGCTTTCGTTCTACGATCTTATCGATGTCGCAATCGACCAAAGGGCCCGATGGTTTATCGCCCTTGGTACGGCGGACCTGCGACATCGTATCGCCAGGACACCGAGTCGAATCGACGCTGATCGTCGCCATACTCGAGACGAACTGCGTCTACTCGACGGTAATAAGGAAATTTATATACCGTATGCAACCGTGGAACATTATAACGCAGCTGTCGTAAATAAGCATACTCATTTCTGTTTAAACGTACAGGTCGCCAGCGATTCGTCGACAAATACCATTTCTACTATCGCTCGCTGGGATTTTAGCCGGTGAGATTGCAAGTAGACGATTCAATAGAGCGGCATTTCGACAAACATCCCGGTCGGTTGTAGTAATTTATACATCCCGTAAATCTGTCGGATATACCTTCTAGATGTGACGAGAAAACGAACCGCTTGATTTATAACGTTTCGGGAATGGAGGGGGTGGGGGATTGTGGGGGATGGCGAGGGGAGGAAAAAACGAGACCGCGATAGCACGCGTGCGTATAGAAAATTTAGTGGCATGCCGATGCCGCGCGATCGAGTCCAGAAAAATTCCGCAAAACCGAGTGCCCCGAAGTTTTACGGTCGAAAAGTATGCTGGCGATCGAACCGCTGAGATATTCAAACGCGAAACTTTTCCAACGTCGATTGTCTGATTTAGAGCCTGCCACTTCATTTCCCACTGCCGGGACCGGCAATCTTGCGCAGATAAGACGATGCTTGCGCAATCCCGTTTACATAAAGCTTCCTGATATTAAGCTGTCACCGTCGCAAACAATGAGAAAATCCTCGCTGTACTATATAATTCTCTCGCGATATAATATTCCAGAAAGAGTGATTACCTGTCACTTATTCGAGTAAGGAATTCAAGTTTATGATATAAGGGTAAATTCCATAATGAGATAAATTTAATGAGTTTATATATGTATTTATTGTCTACGTATTAATGTGACTATTTTATTCATGTTTTACAGTTGATTGGTAGCGTAAAGGATGTATTTAAAACCTTATTACGTAGATGAGTTCTATAATTAAACGTTATATTACATATTTTTGTTATAAATATGTCACTATAAAAAAAACAGTATCGCGTATCAAACTGTTATCGTGTGTTCGCGGGCTTATAGATATCTTTCTAGAGAAAAGTAGCTTATGGCAATCTCAAAGGTACATACATATACGGGTATGATAAAAAAAAAAGAAAAAAAAATAGTATCACAATCGACGAGCTACAATACTACCAACGTAATCGGATTATCGAGTAGTGAACATTGAACTATTTAGTTTATCATCGCTGTCAAAAAAAAATATAGAGGAATACAAAAAATAAACAATGGCTCGCAAACGCAATCGCAGTTTTCCTCGGTGTAACTGTAAACACAGAAGTGCGAAATTGGGCCGTGTAAATTTTCCCCCATAACTAGAGTAACAACGATAAAGTATAATTTACACCTCAAACTAATTGCTATGCGTTACACCGTACGAATCAATGTGTACAGGGTGTATCTAAACACCATGGATCTCAAGAACAATTATATATGTTGAAAAATGAAACAAATTAAACGTTTCAAAAGAACAACGATAATCCTCGTTTTTTTTTCAAGATCTGCCTTTCATCTCGATTTAAGAGGGTGTACAGCTCGACAAGGGATGCTTTACGGAGATATGTTTACTTCATTTTTTTTATATTTACTATCGATCCTGGAAAAGGTCCTCGATGTTTAGATACACCCCGTATATCGCCGAAGGTACCGTGACATTCTATCCGAGGAACAAAACGAATCTAATAATATATCTATCTCATCGTATACATCGATATGTATTTTGTTCGGTATCTACGAATACATGAATACGCGAAGCTGGATAAAAATTCGACTCGGCACATTTAAATTACGAAAAGCCGGAATTCGCGAAAAACCTGGCATTATATGCACACGCAAGCAAAAGAAACAACCAGTTCTTAAACCAGGGAAGTTTAAATATTAAATTTCGCCTCCTTCGTAGTTGCCCAAATAAATATACCGCTTATTTAGACCGCTATAAATTCAACGAAATGAGCAAGAAAATATTTACGAAGTAACGTCAAACGTTGAATTCGACAGCGGAATATTAAAAATCGTATCCACCGCGGTTAGACAGGCGTGTAATTTATCTTGAAATGAATAAAAAAAAAAGAAAGAAAAACAAACAAACTCGTATCACCGGTATGTCGTATGAAAATAATAAATATCCAATATACACACACCCGCGCGAATTGAAACTGATTTGTTTCGACGTTTCAATTACATACTTGTCGCGAAACGGCGTCGAACGGATTGTAAAGCCCGATTCGAAATTACATTCGAACGGCGTCAAGGGGGTGAGAAATCCGTCAACCGGACAAGATAAATAACTGCTAGTAACGAAATGTAAACCCTCGTTAAATCGATAAGTAAGCACAATTACTGGCACCACAGTGCTGCAAAATGAAGTACGGTATTCGTTTCTGATAAAATCACATTTACCGGTGATCAATCACCTACGATCGTTGCAGGTGAGACTCGGGCTACGTGTAACTGCGTGGCAAAAGTACGGCGGGGGGAGGGGAGAGGAAGCGTGAACTGAAGAGCGGAGAATGAACGAGTAATTCCGAAGAGAGAGAAAGCGTCAGGAAGTCCGCCGGGTGCTATAAAACAATTCCAGGGAAACTTTGCGGTCCTCGTAGCCGCTGAAATTTATTTGCGCCCACCAAGAACGCATCTAACTTCTTGGGAGCAACGTATTAATGAGGTCACACTCTACATAACCCTTTTGGCTCCGTTACTTTACGGTGCCAAAGGTAATTCGATTAACTGCGTTCTGTAGCTAGGAAGGGAGGTAATATTACTCGATGCACGTAGCGCTATAATTACCGCTAATAGAGTTTTCGCCACAAGGTTTAGTTATAATTTTAGATGTCTTTGAATCTAATTGACGTAGACGGGACTTTCTTTCGCCTTTGAGAACGAAATATTCTAACAGATGTTTTAACATGCATTTATTTTCATTCTTTATTCTATTATTTATAGTATATTTAATTTTGTTGAATATATTGAAATATTTCTATTGAGAGATAATAGATGTAGTGATGGTTTATATGAAAAAAAGGAAACAGTGGTATTGAATATCAGCTGATTACATTCCGAGTTTAATGAATTTGACGAGTGACAAATCCAGTTTGCCGAAACCCCATTCGATTGTCATTATACAACAAATTTCGTAGACCGGACTGCTTTTTAATTGCCTCTTTCGTCACGTAACAGAAACGGGACAGCGCAACTGGCAGTTGCCGGGCACAGCTATCCCTTTTTTTTCTATTTTTTTTTTGTTTCGTTGCTGCACATCGAAGAGAACGCGCGGGCGTACACCGAAACACAATTCTGATTAATTGACGCGGTTTTAATTAAACTTTTAATTAACGAGGCAAAAACAAACAACGCTCCGCGAATAGGTGTTACCGGCCATGCCCCCGGATGATTAACTACCGACAATAGAAGTCTTGCACAACAAGACGGACACCAGGGTGCATTTATGCGCATAAATTTCCACAAAATCTCCGATGATTAGCGGTCCGTGTTTCGACTTCTATCTGACCCCACCCATACATGTATGTATGTTCGCTGAATAAGGAAATTATATGGTGTAACATGTGCTTATCGCAATTTACGACAAACGTTCCAACGAACATTTCATCGGTCGAAGTGCAACGAAAACTATATCGTAAGTTTATCGAACGTGTTCTACGGTAATGTAAGAACTAATACACTTTGTTCTATAGAAGGGATACCTTCACTTCGACGAAGTTCAATCGAAAGTTCAAGGTGTCAAGAAGTTGTTCGATATTTCTCAGCCGAACACAGCTCTCTATATTTTTATAAACGTTAGTCTTATATTAGTGTTTTCCATCGTTTATTCATCGGGCAGCTGTACATCACTACCATCTATGTGTGTGCGTGTGACCGACGATCAGAATCCAAGAACACTCGTGAAATATTCACGATACGTTTGAAACAGTTAACCTTGCTGCGATATCGTGTCTGCTTCGTACGTCACGTGTGCTTTAAATATAAAAAAAAAGAGAGAGAGAGAGAGAAATCTTCTGCCAATGCGGTATTACTTGAACCGAAAAACCCTCGTTCCGCGGAGATGAAATTTGTAGAGAAACCAATTAAAACTAATCACCAGATTCCGCTGTCAATTTAATCAAAAATATCGTATAAAATCTCTGTAAAATAATATATAATATGTACGAGTATCTCTGCAACATTTAATCGAAAACTAAATATTTCCTCGGAACAGTCTCAAAGCATAGAATCTCGGACTATCAATCGATGAATCCGAAGTAAGTATATAAGTAACACGGACATGCGGACCCTTAACATGTGTGTAACATGTTACATAAAGTTTCTCCGACTTCTATCGATACTTTCTGCACGGCCTTTGAGTTCCAGCGATCTCCGGATGCCTCCTGCGAAACTTGAAGCCAACTTTCCATGTAATGGTGCACGGAACCGGTGTGTGTATGTGTGTGTGTACCTATGTATACAAGGCCGCCTCTTTTCGTGGTGTTTCCCTTCTCGTATTCGGAAGTAGCAATCCCAGTATCAACCACTCTTCCGTGCTGGGATATGATAGCAGAAACCGGAATGCCAAAGGATACGGCCGGCATTGGTGCATCAGCTTTGAGTATAGAAAATGAAATAGTACGGCACATAATAACGTCAAAATATTATAAAACTTAATTCCGCGCATGGGATTTATCATTATAATTAGCTGATTTACAGAGATGAGATTTAGAAATCAAAATTTTTAGGATACATGCAATTTATTATAAGCTTTTTGTGGAAAACATAGATTTATATAATCGTTGATAATTTAGTAATTATTTTTTTAAATTCGTATAATTTAAAAAAACATCTATACGCATATATTTTCCAATAATAATTCCGCTAATAAGTCTTAAGGCAAGTCTATAAACGAGAGATTATAACGATACTAACGAGCTGCAGAATTCTCACTTTAATCTACAAAACTTTCATGGAACGGTCGATATCAAGTTAGAGTCAGTTTTAGATGGCTATACCAAAACGAATACACATGCCCGCTACTTTCTGCGTGAGTGTGACCTTTCTCGTTCGTCTATTTAAAAATGTAACCCTCATAAGCGACTTCGTTCTGTATTTAGACATCATAATAGAAAACGAAACCCTAGGACGATTTCTTAAAGAACGAATACCCAACTCGCTCTATAAAAAGAAGTCAAAATGTACATTGCGAAAAATCACTCGACAAAAATATCCTCCAAACAAAGTATACCATTCAATAATACAATAACATCACAATCACATTAAAATCAATATCTCTTTCTTACAAAACCTCTCGCTTAAATCCCTTTACCTATAAACCAATAATACACATTTAAACCACAGTATCCAACACTCCGAGAAACAACCACAAACGAAACGAGGGTACAACAGTCTACAAATACATACCTATACATATACATACAATATCCACCCAGCGTGAGACCTTTCCCGAATTCATTCGTGACCCTTTGCCGGCATTCGAAAGACATAATACCCTAAACCGCGCCCTTCTGCATGGAAAGCGATAGCGGTAAGAAGGTCGGGCGCGTGTGATTTTAAATTTAAACGACGTGACATTGATCCACCTTCGAGGCGGATTCGGGAAACGTGCCGGTGGTACGGTATTCGACCGTTCCCCGCGTTCGCCGGGGAGCGAAAAGTATAACGCCGCGACGCTTTATGAATTGCTATGCCATCCTCGACGAGGGAAAGTTATTCCGTGCATGAGCCCGGGCTCGGGTTTACCCGATCTATCTCCGGTCCAGGACGGGAACGATCGACCGCGACCCAGGTTTACCCCCCACGAACACTGTGTCAACGGTGGCCACTTCGACGTGGAAAGGAAGAAGAAGAAAAAGAAGGAAAGAAATGAAAAAAAAAATCACCGGCGTCGACCGGCCTCGGCAGATGAATTAACTTCCTTGGGCAAACACCGGCGACCGAGTAATTTTTTAATCAAACTGATACATAGCGGGGATTAAGTGTAACCGATAACGGTCACCCTCGCGAGATCATAATTTGAGATTATAACCATTATCACCGACCACGTGGTGTTGGAGATAGTACAGGGTTGTAAGTTTATGAAGAGAAATTTGGAAATTTGTCCGCTAACGATGTGTAACAGAGTCTCTTTTTTGAAAGATTAAACGGATGATATTTGAATTATTCTTAATAATAAGTTAATTAATTTCCAACGTGGATTTGGTGGAATAATTTTAATAACACACACTGTCCTGACCGTTCCCAGCGATCATCAACGATCGACTGTTGAAGTCTACCATTCGATTCGATCGATTATACCTTTTCCCGGGGAAATCGACTTGCACTCTATTCGGTCGACCGTACCATAGGCTGGTGGTCATCGGGATTTTGTGACCTTGGTTCTCATTGTAGATCTCCAGCCAGAATAGGCTCTGATTGGTGCGATCGCATCGTGGTTTCCGCGGATCGTACGTTTCTACGCTGTGAAGTCGTTCCACCGCCGATTTCGTGCTGTCCGGCTTGTTATTGTTAAAATACGAGCCCGAGTGCCGCGGTGCGACGGGTTCTAGCTGAAATTAATTCTGTCACCAAGTATGCACGCCGTGCGAAGTTTCATCCGTGGGAATTAGTTTACGGATTAACTTCGAAATAATGCTATCGAAACTATAGTCGAGTAAGGGAAATTGAACCACCGTCGCGCAGTGTCTGAACGTTTTGCGAAACGAACGGAAACGTTTAACGAGCGTGAATTATTTCCGCGATAGCTATAATCAGCGTGAAACGATCATTATATCGTCCGTTCATATTGAAAGTCGTCTTACCACTGGGTAAGATTTCGCCGCTTTTCGTATGTATTCGTCCCCAGCCCGCATCCGAACCCACGGAATGATAAAGTCCGGTCGTTGCATCCTGTTATCTCTGTTATCACGATCATCGGAGATTGATTTACAATTATAACGTTAATTAACCGTAAATTTCCGTAACGTGACGCGTTCGTTTGAGCGATGTCGAAAAAAAAATGCGACGGAAATCAACGGTTCCGGGTCGCACGAAACAAACGCCGTGTCACCGGAAGAAAAGAAAAGAGAAAAGAGCGTCGAGCGGCATCGCAATCGTCGCGACGCCGCCGGGGGGTCAGGAAGAAACTTTCAACTTTACTTATTTCGCTGTTTAACGAGAGCCAGCACGCGCCATCTCACGAAGTGCGCAACAAGTATCCCGGGTAAATCATTAGTTCGACGATTTTATGCCATGCGGCGCTGCTTGTATAATTCCTTCTAATTTTCGCGGTAGACGATTATAATTAAAATTATCGTAATTACTGGGGAAACCCTTTAATTTCATTTACAATCATACGTTAAGTTTCTAAAACATTCCCCAATATTAACACCATTAAAATATATCGCTAAATATCCTAACACAGTTTCAATTGATTATTTATCCCAGACTATACATAAATTTCCTTCTTTTATTTTATTTTACAAACAGACGATGCAAAATAGAATCGCAAAGTCGCGAAATATGTGCCTGATATCGTTTTTTTTTCACCTTTTAGGACGGTCACTTTTTCTAAGTATGCATTTAGCTGGAGTGTCATGCGGTCACCGAGTCCCACGGTTCATCGGGGGCCGTCTCATACATTCCAAACTGTTATCGCAAAAGGGCAGAAGTACTCCCAGGGGGGAACTTGCCTTTTTCACTCGTTCTCGCTTCCGAGTAAAATGTCGCTCACGATAGCATCCGCGAGCAACAATGTACATTCACGCGCACGAACCTACGGGGTCTGTGCTGTTTTCACTCCGGCCAATTTTTCTCCTGATTCTTGGGCAGGCGAGCGAAACCTGCTCAATATGTACAAAAAATCTATTCCACTTGTGCATACACATGTATGTACCATGTTTCTTGCTCACCGGCAATGCGAGATGAATTCGTTGGCCGCGTTATTACAAAAACTAATCCGGATTTATTCCGATATCGTTCGGCCGATATTGTGCCCAGCATCTTTACCGCGATGCTTGCTAATGTGAAATTTACCATGCAGTTCGAAAGGTTTGATAAAAAGGAAAGAGAGAGAGACAGAGAGAATGAGAAAAGAGAAAAGAAAAAAGAAAATACAAATTGGTAGATATAGGCTAGAGACTTTTATGGTTAATATGCTTGATCGTCTATTCAGAAAGAGAATATCTATCGGTGAAGTGTTCGGCGTTGCCGAATCGATTGAAAGTGAAAAAAAATCGTCGGAAAATTATCCAGAGTCGAAAGACCCGGTGATCATATTTCAAAGTTCGAGCGGTAGATCCGAATGAAACTTTTCCAGAGAATATATGAAAACGAGTCGTCGGTCTGATCAGTAAAATCAACTTCTACTTCGATGAGTTCAATCGCGACCGGGGGAACGCGAGGCTCTCAGAAATCACAAAAGAAAAAAATGAAATCCGATAAATCTGTACCGGTGTATTTGCGTAATTTTCATTTACATCGAGAGACATGGGGGAAGGGGGGGGAGGAGGGGTGGTACGTCGAGTTCGTTACGACGTGCATCGCGACGACGAGACCGGGTCTAATCAAACCGAACCGAACGCGGGCCGCGGTTAATCGTCTAATCAAATTAGTAGGAACGAACGTCGAGAACTGGCAGAAATTTCTGACCCATCCGCGAGTCACGTTTTACCGTTTGCCGAGAGAACTCGCCAGCCTGGCTGCCTCTACGGACCGTTCCCGTAGTTTCTTTTTCCCGCGAGCGCTATTACGATGATTATATCTATCCAAATTCTGTTTAAGGAGCGCGCCCGATCAAACCGCTTCAAACAGAATTAACCGCCAGGTAATCCACCCTCGGCCTGTATCTACGGAAAAGTCCGTTCTTGCACGAAGTATCCGTCGTCTTATCCGCGAACAGATCCGCGGAATTTCGCCTGTGCCCGAAGTTACCTTCTACTTTATCCGGATTGAATTCGAGCACGGAAGGGAATAAAAGTGCACTCTGTTTCCCCGAAGCGATAGCTGAATTTTTCTTACGATCCGACGGAAAGAAACTGCTCGCCGTTCGCGACGCACGCCGAAAAATTTCCGAACCCTCGCGGATTTTCCACGGGTGAAGTATGTATGTATCTATGTCCAAGGGTAAGTATAATACCGTTTAAGGTTGCATAATGTGATGTATCGATGTTACACTTGGAAACAGTAAAGTAAGAAACAACAACAACAATTGCGAACCGTTCGCTCGAAAATAAAAAAGGAACACCCTCCTAACCGGTAGAGTAACCCCGTAAACTCGAATTATCTCGTGAAGTTAGCGAATTGGAGAGAGGAGGCATTTCGCGAACTCGGACGTATTTCTGCTCTGTCGAAGAAATCGCGAGCAGGTCGGATATGGTATCGGTACTCCTGTAACTCTTCGCCTGTCGTAGTGAACCACACGAGAACGGTCGGGACCGATCCTAGTAGAAAAGAGAAAATGGGAGATTCTATTGGATAGACAGTGAGATCACCTACGTAGAAATAAAACAGAAAAAGAAAGAAAGAAAGAAAGAAAGACAGAGAAATAGAGACAGAAGAAGAAAAGAAAAAGTAGAGAGAGGAAACACTCAAGACCTTAGAACGAACAGAGAGAAACAGGTAAAGGAAAGACAACGATTACCGAAGCTAGAAGGAAACAGGTAACGGGAAGTGGGAGGTGAAGGTGGAGAATCGTTTCAGCCAAGACGAATACAGGGGCATGTCATACGACACACAGGGCAGAGTTTAATCAGGTTCGACTAGTTAGTTGGCAGGTGCGAGCGTTGCGCTCGCGCGCGCGCGCGCGCGTACTCTCACGCACGCTCACGCACATGTAGGAGAAGAACCTAGCCGGCCTCCAAGAAGCGGCGTGGCTCCTGCGTGCTGGTACCCTAAGCAAGAAATGCAACTCCAGGGCCACCAGACGCATCGCACAATGCCACTACAAGAGATCTGCCTTCGTCTGTCTCTTGCCCTCTACGACTTTTCCTCTCTCTATCCGATCCTTTATTTTCCGTTGGTCTTTCTTTCTGCGTCCCCGTACGCACCGGCATTCTACGCTGTAGTTCTCACAGTCGTTAAATGGTTATAATTTTAACTGTCGTCTTTACGGAGAATTCGTCCTTTCCGTACGTCGGTTTCGCGAGGATGAACGATAGAGAACGAGTTAAACGTGGTAGGAACGTTGCGTGGGATGACAATGATCGTGAAGAACGATTGAAGAATTCGATCGATGATTATTATTATAGGGAAAGGTTCGATGAGTGTAGAATACGATTTGTACGAGGTTCATTTTAAATCGATACGTTTACAATAGTCATTCTCGAACGGGATAGAAACTAACGGATACGTTCGTAGATCGGCCATAAACGACGTTTTATTATGCTTAATTACCTGTATTCAGGAAACCGAATAAGCAAACGTACATAATAGATAGTTAATTACGTGAATTTACATTTTCCATGGAATCCTACGTTTTTTTTCACGTTGCCGACAAAGCTAGTCTATTTTTAAAAGGAATCACGGTTAGACCGTGGCGATGATTATACAGTACACGAAAGTGTCAAAACCGACACCGGAATGCTCAATTACCTAGACAGGACACGACCGGGGCATCGGCTTTGCCGGTCTCAAATGCAAATAAACCGCTCTTTTACTGTTATTCGGAACACGCTCGCGTCTGACGATTTTTACAACGACTACTGTGTCGACTGCGCCTATATTTACCGAGACGCCTATCCTTTATTTTTTTCTTTTTTACTTCTTCTTCATCTTCTTTCTTTTTTTTTCACCTAACCACGTGACGCGAGGCGTGACCTCTCGCCGATCGCATAGAGAACTCCAGGTTTCGCGTAACGACCGATCGGCGTCGAATCGTCGGGGCGTTCGCGTTAATGGCGACGTGTCTCTCTTGTATACCGTTAAAGGCCTCCCCGATGCCCAGTGTACCTAATTAATGGCACGTCCGTGCCTGCACACGTTACCAGTACACCTCTACTACTACTACTACTACCACTACCATCACCATCATCACCACCACCACTGGTGGTGGTGGTTTCGAAGCGGATAGCACTGATGCTCACGTACGCACGTACGTACAACTCTGCCTAACATCCGTCTTACTTGCTGTCACGCTATTACCATCGCGTTTCAACTACTCGGTAAATAGGCATATACTCACTCGCGGCTCGCACGGAAGATTGCAGAGCCAACGACAGACAGCCGGCACGTGCTCACGCGGTGCCGCCGCCGCCGGTCGGTTCTGCCGCGCGTACGTACGCGTATCAACGTATAATTAGCACCGTCCCTATCAACGATCTAAACTCCGGGGCCGGTTAATCGAGATATCCGCGCGGTCGCGTTTACGCAAACGTTCGAGATGCCACGGCCATGGTCGATAAATTTCTGTTGCCGCTGCTGCCCAGGCGGTTCCAGGTGATCTTGGAAATCACCACAGGTCTCTCTCTATCTATCTCTCTCTCTCTCTCTCTCTCTCTCTTGTCACGAAGATAGATAGATAGATATCGGAGGGACAGTTTACCAGTTTACACACCCGATGCACCACGCTGTTTGCGATCTTAGCTACCGCGAACGTCACGCTAGGGATTAAGTATCGATATGTTTTATGGGGGATACGAGAAGATCCTATAGGAGCATGGATTATCATCGAGGATTTGATGTATGGAGTTTCTTAAGGCGAATCGCTAGAGATACTGAGATACTATATATGTATGTATATATGTGTGTGTGGTACATAGACGCGGGAACCGTGGGTACGAATTTGAAATGTGTACTTTAGGAAAAATGGTATAATTGTTAACGGAATGCACGATCTATAGATGGGAAACTTACCACGCCTGTTATAGTTAGATTTGATTAATTGGAGAGTATTCTAGGATTTTCTCGAGGAAATTTCCATTAATCAGAAAAAGGAATACTTGTTAGAAATGTTTTGCACGACGGTGGCGAGGATGTTTTCACATTTCCATAGGGAAGAAAATCGTCGGATCATGCAAGTGGTACATACATCATATGATACGACTATTTTAACGTTACTTTCTACGTCCGGGTTTGCAAATCAATTGTAGCAATTAAATATTAAAAACCATGACAAGATGAATTCCTTCTACGCGTAGTATCCGATAAATTTCCAACCCATGTCGCGTCTCGCTTACAGAGAGACTTTAATATAAATGCGTTGTTCCACTGAACTAAAAACATCGGTAGATAATATCTCAATTTGTAAGACACGCTTCTATACTGATTAAATAATTCTCGTATAATACATTTATCCCAGAAACGGAACCAACGGTGTAACATTTAAATGAATACATACTCTACGCGAGATACCTTTCACTAAAATTTTACCCAAATAAGATTGAATACTGATTATCTACACGATAATTCCATGGTAATTCCTTGTAATTTCATATAAATCTCGGACGTTGAAAATTACCCGTCAAACTTTCAATTATCAATTTAATCAACGCTTGAAAAGGAACCTACCGGTGATGTTTTAAAAAAAAAACGTTACCGCGCGCACGGTAGCATTTCCAGCAGCCGAGCAGGCTGCTACGTGAACATAATCACGGTAGAGACGTTCACGTGAGGTGCGTCTTTTGTACGGATGAAAAGACGTGTATCCCGTAGGAAGCGGTGTCAAGGGTTCAGGTCGTAACAGCCACGTTGCGTGTACGGGACGACAGAGAAAAGATGTTGTTTGGCCTCGGGTGTGCTCGATGAGGCGTCTTTTCTATCGTGGGACGAATCTACTTACTACAAGCGTACTCGACGGTACAACGATGTAGGCGAGGATGAGAGAAGAGAAATAGAGAGAAAGAGAGAAAGAGAGAAAGAGAGAAAGAGAGAAAGAGAGGGAAAACACATGAAGAAACAAGCTACTCTGTTAATGCGAAGTAATGGACGAAGCTGACTCGCGAGCTACACAAATAATAGGCTACCACTCAGACCGACGACGTGTTTGCTAGCGCCAATTCATCCTTTTCCTCCCTTCCAACGGGCCCTTTCATTCTAGCATTCTTCAATAACGGGCACGCCGCTTTGAGATGGCTAATTTCAGCCTTACCCCGGAAATGGTAAAAGATACGATGCCGCTCACGGTACGATGGAACTTGTCTTTGTAGAATGTACACAACCGAGTAGCCAATTCGAAATAGCGATCTCGCCTACAGGAAAGGACTCTTAATCTTCTACATGATCGTGGCACGCGCTCATGCTCAATGGCTAGCTCCCTCAAAGAGGATTTCTTCCAGGCAATTCTGCTACTTAACGACGGTAAGAGATAAGCGGAAATACGTGGAATCCGTCGGAGAAATGCGAGGAGCGCAATTAAGATTTTTCTTCTGACTGTACATATACGTACAGTGTATGTGTACCGAGAGGGAGCTTAAGGATTCTCCACGTGAATCGATGTCAAACGTCTTTCGATCTATTGTAGACAACGATACGACAGTGTAAATTGTGTGTATGTATATAAAAAGATAGAATAAAAAACATGCGAGTCATTTCCCATCGATATTCAAGCTAAACAGGAAACGAGGATTAAGAATCGTAATGATTGAAGATTATCATACCGTTAACTATACGTTTCCGTTTTATATACATATAATTTTGTTGTTATTTTTCGTTGGTATTGGAGACTCGAAAAGTTTCCGTTTAAAAGTTTAAAATTCAGTATCCGGCTTCTCGCTATAATCGTAAATTTACTAGTAGTCATTACGAGTACTATGCACCGGAGAGAGTGGGTCAAGAGCAATTCCGCCGGTGTAAAAGAACGTTTTAAAAGCATAAATCGCGCTAATACAGGCCGTAATATAGACGCTGCACTTGCAATTACTTTTTCATGCAGTCTTAAACCTCGATCCATGCTAGACAAGACTTTGAGGGGGACGAGAGGGGGTGGTGGTACTTACGTGATAAATTAAACGTATTTCCACAAAGTGACACAAACGAGGAAGTATATTTTAGATTACCGTCCGCCATTGATAAGTGAATATGAATAGCAGCACGGTAGGGATCAAATAAGAGAGTTACCATTAATTCCATCTAATCTCCTATGACAAAATGAAACCGAGACGCACGCGGAAGTTCCACGGGCGGGATACGAAATTCTAAGGTGGAATTACCGTCGTGTTATTCGTGGCAATGCGCCCGATTTACTGCACTTCGTTCTACATACATGCCTGCCAAGTGCACGACACGTATAAAATACTTCTTACGTCCGGTTGTTCCTGAATCCTGATTTCGGTCGCGCGACTACGATCACCGATGCGTAGAGATCGTAGAAATTCTAAATGCACGCGATGAAAATGATTACGGTTGCAAACTAATGGCAAGTGTTAAAACGCGATAATCCGTTTCAAGGGAAACTTCAATAGCGTAGATAAAATTCAGGACGAATCATTCTGTTTGGTAGTCTACGTTAGATATATGTACGTATACCTTACAATTTACTTTAGTAACATTTTACTATGTATATAACTTTTGCTATACCAGGGGTACACCCACGTATACATTATATAAATCTATGTATACTTGTAGAGTTCTACATAGTACTCGAAAATCGTACCAGTTCCCACGGCGGGATGTAAAAAGCCTGATATATACATAGCAATATTATGTCGGCATCAGACAAATAACTTATCCGTTATCGACAGGATAAGCGGGGAACTTTCGAAAGTGAAAACATGGTGTATCGCGAGCGTGCACTGCAAAAGCATTTCTCGGTGCATTATCGTAAAAGCATGTTGCCGTGTTCGCGTCACTCCATGTACGATCCCGGAGTGGAGGAGAGTTTATTCCGGTGAGCATCTCGCGATTGCCTTATTGGTTACGCCGATGGGTGTCTTCTTCCACCTGGCTTAAGATTCGCGAGTGTACGACCTTGACATCGATCGCCCTTGGTCCCGCGGGGAAATCGCGCGAAAGTTATTTCCATCCCCGGTTTCTTTCTCTTTTCTATATACAATTTACATTTAATTCTATGCATATATATAGTTTCTATATAGAACTGTATAAAATTCTAAAATTTTTTAAGTTATTTCCATCCTCGGTTTCTTTCTCTCTTCTATATAGAATATATTTCTATCTATACAGAAACTATATAGAACTAACTTTCTATATAGATAAAAACAATATATATAGAAACTATCTATATCTATATAGTTTCTATATAATATAGTTTCTATATATAGTTTCTATATAGAACTGTATAAAATTTTAGAATTATAGAATCTATATAGAAACTATATATATACAATTTTATTTCTTTTTATTACAATTATTATTTCTTCACGCTTCCACCCAGAGATCTCGTTGATCCGCACCAATAATCGTCGTACTTCCGCGCCGAACTGAGACGCGACACCGTGAAACGCGGGTTTCGTCGGCTCGGCTAGATGAAACTAGCGCAAAACCGTCACTCTCTTGAATGCAACTCGCGTGCAGACGCGTCAGCGTCCGCCGGCGCGGTTTGAATGGCTCCGGGAGTCTGCTCCCAGTGAACTCGCCCGTTGAACGCGACTCACGTCAAGTCTGTCGGGATCCGCGACGTGTGCACCACTTTCGAACTTTTGACCTGAAAACGAACGCTGCGTTGCCCCGCATGGCGAGCACGTAGCCGTAACTTACCGCGAGGGTCTCGGCCAGGAACGAACGCTCTTGAATCCTGGAGGAAGTTTAGTGCCGGCCGTGTCACACGAGTAGAAAAGGATATCTGGTATCGTAATGTACGACGAACACGATATCGAGTGTACGACCTATCGCAACGAGTCGATATCTTTCCCACTGGAAGAAATCAACGTGTCGCAGATGGAATTGAAAAGTTACGAAATCGTCCCGACCTCGTTCGAAACTACCTTGGTCTTAGATACGGTTACCTGTCTTCATAACGGATTCACTTTTCAAACTCATTTTCTGATTAAAGATTTTTTTAACATCGATCAAATATTTTATGAGAATTTTAAATTAAAGGATCATGTATAAGGGAAAGGGTGACTGATTTAATTATTATTCGTTCGATTTCATTATTAGACGGTTTATGTTTCTGTTCGGTGTTTCTCTCGGTAAAACTGGCAACGTAATTTTGTTCACATTGTTACGTCCGTTCCATTGAACCGCCCCGAGCAGCAATTTGAACAGTTCTTCTATACGTACAGCCACGACGACGCAGATGAATGAGTCACGGAGCTATACCGATTTTTTTCTTCGACGCTTCGTACGTATACGAACGTAACAACCTCACATCTTGAGTGGCTATTTCACAGGTATCTGTGAATCATTCCCGTGAACACCGGGACCGTAGTCTGGCCGGACACATCGGTCTATAATTAATCCACACCGTATGAAATTAGTACTTTCGGTTACCAAGGTTCGAAGCCATTGAACTCGACAATACGGATGATTCACAAACGATCATTCAATGTACAGTTTTAAACCGAGTAACACCGAAGTCTCTTCCGAACTCCAACCCAACCTTTATTCACACGGTCCCTATAAACGAAAATACCAAAACAAAAAAATTATCATTTTCCCCCAATTGTACCAAGTTTTCATCAAACAAAAATTTCCATCCTATACAATATAATAATATAGTAAAAATCTATCGATTTTTCAGACTTCGTTCTACCACGGACGCCAAGTACGAACAATAGCTTAGTATACGTTTCTTGTTCGGCGTAAAAAAGAGGAAAGAAATTCCGGTCGCTAGTTGACCGCGCGAGTTTGAAATACCTGACGACGTCTCGATGGCCCCGCATTACCTGCGATCGGCTGGTAACACGATCGCACCGCGCGACTCGAGCGAATCTAATGATTTTAATGGGCTGCACACTTCTCTGAAGCGGCGAGTGGTAATCACGTGAAGCAGTTCGCAAGTAGTACTCGCTACCGAGAAGTCATTAGCGTACGCAGCGTGGCACCATTTAGGCGATAATCGTTCGCGCACCGTGCCGCGACTACGGTCGCTTTCTTCGTCAGTGCGATTCATTGATATGCGCCTTGCGAACTTTCGGTCGGATTCGTCGGTACAATTGTACAAGACAACGACCGGGCGGTGTCTGTGCAGCTTGTTCCGTGTCGCTTGTCCGAAAAAGAAATGCTCCTCACGTGCGACCAAAGGTGTTTCCTGGCTACCGATGCATTCCCGATGGAACGACAAGCAACATCGATCGCCGTTCATTTGCAGAATGGGCCATCACCGTGAGAACCATTCAAAAAAAAAATAAAGAAAAAAAAGAACTTGGTAAAAATCATCGTACCGTATCGATTTACAAAACGTACAAAATCTTGTGTAAATATACATATAGATTATAATACAAAGATCATCGTTATCGTTAATTAGAATCAACGATAGACAACGAGTCTCTCGGAAACGGCAGATCGATTCGAGTCCATTTATACGATTCTAAGTAGCGCGTTGAATCTTTCAGAGCGTCTCGGCCATAAACGTGTTTCCCACTGGAAAATCTCTGAATCCATACGATCATGGATAATACCCAACATCGACAAGGATTTTACGCAAATTCCCGTTGATATTTCATAAAAAACCGCGTTATCCCGTTTGGCCCACCATGTGATAGGGATCGTACTCCTGGAGAGACACACAGGTGACCAGGAGTGTGGTACAGAGAGAGAAGAACTGCCTTAGGGATCGTACTCCTGGAGACAACGGTGACTAGGTAGCAAAGAGAGAAGAACTGCCTTTTAGGGCAGTTAAGCGCACGACAACGACGCCTCTCGGTTGATCCTCGTCTCGTCTTGTCTCGCCTGGCCTCGCCTCGGATCGGATCGGATCGCCCATCGTGCTCTGCCCCGCCTCGCGTCGCATCTTCTCGCGTACAGGAACGCTTGTGCCCGGCGGTCCCGCGACCCCGATCCTTCTCAGAACGCGCGCAAGAGACTGCACCGGGTTTTTAGCGCGATCTTGAAAACGGAAAATGTTCCTTTTTTCGTCGAACGCCTGCCCGTACTCGCCCGGTCGCCGCGGTGTCCGTCGATCGAGTCGTGCTGAAAGTCACCTGGGTAAGGGTGAACGGAGTTAAGAGTGTGTGAGACGAAGAGAGAGAGAGAGAAGATTAGATTTGATTAAATTAGATTAGATTAGATTAGATTAGATTACTATATTTACATCCTAGATGTATGTGTACCGAGAGGGAGCTTAAAGATTCTCCACGTGAATCGATGCCAAACGTCTTTTGATCTACTGTAGACAATGATACGACAATGTAAATTGTGTGTATGTATATTGTATATAAAATGGATAAAAACATGCGAGTCATTTCCCATAGATATTCAAGCTAAACAGGAAAAGGAGAAGAAGAGAGAAGGAGAGAGAGAGAGAAAGAGGGAATTCGATCGGATAGACTCATGAATATTAATCGACGTAGAATTAATAATTCGAATTAATTTTAATATTATTTCGTAGATTTTTATATCGAAGGAATGTGTCACGGTTAACAGTTAGCCGTGGCTACGCGGAAATCAGGGAAGGAGAGAATGATCGATGGAGAACGTCATTCAGATGTCGAACAGACCCGGAATACGATGCACGAAGAATGAGGAAAGCCACAATTGGATGGATGAAAAAGGATCAAGAGCGTACAACGGATATCGATAGGAGGGAGAACGGGCGGGCAGAGAGAAAGAGAAAGAGAGAGAAAGAGAAAGAGAGAGAGACAGGTGGGAGAAGCGGGGAGAGAAGAGAAGTGCCACAAAGTAGAAGAAAAATGAAGAAAGATGAAAGTTTAAGACGCAAGCTCCCCCGCTGGTGGGACGATGAAAAAGTGGGATGGGGATGGAAATCATCTACGCTCGGATAGTAAAATTGCGAATGAGTAATGGCCCGCGAGCCACGCCGGGAATCATGATTTGATCAATGACTTCGGGTCCCCCCGGTTGACTACGCTACGCGAGCGCTCGCAAATAGTAATCGCAGCTTCCCGTCAGCGGAACGCAACGTTGGATAGGGCCATCGGAGATCGTCCTCGAGATATCGATCTTCCCGGAGCTGCCCTAGACGAAGAAAGAGAAAAGGCACGAACGAAAGGAAGAAAAAGGGTGAAGCATGTGCGTATAAGACACTACTGGAGGAGAGAGAAAGAGGGAGAGGGAGAAGGAAGAGGAGAGAAAGAAGGGAAGGGAAGGTAAAGGAAGGCGGAGGAGGAAGAGGATGAGAAGGATGAGGTGGCGCGATAGCGGCAAAGATGAGGAGGGTGGGAGGTGGAAAACGCGGCCCGGCTACGAAATGGCCGGGGCCCCGAAGAGGCCAACGATCGAGAATGACCACCCGACGTCTCCCTAAATAATGACAATCTCGGTACCCTAATTTTTCGCGTTCCTTCTCTTCATACTTGCATCACTGTCAACGATTCCACTTCTAACAAGTATGTATTCCATTAGCACCTGACAGGGGTATGACTATGGTATCCAATATAATATTTCTATCGAATCCCATATACAATCTATAAGATTATTATCAGTAAATACAATATTAATTTCCACTCGATATTCGTAAAACCACACCCTAGAGACATCCCGTTTAAACATCCTCAACAAACTCTCTCCGCGAACATGGGGTCCCACGTTCAATGGGGTACAACGATATTCGATCGATCACACAGAAGTCCCGCGGATCTCTCGCGATCGATCAATTATCAAGAGATTCGGAGAATCCGAACGGTGGCGTCGGTGGCGGCGGCGGTGGCGGTGGCGATGTAGTTTTCGGTAAATGTGTCGAAGCCCACCGACCCGCGATGCGGTGTCGTTGCCCTCTTCTCTTCGGTCTGCTCGGCGCTGGCTGCACGGCCTGCCGTCGTCGCCGCCACCGCCGCCGCCACCGCCGCCGCCGTCGTCGTCGTCGTCGTCGTCCACCTCTTTCCATCTCCCTTTTAACCCATCCTTGTCTTTCTCCCACCTCTCTTTCTCTCTCTTTCTCTTTCTCTTTCTCTCTCTCTCTCTCTTTCTTTCTCTCTCTCACGATACGTATACATCGGCGAGAGCCGCCACCACCGCCGCCGCTGTTTCCACCGCCGCCGCCACCGCCGCCGATCACCGCCGCCGTCGTCGCTGCTACGAGTAGGTTATCCCTGTCCCCTCCGCGGAACCATCCTCTTATTCCCACTCCTTCTGCGGAGCACCTGTCGTGCCAGGGAGTTCGGCGCGTTAGGGGCGCTCGCCGGAGGTAAGTAGACGGCAGGTTATCAGTCGGCAGAACATCTTCGTCGCGAGCGGAACCGTAAACCAGTGTGGTTGCGCATTCTTTCGTGGTGGAGAGAGAGAGAGAGAGAGAGAGAGAAGGTGGCGGTAGTGGCAGTGGAGGAGAGGACAAATTGACGAACGCACGTCCGCGGGCCTTTTGGCGGATGCTACCTGTCGTCGTCGTCGTCGTCGTCGTCGTTGCTGCTGAACTGTTGCTGTTTGCTGTTGCTGACTGTTGCCGTTATCGATACTCATTCGCATCGGGTACGATCGGACGGGAGTTCGATTCTCGCTCGTTTTTTTATTAAGAATCATCATTGAAACCGCGATCTTATAACTGTTGTTGTTTAAATTTTAAGTAGGTATATATACATATTATATATACCTACGAGTAATATAATTGTCTTCGAAGATCGAGAGATACCCGTATATACATATACATAAATTCGTATATCGATAGAATATATTCGGCTGCAAGTCGAAGATCTTTCTCTAAACCAGTTCCAGTGATTCGCTTACTTTCGCACGAACCCTAACGTTCCTACTGTTCTCGAGCAATCGGGGGGAATAACGATCGGGGGATTGATATTATATACCGTATTCGCGCGGTGTTGCGAGCCAAACGCGGAAACCGTAAGCCGTAGTCGCGCGATGATCGTGACCGCGCCAAGGTAAACGCCGACAAGGAGGTCACGGCACCGGTGAATTGTGTTAAGTGACGGATCTCACTGCACGTCTCCAGGAAATCGTTGTCCGCGACGAATAGTACGGGGGAATACACGCGCGACAGACAGCAACGACCGATGATAAACGTCCCGAACGTCGTTTCGTACGGTGTGATACATCAGCGCGGGAACTAACGAAAATCTCTGTGAACACACACACACGCTTAACGAAAAGGCGTTACACAGACTCAGCGAAGAGAATCATCATCCCTGGGTGTTCGAGGCGCGAAGAAGAACGAACGCGGGAGTGATAAGGCAGATAACGCGGCTGTCGGGATGCGGCACGAGGAGCCCCTAAGCTGCAGCTAACACGTGGCGACTCCGCACGCACTCCGCGATCGCTAGGTGAGCTTGTTTCTCTCTTTCTTTCTCTCTCATTTTTTTCTGTTTCTCAATCTGTTTCTTAATATTTTTTTGTTTTTTTTTTTATTTTTTTTTGGAGAGATGGGGTAGAAAGAGTTTTGTATGGCTTTCGTATTAACCAGTCCGTCGCGCTAACTCAATTCTCCTGACAACTATCAATACCTCGTGATTACCGTAAAATATAAAAGTAATCCGGTGAATGATGCGAGGAACGTTACCAGCATTTAAACCGTAGAAAAATAAAATTCGAACGACGCGGTTTTCTTGCAATTAACGATTCCCACAACCGATATATACTATACGTATACCTTACCACGCGCAAACCTTAATCCGGTTTAACTCGAAATATAATCATTGCGAAACCATTAATACCAGGATATAATCGTTTTATTTGCGACCTGTCGTCGCGAGAAAAGCAAAACAAAAAAAGAAAAAGAAGAAACAACCAAAAAAACAACGAAAAGAAACGAAACCCGGTAAACTTCTTATCCGATATAATTGAACGAAAACGTCCGCTGGGTAGGGGAGGGCAGATGAGATGGGGGGGTAGGGGTAGAGGGGAGAGAGAGAAACGATGATCTCGATGCGTTCCGTGGGCGAAATCAAGCGAACCCGAACAACTGTTCCTTGCGTTGTGGTTTTCGGCTTAACAGGCTTCTCATTGAGCCGCGTAACATCGTCCTGTTGCGACAGTTAATGCAAAACCCGGGGCCGATGATCCGGCTGTCGATGTAAACGTGCGCGGATAGACCGGACCCATGGCAAAACAGCCAGGCGGATAAGGTTCTCGTACGAGGAAATCGGGTGGGGAGGGAATGTGGTCGGTCGGCAGGCAAGGAGGCCCTCACCAAATTTTCGTGCCGCTGGTCTGGGCGCAATGTGCCTCGGATCTCCACGTGCTTCGAGACTTGCCCCTCTTTCTCTTTCTCTTTCGCTCTCTCCGTTTCACATTCTCTGTTTCTCTTGGATATACGCACAGAGGCACCGTTCCCGCGGGCCCTCTGTTCCTCTCTCTTTCTGTCTTTCTCTCTTTCTCTCTTTCTCTTTCTTTCAGTCAGGTCTGTTTGTCTGTCTTTCTTTCTCTTTCTTGGTGTTCATGGTATATATCGTCTTTCATCTCTTTTTCTTACGTACCATCCATCGGTGTTCTCTCTTTCTCTTGTTCTTCTTCGGAGTCAAGCCGGAGCACCCAACCGCTTCGCGGGGCCCCCGAGACGCCGAGAAGTTAGCGCGCGCATTCCGGTTAGCGGACCGACGAACGCTTTAGCGAATCGGCGTTTGTCTGCCTCCGTTTAAACCGTCGCGTTGCTGATACGTAATCGGTGGGTAGCAGTACGCTACTTGTCAATCGTTCGCCCGTGGCTTCGCGTCGTTGGATTTTGACAACGAGCGTGTATGTATCGAGGCAAAACGGATGGAGGTCAGAGATTGTAGCGTACGTACGTATAAAACGTCGGTCGAAAGCTAAACGATTAAGAGACCGGGTGACGGGTTTTTAAAAGAGACAGTAGTCACGTTGACAGAATCGCTCGAAGCCTCGTTTGGTCGGTGGTCGATGCTTTTAGTTCCAGGATGTACGGCAACGAATAACGATAAAACGTTATCTCGACACGTAATAAAGAGATCTTCTCATATGCAAAAACTGTATACGGTATTGTATAATCGAGGCGTTGAACGGCTCGCATGGTAATAATAATCATGGGAAGGAAACACGGTTTAAATACGTACACCGTATTATGATGATATTATGATTACGTGAGAACGTGACGTAACTGAGATTAATAAAAATGAAATTTCTTTTATACCATTGCCCGATGAATTTATTATTGTATGTATACGTGTATATGTGTGTACATACATAATTTCGACCGTGCCTCGCCGTGTACCGTAGAACGATCAGCCTCAATTATATCTTTCGTCTATCTTCCGCGTCGTAAAATCGAATTCCACGTGCTACGGTAAAGTCAACGTCCGAGCGACTCGTTTTACGATGTGAACGCGGGTAACGCGCTATTACGTGATCATGTAAGGGAGACCGACTAGGGAGGACCGATTCAACCTCGGACTCGATATACGTGGACCGGCTCCGAATATATATATGTATATATATATATATACCGTGCATGCATAAACGAACGAACCCGATACACCTGTCGAGATCTGCACGCCGCTCGTGAAATTCGTTTCGGAGATTCGCCGAGTCATCGATTTCGTACCTTTTGGCGAACTTATTTTGCGAGAGACTTCTAACATTGACTTCCGCGGTAGACGTACAAAGTAACATTTCGAAACAAGTAATTACCTACACTTCCCCGTGTACGCTCGATTAAATAACAACGTTGCATGACTAATGGCTTGTGGGAATGTATAATGCCCCGCGAATGAGAGTAGTACTGTTTCTATTTTTTTTTCCTTTTTGTTCTTCCTCTTGTTCCGCTTTTAAATCACAGTTTAAAAAGTAAGAACGTTTTTATCCACCTGCGGTCTGTACGAGTTCTTTTCGGTCCGAAGTGAATCAAAGTATGTTTTTCGATTTAATATACGATAGAGAGAAGGAGAATGTATATAGATAATATTTACACGTTCTTGAATTCAAGAGTCGTATATGTAATACACGAACTCCGACTAATAGAGACGTAATGTAATATAACGTTGATTGTAAGTAAATACGATTTTTCATCGGAATTTCTGTACTTTATGGTAACCGTTCGCGCAAAAGTGATTAGTTGAATCTCATTTACCACGTATGAAACTCGAATACCGTCCGCTTTTATATAATATACCAAGTAACGATGTGTACGCGCGCCATAAGTGCTTCCTGAAACTTACTTGCGGCGAGCATTCTTTTTAAAAATTTGCATCGAAATAAGTCGCCGAACGTCCGTTTGCCATCGCCGCCCGTCGTTGGCGGGCAAAAGGAGTACGCTAACGGTTTTCGAACAGGTGTCATCTCTTTTTTCCGCACTTCATGAAATATTCACCAGGCATACGATTACGTTAGTACCGCGCACTAATCCGTACGTTGTCGGGGGCATTCAACCTCCGTGGCCGCGCCACGGGATCACGCCCGACATAACTTTGCATTTGTTTGCCGATGTAATTTTCCTTGGCGAATTAACATTAGCATGTCGCGACTTCGCCTATTTGTCGAGACGAGTATGTGCGGTAAGAAACTAACGACCGGTTGCGTGCCGCGAAACGATGTCACGGGAATTGATACTTTGACTTCATGAATTTCGGTACAAAGGTTGAGACCTGTCCGCGGATACCTGTCTGTCCGACCACGGTTATTCAAATCATGCGAGCTCGATATTCCTACGAATATAGTTATTACATAAATTAGATCCGTCTAAAGGAAATTACAGAAATTTAACCGTTTGATCGTTTCACACGTCATATTACCCATGATTACTGTAATCCACGATGGGATCTAACGAATACGAGAAATCACTCACTATTTCCTAATCGTCTCTTTACCTCATAACATATTCACAAAGAAAATTTACAAAATCTACGATCATCGTATTTCATTTTGTGATATCATTAGATACTATATTAATTCTAATAAAACTTTGCATCTCAATCTTTCGGACGAATTTTCAACCTAGACTTGATTATCGAGAATCAACGATATTTTCGGGAACGTAATTTTCGCGAATCCTAGGGTGTACACAATGCGAACGTTATCGCATTCTCGTTCAGCACGGGACGGTGTCGATATAGCCTATATAATACTTTACCCATCGAACGTAACAAATACTGGTCGGTGGCGTAATCGGAGCGACGTTACGTAGTGAAAATGCGTGTGTGCTTACACACATGCCAGTGTATCATTCACAACGGAACGATTCGAGGCGGGCGTCCGGCGCTCTCTCTCTACATGAAAACCGGTATCGCTGTAGATTCGTGCCATTATCCATTATCCACCAGGCGGTATTACATTCATTTGACACGCTATCCGCGCATACAATCGGCACACTGAAACAGTTTCGCATGACAGTGTGCCGTACGTGTGCGTAGAAACGTTACGCGTATACGAATCGCGCTCGTTATCCAGCCTGGCCGCCAACGGTGATACTCATTAATTTTTAACGAAGACTATATTATAACGAAGAATCAAAAAATTTCGCGATCACGGACCGATGCCCGCGCCAACCTGGCCGCGGAAAGGAAATGACGTAGCGCGCGGTTAACGTTAACCCAGTTTTCTTTTCATACACACTCGTATCTACCTAGTTTGTAGACTAACGTTAAACGGGGATAATGATGTTTCGCGACAGCTGTCGGTTTTGCTGTGGATGATTAGGGTTCGACACACCGAGGTGCTCCTGTAATTCTTTGAAGCGTGTTATCCGTTGGTTCCGATTGATTAAACTGTATTCTCGAAAGTGTTTCAAGTAAATCTGTCGTGACCTATTTTTCATAAATCTTGTATTAAATATTATAATATTTATCAATTCTATTCTTCTATAGATTTCTCTATTTTCAACATTGTCATCGTATCCCACTACTTTATATATATCCATATACATCCATGAATTAACTTTTCTAACGATTCAAAGCCTGATCGTAAATTCTCTATCATCACAATGAGCCTACTTCTTCCGTGCACATGGTGGCGGGTATCGCGATAGATCAAACCGATCTCCATTGATTAATGAAGAACAGTGTATACACCAAGTCCATCTGACAGAATAGCAATAACGGGGTCGAAAGCTCGGCAGCTTTGTAACGGGGTGTCCACGCGTTAATTATCCCAGCTGTTCGTAGAGCGTAACTCGTTAAGCCGGCGCGCGTATCGGCCGGACTTTCCATTCACGATGCCCCCTTCGCTCGGTGTACACACGGTTTCGCGTGCATTTACATAAACATACACCGCGACTGCATTCACACGGCTGAATGCACCCGGCGTGCGTATACATACATAACCCGTGCGTAATACACGGCACTCGGCGGTCGTTGCAGCCTTCATTTGTGACGATCAGTACGCGAGATAGACATTCCGCACGCGATAATTGCTCGTCGTCGCCGCCGCCATCCTCTTTGCCGCAACGACGATCACCGGGTCACATTAACCGTTAATGTTAACATAACCGATCTCGATCGCGGTGAATGGATCGTAAAGTCAATTACGCGCTTGGTTACGGCTCGTACGAATCTCCCGACTCGTGCCCCGGCACGCTCGTTTCGTTCGCTGGTATCCTCTTCGATTTGCCAAGTAATAAATTTCACCGAGCAACAGTACGAAAGGCAACAGTGTCCGCCCCGTGGAATTAGTTCGAAGGTTACGTATCGGTTAAAGGGGAATAACAAACTATTTTTATCGAATGAAATGATTCTTTTATTTTTTTAGAGACTGTCACAAGGAATTTTGTTTATCGATCGAATGTTTAGTGGTTACCTGTTGAACTATGTAGATTCGGGTTTCTTTTAAAGGTTTATACAAGATCGTATGGATCACTTTTATACGATACCTAGGGTGATTTATTCCGATCTGTACAGTTATAGGGTTACCTAATATAGTTTTCTCTGTATCTACTGTTAGTCGAATTTGAAAGTTATTCGATAATGGAATTTGATAATGGAAGATGTATACGACGTTAGGTACGAGTTCTTGATACACACGATGGCCCGATAACACGTGCCCCTTTTCCGTTTTTACGTGGTTGAAAGTGTAGAACGTTTCGGCATAAATTACCGCCGACTTTGGTGACACTTACAAATTACCGGGAGACGTAAGAATTAACGACTGCTGCCCGAAGTCGAAGACATCGACTACGAGAGAGCTACGAATCTTTTGCCACGGCGACGTGTGCACGTCGTACATTCCAGGAATAATTCGCGCGTTACCAGACACGTGGAAAAGTCTACCCACGTTGAAAAAGTAACAGAAAAGTTTATAATCATGATTTATAGTTGTAATACATAACTTTTGAATCATCGTTTGAACGACCAAACGGCAGACAAATAGTGTCCATGAAGCCGGATAAATGTTGAATGATGATATAAAAATAATAAAAAAAAGAAAAGATTATCGTCGTACCGACTTCTATGACCAACAATTATTTTCGTCTAAACGGGTTACGCGATTATTTCAGAAATCTCTACAAAGTTATTTTAGGCTTTCGATCGTTACACGGTTGAAAGTAGCTTGATGATTAGTAACGCTATCTTGACCCCGTTCACGTTACCACCAACAGTTTCGTAGCGTTTTTAATACCAACATCACGTTGAACTCTCTCCCATGTGTCTATAATTTAGTTCAAGCGCTCGTCTACATCTTTTGTTGCCAATCTCGTGCATAATTCTCGTGCCGGCCACCTGTCCATTAATCTATCCGTACGAAACGTGCTTCTTCTTCGTTGAAAATATGATACACAAAAAAAACACACTAATCCAATTCTTACTACGTACACCCTTGTAAACATACATATACAACAATATAATATAAATACCATTCGAATACACCCTGTATCGAATAAATCACTCTATGACTCCCGATACGGACGAACGGAGAATTAATCGGTCCAATTTCGACAACAGTGTTAAGCCAATCCCGCCTCGTAATTAAAGCGATCAAGAGATTTGTACCGCGTTGCAAAAGACAAATTACCGTATCGCCGGGCACGCGTGCCGTTGCTCGTCCGACGTACGGAGTTTTAATTCGTACATCGGACACAACCAACGGAGAGAGAGAAAATGTCATTCGAGGGAAAGAAAAAAAAATGCGTGGATGTCGCGTTACGCGATCGCACCGGGAAAAAGACACGGGATTATTTAGCGTGGGATTTAACAGAGGTCCTAGAAGTGGCAAGTACGGGACACCGTTACGAAGATGTGTATAATCAAACTGTGGCCCGCTCGAAACATTCCCGGAATGTATTACGCGTCTACCTTTCAGGTAAGCTGCGTGGAAATCTCCGTGTAGGTAACGTGCACTCTCCGGCACAGGAGAAATGTAAGTACGTGCGCTTGGGAACACGTACGTAATCGCACGTCACACGGACGTACCATTATCGGTTGACGTTTCTGATCTTTCCGATCGGACCGCGATCTTTGATTCCATCGCCGTTCTGGGAACCATGCCA
Organism: Mimumesa dahlbomi; assembly: GCA_917499265.3. Taxonomy (NCBI): domain Eukaryota; kingdom Metazoa; phylum Arthropoda; class Insecta; order Hymenoptera; family Crabronidae; genus Mimumesa; species Mimumesa dahlbomi. The sequence goes on along the minus strand of OU824114.1, from coordinate 8,095,276 downwards.
CACGCGATACATTCACGGATTTTCGCGAATCGATACGTTTCACGATTTTCGGTGGATACATCGACATCCGGTCCGTAGGATCGAACGTTAAATCATTTATGATCGATGGATCGTAGATATATGGCTTGTTGGAAATATGAAGGTGTGTTGTTGTTGTTGAGTAAGATTAGACGTGGTAATGATAAACATAGTAATTACTATGTGATCACAGTACTAACGATAATGGTATTAACAGCACCGTGTATGAGTGTTCGGAATTGACGATGGTGACTTTGATGACAGTAATAATGATAGCTATTTAACGCATGACTTATTTGATGGGTATTCACTAGGGTGTTCTAATTAATGGAGGCCGGAGGATGATAGCAATGTCTGTCAGTCGATTTTGTAATCTGATCGCGAGTGGGGTAATAGACGTGAGATAATGAGGGTTGCGCGGATATATGTATATATACATACATACATATTATTAGTTAATTAACATTCTCCGACTAATTAGAGCAAAAACGTATATAAATATTATATACATAAAACGGTGAATTCTTCTATAAAAATCATTCTCCTTTTAATGAAATATTCAAATTATCTGTATATCGACCTGAACCGATTTACAAAATCTTCCTATTAATTATCCATATCGAATTCCTTCGATATCACGTAGGTAACGGACGGATGAAAAGCAATCGATTACAAACTCGTTCGATCGCGGTAACGCATTTCGATACGAATTTCGGTGGCGCTCGTATATACGCGTGTAATTGCACGATACCCTCCGTGCTTATTGAATCCCACCCCCGGCGATCGTTCCGGTAGGATAAACACGGAACGATAGTTCTTCACCGACGGCCACGAGTCGTTAACCAATCAGCGGTAATTGTTTTGGTATTCGCTAATGTAAATCCAGATCGAAAGCAAAGCGGGGTTAGAGGCGTTCCGTTCCGCGGGCGTCGGTAACTGCATTAATTAGATATGCCTCTCGGTGGCGCAACTCGTAATACCCAGTCGTCACGATATAAGCCGCACAAGTAGATTCGCAAACGCTCGTGACGTCTAACTATCGCCGGTAATCTGCGACGTGCCACTTATGCGTACAACATACTAGTAGGTAAACTCGATTTTAATTAACGTCCTCTCCGTGCGGCTCCGTCGTCGTGCTCAGCTGCACGCCACGCTACATAGCGAACGAACGACCGATTCTACCTTTTGCTTCATCTCCCACGGTAGGTAGCCGGCCCTTACAATTGACATCGTGACACTGTCTGAGCTCGCTCAAATTGTAAATGCCATCGGATACCGCGGTGTAATGCCTGAGACCTTCTGCGAAATCCCGATCGATTCGACGACAGTGTATCCCGTGTATGTAGAAGGTTGATTGAAACGATAACCGGAGAATGGGAAGAATAAAATATAAAATGAGAGAAAGAAAATTTATAAAAAATAGAAAAAGAATACGGTATATTGATCGGTTCGGTTGAATCGGCGAGTCGAATTTCCGAGAAGTACGGTTCGTGTAAAACCGGGGTGCCACGAGACAAGAAGGCGTTTTGCCCTCGTCAGAATTAAATCCGGCAAAAACAGATGTGTTATAGGTAAAAATATTCCGCTCCCATTAAAAAGCGAGAAAAAACGATGAATTATGGGATTTGTCTGTATACTAATCTATCTCGATGAAGCAACACCTAAAGCCCGGCAAAAAAGGTGACTTTAACCGTTCCGTCGTTTAGCTAGTCACGAGCGATCCAGACGCAGAAAGAGAGAAGCGGTCGAGAGAAAAAAAAAAAAAAGATGAAAGAGGAATAAATTGCTCGGAGCGGTAATACCGTCGGAGTGTGTTCGATAATCGCGCGGCGTAAGGGGATCGTTGTCAATCGGAACCTTGGGTTACCGATGCGTTTAATCTGGCAAAAACGAACGGCGAACTTAACGAGCCGCAAATGTGTGTGAAATCGACATCGAGTTCGCCTCGGAGCGATCCAATGACGCGACGATTGCCAAAAGATCGATTCATCGATCGCGTCGTTTACGGTTTTCGCGACAATGACGAATCTAATCGACCGATCGGCAAGATTGATCCCGCGGATTATGGTTATTGATCTTTACCGCTATATCAATCGCGAGGTATTCACGAATGTATCAAAATTCATGATAAATCTATATTTATCAATTCTCTTTCGGTATTATTACATTACGATTATTTATAGGAATACGATATTCTTAATTATAATGTAACAATTTCACGTAATTTCTCAATGTCCGATGAAATGTTGTTCGTTTAAGATATTGAACTAATTGCATCCCCTCTGCTTCATATTTATGAGCAATCATTAAATCGTATATCAGAACTAAAGAGAACTAAGTCGTTGAAGTTACATATAATCACGTCCTTCTTCTCTCTCTCTCTTTCTCTCTCTCTTATTTCCGCCTAGAGGGTAACGCGGACCGCTAAGCAAGATATTGTTGTGTTGTAAGATTCTGGTTACACTGGTTGACCGTAGATTTACTGTACGTAAAAGTAGCATTAGACAAACGACCTAAAGAGACGTGGAACCAGCCGAACCGGTAATGTCTCGCTTATCGATTCATTAGTAACTTCGTTTCGACCACGTTCGAACTAACAAAGCAGCGTCAGTAAGTAGGAGAAAAAGTATTATACAAGTCAGAATCAGCAAGAAAACAACCTGATACGATCTTCCTGGTACATCTGATAGGATACATCCTAGTAATAGTTTGTCGATATACATCTTTAGATCAACGATAATCGGAAATGTAGATACATAAAGATATGAAAATATCTGGAACTCATTACACACGTGAATACACGTACGATGGTCTATACCATTAGCTACAAATAAAACCGAGCTATTTGAATACAGTGTAGGTAATAAATGTTCATTAAATTGAAACTAGTATTCGATGCTAACTATTCGTAAATAACACATAATATATACGAGTTACATAAATATACAAAGAAACAAACAATTATAACACCATTTCGAAGATAGTCCTCTCTCAGATATCACACCACTACTTTTGTTGCTAATTAACTCGTGTAATAACAACACATTAAACGCGACGCGTCAGGCATAAACGTTGAAACTGGATTGTGAATGGTATCGGTGCTGAAAATTAATTAATCCGGTTTATCTCGGATTAATACCCACCACCACCATCATCACCATACAACGTCGAGACACAGACGTCACATATCCTGATTCCGCGGGATGGATCGAGCACACGTATGCTCGAAACCCCATAACCATGATTTCTCTCGGCGAATCAATTTTGCGCCGAGACCTCCTTGGGATTCGAACCGCGACCTGGCGGACGGTGTTCAGTTAATTTGCTCGCTAGACCATGGTGGTCGGATAAATTAAAATAGATCCGGCTGCGAGTTCCTTTGCGGACGTCTCACTCGCACGCGACCAGGAAATTAAAACAGAGTCTAACGACAGACATTTGTCTTTTTCAGGGAAGCGTATCTCATCGTGAGAGGCTGGGACCTCCAGGATGCCAGGTGTGTGGAGGTTGCTACGTATGCTGATCTATATGGTAAGTGATATACAAATTGCCCGCGTGTATATCTGTCCCGCAATGTAGGCAAATTGATAGCGACAACCACTATGAATAGACCCATATGGAAAGCGATGAAAATAACTGGATTTAACGGTTACTTGTGCTGTATTTGTTTTAGATACGAATTCATTTACCTTTTCATTTTAATAAACCTACTGAGTAACAGTTTAAGACAATTATAGTCACAATTCAATGATTATAATATAAAAATAGATACAAACCTAACGATATGTCCATTGATAATGTTAGAAAAACGTACACTAACAATAAGATCCGTTGGAATTAATTTATAAAAATTCCATCATCCCATATTCACACAACTTATGATTCAATTCTTCTCTTTCATCCTCTAACACACACCATTGTCGGTCGATTAGATTCTACAGCGTGCTATCGTAACCGATAATTCCTCTAATAGTCCATAATCTCAAGTGCGTCTACATCCCTTAATTAAAGTCTAACGGCACCGTGAGTCAAAGTTTATCAAACCTAAAGGTTCTTCTCATTCCCTCGGAATGAGAACGCACAGAAAGAGAACGCGGAACTCTCCCCGTTTGTTCCAAAGCGAACGAAAAAAAAAAGTATGGTACTATGAAACGTCATCGGTGAGTGTCACGGGTACGAAACGGTTTCTTAATGAAAAATTCGCGATAGTTCCAATGACAATGCGATGACGCAGCGGAAGACGCGACAGCTTGCAAGCGGATATTCGTGCCTACTCTAGGTACCGTTACGCGTGTCTTACGACCTTCTTTTCCGCCCCTTCCCCACCCCACCACCCCCCGCATCTTCCACCTCTTAAAGTTATTCAGGACCCCTGGTGCAACCTATTGCCCCAACTATGTTATTCCGTCTACCGAAGGCGAGCTTCACCTATTGCGGTCTTCGCACAGGAAACGCGGTTTGTCCTTTCGCGCGAATTTATGTTCTTCCGTCCTTCCACGTCGTACGAACGACAAGGAGGACGACATAACCGCCGCGGATAGCGGGTTACCATGTCCGCGATAACAGAGACCGTGGGGCAATTTACAATTTCTTTTCTTTACCGTTCCCATTCTATCTCGCGTTACATACCCGGCGAATACCAGTGGGACCTTTTCATCTTCGGCCTTAGTCACATAGCTCGGTGCTGTAGGCTCGCGGACGAAGAAGATCGTTATGTTGTATACGTGAAATGAGAATAACGTACCGAGATGAGATACATACCTCATCAAGCAAAGCTGGTATTAGAGAGGTTTAGTTTGATCGGAACCTTAATGCTCCCCTTGTGAGTTTGAAATATGTGTTACGCGGTGTTAGTTCATTATTAAAGATCCAACGTGTAAGTAAGTGGCGGTTTGTTGTGTGCGGTAGGTTATTACGTCATCTGTAATTCTTGACAACTTCATTTCACGGGTATTCTAAATACTACCTTCCGAACTGTTCCACGGAAAGTTTTTCTTAAACGGGGATACTACGTTTGTGCACGTATTGGAATTCTAATTTATCGATTCTGTAGGAAATTGTAGATTGAAGAAAAAAAGGGGACGAAACTTGAAAGACGAGCATCCATCCATCTTCATTGGTTGGTCAAAAGAATACGAGAGAAAGAGAGAGAGACAGAGAGAGAGTAGATGATTGTCTCAGGCTTATTCGAGCGCATACAGGGCAAGCTATTTCCGCGTGTCACGAGGAGTACAATCGGGTACCCACAGACGTGCATTAGTATTCGAACGCCAGAGGAGCCGCGATGGGAAACTCACCTACCAGCGTGGCTCACGTTCAAGTAACTCGGAATACTGATACATTCACTGTATGTAACGAACTGCCGCGGAATCGTAAACTCTATACCCCGCGAATTGCTTCCGCCTGTGGCGCGTAATATAAATATCGTTTGCCATTCGTTTCACGTTCGGAAGCACGAGCGCATTGTCTTTCCCTTGATGGACAACCAAGAAGAAGACCGCAAAGACCGTCACACGCGACAATCGAGAATTGTCAACGTTCCCATCTTACTATAATTATAATATTTCCTATTCGTTTACATTTCACTAGAAACAATCATGGGATAAATTAAAAATAACTTTTACTACTATCATCATCTATGTCATCGGAAATAGAATCTATAGAAAGAATATTCCACGTGTGAGAAGTATAATAATTACATATACTCGTCGTCGTTTAACCAGTGAAACGATTCTATAGACTCTCGGCTATAAGTCTGCGAACGTTTCTCAACGTAAAGATAGAAGATCCATTCTCGGTATCGTTTACCTACAAATGTTTATATACAATATATAAATATGTGAAAACAAGAAGAGAAGAATTGAAAAGCACACGGACGCGTCGTCACCGGTAAAGACGATCTTGAATCGACGACCCTGAACGAACCAACACACACACACACTCACACATACACCTACCTACCCGGGGTAGTGGAGAACGAAAAACGTCGACTTGTTCGTTCGCACAGAAAGACCCACACAAGCGCGCGTGCGCCGCGTACGCCAGGTGCGTAATCATTTCTAATGAAACGTTGTCATTTAACAGTGCAATTGTAAGAGCGCAGAAACTTGTTTTCACTTGCGCGAAAAACGGCGACCGTTAATGCAGCGGTAAAGACGCCTCTCCCGTTACAGCGTTGCGCGAGCGCGGAATACACGGGGAACACCTTCCTTCGACGATGCTTACTTACGCGTACGTGTCGCGGATTTTCTGCGGCAACGTTCGACCGTCTTGCGGGTACGCGTTCGAGGTAATACGCTCGAAGACGTAACTTAAAGAATGCCAACAGAAGGGGGGGGGAAGGGAGAGGGAGACGTACATACGTTTCTAGAAACCCTCGGTACGAACACGCCTAATCTCCCACGGCCTTTACCGTGACATTTCTGACGAGATTCTAGGGTACCACGATGTACCGCAACATTGTCTTTACGGGTGAATTGTTGGGAGTCACGTAAGAGGTACGGGAAGAAGAACGAAAGGAAAAAAAAAAAGAAAGAAAAGAGAAAAAAAAATTAGAAAGAAAAATTAAGGATGAAATCGTCTTGATGGAAATACATACTGTGGTTGTATCTGTTATTCGAAACACTCGCGATACGAACGTGTAATGAATTCGTTATACGATACGAGTATTTTTATTGGAATGCTTATATTCGTTCGTCGTCCCGACATTGTGCAGAATTTATGGGCCAAGACGTTTTCCAGATGATAATTTATGTTAAGTATAATACGTATAATCATAGCATTCTGATTGAAAGTAATGATAAATAAAATACGAATTTTATAAATGACGACCGGACGGATCTCGTTATCGAGGAGTTTTATTGAGGAAACGTAGTCGCTATACCGATCGTATAATTAGCAATTTCGTTGCCAGGTTATTTTTGATTTGTGTACGTTCTTGTTTCGTTTTTACATTCTTCGGGAAACGATGGGATTGTGCTTCGGCCGTTCGAAACGCGTTGCGTGTCTCGCGATCTTGTTATTCATACGGTTCGTTCTATAATGATCTACATAATACCGGCGGCTTGTAGTGGGTGTATACAAGATCATAACTCTGCGAGTCGGCGCGCGGTATTCGTATGCATGGTACGGTATACGTGTAATAAACGACAGATCGAACGTACACCGGTTATTAAATATCTGTTGGATATAAGTTCAAATACCTTGTACCGACAATAAACTAAATGTAGTCGTTCTTTATCGAGGTAAGACATGATTCATTTGTTAGCCTAATGCGTTCAATTTGTTTTTCGAAGTAATTTAGATACTATAGCTGTATAACTTGTGACATGTGATGTAAAATGTGTAGATTCCGAATATTACGTTTGCTTGTAACTTGATACCGCGACGAATGAAACGGAACGAGCACCCGTGTCCATTATGAATTTTATTTGACGTGTACGCTATGAAGAAATCAATAATGTATCAGTATATTATGATAGTAATAATTTGTACTAGAAAAGTATAGGCGTCGATACGATCGGAACAGTCATCGCGGTGCATACACCGTGATAAAATGTGGATTAGTGTTTTTTTTTTCGTCAAATATCACGAGATTTGCGAATTACATGGATGATAAATTCGGTAAATTTATAACCGCAACTTTCCACCTTTGCAAATAACATTTACGATATAACGTTCCTGGTTATCAGAGCATTACTGACACCGCAATAATTTTGTAACGATTACTCATCTAGGTAACTATACCGCAACTCTTAGCCATACTGTTATTCAATCGGATTCATTTAACATCAACGGGGTATATCGAGAAACTTTATATTATCTGTTCGTTCGGCAACCCAACTAGTTCCGCATAGACACGCTCTAATCTCGCTATTGTTTCTCCTTTGTTCATCGTGTGATAATAATATCGAAGTAACGTAATAATTACCGCGATTTCTTGGTTAACGACGAAAGAAAATATCCGAAACGAATGTTCGCACGCGGATTCGCAAATTGTATGTTACATTCACTTTACGGGGGAATTAACACGAACCAAAAAATAACAGTGATTAATACCAACGTGAACTTATAACGACGATCGTAATTTAACGCTAATGACACTTGCTGTAAGAATATCTTTATATACCGTTTAAACTTGCTAAACTATTTTATCGGCAAATCAATGAGTACCTATAACAGTGCCCCGTAACAACTTACACACACACACACTTGATTTACTTCCATGTCATCCGATAGTATTCATCACATTCACCGAGTACATACTTCTAATAACTTCCACTTAAACAACCAATTTGATCACTTACACTGACACGCGGAACAAGAATAAATTGTCAGAAATACCATACTTTAAGCAAACACAGACGCAAAAGGTTTTAACGTCTTCTAAATCCGTAATAAATTTTGACACGTTAGTTTGACGACCACTAAACCATGATTTACGTACGTGACTCCGAGATATATACTTGACTAAAATATATACACATATACATACATGGCTTTCGCGGTTACACCGTATACCTCTGTCTCTACGGATGGTAAATCTCGGCGAGAACGAACGAGAGGTCACTATCGGGGTTCAAGGTGGAAAAAATGTATTTTTCTGAATGTACAGGTGGTTGGCTTCAAGAACGTTGGTAGCAACAGCGACATTTGGCCGCTGGAAAGGCCAGAGGGAATGCCGGCCATACAATCCCTCGAAGTGATGTGCGGAAAGGATCACATGGACGTACATCTTTCGTTCTCTCAGCCCTTCGAGGGCATAGTTTCATCCAAGGGCCAGCATGCTGATCCACGATGCGTTTACGTTCCGCCGTCTACCGGACAGACTTTCTTCTCCTTTCGGATAGCTTACGCTAGGTAAGATACCGGAGATGTTCATTGATCAGACAGACCGTATCTATCTACGGGAAGATCTTTATGTGAAAACTTAGCCGTGCCGAGTACTGCCTAAGCCTGATCGGTGGATTTAAGGCGTGAGGAAACGTTAATGCCCGAGATCGATTACGCTAGGCGGTTTTATTGTGGTGTCCGTAGAGAATCGCTAACTTATAACTTTAACCGAGGCTTATCTCGCCACGGGTTTGCAAGCGAAGACCGCTCGTGGTTACCATGAAAGGTAATTGGATAAACGATCGAACGTACAACCGGCGAGTTATTTGATAGATAATTAATTGTTGTTGATTGACTTTTGTATAGACCGCGGATGTTTTATCGGAACGGTAAGCAATAACGAATGCTATCACGGGTATCAATTAAACGTGGGAAATGAAAAATGGGGGGAAAATCGATTAGACCGTTGGTTGAACGATGAATATTTTTGTGTTTTATTAACAGATGCGGTACCAAACCGGATATGCATGGACAATTCTACGAGAATACGGTCGTTGTTCAATATGATAAAGATTTACTCGAGGTCTGGGACGAAGCGAAACGATTACGATGCGAATGGTTCAACGACTATGAAAAAACTGCCTCGAAGCCACCTATGGTTATCGCTGACCTCGATGTAATTCAACTGGATTTCAGAGGTACAAACATTGATTTATTACATCGATACTTTCTATCAAGTTACCAACAAATATCAAACTTAACGTGTAATTATCTTTTGAAACTGACTCAAAAAAGTTTTCGTTGTATATTGTACAAACACTCCTAGTATAAGATCAACGAGATCAAGATCGTGCATAGGTAAAGTCCATTCGTGGAATCGAGTAACGTAACCGGGCACGATAAAGCGATTTCCAAGATACTCGAATCCAATCTACATTCGAACAGTGTGTACGTACTCGTTCATACGTACGTACGTACGTACCGTCGGCCATATTTTACCGTTTACGCGTCTACGGACACGTAACGGATAGGAGAAACGATGATCCCCTCGGTGCAAAGAGTTTAATAGGAGGTAAATGATCGCGCCGTACACGGTAACTCGTGTACACGCGGTTGACCACAGGTGGAACCGCAGCCACGCCACTTAATTTCAGTTTATGCAACGTGTATAAATTGCACCTGGCACTCCGGTGTTGCGCGCCTAGATACCGGCCACCGGTTTCCACGGCGTTTACCTATCTACGAGAAATCGTCTATACAAATACGAGCGGGGTTGTTGTTATTCTATCGATATTACAGGCGACAACGTGGACTGCTGGATGGAAATTCAGCACGGCAAGGGACCATGGGCGCCACCCGTTTCCGGAATAGTGCCGTTAGGTTCAACCCTCACCCTCGTCGTCGCCATAAACGATTACCGAGGTAACGAGCAACAGAACTTCCAAGGTACATGGAACTCCGCGTACACGCGACAATGAAACGGTGGCTAACGTAACTCTTCGTTTATTAACTCGGCGCAGGCGAGTTCGATATGCGAGTGAAATCGTGCGTGGCGTCGGACGGCGGCGGACATACGATACAGCTCAGCGACGAGTTCGGATGTGTCCTCAGGCCAAAGATGATCAGTCGTTTCCTGAAGGCGAGGGGTTCCGACGATCGCGCGACCGTCATCACCTACGCATTCTTTCACGCGTTCAAGTTTCCGGACGCGTTGAGCGTTCACATCAAGTGCAAGGTAAATAACGTTAGGATAATTCGCTGACGTTGTGAAAGATTCACTTTTAACGTCGATCGATGGATAACTTATTCATTATCTAACGTGATGTGAAATCAAGGGAAAAATATATAAGGATATCTAAGGTAAACGGATCTAAGGATTCTTGATGATTAAATTTCATATTTCTTGAGAACAGATCGATATCAAGAGTTAAGGTCTTGACTCGGGCCAAGTACAAGAGTTCCCGACTGGTAGACCTGAACTACTCTTTTCCGGAAGAATTAGATCGAGGTTTTCGGGGTATTCAAACGGCATTAAATCCGCATATTTCCCCCAAACTATGGTGATATTCTTGTAGGGGACGTCCACCCGAGTAATTTAAGCCTAACTACGAGAAGATCCATCAAGCCAATCGCGAGATATTTTGATCTAAAAAGTCGAGGTTTTTGTAAGAAACGTCGTCTTCTTCCTCTCCTCCTTCTCCATCTCCATGTTCAGCCTGTCACGCAGCCCGGTGTCAAACCCTAACATATGTTTCATACTATGCGAGATAATTTTTCTGCCGATAACGTAGATTTTATATATGTAGTATATGAAATTTCCTCTCACACACATCCAGATTGTTAACATATTAAATTAGAAATGTTTGTTACGTTACGTTTTTGACATCAAGCTTCGTAAAATTAAGGGTCAGAATGCGTATTCGAAACATATTCGATCATTTTTATATCTTGAAAATTGCGCGAATGGCGAGCGATGTATGAAAATCGCGAAAAATCGTCAAATTATGACAGTTTTTTGGTCGGCATTCGCTCAATTTTTGAGATAGCGATCTGAAACTGGTACCATTGTTTTAGTTAGGAAATTCTACGCCAGAACAATGTATAATAGTTGTACTTTTCGAAAATTTAATTTTTCGCAAAAATCTGAAGGGGGTAGGTCAGGATTTTTTGCGATTTTCGTAAATCGGCCGCCATTTCCGTAATTTTTGAGCTATTAAAATGATCCAGGGCTCTTTGGACGCGAAATCCGAAGCCGAGTAAGATGCAAAAAGAATCAGATCGATATCTCGAAAATTGTGGAAATGACGAACGAAAAACGAAAATGGTGAAAAATCCCTGACCTATCCCATTGTGCAGGTCAGGGATTCACCCACATTTTCGTTTTTCCCTCGCCATTTCCATAATTTTTGAGCTATTTTAGTCATCGAGGTCATTTTGGATGTGTAATTCAAAGCCGAATAAGACAGTGAAAGAATCAGATCGATGTCTAAAGAATTGTGGAAATGCCGAGGGAATTACGAAAATCACGAAAAATCGTCAAATTCAACCAGTTTTTTAGTCGGCATTCGCTCAATTTTTGTGATAGCGATCTGAAACTGGTACCATTGTTTTAGTTGGGAAATTCTACGCCAGATCTATGTATAATAGTTGTACTTTTCGAAATTTTGATTTTTCGCAAAAATCTGAAGGGGGTAGGATTTTTTGCGATTTTCGTAAATCGCTTGCCATTTCCACAATTTTTGAGATATTAAAATGATTCTTTCACTGGCTTATTCGGCTTCGGATTCCGCGTCCAAAACGCCCCGGATCGTTTTAATAGCTCAAAAATTGCGGAAATGCCAGGCGAATTACGAAAATTGCGAAAAATCCTGACCTACCCCCTTCAGATTTTTGCGAAAAATTAAATTTTCGAAAAGTACAACTATTATATGTTGATCTGCCGTAGAATTTCCCAACTAAAACAATGGTACAAGTTTCAGACGGCTATCTCAACAATTGAGCGAATGCCGTTCAAAAAACCGCCTGAATTTGAGGATTTTTCACGATTATCGTAATTTGCTCGCCATTTCCACAATGATTGAGATATTAAAACGATCCGGGACGTGTTGGACGCGGAATTCGAAGCCCAATAAGACAGTGAAAGATTCAGGTCGATATCTAAAAATTTGCGGAAATGACGAAAGAATCCACAAAAAGCATCGAAAATGCAAATCAATCAAATGTGAGCAAGTTTGATTGATTTCAAATCCTGTGTAAAATGCAGTTTATGTTAATGAGCAACCAATTCCAATGTATCATTCTCTTGTACTTGGCCCATAGCTTTGCATTTTCGATGCTTTTTGTGGATCTATTCTTCTATAAGTTCATGCTAATAACGATAGGAGAATTTCCTGGTGATAAATCGTTTCGGTCAATGTCAAGGTTGAGATCTGCCGGCACGGGTGTTTGGATCATTGTCAACTCAGTGGATCCGTGGGCCACTATATTCAGGACCGTAAAGATCAGATACGGCCGCAGTACCCACAGACCACAGCACCGCCCACTATTCACAGTGATGACAACAACAGTGCCGACAAGAGTAACGAAGACGTAGGAGGCGGTGCCGGGCAAGGTGATGGCTCCCTTTATGACGACATCATTCAGGACGGTGACGAGATGACCTCGATAGGGGGTCATTTCTTAGGTGTCGAAAAGTCAATTCCAAAGGCACAGGCGCAAACCAGCAATCGATTACCGGCACCTGTGATCGAAACGCCAGACGAAGAAGAAGAAGTTCATCCTGACGATGCCGATGTTTCACGACCATTCTTAGTAAATATAATTGTCCATCTAATAATACATCTAAATAAAATCTCTTAATTAATTCTTTAAAATCAATATATTTCTAAAATAACTTGTAATATTAATACAACAAATATTTCTCACACAAAAATCAAGAATAATTCTAAATCCATTCTAACGAACGTTTCCACTCTTCGCTTTCAGGATCCTCCGAGAGTGACACGATACGAAAGTGATCAAGATCAATTCCCACACGGGCCACGTAATCTCGAGGAGGATATCGCGTCGATACCGGTGACACCGCTCGCGTCACCGACCGGCAGGCGAAAGAGATCGGTGGTGGTTTCCGATCGGAAAGTACGCAGCGCAGACGTAGGTGTTAGCGGCCTGTACGAGGTGATCTCTGAAGCGGATCTGGCCTTCAGCCCGGACACCCACGCGGAGGCGGTGACGGTGTTCCAGGGTAGGATACGCGAGGAGGTGGTTTACGGTATCTGCCTTCCCATGCCTGGCTTTAGCGCGTTATTTATCGTCGTCGCTTTGTCGGCCGTCGTTTCCGCGCTCGTCGCCGGGGCGATGCTTCACCGGCTTCAGGCGCAACGCGAGGCCGTCGCCGGCAACAGAAAGAACAATAGGGCAGTGCACACGACGAACGGCTGGCTACCGTACGGTTTGCTTCGCGTGCGTTGCACGACGAGACCGCCGCATCATCCGGAACAAATTCAACAGAAGCAAACGAATCCCGTCGCCGCGGCGAGTCCCTCGGTCGAAAGAGGTTGACGATCGTTCGTGACATTCGTGCTTTGGTGCTGTGGGACGGCGCTTCATAACGCTTCTCAAGAGACAATGTGCAATAATACGCTGTACAAAGTTATCGTAAGTGCGTAGTTTCGTGCGCGCGCTAGAGATAGAGATAGATAGAGAGATAGAGAGAGAGAGAGAGAGAAAGCGAGAGAGAAAGAGAGAACGAGAGCGAAAGAGAGAGAGAGAGTTTAAAAAGAACTATTTCGAGAGAATCGTGTACCCTTTAAGAGAGTTCGAGACCGGTGTTCTTTGAGTCGCGATCGTTCTGAAAGTGGTTTTACTCCGAGTGTCTATTTCTTTTGTTTTTTTTTATCGGGTTTTTTTATAAGAACGTTTTTATAAAGGATAATTCGCGAACTGATATATTATGATACTTTTTTTGTTTGTTTTGAAACGCTGTTGTTGGTACTGGGTAAGTAAGGCGATGAAACTTATTTTATTGCGAGAAAATGATCGTTATATCGATGAACGAAATAAATGAATATTCGTGAATAAATCGTGTAATTTGGAGCGACAGCTTTTGCTGCGGTTTTACTAGTAGAAATAATGAATGCCGTCCTTCAAATTGCGAGCATGACGAACGTTCCATGTATTTTGTGGAATTTCGTCGGAATCTTTAAATATACGTTTTTCTTTTTTAGAGAGATTTTATTTGTTATCGACGACGTTTCATCGGTCGAGTCAAAGATGATAAGAGCACAAATCACGCTGCTTTCTATAGGTGTAATTTTCCCTTAGATAATTAAATAGGTGGAAAGGAGCGTATTATTACTTTCTATGAGTCTGTAGAATATGAACTCTCGCGATTCACGAGATTCTCTTTTGTGTATGTAAGAAGTCATCCGCGTCTACACGCCTTACAGTATAGCGCGTCTATTATCTATCTAACGATGAAATCGCTAGAGGTGCTGCTATTGATTATTGGTAATTTATATATATATATATAAATATAAAGTTATTAATATTATCGTCAAGATGTCGTGAATCAAAAGATTAATGAAACAAGTTAGGTTACATTACGAATTAATTGTAAAACGAACACATTGCGGACAAATAAAATCTCCCTTCTCTTGTATACACACCCTTGTCTTTTGTAAAATTAAAACAAGCATATTGCCGTATTGTCACCTGAGTTTCACACTTTAATTAACAATTACTAAGGATGAATGAGCTCTTGTTAATATCAATATTTCATCCAGTGATTTTCTTACCTTGACATGTTAACCGCGTGATAGTAGTTCCCTTTCGATGATACATTAGTAACTTTTTCTAACCCCTTCCTATCGTCCGACAACTTCATCCCAAACTTTACACACTTTGCGTTAGAATTGTTCGAGTTAGAATTGTTCGGAGTTGCGCGTTTCGAGCGAGATATGAGGGGACGCTTCCAAAAACGATGTTGCTAATCCGACACGCGACACACGACTGCCTCGCCCGATACACAATCCGAAACGTGACTTTATATATGTGCGTCAACACGCACGTTTCCGACGAATTGTTTAGACGTTGGATTTTAGAACGTCTCGGCGGAGGAATGTCTCGCGAATTTTCAATTATACGCACATTGAAATTATTGTCGGTTTCGCAATGTAGATAATCTGTATTTTCCTCTCGAAAGCCAAACTGATGAAACGACACTTTTTGTTCAATTTCTCAAGTTCGATGAAAATGACTAAAACAGTTTTGTTTATACATACATATAGTTAATCAATTTCGCTTCTGGGAGGATCATTAATATCGATATATTTGTAGCAACACAGCACCTCTAGAATTAGCTCCAACGAGGCTGAAAGTAATATTTACCCCCGGGGTAGAGAAACTATAAACGTTTTCGCGAAATATCGAAGACAACACTAGTAAGTTAAAATTTCTTGTCTTTAACGTTATATCTCGTTATGTTAAGATAGGGAAACGAGTTCGATATATTTTTGTCGGATATCTCGTTGCATACAGAAAATCAATGACTAAATATAATTGATCGCTCTCGTGGATTATAGAAATTAAATGACTAGGTAATAGTAAGAATTATTTAAGACGTCTTGATACGTAATACGTACATATAGAATGTATAGGAAATACCACGGTTATTACCACGGAAAGGACTTGCGGTCGTTAGTCCTACTGTACCACATATACGTAATTATGTGTAAGAAGCGTATACTTGTAGGACATTGTTGTTAAAGGTTGTTCTCTCTTTAAGGTATACTCGTACAAGCACAGTACGAGAAAAAGAATATATGAGAACTCTTTGTACAGGGAAGTGAAGCTTCCTCGTCTTCATCTTCGTTTATATTGTAGTCTCTTCTTTTTTTTCTCTCATCTTTTTGTAACAAAAAAACACTCGTTCCTCTTCTTTTTCCTTCGAGAACGGAATAACCAGAAGAAAGAAAAAAAAACAATAATGAATTATCGATGCGGTGTTTGGATTGATATATTATTTAGTTACTCGTCCAAACGATCACGAATCGCCAGAACAATCGTTAGACCGTAAGATTATATTGTAGATTATAAATATACGTGTACCCGTGTAAAACACGCATACACACATGCACGCACACGTACGTTTGGAGTTTAAGCAGCGTTTTAAATTTAGAAACTGTACGATTCGTCGACTAATTACGAACGCGATCGTGTATCATGGCGTTTGTCGAATACTGCTTTCGGCGAGAGGAACAAACGTTAAGACGATTGTTAACTGAGAGGTTGTGTTTTTATTTAACATAGATCAATGATAATGCCAATAAATGTATTTACAGGACCTCGACCAATTTCCAGCCGGACGGTGTCCTTTTTCGCGGCTCCAATAGTGTAAACTGTAATTTGTTACAGTTATTAACAAACAACACCCATTCCAAGCCTCCCACATTCCTTCTAATTAATTGAAATTCACAAGTATCGTATATTCGTGCTTTAAATGATAATTATTGTCACGCAGTGACTGTTACAAAAAAAGAAGGTTGATCGGTATAATATAAAAGGTACATACATTAAATTTATAAACTTTCTTACGTCTATGTGCTATATTAAAATTACCGTGTAAACTTCTTATATAGGATTACAAACTACTGACTATTGCTTTTTATACACCTAATCTTGTGGTCTATTGTTCGTTAATGGGATTGTGGTTGAAAAAGTATATTTGTTCATTCCTTTCATGTAAGGTACATTTGATCGAGTCATTTTACCGTTATCCTTGTAATACTGACGTTAACATGGTTCGCATTCTCGTTGAAGCATTATAAAAAGTTGACAAAAAGATCGTAGCACGTTAGCGTATTACATCTGGACTATTTCCTGTCCGACATATCCGACATGTATTATTATCTGTCATACTTTCGACGAAAAGTGAATTTAATCTATTAATAGAACGTTCGTTTCACTTGGCACGATTTTGACGGTATTATTATAATAAGACTGAAAAATAAAATGAAAAACAAATTACATTTTTCTTTAATAATTTGATGATAATGACTGGCTCTTACATGGTTACAAGTATACAAAATACATAGTATATGTATGTATATAGCAAAGAAAATTTTGATCATTCTTTCGCAAACAAATAAATAATAGTAACAACAGTTGTTTTTTTTAACAATATTAAAGTATGCTTTAAAAAAAATATATATATATATATTATAGGCCATTCTCGCAGTACTTCAGCCTTAATTAATCTTATTAAACTATAATTATGCTTTACTTAAGTTCCGCGCAACGGGCAACGATTACAGAAATACCCACCAACCATGGACCCGAAATAATTATAACAAGGAGGATTGCGAACGCAAAAGTGTTTGATTATCTTTGACTAAATTTTTTCGGGACGTCTATACACAAGTCGCCTATGAGGGCTTGAGCGTAAGTTTTGTCATGTCGAAGCACAGATTTCTATAGCTTTATCGGTTCGATCGAACGGATGCGGTACACGTAGCCGAGTATCTTATTTATTTTATTACGAAGTACACTCTAGCCGGTACGTAATGCTATACAGAACCGTGCTTGCGACATTCGGTAGCCTCTACAATACCTGGAATGGCGCGACCACGAAGACCGGTTTGTACGCGATCTAATGAATACAAGACGAAAATTGTCCGTATTCACGACCGATTCAAAAACCAAACCACGAACCAACCGCGTATAGCCACCGTAGATTTCGTATTTTCTAACGTTTACAAACCCGATGACAAAAAATATTATCGAGCGTATCTCGTCAAAATTTTCTACCCAGCCTTGCGTTTCAGAACGAATGAATGAAAATCGTACGCCCATAATGATTTCAGCATTCATGCTTTCCGCCGGCAAATAAACCCATAAATTATTAATTTTTTCAAAGTAAAACAAAAATCCCTTCGTACAAACCAGTTTCGAGGATGTGAATCGCTTAAGTTCGGGGAAATTCTCCGTGAGAAATATTTATCAATTCAATACAGCACGTCCGGTTATAGGGTGCCGTATACATTTATCCCTATGAATAGAAACACGTTCTCGTGGATTTTTTAGGAACGTTATTCTGTCCCTCGTTACAATACGCCGCCGCTTTTCTGGTCTTCCCTGTGAACGGTCTAAGTCGTATGCAGAGGTACGTCGATAGTATACACGAGGCGAGCAACACCGCGAGAAGTACTATCAGTGTAACAGCGAATCCCGGTGTTGTCATACAGATCATCGCTGAACCAGCGGTATTCTCGTTCCTTACGGGAAACACCATGGTCGGTCCATTAGATTCGCCGTTATTAGACTCGTCGATAGAAAAAGTTAAATCACCGGTAGAAACCACGCGAATGATTCGATTGACACCGACTGCCTTTTGAGGAGTCGGTACAATCTCTCGCGATTTTCTTCGTCTCTCGTCCCGAGGACGTCCGGCCGCTGCTTGTAAATAGGCCTCCAAAGGAAGCGGTATAGGTGGTGGAAGACCGTATCCGGTGTCGGGGGGTCCGTTAGACGGTGGATGATGATGATGATTTTCCAAAAGACCCTGTGACTCCAGTAACAACGGAGATTCGGAACATTGCTCGGGACATTGATAACGACATATCTGTATGGTACATTGGAAATGTACCTCCATAGAGTCGGGGAATTTAAATGCCTGGAAATGAGCATAAGAGAGTACCGAAGCCGAAGCACCAAAGTTCTTGATCTTCGTGAATCGTGACATTAGTTTCGGTCTAGTGATGCAACCTCTCTGATCGACCAATTGTATCGGTGCTCGTTTACCATCGTGTGCCATACAGTTTCTTACTAACATATCGAATTTAGAATCATCGTCCTTTATCGCTAATACCATCGTCATGGTTTGTCCGATCTTAACCAATCCCGAGACCTCCGATGCCCATGGTCCCTTTCCAACTTGTATTTGCATCCAACATCCAACATTGTCACCGGCAAAGTCTGCCCGTACAACGTCCAACATGTCGACGGGGAACGGTCGGAAGGTAACAGATTTCTCGTACAGATCGTGCCAAGTGCAGCGTAACTTGCGCGCCTGGTCCCAAACTTCCTGAACTTGCGGATCGTATTGCACGACGATAATGTTTTCGAAGTACGTTCCCGACCCGGATTCGGCGCCGTAACCGTATAAACCATTTTCCGTATTGCCGGCGGTGCCACATGCGTGAATACTAATTTCGAAGTTCACCGACGTACGACCCAGGCCAGCCGGTAGGTGGACACAGTTAACGTTGCTATAGTGACCCTTGCTGAAAACGATACCGTAGAACGGTTTGTCGAAACCGAGATAGACCTTCATCAAGTTTTTCTCGCACTTCACATCCAACGAAATGATCTTCGGCATGTCTGGTGTAGGTGCTGGCCATGGTTCCGCACCTACCGCTGTGCTACCGCCACCACCCGTCGTGTAGATCTTGTCCATAGCCTCGGACGGTGCCTTCGAGGGTGGTAAGGGCGGCGGTGGTCCATGATAAGCGACATTATGATGCGGTCTTGGATGTGGCATTCCCAGACCGCCTCGATTGGGTGGCAGGGAAAGGGGATGTCCTCGAAGACCACCTGGTTTGTAATGGTTACCACCGGCATCTTTCTCACCTAATGATTCCAACGCCAGTTGATCGGAACTGTTTATATCGTTGTCCTGTCGGTTCAACGCTGAATTTTCGTTCCGATTATCCTCGCCGGGAATCGCTTCGACCACCTCGACGTCCTCCGTTCGTGCCAGCTGGAAACAGAAAAAAAGAAACACGATCGTGTATCGTTAATAATTAAATCAGAACGTCTGGTTATGAAGAACGAAGGGAAATTCGAGATGTGGATCGATCCATTCAGGAGAAAGGAATAAACGATGGGAAGAATGGATGTGAAAGTAGATTGACGTCGTCCGGCTACATAATTTGCAGACGCCCGAGTTCCTCAAGAGCGGGACCGCCTTTATCTCGAACGAGACTACCAGCAATCATTCAACATCCTATATACATACACGTGTGCAATCATATCTAGACTACCCTTGTAACTATCTATGAATTTACTTCGATTATATAGAATTTCAACCAAACATCTAGTAGGTAATACCTAAAAGATTCTAACAGTAACCAACTATCAGATATATCAATGAGAAAACGTTTGCAAATTAATTCTCTATGGTATTAAGTAGCACGGAATCTTCGATAGATGGGTGTCTATGGTTTCAACTAAAATGCATTTTTTTCTTATCGTTGGCCTGTCCTCGCAGACCGAAGATCCGTTCAATGAGCTATCTCCGGTCGTACGCATTCCTGACGGCCAATACGGGAGACAACAACGTCCGATCGAGAAACCCGTTCTGACTGTTCGACGAATGACGGGTTCGAAGGGTCGAGGAGGGGGTGACCAAACGGCAGAATAGGAGCATCGGGGCCTGTACACCCGTGTAGTGGTTGATTACGTCACACGTGACCCTGGGGCATAACGGACCACCCGTGTCTTTAGCCGCGGGTCAATCGGCCAGCACCAAGCGCTTCGGATACACACGCGCACAAGTTTTCCACTTGTAACCCTACCACCGAACCTGCCGTTGGCCTGTCTCGTCATGACTTTCCAGTGTGTGCGTCCCATAATTCGACGAAAGCTTACTGGGTCACCTGTGAACGAACCCATGATGGATTTCGATGACGGCGGTACGGGCCGGCTCAGTCAGTCGGAAGAAAAAAAAAAGAAAAACGAAAAGAAACACGATGATCGTCCTTCACATCGAAGAGACTTGAAACCGCTTGCATCTCGTACCGTTCTCGTTTTGATGATACCGACACAGAGAGAGGATAGTGACTGTCGGTTTGTCTTGGTAAATGATTGCTATGAACTTCGATAATAATCGAAACGCAACATGAATGTGTATATACATATTTATGTATATGTATGTACGAAGAGAAATGAAAATTATACAGGAATGTTTTATGTCGCTCTACTGATCCCCTTGACTTATTGTTGTAAAAGTAGTAGAATTCATAATTACTGTATTGTACGTACGAAAGATGGAAATTAATATAATGTTAGAAACATTCGACAAAGAAGTGGAAATTATAGTGAGAAGCTGCGGAGACTAATAATTATCTTACGTTCCGGCCGTTCTCGTATCTCTGAGAATCTCCTCTATCATCGTAAATGGTATTTCATTCATTCCGGCTTCATTCAGTCCGTCAGACGCGCGGAAGAATGATCACGATCCGCGTTACGTTACCTGAAATTATCGTCTAGTCCGCCATAAAGTGTCTGTATACCAGACGTTAAACATTATTCGGTCGGAACGTATTATCGACGTTAGTCACCGGGCATGGTAACGAACCAACGTACGTACGTATGGGTCGTAATAAGGATGCGCAACCTTGTTTTAAACGCTGATAACAAGCGAGCGTCGCAGACATGCAGATAATCGAACACGACAAATCGGAAAGGTGAAAGTTCCAAACAGGTCGAATAACAGGAGCTATGTACGTTTCGTTGAAACCTGTGCATCATACCCTACAACATTTTAATGTGCCACTTTGCAACAACGGACACTCCGAGTGTGAAAAAGATAATGTGTTACTTCGCGACGGCAACCGTAAAGAATTGGTAGATCACGTTTCATATTCGACATACTTTCCATTATTATTAATGATTAATCTCCGTGAAGTCGATTAACCGTAACCCATTATCTTATAACATCTATAAAAAAAATCAGTATCAAACTGAAAACCGTGATATCTGTATCTATGTATATACATGTGTACTTATACACAATACGTACGTGTTAAAACGACGGGGACACGATTCGAGGAAAGAACCGACACGAAATCATGTCGGGGCCCCCCTTCAAAGAATGCAGGGTGGAAGAAGGTTGGTACGATCACGGAACCGGTCGTTTCGTGTGCGATTTTTGCGCGCAACCTTGCAACAGCGACTCGTGGAGAGGGTCGACGACGACGACGACGACGGTAAAACGTTATTCCGCTGTGGCAAACGTGGATGAGCCGGATCGGAACGCCGCGCACCATTTCAAGACATCGGCCGGGCCTCGCAGTCGCCCTTAGCTCTGGGTCAGAGCACTGGGTAACGGCATTGCAGGCTACGTACCCACCGCGATATCTGGGTTATAATGTAGTAATTACCCACGCAGACATACCGACCTACCCCCCTTGAGAGATCGTCTCGCGCATTTCTCTCTCTTTCTCTTTCTTTATCTCTCTCTTCTGCCTGTCTTGACAACCGATTCAACGGTTCAATTGCGCGGGCAAATCTCTTTGCACGTCCTCTTTATTTTTGACCTTGGAATACGTGCGTTGTTACCGGTGAATTTCTTGCGTTGGCAATGATTTCAACGTACGTGAACCCAGATTCAGGTTGTTATATGGTATATTTTAGGTTTTTTAATTAGTTATTAGTTTGTTCGTTGTGGGATGTTATGTGATACGTTGTGGATTTGATTAAAGATTGTATGGATTAAGAGTGTGGTTACTTACCCCCTTTAGGAGGAGACAGGCAAAGATGAGAATACGCCACCGCATACCTTGTCAGCGTCCACGGTGAGACGCTCTAACACTAGAAAAGATAATGTCTTTATTGTACAATATGATTATTTATTCGATTTGTAAATAAAATATATATAGGACACGTACCTACAAAAATACTAGCACCCTGAAGGACGACAGGGATGATGTTTCAGGTTTCCCAGGCAGTCAATTACGATCTGTAATTAAAACACGAGGATCGTTTTGAATCTCAGAAATTGTGAAACGGGCGGGAACTGTCACGTTCGTGCGTGCCGATTTCGCAAAATCCTCGTTAAACGTATAAACGAGTATTCACCGTTAATCGCCAAGTAGAAAATGCTAAACATTGAACCGAACCGGCCCATCTTCGGACGTTTCGCTCGTGTTTGATCGCCAATTATCAGACACACTCGCCTCGCGCCACCACTAGGCCACCTGTCCCAAATTCCTGCCGAATGTCCGGGTTTTCGCTCCGTTACCTCGTTGTACGCATGACAGCCGACTATCGGTAGAAACCAAATCCATCGAACAGATCTCAAATCCGGTGAAAACACGAAAACTTGTTGTGCTACCGACTCGACGTGCAACAATATATCGGTTTACAGGGGCAGGGAGGCCGGGGGGGTAAATTGTTCTAATCGCGTGATAGAAAGTCACTCGACCATTATAGTAATTAAACGCGTTACACATGTAGCAGAAATAATGTACTCGATGCGGGTAGAAATCGCTGAAGCAATGACCGTATGATAGGATAAATATCCGTATATTAGTATTATAGCACGCTCGATATGTATATGTATATGTGTGTATGTATTACTTGCCGCGTGTACACGTTATGTTATGTAGTTATTAACTGACTCTTACTACCGGGTAGTTGTAATTTGCTCTCGTCGGGACTCGTTCTTCGCCGGCTTTGGATTAATAACACCGCACTTTCATACGCGCGATGAGAAATATCATACACGAACGAAATTACGAAGGTATGCCCGATGACTCGATGCATCAGAATTACATAGCGGGGTTCAAGATGCATGCAGTATGGTGCCTATGAATGTAGGCAAGTAGGTTTCGAACGATCGGCCTTCAGCATTTGTGCCGAATCCACTTGCGCGAGATTCAACGCTAGAAAGACGATTTTAAAATCGTACAGACACGTTTCGTACTTTCCACCCGTTGGATTTTCCTCCAATTTCGGGACACGATAGGTTATACGTGTGACAAATCGCCGATTTGGGATTCGAATGCCTGCTCGATAGTCGTTTCAATAGAACTACCTTGGGAATTTCTAAAACGCCACAGGAAACCCATTACGAATCCTCGACGGTGTCTCTCGTTACTCGCGGTAATTTGTTTTATTTTAACGTACGCGTAGGTCGCTTTTAAAAATATTTTTTATAGACTTGGAAAAAAAAGGGAACGATCGTTGTAACAGAGCTGAAGTTACAATAAACCGTAAAATGATTCTAGATTCTATTCTTCTGTGTTAAATAAGAGTTTTTTCTTCGACCAGATAATAATGCACTTCCTTGAGAAATCACAACGTCTAATTACCGAATGAATGGTAATTAAGTCGTGGCGTAGATCTATACCGAATTCCGTTAGCGTGGCAAAGATTCAATCGCCTCTTGACTAGTAGCATACATCAGTTATTATATTCTACTTAGCAATTCATAACACGATAAAACGCGACACCTGTTCGTTCTTTCACTACGGGGCTGTAAGTTGAATAAAAATTACTGCCGCCTGTTTACACGTTCGTTGTTCGATACTAACCATGAATCGAGCACGCCGAAGATGTGGCATGGTGCCAAATACATATAACGGTTCCACCGGTGCTGTAATTTCGAAGTCAAGCATTCGCATAATGAGCGCGTACCTAATAGTGACCTATATAGAAAGAAGTCAAAGACTCTTATCTACCCCACCTTCTTTTTTTTACAGCAATATTTAGCATTTTTTACCGTACGTTATATTCGTATGCCAAATTCCTGATACTATTTTTAATCACTACAATAATATATATCTTATTATTACCAATCAATAAAATACTAGGTAAAAGTATTAAACCTATATTTTCTATTGTTTAGGAGCTTTTAATTTTAACGTCAGTAACGATTAAAATATTGCGTAAGTTATTTAATAAACATTGTTAACGATAGCTTAGCCGAATGAATTTTAAATGAATCGTTAAATTTTATCCTCACACAGTGAAGCGTTTATCAGTGGCCATCGATATTGCGTTGGTGGAATATATGGTGTTCGTGCTATCTACATTATTCTATCGTCTGCAACGCAGCAAGTGCATGGTAATCGAGCGTAACGAAGCAAACTGACAACTTGATGGAAACTTGATGCACTTTCGATGCCAAGGTGTCGTATTCCTGATCGATCGAACGGAGATAACAGGCACTCATGGTATTGAATGAATGACTACCCCCTACCGTTAGTATCTACTCTTCTTCTTTTTCGCAGTGCATTCGATTTTATGCCCATCGTGATTCACGTTCTACTTACTCCCATACGTCTAACCCTGTCGCGTCGTCTGACCATAGCTAATTCGATAACGATGTACTGATAATTATATAGCCGTGGTGTCATTAATTACTCGATGATTGAAACTCAACAACATCCAGTCTGAAAGTTAAATTATAAACGCAGATCGAAATTATACCTATGTATGCCATCGTGGTGCCCTTAATAGAGTCATGGTGGAAATTAATTAATTTTCATGACAAATCAATCTTTGTTGCTTAAACAGTGTTTCGTAAGCGGTTAAACGAGTTTTTTTTTCTTGATTCTTTTTGTTCACCGTCGCGATCTCAAGCTTGTCGTACGCGACGAAAAAAGAAGTAAAATGGAATCGATTCTATCGTCCACCGGTGATTTCCGAGAAACCTGCATCGCTGACCCTGCGAGATTAAAGCTGACCGTTGATCAACCGCCGACTGTTTGTCGGCCGTGCACGTTCGATAGAATGAAAGCGGTCACCACGTGGTCGGCTATAATGCACCGCGTCTCTTACGGTGCGATGTATAATTTCTCTCCGAACGAGACTACTCGGCTCCTGTCATTACCAACGCATTAGCGCGAGATGGAAACGACGACCAGCTGTAAATAATGGCTTAATCAATGATGCGACGATAATTGAATTACACCCTTTCACGCGATAACTACTTGTTAATCTGTTACACGGTCACTTATCCGATCGAAATGACTATACGACACGGATCTCGATCTATCTCACGTTATCCACGATACATGAAATGATGTCAACTGTCAAAATCATCGAACAGTTAAATTGATTATAAATCTCACGATAGAAATAAACCTATACACACATATACACATATATATATACAAATATATATCCTAATATAAATATACGATAGTTCGAAAATATCTTACGTTTGTCAAAACTCGTAAACTGCTCGTCAGAAAGCCGACGAGACTCCAGTCCCGACGAAACCCACGTTCAGGGATGAACGACGAAGAGAAGAGAGAAGAATCGGCCGGCGCACCGCACAGATTGACGCACCATGTGCCGAAGAGATCTCCGCGTGCCCGCGCGGTCGGAGGCTCTCTAAAGCACAGTCAGTCGATCTCGACCGATTTCAGTCGCGAAAACGGGGACGAAATCGGCGAACGTACCAAACAGGTAGAGGACCCGGATCGTTTTACGGGGACGCTGGTTCGTATACCCGTTTCCGTATTCTTCACGAACGAATTTCGGATATCGTACGTTTTCGTTCGATAGATCCTCGTGTGTTACCCGATTATAATTTCCCCGTTGTGCTTACCGCGATACGCCGGATCGGGACCTGTCGCGGCAGCTAGAAAGACGCGTTGCGGCTCGATGCTGCACGCGAGAACTCGTGGAGTCGGAATGGGATACACCTGTCCGATATACAGAGTATACTACAAACGTGGCGGCCCGCCCCCTGACCCAGACACACGGTACAGTTATATAGGTCCCTCACGGACCGGAGGATATCTCTTCTCGTTCGAACCACACTCCTGACGACCACGATCGCAACTCTTGTGGACGTGGTCGCGGTCGTGCTCCTATTCGTCGTTCTTCTTGTCCTTTACGACGGTTTCTGTTCGCCTCGTATATGCGTGCAACTTGCCAGACACACGTCGTCGATACATCGTATGATGTGTTTTCGAATGTATGTATGTACTACTACCTGCTGCTGTTACAAACTGGTGTACGGGGTAGATGGTAGAGCTATGTAATTAGCGAACGACGAAGGTAGCCGATAGAATTAAGTGGTATAGGTACATACATCGGTGATAACGTCATATTAAGAACGCGTACACCGATCGTATTGATTAATCACACCGGAGGCGTTTAATTTGTTAGGAATATGGTAGTTAAAGAAACGAGATTATAGATTAGGCGGCGTGTGGATTGTGTTTTGCGGGTTCTTTTTTTATTTTCGAATCGGAATTAATGGTAAAGGATTATACTTGGCAAAGAGACTGTTAGTTTGTGAAGTTAACTTTGTTTGATTTCTTATAAATATATGTAAAATACTATTCGTTTCTTCGAATTGTGTTTATTTACCGATTGTTTCTATGTATATAAATCAATTTACAAAAGTACGAAGGAATGTACTCTGAAAATTTTTAATATAATAATGTATTGAGAGAATCGAGTTGTAAATTGTGTTCTTCTTAAGCTCGTCTCTTCTCGGTGATAATAGTATTATAATTAATAATGTGCCAGTTAAAAATCGTGTAATGAATGGTTTGTAATTTGTACTCCTAAGTAGCTCGACGAGCATCAAGTTTGAAAGTCGGAGTTTTACGGTAATTTATACATCTCTATC
Source organism: Mimumesa dahlbomi (assembly GCA_917499265.3). Lineage (NCBI taxonomy): Eukaryota > Metazoa > Arthropoda > Insecta > Hymenoptera > Crabronidae > Mimumesa > Mimumesa dahlbomi. The sequence continues at coordinate 8,067,552 of OU824114.1, read as the reverse complement.
TCACGGAGAGATTCAACCGTGTAGTGCATTCTCATCCTAATTACTCAAGACAATGCATGCGCATATGTGCAGTACACATATGAAGGTAGCAAATGGGTGAATCAACCGAGACCAACCGACCGACCGACCGACTGACCGCACACACATTGCTGACCTATAGGTGAGTACCAGCCGGTACTTGTACCTTTGTGTACAACAATGGATGGAATCTTATTAGCGACGATCATTGTACGGTTTCTCTTTTCCAGCTACAAGTGTATTTTGCTTTTTACAATGTAAGCATCATCGAATTAAAATTTGACTTTTTTAAAAGAATAAAATAATATTGTAATTTTTGTGGGATATAAATTTTACGAAATGAAATTGGTATAGGAAATGGATAAGGAATCTATATGTATATGTGTATACGTTGATATAGTTATAAAAAGGAAACGAAATGTTGTATGGTGATTAAATGTAGATTTTTATGTATATCACTGTGTGACGGCAACTTAAAAAACAGACACGTTTCAGTATACGTATGAATATACTATTAATACATTAATATATTACATGATTATTGATTACTACGAGATCACAAACAATAGTTTTGTGCACGCCGCTGTCGGAATGACAATGTCGTTAGTAAGCGATTATACTATCGCTTGAAAAATATGTACAATTGCATTTACACAAAATACCTACATTTCTTTCCTGCGTATTTACATTAATATTACGATACAAGTAAAATACATCGTACATTATAATCTGATCACTCGGTTATATATGTGACTCTGCAATGTTGTAGCCTGGCGGCATAAAAGATTTTGCACCTACAACCTTAATGCTCCAACTCACGACTGAACAGCGCATCGAATTCTTTTAAAACACAATATATCAAATAGTGGGGATCGTAACGTGCAGAGTCTCTGAAGAACGTTTAAACTGTTGCTTCATCTTATAAGTGTTATTCTCTGCCGATATAATTGACACATCGCGAAATACATAGATATTTCGCACACCTTTAAATCAGATCAAAATGACACAATCTACGACGTTGTGTCGAACACTAAATATAGCGAGTGTCGTGAGCATGTGACAACCTCTACAGTACATAACGTTCATATACAAGGCGGACCTTGTAGTTAATTGATTATTTAAATTGATGCGTGCTTTACATATAGCGTAACGTTAAATCATGATCCGTTATGGTACGTTGATCTAAAACTTTCACCAACAATGAAAATGCCGCGAAATATTTTCTAAAATATGAATCGCGTTCGTAGAAAAACTTAACGATGATGCATTTTAACTTCAAACCGCCTTTTTTTTATATTGTCTTCGATGTATTATGCTATCTTATCACTGTAAAGTTCTAAAAGAACGCATTTTAGAAACCATTAGGATTCGAAAATCCAGTTTGATTTTCATAAAAGTTTGTAAATACTATCCAACATTTGTCTAATGACGGATTACCGAGATATATTTTACAAATCTGCGATCATCCGTACAATTTGTTAAATGTTCTACTCAGCCATCGCTTGCGTGCTTGTTTATACTTTGTTTTCACCAAGGTGCTCTTTGTCCCTACAAATATAATTCAAATGAACAATTCCATGTTAACCATATATTTGTTAATACAATTTCGGCAAATGTTTTTTTTTGTTTGCATCTGTATAGCTATGTGATTGCAGTGGGCCAGCACCGAAAAATTGTAATAAAAGGAAGAAAATGAATAAAAATATAATAACATTGGATTTAAAAAAGTGTTAAAAATATAATATCTCATAAAACTATTTCTTTTTTTATGGCTTACTTAAATCTTTAGTAAAATTATAATCGTAATATGTATACATGACATTTTGTTCACGATCAGTTAATGATGTCTGCTGCTCATTCTTATAATAAAACTGAACATTGAGCATCAATTTTTACAGGTATCTTGTTACTAATATCTAAATTTCAGAAGCTCACTAATTGCAAGGTAGGACGTTTGGCATGCAGCACAAAATATTCCGTCGCCGAAGATTTTGAGTACAGTTTTATGAGTATATACCTCTTCCAAAAAGAGAATACAGCGATTGCTATGTAATTCATCGAGGTAAAACAAATATATGTATATATTGTTGTTATTAATTTCTTATCATTAGCACTAGCACGCAAATCAATATTATTACGTTACGCAAGAGCAGATGCTGGTAGGGAACTGTGCTTCGGTTTCGTTTTATTTAGAAAAACCTTTATGCAGCCGTTAAAATCAGCGCTTACGAGAACATGACCACCACATCCTTTAGTACGTTGTTCAACCACGGGATCAACAGGAGGAACATCTACAGTTGAACTACCTAAATTTTTTGTATCTTCCTTACCTTCACACTGCTCTCTCTCTTCGATCTGCTTAATAATACTATCTGGATTTGGTGCAAATACCGCACACGTTACAACAGCATTATGGGCTTTTATACCTTCCCAAAAGTCATTCCTATCCCTACGTACACTTGAGAATTTCGAATAATCATGATGGGTCTTCCAAATGTAAATGCACTGATTTTCCGAGCCGCTAACAATATATTGCCCATCAGGACTAAAGCTCGCTTTGATTTGACTACTGACATTAACATAGCCTTTATATTTGCATGACAAATTCAAGTCCCTCAAATCGTAAAGACGAATTCGACTATCGTTCGAAGTCACCAAAATTTTATCTTCACCAGGCATTGGTTCGATACCACTAATCTTTCTGCCTGTCGAATTTTTACCTCTTGTTGACCGCACATGTATCTGTGTGTGATACTTCAACTGATCTGTATTGTAAAATATGCATCGGCCGTCGTACGATCCTACAACCGCGAATTTTCCATTTTGACAGAAATTTGCAGCAGTAATTAATTTTGTTTGTCCGTCAACCTCGTTCCATACGGCTACTTTTTTATCTGGAATATTCCAGAGACGAAGTTTACCGTCTAAAGACCCTGAGAGAAAATAACGATCATCACGTGGATGAAATACTATTGCCGTAACGAAATCTATGTGTTGAAAGCAACATAAACACTCTTTCCGCGATATATGCCAGAGTCGTACAGTTTTATCCATCGACGAGGACAATACGAAATAATTTTTAGACCATGAAACATCAAGTAAATCTGAGGTATGTCCAGTGTATGTGCAAAATGGCTTTGGCATAAAGGGGCTTTTTGTTCCTTCTATTTCACTAAAGGCACTAGCCACAACATTAGGATCCTCCATAGATTGTTGAGAGACCAAAGATTCCTGCGAAGGAGTTGGACTAACTTTCTCTGCATTATACTTAGTTCGCATATCTTGAAAATACGTAAAAGCATCTCGTAAGACCCAAATTCTCAAAACTCGATCTTGACCTGCTGTTGCAAGTAATCGTCCACAAGCTGAGAATTTCATACACCAGACTGGTCCAACGTGTTCACCACTAAGGTCTTGAACATGTTGTAAACAGCTGAATTCATATGGGCCTTTATGACTATTAGATGCCTTTAGCTTAATGTATTGTTGTTCACCAGGGTATACTTCATCTACTATATCCATAACATCTTCCTTATGTCTCGCATGGGATACTTCTTGTGCAATAGATTTTGCTTTATCCATTGTCTTTTTCACGGTTGATCCCAAGAATCGTTTCAACCTCTGAGTTTTCTTTCGTACTCTACCAACAGCTACATCTTCATCAGGTGGTATACTAGACATTTTACTATCAACACTTTCCTCATCGCTCTCCTTTTCTTTCTCTAGACTAGAATTACTTATGTACTCAGAAGTGAGTCTCATAATATGAAGTGATAAAGGATTAATACACTGAGGCAATTTATCTTCTGCTATACTTAATGGCACTCTTTCCCCGGTATCTAAATTGAGTACAGTTACTTGTTCCAGGATTTCCTAAAAAATTAAATCAAAGTAATTTACTTTCACCAATTCTTCTTAAAAATATACTGTACATACTTAATATTCGATGAAGAACATACCATATCTGTCAAACGCTTCCCGGAATCTGTTCTGGTTCTCACGAACATATTTAATTGTTTTACCATATCTTGATCACCGGCCGATTTTCTCCTTTCCTTTGAACCTTGTGGACTCAAACCTGACAGTTTATGAGGGCCTAGGGAATAGCGACCAATGCTATTGCTTGACATAGATCCTAGAGGACTACTACTAGATTTGTCACTTGATCGTACACTCATGAGTTCAGCTTTCATTCTTTCTACTCTTTCCAATTCTTCAGCTGTTGGTCCTTCTGCTTTTGATTTATCTTCGTCCTGTCGACGAAGTGGAAACTATATATTGTTATGTTGTACATGAGATGTCACATCACATTTGCCGAAAGTATTATAACTCACCTGTGGTTTAACAACGTATTGTCCCTTTGTTGCTGATCTAATATCAAGGGAGTGCTCAAATTCTCTGGTAATCGATTCAATGGTACTTGCTGGGCTTGGAAGTGGTGATGCAGGTACCAATGACTCTGCTCTAGATGGCTAAAATTGTAAATTTATATTTTTTATATTATTCTATAACCTAATGGTTTTCAAAGATAGTTTGAAAACATTTAGTTCTTTAACAAGAAATTGACGAAATATCGTACAGCAAGATCAGTAGGTGTTTGCACTTTTGATTTCTTTTTACGTCTCGGTGGTGCAACAGGTATCCCAGCTGCAGTAATGTCCTCATTGGACTTTCCATTATTCTTTGTACTAGCGATGACATCAGGTTCTTGAAGCATAACAGTCTTATCATTTTGTGAGTGAGAAGTATAACTGGACCTAATGTTAACAGGGGATTCCTGCAGGATATCCCCTGATAACGTAAGGATGCTGGAGGACTGGGACACCTTACCAGATGCTGTATCCTCGTCTTTGCTTGGAATACTAGCAATGGAGGACATCTGGCTTTCACGGGTAAGGATGGCAGAAGGAGGACACGGGGTTATACTTGGCGCACTTGCACCAGAAATGCTATCCGCAACTCCAGCTAAAATTCTGCCCACTCGTCCTAAAGAGGTCATGCTTTGTAAACTGAGGGTGTCATGTTCAATAATTCTGAACGGGTGAGTTGTCTTTGAAGGAGTAGGATAGACACCCTCGATAGACGATGTTTGACTGTCTGGAGGAGAGCTGTTGATTGGGATATCGTCATCTTCAGTTTGCATACGTTGTCGAAGTTCACGGAATCTCCTCCTACCAACAATTTTATCTGTACTTGTTTCTTTTCCATCTTCCTCCTAAAAAAGGCAATGAACACATAACTCATATTTCAACTGATTGAAAATTGCAACTGAACAATTAATATGAGAGATTATACTACTTACAGGTGTATCTTTACTTTGTACACATTCTATAGTTACACGTTCCTTTGGTTCAACTATTGGTTTAGGTTCAGCTGGTTTCACAAAAACATCATCATCCAGTTCCTTGGAAGTGCTTGATGTTTCTTTGCTTTGTACTTCAACATTGATGGAATCTCGTTGTTTACTTTTTCTATGAATAAAAAGTGTTTATTTATAAGGAAGAACTTTAATCAAAGCAGTATATAACATTTTTAAGCATTATCTTTTAAATGGAATAACACCTTTAATTAGTTTTTCTATCAAAGACAGATTGGCAACATATAAGAAATATTAGAAAGCTGCCTCAATTATTTAGTAATTATTGTACTATAAAATATAGATTTAAAAATTGCATGGTAATTTTACGAATTAAGTAATGCAGAATGACGGTCATTGTAGCTCTACACACACTCGCAGATGCCGGCCCTGAAATGACTACATAAAATCATATGGACGATTGCACGTAAGTGCTTAACTTTTGACCTAACCAAAGATGAATAACTAAACGAGTCGATAAATAAAAAACATATATAAGAAAAAGAGATTTGAACAAAGTTCATCAAATGTGAGAAGTTCCGATTTGTAGGAACGATCGTAGCGTAATAGAAACCAATATGAATGTAATGCTCGTAGATCCAACAGCTATACTCGAATAGCTGTGTCAAAATACTACCGAAGGCTAGACTAAACCTATACTAGAATGATTTATATTACGAGTATAAGATAAACAACAAATCACTGAAAGATTCTAATACAATTGCATGACAGGTGGGGATTGGTAGAATTACCGTGTAGTGCGGTGGAACGTATCATCCTCCGCATCGAAAAATTCTTCGGAATCGCTGCTTCCAGACATTGTCGTCTGCACTGAATAATCAGTAATAATACTCTTGTCCGCATCGGTACTGTCAGTGCGCGTCACGCGTTTCGCGAAATCGCGAACACTAGGACCAGGTAAAAGCGGCTACACGATCGTAAGCGGCACGAAGTCATGATTTGACTTCTAATAGCGGTTACACAAGTGCATAGCCCCTGGTGCCGAGTATGCTGGGTGGCTGGTGCGTATTTCAATTATCCTAGTTCTTCCCTGTACGTGAATTAGCGAGCGGAAAGTGGTAACACTGCACGAGTTCACCCAATAATGGGGCCGCGTCATGGAAAAGAGTTGCGCGATTGGTGAACAACGAATTTGCAGGCCTCGAACTCGTGCAGCTGCCCGCTCGCCAGCATGCCTGCTGCAAAGGAGGCAAAAGGAGGCGAGCCGTCACACAAAAGCAAGATGGAGGATCTCACAGTCGAAGTATGCGGCGAAAACGGAGCATATTATAAGGTTCGTTCTGTGAAAAGTATACAAAAAACAGGGCGGATGATTGAGGCCGTGGATAGACCAACTCACGGTCCGTGGCGCAGTTCTAATTACACAAAAGAGACGCCTGTACTTCGCGAAACCGCGGCCCTCAAATGTTCGCGAGGTAACGCGGCTTCCTCCGACGCCATGTCTCGTTTGACAGGGCGTGATTTTCGTCTAGCTTTTGATGTTGCCGTTCGTCACGACGTTCTCGCGATTCGCGAAAACACATTCTTTGTATAATGTAACGATTCAAACGCCGCTCTCGCGGCTACCCTCCGTCCATCGCCGCGTTATACTCGAACGTCCTATGCCACTCGCTACACTTCTGATTCCTTCCCGAGTGACTTTACATGCTTTATGTTTCATTTTTTCAGGCCTTTGTCACCGACGTCTTTGAAGACGAGGTTCTGGTAACTTTCGAAAATGAGTAAGTTCCCTTTTTATTTCTGTAACACTGAGTGAAATGCTTATTCATCTAAGAGTCCAGTACAATACTCTCTGCTAATAACAGTGTAGTCTTTTGTGCACAGGAATTATACTATTTTTATCATCTACAGAGTCTCCGATATCACTAATACATAAATCACCACATTTAAAATATATGATTTTCATGAATGCTTTCTAGTACTGAATCTTAGTTTAGAACATTTTGTTGGAATCTTTTTTGTACTATTTTATATCAAACAACTATTAATATAACTATTCATTTTATTTCTTTCTATTTTATAAAGTGTTGGGAGATTTTTATGCACATACTCTTTGTAAATTTCTTTTTTTTCATGTACCTCATATCATCAAGATTATATATTTAATTAAGTATATAACGCTATCACATAATAGACGTCAAAAACAAAGTAAGATGTTAAACGATTATAACGGATACATATAAAAGAAGTATCATATAATCTGCATCGAGTCAATATCCATTACACCTGCATACATAGAACAAAGAACGATAATGATATTTTAATACCAATTTCACGTTTTGAAGTTATTACGTTAGAAATGTAATTCGTCAATTCTTGATTAATACTACTTCATTGTAAGTAAATCTGAAACATTGAAAACTGCTACCAGTTATATCAAGGTTCCTATTTTTTAGTCTGATACTATAGACTAACAAAAAAATGGCATGTTTCAGCTGGCAGCCCGAATCCAAGTTTCCATTTGCTCAAGTACGTCTACCTCCAAAAGATGGCCCCAAACCAGAATTTCAAGAAAGCCAGGAAATTGAGGTATTTTCTAGGTCCAATGAACAAGAAGCATGTGGATGGTGGAAAGCAATCATTAAGGTTAGTAGAACAGCTTATGTGGAAGAACAATCGTTTAATATATGTAAGTAAAATTTACATTATCATTGTTGTATAGAAATGTTGTTAAAGCGTTGCTAATAATGGTAAGAAGAACTTGCATATATTATACATTTGTCTGGGATACAAAAAATTACTTACATAAAAATATGTTACAACCATTCTTAGCAGGAATCAATTGAGTTTTTTAAAAAACTGATTTTTTAGATGAGCAAAGGAGGTTTTCAAGTAGTTGAATATTTGGGGTGGGAATGTGCTTATACTGAAATAGTAGCTAGTGAGCGACTGAGGGCAAAAAATCCTAATCCCCCCATTGACAAAAACACATTTCACAAGATCGAAATTGAAGTACCTGAAGATCTAAGAGAATTGTAAGTGAGAGTTTAAATATAATTTGGTATATCAAACTACATTAAGGAGTGTTACAAAATAATGTGTAAATGTTGAAGATGAACTGTGTTGTTTACTAGTGTCTTTTTTGTAGTGCCAAAATGGAAAATGCACATAAAGAATATCAAAAAGCGATAGGGGCGGCAGTGTGCCGATATGTGCCTGAACGAGGAGTAGTGCTGGCCATCTCCCGTCATGAAAATATACATCGTCACAGTAGCATGCTCCAAGAGATGCACTTTAGAAACTTATCGCAAAAGGTGAGTTGTTAAACTGTTTTTACATTGTGTCTTTTTAGACATCCTTTTGTACCTGGCTTATAACTTTCATTTTTAATTGCTTTCGGTGGACTCCACTTTATTTATCATTATCAACATTTCAACTTTGTTATAAACAAATTAGTAAAATTTCAAAGACAGATCTTGGAAGATATTAAAGTTTTAACAATTAAAAACATTTTTCAACAGTTTCAAAAAACTTTATGTTAAATGTATAAATTGGTAATAAAACGTTAAGATTTTCTAAATTAACTTGTTTTTCATTCTCTTCCATATCTATTATAGTTTAAGAAATATTAAATTTTTACAAAATGTACTAAACTTTATGTATCTATTACTTGAAAACTATCAAATATTTTTAAAATTCCTTCAAGTGACACGTCTTTGAAATTATATAAAAACTCCGTGATGTAGGTAAAAAAATGTGGATTAATTGTGACGAAAATTATTTATCATAATTGTAATGTAGACGCCGCCGAGTATCAACGTTAAAAATTCATGTTTTAATGTTGTTGACCACATTGAAAACCCTTGCTTAATCTTTTCTCTAAAAAGGAATGATTTACTACTACTATTAATACTACTGCGTAGTGTACCCACATGGGTGCTGTTGTATGTGACTTAATATGCATGTCATCATCTTAGTTGTTTGATTTTATGCAATATATTGTTGGTGTGTTGCAGGTATTGCTCTTAAAGAGAACAGAAGAAGCAGTTCGTCAACTTGAATCTACGAAACTTCAAACAATTGGGGGGTAAGTAAATAATATGTTTCGGTGTTGCAATTAACAAAAAATCTTGTGATATTTAATACCTGCCCCTATCCATAAACTGTCCTGGTTACCATCCTGTCTGTGGTTTGCATTTACTGGCAGAAAAATTCACAAGATTTCTAATCATTAATTGGTATGTTTTGCTTCAACATCATATAATTTTTCATGAATGTGATTACGTAGTCACACTACAGATATTTATTACATACAGCTTATTCTTTCTCTTCTTTTTGTTCACATGTTACATTTGTGATTGTACATAAAATGTTTATTAAATTTAACATTACATTCTCAAAGTCTATATATAACCTTGTGTGGCAGAATTTGAAATTTCTGGTTAATCACAAGAGCACAATGTGCATATAGTAAAAGTTTTGCACACAACATATTTTTACCTTTCTTTTTAAGTGTACGTCACTTTCTGCTGACAGTACTTCTTTTTCTTTCATTTCATAACATTACATATTGTATATAGGATAGTGCTCTAAGCGTTTCATATTATTTAATGGTCAGGATCATCAGCTATCTAATATGATGAAAACACTACAAGTCGAATTTACAGGGTTTACTTTGAACTACAATAAATAGTTGGCATTTGTTACTTTCTTATTTTAGATTATTTTCACAAGTTCCAAAAACTTATGTTTAATTTATTTCAGTAGAAAGTTTAACTTGCACACAACAATAAGGTATACTTCAAATTACAGCTCTAGTGTATATCCCAATTTGGAGAAATCATGATAATTGTGAATCCTCTACTAAACTATTTAAAAATGCAAATAATCAATACACATATGCTTGAGTATATATATAAGTATCATGTCTCGTAATTATGTTATAAATAACAGATTCTCTATATTATCAAAACTAAATTAAATTGTATATTATTTTGTAAATCATGGTACATAAAATACACAGTCACTTGGAGTTATGTTTAAAGGAATTATGTCAGGATATATAGCAAAATCATTATAAATTACATGAAACTGTTTTTTCCTCCCATTTTGTATAAATATATTAAATAATTTAAATAAATATTGATTATGTTATTCAGTTTTTGATTATCTTTTAGTGGAATATAGAGTAGTGTTTCAAGTATGATATAATGTAATGAGTTTTTACATTTTCCTATTAGGTAAAAGAAAAATGTTATTAATTGTATAAAAATTAGAATAAATTCTTTTTCTGCTGTGTAAGTACAACGCATGGCTACAGAGGACATTAATTAAACAAATAAATTAAAACTAGTTTTTAGAAATAATGTACTGAAAGGAATATAAAAGAAAAGGAAACCAAAATTTCTAAATAAATATATTCATTTTCTATATACTAGGAGTTATTAAACTGAGTGTTTCATATTCTCTTAATATCGTAATGAATACATAAGCAATTTTCCGATTATACACAGAGTCTGTATAAATACTTCTGAAAGTGAATTTCGAAAGGTGTACAATTTATAACTAAAGACATATTTGTGAGGAGCAAACAGACAGAATGGCAGGGACGCAGGATAGGGCCATCTCATACATGAGCTTTCACTGAGTTACACTGGAGTTTCTTTCTCATTTCAGCAAATTTAGATCTTCAAACTTTATATATCAGCGTGTCTCAGACTTTGAGGCAGGAGTGAAAACAAATTCAAGGTGAGATCACAGCAGCGTGGTTTAGATTTAAGTTTAGCTTATTGTATGACAAATTACACAGCTGCATTTTTCAAATGAAAAATGAAAATACACTATAAATGTGCATGCTTCGGCGTTGTGTAGTTCATTCACTGAAACCCATGTGCTTTCAATACACTGATATATAAGATTTATTATTTATTCTGTTTTCCACTTATTATGTGCTCTGTAGTAAAATCTTGCGTGATTGATAAAATAGTAAAGAAATATAAACGTGTAGCTGTGATCAGTTTTCAATTTCTTTCTTTTTATAATTATGTGTTTGAGTAGAGTTTTCAGTTCATTAACTTACCCTCCATCAAAAAATGCCATATTCTGGCCTGCCAATGTTTGAGAAACACTGATATATTAAATGTCTTGCACAGTTAAATGAATGGTGGCTCTATCCCATGTGTTTTTAAGCATAAATTATTTATTTACAAAGAACAGAAAATGACAACGGGGACAATCAATAACTATTCTCAATAATTAATAAGAAATTTTAGATGTGTATAGCTCGTTCTAGGATATTAATAGTTTTATATTACACATGACATCACTTTTCTATGCTCATAAAATTTCTGATTTATTTACTCATTTTTCATCACATTTTACATAATATAGTTTAAAACAGTAATATATTTTGCATTGTACAAATGCAGACCTACATATCAAATTATTATCCTGGTTGTCCACTCATAGTTGATAATATGCTTTACAAATTTCACATTTTATCATAAATGTAAAGTACGAATTCAAATGTTACAATAGTTTGTCTGATTTTCATGCACTGTAAGATTAGGGGTTATTAAATGTAATATATGACAGAGTGTATATTACTGAAAGAATATAGAAATTTACAAAGATTCAGAAAAACTGAAAACACTCCAAATGATGGTGTATTATATAAACCGTATAACCATTTTTCTAATTTTTTGACAGGAGAACCTCTGCATGTTTTGAATAGTGATTCCATCATCATTTTATTTATAAATTGTAAATATTTCTGTTTATTGTATTCATTCACTTTTTAAATCAAGCTGTTCAATAAATTTGTTACTGCATCAATATATGTATATTACATATATTTTTACTGAAAAAAGTGAATGTGTTATGAAAAACAGTTAAAACATTTATATGCATGTAAAATATATATGGTATCAAGTTCACTTGACCTCAGGCTTTATAGACAAATCTCAAAGTATCCATGTTTTATATATGCTCTTGATCTTTCCTCACATTTTGCATGATTGTTTCACTGTAATCCATAATGTATACCATAAATCACAAAGAACCTTTTGAAATATTTCGTCATTGTCATTTTTTATCTGCCAAGATGCAAGCCACTGACGAGGATTTAAATTTTGTAAAAATATATGTTATACGTGATTACAGTCTCAGCTATTAATCTAACACGTTAACTTACTAATAATACTATTCACGGTTTACATTATGAGGAATTTCGGACATTACTTTTTAAAAATTTTTGGAACATATTGAAAGTGTATGTGTAAATAGAAAATTAAGGTCGTACAATAATATATTTCAGAATTAACAGTTTATATCAGTATAGAAAATTATTTAAGTGATAGTGATCAATATTCAATACTGTTAATGTTTTAGTACCGTTCTGTCTAATTATAATATATAAACATTAGAATGGTTTTTACATAATTTCAGCATAAAACTATATTTTGATATTTATAAAAAAAATTAATTATTAAGAATAAACATCTTTGTTTTTTAGATATACAGATGAATTTAATGTCCGGGAAGACCTGATGGGTTTAGCTATTGGTGCTCACGGCGCGAATATTCAGCAAGCGAGAAAAGTTGACGGAATTACGAATATAGAATTAGAAGAAAACTCGTGCACGTTTAAAATTTATGGAGAGGTAACAATATGAATCTTTGTTTTTCTTCCTCATTTATTACATTTCTATCTTTTGTTAATACAAATTATTTTACCTATCTTACGTTAAATTTGGCTCGAAAAAATGGGAATGTTATATCATACATGGTTTTGCAATTACAGACACACGAGGCTGTTAAGAAAGCACGTTCCATGCTGGAATACAGTGAAGAATCTATACAAGTCCCACGTGTTCTTGTAGGCAAAGTAATTGGAAAAAATGGCCGCATTATACAAGAAATTGTGGACAAAAGTGGTGTAGTAAGTATATTTGTACTATTATTTAGTACTTTGGTAAGTCAAGGGTACATGTTTGCTACTAATTACAAGTCCCCTAACATTAAACTATAATTAATTTTGCTGCCAAATCTAGTTTCAAAAATTATGCTTCTATATTAATTTTCATTTTCAGTTGGTTTAACCTAATTTTATAGTAACAATTAATTGTTTTATTGCATTGACAATATTTTTATGCACCCTGCCTCTACAGTATTATTTTTTTTCTTAGGGTACATAACAGGTAATTCATTTGCTTAACTATTACTGCATTTCTAGTGACTACCACTAATTCTGAATGTATGTTTTGCATTCAGACTAATTTATTTGTAAAAAAACAATAACAATATTCAATTGAAAATGGAAGTTATTATTTATTACGGGCTAGGGTATATATGATATACGTACATTGTTTGTTCTCGGTAGATAACAACTGGTTCGAGTGGGAATGTACATACTGATAGAGTAAGTATATCCTTTTATATTGTTTCCGATTTTATTTCATCTAGTTCAGTGAATTAAATCATATATATATGATTGGAAGCACTTACAGATCTTACGTGACCCACTCGAGCCAGTTTTTTTTTCATTTAACAATGAATCTTTCTTTTACCTACATCGTTAATTAGCATTATATCCACGTTATCTACATGTCCATGCATTTGTTTTTTGTCAAAAGTTATTTTGTTCCTGAAAATTGTCTTTTCGTCTGTTATCTATTACTGAACACGTATGTGGTAAGAGATAAAGTAACATCTCCTGAGAGAGTGTTTGTCAAAAAAAAGTTCCTAAAATCGTCTCACATAAAGTTTTGTAAGGTTTAAAATTGTATGCATATTAATATAAAAATGCATTATTATTGCAAAAACGATCAAAGAAAAAGCATTATCACGGCAAAAAATCAAACCTTTGTTACAAAACGATATTGAGTCAAATTTTACAGACTGACCCACAATTCGATTGATGGAAATAACAGACAAGGGTGACTGAAAACCGATGGTATGGATATGACGTAGGATTAAACATTTTATATTCCTGTCCTAATCGTTAACAGTGTTATAGATACGATTCCGAACGTTATAAATTTCAGGTACGGGTGAAAATAGAAGGAGACAACGAACCTCAACCAACGATCCCACGAGAGGAGGGTCAGGTGCCCTTTGTTTTTGTTGGTACTGTTGAAAGTATTGCCAATGCCAAAGTGTTATTGGAATATCATTTGGCACATCTAAAGGTAAAAACATCGATTTTATTTCACAAACTTTAAACTGTATCACAATATTCCTTTATTCGACATTAACTGACGTTATTTTTTGTATGTGTTTTAAAGGAAGTAGAACAACTGCGGCAAGAAAAATTAGAAATCGACCAACAATTAAGAAGCATACACGGCTCTACCACAGGACCAATGCCCAGCTTTCCTCCGACAAGACGAGGAATGATTGCAGGACCAGAAGAAGGCGGTGGAGGTCGTGGCGGACGTGGTGGCCAATCTCGGGGGCGTGGCAGGGGTAGAGCCCCACCCAGACACAACGCCGGTAATACTATTACTGTTTATATCAATGATGTAGAGCACTCAAAGAACGTAATAACAAAGCTGGTGAACTTGGTGCCATAGCTAACGTAAATCTAAGCGCTGAGTGCCAAAATAATTGTGTATACTATGTATATGCATTAATTTTTATTAAAAACACATGCAAAATTTATATAACAATTCTACACTGTTAAAAGGAATTAAATTAACAAAAGTAATACGCCTTAATTTTCAATGTTGAATGCGTTCGATTTCTAGGATTACGTCGGGATACTTTGGATGGCAGTGAGGATCGTGTAAGGGATCTTCCACCACGAGGTGGGCATCAAGGTGGTGCAGGGAATTCAGGGTATATGGGTGGTAGACAAGGTCGTCCACCAACTCAGCGCAGAGACCGCAGAGACGAACGTCGTCGAACAACCGACGACGAGGATACAGTTCTTGACAGCCAAGACGTTTCAAGCATTGATAGAGGTAATAATATTTTTTATACGACAATCGTTAAAACATCTATTTTGCAACCGTTTCGTCCTACGGATCCATAGAATGTTGTGTTTGAAAACGCTTTTGAGAGTGGCATGAATTGTGAAAGCAAACACTTGTGACCATCTAACACTAACATTGTCGATGATAACTACTAATGCACGCTACTAACGTATGCAGTGTAGCTCATTTTACATAATCGACTAAGTATGTTTGAATTTCAGTTTTTGTTTGTTTCGATACATAATAAAAAGATGGTCACAATGGTTTGTGTATGCATAGAATCAGTATCAAGTGTGGAAGGAGGACCTAAAGGCATAAGGCGAAGACGACTTCGACGATCTCGACAACGTAGTTCTACACCGACGAATAACCAAAGAGGTAACTTAATTTACGTAAAAGGCGGTACAATATCTACCCTAGGACGACCGGTTATATTAGGATGTAGTAAAATCCAACTACATTACTGTAGTATATATATGGGCAATAATGAAAGATAAAATTGACGAAGTATCATTATTTCTACAAAAAAACACTCAGAGTTAATCTATACATTTGTTTAGGCAGTAATGCCGGCCCGGGAGACCAATCAGCAGTAACTAGTAAAGAAGGAACACCAGCAAATGACGTTTCCGCTACTAACAACAGTTCCCAAGGTCCTAAAGGCCAGAGAGAACCACGGTCTCGTCATCCTCGTATGCAGCAGAGCAATAAGCCTAAGGAAGCTCTGGTTAATGGTACCAGTGGCTAAACAACCATTATGCTCGACATCTTCTACTTATGTATAACACTACACCTGATGAGAGCTATTAACACCCAGCACATAACATGACGCAAACCTACGCCAAGACGACACGATTATGGAACGCGACATGATTAGTCTACGCTCGTTGTTAAGACTGTTTGCTACCGATAAGAATACGACAGTTGTTTAAGAAATCGTCATTCTCCTTAAACACATTTAAGGACACATATTAATATCCATGCATGGTTTAGTTTAATGATAGTAATTATGCTATCATGTTTGATATATGGATACATTCATTGGGAGATAGTAGAAGCATCTGGTAAGAAGGAATCCCCTGATTGTGAAACTGTGCCTCATTTTTATACCGAGCTCCCAACTTGTGTGACAGTGAATTGGACGTACTGGAAAGTATCTCTTAATCACTTGAAAATGATCCAATAATAGGCTGGATATTCGCGGCTCGTACGTCAATTATCAATTGGAATAAATTTCGCCTAGATGTGTCGCCCATGTTCGTGGAGAATATAACAATACGTACAAAAAGAAATGCAGGACGCAATCAATATTTCATCATTATTTCTATTTTTTAAAAAATAATACAATGTTCAATGTAAGGAATTGTTCTTTCTTCCAATATATGTTATCAGAGCACATCATTGCATTTTATAGATATACGTATGATTTTCGTGTTGCCTTATATTCTGTTGCCGCAAAGAAATGACGATTCGATGTTCCAAGTCTAACTACTTTGCGACATAACTAGGATGAAACTTAATGCGATGCAAGGAAAATGGATTTCCGTTGTTAGACGTAACAATGGTAGGCGGCAGATGTATGAAATCCTGGTTCAAAGGTGTTCCCAATGATGTTCCTTCTATTTACTTCACAAGATTGAGTTTTTTTGGTTTACAATTATTAGTAGAGTTATTTAACAACACTAGATTTTTATGTTTCAATGCTGAGTGTTGATTAATAATACCATGATGAATGCTAAAATGACTTTTGATTGTAAAAGAACACAAACGGGTGTGCACAAGGAGTCGGTTTTTATTTCCGGGTACACTTTTCACGTAATTTAGTCTTTTTTTTTACTACAGTCTAAGCATACTATATCAAATATTAGGATTTGATATGAAGTTCTTTTCTGCATTGTTTCGCATGATTTA
Organism: Mimumesa dahlbomi; assembly: GCA_917499265.3. Taxonomy (NCBI): domain Eukaryota; kingdom Metazoa; phylum Arthropoda; class Insecta; order Hymenoptera; family Crabronidae; genus Mimumesa; species Mimumesa dahlbomi. Next base: position 8,050,332 of record OU824114.1, on the reverse strand, counting down.
AAAAGAAAGTAAACGTATACTTAGTAATACCAATGTATGATGTGCCAGAGAAGGAATGATACATGTTTTATGATATCTAGCTGAAGTGCAGACTTAGCGCATACCTTTATTACTATAATACTACTTAGTCGAAATGTGGATGTCTGAAAAAATAAACTAGCTTTACTATACTAAGCTATAAAATAGATACGGTTAACTGTTTTAAATTGATTATCAATGAACATTAAAAGTCGGTTTTCAATTTAAAACAGTTGCCACTTCTTCCGGATATGACAACAACTAATCGGACGTGTCTCATGGATTTTGCAAAAACGCGTGGCGTTTAATGCAACACATTGACACCTAACAAAACAGCTGCCATTTTATCTGAATATTCTTATGGCAGCCAAAAAACTGAGATATCCCCCAACTTGCTTGTTTCAGATACATTTGTATTGATTGCAATTTGTGCATAATTTAAGAATAAAACATTTCTGTACATAGAGCGGTCATTAGTATGATAAACCACACATTTTCCAAAACATTTACAATTTCTTAAATTTAATCATTCTATTTTTCTTAATAATATGGATCCTCGATCCCTCTTCCATTCCTTGACTTAGATTTGTATTTTAATATGTTTATTATCGAGGCGTTTTTTCTAAATTCATGATACTAGATTAAATACGAAGAATATTATCGTATTGTTTTAGTTTTTAAATATTACATAACAGTATTAACTTGAAATATACATTTAGTATATATCCTGAGGATATTTCTGATTTCACGAAAAAAAACGTGTTCGGTTTAATAGGAAACATTTGCGCAGGAGCGATTGTGAACTCTATCATGATTGGTTTCTTCAGATTTTACATATTTGCGCCTCTGAGGAGCGTCGTATGACCACGTACGACTTCTGAGATCATTGCTTTGGTACACACGGTGTGTGGGGAAAACCGAAGAGTATTTCTTTACACGTATCGGTTTCCAAGCTGGTGTGTCGTAATTATTACCTGTTCGCAAGAAACAAAATGAAATTGTTTTTGATTTATGTAAATCTTTGGTATTACGTAAAATGCTTCGTGTGTGCTTCTGATACTTAGTGAATTGTTAGTTATACACAAGCCATTCTTCGAGTGTGATTTTCAAATGCAACAAGTTGAAAAAATGACAACGTGAAATCGGAAACCGACCGTAGTAAGGTAATGTTTGTCAATATCATGCCAGCATCGTAATGTTAGTCAAGTTTATTCAGTTTTATCGCATACGTTAGATTTTATTTTGTACAGCTCGAAATTGAGACGTCATAGCTATCGTTACATTCATGAACAGCAAGTCGACGTATAAAGTTAAGGACGGTAGTTTTCAAAACACGTGAGATAAAGGTGGTTAATTTCTCGATTATACCAATTGATTGGAATGTATAACTCGCTAATTTCTTTAGCTGGTATCATCAAACGCTGCAAACAGTTGCTGACACAGCTGTGATACTGGTAAATAAGACATTATCAAGGAGGAATTCCAATCAAAATAAATATCGGAATAAAATAAATACCAGGTATAAGAGGACGTAAACTATACAGTATAAGACAGATCGTGAGACGCAATGCTGTGTCAGACTACGTAGCATTTTTTTTACATGTAATAACAAGTACTGTCATTATTTATGACTCTTCAGAAGGTAATTAATAAATGTGACACTGTCGTTTTTTATTTACATCATTAACATATCGCAATAAAAAATATGACTGTGATTTATTTCCACGTTGAATGGACGGGATACATATTTTCCTTCCGCTTTTAAACCGAATTCATATTTTATGAACTCAATATTTTGAAGTTTACCCCTACTTTAATTGGAGCTAAAAAACAAATAGCTTTAAAAATTGAAATGTTATTTATTGTAAACCTTCGAATTTTATAGAAAAAATTCAATTATTTAATATACATTTAGATTGATTATGTCTTTCAAATTATATAAAACGAATACATTATTGATCAAAGTGAAGTATACTAGGATATGTAACTCCATATAATAACAAGTAACTAATTTGCGAATAGTTTGAAGTTTTCGATTTGAACGGGCCGCTGTATTAAATACTTTCGCCTGATGGCGCTGCATATACATTCTTACACTTCACTCACCCTGCTCCTCATCTAAAATATTTTCATGATAAGGCTATAGTTGGAAGCAGTCAGCTGTTGTGTCAAGTGAACATCCTTAACCAACAAAATAAGTGAAACTTTTGTCAGTAGTTTGTAACCGTACTGCCATCCTATCATTTGATCGACAGAATCCGCAGACTTTGAGGTGTTTTATTAATAAAAGAAAGGTACGGTTTCCTATCTAATACATCCATTTCTGTTGAAATTTGCTTGCGGATTTCTCACACCTGCGTTAGTGCTAGTCATCTATACACAATGTTTCTCAGTATTTAATTCGGATTTATCATTTGCGTTAGTTGTACTATTATCCTTAGGAAATACACAGTTTAATTGCACCGAGAATTACGATTAATTACTTTGATGCGAGAAAGTCGATGCTAATGAAACATATACATATCGCATATCTACTGTGTGCAACGTACGTACACGGCCAAGCACGTTACAAATGGCGATTATTTTAGTTCTTCTGTAAAAGTTGTAGCTCTATTAACGTTAATATAGTGATTACCGACAGTAAAGTAAGTAGTTTTATGTAGTTTCTCTTTTTTCACAAATGCATGTCATATGTGCTCGGTATATGTGTAGCCGTCGGAGCGTTTAGTAAGTTATTACGATTATTCTAATACGCGTTGAAAAATGTACATATAAACATTTTCCTTTTCTGCATGACATTACAATTCGCAGTTTGGTTTGGAAATTATAATTTATACCGAAGATGTGATTAAAATTTATATTATTTTTCTTTATGATTCATACGTCCTTCGCCACATATTGTAGTATAGAGAAGTATGATACGCTTTACGTGTCCAAAGATATTTAACATCGAAAACTGTAACAAATCTAAGAGCATTGTATTTAATTTAATCGCACGTTACTTAATGTACAATACGGTCGTGAAAATAGGTACAAACTGACTTGTATTAATACGGTATGTTGAAATCATAGCATGTTATACACTACAAATTTCGACATGCTGATTATTCATGCATCCCATGAACGCGGAGAAATCGTAATTGATGACAACTGTTCTGACGGACTACATAATTCCTTTTTTAGTGAAAGTAGGAAGGTGGATATCAAAGAAACGGATTATAAAGGAAATTATCTCAAAAAGAATATCAATATATTTATACAAATTAGAGGTAATAATATTTCGATGATTAAATGATAATCTATGACAGTGTATACATCGATAACGGTAGCAGTTGTTGCATAATTGGTATCATAGATTTCTTCGTTAGTTAATTACGAAAGATAAACGCGTATTTATGCTATTTAATTCTTGTAATTCGAACACCACCAATACAAGCAGGTATGTATTAGCGTACACGTGTATCTGTGACGCAAAGTATAATCGCGGGTAAATCGCATACGCAATACTCTTATATCTCACGTTTTTTCCTCGAACATAACTTCTATTAAAATGCTCATATACATCTATATCTGTCGTATTAGGTACGCTGATGCCTGATATGATCACGCGATATACATTTCCGCATGAATTTTTCAACCATTAGTGAAGAATCACATTTAAGAGTATTTGGGTAATTTAATATTTTTCGTAATTTTTTTCAGATTAAAGCACTTTAATTATTGAAGGTAAAGAATGAAACTATAGCGGCGTCTAATATATCGCAGGATGTTTAAAGAAAACGATAGCAACTCTGGAGGATGCAGCGGTGCAGCTCCCCGTCCACGAAGGATTTTACCACGATTTTCTCTACGACGATTGTTATATTCGAGTCCGCTTATCGGGCGTCGAATTGTCAGGACGCCTAGTTCGAGTAATAGGAGTAGTAAAAGTAATATATAATACTGATTGACATTATATATCGATATGAACATAAAACGATTGTTCCATTTTTGAACGCCGTCTATTTTTACAGCAAAAGATCCGACTGGCGGAAGGATTGCGGATGTTGAAAAAGGAGAAGCTAGAGTAAGTAATGGTTCCAGCCATTTTCAATTTCACAACATAGATCTACAACGTGCTTCCAGCAAAGGCTCTGTACTTTCTTCTGCCGGAAAGGTACTTATAGAATATATCAATGTGTTCGAGCTTTTGGGTAATGCTCAGTTTACACATCACTCATTGCCCTGTTCTAATTGATAATTAAATATGATATACACACCTTATACTGATTATTTCAGAGCAATGAAAATGGCTTAATGGAGTGTCCTTTGTGTTTGGCTGAATTGCCAGTGGAATTTTTTCCTATCGTTCAATCTTGCCATCACCGTAGCTGTTATGACTGTTTTCAACAATATCTTAAAGTTGAAATTTCTGAATCCAGGGTTAACATAGCATGTCCAGAATGTTCAGAACCATTACACCCAAATGGTAAATATATTCCAATGGAAAAGACAAATTTTATATTTGCCATTACATTTTTATTGAAGTAGTTTTATTAACTCATTCTCTGTTATATAGATATACGAATGATCCTAAATGATCAAACACAGTTGGAAAAGTATGAAGATTTTATGGTACGAAGGGTTTTAGCTGTGGAACCCGATGCGAGATGGTGCCCAGCACCAGATTGCAGTTTTGCAGTCATAGCTAGTGGCTGTGCTTCATGTCCCAAATTACGTTGTGAACGGCCAGGATGTGATTCATATTTTTGTTACCATTGTAAAGCTCGATGGCATCCTAATCAAACTTGTGATGCTGCAAGGGCTCAACGAACTCAGTACTACGAACGTAGTTCCTCTCTCAGTTTCAGTCAAAGTGATTCACAGCACAGTAAATACTTGTTATTTTCTTTAATACCTTTCAAATATTAGTTCTAATATGCTATTTGACATATGGTATTTCTGTAGGAGATGACATTAAACCGTGCCCCAGTTGTCAAGTTCTTATTGTTAAAATGGATGATGGAACTTGCAATCATATGACTTGTGCTGTCTGTGCTGCTGAATTCTGTTGGTTGTGTATGAAAGAAATTAGCGATCTTCACTATTTAAGGTACGCAATTTATTCTTATAGTTTTTATTTTTGCACCGTTGCAAGTCCGTTTATCGATTTAGTAAAATTATAATCTGAACTCTAAAATAACAAGAAATCCTTTTGTTTGATTACAGTCCTTCCGGTTGTACTTTTTGGGGTAAAAAACCATGGTCTAGAAAAAAGAAAATCCTTTGGCAGCTCGGTACTCTAGTTGGCGCACCAGTTGGAATTGGCCTTGTTGCTGGTATAGCTGTACCTGCTATGATCATAGGTTGGTTTAACATTATCCCCACAAAATATGTATTCATTGTATTCCAGACATTATATTATCAATATAGAGAAATAGGCGTTAGTTAAAGGCTCGTCAAAATAAATGAATATTCCTTTAAAATGCGAATACTTTTTGTGTTCCAGGTATACCGGTATGGGTAGGAAGGAAGCTTTATACAAGATACGAGAAAGCAAACAAGCACAAGAGGAATGCTTTTATAGCTGGGGGAGTCACAGCATCGGTAAGTCAAAGAAAAAAAGTTTTTATATTCATAGAAGATAGAATATGAGATTATCATCTTATTTTATGACACACTTATCACATTTTACTACTGAGATAATTATTATACATAATTCTATGAGAATTATGGAAGCTACATTTTCACGTTGAAATATGAAAAAGTATAGTTTAATGTAATTAAAATGATAAGTGCATAATTTAGATTATGCATGCATGAATATCATTATATGCATGTATAGATGTGCAAAAACGTCTGGAATTTCATGACAACATCAAAGTATATTTTATTTATGTAGTTTGTACAAAGAAAGATAATAATATAATTATTGCATACTCGAATTAGCGATAACGAAACGACCGTGTTATATCCGGTATAATAATTGCGGGAAGAAATTTAGTCAGACAAACTGATTCGAACCCAAGGGTGGTTGTACGTTCATGGCTTAATCTTAACGACTAGTATAACGCATGAAAGTTTATTTCCTGCATGCGAAATTGGGAGAAAATTAACACATTGAACAAATGATTGTGTACCTCATGAGCCACCAGCAGTCTTTTAATATTTTCCGAGGCATATTTAATGTTAAATTTGATACACTGTTAATTAATAATCCATGTGATTAAATCTTACTAAAATTTAAGTTTAAATGTTCGGAGATTAACCTAGTGTAGTCTTAAACAACGATCCGGACGCCAATCCTCTACGTATATTCGTTAATACTTTCCTTTGCATTGAATTTCTTCAAATTAAATCAAACGCAAGTATCTAATATTAACTATATCGTTCGTTTGAAATGCAATTTACGTGACTTCGATTTCTTTAAACTACCCGCAATTACGTCTTTATCGACACAAGCCTTTTTGCTCGAGATGAGATCATGGTGAATGGTAACTTTAACGTCAGTGTCTGACGGAACGAACCCCTCGATCGATCTGTCAGCTCCACAGCCGTTACTTCTTCGAATCACATCCCGTATAGAAGTATTAATTCGCTGCAGCACTATTATGAGCGGTAATAACGCTGACTAAGGGTCGATTTCACTTGTGGTAATCGGAGTTTCGTCCGAGAGCACGCCATCGGTATGAAGATCTTCGAGAACGTCCAGTAGTCGTAATTCAGTCTCAGGATGGCCCAAAGCGACGTCCACAGATCCGATACAAAGTAGAAGCGCGAGGAGTTGTGATCGTCTGTAGTCTTTATCTAAATCTTCTCTCGTATAGCCCAAATCTTTTGGAATATCGACACCAAGACGGACAGACGTGCTCGTTAACACTTCCCAGTATGTATCCAAGAACGATTCGGTGTGTTTACGACGTAACTCCGTTGGCACCGAGCTCACTAATAGCAAAGCGATGTCATTTGTCGGTCGACTGTACGTCACCATTTGCCAATCGAGAATACAACACTCGAGACCGGATGGCCCTTCTTTGAAAAGTAAATTATTGCACCAAAAATCTGTATGCGTGATCAACGCTAACGGTCCCTCGGGTGCAAGAAGCGCGGATATTATATGTTTAATCCTAGGTCGTAGAACAAGCACGGCCTTCAGTACCGCTTCGTGTCCCGGTGTATTTTCCAAAAAGTCAGCCAGCTGTGGCAGTCCTAGTTCCACTAGTTGCTGATAAGAGTCCGTCGCTTGTGCCGTTTGAAAGAGAAACGGATAACGTTCCGACAAGGGTTGTCCGTCAATGACTTTCATTGCCAAGGAATGTGCATGGATACGCGCTATACCGTCCAATGCAACCTTCGTTTCCTCGTACGTCAGTCCTTCACGGAATTTGGCATTTCTAAAATCGGAGTCCCGAAGATCGTCCAAGACGAGAATCGAGTCCGGTGGTATGGGACTGTCATCTGTTCCACCGGCCGGACTGTAATGTGCGTGGTAACATACTGGAACTGGCAGGATTATTTTGTTCTCCGACTTTTCGTCGGATGCTAATTGTTTTTCTTGAAATTTTTTCAAGTCAGGCATCACCTGGTGTAAACAAAATAGGAATTAATCGTTTTGATCAAGGAATGTATCAAACGATACGTTCGTTTAGTTTCATCCAATGCCGATACATACCTGTGTGTAAAATTTAATTTCCCGTAGATCGAACTGGCCCTCGGTAACGAAAAAACGTGTAAACGAATCTGTTGGTAGTACTTTCACAATGATAGATAAATCTCGCGGATCATCCGAAGCAGTCAACGCGTACTTTACTTTCACGCGAATTATTACGCTTAGTACACTTTCAATGCTCGTACATCCTGGGCTTACATTATAGTCGGTTACTGTGACCTGGATTACGAATGCCTTTGTAAACGAATTGTAAAGCATACACGTCTATAGACATATGTATATTCAGTAGTATAAAATTAATACCTACGTACTAGAAACGTTTTACAAGAATTAATAGGTAAATCGTTGATTACAAAAAATTGTTATCTCTAACATTAATCTTCTATCGAACTAACCGGCTCTTTGTGAAATTCCGATAGAATATTGCCAAGCCACTCCTTATTAATCACTCGTTCTGGGATAATTTGTTCCTCCTCACCGGATGACTCGGTGTCTTCCCAATCCGACATGGTTCTCTCTCTTCCGGACGTGTTTCCTCCTGTTTATTCAAATTACTACGCAAAAGCTACCCTTTTTTTTGCAATCCCAGCTGATTTATTATTTTTTATATATATATATAAAAAAAAAATAACAGTAATACGTTCTTTATCTTTATATCTATTTCTCCGATCACTGTCAATAAAGCATCCGTACAGCTGCGACCTGTTCGCAGGCAGAACGCCCCTACTAAACTGCTTACATATGAGCGCACGGTATATAATTAGGGTTTTTGTGAAATCACCAGCAATGAATGGATTCGTCGCGTGTGTGTCCCTTCTTTAACTTCCTGTTACGTCGGCCGGTCCTCGAATAACCGAGCCGGCATAGTTCGATGTACTCGCATCGGGATTTCAGTGTCCCCGGCACGACACGCCCTTGGCGTAAAACACCAACGAACTTCCTGGACCTGACACACTCACGGTGTCTCGGGGATCTTTGATCGTAGCGCAGTGTGGATCTTAAAGTACCGACTGACACGATGCACGTTCCATCGTCACCCACCTAGGTGGATGCAGGCCGCAGGGTGGGACAGAGAGGATCTCCCATGCGCGCACTCCTACCGTCGATCAATATTCTTCCTTCCGCACCTCCCGCACCTTCGACACACCATGCACCTTCTCTACATACTACCTCCTGTCCCGTCGGTTTCCACGCTCCTTTCCGCGCTCGATGGAAATCTACAAAACAAATCTCGCTTGCGTATCCAACAATCTTTTCGGTCCATATCTCGTTGATAATTTGGCATTGATTCCGTGAGATATCAATCGTATATGTATATACTACCGATGATTTGATTTTAGTTGTATGGAACATTGTCGTTGTACGAGCACACCGATTCATTTTTCACTATGTCATATTTATTATAGCCATCGATTTAATGCCACTCTGCGAGGGAATGGATATTTAGTTTCTAAAAGGGTCTATTCATATTCAACGGATACGTATACATCAGAGCACTTTTACGGGAAATAATTACCCTGTCGAGACAGTTAGTTAAGCTTTCAGAACAATGATATGTAAATAGAGGCGTATTTGCAACTGAAATTAAGGCACTTTCTCATATTCATAATTTGCATGCTTATGTATCTATGCATGAAAATTAAAATTAACCGGCGGGGACAGTTTGAAAATACCTTCAATTGTTACGGTTTCTTCCTATAATAAATAACGCTCACGTGAAAGAGATACGTAGCTTAGAAATGCTATGGAGCATACATTCAGAAATTCTCGACAGTTTGCAACTACACTACCGAACTATAGTCGATAGTTCGCGGCATATAGCACTTCGCTTTCCTGCGTTTAAATGTTCACGTGTCAATAACAGGTGGTGTTTGTATTGTGTATCCCAGACGTATTTCAAATGCATCACAATTATTGTCATGTTTATCTAATAATTGATTCATATATTATATATATCTAATCATAAATACAATAAAAAAAAACATTAATTTATGAATTTTCAATGATATTCTCAGTCGACGAACAAATCTTTTGGATAGGTATCAATAATAAATATAGTAATACCTGTTCTATGATATTTACGATTGCTCATTACAACTGCTGCAGGTTCTGGTATCGCCGGTACTGGCAGGATTAGCCGTGGGTATTGGTGTACCCATTTTATTGTTTTATGTTTATGGCGTAGTCCCAGTTTCTCTGTGCCGTAGCGGAGGCTGCGGCGTATCTACGAATGGCACGGGAGTTCGATTTGAATTCGACGATGAGAATGAACTAATGGGTTCATTGGGTGTACGTAACGGCGGAGGTAAATATTACTATTTAATTTAATAAGAATATTTTATTTATCAGTATTTTGTATAATATGTATCTTATGTAAGAGTGTAAAGTGTATTGCATCGAATACTGTCTGTCCGTAGATGCAGCATCGATAGATGTTGCAAGTCATCGCGGTGGTAATCCTTCGATAGGAGAGGCTTCCCTTTCATTGGGTAGCGGAAGTCAATTAGAAAAGCTGGGCCGTGAAAACGATCGTGAAAGTGCTAGTAACGTCGCTCTTGCCGGTACCAGTCTAGCTGGAAGTATAGCTTCTAGTGTTCTTCCAGGAGGTCAAAGGTAATCCATCTTTTTTTTGTACATTCTAATCTTTGGTATTACTGAAACGTTTATACATTTTCTATTGTGTTTTTGACAATAGGTTGGAAGTGCAAGCCGATGTAACTTCCACACAACGATTTAGCTTGTGCAGTGAAACTGCATCAGCTGCAACTAGTCTTTCAGAAAAATCTGTAAATGCATCCATTGCTTTGGATGATGGCGCAGCTTCCACCAGGGCACTTGCTGGCTCTGTTCTTAATTTCAAGGTATTTAAAATCTCATAAAAATATTAGTCTGCTGTGATCGACTATTTACAATGCTAATTCTATTTAATTGTTAAATACATAGATGGATAGTAGTTCGATTAGTGGCGGAAGAAGTACGGAAGGGGAACAAGCGACAAATTCCGCTGCGGGAGGTCACATGGACTCAGCGGGACAAGCTACGTCTTTAAGTTCTCTTGAAGAGGTAGCGCCGGGTTTAGCGAAACGCGCTCGACGTAAACCGACGTTAGATCGTCAATATAGTGACTCAAGTAATTGGACCGTCTTCGGGGAAGACGGTGGTTCTGAACGTGTGAGATTTGACGATCATGTTAGTTTTATTGAAGCAGATCAGGAGGGGGTTGTCGGTACGTGCGGAGTTAATAATAGAGGTGCTGGAAGACGTAAACGCAACAAGGAAAGCGAACAGGAAGCAGACGTTCAAAAAACTTCAAAGTAAGGGATAATGCGATTGATAAGGCACCGATTGATCGATAAGACGTTACTTGGTTATCTTAACATTAATTACATGCATTTTTACAGGAATTCTAATGGTGAATTAAACGCTGATTCATCTACAGAGGACAACGTGTCACGGGAACGAGTAAATGTTGCGAATTTGAGGAATGTTTTCTTTCACAGCTCTACAGCGTCAACTGATCGCGAGAAACGATTGTCGGTGATAGAAGAACCATTTCCAGTCGGAACACAAACGACCGGTGCACGTGTCGTCGCATCCTCGGACGAAGAACCCAGCAGTAACAAGGCGGAGGAAGATTTACACTCTTAAGAAAATATAATTAAAGACTGAGTATCGATGTAATAATGTACGTCCAACTCCATATCAAATCGGTCATTTAATGGAGTAACAGCTACGATTTTTCCACAAACTGATCGACTTTGGAGTGCTGTAAGTTTAACAATTCAAGATTTTCGAAATGCGAGCTTGATTTCCTTTCTAATACACCTAAGACTGCACATGGTTTAAACAACAGATGTTATTCCCATAAATCATCGAGTTGATATCGAATGAACCGTACACGACTCTCTTAAATACCGAGATGTGTAGATGCGTATATACATACGTGTGTATATATGTATTTTAAGTGCATAACATGAGCGTAGATAGGCGCTGGCACTTGCAATATTTATGCACAACGTGTATAAACCCGTTATGAATGCAGTCCACGGAAACCGAAACGAAACGACACCTGATTTCTTGGTTAGTATATACCGACATACAGTTTTACGTGCATTCATACAGAAACATGTATGTATAAATATGTAATGTGCGTATGTGTATATATACTCACTGGCCTCAAGTCTATTACATACGATCGAAATTAATGTAATACAAACAATTTTCATTTCGTGCCAATATTTTACTGATCCGCGATGAATATAGTTATCACGTAAAAGAAAGTTACGTATTCGTACGAAAAAAAGACGCAGTGTTCGCAAGTATAAATTATTGAATTTGTTAAAATTTTTCGGAAAAAACACCGTTGTGCAAACAATCAACTTCAGTTATGTACGATTAATAGAAGAACTTGGAATTATAAATTGAGAACAAAATAATAAATAGCTTCATTAAACTGTTATGAAGTTGCATTTTACGTCGGATAACTAACATCATTTTCTATGCATGACATGTTCGTTAAATCGTCAATCATCTTCCCAGTTGTACAAGTATAATAAGGATCTTTGTGTATGAACCGATTTTCTAAATGTTGCTCACCCTTGATGTATGAAAATATATGTACTATGACAAATAGATTTACGTTTCTAAGGCAATAAATATGCCTTTGTGTTACATTAAACGTTGCAGTGCTTTAGAAAAGAAATTTAAGATTGCTCTAAAGAAGGTATCATAGTCTATTACCTTCAACTTACATTAATTTATTCTAATCCACAGTGACCCATTATTATGGTGATTTCAGGTGCTTCATTAAGCATATCAATAGCTTTGATTTGCTTATCTTGCCCATAGATAAATATTTATACCGTGAAAATGCTTTCGCAATTCTGCAATATTTTATAAACTTTTGGTCACGACTTAAATGCATGTATATAAATTTGTAATAACTTTCTTCGCTTTCTGAATGTATATACTTTTTTCTTTACAAATAGCAGCTCTGTTATCTTGATATTTTGATAAGCTAATGTCATACTCTCGCACGAGTAGAAATCTATTAAAAATGAAAAAAAAACATGACTTATCGTGAATGCGTGGACCCAAAAAACCGAATTGTGAAATATGACATAAGCTGCCACATCGTCATTATACATAAACAATATTGGATGTTATATTTAAGTGCAGACACAGTTCCAAAATGTGTCCGGAATAATTGACGTATGATAAAAATTACGGCGTAAAACGGATTTAACGTGAAGGCGTTTTTAAATGTGTCCATTTTTACGAAACATTTTTACTTTTTTTAAAGAATCGTTTAAGCATCTCAATTTTTCAAATCAATTTCTTTAACATCGAGAATAGTGCAATATATATACTTTAGCATAATTGAAGTATATTGATCGAAAGTGGCTGGACTTATACCTTTACAGTGGTTTAATACTAGAATTTTCAAGTTTTTTAAATCATTGTACATTTTGTAATAAGACCTATAATTTACTGTTTTATTATTAACTATGTATTGTACTATAGAGAATGTATCATTTAATATGATATTTCCTCAATTAAATGTAAATTCATAAATATAATGAAATGTAACGTAAACTGTACATTTACTTAAATCATAGGAATAACTATTATTGGATATGTTCTTTTTAGTAGGTTAGATTTAGATTTGATTTGCTAAAATCTTATAGAACCACTAATATAATTTAATGTTTTGTTAACAATGAGTTATAAAAAAAATACTAAATTTGGTAAATGAAGAAATTGTATAAAATGTTAGTATATTTAAATATATTATGTTTCTTACAAATAATACATTAAGCTACATTGATCTACTTAAAAACAGAGGTGATTTCCTAAATAATTCATCTACCTTCAGCTTGAAGAGCTCACTTTGAATCGGTTCGTTTAACTGACAAAGTGGATTCTTCACAACATATTCCAAATATACCTGCAAAAGAATTAATAATATCTTAATACTTCACATTGTTATAAATATACAAATTATCTATTGAGGTGTTTCATTAACAATATCATTGATAATATTTAACTCACTCACCTCTCTATATAACTGTTGTAACAACTCTCTAGCATTCTGTGTAATGTTATCAGTATTCAATACAAACTTTAATCCAGATGGGGTTTCAAAGTAATGCAGTGTATATTTGCTAGTTTTATAATATAAAAATCCTTCCTTTGGATCCAATGGTGATATTTTGCTCACAAATGATTTTATGGAAAATAACATTCCATACATCAATTTAGCTTCCTAAATAATTTACAATTAAATTCGTAAATTGAATACAATTAAATAGTGCAATATAATTAATAAATTAGCAATCACAGGAAGACTACGCAGTAAAAAACATTTCCAAATATTTCATGTTCATACATATTTTTCAAACATTTCTCTTTCTTGTCATACAATACAAACCAGATTGACGATGAAGAGGTTAGGGAGCCCCTACCGTGATCTCGATATTCTATTAATTACCTCTTCCTTTGTGATTCCAGACTTATTTAGCCTATTCCATTCGGCATAATATAACAATGTACCAGTTTTGGAAAATATGTACAGATTATGGATAGTCATTCTTCTTTCGTAAACTGTTTTCCTCCTACTGTCAAAAACTGTTAATCTGTCCTCATGCGCATTGTGACAGTTGGGCGTTCGTTATATCATAGACGTGGTATAGATATAGATGTATCACTCCTATAGTTTTCGATACCACCGCTTGTTTGCTATGAAGTAGGTTTATTCATGTCAAAATATGTTATAATGTACTCCCACTGTCCCATAATACTTGATAGTTTTAGTTTCATGGCAGCAACTTATCATAATATATGGCTCAATTTCAATATTTCTTTTTCTTATGAGTTTAATATTTTTTGAACAATAAACTACTCTGAAATAAAAATATACTAACTTTTTTTTCAAAAAATTAATTTTGAAGAAACATTTAGTAATATGGGACAAGACAAAAGGAGAAAACTATCTAGTATTATGGGACAGAGGGAGTATTTTTGAATAATTAAGGAGGAGTCTCAATGGAATCAATATTTTAAAAAATGTGTACTAATTCAAAATTGATCGTGATTGTTTCAGAGGTTACAACTCCACCGCTATAATTCAAGAAGGGACAATTATGGAACCAATTATAACCCTCAGTCATCCTAGACTCGAACCCATAATGGTAACGTTGCTACTCTTCACAATGGTAACATTATTAATACGCACAGACTATAGCTTCTCTACCCTCAGTCATCCTAGACTCGAACCCAAAATGGTAACGTTGTAACCCTTCACAATGGTAACATTATTAATACGCACAGACTATAGCTTCTATACCCTCGGTCATCCTAGACTCGAACCCATAATGGTAACGTTGCTACTCTTCACAATGGTAACATTATTAATACGCACAGACTATAGCTTCTCTACCCTCAGTCATCCTAGACTCAAACCCATAATGGTAACGTTGCTACCCTTCACAATGGTAACATTATTAATACGCACAGACTATAACTTCTACACCCTGTCTGACCGGTCTGTGCCGCGTGCATACAGAATTGCAAAAATTGCATATAACTTTGCAGTAGACAGTTCCCATTTATATCCCAACACTCTAAATGCCTCTGTTTCTGTGCGCTTTCTTATAAATTCGATTATATTCTTATCGATTATCACAGAAAATGCCGTCCTAACTTCGCCTTCCATAATATTACGTTTACTATACCCAGTCGGGCCTGATGTTTCTCTAAAAACATTATGACTAGGTACTCTTCCAGGATTAGACCCTGTTTTTACTTCCTGCCAAACAGTTCCGTCCATCGCAATTTCGCTTCCTTCTTCTTCATTCTCACTATAGGAACTAACTAAAAATCTCCTTCTTTTTCGTCGTCTACGTACGTTCGAAATATTCTCTTCGTTCTCATCGGTGCTCGAGTCGGTTTCAAGCGGATCATAATTTTCCGTATTGTCATTTTCCATATCCACGATTTCCTGATCATCTTCAGAATTCTGAAGAATTCTGTATCGGATATCAATCAAGCAAATAAATACCGCTAACCCGATAGTCGAGCGAGAACTGTAAACACTTTGAAGTCTCGTAAACCATTTTCTGGAAGGCACTTATCGGATAAAATCATGCCACAACTACATTACCTTTCATTTGTAACGACTTTATAGTTTTGGCATTGAGTCTTAGAGAGAAACTATTACAAAAATGTATAAATCGTACCATCGGTCAAATGACCGGTCGTGGTAGGTAAGACAGACTACAAATTTATCTCAGAAAATAAATAATAAAAAAATAAGGGAATATTGAAAAATGTATCATACATATATTTGAGGAAATGTCGTTAAGTTTAAAGGCGATTCACTTACGTTAAATGTAGGAAATTCCAATTGAAAATTTAAAAACGGTCATTTGACCGGCCCTGGTAGGAATAGTGTTAACTCGGATGAGTTGGGAAGCTGGTCTAGGACTAGACGTTATACGAATATCTCTGTGATACTTACTTTTAATTACATTCGTCCGAGTTGGCAAATGGACGTAGAGACGCGGACGAAGGTGCCTGGATAACACGGACGGAATGTGGTTTGGAAAATTTCAAGGTGTAAAGGACCTCGGATACGCGTGATTGTATCTAGCTTTTATGGGAAATTAGGGTGAGATCTGGACATTTTATGGGTTCGAGGTTTTAAAGCGGGAACACTTCGAGCCATGGGAATTTCGATGTTCAAAGATTCCGAGGTGTTGATATTTTAAATCTTTAAGATTTCGAGCTATGGGAATTTTAATGTTTGGAGAAATTTGTGGTGTGAAAATTTTTATAGAAATTTCACGTTACTTTTTTAAAATTTTTTTTCAAATTAATTTATTTATGTTATGTAAGAATGAGACCTCAAGAGCAGGAGGTCTGTCTTTGGACTTTGCAAATATTATAATATGTGTTTATTAAATATATTAATTTGATAAGAGCGATAGTTATTACAATGACACTTGAATTCCATTGAAAGAAAATAGTAGTTTCCTTGTAATTGACTACCTGTACCGCCACTGACTAAAGATGTTAAGTCGTGAGTGATGAGCTAAGTGATTCTGGACGAACCGCGTGTGGTAATCGCTTCTCATTAAACTTTGACACGCGTTTCCGTGAAACTTTTAGTTGCTAATCACTCGGCTAATTACCAGATAGAGTTTCTAAACGGGACAACGTCGATCGCAGACACGGTATAAGAGTAGACATGGCATTGAATAGAGTATAGTGTGCCACAATTATAAAAAGAAATACAAATAAAAAGAATTATTTTAGAATTAATTATTTATTTTAGTAAGTTCAAAATTTATTAATTGTTAATTTTTATGTTTAACAGATCTTTTCCACGCAGTTTCCTGGGGGACGGCGACGACGTGGACTGACTACTTAATTTCGAGAATATTGTTAAGCTGTACTACTAGCTTGCGGAAATACTTTTAATATATACAGTACCTTGTGTTGTATATTATACGTGTTGCAAAATGAATAAACAGTCTATTTTTGGAAAAAATAAACTGAATTTTTTATTTATAATAATTATTCCTATCTTTTCCATTAAATGACGTTCACGGAAGCGAAATCTTGCCACATCTTGTGATTTATTCTTTTGGTAGAGAAATCTAACATTTCGAAGTTTGTTGATATAAAAATTGAGGAATAGGTTTTAATATAAGAAACTCGTGATTTATCATAAATGAAATTTATTGAAAGACTTCATTTTACAAGAGTATAACTTACAAATTAAACATCTTAAATAATTAATCACATAAATAGAATCACTGCGGTTGCTGGCCGTTGATCCAATTGGTTTCCGGAATGATTTTTCCGCCTAGAAACATACAAACAAATTGATTTATAACCTAATAAATAATTCACACCCTACCCACCCCTCCCAAATAATTAACCACCCTTAAAATTCCCCAGGTCACCGATCAAAATTCAATAAAAACATCCTTTTCCGGGTATAAACTCAATTCTCATTTATAACAATTTCTGCCGACCCGTCCAAAAATTCTCCCCACCACTGCGCATGCGCCACCATTTGGCATCCCCACCACGCCCACCCTGCGCTCACCCTATATAAGGCCGAGCACCGCAACATTTCCTCGGTTGCGAAGACCGCTCCGACGCAGTCGGGTCGGTCTTCCGGCTCACCCGTCCGCGGGGACCCTCCGGGGACCTCACCCTTCCTCCCTCGGGGGATGGTGGGCCGCGGTGAGGGGTCACCAACCTCTCACCGCTGGTCTTCCCCGAGGAGAAGGTGGAGGGACCTGGGGAGCCGGACGAGGGCGGCTGGGGCCCTCCTTTGCTCCAGCCGAACTCGGACGGTTCCCGCGAGCCCCCGTCACCCTTCCCCGAAGGGATGGACCTCTTCGGGGACGGGTGGCGGGTGCTCGAGGGGTGTCCGAGCGCGGGGGGACGTGGGGGGCGCCTTCTGGCATCCCGGGGCCCCAGGGATGCACGGGTGGGTCCAACAGAAGGCGAACCCCATGGCCTCCCGTGCTTGGGCACCTCCAGGTTCCCTTCCCCTTCCCTTCGGGGGATGATCCGGCGGTGAGGGGGGTGGCTCGCTTGCCCGGTCAGCCACCCTCGACGTGGAGGTTAGGGGGAGCCCTGGAGACCCCAAGGGTGGGGAGCCGGAGCTGGCTCGGTTGCCCGGTTCGGTTTTCGCAATCCACGGGGGGTGGGGGGACTCGGGGGTGGTGAGAGCCACAGCCGGAGTCCTTTGGGGCCGGGGGCCCGGGGGCTCCCGGAGGACCGAGGTCCTCTGGGAGCACCGGGGTCCCCGTCTCCGGAGGTGGCTCTCTCCACTCCCCGGGTCGGGGGGCGGATAGGCCCCCCGGCCCGGGGTTGGGACTCACTCGAAATGGGGAGAGGGACCCAACCCACGTCGGTTGTTTTCATGATCTGAACGGACGTAGTGCCCCCCTGCTCTGAACTTCCTCTCTTCAGGGACGGCTACCCCTGGTGTGAGTGCCCCTGTCCCCCCACCAGTGGTGGTCATCCCTAAAGAGCAGGAGGAATCAGCCCGGGGAGTGAGGCCCCCCAGGCCTCTTCCTCCCGCTCTTCTAAGATGACCACCACCGATGAGGGGACTGGCACTCTCACCAGGGATAGCCATCCCTGAAGAGAGGAAGGAGGCGGCTCGGAAGATGTCCAAGTCAAGTAGGAGGCAAGCCCCCTACCGTGCTTGGGCATCTCCCAAGCCTCTCCTTCCACTCTTCAAAGATGACTACCCAAGGTGAGGGACCGGGTGCCCCCGCACCGTGGTCGTCATCCTCGAAGAGAGGACGAAGACTGTCCGCCCCAGCAGAGCCGGGGTAAGGCACGATCACGACGAGAGGACGCCACTCCTCCCGAAGGGCCGTATTCCGCACAGTGTCACAAAAGGGACACTGCCGAAATTCATTCCAGCGCACGGCGCCACGCGCTGGAACGAACTGGCTATTGCAGGAAATTGATTTCCTGGGCGATGGGCACGCCAACTTCCCTACGCCTTGGTGGTGTTAGCAGGACCCCGTCGTCCAACCCCCCCGGTTAAAGGGGGGAGAGACGTCAAGGTCCTCCCAGGGCACACCGCGAGGAGGTACCACCACGTGCCCCATGTACGAGGCGAAGACATTTCCCGCTCTTCGAGAATGACTATGATCGGTGACGAACACCGGGACTGCCATCCCCGAAGAGAAGACAAAGTCTCCAGGCTTGATGCGACGAGAGAGCGCCCAATTCTCCCGAAGAGGCCGTAAACCGCGCAGTGTCACAAAAGGGACACTGCCTAAATTCATTCCAGTGTACGGCGCTCACACCCTGGAACGAATTGGCTATTGCAAGGAATGAATTCCTTGGGCGATGGGCACGCCAACTTCCCTACGCCTTGGTGGTGTTAGCAGGACCCCGTCGTCCAACCCCCCCGGTTAAAGGGGGGCGAGACGTCAAGGTCCTCCCAGGGCACACCGCGAGGAGGTACCACCATGTGCCCCACTTTGAGTTTACATTGTTAAATAAATGCAAATGTATTTTACTTACTTGTGTAATGTACTATGTAGTTATGGATAAATTGAATAAACGAATGCGGTTGAAAAGTACACGTTAAAGTTGTTGCAAAATTATTTCTCGAACCTCCCGTATAATGAAACCTCTACTGTTGCTTACAATGACACGACCGAAGAATTCGCGTCTGTTTTGTAATAAAACAACCCGTCCGCGGAAGGTACCTGACAACGTTCTTAAACAATGACTCGAGAGCAACTGAGCAGATGTCCGATCCACCGGTAGTATCTACTAATAATCCCCACTCCTCCCAGTGGGAAGGAGGTATGTACCAACACGTGCCGCACTCTGAGTTTGCATTGTTAAATAAATGCAAATGTATTTTACTTACTTGTGTACCGTATGTACGTATCTAGTTATGGATAAATTGAATAAACGAATGCCATTGAAAAGTACACGTTAAAGTTGTTGCATAATTATTTCTCGAACCTCCCGTAGAATGAAAACTCTACTGTTACTTACAATCACTCGACCGAAGAATTCGCGTCTGTATCGTAATCAAACAACCCGTCCGCGGAAACTTACCCGACAACGTTCTTAAACAATGACTCGAAAGCAACTGAGCAGATGTCCGATCCACAGGTAGTATCTACTAACAATGCTCACGTCTCCCAGTGGGGATTATTACTACCTAATTGATTTACCTTTCGTTTGAGAGGTGGAGGATGGGACCCGTAATAGCAGGTAGTCGATATACCTGCCTTTTTCCAAGGGACACTAACTCGTCATATATGGAAATCTCAAGACACCCTACATAGCAACATTGAATTTCATATATTATGTAAAATTTTGTTTAAGTATTTCCTTTAAAGTTTATTTGTGAAGGGTATCAACGTTACCATTATCGGTTCGAATCTAGGATGACAGGGTGTAGAAGTTATAGTCTGTGCGTATTAATAATGTTACCATTGTGAAGGGTAGCAACGTTACCACTATGGGTTCGAGTCTAGGATGACTGAGGTTAGAGAAGCTATAGTCTGTGCGTATTAATAATGTTACCATTGTGAAGAGTAGCAACGTTACCATTATGGGTTCGAGTCTAGGATGACTGAGGGTAGAGAAGCTATAGTCTGTGCGTATTAATAATGTTACCATTGTGAAGAGTAGCAACGTTACCATTATGGGTTCGAGTCTAGGATGACTGAGGGTAGAGAAGCTATAGTCTGTGCGTATTAACAATGTTACCGTCGTGAAGAGTAGCAACGTTACCATTTTGGGTTCGAGTCTAGGATGACCGAGGGTAGAGAAGCTATAGTCTGTGCGTATTAATAATGTTACCATTGTGAAGAGTAGCAACGTTACCATTATGGGTTCGAGTCTAGGATGACTGAGGGTCAGTCGGAACCGGGTTTTTTGGCGGCTGATGGCGGTTGTAGTTGGTTATGGCGCAGCGGAAAGAATGGAAATCCCTTAAACTACCTCGTTTACGTGGAAATAAATGTTACAGTGAACAAAGCACTAATGGATAAGTGACGAAATTATTTCTTGGTATAGCCGAAACGGACGCATACTGTTACAATGGTGAGAAAAATAAACCTTTGGTTGAATATTTTAGATAAATATACTGAATTATAAGAAATCAAAACATCTTTTAGTATTATTACCACAAAACATAATATAATATTCATTTCTTATATAGTTGCTCCTTTAACTTTTAAGTTCATAGTTTACTAGGTTCAAAATGCATCACACAGGGACCTCGAGTAATAAAGATATGAAGAAATTATATAAAGGAAACTTTTGTGAAGCTGCAGGGGAAATATGGTACGGAGGGCGAATAAATGTTTTATCTTTGCTTCAATTAATATTTTTTGAATGCCTTAGACATCTTATTTGTTTTAGATTGGATGATGTATATAAGGATCACTGGGATATAGGGATTCAACGCATATCTAATCGATTGGCAAGCAAATGTAATGAAATGTATGGGCATAGTCAGGTAGATTAATTATTTGAATCTTATTATTATAAAGCAAGTTTGAATGAATAAATTTATTCACTTCGAAGTACTTAATTCGTTTATAACTGATAATAAGGAGAAATTGCAATGAAGTAGGTTTATTCATGTCAAAATATGTTATAATGTACTCCCACTGTCCCATAATACTTGATAGTTTTAGTTTCATGGCAGCAACTTATCATAATATATGGCTCAATTTCAATATTTCTTTTTCTTATGAGTTTAATATTTTTTGAACAATAAACTACTCTGAAATAAAAATATACTAACTTTTTTTTCAAAAAATTAATTTTGAAGAAACATTCAGTAATATGGGACAAGACAAAAGGAGAAAACTATCTAGTATTATGGGACAGAGGGAGTATTTTTGTATAATTAAGGGGGAGTCTCAATGGAATCAATATTTTAAGAAATGTGTACTAATTCAAAATTGATCGTGATTGTTTCAGAGATTACAACTCCATCCGCTATAATTCAAGAAGGGACAATTATGGAACCAACACCGAAGAGTTCTGATGAACACCGGATAGACTATCATGTGAAGATGTGCTAAGATACACCAGGCCCTTAATTGAGAAGAAATTTTAAATATTGTGCTCCTTTTCTGTTTTTTTTAACTATTTGAGATAATAAATTTAGTATATTTTATATATTTTCTGTTATTTCTTTTAATAGCATACCTATATATATATGAGGGGGGTGGGGCACATGGATTAGTGCCTATGTGTGAGTGTCACACAGTTTGTGCATTTGTGTGAGTGTCACACGGATTAGTGCATGTGTGTTAACGCTCACCTACAGAGAGCTTATGTGTAGTGGTGAGACAAAGTGGTGCCATCTAGAAACTATCCGTGTTTTTGGGAACTAAAACGAGCGACCAAGCTTTTACTATGGTCGTGTCCTCCCCCTGTATGTATCTTTACATAAAAGGTATTTTTAAATTAAACGCTAGATGGCAACACTATATTCTTGTTCTCTCGGAAAGTTTGAATTGCATTTGGGAATGCATAGCGTGTATGCGCATCTATTCACTCAAACGGAATAAAGAAGATGAATAATAAGTAACACAATATCCGCTTTCAGGAAAACTCGATTCGTCGTTTATAATGCCAAGTATTTAACGTTTCATATTATTAATGTAATTCTTACATTCCTAATATTCTCGCAGCGCGTCACGGACGGAAGTGGATCAAAAGATAATAGATAAAGCGCAACAACTTAATCCGTAACTTAAGTATGTCTGTGAACTCCAAAATTTAACCTACTTCTTAGAACGACGGGCTATGATTCACAGAGAGTAATGAAATTTCATCAAGATATACATATATACATATATATGTTATGTATAAACATATACATATACCTGAGCCTTATCTATCTTCATTAATATACATACACAAGTTCTGCACACACAATCTACATCGAATTGTAGAGTTTCAACTATTGATTCACCCTCCGTATCTATGTCCATTGAATAAAATACATTTTTTTTTGTTGCTTTCAGGTATGTACATCGGAACGGTATTCTCTCAATCGAATTCATTGAAACGACGCTGTAAACATTCGTAACTACATACCGGCCAGGAATAAAAGCGAGCGCAGGAAGCAATGGGCGATACTATCGGAACTCTTTAATTATTGATCAGTACGGCGGTCTCGTCCAAGAATTGAGGATTTAAGTTATCATGAAAAGCTATCGGGAAGGCGTTTATAAACGTTACATTTAGACAGGGAAAGGCGGAGGGGAGGGGGGATAACAGAGATCGAGACGATTATCGTTTCGAGTGCTTTTATTAACACGCAAGAGCGCCCGCGTCGGGGAAGTACCTGTTTCCGCGTATAAAACATCGTTTTCTCTCGATCGGTCTTTGCCTCGTCGGGCGTGCCATTCGGCTTTTCGCTATTCGAATGGAGGAGAGGAGAAGCTAGAGTCGACCAAGCCCAAGAGGAGCTCTACGGCAGAGCCGTATAATACCTTCGCGAACGACGCTATGCAAATAAATACAGAACAAACGAGAATGCGGGAAAGTAAAGCGGAGAATAAATTGAAACGGCGTGCGCGTCGAGAAAGGATAACAAATTATGGATGATATACATTTACACAATGCCCACGGCAATGACTCTCGCGAGGAACGCGCAAATTAAAGATATCTTCAGGCCTGTTTGCGGAATTGAAACGGTGCAAAGTTCGTTTAAACCTGAAAAATAGCGGTTAGCCGCGGAAACGCGGAGAAAAAGAAGTGAACACACACAATCATTTTTGTCGGTGTCATCGATCACGTGAATTCGTTCAATTTAACATTTTTATAATCGGTTTTTATAACGTTAACCTTTACGAATATATAGCTTTAATCCTAAGGACTGTAACTATACAATATTAATAGTTCTGTAAGGTATAAATTTAATACCACCAGCTTTAATACGAAACGTATAGTTTCACGTAAAGTTGATTTTCTAATTTCCCATTGAAATTCTATTATAAACGATATTTAAATGTTTCACACAAATTATTCTACAAATTGTTATTATACAAAAAAAGAAGTGGAGATAAAACAAAACACACAAAAAGAACCCGGCAACAAAAATGGCAATGTAAAACAAATTATTGCGATGCCACTGGCTGGAATGATTCGATAACAATGACCCACACCGTAAATCAAACAAAATGCACGCAGTGATGCGTCAACTATTCCGGGCGCATAGCACGCGTGTATGTATGCACGTCAAAGTACAAACCCGTACAACTACAGTCGTACGCGTGTAATATAATCACCCAGGCCCAAATGTTTGAAACTGCGAGCTTAAAACGGTACACATATACACCCGTAGATACCCCCTGCCCTGGGTGCAGGACTATATTGACCCTGACGCAAGCTTACCAAGTTTGCCAATAGCGTCCCTTCCGCCGTGGTCGCTTCTGTTAATTTCATTCACAGTGTTAGTACCGTGACTTCGGGCAACCTGGTACATTCTGCGATTTAGCGGTTAATGCATTGGTAACATTGATCGCATCTGCCTGAAATGGTTTGGGGGGAAAAACATTTGCATTAGCACGCCGGCGGGCGCAATATAACGGCGTACAATAAACTAACGGTATATTGACGAACTTCTAAATATCACTCGACACGGCGTATTACATATACATACATACGTATTGTATGTAGTTGAAACTTGTAACAATGGTCACCGGATATACCCAGGTACCGATAGTTTTTTTTGTCGCTCATCGTTTTCAATTTGATCGATTGACGAATTAATTCTACATTTGCAACCGGTTAATCGTCAGAGATTCTGTAAATATTAGATTCTTATCGGGGATACAATATGTCCCATTTATACGAGATTCTGTTGTACGTATGTACATATATAAATACATACACTATATCTTGGTATTGTATCGATATAATATCGGTATGTGTAAATTGAAAAATCGCGTGAAAATATTTTCGATTGCAGAAAATCCAGTAAATATTTTACAGCAGGCTTGTGTTACACGGTAAAGCTTTATAATTCGTGAAATTTGTGGGGCCACAATCGGATCTTTATAAACGATAAGCTCCCGCTTTTGTTTGCCTCACAATCACCGAAGCTCCATATGTGCCACAGAAACCAAGTTTGCAAATCGTCTCTTTTATCCCGAACTCGTAGAGCAGATTTGCTCGCCTTTCCCATTCAAACCGTTCCCCTCTCGCGACGGTCGTGCATACGCGATCGGGAGATAGCGAGATCATCCTCCGCTTGTTCTCTTGGATATAAAACTTTTTTGCACTCGACATTTCCGCGATAAAATAGTACGTCGCTTTTTTCTTCGACGTTCTTTCATCTCGGAATTTTACTTTCAGAATTTCAAAGAGCACAGGTCGTGGATCATGCAGGAAAATCATTTCGGTATTTAGAAGAAAAAAAAGCCAAGAGAAAAAAACACACACACACACACACACACACACACACGTCCTGCATACACGCGCGTTCTATTATCATCACACAGTTTCTAATTGATTGATAAATTTCACAATCTAGTTTCCACGCACCTACTGTTTCCAATATTTGATTACTCTACAACTGTAGCTTGGTTGGTGCTCCCACGAAATCTGTCTAAATTGTATATCGATATCTGTCTGAACTTTATCACAATATTCTCTGTATGCAGGTCAATTATACATTCATCGATGTATCGATGAAATTTCTATATCCATGATTAAACACGTTGTAAACAGGAAAAATAAGACATAAAAGACTTTTCAGAATTATTAGAAAGAAAAAAAATCTTACAATATTACAATCTCTACTCAAGATGCGATACGTCACATTTGTCTCACGTTCGGACGATTCGATATCACGATCGGTATTTCGTATTATCTCTTAATTGGAACGCTCGGACGAAGGTAAAGTGTGAATGAAACACGGTTCACTTTCACTCGACCAAACCGCATCACCAACACACACACGTCTACGCGGTGGAACGTCTTACAAGAACCGTGACACTTTATTTGCGGCCACGCTATGAAGTGGATCCGGAACCCACCTCCCGATAATGGCCCCGTGTCTCGATTATCTCGATATCTGACGTTATACAGTTGTCTACACGTCGCGAAGCGGTTCAGACGATCGCAATTGTGGTTTCGAAAACGACACACGCTGTCGAGGATTCGACGGAACGTCGGGACCGTGATACATATTTAGACGTCGAAAGCGTGGTATTTCTCTTTCATATTTATCAGAAACCATGACGCACACCAACGACGGAGCACCCAAGGTAAGCGTGCCCAAGATATTATATTTATCTCGCGTAGTTTTCATTCAAGAAATACATATACGTACATACATATACATATACATATATACGTATCGAAACGTTGGCACGAGCACGTTCCGATTTGAGAAATTCGTTTATTGGTAAACAATAGACTGTCAAATATCGCGTATAGAAAGACTTGTTGGAGTGAAATACAGGTGAAATGTTCGATACACGTGATCACAATATTGCACGTCCAGCAAAAATCGTGGTTCGTTCCAATCGCTTTCTCCTGTATACCACGGACTATATATGTTTGTGAAAACATCGATCGATGACGTAAACACCGTTCAAGACGTTACGTTATTAAGATGCTAAATAGCTGTTCCTTTCGTGCTTTTCACGATCGAGTATAGGTTTCAAGAAGATCATCGAGTTTGAAGTACAACGTGCAAGTGATGTCGAGTCGAAAAGTAAAATATTGTGTTCTCGTGCATCGAAGTATCGACATATATTTATACATATACACTTATATATATATATATATATATACATCTTTCAATATAACATAAGAGCGACAATGTTAACAGTTTAACAGAAAAGAACAGCGTTTGAAGGATCTTATCTATTCGCGGCTTATAACGCGAGTAGATTAAACTACCAATGTTCGTACCGTTATACTTTAGAGATAAATTCGCTCGATTCGAGCCGTTCCCCCCCCCTAATCTCGTTACGTAAATACCTTGGGAGGTCCTCCAGTAGCGCTTACCTTCCCACTTTCCGTATTACGTTCCGCCTGTATTGTCTCCCACACTGTCTCTCCCTCATTTCTGGCTCCTCAACCACATATTCCGTGCCTCTTCCCTTTGTCGGCTTCGTGATAATTTATATGATGCAAATATGACATAGCCCCGTGTTATTGGCAGGCGAAGAGGGTTTCTCTTGGGGTTGGAGGTGCCTTGGTGGAGCTGCCGCAGGATGCTGAACGAGGTAGCTGGGCCAACCCTATCGAGTTTGTTCTATCCTGCATCGGATATGCCGTTGGCATCGGCAATGTTTGGCGTTTCCCTTACCTTGTATATCGTAATGGCGGGGGTACGTATGTATCTATGGATTACGTATGGTTATATATATATACATATATACATATATACATATGTATGTTACACACGTGCGTACATACATACATATGTATACATCTACGCGTACTCGTTCATCGAGAAAAAGGACTAGCTGAAAATTCACTAAACAGACGGTCACGAACTGGTAAACGAACATTCGATTACCGCAATGATTTACTCTTTTCAAACGAGTGCGTGTGTATGTGTGTGTCTGTTTTTTTTTGTACGGCAGATGAGAGGTGGAGGAACAAAAAAAAAAGAGAGTGAGGCCACACACGCGCGGTTCTACGTGATGAAACGGTTAATTCGAATAATTAAGGGTAGTTTGGCAGCTCGTGACCGAGCGTTTGGGAAATTTAATAAATCTTTCCACTCTGTGTACATACGCGCGCGCTTACGCCTGTTGATACGACCACCTGGCGGGTTTATCCGCGATATATCGACAGTGGAATCCGTACGCAGATTATACATGGTTTTAATAGATTTTATTTCGTTCTCCGTTGTCTATGATTCTTTATATTCATTCTCGATTTCTTTCTTTTCCGCGCCGCGGTTTTAATAAACCGCCGGTGAACGGGAAAAAGAGCATCTCGAAAGTGGTATTTACGAGATTGTGTATTGCATGGAAATTCATATTTCCTTTTATTCGCTTCCGCTGTGTTATTTAGTTATTTGATTGGCATTTATGCGAATAACCGATAATCAAAAATGAACGCGAAACGTGGACGAAAGAAATTGATACTCGGAAGTGTTTTTGTGAATCTCGTTCCCATTGGCACTTTCTTTCGAATGCCAATCATTCGATTGGCGTTTTTGTTTCTTTTTCAAGTATTTGAGAATCCTACACGAAAAGGGAAAGAAGATCGCGCGGATAAGATCGGTCTCGTATCGATATGACAAGCACAAGTATTCACGGACACAAGAATTCGTTCATTATCGTTGTAAACGTATTTTTGATAATGATCTTATAGGAAATATTTTCGATGCAACGTCTAAGAGATCACGAGTTTACGAAAACAAACTGGAGGGCTTATAAATCATAGATACAATCATTATTTTATAATTTATTTTTTACGAAACTTTCCGAGAATACTATACTATTCGACAAATATTGTCATTATACCTATAATTGAAAACCAGACATGCAAAGAAGCTCTAAATATCATTTCCGTCGATATTTTAGTTTTCATTTGAACAGGATATTTCGAATATTCGAAATCTGTGGAAAAATGATCTAACACCGATAGAAAAAAAGATATTTTCTCGAAAATAAATCTAATTCCAATAATTACCGAACTCTCTTTTTTAATCTTTACTATCCGACACCGTTTTAGCGTTCAATATTATTTTCGCAAATGCAAACCGATATTCTTGTATGTTCACAGGTGCTTTTCTAATTCCCTTCATTCTAATGTTGATCACGATGGGATTACCAATATTTTTTCTGGAGCTCGTGGTTGGCCAGTATTCCGGTCTCGGTCCTAACGAGGCTTTCGCACGTATGGCTCCGGCATTTCAGGGCCTCGGTTATTGCACTCTGGTCGTTATCGCCTTAGTAATGATCTATTACATGGTAATCGTAGCATGGACCCTCTTCTACACGTTCGCTTCGTTTTTCCCCACGCTCAGGTGGGCATACTGCGATAACGAATTCAACACGGACAGTAAGTGTAGATCGAAGAAACGATTCAGCATTTCTTGCCAATTGTAACACACATACATACGTGTACGTGTATACGTACACATACATATACATACTACGTATGTATAACCGTTCCGTTTTAATCCGTCGCGAATCGTATGATGTTCACCAAAGCTTATTATATAGTATTTTCAATAATTCTGTGTATTCGATGAAAAACATTTCATTATACAGGTTGGAAGTTCGATATCATAGACTTCGCATATGTAGTATACCGGTTTATTTGTCTGATTTCAAAATATGGAAATTAAAAAATAACCCGTACACACATACGAGCGTTAACGTAAAACAAATTTTAAGTTATTTATCATATTTGTTGGAAAAGATATCAGGTATTACGCGAACGTTATGTAGATGTTAAAGCTACGTAAACATCGGTGTAATTATGAAAGAGAGATATTTATTTATGCCGACGTACGTATGTATGTATATGTATCTATCATCTGTGAAGTGTATGAAAGTCAGCGGGGAAA
Organism: Mimumesa dahlbomi; assembly: GCA_917499265.3. Taxonomy (NCBI): domain Eukaryota; kingdom Metazoa; phylum Arthropoda; class Insecta; order Hymenoptera; family Crabronidae; genus Mimumesa; species Mimumesa dahlbomi. Next base: position 8,020,585 of record OU824114.1, on the reverse strand, counting down.
TGTTCGCGAATTTTTAAGTCTCGCATCATGATGATAATAATAAAATATCTGTCACGTATAATATCGGATCTTTAGCTGCCAAGCTTTGCATTGCATCGTACGCTGTAAATGACAGCTATTCTGTTTCAATCAGCGACAGCCCTTCCGAGGCTTTGACGGTATACCCTAATTACTTCATAAACTACGTAACGATATCGCATATCCGTCGTCACATTGTAACATCGACATCGACAGATTGTTACAGCGGTCTGCAAAACGCGGCTTGTCAGAAGAACAATTCGGAGACGATGTTCTATAACAGAACTTGCATGGATATCGGCAAGGTTTGCGCGAGTTTGGGTTACGTTGACGGCGGTAACACCACGCACTGTTTCCTGAATGGTGAATCGTCTGCCCTACGGCATCTCTATACGAGAACATTGTCATCCGAAGAATATTTTAGGTACGCTATATTATTATGTATAATCTAAAATAATAATCACATTCAAATGATAAATAGAACTTAATGGGAAACTTTCAATATTATATTCAATCACGTTTTAAATTATATATACTTAAATGAGAAAAAGAAAAACACTGTTATTAGAATATACAGAAAAACGATCGAACAAATATATACATATATATATGTATCAGAATTTAAAAAAAAAGAAACGTACAGTAATAAATCTACGATAGTATATATTTACTTTGATATCGTATCAAATTGTTATTCAATTCAATCGCGTTTCTATCAATTCGATTCTCTTTCTTTCCGAGACGATTGTAGATTCCGTTTACGCTTCGATTCCAAAGCCACTCGGGGGTGGGGTTTCTCTATGCAACACTTTCGAACGAGTGGCGACAAGTAGCCCAGTTGCAACCTGATGTTAGATAAGCAAAGAAAGGCAAAACGTGTAATCGCGATCGGACACTATCATTGATTCCATCCAGCGACTACGTTCTCGGTCTGCGCGGCGCCACGTGGGAACATTTCGGAGGCATAAGATGGGAATTGTTAGGATGCCTCACCCTCGCCTGGATAATCTGCTATCTGTGCCTGATGCGCGGTGTCCAGTCCATCGGGAAGGTCGTCTACTTCACCGCCCTCTTTCCTTACTTCGTGCTTCTAGCGCTGCTGATACGAGGTAAGAGGAACGAGAAAGGCTTTTCGTGTAATAGAATACTGCCGATCGATACGATTAAAAGTTCTTTATATTAGCGATTGTACGGCTGCGTGGAAAGTCTTTTTTCTTCGGTTCATATTTAGGGCGATAGAGAAATTACGCGACGAGCTTTATTACATGGTATTATTTGCCGGGTTTGTGTAAAAATGTATTTTTTGTTATATTTATACGTTGCGCTGGGAAAGGGTAGAGTTTAAAATATGATATTTGTGTTCATTCTAGGACAAGGGATGTAATTGTTTTAAAATATTATCATATTAGGTGAAATAGAAATGTTTATCGAAGTCGGTCGAATTATCGTTGGGTATGAGAAGCAACTAGTTTCTGGTGTATCATTTTAGTAATATGGTGAGTCATTACACCGAAGTCTAATTAGACGGATGTTGGAGAAATATGGTCTTTTACGATTAGACTTGCATTTAGGAATATTAACAGCTTGAAAATTCATGATAGATAGGAAAAACATTTTGCAAGATTGAATAAAATATTAGGGAATACATGACAACACAGACGGATTAACAATTCCAACGAGGCCGCTGATTTTTCGTTTTGTAAAACGATGAAATTTATTTTCACATAAATCTACAGCGTATCAACTCGCCGGATTTACATATTAATAAGTAAATACCATGCCGGAATATAAATCATTCATAATATGCTCTTGGCTAATATTATGATTCGTGCAACTAAATTTGTTGTGAAGCGTTGCGTACCATCATTTACACCCAAATCCAATTAATTCGAGTTCTAGTCAACTCTGAAATACGTTACCGAGTAGTTTCACCACGCGACTGTAATATACACGAACGAAAATCGTTGGGTGTCCGCAGTAGATCATTTTCCTTAGTATTTATAGTACCCTACGAGCTAGTGTCTTGCTACATGGTTACCAGATTCAACCGTGCAATTCTATCAAACAGATTTTACAACTTGATAGTCCGTTCATTCCTATCACACATACATACACACATTTATATCACATAATCAAAGTTCACACAAAACCAAAAAAAAAAACTAAGAAAAACTATATCGAATTATCATAATCTTCACCAAATCTTTATGGTCTAATACTAAACTCTTTATTACAAACATTTCTCCACCTGTTATACAATCATCAGTCACAATTGTCATTTTTCCGTGATTGCGGGCGATTTTAATAAGCGAGGGAGTTTTTGATAATATTATCAGACGATTAAACGGTGTCGCTAGTGCAGGTGTCACGTTAGACGGTGCCGGTGAGGGTTCCCTTTGGTTCATCAGGCCAGACTGGTCCACGCTAGGGAGTGCGACTGTGTGGGCGGATGCTGCGTCCCAGGTCTTCTATTCACTCGGCATCGGTTGCGGATCTTTGGTCACCCTCTCGAGCTACAGCACCTTCAGCAACAACTGTCACAGGCGAGTATTGGGAAGGGGGATGAGGGGGGGAGGGTACTGGGAACGGTTAGATACAGAGATACGTGCTCGTCGGAACGTGAGAATATCAAACGGTTCTTTGGAATTCGGATGCCCGGAATATCGAGTATTTCTTTTCCGTTACAAGGAACCCTTTTGACCGTTTGCATTTTCAGGATTGATCGACCGTGTATATGTATACATACCTCGTAGCTATATTTCCCCCCCTCCCTCCCTCCCTGTGTTCCATGATTTCGGAAAAATAGAGAGGGAAAAATTATTCGTTCGAATGAAAAAACACTAAAACGTTCGGTTGAGCGAGAAATGATTTTTTCGTTACGGTTTCTATGCTTTTGTTAGCGAATCGATGGTACGCTATATGTATAGAACGTTAAATAGTATTGCGTTTTATTCAATCGTGATTATTGAATATACTTTCACGTTTCTGATAGAAAAGAAGGTGGAAATATTATGTTATTCAATGTCGCGATAACGAGGCAACGTTTGTAAGGTCGTATTTATCGGGACGAACGATTCGTTCGTATAGTACATCTAATTAACTTTAACGAGTTCCACGATGATGTAATTCCCCTTGCATTGTGTTTAAACAACGGAAATGGATCCGCCGATGTATTTCAACGACCAACTTATGCGCACTCTGTACACGCCTAAAACGTCCGTCAGGTATTTCAAAGGTGTATGTATGCATGTATCTATGTATTCTATATTGTATACGTATGTATGTATGTATGTATGTATATGAGAGTTAGACACTGGTTTAGAAACACGTGCTGGAAATATTGCCCAGAGTCGTAATTAGTATTATTATCCGACGGCGAACTTCCCTGACGGCAATACAATTCGTTGCACGTTGCATCGCGAATAAATTATATCGTTGCAGCGCAAGTCGAATAACCAAGCACCGGAGAACATAATTTGTCGCGCCGGCTGGCTAAGTTTTACGAGTGGCTATTAATTGTCCTACCTCGTCACCTTACAATGTCGCTGACTCTCTTTATCGCGAGACACGTTTTCGATTTCCCTGAAGCTTTTACGGCTCTCTCGTCATAGCGAGAGAATTCGCTACGAGAGAGAGAGAGAGAGAGAGGGAGAGAGAGAGTCTTTTTTGAAACGCTATGAATGTAAGTCACGCCGGTCTCGAGTTCAAGTAATCATAGCGATAGAGGTTAATACAATGATAGGAGTGATACGTACAATATAATACTTGGACTAATTGCCGTCTTACAAACGAGATAACAATAAGCCGTTGGTAAGACGACGAGCAAATGATACAATTTACTATCTCGTTATAATTCCCGTTTTTTCGCTTTTTGTTCCCCCCTTTTAGAGATGCGATCTTTGTCACATTCACGAATCTATTCACATCGCTTTTCGCCGGTTTCGTGATATTCTCTGTCCTGGGATTCCTCGCTAAAGAGATGGAGATGCCAATCGACGAGGTAGTCAAAAGTGGTACGGGATTGGCTTTTATCGCGTACCCGGAAGCAGTGGTACGGATGCCGGTTCCGAACCTTTGGGCGGTTCTATTCTTTTTCATGCTCTTCATTCTCGGTCTCGGTAGTCAAGTAAGTAGATCACATGATATACGACTAATAAGATACATTTAAGTAATAATAATGATCGATTAACAAATCTTCTACCTATGCTGTGTGGTCCCTTTCGTTCTTAAAACATCATTAAAAAACAAAGAGAAAAGAAAATAATATATAATTGAAGGGTGGGTGTCTTTTCACGATGGGAAAATGCCGCGCAACTAAGCTCGTGGTGTCACGGAGACGAAGAACAAAACCAAAAAAATAAAAAATAAAAAAGGACAAGTAAAAACTGAAGAAAAAGGAAAAGGCGTCACGGAAGCGTGGAGTCTTTGAAAATGAAAAGCATCATATTTCCATGTTGTTTAAACTTTAAACCAGGGTCTTACCCTTTGTGCAGTGTTACGCCGCGCGGGTAAGAGAACGAAAAATTTTTCGTCCTACCGAGCCGGCTAAGAAGGCGCTATTCAAGTGCCCTGAGAACCGGAACGCCAGTTGGTGTATTCGTCAAAAGAGCTGCGGGCGAAAATGTGCTTGCAAGTAGCCAGACGATCGTTCCGTGTTACTTTTGCATCGCCTGCCGTCTCTTTGCCTCCGGGGCTTGTATATCATGGAAAGAGTTATGGTTTGCCGTCCCAGTGAAATCCACACCTTCCCTTTCTTCCACATCTTTCCTCCCTTTCTCGTTCGAATGAGAGCCCGTGGAAAAGGTAAACGAGCAAACCAGAAAGACGAGAAGAGGGAGGAAGGGATGGAAGGGAGGAGGGGAACGGAACGCGAGAACGAAAGGGACCAAAAGCTCTTTTGTTTCCTCGTGTTCCCTGTCCTCCCAACGTTAGGAACAGTGAAGGGTAATTAAGACAGACTAACGTCAAAAAAAAACAAAAAAGAACAAAAATATGATATAATAAGAATAATAATGATAGACAAAATAAAAAATAAATGAACGAAAATAAAAAAAACAAACAAACAAAAATACAACGAAGTTGATGTAACGAGAGATAACCCTAGATAGGTAGGGGGGTTGGAATCGAGTCCCGAGTAACGTGGTCGGTCGTTACTTTTTACGATACAGTTCGCAGGCGTGCAGGCGATAAACGCCGCCATATTGGACGTGCGACCAGATTTACGGAATCACGAGAGCTTGGTGGTGCTCGGGATATGTGTCACCTGCTGGCTTTTGGGCATACCGATGGTCTTCGACGGTGGTATTTACCTGTTCTCGTTGATGGACTGGAACACCGCTTCTTGGGCGATACTATTGATCGGCATTGCCGAGGTCGGCCTAGCTGCGTGGTGTTACGGCTGCAACAAATTCCTGCGTAACATTGCCGAAATGCAAATGCGGTTTGGCTGTTTACTCCACGGCTATTGGTGGCTCAGCTGGGTGGTGCTCGCGCCACTCACTTGTCTGGTAAGTGTATTGCGATCGAATCCTCTGCATCTGTGTCTTGACAGCAGGATAGCGGCGTTACTTTACCTGTGTTACGACAGTTTTCCACCTGAGAATCTGATAGATCGGTCGTGCTAATTATTTTGTTTGTCGTACTACACGATTCCTCGGAGTTGTTTACGAAATCTGATCGAATTCGACAGATTTTAATCATTGTTTATAGATTTAATCTGACTTGTTCGTGAATTAGGAAAAGGAGCGGATGATCAAATGTATCAAACGTGCGCTGGCGATTGTACGCGGTTTATTCGATTCTGTTTTTTTTTTCCTCTACGGTTGCGTGTCTCATTGTGAAGACGTTAATCCTTTCTTTTTTCTTCCTTCCGGAGTGTTTTCACTGACGGTATTATCGCGGTTTTGCTTCTCGGTCCACAAGCATTTAGCGCGACGGTCGTACTCCATTATTGATTTTCCGTTTGTTTTAGACTCTTTCCCCGTACCCGGTTGCTTTTTTTCTCTCACTCTCTCACTCTCTCACTCTCTCTCTCTCTCTCTCTCTCTTTCTCTCTGCATCTCGTTTAGTAAATGACCTCGCGCTCGGTACAATCCTCCTTGCGTGCGTGTAGCATGTACGTGTGACGCTATTGAAAAAAAAATATCGTACCCTAAATAATTATGTTCCATTGCGCGCTCTTCTCTCTCTCTCTCTCTCTCTCTCCTTCTCTCTCTTTTAACAAACGCAAATCTGAGGGAACTGGATTGCCAGAAAGGGGTAACGTCATTGGGGTAACGCGACGGGGATCGGAATAGCGATTATTCTCGGTGCTTTTTTTACCGTCCCGCTTTATTCGGATGAACTAGATCCACCGCGGCGGTGGCGGTGGCGGCGGCGGCGGCGTTTCGTTAAATCTTGCAACCAGAGATAAACTTGTTTTAATTTCACGCGGGACACCCATTGTGGTCGCCTTTCCTTTTGTCTGTCGTTATTAAGCTCACACGGTAACGCGCTTACCGACGCTCTCTTGCACTCGATCTCTGTCCCCTTGTCGAGTGTCCCCGGATACGCCCAGACTTTAGGCCACCTTGATCGATCGACCGTTTTATTAACCGCGACGTTTTTCGACTTTCATTAGTTTCAAGGGAACGGTAACCTACGGAAATCGGTCGTTACCGAAAATACAAATTTCACACCGCGAGATATGGTTTTTCTTTTTTTAAAGAACCACCTGATCCGACGCTAATATCACGGACTCTACTATTTTGATTTATACACTGTACGAACGGTGTAAACGAACAAAATGAACGAAATCCAGTCGCTAATCCCCGACCGAGCTAAATGCACCAAGATTTCGTGAAATCCTCTACTTGGTTATTTTGTAATTGTACGGGTTTTATTCACCGTTGCCGTTGGCTCTCTTGTCGCGGTACAAAAGCGTGTTGCTACGTCAGTAACAAAGTTCCTGTTCTTTAAACGAATGTTTCTCATTTTCGTCTATTATATCTCTTCCCCCTCTCCCCTCGTCCCCCGGTATCTAATAAGTGAATTAACGCGAACAAATTATTGTTACTAAAAAAAAAGAAAACAAAAATTGAAAAAAAGAAAAAAGAAACAGGTGTAATAGTGTTAATTACAAATTCTGTACCGGCAACCTGGAAGCCTGTTCGTATTTTTTTTCTTCTTGCTCCCCGCGAATCACTGTAAGTGTAAAATTTCATTAGCGCACGTACGTTCCATTACACGCGCATTTAACGTGCGTGTGCGCCGGTATGTGGGAATGACACTCGCTCGAGGGTATGATCGATTTAACGAGGAGGCGTGACTCTTCTTTTCTCTACACCGTCCTACAGTTTCTGCAGTTATTATATACGGTCACGTGTGCGTGTGTGTGTGTGTGTGTGTGAATGTATGCATGTACGTTTTTTCTTTCTTTCTCATCACCTCTCTCATTCTCTCTCTCTCACCCTCTTTCTCTCTCTCTTCTTTTTTTTCATTTCAAAGCGGTCCAATGCTGCTCAAACTCTCGTCACGTTCCATTTAGTGACGGCGAGTCGTTCCGAAATAAACGATCGCGCCACTCAATCGCGGGGGCGCGCCTTTTCCTTCTTCGTCGATTACGAGAAGCGTCCACGGTATACTGACTGATTTAAAAAAAACACCGATCGAATCGATAACTTCTGTCCCTCGCACGAATTAAATTGATCGTCGGTAAAAAAAGAAAGAAAAAAACTTCACACACACACAGACATACACAGACGAGACCGGGCCTTGGCGATCGGTTCGGTTTTTCCGTTTCTTCGCGGAACAAAAGAGCGGAAACGTCGAAAGCCCCAGCTTTGTTTAGCGTTTAATCGAGCGCGATTCTGTTCACGTTATTACCCATTTTCGATCGGGTTCCCCGCGTGTCCCAGTCATCGATCACACGATTTTCATAAACAGCCTGTAAATATATATATGTATATGTATATATATATTCACATATACAATCGTATATAGACCATTTGCGCGTGAATCATACAAAACCCGTGGTAACGTTGACATCGCAGACGCTCCTACGCGTATTTAATATTTTAATATCTCGGTAAAGGTATTTCAGCGGTTTTAATTGATTTTAACTGACAGATATTAAAATTGGTTTCCGATGTAATAAATTATCATTTCATAACGCCGCTGGTCTTTGAGTTATAGGACGCTACGGGGGGAAAATAATATATCGACGGTTCGTTTCGATTAAAAATATCAGATTCTTAATTGGCTCCTGTACCGTGAGCTCATAGCTCCCACGAGGAGTTTCCAGAAGAAATAACACCTTTTTGGTTTTCATCTGCAGGGAGTATTCGTGTATCAAATATATACCTACAAGTTGGGGAGTTATGGCGCGTACATATTCCCTGCCTGGGCGAACGCGATTGGAATACTGATCGGACTGTCGACCCTAGCCCCGCTGCCGTTCTTTTTCCTCCGACAGATCTGGAAGGGCCCGGTAAGTTGGTCATGGTGGTAATAATGACATCGGTAAATCTCACGTGTTTCTATCATTAGGTAGAATAAACGTATTCATTTGTAAAACGATTCTAAGGATAAAACGTTATCGGGTTTGACGTTTTACAATTGGAGTACGATGATACGAGAATAGGAGAATATATTCACAGGAATAATAATGTACTACGAATTAAGTTAGACGGAAGTACATACTTCGTATTTTTATTATTCATTTTGAATTAGAATCTCATGTTTGTGTGGCTTTAACTTCGTGGAAATTTCGTTAAAACTACTACGTTAAATCGCTTTTATTTAAAGCCGTTTTGGGAATTTTTCAATGGTCTTTTCTTCGTATAGTGTTCCGTGATGCGTTCATTTTTCGCTCGCGTTAGTAGTACTATTTTCGGAGTGAAAATGTTAGTTGCGCGAATAAAATGAAATTTATCCGGTACAATAGAATTCCCGTTGAAACGAGTTGTCTGAAATATTTGAGAACAATTGAATTCGCGCTATTTGCCACGCTATCAGTTACATCTCTTCAGAGGTTTCAAACGGTATAGAGGAACTTTAGAAATAACACGAGAATCGACTTCTCTACGTTTAAAAATGGATACCCACGGTATCAACGTGCATCTCGTACATACAAAAAAAAAAAAAAGAAAAAAACTCTCGTTGAAACCGTTGCGAAGAACAATGCCGGGGGTTTCAACTCGGATTGCGCGAGTAAGTGATAATTATGAAGTGCACCGTGATGTCACAGCGTCGCTCTTCCAGTCGGCCGAGTTGCAAATTTTTTAAGAGCTACGTTCTGCCCGGTCGCGTTGGCCCCTGAGAGAGAGAGGGACGTGCAACGTTTTAAAAGTTACCTCTTTTACCCGTGAAAATCTGCGAAAAACTTTCCTACGTCTTAATACAAGTTTTTCCACGGTACGTAGGTAATCGTACTTTGAAACGGAAAGTTTCGGACCCGCGCTCCATCGCACGGATCGAACCTATTTCTATCGTACTTCTGCTCCTCTCTTCTTGACCGCTTCCGCTTTGTGTTACCCGATAAATTTACCATTACTCTTATCTCCTTTTCTCTTGTTGTCGACTCTCCGGCGGTAGTTCGAAACTACTTGTGCGGTTCTCGTAGATATGACCCTACGAAACGAAAACCAAGGGATTCTCTGTCAAGGAAACAGCTTCTTTTCGTTTTCAAGATCATGAGTCTCATTGTTACAACAAGCCCATCGCTCTATCTCGTTATTATCGTTACGTTACTTATTGTATTTTTATCTTGACAATTATTATTTAATGCTAACACCATATATGATTGGGTAATAATTTAATTTCTATTTTAATAAGGTTTTATTTCACTTTTTCATAATACATACCATTGCATAGTAGAATAGTGACAACGGAGTAATCGTTCCCTGCGAAAGTTCCTCCGGATTGTTTAGATAAGCGATGGGAGGACAAAAACCCTGGTTAAAAAAAAAATTTGACTTTCGATGTTTAATTGCCCGCAGAGGGACCGAAGTATCTTTCGACCTACGAAGACATGGGGACCAGCTACGGATAAAAATAAGGGTGACGACACCCCTTCTACAGCTTCGGTCAAGCTTGCGCATGTCGCTAACGATCCCTAGCGTACTTACTATTATACAATAAAGCAATACATTTTTTTATACATACCAACCTTTTTATTTCCCTCAAATTAAATTATCAATTACCTCTAATCTCTCTTAATTCCAACGATTCCAATATTTCTCATATATGTATATTCGAGGTTCCCTGTAAGATTCTCGAATATATACGACGAACAAATTAATATTATCCGTTCGTACGTATGTAAATCGGCTTTACGAATCCTTTATACGTGTATTACGCGTACGCGGCGTGATCATCGGATGCGGTCATACAAAGTAGCCCAGGAAAAGTGGAGAATGTCGCGCGGTTTGGTCCCGTGTTTCCTCCTAATTAATGTGGGGGAACATCTCCGCTACGAGGAATTCCGTGTCCCCCCTGCACCGTCGCAATATCGCGTCGGCATCTCACTCTCTTGTACCTCACCTTATGGGGAATGTAGAGGCGACGAGAGTGCGGCTCGCGCTCGACGCTAATGAGAATTTCAGGCGGTCGCCCGTCGGGTGCGTACTGTTCACCGCACATTTAGATATGTCGATCGATGAAGCGAAAGACCGGTTCCGTTCATTTTTCCGCGCGATTGTAAACCGACCGCGTGAAAAAAATCTCGATATCGTGTCTCTTGTGTATTTTTCTTTTTCGATATTTTTTTGTAAATCACTCGTGACGAATGGATGAAAGTTACCGCGTGATTTTACGCGGTAATTTTCCGTTTAGATAAAGATCTACAATCTGGTGTGATAAGTTAACGTAATGATATCGGAAGTATAAAGAAATTAGTGGACGATATGAGAAAGGAAAAAGAAAAGAACGAGGTGAAAGAAGAACAAAGGGAAACGTTGGTTAGGGAGGAAATAGGGTGAGGGAGAAAAAAAAAATACTGTGGGTACTATAATCTCCGTGCGATAACGAAGTAATCGCGGGCGACTAGTTTATAACGATTTAAGTAGTAATTTATATAGGCGTAGGTATGTAACATGCGATACATACATACATACACAGTCCTCCCTCCCCCCTAGCCAGGTAACTCATCCGTTGCAGCTGTAAACGCGGCAACCCGGTAAAATTGGGTAACAACTTTGATAACTCACGTGCCCCGTGTATGTACCTACGGTGTAACGCAGTTAACTCAACGGTTATAGCGTCTGTGCGGATGCGTACGTTAATTAATTTCGTTTGCCTGCCCCGGAACCCTCCCCTGTTGGCCGTGTCCGAAGTCTCCGATGGTTTTTATTCGATAATCACGATAACGGATGTTCTTTGTTGGATAAAACTCACAAGAACGGTTTAAGTAAGTTTCGCCGCGGCGATCGTATATATTTATATTGTGGCTGAAACCGGGCCAAAGTAAGTTTACGTTCTACGTAAAAGATATCGCTGTGATAAAACTCCAGAGACATGGAAAAGAAAATAATAGAGATGGAGAATAGCGGGTGGATGGGTTAGTTGGTTGGTTGGGTGGGTGGGTGGGTGGGTGGGTGGGTGGTTGGATGGGATGTAAAAAAGAACAAAAAAAAATATAATGGGTGGGAAACGTAGACGGGAATTGAGAAGGCAAATGGTGACGGAGGGAATAGGCAAAAATAATTAGAAAACGAGTCATTTATTCGGAGCATTTCTCGAGCAGGTCAGCACTCGCAATTAGTCTTTAATTCTCGTTAGTTTCTCGTGCGCTTGTTCGTTCACTCTTTTGGCACCGGGTCCACGTGGTCGGTAGTCGCGGTTTGCCGTTAATTGAACGGGATCTACTTGCACGAATGGAAGAAAAATCGACGAGAGAGAATTATCCCGTCAAAATGAAGTCGCGATTTAATTCGATCCCCGGAGTGGTTTCACCGGGGCCGGCCGCAACATTTGTAAAATATATCATAAAATACGATGAAGTTTCATGTACCGCTGAATCGAAATTAATAAAATAAAAATAGAGATAGAGAGTGAGAGAGAGAGAGAGAGAGAGAGAGAGAGAGAGAGAGAGAGAGAGAGAGAGAGAGAGAGGGAGGGAGAAAGGGAATCATACGAACGAAATAAAATGAAATCTCTTTAATTATACGAGACAATAACGATAGTAGCGAAGCTATCGTTGTTTATTCCGAACGCGTCAAAGGGATAAAATATTTCGTTGAATTCTTTATTTACGTCACGCGTGCTAAACATTTCCCACCTGACCAAGAAAAAGCAACGCGAACAAACAAAAAAATAGAAAGAAAAAAACATAAATAGGAAATGCAAAATGTTGCGCGCCACCCATTACGCGCTAACGATATCAAAAACTTTTCTCGCAGGGGCGGAATAAAAAAATGGTACTCGCGACACCCGGACTTAAAACACGTTCGTTTCTTTGATCCGCGAAATATGGCATTTACGTTCGCGGCAAAGCTCCCCTATTCTCTGCGTCATTTCCGAATCTGGGGCTAATTGTAGCTTACGACGTTGTTCCAAGCCACTCTTCCATTAACCGCCCAGCACTGCAATTAACCGGAATTTCTATGAGATTCCACGCTCCCGCCTCAAAGGACGACTTGAAATTTATTGTTTCGATTTATTATGCAGTCTGCACACTCGTTACCGTGCCTTTACCCCCCCATTTCTCCACCGAACCATCCACCCTCCCCTACCCCTCCGCCGCCTTTCACGACCCACCTCACCCCCGCCCCCTACACCCCGGGGGAAGAGTAATAAGCTTACCTCTTTTGCTACAAATGCGGACATAATGGAAGATTTAAATTTTAAAGCGGTGTTACGCACGCGCACGTATTTGAATTCGGATCTATTTTATAATCCGGGCTATTAAAGTTGTCGCGGAATTTGCATTCTCCTACTCGCCTCGGTTCTCTTCCGGAGAATTTTTGGCCGGAATGGAAGCTAGGAGCGTGACGGCCGGCGAATAAAATTCATGAAAGCACCGCTCGTGCCCTGTGTACGTTTTCCTGATTATTATCCAGACGAAGTCTAACGACAGTGTTATCCTTTTCTTCTTTATTCTCCTTTACCTCTCTCACTCTGTATGTCTGTCTGTCTATCTCTATCTGTATCTTGTCCTTTCAGTCTCTCGTCTACCTTATCGCCGTTCCTCTTAATCTGTGTTTTCTTGAAAGAAAGCGATCGCGTGCTGGAATCGACAATAGAGACGGGCAATACATGCCGGCACAGTGACGAATTGACAGCAATTGCACTTGCCGTTTGTACTTACATCGTATCCGTGGTTTCACCGATTCGATGCAGTGATACCTATGGTACGTGCCACGAGCATTCTCGGTACGTTCAATTTGTCACGAGGTATCTTTAGTTTCGACGTATTTACGAATCGATCCGCGTCTCCGTTAGAAACTTGAAGTACAATGTATACCGTTGGTCTACGTAATGATTGGCGAATACTTATTTTGTTGTCGTGTCGAAACGGCGGCGATCACGTTTACCAGGAGGAATGTTATTCGAATTACATTGGAGCAGATATTTCATCGGGTTATTGGTGGTGTTCGATTAAATCGATTATGACACGAATGTAACGACGTTCGGAAATGTATTATAAAATATTCACTGTTAATCGCTGGTGAGATAAAATATTAACGGGATAAAGAATCGTCGATCCCTTTTTAAAGATACATCCGCCTTATTATAATAATAATTAGTAATCTAAACGGATGTGATTTAAATTAACATATCATGAATACAACGTGGATGGCGGTACGATTATTATTTAATTTATCGTTATAATTATACTCTGCGTAGAACCGTTGACTTTTATTTATTTAACGATATTAAACAGAATGTTTATCAACGCGATAGGAAATCATCTATCCTAAATATCATTTCGGTCAGATGAAATCTTTGATAAAAACAGAAAAAAACAGACTTACTTACCATTTTTATTCGAAGATATAAGATAGATCTGGATTATTATAATTACATTGTATTATAGCGGTCGATGGTTTCTGCGGTAAATGGATTCCCCAGCACCGGATTTTCTTCAACAAACTTTGTGATAGTTCTCTGAGACTTTTCGTACTCATCCATCCTTCATGCGTAATTCGCCCTTCGTTCTGACATCCGGTGAGGTTTAGCTTCTTCCCTTCAAGGGGGTTAGTTTTGAAGATGTTTCAATCAAGACCCTGACAACCGGTTTAGGAGAGAACGACCCATCAGAGAACGTCGACCGTGAATAGTAGCGAGAAGTTTGTCGTACTTCGGGGTGATAATCCCCAACACTTTCAAGTGCATCTTAGTTAATAGTGACATTAGCAGGAGTAATTTATTCCCGCGTTACCCTGGGACCACATTCGTTGGTCGATTTAATTGTAATGGATTCGCAGACATAGACAACGAAACTTCAAAGAGCAGTTCCTACAGTTCTATCACGATATAGACTAATTCCGTATGATTAAAGTGTACAATCGTTTCGAAAATTATATATATAATTTCTATACGCATTAAATATAATAAATAAAATCAAGAATTTGATAATAATCATCGAGAGTGGATCGTTTCATTAATATTAAATGACATTATGAATGAAAGAAATCACATGTTACACGTATCATTGCATATATCTATATGTTTAATTAAATTTCCAACGATTGATCGTTAAATTACACAGGGACAATGGTACAATCCCATTTTCTCGTAGACTCGATTAAAGCTGGCCTCAGACAGAAAAATGACGCCCCGAACGCACCGTGTGTGTAATAACACACCGGCGCCCCGACGTCGACGCGTCGGCGTTATTTAAATGTCATATGTATGATTTTAACTCTCATCGCGGTAATGCAGCCGGTAAATCAATAACTGACGATTGCCTGGTGGATGGTAGAGTGTATGTATGTATGTATGTATGTATATCTACGTCGGTGAGAGCATGTCGAAGAGAGGAGAGAAAGGGCACGGGAGAGTGCGAAGTGAAACGTTGCGGAGGTAAATGCGGTCGCCACAATGTGAACGGCCAAGGGAATCATAATTCGGGATAGCTGGGTTGGAGTTAGGTACAACTCGCGGGGTTTGAAGCTCCAACGTAACGTGAAATTCGCATGCCAAACCCGTGGAAGGGAAGAGAAGAGAAAAAAAAAACGGAGCTCATCGGTGGTGGATATCTTTCGACGGGGGTCTCTCGAGAATGGCCGGGGACAATCGCGCGATCTGTTCAATGTCCCGGAAAGAAATAATAACAGCATCGACAGCGGCACCCCGGCATCCTCAGGAAAGACAAACATCGCTCGATAAGTGCGGAGAAAGAACGAGAGAGAGAGAGAAAGAGAGGATAGGGTGTTCATGGCTGTGTTTTAGCCGCGAGTACGAGTAATTGAAAGAAAACTTTCTTCAAGGTAAGACGTAGAAAGTTTATCGAGCGTATCGCATTACTCTTGAAAATTAATACACGATGACATTGTGATCATCAACTTTTCCACCGGGTTTCTCCTTTTTCTGCCGTTTGTGTGATCAAGTGCTTTTAATTCACGGGACATTTATTGGATGAAAAAAAAAAAATATTTAAGACGTGGCAAGACCGCGGATATCGAAAATCGATCGTTTCGCCGGTTTTGCGCCATTGAAATCGACAAATACACCCTTCCACCGAAGGGTAAATATAAAGATCGTTCATCAACTTCTGTATTTCCCGTTCTGACCGAAATGAAAAGCTTATCTCTTGTAATATCATCGATTAATTAGAAACGATGCTATCGTCATTTGTTCGACCGGCTTTAATATAATTATTAATTGCCCGGTTTGAAACAGGGTAAATGAAATATAATACAATCTTACCGAATCTATACGAACACTACCACCTATACCTACCCGTCCCACACACAGATTTATCTTCAGCTACCAGCAGAATTACATTTACCCCCTTCTCTCTCTCCCTTCCCTCTCCCTTCTCCCGGTACGAACAAATAGCAATACCCTTGTGATACTCGAGAACATCAAATATCGTTAGCAAATCAACCCACCCCCCTCCCGGGGACGGGTTAAAGGGCAATTTCGAATCAGAGGGTCGTTACTAAAATGTAGTCATTTAGCGGGCCCGGGTATCGTGAAAATCCGGCACGTGTTAGCGCTCGCGATGCCGATCGTTAAATTTCGTGTAAAGCGCGTTCGCCGGTCCGCGGAAGTTGGCAAACGTTGTTCAACTTCGTACGAACGGCGACGCCGGACGAACCGACGGAGTTGGAAACTGTGAGAGTCGGCGGCGATGTCCGGTGGTATCGGTGATAATATCTCGCCGTACTACCTGCGACGGCCGCAGTCGCAGTCGCAGTCACGCGTTTCGCTGCAACCGACACGCACTAATTATGCAAATGAGTTTAGGACCGCGGGCCGCTGTTAACGAGCGATGCACGTGCATCCGCGTTCCATCGAGCGGAGAAACATCGGACAACCACGCTGAGCGTGACACGGTTGTGCATCGGTCATCCTGATCACCGTTTGCTCGCTCGCATGGCAGAGAATCAATTTTTACCCGGTCAGAAGTCAATTTTCGGCTTGTTTCGGAATCGCGTGCGAAACACTTGAAAAATATGTGCCTGACACTCCGGGAGAGAGATGGAGAGGGGGGAGGGAGGGGTCGCGTAATACGGATGAAATAATCGGTGAACGTGTTTTCGGGTGAAGTTATACGGTACGTTTATGCCTGGCGATAAATACGATAGGTAACGGGTTGGTTGAGTTATCGATATACGTTTTGTAGAGGAATTTTTTTTTGGGGTGGAGGAGTAAAGGGAGGAAATTCATGACTGACGGAGAATTGAAAATATTTGTGTCAGCTATGATTAAATCGGTTTCGAATCAAGTTTTGTAGATTATATGTATGTACGTGTTTGTTCGTTATTCGAGGTAAATTGAAATTTGTCACCACCTTGGGTTTTAATAATGTATGCACGTTATGTACATAGAACGATTTAACGCGTATAACGTGGTATCGGGGTTGCTTTTCCAGTCTCGGGGTTTGATCGGAAAATTTTCGAAATTACCATAGAACGCACGCAGCCACGGTAGGTACCTTTAACTTGTTTTTCAAGGAAAACGTGGAGATTGGCTCGCTTTAACGACTTTTACTTTAGAGAAAACTTCTTTCATCGAGCGTGACTCCGCGGTAGCTATTGTTCATTGCGTATACACGACAAGTCGATTTGCGAAATGAGAACCGATGATCCTTGTTTTTCACGTCCTCGATTTTCCTGTTCATCAAAGTGTCGTTTCCAAGTGGAGCTTGGAAATTAGCTCGTTTTTATGGGATTCTGTTCGTCGCGAAATGCCAATATTCATGGTATACCTGTGTAGAATATTTCGTTAACGACTTTTTCTGTCTTTTAATCTTATTAACGTCGCTGGTTACTTTACTTCTACCTGTTATTAAAAGTAACCCGAGACGAGAAAGTAAATAGAAATTTTATTTGGAAATCGAACAAGCTGAAAGTAAGTAATGCTGAAATTAAGATATCTTGTTCAATGCATAAAATTAGTGTGTGAAAGTAATGTCGAGGTAAAATCTGCAGTTACTTGTTTTAGTTAGAGTTTACTATTCCACGGTTAGAAACTTAATGGGAAAGTAATATTACACCCACTTTATGGCCACTTCCGAAGAGAATAAAGTTCAGCCTAAATCTGAACGAGCATCGTAAAAAAAGATATTGAAATTGTTTTAAAAAAAAAACAAGAAATATTACACTTTATAGAACTTAATTACACGGCCGTCCGACATTATTTAACGAGCGACTTAATACGCGTTTCGAGAAAAAAAAAATAAAGGATAACGCGGAAACAATATTTATATAGAACGAACGCGTATTTCCCTTAAAATTGACAATTTTACAATTTCGGCGGAAAAACTTTTTCCATTATGCACCTATAATCTCGGCTTTATTGGTTCGTAGAGCGGAGCATAACTTGTGCAAACTGAAACTAGAATGTAAATCATAATTTTTCCTGCAATAAGCTTTACCTTAATCGTAAACTTCAACGGGAAGAAAGTCACGGAGGAAAAAAACTTTTTACCACTCGGAACTTCGCGCCTGTCGCATTTACTCTTCATCTATTTTTATTTTAATCTACTTGCGAACTGTTTCCGTGAACTATCAAAAACAAAAAAAAAAGAAAATGTTCCTCGCGACGACAAACATTCATGACCACTGTGCCAAACTTACACGGCCCGTGAAAGGGCACCGCAACCACCACCACCACCCTTCGCCGTTTTGTGTACGCGAATTCATCGCGCACAACCGACGACCACCCCCTTTGGCATTCATCTTTTTTTTCCTGTTTTTTTTTTTTTTTTTTTTTTTTTTTTATCTACCTTCGATTTTCATCGCTCTTGAGCGTCACCGCAGAACCGAATAGAGAGAGGAAGCTTGGCGTTCGCACGGCTATATTGACACAAGGTACAACGACCAATTCCGATCCGGAATTTTCGGGCGACAGGCGACTGCTCCGGGGACTCCGACGGTTAGATACGTCTGCTGGTGTTCCCACACGTGGAGAAAATTATGAATACACGTACTCGCGGTATACCGGGGGAAACATAGTATCGGAAGAAGGGGGAGGGGAGGGGGAGAAAGAGGGAGAACACGAGGGTGGATGAGAGAGAAAATGATAGAGAGGGAAAGGCATCGGTGTAGGGTAGAAAAGAGAGAGAGAGAGAGAGAGAGAGAGAGAGAGAGAGAAAGAGAATGAAGAAAGAGACGGGAGGAGACAGAATATAAATGCTGTGCACGGCGGTCGCGCAAATCTATTCGCCAGATCCGCCAGCATTGTCAGAATCCACCTCCCGCGGTTATTCCGTGGTCTGGGCTTCGGTTAAATGAGAATCTTTTATACATTCCGTGTACAGCATTTCCGTTACCCTTTTTTCTCCCCATATTTTAATTAATGGTAGCTTCCCGCGCGAATGCAATGTACGAGAAATGAAATCACGACGACCCACTCGTTCCTTCCTCTTCTCGCGAAATCTTTTCCCTTCTACTACCAACCTATCCTCTACCGTTCGCTCTCTATCGCACACACACGGCATACATACATACAACTACCAATACAACCGTATTCTCCTTTCCTTTGTTAACTTTCAGTTTATCCGAAACCTTACTTCGTCTCACTTTCTCCTCTCTTTCTTTAGATTATGTATATGTATATATACATATATGTATATATATGTGTCTCTCTTTCTTTTAGTCTTTCTATTTTCTCTCTTACTCCGTTGCTCAATTTTTTTTTCTCTCCATACATTTTTGTCTCTATGGTTGGTATTTCTCCCTTTTTCCTCGTCTCCTTCCTAAAATCATATAATCTCTTTCGTTTCCCTTTGCGGACTTTCTGACGGCAGATTTCCTCTATCGTATCAGCTATTCCGTGCAAACTAGAAATTCCGCGTTTCAACGAAATTTTGAATAACCGGCGTACATTCTATCGCGCATCGCGCTACCGATCCCGACACCGTTCCTCTTTTTTTCTCACTCACTCTCTCTCTCTCTCTCTATCTTCCTTTTTTTAAATTTCTCTCTCGGTTCCTCGTACTTTCCCTTTGACGTTTCTCTTTCTCTATCCACTCTACCCACCCACCCACCCATCGTCTCCCCCACCCCACCGTTTGTCGTTTTATTTTTTTCTTTTTTGCACACCCGCTATATCTCTATCCCCCTTGCGAAACCTTGCTTTTTCGCGTTTCTCGGGGTACGCACGTTAAAATGTTCGCAATGTCCAATATTTCTACGACGATAAATCACAAAGCAGGTGGCTGCGCGTTTCGGGGGAGGCGTGGATGCGCAATGGCGCATCCCTATGCACTTTGACTTCCCTTCCTCTGCCTCTCTCTCTCTCTCTCTCTCTCTCTCTCTCTCTCTCTCTCTCTCTCTCTCTCTCTCCCCCTTTTTTTCCTTCTTTTTTATTTCTGTTATATTTTTTTTTCTCCCACCCGTCAAATCAAGCGCCGCTGACGAAACCTTTCCACTTCGCACTCTCATTCGCGAGTCGGGCGCAATATATCAGGAAACGAACGAATTTTTCCTGGCAACCCCCTGGCAACCCCCTGGCACAATGGAACTTTCGATCCGGCAACGCCGATGCGGCTCTTTGACGGTCGTTTGTTAACGAGCTAATTACATACCGTTGATAAATTGCCATAACCAGTGGAATCTATTAACCGAATAACAGCGGTAACGTACATGTATTTACGTTTCGGTAAACAATCAATGGTTAATTAACTAAGTACGATAATAAGTAACCGGGGGGAACGCTCGTAAACAATCAGTTTCCTCAAAGGAACTTCGATATTATTATGTAAGAAACTGTTAATAAGCGAAATTCACTTAAATTTATTCAATTCCTGCTGCTTCACCGAACGGAAATTTTATTCCCGTTTATTCATCGAATAACTTTGTTCTTGGTCGATCGAACCGACTATGAATAATTCGTAGCTGCCCGTGAAATCTCCTGTACCGTACATTTCGTTCGCTATCGGTTACGCCGAATATAATGATCGACCCCGATTTAGCGCACGCATGTACGTTTAATGGGAATTGCAATGAAAAATGATCTACGGGCAATGTCAAAGTGAAATGATGAAGACGTTGCCAATAGGTAGAGAGATACCGATTTTAATAATTGCCTGTGGTTAAACGTGTATTTTCATGACGAATGATCGACGAGATAATTTAGTAAAAATGTGTAAGTTAAACGAAATACAATTTTTGTACGTGTAATTTAAGAGATATTCGGTTTGAAAGTTTCTACAGAATTATTTAAAATTTTCTGTCCATCGGAGCTTATCGATCGTTTCAATTATTTAGAAGTATGTGCCCGAATGTTTTATCAATTTACAGAGCATTTTAAACGGTACAGAGAAGTTGGACATTTTCGAACTTTTTAAACATGAGTATGTATTGGAATCGAAACAGCTCACGTTCACTGAAATTCGAAAGCGAACCAGTATTTACGTAAGTCTTGATGGAATACCTTATTTGATCTTATTCCAATTACGCTGGAAGAATTCTTATTTACGAAACTTATTGGCCATATTAAATTGTTCGTAATGGAGTTTGTATCGACGACTGCGATTAATTATTCACGCTCTCCGTCGAGAATAATCGCATAACGTTCTTTGCCCTGAGACCTTTTGATTAATTGCATCAAGGAATGACGAGGGCAATTTGAATTATAAATCACGACACGGTTAGGTCGCGATCGAAACTCTCCCTTATTTTTATATTCTCGTCTTATCACCGTTGCATTTTTATAAATACGTTATCAATGCGAATAATCGATTTTCGATAACGATTAAACAAGATAACGACGCCGAAAATTTTGTAAAGCGATTTAGGTATGTTTATTAAACGGATCATCCGCGCAATCATTTTTCTTGTTCCTTGTGTATATTCATTGAGCTGTTTAAATTTAGAGACACTTCTGGTATCCGAACAATAGGATCCACGCCTATAGCGAACGAAGCAAAGAAAAATGTTTTTTGTAATGTACGCGAAGTATTCAACATCGTGATATTATTATTACAACGCATTTGTATGCTGTGATTGAAAAAAAAAAATTCCGCGCAAAATATTCTCGTCAATAGTACACGACGTTTCGGTAAAAACTGTTCCCTAGATATTTCAGTAAATTTATAATTGCAAATAGGTCACGATGTTAGAATAGAATGTTGCAGAATGTGCAACGGAGGCTGTTAAAAAATTTTTGCTTCAAGATTTATCACAAGCGACGTACCTTAATAATGAAATTGCAAATTTTAATGGTTATAACGATAATGGACGGTGGATTATTAATTACGTGGTAAGTTTAAATGACATTTTTTTCCCGAAAAAAATTTGTGCGACCCCGTCGGATAAATATCACAGTAGTTCCGAATATCAAATTCCTGTTTATTATCTTGACTATCATTCCCGTAGAATATTACCTATTTAGTTCAGCTACAAATGGTTCTTTTAAATTACACTTGTTTGATTTCCAGACATTTCAAATCTACGTAGCTCGTGCTGTCAACCAATTGCTAATACTAACGGAAGTCCGTAGTATTTTTGTGATTTCACCTCCAATGACATATCATTTTTTTACTCGTTCCTCTGCTTCGGGCATACCGTCTGTATCTCCAGCCCGTTTTAACCATAAAACGTAAAACGAATACCGTGTTACGGACCAGTGATCGTCAACCTTCTCAATTTTTATACATATAGCTAACCCGTGCATACAGTTTTCGGCAAACATTGACTGTTTATTTTTCATATTTACTATCGACTCATTTTGTTTTTTTTTTCTATTCAACGACGATAAGAATATATTTTTATGTACATTATATGTATGTACGTATGTTATGTATCAATCCTATACAGGTTGTCCCAGAAATACCGTACTCCGATTAATAATACTTTTTTTTTAATAATGAATCGTTCAATCAAGTATAATATCATCAACTGACCTCGTGATTGTGATTAAAGATTCATCCCGGTAACAGAGGCATGAACACGGATTTCTTTGTGTCATATATGAATTATATTCAACTGTATTGTAAAGAGGCTAATCGAAACGTTCATTGTTCCTATATACAACAATACCTCTACATATGGTTTCAACAATTCGATGTAATCGAAACTCGACACACGTTTCGCAGTTCTAACGAACCGTACGTACGTACGTACAGTACACACGTGCTTTTCAATCGGGAAATATTGAAGTCGGTGATTACGCAAAATTGACACAATGGAGTGGCGTTGAATGGGCTGTGTAACCGAGACAAAAGACGATTCACGGAAACGGCAAATCCTCTCAACTATTCTTACAAAAAAATACAAAAAAAATAAAACCAGTGCAAATGATCGTGAACCCGGTTGACGAGCACTGGTCACACAGAAGTTTTCGCGCCGTCGGATTATAAAATGTTCGGGGTTTTCCTCTCTCTCTCTCTCTCTCTCTCTCTCTCTCTTGAGCGCAATTTCCATTATGTGCCAGGGGTGCGCGCGTACGTACCAGAAGTTCGCCACGGCAACATAAATGTGGTTTCTCGCCGAATCCAATGGCGTCTCCTTCTCCTTCTCACCCTATCCTCGTTGCACCCCTACCTCCCCCTCCCTCTATAACCCCGTCAACGGTACGGTACACATAACAGCCCGTTAGATATCGTTACTCGCCCCCGTGACTGTAAATTCATAAACGCCGAAAACATTTTCCGGTCGTGGCTTCCGTGTTTTTTTTTTCTTTCTTTCTTTTTCTCATACGCCGCGCCGCATCGCTAACCGCTATCTAACGTGTGAACTGAACGTTCCCCTGCCCTCCCCTCCTCACTCCCTGCGCTCCCTCTTCTCCTTTTGAAAGGTGTAGCGAACAGGATTTTCCCTGTCGGCACTGAAAAGCCAGACGCACCGTTCGTCGACGACGAATATCGCGACTTGAACTTTACCCCGCGCTGGGAGTTCATCGGCGGAAAGCAGCGACGTTGGAGAGGGATTGGGTACGGAAAAAGAGAGGTAGAAAGTTAGAGCGAAGAGGAGAAAGAGAGAGAGAGAGAGAGAGAGAGAGAGGGAGGGAAAAGAGAGACAGAGAAAGAGAAAGAAGCCATCGTTCACCATCGATTTCTCGAGACAGGTCCGGGTGAGTGACGGTGGCACGGAGTAAACTCTGCGCTATAATTGAGTTCGACGTGCCTTGGAAGGGTGGTCATGCTGGTGGAGTACACATACATACATACACAGATGTAGCACGTATACATAAGTACATATGTAAATAGCGTAACGTTCGTGTGTTACATCCACAGACACCTAACGTCGTGTATATACGGTGAGAATCGAGAGAGGTTGAGAAACAGAGAGAGAGAGAGTAGGAGAGAGAGAGTGATAGTGAGTGGGAGGAGAGGAGAGAATTCTCTGATGATCAGACGGATGACGGAGCACGTTTTTTTTTTCTATCGGTAATTCCAATACTCGGCGAGTGACAGTTTAATTAATTACTTTTAATGAACGTAGACGCTCTTGATCTTGCATATCGGAAGTCATCTTGTCCGGAAGGTTATCTAATTGAAAGTTTCCCGCGAATCGGTGACTATAATATTCTGTTATGTAGACGCGACGTTTCTTTGAGAGAGAAGTTCTAAGCGAAGTACAAATATATGCTGTTTGAATAAAAAAAAAAAGAACGAACGAACGAACGAATCGTACAAAGGGGTGGAAAACGAAAATGAAGCAGCCGATAACGAGCTGTCGAGAGTCGGACAACAGAGAAAATCGGCCGATCACGTAGTGGCAAATGGTTCGGTGCTTGTGAATAGAGTCCCTATATAATCACGGGCCGGGACCGTGGAACAGAAAACCACTATTTTAAGTGAAATCGATAATGTGTGTACCATCTTCGGGATAGCTATTCAATTTCTCTCTTTTTTTATACTTTTATCCGGCTGTTGAGAAGCATTTATCTAATTAGCCTTTAATCAAGTTTCTATGTAATTCTATTTACCCGTGAATCTCATTGAATATTTATCATCATGGATGCCGACCGAATGGAATAATAGAGATTTTTTTTTTTGGATAATTCGCTCAGGACATATACAGTCTTAAATAATTTATCACAGGAAATGACCGTTAAAACGTTGACATAAAAAGCTATTAAATATATTATTATCGATGTAATGAAAATATCGAATTTCTCGGATACGACGTGGTATTAAACACAATATGTGAAATTTTCTTATTACCGGACTCTGATTATTGTAGGTTATACGCGCAGGACCGTTCAATCGATAATGCCGAACTCGGAAATGTGTCTGTGAAATACTTAATCGCCGGGTATTTCAATTTACAAAGCTCCAACGAGATATGTACATATAATATGTATTTATGTATACGAATCTCTTGGTAGACCTGTACATTCTCGTGTCTATAAATTACAATCGTTGGGTCAATATAATTCCGGTTGTCGTGATCCCCGGCTACCTATTGGTTGTTCAATCGGTTTTGTCTTCTGACGTTGAACGCACGAGGAAGCAGATCCAATAGCCGCAATTTTTTGGTTTTTACACCGTTATTTATGGCGCGCCTACTGTGTGTTTCGCTTCGGCGGCTACAATCAACAAAACAAGCAACCGTGTTCGATGTTACTTTCTGCACCATCGGAAACCGTGGACTCCAGTAGTTTTTCCTATTTGTTTATTCTCCTCGTTAATTTTGCATTGTTTAATCCTCCTTTCTACCAGCGTTGTCGTCTACCGTATCTACACGGAACGCTGATACAGCTCGGCGCGAAAGATATATTTGCTTCGACAACGTGTTGTTTATTTACATATGTCCCGATGTACATATATATTTTTTCAATGTTTTACACGCAATCGAGTAATGCCATTTTTCAAATTTCAACCGTATCCGACTTTTTCCGTAACGCTGTCGTGCCAGTCGATTTCAAAAGTTTCTCAATTATCGATTTTATTCCAATGGATATAATAGTTTTTTTTACCGAACGATACGATGCCAATGTCGTAAACATGTTTTATTCTATTCATAATAACGATGTTTCACTATAACGCATCGTTTAATATGGGTCAAAACGTGGTAGTATATGTATACTACCGTGCTTAAATTAAAGTTTCATTTAGCATCAAACGTTAATTAAACTATCACGCTGCTCTAGAATTGCATGTGGTAATTGTAAACATAATCTTGCTTGAGTAATGATTCCGCGTATCTGAGTCAACAAACACACGTGCTACACGTTCGTTTCAATATAATTTAACAGTGGGAACGCAAACTGATTGAATTTTTCATTCTTAATCTTCAACCAGGCTTATATTCGGAATTATAAAATAGGCTTTAATCGAAATTATTAATCGCGCTTGCCGAAATTGTGAAAGTTTCACGTAATATACGTACGCAACCTATCGATTTTTAAGTCTTTTATAATTGTTACTTAAACTTTCGTTCCATTAAATTTCACTTTAACCGTGATGTCGTTGTACCAATGAATTAATTATACCTTCTTTTGAATTTATTTGAATATATGATGAAATAACTTTTGTTAATTAACTGCTTCAATATTTCAATGAATAATATTTCAAATATCATTCCCAAAGAAATTTAATTAAAACGACGAAATATTGTGTGACTCTGTCTCCATAAGAATTCATGTGATTTTCATTTATAAAATTTCGGGTAAAATCGTTCGAAGAATTAATAAACGCCTGTTCAAACGTTGATTTACTTTTATTCCTTTTCCAACTTATCACATTTAGTAACGGTCTCGCTAATTTTTAATGAAACGTGAAGTTACCTCTCTAAAAAAAAAGAAAAAATACAAAAATAAAAAGTGAAACAATTCCACCGGCTCCTACCGTTTCCAACTTTTCAATATTTAATTACAAAGCTATTTAATATCTATCAGCTCGAGTCTTCGATCAACCGAACTATCAATCTTTCCATTACCTCACTTTTATCTCTCCGCGGCATTTAATAAGCCCTGAACAAACGGTGGACGTTATTTGGGTATCCACCAGTGCAAACGCCACCACCACCACCCCCACTCACCCACACTCCCAACAATCCCTTTCCCTTCCCCTTTCACAGACTTTTGCGATCTGTATTTCCTTTATGATGGATTATCCGATTTCCAGTAAACATCATTCGTTCTCCTTGTAATAAATCCGTGGCGCATGCGTTTCCTGTATCGGCCTTTCGCTCGGTTTAATTATTTCATAGCCGGCATGATTACCGAAGACAGCTGAGCAAATACTACTAACGCGTACGCTGTATCTACACGCGAGCAGGAGGAGGAGGAGGGGGAGGTTACCCCCCTACGTGACTGCATTTCGGGGCAGTGCACTTCGCTTTAAGCGGCGATCATCGAGTACGAGCGTTCGTACACCCGGACTTATACGAGCGTTGTAAACGTTCGCTTTAGTGCGGTCTCGCTTAGCCTACCTTTTACCCCGTTTCACGCTGGATAGAGGGAACGAGGGTGGATCCGAGACCGTGGCAAGGAGGGGTGGGAGCGGGGATGCAAATAAAAAGTGAGATGGATGCGTGGTAGAGGAAAGAGGTAGGTCCAGTGGTTTCCAAAGTGCGCCTTCTGGAAGATGTAGGAGGTCATCTTGTCGCTCAAGGCAATGCGGCTTTTTCTTGGATTCCTTTTGTTTCCTAAGAATACACTCCGGCCGGTACTAAAGATTTTTTTTTTTCGGAATATGTAATTTTTTAATTTAAAGAGGGACTAGAAAGACCGACGGGAAGCGGTTCCTTTCATCTGTTTCGGAAATTAAAAAAGGGTTGGCCAACGGTTAAATTCATTGTTATTGTCGTTTGCACATGGTTGGGAGAGGGGGTGTAAAGGAGGGAGGTGAACAAAGAAAGTGTGCTTTCACCCCTTTTTTCTCCCCGGTTGTAACATCTGGAATTCTTAGAATATAATTTTCCTCGAGCATTTAATTCTAGGCTATTTAAAGTACCGTGAGTTATCACTCGTACAGCTTGTACGAGTTACGCGGCTAACTTGTACTACTTCTTTCCCCCTCCGTAGAGAAAATAAAACAAACGACGGAAACGGCGAGGTAGGGGGTGAGGAAAGTGATATTTTCCTTACTTTATTCTATTATCACAGATAAATAATATCACCTGTACGAATGTTTTACAAGCGAACTAATTACAGTACCTAAGTCGCAATAGATTTCCCGACGAACGGTTTGAATTGCGCCGTTGTGCACGGAGTCGTGTCAAATTTGCGCACACAGTCGCATAAAGTTCAGAAACCACCGAGGCACTACTGCCGCGATGGACTACGAGTTTCGAGGGAAATATCTTCAAAGAGGGTACTTCGGGCTTCGCCTACGATCTAGCACCGATCCACGAATGTATTTATTTCTGGAATCCCGGAATCCCGCTTGCGCTGGATACCGTCGCCGGGGGTTTCCGCATTCGAACGTTCGCCGGACGTTGAGATATAATTTTTATGCCCTCCCGCAACGACGTACATCTTCCTGTCCGTACGCCGGCGTCGTTCCTTTGTTCCTGTCGTCTCCTTTAATCCTGGAAACGCGGCCGAGCGTTCGCCAGACGACGCACGCAAACTATGGCACGAGTCAGCAGATACGTCTGACGGGGCACGTCCTTCTCTACTTTTCCTTATTCGCTTCCTCTATTCTCTCTAATTCATGGGACCGAAGGCGATTGCTCGGGAAAGACGTTTCTATGTATGTATGTATGTATGTTTGTACGTAGAGTGTGTATACGTATTGTACGTATATATTCACCGAGGTAAACACACGGGAAAGCGTTGCACGTTGAATCTTTACGGTGAATCTTACCGGCGAAGATTTAGTTGACGACTGATAAACCCTTATTCCGGTATTGCGAGACCGTGGGATGATTAAAATAAAAAATTTATCTGATGATTTAATATGCAAACGGGTCAACATGGTGAATGAATAGTATAGATATAAGAATATATGTATATTAATGAGCTACTGTAATCTTTAAGATTTATATGTTTATGTATATGAAATTCTTTTGTAATAATCAGGTAGTAAGTTTTTACAACGTTTTATTGTGTTTGTCGTTATTTAACATAGCCAGGTATTTACTTTTTCAGTGAATTTTCTCCGTTGGTATTTACAGAGATTTTTAATATAACGTTATTATACACACTAAACACGTACAGCGAGTAAACAAGCACATTTTGCTCCGTTCATGGTTGATGTATATATGTATGTACCTATTGTATATACTTATATACATCTATATAACGCATTTGATAAAACAGATCGATGGAGTGCCGAGGACTGCACTAACATTGGCTGGATACGTCGAGAAGTTTTTCCCCGGCTATATGGTTTCTTCTCATATTAAACTTTTTCCACTCAACTCTCCTCTTATATTTCTTGTCGACCATAGAAATCTATTATAGTACACGATGAAAGATATTCGAGAAGTCAGCGTATTCAAAGGTGACTCCCGCTTCTTGTACACATACGCATAATATGTATGCACATACATACATATACACATACACACGTACGTATATACATGCACACGCGTGCGGTAAGTCTTTCGCGAATAAAACGCAGATATTCGTGACAGTTACGTATATTCGGGAATATCACTTAGCGCGGACAATGAAAAAGAACGAGCGTTCATTGCGGCCCAGTGGAAAACAATATTTACTGCCCTGGGACGACAAATATTTGCGTTCAAAAACGCGGCCGGGTTCCCTGCCGGTCTGCGGTAACGACGGAAAGGGCGCTTCATCGTTTACATTGCCGGAACGGCAGATGAAGTGCCGGCACTGCAAATAACGACGCGAATTATCGTAACGAAGCACACCCCATGCACGATCTTTTGCTCTTTAACAAGGTCTGAATACCTCCAGCCAGTACTCAGAGATTGTGGTATATGTATATGTACATATGGACCGTCTGAATATAGATATGTATGATATTGGATATGTATGCGTATGTATATGTTATTTATACATATAGGAGGGTGTATCTAAATATCGGGTATTTTACCGTAGGATCGATTCTATGTACATATGAAAAGATTTATCGAGATATATATGCAGTTTAGATTTAAGTGAAAGGAAAGGTTTTGGAAATTTGTGTCACCGAAGTGGTATTTGAAATTTGAATGAAGGGAAATTGACGATATGATTTAAATAGGATATCTCACGTTGAATTCGCTGGCGATGATTTTATATCGATGCGTTTCAAATTATGTATGACACGGTTAAAGAGTAATTTCCTAAATAGGTGCGTTTTATAAACCACATTCTTCCCAGTGTTTAAATACACAAAAGTATGTTGCACGAATACATGGACGAGTAAAGTTATTCAGTAATATAAGTAACGTAATGTGATAATGTAATTAACATGAAACGTAAAACATGTATTACAAAGCTTAATTAGTTCAGTGTCTGGTAAGGTTACATTTCACCGAGAAAGTGGACCGCAAAGAAACTTGTTAATCATACGAATATATATATGTATGTATATGTATGTATATATATATACAACGTGAAGCGAGAGAATGAAAAACATTCTTGGTATCATAAGTAACTATACTAATCTTCGCAGTGCGGTCGACTGCATATTCCGAAAGTTTGCGCGATCTTTCGGTCGTTAGCGACGGGCCATATCTAATTCGCAAGATGTGCCATGAATCATGGAACGAGTTGCTAGCGCAAAACTTTATCAAAATAGAGTTGTATATTAAATTTTGCCGAAAGATTTGTTCTTCTGCACGGTGTCCGCGTGATACCGATAGCGTGGAATTTACGCTATCATCGTCGTCGATGATACAGCATCAACAGAGTCATCGATAAAATAATGTTTATGATAATGGTATTGAAATATTACGGTTGATTAGTTTTAAGCAGCTTTCCGTGAGCTATTATTATGCGGCTTATTCGCTTCGTATCACTGAAAACTTTGGCTACTCCAAATCAATTATGAATGTATTCAAACGTGCGAGTAATATCTTTGTGAATATACCTATTCGGCTTTAATGAAATTTCCGGACGACACAGTTGGCGAATTTTTAGAACAGGACAGATTTCAAATATATTTTTCATCACGCGGCAGAGGTTGCGCTTAAATGTTTAACGAACCGTTATAATTATACTATAACGATCAATCTAAAATAAAAGGAAAGAAGAAAAAACGTGTATTAAACATGAACGTGTTAAAAAAATGTTGTATACATATAATTCAGTAATCGATTACCATTTTTCTCAGCCGTAAATTTGTTTCCTTTAGTACACTTCATGCGTTTTTCACGGTAATCACTATTGTTGTTCTTTCGTAACAAAAAGTGGCAATTACAGTTTCATTCGCGGACCGGATTGATGCACGGAAAAATACTGGATGGAAGAGGTAGGTAGGTAGGTAGGTAGGTAGGTAGGTAGGTAGAGGTAAAAGAAAAAAAAAAGAGGCAGACACCGGTGAAAAATATATTCTTCCCGTCCTCGCTCTTAATTTCACAATGTCGAAAGTTATACAATGATGTACACAGCATTATTTTTTCGTTCGGTACAATAGCCCACTTCTGAAACGCTCCAGCGATCGTAGAAGTAGCGCAGTGTAAAAGACGACAGGAAATGTCTTGAAATCTGGGTTCGCACGAGCACTCTCCGTTGGTTCGTTATCAACGACACGGCGTATAGATTTTATAAGAACACTGGCTTCACGCTCTCATTACGATTCGTTTCAACGCGATTTATAAAGCACATAGGTCGTTCGCAAAAGTTTTCTCACTGTTCGGAACAGTGAGGTCTGAAAATTACTTTTATTTTTCGATACATTTCTCTCTCGCTTCAAGCCACTTTTCTCATTATTTCCCCTCCCCGAAGACTTTTACTTAATCCTCTTCTTCTTCCTCTTTTTTTTCTACGTTTTCACCCGGGTTTCAGAATTCTTGCGAAATTCTTTTTCCTCGCTTTCTTTTTCCTTCGCCCCCGCGACACTTGCTGCAAATTGGGGAACAGGTGATAATTGCCAAGAATCCTGTCACGTGATTTTCGTACGCTATCAAGATTTTCGAATGAACGCTTTGGCGATATTATATTCTTCAACGACCCTCGACATCTCTCAGCACCTCGTTCTTGATTACATTTAATATAATTATGGTTCTAAGGATGAAGATAGATGTACTATTACGCTATTAATAAACAAAATATATTCTTCTCTTTAAATATATGTATGTATGTACATATACATATACATTTAAACACGCTGCGAAGTTTTATCCCGCGATCCGTACAAAAGTGTTTGAATTTTTTTTTTCGTCAGATAAGAATTATGCACATATTTTGTAATAGCACGCGACATGCAGAACGGAAGCCACTGTTTAGCCAATTAACCGACCGCACACCTTTTGTAATCAAACGCGAACCTCTACAATGACGGCTGGTTCAAAGGAATCACTGACGCTGTCATTGCGGTCGAACAATAGCGGGAAATCTGGTTTAAGAACTGAGTAAACAAATGAGTACCCACGGTCGGGTCTGCTACTCCAACCAGATATTTTATTCACTATGCTAGTACCTCTAACAAGCGACGCGTTGCGACGTTACACACATTCATAACCGCGAATACGCGTTCGCTTCTTCTATTTTTTTTTTGTTCACTTTAAACATTCTTGGATATTCCCATTATTGCATTCTATCGAGCTATCGGAAATACCAGTGACTAATAATTAAAAAATGTTCGATGCAAAATGAAAAGCAAACTCTTTATTGGATGTGATTAGTTTTAAAAGAATAATTGTTGTTTACGAAATCTCTTTAAAATACAGTCGATAGCACATAGGTATGTAATCGATTTTTATTTTAACAAATTTATTTTAGTATATTACATTTATTACGTTGATAGCATTTTTTTAACGAATAAAATTCTGTTACTCGTTATAATTCTGAAGTATTAATACACTTCGAGTTTCATTTCATCACTTTTCCGCAATCATGAGCGTTATTCTAGAAATTCGTGGTTCGAGTGCGATATGATATCACGTGGATCGATAATGTCTTGGGACGAGAAACGGAGATCATGTTGCGCGACGATGAAATCTTTATGCGATCTATTTGCCGTTACCCGGAAGATATCCCAAATTCTTGGTTCATCGAACCTTTGAATCAAAACGGTCTTCCACGTGCACTGAAATATCTGCATAATTAAATAAATGACGGCCGTGCTACGTTAGTCACGGTAGACGTGGTACGAACGTTAAAAAATACTACGTTTTCTCCTTCGCTCTGATCGACAGCTTTCAAATTGAATTCTGCCGCTACAAAGACGTCAACGATCTCGCATAAATATCACACTCCGCTATCAATAACCGTAAGAACCCTGATAACGTTGATCATTTCAAATCAATCGCGACACACCGATCGACGGGAACCGTACTTTATATCCGATTAAGATTCCGATATCAACGTCCGTTACAAAATCCCAGTGAAAGTCGACGTTTATAACGAAGTCCATTTTTGATATCCCGATATACATATACATGTACATATGTATATAATACCATTTGATATCATTATCGTACGAGTTTTTCCCGCGAATACATGCAATCTGAGATTTTTATAAACCTCGATAATAAAATACTATTTCATACCTGTCAACGAAAAAAAAAAAATTCCACATTGCCAACAACGTTTCCGAGAATTCCTTTAATTGACGATATCAGTTTTCTGTTTTCAAGTTTCAAAGACTCTTTCGGATTTCTCCGATGAAATCCGAGTCGTATCCGATGCGAATCGGTCGAACCCGTCAGTGGTTTTAGTTACGCCGCTTCTATCGTGATCCGTTGAAAGTTTTATGCGAATCCGTCTTCCGGTGGCCGCCGCGGAAACTCTCGGCTTCGTGAAAAGATCCAACGAGTAACGAACGCGCGTTTCGTACCCAAGAGGCACGAAACGCGAGGAGGAGGGGGAGGTCTACCACTTGGGAGCTCGTTAATTATTTAATCGTATGTGCTGCAATGTTTTTTTTTTCTTTTCATTTTTTTTTCTCTACCTGGCAAGGTTCTAGGCAGCGATACCGGGACTTGAACTTTCGGCCCCGGAAATAGTCGCCGCTCGTTATATTCAACGGCAGAAGAGCCACGTTTGTAATCGCTGCGAGAGCGTGTAACGACGTGCTTTCTCCTCGCCATTTCGCTCTGTTGGCTACGACCGTGTGCTATGAATTGTTGTCCAAAAAAAAGGAGAGAGAGAGAGAGAGAGAGACAGTCGGGCATTCGCGAAAAAATCTTCCAAATACTGACTCTTTTGAGCGACATGCTTCCGTACGGTTGGCCACTTTAATATTTTAATCTGCCGTCCATGCTCGTATTTTTCAAACTTTTACGCGCTTTAATTCGCAATGCCTCGTCAAATCCCGGCTGTTTTTCATTTCATATTATATCTGACCATCGTACGGAGGAATCATGAAACTTTACTGTACCGAAATTTCGAATGGACATTATAGTTGTATGATCTGTTCGTTTTGTCACGAAGTCTTCGAAAGGTGGATGAATATTCGATGAAATTATTGCCGTAAATGATTCACGGAGAATATTTCGTTTAACAGAGTGTTGAAAACCGATAAGTGGTAAACGATGTTTCGTTTTTCAATACCATTCGGATCGGTTGTTGTCTCGTTAACGATAGATTCGCGTATTAGATGGTTATTTTAAATACGTAAATGTTTTTGTATACAATTAATGTCAAGTTCCATAGTTTACTACGTCCATGTAGGTTTAAGCGAATAAATATAATTATGCATGCTTTTAGAACGATAAAACGTACCAGTTGCTACGCATCGTGAGATACAGTAGAATTTGCCGTACTACATATCTAGTGGAGGTATGTCTGTATAGGGCCCATAAATATGAAAGTACAATTTAGCTAAAATTCGTTACGGCATACTTCTCCGTCTATTCACACACACACACATAGTACGTGTATATCATGTTAGAAGCTAAACAAATGACGTTCCATTTTCTTTTTGATTACTTTTTTGAAGGTTCGTATCTACGGTACTTACTGTGTCGCAAGATATGTTAATTACAGAATAATGATACTTTTATTTCCCGTAGAAAATGTAACGTTTGTGGCAGCGAGAAACATTCTTAAATATTAACAATCTACCCCAATTCGTATGTACTTGTTCCTTTTGACGTCCGTGCTTTTCATTGCTAAAAGTGTGCTCTTTTGATGTGTGAAATTTAATATAATGGCTCGTCCCAGTTCTCGCTACTTTTCATAATCTCTAGTGACATTTAATATTTACTGACACGAAGTACAGAATGTTCCTATAGATCGCTACGTGCATACAGTGAATTAAATCGGGGGATTATTCATCTAAGTATTCCGTCTATTTCCGAGTTGTAACTCGATTTTCGGTGAAATTATCCCGCGAAATTTCATCTGAAATAATCTAATCCGACGTTGTGTTTCTTAATTTATCCGCACGTCCTACGACATTGCGTAATACGTATCTATTCGAAGTATCGTTGAGTCTCAATCAAATACATATTCATAAAACTTATAGTACTACTTTTATACGGCGATAAAATTGCTAACGAATGTCAAGCTAAATGACCGCATGATCGCCAGGTTTTACGTTAATTACAGGAACGGTATTGCTGAGGAGAATCACGCTTATACTCGGGCCCGAAATTTTCATTTTCCATAATATAGAGTCTCTACGTATGTATGTACGTATGTATATGTGTATGTATACATATACAGATACGACCCAGCAATACGCTCATTTGTCGTTCATGATTAACCTGCGCGGCAATCGATGGTTCACGGTTTTCGTGGAATTCCATGGTAACCGCAACCGCAAATACCTTCTAATTTGCGCAATACGTAATATTACCAATTCATCTTGTTTTCGACAGAGACTTTCGATCGAAGAAGTATAAAATTGTCTTCTTCCTCTGATATTATCAAACAACAACGAAATACGTAATGTGTTTACACATAGTTTTCCGGAATAATACACCGCAGTGGATGGAAAGTTAAATTATCGAAGTACACGGAAGTTATGATCTCTTTCACAGAAAATTTCCTCTTTAATGCTGTATGCATAATTGCTGGTAAATTACCGTTCAAATACTCACGTACACCGTACGTACATCAGGATCAGCAGGAGACGTGCAAGTAGACGTATATCGACCGGAAGTTTATTCTCATAATGTCTAGTGCACGGCGTGCAGGTAGAAGCGGTAAGGGTTGGTGCATGTAGAACATTTGTTTCTTTCTCATAAAATCGCCGCCTTAATTGTGCGTGCATAATTGCTCTTAAATTTTCCAAAGACTTTTAAGCCACCGTCGTACATGTACGTACGTACATACATACACGTGTATATCTATGTACGTACATAAATATACAACGAATACTTGTGAAAATTTCAATAAGCCACGTATTTCTACTTAATTCATTAATACCTGTATATTTATCGTTAATTATCATATAAATTTCAAACGAGTTCCCAATCGATCGCGAGAGTCATTTAAATATTCACAGCGTCGATTCCCGAGTAAATCTTAATGTAGACGGTGCTTGGATATACATAGTTCGACCGAATATTTAACACGTTTCTACGTACACATATATTCCGGTTAATTCAATCTCGCAGAAATTCGGAATCGCTCTTCGATCGCCGTTGAATTTCAATTTCGCGGCCGGAAAACGATAGGGAACGAAATGTTTTTTTTTCTTTTTTTTTTCTTTTCGTCCCGTTGAAACGCGTCGTCGCAGCTCGAGTCCTTTGGCGATCTGCGATATGCCTTGAAATACACACTGCCGAGAACGCTATACATTTTAGAGAAGCCCGCGTGTTTGCGTAGGTGCACACGCACAGATTCCGTGTCTCGAATGCGGGGACACGGACGTGTTCACACACTCGCATACACATACACACCCACCCACGTGGCCCCACATTTTTACCGCAACGACGACGTCTGCCATGTAGCTCGCATGTACCCACTTACTCTGCCGATCGAAAAATCTCGTTGCTGGAAGACCAAGTTTCACTCGGAATCCCGACATGACACCGACGTACCAGTCTGGACAAACTGGGCACACCATAAATCGAAACATTCGTCGTGGTAAATGTATTGGAGAGTGAAGGGAGTGGGAGGGGTCGAAGAGGACAGCAAGGGATTCCCGTAAAAATAATTTTTAGTCTTTCACACTTCCACCCGGTTCTGGATTATTTCTCACCGTGGTGTCGTCGAGTTATTACGTAAATTATGTAAAGAAGAGATTTCGAGAAAACGGGATCATGCACGCGGAATTTATTTAGAAGTCGGACTCCGTGCGATTCTCGGGGGGTGGTTGTCGAGTCCGGGCACGTCAGAGAGTATTTTTATAAGGGTGAAGGGCGGAGAGCGGAGGGGGGGGGGAGGGCAGGTGTAGACAGAACGAGCAAGAACAACAGACCAAAGGGGAAAGAAAGCCGTAGGAACCGACAACGAAGGAAGATGAAGAAGAACGTGGTAGGGAGTGAACACACACACACACACACATACACATACACACAGGAAGAGAAGGGGGCAGGGGGATCAAGGGAAGATGTGAAAAATGAAGCCGTGTCGCGTGAATACCACCTACTTGCGGGGTTGAAGGAGAAGAAGATACAAGGGACGACCGCCTTTTCCCGCAAGTACGAGCCACAAATCGTGCTACATTCACGGGCCGGCAGCCGTTGAGAATAATTGCTTTGTGCGATACCTTGGCAAAGACACGACGATATTCCTCTATTTACATTTTTCTTTTCCTTCTTTCTGTCACTTTCTCCGTTACCGAGAGAGCATTTCTTAAGCAATTCTTTTGTCACTCGTTTGACTCGGTATATACATATACATACATATTATATGTATACGTACTTACATAATATTATTCTTGTTTTCGTTTATGGGAAAGAGATTCGTTTAATTAACACTGGCATATCGTGAAATGTTACCTTTGTGGAACTTACCTTTGATCTAGTTCTACATCGAGGGCGGTAGTTTTTAAAAGTAAGACGAGGTTTGTTTGCCTTTTGTGTATGTATGTACGTATATGTATATCCGTATAAACGGAACTCGTAGAAACTTTTGTTTTTCACGGACGTCGCGAGAAACCGTGTTCCACGGTGTTTGAAAATCTTTATTTAACATATAATAATCGCCCGTTAAATGTCACTCGTCGTAATTTATTTTCTACCTTTCGAGTCCAGACGTTTTCTTAATCCGCCGCTAATCATCGCCAGATACGCGAGCCCACGTTCAAGCGGGATAAACAACAACGACGGTTCTGTTTTCAACCGAGGTTAGGTAAGTGCTAAATGATCTTCGCTCGAAAGGACGAGCAGCAATACGACTGAATTACACGCCAGAAACGAGCTTCGGTTTTGCAAACCCGCCCGCCGTTGTATTTTCCAGCGGGCGTATAATCGCAACGGCGAACCGGCGGACAAATTTATTATCCGCCCTTACGTAACACGCCGGGTCGCACTCAAGATGGACAGAGTCGGGCTTATCTGCCGCATTCTTCGCAGCGGTTGGAAGACAACTGCGCTCGCCGCGTCGTTGTATGTAATTTACGAAAGCGTCGCGCGCCAAATCGATAACGTTTGTACGTACATTACAGACAGATAGAGGCGATACGCGCGGTGGTGTTAAATCAATAATATGGTGTATTAATTTATAACACGAGCAAAGCTAGATACAATACGGGCATTGTAATATTGGATATGGGTGGGCGTCCTGTTCTGTTCTGTATACACACGCGATCGTTGCATTATTCGATCGTGACAGATGTATGTCAACGATCGCCTTAATTGCGATATAATAGAAATTATACGGTAGTCGGTAATAAACTATTTATCAATAATCTAAACGGAAGGTACATCGCAGATATATCCTGGTGTATTAAAAGAAATTCTATTTCGACCGTAGATCTTTGTAAGGAGATAAGTTTCTAATAATGGAGCAAATCGTGATACATTTGTTTGTATGTAGTTATTTTTATACAGGTCAAACATCAACGTTATATTATTATAACACGCTTTAAGACGGTGGGATGTAATCCACGCTATATTTATACACGACAGAAAGTTTCCACTTGTTAAATGTTTCTCGACGTGAAAACAAACTACCGTTATTATTCAAATTATGCCAATTCCCCGGGCGTAATGCCTTCTCCCCTCCCCTACCCCCTTCCTACCCTCACCCCCTTAACCCCGACTGCTGACCATAGAAAACCGTGGGTCGGACCAGGAAAACTTTTCATCCCGAAAGTACAGTATCGTTCAAACTTTACTATAATTAGCTTTGGCTTTATGGAGTTCCGCGCGGAACGGGGCGAGTCTCTTCAACAAAACGCAGCATCCACCCGTAACGATGGAAAACCGATCTCGAGTGCGTCCAATGTGAACAATCGGCCTTGTTTGTGTCCGTGATGTACAGGAGAGAGGCATTGGCGCGAGTCCTTTTACGGCTGGAAGTGTTCGTGTATGCAGCAGGATGCAGGGGCGGAATTTGAGTGAGCCGAAGTGTTCCACCGTTTAAATTCGGACGAAATGTTTGCATTCGCTACGCTGCACCGGCTGCGTCGTGTTTTATTTTTTTTTTCTCCCATTTTTTTTCCACCTCTCCCCCATCCCCACTCCATCACTCTTTTCTTTTTCCTCTCTCTTTCTCTCTCTCTCTCTCCTCTCCCTCCTCTTTTTATTCCGGCGATGCCCGCGGCAGCCTGGCATCGGCTCAATCGTCAAATTAGCCCGATTCCAGATGGCCCGCAGCCACCCTCTTGCCACGTGCTCTTTATCACCGTGTCTCTTCTTGCTTCTTGCATTCGTTTCGCGTTCCGTAACCCGCGGCAACACAGAGAGGCAACGGGATCATTCCACTGTGAGCTACTGTGCGACGCTGCAACCAGCCAACATCATCCCCTTCACCCTCATCTCTCTCTTTCTCTCTCTCTCTCTCTCTCTCTTTCTCTGTCTCTCTTTCTCTCACACTTACTCACTCACCTATCCACCCACCCATCCCAGCTGATTTTCTCTTATTCGACCTACGGGCTTACTGTCCCCGGCCCGTCTTGTGTGTTCGGAATGTACCTTGCTAATGGTTTCTCTCTAAGGCCGGCCATGGGACTGAATATTCTGTGGCTTGCCAGTAGCTGCAATTTCGGGGTTTCGAGAGGATGTCGTTAAGGAGCTCGCCTGTATTTACGCTTTCTTGGCGCACTACCTTTCTAATTGGTTCTGAGAATGGGAGCGTAACAATGTATTTTGGCTTGTTATGAAACCCGGGTGTTATTTAACAGATATTTCCGGGGACCGGCGGTACGACGAGAAGATTTAATTAGCGGATCCGTAAGGATGTTCACGAGTAAACCTGCGGATAATTTATAGTGGACGTGTTTCTATCGAATTTGTAGAAATGATAAGTGTTTTGCTATTGAATTTAGGTAATAGTGAATTTTGTGTAAAGATTGGTATTTTTTTTGTGTTAATCAAGGGAAACGAATATTTAACAAAAAGTTTCAAACCTGTCATTCGATCAATTGAGTTGTAAAATGACGATTCAATGTAATATGAACGTTTTAATAAAAATTTCAATTTGCTAATGAAAATTATAATCGATCCACACACACACGGGAAAATAATGAAAAACGATTGACAGTGAACGTCCATAGAGTATATATTCGACAGCGGAGTTAAAACGTCTCTGTAATGAAGCCTCAGTTCTCGCGAATTGGAATGTAACCTAGATTTTGTATTCGGCTAGGGATCGATATCGATGACTCACCGGACAGATAGACAGAGAGAAAGAGACAGAAAAGAGTACCAATATTTTTCTATTTTTTTTTTGATTCCCCTCCCGGTGGCGTAAGTAACCATCGGTCATCGGTGCAGAGGTTTTCATATCGCGTCACGGGAGATCTCACGGTTCCGCAATGAATCGGGATCCGATTACAGGAACAATCGAACCGTAGGT
The DNA here is from genome assembly GCA_917499265.3 of Mimumesa dahlbomi. Classification (NCBI taxonomy): domain Eukaryota; kingdom Metazoa; phylum Arthropoda; class Insecta; order Hymenoptera; family Crabronidae; genus Mimumesa; species Mimumesa dahlbomi. The sequence goes on along the minus strand of OU824114.1, from coordinate 7,980,043 downwards.
AACCGCACCCCCGCGTAAAACGGATTGCCGTATTTTTTCGTGGCCTCGTGTACAACGGAGCGTTGCGGCCGGTTGCACGCCGGTAATTCGATGAATTTCGGGTATGGAGGGTGACGTTAACTGGCGGAGCCCTCAATTAAGCTGAACCCGGTCCGTCGGGCACCACGACGACGACTACGACGACTACGACGACGACGACGACGACGAGGACTACTACGACGATGTAGGTGATATTCGTAGAAGCAAACGAGGAGGATCTGTCCGGGGTCTTGGAGTCTTAAATTAGAATTTCAGGTGAGTCGTTCTGAAATCCGATTCGACGACTCTACATGGCACGGGGGCCCCCGTAATCGATCGCAGCGTGGCTGCTAGAGTGTACGCGCGAGAAACATGGAGAGCTAGTCGTGCGGCTGGATGAAAGGAGAAAGAGAGAACGTAGGAGCGGGTAGGGTAAGAAGAAAAGGGATGAAACTAGGGTGACGGTACGAGGAAAAGAGAGAAATAGTAAAGGGAGGAGGAGGAGGAGGATGGGTGGGTGGGTTACCGGTCGTGTGGCTGTCGTCGGTGTTGAGCGTGGTGGGTAGTGGGTTGCGGTGACGTCGGTGTTAGTTTTCAGGTGCATTTTCCTCAAGCACGTCGGCCAGTAATGCTCGGAATAATCATTTAACATTCACCTGTGCATATGCATGAGCATCCGTTGAAAAGTACTTCGAGATACTCATGGCCAAGCCGGGAGTTGCGTTTCGATTTGGAAAGTTTCCCGGCTGGTAAACCGCATCGAGTATACTTAATGGTAAAACTTAAAAGGGAGGGTGAGGGGGGAGAGATGTTATTGTAAACGAACTAAGAATCATTTCGATGGTATAATTAATCGGACATTAACGAAGTTGTCTATTTACCGATCGTTTCACTTTAAATATCATTTTAGATTCTAATTTTCTTATCGTGTCTATATCGTCGACACCGAAGCGAAGTTTGCCAAAACGTTATTACACGAGTCGTCGATAATGAAGTTTGACAGACGTGCTGGCAATGTAAATAATATAACCGGTTCTATTCGAAGACTGGTGTCGGAATATACGGAAGGAAAGTTGGTTCTGCGAAGTCGTCGCTTCGCGACTACCCCGTACGTCAAATATTTGTCAAGTAAATGCGCACGATTATCTGCTCGCGTTTTAAACCGACTTGAGATTCCTATTTGCTCGGCCACCTTTTTCTATTTCGCCATTCCCGACACAGTGTGTGTGTGTGTCTCTTCCTTCCACCCACCACCGACCCACCCTACATCTTCCTCCCTCACCTCTTACCCCCTCTTCCCCCTCACCCTCCTCTCTGTCTATCAGCTATTTTCTCTTCCTCCTAGTATTCTTCCCCATTTTCCCGAGCGTTTCTTTTCCCCTTGACATCCTTTTCACCGCAACCGTACAAAGTCGCGCTGGAACTCATACTTGACTTAACGTTAGAATTTTTGTTACGACCAAAGCCGACTCCTGCTCAAGTTATCTCGCGATATCCGCTCGTGGTACGCGTACCTGACATGTGAACCGGTTGCACAACTATCGGCGTCTCATACAATGCATGGGCGTAGAACGAGGATACTCGAAAGGGACGATGTATATCAAAGAGAAAAACGGGTGGAGGGTGTGTTGTAGTATGTACGCGACATTGTACGGCTGTAAAGAATATTGAGATAGTAAGTTACCCGATATAAGAGTTAATATGTGTGGCACGTACAATGCAAGAATTCGTAAGGCAGGTTTATTCAAGAGGGTATCGTTACTATAAGATACACACCCATGTTTTTTTACCTTCGCCGGAGGTGAATTTCGCTCGTGTAAGATCTTCTTTTATGAAACTATGCAGATTTTGTCTTTTTTTAGTGGCATTTTTATTCCGTACTTTGACAATTATTACGGAAAATTGGAAACCGTAAAAGATTATATACCGTTAACATGGTTTATATACTTTTACTTTGGAATATTTTTGTAGTTTGTAGCATAGTGTCTGTATTATTCTTTCCATGGATAATAAAATAATATTACGTTGCTACGCAGTTACGCCGAGGAACGCTCTTAAAATCATGTTCCTTCCGGGTGATATTAAATTACGTATTATCCGGACATTAAACGAGGAACGAAATAGCTGAATGTAATTTCCAAGATTTTCTTCCCGCGAGCCAGGAAAATGGAATAGCTCGCACTCGCGTTCACTTCCACGATCGACAAAGCCGAATAACAAAGAGAATAGTCTGTAAAGTTCAGATCGAAATTACTCTGAATTCCTTGTGAACTTAGCTTCTACCTTACATTCACACGTTCGGTTGTTACAGTTATAGGTACCGCGTGGCAGATGAAACTCGTTTCGCACTCCTTGTCACGCCCGTATATATTCTCTATACAAACATACACATATAAATACACGTATATGGACACATAGACACCTCTATACACTGTCGTATCTTCTGAACCATTCTGCTTTTGTTCAGCTTGTATTTTTCTTTCGTCTCGCCTGTTCCATGTACAGGGAGTGCGTATCTATTTACGTACCTGCCGGTATCAAACCTGTCGTGAACGTCCATTTTCGCTTGAAGCGCTCCTCCGCCGGAAGTGTATTTTCTCCCAGGGATCGCAATTCCCGTGGCGATTTCTTTACACGTGCGTCCGTCTCGTATAAAGCCACTCACGACAGAACCGTTCGAATATATATTCTCGTCCGGAGATAAAAGTATCCCGTGTTCTAACTGTACACACCAACGGAACCGTTACGCTTATGGAAACTACGGGTTACAAGGAGGGGAAGGAAAAAAAAGAACTAATAAATATCACGGATCATGATTTTCCTAGTGGTTCGCGAAAAGGTCCACGGTAAGTTGGAAGAAGTTCGGGACTTCCGCGTGGAGTGGATTATTGGGGCACCGGTGTAGTGTGCGAGAACGAAATTATGCTAACAATAAGTTCAACAGTTCTCCGGTCCATGCAACACGTGCTGTTAATTGTGATTCTGCGTTAGCAGTACGTTGAATTCTGGAATAAAAAAAAAGAGGGAAACAGTGCCAGATCTCAGTGGCGAAGTTCTGAAACTTGGGTGGATTCGAGACTATGACTGTGTTGAGATGTGTGTCATACAGTTTCTGAAGAGAGATCTTTTACACATATTTCACTAGCCTTTCGATAAAAAGATAAAATCGTTAATAATGGAACCGTGTGTTTTTTTTCGCCCTCACTTCGTTGGAGTTATGCGTTAAATGATAATGTTCGATTAGGGGAGAGTGCGTATTTACAAGCCGCGATTGCAGTTTCAAGTTCCACGAGCGTGGAACTGTTCAATTCCGCGGCGTGATTTTAATCCGCGAAGTAGAAACGGACCGTACGACGCCGGACATGATATAAAAGGTAAATATCGGTCTGCCGATAATTATTCGTTATTAAATATTTAAATAATCAGTCCCGCGATGAAAGTCCGCCGTATGTATTATAGAATCTATCTTTATTAACGCGAATATTTGCTCTAACCGATTAAATATTTTTACGAAGATTGGAATTCCTTTGTGGGGAAGTTAGTGAAATTAAAATGCCAGACTGCTCGGCGAATATCAAAGGATATGTTATTTTATTGGAAGGTAATACACGTGAAAGGATCTGTCTACGAATGGGCTTCATTAACGGCGGGGTAATCCAACCTTTTGAAATAATACGATCGCATGAACAGAGATATTTAAAACTGTTCAAAGAGATATCCGAATACTTCGTACGTTTGACAAAATCCGGGGTCCAAAAATTAGCGAATTCCTAGAACGAACGGCTAAAACCCGTGTCTTTTATACCGTATCTGATTAAATGCCACTAACGATCGATTTTGCTAATTAACATTCCTCCTCCCCCCCCCCTCGCTTTAATATATTTCGTGACCGCTCCATTAGTGGTAGTTTGTTTGCACTGGATATAAACGAAGGCTACTGTGGCAACGTTAAAAAGTCGTTGAAGCGAATGCAAGCATAAACTTATCGATCGTAGCCACGTTCATACACCATCAGGTCGGTCGTGTATCAATGTGCACGGAAAATAGTATTAACGTGTGTTCTACGCACACACAAGATTAATTAATTACTTTTCTCGCGAAGCACTAATAACAAGGTACGATCACACACACGATTATCGATCCAAGTTTTTGCACTTTTTCTACCCTTCCTTCTCCCCCCTCTCTCCCGCGATCCGCACTTTTAATCGAGGTTTTGCTCTAGTGCGTTCCTGCGCGGTAGTTGAATTACACGATCGATGTGTGAAACGCTTCTCACGTGTGAAAATCGCGCGGTCTTACACCAACAGTTGTATTCGTTTCATACCACGAACGGAAAACAGAAACCAGTTGGAAATTTGTCTACCGGCAGGAACGAGCGTATACGCAAACCGATGTGGAAAATCAATTTTTCATTTGAACGCGGTTCTCGATTAAACGTTGGGTCAATTATAGGAAAATTTTTCGCGTTGATTGTTCGTCGTTGATTTAAACGAACTTATTCATTATGCATTTCGATAATTGTTAAAGGCGGTCGAAATTTGTCACTTTATGCTTTAACGTTACGCCTTTGCCGTATTTACGTTCTACGTCACTGTATCCTCGACAAACTTCAGTTTCCTCGGATATTGTTCCCTGACCATTTCCCCCCTCCCCCATCCCTTTTTTTCCGTCTCGTATTACTTGGCACGTCTGCTGGTTATAAAAAATGATAAGAGAGAACGGCACCCCCCGGTCAGATACAAATTACTGGTGCGTTGCATGAAGTTAGATGGAAACTAGTCTTGGGAATTGAGGGAGCCGCGCAGGGAAATTGCCGTACACCTTTTACCTCCGACCACCTCCTCCGTCCTCCTTACCAAACATTTTATCCTTCTATTCCGCTTCGCGACCCTTTTTGCTTCTCGTCGTGACGCCGAGCATCAGTGACAATATCGATAGTACGTCGAATAAATATCATCGATATTTATATTACCAAAAATATACTTGAATCACTTCCAGAAGCATAATATCTATTCTAATAATATAATCAGAATAATAATATCATAATAATCCTTCTACAGACTTTTTTCACGTATATATTTTATAAAATCTTCTACCCGTTATCAAAGATCTCGAAATATGCAGGACCAAGTTTCTGGGCCAAGACTATTCGGCAGAAAGAGAAAAAGAAATCAGAAAATAGTTTCCCGTGGAAATGCGGCGTGCTAGAAAATTTCTAAAGCCGGGTAGTTAAAAAGCCAGACGAGAAGATAAGATCAAAGTAGTAATGCGCACCGTCATAACGAAACTATCCTCACCCAACTTTACCCACTGATACTGTAACACCGAGGAAAGTCCGTGGCACCCTTGGGTTTCTCTCCTCTCTCCTCTCTCTCTCTCTCTCTCCCGGATGTCTCTTCTCCCTCCTGTACTGTATCCTCCTTTCTCCGTCCTGCGCTCTTGTGTTCAGTGTTTATGAGGGTCGAAGATTCGCGACGTAACACCTGGGGCTTATGATTCCGGGCATTATTGCCCGAGTAAATTAACCGTGCGATATCGTTCTCCTCTCGCAACGTCGTGGGCGTATCTGACAAATTCCTCTTACTTTCAACTCTTCGACTTTGTGTACCCCCTCTTTTACGATATTATAATGTAACGTTTATTTATCGGTAATACGGCACGGGGATGGCTTTGAGGTATAACAGGGTTTTATGGAAAATAACATTCATATTTGCATCGTCGGACAAAGTATAAAATATTTTGATATATTCATTGATTTATACAGTAAATTTGCTTGTACGATGTCGATATACATATATATGATAGATTAAAATATGATATATGCATGTATAAAGAGAAAAAGAGGGAGAGAGAGGAAATCACTTTTGTGTTCTACGAAAGGTGGCGATTAAATTCGTACGCTATATGTATGTATATGTATCCTTCGCGTAACGTGTCTAAACAGTTCACCGCGTTTAGCGTTATTTTTCAAAGTATTTTCGACTCGCTACCGCAAAAACCCTCTGACGCGTTCGCTTCAATCGAGTAGGCATCGTTTTTTTCACGCCAAACAGCTTGGAGTTTTTATCCAGATTAAAAGGGGATGAATCTGTGAAAGGCGTGGTTACCGAACTAGGTTCGTACAAAGAATTTCTTTTCTATTTATTGTAGTCACTATCCGTCCCGAAGCCAGAGTCACCCATATTCTTCTGTATCTTTCCTACACTTTTTTTAAAAATACCCTATCTAAAAATAACTTTTCTAAAATCATACATTCATATCGTACCGTCACCATCAAATGCAATCTTACGTTTCTTTCGAAGTGTAACGTTATTACTAACGAGACGTTCGATTATTATTATTATTATTATTTCACCTCTTCATTAATTATTTCATTTGTGTACAATTGCACGCATTCCCGATATAACCCGGAGGCGTAGACGGTAGAGCGTATCGGTTGTCGTTCCCAAGAAATTAATTTCCTCCACGGAGGACTTTCGAGAGGCTCTCTAGAGGACCGTATATAGATACCGGTACGAGCTCCGTAGGCACTTAAGATCGCCGTCTACTTCGTGGTCGAACCGGTAAAGTCAGTGTCTTACGACTCAAAGTTGAACGACGAGACGAACGGAGATGGTAAAAGGTAGAACGTGGCAAAGGGGAATGCTATAATTGAGTATCCTTTTCTTATCCATGGTACACGATGTCTAATCTAGACGGACGAACGGTGCATGACAAATGTCATGAAAATAGAAAAGTCCCGGTTAATTCGGTGATACTTTAAATAAAACTGCCTCGCCTGATATAATACTAACATTTTATTGATAGAATTACTTACTGTATTTTTTATGCTTACTACAAATGACGAAAGCACTAGGGATATTTATATCCATACTGGTTTAGTCAATAATATGGAGAATAGGGAAAATTATGGAAATCATTGATTATATGGATATTTGGAAATTTGTTTTTGTTCTGTTTTATTTAATTAGATGGATAACTTTATAGTGATTTTCTCAGTTTCTCAGTATACAAATGTATAGAGATTATGTATGGGTGTTTTTAATATTCTATGAAAATTTTTTAGAAAGTGCTCGTAATATGAGAAAATTATCCGAGCTTTCCGTACAAATTCATTAAAATTTACTGTTTGTCATGGCACTTAATCATCGTCGGTGCGTTATAACAGCGGTAACCTCATAAATCCGTCATCCTCGGGACTGAGCACGAGCCGGGTTTTCGCAAAATTTTCCATTTTTGTTGAAAATTTATCAATGAAAGCCCTCAAACAGTCGCAATGAGTGTCGACACATTAATTACACACATTTTTATTAGAAATTTATAATACACTTCTGAAACATAATTTCACCCTATCATTCTACACGTTCATGAATCAGTTACAGTGACATTCGTTCAAACATACCAGATCTTTTTTAATCGTAGAATTACGAGTCCCATTCTGTCATTCGAATAATAATCACTCTATTATCAAAAACATCCTCGTGTCTTCTTTAAAAACCTGAACGTCCCCTTATAAACGTCTCAATTCCCAAATGAAGAAAAAAACAAACAAACAAAAAAATAAAGATTTCAACGAACCGTTTGCTAGACAAAAAGATACTTATCATGCTCTTCCTCAGTTTTCCATTAAGCATTCCTCAAGCGATTTAACACAATGAGTACCTAAACGCGTTCCTGGATTATTCTGCTGGGGTGGCTACACTCTCTTGAACTTAAGTGGCTCACTTTTCCCTACTTCCCTCCAGACGTGACACCATCGCAACGGTCCCCTTCGTAAACCAGCTGAATCCTACGTAAACCTCATACGCCACCTTCCGTAGGTTCTCGCGAAATCCTTGTTCGTTTAAAGCTATCCGGCGGTACTGCCAATGGTGTAAATAAAGTTCATTACGATACGAGGTGGAGAGGAAACCGGGTATTTCCAAGTCGTTGCGAATAAACGTCAGCAATTAAACTGACGAAGTTACGATACGTTTTCGCGCGAGATGTACGTCGAGCATTTCGTTCGCAATTTTTTTTTTCTTTTTTTTCATCAAGTACAGAGAACGCTTAGCGACGTTCATAAACAATGGCGTCGACACCTCTTAGCACCCGTATGCGTCGTACGGCTTAGGTGGTCAGATTACGTTTGGTGTATATGTGTATGTGCTTTTACACCTTTTTCTTGTTGGTTCCATGCATTTGTAACTGTTCCGTTGATAAATCGTTGTGTGAAATTTGCTGTCGTTTGCGGGATATCATAATCGGTAGGCGTTTGACAGTTTTAGTTGGTTACGGTGATCGCGTTGTGCACGAATTTTTGTGTGTGTGTGTGTTTTTTTAATCGGTTTTAATACCTCGTGGAATATTACGTTTTGCGTGTTTTCCATTTAATTCGGATATAACGGATGTTAGTTTATCAATTGTATCGATGACGATTTTTTTTTCTTTTTACATATATATGTGTGTGTGTATACGAACGCCATGTGTAAAGAGAAATTGATAACCAGGAAAAAAAAAATGGAATCAGTGGAACAGTTTGCCGAACGAGATGATAGGATTACGCGCGTGCGTGCGAATAGTTTCGGGAACGTTTTTATAATTTTTTCCGGTCACAACGTTATCCGGTGACCTAGCGCGAAATATGATTTATATAGAAAGCCGTTTCTATTAGCTACCAGCCGTGACGCGTGTATACCACGGGAAAGTATAGTCTTCAACCGAAAAACTACACCCGCTCGATTTATACGAAGCATTCATAAACGACTACCTAAAGAAACGATCATCCTCGTTATCTGGATCGAATATAAATCGCTGTCATAAAAGAAAAAAAAAGAAAACGAGCGACCAAAGAGAATGATATCAGTTTCCCGTTTAAAACGCGTCTTTAATGGCGCAAGTACTTCTTCCGGTTAAATATTTCACATCGTTATACGGCGAAACTTTCGCTGGCCAAATTGTCAATCAAATTTTTACTAGCCTATGAAACTTTGCCGGGCTTTTATGCGCCGCCATTAGAAACGAGATATACGCGTGCTTAAAACCGTCGAGTTGCTTGCCGTTCGATTACACATTCGAACTTCATAAAAATGACTGGATATCGTAACCCCGTCCGCCGCTAGACAGACAATTTCCTATCATTACACTTTCGAGCGTCTCGCCAAGCGGATTCGAACTTGAAGTTTTCAAACTGGAACCGGCCGATTGATTTTTTTTTCCCCGGGCCTCTTTGATGTTCGTCCCGATCGCCGCGTTTCTCCCAGGTACTACCCCTACCGTCGGGTATTTAAACACCAATACAACGACGGCACCGATACAGACAGGATGTCACACGGAATTACGTCAGAGTCCATACGTTAACTGATGAAAAAGTTTTAATACCCGTCCCGACTCCCGGCGGCGCACTATATTTCCATGAACTTATTGTCGAGGCGCGAAACTCGGCTTTTTGCGGGACACGTGTTGCCTGATGTATTCCAGGAGCTCGAAAACTTATTTGCCCCGGAGACTACGCGCCACATTTCATAATGCGTCGGTATATTCCCGGCGGGCCCGTAACGTCGCGCGAGAATCAAAATAAAGGCGTTCGGAACCCCGCTGACACGGACCGTCGTTTCCCCCCGCCCCCCCCCCCTGCTTCGAAAAAAGAGAAGAATCTTCGATTTTTCCCGGCGACTCGTTACCGCGTAAACTTGCCATTTTATTTTACACCGCGAGCGAACTTCTCGTTTATCCTTCAACAGTCCGATAAAAAAGAATGGGACAATATTAACGTTACCGGATCGTTTGTGTGTACAACGGTCTCGCGATAACTTTCCGTTCTGACACTGGGTTCTCGCCGTGTATGTTTTCATTGATATTCAGTTCACACGTGGGAGTATTATGTACGACACTCGATAACATTCCGTTTTTAGGAATTTTTTGGGTGTATATTTCTTTGACTGGAAAGTTATCGAAAGTATATTGTAACGTTTGTTTCATACGAGGATAATATGAGTAATGTATCTTTGGACGAATAATGTATATTTCACGAAGTAGCCTCCATAATCTGTTTCATTTGTCTTTCCCTTGCTGTCTACTGTTCGCCCGTTAAATCAGTGATACATCATTGGTTAATTACATTAGCAAACAGAGGCGTGGAGATACAGCCGCAAAGAATATCTCGCTTTGTGTCTCTTATTAATCACTTCTGCCAGCGATCGCACGTTCCTATGCATAAATGTAGCACTGTGTATATTTCCCACAATGTGATACCACATTGGTCGGCGGTTATTCCATATTCACACCGTCAGTGTCGAAATTTGAATCGTGAACGGAGTGACGGGGGGTTGGGGGGAGGGGGGGAGGGGAGAGTGTAAACTGAACATAATTCCACTTGGCGTTCTAGTGAAAGATCATGTATTTAGGCCTCATTAAAATAAAATCGTACACAGTTGGTATGAATTGCCATGGCATTGTCATCATCGGATTCGCTGTAATTATCAGTTAATTGATATTTATTATTTACATCATATCATGGTTGCATAATGCGGAATTTTCCGTTGTTTCGTTCGCTTTACGATAGGTCGTTCGATCCAGAACCGTTTCGATATAAATCGATCGGTAATCGATGTACAAATATACGCGAATTCCATCGGTCGAATAACAAATCGGAATGTTTTGCGATGTCGGATTTCTGTCTCGATTTACGACGATCGCTCGGTTTCTAGTTCGATACGGCCGTTGGATTAAATGTGATTTCCTGTGCAATTACCTTGATTGCAATTAATTATTTGTAATATTGTTCCTCTGGTATAAACGATCTAGAAATCGTATGAATCTCGGATGCACGATTTACGCCAATTACAAAAATTGCTCGAAAGCGTTGCCGTGTAAACACCGTACACACATTTTACATTTTCCCACGGACAAGTATTGCGGTAATTATGACGTATCTCGCGCTGATATACTGTTGTTGGGTACCGTGTTGCGTAAGAATTACAGCTCAATTTGTATCGAAGCGAATAAACGATTGTAAAAACAGCCTACATTCCGGCGGCATTAAAAGCGTTTTACATCAATGTTATTTGGATTGGAAAGATTATAACGCTTTATTTTCGAACACAACGTTTTTACGAGCACGCAGGAGAAATATCTGTTAGCGATCAGAATTACGATTCGACGCTGTATCACAGCTAATTGGGAATATACACGAAAGCATTAATAGAGAAAGAAATCGATGGCGTAAACGATAAATTAGCCGTTCTATCTAAATTTATAACCACGTATTTAGACAACGCTTTAAAACCGACTAAGTGTCGTTTATCTTTATGGAAATTCGTTGCTTAGTAATTGTGATTGATATCTCAATTACACAATATATGTATATGTATACATAGCGAACATTAGCATTGATATTTGATACTTGGCTAATCAACGAATCGTTTCAATACCATCTCGTTATTAAATGTATTATACAGCAATTGTCGGGATAATTGTAAACACATTAATTACTTACTGTAATTACTAACATTATTCCCGCCAAACATGATACGGCAATCGTCATTGGTCCAGCGTGTTTAATTTGTAACTGTCCGATGCCACTCCGTGGTTTACAGTAGAAACAGACTATGCGAATCAGACGTTGAATACGCCCGAATGAAAACTACCGGCCATACATGAATAATATTGAAAACTGATAGATTACGGACGGTGTTGATTGCACGTGTTTGTCTATCGCGTCGGTACCGAACGATTTCGATTAAGATCAACCGCATCTGCTAGCCTTCTGAATGCTCAATCAAGACTGCCCGACCACGTTGACAATTAGACGTGTATATGATGATCTAAATTTATCGCGAAACTTCCACGTGTCTGTCTTGCAAATATTAATCAAATTCTATTGACATTTTTTTAATTATTCGATGATCTACATTGTAGGATTAATAATAATAATTGAGAAATTATTTATCATTTAATCGATGAAAATAATTCACTAGATTCGTTTGATTGTTTGTATTTGGATTTCAGTTTTTGATATATCTCGTCGCGATAGATTTCATTTATTTTTTTTTAAATTTGCTATGCACACTGCATAGCTGGATAATACAGATTCGGAACGCGCTTTGAAGTATACGAGCGGCTTTTTCACCTAAATTTGTCATGCTATTAAACTCAGAAGATGACTTAGCGGCTCGGTATTAAGAAGACTAGCACTGTGTTGTTAAAGTGACTTTGCGGGATAATTAGTGCTAAAATCTTGAGTTCAAAGGGGGCTTATATTCTTAACAGCGTATGCAGATGAATAAATACGTGTTAGATTCTTCCAAGAATCCCACCTGCCGCGGTTGAGATCTGCGATATTAAAAGAATAGACACGAAATATCACGATTTAAAACACGACGTCTCTCACGTAATACAAACAATTGTTCCAACAGCTTAACGCTCCGTATAAACGTGTAAATGATATTTTTACACCCGTAAAATCGTCAACGTATTATAAGAATATCAAAGTCTTTATAAAGCTGAGAATTTCAAAACCTTTTTCGTAATCGATACGAAAGAAAAAAAAAATATGCTTTCAGAATAAATCACCGTTAAGACAGATCTAAAGTGATTTATAATGGTTTAATCTCTCGTATTAAGGTATTCAATTTGTTTAATGGCGAACAGATGCATTATTTACCGATTAAGATTACCGCTTACTCTTTCTCCGAACCGATAGACTCTGATTCAGTCGATCCAGTAGAATTACCTTCAACCAAGTGATTTGTTGGAGGATTAAGCTCGACCGCATCTATTAATCCCATCGGACCGGTCTGGTCGATGGTTGATTAAGATGGTTTGAACATACCGTGAATATTACGTCCTTCATTTCCTTTGTAGAAAGCCGAATATTGTTAACTCACGCCGCTCAAATTAACCAGGAACCCCATAGCAGCCGGACAGCGGTGGTAATTCAAAGGGGGATGACCATCCTAATAAAACCTTAATCATCAATAATTATCCAGATTCTCCGGTTGGGATGTACGCAGAATGCGGTTACTTCGCACCGTATCAAAATACAGTCATCTGTTTAAGGTTAGTTGCGCCTGCTGCGCTTACTGCACTTAGGAAACTTCATCTCGCTAGTAAGAGACCGAGTTTAATGAAGGTTAACGATTATACCGCTTGCTGTCGCTTAATATAATAGCGTCATAGTATAGAGCGAAGCAAACTAGGACCATGTTAATGCGATTGCCATTAAAAGATGGCCTTGATCTCGCGATACGTACGGTTTTCAGTTTCACCGGGGTAACACTTTTCCTTTTTATATTTTTATTTCCTCTGTATATGTGTGTGTGTGTGTGAATTTTTTTTTCTATATAAACCCGACACCGTCGCCATTCGTTTTTGAAACGGTTAGTGTTAATGATCTTGATTGCAGTGTATTCATACGATTTTAATTGCGGAACGCTACGGATGTTAGTCCTTTTAGGGACACTTGATATCGTCGTATCGTACATGAAGAAACACGTTCTATGTATTTATGTTACGTATGTACGTACATACACACGTTCCAACTTCTACGTTAATGTAAACGACGGGTTGACATTGACATCGACCCTCGAAACACCGTGTAGGTATCCTGCCTGGTATCCTGTTTCTCGCGCAGAGAGGTTCCGTGAGAAATTTAAAATTAATTTTGATTGCGGGTGTGCAACAAATCAACGTCTCTATGTACGGTAACCTTGCTAGAGGTGGAAATCTGAGAAGACGTGATGACAGAGTCGGCATTCCCGACGGACCGGCACGTTGCCACGCGAAGATTTATGAAAAGAAATACTCGTAAATTATAAACATGGGGTTTTCGCGAGCATGATACCACCCCTTCCACGTGGCCGAGGCCCCGGTTTGATACATGACGTGCAAACAGAACAACCGTACGGTATACGAACCCAGCTGACATTTAGTATCTATCACCGTGGCCCGCCATAAAGCACAAAAACTCGTTTGCGCTGAACCGGAAATTAGTACGTATCTCCATTCTGGCTGGTACCTTACCGCACTGTATAACTAATACAGTTGCGTTGGACGTCGAATGAATTTTATGTTCCCAACTTTCAACCGAATGCATCGTCCAGCGGATTTGTGTCACTCCGTTGAACAGTACATACATATATATATACATATATACCTTTTTCGTACCACTTGTAAATTTCGCTACCACCGGAGTTTCGTACGGAATTTTCTTCTACACGATACGACGTAAACTTTTCGTACAATCGCAGTTGTTTAACATAGTTTCTTTTTTATAAATATAATTATATATATAATATGTATATATATTTACGCGTATCGTTTCGTTTTATTACGGTATTTGTCGTTATTGCGTAATACGTATAGCGATTTATTTAATTACGGATTGCCACGGGTGATACGCGCGTATTATCTTTCCGTTTTCAAATATGCGTATTTTTTTTTTATATTTATGCGCGTGATAAATGTCAAACGTGTTTGAGGATCGCGGACCACCAATCGGCAGGAAGTTTCGAATCATTCGTAACGCGACTGTTCAGTGACATATCAATACCCCTATACGTACGTGTATGCTCGTTGTAAAACCTATCTCGACGCTCCGTGAGTTTCGGCACGCTCCGCTCTACACTGACGTTTAATTTTCCTCGAAACCAACAGCGCACGCCAGCCTGATTTACTCCCGCTGCTTCTACGTGGAGCACGTGCGATAGAAATTTGTGTCTCGTATGTGACTTTCTTCGAAACCCCATCAACGAAGCTTCGTCACGTCAGATATTACGTTATAAGTGCCCTATAACGTATCAAAATATCACTCTCCCTATCATTTTAATTCCATTCATGAATTTTAATCGTTTATTGTATAATTGGTATCATCGGTACTTACTCTACTAACGATTGTTTCGTGTTCGGTTTCGTTTCGTATCGGAATGCAAAAATTTCTTTGAAATATACATATTTATAGATATATAGATATATGTTTGGGTAAATAAAAAGGGTAAAGAGACGTTTAAGCACTTGTTGCACTAAATACACACAAACAGGCGAGTTGTTTTGTTTTGTTTTTTTTGTATGATTGTCAGGTGTCTTTATGTTCACACATTCATCGGAACGAACAAGATGAATCGTGCTGCATACGGGCGTCGTCCATGAGGGTGATTCGTTGTATAAACGTCAGAACGCGTATGACGTATGAATATGTATCTGCGTAAATTCTTCGCTCTGTCAACGTTTGGTTGTCTAAAATACCGTTGTCGTATTACCTTCGCGTTTAAATCTACGTGTACGTGTTATTCTTCGTATGATTATCGTTCGATTAAGTATACATGTATATGTTACACGAGTATAAACTGTGGAAAGATATTGGTGAATTATGTTACCAGCAATCGCGGATAATCTGATTATATAATATGCCAACAACAGAAACATTTTGTGCGTGTGTCTGTATGCGTGGGCTCGTACGTTTTTTAAATGTATTGATCGATGTCGTAGGATAAAGCCGGGGATTTACATATTTGTCGGGTAATTCCTGTTATTTTTCTTGATTACATATTTTAAATTTGTTTGATGTTAATATGCTTTTTGATATTCGCATTTCATCGGCCTTATGCAAATACATACATATAAACGTACACGAGGGAATCCGCAAACCTACATTCGTATAAAACGAAACAAACAGGGTAATACATTCGCGGGAAATGATTTTTACGTAAATCAATTGCTTGGCTATTAATGTGATTCAAATTAATGTCACAGCATCGATATTTAATTGCGTAATTAATGTCTCGCGTATCGTTAACTAAATTTTACATTACCCTTTTGTAAACCGGTTATTAATCGTATAGAAATACATATCTCGGGCACAAAAGAAAACATATTTTTAACGAACCGACATAACGTTACCGTTGAAAAATAACAAATAACGACTAACGTAAAAACGATGTTAAAAGGTAATAAAGGAGGCAGCTTGCGCTTGAATTTCAAATGAAGTAACTGCAACCTGACTACAACTTCTTTAAAAACATCCCTTAACCTGTAAATTAATTTACCTCTTCCACTTTTCTCTCTCGCAACGGAAACTTATCAACCTGTACAACCGCGAACTACCACCACCCCTGGTGAACTCACGCGGCGCTCATAAATTCAATGAGTTTCCGAGCCAACGGTTATTCATCATAATAACCATGGAAATCGAAAGAACGAAAAGCGAACAACAATTCGTACCTACGTCGCCGTTTCGACCGGGACGAACCTCTATAGAGGAATCCTGCGGTGGGGTTTTTTTGTACCTATCATTAAATTCATAAATACAATACGAATTAGCATGGCGCGTCGGTTCCGCGAGGAAAACGTCGTACAATGGTCGAACGTGTATCGTCATTGGCACGTGAGCGCGATTCGTCGCATAATCGCCACGTCGTACACAACGTTTGAATATGCAAATGTACGAACGCGCATATTATCCGCGCGGTTTGCTCTAAATTCGACCGGCGAGTTGTACAGTAATTAATAATCATGACTGTCGCGACCGTATATATATATATATATGTATGTATACTATACTATATAATAGAACACAGACAATCAACCAGGATAACGATCACTCTTTTTTTTTCCCGTGAAATAGGTTTTAAATAGATCACCCGTCAGATTTCTTCTTGGGACACCAGGGAAGCGAAAAATTACTCCTAAATTATTCACTTACGACTGCCAAGGTAATCGCGGCCGGTTTTAAACGTCTCGTCCTGGTACGTGTGTAATGAGCGTGTCTCTCTGGATGGATATAATCGCTCCTCGGAAATTTCCCTCTTAAACGGGGAGAACTACCCGTCGCAAGTGGAGCAAATTGCATACAACTGACGGCAACCGTCAGGACGGATTTTGTTGTGTAAAATCGATGTTACACTAACGGCGGGGATTAAACTTGGGAGAAATCTCGTGTGTATTTCGATATTCGATTAGTATTTAATTATTGTTTGCTGATCGTTATTATAATTAATAGAGAGAAGGAGAATTATGGTCCTATTAATGTTTGTATATTATTCTACACGTAATAAACTTCCTGTCCTTTCCCCCCCCCCCCCCGCCCCGGTTAATAGTATGATGTTACAATGATTACGGGGAGAATAATTTTATATACCGATTGGTAATCACTGATTACGTATCGGTTATTTGCGGCAGTATTTAACTGGAAATTATTTATTAGATCACCGTTAAACCACTTGTTTACAGGTGAGAATATTAATCTGCGTTCACTGTGGAATTATTAAACGGGATCTAATGAAAAGTCATGGGAAACTCGTACACTGGGAACTCAGTTTTTTTTTCTCCTCTTTTTTTTTGTCGCGGTTAAAATCACGCTCGCCGTTAGCTTTTCGATATAATCTGATTTCTGTATAAAAAGGTTGGGGCGCGGAACTACTTCGGTCGAAAATACACGTGAATCCAACGGTAATCCGAGTAGTTATTTCCATGCGAAAAAAGCTTTAAAAACGTGACGACGGTTGAAGATTTTTCACGTATCCATGGGTCACAACACGCATTATGAATTCCCGTGCAACCATAGAGAACATAATCGCTTGCAACATATATGATGTCACGTACGTCTCGTTGCCTAAATCCCAACGTGGCGTTCTTCCCAGCATTTGCATTCGTTCACGTCCCGTTTTCTCTTGCGTTTTTCCGAAAATTTTTACGAAAACATCCCCATATAAACGTACACGTTTCTATTACTTAATAAACGTTGAACCGTACAACTGTACATCTCGTTACTTATCATTCGATTATTCGACCGGTTCCGAGTAATTTATTGATCGGCATTCTTGATTATCGACAATATTGTATACTAGCCGGGTCGGGGGTCCATTAGTAACGGATTTCAGGAGTTATGCGAACCAGATTGAGATTAATAACATTTCTATGTTGCATTAGTCGCGAATTCGTCTGAATTCCTTCGCCGGGATATTTTCATACGAGTAAAATGTAGTAGTAGTAGTAGTAGTATCCCCCGTGCCTGTCGTACTGAACGGTTAAGATAAATACCATGGCTCAAGAATGGTGCTGACTAGATGTACAACGCTCATCCGTCTATATTGCGAAGCTATTTCTGGAATTTGCATTCCCGGCTTGGTTCGCTTACAGTATTGCTTCTCGCGCTTTGCAAGTGGTCGGATGTACCTTCGTTTAACAAGGAAACATATTCTCATATCTCAATATACAGTAGCCCCTGCGGTACGTGTGTTGTCACTAACGTATCTGCGGTATCACGTTTATGAGCAAATCTGGTAATATTTACGTGCTTCGTAATCAAACTAGCCGGTCGTTTAATTTGTTACTAAATATACGTGTATATGTATGTATATTTAATATATTCTATACAATATTATATAGAAATAGCGAAAAGTAATCACAATATAAAATAAACCACCGCAATGCAGTACTTTTGTGTGCACTGGTCAATTCGTGTGATTTCTTTTGAAAATTTCGATATGGGTATCTGTGCTAACGAAAAATTTCCAAGATTGTCCTGGTTTTGTTTACGATCCGAAGGGAAACTTTTCCAGAACCATTCTGGTGTAGGAATATCTAATACTATCGTTTACTTGTATGGAACAGGGGGGAACGGAAACGGTCAAAGAATATTCTGCCCGATAATATTTATGTTCCGCCGGTATGAACAGATTTTCAAAAGTTCCGGTCCCGTTCCAACTTAACTTGCCTCTCAGAAGTTTTCGAAAAGTTCTTCACGTCTCGTTCGTCAGGGAAATCAGTTTTTCGACGAAGTTATCTATGAGGCAATCCACCATGGTACCAACGGTGTTGTTTCATAACAGGAATTACGTCATTCATAAACCTGACATGATTCATAATCCGTCTGGCCGTTTGTGGCCAGCGCTTTTCGCCCGACGTTTCCGAAGTGCATCGGCTTCTCCGCGTAGAAAGATTCCCGTGTTCAACGGAAATTCTAATATTTATGATATATCGCAGTCTTGCTTTGGCATAGCATCAAACGACTCGCAAAACTTTCGAGCGTCCTCTGCGCGACGGAGCAACGACGCTCGTCGTCGCGGTCGTAATGTAAGAAACCATCTGCAAGAACTCGTACCACGGTGTATCCAGTTCGGTGGAACATTTTTCCAGGATGACTTACCCGCCGAGTCATTTGAAACTGTCTGCCGGTCGACGTTACGTACAGTATAAATCCAATTTCTCCGAATGCCCGTAATTGAGCGAACAAAGCATCGCCATTTAATTTTCGAACGATTTCCAGAAACTGTTTGCGAGAACGTTACGTTACAGTAGATGCAAATTTTATTTGTTTCTTATTATAGTCCGTTTTGCTTGTTTCTTAAGTGTGTTCATTGAAATAACCTACTTACATATTTTACAGGGTATGGTGATGATATAATTATCGATGTATTTATACAATCGAACCATGAGAAATGTTAATGTTTATTTTACGTTTCATCCGGTTAAGATTGTTACCGGGTAAATTGCCGAATAAAAATGGATGTACATATTATCGGGATTATACGAACGTTCAAGATAATCATATCATCGTATTATCTGGATATACGATCACTAAAGTTCAGATAATCGGATTACGTTGATCCTATTACATCATTATTCGTTTATTCCTTCGCGTAGATGCTCGTGTGCTCGCATACCAAGTTTGCAGTTGGCTTGATATCAAACCGTATTACGGAAACTTCAAGGGAACTCATTGTTTTCTCGAAAATGTCGGTTCACTTTATCGCCGCTATTTTCTTTATACTATACGACACTGTAACAACATACTTACGTGGACGAAAAAATACTTCGTATAATACGAGAGTACACAGCCACCCACCCGTGGTACCGATTCGCTTAATAAAATCAATTTCCCTTCATGTTCGATGTAACATATGCGATCATATTTTACGGAGATCTGCTGCATGTATTATGTAAATACACCTTGATATCATTATAAACGTTACACAATTCATTCCAGGAAAAGATTTCTTAATCAATCTAATTTTATCTAGACCTTCCCAACGGTATATAGAAATATTAAAGTAACTTTTCTAGAATTATTCCCCCGGAATCGGGATCAAGCATCGTATAAAATTGGAAATACAATCTACATATATATATACAATACATATATGTACATACAAACATATGCAACCATATACATACAATACATATACATATAGAACGGTCGTCGTATCAAGCCGCATGAATTCTTCGTCTCCGTTAAAATGCGAGAAATTGAGGCAACGTATAACCACGGCTACGATTTCAGCTTCCAGGTTGCGTTCGTTGTTCGTTCGTGTGCGTTCGATCTGTGAGTGCAACACGTTGGCAAGAGTATGCCGAGGCGAAGGAAGCCGCGGACGCTGACGCTCCAGGAGTTTGCAAAGCGTTCGGTGCGATGCCGTTGCAGTTGCCTCGGCAATGCAAATTCCAAGAACATCTGCGCGAAAGAGAGAGAGAGAGAGAGAGAGAGAGAGACAGACTGATGTAATGCCGCTCGGCGAACACCATGGTCCTGCAGGTTTATTTACCGACCAACCCGGAAACGGTAGGCACGCTGCGATCCTAAATTATGTTAGATACCGGTGTTTAGTAGGGTGTAAAATATATAAACCGAATAACGGATATTAACGCGTTGGCGCCGGCGATACGGGTGAAATGGTTTTTAAACCTACAACACGTGTTTCTTTTCTTCGTGTTTTTTTCCCCCTCTCTTTTCTCGTATGCATTACATTATTAATAAATATGATTAATTACGCGACGCTTACGGCGGTCTTTACTACGGGCAAAGTAATTAGATGAACGTTTCCACGTGTTTAAGTGTACGAACGGACCTACCATTTGTTAAATTAAAAATTTATTAAAAACTTTCATCACATTAACGAATCCAACTCTATGAAGTTAAGAAAAAAGTATTCGCATTGCGAACATGGATTGTGATATAGAACTGCGATGGAGCTGTGAGACCGAGGAAATATATTCGAAAGCTGTGATATGTGTTTGTGAAAATATATCACTATGTCAGAATCAATTTATCGATCGAAAATAATGAGTTTCTTTTCACACTGTACCTAATTCATGCATAAAGCAATGGTTTAAAAAATACCATGATATCCAAGTACCTATGTAATAAATATGATAATAATTTCAATATACATGTATATAATATGAAAATCATTCACACAGCAGCCAATGTGTTAAGTATGATCTTACTTTGTAACATATTGATTTAGCATACGTTGTATTTAATGGGGACCGATGGTGTCGGTTCGGGAAGTACTTTGAATCCCGGCAAACTACGTTCAATCTAATTCGGAAATGTATATGCCAATTGCTCGTCGAGAGGTGCACTGACATGCTGATATCACACCGGTAAATGTTCCGGTATCGACCGCTTTACCTGCGAAACTATGCGAACATACGGCGATGAACCAGCGTCGGAACAAACATTCGGAAACTTCATTAGCTGGAAGTTAAACCCGCTCCGTAGAATTCGGGCTGTGATTGCGACAAAGGGAACGTTTCCGTTAATGGTTTCTTTGCGAGAAATATTTCTCACGTATACATATATACCTACCTACATACATACACACGTATACTCTACATACTTGGACAGGTAACTCGCCCGTCTGCTTATCCCGTTAAACGATACCCGCCCCGTTTTAAAATTCCATGTTGTGTCGGTCTTTAAGTTAAAATCGATGCTGTGCCCATTTGCGACGATGAACTTGAAACGGTAGGTAGTAAGCTAGCGATGGAATTATTAAAAGGCACGTTTTACCCCCGTCACATTAGACGGAATATTTGTGTCAACGCGACAACGGTCGAACACGGTAAAGATAGCTTGACTTCGATCCAGTTCCGCCGGTCCGACGTTACACGAGCAATTATTTAGTCGCTAAAATTATAGTGCATCAGGCGTCGACTTTTAACCGTTCCTATTTCGGATCGCGTGACGGTAGAGTGACGGAATGGATTGTTCATTTATGAGTAACAGGACAACGAAAGTACCCTTGTGTATATCGTGATCAATTTCTATTTCCTTATTGTTCACGCTTCCACGATGAGTTGGTATCATCGCGAGAGACCATCCAAGAGAAAAGGGGTAAATGGGAGGTATAGGGGAGGGGAAGGGGGTGGTGATGGTGAGGAAGAGCGCGTGTTCAACGATTAAGAGATAATTGCATGTTCTTACTTGTCGTTTTCAACGTTCTGTGTACTAAGCATGAATAAATGAGGAAACGGGGACTAGCCAGGTATATAACGCCTCGTTTCTATTTGCCTCTTTTATTCATTTACATTTAACACGCGCTCGTTTGTAAATGCTATACAAAGGTACATATAATTACTTCAGAAATGAAATGCATATTTACATGCGCAACGTTTAGCTTTATTAACGTCGTCAGGATCGCGAACGTGTGTAAACGATAAAGTAAACTTTCATTTTTCATACTATACTTATACATATACATATACATATAGTATATCGTTACGTAGAATGTTTTTTCCATTTTCATCATTGTACCTGTGTTTTTACTAAACAAAAAGCGTCATATATGCGTATAAGGTTTATTTATAATTACCGCCGATGGACATGTCGATAATTAAAACAGATTGACGTTATGGATTGTACGATTGAAACCTATCCGTCCGTGTACCGTTACGGATTCCCGTCGGCGACACAGAACGGAAGCGTACATACTAAGAGGGTTAAATTCCCTATGTACGCAATCCGCATCCCGGCATCTTGATACGTACTTAGTTACATCTATTTGCTACAGTTAGAGCATTTCTTACGTTGGACATGGCTGGCGGTCCGACTTTAGCTCGTTACCTCGAAACTATTTGACAACGCGACGTACGTTCCTCCAAGTTCAAAATCCGCTTGCATCCACCGAACCTGGACGGTTTTACTATCCCCATCACGCCGTACCGCTGTAATTAACGCATACCAAAAGACCAATCCTATCGGATCTAGAAACTTTTACGTCAAATATTCCTCCCCTGGATGAAAACAAGTATTTATCTTGGTATAATTTAAATATAATACCAAATAATAATAATTATTTTATTCCTATAACTTTGATTTCTTTCTACACGTACGAGACGTCGTCTCGCAGGGTTAGCGACACGACCGTGGAAATTTCGTCGGATCGCAAGGACTGTCGTGGAAACGACAGAGTTTTCATAGATACTATTTCCCGCGGTGGGAAAAATTCTGCGGGAACAAAAACGACCGGGACCCCTGGTTCTAACGACTTAGTAATACAGCCGAATCGTTTCACGGATACATATATACTATTAGACGGTCGGCGGGTTCGCGTTAATTCGCGGGACACGTGCGCAGGGATGCACGGCTGCCGTCTGTCGGGCGGCAGGGTGTGAAAAAGCCATTCAGAACTCGCCCGGACTTGCGACACTTCGCAAGAACCTCTTTACGCTTCGAGCATTATGTGCGCCGCCTTAGACGAGCGGGCCGCTCAAACACGCGACTCTCTCATTTAACGTGCAGTTGTTAATTAGCAACAGAGAGAGAAAACGTAAACGTGCCATTTCTTGTCCGTTTAACCGGTTGGAGTACGGTAATAATGATACGTGTGTAACAAAAAAAATAAAAGAGAAAGAAAACGATTTTGGATAGAACCAAATGTCCACGCTCGTCGTCAGTTTTTAAAATATCGTGTTAGGGGGAAAATATAAAAAAAAAAAAAAATTGTGTCGGGTGTCCAGTGATAACGCAAGCGCCACCGAGATGGGACACCGATAAGTAATCAAAGTTACAGGCGTATTTGTCTCGACCAAGATACGTGTATTACAATCGGTTTTGATCGTGTTCGTGCTATCAAAGTTCATTGGCCCGCGTCATGATCCACCGAAAATCGACACGTTTGACGTTTCGCGCGTGAGAGGGAAAACGAATGTAAAACATAAAAAAAAAAGTAGAGAAAATCGAAAAATATCATAACTCGCAAATTCTCGCGATCCCGGCGAGAATCTCTCTCACCTTTGATCCGTAAAGCGCGGTACATTCGTCATGTTTCACGGAGTTAGCTAACAAACGAGGGAATTACCTTACGGCGGTATAAACGAATCCGTGGAAAAATACTGTTACAACGGGCAGGTGTGTGTCTGTCGCGGTATTAATCGGTACTCGTACCGAGTGTACCCCCGAAAAAATCTACGGCGATAAAATTCGTGTACGATGACAAAAAACTGCCGGCAGTGGATTCCGTTCGGAAATAATACACGTACCGATGTAATATCGTTGGTTAATGAGCAATCGTATATTCGTCCCGTGGCGCGCAGGCTTTAATGACGTGCAATCGCATTCGGTGTCACAAAAATATATGTAATGAAATTAATATTATCACCGTAGTCGTTACGACATTGCGCCAATATTAAAATTATATTATTCCGTGACGCTATAAATTTCGTTCGAAATTATACGTCTCGTATTAAAACCCTTCTATCGAATACCTTATCCATATACATATACATATATACATCAATTTAAATTTCTATATTTTCTTTCTCCCCTCACAAATATCAACTATTATAGCCCGTCATCTTACCGTGTGAATTTTCTCATTATCCCTTCGCACGATATTTCCCACCCCTCAAATCGATCGCAAGGGAGAAAGAGGAGGGGGTGTAAAATTTTCGTTATCCGCCCTACGGAGAACGTAAAACCGACTAACTGGTGAGCCCGTGATAAAGCCAAGACACGGGCATACCAAAGACCGCGATGCAAAACGGACATTTTCGTGGATCATATCTTATCAAAACGACGCAGAGGCCGGGCTATCTCACGTAGCTCCGGTGAAACTGATTTCAAATTTTACTCGGCTCTACACGGCATTACGAGTGTACACACGAACCGGGCATGCAACACGTGTGATCCGCTTTACGACTGGCTCGAACGTGGGTTTATTTGTTCTTCTGTGCTCCCCGTGTAACGATACCCTTTGAGAATGATATCGACCACCTATATCCGCTTGAATGGCTTGCCCGATAGAACGGCACGGATTTAAGCAAACGAAACCACTCAACGGAAGTCGGACGACTGTTAATTAATACACACAGCGGTGCTCGGAACAATTCCGGAAAATTGCGATCCCCCTCCCCCCCCCCCCGTCTGAGAAACGGCGGTGGAAATAGAAATCGTTTGTCGGTAATCACCCTCATTAACGTAGATCCCGGTTGTTTTCGTTATCGGCTGCGGAACGCGTTAATTTTTGCTATTTTCAAGTTTTCTCCCGTGGTCGGGAAACGATTTGCATTTCTGGTTTTCGTCTCTTTTACCGTGACATGCTTTTTTTCTTTCCAATCGATAACGAGAATCATCGTTTATTGGATATTATATGTACGAGTGTTTATTCGTCGCGGTGTTTACGGGCGACAATTTGTATAGTGATTTGTTACCGGATATGGCATATAGTATTAAAATATTCCGCGGTGCAACGAACGGGAGATGTATTAAAAAGAAACCACGGCAAAAAGGAGAAGATACACCAGGACACTGAAATTACACGTCACAGTTTGTAGTAGACAGCCGGGAGCTAGAATAGTCGTCATTAAAATGTTTTTTATCGTCGACTCGAAAGCACAAATTAGTATCTTGTTTCACATAAAAGAGTACAGAGTAGCGAAACTTTTTCTGTCTGATCTTTTATCTCGAGTAACTTGAATAAAATTCTATTCGTTTTTCTCGACCCATTATCAAAAAAATGAAAAACAAAATAAGACAGAGAAAAAAAGAAACAACAAAACAAAACAAAACAGACATTCTATACAAATGTTTAAAGTGCCACCATTCAAAACCGCTGTTCGGACGGAATAAGTGCAATGCATCGTAAAAGCACGAACGGCAGACGATGGGCTCCATATTCGAAACGTACTGATAAGAATGTAAGCGAACTTTTAACTCGAGTTTTTCGCGCTATTGTATTCGGAACGCGGCCTTAAAAGCTACTGTTAAGAATTTGGCTAACAATTTCTCTCCTAAGGTCACATTGTAGATATAACAGCACAACTAGCACGGGTTGTGGGTGAATATGACGAGGGGCGAGGGGCAGAGGAGGGGGAGGGGGAGAGGGAAGAGCGCTTACATTTTTAGGAGCACGTTCTAAATACAGAACAATGTGTTTTTGTAACGAGAGTACACGTTGTTTTAGCCACTTAGTCTCCTCTGTAATGAAATCTGACGAATTCACGCGAGTAATCGTGTTAAACGCGAGAATTTTACCTGTGTGTAAGATTATTAGAATAGTGATCGGTTCATTAGCGAAATGTTCGAAAGTAACGGAACAACGACTAAGCGCCGAGTGTTTCGAATTGGCGAAAAAAAAAACAAGAAAAAAACCGACCGACTCATTTTCAGTAGCTTTTAGGACATCCGTTATACATAGCTGTTTTTTACCATCGGATCTCGATACGTTTCGACCGTCAGTGCACTTAGCTATTTTTTTTTATTCATCTCTACACTGATAGCTATCACTTTCGTAAATTTCAGTTGGTGCATTGCAGTTTTGCGAGCGGGCCACGTGATACGCGGAAATATGTAGGCCACCGATACAGAAATCACAATAAGTTCTGATTACGATCCAGCTATCTCAGATTTAAATAACACGTCAGGAAAGTAGTAACGCCGAAACTGTTGGAAAAGCTATTACCGCGCCGCCGAGGATTATTCAAGCACGAGATTGATTAAACCTCGATTCAACGAGATCCCCCCTCCCCCACCCCACCCCCCGGAGAAATTCAATTCATATCCGACGAAAAACATAGGCGCGATACTATTTCACTTTAATTTCCACGGTATCATTACTTACCGTTTCCCCTTAATCAATTCGCGAACACACGTCGTCGCGTTTACGTCGACCCGATTAAAATACGATTATACAATACTTTACGTCTCTCCGGCCACGTGATCCGTATATGTATATGTATATAATTTGCTCGCTCGATTTTAAACGAACGCGATCACCGCGACCGCGAAACTACGTTTTTTTTTCTCCAGAGCCGCCGCTTCATATTTTTCAAGGAGGGATAAATAGATGCCCTTGCAAATTGCGTGCAGAACAAGCCAAGTGTAAGGGGGCAGCCTTAGCGGCAGACCTTCTAAAGGTCTTTTAATTACCCGTTGCTAGCTGTCACGCGAACCGTCGATCTCGACGAGCAGTCACGTAACCGGGCTGCCGCAGAGCAAATAAGAGATGCTATTAAAGTTTTGTAAAAGCAACGACCGACCACCGAGAAGACCTCGTTTTCGATCTCGACGACCGGGTCGGAATCGGTTTTTCGCGAGATCGTCCGGTCGGTTGTATGTGTATCGCGAAAAAGAAATTTCATTGTGAACGAATGGGGTGCTGCCTGGTATTCCGAGGTTCGAAAGGTGCTGAGCTTTTTCCTTGATACGAAATTTCGTATGGATACGTGCAGTCTCGGTTAAGTCGCACACGCGCCTTCTTCTAGCGATATTGGATCATATTCCTAAATATCGGGAAGAGTATCCTCCTTTGGTGTCGTTATCATTTCGATCGTAATTCCGATTCGTAAGTTGAAAAAGAATTTTTTGTTTTTTTTTTTCCTCGCTCGTTCACTATTGAGCGTAGGTATGTACGTTCTCTCGTTTCTCTTTATTCATAGATTTTCAATTTTCATTCTATTCGGACTTACTCGACGTATTCTTTTATATAATGATAATATACTTACTGGAATTTTATGGTGGATTTGTTTGAACTCCTTTTGTTAATAAGTAGACGAATGGTAATGCTTTGAAGTACCTATCTCGTTTCCCATCGTTTTCACTCTAATCGTTATAAGCTACGGCTAGAGGGAAAGAATAATCCTTAGGATCTCTTGATTGCATGATAACGAGATTCTTAAGATGCACTCGGAAGTCATTTGGTATCTAATGGTTCAACCGTGGAGAATGAAAATTGTTTCATCCGAATTATTCGCCTAGCGGGCACATGATTTCTGTGATTCGGTAGACTCGTTTGATCGTAGGTACGTAAATAAGATGTTCGCTAACATCGGGAGAGAAATGTTCCCAAGATATTGTATACATATATGTATATATACGTATACATATATATAAGACAGGTGTAGTCTAGTCACGAACAACTTAACGTGCCCGGCTACGACACGCAGAACGCATAAAAACGAGTTACCCGTATGATTTCTTACGGCAAAGGGGCCGCGAGACGTTTTGAGCGGCGGAAGATGATCCCGCACGTATCGATATCTCTCGAAAATGTCCACGATAAATGAGATTACGACTTGTCGTTTCGCGGACGTTATCGAAACGCGGTATACGAACGTTCGTTCGTACGCTAGTACATAGTCGGCAGGATAGACGAAACCGGCGACGTGTAATACAAATTCGATTCCCTTGAAACTCGAGGATCATGATCGATCGATCATTCGATCTTTCCTCCGTGGATCTTTTGACGAAGTTAAATAATCGACTGACTCGAACGACAGGACACGGATAATAATTGAAATGATGAGCGTCACGATGACAGTTAAAGCAAATAGAAAATCGACCAATCGCACGTCCGAAAAATCGTCGATTTGAACCACTGGCATTGGCTACGGGTTGAAGAAAATCTTTTTACGAGACGTCGGTAACCAACACGGTTACACCGGGTTCACGTATTCGTACTACGTTTCTCGCTATTCGTACTGTATATGTATGTATGTAGTATAACACGACGAACCGTTTGAACTTTCGACACTCACCCGAGGTCCGACCTCGTTTATGCTTGATCGTCGAGATTGGCTACGTTCGATAGCCGCATAAATTGGTAGATTCGGCAACGGCGTAAGTATGTTACTCCACGTTCCGTGGACCGGCGATTTACAAGACATATGGTCGGTTGTTAGCCTCCTAACGAGGGTTTAAGCTCCGGCTGAGCGATGCCACTCGTTAACGGTGGCTACTGTGCTATGCTTACTTTCCAAATCCCTGTGCGATGCAGGAACCATCATTTCTGCCCGCATCGCATGACACCGAAGGTTACATAAATCGAGAAAAATGTTTTGGATAAGACGTGCACCTTTAAACAGATCGCTCTGTCACCGTTGAGGATGAAATTTTTCGATGGATATTAATCAAATCGTTCGTATAAATTATTATAATGATAGGCAATTAGTATGAACTGTAAAATAAATTTCGGTGTTATTTCTATCTGTCGTAAATCTCACGCTTCGTATAGTCGAATATTTTCTATTATATTTGAAGGTGTATGAATTATGATTTAGTAGTGAATAAAATATCAGATTAAGAACAACGTAACAAACGCATGGATATCTCAAGATTTATTATTTAATAGTTTTTAACAGGTTTTTCGTGAATTTCGTTTCGTAATATTCGGTCCAATGACTCAACCAGGGTTCGTGCCCTTATTTCCCCTGTTTCCTTTACGAGTTTAAAATAATTTAGTGTCTAACGAAAAGACTTTCTAAGATGAGGTCTTTCAGACTTCGGACATCTCTTTCACGTATAAAGCAAGTTCCGTTTAATATTAAATTTTCTCCAGAATGAAGTAAATACAGGCGTCCCAGGAATTAAAAAGAGTTGTACAAAAATTCGCGTTCGCGTCGGCAACGGCGAGTTCCCCGGCTTAAGTTCGGCGTAAACTTTCCAAGTTTCTTTCTATATTAATCCCGCGGCCTTTGCTTTCTTTTTTTTTTGTTATAGGTAACTTGTTTAAATTCTTCTTACTTTTAATAGCGCGAAAATTACGTTAATTACCTATGAAAGTACCGTGTCAAAAGCATGTCTGGGCCCGCAGTTTTATTATTCTTCGCGCAGCACTTCTAGTTTCCCCGTCTAGATAGCCTCGCCGGCGAAATTCCGCAAACCCGCGAAAATCTTAAAGTAGGTGAAAGTCGCGGAGTTCCCGACACTTTCAGCGATTTACTTAAAAGCATTTCACGGTTGAACGGACAGAATTGATAATCGTTATTACGTCTCTATATTCATTCGAATTAACGTTAACGTTCGCACGGTAAGGATTTTAAATGAATATGAAAATTAAGTTTATCACTCGTCCACCTCCCTTTCCCCTCCCATTTCCTCCCTCCACCCTCCCACGCGTAACGAAGAAATCTAATTAAAGATTTTCCACGGGATAAAATAATAACGGGTGTATAAAAATTGCCCGCTTCACGACGTTAACGAATGAATATATTAATTTCGTCCGGAGATACAGGGAGCCTCGTTCCATAAACACGTGCGCATTCTCGTTCCTTACCTCGAGGGTGGCAGGAGGGGGAGGGGGCAGAGGGATCGTGTCTCCGTTCAGGCGAAAAGAAGCGAATCCGGCTGGCTGCGCGGAACCGGAACGACCGAGGAGTCGCGTTTCAATTAAGTAAATTAAAATGCAGCGATTCGTTTTCCTTTTCGCCCGTCTCCGGGACAGCGGAGCGCGTATTTGAATTACGGAAGTGAGATTGCCAAGATACTAAGAGACGAGTAGTAGTCCGAGGGATTAACGTTTGTTCGAGTGCCGTCCGGCCACGGGTTGCCGAAGGGGGGACACCCGGTATAACACGGTGGTGTACGTAAAAAGAAATATCCAGCGCGTTCCGAAAAACCTCTTTTCACCGTTTTCTAACATCGTTTCTTTCGGACGATCGAAAAGAGAGTATCCCACCCCCTGGCTCCCCCCCCCCCATCCCTCCAAAGGGTTTCTGCGGTTCCGTTGGCGTAACTTATCTAAGATGGCCCTCGATATCCGACATCGGTATGCAATAAACATTGGGGTGGACGGATACCGAAGAGTCGACCAACTATTCCCACAATGCCGACGTAAATCGGCGGGAAGTTGAGGCGAACCAGAAACGCCCGGGAGTTCGACGGCGCGGCGTTCGTCGTCAACCAGAATCAGACGTCACGAAACCCGGGGACGTTCTTCCCCGGTCGACGTCGTCGTCGTCGTCGGGAAGCACGCGAATACGTCGAACGTGCTGAAACGACGTGATCTCGTCTTCGTTCGTATTTAGGTGGTACCGTAGCCGCGGCTCCGGTGAATTTGGCTGATGTTTCCCGACAACGCGAGTCGGAAGGAAGGAACTCCTTGGCAACTTGGAAAACTAATGTCCCCGAAGAGTTATCTTAACGGTTTGGCAATCGAGGCTGACGACGTCAGCGTTATCAGTTTCCTGTACTCAGGACGTTCAGCTCGACGGACAATTGGCAGATGTTTTTGATTTTCGACGGATTAACGGGGGAATAAGATATTTGTGAATTCGTTCGTAGGTATAGGTGTATATATGTATATGTGTAGGTAAGGGTAGATGTTAAGAAACATTTTTGGAGTTTAAAATGTTTTACGGACTGAGTAGTAAAAAAAAAGGGTCATCGATCCCCGTTGACCTGATTTCTGAATTTCAAATTACGTTACTCCGCTAATTTCCACCCTGGCCTTTAAATTCTCTCCCCGCGTCTTTTTTTTTCTCGTATATTATTTGCTTTCTTTCTTTCTCTTTTTCTTTCTCGTTCTACCAAACTCCGCCGTAACAGTAGTTTCTGTTTCACGGATTTTCAATTTTGCGGACACACGAAACGCAAGGGAAATAAAAGGTAAAGAAAGCGTAAACCAAAAATAGAAGCGAAAGAAAAAGCTGAAAAATACAAAACGTGAGAGGATGACGGTGGGGGGGGGGGAATAGGGAGGAAAGAAAAAGAGACAGAAAGTAAGGATGAGGGGGGTGGACGGGGAAAAAGGAGAAAAGAGAACGAAATACTTGGCGGAATTGTGTGCCTCGACTATACACAAGCGTAGCGGAGGACGTACGGCGGGTTGTACAGCAGTTGCCTATCACTGACGATACTCACCATCAACGCGACACTGATTTATCATGCCTTGACGTACGACGTAGACGGATCGAGGACGGTACTAGGATAAAACGAATCGTCGCAATTGGCGGTGGCAGCTCGTGAGTTGTCGCTGCAGTGCGCCACTTGTTTACGCCGCGCGTTATTTTGCCCAAGGGACAAATAAAACTTGGTTAATAAATAAATGCATAAATATAGCGGGCAGCCGACAATTTGTTTCCCCGGTGCTTCCTATTTTCTGCCGGCGCGTTGTATTTTTACTTTGCCGCATATAAAGAGCCGACGTCGATTTCTAGAGCAAACTATGAAACCGGGTGGAAAAAAAATACACATACACACATACACATACACGTACATGTGCACGCGCGCGCGCGATCTGAAAAAAAAAACGGAGGAATAGAGAGGATCGAGTTTTGTGGAAACTCGACACGGAAACGTAGCGATATGGTAATCGTTCATCGTTGATCATGCCCGTCAGAGAGGCAGTTTACACTGTCTTTCGTGTGTTTTTTTTCTTTCTTTTTTTTTTGTTCTTTCACATATACTGATTCATATCGCGTATAACCGTGTCCCGATTATCAAATAGTGTTTGCCGTTTTCACAATTTAAATATCCGAAGATGGGAAGCACGGGAGAAAACGAACGAAACGGGCGGGCGGGAAGGACAGAATAAAAAGCTGGCGATATTGAAACAGTTTTCATTATCCGTGCGAAAGTATAGATTCTTGTCACGCTCGGGCTGAAATGAATTTTTGAATAGTCTTTGTCTCCCTCTCTCTCACTCTTACTCTCTGTTTCTCTCATTCTCTCCTTTTTTTTCCAACGGGTTTAAATCTCGCGCGGCTGCATTTCCGCGACAGCCGGGCGTCGTTGTACGATAATCGGGCGCGCGGGCGAGTTGATATTCACCGATGCTGATCTTTTTTTTTTCTTCTTTTTTTTTGTGTGTGTGTTTTTTTACCTCAGCTCGCCGCACGTCACCGACGGGTACCGTGGTCGTACATACATCGTGCAAATCGTATCCCGTGAAACCGCGAACTAAAACGAATCATCCACGGGAATCCGTACGAAACGGTGGTGGTGGTGGTGGTGGTGACACGTTAACTTATATTACTCTTTCGTTGTTACGTTGGGGAAACATAATTAAACGGTCTGAACGAACGAACGAAGGAAGGAACGAACGAACGAACGAACGAACGTTTTGACTTTATAACTTGTGTTCCACCCGTCCTAACGATCTACATTAACAACGAAATATTACGACAACCGGAATCCTTTTGCTACCGGTACTCTTTCAAAGCCGGGCATTTTATGTCTTAATCTAAATGGGCTTTAGAGAATAAGAAGTCACGGTTACTACCGGCAGACTATTCTTTCGAGTACCGCTTGATATTTCAAAAGGCACGGAAAATAATGTCATCTTTACAATTTTATTCCATGAACCTCTGGAAAATCATCCAGTCCTACATACATACATACATACGTATACCTACATATATACATATATGTATCATTGTATACATAGAAAATATCCAATAATATCCTATGATATTCATCAATTCTGATTTATCAACACTTCGACATAGATCGATCGTATACATACATACATACATCCACCGAGCTCTCGTCGATAGCGGGGACAAGTGACGAGTATAAAACGGATCGCCGGGAATACTCAAACTGCGTGGCGGCATCGCCGCTCTTTTCCACGGTGGAAAAGAAATAAAGGTTGACGTACGTGCCATCCCGGATTCGCAAACAGCCGTTCCTCGTCCCGTCTCGTCTCGTCGCCGGTTTTCCCTCGGTTGAAACATACCAGCTAGAACTATACGTATAGAAAGAACGAGCCGACTTCTAACCCAGCCAACGAAGAAAAGCCTCGGAGAAGTACGAGAAGGAAAAGGGTACTTTGTTCTTCTCGCAGCTCGTTCTCTTGCGTGTCGGAGAATTCCGCGTAACGTTTGTCACGAAAACAGGCGTGAAATGTATGCGGCTCCCGTTCCACCCGGGCCCGACGGCAGTTCCTCGAGGAAGTTCCTTAGTCATTTCCCCCCGGGTGCGACCGAAGGGAACACCCGCGTTCCAGGGTACGCGTTAGCGTAACGTTGCCCCTCTACACCCCTTGCCACCGGTTAAAATATTAACTCCATTACGCAGTGACACGGCGCCGCTTCTCGTTCGACCGAAATCGCTCTCCATTTCTCGCGAAACAAAAATACTACGATCTCGGACATGCACTGGTCCACGTTCTCTCTCTCTCTCTATCTCTCTTTCTTTCTTTCTCTCTCTCTCATCACGACCCTTCTCCTTTTCGTCTCGCTGGCTTACGACGGAGGGGGTGGAGAACCGTGTTTCAACCTACCCGTCGTTTTCCACTGTGTTCTTTTTATTATTTTTTTCTCGACTCTTTCTGTTTCTGTTCTTTCTCTCTTTTTTTTTTTTTTAGTTCTAAGCCCACTCCCTTCTCTTCTCTCTCTGTCTTTCTTTCTCTATCTCACCCCCAAGTTCCGTGTCGGTGCGTTTGTCGGTGTACAGATGTGGACTCGTGAGGCGAGCACACCTCGGTGACTCTTCAACGTGAGAGACTGACCTGCCGAGATGATGTCACACGGCTTTATGTCGCAGTGAAACAGAAAGCTTTGCGAGGGTGAGAAGGTAGGAAGAGCACTTTAGCGATTCTGGAGAGGCTGCTATCGGAAGTCGGTGAAAGTGTTTCGATCGTCCGTTGGAAAATTCTGTGTTCAAGATGAGTTTCGTATGGATCATTTTTTTTTTGTTTTTTTAGTTGCTAGAGATTTTCAATTATACCGTAGCAATCGAATCGTTTCCGGTCGACCGGGTTGTTTTCAATATGTATCGGGTACTAACTTGAGGCGGGTCTTAAACGCTGTTGTTTGTGTATGTATGTGTGTGTCTCAAAGCGTTTGTAATTCAAAGGAGTTTAACTATTCCGGATCGAAAAGAGAAACCGTATTACAAGGGTTGTATAACATGTATGCTCTGTTGATCGATTGAATTTTTTTTCTCTAATGGCGGAAAACCAGTTACAAAACTGTGCCGAGGATAATAGAAATTTCTCGCGAGCGATAGCGGAATACTTTAAATGTTCCGGGGGATAGATTTTATTCTCCTGTAAATATTCTATTTTTCCACCTACTATTTATCCATAACAATGAAACTGGGTCATCGATTTACTTACATGCCATACTCTCCGAAGGAATAATAGGACCAATCCACACTTGATTACCTTTTTTCAATGCACATTGTTTTTGGTCTTTTTCCGTCTACTCTCTACCCTTTGTCATTTTCATTCGAGTCTTAATATATGTATATCGAAAAATTTATCTCTATCGATTGTATTCATTAAGAAAGTTATTTACCTAAATTTCCCTTAATGAACGAAGCAATCGCGTTAATAAAGGTTACAAATTATTCGATCAATCTTCGTAAATTAGATCACGTTGACGTACCGAAAACCGACCGTCTAATATTTAAACGCAAATAACACAATCACGCCGGATTCAATTTTCTTCCCAGTTAACCTATTTTCCACCTGAAATATGTTGTTCATCGTGGTGTGCCCCGTCGAGCTCTTTAAACCTTTGACCGGCTCGTAGCCTGAGAAGCTACAGGACAGAGGACGACAATCTCTGTCAACACAGTCGCTAACGTAATCAAACCAGAGTGATTCCACACAAAGATTATGTTGGCAATCGCACACGGATCATCCGGAGTTCGATGTGTCTCGAAAGGGCGTAATGTCCATCTCGTAATTTAGTTGCCCGGCCGGAACGAGCTGTTTGTTCTACTGGGAGGAGTATTCAGCTAATAAACATCGTTTCGTTTCGTGTATAATAAATAAAATCGTTAAACGCTTGCCGCCGCGTGTACGCGAGCACGGTAGCCAATGAAATGTAAATAGAAGCCGAATTAATGGAAAGGCAGAGAGAAAGAGAGAGAGGATGAGAGAGAGTATTGAGTTTAACTCGCTGATACTTATCCTTTACGGAAAAAGTAAAATACTGCCGCGGTAAAATTCAGCGATAATATTTACATTATAACTCAATCCAAGAACTTTCCAATTGCTGTGCATAAAATATTGTGGCGACAGGGTAATGTAAAACCTAGCTCCGAGTGAAACTTTCCATTCAATTTCCGACCGCCACGCGGGTGTATTCGGCTGATTATATGACTGATTAAGTTCTATGCTGATTAACTTCTGGTAATACTGTTTCTTTCGCGTAGATAACGGTTACCACCGTTACAGTTATTGTACGGTTATCGATCATATCGTAATTAAAATCCGTCATATTGCTGCTAGGTACGTGTTTCTCGCGGCGATTTGGGTGGAAATTTTTCGCGACATTTTGCCGGCGTTTCTACATCAATCGGAGAAAAAAAATTTTTCTTTTTTTGTCAGTCGGATGAAGGTTTCTCTCTAAGGTATTCCGAAAATATTCAGGACGTAAGAGGAAGGGCGCCATTATCACGATTAAAATAAGAAACGACAGTGACAGTTCCGCTGTAACTCGACCTCCTTCGCAGTTGGACAGCCTGCCGGATCTCCAGAACTAATTTAAAACGCGAAAGGACGCTGTCTTACTGCAAGGAGGGTTCGGCGAGACTTCCAGTCGGACGAATACTTTTAATAACGTTATGCACTCGCCGGTTTGAATGACGTAAATCGGCCCGCGGCTCGTCCGGATCCATCTGGAATCACGCAAAGCGCGCGCGCGCAACAAAAAAACTACGAAAGAACACTATAAATCATACTGTACGCGTCAACTAGCTATACGTTTCACAAATAGATCGATGACGTTGAAAAACATCTATCAGAATTGTCTGGCTCCGCACAAAAAAAAGGCGGAAAAAAAACCCGGGACGTTAAAGTTGAACGGCAAACGATTCCGTCGTTACTATCTAAAACGCGAACAGTCATAACAACGGCACCAAAACCAACAACAATAACAACAACAACAACAAGTGTATTACTCCCATACAAATTACATTAATTAAAACACGACGACACTACTGCAGGATATCTTTTCATCTACAATCTCACATCCGAATGCTAATAAATAAGTAACTTACATTACTCGGGAGTGAACAAAAAAATAAAAAAAAAAAAGACGAAAGAAAGATACATAATATATACATATATAAATAAAAGAAACTTACGAGTGCCACGGTTTAAATCAGCATCCCAAAGGCCCCTAGAATTTTAACATCACCCAAATTTACTTCGTATCCTACCTTGCTACCGGGGCGCACGGCAAAGAGCAGTACTCCAAGTGAACCTTTGATCGAAGCTCAGACACAGATTAGCTTCTCCTGTAATTTTAATCCGCGCAGCGATACTCCCGTTCGATAAAATGTGACAGGAATAGTAAGGTCCGATCGCAAACACGTCGCTTTGAAGAGGAAGGACGGCGGGGGACGGGCAACGGGGGGGGGGTGGCATCGACGTTCACAAACGTGACTATACTCGTATGTACGCCTATGTAATACACGTGTCACCGTGGTACGTAATACGTGCTACTTTATCCTGCTGTGTACAGCCGGTCGATAGTTCGTACGAGCGTTAACGCGATAACCCGATGCTCCACTCGAACCGAGTGACATCCCGAGATCGTTCGACATTCCATTATAATGAGTTTGCGTATAGGCAGAAACCAAACGGGTGTGTATATGTATGTGTAGCAGGGTCCACCGTCGCCCCTGGTGACCGAGCCAATCTCTCAAAAGTTTTACAAAGTTGCCGGGCACGTAATTCTCGTGAATTAATTGCCGGGCTTTTCTCTGTAATCTTACGACGGGATTCAAGTTTTAAATTAAATTCGATCCAACCGCTCGGTTTTCTTCGTTGCCGCTCTATTGCTACAGCGGCCGGTATGCGCGTTGAAAAGGGGATGATAGGTTGGAATGAAAAAATAAAATAGAAAAATAAAAAAGGAAAACGTATATTTATCCCGCGTACACTTGAACAATCGCCTCTTTGTTGCGTGTACGTTACTTTTTAATCAAAATTGCAAATCCACGAATTACGCATCCATCCGTGTACTTAACGTTTCTAATTAACGTTCGAAAGATTATTACTTCAAAGTTTTCGAATGGATTTTAAAATACATACATACGTTTTTCTTTTTTCTTTTTACTATCTTACACTTCATATTTTCAATTCATCCTACGTCATATTGTATGTCGCTAAACGTTAAGTGCGTCGATTACCCAACAAAAATGTCTTACACCCAATTAATGCACGCCCATACGCGAATCCCTGTGAAGCAAAAAAAAGGGACAAAATGATAAAAAAAACATCCATCGTACGGACGAGCGTGCACGACACCTCCGTGAAAAGAAACTGACGAGAATGGTCGTTGCGATACACGTATGGAAGGGCTGGTGAAAAGAAAGGGTAGACAATGATGCAACGCTGCTGTGAAGATACGGGCAGAAACGATGTTTAGGAGCCCATTGGATGCCACGACCGTGAAAACGACATCGGCCTTTTCTTTGCTGGATTCGCGGGCGCTTTGCTCCTTCCAGGCTATTGATGTGCTGCAACCGCGCGTACAGAACGTACTGCCGTACCTATTGTCCAAGGGGATACACATCGGTGGCTGGATTTCTGCGCGTAACACCGCGCCGCAACTTCGCAAGTTTCGGGCGTAACATCACGGCGGGGTATTAATTTCGCAAATGCTTTATCGATACGTTATAGTTCGGAGAACTTCCGGGAAGCTTCTGTACGCGATGCACGATCTGATGTTACAATGATCCGAGTAACAATGTGGGATATATTTAGCGGAGCTCTGCGAGAGACACGATAATTAAATGAGTTTGCGTAATGATAATATTGATAATATATATTGATAATGAAATTTTGTTCGAGAGGGATGATACCTTGGGATGAGTGAAAAGTATGGGTGATATAAAGAACGTTGGGTAAGTGCTTGTGATGGTAAGTTATAATTGGAAGATCTCGTGAACGGTGAAACAAAAATCTTTGGGAAAGAATAGAAATATTTTTGAAATGGACTTAAAAGGTTGGTTGGTAGCATGAAGGATAATGTCTACGCTGTTCGTTGGGAGATGAATTCTCTGGTGGAATAAACCGAGGATTCTTTGGAAAATAAAAAAAAAACGAGAAATTGTTGCTAGATACTGGACATTTTTTGAATACGCGAGACTTCATTTAAAACCCGTACTACATACTTCCGGGACGTTGAAATGACTTTAAAGGGACACTGTAGCCATTGTAAGCGTACACAAATGTATTTTCAAACCGTTGCTCGTGATAAAATATTTGAATTACGCGACGGAAAGAAACGTCTGTCGGAAAGTTCATTTACTAAAAAACACGCGTAATTCATTAGTCGCCGGAAGGATTAAACGAAGGACGAGCGGTGCGCGTCAAAGGTGAACGCGTTTTTTTTTAACCCCCGTACCGTTTCAAACGTAATTTATTAAATATTTCTCGTGTACACGTTATAAAAATAATAAATATTTTCACGCTGCCCGTCCAACCGTTCATACGGAACGTAAATTCCGAGAAAACGATGGTGCACGTTTTACGCGAGATCCACAACCGGATATTTCCAACGTTACAACATTTCCACTAAAACATTTCCCATCAAATTTAAAACCACCGACTATCATTCTATAGTTTGAATCAGCTTCGCCAAATCTTTCCAACCAAAACCGTTGATTTCTACCTTTTAAACTTCGCCTGTCTCTTTGGTATAATATATTTTTCGTTACCATACAGAAAACACTATTTACAATGACAACATCACGCTGTATCGAGGAGGAGGAGGAGGGGAAAAGGAAACCGGATGCGAAGAGGATACAGTGTCCTACCGACAAAGAAATGGCGACGTGTAAAAAGTCCGTCCAGCAAAGCGCGAAATGACATCGAGTATCTAGCGTTTTACGTCGCTTTGACGATCCTACGCCAGTGACATGGTTCAATGACGCGGGCTGAGCGTATAGTCGGCTGAGCTTTACGCTCGCGTAAGCCTCTGTAACACATTCTCGCTGTATCGCAATATGGAAACTATTTGGCGGTACAGCTGTCTCGTGATCCGCGTGTATACACCCCGGCGAATGTGCGTGCGCCGCACTCCGGTGAGCACACACATACAGAGGGCCGAGGCTATAATCGCGTTCCCGTGGCTAAAGTCGATCTATAGAACCTGTTAAAATATTTCACGGTGCGTCAGGTCAGTTTACATGAAAATGAAAAATCGCGGTATATGGACAACGACAGCGGCGAAATAATACCACGCGTGTGCGAGGGGAACAATAACGCGGTGATTGTTGTGTGGACTGTTACTCACGGTGGACTCGTACAATGGCGAGCGTTTTAGAGCTTTCGAATGAGATTTTTTTTAGAAATCAAATCAAACCAAAGAAAGAACAAAAAATATATATATACATATGAATATATGTATATGTACCTATGTATAATAAAATATCATTTTTAGACGGTGTATAGAAATTCGTTGAATATCGATTTATGTTTCGTTTGATCCCATTAAGGATCCCCGTCAATACTTTCGGATAATGTTATTTCGATGTTGCATTATCGGAAATTTTGTTCGACTGCGTTAGATTCTGCATTATGCATAGATATCTCTCTATCTCCGGCGTTTCATAAAAAAGTAATCACGATGGTCGTGACACGTTGATATTACATTGAGGCACGCATACATGATGCCCGTCAGCCCTTACCGACGTTACCTGCCGTTAGAATATTATAATGTAAAACGATGTAGAGGATGGCAGAAGGGTGGTGGTGATAGTGGTGGTGGTGTTTGTTGGTGCGAAGGTATCACAAAGGGCGCGTGAGACTGTAAAATTTTCATAACGAGAAAGCCTGTTACTTTGACCCTCGGTTCT
This sequence comes from Mimumesa dahlbomi, assembly GCA_917499265.3. Classification (NCBI taxonomy): domain Eukaryota; kingdom Metazoa; phylum Arthropoda; class Insecta; order Hymenoptera; family Crabronidae; genus Mimumesa; species Mimumesa dahlbomi. The sequence goes on along the minus strand of OU824114.1, from coordinate 7,939,287 downwards.
CCACCCTAGGTGTATCCTTATCCTCGAAACAATAAGTACGTACTCGTAATTCTATTTCTCAAGTATCGCCTCGGTGTATCCCGCGACGTCGTCGCGAAATTACGCTTCATGTTTCACCCTCGTTTCCCCTTGCGGGAGCTCGCGTATCGTGCAAAATAGGAAAACGTCACGTTAATACGGCGTCAATGCACGCACGTATTAATCTATTCGGTGTTAATCATCCCCGGGAAGATTATGACATGAAAATGAAAATTTCTTATCCGAGTGAAGGAAAAATAAATGGAGAGGGTGGAAAGAAACGAAAGGGGAGAGAGCGTGGAAGACGTCCGGTAATCAACGTGGCTAATTTTTCTTTAGCAACATAATGAAATGGCGTCGACTCTGATAAATATATTCTCATTCCACCGTAGTATTTTTCTTTCTTCTCCCTTAGTTATTTTTTTTTTTTTTTAATATCGTAAGCCTCAGGGAGAAACTTCTGCTTTCTTTTTTTTTCTCTTTCTTTTAACGTCCACGATAAATTACACACGAAGTATCTCATTATCGGAACGAAGCATGAGTTTCAATTAGACTCGTGTTTGTAATAATCGCTTGAACATCTATCACGGCCGTCCCCTTTGTTCGTGGGATTGATAGATGACACCAATGATTTTCCTCTCTCGCTCCTTGCGTTTCACGCTGTATTATGTCGCGCTAAGTTATGAGGAACGTGTGGCGTCGTACAGCTCTAGCTTCTGGTGTGTGACAGGCTTCATCGTCAGATGCGCGCTTACACGCGTGCGTGAACATACCCCGGTTTATGTAGATATTGTGGCGCACTTGCACGGGGAAACACGTATTCAATTGTCGAGGCAGCCTGTATTGTCCCGTTACGGTAATGAAAAACATTCGAGTAACATGTATTGTATGTATGTATGTATGTACTTACGTATGATTTAAACGTGCCCTCTTCGACTACCCCTATTCTATTATCGAGCATTCGATATGACTGAATCTTTTTCTTCCTTTTTTCCCAGTTTTTTTTTCTTTTTTTTTTTTTAAATACACGCGTTTGTTAATCAAGTGGAACGCTTTTGACTATAGCCGGTACTCGACGTTTATAATCACGAGAAGAGCATTAAAAAATTGAAAAAAAAAGATGTGTGTATATAGTATGTATGCAACATGTTTGTCGAAAGTCAAAGGATAAGAAAGAAAGAAGTACGCGATTATCCGAACCCCGGGTACCCCTGGCAATCGGGTCAAGAGTGAAATCATTCCCGGGTAGGAATACGGTTAATACGGGAAAGCATATTATACCGGATGTATCGTCGTGAAATTCAAAGGTACGATGCCGCGGAAAAATATTGAAATACGAGATGAAACGGCGTAAAAGAGTTTCCGTCAATAAAAATTTTATTATCGCGTACGCATACAATCTGTATGCACGAATGTATGTATGTATGTATGTACGTATGTACATACATGTATACGTGTGTCGGTAACACGAGGGAAATTTGCGGATAGCGGCCTGTGCAAATTTGAAGTCCACGCGTACAACGCTATACACGGAAAATTATACATATTGTCCTGCGGTGCCCGATACAATAGATACTGGCCGCTCGCGAAGAATTTATTATTGTGAATTTACAGCTTTCTGAATTTTATATCGTATTATACAAGGAGAATCGAAGATAGAGAGAGAGAATGCCGTATGATTAAAAATAAAATCGCTTAAAAAACAATGGATTCGAGTATTCGTTTTTATTTACTACGAAACATTGACGTTTTTCTTTATCTTTTTATAGAATACCATTGACAACACCTTTACGAACAGCTTGTATTCGAATAATATTCCAAATACATGACGATAAGAAGAAACATAACGAGTTGTTGATTTCAATTGCGACAATGCCGATGTAATTGAGTTACCACCTGTCGCGCTGTATGCATAATGCATTGACGGTAGAAAAAGTAATACTGTAAATGTCTATGTATATATATATATATCTATGTGTATGTATACGTACGTAAGTATACAAACGACGGGATAGAAAGCAGCCGAGAAATCTTCGCTTTTCCGCGGTGCGGTCCTGCGAAGGGAAACCAGGAGTCTCATTACGTCGGCAAAATTCTCACATTTTCCGCTAAATGTCCGCTTCGTGTTAATGAACGACTTATCTTCATATTTGCTGTCACCACGTGCACGGGGCCTGAGCTCGTTTACGGAAGTTGGCTAGCTGCTAACTATAGCAACTACGGAATTAATTGAGACCTCCCCGGTCTATCTTGTTATCTGAGTAAATTCTGAATTCCGGTAACCGCTCATCGGAGTCTGAAAACGAGCTGCGACGAGGTGCTTTATCTAATTAGAAACGAACCAAAAATTATATTACAAAACGGAGAAACTTATATTGGGAAAAAGTCCAGCGACGAGGATTTATTTTAAACGAATTTATTAAGGAAACGATCGGAATTTTTTGTGGTTTAATAATAATTCCGGGGAAAATTAGAATGAATAAAAAGAATTTGTGGTATAAAAATATATGTATATACGTACGTATATACGTATGAAATTTTATAATAGCGTCGAAAGTGCAGTTGTTAAAATTTCAAGCGGTATTAAACTGTTTAAAATTATTCTCGACTCTATCTTTATAACGATACGGATATTACGTGGGTATCATTATCATTATTATTTGCCCGCTGAATATACTGCATAATTATTGTTTTCGTGTAACAACAATACCGCGTAACTATTTTTGCTACGAATACAATGATAATAGAAGCAAGTGGAACGGAAAGGTCAATATTCCTGTTGTCAATATTACCGGTGGTGTTATTTAGAACATCAACAGCAGTTTTCGAAAATTTCCGTAAATTGCTCGAAATTAGCTGACCTTAAATTTTCCAGCAAACAAAAATACATTATCGGGCACTTTATTTCAACGAACATCACTCGTTCGGAATAATAACCGAGCGGTGCTTACGCAAACACAAAAGAAAAAGTTCTATCGATGGTAGGATTAAATAAGTCACAACTTGATACAAATCCATGAGTCCTTTATTAAGAAATACTGTATTGTTCCGACAATCGTGAAATGGTGGTACGAATATAATGGCTCTTTAAGCTATATATTTCGACGCAGTCATCTTCTCGAGTCGTTGACTTCGCTCAAAGTCTTGTTAAAGGTAGACTGAAGTTTAACGCAACATCACCGAGAAACGGTAGCAGTTTCTAGGATCAATTATACTCGAATACAATCCCTTTCTTATACATCGTTGCTCGTCTTACCGTCCCGAGTATGCATGACGATGATGATGCACTATGGATATTCTCTCGTTAAAACAAGTAAGGTACATCAAACGTTTAAGAAAAAGCAAGTACCACATCAAGGACTGTTAAACAATTTTCATCGTTCACGAGGGTCTTCTTCAGTCTCCCTCGTTTTCGTGGTCGCGTTTAGGTCATCACGGGCATCCGCGTACACACATACTATAACATCCGTAAAACCCCCTTTTCGATCTTCCGTTCAAACCACTCGTACAACATCGAATGCCAATTGCGCTCGAGACCGTGAAATTTCGCGTACGAAGTAATTAACGATCGTTTCGATCGCTCGTCCACTTGCCCGTCGCCCTAAACCCCCTCACGGTTATTTTCCTCTCTACCCCTTTTCGTTCGACAAATACACCCGTCGAATAGTCATTTCCTCCTGCGAGAAAACTATCCGACGACGAACGACGGAACCGGGCGTAATCGGTGAAAAAGTCTTGTTTCTCGTAGGTTTAAATAAGCCCGATCACGTGTTCGAGTCGATTTCGTAGAAATTTGCCTACGCGCCGGTGACATCCTCGATTACGACAAGAGAGAAGACGTAGACAGAGAGACAGACACAGAGACAAAACGTGAGATCGCGACGGCGCCGCGATCTTATCGTCGGTTAATTTCAATTTTTCTCGATCGTAAATCGAACGAACATCTACGTATCCATTTACGCTTATTCTTCTTTTTATTTTTTTTACATGGCAAAATAAAAACCACGTCGTTCGTTCAATAAAAACACAAAAAGAAAAAGAAATACATCCATCGATACGACGTCTAAAAATTCCGCCGGTGTTTCCGTAAGATCGTTTAAACGGCGCGAAATTATATCGAGAATTTCGCAGCAGGTGTGCAAATTACGCGCGTAATTTTACTGACGTTGCGTTTTTTAGACCGTCGTTGTCGCAGCCGTCATTCAAACACACACACGCCCACCCACACAATTTCCCTCTCTCGGGGAAACAAAAAATACACCAACCTACCGATTCCGTAGTATCTCGATGCAGACCAGTATCACCAATAGATGCAACGATAGGTACAATTCCGCCGTCGACGGTCCGGTGGACGCCAATGCGTAAGCGTACGACGAGTAACACTCCTTGTAAGACTCCGGGTTCAGTCGGGTGACGGTGCAGTAGTGGTGAAGGGCGCAGGCACCGTTCAAAGGGCCGCCGCAACCCCAGATTTGCTCGACCTCTCTCGGTAGTAATACGGTGTTGGCCGCGTAATATCTGCACGAATCGCGAGGAAAATAAATGCAGCGTGCGCGGAAAGATAATATACAGACCACGGGTGTGGTCGGATTATACCTTGGGAGACACACGAGCACAGAGAGAGAGAGAGAGAGAGAGTTTAACCGTATCGGGACAGTCATTAGCATCGTAATAGCGCGATTGTGTTGAAAAGGGTAGACAGTTATCAGCGTTGCCCGCTTGAAATTATCGTGCTGGATAATTGCTCGAGAAATATGGAAATTATTAATCCATGCCTGCCGAGCCTGGATACCGTCGTCGCGGAGGGGAAAGGGGGGGAGGGGGAGAGGGGTATCTCACACGCAATCACCGCGTCGGATCATGTAAATGTTGTTCGAGTAGCATCGTGGCACTTTCTACCACCGGGTACAGGTGCTGTGTGTTGCGTTCTAAACTTTGTCGCGTGTAATTTATGTCAGTCATCCGTTAGCGTGTTTCCACGTTTAGAGGGTACGACGGGAGGGGAGGGTATAAATATTTCAAGGTTTCTTAAACAAGGTCGTATTACGTGTACACGTTGAAACTGACATGTTTCAAAGTAAATATTGTTTTTACTATGTTCGGTGTTCACTTTGTTTATTAATTATTTAGATCTATAGTGAAATATTTAATACGGATAAGTAAGATAGTGTTCGTTTTTTTCTCAAATTGGAGCAATGATCGATACGATTAATATCTCTCCCGCGACGGTTAATCATATCGAATGTATCTCTCGTGTCCAAAAAAATATACTATATGTGTATACTATATATATACTATAAATAAATCTCTAGTTGTTCTTAATCTGTTACGTACCTGACGAAAGCGTAATCGCTGGATTGCGTGAATCGGTCGGCCAAGTCGTGGAGAGTGATCGCTGATATTTCCTGAAGATCGTAATAATCGAGCAGAGAGTACTCAATCAACCACTTCGCTTTCCCGATTGAATTCGCTTCCGGCAGCTTAAGATAGTACTGCGTATAATCCAATACCTGGGTTTCGAGAGAAACGTGCGACTGTATATTCTCAGCTCTTTCGATCGAGACGTACACACAAATACCATATCGCGGATAAACTGGGAGATTATTGACGCTGTATAGGTCTATTCCGTTCTCGACGTACCTGTCCGGTATTAGTTTCGAACTTGTACAGTCTCAAACCCGGATTGTTCGGCCCTCCAAGCGTGCTCGGCGATATACTGGGAGCCATCATTATCCAAGATACCGGGAGACCTGCCAGACACGAATGTCGTTTCACGAGGTAATAAATTTCACGAATTTGTATTATCTTCATACGTTTGATTAGTCGACCCTACGCTACTGGCGTCGTTTATACGAATAACCGGGAGTGATTCGAAGTATAGCTGTGGCTCATCGCGTGCCCAATAACGGAGTTTTATGAAACGGGAGAAAAATACCGCCGCTAAACGGTGCACCGGGAATTTATCGACAACGACAAATTTCTTTTTTTTTTGTAATGTTTTCAGAGGAATACGTTAATGCTACGAAGAAAAGAAACTTGTCTTGAATTGCTCGCGGTTTGTAGTGTCACGAGAGCTAATCGTACACAATTTCTGGTTGATATTACTTTAAAATACACGGATACTACGAATAATTAATAGAGATAACAGAGATATTATCTAAAAAACATAATATATTCTAAATAATCAATTATTTATTATATATCCCGAGTATGTTGATTTTCCCCGATATTATTTCCACATTCTAAAACGGAACATCGCGGATCCCAGGATTATTCTATTCCTTCTTTATCTCCACCCGATCCCACGGATGGCATGTTCAAATATAATACCGCGCCGCCTCGCGATATAAATTTCACCCGACACTTATGAAAAAAATAACAGTAACACGACATAAAACATACCGCTAAAGCGAGCATAAGTTACAACTGACAGACACACACACTCCGCGGATATTCCACGGTAAGCGTAAGAGCTCAACGTTGCATCGATCCAGGGGGTCCCTTCGGCCTGTGTTGCACTTACCGCGTAAGTACAAACAGCTCGTCGAAACAAAAGACTTACCGGTATCGCTGTAAACCACCCGGAATGTATCGGAATGCCAGTGCCCGAAGAATTGTCCGCGTATTATGTCCGAGTAGAGTCTGACCAGCTGTAGATATCGAATATTGTGACTCTCGCTGAGCGTCGCGGCGCCGCTCTCTCGATCGTCGACTCCCGGTGGCGTGTGACCGACGATGTAAACCTATAACACAGGACACACGACATACGACATTCTCATTCGTTGTTTCCCCCTTCGGGTTTTGTTCTGTCGCGTGACTGAACCACCCGGTCGCGATTAAGTAGAGAGGAGAGGTGTCGGTAGGTGTAAGCACGATCTTGCACGTATAGTGTATGTATACTGTGTGCATGGGTGTATATGTGTGTGTGTATGTATGTACATGTGTGTACATATAGATAGAGAACGCGTCGCAGGCGGTATCTCCTTGTAACGAGAAACTCTCGTTAGCATCGGTAAACGGAATATCGTAAACGGTATCATAGGATCGATGCGGTATACAGATCTAGACTGTAAAGCGAAACTAGGCAGCTAATTGAGCACGTTCGCGAAATTAGGCTCGGCTTCTAGCGTTCCCCGGGACGATCTCGTTCCGCTGTTCGTTCTTGAAACTGGAGGCTCGGGTAAGCCGGTTACATCGATATAGAGAAAAAGGAAAGAGGCAATGGTAGGAAAGAAGACTATAGAGAGAGAGAGAGAGGGAGAGAGAGAGAAAGAGGAAGCGTTGTCGGATGGATAAAGAAAAGCTCGTTAAGCTGATAGGAGAAAAAGAAAAGGAAAAACTGGTCCCTTTTCCATTCGCACGGAGATCCTTTCTAAACGAATCGTACCGTCGGGAAAAAGTAGATTTCTTTAAACGGTGAGTACCGGCGATCGTGAACCAACGAATGAAACTATACCGGTCAGAATCCAAAAGAACAAGATAAGTATCTTTTATTAGTTACATATACGTACGTACGTACGTACGTGATGATTTTTCATTATTACGTAACTCATAGTCCCATAGGGTTATTCGTATGCGTGAAATATTTGTCCCGATCAGTTTTGCGGACGGCAAAGCTTTACCTGTATATGTATCCCGATACATGGGCACGTGATATTGGATATTGAGAACTACGGGGCTCATCGTTAAATTTTATACGGGCCATGGGACAGATTCCCCAACAATCCCCGATTTGTCAGTGTGCTGTAACGAGTTTCGAAGCGTCAAACGTCTACTTTACCTCCCGATATTTAATAAACCTTGGTGAAATATACTTTCGTCTAGAGTACGTGCACAACGACCAGTCAAATTCCCCTCCCACCCTTTTCTCGATCGCTTCGTTTCTCATTCCACTTTAAACAGCCACCAAAAGAAAGAAGCCCGACAGTTATCCCGGAACGGAGTTATATTGCTCTTTTAAAGCAGTTCCGTTCCACTCATACATATTCACCGCGTTCGTATAAACCCCGAAACGGCCGTATTAGAAGAAGCCCGGAAAAATCTGGTTTACAGCGTGAAATTGAACTATTTCGAGCATGATATAGAGAATCGATATATGCTTCGGTATCGTAGACGAGTTTCGCGTAGCTTTTATTTTTTTTTTTTTTTTTTACGGATCGTGCCGCGGCAAAGGGAAAGAGTACGCACGCGTGTAAAAAAACACACACACATACCCACACGCTCACCCATACACAAGCACACGTATCCACCCACAAAGAAATACAAAAAAAAAGAGAATCGTCGACGTTGATTTTAAATCAAAACCGGGAAAGTACCCCGTCACAGATAGGCGCAAGAATCACGACGCCATTCAACATACATACATATATACATACATACATACATATATACATACATACATACGTACGTACGTACAGAGACGAAATTGAACGGAGCAACAATGGTGCCGCTGATTGGTCAGTTTTCCCGCTGACGCGTTTAAACGGCTGGTAATTTGTAATCGCATTATCGGCAGTCCCGCGGTACGATCGATTTTCAATGTTTCTATCGTACATGTGAATTTCATTCTTTCCACAGCCTACACACGCGATCGATCGATGAACCTGAACCTCTTACGACTCCGCTACAGAGGATTATATCTGTCCGCGGCAAATCGGATTCGTATGGTCTGTCAGGCTGCTTGCCGACCGGATATACACGGCAACCATAGGATTCTTGAAAATTCTTCGTGAAATCTCTGGAGGGAACGGCGCGCCGCGTATTACCTCAGCCGGTATCAGAAGAGATTTATTGCTGCTTCGTCCAAAACGGGTTTAGAACGCCAACATGCGGTTGATTCATTTGTCAACCACCGTTTTCTACGTTATTAATTCGTAGCCATTTTTAGACCCCTTATTACTTGCCGCCGGATTGAAAAATTGTCGAGGGTTTTTTTTGTTGCTTTTTATTTCGAGTCCTGTATTTCCGATAAACCTTTTGGGTATTTAGCTTTTTATTACACGTCCGTTCTGTGTGTGTGTGTGTGTGTGTTTTTCATTGCTCTTTCCTTTTCTTTTTTTTTGTTTTATTAACACTGTTACGAGACAGAAAATAATCGTTAATAATACAAGTCGATACGAATTGATACTTGAGACTCGAAATGTTTTATGAGTTCCGGTATGGTATAAAGAAGCAAGGGGAATAGACTAGCATTGATTTATCTATAAAAAGGAAACGCGCAACGATATCCCGCTTTCATTAAAGGGAAAAAACGAACGAAAAGTCCGACGAAAAATGAAAGAAACAGTTACGTTTATTTCGAGACCGTTTCTCATCCGGATAAATCGACGTTTTCGCGACAAAATTTATTCCCCGGTTGAACGAAAAACAGCTTCTTTTTCTCGTCTTGTACACTGCATTCTGATGACAATAAAGCTTCTCATTCGATCTCGCGATTCATGGCGTTATGCGTTACGCCGTGACACGTTCACCTTCACGTGTATATGTACCACGTATGTATGTGTACATACATATGTGTACATACATACGTGCGAACATACGTGTACGTCCGTACGTGTTAGCGGCGAAGGTGTCATAGGAGAATGCGAGGTAGATGGCGGTTAATACGATCAGGATCAATGGGATCGGCGTGCAACGGTTTAGGTATATGGATCTTCGTCCCGTGTATGGAATTCAAAGTCCTTCCATAATTTATCGTTGGTCGTACCATCCAGCGGGGCTGAAGGATTCTCCTCGTTCTAAACGCCTCGGGCCGTAATCGATAACCGATATCTCTAAGGCGCGTTATCTCACACCGATACCATCAAAATCTCCGGGATACGACTGCGAATTCGTAATGCAGAGAACGGGAAGAGAGAGATAGAGAGAGAAAGAGAGCGAAGAAAAAAAAAGTAGTAATTGCCCATGGAATAAATTTGCGCGATCTCATTTCGTGGAGCAAACTCATAAAGTCTTCGGCTTCTACCGTTGGGAAAAGGGTGGCGGGGAGGGGGGTGGAGAACAGGGGGTTGGGATTTTCTTTCAACAGTAAGGATGATATGAAATGGACGTTTGTTCCGGACAGATCGATTTTTCGAAAAAAAAAAGAAGAACGAGTAAGGTACTACAATGCGTTATTGAGATGTAGAGTAAATTTTCAAAGTTTGCTCGACTGTAAGAGCATATTTTCTATTGGAGTATCCTCTGACATCGGATTCCCGGGAATCGTAACAACGTAAGACGGCATGGCGAGGAGTTATTTAAAGATACCGCGAAACTAGCGCAACGGAAATCTAGATAACCGGCAAATAATAATGGTAAATATTTATGACGAGATAAATCGATACCATACCGTCGCGATTTCGAAAAATTTATTCATCGTTATTGTTAAAAATTAAAAATAGTATGAAATCAAGAGTTAAGGTCTTGACTCGGGCCAAGTACAAGAGTTCCCGAATGGTAGACCTGAACTACTCTTTTCCGGAAGAATTAGCTCGAGGTTTTCGGGGTATTCAAACGGCATTAAATCCGCATATTTCCCCCAAACTATGGTGATATTCTTGTAGGGGACGTCCACCCGAGTAATTTAAGCCTAACTACGAGAAGATCCATCAAGCCAATCGCGAGATATTTTGATCTAAAAAGTCGAGGTTGTATCACTAATGTGTTATCAATAATTAATGTGTTTCATGTTTAGCACTTCGAATTCCGCGTCCAACACGTCCCGGATCGTTTTAATATCTCAATAATGATTGAAAATCATTGAAATGATTGAAAATCATTATTGAGGAATCAAAATCATTAGTGGAAATGGCGAGCAAATTACGAAAAACGTGAAAAATCCTCAAATTTAAGCAGTTTTTCGTTCGGCATTCGCACAATTTTTGAGATAGCGACCTGAAACTGGTACCATTGTTTTAGTTGGGAAATTCTACGCCAGATCAATGTATAATAGTTGTACTTTTCGAAAATTTAATTTTTCGCCAAAATCTGAAGGGGGTAGGTCAGGATTTTTTGCGATTTTCGTAAATCGCCTGCCATTTCCGTAATTTTTGAGATATTAAAACGATCCGGGGCGTTTTGGACGCGGAATCCGAAGCCGAATAAGCCAGTGAAAGAATCATTTTAATATCTCAAAAATTGTGGAAATGGCAAGCGATTTACGAAAATCGCAAAAAATCCTGACCTACCCCCTTCAGATTTTTGCGAAAAATTAAATTTTCGAAAGGTACAACTATTATATGTTGATCTGGCGTAGAATTTCCCAACTAAAACAACGGTACAAGTTTCAGACGGCTATCTAAAAAATTGCGCGAATGCCGACCAAAAAACGTTGAATTTGACGATTTTTCGCGATTTTCGTATTTCCTTTGTCATTTCCGCAAATTTTTTGATATCGATTTGATTCTTTCACTGTCTTATTCGGCATCGGATTCCGCTTCCAAAACGTCCCGGATCGTTTTAATATCTCAATCATTGTGGAAATGGCGAGCAAATTACGAAAATCGTGAAAAATCCTCAAATTCAGGCGGTTTTTTGAACGGCATTCGCGCAATTTTTGAGATAGCCGTCTGAAACTTGTACCATTGTTTTAGTTGGGAAATTCTACGCCAGATCAATGTATAATAGTTGTACTTTTCGAAAATTTAATTTTTCGCCAAAATCTGAAGGGGGTAGGTCAGGATTTTTTGCGATTTTCGTAATTTGACCGCCATTTCCGTAATTTTTGAGCTATTAAAACGATCCGGGGCGTTTTGGACGCGGAATCCGAAGCCGAATAAGCCAGTGAAAGAATCATTTTAATATCTCAAAAATTGCGGAAATGGCGGTCAAATTACGAAAATCGCAAAAAATCCTGACCTACCCCCTTCAGATTTTGGCGAAAAATTAAATTTTCGAAAAGTACAACTATTATACATTGATCTGGCGTAGAATTTCCCAACTAAAACAATGGTACAAGTTTCAGACGGCTATCTCAAAAATTGCGCGAATGCCGTTCAAAAAACCGCCTGAATTTGAGGATTTTTCACGATTTTCGTAAATCGCTTGCCATTCCCACTTATGATTGTATTAACGTTAAAAAGCGGGCCACCAAGTACATTTAGCAGTAAACAGATTTAGTCATTAAATGAGAAGACACCATATTTTGGGAAATTTAGTTAATTGTATATATTTACTTAGCGATAGTATTGTGTCGTTGCTCTACAATAATTTGTACTTGCTCACATTTCATTGATTTCAAATCCTGTGTAAAATGCAGTTTATGTTAATGAGCAACCTATTCCAATGTAACATTCTCTTGTACTTGGCCCATAGCTTTGCATTTTCGATGCTTTTTGTGGATTTCACTTTCCGGAAAGTATTGATCACGACCCTAGTGTAACGTACATGAAGAGTTTAATAACAAAAGTGGGATTAATCAATTTTGTAGTTAAAGTTCGGTTCATCGGTGAATTATAATTTTGCAGAAAAGTTCGCGACTTCGTTATGAATTCTCATTTCGTTTTCCATGTAACGGTGCCGCTCTATAGACGTAGAACAGAATGGAAGTTATTTAACTTGATTCCAGTTAGACGTAAACTAAAGATTCATTATCTCTCGGGGCGGGGTATGTCACTTTCCGCTATATTCTTTGCGACTTCATATCTGACACGAAGAAATGGATTCAACGATCTCGCGTTTCCGTACTGCGAAACTTGCCCCGGCTCGGAACTTCTGGATACTAGTACACAGCGATAGTCTCTGTCACCCCGATAAATGTGTTCCGTGTAAATAATTTATCGCGACGGAGAGGAAAAACGGGGAAAAACAAAGCTCCCCGTCGGCATTGATACCGAAAATCCAACGGACGGACGGATTTTCGTCTACGTAAATTGACGTTCGATCGATAAACTTCCGCGATGTTCGCGAGACGACGAATTTCCTTCGCTCGTTGATTCGGATCTTGAAGATTCGTTTACAGGCGAATGTACACATCCACACGCGCGCGGATCCGCGTTGCTTGATCCTTTTAATTATCGAAGTTGCGCGGGCATAGGGCGGGAAACGGTTTACAAGTTAAATATACTTAACGGCACGGGGAAACGCTTCCACGTTGAACGTCGGCAATACCGTTCTCACCCATCGTTATCAGTGTGCGACGGTAATCGCGAGGATTCCTTTGTACAAAACCGGCCGACGAGAAATCCTCAAGTGAAGAGAACTACGAGCAGGAAGATGCAAATAATATCGTTTCCCTTATATAGTTTCTATTGTATCCACTTTGTTTGTCCGTTAGAATTTCCCACTTTAATGAACATATCTCGCGAAGCAGCGTAATATTTGACAAAGGGAGAACTATTACGTTCGTGTTGTATCATTGCGCAAGGAAAATTTTTCTCGTTTCCCCTTCCTTTCTAGGGTAACTCGTTGAAAAGGACCTCTTCAAAGAAATTGCAATTAAAAGTTTTTACTCGGCACTTAGTTGCAGTGGTTCCGTCGAGTGTATGAACGTAGTCAGAAAAAGAAATCTCGTAATAAACATTGATCTACTGGTTATAAACGTGCATACAGGGAACACGCTAAATAAGTACACCGCTGTTGTACTTTCGTTCGTTCGTGAAACTTCGCGAATAACAGTGAGTTTCAATTTTAATGAGAAACCGAATAATTCTTGCCTTCGTTGGATTACGGCATTGTGAAATTTTTGTATCTAAAAATATCTTGAATTCATTTAATTCGCAACACAGGCACACAGACATTCGCACTCATTTAAATAATTATAATACCTTGTAAAACATATTACCAACCAACTACAACGGTATTAATGTAAAATTCGCGCAAATTGTAAATATAATACGTTCAGCGAAATAATTCGCTAAATGTAAGCTCGATGCAACAGAAAAAAAAATACACGAACGAATCGACTTCCTACCGTGAGATATGAAACATACCAAACCAGATTAACATTTTAACGAGCGATATGATACATTTCGAATAAATAAAAGCTTTTGTAACATACTCAGTATGTTAGAGATATCAGTGTGACAGTATATCGTACTTCTACCGCATCTCGTCGATGAAATAATGAAAATCGTAGATAAGGAGCACTATAATGGAAGACCGGATGAGTTAATATTACAGATTGAAGACAATCGAGCTTACCGTTTCCTTCTTCCTCCGCGCATTCTCAAGAGTCGACTGGAACCAGGACCATTGACCGAAAGGATCTTGCGTGGTATCGACCGTACTACTTCCTGCACGATGCACCATGCGGTTGTCGGCTATGTTCAGCCACAAATTTGTGTTAAGAAAGATGATTCGATACTTTTCCGATCGCTGTTCTATCGTGTAATATCCGGCTGTAACGAAAGTTAGGAGGAGCAATTCAATTGTATTAATCCGCGAATGGAGACTGTAATAAAATTTTAATCACGTAAAACCCGCCTACCCTATACTATCCGATAAAAATCGATTAAAATCGTTTAAAATAGAAATCGATTAATAGTGTCTAAAAATAATCAGATATATACATTCAACATTAAACATTATTCATCTTAATAAATAATTCAACGCAGCGAAATCGTACGTAAGAGATATTTAGAATCAAGAATTCTAATTAAAATTTATAAATCTTAAAAGAATATATACGTTACATATATACAGATAATACATAGATATGTAGTAAGTGTATACCTGTTTGAAATGTGTCCAAGGCTTCCTGCGGTAGCCATTGCTGCCATAGTAGAGCTAGTTGCGTGAAACTCACATCGACGTCCTCGTGTCCGAGTGCAGGAAACACAAATTGTTCCTTAAACGTGCGGGACAACAGATCGGTCAAATTCCGCAAACACTGCAGACGCAGTTCAGCGCTCATGTCGGTAGTGCGCGTCAGCGCGTCACTGCAACAAGTAGTTACAGCCTCGTTAGTACTAGTTACATACGAGCGAGCTACGAGAATTACGAAGGGAACTGTTCCGATTCGATAGTAAACACGAAGAAACGATAACACACGGTAACAAGGGCGTAGTACACGTGCTTCGGTAACTTAGGGAGAGAGAAACGTGTAAAGTTCCGTGTACATTGGAACACCGTTACGAAGGAGGCCTGGATTCGTGAATATTTAAACGTTACATGACCGCTTGGAAATCGGTCGAAGTTCGAACGACATTATATGCACATATACAGTATAGAGTCGGTATAACAACGTTATTAAACGCGGTTGATAAAGCAACGTTCTATGTATTTATATTAATACATTTCCCTAACCGAGTGAAATTTCAATAGGAAACATTTTGGAAGGATTAACGATCCTGATAATAAGGCTCGTATAATATATTAAACAATTACCCCTAGTTTCAGCGGCGCAACAAAGAAGTTATTGATCAATTCAACAATTTATTCATAACCATATTAACATTCGCGATTCGGTCGTCAATAAATTGATCAAACTGTATTAAACTAGCAATTTGTACGGTTTATACGGTGTATACACGGGTATTCCCACTCATTTGCATTGCACCAACACAAATCTTTGTACGGTATTTAGTTCCCGGGTTCTACGGGCTTGGGAATTATCAATTACCAAATTAAGTTTCGCAACTATCTATTAAAAGTCAGTCACACTTCATTAAGTCGCCATTCAATTTATCAGCCGCATACAAGAATGTGTTTAAAACGGTGTAACATTCACGAAACACTGGTATACTACAATTTTAATCGTGACAATCGAACGGATCATTCGTCTCGCGATTTTACACTCGATTTCATATCCCTAACCGCGGAACTTACGAATTATCAATTATCGAATTCACGTTACCAACGTGAATCCATCAAGAAAAAAAAGAAACGATCGAGCTTTATTATTAAATTACCGTTCAATTTCCTAAAGTATACGTGCAAACATCATCGGAAATCACCGACGGAATATTACTTCATTCCGATTCTTATCGATTTTCAATTCACTTAAAAAAAAGAAAGAAATATAAGAAAACGAGAGAAAGAGAGGAACATAGAAGAAAACGAAAAGAAAAAAAAAAAGACCAAAGAATTTTTACATCTCCTTAATACCGATCTCGGGCGGAATTCTTATTCGTCGGCACGATAAACAAATTAAATGGTCATGATCGGTTCATTGGAAGTCTCGTGGAACCCACCCCGTCCACAGGACGAATTCGATTCCTTCCCCGCGTTCTGATCTCATTGTCCGTGCCGCTGATTCGATCAAAGCCCACGGTGAGTCGCAGCTATAGTCACCGAACTCTCCTGCCAGCTTTCTGTCGAGACGTATCCGCCCACTATCGACGCTGTTCCTCTTGTTCCAGCACACTGAAAACACGGGTAAACGAGGAGAACCCCCCTCGCTTAGAGTGAACGCCACCGCCCGCGCCGTCGACGACGACGACGACGAACAAAGAACACACAACGCAGAGGGAAAAGGGTGAACGTGGGAACGAGCGACCTTTAAGGGAAAAGCACCGGACGGTCACGTATACCTTCGCTAACGTCCAAATGACACGGAGTCAGGGTGAAGTCCTCTATAGGTTAGGGTGTACGGGGACGCAATTTGAGGTACTGCTATTTCATGCAAACCTCGTGCCAGCCAGACACGCCAGGTACTTTAAAACGATCGGTAAATACCGGCGGGGACCGTAAGATAGGACTGAAATACAGGAAACCGTTTGGAGGCCGAATATAAAAGAGGTAAGCCTACCACGAATAGTAGTAGAGGGGTTTCGTAAAGGAAAATGCGTGCGGGTAGGTTACTTTATACAAAAACGGTAAAACTACTTACTGCTGGCTGCGTTTCTTTGGGTGGAATACTTCGGGTCATAGTGAATGTCGGTGATGTGCCAGAAATACCCTGCAACAGGGAAACGAGGTCGTACTTTCTGCGTTTTATTTTGCGCCCTTTACCTCGCATTTGCATCCCCCTATTTCTGTTCTACGATCTCTTGAAAGTAACAGTGCGCGATTGAAAAAAAAAAATGGAAAGAGAGAGAAGGAGAGAGAGGGAGAGAGAGAGAGAGAGAGAGGTTGTTTGAGAGGCAAAGTTTAATTTGCGGGTTTCCTAGTCTTTTTCTATTTTTATCTTTTGTTCAATTTTATTCGATATATTTTTTTTCCTATATTCATGAAATTGTACGAAATATACATATAAATATGGTAAAGTTATTCGGACGATTGGTTCTATCCATTTTCATACAACACGTTTAAAGGGCATTGCTCTCGCATTGCGGAAAAATTTCGCTCGGTTTAATAATTCACCACGGCTCTACGTATGTATGTACGTACGTTCCTACCTACATACATACATACATACATACATGCATGCATGCATATACCGAGTTATGTGTACATATGAAACTGTGAGGAGTTAAAGGCGTTCTATCGTGTATGCATATTTACCTATCTTTCCTTGTACCGCGCACAGCCACGAAAGTAGCATCAGATAATCGCGGATCATCTTTCCGGGATTGAACCTGTAATCATGCGGGATCCAGTATTATTTAAGGTCACCAAAAAAAAAGAGAAAAAAGCAAAATGATACACACAAAAAGAACAGTCGAACATATTTGAATCATGTTTATCGTTACAAACGATCTAACCAGTCGTCAATGAGAAAAGTTGATTGCCGTAAAGACCGCGCAAGGTTGGATTAAGGTAATTCCATAAAGTTGAACGAGGGATTTAATATCTTATGAAATTTTATGAATGTCCCCCACTCGCTGTTCCGAAACGTATTATTCTTTGTATAACAGGTGTCGTTACACGGACGGGCGGGCGTTTAATTTTAATCTGGAATGTAATTTTGAAAGTTGTAATCGTGTCTTGTAAAGGTCTTATTTAGTAGTTGAGAAACGTGGATCATAAAATATTTTACATGGCTCTTTTAACTGCAACGAGACGTCGTAAAAACGTCGGCAAACCAATATCCCCACATTTAAGGCCCGTGAGGTCGTGGATCGTTTGACGACATGACAAAGGGCTGACGTAATAGCCGTGGCATATAAATAAATAACCATCCGAGAAAAATAGAACAACAAGAGGCTAACACAGAAGGAATAGATAAAGTGGTGTGTGTATTTTGCGAAAGGTCGATACATAATTAATAACGTTAAATTATTAACCGTCGATACAGCATTTTCGCATTAGAGTATTAATGTTTGATAGCAAACATCATTTCATTAATGTAATAATTTGATGCATCGGAATATTGGATATCATAGCTAATATTTTCATTTCCAGAAAAATCCTCGATGGTCGGTCTGCCACTTGTAAATACTTTCGCATCGTTTCGACGTTTTTTTTGGGGGGTTTTCTTTTACTCTTTTAATCTTTATTCCGTTTTAATTATTATAATTACAGTCACAATTAAGTTTGTTAAAAACGAACAAACAAAAACAAAACAAAGCACAACACGTAACTATAGATCCGAGGCTTCGCGGTTACGCGTTCCCTTTTCATTTAAAGCATTCAACCCGACAAATTCCGTCATTAAGAATGAATCTCCATTAACTCTTTCACCGTACCCGTTATTCCCATGAACTCGCTACACATTTAAAGAAGAATATTTAAGTATTCAAGATCTCCCACCCCCACCCCCCACCCACCCTCCACCGGTTACCGACAAAAATTGCATCATGGATGACAATTAGAACCTTTATAAAATGCTTTTTCACCTCGTGAATTCAAGGAATTATACATTGCATTCAACCGACGGGAACCCGTGGCTGTTTTATGAAAAATTAATTCTCGTCTGAAACAATTGAAGAGGGTCTGGGGGGTCCACGGAATACTAAGCTTTGCAAAACTTTCCTCCCCTCCCCTTCCCAATCCCCCTCACCTTATCCCCCCACTCCGAAACGCTCTAATCTCGTTCATAATAAACTAGCTGATCGTAACGACGGAGCACTCTCGTAATTTTCCCGATCGTTCTCGTCGTCGTTGTTGTCATTGTCGTAAATTGAGATTCACCGTGCCAGCCGTGGTAAATGCCGAGTTCCGTGTACGCTCCCTCGCTTTTGATCGCGAATTACGTCTCCGGCATTTAAACGGAATCGTACCTTTCGGAGATTGAGCGAGGCGGATCGTTGATACAACGAGTCCTGGAAACTACAGACGGCAAAGCAGATTTGATCGTACCCCGGGGAACGTTATTATACCAGGCCGGGTGGCTATCTGTGTCCCCGTAACTGTAATACATTACCTATTAAACCGATACCAAGCATGCATAACACTGGCGGTAAGTATCATTACCCTGTTTTTGTGCAATAGGAAAATTAAAACTGTTAGGTTTATTTTGTCGGATTTCAATATCGCGTTCTTTTATACGAAAACGAGAGAAAAAAAGAAATTTTCTATTTTTATTTTTGTCGAGCGATGATATTATAAAAGTGTATATTATGAAAACAGTTAGGTTTGTTTCGGTCGATTTCAATATCGCGTTCTTTTAGGTGAAAACGAGAGAAAAAATGAAATTTTCTTTTTTCTTTGTCGAGGGATGATATTATAAAACTGTATCAACGAAATTGTATGCCGTTATAGAGCTACACGCTGCCGGGATATAATGGGATGAGTATATGATTTATGAACCGGGTATTAAATCTACCAATTGAACGACGAACGACGATACAGGCAGAGGCCGGTGGAAAAATAGATTGTACGTGACGTTTGGTAATTGTATGATTACATTAGTGTTGCCGGGGAACATTTTGGAGGAAAGGGGATTACAATTCCAGATGTATTGTACGTATACATATTAGTTCGGAATGCGGCAATGATAAATACACGATTATATTTATATTATTGTGCATCACGTGATATTCAATTTTCGATATATGCACGATACATTGGGGGGGGGGGGGGAGGGGGGGACCAATAAATTCGTAACGCGTGCTACGTACGATCGTAAATTGAAAAATTATTGTTCTATTAACTGCTAACTCGCTGCGTATTACGGATTTTAATTAATTTTACGATTGACGCCGATCCCGAGCGAATGCCACGGTTCTGTTTGTTTGTTTGTTGTTTTTGTTTCATTCCGATCTTCCTAAATAGACAACTGACACTCGCGTAATGTCAAAATCACAATATCAATTATTTTTACACGTCCGACACGCGACGAAATATCAACGCTCCGGAACGAAATCGTTTCTCAATGTGAAAAATCCCAACGCGAGCTGAATTACGTAACATTTCGTGTAAAATTCTAACTAAAACTTTCATCTCTCACACAGTCTCTCTCATTCTCCCTTTCTCTCTCTCTCTCTCTCTCTCTCTCTCTCTCCCACTCTCTCTCTCTCTCTTTCTCTTTCAATGTCCGTACCGTATACGTACCCGGCTATTCAGATACATTGCGATATGCTCATTGAATGTGCATTAGCGATACATCACGTGAGACTAATTAACATTCATAGATTACGCGATACGTATTCTAAATACATGCTACTTTGTAAAAGCTCTAAGTCCCCGCGAGATTATTATCGCATTAACTCGATCCATATTTCAAGGTTGCACGGTAACGAGAGCGTAAATGGTTTTACGCCATGCGTCAAACGCATGTCACTTATTATTAGACGCCTATATACATATTATGTATTCCGCGAGATAAATAGTCCTTCCAGTCGACGAAGGTGCGTGGACATGGAGGAGAAGGAGGAGGATTTGCAAACGTAGGTAGTCAACCCAGATAAAACATCATCCGAATGACCTCGTAATACGGATGAGAGAGTAATTATCGATGCCCTTCCGTCATTGACTAACGAACGAACTGTAACGTGGACAGTGTATGTGTACGTGTGTGTGTGTGTGTGTGTGTCTGCGGACATCGGTGTGCCGCTAACGCCGGGATCATTCTTTACTGGAACGTCGGCTATCGTCGCTGTGGAAAACCATTTCTCTCTACGTTGCGGTAATCCTTCCGCCGTAACTACCGTGAATCAGCAGAGGATTCCGGTATCCGTGTAAACGGAAACGTATAGAAATTCGCTTTGCCCGTTCAGCTTCGAATCGTGGTTTTAACCGATACTTTTACCCGGCGATAAAGGGGGGAAAACGAATCTCACGAGTAATCGCGATGATGCGGTGTGGATGAGAACGCATATCCAAAACGTTTAGTATTCGTTTGCATACCGGCGAAATAGTTTTGTCCCTTTATATATGATCTACACGTGTATCATTGAATTTGTTTCCCGATATTTTTACATTGTTCTGGATACCATTTAGAGTTGTATTTTCTGAAAAATGGATTTTTTTTCTTCTTTCTTTCTTTTGTTTTTTTGTAAGTTTTCAAACAAAAGACGTATGACGTATTCAAATGAGAGGAAACGTTTTTCTTGTCATTTTTTTTTATTGTAAAACGGTCGAGACATTGATAGTCGAATCATCGAAACAACGGTGGCTTTGTTTTTAGGATAATAAAAAATATCTTGGGGAAAAAAAAAACAACAGGGAGCGTCATTAATCTCATCCCTCGCGTTCTAGAATCTCACATCCTTTCAAAAGTCATCGGTGAATTTTGTTCTCCTGATACCAGTATTATAATATACACACATATACATACCTATACCTATAGACATACCTACGTGAATACATCGTGCTATTAAATTTTTATCTGTTCATCTGCTTGTCCGACTTGCATGCAGCCGTATGAATATCCCCCCAGCTTATTCATCGCGTACGTTCTCATAGTTTAAAATATACCCGGTACCCGATATACGTACATACATACATAAGTACGTCGGTTTCATCGGTCAGTATTTGAAAATCCCGAATTGATCTCACGGTATATTTGTATCCGGTTATAAATTACACCCCTTATCTGTCCATTCGTTAGGAATGGTATATCCACACCGTTCGCTTGACTATGCCAACAAAGAACTGAGTGAAGATAAACGTGTCAAAAATTTCTTGCTCGTTTACGAGGAGATCGCGTGCCCCCCAGGTGCAATCGCCGTACCTTAAACGCGAGCTGTCGCGTGAAACCTTCGAAGATATACAGGCCAGTCGAAGGATTTAAATCTCGCAAAAATCGAGGGTGGTTACTCTAAGGGGGTGGGAGTGGAGGGACGGAGGCCGGTTTTCTCGCCTTTTCTCTCTCTCTAAAGAGTCACTATCGTTGGTTCACGTGACAATTTCTTAACTCGCTACCACGTACGTGAAGTTTTATGGTTGGGACCGTTCGCTCGGCTGTCTTCCTTTTCCGAGTTTACGACCGGTACTTTGTGTCCCCTCCTTCAGCGTCCTAAACCACCCTACCATGCAACCCTCTCTTCTTCTCATCCCCTCGATTCACCGTCTTTTATACGCCCGCGAGCTTACGTGCCTTCCGAGTTTATCGGTAATTGACCTTTGTATACTATTTAAAAGCCACAGAGCAGTACCCGGTTAATTTGTGAAAGTCAGACGATGAATTCATTATGAAAGAGAGAAAAAAAAATGGAGAGGAAGGAGAAAGAAAAAAGGGAAGGTTATCATTGACGCGTGATACTAAACAGTGAAACGTGGGATTTCGCTCGATGTGCATACAAGGGGTGGGGAGGAAGGGGGGATTGGTAATAGTTTAGGCGGTGGCCGGTCGATAAGTTGAAAATGATAACAGTTTCCGGCAAGTGACACGATCCCGTCATCCGCCACTCGAGCGTGATCCGCGAAAATGAAATCAGCAACCGACCGGTAGCACGGAAGACCTATACCAATTTCTTTACGACGCTCTTGGCTTTTTTTCACTTTTCGCTCTGGCGCATATAAAGCTCAACGCGGCGTGTTTATCTATTGCCTAACCCCTGGCTTTATCACTCTTGGATTATCATCATTTAAGGCGACCGATGAGTGGAACCAAAAAAAAAAAGAGAAAAACAATGTTGACGAAGATTTTTATTTATTATTCGTATGTGTATTCATTCCATGATATATGTATGTCGACGCGTCCATTGTTACGTTTCTAAATTAAACCGATATGTTTCCATTTTATGATTATATACACCCTTTTAGAGGGTGATCATTGTGTATACCATTTTGTTTTTAACTGTCGGATTTGTACCTCGATAACAGCTGTTTACATCGCAAACAATTTGTTTTATCGAGTTGATCGTTTTATTTCCAATAATGTGGAACGTTTTAATAAATCGTGTTTTTTTGCGGAAAATTTGTATATTTCCCTTTTTACGTTGGTCTATTTTATTCCACTCCAAACTAGTTCACCGATTCATCTAAAGCTTGTACGGGTTTTCCAACTCATTAGATTTTATAATAATACGAACGGGGGATTTTTTTTTCCAGGAATTGAAAACTAACAAAATTATTGAACAATTTTTTACATTTTCGTTTACAAAACTATCTGATAATAAAAATTCATTCACCCTGATAGTGTCAGAGTTCATAGTTTTAACAACAATCTACTAAAATTCGCTGTTCGCAGATAAAATAGATTTTCAGAAACCTTCCGCGAGAAAGTAGAAACTTAACGCGGTAAACACGGAAAACTCCCAGGCGCCTTTAAAAGCACTATGTAATTTCTGTTTAATTCTGTTCCTGTAAAATTTGTACTCGTGGCGATGCACCTGTGGAATATTATCGCGGCTCGTAACAAACGATTCTATTCGTGCATCTGCAGCATGAAATTTGAATATCTTTTTCATTTTTTTTTTCTTTCTCGCGCGGCCGTATACTTTCTTGAAAAGTTTTATCGCTTTTTCTCCGCGATATGTAATGCTCCTTAACGCCAGTCCCTTCGGGGCCACCATTAAAAACTGTTGCAAACCCTTCTATTCCCGCGTACAACGTTCGTTTTTCACGCGTTACCCTCGTTTCGTTCTTTCTTTTTCGCTTTTCATCCTTTTTGCCCCGTCTACTATCTTTTCATCTGCATTTTCTACCGTTGGAATTCTTACGTTACCTGCGCGGGTTCTTATCGACGTTATGACTCCCGTGTGCTCGTTAACTTGGCCCGTTGCCAATCAAAGGTGTACGTATATGCGGTTATATATATATATGTATACGTATATGCCACGAGGCCTTTGTGCGGGAAACGGAAGTCGTCAGAAACTTCCAGTTGGCACTGAGCGACCGAATATCCTGCCTGCAATTACTCGCCGTACAAACGCGGTTCTCCGTGCGAACTCGCACATATAAGTTGTTGTCGTTTCACGGTACAGCGGCTTCGAAAACAGTTCGCGGTAAAACTCGAAAGTCTTCTCTCCGAACGCTATTGTAAAAATCGTAGCCCCCACGTCGACCGGGGTGTGTGTCTGTGTGTACTACTGGTGAAAAAGTAGCGTGAAATACGGGCATTCGCGCAATCGTTCGCGATACATTTGTCAACTGTTTCGTTGCCTGCGAGGAATACGTATGTATCTCCGAAGAGATTCTTCGTTTTCGGACTTTCGAAATCCCTGTACGATTTGCTATCTCACATCTGTACATACGTACGTTCGTTGGTGAGATATAGATATATTTGTATATATATACGTATATTGAAGCGCATCAAACAGATGAAAACGTCACGATAGATCTCTAGTCACTGGGTACGAAACATCCCTAGATATTATTGGTATCGACGTTGAATTAAAGAACGACACACGAGTAACCGTGGATGAATATTGAAATAAGGCACACTATTTTCAAATTTCATTCCTATCGAGCGGTTGATTATTTTTAAACGTTCGCGAAAATAACGACTCATTGACGCACCGAGATTAGATTTGCCATTTCCATTGCATTTCATTTCACCCGACGGATGTAGTATAAAACAAGTGTGCCTCGATACCGTGAGACATAAATAATTCCGCGGCGGTGTTAAAACGAAACTACCGCGGTCGGATAATTCACGGTATCCAACCAATTAACGTAGGTGCACTAAATCCACGGCAAGGAAAGAACGAGGATAATGGAGGAGGTGTGCGCGATCCGAAAGAATCATTATGATTAGAACACGGATTTGGTGTACTGCATCGTACCGTTTTACGGGCGAAATACCTGCGAACGAAATGGAAGGAGGAGTTGCAGGCAAACCGAAGAATTTCCTTGCGCCACATTCTGACACGATAGTGGTCTGTCTATCCGCTAGATTTCATTTTAGGGGTTCTCAACCCCTATCCCGATCGAGGGTGTGTTATCTATTTAAAAATTGTTCGAGTATATCTCGAACGTGCAATTCGCAATGATTTTTCTTTTTTGCTGATTCCGCACACTTTTTCCCCTACATACATTTCAATTCGTTCACCCCCACCTTTCCCCCGTAAAATGATTTATATCGAATAAAGGGTGACACGAGATAAAAGATCCATCAGTTAACCATGTATTAGACTTTTAATTGTAAAATGTCATTCGTTTGATATCGTTAATAACACGTTGTACCTACCCACGATTTGTTTCATGCGATGCTAAAGAAATCGATGGTAGATACCGCGGTCGGTGTGTGTTTTTTCTTTCTTTTTATTCTCTATGTAAATCACCGAATACATTTTTACGGATACGTTCGAACAGGGGTGAAATTCAATTTTAATACATTGTTTTTTTTTCACCCTCTATCTTAATGCGATAATTGTGAAGCAGTTTGCGTGGCAAGAAAACGTCAGTGGGATGTTGATATCGGTCGATTAATGACGATGCAATAACCGCATCGGCCAGGATGAAAAACGAAGACAAGTGCACCCCGTACGAAAGAATTGTCATGCCGGATCGTTATCACATATCGACCGTGTATAAGAAAAACGCATTAGCATCCGTGGAATCATGTCGGGACATTAGGGGCGGGGTTGGAAGGGGGTGAATGCGTTTTTACGTAACGTCTCAGTGATATTGTCTGATCGAAATTTGCAGAGGAATTTATTTCTCGGTCGTTCCTAGTCCGATCATGTTTTATTATCGTCGTACCCATTGTGAACCGCGCATACCTAATGGGCTTTTCCATGGCTTTACCGTCGCACTATTACAAAGAAACAAGTAAGTAATTAAAACCACGGAAATAGTACAGCGTAAAATTAACTGTCGTTAGATTAGAACAACATCCACGTACTAAAACAGCTGTTAAACTGTTGGACGCGAAAAAAAAAGAGCAATACGACACCGTAGACACCGCATACACTGCCAATGGAAACACCGATAAATTATATGAATTAATTTCATATATCACTCAATATATATCTGCGATCAACAAGTATTCTATATTTTTTATCAAAAATTCTGTTTTTTTAATATTTTACCCTATATTCTTTCACCTATCGATACCAACTTACGATTCTACGTAACAATTAAAAAATCTCTATGTTTCGTAACGATGTAAACAATCCAAAGCCTCTAAATATATTAAATCGATATTTTGTATTACAAGTGAAACAATGTTCGAACAATCTGTATGGAAAAAACAGAAACTCAACACGGTCGATACAGGGCAATTCCCTTGAATAGGCAACACTGACAGTCTGTTTAACCCGTCGACATTCGTAACGAGCCCTGTCACGTACGACTGGTCGAAGAAATGAAGTGGCGAATTAATCTATGCAAAAGAAACGCGAAGGAAAAAGTGACGTAGGCGGCCTTGATCGTTCAACAGGCGTTAATTTCTAACTTGAACACGTAGAGCACACACCCCGTTACGATTCTTTTTACCGGTGAATTTATTCCTGGGACGTGGTTGGCATAGCGACAGATGTATACTCGAGATTTACGTGACCCCCTCGCCGGCTCTGTGTGACCCACACGCGTATAACCGGTACCTTACACTAGTAACCTCCGTGGGGGGCGGCCGATAATTAATGGTTACTTTTAAGGCGTTCTAAAACGCGTCAAAAACTCGAGAGGACTTTCACTATGATTTACGACGTGCAAAACGAGGACCCTTCGACTAGCTCGTAACGTCCGTGTCCTTTTTTCTTTTTTTTTCTCTTTCTCTTTCTCTCCCCACGTGTGCGGAAGTGTGGAATGGCTGGACAGTAAGGGGCGGGACTACTGTTTTTATACCGCCGCGGCCAAATGGAGATGCATTGCAATAATTAATTGTGTTACTGCACTCGATTTCCACGTTTTTTTTTTTTCATTTTTCCCTCCACGTTATTCCGCGCGACGCTATAGAAAATATGTAACGTAGATTTTAATCCAGGGTTATTGATTATTGTTTATTTCGCTTTTGCGGTAGAAAGACATTGTGTTATTAAATTAAGTCATTAGGAATTTCGGAATTTTGTAATACATTCGTGAATAATAATTCCGCGCGGTTGTTTTACATTCTGTGTGCTCGGTATTTATTGTATTTCCCGATCACATTGTGTACGATTATTTATTACTATCGAAATATATTTAACAAAAAGGTATACATTCGAATTCGACCGACCATTCTGCACTTAAACTGTGAAACGCGCGATATGTTTGCGTTCTAATTTTTCAAAGATTTGTAATTTATACGTATCGATATTAACGCGTGATTCGATTAAATACGCAACGACTAATTTCCTGATAAAAATTAACCCCGGCACGTTCGAACAGCTAGCGAAATAATTTGCACGTATTCGGACACGTACACGTTAACGCATACATAATTGAGGCGTGTATGTGAAACACATCGTGCTCCGTTCGTTGCGAACTTCAAGAGAGCATCGAAAATCAGTGGAAAATTCGCGTGGTAAATCACTTTCGCTCGTGTTACATGGGAATTAGGGCGAACCGTAGATAAGCCTGGCAGGTAATCATGAAAATCGTTACTACAGAGATATGCTAGAACAGTAATATGATTATAGAGATTTTTAGCAAGGAAGAGATCGTGAGATACGCTATAACGTTAGATCCTTGTTTTCTTTTCCTTTTCCTATTTTTTTTTTCTGCTCGCAAATAATGCATGTAATACGTATCGCGGAGAATCCGGCGGATTTCAATTTTCGTTATAATCGAAATATAAACGATGCAAATAACGAGAGGGTATTTGTCGTTTTCAATATCCACACTCGAAGGAATATAAAGTTTCATTCCATATGAGACTGACATATTTTCCCTCTTAAAAATTTCATACAGGAAAGGATACTACTGACGGAAAACCACGTAAATCCAGATATATTCAGATAGGATTTCATACCTGGGTCTATCTCTTCTTATTCTATTTTCTGTCAATGCCTGCACGACGAAATTCGGATTTTATGAATCCGCTAGTCCGTAAAAAAAAAACAAAAAAAATAGAGAGAGAGAGAAAGAGAGAGAGAAAAAAAATAGACCAGGAACTTTTCAAATAAAATCGAAATATGACTTGTCAGACGGTGGTCCGAGCGCGGCCGTACCAAACTTATAACTACCCCTCTAAACGGGTTGTATCATGACCCATTTTATCTGCGTGCCAAATTCAAAATTTAATAACACCTAAATTAGGTGGAAACCCAAGGAACCCGGCCCCATATTTCCAATTTCGTCAGACCACCTTGTGTTCTCGCACACCCGTTCGCACAGCCACGGGTTAAAGCTTATAACGAGATGAAAGGCTGCATGTATGTATGTATGTATGTATGTATGTAGGTAACGCACGTCTAGCACATCGGTCGATGTTCGAGAGTTACCGTCTCTCTGACGAAATTTATAGCATGTAATATCATTACGTCGGAATCGCAGGATTCCATTCGCGAGAACAGCGCGGCCGCCAGCTGCATCGGGAACCGTTTCTCGTATTTTTCTTTCTTTCTTTCTGTCATATATTTTTTTTTTGTTTTTTTTTCGTTAACACGGATGAGAAAACGCCATTGCTATATACGCGGGAGAATTGTTCACGTTACAATGAAATTAATCTATCGACGATTCATCAGTTCCACGTACGCGTTTCCATAGCGGATATGTATGGAATAACGTATCGAGAACACTTCCCTATAATATATCAAGTACTCGCGTAGAACTGCTGTATCGCTAAGTTTCGCTCTCGGATGCTCAAGGATCGCCGAGTATTCTCGAGAAATACAAGATAACTAGTTTCACGTCCCTTTTACAAGTTTCAAGTTTATTCGTCCTACCAATATAACGTGAATTATACTTGAATTTAATATATTATACATATACGTTCAGCCGACAATGAGACGAATTGAACGCCATTACGTTGGGAATTGACTTCTATCGTGATTTTCTCGAGCGAAGATAGATCGTGTCATTGAAATCCAGTTAAGGTTACCAGGGGGAGGGGGGGGGGGGGTTGAAGATGAAACGTGGGGTACGGTAAGTACGTCTACCTTGATTGAACGCAACTTGCGTACAGCGTCAAAGTACAGAAAGATAATTAAGCGAATGAAACCAAGACTATGGTACGTATAATATATTCGAACCCGTTTGGAAAAGTTACGAATATCTCTTCCGCGTTATTCGTTTAACCGCGAAGAAATGAGATTAATGAGATGAGAAAAGCAGTTCGATATGACTGCACTCCAACGGTTTTAATTAAAGCGATGGTAAGTAGTACATACCAAGGAAAATATTTTTATTTGCCCTACATTCGCGCGGGGCGAAACGATATTCTGACAATTGCGCGGTACTTTGTGAATTAACTTTCTCTCTTTAATTTCGCTGACGACCGTAATCGTGGATCCTTTTTTTCCTCTCTCTCTGTTTTTTCTTTTTTTTTTTTTTTTTTTAAATACTCGCGGTGGATACGAAATCCCGAAAAATATAATTTTCCCGCGGGATATCGCGGTAAATTTAACCCAAGGGTTTAATACGAGTGTCATCAAATCTCGCCGAAATAACCATTCGCTTACTTAGCCTTGATATACGTACGGAGATTACGTTTGCTCGGGCACAACCGTGTGTGGTCGCGTAAATGTTAAATATTTTCCGAGTGGACGAAAACCATCTTTCGTGAATCTCGTCGTGAACGTCGACCCCGACGGTTTTAAAACTCGTGTCAACAACTTAATAAAATGATTATCATGCGTCTATTCATCAAATATTCATGCCACTAAATGAAGTTCGATCACCTATAGATTATATTCTACACACTAACCTTAATAAAGTGACAAAAACGTAACACAAATTAATACTAATTTTCTACATTATATCTTCGTTCAATATTTCTTTATCCTGATATAACATATAAAACGAGTGCCGTCGTTAAATCGTTGAAAATTTTCAAACATTTTTCCCCGACATCGCGGAAAATTACATTGTCGATCGCGTCGTCATCGTACGTTATTTAATTTTCGTTCGTCATTTACGAAGTCTCGCACGACGAACAAGATTCACCCCCGTCGAGCCAACCCCCCTCGAAGCACGGGGGATTTAAACCAGCGTTTACCCGGCGTAATAAAGACGGCAATGTTTTAGTGATGACAGTAACGAGAAGCAATCAGCACTTACGTGTTCGTCGGGTGGTACGAGAGAGCGTTGCAACAGACTCAATCGTAACAGGCCATACCGGGATACACACCCATACACACACGGTCTATCCGACGATTTTCTCCTCTCGGAATTTTATGATCGCGACTAATATCGAACGATATAAATCGAACCGGATCCACGATAAAGTCCCTTCAGGATCTTCAAGTAAAACAGTCCTTTACTACCGATCGACGACGTGCTACCGATTCAGGCTTCACTAGATCATTCCTCCCGATGACTGCCAATAAAATTTCCTCTCTCCACCTTCTCCCTTTCCCTCACTCCTCCCTCTCTCTCTCTCTCTCTCTCTCTCTCTCTCTTTGTATCTTCTCGTTTAAAAATTCTCGAGAGGTTGTACACTAATAATATTCTCGAAACAAAAGTTCGATTCTCACATCCGTATCATTCACCAAAACCGTTATCATTTAAACACGATACCCGATCGTCACCTTTCACCGATCTTGTGTCGAACAATTCTCCCGCCCGTGAATCCCGACAAACGTTGCACCCGTCGCGATTCCGACGATGAGACTACTACTCCGTTACGATCTCTCGATGATCACCGTCGACGTACGATACAACAGCAACAACAACAAGAACAACAACAAAAAAACTGTATCCTTCGTTCGTTCGTTCGTTCGTCAACGAGCGAGCTTGTCGTCGCGACTAAATATTTTTCCTCGATCGTCGGCTCGACGATGCCGGGGTTTCAAAAAAAGGGAGGGAGAGGAGGGTGATCAGCGTAACCGTGTGCGGCCCGCACCCTCGCACGAGACGTACTCTGGTGTCTCCTCGAGCCGGTAGGATGCCGACGACGAGGACGCCGACGCCGGCGCTTCCACCGCCGCCACCACCGCCGCCGCTGCCCGCCGGGGGTCGAGGATGGCTCCGGCTTCGCGACTGCGCCCTTTCGGCTCTCTTCAACCCATTACGGTTCTCACCCGTTCGGCGCGCACAGACGTAAACACACGTACAAACCGGGGGACCTTATCATACATAGACCCGGAGGAGTGTGTACGATGTAAGGGTAACACGCTGGCAAGCGCGCGCCCGCGCTCCGGTATAATAACGTTCGGGGTAGTTCCCTCCTTTGTGTGTGCGTGCGCTGGGTCTTCCATCCCCTCCTCCTCCTCCTCCTCCTCCTCCTCTTTCTCCTCTAACCCCTCTATACTCACCCCTCTTCGTCCCTTCATCCCAACTCCCCTTATCTACCAACAGTACCACTACCACTACCACCACTACTACTACTACCCCTCCCTCCCCCCTGGGAACCGCACTTCACCCCGCGGAGCCGCAACACGTAGCCTCGCAGCTACTCACCCCGCCACGGTGTATACCCCGTGATACATCATGGTATCACTTTATGTCTCACGAAACGTTTTATTAACCAGAAATCAAGTATGCCTGTTTCTCTCTGTCGTTTCTTTTCAACTTTTTCCCAACCCCTTTCTGTCTCTCTCTCTCGCCCCCGCTATCACCCTCGTTCCGTGTTTTCCATTCGCCAAGGGGTGCTAGCGTTCGGATATCGTCGTCTGGTTCAGTGCTGGATGCACCCGGGGTGCACAGTTTTGCATCGGTGGTATCGTTTTTAATGTCTCGGGAAGAGATTGTAATCGAGGGGAAAAAATGAGTCGAGCTTGGTTCTTATCAATACTTTTTTTTTAGGTCTGTATTTTTTGGGTGGTATTTTCTATTTGTGATAAGATGGTTAATCTTTTTTAGGGGAGTTCTTGGTATCATTTTTGGGTTGGATGTAACCAGGGTAAGAGTTGCCACGATTAACGAGCTCCAACGTTGGATGAGATTTCCACGAGGGAAAGTCGAAAGGATGAAAGTAAGGGATTTTCCTTAGGTAATTGGCTCTCCAGTGGCGGATGTTAAACGAGCAATCGGCAATTGGCAATCGCATGTCGGGATCACTGGTGTCTTTGGTGAACCCCACCACGTGCCGTTTGTCGATTGACAACGTCGTGAAAGGAGTTACTGCGATCGTCAAACGTTTTATACCAAAACGATTTCCTTGGTAATTGTTCGACGGCCCGGAAACGCGGATTTCTGCTGCCGATAGATTGATAAGCCGCGTTCTCTGCGGGTATATACATACGTATATTCTATATCTTCCCGTTTCCGTAATATCCTGCTGGATAAACGATTTCTCGGAATTATTAATATCTCCTCGTATTCGTATCGCTCTATGTATGTATACACGTATAGAACAGTAGAGATGGGGGAGGAGGAAAAAAAAAGATACCTATACGTTGCAACAGCTACGGGATTGTTTTTAATTAATTGTATTTCACGTTATGGTAATAGAATTTTTCATTTAATTAACACGTAGTAGATATGTGATAATACTTTTTTCTTTCTTTTTTTTTATATATATAAAAATCAAGCTGCTTGTAGACAGGTAGATCACGGGCGTGTATAACGTTGTTATTTCCGTCGCGTGAAAAATCTTTTACAAGGAAATTCTAGTTTCTTTTTTCATACTTTCCTTTTTTTTCCGTCTGTAATGAACGCGCTTCATTACGTGCCACCCAGTGTATGTGAATATGAGCAGATGTCGATGCGTATATACGCGTTACGATGCCCGTATACGCACAAACAAGTACACAATTGTGCATCGCGGTAAACAAGAGAGACGCGTCGCAGACCCGTGGGTAGAAAATGTAAATGCGGAGGCATACACGCGGGGGGTTTCATACGACTAACCAACAGTTAGACTCGTGACTTTCACAAAACGTTTAAGGACCTACTACACGCCAGACGGTATTCGCAAGGATTTCGCGGGAAATTTTTTTAGCTGAAATATCCGCCACCGGTGGATACAGTTCGCCCGAGTTTTGCATTCGTATGAATATAAAAATAACCAATGATATTTCCGCGGAAGTTATAAATTGGTTCTTATTAAATATATTTTCATACAGTTCCCGTAATGCGTAAAGAAAACGAAAGTAAAGTTTCTTCAAATACGAAACTCGCAGTGAAGTTGCGAGGAACTTCCGTACCGTTTCCTTACGTTAGGTGTTCGCGCGGCAGTCAAAGCTATTTGATGTGGATTCGAAGGAATTTAATTTAGCAGAATCTGATACGGAATTTTCTGCCCGATTAATTTTTCCGCGATACGGCGAGATAGAAATCTGATTTCGCCGTTTTACGTGCACATTTTTCAAATATCATACCCGCACTGCCTTTCCTTTGTGTTACAAAAAAAAAATTAAAAAATAAAAAACGTGCTTTTCCCGAAAATGAATTTTCTCTATTTTACTACCCCTCTAACCGTCTGTTGTTGTTGTTGTTGTTGATTTTTTTTTTGTCTCTCGCGCGCCCAGTTCCCTGGCACATTCGTTGCTATAGCAATTTCGTTTAGCAAGTAAATTCGCTGGAAAACATTTCATACATTGTCGGGCAGAACGCTATCCCGAAATCTCCCGGTAAAGACAGACGGGAAAATGTTGAAAATCATGGGAAAATTTCAACCATCCCCCTTTTGAATCAACAATACGTAAGCCGCTTAAGATTTGCCGTAGCTCATGTATATTTTACATGATTTATACTATGTATACACTTATAGTGGGTGTATTTTACAATCGGGAGGGAAGAATGGGGTCTGTGGAATACAGGCGAATTAAGGACTATACATATGTCTTGACATCAGTAATTCTCTCAGCGCCGACGTTGTTACACTCTCGTAGGTACCTACACGTGCGTGCGTGTGAGTTACCACGAGTGGATACGTATGTTCAAGTAGAATTAGACGTTCGCCAAAGGACCTAATAGTTACCAGGAGAACGGCCACTATGACACGAACGATAAAGTTAATCGTTTCGCCGTAGAGGAAATGGAAATAAATAATACTCGAAACGATAAATTCCCCGTGATAAAGAATCTCTCTTGGAAACGAATGAAAATAAATTTTCAAACGTTTATCAATTATATCATATTTTCGTAGACAATTATATGATTTATCTCTCCGTAATTACAATATAATACAACAATACACATATTTATGACTATCGAATCGATCACTAACTTGAATAAATTTCATTCTCGATTAATCACAAATAATGTATCGTTTATCAAAAATTCCTAATATACATAAAAAAAAAAAAAAAAAAAAAACATTTCAACGGTGACTTCCACAGAAGAATCCAGAGGTAAACTCGTACAACCGTTCGTCGTGCTAGATTACACCGTTACTTTAAACATCACGGATAAATATAAAACAGGCGCATCCACCGGCGGTTTCTTTCTTTAAATTAATATCATGCAAACTTTATTCATTTCCATTCTCCGCGCGCATCCTGTTTGCTTCTTCCTTCGTTTCCTCTTTGCCGGCCGTAGTTATTATTTATGCGAATATTATTACGCTCGGGTCTAGTTGGCGATGCCACAGACGCACAACATTTTCGGCGGTCTCTATCGGTCTCAAAACTCGCGGACGTGTCCGTGGAAACATCGCCCTTTTGCGAGGGGGTTGGGGGGGGGCGACGAAGGGCTCAAGGCGCGCGCGTTGCTGGTTCCTGATAGAATTTGACATACCGTGCACGTATAATCTTTTGAGGCCGCCGCTTCGTTGACTTCTCTACTACAGCATACCTTCTGTGCTTTTAGTTGAACGCGTCAAACGCAAAGCCTCGTGCGGACTCTGTGCGAAGGGATACGTATGTGTACGTATGATGTATGTACGAATGAATGTGTATAGGTTTAAATACACGCATGTATATAAACGTATGTGTACATACATACACGTATATGTGCGTATGTATAATATGTATACGTATTTATCGTACGTTTTGTACCATCCCCCGTACGTCTCTCTATAATTCTCGGCGCACAACGTCGTGCGGGCGGATTGAAACGTTGGAGAGCAAACTGTTGGCCGGAATTAATACCGATTCATACATACATACACGTATATGTATATATATATGTATGTATGTATATGTATATATGCCGTTGGTAGGAACATCCGATTCCCTGAGTGCTAAACTCCCTCGACGGTTAAGAGTGAGTGTAGGTATTAAACATCAATCGGATGATATAGCAGCGATCAGTATATGCTAATAACACAGGTATGGACAACGTAGATATCCATAATCGACGGAGTAACTAAGATGATTAGTGCCGAGTCTCTATTACGCTTTTGATTACTAATACATTACCGAATAATGGTTTTGTGTATGATATTAAGGTCTATCGTATTATTATTGATAAACACGTATGATACTCTAGAAGATTATTTACTTAAACCTAACGATCGTTTGACGATTCTCTATCTGTTGAACGACGAGTAAAGATGAATAATTTCGAATAATAGATAAAGCGACAACCGTGAAAACTGTCGACACACTTCCGCGGATTTTCTTGCGAAAGATAAAGAGCTACGTTTTCTGTTATTCCAATGGAAAACTTTGGGTCGAGTACTCGGTGAAACGTTTCAATATTATTTCAATGATGGACCCTTTATTACGATGTAGCGAAGTAGGTATTAATTAAGAATAGTGCCCCCGCGCCTCTTCAGCAACGGAACTATGCAAGTATTCGCGAGAAACATCGACGAGGACTTCCGGCAATAATTTTCAATTACGTAAACGCTCCAATTCTTTGCCGTGCTTTCTCAAGAATTTGTAAATTATATCAATTACATATTGCAAGCGAAGCTCATTGCATTCATTAAAGTTCGAAACTCAGAGTGCTCTTGCATGGCATCATCCATACAAAGACTTCCGGATGGAGACCGTGGATCAAAGTAGTGCGAGATAACTTTGAAGAGCTTATGAAATTCCAATATTCCCCTTCAAAGGGAAATCATTATTCGCTATACTCATTAGTATGCGCAATCCATCCTTTTTTTCCCCATCCACTTTTACATCATTTTTTTTCCCAATTCCACTGTAAATAATAAAAAAAAAAACATATATATATATATCCATCCGTAGCTCGTTCGGTGAGAATCGACAAAATGAAATCGGATTCTATTCTTTGTCGTCGATTTTTAGTCCATCGTTGATGCAATATACCAACTTTCGAGCTTAAAATCGCGAGTACAGAATTCTACAAGTTTCAAGCTAAAAGCTTAAAATTCTACAAGCTCCAATACCCTTCTACCGGATACGGAATAACGAGCGTGTCTCGTAACAACCAATTCCCTAGGTGGCACCTCGAGAAAGCAGACGGAAACTAACGCGTTGCCTGGAAGACGGTTCGTAACTCTCTGGAACTCGTTGGAACTCGTAATATCTTTGCTGCTTCTCGAGTGACAACGGAGGGAACAGGTTGGAAATGTATAGAGGGAGATGAAGCTATCCCACTCTCACTGCTTTCATTCGTATATGTCGTATTCCTCGTTGTCGTAGTGGTAGTGGTGGTGGTGGTGGTGGTGGTGGTGATGGTCGCTAGTCAGCAAAAGCCTTTGATCTTTTACATCGTCCAACTATATCGACTATCCCTCTCGTTTCCTTTCCGAACAGAGAATATTCGAACGTTCGCCCGTTATCGCTTCTATCAGGACACCTTTGATTTCATTAACGGAAGTATCCGTCAAGTTGAGACGACGATATTCTCGGGGCGACCGGTCGTGTCGCAAGTCTTACTTACTTGGATCATTGAATTTTTGGCTCCGCGTGTCCGTTGGGAATGGAAGGAAGATCTTGGAAGAAGCGAAGATATGGTTATATAATCGACGTTCAGTTGGTTTTTAGATTTATCACTCTTGGCTTGGAATCGAGCTCGTAAAATATGTATACGTATACATATATGTATGTATGTATGTATGGTATATCTGCTTTTACCGTGGATATCGATGAAAGGTATCGTTGTATTTTCGAAATCGACTAATTTAATACGGGGCAGAGTATAAACATTGTGAAACATGTTGCGAAGTAAATAAATTAAGGTAACAACGAC
Organism: Mimumesa dahlbomi; assembly: GCA_917499265.3. Lineage (NCBI taxonomy): Eukaryota > Metazoa > Arthropoda > Insecta > Hymenoptera > Crabronidae > Mimumesa > Mimumesa dahlbomi. The sequence goes on along the minus strand of OU824114.1, from coordinate 7,902,066 downwards.
ACACTTGTAAACATTAATCAAATCTCGATACTGATAATATTTGAACGTATTTCCAAATGGATAACGTGATTCTTTTGTTTTTGTCAAATATATACGGAAACGATTAATTAGCAAAAGTTATTCCTGATAATGGTCGAACGTCCGTACATTGTTACATGATATTTACAACTATTTCGGTATAAACGTTAAACAGTAATTACTTGCAAAACACGCGGAACAATAGACGAAAATAATGTTTCTCTCCGCGTGCGGGTTTCATATTATAATTTCAATTTTACATCCGGTACGATCTACAATAATTAAAAATCAAACTCCTGAAGCCAACATTGATTTTGATGTTTCCATCGATAAATTGCTTCCACCATTTTTCTTTTTTTATACGTCCGTCCGACTATCCCATAAAATTAAACGTCAGCTTTTCCATCAAATTACGGTATATATATATTCACAGCGCAACCAACATCCAGGCATAACACAAATAAAGTATTCACCACAGCACTACGTATGCACTGTTCTACATACACGTGCACTATTAGTAGCCAAGTCAGCCAGATTCACTGTTTGAACGTGAAAAAATACATCCGTACGCCCGCGAAACGTATCCCGGCATCCCTTACGGACCGTTTCATAAAAAAACGCGTATCTGCCTCTCGTTAAATCGTGTGTATTCACCCGGTCGACCATCGGGCACTATCTCTATAAATAAAATATTGTCGTCGCACGATACGATTCTGTACGGTTGCCAAACAGGTATCTATCATTGGTTCGTCGTTTCGCTTGTCCTAAAAGAATTACCGTTAAACGTACCGAGAACCACCCCCGTCCCCACATTCACCCTTTCACCCACACCACACCTTCATCACCTCGATGGTGTGTGGTACATAATTTCCCAACGGGTGAACGCATCGAAACGAAACGCATAGTCGACGTGTGCCTATCTCTGATAGATCCTGCATTTCCATGACGCCGTCGATGAGCCGAGAACGATCGCGGCTATTCCATTTTCCATTCGAGTGGATCCGTTCGCCTAATCGATAGCCACCGCGTAGACACGCCCGGCGCTCGCTGCGATAACAGGCCATGCGAATGCGGAACCAGTCGGAGCAGATGCAAAATCATCCGTAGCGACGTTATCGACGGTCGGCAGACACGATAGCGGCTATCGGGGCTTGCCATTCCGCGTATTTAATGGGACACGCGGAATAACCGCGCGACCGCGGGAACAATTCGTGCGACTGCGGAAACGGAGGAACTGCAACGGCGGCGAAACTATAATCGGGCTGTTATCGCGATTCGTTGGTTTACCTTCTTATCACGCGAGTCTTTCGGATGGGTGTAATAACTGGAGGGATGACTTTGTTATCGATGGTTTTGATATTTTTTTGACTGTGTGTGTGTGTAAGGTGTTTTTTTTTGTTGGTTATTTATATCGACACTTGTTTGAGCAAAGTAAATTATTACGTATAGGATTCTTTTTTTGTACGCGATGGACGAGATTCTACCAGCCGTTGGTACGGAGTTTCAGTCGCCGTTTACAGCTTTATCGTTTGTTCCGTCTCGTTACGCTTTCAGTGAATCAAGCTTCGCGGCACTTATTACCCGTTTGAATTGTAATGTAAATAATTGATAGGGTGGAGCGATTGATGCATAATACACGAGCTTTTGGGTCTGGCTCTCTCTCTCTCTCTCTCTGGTATAGGGACTGTGGTTAATCTAGCTTGTTGCGTGCGTGTGTTGAGTTTCTTTTTTTTTTATTTCACTTTTAGTGTATTAAACTAGGAAATACTAACATTTTCGGCTCGATGTGAGAACACGTTTAATTATCGTTTAAATTAGTACGCGAACTTTACTGGTAATATTCAACGAATAAGAAAAGTTTGAAATTATAAATTTGCTCGCTGACGAATCCTCGTTTTCTAGTTTCCCACGGTATCGTTGATACCATGAATTTCGCTGATGTTAAATAAAGCGAATTATCGGTGGAATAGAACGGATAGATACGCGGCGTTAAAGCACTGTTTTACTATGTATTTATGAACGACTATGCACGTTAATGCCTTATAATTTAACGGCGAACGGTTATCTTACACGCGAACGCAGCGTATTTTCGCAGCCAATTAAAATTATATCACAGCAACAAGTCACACGTAATTGTCTCTGGAAATGAGATTGTAAGCATGGCTCCCAGGTGACGAAATTAATGAAAGAAATTTATTGAGATAAACGTACACGTGTTAACGAAACGCCGGCTGTAATTGTGCAAATCGCAGATTGGCCAGATTTACGATCACCGTTGAAAACCTTCATCCAATAAGAATGGTAATGAAATTGCCGTGCATTTAGGGGGGAGAGTCGGTCGAAACACCTGGAATTCAGGTCAAGTGGATCAATTAGTATCTTTAATCGATTCCATACGAAATAGAATTTAATTCATCAAATTTTGCATCACAATCTTATCGAAATTTTATAATTTCAGCATCGAAATATTACGTTTACATGTTCAAACGAGAATTCTATTAATTTAATAAATCCCGACCAGAAACATTTGCATCCGCAATCTCCGATAAACATTTGCTCGCCTGTAATATTTATTACGAACGTACAGATTCATCGATCATTCTGATTTATCGTGCCGTTTGAGTTACACTCGCGAACCGTCTATGATGTTACTGTAAATTTTCCACCAAACCGAAAAGTTGTTAATAGGACACGTTCTCTTGTTCGCTCGTTACGTACGTACGAACTACTGTGCGACAATTTTCCACGGTCGCGTTAACTTTCCGCTTTCAATCGTATCACCTGCTGGGTTATTTTGATATCGATCGACCTCACGATTCTCGCGGACGCTTCAAACGTAACGTACAATGTCATCATTACTCTTTGATGCTTGTGTTTGGTATTATAGGATTGCTATGGTAACTCGGTGTACCATTCCAAGGCATGTTTGCCATGCTTCTAAACGCATTCGTTTGTCGGACGTACGGTTTCCTACAGTGGCACAGAGTGACCGATGAAATCGCGATACCATTTCACGTTAATGAGCCAATCAATTAGAAAATCGCTGGTGTGTACGTGTGTGTCATTGTCGTTCGTGTGTATGTACGCCGTTCTGATATTGATACCGTGGTAGTAAGAGGGATATCTTATAACTGTTTCGAATTAAAAATGGAAACAAACGACGAATATATAATAGAAGGAATATTATAAAAAATTTTGGCTTTCCACTTTTATTAAACATCGTTAAAATAATTCATTTTGGTGTAGAATTTCATATCCGATACGTTGCAGGAATATTCAGACTAGTATCTCTGAAATGTTGCAGTTTTTATTCCTGACATTTATACTATTTATAATAAACCAATTAGAAACATTCAGCAGCGTATTCCACGTAATATTTTCTCCGAAAACCAGATCATATGATTCTTCTTGCCCTCTCGTTATTCCCAGAATTTTAGTTCACATCAATATGGGACTTTCATCATTGGCTAAAATGTAAAGCTTTTTCACAATTTTTTGTTCTGAAACTTTCCAAAAGACAAACACAGCTTTCTTCCACTTCGACTGAAAGCGTTTTACATGTAACTCGAAACTAGATGTTTAACCGATCTATATGTATTTATTTGACTCTTTCACGTTTTGATATCTAAAAGGTCTCCCATGTTTAAATACACTCTACACACACACACACACAGAAAACTCTACAGACTTTCTCGTTTATTCGCGGTACACGTAATAATTTGACCGAGTGTATACAGTGGAATCAGTTTCCGTAAGACTTCATATGATCAGCCGAATGGTCTTCGGATCCGTAGGATACTCGACACAGTAGTCAGAGGAATTTGTATGCGAACGGGATACACAGGCTGGCTGAATGTAAAGCTTCGAGATTCGAAAGTTTGTCTTTACTTTGTGGCTGACGTATAAAAATCTCGTTTGCACAGTAACGATATACAAGTGAAAAGGGTGAACGACGGAGAGGACGAAAACACGGTGAAAAAGGGAAGAAAACGGAAAGAAGAACCGGAGTGCCACGGGGATGCCGATTGATTTTTATTACCTTCCGCTTAGTGCACCATGCCGGTCGGTTATGCTACTGGCAAAAGCGATAGGTGTTCATTTCAACTTCAAACTTATCAACGTTCTGAAGAATGAACAGATGAAGCCGGAATATTTGAAGGTTTCATAACTAAAGCATACGTATTAGACAAATATATAGAATTTCTTGATTGACAAAATGGCAAATGCTTTTATTTTGTTCTTTTTTTTTCTCGTTTCTTGTATACCAGAATATTTTTACCATTCTCGGTGTACAGGAAGTAACAGTGGGATATTTTTCAGATGAATCCACAACACACAGTACCAACGATGAATGATAACGGATTCATTTTATGGGAAAGGTATTGAATATAATGTACACTTTGTACTTATGTTCTGTAAATATTGTCCGATGGTTTGATTAATATCATGGTATTTTTTATAGCCGTCCTATGATGGAGTATTTAGTAAGTAAATACGCAAAGAACGATACTTTGTATCCGAAGGATCCAAAGGTGAAGGGTATAGTAGATCAAATGTTATACTTCGATATCGATAGAGTGTACGGAAGTATACAGAACTGCTATGTAAGTACTTTACACTTCGAAACGCAAAGAAAATATGATAAGGGATGTACGTATACGAAACTATTCGACATTTCTCGTTAGTACCCGGTATTATTTGGTAACGCTGACAGCGTTGGAGAGGAGGACATGAAAGGTTTGGAAAATGCGTGCGAAATTCTCGATACTTACCTGGACGGAACGGAATTCCTCGCCGGTGATAATCTGACGATCGCTGACATTTCCATCAGCACGAACATCAACATGCTGGAAGTTTGTATTTAACGATAACCATTGGGAAATAAGAAAATATCAATTCGATAACGGAACGTAAAAGAATCCTTTCGCTCGGAAACGTATAGTTGGGTGGTAAAAAAAAGTTCAGTGATGAAAATGCGATGCACGCGTTGCCAGAAAAAAACCGTCTATCTTTTTACGACGTATCTATAAGATTTTTAGTACATCCAGTTTCTAAGTGAAAAAATGGATAGGATATGTTTTTTCCCCCTTTATCCCCGTGGTAATACATCTTGTTTACAGTGTTTGGACTTTGATATCGGACGGTACGATAACCTGGCGGCGTGGTACAATCGTTGCAAGCAAGCGTTGGAGAAATTCGGTTTCGAGGAAGTGCATGCACCCGGATCGAAAGTATTCTCCGAGATGTATCGCGCAAAGACACAAAAATCCGATTAAAGTCGATTGTATTCGTGAAGGCTGTTCCGTGGCGGCGAAACGTTAGACACTCACCGATGATCGAGATTAGACATGAAGCCTATCGAGGTGTTGCAAATTTTTCGATTCTTCCGGAAATCACCTGGATTAATGAGAAATAACGTGTACGTGCATACGTTTAAAAATAATTGGCTACGACTTAATAGCAGGGTCGATCGAGGGGAAATTTAATCGATTTAAATCTCGAGAAATTGTTTGTATTATACAAAATATGTTTAAAGTATGTATTCTTTCTACTCTCGAGACTGGGTGAGCTAGAATTCACTTATAATTTACGAATGAAAATCAAATGTCTGTTGATGTAAGTAGAAAATGATTTAATCGTATCAAAATTGTATCCCATACAACGATATCGTTTTATTTGTTCTGTGCATACATTAAAATCTAGAACACCGAAGCAAGTTCTTGCGTAATTTTCATTATACTAAGCGACCGTATAATTTCTACTATTCGAAACTCCCTATGATTTTCATATTACACTTCGTTTCTGTATATAATAATCGCGAAATGTTGTCAACGTTAATGGATATATACCTACACCGAAATTAAAATATCAAGTATAATACCCGAATACTCTGAATACATCGCATCATTTCCATTCCGTTAAACTAGCCGTAATTAATTTTGCGGTTCCCGGGAAGAGCGTGCCGGGTTTCCATGGATATAACCGCACGTGATTAGAACTACATTTCCACCGCCGACAGAAAGCCCCAGCATACCGATTTCAAATCGAAGGACCTGCGGTTTCTTTAGATTCCCTATAGCCGAGTCACATCCCGCGAAAATACCGGGACTAACAATAAGTAAACGAATTCAATACAGATAACGAATGGAGAAGTGGGTCACACGGTGTACACGGACCCGTGATCGATCCGAGTTTCGTACGAATCTGAAGAGTTGACACGTACTGGAACTGTTTTCCGGGAAACGAAGGTACGAATTTAACGAACTAGGTACCCGAAGAAAGGGTGAGAAATTTTCCAGTGAAAAGGGTGACGAGTTTGTTCGTCGCCCGGCATCGACTCAAAGCTTTCCGTCTATTTTTACGGTAAAATGGAATCTCTGGCTCGTTACTACAGTTTGAGAGGGTGTTTATGTGTGATATATACGTTCGAGAATGATGAAAATGTAGGTAACAGAAGTTTGGATCTCGTACTCAGGGCTAATTCACCAATCCTGCTGTACTTTAACTTCGGACAGCGGTTGACTATGATTTGCTGGGAAAAATAGAACTATTTCTATGATTGAATTTCTTTGTATTAGATTTTTCTATTTAGAAACGAGTCTTTGCTGGAATGTAATCTAAAAGATCTTTTTTGTTTTAAAAGTACATTTGGGAGGACTGCGGGTTTTGTTGATTTAAAAAATGAATGGTAATCACAGGGAAACCTTTATTATGTAAAAAGAAGGGAGGAAAACGTACATAAAAAGTGAATAGAAGGAAGTGGCTATATATTTTAGTGTGCTTTCCCGCAACAAAAAAAACCCGGAGGAAGACACGACAAACTGTTAGTTGCGTGTTTTTTTATAGGGCAAACGCGTATAAAATCGACAATATCCCTTTCTTTACATCCACTTGCGATACGATCTTGCGCAGTCATCCGACATGTGAACAGAAGTCGTGTCGAAAAGTGGTCGTGTCGCAAGTTTCGAGGAACATGACACAGCAATTACCCGCGTAGATATGGACAAGAGTAATGGGTATCTCGCACACACACACTCGCGAGTGTAATTAAATAAATTCTCATTAACCAACTAGTTTCAATTTGTCTAAAAACTCGTGAAAACAATGTACTCTATCAATTATTATCCGTCACATTACGATTCGATCAATCAATTTCATGAAAAATGAACACGGGAGAAACATGTACAACCAGAGGAGAAATCCTTCAAAATTACGTCAAATGACTGTCTAATTTTTCTAAAATTACAGTGATCGTGACACGTTCGAATCGATTAAAAAATTCATAACAAAGTGACGTTTCTATTATTCAATTATTAAAGAAAAGATTGACATTTTTTGTCAGATGCTACGGTGCAGGGAGATCGTTAAAATGATTCCGGTGCACTTTTTATCAGTGTCTTTTTTCCGAAAGTCACCTTCAGTCTTCTTTTTTATAGACAAACCTATAATTTTTTACGATCATCTTTTAGTGGAAATTGAAACGATTTCAGCGGGCGTCGTAAAATAATCTTTTAAGATCAACTCAATTTTTTCGTCGCCAGGGTGATTCATTATGAAACCTAGATCCTATAGAAAGCTCATATAAAACCTTCAACGATCATACTCGAATATGATAATATTAGAAACAATTCGAACATGCAAAAATAAATATTTACAAGCGACATGGAAAATGTCAAATACAATCAACAACACTGGTATCTGTAGTATACGATAGCATGTGGGACACGCAATATCTCACTGTAAAAATCGAAACTCACAATTTTGTTTAAATATTGTTTCTACCATTTCCTCGGTTCGCACGAGGTAACAAATATTTTACTATTCTCGGCAAATTGATTTCTGTAAAAGATGTGTAAAATCAATAATAGCGAAGTAATTTCAGGTGATCATGGTTCACTCTGTAGTAACTTGAAATAGTAACAGTTTAAAGGTCACGTCACGCAGGATAAGGAAGGAACTGCCGCGCGTTGTAATCATTTGAACCGACCGGTATCTGCGCATGATCATTCACGCGGTCGCTTCAAAAGGAGGCGGTATCGCTGTAAGCGTGGCATTTAGAAAGAGGCTGGAGAAGCAACTTGGTTAGACAGTCCACGATTATCTTGTCGTACGTCCTTGGGGACTTTGTAGTTAAGGTTTGTTTTACACCGCTCGGTTATCTGTCACCAATGATCCGCTGAAGTTTCCAGAGTGCCAATAGAGTTTCGCCGTATCGCTGGCTTATCGATTGTGCTTCTAGCTCGAAATTAAATCCATCGATCGATATTGTCCAAATATTATTACGGGCAAAAGTGTGTGCGTTCGAATCGAATCAGTGTTTCGACAGAAGTTCCCCTGTAGTTATGGTTCGGTAACGAGCTTAAAAAGAAAAATAATTCGCCGTCGGTGTGTTGCGAAAATAAAACGCACACGAAGATTGGTTTATTGCGATGTGATTGCATGGAGACGCTAATGGATTTGAAAGTTTAATTCATTTAGTTTTCCACCGGTTGAGCTTTCGTATTAAAGGATAACTCGTTACGTATTTTGAGTGATAACAATTTTTGCTCGCTTGTTAATTCCATTTGACGCCTGTTTGAGAGTATCAATAATTCCCTGCCACAAAGTACCGAGATGAAAAGTAAAAAAAACTAGAAAGATTACTAGTATTGACTTTATAAATGATTTTATATTTCTAAAAAATTAAATGGGATCAAACCTTGGTCTATAAAGCCTACTGAAAGTTCAATGAACTCGTTGTAATTGTTTCTCTTTCCATTATTGTCCATTGAAACAGATATTGGTATCCTGTATTATTTAAGAAATAAATATTAAACTGCATGTTGTTGCAGATTTCAAAATGACCATCGATTTCTATCAACTTTTCGAAAGCCCGCTATGCTGCAGTGTTACGTTCGCAACTGCCCACAGCTCAACCCACAACACACCATTCCGACCATCAATGACAATGGTTTCTGTGTCTGTGGGAAAGGTACAACAAAATCTTGCTACTGAATTTAATTACACCAGTCCTCATACAGATATTTATAATTATTTTTCATTCTTGTACTCCTAGCCGCAGTATTATGATATACCTAGATGACCAGTACGCAAAAAAATGATTCCCTGTGCCCAAAATAACCACAAAAACGCACGTGAATCAGAGACTTTACTTCGATATGGGAACCCTTTACTTCACTTTCTCTGAATATTACGTAAGCCAACTCAACTCAAAGGAACGCGTTATGCAACGCAACATTCTGTCGTGCTCTGTTTACGATTATCGTGATAAAAAACAATTCACATTTATTCTCTTTCTAGTATCCCATGATATTCGGCGGTGCGAAAAAGATCAAATGAAATTTGAAAAGATCGGGTCCGCATTCTCGTTTCTCGATACTTTCCTTCGAGGGCGAGAGCTACCTAGCCGGAAAGAACATGACCCTCGTCGATGTGGCTATCCTCACCTGGGTTTCCACTTTCGAGGTAATATTTCACACGTCATTACAATCGCCGGAAATGTTAGAAAAATGTCAGGCGGTAGGAAGGGACGTGTTATAAGTCACAAAAGATTTCTAATATAATCGTAACTAACACCTCATTTTATCGTAGGCTATGACTTCAGCAAATTCAAAGGAGGCGCCGAAATTTCACGGTAATGGCGCGAAAGTTTTCAAAAATTTCGCCGACCGCGTGATGAAGAAGTCAATGATATGACAAGAAACTTCATCGATCCGAGATCCAAGCATCCATAAAAAATCTCATCACAAGATTTATTTATTTTCACTTTTATATTGTCTACAGAATATTTTCATATCCATAAACGCGATTCAGTGATACAGCGTTCTTTCATGTGTTTGAACAAATACATTTTTCATGATAAATGAGAACGACTGATAATTCTGAGTTCGGTGACCCAGCGTATATGTATGCGACGATTGTTTATGCGAAACAGTGAATGAATCCGTGCGAAGAGAATGCACTAACCATTCCTGGAAATTTATTTATATATACGCACTCACACTAATAAATCTATTACGTATTCTATTATAGTACCAATCTGTTTTATTAGTGTGTGTCAAAGGCGAATCGATAATAATGTTGTCTTTTCTCAATCTCAGTGACAATATTACTATTTGCGCATCACGTATATACTATAATTGACGTCGGGTACAAGTTAATGAACCCTCTAATTACCAAACTCGTTGGTTCTTCGTGCGCGGGTAATTTACCACGACAATGATCATCCTTCTAGTTCGATGCACATTTGCCTATTAATTCTGACCGACATTTTACGTTAGGTTTTAATTACCGTGTAATTTCTGCCTAAGTGCTTGACTCAGACGGTAATCGATATCGAGATAGAACAACGACGGGCTTTTTTTCATTTGCTCGCCCTATTTTAACCGCCTTGAAACGTGAATTTTGTATCGTTCCAAATACACGTAACTCATGTAAAAAAAACACACACACACACACACACACACACACACACACACACACAAACTCTATCATCCGCGTACTTTACGAAATTCATTATTTATAAGCGTTGCCACATGCATAGATAATACGTTAAATGAAATAAAATGCAACCGAGCGTTGGCACGTGCATAGATAATATGTTAAACGTAAAAAATGCAATCGATGCTAGACAGTCTTGCAAATTTAGAACCGTGGCGGAGTTCTGTTGAGACTCTGTACCGTCAAACGGATGCTTCTCGAATCCACAGAATGCTAGGCACAGTAGTCAGGAAAATTTGTATGCGAACGGGAAACTGTGGGACTGGCGAATGTAAATCTTCGAGTTGCGAAAGTTTGTCTTTACTCTGAGGCTAACGTATAAAAATCACGCTTACATAGTAACGATATACAAGTGAAAAGGTGAACGACGAAGAAGAGGAAGAAAACACCGTCTAAAAGGAAGAAGACGAAACGAACTGAACACTTAAAGTAATCGGTGATCGTTTGATCTTCAATTTTATCCAGATTCTAAAAAATAAATGGATGAACAAAATGATAAAAGTTAGTAATTAACCGTAATAATTGGGAAATAGAAAATATCACTTTGATAACGAAATATAAAGAATCACTTGGCGCAAAAGATAGTTGGGTGATAAAAAAAAGTTCAATAATGAAAATGCAATGCACACGGTGCCACAAAGTGTCTATCTTTTTACGACGTATCCATAAGACTTTTAGTACATCCCGTTTTTAAGTGAAAAAAATGGATAAGATACGTTTTCTTCTTTATCTACAGTAATACATCTTGTTTGAACTTTGATATCAGACGGTGCGATAGCCTGGCGGCGTGGTACAATCGTTGCAATCGAGTTTTGGTGAAATTTGAGTTCGAGATAGTGCATACTCCGTGATTGAAAGTATTTATTGACTTCTATCGCGTAATAACACATAAATCCGATTGACGTCGTTATTGTTCAAAGCTGTTTGAGCGTTGAGGTGGTAAAACGTTAGACACTCACCGGTGTTCGAGATTAGACATGAAACCTATCGAGACGATGTCAATTTTCCGATTCTGTGGGAAACACCCTGCATTAACGAAAAATAACGAGAACGTGCATACAGTTAAAAATGATTGCCTTCAATTTTATACTAATTTTCATTATAATCAAATTTAATTGATTTTAATCTCGCGAACTGGTGATATTATATGAAATATATTTGGAGTAATCTTTCTGCTCTCGAATCACGATGACCTAGAATTCACTCATAAATGATTTTATCAATGAAAAACAAATTTTGCACAGGATCGGTATTACTTAACCACATTACGATATTATATGAGTCATTATGTCGAATGATTCCCCGATTCAGATCTCCCATAATCTGATTTCGACTGACAAAAACATGTCTATTCACTCGAATGACAGGTACCGCCAGGTGAAATCAACAAATATCGTGACATTGTTGAAGTATTTGACAACGCCTTACCGGCATGGAATTATTTCGCTGGTAATGCGATGAAATTGCGAATTCGCCACGACTCCGAAGAAAAATTTTAATTCTAACAATCAAACGCCCACGATTATGAGAATACAATGAATGGGAAACACTGCGATTGTCAGGCACGAAATAAAACGGGGACAAATCTCAGGACCGATCCAGCCTCGTCATTCTGAAATTACTTCACAGCCCTACGTCAGCGAAATCGCTCGACGATTTCCGTATCAAAGATTTCGCCCGATTCCAAAATTTATTCGTCTTCTGGCCGTTCCGAAGATACTGTGTAGCCGCAATTTATTGCTGTCCTTATTCGGGCCGGGAATTACGCAATGAGTGATAATTCCTGTTGGCCTTTAACGATGACACAGCAGATTCTCTAACGGCTACTAGGAATCGTGTTTAACCGCGGCTGTGGTCTAAAAGAAACCATTCCTTCCGACCAGGAAATTCCTGCTCGAATGACCGTGTATTTGAACTTCACCGAAACGTAACCCATTAGGAAATTTTCTTCCGAATTTCTACATTCAATTACAAACTTTTAGTTACATTTGAACAGTATCTTAATTTCGACATTTGATTCTATACTTTGCGGTAAGATTACGTTTACTGTCAAAGATTACATATCTTCAACGAGGTATAATACATTTATGATGCTATATGTAAATATGACACGGCTTACAATTTCTTCTATTCAGAGCAAACTATGATTTTAATATTATTTCGTCTATGTACATAATAATCGCGAGTTATTTTCAATGTCAACGGAATCCTGTTTCAAATTAAGATATCAAAAGATCGAGTATCGAGTATAACACCCGAATTACTGTACTCTGAATACGTCACGTTATTTCCGTTCCGATTGGCCGACCGGCCGTAATTAATTTTGCGGTTCGCGAAAGAGCGTGCCGGGTTTCCATGGGATATAACCGCAAGTGATTAGAACTACATTTCCTCGCCGCCGCGGCAGAAAGCCCCCGCATACCGATGTGAAATCGAAGGACCTTGCGGTTTCCTTAGATTCCCGGCCGTCCTGTAACCGGCTTCACATACCGCGAAAATACCGGAATTAACGATAAGTTGTAATTTTTAACGATCGCTGAAATATATAATTCAAAATATGAAATATTAATTTGGCCTTTTAAGTGATCAAACAACCGTAAAATATTGGATCGCTTAAGAGGCCAAATTAATATTTCTTATTTTGAATTATATATTTTAGCGATCGTTAAAAATTACAACTTCTTTTTAAATTGTATAATTCAAAATAAGAAATATTAATTTGGCCTTTTAAGCGATCCAATATTTTAGGGATTTTGGATCGCTTAAAAGGCGAAATTAATATTTTAATATTTAATTATTAACAATAAGTAAACGAATTCAATACAGATAAGAGAAGTGGGTCGCACAGTGTAGACGGGTCCGTGATCGATCCGAATTTCGTACAAAGCCGAAGAGTTGCCACGTAGTGGAACTGTTTTCCGGAAAACGAAGGTATGAATTTAACGAACTACCCGAGGAAAAGGGAGGGAGAAATTTTCCAGCGAAAAGGGGGACGAGTTTGTTCGTGCTCGGCATAGATTCAAAGCTTTCCGTCTATTTTTACGGTAAAATGGAATCTCTAGTTCGTTACTCCAGTTTGAAAGTGTGTTTATGTGTGGTATATACGTGCGAGGATGATGACAATGCGGGTTCCATAACCTTGGAGTTTGAACTCAAGGCTAAATCCCCGGACCTGATGTACTTTCACTTCGGACACCGGTTGAATCTGATTGGCTGAGAAATATAAAACTAGTTCCACGATTGAATTCCTTTGTATTAGATTCCTCTATTTAGAGGCGAGTGTTTCCTGGAATGTAATCTAACATTATTTTCATTTTTACAAATACATTTGCAAGGACTGCAGGTTCTGTTTATTTAAAGAATAAATGGTAGTCACAGAGAAACTTTGTTATGTAAAAGACAGGACAAAGGTGTATGCAAAAGAGAGTTAAAGGAAACGGTTATACATTTTAGTGTGCTTTTGCGGAAAAAAATGTGGATGACATGACAAACTGTTAGTTGCATGTTTTTCTATACACGTGTATAAATTCGACAATATCCCTTCCTTTTTACAGTCACCAGCGATAGGATTTTGCGAAGTCATCCAGCAAGTGGACAACAGTTCTGTCGAAAAGTAGTCGTGCAGCCTGTTTCCAAGAACATGACTCAGCAGTTCCTCTCGTTGGTATGGACAGAAGTAATGAGTATTCTAAACACTCAACAATGTAATTAAAATACATTCTCGTTGATAAACTTGTTTCAACTTGTCTAAAGACTCGTGGTAATAATGCGCTTGAACAACTACTATTCGCGACATTACAATTTGATCAATTAATTACATGAAAAATGAACACGGGAGAAACAAGTAAAACAAGAATAAAAATCCTGTAAAATTACATCAAATGACTGTCTAATATTTTAAAAAATTACTGCGTTCGTGATATAATTGATTCGATTAAAGAATTGATAATGTAGCTTACGATTATTCTTTTATTAGTAAAATGATTGAAATTTTTTATTATATACTACGGTACAACAAAAATTCTTAAAATGATTACAAGGTAAATTTTATCAGTTGTTTTTTCGGAGAGTCACATTCACTCTTTTTTTTGTAGATAAACCCATATTTTTTTACGATCATATTTTAGTGGATATTGAAACAATTTCAGCAGAAGTCGTAAAATATTCTTTTAAGATCATCTGAATTTTTTCGTCGCCAGAGTAATTCATTATGAAACCTAGATATACAGAAAGCTAATATAATATAATACCACCAACGATCATATTCGACATACGATAATATTAGACATGATTCGAATCTGCAGAAATAAATATTTACAAACGTCATGGAAACAGTCAAGTACTATCAACAACACTGAAATCTAATGTATGCGAAAGCATGTGGGACACGAGATATCTCACTGTACTAATAGAAACTTACAATTTTCTTTAAATATTCTCTCTATCGTTTCCTCGGTTCGCACAGGTTAATCAAATACTTTACTCGAATCAAATATTCTAACGAAACTGGTTTCAATATCATCTAGAAGATGAGTCAATTGAATGATACCGGAAACAAAAGTTTCAGGTGATGACGCTTCATGGTTCACGCAGGAGGCACGTTAAAAAGTAACCAGTCACGGTGATCGCGTCACGATCCACGGACGATAGGATCTAGAGAAAAAAAAAGATCGATGTATGCCAGGAGGCAACGCCCGTTTGTCATGGTCGTTTTGAAGCGAACGGCATCTGCGCATGCGTGTTCTCGCGGTCGCTTCAAAAGGAGGCGGTATCGCTGTAACAGTGGCATTTAGAAACAGGCTGGAGAAGCAACTTGGTTAGACAGTTCGCAATTATCTTGTCGTAACGTCCTTGGAGACTTTGTAGTTAAGGTTTGCTTTACACCGCACGGTTATCTGTCGCCAATCATCCGCTGAAGTTTTCAAAGTGCCAATAGAGTTTCATCGTTTCGCCGGCTTATCGGTTGTGCTTCCAGCTCGCTATTGAATCCGTCGATCGATATTGTCCCAATATTGTTACGGATAAAAGTGTGTGCGTTTCAATCGAATCAGTGTTTCGACAGAAGTTCTCTGCCGCGGTAGTTTCGGTACGGTAACGAGCTGAAAAAAGACGAATAATTTGCCCGTTCGGAGTGTTCCGAAAATAGAACGCACGCGAAGATTGGTTTATTGCGATGTGATTGCATGGGGGGACACTAATGGACTTGAAAGTTTTTATTCATTTAGTTTTCCACCGGTTGAGCTTACGTATCGAAGGATAACTCGTTACGTATTTGGAGTGATAACAATTTTTGCTCGCTCGGTAATTCCATTTGACGCCCGTTTGAGAGTATCAATAATTCTCTGACGCAAAGTACCGAGTTGAAAAGTAAAAAAAAAAAAAAAAACTAGAAATATTAGTAGTATTGACTTTATAATTGATTTTATATTTCTAAAAAATTCAATCGGATCAAATCTTGGGTAATAAAGAATGCTGGAAGCTCGGTGAACTCGTTGTAATTGTTTCTCTTTCCATTGTTGTTCATTGAAGCGGATGATGGTACCCTGTATTGTATAACAAATAAATAATATAGTGCATACTGTTGTAGATTTCAAAATGACCATCGATTTCTATCAACTTCCCGGAAGTGCGCCGTGCCGCGGTGTTGCGTTGGCAGCCGCCGCTCTTGGCGTCGAAATGAATTACAAAACGGTGAATTTAATGAACGGCGAACATTTAAAACCAGAATATATAAAGGTAAAAACAATTAAATATGCTTTGCAGTAAAGAATTAAATAATTCAGTTCTACAATATACTAACAAATTAAATAACACAGGTTTATTAAATTTTAGTTACATTGCGTACATTTCAAAAAAATTCATAAAAATTCTCTTTAACCTTTGTTAACAATGTTACATTCATTTAATTTACAAAATGCACCGGTATATTTAAATTTATACTGTAGAATGTAACATTATATTAAGGAAATCTATTTACTTGACTGTTATTCATACAAAAATGAACAAACTTATTCTCCAATATATCCACACGATATTTTACTCAATCTTTAATTACAAAATTATAATTATAATTAATTTTTCCCACAGCTCAACCCACAACACACCATTCCAACCATCAATGACAATGGTTTCTCTCTCTGGGAAAGGTATAACAGAATTTTGCTAATGATTTTAATTACACCAGTCCTCAATGTAGATATTTATGAATATTTTCCATTATTTTACTCGTAGCCGCGCCATTATGACATACTTGGCCGACCAGTACGCAAAAAATGATTCCCTCTACCCAAAAGACCCGAAGAAACGCGCGGTCGTCAACCAGAGACTGTACTTCGACATGGGAACCCTTTACACCGCTTTCGGTGAATATTACGTAAGTGAACTCCACTCAAAGTAACACATTATGCAACACCAGCATCCTGTCGTGCTCCGTTCGCGATCGTCGCGATAACAAATAATTCCCAATTACTCTCTTTCCAGTACCCAATAATCTTCGCCGGCGCGGAAAAAGATCAAACGAAATTCGAGAAGATCGCAACCGCATTCTCGTTCCTCGACACCTTCCTCGAGGGTGAGAACTACGTAGCCGGAAAGAACATGACCCTCGCCGATCTGTCTATCGTCGCCTCAGTCTCCACTTTCGACGTAAGAATTCACACATAATTAACATTCATAAGAATATCAGTAATATGAATCCTGAGAAGTTTCTAATATAATCGTAATTATTCTGATTTAATTATATATAGGTCATGGGATACGACTTCAGCAAATTCAAGAACGTTGTCAGATGGTACGCGAAAATCAAGGCGGAAGCACCAAAATATGAAGAATGTAACGGCAAAGGTGCGAAAGCCTTCAAAGAACTCGCCGACAACATGATGAAGAAGTGAACGAGTCAACGTGAGAACACGTTGAACCGCGATCCGAGCAACAACAACCGCTTCCAGTCGCGTCTCTAGATTTATTTATTTTTACCTTCGTATCTTGTACAGAGTATTTTCACACAAATAAATGTGATGCACTGATACCAGGGTTCTTTTCATGCGTTCGAACGGATGCACTTTCCATGATAAATGAGAACGCCACGGAATTCTAAGTTCGTTGACCCGGCCTCGTGTGCATGTGTACGACGATTGTTAATACGACGCCGTAAATGTGTCCGTGCAAAGTGAAAGCACTAACCTACCCCAGAAATTTATATATACGGTCCCACGTACACACGTATACATATATATATATGTATGTATGTATATGCAGAGTTCCAATTACCGCACTTGTGCGGTGAGTCCATCCATTTCGGGCGTTTAAGTAAATTTCTTGTGAAACTGCCAAATCCTTCGGCACGCGAGAATTATGCGAATTATAACGCAATGGATCCATTAACTCTCTGATACGGTATTGCATTTTTCGACGGGATATATCTGGCAGTAACGTGTATCGCGTATGTATGTACATTAGCGGGCGTAATTGCTTGAAACCGGGTTAAGCGTTGAGTTTACGATTACATCACGCTATTTATTAACACGGTGTACGCGAACGAAGTGGAAAAAAGAAAGATAAATAGAAAATAAAATTCAAATGTGACGTTAATTTGAGAGAATTTGTTACGCGAGAGTAGTAGAATAAATGATAGATAGAAAAAGTATTACATTACATTCTCTCCATCTCTATCTGTCTCTCTCTTTGGTTTTTTTTTGTCAATGCAAATTACAATATTTTACTACTTGCGAAACACGTAAATACTGTAATTGACAGCGGGTACAAATTAATGAACCCTGTAATTACCAAACTCGTTCGTTCTTCGTGTGCGAGCAATTTACCTCAACAATGATCATCCTTTTAGTTCGATGCACTTTTGCCTATTAACTCTAACCTCCGTTTCACGTTAGGTCTTAATTACCGTGTAATAGCCCGCGCAAGTACTTAACCCAGACAGTAATCGATGTCGAGAAAGAATAATGATGGGTTTTTTATTTCATTGCTCGCTCTATTTCACCTCCCTTGAAAAATGAATATTTTTACTGTTTTAAATGTACATAATTCATCTAAAAAAAAGATGGCTCTCTATAATCCACGTCCTTTGCGGAATTCATTATTTATGAGCGTTGCGACATGCATAGATAATACGATAAATAAAATAAAAAAAAAACGAAACATCGAGCGACGCTAGACGATCTCACAAATTGAAAACCGTGGCAGAGTCCTGCGGGGGAAAATGTAGTACGATATTTGCATAATATCAGCAATAATAAAACGTGCAACAACGTGGAAAGCTTCTGCCACAAACGATTTCTCAGTTTTCAAGGAATAATAAACTGCTGCTGTTAGGTCGTTCATAGTTCTATACATAGACATGTATATGTATATGTATATCGCGTAGGTTTAGCATATTGACTAAAAGACAGTTGTTACTGCCCCCTCAGTCCACACACACGGCTGGAAGAGTGCGTATCTGTTACTTTTTTCTTTTTCAGACGAATTAGAATTCGAGTTTTCCTGATACGAAAATTTCCGTAAGTATCGTGACAAAAATATTTACGACACTAATTTGTTATCTGTAATTATACTTCGTAATAATCTGTTATTATAATGACTCTTATCACACCGATACATTATATTATTACATCGTCAATTCTGTTGTCCTCATTGAGAATTTCAAACAAATGTATGCTTAGTTACATGTTGAAAAAACTTATGGTATTGTCACCGTACTCACTAGTATCGATCGTCATGTTGTTTCTACGTATCGATTTGTTCTCGATGCCACATATACCAACTATTCCCGTCGTCTTGGACTTCCAAATTGATTCTACCGTAAAAACGTATTTCTTCAATTACGTCCGATCGGAAAATCAAATTTTCATTCATGCAATATACTTAAACTCGAATGCAAATAAGTCTTCAATTTCTGCGTACATATATTGCTTTATAACTATACCACCTGCACGTTTGACACGTTTCCCAAGTCGATAAGATGCGGAAACGATAATTCCCGAAATATTTTACAGCTTATCCGCGAATGGAATACGGATATCGGGTTTTGTTGATCCAGGACGTTCACCGAACGACAGGAGCCCGTAGTTTTACATACATTATCATAATATCATAAACGATATTGATTTTAGTGTCAACCATGACGGTCGACTTATACTACTTCCCAATAAGTGCACCATGCCGTGCGGTTCTGTTGACAGCCGAAGCAATTGGTTTACCTTTAAACTTGAAAACAATCAATTTGGCCGCCGGCGAGCACATGACACCGGAATACGAGCAGGTCAGCGTATACAGAAATAGTAAATCAACTTTGATTGTGAAACTTGATAAACCGAGGGTATACAGTGACATCAAATTCTATAGTTTTAGGCACGACCACTGGTCGTGACTTGTGCAACCATTACATATCGGAAAATAAAAAATGTGACCCTATATGTGTGCGAAAGCTTGATAAAACAATTTCTGGAAAAAATCATATTTTTACTGTGATTGCGCCTGAAATTGAAAAGAAATAACTTAATGTTCTATTTTATGAATTTATTTTAATAAAATTAACAATCTGCGGTGCTTCAGATTTGATTGAATCATTGAAAATGTGTTGCAGCTCACTCCAGGGAGAAAAGTTCCCCTTCTTGTGGACGGCGACTACAAATTGACTGAAAGGCATGGAATGACTTATTGTTTATTTTACATGCTTGTATCATTTTGTATGAAAATACATATGTACATACATGTATCTCGCACACTACCTATACATATGTATAATATAAATAATTTGATACACATTTAGCCGAGCAATTATGGCGTATTTGGTTGATCAATACGGAAAAAATTCGAGATTGTATCCAAAAGAACCAGCAGCCCGTGCATTGGTTAACCAGAGACTATATTTTGATATTGGAACGCTGTACAAATCCATAAGGCTTTATTATGTAAGTATCGTTTATTTAGACAGTTCCAAAAAATGAAATATTTTAACGAATCGTGAAACAGCAACGCTATCGCTATTTCTCATTTTAATAAAATACAATTTTCTACAGTATCCACTTCCGCTTAAAAAGCCGAAAAACTATGATCCGAATTCTTACGAAAATTTAAATACGGCTTTCGAGCTTTTGGATGGTTTTCTGGAAGGTCAAGATTACGTTGCGGGACGAAATTTGACTATCGCGGATCTATCTATAGTGGCGACAGTGTCCACGGCTGAAGTATGTATAATAATATCATTAATATTAATAATATTTGAAGCATTACAGAAATGTATATTTATTACGATACACTTTAGGCGGTCGGATTCGATGTTGAAAAGTACAAAAACGTTGCCAAATGGTTTGAAAGAACCAAGACATCGGCACCTGGATATCGAACGGCAAACGGAGAAGGGGCGCAAATGTTTAAAGAATTTTATGATCAAATGGAAGTCGAATAAAGCCTGAATGTTAAATGGGGCTCATCGATACCATTATATGGGTGACCAATATTATGTAGTGTATTAAATGACGTATTTGATCAAAAGAATTCCTTTTTATCCCTTTCATTTCCAATTTTTATTATTACGAAGCACATGGTCGCAAAATGTTTATTTCATTGTTTAAATAATAATATACGAAATGCAGGAGATAAGGTGAAACTCTGTTAGATCAACTGATGGAAATAATACTGTGAATTGATAGTGTTTCGAAATAGAATACAGTGGCGCGAGGAATAGTAGAATCATATATCCCGTCTGTGCTAAGTTGAATTACCGATAACACAGACGAGGCACAGACGAGGTATTGGATAGACCAATCATCCCCATGCTTTTCGATGTCACTGGTTTGGAGGGCTCTAGAGCCCTCTTACCATTTTAGTGTCACTCGCTACGTTACCATTTTCGGTTCGAATCTAGGATGTACGTCGATTATTAGTAAGAATACGATATAGAAGTTATAGTTTATGCGTATTAATAATTGACCTTAGTACTGCGAATGAACCAGTTTTTGCCTGCCATTTCCACAATTTTTGAGATATTAAAATGATTCTTTCACTATCTTATTCGGCTTCGGATTCTGTGTCCAAAACGTCCAGGATCATTTAAATATCTCAAAAATTACGAAAATGACGAGCGCTTTACGAAAATCGTGAAAAATCATCAATTTAAAGCAGTTTTTCGTTCGGCATTCGCACAATTTTTGTGATAGCGACCTGAAACTTGTACCATTGTTTTAGTTAGGAAATTCTACGCCAGATCAATATATAATAGTTGTACATTCCGAAAATTTAATTTTTCGCAAAAATCTGAAGGGGGTAGGTCAGGATTTTTTGCGATTTTCGTAATTCGCCCGTCATTTCCACAATTTTTTAGATATCATAATGATTCTTTCACTGGCTTATTCGGCTTCGGATTCCGCGTCCAAAACGCCCAGGATCATTTTAATAGCTCAAAAATTGCGGAAATGGCGAGCGAATTACGAAAATCGCAAAAAATCCTGACCTACCCCCTTCAGATTTTTGCGAAAAATTAAATTTTCGAAAGGTACAACTATTATATATTGATCTGGCGTAGAATTTCCTAACTAAAACAATGGTACAAGTTTCAGATCGCTATCTCTAAAATTGAGCGAATGCCGAACGAAAAACTGGTTGAATTTCGCTATTGTCTGACTGTAGTAAAAGCAGACACGAGATATACATACATATAATATTCGTAGCCAATTTGCTCGATACCATTTGCATCGAAGCGACACATTTCAATACAAACAGCTATCGTTCATCGGATTTCCAAAAAAAAAAATCTTAATAAATCTAATTATCGATCGATGCAAATGATATCGATCCAGGTCTCACCACGTGGAGGTTGCTACTTATGGAGACCCACCCTATCCACGGCACCCATCCTCCCTCCATTAACGAAACGAGATCAAAATCTTCATTCTCAGATGGAAAATGAAAACATCACGCGAACGCGAACGCGAAACTAAAAGTGTCGTGATACCAAAGACACGTCTGTCAATGGGACCACGACGATAAATATTGAAACGTTTCAATATTTCTATAACTAACCCCACCACCATCGCACGCCAACTCCTCGCGATAAAAAAAAAACACCAAAAAACACCTTAAACCCAAAAAAAAAGAAAAAAAAAGAAAAATGACTCTAAATGTCGACTCAACGAGAAAAGCAACTCGGTAAATGTATACTAACGCGGGTGACTCTAAACGTTCACCATAGCTCGACGGCAAAACAATTTAGACACTTACACGGTGGCTCGTGCCACGGTCTCGAGAAGTACCCACGAACCGTGACTTCCGGCCGAACCATGGTTAATCGATACGAAGGGATAAACGTAGGGTCGATTTACAGGAAAGGGCCTACGCGAAAGATCCGAACCAGGGACAAATCGAAGATGATCTATATCCGAGGATATAGATCATCCAGTCGAACTGTACACGGGTTAAGCCATATCAGGCTAATCGGTCCGGCCGCCACCGATAAGCCTGATACGTCCCATACCCCGCCAAATAGCAGTCCACCCGTGTACAGGTCCCCAGAACGAACTCGGGCTCACCTTTCCAGACGACCATAGGCCACCCAAAGTACCGACGGAACCATGGAACGACAGAAAGCCACGCTCCGTGAATATATCGCGAGATCGCGACTTAACCGAGTAGCCGTGAGGCTTACAAGGCCGACAACACTGTTTATCGTGTTGTTTTGCCGCAGAGATATGATAAACGTGACAAATAACGAACAACTGACTCTACTATAACAACTGACTCTACTATAACAAATGACTCTACTATAACAAATGACTCTACTAGAATAAGTAAAAGTTAAAATTAAAAAGTGAGAGTAAAAAAAAATTGAAGCTAATAAACTGATACTAAAAATTGAATGTAAAAATAAGTGAAAATTATTGAAAATGTAAGTTGAAATTAAAAATCAATCTAATATCGCGGTACGAACAAACAAGTCGCGTTTTCTCGATGGTCGACGGCAAACGGATTGGAATTGACGTGTGATATCCCCTTAAATTAACGTTTTGACACTATAGTGGCCAAAACGTCCCTTTTAGTCGCCTCGTACGACAGGCAGGGAATACCGTGGGTGTATTCTGTCCCCCACCCACAGGGGAATGTATTTCATATTTTCTAATTATTCAGAATATTGCGAATCAGGAAACTAATGTGTGTGATAACATTAGAATGCAGATAAATGACAACGCGACGCGAAAATAACTTTAATATTTCACTCCATATAACACACAAGTGGCTATATGGCAAATTCTCTAAGTTTACGCAACACTAAAAACTTGTACTAACTACTTAATTTAATTCTACTCTGAAAGAAAAGTTTATTAAATGGGTGGAAAGACCGACTTGTCACGCGAGATTAACATCGATCAGTATGGAAAAGTTACGCGCGAAAGAAATGTAAATTTCATTTGAATAGAGTCCGCGTTACGCGCGCGAAAAATAATTTTTTACTATTCTATAATCGCGTTGACTGATCGAACTGTAATACGCGAGAATGAAAAACGATTGTAAACGCGGAATGATCTTGAGGAGATCAAAGTTACTCGTAGTCGAAATGAAAATTTTGCACAACGTCGTACGACGTTGTACAAAATAACACATTTTAATAAAAAAATACAATTTATAAATGTAATCATGGCAATATTCCCTCTAACAAATGCTTGTTTTAAATGGCATCGTACTAAGTCGGCGATGTACGATGCAATTCGCGAGTCACTTGGCTGTTTTACATTTTTCGATGATTTTACGTTAGAAAATAAAAATCGCGTATGTCCCGGTGACATTTCTTTCGTGAATTTAATTTAAATATATAAATATTATAATGTAAAAAGAACGCGGGTCTCTTTGAGACGGATTCGTGAATTTAATTAAAAGAAAACTGTATAATACTATGTTTCTAGGATGAAAATAAAAAGTGTGTCTCAGTTGAGACACTTTCGATTAATCTATTTCAAATTATCAATGAATTCGCGAAGCTAAAGTGCAGCCAGAGGTGACAAAAAGTAACGACCGGCGCGGATGGCAAGTGTGCAAATTTCTTTTATCTGCACACTGTATCGTACTCTACCCCTCTGCTTATTTCAAAAATTCAATCTCTCAAATTTATAATAATCAAAAATTTGACTCTAGCAGTGACAATTCTTAAAAAGGAACTCTCAATATAACTTAGTTTGAAAAGAATTTAATATCAAATTGCAATAAAACTTCTATTATCAAAACTTGTGAACGTAATTGAATAAGAAAAATGACTCGAAAACTTTAATGCAAAATTCTCTTACTTAAAACTTGTTAAAATAATTTAATAAGAAAAATGACTCGAAAACTTTAATGCAGACCGGGGCAGAGTCTTCACGGGGAGCTCTCCTCGACCCGTGGAACTAACTACTTCTAACTACTTCATTCTATCACACTCTACCCCTCTGCTTTTTTTTCAAAAATCTAATGTCTCAAATTTATAATAATCAAAAACTGGACTCTAACTCTTTAACAATAATGAACAAAAATAATAACTGAGTTTGAAAGGAATTTAATATCAAATCGTAATCAAGATTCTATTATCAAAACTTGTGAAAATAATTCAGTAAGGAAAATGACTCGAAAACTTTAATGCAAAACTCTATTACTTGACACTTATGAAAATAATTTAATAAGAAAAATGACTCGAAAACTTTAATGCAGATCGGGGCAGAGTCTTCATGGGGAGCTCACCTCGACCCATGGTACTAACTACTTCAAATTACTACAACTATAATTACTCTACAACTACTACGAGCATAGTGACTTAGTAGTAACGGAATGACCATCCATTCTGGAATTGAACACTCCAAAATGGATAGCCATTAGTTGCTGCCCTCTTCTAGACAGTTTGTCGGGCCTCTTCGGCATATAGCCTCTTCGGCGTAAAGCCTCTTCTTGCTTCAGGCCGGAGCCCAACCTGTATTCTGCAAGAACATTCGGAACCATAATATGGTATAACCCTAACACGCGCCTAACCAGACAAGAGAATGCGGCTAACACGTGTGGACAAGTTAACAGCTTATTCTCAGAAGAATGACAACTGCAGTCCGTGCAAACGGTTAGCCGCTAAGGACGAATGTTCAAGCAGAATTTACTTATTATTAAAAAAGAAAAGATTATTAGCCTGACTTTCAGGTACAGGATACCACTGGTCACGTACAGTCGAAACAGTGGTACCTGCCCTGCCCTTCCTAC
The DNA here is from genome assembly GCA_917499265.3 of Mimumesa dahlbomi. Taxonomy (NCBI): domain Eukaryota; kingdom Metazoa; phylum Arthropoda; class Insecta; order Hymenoptera; family Crabronidae; genus Mimumesa; species Mimumesa dahlbomi. The sequence goes on along the minus strand of OU824114.1, from coordinate 7,876,326 downwards.
TTAAAATTAAAGCACACACATTCCAGAGAATAAATTACCTGCCTACCTATTACCTATATTTAAAAAATGGCAAAAATCTCTCGCACACCAACACACTCTCTCCACGATTCTCAATCAAAGTCGGTGTTTCCCCCTACGGGAGACGTCCCGGGACGTCTCCAACACCGACTCAAACCCCACACATACATTCAGGTACGTACCTTTTTGCTGAAATCGACTCACAAGGCCAGCGATTATTGCGATTTATTTAGACTTTATTTGAAAGGAATTTAATGAAAGCTTGTGTACGTAAAATATAGAAATGAAAGACGTGTAATTAATTCGTAGTTGAAATAATTACTACGTTCAAAGATAATGCTTCTGCATTTTGACTCTAATTGAAAAGTAATTGAATATAATAATCTGGGGTTTGAAATATAATCGAACTTAAATTGAATAATGTAAAATCGTAAAAATATTCTAGTTGAATTTAATCGCGATTTTGCAATAAAAACGATCGTTCTAAACCGACGCACAATCCACGAAATATTCAATAAATTTATCTCACACACACACTCACACATGTGGATCGTACGTCGTGCACAATCGCTAACGCTTGTGAGCCGCCACACAATATTATAATTCTTAAAACTATAAGCCACGTTCACCGCCATCACCCATTCGTGTAGCACCTGGGCACACGAATGAGTTCAAGCCAAATAGGGACATGAACGTGGCAACTACATACTAGGCTTGATGTGTGCTGAAAATCCTGAGCTATAAAATGATTATTGAAATAGATCTTCTAACGGGCTAGTAATCATTACTTTGTCTTTATAGAATTTACTTGAAAATATACTTTATAAAATGACTCGAATGTAATATTGAATAATAATTGAAAAAGTGAAAAATTTGTATCTCGTGCAAGAAAAATTTGAAAACTTTAAAAATATATATATTGAAAACTTTAAAATATTAAAATTTATTTGAAAAAAGATATATATGAAACTTGAATTTATAATTGAAACCCTTGGTTGATTTCTTATTCAAAGGATATATTCTAAACAATGCAAATGTGTTCAAAATTAGCCTTTGAAACCAGAATCTACCCATCGCGAATTGGTCTTCTTGGGCATTTCAAATACAAGAATTTAAAGGACTATACTAGTTAAAGGAAACGCGGCTACGAAAAATATGCAAATTCTGACTGAATTTAATTCGTATGATTCACCGTATGATTAAAATTCTGTGATTATATGAAATGCACGCGAACGCGAACGCGAATGCAATTAAATGAAGGTCGAGGGTATCGAACCTCCAAATTAATTACATAAAAATCGCCCGTGAAGCTAAGCCACAAGAAGACCCCTGCCTGAGCTAATTAAATATTCAAACAATGGGATGTTACTACCCACGAATGTAAAGTATAAAATACTTTACACTCGCGGTCACTATGCTCGTAACTCAAATAAAATACAACCAATACACTCGTGCCGCTTCGGACCTTTACGTCCTACGACATGATTGAGTGATCGGAGGAACCATAAGTTTTTTGACTCACCGGTCGTAGATTTCTTCTGCACCTTTGATTGTAGAGATGATACTACGACCGGCTCTGCAGTTGCGAAGTCATCTGTAACAGAAAAGTAGCAAAGTCTTTATAGTTTTACCGTCTATCATTCCTCAAATCGTACGTATTTAGTTCTCACTCGAATTCGATATTTCAAAATGTAATTTCATTGTTGATTAGAAAAATTAAAAGGACAAAATTTTGACGATATTTACCTGCTGCCTGATGCGACGGCGCCCGATGGAGATCCTCTCCGCAGCTGCTGCGTACCTCTACTTCATCGCGGCGAATAATTCAAAGAAAAAAAAAAATAAAAATAAAGAGACTACACTCCCGACCGAAATTATTGCCGGCGAACAAACTGACTCTACTATCGCGATTTAAAATATACAGGAATTTCGCGACCGAATATGTTACGTTGTAGCAGTCCATTTCAATTCTTTCGGCGGTTTTAAGCACGCGTATATCGAACAAGCACAATTTCTAATAGCGCATCAACACTGACTCTATTTCGCGATATACTTTTTCGGAGCAAGTGAATCTAAGACCGCATTGCACGCGGCCAGCTACGTAGTTGCGAAGTCTTGTAGTTGCGAAGTCTTCTGTAACAGAAAAATAGCAAAGTCTTTATAGTTTAACCGTCTATCATTCCTCAAATCGTTCGTCTTTAATTCTGACTCGAATTCGATAATTCAAAGTGTAATTGCATTGTTGATTAGAAGAATTTAAAGTAGAAAATTTTGCTGATATTTACCTGCTGCCTGATGCGACGACGCCCGATGGAGATCCTCTCCGCAGCTGCTGCGTACCTCTAATTTATCGCGGCGAATAATTCAAAGAAAAAAAAAATAAAAATAAAGGGACTACTCCCGACCGAAATAATTTCCGGCGAACTCACTGACTCTACTCTCGCGATTCAAAGAATATACTAATTTCGCGACCGAATATTTTGTCGTTCGGCGGTTTTAAGCACGCGTATGTCGAACAAGTAAAATTTCTAATAGCGCAACAACACTGACTCTATCTCGCGAAATACCTTTTCTCGGAGCAAGTGATTCTAAGACCGCATTGCGCGCGGTCACAAAAGCTGAAAATAAAATACATCGGGCGAACGCGGACGCGATATAAGCATTGTTATCAGGAATATTGCCATTTTCTTACTTTGATGTAAAATGAAATATGATTTATAATGATCAGTCAACGCGATTATCGACGTGTAAAACAAATAAATTTGTATAAATTGACGCGACGGTTCGATCGGCTTAAATTCACGTAAAATACAAACCCCGAATTATAAGTGTGATCAATGTTAAATACGGTGACAAGTAGGTCTTATCCATCGCGATACTCAGCGTCCTTGATTGTGGCCTTCATTGAAAAATTTCCGGGAATAGATCTGAAAATAGAAATAAAAGAAAATAGAAATAAGAGTATGTAACAGTATGTGACAGTATGTGACAGTATGTGACAGTATGTGACAGTATGTGACAGTATGTGACAGTATGTGACAGTATGTGACAGTATGTGACAGTATGTGACAGTATGTGACAGTATGTGACAGTATGTGACAGTATGTGACAGTATGTGACAGTATGTGACAGTATGTGACAGTATGTGACAGTATGTGACAGTATGTAACTGTATGTAACTGTATGTAACTGTATGTAACTGCATGTAATAGTATGTAACTGCATGTAATAGTATGTATTAATATGAAATAAGCAAAGGAAAATATTCCAAAAGTGTCTAAATGTACCTAGGAGAGGATTAGGGAGCTCGATATGTCACGTCCGCACACCACGACAACCGATCGACAAATGAAGGGTAACGTACTTGCCAAAGTCACGGTAAGACACACAAACTCAGCCGTGCCCAGCGGGGCATGAATTCCAGGAATTCTGATATATTATTTCGCACGTACGACAGCAGAACCGAATTTTATAGAACTGTAATTATTTTCGCGGTTAATAATTAAACAATTTTAACAATTTTGCGTTAAGAACAACAATTGTTACTACAATCCCGAACAATATTCGAAGAATTAACGGAACGACAAATCGAGTCGCAAATCACGCTATTAGAAATTGATAAAAGTGATAATGATTTTTCCGAAAAATTTTAGAAGTATATAGAAGTATATAGAAGAGTATGTAATCATACAGTATGTTACAGTATGTAACAGTATGTAACAGTATGTAACAGTATGTAACAGTATGTAACAGTATGTAACAGTATGTAACAGTATGTAACAGTATGTAACAGTATGTAACAGTATGTAACAGTATGTAACAGTATGTAACAGTATGTAACTGTATGTAACTGTATGTAACTGTATGTAACTGTATGTAACTGTATGTAACTGTATGTAACTGTATGTAACTGTATGTAACTGTATGTAACTGTATGTAACTGTATGTAACTGTATGTAACTGTATGTAACTGTATGTAACTGTATGTAACTGTATGTAACTGTATGTAACTGTATGTAACTGTATGTAACTGCATGTAACTGTATGTAACTGTATGTAACTGCATGTAATAGTATGTATTAATATGAAATAAGCAAAGGAAAATATTCCAAAAGTGTCTAAATGTACCTAGGAGAGGAGTAGGGAGCTCGTTATGTCACGTCCGCACACCACGACAACCGATCGACAAATGAAGGGTAACGTACTTGTCAAAGTCACGGTAAGAAACACAAACTCAGCCGTGCCCAGCGGGGAATTCCAGAAATTTTGATATATTATTTCGCACGTACCTACGTCACCAGAACCGAACTTTATAGAACTGCAATTATTTTCGTGGTTAATAATTAAACAATTTTAACGATTTTGCGTTAAGAACAACCATTCTTACTACAATCCCGAACTATATTCGAAGAATTAACGGAACGAAAAATCGAGTTGCAAATCACGCTTTTAGAAATTGATAAAAATGATAATGATTTTTCCGAAAAATTTTACAGTAAGGTTTTTCCAATATTATACGTGTTATAATAATTAATAACATGTTAATCAGTATTAGCAATGTACTCGTAGGTAATGGATTGTATGGTAAATGATCAGTAGATAATCGGTAGATAAATACGTGTTATAATAATTAATGTTACTTATTGAATTCTAATGACATGTTAATCAGTATTAGTAATGTACGCGTAGGTAACGGATTGTACGGTAAATGATCAGTAAATAATTGGAAATACTCAAATCAAGTGAGATATACCTCGGAAAGTTGATCAGAGCTCGTTAGGAAGACGTGTCGACTCTAGGACGTCCGATGGTATACTGATGGGTAACCTTGCCCTTGATAATGTCAGCTCGAGTATATCAGAGTTCGGTCGTACTGAATCCGCTCAACCGTAACAATTACGACGGGAATAAATGTACGGGCTATTCGGACAGATACAAACTGTACTAGCGACCTCGAAAAAGTGTAAGAGAGACACTTACGAATAGTTTCTCAAAGTTTGTCTCTCTTGCGAACACACACAATCACAATGGATTATTATGCGCAAGTATTAAGAATACTTCAGTCGAATTTGCAATTTCACTGCATGATAAGTATGAAATTTAATTCACTAATACAATAGTGAAAATTTAATTGTAATACTTTCAAGATATAAAGTACATTGTGAAATAAACCGTAGATTTATATATTGAATGTCCCAGATCTGTATGTTTGAAATTGATGAGTGACAAGTAGAAGCACAGACGAGGTATTGGATAGACCATGCAGCCCCATGCTTTTCGATGTCACTGATTTTGAGGGCTCTAGAGCCCTCTTACCATTTCAGTGTCACTCGCTACGTTACCATTTTCGGTTCGAATCTAGGATGAACGTCGATTATTAGTAAGAATACGATATAGAAGTTATAGTTTATGCGTATTAATAATTAACCTTAGTACTGCGAATGAACCAGTTTTTGCCTGCCATTTCCACAATTTTTGAGATATTAAAATGATTCTTTAACTATCTTATTCGGCTTCGGATTCTGTGTCCAAAACGTCCAGGATCATTTAAATATCTCAAAAATTACGGAAATGGCGGGCGATTTACGAAAATCGTGAAAAATCATCAATTTAAAGCAGTTTTTTGATCGGCATTCGCTCAATTTTAGAGATAGCGATCTGAAACTGGTACCATTGTTTTAGTTGGGAAATTCTACGATAGAACAATGTATAATAGTTGTACTTTTCGAATATTTAATTTTTCGCAAAAATCTGAAGGGGGTAGGTCAGGATTTTTCGCGATTTTCGTAAATCGCCTGCCATTTCCGTAATTTTTGAGCTATTAAAACGATCCGGGGCGTTTTGGACGCGGAATCCGAAGCCGAATAAGACAGTGAAAGAATTATTTTGATATCTCAAAAATTGTGGAAATGGCGACGGATTTACGAAAATCGCAAAAAATCCTGACCTACCCCCTTCAGATTTTTGCGAAAAATTAAATTTTCGAAAAGTACAACTATTATACATTGATCTGGCGTAGAATTTCCTAACTAAATCAATGGTATAAGTTTCAGATCGCTATCTCAAAAATTGAGCGAATGCCGAACGAAAAACTGCTTTAAATTGATGATTTTTCACGATTTTCGTAAATCGCCCGTCAGTTTCGTAATTTTTGAGATATCAAAATGACCCGAGACGTTTTGGAAGCGGAATCCGATGCCGAATAAGACAGTGAAAGAATCAGTCGTCTGTAGTTGTTCGGAATAGAATACAGCCGCGCGAACGAGGAATAGTAGAATCTTATATCCCGTCTGTGCTAAGTTGAATTACTGATAATGAAAGAATGAAGAATGATAGCGCAGCGCACTCTGCGCTCGATAATAGAGTCCGGTGATAACTGGTAATCGGAATTGAAAGTTTAGAGAATTGGAAACGCGGCATGGGCTATATTATTATCTCAAAAATTCATAAAAATGAAAATCGAATAAAATTCTGAACTATCCTAATCGAAATCTCATTGGGTCGGTAATTCAGATTGCGATCACGAATCGCCATTCGTGATAGATTTATCCTATCCTTCGACTGTGACACAGACAATTCAACAATCACTTACAACGTTGGATTTGAATACGTTGCGTGTTTTTCTGAAAATAGAGTTAATTATTTTGTATTTAGAAATCCATGGAAAGCAAGTTATGAAATGGACAAGAAAACACGGGAAAAAAATTTATTATACGAATTATATTTCAACATTAAATATTTCTTCCACGGAGTTGTTAACAATCAGGAAATCAACCAAGTTTCTGACATCTGCAGTTACAGATGATTCCGTGATTTTTCTTTACGATGAATCCGATTAAATATTGTCACAAATTGCTTGCACGTAATGTAAATTTACATCGGTACGAGCAATTCATACATGTAATGCATATTATTTGCTGAAATGTAACATATAATTTATTACATGGCAGAATAGTATTGATTTCTCAGATTTCATACGAATGGGTGCACATCGGTTTCACAATTGGAGTTCAATCGGATTTCGCGATTTAATTATGTTTAATTACACATTGAGAAAAATAGCAGGAATGAATTTCTTTTCCATCGCCACGCGAACTTAGAATAAATTATACAATATAATTAATTCCCCTAAAACATCGATCGGAATTCAAATCAAATTGCATGCAACGACACTTAAAGAAACTCATCATTATGCAGTAATTAATAACCGTGCACTCCTGTAAAATCGCCGGGATATTACGGAAAATATTAAATATCGTGAAATCGAATAAATGTCGATATTCCATCGGACGGTTGTAATTAGAAACCTCTTTCGTAAATGAAATCTATTCTTACGGAAATTTAATTCTTAACTTTGTACCGCGTATTATACGTGGAAATATTAATAACTTATCTGATTGAAAGAAAAAACCCTCCACCTTTGTTCTTTATCGGCGCGACAATGAAAGTTGTATTTACTTGAGAGCTCAGAATCGACTTGTCCGAAAAATTCAACACAGAACTTAATAATCAAAGTCCTTCCAAACGAAAGATTAAAAACCTGGCTCTTTAAAAGCTTCGAACTTCCTAGATTTAAAAATTAACTCCTCCTTACCAACTAAGAAACTATAGAAAGTCACATTTTCAAACTGCGGGATACGCTTAATTCTTAAAACCTTAGCTCCGCAAAGAACTGGACTTACACTTTTAAGAACAAATATCCATCTCCACACAAAGACGAAGTTCTATCTTTAGACTTTTAAGACTTTAGAGCAACACTTTGCACCTAACAAGTAAGAAGTCTCTACTCTTGTGACTTTATACACTGAAAACTCATTGAAATCTTTGCAGAAATATCTGTACACACATATACAGGGTGACTCTTAACATCAGAGATTTATTTTCGACAAAAAACAGTTTCGAGATACCTGTGTTTATTGAATTGTTTTTATTACATCATACGTACGAATGACTCTGACTAATTGAAATATCTAATTTGTAACTTTATCCAATGAAGTCGCGAGAAAATCTCGCATACCCGCATACGTACGCGAAAACTGTGTTCTGCGGTGGACGGTATTCCGACCCACAGCTAGTCGCAGATTTTAGATTAACTTAAAACTGCCCACCATGCTCACCGCTTTTACACAGTCACGGCATGCAGACGAGTTCAGGCATGAAATTAACATGACCAGGGAAATGAAACGTATCTCTTTCAATTTAGCCGAAAATCCTACTCTTAAAAAAAAAAAAATGATATAACTGCGTCAGGCTTAGCGGTCCGAAATTTCTTCATTTCCACTCCGCAATTATATTTCCGTTTAAATTCTAAAATAACATAAAATACAGTTTTTCCTTTCGGCAGAACTGCATACAATTTACACACACACAATCTTGATGTTTGCCATGCTTATATTACGACGAAAATTGTCTTACTGTGCTTAATTCAAAGTAAATTCTATCCACACTTACCTTTCTTATGAACTTCATAGTAATTATCCTTGATATTATCAATTTATTCGAGAATATTAATTCCAATCGTTCAGTTAAACAAATAGAGAAAATTTGATTTATTACTTCCGAAGAAGGTCGAACCGATTTGCTAATTGTTAATTACAAATTTTAATTATCGGTCTATTCACTCTCGCGATACGCGTAAATGTGATGAACCCGTACACGTTATATTAATCCAGACTAATCTGGTCGCTGTATATTCAGCGAGAAATTTCATATGAGAAATATGGTGGAATTGATTCCCACGATTTTTTTCCGAGATTAAATAAAATTTGACACTAGCTTTAATTCGGACACAAATTCAATGAGAATCGCGCGGATTCTTGGCATTTTATAAAAGCGTCAGTGGACACCTGTACGTCGCGAATAAATTTCAAAGAGCTACGATCTTTTATCAACACCACTTACTGCTTGCCCGACGACCGACCTGCGACTGACACTGATTTCGACAAGCGGATATTTATCAGTGTCGGAGTGGGATATATTTTTTCGTAGAAACGGAAACAAAAGGTCAGACCGTACGGAATGTTTCGTATACAATCCACTTTTGCAGCGGAGAATTGATACCTACAGCTGCTGCTGATACCGAAAGGTTCACGAGACGCTTTAGGATTGAATTTGAGAAAAAGTGTCTCTGTTATCGAACCACGTGTTTAAATCTTTCAAGTTTAACGGAAAAACAAACGAGAGTGAACCGATTCTCCTTGGAAATCAGGATAAATTTAATTATAGTGAACTTGGTTTACAGTTTATGAACTTGATAAGAATATTTTTACGCTTCGGTTGGTTTTAATACTATCTGTTCATTTGAATGATTGGTAATTAGCGTGGTCGTCAATTGGAGAAAAATGTTTCCAAAGTTTATATCCACATCGATAGAAATGTCATTTAAGCATAATTAATGTATTAAAAGATATTTATCGGACCAGCAACAGCTTCGCGAATTGCTGACACGATAGAATATGAATAACACAGTGTACGCCGTTTTCCAATATCATGTTTCCAACGATTAGTCTCGAATCGAAACGATATACCGGTTCCATTTAAATAATCATCTTCCATGCCAAATAATTTCCCGAATGCGTTTCAACAAAAATGAAACCCGTACATTAACTTTTCCCCGTTTCATATACAATGTTAATACACGCAATATGTGTTTGAGATATAAAATAATCCTATTTTTCCTTAAACCTATCAAAATAATAATTGTAATTTACTTATAACTTATCACTTTAAATTATATTGGATCATCGTAAAACTTTGTAGCCTTTCAATTCGTAGAACTCAGAAAAAAGTAATTAGGTTATATAATTTTCTCGCTAGACGATTCCAAAATTATGGTTAGACGGAAGTTACTCCAAGAGTCATAAAAATCTCTTGTTTTTGGGCGGTGTAAATAGTGTCATCTACGAAAGTTAACGAACGGTAATTGCAATGAAGAATTTAAGACATTTCAAGGAAGGAATCACGAGCAACTTATATCCACGACGAAATCTTATCGATTCTTTCAATCTACTTACCATTGTAAATAAGTTCCCGACGGATAAGAACAGTTTATATCGTTTAATCACGCGACTGTCTTAACGATTAATTTACTTCTTAGAGTTATTAATTGCGCCTGTACGCGACCATTAAACTTTCATAGACTACTATCAATTAGGGAATCTGGAAATATAACGAGGATATTAAAATACGGAGAATGACAATAATAAGCCAATTAACGTATCTGTAATAATTAGATGCAATGTATACATATAGAATCGATAAAATCAAATCACCGATCCCTTTGAATCTGAAGTCACGACTAAACTAGTATCTATTCCCTTTAATTCTGTCATTTTATCCAGCAGCATTTATTTCAAATCTTATTATCACATTATACAGAAGATTTATCTAATTGCCACACGATTCTATCTCTTTGTCATATTAATATTAAATATATGAATTGATTTGAGGCACATTCACCAGGAACTATTATCGTCCTCCATTTCCAAACTATTGTTCGCTCAAATCCCCGTCGAATTTTCGCAACAACGTAAAATAAGAAACGGACGTGCTCAAAACCTGAAAAAAAGGAATAATTTTTTTCTTTTTCATTGGATTTAATAGAAATTTAAAAATTTTGCCAATTTTTATTGCTCACCGTCATAAACGTATCGATAGACACTGGAAAGAAACCACCAGCCGTTATACAACACGGTTTGGACGATCGTAGGATCATCATTCTAATTCCACTTCCGATATCCTTGTTGGTCTTCTTCATAGAAGCTTGCCAGTCTGAATTGTACGCTGCTAATCCGATCGCACCGCTTTCTACTATTACCATGTTCGCGGTCAAAGTGGTTACGAATAATTGAAAAAACGTGCCATTGGTATGGGCAATAAATGTTAGTCTTCTGAGAAATGTCCCTGTCGACTGTCAATTTCAAATGAGTATCATTAATTTTCACAAAAATGATATATACATGCATTAAAAATATAATCTAACGTATAAACTTGATAGAATTAGAATTATAATAAAATCGAAGTTAAGCGTGATACTTCAATGTTGGATATTAAAATATATTAATTATTAAAATTCGTTTCATGATTGTTTAAATCTATCGTTAAAGTCGGTGCTCACCGTGAAAACCTGGAATCCAGCGACGCAAAGCATCACGCTTGAAATTAACATCTGACACAGATTAGCGTATTTAAATACAGTTTCTAAATCGACCACGTACGAGATAAGCATTCGATGCTGACGAACACACTTCTTAAACTCCTCGTTGATTTCCCTGTCCACGTCCCCCTTGGCGGAGTTTTCGTAAACCTTGGCGAATAACGTTTGCAACCTGTGACCCAAGATTTTGAACTGTGCCGCAACGTGTATGTTCAATAAACCGAGGAAATTATCGAAGCAGCAAAATGCCAGGCCTGTTTGGATAGTTCCCGAAATCTACGGAATCGTACGTTCGATGAAACGAGTACGGTAAGTGAATATAAGTGTGGGTGAGGAATTTTTGCAGCGATACCTCAAGGGCGAATGCAATTTCGAAGTACGGAGACATTTCTATCGGACAGCCGAACCATACGTCAAAAGGAAGTACTCTGTCACTCTTATTCTTTCCAATATTCTCTATGAAAAAATATTTGCTGCGTAGGAAAATTGGTTTACAATTAATGCACGACGAATTGAATTGGAAAATTAATTCGAGAGATTGAAAGTGATAGGTATTTTAAAACTGATGAATTTAATTCGTATATTAACTGAATTATCATACCTATAATAGGTGCTAACATGTAGGTGATACTGGTTAGTTGAACGCAGGAAGTAAACATACACACCAACACTAATCCAATTTTCTCAGCTTCCATCAGCACGTTCGTACCAAATTCATCGTAATCCGAATACCAAAAATTGTCCTCGGTGAATTTTATTATTCTCAATACCTTCTTTCTGTGATGCATAAATGTAATTACTTTCACTAATACTGTTATTACGGGCATGGTGCTGCAGGCTGTGTACGTGATCGACTGAAAACAGAATTTGCTTTTTACGGACTAGTATTTGATGAACTCTAAATAATTTGCCGAAAATCGTACTATTTTGTTTGCTATTAATTAAATTTTAAAATATTCAATTCTCAGAGTCTAGTATATTAGTTATTAAATTCTCGATTAACTTACATAAAAATTGTCCATGTTGAGATAGAAATCGCAGGCTTCGACCCATAATGCGTTTAGAATAGCTACAACCGTATATATTTGAATTATATTCAAAATCTTCTGTTCTCTTTCCGATTTGGGATTCCAGAAACCCACAAATTTCATAAGAAGTCGAACTATTTTTACCGACAGAAAACGATCTGAACGTATACGACCCATATTTATTTGGACTAAAACATCTTGGAAAACTAAAATTCTCTCATTCGAATTTAATTCTAATTAGAATAAATCTTGGTCGATTAGAATTTCTAGGGGATCAATAAAGAAACCAATGAGAGCACGGTTAATTAGTACAGGATCGAATAATTTCAACCGGTCAACTGAAATCACGGAGTTGATTAAAAGAATTTAATTTCAGATATCGGGTTTTGCTTGAATTCAAAGGGGATAGCTGTATGAATTAAAAATCCGATATTTCCACGGAAATTATGTGATCTATACACAGAATGACAAGCATACTCGTGTCAAGCTCGAGGTGCTTTTAATCGGACTGTCTCCTACTATCGATTTCGCTTGTCACTTACCACACGTTAGTTTGACAGTATTCCATCGCCCGGTAAGAAGACTTCTAATCAAACGGTTTCTTTTAGAAGCTACCAGCGTAAAAAGTATCGAATTTATTATTTCTAATAAGACGGATAGGGACAAAGAAACAACTGACAGTCGTATAAGAAAAAAAGGACGCATTGTATCTTTCGAAAATAGTCAACGCATCTTCCATTTGTCATCCAGTCGTGATTGAATAAGGAGAACTTGAACAATTGTTCTTCTTATATGGAAAAGTTACGTTTCTTTAATATCGTTAATGTGTGAAAACGGAAAGCAACATATTCGCCGTACAGGATCTATAGGAATAGTTTGATACTTCTTGGTAAGTCATAATATTGTTCATTTATTTTATATACTATTATACAAATGAATAAATACTACAGATCGTGTATCCAGAAACTATGAATATCCATCTTGGAATATTTGCGAATGTTTTGGAAAGTTTCAAATTTCAGCCGACATTGTATTACTATTGGAACAGATTGCACTATGAATATAAATATAATTATATTCGCCTCAATTTCAAAGTACAGTGGTCATTTAACAGTTTCCATTTCTATGTTTTGTAGTAAGGCAAAGTAAGATGCAGCTGTACTTAACACCTGAAAATTAATGGCATTAAATAATCATGGATTTCTTTATTTAAAATCTATCTGGTAGCAAACCCGATACTAAGAGTTCATTTTATTAATGTCGCTTTATAAAAGATATTTTATCGTTACAATTTACCGCCATGAATGTTTCAAGCGAAACGGGGAAATATCCTCCAGCTGATATGTAGCAGGGGATGTTCGATTTCATTATCATAAATACAATTCCTCTCCTAACTTTTGCATAGGACCGATGAGAAGAGACTTCCCATTTGCAACTGTACGCTGCGTCCGCTATTGCACGACTCTCCAGAATCACTTCATTCATAGTCAAAGTTATAATAAAAATTTGAAAGAAGCATCCGGTTACGTGGGCGTAAAATATCAAACGTCTCACCAAAGTGCCAGTAGCCTTATGCAAAGAAAAAAAAAGGAAATTGACTATCAGTTTACTAAGTAAAATGTAATAATCTTGTTTTAGAAAATCCTTCGTTTTTCGTGAACAGAAACTTATGAAAATTTAAAAAATTCTTATTTTACCGTAACAACTTGAAACCCAGCAACGCACAGCATTATACTGGACACCAGTAATTGACACAGAGTCGAATACGAAAACATTTGATCTAGCTTTCTTATGTATCTCATAAGCTCGCAGTGCTGACCAATGCACGATTTAAATTCCAAGTTTGCTTCCTCCGCGTTTCGTAAGTTTTCTACTTCCGTCCCTTCGGTTTGCTCCTCGAGTAAGATCATCTGTATTTTGCGCTGCAAAATCTTGAACTGTCCTGCTGCGTGTATGCATAGTATGGTCAGGAAGTTATCGAAGCAGCAGAAACAAACTCCTGAGTGAATGAGCGATAATGTCTCTGAAACCATATGTCTAAAAAGAATAAGCTTCTTTTTTCTTTCCGACCAAATGACTCAATGGAAATTTATATGAAAAACACGTGTAAAATATCGTTGGTAAAGTACAAGAAGTGCGTGGATTTATTTATAAACTGTACCTGGACTGTAAACATTACTTCAAAATATGGAGTTTGTGTCGAAGGAAATGCATCTATCCATATCGTAAATGGTAGAACCCTATCTGTTTCATTTTTTCCCAGGTTTTCTGTATAAGAATTTCATGAATCATATAACAAATTTACTATTGTATTAGTAAAGATAGATTTCTATTAAAAGGGACAACATACCAACGATTGGTGCCAACATATATGTAACAACGGTTCCCTGAACGAAAAATGTAAAACTACATATTAACACCATCCCCTTTTTGTCAAGTTCTTTTAAGATCTTCGTACCATGAGCGTCGTATTCTTTGTACCAAAAATTGTCTTGATTATATTTAATAACTTGCATAAACTGTTTTCGTCTAGGTAAAAATAAAGCTACCTTCATCAGAATTATAACTATAGGCATTACACTGCATGCTGTGTACGTGAACGCCTACAAAAATGATTTAAATAAATAGAAATTAATTAATGGATATCTACAGAAATCATCTTACACATATACTCACGTAAAAATCGCCCCAGGTGTAATAAAAATCCAACGACTCGATAATAAGAGCGATTGAAATTGTCACCAACATGTATGCAAGAAAACAATTAAGTATAAATTGTTCCGTTTTCGTTTCGGCATTCCAAAAACCGACGGTCCTCATGAGAAATCGCGTGAACTCAATAGAGTAGAATTTGCGAGGCCTGTACGTCATTCTCAGTGTTGCACTGTCGAACGTTTTAACAGCAATGCATGTATGCACATTCATACGTCATCTGATCGCTTTGATCAGAAATGCAGCATTACAATGACAAGCGTCTCACGTCAGGCACGACCCCTCTTTTGCTTGACACCTTCTCCCTTCCTTGCGTTTATCTTATCGCGGCACGTTCGTCGCGACGCGAAATATATCAAAGGGGCCGGGGGGGGCGGGAGGGGCTCTATACATGTTTCCCTTCGATCATGTAGTCGAACAGTTTCTTTTGTAAGGGTAAAATGCATACGTCGTTCGTATGATTCCTTGTTGCATCGTACGGTGCAAAGTGTTAGGAGAAAGTTACATTGAAATGGAATAGGCTTGTTTTGAATCTATTTGATTATCTGGCTGTTTGTTGGAATGTTATAGTGGTGTGAATAGACGTTAAATCAAAGATACGTTTTATAGCGAAGAACTGAAAAGTGGAGGAATGATTAAATTAATTCCAAAGGGGGATTAAAAATCGATAGCTGCAAAAGGTTTTGTGACATACTCTAAACTACACTTTTTGACGCGGCGCAAGTATTCGTCCTATTCGAGTGACCTACTTCGAAGAGGAGCAATCAAATTCTGGATACCAATCACTCGTTGTCATGGAATTCCTGTCGATGCAACGCGTAGCATGCTAGAAGAATTGTAAAAAGCTGCGAAAATTCACGGGAAAAAATTACGAGGGTTACAACGCGATTAAATTTCTTCTCTTAATGTACCATCTTCGAGTTCGCTGATTTCAGAGAAAATGAGGGGAATTCTAACAATTTTTCTGCTTACATGGGAAACTCAAGTTTTCTTGATATCGTTAATAAGTTGGAAAGAAATTCAACTTTTCCTCCGAACAGAATCTACCAGAAATAATTCGACATGTCTCGGTAAGTCATAATTTGTTGAAATTTATTTATTTCGTATACTACTATATAAATGTATGAATACTGCAGATCGTGTATCCAGAAACTATGAATATCCATCTTGGTACGTTCCAGAAAGTTTTCGAAACTTTCCAATTTCTGCCAACATTATACTATTAGAACAGATTTCACCATGAATATAAATTTAATTATATTCGTCTCGCTTTCAAAGTAGAGCGGTTAGGTGACGGTATCCAATTCTATGTTTCTCAGTAAGGCAAAGTAAGATGCAGCTGTACTCAACACCTGAAAATTAGCAGTAATTTATCTTCTATAAATAAGGATATAATTATCAAAACAAAGTAACAACAATTCAACGTATTTCCTTCACAAGAAACATACTAATCTAAACATTTAGATCAATGGATATATTCCACAGACACCTTTTTAAAAAACCATTGATTAACAGGTAGTTTATCGTTACGATTTACCGCCATAAATGTTTCCAGCGAAACAGGGAAGTATCCTCCAGCTGATATGTAGCAAGGGGTGTTCGATTTCATCATCATAAATACAATTCCTCTCCTAACCCTTACATAGAACAAATGAGAAGACACTTCCCATTTGCAACTGTAGGCTGCGTCTGCTATTGCACCGCTCTCGATTATCACTTCGTTCATGGTCAAAGTTATAATAAATATTTGAAAGAAGCATCCGGTAACGTGAGCGAAAAATATCGATCGTCTAACCAAAGTGCCAGTTGCCTTGTCAAAAGTAAAAATGTAAATTATCCATCAGATTACTATCTCTCATAAAGTAAAAACTACTTATTTGATCCTGATTAAAATAATTTTGTATTCGAATAGCTCATCGTTTTTGCGAGCAGAAGTTTATAAAATTAAATAAATTCCTATTTTACCGTGACAACTTGGAACCCAGCAACGCAGAGCATTATACTGGAGACCAGTAATTGGCACAGGGTTGAATACGAAAACATTTGTTCCAGCTTCTGAATGTATTTCATAAGTTCACAGTGTTGAACGATACAGGATTTAAATTCCGTGAAGGCTTTCTCGGGATTCCGCAAATTCTCTATTTCTGATTCTCCGGATTGTTCCTCGACGAAGATCATCTTAATTTTGTGCTGCAAAATCTTGAACTGACCGGCCGCGTGAATGCATAATATGGTCAGAAAATTATCGAAGCAGCAGAAACACAGTCCTGAGTGAATGAGTGATAACGTCTGTGAAACCATATGTCTAAAAAGGATAAGCTTCTTTTTTTCTTTCTCACTAAATGTTTTAGTGTACTATTATATAAAGAACATTCATCGTTATTCCATAATCAAGTCTACTATTCATTTAAAAATTGTACCTGAATGGTAAACACTACTTCAAAATACGGAGATCGTTTCGAAGGAAATGCATCTATCCATATCGTAAATGGTAGAACCCTATCTGATTCATTTTTTCCCAAGTTTTCTGCGTAAGAATTTCATTAAACAATTTTACTATGATATTAAAAAGAGGGATTTAAAGATAACGTACCAACGATTGGTGCCAACATATATGTAACAACGGTTCCTTGAACGAAAAATGTAAAACTACATATTAACAGCAACCCTTTTTTGTCAAGTTCTTCTAAGATCTTTTTACCATGAGCGTCGTATTCTTTGTACCAAAAATTGTCTTGATTATATTTAATAACCTGCATGAACTCCTTCCGTCGAGGTAAGAATAACACTACCTTTACTAATATAATCACTATAGGCATTACACTACAGGCTGTGTATGTGAACGCCTAAAAAAATGATAAAAATAAATATCCAGGTAATAAACCAACATCGTATAACGGTATTCCGATGAATATCACGGAATCGTTTAAAATCATTGACAATGAAACCAAAATGAATATGAATTCATAAAGCAAATATAATTGCAATACAACATTACTCCAATTTAAACGAAAAAGCAAGATAAATATAATCTGATTCAAAGCGGGGTTGCAATAATCCCGACAATACGATGAAAATTGACGAGTATGTAGCTCGAAATAGAAATCATCGTCAATATTAACTCACATAAAAATTGCCCCAGGTGTAATAAAAATCCATTGACTCGACAACAAGAGCGATTGCAATTGTCAGCAACATGTATGCAAGAAAACAATTAAGTACAAATTGTTCCGTTTTCGTTTCGGCATTCCAAAAACCGACGGTTCTCATGAGGAATCGCGTAAACTGTATAGAGTAGTATTTCCGAGGTGCGAATGTCATCCTGAATATTGCACTGTCGGACGTTTTAACAGCAAATGTATGTATGCCACATACGTACGGCATCCGATCGCTTTGATTACAAATGCAGCGTTACAATGACAAGCGCCTCGCGTCACCCGCGTCACCCTCTTTTGCTTGACACCTTCTCCCATCCTTGCGTTTATCTTATCGCGACACGTTCGCCGCCGACGTGAAATATATCAAAGGTGGGGCTCTATACATGTTTCTCTTCAATCATGATGTCGAACAGTTTCTTTTGTAAGGGTAAAACGCATACGTTGTTCGTATGTCTCCTTTTTGCATCCGCAGTGTGCAAAGTGTTGGGATGAAAGTTACGGTGAAATGTACCCTAGGGGTGGTTGTGGATATATTTCGTTAGCAATGAGTTTTTTGTAATGTTATTGTGAAACAAGAGGTACGTTTAATATGGATTTATGAAAATACGATCAGAGGATTAGAAATCGATAGCTACAGAAGCTGTTCTGATAGACTCTAAACTACACTTTTTGACGCGGCGCAAGTATTCGTGCCATTCGAGTGACCTACTTCGAAGTGGAGCAATCAATTTCTGGAGACCAATCACTCGATGTCATGAATTTCCTGTAGATGGAACGCGTGGCGCACTGCAAGAATTGTAAAAAGTTTCGAAAATTTAAACAAATTTGCTGGGGATTATAACACGTTTGAATCTCTACTCGTAAAGTACCCTGGTCGAGTTGGTTGATTTAAATTATGCTGAATACATTAATCAGTAGTGACATGTATAACATTCATGAACTGTAACAGGATTTTTATACAGTTAAGTAAGTTAATATATATCGTATATCACTCTTTTTCAATGTAAATGAAAATCATTTAAATATTTAAAAACTATTAGGGAAGGGGGGGGGGAGGGGAAGATACTAAGTAATTGGATACGATATTAACGTATACAATAAATTACAGTGGAAGTATTTTATTATATATATTTTTTTATCATCTTTTTTGAGAAAATACGTATACTTATTCGCAACTCGGAATATTTGATCCGCGTGAAATATGATTCAGTGCTGCGATCGCTTCTACCCTAAAATCTCAGACAAGTGGGAAAAATGAATATTTATTGCTACTTCTGCCAGTAGATAAACATACGCGTGTACGTGAATTTCACGTGGAGAATAATAGAGGCGGCCCAACACTGAATCATCGTTTCCCGACATTTTCATACGCTATACTCAAACGTACAACAAACGAAGACTATCCTTCATAGTACTTACGTATAGGGCCTTAACGTTAAAGTTATTTCATTACATTATAGTGAGTAGAAGGGTTAGAGGCATCGACATTGGTAACGTTTCCTTTTTGGTACATACACACTTTGATACAATATTAAAACACTTATCAATTTCATTTGCAAACATTTTCCTTACCTAGTATGTTTCTGTTATTTCATTGTTATTCGGATAGTGTTGCTTATCCATATAACGTGTACCGATCAAAGCAATGTAAATCAAAACTAAAACGCGGCGTATCGTTCTCAACGATTATTATAGATAAATTCGTTAAACCGAGGGACTTAGTTCCATATTACAGATATTTGTTATCCAGATGTAACTTCGTCTCTAGCTAAAGCTTATCTTCTAACAGACGTAATTGTTGATCCATTTATTTCTTTTTTTATCATTTTTATTTATTCTTGAATCGAAAATCAGGTGTATTATTACCGATTACAATTCGGCGGCGAGTGTAAAACTATCGAAAGGCAATACAGTGTTATAATTCTTCATTTTTTTTTTGTTTATACATTTTGTTTTTCTTTTCGAAGACGGTAAGCACATTCGCTGTTTACACATTGCGTTCGATCTTTCGTAAGCATTTTTTTCAATTTTCGATTTTCAATCGTTCGTGTTCGATCGTTGGACTTTTAGAAATGGAGCAGGGTGAGCTAGAAATTATAACTGTCAACGTTTCAAGCGTTGACATTCATGCAAATATATTTTACTTGTATTCGCATTGTTCTCATTTTTTTTTTGTTTACCACAGTTAACATTATTAAATCGATTACCTATCTCATACAAGGATTTAATATTCTTCTAAATACCTAACCTTGATGAAAACCTTTCAAAAAGCGATTCTTCGCAATAAAAATCGAAACCTATATACGTATTTCATAGATTTTTCACCTCTATTTTACAAAACTTCATAATATAATTATACATAGATTAACCTAATAAATGCGATAACAAAAGAATGGCATTTCGTTTCACTTCGACAATCGGCGAGATTCATAATGACGCTAACGTGTAATCAAGACAATATACAATCGTGAAAATATCGAAAACATTATGAAAGTTATAATTGCCAAAAGCGTTAAAAGAAGCGTTTTTATTACACGGGAAATATTTCCCTTTTTGTTACGTATACCTTTAAAACATACCTACTTCGCAAAAGCTCGAATGTTCAAAAAGTTGTATAATAATATCTTTTGTCCGTTGCAACATAGTATACGATATTTCTACTGTAACGAGATATCGGGCTAATAAGCTACTAACACTACGGTATCGCCTAACAAGCATAACTGTTTCTAACGAGATTTTAACGAACATTAACACGAACGTATCGCGTCCGACGAAGAAATTTTCGTTCAAGTTAAAAATTCGTTAAAATCGAAACATACATTTCATGACTGTCTCTCATTTTTTTTTTCTTTTTTGTTTACAGCTGCTCAACATTATCAAGCGTGCAAGGTTAGGTGTTTAGACAACGAATCCGAACGGAACTGTAGAATCGCTTCTCGATCACAACTGACACGTTTTGTGCAATTAAAGTTTAGAATCGTACACGTAAATCACGGATAATTGGAACAGGTAACAGACGACGTGTGTGTATGTGTGTGTGTGTGTTCGCGTTCCTCGCCCAAGAATTTACGACGCTGCACGGCAATCGAAACTGTCCATTTTTCTATTTTACCGAGTGTCGTTAATACCATTGTTTAATTATAACTGGACTAAATTACATGTAAGCGTCCGTTTAAAAGAACGTTGCGTTTAAATTGTACTAAATATACATATACATATTGCTGCGTACAGTATGCTGGAAATGTTACGTTTCGCAATTGTGTGTCGAACATTTTGTGCTATTTAAATTTCACGTAACGGTGTGCGAGTTTTTTTTGTTTTTTATTTTTAAAGATCGATACGCGAAACATCATTTTCCTTACGATCTACGTATGTATGTTACGTTAATGCGTGAATATTTCGTTTCTTTCTTTTTTATTCGTGGACGTCTCGCTTCCAACGAGACACGCGAGTTTTCTTGGCGAAAAATTAGACATCGGTGTTACATCGCGACTGTTATTAGCATTCGATGACACTCTCCAAGGATACGCCGGATTTATAATTTCTATTTCAGACACGAAACAACACACTTATTCAAACGTATTAGTAGAATTTTGTTCTTTTATCGGAAAATCATCGATTTCTAATTGAGAAGCTGCACGGTGCTGCGAAATGTTGCATTAATTGCTGTCAATTATTCTGTTATAACTTCGTTAAGTTTTTTTTGTTGCCATATTACAAGACAAATATCCCCCGGTTCTATTAATTATTACCAGAACATACGTTGTACATTAGCGTTTACTTTTTAAATTCATTACCAATCGTGGGCGTGTCATAATTTCGTTATTACATTCCGTTTCGACGATGTACGCCGGTAAACATTCGCATAAAACAATTGGGTATCTCGTTCTATACGTATGTTTCGCGATTTTACATCGGGAATCCACCGGTATTGGAATCGTATCTGTAGAACTATCGCGGGACTCGATTCAGCTTCGTTTGCAAACGAAATCGTCGTGCACGTTAAACCGTGTCACGAGAACGGCTACAAAAGAGAACGCTTAATTAACCGGGCGGTAGATTTAACGATGTTCGTTTTGTTAGTTTACCTGTAAAATTACAAACTCTCTGAGGTCCACGTGTTTCTTGTATCAAGAACTGTACACCTATTCGAATATCATATACATATAGGTTACGACGTACAATTTTTCAAATCGTACGATTACTAAAGTAATAAGAAAATATGGTTGTGTATTTCGCGTCTAGGAACGCAGATTCTCCACGAAACCGTCAAAACACCCGCGCCCGGGGTAATTAAGCGTGACGGAATGAATATTTCGTTTTTAGCGTGATCGGTCGATCATCGCCGCTTGTTTGTTTTTGTTTTTTTGTTTTTGTACAGCGACTTCTAACAACTTCGTAAGCTACGGGAAAGCTTGCGTGATTATTATTATTATTTTTACCGGATATGCGAACGGCGGATATCTCTCGCAACGGGGGGTGTGAACAAGTGAACAACGAGCTTGCGGCTCCGATTATGATCAACGAGACGAAAGATATTCGATGAAAATTTATAAATAATAATGAGAATAATCCGCGGTGAGTATAATAACAACGTAGCAACGATGTATAGTATATATACATGCACATACAGACAGCAGATTGACGTTTAATTTCACGTGTATGTAATACTATTATAATAATTATTACATCCTTATGCGCGTACAGTTTCCTTATCGATAAATGCTTAATTACGTTTAGTACGTATACAGTCGCTTCTCGAGATTGTTATATTCCTCAACGTGTGCCCTCTTGTTTTAGTATTTCTTGTATTTTTTGGTTTTTTTTATTTTCTTTTTTCTTAATTTTCTTATTTTCTTTTGTTGCTTTTCTCCCTCCCTTTTAACGTTACCGTTCTTAATTTTTCTACGTTTCGAAGAAAAAAATGTTAAAAAAAAACAATGACAATGAACGAATGACGCGACACTTAAGACGTCATTGAGCCACGATGGATATGAATAAGTATCTCACGACCGTCTATGTATGTATACTTCGCACGTTTCGTTACACCTAGAACCTGTCTTGCCTCGTATAAAAACCTTACGAAAATAGTTGCTCTGTCATAAAATCCCGCAACTCTTACGACGTACCATTTTATGCGTTATAAAGGATCAAAGTGGTTTATCTCATTGTTAGTTACGGCGCAAGGACGCGTGTCCCCGTGTTGTTGTATTTTTTTTTCCCTCCAAGTTTCGGCCCTTCGTTGATCGTTTAAAAGTCTTAAACGGCTGGACAATTTTTACATTTTATTTATTCCCCGCTCGCGATGTTTATTATCGTCACGGTAAGCATAGTCCATTCAATGATCCTATCGACGGATAATCATTTCGTGTCGACGAAGGGTCCTCCTATGAATGCCCGATAAAAGTCCTCGGCGGGACGAACGAAACTCTCGTGATCCGTCAACGCGGCAAATAGTGACCCACCGGTGGTGCATTCATCCTGATAAACGTTAGACTACCAGGATTATTAATTCTACGAAAAAGAACGAAAAGAAAGAAAAATAGTGTTAAAATCAACGACTCTTTAAAAACATCGAGAACCCAGACGTTTGCCATCCCTTTTGATATCAATAATACAGAATTACTTTTCACCATGTTCACTCCAATAAAAAAGCACAAATATAAAACATGATTCTTTGAATTCCACGTTAACGGATCGATTCGTAGAAATCGGCAGGCGAACCTGCCGCGCTCGTTGTGTTCAATCAGAGACAGATCGAGTTTACCGTATAAATAAAATTACGAATCCGTACGTACGATATTAATTGTCAACGATAATCCGATTCCATTGTTCTAACTTTAAAGACACATACATAATATTACACGGTACAGACGATGATTATGGAACATGAGTATTGTTATTATCGTCAAGACAGTATTCTATCGTACGATACGGTAACATGGTCTCTGTACTTTGCTCGTAACAGGGGGAAAGATGTTCACCCGGAGCGTAAAAGATCGTTATTGTCGTCAGTGACCGCGTTAATTCGTCGCACACTTAATCGCTTGACTATGCGTATGTATAATTCGGGACACAAACGGTGAAGTGGGTCGTTTCCGCTTTTCGCCGAGACACATTGGACACCGAGAGAATCAAAATAGGATAATATACAGGCAGGGGGTGGGAGCGACGTTCGTAACGCGGCAGAGACGAAAAAGCGTTTAATAATTAAAGTCTGATCCGATCAATTTAAACTAGGACCGTCCTGCGCAGTGCGTCCATGTTGCACGTTTCGCTAAACATTTTCTTGTTTCTATATATATACAATATCCATCTTAATCTAGTTCTCCGTAATCCGTAGGCATATATAATATGGCACCTTTAAGAATCGCAAAAGGACTAGATCGCGTAACGTTCCGATAAGAAAATATATGTATATATACCTGTTGGAGCCAATCGTGCTAGAGTAAGTACATGTTGAGTACCTAGTAATCTGTTTTTCTTGCATGCGGAGGTAGTGTTTAATCGAAATTCGATCGACTAGCGAATATCTCACTCTCCATCGTTCTTTCTCTCTCTCTTTCTCTCGTTCTCTTTCTCTCGTTCTCTTTCTCTCGTTCTCTTTCTCTCTATCTCTTTCTTACGCTAGTTTTTACTGTCTCTCTCTCTCTCTCTCTCTCTCTCTCTCACTATCTCTTTCTCACTCTCACTCATACACGTTGTATCAATGGTGTGTAGGATAATGGTAGGTATTATGTAATTAGTGTCACTTAAATCGCAGCATGCAATGCACGGACAAATTTTGTATTACGTAGTTTAAGGTTTTCTAGAAGTATAATCACGATCGTCGTAGACAAATCGACGCTTTACTTAATTTCTTTCCCCTCTTCTTTTTTATCCCCCTTTGTTTTCGTTCGCGCTGAGTATGAACTACGATGGACCGACGGTTTTAAAAGTACCAGGTTGAAAATCATGGTTAACGCGCGAGGAAACCCCCTCGCTTCTGTAATGTCTTCGAAGCGATGGTTTCTCGCGCGCGAACCACCTCCTCCAGGTTTAATTATATCTCTATTTACGCCGGAAAGTATCGCGCGCAACTAATTGTCTCTCGTGGCAGTGTACGTGTACATAGATACATAGATACATACATACATACGTACATAGATGTGTGCATGTTTCTGTCGAGAAACAACAAGATGCACGGAACTTCTCGTCGCGACAACATACATTCTCCATTCCCCTCCCTTTTCCCCCTCCCACCCCTTCTTCTAATACTCCTTCGTTCGTACACACACGCAACACTGTCTCACCCCCTCATTGCTGTCATGCATCCTGTTAATTGCAACCCAACTCGATCGTTTTTCTTACGAAATTCCAATATATTTTTCTATTTTTTCCAACACTTGCATAAAAATCAGAGGGACCCTTCCAAAGTGTCTAGGGAATATTCAAATATTCTTTTTTTTTCTTACGAAATATCCCAGCGAGAATTTCGTTGAAACTTTTGAAATCGCAACTTGAATATGTTACGAACGATATTATAATATAACCATGACAACAATGAGCGGAGATCGATCAATTGATCGAACGACAGATCGTTTTAACAAATTACACGTATACGTTAGAAATACACAGTGACAAAATCCCCGGCGAGACCTGCACGCGTCATTTCTAATATCGACGAATCATCGAAAAAACCAGGGACGGTTTTGTCGCTGAGTTCACCACCACCAACCCCGGGACACACGCATACTACACGCGTCCCGTTTTGCGTTCGCGCGATTAAAAACGGACAACAAACACACTCGCAATGGCGATCGACGTACATATTATCATTTATCTCCGTATCGGCGACTTCCGATCCGAGTAACAATCGTTGTGATCACGCGTGACCCAGAATCTCGAATCGGCTCAACTTTTGAAACCCGTTTCCGGGCAGCCAGCCACGGAATACTTTGAACGTTGAATCTCCACGACAATGCGGGACCGCTTTCGGGTGATCCATATTAGACGCCGGTATGATTAAATATATACGAAACGTTGCTATCCTGATGGACAGGCGGTCCGTGGCAGGCTCGTCTCGTCGATGAGTTATTATTATTGTTGTTCACGTAGTACGAGGATTTTCTCATGCTCGTCGACGACGACATCATAGCGACGGTCTCGTAGTACCTGAGTTTGCCGCAGCAACGACCGCTCTTCAGGATCGCCACGAAACCACGTCGATATTTCTTGTTAAAGAAAGCGTAAAGGATCGGATTGATGCAGGAATTACTGGCACCCATCCATTGTGCTATTGGCGTGGCGATCGGTAAAATTTCATCTTCCCTCTCCGCCACGTCACCACTGAGCTTGATCACCGTGAAAATCACGTAGAGAGGTAGCCACGACAGGACGAACAGTATCACGACGACCACCAACATTTTCACAACTTTGACCTTGGACTTTTGCTGTATCCTCTCCATCTGAGCGTCCTTTGTGTCGGTCGGTATATGTCTCCGCCATACCTTGATCCATATCAGGATGTAGCACAGCGATATTAGGATCATCGGGAGAACGTAGCAAAGCCCCAGGTTACCGATTAAGAAAAATAGAGTGCCGTCTTTAGGGTTTGGCCACGTTTCCAGACACAGTCTCAGGTCGGGATCGTCGTCATAGATGGCAACCAGGTCGAAGAACAAAAGCCAAGGTGACGTGATGGTCAGGGCGATGAACCAGATCACGACGATCATCAGTCTGGCACGTCTCTTGGTGATTTGACATTTAAGCGGCCACCAGATCGCCAGAAACCTGGAAAACAAACGAGATCGATGTTATTAATTATGCGACCTTTATTATAGCGGCTATTTATACAGTCCGTTAAACGGTGTATAGTTAAGTCGAGCAAGAACTTGAAAATGTCAACGACGAGAATACGTGGGTGATATAGGAAGTGAGACTTTTATTAAGCCGATAATTAACGTGACTTAAGATATTAATGAATTTTTCATTATACGTCTGTTAACCTGCGAAACTTTTTCGCGGTTCCGACACGATATGAAAGTACTTCGTTTAAACTTTCATTACCACATTCATCAAATCATTTCCCAGCGTTTACCAAAAAGGAAATTGGAATTAATTTCCAACGACAATTATATATAATACGGTCTCAAAAGAATATCAAATATTCATGACATACTGTTTTCAAAATATATGTATCATATATGTATATGTATCTATTTTCCGTAAACGTTGTCGTAGAATTTCGACCGTAGGAATGCAATAAAACAAAACACATTATATCCCAATACCAAAACGGCACGAAGTGGCCATTTGCTACACGACATTTAAGGACCGGCCCGGTTAAGAGTCATTATTTAGAAGTAGTAGAAGGAGGACGGACGTCTTAGTGCCGTGTTTTACGATGCAGAAATACGAGTCCGCGATATCCGAAACGCCCACGCGGTCGCGAGAGAGAATCACGCGGTACAAACGTTACCGTTTGCAATTTTTTACGCCTCCATTATGGAAATGTCGTCGAATATATTCTATTCGCTGTTTCGAAAGACACTCGCGGGCCCCCGTTACGCTTCGACGGTCGCGGTAGCTGCGTAAGAATCGATATAGCAAACCCCTTTTACGCGACGCGATGGTAATACAACATTCTCGCTATCACGCTATGCAAAAAGAAACACGCGTACGCTTAGACGGTCACGTAGAAGAAAACGTAGCCCGGGTTCGTGTAACGCGACGACGTTTTACGTGGAATTTATTAAACAATTATTATTTCGATACGCAAACGGTGTGCCGATAGAATTTTCATCCTGGTAAATTGTAAAGCCCGGCACGAGTACTTTCTTCTGTAATTTTTCTTCTTTTTTTTTCCTCAACATCGATAAAACACGTCGAAACCCGCCCGAGATTCCCGCATGCAGATATTCCTTTATAATGTAAAATGGAGAAAAAACACACACAGCGGCAGAGCAGATGTGTATCAAAGAAATATGAAAAGACATTTTTTTCCGTTCGTTAATTAAACGCCCCTCGCGCATTCCTTTGCGGGCGACCGTCGAACACTTCTTTTCAATGTTCGCCGGATAATAAAGAAACGTCGAACCACGTTCCAGAATCATTAGCGTGCCGGCACAGTTTCTAATTCGCGTGTGAATTTTTTTCTTGTTCTTCTTCTTTTTCTTTTTTTTTTTTTTATCTTCAATGTCCTGCTCCGAAGGTTCCTTCCTTCGTTTCATTTTACTTTCTCTCTCGCGGATAACGTGTTATTTTTCCTTGGGGGGAGAGCTTCCTTGAGAAACAATCGTGTCCTTCGATTAAAAACTGTTTAAACGTTAAACGTTGTTGCTGTCGGTGTGAAAAAGTCCTTCCATAAATCAGTGGGAACGATACCGATCTACGAACGTTCCCGATCGAAGTCACTTCCGAGTGTTTAGAAGCACGGCGGTACGTTGTTGCATATATGCATGATGATGCAAAAGCACTTGCCGTCGGTGACGCGCGGGAAGATGCGATCAAGAAGGACGAGAGAAAAAAATCGTTCGATTCACGGGTTACGAACGATCGGCATGATCAAGGCTGAGAAACTACAATAGTGGGGCAAACAATGAGGATGACAAAGCTTGCGACACGTATATATAAAGACTTCGATTTCTGTAGAGCTAACAACAGTATCGATTTGCGTCCGTTCGTGTTTGCCCACGGAAAAGCCGATAAAACGTTTAACATGTTCAAGCTGGCAAGTATCTCCGTTACATATATGTGTTTATATATGTATATATAGATATCGATAGATAACTAAATACATTGTATCCAAGAAAAATCGATCCACTCGATTTTTCCTAATTCACTGATTCTACCGTTTAAACTGTCATTCGAACGAATCGTTTTCTATAAAATTTCAATTGTAACTGAATAATAATATAAATGTTGATAATCAAAAATATTCCACACATATTTATAATATTACAGTTGTAACGTATAATAACATAAACGTAAGACACTAAATGAAATTATAATATAATTTCATATTATGATACAAGTACATTACGGGATCTATACGTGTTGATCGTAACACTTACACAATTTTCCATACATAAGTAACTAATTCAACCGTAATCATAAATCCATATTAACGCCTACACGTGATTCCGAAATTGATTAATGAGCACTCGTAAATCTCGTCGTCGGATAATGTCATCGGGAAGGCGGAAAATTAGATCTCATGTGTATAATCCTTAATCCCACAGGTTCTTCTGATGGCCGTAGCCATTGTGGCTGCCACGTGTGCACCAGCCCCGGTGCCACCCCTGTACCCGGCACACCCCATAGTGTACCCCCAGTCTTACGTGAAAGTGCTGCCAATTCACCCGGGTGCTG
The DNA here is from genome assembly GCA_917499265.3 of Mimumesa dahlbomi. NCBI lineage: Eukaryota > Metazoa > Arthropoda > Insecta > Hymenoptera > Crabronidae > Mimumesa > Mimumesa dahlbomi. Next base: position 7,846,903 of record OU824114.1, on the reverse strand, counting down.
TTCCGCTGTCATATCACCATGGATACAAGTGGATTCATCCAGGCTCGGTTTATCTTTACTGAGACCGATGACTGACATCGCAGTTTTCCAAAAAATATTAATCTCAGCAACAATCCCACCCTCGAGGCACTGATTCCATCCGGACACATTTTGATTTTTCTACTTTAAAATGTACTGGAAATAAAAAAAAAAAGACACTCGATCGTCTCATCGATCGCAGTCGAATCGAACATAATATATATTCACTGTTTTCTCATTCCACGAATATTATTGTCTCGTTCGGAATAGTGTCCCACGTGAAACAAGGATAATAATATAATTGACAACGACTACAGTGTCGCGTGGCTGAGAGAAGGCACCGAGAAAGAAAAAAATAATTCCGATGCGAACGTTCAAACTATGCGAGATAAGAAAATATTCGATGGAAGCGATCCGCCGGAGCCGAAGCGTTTCTAGGAAAAAGGAAATGAGGAAAGGGAAGAGAGCAATCCTTTCGCTAGTGATATGGAGTGCTCGTAAAAACGAAGCGAACCTAAGGGGTGTTCGAACCCCGGATTTATGCGTGGTTACAGTTGTATATTCGAGCGGTCGGTTTACTTGTACGCGTATCTGCATACATTGAATCTATAGGCGTCCATAGACATTCGCATATCTGTGTCTTTCGAGGGAGAACGATGGTGGGGGGAGAAAAAAATTTATACACGCTCACACGCATCTCGTTTTATTGCGCCTTTAGCGAAGGCATCCCCGTTCGAGTAGAACGATCGAGACTAAGTAAAGGGGAAATATACAGAAGCCATAGAACCCTTGCTATATACATATGTATATATGTATGTATACATACATACAATCGCTATATGTATAATCTCGATAACTTTTCTCATTCTTCAAATTATGAAAAAAGAACTACCCAAAGTTCTACATTTTCTACGATACGATGGATTGTGGTGGAAACGAAAGAAAGAAAGAAATACCAGTGGAGTGTTTTTTTTTTTTAAGTAAAATTTTATTAGAATTCCATATGACCAAGGAGGGGGTTCCGGGATGATGGTGTGCAATGATTGATGCGATTGTCCGAATTTACGTCGATGAAACAAAAGACGTGAATGTATAAAAAAAGGAAAGATATTAGCCGTTGTTGATACGATCCTGATCGTCGGGCCGAATCGTTGCCATTTTTAATGCTCCCATCTGCGCTGATTTGATCCTGGCGTCGCGCACATACCGTCCAATAGGCTAGCGGGTGTAGTCTCGTTGGATGGTATAACAGGGGGGGTGAGTGTGATATCATTTTTTTTTCTCTTTTTCTTCGTTCTTTCGAGCTATGGTCTTTCCTTCGTTTTACGAGGACGATTTACGAGGAAGAAAAGGGGGGGTGTTTTTTTTGGGGGGGGGCTGTCTCGTCGTGACTTGGTGGTGGTGAGATAGAAGCAAAGATCTCGTTTAATGGTAACCATGAGAGAGCAGGGGCACGGCGACGGATTGCAGGACGGTCTTGGTCACAACTGGGGCCCTGTGGACAATGGGGGCAACGGGTTGGGCAACAACATGGGCAGCAACCGCTGGGGCGTGGGCGAGCACAGCCGGAGCATGGATCGGGCCGATTCCATGGTCAACTACGATGCCAGTAAGGCCTCCGGGAGCAGCAACAGCGACGGCCAGGATGGCGGCGAGAACAGCCTATGAGAAAATACCCCATGTGCTTGTTTAATAAAACTATTCGGCTTTCAACCCCTTTATACTTGTTATCTCCTTTTTTGTTATGGTAAAGTTATGGTAAAGTTGATTCTGTTAGTTAAGGTACTGTATGTCATAAGAAATATATGGAACGATAATGTAATGTTACCGAGTGTATAGTTCTAGTTGTGTATCAATCATATTCCATTTCTACCGTGTAAATACGTTTCCATTGCTTCTAATTTTAAACGACATCCATTTCAACTGCAACCGCCGCGCTTGATTTAGCATAGCGGACTAGTTTTATGCGTGTGTACGTGTCTCTCTGTATGTAGATGTGAAAATCGTAAAAGCGGTGTCGCGTTCAAGAAAATAGAATTCTATCGGTGGAACGGGATTAAGACGGTAATCACTGAATGTGATTTCATTGTCTTTAATAAGAAGCTCGTCGTGATGGTGGGGGGGTCGCATTGAAAACACGTGCCGTCGTCATTAGAATAGACGACGAGGAGATACGAGAAAACGTGATGTCGGTCTTGGTGAGAGAGAAATAAAATATAAAAAAAAAAAAATAACAAGAAAAATATCAAATATATAGTTCGCGCTACGAACTGCATTCCACTTTGTCCAGCTGCGCCAGCCGACTAAAGTCTAACAGCTAGTCGGTGTTGGCTAACAATGTGCATGCTCCAGTGATTTCGTTCGCTTGCGATTTTTGTGACCGGACGGAAACGCGGCGCCTATTCAAGTGAACGTAAGGGCCCGATATCGAACTTTACGTGCATGCACATGTCCGATGCGAGTCGGAAAGGTCAGAGTACCATGGAATACCGTAGAGCCATGGATACTTTTCTTTCGCACCGTCACTCTATCGACCCGAGGAGCCCACGGGAGTGGAAACGAAAGATTTTTCTTCGCGTTGATATTAAACACTCCGCTCAGACGATTTATGCGTTTCAAGGAGTGCACGGCGGATAAACGAGATGCATTCCCCGGCGAGATACCCGGCGGACGAGTGTATTGAAATAAAACGTTGTTCGTTTGAGTTGGCAACGGATCGATGGGATACGATCGAACGGTTTTAGAGATTAATGAAAAATGGGGAATAGAATCACGATTATAGGCGTTTAGATGGATTTATGTGTTTCAGGCAGTGTTGGTAACGAGTTGAAAATATGAATTTTGTTGGAGATTGCGAAGAATCGATGGGAAGTTATTGAGCGGGTTCGCTGTTTAAACGATGGAAATGAAATGATTAGTGTTCGTTTGATATTAAAAGGACGCGACGTCGGTCTGCGGTTGAAATGAAAATTAAAACTTTCGGCAAAATACAATTTCGATAAAACGTTTGTTACAAGAAAGTTGAGACTGGGAATGTAATTCGAGTGAAATTAATTTCTGTCGGTACCAGTACTTGTGGACTTGGTCCACTTCAGATCCAGAACGTTGTAGTGTGTATGTGTGTGTGTGTGTGTGTCAGTGTGTATACAGAGTGGCGTACGAAAATGTAAGGACAGAGTTATGGTCAGATGTACAAATGCGACTGCTTTGCAAATATAAACCGCGTGCTCGTGATAACCGTAGATAACATTGCCAACAATTTCGAATCTCTTTAAAATGCTACGGTATAATTTTGAACAATCAGAAATTTATAAAATTATCTTCATTTACTTCGTCTTCAATGTAGAAAATTATTGTAAATATATTATTCCGTCAGTTTGCGTAACAGTTAGTCAGTTAGAGTAAAAAAGATATTGTCCATTTCTCGGTATCTCCGAGATACAGATTGAAGTTCCGACAATTCGATCAAACAATTTATAAACAATAAGATAAATATAACGTTTGCTCTTACCAGCTTGAACATGGTGATTGGTTGTGGGTTGGTTGCTTCGTTTACTAGACGAAAGTAAGTGAGTTTGTGCTGAATCAACCAAGTCGCGGTCCTTTTATACAAAAGTCGATTTTTAAAAATCGCTATAAATTTGATCACGTGGCCCGCCGTTCGACAGTCTGACGTTATACATCGGTCGGTTGAGTCAGCCGGTCGGTAAACCAGAGTGGGGTAGAACTTAGCCAATAGCTGGCCGTGATCGGATCGAAACGTTACAGCGATGACCAATAGCGGGTTTTCAACCCCTCGCGATCGGCTCGGGGGAATTGGGTTAAGACACTTTATGTGGAAATTAACCGCGTGCTTTACAATGCACGCTACACTTCTATGTGTGTGTGTGTACGCGTAACGCAAACTTACAAGCCGGGGTAACTATACGGTATATGTATGTATGTATGTACCTTTAGGAAAAATAACGGGCAGCGAGGCATTACGCTCTAAATGCAAACTCATTTCGTAAAAACGTAACCAAGGTCTTCTCTTCCGTTTCGACCTTCTTCTTCCTCTTCCTCTTCTTCTTCTTCTTCGTCTTCGTCTTCTTTACGAATACCGAAGATATAGGCGCTACGTCTTTTCACTGAGAAAACACGTCCGGAATCTTTCGAGATTGTCGAGAGCGCATCGTTTTCCCCCGGAACCTCGGTTAAATGGAATTCGAATCTTGCCAACGGGACCATACACGACTGCCATCCGATCCGTTTGTACAAGCGATCCGTTTTCGGATTCCGCGGAAAGACCGAATGAAAATCTGCTGGAAATAGCCTAAGGCCGGACATACCACCCGAAATTCTAGACGATCGACGTAACTACCGGGGTGAAAACGAAATTAATAATCCGATTTCACGGTAGTCTACGACTATTCATACGCGAATGTAATTCGAGAACTGCCGGCAAACTTCTCGTGGAAATTTTTTTCTACTCGAGATTAATCTCTGTAACTCGTCTGATTTTTGTGATATCGTACTTGTGGGAATTTAAGTTTTCCGTAATTCGATCAATAGGTGTGTGCGTGTGTTTCATTTTCTGGTGGAAGTCATTTATGAAATACAAGAAAGTTGTGTTTAGTGTTAGTTTTTAAAAGGTCAGAGTTTTAATCGGTTGGATCTTTCACTTGGAAGAGTATCCATTGTGAGATCCGTTGCATCGATGGTTCTATGTACGTTAGATGTAAATATAGATAATTAAACTCTCGACTGACTGTGTGGAAATAGAAATAAGAAATTCTAAGTGACCTAGGAAAATTGCATAACTATTGTCACATTGATTTCCAAAAATGAGATCTGTGTATACCTACAATGTATGTATAATTAAATATAATGGAAATCTGAGAAAAAGGTACATATTTCTTAAGACGTATATTTCACACAAACATCAATTTAATCTTGAAGATACCCCCTTCCACCAAGCGCACTTGCGGCGAGCCTGTCATTACCAGAAATATTTTTAAAACGTCCTTCCTCAATACAGCTTTGAGACTTCTCGTCGCGTTTGTTTTGATCATCCGTCTTCGCGGTACAACAATTTTTGGCGTAACTACAAACTGCAGTCATCGGACAGCATTTTTCTCGCCGAATGCCCAAGCCCTAGCTGTTTCTCTCACAGAAGACGAAGTTCAAAGGTTGACATTTACATTGACACGAGAGAATTCGAGTGAATGCAACGTCGTCCAGGCTATGCCGACGGAAGATACCTTAGAAGCATTTCCTTTTGACTTGAAATATAATATAAAATACGGAATGTATCGATATACTATGTACACATATTTCAAAATGTCCCAATGTTTCATCGTACAGGGTATTAAAGATACTCAAAGTATTATTTAAACGAAATAACGTAACTTTTAATCGTCTAGATCCAATATATCCGCAGCACGTGAAAACCGACGGTACGTCTGATCACAAGTAGGCATCGTTCTACTTGCAGACCAAGAAGTATCTCAAATTAATGGAGAAGCAATTTAATCGGTCGTAGGCAACCGCGAGGTGTCCCGTTTCAACGAGGAATTATGTCACCGTGTTCCCCCGGCGAATCAAACTTTTATCGATGTGACACGTTACTTTACATAATTGCGGTCGCATTATTCATCTGCAGCAGGTCTTTCTCAGGTTGCGCTATATTAGGAAGTACGATGCGATATTATGACACAGATTACAGCAGTCACCGAATAGCGGAACGTGTAGCAAGTGTGGCGCGTATCGTGTGTCAACCTCACGGAAGTCTTTGTGAAAACTTTTAGCGGGTGAGCATTGGTTGTGTGGGTATACCTTGTGGTAGCCGCGAAAGGGATTTAGATTACGAATCGAAATTAATTTAACAAGTGACCTGTGCATGACGAGTATGCTCGCCACGAGGAAGTGTCATTCTTTTATTTAATTGCGAGTATACTCGTTGGTTATTATTTAAATTGATATATCTTTGAAAATTTTTAAATATTTGTAAATTTCTCACATATGCAAATATACAGTTTTATACAGCAACAACAGGAATAATAGGTTAAGAGAAAGAAGTCAAAGATTTGGCTTTCTTATCAATATTAATTTTTTTAAGAGATTCGCGATAATGTTTTAACTGGCCGATCGTTAAGTTGAACGATAAAGTTTTACCAACAGGATTAAAATTTATTTGCAAATATATATCTGGATGTACCGTCAGCAAGCTGCGCCGATAAGTGTGAATTCTATCGCTCGTTAAACTTTTATCGCATGCTATAGGTTCATCATCGTTTTTCCGTGTTTTATGTTGCGTTTCAATCCGCGTGAAAACGACGTTCACTTAAATTCTACGTTATGGTAGAATTATTTTTGAAACTTCTACCAGAGCGACAGATGTCCGACTATAATTTCAAGTTCGTTGCTGCGTATGACAATTCCAATAATAAAATAAAATAAAATTTGGACAATTTCATTTTCTGTATTACAAACGAATAAGTGCAACGCTTCGTATTCAGAACATAGGGTTAAACATACGAGAACTCCCATAACTCTGCATCTTTAGTACTCAACTTTAATAAGTTACTAATAAAGATTGAGCCGCATGTGGCTTACTAAAGTAAACTTACAACCATTGTAACATGAAGTACCTCTTTCTCTACTTTACCCCGACGAAAACTTCAATATTTCTTCAACAAATTTACGTTGTAACTAATTTACATGATTTACTCATCGAATATCTCAATCAAAAAAGAAAACCATTACAATTAATATCCATCATCTTTCTTAACAATCTACAACATACCCGGAAAGTCAACAATCCCAATACATTTGAACACCGACAGAATAAATTGTTTTCCTTATCTCCCCCTAAGGCATCCTCCGATCGTAAACACATCCATTGAATTCCATCCCGTACACATTGTCATACTAACGTTCGAAACTTTTCCCAGAGACGAACTCATCCGCGCGGAACACGGAAGTGTACGGCGCGTTTCAGTGGATTTTCACCGGTCGGTGGGTTAGGCAAGGAACTTTTCGTCGTTCGACGAGACAAGGGTTGCAGAGTCGAAAGAAACACATCCCCGACGTGACATTTCGCTGCACCGACGGCCAGTGCCGAGGAAAGTGCCGAGGAAGAGGAGGATAATGTATCCCAGGATACGGGGGATCGTTTGGAGGGGGTAAGAAAATCCAAACTTCCCAACGATTCTTCTTACCAAGCAATTTTTGCGAGATCGATCGTCTCTCGACGATCCTATGAAACAATTTCACGGGCTCGCGACAAAACTCTCATTCCCGCGCGCCTAACGTGAAATTGATAGGAAATCATTTATCGACGATATCCAGCCGTTATATCGGTAGTTCTTCCGTTCCTCTTCGAGTTATTCCATACGTAACACCTGACGTTCGGATGGGTTATAATCCCGATTGTTCCGGCCGAAAACACGTCCTCATCGTCTCGGAGATCGTATTGCACGTACCGGTAAATGGAATTTGAACATTTCATTCGACGAAACGGGACGTCGTTCGTATGCAATGGATCGTGGATATAAATTTCAGTGAAAACTCGGCGTTGGAAGTTGCGATGGGAAATTGTTGGGTAAGTTGAGTCAAAGAAAGTTGCTGGGATATCGTTTTTCTTCGTTGGTCTCATACATTTTGCATTGGTATAAACACGTGTGCGTATGTGTGTATATGTGACGTGGAATTGGGCTGAAAATGTGCGTTGATCAGTGGGAAAAATCAGTGTTCCACGGTGTGTGCGTTTAACGTACTGAATATATTGCGAAAAAAGTGAAACTTGACGGTTTTATTGGCATCGGTTACATGCATATCATTTTTATTACGATACGCCGGTATAATATCGCGTGAACCGTAACGACCGAATTAATTCGCAAGTGAGAAAAATTAAACGCGTTGTCCGCCGCGAAACTTTTCAATCGCGATCTCGGATCTCCTTTGAAGTTTCAACGGGGGAACAATAGGCGAATCCTTCAGGGTTGAACGAAGATACCATCTGCTGCCAAAGTTTGCAAATGATGCCAAAGTTATTCGGAAAGTGAAAAAGCAATGTCGCGGACGAGATAGAGAATTTTATTTCACGGGATATTCATTCTCTTGTTTCTTCTGGCAGTCGGCCATCGTACTCTTAAAAGTGACAGCAATTCGAACGTGAAACGCGTTGAAGTTTCACGTATTTCAGGTAACCTATGAGTTAAAGACCGTGTGACGTCTATTAGTTTTCATCTAAACTTCTCACATGGATATTACACATAAATAGGTTTCCCTGTACTTTACACACCCACGCGCTAACGCATAATTATCTTTCGTATGTGTTTCGTATAAAACGATAAAAAAAATATCCATACACTTTCATCGACACACGAGGCATGTATAAATAAAATATCGGATGCAGAGACACGTTAACAGGTTATATTAACAATGTATGCACTGTGCATTACACGGTACAAAATAGAGGGAGCATTTTTATGAGTAATTAATATCACAAAAAAACAACGTTACAAAGAATGCCTTTGCGGTTTGTAGTTAAAAAGAGAAGAAATATCTCCGAATAATATTCATCGTGTCTTTCGTTCATCGTTTCTGCATACGCTATACAATCAGATTTATAAGATATGTATACCGATCGAAAATGTACACTCGTATCTGCTTACACGTTTACATGTAAACGTGTTCAATGACACTTGAAATTATTTTTACCGAAGGTCTCGCGATCTGTAGTATACTTCGCATAATCGATTTCCCACGAAAATATATTTCCATGTAATCTACATCTCACACGGCCGGTATTCATGCAATCAAAACTCCGGCATGTACGAAAATTGGAATTTTCCAACGATTCCTTCGCGCGGCTGTGCAATATCGGATCATTTCCCCGGTGACCGGACACGATATTATACCGATTTCGCGCACAATAATCGATATCGATTACGCAACGGAGCCGTAACGCGATTAATTATATCAACGAACGGAGACCTTTTATTATGATGTGAAAACACACGTTACTCGTTATGAAAAAAACCTAAATGCCACTACCGCGTGAAAACACGCCGATAGACGGTTTAACGCAGCCTATAATTGTTATACCGTTGAACACGTTGCTTATGTAGATGAGAAATAATTGTGTCAGAGAAGAATATGCAGTAATGGTATGTTGCAAGCAAGTCTCTGATTTCGCAAGTATTAATGGCACATTTGTATAGTTTCTCATATTCCTTTTGCACCTTGAACGGTTATCTATACTTATCATCTCGTTAATATATTATTAGCTTGAACCATTGATTTATTCCTACGTTACAACGGTACGGGACTCGTGTGTCATACGTTTCGATCAATGTAAGAGACATAATTGGAACGTCTAACATTGCCGAATAATGAAATCTTACTGATTTCTATAATCGTCACGTATTATCGAAACGAAGCAAGAAACGTTTCTCTCGTTTCACGCTACTTCAACGTCGGGCTCTTATAAATCAGAACATTTCTGTGTTCATGTAATTATATATCGACTCAATATTACAGGTAACCAATTAAAAAAAAAAAAAAAAAAAAAAGGAAAGAGGCTTATGTAATAATCATACTCGTAAGTATTAGTGTAAAATAACGAATACTGTTCCGAGGACCGATTTATCTTCGATAAATAATAGTAAAAAGAATTTTTACGGTAAATTCAATATATGTACGTACCTGTCCAAGGAAACCGCAACGAGGCTGTAGACCGACGCCGCCACAGAGACGCCCTGTATATAAGCGACGGCTTTACACATGAACCATCCCAGGAACCATGCTGAAACACAAGTTCATAGTTTATCGTTTGAAGCCGCATGCAAAAGTTGCAGCTTGCAATTACGGCCGAGGAGCTTTTTAGCATGAACATACGAGGGATATACGTACATACATACATACATACATACATACTGGCACCGTTTACAGAGACCGGCTTTAATATTTAACGCTACGGTAGATAGCAATTTATTTAACCAAGAGCCACGGACGTCTATAATATTGGCGAAATGTAAAATTATACAATTTTTGGAGGGCCGGCAGAGAAAATTGAAATTTTTTTACACCGTGACTGTACCGCTTCTCGACTTTCCGCGTCAAATAATTTTATCAAAAAATGCCGTCTCTCGCTAGTTTAGAGGTAGAAGGCCAACGGTGTCATATTTCTCTTAATATAACGTACATTTTCCGTTCTCGGTGAATTTTTGCGGTCGATAATACATTTAAATATTCGACAGAAATCCGATGCTGGAATGTATTGTTCCGATAATTTTCATTATCGTACCAAATGGTTATACGGTGATAGAAAAGCGACTTAATTAATATCATGGAAAATCATGTTATATTTCATCTAGCCGATAAGTAAGTAGTATTTCATACGGTAAACAGCAAATAATTGTCGGGCTCTGCTTCGTTTAATTACGTATGTTGCAATAAAACACGATCGGTAATATTACTCTGTGCTAAATTACATTACCACTGTGTGTACACAGAGGCAGTACAAATAGCACTTCACGGTAACACGTGCAGTGAGGAGAAACACATTTCTCGAACTGTTTACTATTTACTATTTGCTATTCGAAATGCCGTTCCGCTCCAGCCACGCTTGGTAATTTCGCAAAAATCTTCATGTACAAGAGTTCCCTCTTCCCAATGTATTTTTATTTATCACCCCCCTCTCCTCCCATTTCCCTTCCACCAAAATTTCACAAGTAACGCATCAATTTCATCTGTAACAGGTTCATCCCGAACTTGAAAGAAAGTTTCATATTTTTCTTTATTATTCCTTTCCTTTCCACTCCTGTTTTTTGTTTTGTTTTTTTTTTACGAAACGCTTTGAGTAGCAAGTTCTTTCAGCTTTCACGGGGCCCGATAGCATGGCCTTTTCACACCACCCGGCACCGAAAGTATTGTGTGAAGTGAAGGGTGGATACAAGGCCGCATAGAAAGGAACTTCCCGTAGACCGTAGATCGAGCGTTACGAGAATAATTATTTATTCCACCGAATGCGTGAGTTCGGTTCGATAAGGCAGTGCACTGTGCTCCGGCCATTACGTGCATTAATACCTATTTACGACGGGTCCGCGTGCGGCGAATATAATTCGGGACGCGTTGTACATACATATACACATACATACGTCGACAGGTGCTTTCCAATTCGATATCGAAAGTACAGCCAACGGTGAATATATTTTTATAATCCTGAACGGAAACAAATCGAACCCGAGGAAGCGTTAAAAAAGAAAAGATAATCGATATTGTTAGAGATATATATTTATTGAAATTGGTTTGATAAACGTGTGAATGGATATTAAATATCAATCGACAATAGGAAAATGATTATTATACGGTTGACAGTGATGTCGGTATCGGTTAGACGTTAATTAATCAAGTTCCGATCACTGAACGAAAGTGAATTACATCGGTGTAACGGTTAGACAAGAATTTCGTATAAATTACCGGAGTTACCTAGAAACTGGAAACTTCCGTTTAGTGGCAATCAGAGACGGTAAAATTACAGTTGTAAGTGAACGGTACGTAACTCAACGAATTGACGGAAAGTTCCGTTTAGTTATCAGGAAAAGGGACGATAGTAGCGTTTAACGATAGGATGGGAGGGGGGAGGGGGACGATAAAATTATACGTCCTCCCTCAACGATATCCGTGCGACGTTACCTCCAGCCATAGTCGTAAAACTCTACGTTCGATTATTGTCGGCGAAGGGGAGGAGTACGTTCGCGAATCTCGCGTTAATTCGCGAAATACGATATCGCCGGAGCCAACGTATGCATATTTAAGGATTCCCGCACAGGATGGGGAAACGGAGGATGCAGAACATCATCGCAGTTTCATCCGGCGGAAATGCTCGGGCTTTGGAACGGTTACGCGTATCCACCGTGGAAGAAGTTGAATCAAAATAAAGTTGCGGACATAGTATGAAAACTTTTAGAAAATCCGCCCCCCCCCCCCTGAATCCCGGGACTTTCTTGCAATCAGTTATACTCAGGCAACGGCAGACGGGACGTACCGAAAGTTTTCCACTGAATAACGTTTCCTACATGCACGTTCGCCGGTCCTAAGATAGCTCTCGAGAATTCTTGCACGTAGAGATCTCCACCGAGTTCGAGATAAAACACCATTCTTGCTCGTTCGCGAGTTGCGGGTCATCTCATTCACGGCTAGCGAGTTACATATACATATGTACGTGTGTATATGCGGTCGACACGTTGAGAACGTAATTAACAGAATGTTACGGAAGGTTTATCTGTAACGATGTCTCTTCGAGGTGTAAGTAAATTCGAATAGTTTCACGGGGAGGTTGTAAAAATGTTAGGAAGTATGAAATTAATTACGAAGTCGATTCTAGGAGAGTTGTTAATTAACGTGTGGATAATTTGTTCGGATGTAATCTGCCCATGTGTTGTAAGTGAAAGAAATGGTGAAATAGCTTTCCATACATTCCATGAACGATTACCATCAGATTATTATCGGCCGTTAATGCTGAATGTCGCAGTTAAACGCGCAGATAGCCGTATAATGGAGTAAACTGCAGCCATGGTCAGTAAACGAGATACAATCAAAGAGCTGGTTATTACGACACCGGTATCAATCTGCGTACCGTTCGTTTATATACTTAATTATATAATAGTTTCGTTATTTTCGTAAGAGTGTACACTGCGTTCGATCACTTTGTTTCGAATGTAATCAATATTTTTCCAATATAATCTATTGAAGTACTAAGTATATACTACTACAAAAAAATGATTGATAAAAATTGGACAAATTAATTACACATCCATGTGTTAAATCAATTAAGAACTTTTTATTTAACTAATCAAACTATATCACGTCGATGTTCAAATATTAACCCATAATATATCAGTGGAAAAAATACAACGTCTATTACGTAACCTTGCAATTGTTGACGTTTCGCGTGCCGTCATTCGGACGTCTGCTTTAATAAAATAATGTAACATCACGACGCATTTCCGTCGACAATCGTAATTTTTCACGCCGAAAATTGTTCCGCTCGCTGCCGGACACACGCTGAATTCTGATCACTCCGACTCGATACTAAGCGGATAATGCTGCCCGTTCATTACCATGCTCTTTGTCTCTATCTGTATTCCGGCTTCATCGAAATCTCCGTCGAATTGCGCGAGCCTCCAATCGCACGTAAAATCAAAACGATTGGAAGATTAACCTTTGTCGAGGCAACGATGCGAGACGTGACAAGCGACGTTTAATGATAACAATCGAACGGGACGGTTATACGTTGGGAAAACACGGACAAGTGTATTTTAAACAGATTCGTTAATACAGACTCGTATGTGACGAACAAATCTGTCGATAAATATAATTATTTAAGAAATCCTACAACGATAAACCCTTTTTCAATTCCACGTGAGTCATGTAGAACTGTGGCGATACTCGTGCGTTGAAAAAAAGAAATATGGAGAAAAAAAAAAAGAAACGAAAATTGCATATGAGGGAATGAATGCTAATGAGCTCTGGCTTAGAACGGCGGGAGAAAATTCACGTTCGGCTCTAAATGTCAAATTTTTCCAAGCCGACCACCGTCTCGCATAATATGTCTTTACAGTGTGAGGGTGCACTTGCACACGGATTTTCGCCGTTCGCATATTACTTTCACTATCTACGCTCTATTGGACAAGCCGCGAAACCAACACAGTCTACTTACGCACTTCTCCCACGAGTCACGACCTACACGATTACAGTGACCGCTATCGGTACTTACAGAGAGAATGGACACAACAAGCCAGTTTTTTGAATTGACAGGTCTCGTGGCAGATTTTAATAAGGTAAGCGGTCGCGATAGTTACGTGTCGCATAATCAGGCGGTTTTAATTACAAGGTTGTGAACGTGGTAATTGAGACAAATTGCCGGGCCTCGATAATTACGGGAAAAAGAGAGAAATATAATATCATTAAAGAACGTACGACGAACGCGGAACGTTGCCGCGGAAATAACGTGATTTAAATATTAGCAACGAAATAAATTATTATACATAAATTGTACCACGATACCACTGTTAACGAGGGTCAAAGTTGACGGTGTGATTTTTCCATGAGAAGTGATCCTCGACCTACGGCATCAACCCCCACGTGTCTCTATCCTTTTTCACGTTAATACAGACTCGGAAGAAAAAGTAATACGATAACCGATCGGGAAGTTACGCTTACTTCGCAACTCCAAAGCACTTTGCGGTTTTGTTTGCTCGGCATTATTTGCGTCGACTGCTATGTACAGCTACGGTCAGATTCACCGTATTCCCGTTTTCTTCATTGAATCCCTCAATTTCTGTGCTACTTAAATTTCTTTTTTTTTCTACTCGCAATATCAGTTCGTTGCGGAAGTACCGATTAAACGTGCACCAGGAAGAATAGTCAGTTTTCAACGTATTGTGCTGGAGATCTCGAATGTCATTTATAAGAAGAGTCTGTGTGCAGCGGAGAATAAACATAATGTGTACAGGAATGCTTTCATAGAAACGGAGAGGCTATTGTCTAATTAATCCTCGTTTTCTAGTTAATGATCGTAGAAATGTCGCCACTAATGAAACGAACAGCGGAATATCTAAGCGGGTCAGTTTCGTTCTCAGTAATTGTCAGTAATTTTAAACATTACTTAAAAAATATCTCGTTTGCGATTGTTTAGTCGAGCGAGACACTCGGAAAACCACTCGAACCACACGAACATTCCGTCGTGCCTGAGTTCCTATCAGCCCCGATGCTTTTGATTGCAGAACTTCGAATCGTTTATGTCCGGCGAACAAAAATTTGTCAATATCTTGTCCGAGCGAAAATTGCACACATTATCTCTCGGCAAATAAATTTACATACGCGGCCGCGTGTACGCAGGCGAAAAACGATTGTGCAACCTATATTATCTCCCAACCTAACTCTCAAACATATTCGTGATATCCACGACACACGTTCCAAGGGACTAAACTGTTACCAACTAGTTAGAAAAAACATTTGTGCGAGCAACCATGCGTAAATTTCGTCTTTTCGTGGATTTCACGAAGAAAGTGTTGTAATTATCGTAAGTACCAACGAAACGAGGATCTAGAAATTTAAAAATCTCAGCACGGAATAGATACATACGTATATGTATACATATATACCACTGTGATATTCTTGTCCTCGTCGGTATCGTCGAATACCACGGAAGTATACAATACAATAAGACTTTGTGCACCGAGTGCAGATAACGTCTTGAATTTTATCTTCGACGGGGACATATCGGTTGCTTGTAAAAGCATGCCGCCGCCGCCGTCGCCCACACACCGCAAGATTTTTCTCAGTTTTGCACGAACGTATATGTATGTATGTACGTGTACGTACGCTGGCTGCGAGGGTTTTCCCTCGAACGATCAAGAGGAAAAACTCTTAAAGTTGCGTCCGTCAGGATGAAAGTAGTTATCGTCAAAGATTTAATAGACGTGACGGAAATCTTACATTTTATCTATCAAGTCTCGTTTATCGCGACACGTTAAATTCTTACGAAAACGAAAAACGTGTGTTCGTGGTCTCCGATACAATTCGTACGAATACATACAATCTGCGAACGGAGAATTACGAACATTTTTATTTTCTTTTTTTTTTTTTTTGTTCTCTAATCGATCGTTCTCGTGCACCAGACCCACTCGACCGAGACGTTTTAAAACGTTTAAAGCGTAACTAGTTTGAGTTTAAGTATAATAGCGTGGCAGAATGGATGCACAATTCATTTCTTCGTCCCCTCGACAGTAAGCCGGTGGCAAGCCTCTTCAGTTGTCGAGGATCAAGCCGAAGTACCGACAGGGTCAACAGATTTTCAATCGAGAAACCGTGACCTCGTAATCGACATTTTCACCGCGCTCGTTTCTTTCCCCTCCGTTCTCGATTTTGTTTCACAGACTTATTTGCTCATCTACCGCGGATAGATGGGTGCAAAGGGGGTGAAAAAGAAACGCACGACGTTGCTCCCTTCAATCTTTTTTCGACTTTTCAAGAAAATTCCGATCGAACCGCTGGCTTTAATTAGCGAACGTTCGTCGAGCACCTCGCGGCCGAACAGTTTCATCTATTACGAACAAACTTATCAATCCGCGAGTGCTTCCGTCCTATTCAAAACGTACGAACCCGTCCAATCAAACATGAAGAGGGGACACACACACTATAGAAATCGTAATAAAATTTTTAACGAGACAAAAAATAAAACATATAAAAAGAAGGAAAAATTATTAATATTATAACAAAACCTGACTTCCCACTATAATAATCGATGGATTTGAATTTAATTACAAGATAGTGTCTTAATATCCAGGTAATATTATAGTAGATGTCCGACCAGCGAGTACGACGATCGATAATAATGATATTCATAAATAAATTCTATTTCCTTCGAATCCCATTGCCTGGTCTTATTTTATCGTGTCTTGGGTTAGGGAGGGGGGGAGGGGGGAGATTAGGGCTATGAAAGGGAAGGAGAATAGAGGCAAATCAGCGCGCAACGTCGCGTGACGTCCAGGAGTTCTCGTGCCGCGTGGAAACGGACCACCGTATGCAACTCTGTTTCCATGTAGAACGATAATATCGGGCATGGTCGAAAGTGCATGATGTGTCCGTACGGTTCGTTTGTATCTCGCGGGTCTGCACGTGGCGAGCACGGACCCCCGTAACGTTAAAATAGCCGCCGTTACAATACGATAGCTGATAATCGAACAGCGGTGGTTTTCGCGGTGTTCTCTGTCATGAAAATACGCCGTAAGCCGGTGTCCAAATCAATGCCGAGCAGAAACGCAATTTGTACGATCTGATCAGCAAAACGTAACAACAAGGTACCATGAAAACACTCGCAGCGGTTCTTTCAACAAATGGGATTGTAGACGTTTTCGTGAAACTCTGCATGAAACACCAGTTCGAGATATAGTTTCGACGCTGGTAGTGGTGGTGGTTTTATTCTTATTTCGTGGAGCGTGGATTCTTTCTATACGGGATTATATGTATTGGATTCTATGCTGTTTTCTATCGTACTTCTGTACTTTTACTTTGTATGCACGTATATGTGTATGTATGTATGTAAATACGATTCGTGTGTTAAGTAACCGATATGGAATGTATGATTTTTTTTTTAGGTGAATTCATGGAAATTGAAAATTTGTTTTGATTTGTGTGATAATAATCTATGAATGGTTATAATTCTATGAAAATATGCGGCGATACAATATCGACGAAATAACGATGTCACCTTGAAGACCATCGAAAGCGGCAAAAACGAAAACTGTTAGCTTTTAGTTCTTTACATACACCGAAACTTATTTACATACTTCGTCGACACAGTGTTCGCTTTTAACGGCCGGGCTACGGCTACGGAAAATCTATAAGGGTCGGTGGAATTATCCTCTCGACATTGAAAATGTCGGCTGAGAGGAGAGTAAACAGCCTCCATCGTGATCACAAAAGTGACTGCAAATGCGGAATAACCAACAACCTATCTGCGCAACCCTCGGTTCATCTTTAGGGCGAGTCTAGACGAAAATCCTGTAACGTATTACAATACATATTAGGAGAAACGCACCCCGGACCCTACAGATTTGGTGTCAATATATCATGATAAAATCCAGCGACGCATCTGGCCGTCTCTCGATCGTGTATCTTAATTACTGAGAATTTTCAATAACTTGATTATATGAAAAGATTGACCATTGGATATGACTAGAGAACATATAATTTTTATTACGAATTATAATAAAGAATGAAACTTCACTACGTGGATTCTGATGAAAGTGTTGAAGAATTTTTCGATTTGTTTTTTTTTTCTCATTGATACTTGTAACAGTCTTTCAGGGAATTAACTTTTTCATCAGACGAATGGACGAAATTCATACGAATAAACCGGAAAACGACACTAATATTCCGTAAAGTAACGCTCTGGTAATATTCCGGAAATACGAAACTTTTTTCTCCAAGTTTCATTAAAAGAATACGAGAGACAGAATGAGGAAGATGTACCGGTGAAGTTATGGAGGGTAATCAAACGAAGAAAGAATTCCCCCGAATCGCAATATAGTTCTGCAGAAACGTCTTCGCGCGAAACTTTCTCTTTAATGAAACGCGATCGACGTATTTACATTTTCTCCGGCTGTGCCATCACCCACGCACACATACATCGCACCCTAGACATATACACATAACTATCTATGTATGCGTATGACATTCGACCGAGGTTTTCTCCCGAAATTTACGTTGCAACGTTTGCCACTAGTTTCATTCACCTTTTGTGTAATTATATAAAAAGAACAAAAAATGGGAATCACGGACGCATCGAGTACCGAACAAAAGGGACCAGGGTGACGGTAAAAAAAAATTTTTTTCCGCGTTTTATATCGGGAGCTTTGAGATAAAAACCGTCGCACAGCATTGTGCCAGCTGCGACTCGTTATCGTCGCCAGAAAAATCTCGACGGTGGCAACGGCGTAGAAAGCGAGGGAGGACGATGACGAGACCGACGAGTGGACGTCGACGAGTTCACAAACGCCGGGTCCCGACGTCGACGCTATTACATACACCGTGTGAAACCCATTGTGAGGCCCGAAATGTAGCTTTATCAGCAGTTTCGATGGTGAAACATTCGATGGCATTTATATCCTGTAAATCGCTGGTCGATTGAAAGGATTTTCGTCTACGCGGTATCCTGGACCAACGAATTTCCCTCGCAGGAAAACATAATTTTCAAACGAGCTATTTGAGCTTTCAACGTTGTTTTAGTTGGGAAATTCTACGCCAGATCAATATATAACAATTGTACTTTTCGAAAATTTAATTTTTCGCAAAAATCTGAAGGGGGTAGGTCAGGATTTTTCGCGATTTTCGTAAATCGCTTGCCATTTCCACAATTTTTTAGATATCAATCTGATTCTTTCACTGGCTTATTCGGCTTCGAATTCCGCGTTCAACACGTCCCGGATCGTTTTAATATCTCAATCATTGTGGAAATGGCGAGCAAATTACGAAAATCGTGAAAAATCCTCAAATTCAGGCGGTTTTTTGAACGGCATTCGCTCAATTTTTGAGATAGCCGCCTGAAACTTGTACCATTGTTTTAGTTGGGAAATTCTACGCCAGATCAATATATAATAGTTGTACTTTTCGTAAATTTCATTTTTCGCAAAAATCTGAAGGGGGTAGGTCAGGATTTTTTGCGATTTTCGTAAATCGCTTGCCATTTCCACAATTTTTGAGCTATGAAAATGATTCTTCGCTGTCTTATTCGGCTTCGGATTTCGCGTCCAAAACATCCAGGATCATTTAAATAGCTCAAAAATTACGGAAATGGCGGGCAAATTACGAAAATCGCAAAAAATCCTGACCTACCCCCTTCAGATTTTTGCGAAAAATGAAATTTTCGAAAAGTACAACTATTATACGTTGATCTGCCGTAGAATTTCCCAACTAAAACAATGGTACAAGTTTCAGACGGCTATCTCGAAAATTGAGCGAATGCCGGACGAAAAACTGCTCTAAATTGATGAATTTTCGCGATTTTCGTAATCCCTTCGTCATTTCCATAATTTTTGAGCTATTCAAATGATCCTTAACGCTTTGGACGCGGAATCCAAAGCCAAATAAGACAGTGCAAGAATCAGGTCGATATCTAAACATTTGCGGAAATGACAAAGAAATTACGAAAATCGCGAAAAATCGCCAAATTATGACAGTTTTTTGATCGGCATTCACTCAATTTTTGAGATAGCGATCGGAGACTGGTACCATTGTTTTAGTTAGGAAATTCTACGGCAGATCAATATATAATACTTGTACTTTTCGAAAATTTCATTTTTCGCAAAAATCTGAAGGGGGTAGGTCAGGATTTTTTGCGATTTTCGTAAATCGCTTGCCATTTCCACAATTTTTTAGATATCAATCTGATTCTTTCACTGGCTTGTTCGGCTTCGGATTCCGCGTCCAAAACGTCCAGGATCATTTTAATATCTCAAAAATTACGGAAATGGCGGGCAAATTACGAAAATCGCAAAAAATCTTGACCTACCCCCTTCAGATTTTTGCGAAAAATGAAATTTTCGAAAAGTACAACTATTATATATTGATCTGGCGTAGAATTTCCCAACTAAAACAATGGTACATGTTTCAGACGGCTATCTCAAAAATTGAGCGAATGCCGACTAAAAAACTGGTTGAATTCTACGATTTTGTCAGACATTGAAGATTAGAAAGAGTAGTTCAGGTCTAAGAGTTCCTGACTCTTGTACTTGGCCCGAGTCAAGACCTTAACTCTTGATAAAATTGTCGAAGGGACGTAGTTGCGGATGGTCTTACTAAACCCTACGTTATTACGAATGAAACGTATATTTTTAAGAAGCTCAAAGAAGTATCTCTCGGGAGTATTTAACTCTGCTTGAATACCTCCTGGCTGCGTGGTTGTAATATACATACATATACATATACATACAACTAAGAACCACCAGTCATTTTCCCGGTGAAGAGGCGACCCTGAAAAGCGGTTTGAATCGCGACCACTTCATTATAGCACAGTTCATAGGAACTACCGATTTTCATATAGTTAAGCGAATTTATTGTCCGTTCTATGGGGAATTGTTTCGGTGAATTACGACGTGCTGAATCGGCTCGCCGATTACGATTGTCTCCTCCGCACCGCGCCGGTTTTACTATCGATAAACCTTTAATACCTATCTCGATATATTGCGAGATCCATGAAACGCGGCGTATTCTAATATACTTTGTAATTCCCGATATACGGGACCCCCGAAATCCAGCTCGGGAAACGAATATTCGATTAAATTGATTTCTAGATCTTTTCTAATATTCTGTTCAACATTGACGTTGATTTCAATCGTATAATACACATTTTCACGTGTTTCCAATGAAACATGTGTTATGTCTAGCAAATAAGATTCTAGATATTAAGGATTTTAGTGTTCAGATATAAAAAATTAGGACACCCGGTAAGGATCGAATAATTAATCAATATTTCTATGAAATTCTATTGTGTATCACAGGTTTCGAGGGGACATAATGAAATAGTTTACAGACAATCGAAATAATCCTGTTCTTTTCACCGACGATTATCCTCGTTCCCGAAGACCTCGCTTTGTCGCTATTATTCGGGCTAATTGCCGTATTGGATTCCTCCGTTCAAGAATCAACTGGCTATAATAGCCTGTTCGTATCGAGTGATACGAAGGGAGGAATCGATCTGAAATTATCAATGGACCGTGAACGTGATTAACGTCGACATCGGCGACCTTGAGCTCAGCAAATGCATGTGCATTTAAGTTGCCACGTTGATTCGTGACACAATCGTTCCCGTGACACTACATTAACTTCGTCGTTAATACAATTGCGTCGAATCTTATTGCAATTAACGGAATTATTTTCAGCCGTTTCGTGGACTGCGATTAGTTTCCGTGTCCGCTGGCAAGCCTGGCATTAGCATGAAATGTATACGAATTTGCGTATCGTAAATCATGCGAGAGGAAAAAAAAAGTCAATAAAATACCCTTGGTTTCTAAGAAAGTGTTGGCTTTCGCTTGAAAATGGAATATCACCTTGAAAATTTCTTTTATCGCCGGTCCGACGTACATTACACGCTATAAGCCTCATTTGATTCGCGTTCCTTCTCCTTGGTGAGTCCACCGTTTTTTTTAACGACACGAGAATATTATTGTTAGATGCTCCATTTTCTTATTTTGTATTTCTTCGTGTATCTATATGCATACGTGTCGAGGGATCCTTTTTTAGATTGAAACATTTGTAGGATCGACTTGATACGTTTCTTCTCTCTCTCTGCTCGGCGACAATTTTCCTACTCGTTTTTTTCTTTTTTATTTTACTGGATATATGGTAATGTATGTATTATACGTATGTATGTATGTATGTATGTATCAGATCTCCGGGGCTCAATCTACGGCTACGGAGAAATTAAGAATCTATCTAGGACCGTAACTTCCCCCCTTGGGTGATTTACTATTTCTATACGAAGATGGCACAAAAGGTATTGTTCCTCCGAAATAATCCATCAACGGCTGTCAAAACCATATTACATTACATGCCGGTGTGTGCGGATTAAACGTAGGTCAAAGGAGAAAAAAGAAGAAAACACTGTTATTCTGTTAGCAAAACATTCGGCGCACCGTTCAAGTTTTTCCGTCGTTTCGACACCACTCCGTGGACTTCGAAAATGAAAAATTCACTCGCGAGGGCAAAAGAATCTTTTCCATTATGAACATTTCACAGTCTTGCGCCCTCTTTGAAATTTCTTCGCACCGTTCCTCTCCTTGAACGGAGCGCGTCTTACAATTTGCAAACTGCTGACCTATAAAAATCTTCTCTCTAAACCTCAAACATCCGAGGAAAATATCACCCTAGAAATCGTCAATATTGATAATAAAGAATACCGAACAAATTCGTACAATCTGTAAATCATAAAATTTATCAAATAAACGAATCGATTTAACACATTGTTATCTAAGTTAAAATTTTTCAAATATCTCTCTCGTCTGGTAAAACAAAAGTGTGTAACATAAGACCGTCGGTACGTCGACACACGGTAGTAATCGACGAAAAAGCTTTGGATAATATTTAGTCTAACGTAGGCAGTTTCCAAACAACGCTACAGACCGTCTGTGTGTTAGTGTGTAACTACATACACACGGACAGTGTTCTTAGATGCTTTATACGCCGTTTATCTTCCAGTTTCTGATACGTGACCGTCTGGCATCTGGCGCTACGGGGTTACAAATACGAACATAACATACTTGGCCAACATATTTTACGAGCGATGCATCTGTATGTGCGAGTAACATCGCAACTGTACCTCGACGGTGAACGAACACCCGGTCCCCGAAGATTCTCTGTTTCCCGAGGAAACGCTACCAAAGAGAGAGATGAAACGTATCAGAGGATAGTACAAAACTGTCTGTCGCTTCTCGGTAAGTACATATTTGCGGACCGATTCCTTCGCGGAGCTCTCAAAAACGTAATTTATCTACCTCGAATAGCGAACTTCACTTCGTAGCTTTAACGACGACGATTTAACGGAATTATACATAAGACAGGAAGACCTTGAAAGTTTAATTAACACATTAAAAATGTTTCCCCAATCTGTGATTTTATTCTCCATGAAATAATTTCAATATCTTTTAAACAAATTCACAAAACGAACCACGTCTGTAATGGAGATCTATATGAACGAAAATATCCGTGTCAATTTTGAAAATTGAAATGTTCCTTATACCATAGCAACGAATCCTCGTGGTTTATGTATACGTACATACATATATGTATATATGTATACATGTATAACCTTGAATTAAATTAATAGCCAGATCGAATTGAACAAGTGCACGAAAGAAGTCGCGACGACAGAACATTTTTTTCGTAAGCCCTTAATGGAGATTTATATAAACCGTCGTACGACGAACGAACGAACGAGCCGTCTCGAGGGAATCGAACGAGTTCTGTTCTAGATTCGCCGGGTGTGAACGCCGAGTTTAGTGGCAGAGCAGCCCCGATCTAGGGCAACCTGGCTTTGCCTCTCGGTGTAGACGGTCGTCGTTATTGCGGCTGCGCCGAACTCTCTTCGGGACACTGCCCCGGTTTCGAGTACCTTCAAGGTCTCGCGGCACCGCCATGCAAAACCCTCGTTTTCCCCCGGCGGGCGCACCGTTCCAGGTGCGTCGATGCACCGGAAGCGGTCGCATCGTACCTGCGCGAGGCCAGGTGATCGTTTCATTTTCCAACAGTTCATCATCGCGTTAATTGCTCGTTCGTTTTCTATAGTCCTATTATTTTTGTGATTGATTAGCGCATGGTATGTATATGTATATGTATATATATATGTATGTATGTGTGTATAGATATATATGTATATAGATATAGCCAGCGTTGATCACGTGACGGTTGCCGGAGCCTCGAATGGTAAAATTCCGTAATTAGGTCAGCCTTTGTATCCGTATTTCGTTCAGGTTCAAGCATTCTTGGAAATCCTAATTTATACAATGCCGAGCGACTCCTCTTGATGATTATAAGCCGCTTATACCGTGAAATATATATGTATATGAATGTATATATGTATACAATATTGTATATACACGTAGAACGAGGGAAATAGCCTTAATGCGCTCAGTTTAATATGCTCATCATGTTGCCGTTGCTATTAAAAATACCGTTCTCCGTCGGCTAAGATCTTCGTCCCGTTTTCGACGACAACAAAATTTCAATTTTACCCGCAATCGACGTTGACACAATGAAAAAATATATCACCCGGACCAGTCAACATTACCAGATAAACGTTTCCCTAATAGTTCCACCCTTTAACTACTTAAATTCCTAACGTGTGATATAAATCGATCAGTCCCAATGGTATACCCTACCCAGGTTACAAACTCGTTACTCCGGTGACACCGTTGACAGCTTCCTGACGAACGTCCACGCATCATCGAGCATTTAAGAGATACGACGACTCAGGGTCTGATGGCAATTGCAAGTATCTACTAGCAACCCTTTCCCGTTTCACATATCGGAACAGCGGAAGGGATAAAGAGAAAGAGAGAGAGTGAGTGAGAGAGAGAGAGAGAGAACGAGAAAGAGAGAAAAAGGGGGGGATGAGTCGGGACGAATGAGGGAGGTAGTGACCTAGTACAAGTGGCCGAGATGCATGACCCGAATACCGGTACTGTACAGGTGTGGTGTGTGTCCCACTGGCCTCTACCCTCTTCGAGGCACGGAGTACCTTCAAATACGACGACGACGATAGTGGTGGTAGTAGTGGTGATGGTAGTACTGGCGGTGGTGTTGGTAGTAGTAGTAGTGGTGGTGGTGGTCGAGAAAGAGCTATGAGGTCTCGAGGGATGTACAGAACGAAAATGCCATCGATCTTTCGATATCGATATCGAGGTCTCTCCTTGCCTACTCGAGACAAGACGCAAACACGGCAGTGATAACATAGACACGATTTATAAAAGGTGTATCCAATGAGAAGAGGGTAACTCTCTTCGTTACAACGGTCGAGGGCCGGCTATAACGTAATCGTTTCGTTTATGTAACCGATGAATCTACATAATGGGTGAACTACTCTTGAAAGTAGACCGATCGAAGATGTGCACTTTGCCTTTAGCAGATTACTAGGAAGCACCTGCTTATCGAGCCGGGTTGGTTGAAAACCTTGCCGGATCGAGGTAAGTGTCCCCACCGACGAACCGGGCCGAAGCTTTTAATAACTCTGTCGCTCCCTGAATTCTGAGTCATTATCGTGGGGAATAAAGGCGACAAACTTTCCCGGGTACTAAAGTCGTCTGATAATGAGCTAGGTACTCTCTTTTCCATTCGACGATCGACGATATAAAAAGTCTTGGTATGATTTAAATCGGTAACAGCTAGAGACTATAGCTATACATATTCTATGTCGTATGTACATCGAGTTATATATAGAAAAGAGTTTATTTAATTCATTCAATTTCTTGGAACAATTTATCGGTATATATAGACATTGGTCCATATACGTGAAGTATTATTTTCATACGAAAGAATCAACTATCGTATTGTTCCGAATGTATGTATGTACATACATATATACGACTACCTGTTGTAACAAAGAGAACGTCATCGGAATCTGTCGGAAGCATGAAAATTATACGGGATTACATCCGATACAAAGCGTCCCCGACGATCTATCGGAACAATATCGAGAATTTAGTTTATTGGCGCCGTCCTCACGGTTGCTCGTTGCAGATTTATGCATGTCCTTGACCAAAAGCTTCGTGGTTTCCGCGTGAACGCCGTGTCGGGTTTCTGGATAACAGCGGCAGCGTGTGGTTTGGGAAACTCTAGATCGGATACCGAAGTCGTTCCCAAAGTCGTCGAGCTAGACGATTAACCAACGGGCGGAAATAAATGCGCCGAACGGGACGAAGGCGCGCACGATTTACTCTCGTCTGCTACACTCGGAGAACGTGTTTCAGTTACCCTCGAACCAGAAGCAAGTAAACGAAGCTACAACACCGCGTCCCGACCTTCGGGGAAACCACGAAGACCGATGGGAAAGGTTCGACGGAAAATTACATTGTGGTTTTCGAAACGAGACTCAACGATAAAGACGGCAATTTTTTTTTCTCCTTCGATAGCTAACCGAGAAAACACTTGCCACACCGATATCTTCCACGTTTTAACTCCGCGTCGCGTTGTTGTGATCGCTCGTCCCTCGGTTATACCCGTAGTTTCACATCTTTTCTAATCTTTGGAAATTTGTTTTATTCAGTGAATTTCAAAGTAAGTCATCCGCCGTAGTTTCCGCGACTTTATCTCGACTAACTACCACTCGCTTCGGTTACTTCCGAATTCACTGGATGAGAAAAGCTTTTGCAACTTGGAGAGAAAAAAAAATGTCAACGGAAGAGATAGCACTTTGAATAGACATCAGCAGAAACTTTTTAACGTAATCGTATAACTTAAATGACGAGGGTTGACAGATGTCAATGAAACATTACGAAATCGATTCTTTTCTCGATGATTCTTTAAGTGCATTCGTATGTTGTATTATAATTTTTCAAAAATAATCCAATGATAGAGTGTTTCGTGAAGATGGTTAAAATATTCGTTCGAAGGAGAATTACCGGCGTATCAGAATTAATAGGCTGGTACATGTACATACATACATAGGCACCTCTGCCTACTATCTGTATCATGGCCGAACTGTGCAGATATCCGTCTGTCTGACCTAAATACGTAATTATCTTTTCGCGAGGCACGACCTTGGACGGGGCAAGTCCGAACTGGGCCATGTCTCTGTCTGCCAGTTTTACTTCGTACATCAAGTTACCTGTTCACCCTTTCTCGGCTTTGAGACTCTTACAGGAATCTTTTGAGGAACGGGAGGGACAAGAATCGGACACTTAGGAGCGTCGTCCGCGGAGAAATAATATGTCATAATTTCAAGGGCCACGTGGACAATTTAATTAATCCGCGTTAATGGAGATTCGAGATACCAGGGTTGATTTTTCACTTTTTTTTTTTTATTTTTCAAATTATTCCAGACGAGAAAGAACGGTACGTGTCATGATTTAATGAATTCACTGAAAACTCATTCGTACGTTAAAACAGAGAAATTTCGAGGATTTTAATTTTATTATATATTTTTGTCTATACATATAACTAACCAAAAGAGAATTCAACTGTGTGAGTAACACAGAGGGATCCTTGACAGGTGTACGATTATACGTTACAAAAGGATTCTCTTTAGGTCATACGAATTTCAAGGATGATAGACTTTTCAGATCCATTATACGCGCTCCCTTGAAATTCCGATGCTTACAGACCCGTTTTATAGGTGTTCGAAAATTTATGAGTGATATAAAATGGATATCTTTCAAGAAGATGTTCGCTGGATCGAAAAAGTTATATGTGGCTCGGTTTTGCCGGCAACGCACAGTCCTCAGGTAAACTCAGTGTCGGCCCGGTGACCACCACCCCCGACCCAACCACTACCACCACCACCACCACCACCCCCGTCAACTGGGACGCTGACCCAGTTAGTATACCTGTAGAAACAGTGCCAACACTCCCGTATCCACGGATGTCGGTCTGTCGACGCACGACCCTGTAGGTATCCCCACGTACCGGTTGCAATTCCATTACACGCAACACGCGAATCCTTTTGTAAATGACGCCTTTCGAATCATTCCTTATCGTTCGCCAGGCAAGACGACAGTGTCACGCATACATACGGACTCTCTATGTAATTCCGTTTTCCTTTTGTGCCACGATGCGGCATAGGAGGATGAAGAAAAAGAAGAAGAAAGGAATATTCACTTCGTTAAATTTCACAAGATCAATATCACTACGATTCGTTAAAAACGAATACTACCCTAGATTTTCTTTCTCTATATTATAATTATATATATAAATGAATATTTTAAAGGGTACTAAAAGTAAATATTGAAACATCATTTAAACGGTATAACGGTGAGAAATATTTATTAAACCGTAAGTAAACCGTAAAAACATCCAACTGTGTCCTATGTGTATGTGTTTTTTCCCCCTCTCTCTCTCTCTCTCTCTCTCTCTCTCTCTCTGTCTCTCTTTCTTTCTTTCAGAATTTATCCTCCCCGGTACGCAATAACAAAAGCGACACGCTGAAAAGAATCTTTTCTCGTTTTTCCTAATTCTCCTGCTGAATAACGATTCTTCGTTCCGTATTGCCAAGAGGACGCTACAAGGATCTTCCCCGTCGTCCCTTTTACGAGACGTTGGATAGTAGCGGCGTGGTGTATTTGGAAAAATTTTTGAGCCCGGGCTGCATAGTGTGCAATCGCAAGGGTTCGGAGGAAGGGTGCAGGTGCAGAAGGGGGTTGGAGAGGGGAAGCCGGGTCGCGAACGGGGTCGAAGTCGGGGGTGGGTCGGGGGTGGGAGTGTGATCGGCCGATGTAGGTCAGGCGAGAGTGTTGGCCCCTTTCGCCTTGACACAAACACAGGTTATATGGATCTCGGTTTGGGTCAGGTTACCGATGCGCGGAACTCTTGAAATTCTACGAGGCGAATATACAAACGCGACTCGACGATTTCACTCGGCGCAATATAATGGCCGATTAATAATTCGCGCGACCCGTACGTTAACACCGAATTAAACTCGAAATATCTACGACGTGTTTAAAAGAGATAGAGGGAGAGAGAGAGAGAGAAAGAGAGAGAAAGAAGAAAAAGGAGGCGAAGAAGAAAAAAAAAGGAATAATTAATTCCACACTGATAACACCCACAACTGCGTGATGGGTGGCAGGATAATTCGCGATTGACGAATTTTTATCGCCCCGCTGAACTTCACTCTGCCTCTATATGCATATGTATATTCGTTGAATATATGTATATACGTATATTTGTATATGTATATATATGTATATAGTATCACGTATTTATATATGTCGGATTCGGCCGTGCTTTTAACGATCTATGGCACACTTGATTTTTGGCACGACTCGTGTCAAGGTTAAATCAACACGAGCCGCACTTCCAATTTCCAGGAGGCAATATGCGAGAGATATTGAACCATCGGATGACAGTGCGTGAAATAATATGCGAATAATTAAAAAAAAAAAAAATGTTCTACTCATACAAATTCCGACAAGACTTTTGTGTTGTGTTTCTTTATTATGATTATCATATTATAATAATTACGAATATAGGAGGAAGGCACAATTTGTCTGTCGAAATTACTTTGTCTGAATAGAGGGAATGACGAGACCGTTCCCATTATTCGCTGATGCTACTGGCTCGATGAAACGCAAAATGAGGCATATTGTCACGTTAATAACGCGTTTTCAATTACCTGCTCTACCGTCCGTGACGACACGCGTATTCATGATTACAAGACGACACCAGTTGTGTATACGACTCGCGTGTCCCACCTGAAGAAATATTCCGGCGCCGTTTCGACGACTTACACACACACATACATACATACATCATCCGTATGTATTCTTTTTGTTCGCGAGTCGAGCGGATTCGAGGCAATCTGCGCGGCGGGTTTGCAAGCGATAGGAATGGGTTCGCGAGGGAAAAAAAAGAGAACTTGTATAATCTAACGAGAAAAGTTCTATATTAAAAGTGAATTTAAACCGATTTAAATGGAAGGAAAGAGAGCGTTGGTTTTTCGGCGAGCATCCAACGAAAGTGGGTGTAACGATGTCATTTGAGCCTGTTATCCATACATTTCTCTATTTTTATGGTCAAATAGTAAACGAGAAAACTTCCGTCTGGATTAATCCGTAAGCGATAAGAATAAATATTCGAACGTGATTCTAAATTCTATAATTTTCAAACTTTTACAAATATCCATTCAATAATTCATTTCATTGATATTAATTAATTTCATTGTATATTAAGTACTCGATGTTATAGTATCTTAAAGTTAGGAAAATCGTTGTTGTTGCCAAAGGTCAGGAGCGAAACATTAGAATTAAATTTCCAACAACTGACAACTGCATCGTTCCTGCTTCCGACATTGTCCTGTCACTTTCGGTCGTGAAATCAGGATTACCGGGAACACTCTGCGACGTGGAACGACTACTCCACGCTTCGTCGAACTGCCGTAGGTCTCACAAACGGATACAAGGGAGAAAACTTAACGGTGTTCTCCTAAGCACAATAACGTGTAATTAAGCGTGCACCGAGCATGTGACGGTTAGCGATGCCATGACAGACGAAGACAAAATAGACACGTTCGAACCGACTCATATACATATATGTATAAACACTGGATCGGATATATTTATGTGTGTGTGTGTGTGTATATACCTGTTCGAATGCATCCAGGATTGTGTTTGTGTGTGCATGCGCATATTCATATGTTTGCCCCGCGATATGTGTCAGGGTCGTTGATTTATCACGGGATTTCTAGCTGGTGAACTAGCATTCTCTCGAATGCCTTTTGTTTTAATTGCAACAATGATTGGAAAACACAGACGACTCTATTAACCCGTTCGACACATTGCTGATTTATTTAGAGTATATACATATAATATATCAAAGACTGTTGCATTAATATGGATAAAATTTAGACTACGTATGATATGTATGTACGTATACATATATTTATATGTATTTAATAGAATCTTTGTGGTAAATATAGAAACGACCATGAGGTATGTTAAAGTTATCGAGACAAAATAGGCCGATCAATCGGTGATACCGCGATGGCGTAACACGAAGCGTACCCGTTTCCAAGATTAGTCTCCATTTGCCTGTAGGAATTATTGATAAACAGTTGACAGATGTTGGATCTATCCACCGGAGAAGTAGAGAGGTAATGCATCGAATTAATCGGAAATCAGAGCGAACGAAAGTATGTCCGTCAGAATCGTTGATAAACAGTTAATTCACTTAGCGAATCCTCCGATCGAGAACACTAACCGAAGAAATTCCGTCGATGGTCGATGAAAAATCTTCCCAGCAATTGATTTCTAATCGTCCCGTAGTCTCTTCCATAAACAGTAAATTTTTTTAGATCGCTGTAAAAGCTTTCCGTGGCTACTCTCTCGTGAAACGGGCACGAACGAAAACGCCTTTTCATACAGTTTCTAATCGTTTCCTTAAGAGTCATCGATAAACTGCTGAACTTAATCCACCCTCCACCACTCGAAATGAACTCGTCTCAAAAACAAAAACAAAAACAACAAACATCGCGAAGACCACTCGCAAAAAAAAAAACCCTCTCCAACAGCAATTTGATTTAGATCATCAATTCCCCGAGCAATCTTATCGAATCTATCACGTTCCCTCCCAAGAGAGCCCCATCCACGTTAATTACACAACCTTACCGCGAGCAACAACTAACTTCCACATCATCAATAAACACCGGTACAGGTATCTAAACTTTAACGAACAAAACTGTCGAACTCGATGAACCAGCGAGAAGAAAAACCCTCGATTCTCGCGTGCCACCGAGAAATCCTCACCGGTGTTAATCGGGGGTTGTTGATAAACACAGGATGTTAATAGCTGCTGCAAGAGGAGTGGTGGAGGTGGGGGGGGGGGTGGTAGTCGGAGGGTGTCCCGGGTGGGGTCGTCTGCTCCGTGGAAGGAAGGATCGAACAGCGGGAGCCTGGCATGGAGGGACCCGAGCCCCAGTTTCCGAACGAGACTCTCGAAAGCGGTATTACAGGTGGAGGGTGCGGGACGCGGTCACCTCGGGGCGTTCACCCCGTGCAGCCAGCGCACTCGATACACTCACCCTGAGTCTCTGTGTGTATGTATGCGGGGGCGTACGGACACGTTTTGTATGTATGTACTCGAGTGTACGAAGCGTAGCCGCCACCTACACCCTACGACCTGCAGTCTGCGGCGGTAGAAGCAGCTTTTGCTGGATGTTTCGTATAAGGTTCTCGGATCACGGTTAGCTTAGGTCAGGATACGATTAACGAGGAAATGTACTTGATTATTTTGATAGAATCATAATAAAAATCTGTGTTATTGGGGGAATTGAAATTTTGTGGAAATGATGATTCTTGTTTTAACAGAAGATATTTTGGTAGAATATGAATGTTTGTGGATATGTGTATGATTGTAATTAGTAATTATTAATAGGGTTGTAGATTTTTTGGAAGAGAGTGTTATAGAGTGTACCACTTTACTTTGACACTATTTTTACTTGCATAATCGTTCGCTGTTTGCCCCGAGTGTACTTCCTACCTCGCGGCGTTTTCATCGAGGGTTATCGGTTTATCACCGATCAGGACGACCTAATTATCCGCGCATCGATTGTAACAATTAATCTAGCTTAGTCTTCGCTTGGCTGCGTTCTCTGTCCTTTGTTTCTTTTCCCTCGTTTCTTTCTTGCAGTTCGCGTCGGTGGAATGGGGCGAAGTTCAAAGGAGTTTTGGGATTCGAGTGGAGAATCGGAAAACCCGGTTCGAGGGACAGTTGGCAAAAATTTCCGGTTATAATCGGGAAACCGGGGGGTGAGACACTTTTGTGTCTCTAATTATGGATTTTTTTGTTGTTTTTTTTTTCGACGGCACGTCCGTTAAAACGTTCCTCCGCGCAGGTGTGATGTAACGATGGCCCCGGTTTATCGGACAAATATAAATGCCGCTTCGTTTGGCAGTGGCGTTTTAACGGGTTCGTGCACATATTTTCGCCTCACTTGCGAATTTTTTCGATTCTACCCACAGTGACCCCGCAACAAACCCGCTATAATGTAACATATATGTATGTACGTACAGGCTTCGTGCATTGGTCAAACAAACCGTGCTCGCATAGCGTCAAGAGTGTTTATTTTTTTTTAAACGTACGTAAGGTAAACTCATCGGAAGATGGATAAAGATAGATCGATGAACCTAACCAAAGACTAAGAGATTCCTCGTTTATTCCCCTGAAAATCCATCGAACGCTCTGAAATTCACGGATAAATTTAATTAAAAATGTTAAAAAAATATTCTATCGCTTCATTCAGACAAATCATCATACGATGAAACAATTCACCCGAATTTTCGTTGTCCGCATAAATTTACTCTAATTTCCATTCTAGAAATCAATACCGGTGCTATTCCAGTAATTCCAATGATTATCCAATAAAATTAGAAACGAACGATCATTATATCACACGAATCCATTAATTTATCTTAAAATACACTCTAGCGTTCCTTTTTTAGTCATTTATCCTCTCGAGTATCGTTTACCCTATATAATACAAATACATGCCGTTAGTTGCCTAACAAGTAGGGAAAAAAGGGACAGAGGTGATCGCGACAAATTGTAATCATTTGATTCGTTTTCACCCACCCAATCGTATTACCAGCACATTATACAGTCCCCGAAAGGTATTCAAAACGCCGATGGGAAAAGCGTCCGCGTCGACGTGGAAACGCCGAGAGGTGTAAAAAGCTGTACACAGCTAGGCCGCCGGAGGAAATTTACGCCGAAAGGATTTCCGTGCTTGTGATTTACCGACAACCTGACGAGGGCCCTTAAATCTAACCGGAACGCCCCGGCAAACCAAAGACTATTTGGCGGCTGGCAATGAAGCTACGGGAACGGCCTTGATTAATGAGAACAAAGTTTCCGCGGCGGCCTGCTGGCGTACTTTATTAAAACGATCCGTAACCTGTGGAGTACTCGGAAAGAAAGAACGCCTCTTAAAAGTTTTTCAACGGAGAGGCATCTCTCGCCGTTTGTCAGAAATACCGCAACGGGTCTCGGAAATCTGAGGAACGTCTTGCGGCTACGGAGATTGCAGTTTCGGAGTGTCTTAATTAAGCGTCGGGGAAATTAAAATGAATCACTGAGACTTATAGGTGAATTCATTTTTCAATAATTGAAAAATCAGTGGAATCGTGCGTGTCGTAAGTGTGAAGTGGTCTCGTTCGATATACAAGTCTACCGTGATAAATAAAAAAAAAAGAGAAAAAAAGAGGTCGTGGTAGATCTAGTAGATGAACGTTAATCGACCATGGGAGTGGCTTTGAGTAATAAAAATGTAGTTCAGTTACGGCGTGGCTTTACTCTCTTACGGAACGATTTGTGAGACACCGAGACACGAACCGTCTCCAAAGAGTCTCACTGCGATTTCTTTAACCGTGAATCCCGCTAAGCTTGATAATATAAAACCTGTCACAAGTGGTTCTTTAGAATATACACGTTAATTATCCGAATCTCTATGCGTCCGAGGAAACGTTCGTGCCACGTATTTCATTCATCCTTACCGACCTTTTTCCCGTATTAATACGTTAGAACAAAAGATCCATACACGGTCATCATACGGCTGCTAAAATCATCATCAGTAGCATATCCACCCACGTAATCTCAGGGCATTCAATCGAATCCAGCTGGAAAACGCATCAAAGTGACATCCATTCTCGAATGGGAGATCCGTCGAAACGGAGGCGTCCACTGTGCCGTACGGTAAATATTTGAAAAGCCTCGCGGAGCCATTAACGCGCCGATGAAAATGCTTTTTGCACAAGCTAAACGGGCACCGATGCTAGCGATGAAATCACCCTCGATACGGTACCACGGCCAGCTAGCAGAACGGGTACGGGCGAGTAACAACGCTACGGTACGGGCGAACGCCGACCAACGTACGAACCTAACCAACCTAACCGGCCACCGTTCGTCCGATGATCGACTCTGAGCGCGAGTAATTCGATTTGCCGTGTCGTTAGTCTAGAATCCCGAGATCGCTGCCAATTTCCATTTCAAAGGCAAACGAGAAGCAAGCCTCGCCGTTGTGTGCCCGCATGCATATGTATAGGTATACCGATGTGCATAGGCGCATCCTGGGAAACTCAGTGCTGGTGGGCCACGATTTTCGAAGGCTGAATAGCCGCCCCCCCCCCCTCCCCCTGACCAATGGGACCGCTTTATGCTGACGGGAAAAATCGTTTCCCGAGTCTTTCTTTCTGTGTTTTTTTTTTTCTCTCTTTTTTTTCTCTCTCTCTCTCCACGCCTTTTGTTCGCGCCTTTCTCCAACAACGTTTCGCCCAGGGATAACGTAAACCCGCATAACCTACCGATATTTTCTCGTAGACAGTCGTTTCGAGTATGATATCTGCGGATATCAGATTCGATGATAAATTTTAGAAACGATGGTTGGTAATGGGATGAATACGTTTTAATGTTGCTGTCTTAGGAAGACAGTCGATGATCAAGACAGAAGCTTCATCCTCTTTACGGTGGCAGGCATGTTTGCGGGTGTCTAACCGTGAGACTATCTCTGTTTAGGTAGCTATGAATATTTTACGACGGTTCTGGTCCGTGTGCGAGATACGTTGCGGTAGGTTATTATATACGTATGGACGTTTAGATATGCGTACGGTGATGTATTATTGCATACACGGTCTTTCGGTGTACGGTAAACACGCGAGATTGAAACAGCGAACAACTTAATGTTTATGAAAAACGACTAGAATTCTCGAAGTGACGTAAAGTTTGTACAAGTCGATATCATAGAATTTCATACCAAGTTTATATCACCGTGACAGTTTTACAGAAGTCAGAAAAAAAAGAAAAAGATCACTTTCTCCCGAGCGAAACTATTATACGATATATCTTACCGAAGCAGTTTATTTTCACAGTGATATAAATCCTCGGGGAAAAAGTATTTTCGGTGATGCTTTATACACGACCTAATGGGATATTTATTTTTCCATAAAATGTTTCGACGCCGAAAAGTAACGTCGAGTCGTGTACCACTTTCGGAATTCGTAGACGTCGCACGGCGAACGGTTTCAATTATAAGATATGAATATGTGCCACTAGAAATATCAATGGAAATTCGATGCCGAGAGGAATGACGGAGATGCAGTTTTATCGGGGGAGACGGTCCGCGAGTACGAAATACTTCCGGCGGATATTGCATACGCCAGGAATTCCGTTTTAGGGACGTCGAACGCACTGCTGTCGATCTAATATCGATGCCGGGAGGGAACACTACGTATCGCGACATCGGCAGAATATTCCCCTGCAAGGAGTATAACCGTACGATTACGGAAGTCTTCGTTAACGCTTTGTCTCTTCTTGACTGGCGAGCCGTGACTGATGGAACAACCGTTTAACGAGAGGAAAGAGTTTAATTGCGGACGTAAACAAGTATGTAGTCGAGTGGTATGTAGCGTAACGTCATATTGAAACACCGACGCATAAAATCGAACAAGTGTTTCTTTCATATCGATGCCTATAAGTGGGTGTATGTTTGTTTGTTTTTCTTTTTTTTTTTTTATTTATTTTATTCAAACTGTTTTTCCATTTTAACGGTTTATTAATCGTTCTTTATTCAACGATTTCGTGCGGAACGTATTTTATTGAATGTATTTAACGTTTCACGTGGAACATCGGGTAGTGTAGAAACGATTTTCTGTCTAGACGATATAAATTTCAAAGTTACACGAACCGCGGATTTCGGATGTGACAATAATACCGATAAGTTTTGACGTACGGCGTACGAATTTGTTTTATGAACACAGGAAATCGTTGCGCAACAGACATCGGTCTGCCGAAATTCGTTATTTCGTTCGCACGTGGAAATGGCAGCGGTTCGTAAGAGTCTTCTCCGTAGGCGGGGGATTAATCTTCGATAAAACCGACGTTTTCAAAACGTATATATATATTGTATACTTTAAACATTCTCAAGAAAGCGTCAGGATTTTCCAGCGGTTACTCGCAAACACGTGAAGAGGTTGCTTACAGCGAGTGTACTTGAACCGTAATTTCAAAGCCGGAGTTCGAGCCGTAGTTTAGAAAACTATGCAAATCCATAGAAGTTAATGTAATTATATTAACCGCGATTTAAATTACAGTAACGTCGTTACCGCGAGGTTGTTGAAATGAAACTGTAATTATGGAAAATTGCGTCCGCTTACATAAGCTATTAAAACACGTATTATATTTACTATTGGACAGTTATACAGATAGTCAGTCAGTAGATACAGACAGTAGGTACAGACGGTTGATACAGACAGTAGATACAGACAGTCAAACGTTGTCCCGAAATGCGAACGGTAAAACATAATGTATAACAGTAATTAAAAGAAAATAAAAAGCGAGAGAAATGGACAGGAAGAAGCAGATGTCACGGAGAACGGTTTCGCACGAACGGAAAAACACCACTGTCGATTTTCTTCAAGAAAATTCTTACCGCGGCAACGGAACTAGCACGATTCTTTATCGCCGTCTGGCGAACAAAAACATGTACATACACACTCAATTTCATACACACCGTTTCCTCCGAAAAGCAAACACGAACGGCATACAGAAACTTTATCGTCTTCGGGGAAGAACAGCAATATCGTCGACTTTTCGGCAAAACGTAAAATACTTTCGCGTCGACGACAGCTTCTGCCGGAAATCCATAAACACAATTTTCACCCTTCCGATAAATAATTAGTTAGAAAGAATCCAAGATTAATCGAGCGACAAAGAAAAAAAAAACAGAAATATCTCATGACACGACGGTTTTCCACACGATTTGTATTTCGAACAATTTACACCGGGCGTGTTTCTTTTACTCGTTAATTAAAATTGACCGACTCGCTGCGAAGTATCGTGAACCCTTAGCTTAGTGCATCGTCCCACTTTCGTCTCTTATAAATAATCCAACCCGGTACGATATTTAGGGGTTGGGGGTTAGGGGAAGGGCGGTGGAATCGATAGACAGAAATGATTAATAAATTCCTCCGAAGGAAAATACGGATCGTCGGGCGGCGTTCGTGCCGCCGCGAAAAACGGAAACGTACGAGAAAACGTACACTACGTACGTACGTACACTACGTACGTATACGTATGTATGTGCGTTTTGCACGCTGCATGCACAATGACTCAGGAGTGTCGCGCGAGTCATGTGCGCTAGACGGTCTGACACTTGAATTCCTTACGAAAAAAAACAAGGCGCCGCGAGAGTCTTATTCAGTATGCGAGTGCGTGTTAATGACGTCGTTAGTCATACGACTTGTTGACAATTGGCCGGCCGCGGTGAAGAAAATACAGGAGTCTGGAAGCTCAGGGTCGTACGACGGTTGTAACATCTCTATCTACGATTACGGTGACCTTTAAAATTCAGACGAGACGACGAAATCGATCGGTTTCGCGACGAGATCGGGTCTAACCATGTCCACCCTGGACGATTAAAAGGAAAAACAAAGAAGAACATGAGAGAGTGAAGAAAAAATAAAAACGAGGAAATAGATAAGAAACGTTGGTCGTTCTGGGTTCGATACAATGATACGATCTTTCCCGCAGATGATCCTGTTAAATCCAACGGATTCGTGGCGGACCTAATAATACATCGTTCGTAATGGCCGATAAAATTCAACAAGGAACAAGGCGTACCGTAAAAGATGGATTTTACATCCGCATTTACGACGAGTCGTCCTTCGATACGGCTGAAGCTGTAAAACTCGCGCAATCGTATAATTAGGTGGACGATGTTATATCTCTGATACGTGTTGTACACATAACGATCTGCGCTTAATTACGAGTCCCGCCTCTGTGACGAATTCATATTTGTATAATATACACCTCATTACCTGTCGCTGTTTTTAGAATTAACCGACCTATTTAATTAAATCCCCCCTCTCTCTCCCTCTCTCTCCCCCTTCTTACTCGTACGCGTTTATCCGAGTCGCAATCGCGTCTGGAAATTTATCGAAATTCTGCGCTAAACAACGCTTGTCGCGCTTCCGTTTCACAGAATTTCAAGGCGGGAAGCTATCATATAATTTACTTGGCAATTACTCGAGATGAAGCTGTCTGCCCCTGAAAACGGAATCACGATACTCTCTATGCATCGAGCGTGAACAGAGGTTGTGAGAGATAGGGAGAGTGTGAGAGAGAGAGAGAGAGAGAGAGAGAGATAGAGAGAGAGAGAGAGAGAGAGAGAAAGAGACAGACAGACAGACAGACAGAGAGAGAGAGGAGGAGGAAGAGAGAGGAGAGGGAGAGAGAGAATCGCGAAGGGATCGATTCTGTAGTACCAAGGGAACTCCTCCAGCCCCAGCTTCCAGCCCCCCCAGAGAGGTCGAGCGGAGAATGAAGTGGTGGCCCTGCAACGACAAATCGACAGCAAACGAATCGCATATCCACCCTGTTGCCCGTTTAATCGTCATCGATTCAATTCTCTCGCTCTTTGTTTCCCCCCTAACGCTTCCTACATACATACATACATACATACATACACCGCTAATTAATACGGTCGGTTTGAACATCCGTTCGAACATTCCCTCCCTAAAGTAGTATCTCATTTTCCGCGAGCTTGCGAGAAACAAATTTTGCCAAGCAGCGCGTTTATTAAAGGAAACATGCGAAGCTATTTACTTGGGTCGATAATATCGTGGTGTTGAATAATTAAAAAAAAGAAGCCGAATGAAATAATGTATAACTACGAAAAGAATATGTCCATATAACGTAATCGAAAGAAATAGATTAATAGTTATATCATATATCCTTTCGTTTGTTAATCGATCATGAAAGGAAAATAAAAATGTGAATATCGAAGCGTGGCGGATGGTTCCCCAAGCACGGAATCGATCGTTGTTGAATATACTCACGGACGAATATGTTACTCATCAGTGTGGCGGGCAAGCAGAACACGATGACAAGGACGTCGGCCACCGCGAGGTTGACGATGAAGAAGTTCGTGACGGTCCTCATACGCGGCGATCGGTACACAACGGCGATAACGAAACTATTACCGATCAGACCGACAACGAAGACAAGAACATAGGCTACACAGTAGACAGCCGACATCGCCATGCTATGCCTGTACATTCGATCCGGTTCCGTTGTCGACAAATTATCCGTTTTACTCGCGTTCAGTAATCCACTCTGTTCCTCCATGCTTGTACGCGGATTAGTCGTGATAGCCTCCGCTATAAGGTTATTAAGATAGTCACCGAGGTCGTTTCTCATCTGCAAGAGCGTACCGGTCACCGGTGGTACGGCCGCGATCGTCGTAGGCGGCATATTGCCATTGTTACTCCTACGACGTGTGTCGACGTCGAACTCCTCGGAATCCGGCAAACGTAGGGATGCCATCTCCAGGAGGGGAGACGGTGGTTGCAGCATCGGGAACTTGATCGTAAACTGCTGGATCGACGTTTCGACCATCGGCCAAAAACGGCCGTGTGCCGTTCCTGGTCACTCTCGGATATTGTATTCGGCGTCGTTTTTCTCCTGTGAAACGTCGACGTCGTGTCGACGACCTCCCGTCTTCCGTTTTCCCCGATCGTTCTTCTCTTTCTTGAACGTTAACGCGATCTTATTCGTCACGGTTGGATTTATTTGTCACGTTTATTACTTTGGATACGGAACCGGATATGAGGTACCTTTCCTTTTTTTTTTTTTTTGTTTCCGGAACTTTGTTGAACTCGATGGTAAATAGATTCTTACGAGTCACCTCGAGGAACCTCGATGTATATCAATCACACGATAACCCGGAACATAGATGTTGATTATGAATTATTAACAACAGATTTCCACTGTGACGGATCCAAAACGAAACGGTAATCACCGATCGACGTTCCACGGCCTTCGTTACGGGACCGTCCCGACGACACTGGATTATCTTGGCGAACGGTGACGGTGACGGTGTCGTCGTCGTCGTCGTCGTCGTGGTCGTGGTCGTCGAGTCACGAGGTTGTTTCTACTCTATCTCCGGACGGAAGGGAGAGAGCGCGTGGTCGTATCGAGTTCGACGCTCCTCGAGTCAGCTCGCACGTGTACGAGAGCCCATCGAATCTAGTTGCATCCCCTCGCGGGATGCGAATACCAATCGTATGAAAATACAACAGGATTGGATAAACAAACCAACCTCGGATACGTATCTCTCTCTTTTCTATCGACGAATATTCGACAAGAAAAACGTTCAAACAATTACGTATCGACGAAAAACTCAACAAAAAAAAAACCCAAAAATATAATGAAATAACAGTGAAAAGGCAGGATACGTTTATTACGGTACCGTTTGAATGATTATACACGTAGAGGTTTTGAGGTAAGGGATGGATATGGGTGTGGGTTGGGTGGGGTGGACGGGCAAAAAAAGGGGATTGGATTTTGTTGCTTTTTTTTTTCCCTCTCTTAAGAGTGACGGGTGTATACGAAAATCCGTCCCGGCCGAATGCTGAGCGACTAATGAGCTTGCTTTAGAAGACGACCGCGAACTGCCGCGAGATGCACCCGTAGCGGCGAGCTGTCTGGCGAGCAAGCCGGCACTGCGCAAGCGTTACATCCACCGGCACATGCACCCGCATGCGATGTACTCTGGATCGTAGGAACGCAGACACGGGCGGGAGAGGGAAAAATAGGAAGAGAGCCGACCGACGGCGTTCCGCGATTCTCGACCCGGCGAACGGGCGTTTTTCTCATAGGCACCCGCGACGAATTCGTAATTCGCTTTTCCGTGCCACGAGAAAAAGATCCACCACCTGCACAACCCTCTCCCCCCCTATTCCCCCTTTTCCTCGGTCGACCCCTCGGCACATTGAGATTCGCGTGATAAGATTTCAATCGAATTCCTCGAGGGCCCCGTCGGAATTTGAACTCTTCCGGGATCCATCGAAGTTCTGCGGTCGGAACGGATGTTTGATCTACCGTATAAATTATTCGGCGCACGGTAAATGAGAGACTTTGTTGAATAGCACTTTTAACCCGGTGGAACCTAATTTCGGGGTATTTTGCTTCCGGTTGAGGGAATCGTGTGTACCGTGGAAAATGGGAAATGTTGATGTTAGAGGCGTTGAATTATACGGTGAGTATCAATGGGTAATGATTTTGTTATGTGGAAAGAGAGTATATGATTTAGGGAGAGACTTTGCAGGTGGAAATTGTTATTAAAGAAGTTGATGGTAGGTATGTAAGAGTATTGTCGTTAAATTAGAATTGTACGAGATGGTAAAATAAGGATAATTTGATTATTAATGGACTTTATTTATCTCATCGAAAGTCACGCCGATTTTCTAATGAATTTTATTCACGAGTCAACGGGATAATACCCGAGTTATTGTAATTCCTCGCGGTATTTATAGTCTGTTTTCATATTCCGTGACTTTATTTGTTTCATCTTTAAACCACTCGGAGGTGTTGAGAAATAAGGGTGGATTCTACTTTCCGATTCTCTGCCGGCCGTTGCGTTCGCCACGTCGAACTTACGGCGAGTTTGTAATTCGCTTTACGCGACCCGTCACAAATTCTTAACTCATTTTATCCGAGCCTTGAGTCCGCATCTGCGAAAGGTTTCGTTACAATCTTTAGGTGTCCGTGAAATATCGCGGTATCAAAAGTTTTCCTTAAAACTTTTCATCCCTTTGCATTTCGGTCCTTTCAATAGCCCGGCTAAACTAGCGTTTTAACTATTTGCAAGTAGACTAATAATATCACAGCGTGAAACAACTTCCTCAATGTCACGGTGAAACACGTCTCACCCACCGAACAGCAATGGTAGAAAACCGTTGAAAAGAACACATTCGGTGACTTCTTTAAACCAGGAAAACTTCCCGATTGAATTTTGGCATGCGCACGTGACTAATCGATTTTAACGAAATCGACGACCGTTCAAGGATGAAATTCATCTCGTCATCTTCCTTCCTATTTCTTACCGTTACGAGGCGAACGAAAAGAGTTTTTCCCACCGCCAGATCCGAAATTGCGTTTCCGGCGACACCAGTCCGTCAAAAGACGCAACTCGAACAAACGGATCGATCTGTTAAAGCACGTGCTTGTGAGACGTTTGGCCGTCTCAAAATAAAAGCCCGCAATGCAGGGAAACTCTCGTACATTTGAATGAGCGATTCGTAGAGGTGCAACGGCCGCAGGAAGAGTATACCCGTACTCGTATAATAATATTACCGTACGTTGTGGTTATTACCGTTCCAGCGATCCGTCAGAATATTTCACGGGTGGTAAAACCTCGGGCTGATTTGTCGTCGTTGCAATTGAT
Organism: Mimumesa dahlbomi; assembly: GCA_917499265.3. NCBI lineage: Eukaryota > Metazoa > Arthropoda > Insecta > Hymenoptera > Crabronidae > Mimumesa > Mimumesa dahlbomi. The sequence continues at coordinate 7,803,915 of OU824114.1, read as the reverse complement.
TAAAATCGTGAATTTCAGAAACGTACGTATACGTGTGTGTGTATATGTACGTGAATCTATGCAGGCTCGATTAATCTCACTAGCATTTCGTCTCTTTCTAAATTACCGGCGCTTCTCATTCAGTTCACTTCGTCCGCCTTATTCTCGCTCGTTACTTCTTATGTCTGTCTATTCATCTACCACGGTTTCCAGCCGGCGGTTGATTTCGTTAGCAGGTTTCATTGTGCTCCGCCCACGTCTCCATCTTTCAGTGATCACGTGTAAATAAGCGTTTGTTCCTGGTACATTGTCCGAGTTTACGGTGTTTCTAACGATTATAAAGCGTTCCGTGCATTCGATAAATAAATTCTATGATTGATGATATCTTTTATAGATGTATGTATATTTCATTTGTTACAATGATTCTGCAATTATATTTCTTCTGTTACCAACGAACGTATCGTTTTGTTGTCGATGATAACATTTACAATAAATATATTGACTGTATAAAGACAATTTTAATGAATATAGAATGTTTTATTCGACAGTAGATTTTTAATGATTGATATTCAGAAAGTATTGTTTTACATCTTGTAATTTATGTTGGAACGTTACATCTGTTAGTGTCCATTAACGTTTAAACCTTTGTGCCAGACAACTGATTTCGTTATCATCTTTGTCATCGAATCGCCCACTCGTGGATCTTACTGTGATCACGTAAAAGCACGCCACTGCACTCGCTGAATTCTCCGAGCTTTCAATTTCCTTAGTAGATCTTATCAGATATCACCGACGTAGCGTTCTCATTTTCACGTATGTAGTAACAATTCGATTTCCTTTTCGCGTAAAGTCTCCCTTCGTTTCATGTCCCTTTAAATCTCTCGTCTTCACTATAGGTCGCTTCTCTTTTTTTGTTTTGTTTTTTTTTTATCATTACACTTGTCCCCTTTGTATTCGACCAGCAATTTTATCTTAGCTTCTACGTGTCCATTATTGTACAGTTATGCGAAATACAACGTGGAACAATCTGGAAATTATTCTAGCGACTTCCTTCACCGACACTGCGGTCTTTCGGTGGTGATAGTAGTACTTGATTTTGTTAGTAGTACTCTGACGGTGCCACCCACGCGGCGACATGTGACCGTTACTACTTTTTTCCGGTCACGTAAAGCGAACGTCAATAGTTAGACTGTCGAAGAATTTTTGATTTTCACCGTAGTCGGTACGAAACACCAAATTAGCGGACAACACTCTTTGTTTGAATATCGCTAACGATGTGTTGTTGTTTCTCCCCGTTCCAGGTAGGTACGCGATTTAATAACAGTATTTTTCACTTTACGGGAATGCGAGACATAAAAACCCGCGATTGTTCCGTTTTAATCTTTCTTTCCGACTTCTATTCGGCGAATTTGACTTTCAAGGGTATAAATATTCAAAGCCATTTGCAAACCGAGGGGCCTAAATTCCATTTATCTTATGCAGACTTTCCTCGCAGTTTTTTCTCACTTTTATACCTATCCTTATTCCCGGGGTTTTATCTCATTATAACTGCTAATAAAATTTTATCTATTATTCACTGTACCATCGCTGCAATACTTTCCAATCCGTTTGCTTCTTCTCCTCCTCGTCGACCCCTCTTTGCACCTAATTACCCCTGTTTCAATTTCCTGCTTGCAGTTAATTCCATTCCGCTCTCTTTTTTCTTTACTTATTTTTTTTTGTTATATTTTCCCATCAGCGTTTCATGGCCACCACCACCCATCTTTCCTCGATCGTTTAAAAGCGACGGGGAATATTTGCATCGTCCTTCGAGATTTCGGTTTTAATTAACGGATATGAGATACGAAATTTGTGGACATATTCTATCTGGTATGGAATTATCGACGATGATGCGATTACCGTGGCAACTCAATTAGAATCTCGATTAGTTCTCTCACACCGCCCCGCCACTCTCTCGAATCCCGGCCGCTCTCCTTTTTTTCCGGCATACTTTGCGGCCGGCAATTTTTCTACCGTGATTTCCCTCCTTTTAAATTTCAAGTTCCCGTTGTTCCCGCCGATCGACCGAACTAAAGCTTTTAAAACTTTTGTCCGTAAATTAATTTCCTCGGATGAATTATGACTAACGGATAAAAAATATGGGAAACCGATAGTCTTACTTTGTTCGCCGCTATTGCTTGTATTTTCATTTGTCCGCCGATACTTCTGATACTAGAAATCGTTTCACCTTTAATCTCTCGTAGGAATAAAAGTGTGATACAGAACTTGGCATTTCACCCAAACGTTTTCTATTTAACCACTGAACGCCACGCGGGAAGTGTCTGACAGTAATTTCAGAGTGTTGCCAGCGTTTATATCAGCATTTCCATTACATCCCCTCCGATTGGTATCACTTCCGGTCTTTCATTCTCACGTCATGCACTCATCCGTCATTTTTTTTTATCACCCCGTGTATATAATCTCTTATTTACCTACCACGTCCTTTCCTCGTTGACCTTCGATCATTATCACCGCTATTATCTAAGCTTTCCATGTTCCATGTCTCGTTAATAGAAATATCAATAAACTCGTTTCATGCTACTGGTTGAAAATATAAAAATTAAAAACATCAAGCACAAGTCTCCTATCAGAAAATCCTACGTTATAAATAAATAGATAAATACCATCTGTCGATATTACAAATTCCATAAACTTATAAAGAATCTTTCGAGTACCCCTCGAAAAACAAGCTGATACATACAATAATCGAGAAAAACGTATCCGATATGTATACAGTCATACATTACCTTCACCGACAAGACGGATGAACAGTTAATGGTGCGGTTTACGAATTTTTGCGAGACAACGCCGCGCCGATAGAACACGTCAAAATCCGCGGCGAGATTCTCTGAAGCACCATCGACGTGGCCCCGTGGCGTGACACTTCAAGGTAACGACAGGCCGCGCAAGAAAAGCTCAACGGAAAGTTCGATTCGGATCATAAATCTCTGAGCATCGTCGGCGTTGGCGTCGGCGTCGGCGACGTACTGCCCGGCATACCGAGCTATCGACTTCTTGTATGGCTTTAGCGTGCCGCTAAAACAAACTCCTGGGAGAAGCTCGCAACTTTCTCGCCGGTCGAACCGCAGCATCGTTCCAACGGGACGACTTTTCGCAGCCATTTCCAATGGACCATCCTCTCATTCACGGGCTGAGTTAAACCGGACGATCAAAATAAACGAGTTAGAGATCTGCGAGAAATTGCCGGTGATCGGTAGATTTTCGACAGCTCGTGGGAGGGGAATAAAAAAAATAACTGCAATCTGGCTAACAAGCTAGTCGAACTTTCGGGGGCAATAACAGGATCGTTAATGTCGTCTGGAAATTGAACACTGGTATAGGATCTTTAACGTTATCGTTCGTGTGATTTCTATTTGATGAATCAAAAACTTTTATCGAGGTATCTATACTTATGTGAAAGACACGATAACTTTTGGATAACGTTTATATTATAGGAAAATAGTGCGAGCGGTTAGGAATTTGATTCTCTCTCGAAATTGTTTCTCGTTACTCTCGCGAATCATCGAGCACGTATCGATAGAAAATCTCGGAACTCCCATAATTCCTTCGCGAGCGTAATTTGTCCCGGCATCGATACCACCGTGGACCCATCACACTCTGAACTACGGAATGTACGAATTAATTGGCCATGCTCGACGCTCGGGTTTACGAAGTTTAACCGAAGAATCCCAATTTTAATTTTACGCCGAGATTCCAGCGTCGGTTGCGTTGCATCTCTCTGCACAGCCTCGATTAAGCACTTTTTTCGCCGCCCCTCCTAAGTCTTTCGTCCGAGAATTAATCGTCTTTTAATCGCACCCTAGTCGACGGAGGTTAAAAGGTTGAGATCAAGGTCGTCGAATTACACGGGATTCCTGATCCCCGTAGTTAAACATCAGAGACCCATTCGTCGTCTCTTCTTTCACCCTGAAATCTACTTACATTACCATCCAATCCGTAGGATTCGATAGTCGAATTAACATCGATTTGACTCGTGGAACAGGAACAACGTAATTTCTTCGGGATCGTCGATGAATGACGGAAAAGTCCACGTGGTCGATTTTTTATCACGAATCCGAATGAACTTCTGATAAATAGTATTTGCAACGACACCGTAGCGAAATTGTAAGTTACTCTAATGGATAGTTGCCAGAAAACGTAGGATTATGAATTTCGATGCTACCGAACGGCGAGATAATTATGGAAATAATGGGTGGGTCGGGTCAGAATGAAGAGTCGGGGGTTTGATAGTATCTTTAAATTTTTATACCATTCCTATGTACTATACTTGCTGTATTTGTATGTGTGTGTGGCAGTTTACGAGTGTAATCGAACGGTTAGATTCCAAAGGTACACAGATAGATACACGCTGTACGACTATAAAATATACATGAAATAAAAGGTACGTGGTATAACGTAGCGGCAGTGCCCACTTTAATTCCTCAAGGCCTAAAAACTTCAGCCCGTTTGTCCAAGAGTGATAAAGCCGCGAGCCGTGCTACCAGTGAAACTGAAACTCGTAAACAGAGAACGTTGCATGTACTTCCGCGGCGTTACTGGCGGATGATACTGTTACCCCGGGATTTTTTAACTACCCCCGAAGAAACGAGGGTAATGTTCGTATGTTGGGTTTAACCGCTGTGTCTTTTCGCGTCCGCGAAAATTCTCACCTTAAAACGGGTGAGATAAGAACTTGCCGCGGAATTGACGAACCGTTTACATAAAAAAAAAAGTACACGTGTATATACACAGAATTAAATGAAAGAAAAAAAAATGATAACGAAAGATGTAAAATGAAACGAAGTTAATTCCTGATGATGTCAAGGCTGCCCGCTTAAGGTCTCGGATTATTTTTCTTCCACGGATCTTCTTCGATTCGATCAAAGAGAAGGAGAGAAGAAGACGAAGAAGAAAAAAAAAAGGCACAGCGAAATTAAAACTCGGCGCAATCGAAACGAGGCGCCCCTCAGTCTAGTGTAAATCTATCCTTAAATGGAACAAGAGCAGAGGCCAGGTTGTCGAGAACTTTCGATGCCCCCAGGGTAAAATCGAAGGCTGCAGCCTTGCCTCTGCATTAAAGCCAAGCGATTCCGTCTTGTTTCGTGAGACGTTACCTCTCGCGAACATTATTCAAATACTTGGAGTTATTTCTAAATTACGGCATACCTAATTCGCAGGAAATCTATGAAAACAAGGTTTTCGGTGAGTATTCGCGCGAACGCCAGGAATTTTTCTTTTACCGGACGATTCATCTTTCCGATAGTATGTACTATATACCGGCATAACTTCCTGGAAGTAAGTATATCTCAATGATATCAAAACTTTATCAAAAAGATATGAAATATATGTATATTATATATAAAATAATAAGAATACAAAGAAAACATATTATAAAAAAGATGTTCTATACATATAAGAATACTAATGAAACATAAAAATCCTGTGTCAATAATAAAAAAAAGGAGAAAAATGATACTTTGCTCTTCAGACTCTTCGATCCGATCCTCAAACTGTAGGAGGACCACGCCGATATTAAGCCACCGAGGATTTCGAGCCCTTTCGAGATAAAATTGAAGGTTGCAACCTTTCCAGCTACGCGTGTTCGACGACATCGTCTCCGTTTGCAAGATGCAGCCTTTCGAAACGTTATTCGAATACTCCAGTGAAATATTAGCTACTTATTCCCTGACGGGAGCAAGGGCACGCTTCTGACTTTTCAACCAAGTTCCGTTCATCTCGCAATCGTTCCCCGTCTATCCCCACTATTTTCTTCTTTTTTTTTCTCTCTCTCTCTTTCTTTCTTTTCTTACCCATACCCACTCTTTTCCGCGAAAGTGTATGGGTGCATCCCTTACCAATATCTCGCTTCTCAAGAATCCTGAAGGAGCGCACTCGGTTTTGCGAGGTCAAGGTCGCACGTTAATCGTCGGTCCTTCTAAGCTGGCCGACACCTCGTCGGTTTCCTATTAACCGCAACGTAATTCGATTCGTTTCGGCACGATCGAGCGTCTAAAACTCATTTCCCGAAAATATCGAGCGCCATGAAGATGAGGTCTGCGGGAAACGGACACGTGTCGAGCGGATAACGAGTACCAAGTTATTCCCGTCTATGTCCTATCTATGATATATACGTATGTATGTATGTATGTATGTACGTGTACGACGAATCCGTCGACGAACATGGAACGTGATTGTCGCCACCCGACGGTGTTCTATCGATGACAAATGTCCGTAACGTCGACGGTCGGCGAGTGCGGGACTACGTTAAATACACCTAAACACACTGGTAACATGCATCCGATGCATCGGACGTATCGCCTACGAGACGCTGACGTGTTGTTGGAGCACGTTAATGCCACACTCGGACCAATATCGGGGAACGAGGATATCGATTGTTCGAGAATATTACTATGATCAACGGTGCATGGCGATAATCTTTGACCACGCGTGTCTCGGATAATTTGTGTACTTGGGGAACTCGATGAAAATGTCGAATCCTCGGATAGGATGAATTTGTATTGAAATTAGAATCATTGAAAATTGTATATATGAGCCACACTATGATTTTGTGAAAATTGAAAAAGGAAATAGAACAATGATACCTGTGAATAGTTTTATATTATCATAAAAATTAATCGAGGATCATTTATGTTTAATTCTGTTTTTTAATATAATTAGAGAAAAAAGTTAGAGTCGGAGAATATACATATTTGTGAGATACTTTTCGATAGATGATTCTATAATACTATTAAATTGAATTCTGTTTTCATTCGGCTACCGCGGTAAGATTGATGGAACGTCTTCGAGATGAAGAAAAATTTTTGTTACCGACACGACGTTACCGGTATCCATATTTCCCCGGGAGAGCCGTCGTTTAAACGTGATCGCGTATGCACGTCGAATTTCTATCACTGTCAGAACCCCTCCCCCCCCCCCGTAAGTGACTGTAATTTCACGATTTTCCTCCCGATCCCGTTACAGAATGAAACTGACAGACGCGCGGGGGCAAATGAAGCCGTTCGTAATTCCACCGATTCGTATGCTCGATCTTGTATGCGCATTCGAACACATTCGCGCGATCGCTAACCAATTACCGTGTAGAAATTAAATTCTCGTTTATTTCTCATTTGCGGTGCACGCGTCGGCAGGGGTATCGTTCTCCGTGGCAAAAAGTATGGTACACGCCGGCTACAAGTAAAAAAGCTATGATCCATAGATCTTTTTTCCTAATTTACAAACGTACCTCTCGATCTTTTCACGCCGACCTTAAATCGTGAATTTTTTCTTTTAATTTTCTTTTCTAATGTCTACACATCACACGTCGCACTCGCCCCGTTTCGTTTTGGTCCTTTTCTATTCATCGTGCTTAATAAATCAACCACCGATCAAAATTCCTCGCCGATTACCAGCCGAGTCGTGATATTCGTCACGGGAATCACCTCAAAGCTATCGTTCGCCTCGTCCTTCAGAAATGATTTACGATCGCGAACACCATATAATCCCTCGGGGAGCAAGCTTTTTCGTCGCGGCTGCTGCTGCTGCTAACTCGTCACGCGACTTTCCACCAGTATTCTTCCTCTTGTTAAGCTTCCACTTGTTCTGATCCGCGTATCGTTCGGCGGTGAAGATAAAAGGAAGAATTTTTTAGTTAAGGGTGCACCCATACAAGAACCTTTAGATCACAAGGAAACAATAGCCCGATAAAATGGATAAATGTGATTCCCTACTTTGAACTTGTCCGATACAAGGACTTTATTCGTTAATTAATTTTTATTCCAAAGACTTCCTAATATCCATAATATCAAAATAAATAAACAACAATAACTTTAAATATTTTAAACATATTTATAATCATTATCATTGATCCTATAGAGTCTTCCAGTTTATTTCGTTATTTCGTTAACTAGAATTAATTACGTTTCCCATAGCTGGAAAAGCGGTCACCCGGGTAATAATTTCAGGTAATTTAGGCAATAATGCGTAATGTAATCTCGGCCTTGATATTCAAAAGGAAACGGTAAACTCGGTCACGCCATTGAGCGTGATTTTCCATCGGTTCTCTCTGTGTGTGTGTGGGTGGTCCACGGAAGAACTCGGACGAACTAGAAGACGTGGTTGAAACGGTCAGAAAAGGTAGTGTCGCCTGCCGAAGAGTGCCTCTACGAGGCCGTTATGTGCACCGCGTGCTAATTCTTCGGAACGCCCTCATAAGAGACCAAATAAATCATCTGTAAATGGGGTTGGTCCGGTTGTAATTGTTCCACCCACACACCACAGCGGGCCGTGTCGGAAGATGTCAGGGACGATCGCCATGGGAACCACGGCCCGTTGCGGCCACATCGTGCAAAACATATACATCGTATTCTGAATTGGATATCAGTAATTATCATAAACAACGTGACCCTCTCACTTCTGTCTTGATAACGGCAAATGAATTTCTTCTCTGTTTTTTTATCTTTCTTTTTTCTCGAAGGTCCTGAACTTTTACGAAGAAATCTGAGATTGAATTTGATTTGATACACGTTGTACTTTGATAGGTTGTTAATTGTGAATTGTCGATATTAAAATATGTTTTTATCTGTGTAATTTATTGAAAATCTCTGTGTCTTTTTAAATCTGGGTGTGCAAATTAACCTTTTTGTGTGTTCCGGTAAGTGTCTAGTTATCTATACGTATACGTGCGAGTCAGTGTGCGGTTAAAACGATTTATCTCCGTGACGTTCGATTCTTTAAAAATCTGTGAAATTCTCCTGTCCTTCGGCAGTCACTTCAATGTCAGTGTCTCGATATTTCAAGGACACCGCGGGGATTCTAGGACCTTAGAACACGTTTCATTTGCGGACGCCTCGCGACGAATTCAAGGCCCGTCGATCGGTGTCGAATGACGATATATCGATGACACGAAGGGCCAGGAATCTACTCGTACGATTCATTTGCTTCGTAATTAAAACACCCACGCTGATTTGATCGGCGCGAAGAGATTCCTCGGCTGCCAAAGTACTGCCGGGAAATGCAGTGTGTCGGCAACGTCATCCACGGGGGTGACCTTTCCAACGAAGAATGGAGAACACCACGGCATCTGTTGCTCGTACCGTGATTACTCGATCAAAATACCGGGATACACCGAATGATCTTTGACGGAAAAGCTTTTGTTGCGATTAAAAACGATTGGAGGAACCGAAGATACTCCTTTCGCTAGGATATTATTGATTTTTGCGTGAATTTCCGTTTTAGAATAGAGTTTGACTTGACATTAATTTCAAAAATTAAATAATAATTATTATTATAATAAAACAAGTTATTAGAAATAAAATGTCATTGTGGAAAACATAATTAATCCGGCAGTAGGATGTGTAGAAGAAGGAGAATAATTGTTTTACGATGATTGCCTTTATTAACGACTTATAACACAGTTACTTTTCAACGGCCATTTCGGACCGCTGTATAAATTATACATATCTTACAAGTTCTTACATTTTTGTTTAAATATATTAAAAATGTCTTTTCTTAACAATAGTGGCATTGAAAATGTTAGACAAACTTACGTATTTCGCGGCCGATGTGTCCAAACGACAAACCAACGATTTCGTGATAAACCGAAGATTCTAACGCTTGAATACATCGATTTATTAAACGCAAAATGTTATACGTACTGTACATTAGATTTACACGGTACACAAATAGAGCTAGATATGGTAAAAGTATTGTATTACGATTACCTTTGCCTGCGACGCAACGACAATACGTAAAATGAGAGAAGATCATGGATCTCAAGGTACCGAAAAGTATCTCGCGTATTTACAGAAATGAGTGACTTTCGAATTAATGAAAAACAAGTACTTTGGCAACGAGATGACACATTTTTTGCGTAGATAAACCTTTCGGTATAAACACAAATCTACTCAGGAATTAACCTTTCAGCTGTCGAAATATATATATTTAAACACGGAGACCCTCACATTGCTCGTGCTTCGATCGTATTTTTATCGAAACAATACATAGCGTGATTTTAAAGGCGCGAATTTTCACTATACACTCAAAACATGAAAAATAAGAAAATAACAGAGTGTCTATGCGTAAACCAATAGAAAATAACATGCACAACCAATGTAAAAGTCTCTCAACCGCACAGCCGAAAAGTTAAAAACACTTCGTTCTTATACCAACTACCCGATATCGATAATTCATTTTCCTCCGAATCATCAATGCGAACTGAGATTCCAAATTATTAATTTTATAAAAAATATACCTATATCTCCATCAACCGCAAAAATCCACCGGCAAAAAACCTTAACGTGCACATTCGACGGCAATGAAAAAGCGTTACTTTAAAGCGTAAAAAAGAAAAGAAGCGTACACACACGCCCCACTCGAGTTGCCGCACGGATGATCGAAGGAAATTAATCTTATCGCTCGTTACACCGGAAACGTCGTATAAGAAGATACATTTTTTGCGAGCGTAGGCGGGGAACCGCGGATCGCCCGCGAAGAATGGTATCGACGTTAAGAAAAACTCATGGCCAGGAAGACTATTATCTCGCTCCCCCTTCGGAAGTTCTACCCTCTCCTACGAGACACCACCGTTAATACAGCATGTGGCTCGTTCTCGGTGTACCTGTAAATATAGGGTGGCATAGAATTGAATAAACTTGTATATTACTATTCTATTTACTTGATGGGGAGGCACGTTAAACACGTATTATTATCTTTTTATTGTGGGAGAAGAATCTTGTCGACTCTCACGAACTAATGTATGTACTATACATAGGTAGTTCATTATCAACCGGATACGTAGACTTTACGACGGGGTGAAATAAAAAGAGACTCTCAAGGTGTTAAACCCTTAAACCGTCGGATTGGGTTTTTCAATGCATCTTCTTCTTTTTTTTCGAGAAGCAGACCAAGGTCTCGTGATTTTACAGATAAGTTCGATACGTGTTAAGGTGTTCGTTCATCTTTATAAGATAGATCGTGTTCGGGCTTACGGTACTCGGGGATTTACAAGGTGTCTTGGAGAAGGTGATTGAAGATCATCGATTAGAAATTAGATTACGGTGAGTTAATCGGAACGGTTGGATGATTAGGTAAAGAATATGTAGACAGAGGAATGGAATGTTTTTTAAGATGAATTTCTCGACGATCATTTCCATAGATATGTTCGTACAACAAAGTTATCCGTGGTTAAAGTATGTGTAAAATTTTTTGCGAGATTACACGTGTCAATATTTTATCTAGCCAAGCAGCCGGTGATATTGATACTCAACAGACCATTCGATTGAACCGATACCAGCTGATAATGCGAAACACTTGCTCGTAATATCAACAGAGAACACTTGCAACGTATTATCCGAAATTCATCAAAATGTAGGAAAATTTGCTGTGCAACCATTGGTCGAGAAACGTTTCACCTTGTAATCCAACAATATTGTTCGACATCGTTCATTGAACTTTCTTAAAAAAAAAAAGATCTAAAAAACGTACACGCAATAAAACGATTCTATCTACAAGACTTCCACTTCCATAGAATTTTAAATCGTCCCGTAGAAAATCCAATTCTCTTCTTAACGGTTTCAATTTTTCGCGAAATAGACATCGTTTTCGAAACTCGATTCAACACGCTTCCCCTACGTATCCGACGGTTTGAAAGTTCGACGAAATTTCGCTTTAAGTTCATCCTTACCATGAATGCTCGTGTTTTGCAGGGAACTCGACAACGAGAGTTCGGTTCCCGGATGTTCGTGTATCACCGTCTCCGTGATATTGTTTTCAGCCTCGGAAAGGGCTCGGCGATGCTCGCGTGATAGCCCGTCGCTCTTCCGCCTCTTTTCGGTGCCGCCGCAACAACGCTGGTCCCTCTGCAACGTCATCTCCTGGGAGTAAACGGATTCCATGTTCGAGAAGGAATGAAATCGTTGCCGTCTCCTCGAGACAGCTTGATTTGCACGTCTCCCGACAACGCTCGAGGTGTCGTGGCTCCCCCTTGATACGTCGTTCCCCCTTTCGCGACGTTGTAAGGATTTCAGAGAGTCCTCGTAACCGCTGCGGGAAACGTAAGTAAAACGCTGTGATAGGAAAACTAAGTTGAACGGAATCCGTTAAGTACAAGAATCCCGCTGTATCGAATATCCATCTGTCAGATTAACATCGAGTAGCTCAACGAAACGGAAAATATATATCACGGCTACATTATCTATGACACCTATTTCCAATATAGTCTGTTTACCAAATTCACCGAATTAAAATATACACAATCCTATCTCATCTGACCACGTTCCAACGCAGTAAAATTACGAAACATAATATAACATATTATATTAATATGAATCATATTATAGTATCATTTCAATATTACTGCGTACGACACGAAATAACAAATACAAGACCGAAAAGATAATATATATATATAATATATTTATATATCAAGTAACAGCTTGCCAGATGTTCTTATTAATATTCTACATCGGTGTGTAAATATCGTCTAACGCCAAAGTCAGGTATTTATCCGTGTATGGCTGGAGGATGGCAGATCGATCTAACCCGAACTTTTTTTTCAATTTAGATAGCAGAGATAGCTTCGAAAGTAATTCGACTTACTTGCTGCTCTCGCCGCTGGAGGGGCTCGACGAGTGACTGCAGTGGCAGGAGGCGCGCGCCACGATCCCAGAATCCTGACCGCTGGAATGCAAGGACGTCGCGGATGCCTCGAGGCCCTTGGTGGTCCCCGTCGTCCTCCCGGCGTGCTTACTACTACCGCCTCCCATCCTGCGAACCATCCGCGAATCCAGGATCGACGTCGCGAAAGATATGGAAATTCCCTGACACATCGGCTTGCAAATTGCCCCCGGACCGATCGCGGAACGAGAAGAATGTTTTTCTAATAACGCATTCCTCATTTTGATAACATTGCTTAACAAAGTGGATTCTTCCCTGATCGAACGTATGGTAAATCTAGTACCGGGGGGAATCAGTCGAGCGGAATACATTTATCGACGATGGACCTTCTGTTATATGCATTCCGTTGGAAAGAAGAAAATGTTTCGTTTCGTATTATGATTCTGGTCACGTCACAGGTGATCGAGTTGAGATCAGATTGAATGGGTTGGCAAGATTAATTAGACGCGATATTTTTTTTATAATGTTTGAAGTTACATATCCGTATGTCTAAATTTTCTAAGTCTAACTTAAATTTCGTTTATTAGTGTACGTTATTCTCATTTTAGATAAATAATTTGAAAAATTTCGAAAGATAACGTCACCGTTAGAAGTCAATGGTTTATGTCTGTTCTAATTGTACGTGGTTTCACGTGATTTCGCGTAACGTTTTCCAAGGTCACTTGTCCGCGACCGGACCTAGGAAAACAATCGAGTCAATTACTAGACTTACGTGTGGAAACGGACACAGCTAGTCCCGTGATCGCAGATGCTCTGTCGCCTCGGCATATCGGTGCAGAACGGCTCAGGGTCGTAGTGAAGGCCGTCCACGAAGGTCGGGAAAAGCGGTGGTTTCTGCAACGTCGCGGCAGGGTCCGCCAAAGCGAAGCCAATCGGGCCAGATGTCGAGAACATTGCTTTTTCACGGCGTCTACGTCTGTCGAATAGAACCGGGGAGACTATTCACTGTACACAATTCGCGATGATCGCGGAAGATTGCAATCCCGTACCAATTTCCCGTAATGGATGAAAAGAATCAGTTTTACCGTTTCCATATATGATCGTATTAATAATTTCATTATTAATTTAATTATCACTATTTGACTAAGATCGAACACAGGAAATATTTGCAATTTTCTTTCTATTTTTTAACAATCTGGTATACTTGCGGAGAAGACTCGTTTTTTTTTCAATGAATTATATAATTTCACCAGTAATTTTATTAATACTGAAATCGATCGAGCCTGGGTATAGTAAATTGAATTATTCGATCACGATTTCAGTGTTAACTGGGTCGACACGAAGTTGATCCGTCTATCGGGTGGATTTGATGGTGGTAAAGGCTGTACGTCACGTACCGTTTATTTCGACGGACACAGGTAACACAAAGGGCGGTGACGAGGGCACCCACAAAGACGACACATCCCAGTACAACGACACCGACTTCAAGGGTGGACAGCAGGTAACGTTGATTACCTCGGCGGGGCGAGCTTCCGGCGAAGTCGAGGACATGGTACTCGTCCAATTCGCGCTTTATCTCCATCTTCTTTGTGTGAAACACACTGAGAAAAAAGCACGTTGACATAGACCCCGATACGTAAACAGACATAGCGAACACATACAAGCGTATTTCCCACTATTCGGATACATTCGTCTGACTTACTTGTGCAGCGTGTCCATATCAATCATAACGTTCAAATGAGGATCGATCGCGTACAGATAAACATCCGTGCTAAAAACGAACACCACGAAGGTTTTTTTTTATTTTATTTACGAATATACGTTATTCATTTCGAAGTTGAATAAAAAACTGAAAAAACTCACGAGGTGGTATCGATCAGATTTTTCTCGATGTGTGGCTCGAGTTTCCTCACACGTACGTCCAAGCCCGTGACATTGTGCAACGCTCTAAATTATCCAGAACAAACGACGATAATATTGATCGAATAACACAAGAGAAAAAACAATAACGAATAACGACTACAACTCAGTACTTCGTTGAATCGATGAATTTCAATTGTAACTTTGAAATACGATCGTGAACGAGAATATTATGCTCGAGAGAATACGATAATTAAAATTCACTTACAAGGTGATATTCTCCAGTTGAGGCTCGACGTCCATCGGTCTCTGTCCAACTATCATCACGAGTTGTTTATGGTCGTCCAACACGTACACCTGGGCGTGGACAAACGTTAAGTATAGATAATAGGTGAGGAAAGACAAAAGGTGAACAAGGGAGAGAGAGAGAACGGAACTTTCGTCTTTCGGGAGTCAACGGGGTTTTCCCGCGGGGAAATTAGCTTTGACGCTATCTCCTGTTTCTAACGACAGTTAATTAAGATTGTCAGAGGGAACCCGACACGTAGCCAACTTACAAACACGTTGGCGATGCTGCTGCGACCGTTCTCGGCGCCCCGGCTGTCTGTGGCCTTGACGTCGAAGCCGAAGACGCGTCCGGCGTCGCGGCCAAAACTCGCCACGGATCGCACTTGACCGCTCAGTGGGTCAATGGCGAAACGTGGAGCGTCTTCCCGGCCAAGAATTTGGTAACGAATCTCGGCGTTTGCACCCTCGTCCGGATCTTCCGCCTGCGAGACATATACGGGATGTATAAATATTAATATTGAAGCTTTAAATCTTTTACCAGGGGTACTTTTTAACAGTAGAACTACCAAGGATTAATTTGGTCTATCTATAAACAATAGATAAATTTATTTGGGGAAAGGGAATGAGGGAAATTTAATTCTATACATAGAGGAATATTGTTGTGAAGAATTTCAGAAAACGCACTGTTATAAATTTCAGTACGTTTCATAAGAAATTAGGAACCAATCATTTTGACTACCTTGGTAATTCTAGTGGTAAGATTTTAGGAACGAACGATGGAAAAATGTATGAGTTTGTTTCCGTTAATGTAACTTGTTATGAGGAAGTGTCTTTTGTAGAATTGTTCAGGATACAATGATAATTAAGTTATGATAAAGCTCTTTCATTAATTATGTAAAGTAATGTCTGTGTTATCTTCGTCGCTGTGGTTCTCATATAAGCAAGAATTACTATGATATTCTTATCAGGATCTATCCGATCCCCCACCCTGTCTAAATTAATAACTCCGCCGATTTTGCCTGGGAATTGTTATTACAACAACGTTGATCTCACGGTTCCCGTTGCAACGACGGGATTTCCATAGAAATACGTGTTTCAAAAACGCGCACGAGAATTAGTCGCGTCGGCCATAAAGCGAAGCTTATTCCGGAAACTCGAAACACGGGATAAAAGGAGGACGAGTACTTAGGGCAGAAAAAAAAGAAAGTAGAAAAAAAGAAAGAAAAACGTGGTAGAAATAAGAAAGACGTGGCTTCTGAAACGACGATGAAAAGGGTGGAAAAATGTAAGAGGCGACACGAGAACCGAAATGAATTAAACCTGGGTTACTTCGTGGCCCTATACACACACATACACACATACACACCCAGCCAACTGTCATACACATACATCTGCCAGCATGCGTTCATACGTACCTCCACTTTGACAACTTCATAGCCGTAATGGGCAGTAGTGGGTATCGCGGCGAGGATGGGTCGACCCTTTGACTTGAATCTGGGCGCATTGTCGTTAACATCCTTGACCCTGACAACGACCCTGGCCTCGTTAGGTGCCAGACCATTCAGCCTTTCACCGACAACCGGATAGATCATCACGGGCATTCCGCGACCCATCTTCACCCTGTCGACCCTGACCTTGGCCTCGTATCGATCGTTGACCTCTCTGTCCACGTTTGTCATTAGATACAACGAGCCGTTTTTCGAATCGATCGTGAAATGTTCCCTGGCTTCTGTACCATCGGCAACGATACTATATCGTATATGATCGTTCTGATAACCATCGGCAACGTCCAACTGAGCGACTATAATCGGTACCGGTGTATTTTCTTCGATCTCAACCTCGTAGTATCGATGTCGAAACGTAGGTGTCTTGTGTACCTCGTTCTCGGACTCGTCTTCATCATCGTCAACGTTTAGGACAGTCACACTCACCACTGCGGTGGATGTTAGACTTAACGGTGATCCAAGGTCACTCGCTGTTACAAGTAACCTATGACTCTTCTGCGTCTCGTAGTCGAGATTCGCTATGGTCGTGATCAAACCTTCCTTACTGTCAATTGCGAAATATTGTTTTTCAGGGTGTCCTTCGTGACTCAAGTCGAAAAGAATCAATCCGTTACCGTTACCAGCGAAGTCAGTGTCATTGGCATAGACCTTGATAACGTGAGTACCAATCGCACTGTTCTCCAAAATGGAGGTGCGATACACCGGTAGCGTGTTATCGTAATCATCCTTCTCCACTTCGTCGTAACCGTGGAACATAGGCGGATTGTCGTTGACGTCCAAAACGTTCACCTCGGTCTCCACGGTGGAGCTTAATCGCGGGGTACCGTTGTCACGAGCAACCACGATCAAACGATGGGTAGCCATGCTCTCTCTATCCAGGACACCGCTAACCCTAATTATTCCCTCGTACGGTGCAACGTCGAACATCCACGAGGTATTACTAGGGTTCTCCAGGTTCTCATTATTTGAGACCAGTTCGTAACTGACATTCGCATTGCTACCAAAGTCAGAGTCTACAGCTCGAACGTTACCCACAGCATAGCCAGAGTACGCACCCTCGGGAACATCGAAGGAATACCAAGATTTATCAAAGATAGGGGAATGATCGTTTACATCTACCACGTGGATTCTGATCGTGATATTATCCGTAAGACCACCGGTATCCTTAGCCAGGACAAACAGACGAATATCTCTTTCAGCCGGAAGTCCTCGAGCTACCGATATCTCGGCCGACCTTGGATCAAGGTGGAAATATCTACGGCTGTTGCTATCGAATCTTCGCAACCTGACATCTTCACCGGAAGTCGTCTCGTTCCCCAGGCTGTACGTTATCGCCGCGTTCACCCCGTCGTCCTTGTCCTCGGCGAGCAACCGGATTATCGGTGCGCCGATCGTCGCGTTTTCCGGGACGAGAAGAAGGGGCGAACGACGCCGGTTACCGCCGGAGGGTTGATTTCCGGTGGCTGGCTCGCTCGTTTCGAGGACATCGTTCCTCTCCAGGGGTCCCTCGGTATCTGGCTCGGTCGATACACGAACCCCTTGATCCGGCAGCACGATCATCCTGATGAAGCTGGGGGAATTGTCGTTCGCGTCCATTACAGTTATTTGCAATTCCGATTCTGATTTCAGGCCACCTGATAGTTGGGAGGGAGAACAGGAAATTGTATATATGTATACGTATAATGTTTGATGGGAATTAAATAAAAAAATTAATTAAGTAGTGAAAATTGATTTATAGTGGTTTATCGAGAATATTTAGAAGAGATACCATTGTCTTGAGCGATGACTTTCAACGTGTAATTTGCCCTTGATTCTCTGTCTAGTGGACGCTCATCGATTCCGTCAAAGTATACTAAACCAGTGGTCGGATGAATCCTGAAGAGCTCGCTACCCTCGCCGTGGAGAGTAAAGGCGAAATTTCGATTTGCCCCTTCATCTTTGTCGCTCGCCGCAATAGGATTTGTTAGATTAACTTCTGTACCCGGAGGACTATTCTCCATGATTCGTCCTTCGTACAAGGGTAACGTGAACACCGGCGCGTGATCGTTCTCGTCCACGACTACGACGCTCACCTAATTTATTTCAAAATCATTTAAAAACTTATATCAAATATTTACAAATTAAATTAATATTCATATATACAAATTAGTGAAAAACTGACATCTGTTACATAATGAAAATCTTACTTTAAGAAACTCCGCATGATTCTTCGCACCAACAATCATTCTACTTTCCCGTTATAATACACTTTTACAACACCTCGTAAGTGTCAAACAGATACTTCGAAAACGGAACGTGGTTATCAGTTCCGCGTTACATTCACCGCGATAGTTATCCGATCGAGTCGTCGCACCCTCCGCGGGGAACCACACCCTCGCGGAAAGAAAACCGACGATAAAGCGTTCGATGGCACTTAATTACCACGGGAAAAACTCACTTGGAAAACACCGACTCCCCGGTTGCTCTCGGCAATTACGGTAATACTGTAATTCTGTCTCGTCTCACGATCCAGACCGTGCGGCGCGTACAGGGCGCCGTCCTCGGTAATGGCGATATCAGGAACATCCTGCTGATTGACGATAAAAAAGCGGGTACCCGCCATAGCCACGGCTGTACCATTCTGCGGAAGCACTTGCCCGATGTATGTGCCAGGAACATTTTCCTTCGCGTGGAAGACGAGAGGAGCGGTGGTCGTTCCCCTGCAATCAACGGGCATCGACTTTTGAATAAGCAAACAGAATTCCACGGTGTCGTTGACATCTGACCTTTTCCTTTGCGTTTGTAAGTACGTACATATACATACATACATACATACATAGAAGTCGGTATAGCAAATTTAGCGTTATCGATTACCAAGAGTTCCTAACAGCTATTAACCGCGCGAGTCTTTTTCCGCGGTGAGATTTTCGTCGACCCCTCTAGCAATCCGTGAAATGAAAATCGGGTCACCTTTAAGTAACGTCTCGTAAGGTTTCTAAGACACTTCTTTTTTATATATCTTTATTTTCTTACGCGATTCATGGTCGATTAAAAGGAAGAGAAAAGTTGGGAATACGCTTGGTTCTAATCAAAGTGGTGGTAATTAATTAGAATAAAGTGTCTCGGAAGTGGTCTATTATCTTTACCATCATCTCGCTACGTGTACTTACGTGAAAGAAAGGATGGGAGAATAAAAAAGAAAAGAAAAAAAAGATACAAATGTCACGTTTGACCCGCGTTTCACTTGGCGCTCGTTAAAAGTGTCATAAGACTCATTATCCGGAGTAAGCGGGAGTTTCACTTACTTCGTGAAAATGCCTCTTTCGTCATTAGGGTCGACCACGTGGATCGAGACGTTCGTAATCAGCGTCATGTCCCTCTCGTCGGTAACGACCGCCTCGAAATCGTATGTCGATCGGTCGAACCGCTCGATTTCATCTACGACGGTTATCGTTCCGGAACGCTCCTCTACGGCGAATGGAACTGAAATTTCATTGCGTATATGTATGCAGCATGTGTTACATATTAGCATGAATAATACAAGCATCTTGTGTCTTGACATTTTTACGTTCGATACAACAGAGATTAGAATTTCATATTTCATCAATGGAATTTATTAGCTCGTTAAATTCATATAATAGAAAACTGTCTACTTTATCGCAAAACGATTGATATTAATTAATGTTCTTCATTTTTGTTGTCTTCTTTTTAATTTTAATATAATATACGTACCACCCTCTTCGTAACCATGCAGAAGATCATAGATCAAATCGTTCATTTTGACGGCGTCGTTTAAACGAATCTGACCGACGCTCGTACCGACTGGAACGTTGGCACCGACCCAAAATTCGTAAGGGGCACCGATGAAGTCTGGTTCCCACGATTCCGGACCTACAGTGAAACCAATCGAGAAAACAAACTCGATATAGACACGTCGGAGAATTACATCGCAACGTTCATATTCAAGAATATAAGGGATTTGTCGAGATATATCCTCATGCAGACGGTCGAAAGTGATGTCGATCATTCCGAAGTACAATCGAAAGGAACATTTTTTATCGTTCCTATGTCTCTCACCTATATCCACGAGATACCGCGAGACTTCTCTGATATTTCACGAATTTCCTTCACGACGTATCCGTAACGATAAAGTTCCTTCCCGGTACATGCAAAAATATCTATAGCCCCGCCGGTGTTCCTGTTATGTTCCCGAGATATGACACCCGGATTACGTGACGGTTCGGTAAACCCGCTTATTCGTACGATTCTTAAAAATCTCACGATCTCCTCGTCGGCGAAAGAGATTCCACCGGGAGATACACTCGAGGAATCGCACGTATTAAAATATAATATATGAAAATCGGGTACATAGTGAAAAACGAAATATTATAGTACGATAGGTACGTTTTTCTTAAGAGAAACGAACTCACCGTCGAGACGGAAAACGTCCACCGTGACGACTGCCAGGGAGAAACGTCTCTCGCTGGGATTTTTCGGTTGATCGGCAGCCTCGACGAAGATCGCGTGTCTTCCCTCGAGAACCGGGCTCTCGGCGACGGTGATCATACCCGTTACTTGATCCACAGCGAAGGGTGGTGTACGGCTCGAATTTCCCGGTTTCTGTAGACTGTACTTAACCATTCCGTTGGGACCGAGATCATCGTCCACAGCGTGAACTTGTCCCAGAACGGTGCCGACCTTGTTGTCACTTCTGGCGACAAGCTCGTAGAGATTACCCGGCACGAAAATTGGATTATTATCATTGGCGTCTAACAACGTGACCTCCACGTCGACGTACGATCCATTGGATCTATGGATACCGTCGACAACGACTACACTTGGTTTTCTTTCGATAGCGTAAACGGTCATTCGTAAATGATCCCGTTTCTCTCTGTCTAGTACCGATTGATCTTTCACCGTTAACCAACCGGATCTCGGATCTACGGAAAACGCACCGGATCGATCTTTCAACTCGTAATCGAACTCCCCGTTTTCACCTTGATCCTTATCGCGCGCGATCACTTGCAACACACTGAAACCGTTCGGTAAGTTCTCGACGATACTGATGTTATATAGATCGACCTCGAATTCCGGTAGATTGTCGTTAAGATCCAGCACTTCTATTTCGGCACGGGCCACCGTTGTCTTCAGGGGATTGTCCACCTGGGAGGCGTGGATTTGCAAGGTGAAAGTGTTCGCCGGCAAGTTTCGCTCCGCGTCGAGATCGATCGCGCGTTTTAGGAACAGAGTGCCGTTCTTCGGGTCCATGTGAAAGAAGCCCCGCTCGTTTCCGGATATTATGTCATATCTGACGGGAACGTTGATGTCGCGATCACGATCAGTGGCGTGAATGGGATTGGTGAAATTGATCTGCGTGAATATCGGGTATTCCTGGAACACAAAGGTGAAACGTTGAAACATCTCGCTTTCGTGTGAAATTTCACGTTTACTGTGCGTTGGGGTAATTGATCGAGATACTTGGCGATTTATTGAAATGTTTCATGATTTTCTATCGATGTATATACATCTGTAATTAAATATGTTTCAAACGAATGTAAATAAATGAGAAAAGACACACACACGCTTTTGTAAGTGGGTCCACGTGTCTCCGAGCGTCTCTAGGTTGACCTCAAAGTTAATCGCGTCGAGTAAATCTCTATAAACGAGTCAGCGGTACAAGTATCACTTGAAAGTCGAACATAGTGTCTATGTACATACGCGTCGTGATAAATATAGCGGCGAATAGAATTGCACCGGCGTGTTTTCGCTCGAAACGAAATTTATACCCGAAGAGGTTCCCGCGATGGAAAATTCACCTCTGACATTCGCCATAAGCGTAATCTAGCACAGCCTAGTTTACGAGTAACACATGTATAGGGTAAAGATATGCGTGCACGTTGATCATTTTCAATAAAGTAACGGGGCGAAATCGAAACGAGCATAGATTCGTTTCTATGTATCGTACGAAACAGGAAAAAGAAGCGACGCCCGCGGACGTCGCGCGACTCGAGGAAACGACGCGCCTCGATGCCCCCGTAGAAAGTTCCTTTAGTTCGGTCGTTCCGTAATACGAGACTTCCATCGACAATCATCTACCATCGCGCTTTGACGCGGTCATTACCGACGGATATAACCAACCGACGACCATATTGCAATTACGCAACGAAATAATCTCTGTGTATACTTAATTATAAGTGGCTTCATATATCCTAGTTCATATATCACAGTTGCAGCTTGTAATTAATACATTTTTTATAAAACTATCTTGTAACTTCTAATTATATCTAAGGTACACTGTATTACATATACAGAGTTTATAAATATTTAGTTAAAAACAATTTTTATGTTAATATAATATTATCATTACCGGCATTGGATAGAATTCGTAGATTTTCGCTCTGTACACGTCACGCGTGAATTTCGGATCGAGATCATCGTTATCCAACACTGTGATCTTCACGGTGGTGTTGGTGGTGATGCTGGGTACGCCTCGGTCCTGGAATGTGGTTAAAAAAGAAAAGAATATTAAGTAACCCGTTCGTAATGTCAGGATGTCATCGATAGGTGAAAGACTTTCACCGGGTCGACATTTTCTGGGAATGAGATCATTCTCCGTAACATTTGTGTATCGTCTACTTACCGTAGCCGCAATAACCAACGTGAACTCGCGATCCCCGCTATCGTAGTCCACCGGTTTACGGAGTATCAGGGCAGTCCTGTGTCCGGATTCGAGTGAAAATTTGCCCTGCTCGTTACCTTTCACTATCGCGTAATGTACATCGCTGTTCGGTGTGTTCGGCTTGTCACCGTCGATCGCGTGGATCCCACGGAATATCGTTACACCTGCGATCGAACGCGCGAAATTTCAATAGTCACGAACCGCTATACTTTCGTCATTCAAACAGACCGTAAGAATGTCACACGGTCGAGTAAAAGAGCATGGAATTACACAAAATAGACATATAAAAGCATTGACATTCAAAAAAAGAAAAAAAACACACACACACACAAACATCAAGTGTTACATGCGTAATACAGACATGGAATTTTTGCCATAAACAGTTAATGAAAGCCTAATTCTTTAATTAATAAAAGAGAGGATACCGCGTAGTTAGTCGGACGGTAAAGCGAAGTTAGTCACAGAGAGATTTCTCATCATCGCCGAGAGTTTCTATAGCATATACATATATTACACGACGTATGCGGAAAAGGAGAGATATTACAGAATGGGCTAGCTTAAAAGTAGTTCATGTACCGTATCTCTTCCGTAACCAATCTGAACTATATATCTCACCGACTGGCGTAAGCTCGTCCACCGTTACGTGGTATGGCGCATCGACGAATTGTGGCGCGTGATCATTTATATCCTCCACGTAGACCGTCACTGATAAATGCGACGACACCTGCGGGATAAACGTTTCCCGTATTAGTCGCGCGTTTACTTGGAAACCGGGAACCGCGTCGAGCGTAACACACCGCTTGAAAATCGTCCTTTCTCTGTTTCTCTATCGTCGATGTCTAGGTCGTAACAGGATTATTATTATACACCGGGGTTGTTTGTCGGGCTGCATCAAGCCATGAAAATGATCCTATCTGATCACGGCGATGAACGAATCAAGGACTGCATCGAAACGGTGCTCTTGTGTACTTTCTAATATCTTATTGCGTCCTATAAGTATTTCTTGTGAAATTGACACTTATAGGCAGCGTTCGGGAAAATAATACGTTGATCGCGGGGGGAAAAAAAATTGAATACCGTTTCGTTGAAATCGTTTCGTAGAGTTTCTAATTGGCGAACGGTGCGAAGAGATCTTTGGATGCTGGGAACGCTGAGTTGGTTTGTTAAAATTGTAACGAACGAATTGTGTGTAACTTTGTGATTGGATAATTGTGTTTTGCGAAAAATTAAGGAATTAATCAGTGATGTATGTAATTACACTGTCGTGCATTACTCGCTGTTAAAGTGACGGAGATAGTGTGGGTAGTGTCGAGTGTTCTTCAAATTGATGAGAAAGGTTCGGTGATGCATATGTGTTAGTGTAAACATGTTTGCCTGAAAACGGCAATTATGTCGACATTTTCCGACGTTCACGTACTTGGAAGATTTCGAGCGACGATTAAATCATCTTGATGATCGAAGTCGTGGAAAGTGGCTATCGTTAATTATTTCAGACGTTTTAATTAGAAACATAAATACATTCCGATACTATAAATTAAGACAGACTTCGCGGAGCGAATAATTAAGAATTAGAAATTGATCAATTTACAGAGAAATGTAAACTATGAAGGAAATGAGAATAATGTAATATATAATGGCGATTAAAGTTTATCTTCGGTTAAATAAAAATTCTTATCGACATCGTAACCGCTTCGCTCGATCCGCGACATTCCTTTAAAATAGTTATATAAACACTTATTACCACACGACTAGGAGTAGAAAACCGGTAAGGGTGCCCGAACCATTTGTTATGTCAAGACCGGTACTTATTTATACGCTCTAATTATTTTCACGCGGAAAAAAAGAACGACTGGATTTCCGATGAAAAATCATAATTTTTCCGAAGGATCAACGTCGTGCCCGTTAGCGGAACGACACGCGACACGAAATATCAGACATTTTTCCCCCGAAAACCAGTCCGAATAGACACATTATACGATATTAATGTTTAACCAGCGAATTTCAATATTTATTCCAACGCGTTCGAATTACACCTGAGGGGAACGCGGAAGCACGCGTCTCGCTACTGAATAACATTTAAATAATCATTAAAGAATCATGTAACATAAATAATCCTGTAATCGTACACCAACGTTGAAAACCTACGGCGCGCGACTAAATTAATGAACGGTGGAAAAGTAGGTAATTAATTTTTTCACAACTCACCAGAGAATCACCGCCGTCCGTGTAATCGCAGACGACGCGAAACTTGAGCAAATTTCTCGGGGATTCCGTGTCCACGAGATCTTCCAGCGACTGGGCCAGTATTAAAGAAACATGGGTGCTATTCGTGTCTTTGTACGCGAAGAAACGAGCGTCTTCGTCCTGTAACATTTACCGGTCACGTGGCATGCTATGTATGTATAATGCTGACGCGTGCTCGTTCAACGGTAACACACAAGTAGTAGAATGTGCAGAATGAAGAATACGAAGATGAGTACTTACCTTGTCCACCGGCATAATCGTCAGATGGTTTCTCGGGTGAGCCTCCAGCGAAAGGATTTCCGTGCCTTTCGCAAGGTTCTCCGGGACTCTCACAAACTTTAAATATTCCCCTATTGGGTAGAACTGACATCCTACGGCGTTACGGAAAAAGAAAAGTGATGGATAATGTATACGAAAATTGATTAAACAACGATAGGAACGACCACGGTTACACACTTGTTAGAATGCATTGAGAATTGTTTTATAGAACAAATATAAACGTTGAGAATTAATATAGGTAATTGGTATGAAAATATAAAAACGAGGGAATAGCTGCGATAAGATTTTATGTGTTTCGTTTGTGCGAGAGAATTCATTCTTTTTTATATAATTTTCGATGTTTCTTCACTCATGCGTAAACAGCAATTTCGTTGCTGGAACGAATGGAATAGTAGCTCGATTAAGGATACGTACGTGGTATATAATTCTACTGTATAAATATACGTGGGTAAATACATACGTATCTTGTATTACGCGAATTCGTTTTACCAGAAAACTTCTGAAAACGGTACGAGGTACCACGGTGAAAGGTGTCCCGCGGGAATTTGCATATTAGTACATCTATTAATTGGACTATCGAACTTTATCGTAACCGAATCTCGTCGAGCGTGGCGAAAAACTAGTTTAACACGTTGTACATTGGAACCCCGCATATTCTGGGGGGTTGCTACTTGAAAGGGACTTTCGCTCGTACAAAATGACTCGAACTTTATGATATCTTGTTTCTAACACCCTCTTTCCAAACCTTCCAACCTGCTACACCAATACTCGTAAAACTATCACACACTGGCGTAATCATAATCAAATTCAACACAATTTCCATGAAAACTTGAATACGGAACCTTAAACCATTTCAATATTAAATATAACACTAAATACTTTAAAAACTTTACCTATATTTCAATGCTAAAAAAAGAAATCTGATTACATTCGATTACATTTGAAAGTAATATAGTTAAATATAAACCGCTAACGAATTAATAGAGAATATAATCGAAATTTCATTTAAAGTCGCAAAGTGGGTAACGTCTACGCCATTGTATTTATATACACGGCCCGGTATAGGTGCGGATGCATTTCTGTACATGTACGAAACAGCCGCGGTACAGGCACGTACAAGCTAAAGTTTTGCGATGCATTCCCCGACGCTAGAAATTCGTACCTACGTCGCCGCCATTACCACGCCGTATTTAAACGCACGGTTCGCAATGCTGACCGCGAGCACGTAAATCCCACCGAGAAAGTTTTAATAACGTACCCGTCAACCGTTACGAAAACGAACGGAGGAAACGAAGGGGGGCGCATCGCCCCTAAGAAAGTCTGCTAGAAGGGTGGTCTTTCATTGTTGGCACCACGCTCGCCGAGGCTGTACGTGCTTGTCGTGATAAAGATGTCGGGACGGCAATACGGTTCGTCGACCGAAAGATTTGCCCTAAATTTTTCAGAAACGGATCGAATCGTTTGTCGATTCCGAACGCGACGCGAACGAATACGCGAACGTAATGATGGAAATCGAATCGAGAAAATTAAAAAATAATATTTCTAAGTTTTATAGATTACCTGTTACGAAGGTGAATGTTTCTTATACATATACATATTTTCTGATGAAACAGGTTTTCAAATATTTTATAATATTCTTCTCCACTGATCGATCAGAAATTATGACATAGAATTTTTTCCCATAACGAAACGTAATCAGAGTTTCTCGTCGGTAAGACTGCATCACGGTTTTGCCGCAAGGTAACGTAATCAAAATTTTTCTTGTCTTTCAGGAAGCGATCGAAAGGTCGATAGTTATCCGTTTGCAAGCGCATCAGCCGTTTACCAATGTCTGATTTTACAAAGTTGAACCTTACAATTTGATTCCGTTAAAACGTCTTTGAAATACAACAATCTCGCTGAAGTATACTTTTTCACCGTACACCGCGTAAAATTCACTGCGGAAATGCTTAAAAACCTAAATCTTGAAGTACCGTTCATGTATTTTCCTACCGGGCCACTATGCATACACATATAAATACGTATACATATACATATAAGTAGAATACGCGGTGCTTTTATTCGTGCCGACGTAGCCGTAAGTACGAGATTCATATTTCAAATTAATTCAGCATACGTTAAATCCAGCTCGCGAACAGCCCGACTAATTAGCTTGCACGAACTGGACGCAAGCGTGAAACATTGTTTCCGACTGCGAAAGGGAACAGATCGGGGGACGATACGACGCCGGTGTGCTCGCAGTTACCTGCTAGCCAAGGAAGTTCATATCTCACCCCGAATGATCTTATCTCAATTTATTCAGGGCTGGGTCGTGATCATCGTCCCGATCCGATCTAAGGATCGTGCAATGCATCGTGCATTGTTCGCGGATTTTCAGACCAGTTTAATCCCGGCCAAGCTAAAACTGTTGTATGTCCTTAAAATGAGACGCGTTCATCTACCTGCTCGAACATCCAAAAGAGAACTAATTGTGATTTAACGTCCTATTGAGCTTAAAATTTCTTTTAGAATCACATGGTTGTCCGGTAATTAATATAATTAATCGATGTGTGTCTCATTAAGAATTTTATGTGATATATGATAAATATGTACATATATATGTATTATATTTCGGATGAAATTAATTCCAAGGTGTAATTAATAATTTTTAAGCGTTATCCTTGTTTCGTTTAGACGGTGCCGGTTCGCGAGATTTCTTTCACGGCAAATCCAGTACCATGTAATTTTAAACGTTCGCAGGTGTTGTTGGAATATATTTATTACTAAGTACTTTCACCTCATCGCGCACCAGCCCGATGCAGATAAGTAACAGTCGGACACGCGTCAAACTCCGCGGTTCAACGGTATCCTGGCCAGTTGGGCGGTTTTTCTATCGCCGGTTTTTCCAGTTCCGAGTTGCAACTATCGATTGTACCTTATAATTCCTTGTTCCGACAGTCACGGTGCCTTTCGATGCATATGCGTTGACCGCAACTTATCCGACTATGAACGAATAACTACTATTCGACTAAAATATTAATTTATTAATT
Organism: Mimumesa dahlbomi; assembly: GCA_917499265.3. Classification (NCBI taxonomy): domain Eukaryota; kingdom Metazoa; phylum Arthropoda; class Insecta; order Hymenoptera; family Crabronidae; genus Mimumesa; species Mimumesa dahlbomi. The sequence goes on along the minus strand of OU824114.1, from coordinate 7,775,422 downwards.
TTTAATTGTCAATTATTAACTTTGCTTCGAAAGTTAAAATATTGTACATATCCCTTTCTTCCAGATTGTTAAGAAACTCTAAGGTATGTGAAAGGCATCAGATCGTCCTATACGATATAGATATCAATGTGTGTCGCAACCCGAGTGTTACGTGACAGATAGAGACAACCACGATTAATAATAGTTCAATTAACGAGCATCGCTGGGTATAATACACACTCCATTGATTTTCTTCGTGCGATGCATAAATCTATCGAGAGTTTCATAGGCCGTGCAGAACTGCCGAATCACTTCGAAGCGCGCTTTCAAGGATCGTAAACACACAGAAAAAGGACTGCGGACGTTTTAAAGAAATCCTCTCGCAAATCTCATCTTTCTTCCTATATCCCGCTGTCCTCCCCCTCCGTCTGTCCCCCCTTCCCCTCTCGTTCCCTCTGTTTTTGTCTCCGTCGAGTCGATTCGAGGAGGATTACTTTTGAGAGGCGGACGAGCCGAGGGAAACGACGGAGACACATCTCCAACGGGACACATTATACGTCGGATGCGACAATAGATACATAGTACCGACGTGTCTATACCGTTTCCCTATAGTTGCAACGTGCAACTATATGACCAATGCATATATACCTCTCTCTCTCTCTCTCTCTTTCTGTCTATATACATATATATATATACATATATATACTATACATGTTCACAGAATGAAACGATTACATAACGAAACGGACCAGACTCTCTGTGTATCTGTGTGTATATATATGTGTGTATGTATGTGTGTGTGCTTCCACGTTCCTGCGCGTGTAGTAGCATTTACACAAGTAAGCTCGTTCCCAAAGCTTTGATGGAAGTGGGACAAGGTCGGCCGGCGCTTTGCACGTTTCCGCATTTCCTTCGGTTTCGGGGTAACACCGCGAACTCGAGTATCGCGGGACATATGTGCATCTAATATAAGTAGCTTCTACTGGTTTATACACGACGCATTGTCGGCCACATACCGCGCGCATTCCGCCAGTTGTCTTTTTCCATCGTCTCACGATGCCGGCCTTGTTTAAGGTCGAGGATGAAAAACGAACCCTCGAAATTCCACCGTTAAACGAAGGCTAAAATAATAATAATAATAATAATAATAATAATAATAATAATAATACGCGTGTACAAGCTCGATCGAAGGAACCACGCGGCCTCGATTTATTATTCCGCGGTGCAACGCGCGCATCGAAACCCGATTAAAAGCCTCTGGATATGTATGTATGCGTGTGTGTGTGTGTGTTTTTTTTGCTCTCTTTCTTTGGACGCATCGTTGAAACTCTACAACGCTTTGCCGGAACGGAATTTTTGCCATGTCGAAAGCCTCGTCGACGGATCCCGCGAGGCTGCGTAAAATTTAGAAAGGAAAAACACGTGGTGCAGGGTTTTACATTGAATATTTACGGTGTAATTTGAAATTATACCATGTTCATTCAAAGATTTCATTTGGAATTAATGTATTGATAAATTGGGTAAATTTAAATGGATTTTAAGGGTCCATGGGAGTTGTGTTTTAAAGATTTTTCCTGGTAGCCTTCGAATTTGAGAAATCTTCCGAGAATTTTTCTCGTCAAGTATGGTAGCAAGGGTAGAGGAACGTACCTAATGAGGTATTGGATTAATTAATTCATTTGTGCCCGAGCGAACAAGCGAAGATTCATTAACGACTAACAAATTGCAGCTTGAATACAAACTAGGCCGCGATCTCACGATCTGAAATGGTAACGATGGGAATCAACGGTCCATCTTCGCCTAGAATCGCGCGAAGCTAAAGTCCTTCCTCGGTTATGCGTTTATTTGTCCTAACTGGTCGTGCACGTGAAACATTGAAGTAGAACGGAATGACAGCGTCAGAGAATTTTCGTAACAACGTATAAATTATGGGCAACCGTACTTTTCATGGTACGCCTTGTTAGTGAAATATGGACAAACTATGAGATAAGATTGTTGAAAAAAAATCTATTGACGTCATTGAGACCACGCCAGAAATTAATGGAGAGTGGTTGATATAAAATATGTAGTTAGAATTTTTGTAAACAACTGTCGATTTGAATTTATTACGGTAAGATTCATTTCTACCTATACATATCTCTGTCTGTCGTGAAATTTTTTAAATTTCCAACGAATGACCTTTCGATGATTGTCGCGTAGGAAATTGTTATAGAAACCCACACGGATTAAGTACTGATTATTTTCTAACGATATGGAATGTCGTTCGTGGACACGATGTATTGCAAAACGGATATTTGAATATTCACTCCTGGCAATGTACGCCGATATACACGTCGGTCCATAAGTCATGAGTCACTAGCAGATTCAATTAGAAGCTGCTGTTTACTTTATTCAATTTAGATATGAAATTCCTGCTGGTCGAAATTTATGCGCTTTCGAGCATCCAGCGCACAGAATTTTCTGCGGTTTGAAACTTCTGCCAGCGGGAAATTTTCACTCGCTGAAATCTGTGGTGCTTGAAAATTTCCACCGTCGAATAATGTTTACGAAAAGAAATACGCTAAAATCGCGATCGTATTAATACGATCCTGTCATTAAAAAGTCAATATTTTCAAAAACAAATGAATTCATCCCTAAAACTCGCATTTTAATTACACCAGAAAATATTATAATTTCCCATTGTAATTCCCAATGAATCTTACTCAAATTCGTCAAACTTCCACATAGATCCAACACACAGAAGTCTCTTCGGAAGTTCAATTAGTCTCGTACAACTGTCTAGCCTCGTTAACGATATACGGATACCGGATAAAGAATACTTAAATGCATCTAATGCAATTCTCGGTCTTACGAGATTTCCATCCGACGGAAATCCAAAGGACACCGTGTAAAAAAACACTCTTACGCAATCCAGCGTGTAACCGCGGTCGCCGTGTTAATAAATTGCGCGCGCCGGTGCTTATCAGTAATTTCATCGTGAACGTACCTGACACGTGGTCGAGCCGGATAACGAGGATCAGGAATGTCGTCGCCGCGACCAGCTGGTGGAACAACGACCACGAGGAAGCCGTTCCCCCTCGTTGCGACATATTCGGTCTTCTTCAGCTTCCTCGGTCACGGTTTACCCTCGCACATGTCTGAAATTATTTATGGTGAGTCGTCGGCTGACGAATATACCGGGGTGCACGTTACCGTGACGTTGCATCTTCACGGAGTGCACTAACAATATAAAGTGCATAGCGCGGCCCACGCACATCGCCACGCGCATCGCGGTAAAAGCCAGGTTGCACTGACTCCTCGCGCCTTTTATTATCGCCGGAAGAAACGATATATCCGTGCCCACGGAACAATCCACCTGGTGCCGGGTGGGGAACACAATGTCTCTACGTTTACGACCGGGAGTCTAACAAGAGAAGGCTTACGAGTGAAATTCAGTGATTCTAATGGGAGACGGCTTAATCGATTGTTAACGACGAATATATGAACCATGGAGAATAATAGCTGGGCATGGATAGCCTTATTTGTGGAATTTTAGTTGAAATATTGCAATTTTGGGATCAAAGAATGGTGCATAAAGTTATTTTTATATAATACATCATAAAGGGAGTAAAAGAGTCTTCTGGGATACCTCTGATAAGATTGAAACTGGTAAGAAAGTAGTTAGGATTATGTAGTTACAACCTGTTCGAAACAGGATAATACCAGTTAGTTCCCGTTTTAACTAATTTTAATTAGTTTTAACTTGATTCTAACCGATCTCTGCCAATCTCAATTTTGCAAGAAGACTCACATAAGACTTTTTATTTCTTTTCGGTCTATTATGACAGTTCTGGGTGAATGTTTGAACTAAAATTCTGAATAAACGGCTGGATATGGGTATCAAATATTTAATATAGTTTATATATTTGTCATTACCAATCAATTAAGCCGTCTCCCATTGAAATCGGTGAATTTCACTTGTGGGGCTTCCTTTGTAAGTCGGCTAGAAAACGCGATGCAGTATGCCGTAGGTGAAGCCGAGTTTGCATTCAAAGGGAAACAACGATGCTGCGTTTGCCGTGCAATTAGGTTCAAGTTAAAGAGAAAGCATTGGGCACGTACGTGTTTAATAGACTTGGGCTCGCACCGGTAGTTAAATACTATGAGTGAATAGGTAATCTCTGAAACAGGACGACTCCGTAAATTTACATTTCGTGGAACTGAAAACAACAGGATGATTCTGTCGGAACTGTGGGAGATAGTTTACTTTTCCCTTTAGTCTCGGTAATTTTTTTTGTTGTTGTTACGAATTCCAAAGTTGAACGAAACTTCCGTAAATACGGGATTAAATGTTTACACTAATTCAGGCATTACGTTGGATAGTAAGGTAGTATAAATATATGTATGTATTATACATAGGTATATAATAATGTGTCCTTGTTAAATTCGTGCGAACATTTTCGGACGACAGGAATGTTAAGAACTCTGACGGATTAACACGAAACCCGGTGCCCGGTGTTTTTGCACGCGACGATTTCACTTTCGTCGATGCTAGTGACCGTAACTCGAACAAATTGCACATTACGCGAGTTGCGGCTGTCAATCAATCTGACATACTACGGAGAATCCCAAGATAGTTCGATGACATTACTAGACGCCTGTTCCGTAGAAAAGAAACCTGTTTCCTTCCTTATTGTTACTATACGTACTTGCACGTCCTTTTACGGTGTTTCAATTTCTCTTTAATTAACGCGCGCCACGCTCCGAACTATAGATTTAAATTAAGAGACACCAAGGTGTCCAATTATTTTCGCACGTCGGACGAGGTAAAAAAAAACGGAGAAAAAAGAAGAAAAAACCCTTGAATTCCTGCTGACACGTAATTATTTTCATTCCCGTTGTAATCTCGCACATACGAGAATGGATCTCGATGCTCGAAATAACTCAGCCGATTACAAAAGCTACCGAAAACGATCGTAACGGGATAAATGTCGTCCATCCAAGTTTATCGCGGCGTCTCGACGCGTGGCCTTCCCCCGGCTATCTGGGAAATTCATACAGACGATGACCCGTTCGATATTTACGCGACGAATTCACGTAACCACGATATACATACATACATTTATACATATATATATATACGTATATACAATTTTCACCAGAAGAGTGTGAATATAGAATTTAGCGGGTGTATTAGAATCTCGTATACGACGGTGGATCATTGGTTGACCTTGATAACACGAAGATTGGAACGAAGCGGGAACGAGTACGAGTGAAATACCGAACCTACTTTACAGGAGCAGAGGATGAAAGCTATATAAATCTAAACGTTCCAAGTGCAAGGACACACCGCCGCGCTTTCTACGGGAACGATATGATCGGATTACCTAGCAGGAGATAATAGGAGCATCTCGAGTATACCGATATACACCACCACTTTAAGCGGAATTCTTTCGCCGGATTATTATTATCAGAAAGCTCTCTGATAATAAGAAATCTTTGCCCACGGACAAAAGATAAGGGTTTTGTTCCGTTTCGTGTGCCACGAAAGAACGGTATTTGTTGCGTCTCAATGGATCTAATGTCGTTTACGAAATAAAAAACACAAACAAAAATAAAAAAAAAACAACAACAAAATGATATACAATGGAGCATTGTTTCAAGGATATCCTATACCGAGGATACTGATTAATGCGCTTGCCATTAAATAACGAATAGTTAAATCGGGACGTCTTTTAAGGTGTCTATTTAGGTGTCCCGGGTCCTTTCTTCTTCGTTTCTTCTTCTTCATTTTTTTTCTTTCTTTCTTTACATGGCCTCCATTAAATTAGGAACGAATGACAAAAAATCGATGCGCGAACCGGAGTAACGAAGAACAATTAATCTTGATCGCGTGCAAACTCCGGCAGAAGAACGGGGGCTCTGCGATTCTGCCGCGGGGTTGTCGAGTAGTAATATGCAAATAACTTTCGACGCTTTTAACCGGAACGCTCGTCCCGAATTATCATTAACGAAATAACGAAGATTTAATATACCGGAATACGGCGATTCCGTAGGGGCATTGAAATAAGAGGCTCGTAAAACTATTATACTTCCGTTGTGTCCGACACGAGGCCCGGGGAGAACTCGAACTTTCGCTCAATTACGTGTTTCGCGTATTGCGCGAGTGAATGGTATCTGTCAGGTTCTAATGATACGCTGAGATACTTTGGCTACCGTGGAGAGATAATAAGATAGGAAACAGTGGGGTATCGTAAAGTTTCACGAAGAAAACAGCGCGAACTCGTGGAGTTGCTTCAAGTCGACCAGGCATTTACTAAATCCATCGATTTCCGCGATTCATGAAAGTACACGCCGTTGCTTTAGACATTTTACCCACGGGTATCTTTATGTCAATTTTCCAATCGTTTATCTGTCAATGAAACAATTTTATTTTCCCCTATACATAGAATCAGTATAACACCATACTAAAGATCAGACAATACATTTAAGATAATTCAACTACGAAGAAATATTAATTACTCTCTTATCCAACTCTCTCAAACTTCCTAATAATACACACAGGTGAAATTTCTAAAAAAAAATAGAATACTATCATAGATTCTTTTTAAACGACGAACCATACGAGTGGTAATCATTCACTGACCTTCTTCTGGCCGATATTCCAACGGAAGAAATCCGAGATATAGCTCGTCGTAAACCAAGAGGTACATAAACACACCAAGTGCAAGGACACTCCACCACGGCACTCTTCATCCGAATGACCCGCTCGGGTCCTCCGGACGAGCTATAATAAGGATCCGTTTGGAATTCTTCCTCCTGGTCCTCGCGTAAAAAATTTTACCCTCCCTTCTTCTTCTTCTTCTTCGTCTCCTCCCTCTTCCGTCTTCCGTCAGTGGCCACCAACGAGGCAAAAACTTTCGCCCAGTTTCGCGTTTCACGTTTCACTGGTGACTGGCATTGGCCGCGGTCGGACCGCGGTCGTACGTCCACCACTTTCGGTCCACGAAGTTCCCCACGTCGAGGACTTTCAGCACCGCTCGACCGGGGCAAGTCGGATACTATATTCGCCTCACCTGGCCAGGTTTACTCGCGCTACCGACGCGATATAGCGCACGTCTACGTGTCTCAACGTAGGAACAGGCAAATGGTTTGCGCCGCGTACGTACCGCTGTTGGTATAGCCGGCAATTTTAACCCCCCTTTCGCGCGGAGGACGTTCGTCCTTTCGCTTTCAGCGGCCAGTGACCACCGCAGGTTGTCCGTATCGCCGGTCGCGGTGCCCTGTAGTACCTGCGAGTCCAGTTCACTTTGAGCATTTAGTTGATTTTAGTTGAATTTTTAGAGACGGGAAATCAGTATTTTTGTTGGAATGATTTTTTTAGAATGATCATGGACCATTTGAGGTTGCTATATGATTTGAGAATAATTAGGGATGAGGAAAGAATGGAGAAATTAGAGTCACTTTTATATTGTGTTTGTATGTATGGTTTGTGTGGGGAGATAGATTTTTAAGTGAAAGTATAGGTTAGATTTGTATGTTAGAATGAAGGATTTGTGTGTAGGTATTAGGTGTTAGGTGTATTTTGTTTGAGTATGGCATATGATACAGAGTATAGAAAACGGTACGATCATCTCTCGTAATTGTATCATTGGTATTTGAGCTGCATAATACACGTAGTCGTGACTAGCGTTATTGTGATTTTAATCTAAGCATTACCGGTCCGATCGGCAAGAACCTTCCAAGGTAATCATGATACAGGCGAATTAACCGTAGGAAAGTGAACGTACCACTAATAGAATTATGCAAATGGTCGGATAAATGAAACTCGCGATTGTTTTTGTACCGGGCTCACGTACAATGTAAGAAACGCAAGGAACATGTAAAAGCAGAACGGAATTCGCTTAGGCGAAAATATATATTTCCACAACCGTGGTAAAAACTCCCTAGTAATTTCTACAGAATTTTACACCACGATAAATCGCGTTCTCGATTAGATTAGCTTTGCAATTAAACGCCGCACCTGATCATTGAAACATGAAAACTCAGTCGCGTAACTAACGACGAAAACGTCGTGTTTTTTTCTTATTTTTTTTTGTAAGATAACAAGTGTAGAACTACGAACGATCGTCTGGAGAACGTTACCAAACGTAACTTCCGCCGTCTCAAGCTGCAGATCTATAACACCGCAGTTATGAATCGAGGTTTCAATAGTTCGTGAGTCATCGCGAAAATCCTGTATTTTCGGAAACGTTCGTCGATGATCGACATCTTGAAGATCACTGCCTCACTGCGATCCTGAGACAAAGAGCAATCCGATTTTCACTGAACTGTCACGGAATATACCATTCGCCACTATAACGGGCTTTTCGCGATTGATGCAAAACAGTTTCACCATTGACATTTGCATGACATTACCCCGCGTGCCAAAAGACACCGACATTTCATACCATCCCCCCCCCTCTTCCCCTCCACCTTTGTAATCCAAGGTATCGGTGATTATAAAAAGTTCACGAAACTCTCCAGCTGACCAGAATTCTAATTTGTCGAGGATAAATTTTCTGTCGATATCGTTCCACTTTACACCGAAACACGCGCGATAGCGATTCCTTTCGACAAAAGATGTTTCAGTGAATTCGTCACCATTTGTATTAGCATAGAAAATCGTCATGTGGAAGGGTATACCCATCGTTGGCGCCGATTCGGCGAACGAGAAATTCTTTCTATGTTTTCCCCGGTCTCGTTCGCGATCTCGAAACAATGAAAACCACGATGGTAAAAAGAATCACGGCAACGTACAAAATGAATATACCCAGTGCGGTACAAGGTTAATAAAATGTGAAAATCTGGAACAATGAGAAAGAATACGATCGAAACAGATTATACGATGGATTATTGTAATTAAGATTCCCGTACAATGGAAAGGAATCGATAAAATGTACAATGTCTCCTTCGATTTAACAATTATAATGTAATTACAATGTTTCATATAACATTCTTAATTACAATGGACGATAATGCACGACGGTTGAGCGCGAAGGTTAAATCGCATACAACAAAAAAACACACACACACACACACAGACACACATACACATATACAGGGAAATGGAAAAAGATAACTCGATCTCTTTTCTTCGTATATTTCCTTGAATCGTATAATTATAAAGTGTCGTATTAACGTATCGGGTATTGCAACATCGTCAAAGGGCCTGTATTAAAATCATCCGTAACACAAAATGTAGACAACGGCGGATTATACGGAAAACTGCACAGGAACTCGTTAGGAGTATCCGTCCTTTCGTACTTCCCGATTATCACGTGGAAACATAAAGCGTGAAGTGTGACATTACCGCGGAACGAGGTCAAGAGTCTTTTGCATCGTCGTTACGGTTCCTCACGTCGAACAATACGCTCGGCGACGACGACACATCTGTGTTTCGGGTTTTAATACGAGATTCCTCCGCGGCGATTTCAACGTACAATAGACGAAGAGAAGTCGATAAAAAAGAAAAGTCGCAGAAATGGATCCCACTCCTACGGACCTTGATGCCGGAGACCCTACCACCACCACCACCACCACCACCACCACTGTGAACGTACAATAGGTGACACGTCGATAAAAGAAAAATTGTTAAAGTGGATCCGTACGCTGGCCGGTCTTGGATTAATTTTACTGGACCAAGTCTTCTCAAGTCTTGTAACGTACAATGGGATACGTCCGATGAAAGTAGAGTAGTAAAAATGAATCGGGCGGCAAGGGTCCGGTCCCGATTTTCTTGATTTTCCCCATTTTCACGGTCGAAAACTCCACGAACGCATCTCCGAAGACAGGTTAGATAGATAGATGATACCCTAGGTGGTAAGATGAATACGACAAAGTTTTCATCTACGCTTTCGACCGCGAGTTTTCACTTTCAAACGAGATTGGAAATTGTCGAACGCACTGATCTGAACGCAATATTCCGTCCGGTTGATGCGCCAGGATGCACATCGGTGTTTCTTTAAGAGAATCCTATAAAGATGGAACATCTACCGGGCGGAAATCACGGAATACATATCCGTGTTATTGAAATCTGTCCGCGCGAGTCGTATAATTTCGCGATACCGGGGGACAAAGTTTTTCGATCTCATCGTGCCCGCGATGAGGAGAATTTCTTGGAAAATGGATAACGAGCGAAATTTTCACTTTCGTCGTGATTTTTTGGGGGGAAAGAGCGAAACGCATTGATCCGGACGCCACGTTTTCCCGGGGTACGACGATGCAGTATTCGCTACGGACAGAAACGACGCTGTGGCACATCGACGTCGCCGTCGCGTTCTCATCCCCCCTGGTTTTTACTTTCGCATGGCTTGGGATTGTCTATGCGGCTACGGAAAAAGTTACTCGACCGTTCAGAGATTACAAAGTTATTTTACAACCAGAAAGTTGGAGAGGGAAGGTTTTTTTTCGATTTTTTTTTTAATTCGAAACGTACTTTTCTTTGGTACCGAAAAGTACGGTGAAATGAAGAATGATTAAAATTATACGAAAATCAGATAGTAAAAGGAAGTATTAGTAGATCTATGTTTTTAAATGTAGACAATTTTTAATAATATAAATGGTGTTTTTTTTAATGTTATACAAGTGCAGTTGACAATGCGTATTGGGCACAATTACTATTTTTAAGTGTCTCCTTTTTCACATAGTTTCTCATTTCACCGTTACTTTTACCATGTCATTAAATTCCCAACACGTGTACGATGAGCCGTGCATACAACAGCAACGACTTTTCCATTCGATATGTGCAAAGTGTATTTACTCTCTCTGCAAGATCCCTTTCGATTTTGACCAGACAGAGAGACGGCAGAATTGCCACTCGACCCGCGGGATTCCGCAAAAAACGATAATAGGACGGAAATTAGCCAGAGATTACATTAAGCTACAGCTGTATATTCACTGACTAGCAAAAAAAATTAAGATTACTATTTCGTGACATATAAATTTATACCTCAATTTACCTAACACTTTCGACAGAAAAACAACAACAACCATCTTCCCTTGATATAATATATTCTTCAAATTACACCGACACAATTACAAACATCTTCCAAATCGTGAAAATAAATTTAATACTAGACCAAAATGTGTTCACAGCAAAAAATGCAACAAATGTTCGAAATCTCCTTAAAGTGTCTTCCTTAAACGTCTGTGATTGAATTCTATGGTCCCGTTCACACGAAGGACCGTCAGAACGGTGCGGAGATTTCTCGATTTACATTTTGGCAGGGAGTTCCCAGTCCGATAGAGAGATTAATCAGAATTCCAAGGACCGAATTAATTCGACTCCTCCGAATGTCGCTAATCGAGCACCATCGATCCGGGCCAGTCCGTCGGGTTTTCCTTGCCGTCGTCCCCGAAATAAGCTTTCGATACTCCCGCCGAATTGATTCGGCGAGTGAATTTAGACAAGCTCCACCCTTTCACCGAGCTTCCGACTGTTTGTCGATAAAACCGGACGTGTCGGTGAATTCATCCAAAGAACAGAAAGTACTGGCATCGTCGACCAACGGGCGCGATATCAACTGGATCGTGAATGAAAAAGGGAAAAGCCAGGAGTGGATTTCGTTGCTTTCTGTACATACATACATACGTACACTAGTCCGTGGAAACTTCGCTACGGGAATACTTATGAAGTTTTTCTATCCGTTGGAAAAAATAAAGAAACATTACGTTTGATCGAATATATTATATATTCTTCGTTTATTGCGAACAAAAGAGATAGAGTGAACGTTAATCGAATGTTCAACGTCTTCGGAAAGTTTCTTTGTTTGAAATTTCGAGATATGGAAATCGCTTGGCACGGATCTGAGTGGCTGACGTAGATTATCCGATGCACTAGAACTCGAATAGCTTGGCAAACGGATAGAATCCGTTGTAATAATTTCAGGTTTCCAATCAGTTAACGCTCGTTACGTGTACTCTATTATAAGCTGCGCGTGACAAATATTTTTCTACGTAAAACAATTAAACTATCGTTATCGGAAATTATATTACGAACTGCATTTATCAGTGTGTACGAAAAATACCTGCACATATACTTCTTCGTAAATAAAGAAATTTAATATATACAACTTGAATGCAACTAGATTATATTAATGAAACAATTATGATTAATATTCCACTAAGAAAATACTAATATTTCAAATGTATTTATTCATTTGGACGTGTATTAGAGTATTATTTTCATTCATCGTATACACGAATGAAAGAAACCCACGGTGGAATTATCTCCGGTAGAATAATGATTGAGAAACAGGCAAGTACACGTCTTTTTTTTTCCACGCACCTTGACAACTGGCCGATAAAACGTTTAGCTTGCGAAGGAGCGTGTAATAATATTAGTTACCGCAAAACTTCCGCTCGTGTCGCGTGCGCGCTCCTTAACTTTCGTTCTTGCGCGCATCAGCCGTGTGCAGTGAAGAGTTATCGCTTATTAAGGTCGCCTCATGGTTTTGCGTTAATCGTGAATTACCAGTTGTCCTGGAAAAAATAATTCACAACACATTTCCCTTCGATATAACAGATTTGAAACTTTGCTTCCAACAAATCGCGACACCATTGTCAAACTCTTCAATCCGAGATTCTAGTGAAAATAATAGACAACCGTACATACATACATGATTGAAAGAAAATACGAACGAATAGTATGGTTTTATATTTCACATTTGTTTCTCGTATAGTCAAAAAGTTGCGGAAAGTTTCGTTGAAACGCAGTGATTGCAGTCATGACGACTGTTACTGGTACGCCAATGTGTGCTATTAATTACAAAAATAAATTACGTTATTTCACGATAAAACCAGGCCGGGATGTGTACTACTGGCCATTAATTTCACGACAAGGTTAGTTTTTTCCAAATTCTGAAAATCCGCGAGCGGAGTCTATCCATTGTTCGATCTCTCGTTCGAACAGTGGACACACCATCGTTGTACGTACATACACACACTGTGTTCTGTGTGTTCGACCTTGCCCTTCTTTACGACAGCAATTCCCGGGTTAAGCTGTATGTACCCGGTGCGGCACCAGACAACTTCCCGCATGCATATGTTTGTATGTAACTAATAACACGAGAGTTTCATTTCAAGCAGGACAACACGTAGCCGAAGATTATAGAGACTTATTATTAGGAGGTACTTGCATCGCACGGAAAGTTAAAGAGAAAGAAATCCGTAATTACGGGACGCGATGGATATTAGCGGATGCATCGAAATAATCGGGGTTCATTTTTTTTTCAACTAATGAACGCGAATTTGTAATTGGGAACCAGGTAACACGATACTGCTGTAACCAATCTTAGTATAATTATTATTATTATTATTGCCTAAGTTTGAAAATAAAATGTATGAAATTTTACTTGTTAACATGAGAATTCGAGCCGACTTTCCAATCACGAACGCGTTAAATGTTAAACAGTCGCGAAAGAATTGTTGATCCATGAGATTAAATTATTTACTTTTATTGCATACGAGAAGTAGACAAAAAAGGGCAACTAATAATAGTTACCGATACAAGATGGTCCGGATGATATTCCCCCAGGAATCTAAAGAATCCAGGGAATCCGGGGACATTTTTGGGAAGTATTTTCAATTAAGTGCAACACAGCCACACGGCTGGAATTCGCTCAATTCACTCACACGAAGATCACATTTATCACGGTAAACGATATCATGCAATGAAATATATGTGTTCTTTTTTTTTACGAGCTCTCAGAAGAGATATTTTCTTCCCAAGTTCATGTATTGTATAACTATAGTAAAACCGATCGTTTATGGGTTCCGCTTTCCCAGGTCGTTCTACTGTCTTCATGTACGACGCGTCTTACCCTCGTACATTGTACACACATACATATACATACATACACACACGCATTGTACATATATATATATATACATTCGTACATGCGTGCAATAAAGTAAAAACCGGGGGCAAAGTACGTTTCTCTGCTGCAATTTACTGCAAAGCGTGAGTAGCTTGCGTATCCGGACGAAGTCGGCCATCTGTTCTTTTCTCGACCCGACGAAGACGACGATGACGACGAGGACGACGAGGACGACGAGGACGACGGCGACGACGCCTCGCGCACTTTAAAATCTATCGAAAGCGCGGAGGAAAGTGGCTCGTTAATTCAATCTGGTTTTTCACTTTTCCACTCGGGCTATAACAAAGCGTCGTAATTCCGTGAGACACTTATCATCCGAAAAGCGATTCGGTGTAGTAGTTACCTACTCCGCTCAATTACGTTTATCGCAAGGCGCCGGGGGAACACTCCGAGCGCAACAAATCGATTCATCGACTGGAAATGCAACAAAATTTACGAAACGTGAAAGTGACGACAATTTCTTATCCGCGTACCGACTTGTGTGTATGTGTGTGTGTGTCGCGGAAAATTCTCATTAGAAACTGAATAAAATCTTGTGATCATACGCGGAAGCAGATAATAAGAAGAAAATTAATCGTATTCACGGTATCCGTATTATTACGTTACTTACGTAGAATCGATTGAGACACTATGAAAACTGGACAATCAATTTGTAACCGTTCCATATAGACGTCTGGAAGAGTAAAAACGAGAAAAAAAACAGGCAAACAATCAGCTGGAATTTGAAAGTGTTCGAATTCATAGATTCGAAAGTGTGCGAAAAGCCCCGGCGTAAAGTGGCTCATCAGTCAGACTCAGGTTCCTATAGTTTTTCGTCTTTAACTCGTCTAAACGGAAGCTTCGGAACCCCGACGAGATTCTTATCGTCGTTGGAAACGATTCGTGGTATTACCAACTCCGTTCGATTACTTCCATTTCGGAATGGCGATCAAATCCGTAGACAACGAGTGAATCGTAACCGTTCGAACATTCCGGCTATTGAGTCAGAATTGAATAAGCCCGACGGTGAAACTATGAAAACCCTTGTATATCTATACATAATATACACACATACATACATAGATACAATGTACATTTTCATAATACAACAATAATTGGCATTCTATCGTGTTTGTATCATCTCTTAAAAGTAAAATTTTTATCTTTCACGTAACACTCGTCAAGCCGTACCGATTCCCCCCCCCCCCCCCCCCAATCGGTCGTCGGTTCTCTGTGGCAATAAATCATAAATTACTTTCCATTCGTCCACGCCGTTTTCTCGATATCCGGTTTACATCGGGCTCCTCGGTTATACCGTACCTACCGTACATATTTATACCTATGCATTCGGGACGAGGACGATTTACTGCAAAAGAATATATTTCCGCGGGAATGCAGCCCGCCGTGGAACAGATATCAAACTGCCTGAAGATCGGTGGACCGATGATCGTTCGAGCGTTCTAGAAGCGTATCACGCTTGAACGATGATCGTCGAATACGTTGCGACGCGAGACACGCTTCAGCGAATCATCGACTGGAGATAATCATGGTTTTGCCAGGTTTAGCGGGACAGTTCGGTGTACCCCTGTGTATAAGCGTCTTAGAATCACGATCGTGCAAACCAGATTATCGCCGTTAGTTTCCGCACTACGTAGTTCGTGCGCCGTTCTTACGTTACCGAGGTGTGTAAGAAGAAATTAAAACGTAGGTATCCCGTTCATCGGGAATTTAACGAATTTCGTAATATAATCCGTAACCATTAGTTTCATAAGGCTGAGAGTTTCCTGAATGTTTAATTCACAATTGGCAGGTAATAGTTACACTTTTACGACGTATTAGAGAAAGTTTCCTACCGTCCGGTTGAGTGAACCAGATTCTGGATAGTATGATAAACATGATACGCAGTGAAGTTTTTTATAACCTCCGTAACGAGAATTTACATTCGACCGAATGACACAGAGTAGTATAAATGATATCAAGTATGTGTTTCATACTAGTGTCGTATCCCTGGCAATTTCATGGATCTTTGAATTTTATAAATATCATTTTGATTGCTAAAGATCATAATAAATAATACTATAGGTCATCTATGTGGAATGGGATTTAAATGTTAATTCGATACGTATAAAACATATAATAAGAAGTGCGAAATTACACTTGTATCGAGTCGAATGATTTCACGATATTCCGCAGTTATTTAGTGTCGATTTTACGACCGGATCGTATAACCCGCGTGATCGGGATCCAGAATGCGATCTATAAGCATCGGATAAACATTCCCATAGAAATTCTGAATCGTTTCGCGTTTCCGTTCCGAAAGTCGGGCGTGAAGCGGAGAGTGTAGGCTCGTTTTCATTTATCTGTTACCGGTCGGGATTTTCTACGTACACATATACATAGAGATTAGAAATGCGTTCGCCTCGCACGTGTATCAGTGCCCTTTCGCGTGGAATGCGGCGGATAAAGTACTTGCTACATGCACGATGCAGAACTAGTTATGTGTTAAAATTAGTTCGCCGGTTAGTTGCGCCGGTTTTCAACTGTTGCTCGGATCCGGAATGACTGTTGAGTTGCAGGGCAATTTGATTATGCAATTAACGAGAGCAACAAACAAATAAAACCCTGCTCTTTGAGTGTCGAATCGGTAAAAGATGCAAAGTATATCTACCGTACCGAATTAAAGTAGATAAAACGGAAATTAACGAAGTCAAAAGACTGTTTAGTGGTGCACCATTAACACGGTATCGTAACAAATATTTTATCTATGGTGGTGTTACATAATATTATATAACGTATCAAATGATGTAACTTTGAAAAACGTACGTGGAGGTATATTCGACGTAAGATATCTTCCGTCACAAGATGTTTTTTCGATATTAAATTAAAGTACAGGTACATTTATACGATAATCATTGAATACCGGAAATATTTTTTCAAAATGGATTTATATGTAAAAAAAAATGAAAATTGTCCAATAAACATAAATCTGTGAAACTTTCCGATTACAGATACAGCCCCGGTATATGTTTCTAACGATATTTCATATGAATCTTGAGCATAATCTTTACTTTTCACCGGACGGTCTGCCGTGTTGCGAGAGAGTTGCTTGAGATTTTCGTAATGCTCATAGCTGATGCGCGAGAAGATAATCGCCACAAATTCCGGTCTTTCATGCGGATGCGAAGTAATCGTACCGGCGACTATTGCGACGCCTTTGCGAGAACAGTTGGTGGTACGAGAGGTCAGTAATGCTACAAGTCCTTCCACCGGTAGTACCGTTTAATCTATTTACTCTTCGCGTATCTTCATTTCGAGGAGAATACAATTTTCTGCAACTAAATACAGTACACGAAAATAGTAATCCAGATTAATCGTTCATAGTCTAATTAATTTCCCTGGAAGTAAATATCATTGAACAAAAGAAACTATCAAATGATCTTGGTATCATTAGGGTATCGTTCGTAATTTCCATGAAATTTAAGGATCACGTGGAAGGTATAGATGGTAATTACAGTAAAACTAGACGTGATCATATTGTGCTAATCAATATCCAACGGAAACGAATACTTTAATAGGTACGAACGATCATGCTGATCACGTACAGGCCTATAACTGTGTCTAATTAGCTTTCGTTACTTTCGCAAGGCTTCCACAGAAGCATTCTCACGATCGTCTGGCGTCTACGTCCTACTAATGGTATTTAGAAATGGTGTCTAAGTAACGCCTACGGTTATCGTGGAATTCATGCCTGATAAACTTTAACCCGTGTTACTGTAAGGTATACTCGTGCTGTTTCCTATCACGGACAATTGATCGAAAGAAGAAATCCACCGTTGTTTAGGGTCTCTTGTTTTCGGTGGATGGCTCTCCAATCGTAAACGAAATAGCGGCTCGATTTGAAATTCAAGCAGCGCTTCTACGCTCGATCGCCCACGGAATAAATATTCCATCTTATTCTTCTCCGTTCTTCTCCCCCGTTCCGTTTTTTTTCTCTTCATCGTGGATCACAGACCACCGGTAGCCTGGTAACCTGCTTTCCGACTTTCCGCGTAGAATTGTCGTACATCGTTCGCCGCGAATACCTTATGATATTATCCTATTCGAGGATATCTTAATAATATCATCGACCGTGGAAATATTAATTTCAATTTTACAAATTGAAACACGGGGTAGTCTTCTATGTGTATACACGTACCGGTAAAATTTATTCCTTGGTTCGGTGATGCCAGTCATCTCTGGTGGTTTTTCCTCTCGATCGTCGATTCGAGAATTTCTGCGTGGATCACGCGCGATCTACGAGTTGAACGCACTCGATTCCTCTTCTCTGTGACGTTCTACACGCGCCTGCCTATCGAGACGACGGCCGAACAGGCACTGGACCGACTATACTTACCTGTGCTCACCTGGCCAGCGTAAATCCGCTTCTCGCGGCAGATGAGATGAACCTGTTCCTTCCGGGTTCTCCACGGTCCATATGATCTACGCTCCTCTGGCTCTCATCTAGCCTTTGTCTTGATCCACCACTACGTTGATGAATAAATGGTTAGTGTAAGAGTGAACGTGAGCCGAAGGCAGTCGAAATTGGTAATTATGTATCAAGTGTTAAGGTTCAATTAATATTGTTTACTTTTGTTATGTTTAACGGTAAAATATGAAAGAGAAATGAATCAATATTGATTATTATTAAATGTTACGAGATAATAATTTGTTCGTTTATGGACAATTAAGTGGATTCTTATTATGAAAACAGGAAGAGGATAAAGTGACGTAAAATATTGTCAGGCGTAACGGTTATGAATTATAATCAACGTTACATTTAAACGCGCCATACGGTGGTAAATCATTTTTCCGATAGATGATGAGAAAACTTCTTTTCGATTAGCGGTACCGAGGTAACGTTAGCTGGCGACATGGATAAAAGATATTATACACGGCGAAACGATTTGCTCTGTACAACGCTGACAAATGTACGAATTAAAACGTCTCTATGAAACATTAGTGATAGCAAGATTGTCCAAAGTGACCGAGTGAAAGCGAAAGGTGTCCGTTCAAGTATTCAGGATTTTTAAGTCAAACGAAAGGAAGAACAGATGAGGAAATAATGTATAGGTCAGACACAACTTACTTTCTACGATTGATCTAAAATATCTTAAGATGCGAAAAATTTTGAAAAATGCCAAATAATCTCTATTTGACATGCTAAAGGAGGATTTTCAATCTATAAGATTATAATACTTTAATAATGATAATATATAATTCCTTTACGTTGCATCGTAAAATATATACACGGTATTATAATGAACAAGATATAGAATACAAGAGGGTCAATTGGCAAAGTTTAACAACTTCCCGGTATTTTGTAAATTTAGCATTTTAGGCCACCGTGCCGAATCGGATCGTATTGTTCCCCTTCAAGTTCATTCACGTGGTAAGTATCACCTGATTTATAGAAGCTCGACAGCAACAGAAACGCCTGAAAAGGCAGAATGAATTAACGATTCAAATTTGATGGCTCATTCTATCCATCGTAGTTTTATACGCGGAATAACAATACAACGTTTGCGTGGAAACGAGGTTGAAGAAAGGGGAATGCAAGCCGAATACTGAGAGAAGCAATGTTGCGTGGAACATTTTTTTTAAAGAACGCGAACCTTTCTTTACGCAAATAAGAGCGAAATATCATGAATTTGCGGAAAATCTGATTGTAATAATTTTAATTGAATAAAAATTCCACTTCAATCAAAATTGAAGTTTAAATGAATTTCATGTAATAACATAAACATTTTAAAAAAATCTTAAACAATGCTGAGAATCTTTTTGT
The DNA here is from genome assembly GCA_917499265.3 of Mimumesa dahlbomi. NCBI lineage: Eukaryota > Metazoa > Arthropoda > Insecta > Hymenoptera > Crabronidae > Mimumesa > Mimumesa dahlbomi. Next base: position 7,755,745 of record OU824114.1, on the reverse strand, counting down.
AAATATTACAACCAATTATCAATTTTATGCTACAACTTTTGCATACATGGTGGCAAAAACTATATTTATTCCGTAAACGCTATGAGATAGAGGTAGACTCTTTCATATCCTGTGAACTGTTCAAAATCCGAGTTATCATTGTAGAGTAAAGCAAGAATAACATAGTAGCGCCACAGATGAGATATCGATCCGGTACCATATTCGTGTCACGCTCAACGTTACCAGTTTTTGACTGGAATCCGTATTTAATAGTACGTACACGGTATATATATATTCTGTGAGTACTAATGATATTTTATTCCTTTTGGCGGGAGAAAAAAGATATACAAGCATGAATTCAAACTACTCTTATTTTTCGATTGCTAACAATGACGAAGGCATTACGAAAATCGCGAAAAATCGTCAGATTTTAGCAGTTTTTCGTTCGGCATTCGCTCAATTTTTGAGATAGCCATCTGAAACTTGCACCATTGTTTTAGTTAGGAAATTCTACGGCAGATCAACATATAATAGTTGTACTTTTCGAAAATTTAATTTTTCGCAAAAATCTGAAGGGGGTAGGTCAGGATTTTTTGCGATTTTCGTAATTTGCCCGCCATTTCTACAATTTTTGAGATATTTAAATGATCCTGGACGTTTTCGACGCGGAATCCGAAGCCGAATAAGCCAGTGAAAGAATCACTTTGATATCCTAAAAATTACGGAAATGGTGAGCGAATTACGAAAATCGCAAAAAATCCTGACCTACCCCCTTCAGATTTTTCCGAAAAATTAAATTTTCGAAAAGTACAACTATTATATGTTGATCTGCCGTAGAATTTCCTAACTAAAACAATGGTGCAAGTTTCAGATGGCTATCTCAAAAATTGAGCGAATGCCGAACGAAAAACTGCTTAAATTTGACCATTTTTCGCGATTTTCGTAAATCTTCCGTCATTTCCGCAATTTTTGAGATATCAAAATGATCCGGGACGTTTTGAAAGCGGAATCCGAAGCCGAAAAAGACAGCGAAAGATTCAGGTCGATATCTAAAAATTTACGGAAATGACGGAGGATTTACGAAAATCTCGAAAAATGGTCAAATTTTAGCAGTTTTTCGTTCGGCATTCGCTCAATTTTTGAGATAGCCATCTGAAACTTGCACCATTGTTTTAGTTAGGAAATTCTACGGCAGATCAACATATAATAGTTGTACTTTTCGAAAATTTAATTTTTCGGAAAAATCTGAAGGGGGTAGGTCAGGATTTTTTGCGATTTTCGTAATTTACCCGCCATTTCTACAATTTTTGAGATATTTAAATGATCCTGGACGTTTTCGACGCGGAATCCGAAGCCGAATAAGCCAGTGCAAGAATCACTTTGATATCCTAAAAATTACGGAAATGGTGAGCGAATTACGAAAATCGCAAAAAATCCTGACCTACCCCCTTCAGATTTTTGCGAAAAATTAAATTTTCGAAAAGTACAACTATTATATGTTGATCTGGCGTAGAATTTCCTAACTAAAACAATGGTACAAGTTTCAGACCGCTATCTCAAAAATTGAGAGAATGCCGAACGAAAAACTCTTATGGGTGGTCTGTGCTACTATTACCCCAGTCCATCCTAGATTCAAACCTGTCATGGTAACGTTGGGAGTGACACTAAAATGGTAAGAGAGCTCTAGAGCCCCAAAAACCGGTGACATCAAAAAGCATAAGAGTGATGCGTCTATCCTATCTCTTGTCTGTGATATTATGTTTGCGACATCATTTAAAAATTGGCTATAATGTCAACACGAATTTAAGAAGATACATTCGACATATTCTAGTGTCAATTTGATACACTTCTAGAAGGTGAGTGTGATCGAGTTTATGTTGTGTGTCGTACAAGTTGACTGTGTTTAAGCGCTTCAAATGTCACAATGTAGTTGACTTGTGAAGGGGATTCACTGATTATCATTTGCAGGTGTATCGTTGTGGATCAGTGCTGATACGTAACATTGTTTCTAGCAAACCATAGCTGAGATGCAATAATTGTTCGCAAATAATTGAAGTCTGTGTGTGTCACGCAATAATACTCAACACAATCTGCTAAAATGTACAATGAGTTAACCTAATTTTGACAGCTCGTCGCGATATTTACTAACGCGATTATTACGATATACTTATAAAATAATGCTGCTACTCGTACCTTTCTCGTAACCTTTACGCAAAGTATACAACTATATTTCAAGACAATTCTATTACTTGTGAAACCAGACTTTCACTATTGTCAATTAAGCTATTTTATTATGAATGACATGGAAGCAGCAGAAAACTTAGAGAGTGACCATTTCGGTTCCTATTGTGCACTATTAGTTGCATTCAAAACAATGAAAGAACGTTGTCAACAATTACAGACAAGATTAGCTACAGTGGAAGAAGAAAATGTTTGTTTAAGACTTGAATGTGGAAAGGATATGTCTACAGCTATTATTAAGGTTAACGACAACAGTGAAAAAACTACGTTACAAACCCTGCAGGTTTGAACAATATTGTTTGTAACTAGAAACATTATTCTCTCATATTTAATGATTTTGTAATATAATGCAATATATTTATTTCCAGGAGAAAGTAGAAGAACTTACAAAACAGAAATCTCAATTAAATCATCACGTTTTTATGGTTGCTGCGGAAAACCGTCAATTATGGAATAGATTGACTAAACTAACAAGAACTAATAAATCACTGGGGAACCAACTAACAAAAATTTCTGATACACTCAAGCAGCATTCTCCCGCACAACCATCTGATATTGTTTCTTATAGTTTCCGTGACTTTTCTAACTGTAGCAAGCAGGAAGCAAATAAAAACTGCTTAGTAGTTGCAAATAATGGTATGTATACATATGTAATGATTAAAGTACATTAAATATTTACATAACGTTGTTTAATATAATGTTAAAATCATTTTTACTTAGGTGAAAGGGAACAAAGCCTGGAGGAAATATCACTCAAACTTATAAATAGCATTATGTTAGAAAAGTCTGAGCTTGAACACCAGTATGCAGAGGTAAATATAAGAAGTGTTGAATGTTGATATTCAAAGAATTCATATTAATCATTGGTTTAGATGGTGGAGTTACAAAATAATGCAGAATTGAATTTACAAAATTTTGGGTTCACTTATCCAGAAGATTCAGATGCTGATTCTTTAGAACAACTTAAACAACATGACATTAGATTATCACAAACTAAAGATGCCCTATTAGCACAACAAACTAGATTAAAAAGAGTTCTACTGAACCTGAAGAAAATGAAAAAAGGTAAGATTACAGTGATACGTATATGTCCTAACATACCTTTATAACCATCACTATTTTAAACAAATAAACTTCCATTACCCATTTTCAGGGATTACATGTAACAATTGTCGAATGAATGCAAACAAAAAGATGTGTCAAACAGGTACACAATTTGATTCAGATAATAGTTTTAGAGAGCACGGTGCAACTCAAACTAGCCTTCAAACTGCAAGTCTGTGTGTAGAAAAATGTTCCAATTCTGCAGAGAATGCAGAACAAGACAATAAAATTTGCCCGTTATGCGGATCTTTTTATGGGAAAACTACTTCGTTTGCAGAATTTCATGAACACGTTTTAAGTCACTTTAATAATGATGTATCCATAGAAGATTGTCAAATTGTACATTAGTAACTCGTGTATTTTAAAAGAAAATAAGGTTTTCAGTTTTTGACAAGGGTCATACACCATGTAAGTTTAAGTACAGAAAGTATACAACAGGTATAAAATCGTTTTTGAATACTGAATTTTATGAACTGTTGATCTAGATAAGATTTAATAGAATAATCGTCCTACGTTAGTTTATAACAAATTAAGTCATGGCTAAGTGGATTGTTATCAATATGGTATTTATTTTTACGCTCATAAACCGTTAAAATAGAATGGATGATGAAAATGTTTGTAAAGTCAAAGTGTAGTAATATGTGCAACATTTTAAAACTAATATAGTGGTGAATATTTAGTTTTAACATATTTCGTGTTCTCACTTTATTTTTAGTTTTTTTCAACTAATGTATATAAACTATAATAATTTTACAACCTCACGACTTTTATAAAATACATTTAAGACAACTGAGTGAAATCTGTGGGTTTAATATCTTTGTCTTCAGATGGTTCTTGTGTTGATGGTTCCCGTAAGTTCTTACTGAACCATTCAGGCCTTTCTTTTTTCAGTTCAACTATTGTGTGTTTCTAAAAAAAATACATTCATCAACGAATATGTAAAGACTATCATAATACATATATGCAATGAGACATTCAACTACCTTCATAAAATCTTCTGACGTAACTTCTTTTTCTCCTTGGTACAATACTATAACATCTTTTTCTACAGGAGACAAACCCAAGTGATTCTGGATAGCAACTTGCATTTCCTCAGTTTCCTTTTTTACTCTTTCATAACAAGTTCCTATCAAATAATTAAAATCCTATTTTAATTACACAATTCAATTATTTCATTTTGAAAATAACAAACAAATACATTGTAATCCTTACCACATAATAGACCCGCTTCATAATCATGACCACATCTTGGGCACATTATAAGGTTTGTTTTTGCAACATGTGGCTTCCAATTATATTTGGGGACACCAAATTTTCTTTTCATTCGTTTTTCTATTGTACGACGATGTTTTGGTACGGCCCACAGAATTCCATTATTTAGAATGTCTTTTAAGGTCTGGCCAGCATTATTTCCAAATATCGATTTATTTACAGTGTGATTATAACCGATTACACACAAACCATCTGCATAAAAATAAGTTATATAAATTACCTCGATAAATTATAAGAAACATTATATGTAAACATTTAGAATCAAGATAACCGGCGGAGAGGTTAGGAAAACGTAGAAGCGTGAAATAAATTGTACACAACACACTAACTTTCTGTCATCTATCGTAAATAATAATTAATTTTATATAGACTTTTGTTGTTACCTGGCGGAAAACGTCGACCAAAAATAATGTCAATAGTTTGTTCAAATTTTTGAATCGCCCTAGATAACCTGGTCAAGAAATTGCTCGCCATGTTGTACAACACCATGAAGCACTCTGTAGTCTATAGATAGACAAATAACTATATGAAACTTGTATTCTTAAGGTTCATTTTCATTATATCGATATATTTAATAGTTTCCCAGTATGTGACTATTTCTATCAGTTATTTCTCTACATTGTATTATACACTTCATAATGTAGTATAAATAATAATTTGATTAAGTAAAAACAGGTAAATATAATATTTGTGAAGCAGGCTCGATCACTACGACCATAACATATAAATATGAAAGAAAGTAGTGAAATTAATGTCATGCAGTCAGTGAGAATATATAATTGCAATTATTTATGAAAGTAACATGATAAATTTCGTTATTCATTCCTGTTACCATTCTTGAGAGGTCGCTGGAGGTCGCTAGTAGGCATTCAATTTAATTTTCCCTCGAATTGAAAACGATGTGTTTTTTAAAAAATATTTAGTGACCAAAGTTACCTGTAATTCTCAGTTACTTATTCGATTAATGTCACAGACAGGTGTACTGATAAGTGAGAAAGGGAAAGGGAAAACAGAGTGGGGATCTGATTTTGAAGTGTCGGTGGGGATTAGTGGAACTCGAAAGCCTTCACGAGTTGTACTACTCGGCTCACTACAGTTTTCGCTATGGCGTGTATAGGGTCGAGTAGGCTCTGTGCTCATGCAGAGAAATTGTGCCAGTTCGGACATTTCGCCCAATTACGGAGAAAAGTTTCAACGACATGTGTCAAATCACGACCCGGAATCGAGCGACCGAGCAATACATTGGTACAACACTGCCAGGTACGTCAACTGAAATTTTGTATATTTTTATCTCTGTTCTGTACTGTACGAGGGAATCGCGTCCACTATCTAAATATTTATCGTGATAAACTCGTAGATTATCTCTGTCATTAAACTGAATATCATATTCATCGATACGTTTGGGAATCACTTGTGTTTCATTCATTTTTCATTGAATATCAGCGCTACAAACGTTAATGCTGACATAACCTACTACCGCCGCGAGTGTGACAAAATTTCCATCAAACGTAGTTCACTTCATAGTGTAATTATATTGAACATTGAAGACGCGCTTAGTAGAATATCATGTGATTCTCAGAATTGCATCAGTATTTCGTATGATACAGCAATAATTCGCGTAAATTTCGACGTCGTAAATTACATAATATCTAATTATATGGGTCGGTAAATCACGTTACCGTAATGTAAAGTTTGAATCGCAAACATCAAAAAAAGGAGACGTTTTCTGACGCTATGTATATATGCTTGTGTATTAATATTAGAATTTGAGAACCACGTGAAAGCTGAGGAAAGAATGACATATATGATATCATGTATAAGATTCGTGAACCACGTTTCTGTCCGGCTGAGTATCAGCTGTTTCTAGCAGACGACCGCTCTGGCGTCTGCTGCTGACGTTGTTCATATGAATGTCTAAAATCCATTGTTATCATAGAAATGTTAATACTCGTAGGTCATCGTGCTTTAAAAATCATGCTATAAATTCAGATATACTATTTTTATCATTATACAATGTCATTAGTGTTATCACATGTTGTAAACTTTGTATTGACTATACGTGCGACGCTTGTCAGCGGCACGCATGCGCAACAATCGGTTTTAAATTTACTTTCTACACTATACTACGTAAAAATAGATATATCTTACACTGCAACAGAAAGACGGACTGAATCTCTTAAAATTTGTATGAAAAATTGTTATTGAAGTTGCTTACGCATGATTAAGGGAGTAAATATTCATTTTTAATTTATAGCATGCGATTACACGAAAATTATGAACATTAAAATAGTAAAGATATTAAACACTTTCCTTTACCGGCAATTTGTAGTTCAATTTCTAAATATTGCTACAGCCATCTAACGAAAGTTTTCTGTAAAACATTCGACGAAACGCAAAATGAGCTGCACGACTTTCTCTGTTCGAAAGTGACACGGAAACCGGATTTTGAAATCTCCGTCGATGGTCTGCAAATCGAAACCGCGAGTTCGGCACATTGATGATGGCTAATCGTTCGTACTTATTACGCAAGTCTTAGGTAAACGTTGGCTCACTGGCCGAGTGGGGCTCCCATAGAGATTCTTTTTCTCCATTTCACAGAGATAGTGGTCAATATTATCGAATTGAGAGAGAGAGAACCGGTCGTGACGACGACGGCGGGGCGAATTTCAAGCCCAGCTCTTGTAAGTAGGCTAACCGACCCGTGAGAGATCCTTCTTCGAGCATGTTAGCCCGTGGAATCCGCGCTCTTGACTTTCTCGGCTTGTCGGCCTGTAGTCCACGTATCTACACCTGCTCTTACTTATCGGCGTTCTAAAAATCTCAAACTTTCCTTGTTCCACCAACGTGATGGATATTTTTAATATATTCCTTGATCAAAATATTGTGTTCTATGTGTTTAGAGTCATTGAAAATTATGTTTTATTTCTTATGTTGTTTGTATCGATATTTTTAAGTGACACATCCTACACATCTTTAGAGAACCAAGAGGTCATTGCCATTGTTTGAATTTGCACGATTCTACTTTACAAGCATTACGCTCCATATGTTGCTTACAATAAGGGAGACACCCTTCATTGACGCACAACGTATACGCTTTTGACATTCCGTTCTCGTGAACGTTGCACGTGTGTACGCATGCACAGGAATGCATGAATATTTTTACAATGCAATTATTGTTAAAACACTGCGCACTACGTTCAATTAACATAAAAAAACTGCGCCAACCTTTTTTTTTCAACTGCCCAACCCAATTTTACTTAACAATCCATACTGACACAATTTTTCAGCTGTGAGTTTGATGAAAACAGTTTTCTTTAACTTCGTATCTATATGGCATAAAAGTGACATCTACTTATTCATTATTACGACATATATGTAAATATAAAAGCACGATCGTCTGCATCGCTAATGCATTTTTTGCTTGAAATTTATAACTTGATATAAATAATATCGTATTTCAGTGGAAACTATTTTTGAAATCCATTCGTTCGTTTAAGTAAAATATTCGTAGGTAATTTCGAATTTTATCTCCTTCGGTAATGCATCCGTAATTGGTCTTTGTTCTGTGTCGAACTTCATTCATGGCCGCTGTCATAATTGGGGATACTTGCGTCTCAAGGATAAGATCATTACAGTCCGTCCTCTCAAATACCTTCCCCTACCGGTGTATGCTTTGGTGCTTATTTATTATGGATCCCTGAGAATACAGCATTCGTAACATTTACGAGCCTTCACTTTTCAATGACTTTCATGCGCGTTGACCTCTGACCGCTTCCATACATTGACGCAATTTTCGTGCACACAATAGTCGTTGAATTCAATCTCTGTCTTGTTAAATTGTCTTTCATTCTACTCAAAGAAACGAATTAAAGATCAAACAAATATATAATATTGCAAAACTTTGTGTTGAACAATTGTGCAATTTTGTATCTCATAGAGTGAAATTGTAAATTATTTTTTCTGAGAATAATATTCATTTAATTATCCATTTACGGAGAAGTCTGCAATTTATTATCACTTCCATTAACATGCGTTACACTCTCACGATTGTGAGACGGCGTATATGGAAGAAAAAGTTTCGTGCGAGGAGTATGTTACAAACGACCGATCATGAGGTATCTAAGTAACAAGTTAAAATTGTTAAGATGTAGGAGAACCGGTCGCGTATACCATTTTCATCGTGAACGTTAATACCGACACAGGAAATGGATGTATTAACGTACGCAAAAGTAGAATCTCGCGTTTAATAAGTCATACCTTCTAGAAAATTTGTATTGGATATATTGCTCAATGAAAATTAATCGCTGTGTCCACGCACCGGTAAATTAGAGCAATGCTAATTGGCTTCTGACTGGAAATATTAAAATCACCTTTACGTCAAACGCTATTAGACTGAGTCACGTTATATTTGTCCATGAATTCTGAAATTCCTTGTATAATATTCGATTGGTACAGAGTTCTTTTACATCGGCGCACAAACTTTCAACCAACGCTTATCAGATTTACTTGTGCGTTTCATACTTTAATTGTTCGTCTAGAGACTCTCACTTCTCACAAATAAAGCTATCGACGTATGTACATCGTGCACAACGAATATTTCGCAAGCATGGCGAGTACGATTATTGCGTGATGGAGAACAAGCCGAACAAGAGTACCGTCTAGTTTCGAAAATATCGCGTTTCATAGTTGCATCGTATATGTAAATACTACACTCTTGCGTAGACAGATTTCGAATTTTGGTGACAAGTGTTCACTGTCCCATACAAATTCCTTGTAATTTGACAAGTAACATTAGAATGAACGTATTTATATCGACAAATCTGATACTAATACAGTCGCGAATGATTTGCACAATTATTAATACTCTGCATTAATTATAATAATATTCGTTTCATGTGAAGGGAATAAAGCTTTTTTATTCGAACACGAAAATTGCGACACACAATTTCTGGATAACACCAATAAACACTTATATAATCGCGACAGCTGATAATTATACGAAAGCAAACTTTTTTCCGCTCTTTATTGCACCTTTCGCTTCTTGTTACGTGACGTTGGTGCAGAAAAGTTGTATGAGTATTGTTGAGATTGGTATTAAGTAGCAATCATCCGTATGCTTACTACAAGTATACGCGGGTTTGCATGGATAATTACATAATTAAAGAATGTATCGCGTTGCGTCTCTCGCACTGTGATATTTACTCCTTTTTTATTTCACTTGTATACCTCGATCGGAGTCTATTCGATTATTTCGCAAAATTTTAGAGAGGTAGAACGGTAGTTTCTTTAGCAACGGAGAGCGGACGGAACGAGGCAGTTGCCGTTCGACTGTTTCTTACCTACTGAACCGTTAAATCCATCCAAGTCATCAAACTTTATAATTTCTTCAGCCATGTAATAATGGTAAACGTGCCGAACGAAAAATCACTCGCAAATTCTTCTTTATCCAAAAATCGTCCGATTAATAATTTCGGAGAAAGTCAAATAAACTACGTCACAGAAAAGTGTGTTTTAGCTAATAACAAAGATCATTCTAACGTATCTCCACCTAGTTAAAAGTAACATAATGAATACCTCCGTCCCGCGAGGGACGTGAGAAAGGAGGTTCTGTCGAGTTGACGACATAATTGTTTAGCGAATCATGATTATCACGGTGTAATTTGCGGTAACGTAGCCTTTGAGGTCGGTCCCAGATTGTCACAAGATATATTTGAAGAAAACGGCCGAGATGTGCAAAAGAACGTGACACACCTGTCGTAACTGTCTGCGAGAAAACCGGTAACGCATGTGATATAGATCGGGTTAAAGGATCTGTGTAGGTTACGATTTCAAACGATCAATTACCTTTGAACAACACTTCAGACGTATTGGAAAATAAATCTTAGATAAATTGAGTGATTTGATATGATAATTATATCGTGTTAAAGGTTGTATTTATTTATAGACAAATGATCGGTACTTACATGCTATACATTTCATCATTTTTCACATTTAAATACACGAGGTTATTATATATATGTCTTTGCCCTACGATATTTCTAAATAATTATAGTGTAAGGTACTTGACGTGTGAAAAACGTTCTAGACGACCGTTATCGAAATTTATTTCGTAAAGAGATCGCGAATGATAATTTCTCCATTCAGGGAGTATTTATGAATCATCCACCGCTTGGAGTGCGTCAATTGAAACGTCTCCTGCATGAATGAATACAAGACTCTGCATTCGTTGTCGCTATCGCGCGTTAAGAAACGGTAGAGCTGACAGATCTCGCGCGTAGAGACCGGCATATCAATCAGACTAAGTAAAATATTACGACGATTGTAGAATACTGGTATGGAATAAGTATGTGGATCGATCACTTGTCGATACTTGTTCTTCGCAGGATGTACTTATATAATAGATTATTTTTGCGCAATAAAAAAAAAATTCGCTATGAGCAGAATATAGAAGCGTGCTCTACGAGATTGCCAGTAAATCTTTTATCCTCGATTATATTTCTTGCCTCGTTTCGCGGGTAAAGGAATTCGCGTATAAAAATGTATAATTTTGTCATCGGTGACAAAAAAAAACCGGTTATCTAGCAATTCGTCTCCCGTGGAATCTGCTTTTTTAAGTACCGGTCATCGGCCATTCATTTCTATCTTACGCAACCGATCCGTGGCATGGAATTCGGCAGTCATATTGGTTCCTAAGTATTCTGGGTACATAACGGGACGACAATAGCGCGACCGTGCTACGATTACGAAGGAGAATCGATGACGATCAATGGAGTTGTTTAAAATGTCACGGGTTACTCTAGTTGCTCTCGTTACTAACAATTATATATGCGAAACATCATCTATATTTTTTATAACATTCTTCAACCTTCTATCTATTTATCTAGACTGCATCACACTTTTAAGTTCTCTATCATTTTACAATTCATACGTAATCGAACAGAAGATTTCTTACGAACCACCTCGACAAATGATACTTTTATTAAGTCATTAATATTTACATTTGTCACGAATAATTACAATTATCTGTGTATAAGTAATTATTTTTTTATAATTATAGCTTTTTTAATTGATACCATCCCGCCCGTTTATCTAATCGCGAGTAATTATTGAACTCAAGCTGATTATTTCAATATTCATTGAACACGTTCCAATCTACCGGTTCGCTACCCGGTAATTTTCATGTTCGATAACCTTTGCACTTTCTCCCGCCTGAAAATGTGATCTGCCCTTGATACACGCCCGGGGCTTTCCCCTGCAGTTTCTTCCGCATTTTTTGAAATTCAAATCGATGAGCATGGTCTGCGTGGTAAATCGTCCCGTAGGCGTCGAAGGCGACGTCGCATCGCGCATATACGATTATTCGTAAAACCTCATTCGTAGTCGAATAGCGGCCTGTCTTCCAAGGTCCAAGGAGTTCTCTGTCACGCCGCCACTCGGGGATTCTTACGATATATCCAGAAATATATTTGACAGGATCCTTGAGGACGAAAACGTCACGGGTTGTCGACTGAAAGGATCCTTAAGGATTCTTCTCGTTTTACTCTGGTTGCTTTCCGCCTGACATTATTCGAGGAGCTTCGATGTTTGTGCATGAACTGCACCCTAATGCATACAACTCCGAGGAGTATTTTCCTCTTAATTTGTGGTTTGCGGACTGATTCATACATCTACGAATGGTTTGATATTCCAATGGTATCCCTTCGATTGGTATAGTATTTAGCATAGCGGAAAACAGGGCTAGTATTCACATAGATGAAACTATTACATTCTTTGTGTATATATAAATTAAGGTTGCAAAATATTAGTCATAATTAAACTGGTGAATAATTAGTATTCATCAATTTCGTGGGAGAAACTCGCCGGTATCTTCGGACAATCATATTTTTTTTCGTGGACTATAAAACGTGGGTAATTAAACGTATAGCTTAATTAATGACGATGAGCGTATGCAGAGTTGCAACAAAGATGGGTATTTTTACGACATTTCGATTGGCAATATATTAGCAACAATTAAACAGATTATTATTTGTAACTTTTACAATATTACATTCTACATCTTACACTTTCTCATTGTATTGAGTTAATCGTCCGAAGTTTAGTAGCACCAGCAATTCTCCATACGTCCGATTCCTAATTGCTAATGCCTCGTGTGTTTATTAAATTCTAAAGCGGTGTAATTGTAGGTTTGTCGAACAGCTCCGTGTGTTACATTCGAAATAACGTCCCGAATACTTTTCGATCGCCGGATAATTATCTAGTTCCGTCATGTAATTGGGTTAATTGTTGCTCACACACGAAGTAGGACAGTAACGTAAAATTCCTAGACGAAGATATTCGAATTAACGGATCTTGGACGCTGTTTTCGGCCGCACGAGGTGCAGCAGTTACACGCGGCGGTTTTTCGTTCTTCCTTCGACGATGAAACGAACAGTTTCTCCGGGACAGGGAAGGCATGCAGGTGCCCCCGATACCCAAATGCGAATCGCGGTAAAAGTTGCACGTGATTACGTGCTACGTAGTTACATTTATAAATCTAACAGAGCGAATTTTGCAACGATCCGGCCTGTTACATTTTTAACGCTCTGGGAAATTGAAGTTACTTACGTTATTCTCGTGGAAATGAATTTACTTACCTGTAAACGGTGGAATCTCTCGAATGGAGATTGATAGATAAACGTGAACGTACACCTTTGAAATTCGTGTAATTTATTGTATCGCTTTCTCTCGCTATTTAACAGATCATTTATTTATAGTTAGTGTAGTGGTAATGAGAATGTATTATACATACTATATACATACATACATACATACATAGTACGTTCTTCTTCGCGTTTACATACGTGGGCTGCGTGAACGGTAAAATCTCATCTAAAACGTATGCCGGGGGGATTTCAGTTTGCCTACACATTTTGGATTTGTTTGACCGTTGATTGAATGTACATATTTCGTAAACTAACGTACATTCTCAATTCTGAAATCTTCTTCTCGCGATGGCATACATTTGTAACTACGAAGTTGCAGGGGTTTTCTTCCGATTTCTTCACGAAAGGAGATTTCGAAAGGCCAAGGTCGCCAAGGCGTTGCCAACGTTATATTTCCGTTCTTTTCGGCACGTACACCACTTTCTTACACCTGTTTATCCACGTTTGACACGTCCCATTCCGTAGAGACCGCTGAAAAATTGATTAATAAACGCTGTAATTATTATTAAAACTCTACGCACTACGGTGGATTGTCTGTAATAAACTCCTGCAGACTCCTGCAAAAAAGCATCCTGTAAGAACTACTTAGAGGTCGACCAGTTCTTGCCGGCCATAACATTTTCATTTTATTATTTAACCCTTTACGGACTACACAGCGCCACGTACGTGTCCGTGAACCATAAATCTGACCGATGCGTTCTTATATGCGTTCGTCGAAAGCAATAGATAGAGTTATTAATATAGAATTCATTAAGAAATATACATTCTATTTAATAGTCGATACGACAGAATTTTCACAGTAACAAAAAGCGTTCACTTAGATTAAATTTTTTATTAAATATCAGTAATGAAGTAGGAAAAGAATGATTACTCTAAACAAGTTTTCTTTATGAAATGTTATAATGAAACGACACGTTTAATTTGTTCAATTTTAGCGTAAAAACGAAAAGGGAAAGAGCATCTTCGAAACTCTCTTCGGAATCCTCTTAAATGCTCGGTGCCATTTATCTTTCTCCCCCCTTTGATCTGCAAGAAACTTTCTTCGGACCTGTTTGGTGACTTCCCACTGAAATACATTCCCATTAAAATATATCTCGACGCCGGATATCAGAATTCTAATCTATCCGTGGTCAAAGACCTTTCCGTACGACCCAGACGAACGTAGAGAAGATTTAGGTCAAGGATGTTGCCGGTCCTTCGACTGTATAGCCCTTCCGGCCCTTTTCTCTTCACACACGTGAAATTTCACTTTCTCTTCGGAACGTTGCCATATCGAACCGCCGATTAATTTTTTAATTCTCTCGTCGAGTGCGACAATTCTCTCGCGTATCATCGGTAATTATAATAAATTTATATAGAAACTAACGGATAGACACTACGTTGTTCGTGTATTTTTTTATCTCGATATAGTAATCAGAATTGTTAGTTAAAAAACGGTTCTAATTTTGATAAACGCACAAAATGTGAAAGTTCCCTTATCTTCGGTATTCCGTGCATGTTGGGAAAGATAGAAAGAAATTTAATATCGCGATCTAGTGCTCTGTGTGTGCGCATCGTTCGTGTCCATTCATCGTCGACATCGTGCTACTTATCGGCGAGCCTATTCCGACAGGGAAAAGTGGACAACGATTGTTAGCCACGATAAAACGTTCGTGGAAAGTTGTCGAGGAATGCGCATTGACCTTGATTATTTGAACGGTTTTATCTTGACGAGTCTGGTCATTGGTCTCCCGCACGGTAATGGCTATTTTGTGATTTAGGTGTTGATTGCACGTTTACATAAAATTGAAATACATCGACTCATTGCCATAGGTCAATCACCTACACGGTATATCATCGTACTTCGTTGGATACTTACTTTCGTTAATTACCAATATTCTTCACTATACATATATGACAGAAGAAAGTTTTCTTTTTCTTTAAAATTATGATACTAATTATTCGTTATTTAACGAATAAATATACGAATAGTATAAATCATTAAATAAATATCAATTAAATCGAACTCTTACTCGTATCATACCTGTATGTAGTGACACACCTGATTAAATCAGGTATTTAAGTACTTGTCCCATAATTAACCAGGCCAATAAGGAAACCATTGCAATAACGGCGAATGTTTGTAAATATACCGAGTTTTGTATGATATCCTCGTGAGAGTGACCTTGATTCCCGTGGCCGGATTTATCCTGCCTTGCACTTAGGGTACACTGAAACGTTCATCGACGGACATCAGCATCCATGAACGTGGCAAGCGATTCCAGAATGTGGGTCGGCCAGAACTCTGGGAGAAAGTGTATTTTCCCACTCTATGTCTCTTGACATTCGATATCGTTGTTCGAGAACGCGTAGCCACGTTGATCGGTTGCAAGTTACTTGTTGGTCATAAGGAAGCTCGTCGGAACACCGTGGAACATATGTCATAGCCGGCTGTCTAGACGGTTATATAGCAGCCGGCGTGTCAAATTTGGATCTCGTTTCGCGATCGTGATTTACAAGAAAAATTTGCATTTCAAGATGTACTCCCCGCCGTTGGACTTGGTGATTTATTGAAACGCTGATTGTTTCATACCGACCGGAACTTTCGCTTGTTTATACTTAAATATCGTCGGTGAGGAATGAAAATTTTACGTGATTAGAAAAGTGAAATCCTCTTTATAATCCCGCGTTCTACTTTTTTCCCCCCCTTCGACCCCCCAACCCTCCTCCTCCGGATTTTTTTTTTTATTACTTTACGAATCTTTTAAACGAAGAAACATTTTTTTCGAATTACTTTGGCCCGCATAGTTTTATTTGTGCTCCTCGACGACATTCTTCGGTAAAGGAGTGAAAGTTTTCCTGCTAAGTAAACAGGCACGACTGCTTGTATGTATTCCAAAGATTTGGCAACGACACGGTTCAAGTGTCAAAAAAATACTTTGCTCTTCGCGGCACGGCGAGAATGAATTCTCGTTTTTGCACGTCGACCATAATTCCTTAATCATCGACACGTGCGGCAGATTCACGAAAGTTTCGCGCGAAAGATCCGTTACGGGAAATCAATGAACCGTAAGATCAAAGTTGAACATTTTCGTTTCACACGAGAAACACGTTCTCTACGAGAGGAATTGATAATTTCGACTATCCCCCGTTTCTTAGAAGATAATTTTTACCGAGTTCTATGAACTGTGGTCTATTAAAAGTGAGGTAATCGAGCGAGATTCGAACTAAGCTTCGCTTCGTAACTTCGGTTATGATCGAACGTAATTTCTAATTACATAATTCGCGAATACGTGCGGCTGTCTTGTCCGCGCATGTTTATTTTCGACGAGGGAAGAGTACGAGCACTGATTGTCAAGGGTGAAAGTGTCCTTCGGACGAATCGAAATTGAAAATCGCTGAGTAACTCGTCTCGGACGGCACTTCTTCATCGTTAAGATTGAACTCCGGCCTTGCACCGTCGTAAGATGTCGTGTACGTGCCTCGCATAGCTGGCTGTGTGCGTAATAAACTTATAAGCGATTGAAGATGCGTTTGAAAACAATTTTACCTATCATTGCGCTACCGCTGCTTAAGTCATTAACGACGATTATTACACAATTTAATTAATAACCTGCTCGCTTAGTTTGCCGGCTGAATAAGTCAATTGGGATTTTAAGAAACGGCAAGAAAAAAAAACTTGTATAATTGAATTCTCGCGGTAAATCAATTACTGAAAAAAAAGAACTTTACAGTGAAAGCAGTCAGGCATTAAGTCGACCGAGACATTCGAGTCGTTTAAATCGGTAATTAGTCTGTATCCAATTAATCGTTAATATTTTGAGAGATTATTCATATTCTATTGTGACATATTTGTACCAACATTTGTATAAGTATCTCGTTAAAATGTGTGTATTTTAAGCAGCTTTCGAAAGTAATATTCGATGTGTCACACGAATCCTAATTCGTTTCTGATTAATTGTAATTCCTCGCGAATCTGACAGTCACAGTTTCTCGAGGCATTGCGTTTAAGTAGATACGAATATGTCGTAATTCTTTATCTTTTGCACAGTCAGAAGAAGACCGCTCTGTGGACACGCATAACAATACATATACACGATGAAACTTCTAACATGGCGACTTTAAATAATTCGTAAGCTAAATAAAAACAAGAAACTTAATTTAAAGAAACTAAAAGTGACCCTGATATCTCGATAGAATAACAAGATAATAAAAAAACCGATTCGTGCACTGTATACCTCCTTAGTTATCATGCAACTTTTGTTTGAAACATTTTTTCGCAGAACGAATAAATTACGAATTATTTGAAATAGTCCTGTCAGGAGACTCATACTACACGATGACCTCCATTTACGTAAAGGATTGCTGTAATTGTGGCTGAAATTAATTTTAAGTGGCTTGTCCACTTGTTTATCTAGAATATATTTATGTATGGGCTTAAGTGTCTATAAATCGCACGTTACATTTATTCCGCCGGTGCAACGATTAAAGTGACAGATATGTATTTTCTGACACAAGTGGTTAGTCAGACTACAAAAATTATGTCATTATTTTAATAGAGTGAATAGGTGTTGCAAAGTCTTTCCTTTTTCGTGTTCAGGTCAATTCCTTGTACTATATGGCAACGTTATTCCCACTGTATTTCGTAGATTCTCTCCCGAATACGACGATTTATTCGTGTTCGGTATTAATAATATTCATATCCACGAATAAAAATCCGCGTGTCGTTCATTTTAACAAAATTCGTCATGACATTTGCCATTTTTTTTTTTTTTAATTTTTTCCGTACGACATTCTATCCATTATGCAATTCCTCGGTCTCTCTCGATCCACGATCGATGCACAAATTTATGCAAATAATATTCGACAGTGTCATATATGTATCGTATATTTATAGAGGATTCTTATGCAATTACATCTCGGCCCGTCACCGGTGTCTTTCTCGTGGACACATTTCGTCCCGCGTTAATGATCAAATCGGCCCGAAGTTATCGCATCAGCTTCTCCCCTGTGTAACTATTCTTGGCCAAGTTTACACCATTGCCGATCGACTTCGCATTGCTACAATCCACCTTGCGGCGTTGGACAGTCCAGCCATGTAACCACACTTTCTCCTCTTACAGAAAGGCCGAACCCGGCTCTATTCGATTTAAGACGATCCGACCTCCGCTACACCTGACACATCGCCGATTTCGTGTTAATTCAAAGTGGAAATCGATAATCCCACAGATAGTCGTGAGACAATTTACAAGGAATTGAGTGATTCGCCGTGTTCTTACCGGTTTTAGATAAGATATACAAATTAGGATAGTTATTAGGTCTCATATTTGTCGTATGTAAAGGTGTTAGTTGGTTCGATAAAACGATTTATATATATTTTACACGATATATAACTCATTCGCGAGTAAGTCACAGGTGCTAGTTAAAATGTCTTGCGACAGTGGCATTTCTACGAAGCATGCAATCTTGCGCCATCGATTGTACGTACTTCTTTAGATCATCGCCGTAACGAGTTCTCTCGTGGCTGAAAACTACCGTACAAAAGATGTATTAAAAGACTTTTTCCACCGTTGATAGGTATCAAGCGATCGGAATAGATTGAAGACCTGTTCATGGGATGTGTTACGACGAAATTTATCAATGTGTTATTATAATTTTATACATGTTACGTTGTTAACGGTAAATCCTAGACAACGGATACATTGATTAACATGTGTGTTGATCACATTTATTGCCGTAGTTTTATTCTACAAGTCATGCCATTTTCGTTCCAGCTAATCAATTCTAACGAATAAACATTGATTTACGACCGCGCTCTCGATGTGTATGCGTTAGCGTTATTACACAGCGAAACAGGAAACAACCGATCGTGAAACAGCTCATTTTTTGTTCACACCTACGTTAAACGGAAATTTTGTGTGTTTTATGGTTGCGTTAATCTCAATTTTCGTCTATTTTCGTCGCATTCCTTTCTAAAAGCGACGCCGCGGCTAATTGTAATTAACGTCTCGTCCCTTCCTCGAAACAACAATGAATATTAACGACTGCTAATGATGTCCGTTCGGTATTAAATCAACATAATTAACATTCTCAGCTGAATGTTCCATCCCCAATATAATTTTCGAGACGCGTAATAAAGATAGAGCGTAATAAATTTCTCCATTTGAATACGGATGATATGTTAGACGGAATTAAAAAATAACATTCACCTGATTATTCCACGAAACGTGTTCTTCCACGTTCGCGAGCGTGTTTGTAAATTTTTTAACTTCGCGGATTTCTAAACAATTTGGCAAGTCGTAAATCAAGAAAATCTACACACGATCGTTTGAACAAGCCGGGGGAAGAGTGATGTATCATATTCGTGCCACGTGCACATAAGGTGTGTCTCTATTCCCATTCTCGAAATCCTGGACACGTGTCTGGTCCTTGACTTTTACACCGAATAAATTATCTATAGGCGGACAACCGTAAGTAAGGTGCAAATGGATTTCGTTATCCCTTCTGTCTTTTATTGAAACTATTTTCTTAGATGAAACTTTCGAATGTTTATTCCTATGTTGAAAACCACTCAGAAGTTTCATGAAAAACGATCAATTAGATATACTTGTAAATTACACCTGTTACATATGTATACGTTCATATGTGTCATAAGTTAAAAATTATTAAGAAAGATAAATTCCCCGATAAAGCGAATCTTTTGATATTTTTAGAGTATACAACAGCAATACAATCGTAGTTTCAATAGATGTTCCGAACACGTGTACACGATGTAAAACACATAAAACTTTTTTTATACGTTTTATAATTTATGCATGTAGCACTGCCATCCAATTTAAATAATCTTCCTTTAGGCACAGTACTGCGGTTGTATACGTTACGGAAGTACCTTGATTTTTATCCAAATATATCTAAAATTACATGCACGTGACACACAAATTTGCAATTCAAGAACGACAAGAATTTTATTAAAAGATTTCGGTAAAGTTTGTGTTCGAACGGACGTTTGTGTTAACATGAAGTGACCAGTTACTATAACCATTACGTGACACTATATTTTAGAACAGATTTCATAACCACCGTTGACGACGATCAACCAGGGCAGAGCTTCGGGATAGAATTAATATAAGATTGAAGATTTTTTTTTTCATCAAATATCGTACGACATGAATGGGAACCCGTGTCATTCACGACAGCACGTCGCAGATCCTTGTGATGGACCACTTTCACATTCTTCTCGATCCCACTTTTCCACCTTTCGGACGAGCATTCTCTTCTCGTAGTTGCCGAAATTTTTGTTCGATGCTAATTTTTTTTTCGTGAAATCGCTTACAGCATTTTTCTACATACACTAAAAAAAAAAACACTGGGCGGATGTTACCAATAACACTCGTATTTGCGATACATTCACCGAACAGGTTAATTATGAGAATGAATTCAGCAAAGAGATTGCAGAGATTGCGCCCGAGGCGGTCGTCAGATTAAGAAACACTGTGTTGTGGGGGGTTTTGTGAAAACTCGATAATACGAGTGAATGCAGTGTCGAGTGCATGCGAGTAACGAAGTTTCGATCGTTTTTGTGAATACTTAGTTTAGTTTCTTCATCGATGGCCTTGGGAAACGAAGTAATACGCGGGAACGGTAAAAGTCGGATATAGTGAACTTGTCTATTGCCACTAAACTAGTTATCCAGGAATGTAATAAGTGGACACCACGCCATGGAAATCACATGACACGCATGGACACACATCGAACACGGTCATTGCTCAATGTTGCATATCCTCCTATAAACACACCGTCCATTTCATTTTAAGTTCAACTGATAGTAAACGTTGTCTGTGCGAGTTAAAATCACTTAGTGACTAATACAGATGATTTTCACCGTACCTGACCATTATCCTTGTACATCGTTCCACGTGAACATTATAAATGTAATCATATTCAATTTTTAAGTAGGCCATTCGTTTACTTCTGTCTCGTATAATTAAAATGATGGGGGAAAAAAAGTTAACCTATGTCTGGATACAAAACCGACCGTATATTTTTCATAAACAAAATCACCACTGTACTAGAATCATTACTAAACCGTGTAAATAAAAACGTGACAATTATGGAAAACGTGTTTACTAACATCCGTAAAAAACGTCATTTTGCATAATACAGTCGAAGTCGGTTTTTCACTAGTGACCGCATTCTCGTACACGAGTAAAACTACATGTACATACGATCATGCATTCGTGTTTAATTGTTACCATTTAGATACAACGTGTGTACATATAGAAACACAAGCGTATGAGTCAAACCCATTGCGATACAAACGGACGGTTTAAATTGAAAGTATTTTAAATACTCTCGTTCGCCCGGTGACGATTCGATTCTCACCGGTTGTCAATTGATTGCAAACCGCGAGTTAGAGCCGGTGCGTTAACAGTAGACACGCGTGTCGCATCTGACGTCCATTCTAGATACCGTGTTATTTGCCTGCTGTGACCTCGATTAATCCGCCGGCAAAAAGGCGAACTTGTGAAACATTGGTGCCATTTACTGCATCCTGGCATGCCCAATCCTCCTCCTCCTCCTCCTCCTCCTCCTCCTCTTTCAGCTGGCTGATCTCACACACTCTTGGGGCTATCGGCGAACCCGCGAGTGAGCGTGTCCGCACGTCTCGCGGTGAATGCTAAGAAATCGCGGAGAATCAGAAGCAAGTTTCGATGACGAAAGTAGGCATCGTTGTGTGTACCGAGCGAAAGAATGCAGTCCTGGCACATCGTTGCTGGAAATAGGTAGAACTGGGAAAGAACATCGAGAGTCAATAAACCCGATACGTGTCGATAGAACGTAAACACTTCGGTGGAATAATAGATATTTCGTTAAATAATAATTGTTACCGTGCATAGACGTTGTTATGCAATCGCGTAAACTCGTTTCAAAGTTGAAACGATTATATGGGTACATAGTATACATTACATTGCATAGATTCTCGTTGGATAGGTTTAATAATTTGGCAATGAATACTGTTAGCCGGATTTTCTGTGTAAAAACAGAGTGATATTTATATACCGTAAATCAGATACGAAGAATATAATCATCACGTATAAAAAGAGAGGAAAAAACAGATTTATACCCTATGTGGCTACTTAGAATATTTCCGTCGTTTTTGTCAATTTTAATACACGAGCTTATGATTAATGCTGAACTTTGCAGAAATGAAAAAGTCTCAAGTATTTTTTTACTTCTCGGAAATGATCTCCGTTCGGCTTGTAAACGATGTGTGTATACATTTGTCGCGAGTAGTAAGATCGACGATTTATGGTACGCGACAAAAGCGTGCAGTAGTAAATGGCTATACATGGTCAGACGAAGTCAGTAGTAAATCACGCGTTACGATTAGACCGTGTCGATCCGTTATCGTAAAACGTGTCAGCGTGCGAAATGTATTCCTCGCTACCTGATTGTCTCGTTCCTACATCATTTC
Source organism: Mimumesa dahlbomi (assembly GCA_917499265.3). Classification (NCBI taxonomy): domain Eukaryota; kingdom Metazoa; phylum Arthropoda; class Insecta; order Hymenoptera; family Crabronidae; genus Mimumesa; species Mimumesa dahlbomi. The sequence goes on along the minus strand of OU824114.1, from coordinate 7,732,993 downwards.
CACTGATTTTCATTGCATACGTTACATACTTACGACCTAGACATTTCCATTACATTATCATATCATGTCTGTTGACAGGGCGTGATTCCTAAGTAAACTTTAGTTCGTCGACAGTACAACTGTGTAATCGTGGAAATATTACATGAAAAATGTATATATTTTACATATTATGTTCTTTTGAAATATTCCGTCCAACAATCTCTTACACCGTTGATTTTTAAAGATTTAAAGATAGAAAGATTTTCCTTCCATTCGAAGATCACATTTACTTCTTTCTTCTAACAACTATGAACTTTTCGTTTTGTTTCTTGCAGAGTAGAACGAGCACGCGGGACAGCAGGACGAATGTGGCAAGGATGATGAGCTCCATGCAAACACAACAACCCGGATCCCTGTACGATTACCAAGTCGATCCGTACCGACTCCTGGACGACGACCTGAAGGACGTCTACGAAGACATACGACAGGTGAATGTCGAATTAAATCGTCTAATTTCACTCCAGATATGTAATTTCTATGAACCTCGCAACACCCATGCGAACTTTCTTGTATGCAAAACTTTGGAATCTCAATCGATCGAGCAATCGTATTCAACGTTTCACTTCGCACTGTGCTGAGCATTGTTAAAAAGCTTCGCTACAGACGTTTCCACTCCCAGATTCTATCATCAATGATATTCTCATCGTCCACGGTAACGATTACCCTCTGTTCGCGAATCAAAAGTCGTGAAAGTGTCCGTCTAGCGAACGCATCGTTCTTACCATTCTAAATTCGACCAGGTTTAGGAGGATCTGGTTTGCGCAACGTTCGATTGAATTGAATTTCCTGCTACCACTTTCGGTAGAAACCAGACCGCTTCGAGTCGAATCGTCAAGTACTTCCGCCCGTTTTCGTTTCAGGTAGAAGCTACGTGGTTTCGATCGAAAAAGTCCCCGGCGGTAATCTCCGGTAGACATAAGGTCGCTTCGTAATCGTACCTCGGTAGCGTCAATAGTCTCTCGGTAGTCGAGTCTATAACCTTGCATCATTCCTCCTATTATTACGCCTACGAGATACCGCGGCGAGGCTCGCGAGACTACCGGTCGCCAGAAATGTTTCTTCCTTTTTCTTCGTTTTTTTTTCTTTCTTCTAGACCACGATAAACGGTGGATGAAACGTATAATTATAAATATTTATAGAGAGGAATGCCGTTTTCACGACGAGAATATCGCGTCTGTCGAAGGTGGCTTCTTCGCCCGCCTAAGCGAAAGCAACGGCGACTTCACGGTCTGCATATGGCCGAGAACAGAACTTTTACTCACGGCCGACGACTAGCCGCGATTGTATTTGCGTATGCGCATGCAAACGCGTTTAGAAAGCACTTTTCTCATTGCACCATGGAACGCGATAACGCCGGTCGTCACGCGGTTACATGACATCATGAAGTCTTTATACCGCGAACGTGTTTTTGATTAATTGGGTGATAACCTTGCGACTTGTATATATTCGCGTGGTACGCATGGAAGCGTCCTATAATACATTTTATAAACGGTAAATAACATTTATATTATAGTGTACGCTATTACTTTATATGGCGAGAAGTTCAAGTAATTATTCCAATTGAAATTTGACAGGGTAAAAGTGTTCAAGGTAGAAACGAACGTACTTACGCGTCATTCCGTTACGATGAATGGACCACAACGGGTCCGATCCCGATTTGTAGCGTACCAAACGAACGCAATTAGTCGCGGTACGTTTTACGTTCTGCTCGCCGAATCAATACTAGGAAAAAGCGTGTAATGATGCTTGAAGTGGAATACGATGGTTTCACGACCGTGCATCGTGATTCTTGGCCAGTGATAGAAAAAAAAAAGATTAAATTCCGTCGGGGTCGTTCGGTTTTAAAAACGTTCATTCACTTAGCTGTTTTAGAATATACAAGTATAGTAATGCAGGATAATTGCTGTTAAAGTGACACTTGTATACAATTAAATCGTACCTGTCACGTTGCTTTTATCGTGTCGGCTTCCGGTCACGTGGTCAAAGGAACACAACGGAAAGTGTCTGTGACGTAAGCTTGCGAAACGATCGGTAACGAACGTTCCTTTCGACTTTGGCCAAATTCCAGGACGAACTTTCAACCGGTATCACGCTTGGCATTCGAAACGATCCGTCTCTCACATATTTGCCGTGTTTTTTTTTCGGTTCGATTGCAATAAAATAGTACTTTACTCTATCGTATATCAATTATTATTGTGTTACGGACGTTTATTGTTTGTTGCGAAGATAACAGAGAATATGTTAAAAAATATGCATTAGTTTAAAATAAATGACAGACATTTATTGTTACTACTCATTAATATATCAAAATAATAGATTTTTTTTTATAATACAATTTGTTTTATCGCCCTTCGATGAATTGTAATTGATTATTAAATTCTCTGTGGTAAATGCGTGCGACATTTGTTGTGCGTGTTTTTTTGTTAGTAAAGAGACTTCCGTTTAGCAGTTCGAAGTCAAGGTTACGTTTGCTATTGTTCCAGGCACTCATCAGGAACACAACGCAGAAAGAGCTGCAAACCATAGCGACGTACTACTTCGACGGCAAGGGAAAGGCACTGCGACCGATGGTAGCAATTCTCATGGCACGGGCTATCAATTACCACAAAGAAAGAAAGTGAGTTGTGAGAGGCACGCCTTTACGGATTCTTTCAAGTTCGCCGGTCGGCTGTATTTTATGTCTCACTAGGCGATTACATGCTTGGCATTATAAAATTTTTGTTTACCCTAATTACTTCACGTCGTAGAACAAGGCACTGGTTACACGCATTGCCCGCATCATTATGTCTGTTAATCACGCTGGAAAGGAGAACAATTTTTCTAAGCGATTTCTAAACGGAATTCGAACGGTACTGGGGAAATAATATAACACACTTTCAAAAAAATATTTTGACGTATAAAAGTACCGTGTGATATTTGTTTGAAGTTTGATAAACCTTTTGTATGATTCGTTGAGAAAATTATAATGGAATTTTTAAATATTTAGAAAGCTTTATATGGGTGCAATGAATCTCTATATTTTTAACGTAGAAATAATAATTATCGTCGGTGGTTGGCGGGCTGACGATAATGAATATGAATGAGATGCTTCATGAATGGGAACTAGTGTAGTATACGATTATCGTATTTGCTTCTGTAATCGTATTTTGTAGTAGGCATGACGATGCAATTTAAAGCTTAGCCGTGACAATTCTTTGAATGACAAATTTCTGATGCCGGCTGTCAACGACTTCTTAAAGTATTATCTCCGCGATTGGTCTCCTAATCTCCGTCGATTTGAATATACGGTAGACAGGTGTATATGTGGTTAGTGTATGCTGATCTATATAACGCATGGAAATATAATCCACGTTCACTCGCTGAAATCTTATTTAGCGTTTATAAGATAGTTGCAGACTCAGTTTTGCCAATTTCTCCGTGCTCGTCATTCGTTTTCTATTGATGAATCCTGTAATTGATACCGGTGAAATCTAACCGTTTACAAGCATGCATCAGCATATTTATCACTTTCTATGCTGTCGCCGTTTCTGTTATGCATTTTAATCAGTCACATCTTCTCCGATATCCATTTTCCTTTTGTTTTCTTTTCGGATACGAACTAACCGTTCTATACTGTCGTTTATATTCATTTAAATGTATATATCCTAAGAAAAAAAAAGAATAGATTCAATAGAATCAAAGACGTTTAACGGTGGGACAAATTAATATGGAAATAAGTGTAATAAAGGTGTCAGGGTTAAAGAAAAAAAAATACAAGGCGTGAAGTATGCCAGGCAAAACCGTAGAAAAACAAAGAACTCGCGTGTAAAAGATGACAAATATTTCAAATCTCCCGTGTCAAAGGTTAAACATTCCCTCGGAATCTGAACGTAACGTTCAAGTCACTCGTCTGAAATTCTTTTCTTTTTTTTTTAAATGTCCCCTATACAAAACGATTAATCGTTAGACTAATGTCTGTCGCAGCGATCTCTTGGCGTCGCAGCGACAAGTGGCGATGATCGCCGAGATGATTCACAACGCCTCGTTGATCCACGACGATGTTATCGACCAACCGGACTTCCGTCGCGGCAGACCGTCAGTGAACGTTGTGTGGAGTCAAAAGAAGGTAAACCGGATTTCAATTTTTATCGACAACGGAATACTTCGCGTCTGAGGTAAACCGAGACCGACTCTCCGCGAGTCGTGTGTACAACCTTGAGCCGTCGGCGTAAATATTTAATGTTACGAACCGATGGTTTTGTACACCGTTTGAAAATATCCATCTTCACGCACGGGACGCATAAATCATGAAAAATCACGTTTCCCGTCGGTTTTCGATTCGAGCCCCCGTCGTCATTCATCGACGGTCGAACTCTCTCTCTCGAAAATATCTAAGGAAGAAGGAGGCTAATGCGATTCACCACCACCATACGCTGACAGACCATGCTGCACGCTTTCTTAGCCTGGAACCGGAAGCGGGCCGATTGTTCGTTTGTTCCGCGCGTCATTAATACACACACACACATGGGTAGCTTTCGAGCAGAGAGTATATTAGAGATTTTTTCAAGAGAGACAGATACATATATGGATTCGATAGGAGACTCACAGATTTTACGAATGACAGACATTTCTTCATTTTTTTCGGGAGAAAATCGCTTACACAATTAACACAGGCGAGTTCTCTAACGAACACCGTGAAATTACGTCGAAAGTAGACAGTTTTCGCAATTACAATGGAAAGTAACATTATTCATTCTCGATGTAATTGACAGAAACAACGTAACAACGGTTGAAATCGCAACCGCGAATTTTACTTGTCTCGTTCACCCATGACGCGTTGTAACGTACGTATACATATACATACATACACAATGTATGTAATAACGGATAGAAATGTTCATTATTGGCATTCTCGTGATGTAATATCTTATGCTCGCGGGTTACAACCAGTGAATTCAGATTACACGTAATACCATTTGTCTAATGGAGAACGATCCCTGGTAACAGTGGACACATTTCTATTCGAGCACGCGAACCTTTTGCACGCAAGAAATGGAAAATTGGGCGAAATGAAAAAGTGGACGATACGCAAATAACAGTTCGCGTTGTCTATCCCAACTTTCCCGATCGTAGCGGGACGATTTCCTTGCGACATCCGCGCATAGCTTGGCGCGAAGCGAAACTCGTTGTCCTGTAGTTTCTAGCCGCATACACGCGGGGCCGAAACACTAAAAAAATCATACGGTACGGCGCAGAATTATGCATCGTTACGAAATATATTCGTACGCGGGAAAGTCGATTGATAGCGTTTAACCGCGGAAGTTTTATACGGATTATTAAAATCTGCAAACCGTATGGAAATCTTTAAAACGATATACATATTCGAAATACTCGTGTTACGTACGAATCGTGAAATGGAATTTCTCAATATTACGATATTTTAATTGTGTACTTACTGTGAACGTGTTTAATTAAATTTCGTAAAATTTAAGTAAACGTTGCTTGTTAAATCTATGGATAAACTAACGTCGGGACTATTTGAACACTTTTTTGAATGTTTGTTCGGTACTACTATTACCAAACGTGGAACAAGATTTACTTACCGATATGTTCATAAATAGGACGATCGAGTTAAAATTAAATGATTGAATAATTCTATACGTTTCAAAATAGACAACGGGTTCTAGTATGCTACACGTGACTAGCTGGAAGGCTTGAAAAGTGTGACGGCCTTGACGGGCGAATTAGCGAGTCACAAAGAAATGGAAAGCCAATAGGTAGTCATGAAAGTCTTCGCGCGAAAGATTGGCGGGAGCAGTGGACTAACGAATTGTGTAATAGGGCCGATTAACGGGATACTAATTGACAGACGACTTGCTTACGCATGTACGTATAATAGCTGATACCGAGTTACACGTATGCAACAAGGCCGGCAATATTCTAAATGACTCTAAACATTGCAAACGCTAATGGGACGTGTCTAATAAATATTTCGAAATTAAATAATATCGTACAAAACAATCTGTTCTCTATAGTAATCGATCATTTTATTCTTTATTATTTACCGTATGAAATTAATTATTGAAACTGCTACACTGTATCACATACGACTCTACTCTGAAACGAAGATTACTTCCGTAATTACATCGTCATTAATTCATAAGTCTAAGAAATGAACTTTATGTTCGGGAGTCATGATATAAATAAATGAACACATACGTCTTTAATCGACTCTCACTCTTTCACTCTGATTGCCATCGTATTAGAATGTTCTTAACAAATGTAATCCACCGTTTGGATTCGTATATACATATGTATGTATGTGTGTACACTCGCTTTTCATGATTTGGGCCAGCCGGCAGCTGCTTTCCGCGCTGATTCATGCATAATTTACGAAACACCAGAATCTTTCACAATGCCGGTAATTCTAATAAAGCATCGCGCTAACGAAAAAAAAACGCGGAGTTTTCGAAGGGAAATCCCGGTAACGTTTCGTCGCACTTGGTGCGCGTGAAAACGAGTTGAGGACGATGCCGGATGTGAAACTCGAAATTACGACCTGTCCGTCGCCTCATCTAAGGCTATTGTCCCACGAAACAACGGAATGACGTTTCTTAATCTCCATCTGTTCGTCACCGATGGACACGGCGTTTTCAGTGCATTAACATAGTTTACTATCTGCCTGATGCTTTTCATTTGTGGCCTTTTACGTTTGTTAGGACTTGATGACCACGGAAGAAAAACATACGTCACATTTTCCGTTTTTTCTATTTTACAGCACCTGAATTGTAAAGCTAACGGTGTCTTATTTCGCTCAGCACTGTTTCACAGAACTCGTGTCTAGATCTGACAAGATTTTTACAGGTTTCAAATGTGTCGAATTGAAGCAGATCCTTTTTAGATGACATAGAAATTAGAAATTCAATAAAAATGGATTTATCTTTTTCCACTGTTGACTTTGTGATGAGTGTTGCATTTGAAATGAGTCTTCATTCGTGACGCAGATGTGTTCACTTCTGTGTATACGTATAGACAAATAATTGGATTCGTTGGATCTGCCTTGCAATGAATATTAAATAATCGATTCTGCGAGATTTGATTTGTTTGACTGTGACATTCGATGGAACGTCGAACTTGTTGTCACAGATGGTAAACTGAAGCCGTTAAAAGCTATTAGGAAAGTGTGGTTTCAACACGTTATACCTCGAGAGTAATGTGTTCATTAACGATTTCCTGTGCAAACCCACCGCCAGAAAACCGCAGTTGGATGCATCGAAACTAAATGTGCGGTACACTTTAACGTCTTTCGACGATCTGTTCTCCCTTACGTTGTAATTCCGACATTTAGGTTTCTACCTGTATCTGCATTGCAACGACTACTTTCTCGAGTGGTTGCATACGTATGTTTTGCGACGTTTCGGTCACTTAGATGTTAATTAAACTCTGATACGAACACCATGTCACATTCACGGAAACGGAACTTTAATCTGTCGCAATATAATTCTGTGTACGAATGCATCGTACATTTGATATATGGTAAACTATAATACATTCGAACAATATACTTACTGTATGTATATTTGACAGTTTTCAAAACGTTTCCATGATTCTTGCCCATTTTACGCTTTCTTTATAGACTTTTACTTTAATCGTGTGTGTGATGATTATGTTTGCGTATCCGTGAAATGTATAAAACAGAAACGAAACGAAACGAAAGTTGCCTTTTTCTCGCATTGCTAACCAGCCTCGATTCAAGTACGTATTCCAGTGAATACCGTCCGCTTGGATTAAATCTTTAGAACCACACAATAATCATTCCCGTAATCTGTTAACGAACGTTTTGCCTGTAGATCATACGTGTGCGAATTCCTCATGTTTTGCAATGAAAAGAAAGAGAAAATCCACGTACGAACGTTTCATTCCTGCGTATCGAACATTAGCCTTCTCAGAGTTCTCTGACTCTGTTTCGAAGGATGACCAGTGAAAGGAGACTCGAACTATAACCGCGGGAAGTCGCATAAACGTTGTTAACTACTGAAAAATTAATACCGATCGAATAATAAAGAAAAATAAAATACCATTTTATAACGTCGCAGGATATCGTGTGTTTTCAGAGAAAAAAAGATATGAAAACAACAATAAACCTTGTTGAATTCTCAGATGTAATCTTGCCTACTGTTATAGGTGACGATGGCGGGAGATTATATTCTGGCCATTGCTTCGATGATGATAGCGCAGCTTCGAAATGACGATGTAACCCTTACCCTTAGTCAGGTACATTTCATATTATTTAATTATCATTTTTTTTTTAAATTTATATTCACCGAAATATATACAAGTCTTAATTGTTTTCTTTTAATGTAACTTACTCTCTTAGTTTTATATGTGTGCGAGTATACATGTAATCTCCACATGCTCTACGATTTTAATATAATCCTGATGATAAGTATTGACAAGTCCAGGTGCTTTCCAGGTCGTGACGGACCTGGTGCAAGGTGAATTTATGCAGCTTGGGTCTAAAGAAACCGAGAACGAGCGATTCGCACACTACCTCACGAAAACTTATCGCAAGACCGCCAGTTTAATCGCCAACTCTCTAAAAGCGGTTAGTTTCAATAAAATCTCGGCAATCATTCTGATTTCGACGTAAACTGATAAACATTTGTTCCTTACAGACGGCCATACTGGCAGGTGCTGATGACCAATTAGTAGAATTATCCTTCCAATATGGAAGGAATATCGGTTTGGCATTCCAGTTGGTCGATGATCTTCTCGACTTCGTTTCATCATTATCAGCGATGGGCAAACCTGCGGCTGCTGACCTTAAACTTGGCCTTGCAACCGCTCCAGTTCTTTTTGCTTGCGAACGGGTAAGAACACGTACTTACAATGCTTCTTGAGGAATGTATTATCATTATTCCTTTAGCTACGGGTCTGGTGCACCCAGCCAGTTCTGCCACGAAGGACGCATTAAAGTTGATCCCTTATTCTTTTGTTTTGTATTCGTTTTGAACAACTTCTACGAACTCAGAATTCTCTTAAAGAATTTTTGTATTATTACCTAATTAAGTAGCAGTATATTTATATAGTTTCCTATAATAAATGAGAGATAACTATGAAAATATAATGTGAACATAATCCGACGAGATATAGAAGAGATCTATTATAGCGACATTCTGAAAAAATTATTGTTCTTGTATTGTTGCAGTATCCAGAATTAAACGCGATGATAATGCGTCGGTTTCAAGAGCCCGGTGATGTCGAGAAGGCGTTCGAGTTGGTACACAAGTCACAAGGACTCGATCAGACGAGATTTTTGGCAAAGAAGCATTGCGTCGAAGCCGCGAAACTCGCGCAATCGCTAGCCGAAAGCCCATACCAAAAAGGTTTACTGGTCGTCTCCGATTTAGTTGTCAACCGTATGAAGTAGTACTATGACGTGACCATGGCTCTATGGATGAGAGGAAAACAATTGACTAAAGGTCATTAAAGCGAGCTAGTAAACACAAAGACGTAATTTTTGGCACGGTGTGCCAATAATGCCAATTGATCCAATACAGCGGATAGAAATCTATGTACCTCTTAATGAAAAAAAAAACTACAGGAGTGAAACGAATGTACTTGCGAGGTAGCATGACGTTTTTTTTTTAAAAACATCTTTCGCGTACTTAATACTTTTATGATGAACGTGTTCGATCAGTCGTTGTCAAAGGTATTCAAGGAAAGCTGTTTTTCAACTCCAAAGTTTGTAACATAGAAGTTTAAGATGGTTAATACGATTACGGGTTTGTTGAAGAAGTGTTAATCTGATGAAAGCGAAAGGTTATTTGAAAGTTATTATTTTTTATAAATTTTACACGTGTTACATTAAAACGAATTAAATTGATCATGAACATCGTCGGTAACGCAATATCGAAGCATACATAATACTGCATATGTATACAGGTGCGTTTTTTAGATATAATCACCTCGTCACACATATTTCTGTTCCCCCGACGATCTGAGTTCAGTGTTTACACAAGTAAAACATAAAAAAAAAGAACGGCAAACAGTCGTTTGACCAAGTGCCTAAGTGTATCAAACGTAAGGGAGAAAGCAACATTTAAGATGCAGAATGCAAAGGCACGGAGGATAACATCGCGTTGTTGCTTCGTGATACACATATTACCTGATTTTTATCGATATTGTCGTTAGCCAATCATTATTGTAAATAAAATAACGTTTAGGAGTAGTCATATTGTATTAGTACTGGCAACCCTTCCTGATTGTTTTTGTAGTAATTGATCATAGTATTGCCATTGTATTGCATTAAATTGATCGTCAAAAAATTGTAGTACAAACGACAACGAAATCACTGTTGATCTAATAGAGAATTTACGATACCGAAGAAAAACGGAGCATAAACGAAGGTATAAACCTTTCTATCACAGTTCTATGATCAATTACACGAACGAAGCAAACTTTTAGAAAGTGTATCGTCGAATATTGTAAAAGAAGAAATTGCCATAGCGATCATACTTTCTATAACGGTGATTATGGTCACCCATACCGATGGACTCGGAGAGTGCACAATAATATGTTACAATAAACGAAATTGTTATAGAACTTGCGAGAAATTCTATCAATTGCATAAGTATTAATTATAAATTTAGCACCTGTAAATGCATGAAAGAGACAACAACAATTGCAAGGGTACCAATACTAATAGGCGGTATAAATTAGTTTTGCTTAACATGTGTGAAGAATGCCTGCCAAAGAAGACATTATGGTCTTGATTCTTCCACTAAATTTGGCGAAAGTTGATTTTGGTCTGTCCAATGTAACAGGAAGCATCTATTGTTATAGATTTGTACACGTCATTGGGACAATTGTATTGTTACGTTTTTGCGAAATTATCTTTTCTTTGCACAGTGCCCAATGAAAATGGAATAGTCTACCATATTCTTGCTGAATAGAAAAAATGCTCAAAATATTATTTGCTACATAACTGAACATATAGGTATAAATATCTAATGTATAATAACTTATATTTATGACGTGAATTAATGTATATAATTGCTCTTTAAGGTAACACCATTCAATGCTGTAAGATTATTCATGGAAAGATACAAAAGTTGTAATTACGATCGACCGTAGATTTATGGTAGAATTAGAATATTCGATTGGCGTCGTAAAAGAACAAAAAAATATACGTAAATGAAGCTCTCGATCTCCTACACATATTCAAACCCCTTTATTTATGATTCAAATGTACCGTGTACATTTGACCGAAAATATAAAGCACAAACTTTTCGAGGAAGAAACGCACCCGCGAAAGATTTTGTGATAAATTTTTAAACTCGAATTATTACATGAATTATCGAATAGATCACTAATCTCAAAGGTGCGTCGTAAAGATGTTATACTTTGCAACATACTACTGCGGAAACCATCGATGGAATGTTGTAACACATGTAAATATGCAAGTCCTTTGTAAGCACATTCTAGATATAAAATTGTCAGTGTTCATAATAAGAATGACAGAATTATAGCGACGAAATTGATTGTCCTTTAGTCTAGATCGATTAGCTTCATTGTTACTAAATCTTATGCTGTAAGGTCTAGTATCTTAATTGTGTTGGGGATCACTAAATCCATGTTGTATAATTTCTTTTTAATATAAATATTATATTAAAACATGATTCTTGCATTTATTCGTAGTTTACACACTGATCCAGTCTATCGATTTCTAAAATACAAACAATATTAACGATTTACATTCAATATTTCATCTAATTCTACATCGGACGTAGATTTTTATATATTAAATTCTGTAAGATGTACAAATTCAGAATTGTGTGCCGTTTGCTACGAGCATAAAAAAAAAATGAAAAATTACTATAAATGATGTAGAAGAAATTTAAATATCGATACTGTGCATAGCTTGTTTGTATCACAGACTAGGTATTGGATAGACCAATCATCCCCATGCTTTTCGATGTCACTGGTTTGGAGGGCTCTAGAGCCCTCTTACCATTTTAGTGTCACTCGCTACGTTACCATTTTCGGTTCGAATCTAAGATGTCCGTCGATTATTAGTAACAATACGATATAGAAGTTATAGTTTATGCGTATTAATAATTGACCTTTGTACTGCGAAAGAAGGATAGTGAATTCACAGGTATACAACTGCAAGTCACAGCAAAAGTAAGTTGTTTTATAGAGAAGAATATTCAGTTTTTCGGAATACATACAAAAGTTATAAATATTGACATTTTCCACTATTTTTCTTTATTTCTTATAAACAATTGTACTTTCTTAAAACCATTATCATTCTATTTGGTACCAATAATTCAAATCTTTTCCGATAATGTGAAACATAATACAGTCTACGTCAACAGTTAACATGTTGCTGAGCTGTTTCTTATTAATATGATATCAAATGAAAAATCGTCAAATTCAGGCGGTTTTTTGAACGGCATTCGCTCAATTTTTGAGATAGCCGTCTGAAACTTGTACCATTGTTTTAGTTGGGAAATTCTACGCCAGATCAATGTATAATAGTTGTACTTTTCGAAAATTTAATTTTTCGCAAAAATCTGAAGGGGGTAGGTCAGGATTTTTTGCGATTTTCGTAAATCGCTTGCCATTTCCACAATTTTTGAGATATTAAAATGATTCTTTCACTGTCTTATTCGGCTTCGGATTCCGCGTCCAAAACGCCCCGGATCGTTTTAATAGCTCAAAAATTACGGAAATGGCAAGCGATTTACGAATATCGCAAAAAATCCTGACCTACCCCCTTCAGATTTTTGCGAAAAATTAAATTTTCGAAAAGTACAACTATTATAGGTTGATCTGCCGTAGAATTTCCTAACTAAAACAATGGTACAAGTTTCAGGTCGCTATCTCGAAAATTGTGGAAATGGCAAGCGAAAAACTGGTTGAAATTGACGAATTTTCGCGATTTTCGTAATTCCTTCGTCATTTCCGTAATTTTTGAGCTATTAACATGGTCCAGGGCGTTTTGGACGCGGAATCCGAAACCGAATAAGTCAGTGAAAGAATCATTTTGATATCTAAAAAATTGTGGAAATGACGGAAGAATTACGAAAATCGCGAAAAATCGTAAAATATAAGCAGTTTTTCGTTCAGCATTCGCTCAATTTTTGAGATAGCGACCTGAAACTTGTACCATTGTTTTAGTTAGGAAATTCTACGGTAGATCAACTTATAATAGTTGTACTTTTCGAAAATTTCATTTTTCGCAAAAATCTGAAGGGGGTAGGTCAGGATTTTTTGCGATATTCGTAAATCGCTTGCCATTTCCGTAATTTTTGAGCTATTAAAACGATCCGGGGCGTTTTGGACGCGGAATCCGAAGCCGAATAAGACAGTGAAAGAATCATTTTAATATCTCAAAAATTGTGGAAATGGCAAGTGATTTACGAAAATCGCAAAAAATCCTGACCTACCCCCTTCAGATTTTTGCGAAAAATTAAATTTTCGAAAAGTACAACTATTATACATTGATCTGGCGTAGAATTTCCCAACTAAAACAATGGTACAAGTTTCAGACGGCTATCTCAAAAATTGTGCGAATGCCGTTCAAAAAACCGCCTGTATTTGACGATTTTTCGTGATTTCGCTCTTCCACAGATGAGGTATTGGATAGACCACTCATTCCCGTGCTTTTCGATGTCACTGGTTTTGAGGGCTCTAGACTCTATCCAATACCTCGTCTGTGGTAATGGTTTTGCAACGCCCCCGTCAGAAAAATAAAGATTCAAAAAATCGTATAAAGTTATGCAGACAAATCGCAAATTTACTTAAACAGTTTGAACATTCTGCGTGGTTGTCAGAAAGAGGAACATCAAGAGACTACACGTAAGTTGCTCTTTTATACTTTTTCGAGGTCGCCCCGACAAGACTGAACCTGTTATTTCCATCTTTATTGTTGAGGCTTCACGGATCAAGTACAACCAAACTTCAAAATACACTCGACCTGACATTGCCAAGTACGCCATTAACCTTTAGTCTGTGATAAAACGTCCTGGAGTCAATACCTCTTCATGACACGCTCCGGTCAACCTCCCGAAGTAAAATTCATTTATTATTCATACATTATTAGTACTGAGTAACACACCGATTGATTGCAATTGCGTTAATTAATAGAGATTGATTAATAGAGGCAGTAGAGATATATTAAATATTCAAATTTGAGAAAAATTATATTTATTGTTATTAATTTGCAATCGCGATTTGCAACTTAATATTTAATATCAAGTTTATAAAATATAGTTCGATTTTGTACGATGTTATAGTCAAAAGTTCTCTTTATTTGTGCAAAATATATAATTGTTTAATTGTTAGCAATAAATCCTGAAAATGCTACGGTTTAATAACGCTTCGCTCGAGGTTAACATAGATTTTATTATGTCGTAATAGATCGAAGAAATTCGCCGGCGGGTACCTATGTACGAGTGCAACCGACCGTGACCGGCCGACTCCCGAGTTTACCTGGCGTGACTTTGACACGGGGCACGCATCAGTCTCTGTTCAGCGGCCGGGGGGTGAAGACGTACATACTCATAGGAGCTCCTGGATGGTTTCCAAGGTATGTGACATCGTTTTAGAACATTTATCTTTGTTCAATTCATTTATATTCTATATCCTATCATAATATATACGTGTATACCATACACATTCAATACATTACATTGAAAATCATGAATCGAGTCCACTTTTCTCAGTATGATTTAAACAAATTATTTTTCAACTTTTTGGAAAATACCTTCTTTATTTCTATTAATTCTTGCTTACTATATTATCACAATTTAATTAGTTTTGCTTATGAATTTCGTTGTTTGTACTTAGAATTTGGATAAATTTGTGACTGTTAACTCTTATCGTGTTTTGGTTTCTAATTCCAGGTACCCACTATACAAAGAAGCCCGGTTACTTGAGACGTAAACAAGAACACAATGGACATCGCAGCGGTGAAAGCCTACTTGTTAACGCCCTTGACATTGGTCGAAACTAACATTGTTCGCGGTACAACTACAACGGGAATTTATATTTTCCGTGAGTTGCGTTAGATTGAATCGAGTCATCGTGCCGTTTATATTTCGTGAACCGGATATAAGAAATATTTTTCTTGCGAAACGTTTGAGAATATTTCTACGAAACTTCGCGCCGGTTTATTAAAGTATACATCTTTTCGCGTCGACTATTCCGTTCACAATTTCATTTTACACCAAAGTAGGACAATGGCAATATTCCTAATAACAATGCTTGGTAATTAAATTGAAAAATACTTTAACCGAATATCTACATTTTCCGCGGTATACGCGTTCGCGATGTATTTTATTTTCAGCTTTTGTGACCGCGCGCAATGCGGTCTTAGAATCATTTTCTGCGAGACAAGTATTTCGCGAAATAGAGTCAGTGTTGTTGCGATATTAATACTTTATTATTGCTCGATACTCGCGTGATTAAAACCGCCGAAAGAAATGAAATTCGGTCGCGAAATTCTCTTAATTTTTCCAATCGCGAGAGTAGAGTCAGTTTGTTCGCCGGACATTATTTCGGTCGGGAATATAGTCTCTTTTTTTTATTTTTTTTTCTTTGAATTACTCGCCGCGACAAAGTAGCGGTACGCAGCAGCTGTGGAAAGGATTTCCATCGGGCGTCGTCGCATCAGACAGCAGGTAAATATCAGCAAAATCTACTTTTCATTTTTCTAATTAACAATGAAATTACATTTTGGAATATCGAATTCGAGTGAGAATTAAAGACGAACGATGTGGGAATGATAGACGGTTAAACTATAAAGACTTTTCTCCTTTTCTGTTACAGAAGACATCACAACGATTTAGCTGGCCGAGTGCAATGCGGTCTTAGATTCACTTGATCCGAAAAAGTATATCGCGAAATAGAATCAGTGTTGTTGCGCTATTAGAAATTATGTTTGTTCGATATACGCGTGCTTAAACCCGCCGAAAGAATTGAAATGGACTGCTACAACGTAACATATTCGGTCGCGAAATTCCTGTATACTTTGAATCGCGAGAGTAGAGTCAGTTTGTTCGCCGGCAATAATTTCGGTCGGGAGTGTAGTCTCTTTATTTTTATTTTTTTTTTTCTTTGAATTATTCGCCGCGATGAAGTAGAGGTACGCAGCAGCTGCGGAGAGGATCTCCATCGGGCGCCGTCGCATCAGGCAGCAGGTAAATATCGTCAAAATTTTGTCCTTTTAATTCTTCTAATCAACAATGAAATTACATTTTGAAATATCGAATTCGAGTCAGAACTAAATCCGAACGATTTGAGGAATGATAGACGGTTAAACTATAAAGACTTTGCTATTTTTCTGTTACAGATGACTTCGCAACTGCAGAGCCGGTCGTAGTATCATCTCTACAATCAAAGGTGCAGAAGAAATCTACGACCGGTGAGTCAAAAAACTTATGGTTCCTCCGATCACTCAATCATGTCGTAGGACGTAAAGGTCCGAAGCGGCACGAGTGTATTGGTTGTATTTTATTTGAGTTTGCGAGCATAGTGACCGCGAGTGTAAAGTATTTTATACTTTACATTCGTGGGTAGTAACACCCCATTGTTGTGAATATTTAATTAGCTCAGGCAGGGGTCTTCTTGTGGCTTAGCTTCACGGGCGATTTTGATGTAATTTAATTTGAAGGTTCGATACCCTCGGCCTTCATTTAATTGCATTCGCGTTCGCGTGCATTTCATATAATCACAGAATTTTAATCATACAGTGAATCATACGAATTAAATTCAGTCAGAATTTGCATATTTTTCGTGGCCGCGTTTCCTTTAACTTGTAAAGTCCTTTAAATTCTTGTATTTGAAATGCCCAAGAAGACCAATTCGCGATGGGAAGATTCTGGTTTCAAAGGCTAATTTTGAACATATTTGCATTGTTTAGAATATAACTTTGAATAAGGAATCAACCAAGGTTTTCAATTATAAATTCAAGTTTCATATATATTTTTTTTCAAATAAATTTCAATATTTTAAAGTTTTCAATAGATATATATTTTTAAAGTTTTCAAAGTTTTCTTGCACGAGATGCAATTTTTTCACTTTTTCAATTATTATTCAATATTACATTCGAGTCATTTTATAAAGTATATTTTCAAGTAAATTCTATAAAGTCAAAGTAACGATTACTAGCTCGTTAGAAGATCTATTTCAATAATCATTTTATAGCTCAGGATTTTCAGCACACATCAAGCCTAGTATGTAGTTGCCACGTTCATGTCCCTATTTGGCTTGAACTCATTCGTGTGCCCAGGTGCTACACGAATGGGTGATGGCGGTGAACGTGGCTTATAGTTTTAAGAATTATAATATTGTGTGGCGGCTCACAAGCGTTAGCGATTGTGCACGACGTACGATCCACACGTGTGAGTGTGTGTGTGAGATAAATTTATTGAATATTTCGTGGATTGTGCGTCGGTTTAGAACGATCGTTTTTATTGCAAAATCGCGATTAAATTCAACTAGAATATTTTTACGATTTTACATTATTCAATTTAAGTTCGATTATATTTCAAACCCCAGATTATTATATTCAATTACTTTTCAATTAGAGTCAAAATGCAGAAGCATTATCTTTGAACGTAGTAATTATTTCAACTACAAATTAATTAAAAGTCTTTCATTTCTATATTTTACGTACACAAGCTTTCATTAAATTCCTTTCAAATAAAGTCTAAATAAATCGCAATAATCGCTGGCCTTGTGAGTCGATTTCAGCAAAAAGGTACGTACCTGAATGTATGTGTGGGGTTTGAGTCGGTGTTGGAGACGTCCCGGGACGTCTCCCGTAGGGGGAAACACCGACTTTGATTGAGAATCGTGGAGAGAGTGTGTTGGTGTGCGAGAGATTTTTGCCATTTTTTAAATATAGGTAATAGGTAGGCAGGTAATTTATTCTCTGGAATGTGTGTGCTTTAATTTTAAGTAGGAAGGGCAGGGCAGGTACCACTGTTTCTACTGTAGGCGACCAGTGGTATCCTGTACCTGAAAGTCAGGCTAATAATATTTTTTTTTTTTTAATAATAAGTAAATTCTGCTTGAACATTCGTCCTTTGCGGCTAACCGTTTGCACGGACTGCAGTTGTTATTCTTCTGAGAATAAGCTGTTAACTTGTCCACACGTGTTAGCCGCATCCTCTTGTCTGGTTAGGCGCGTGTTAGGGTTATACCATATTATGGTTCCGAATGTTCTTGCAGAATACAGGTTGGGCTCCGGCCTGAAGCAAGAAGAGGCTTTACGTCGAAGAGGCTATATGCCGAAGAGGCCCGACAAACTGTCAAGAAGAGGGCAGCAACTAATGGCTATCCATTTTGGAGTGTTCAATTCCAGAATGGATGGTCATTCCGTTACTACTAAGTCACTATGCTCGTAGTAGTTGTAGAGTAATTATAGTTGTAGTAATTTGAAGTAGTTAGTACCACGGGTCGAGGTGAGCTCCCCGTGAAGACTCTGCCCCGATCTGCATTAAAGTTTTCGAGTCATTTTTCTTATTAAATTATTTTCATAAGTGTCAAGTAATAGAGTTTTGCATTAAAGTTTTCGAGTCATTTTTCTTACTGAATTATTTTCACAAGTTTTGATAATAGAATTTTGATTACAATTTGATATTAAATTCCTTTCAAACTCAGTTATTATTTTTGTTCATTATTGTTAAAGAGTTAGAGTCCAGTTTTTGATTATTATAAATTTGAGAAATTAAATTTTTGAAAAAAGCAGAGGGGTAGAGTGTGATAGAATGAAGTAGTTAGAAGTAGTTAGTTCCGCGGGTCGAGGAGAGCTCCCCGTGAAGACTCTGCCCCGGTCTGCATTAAAGTTTCGAGTCATTTTTCTTATTAAAATATTTTCACAAGTTTTATTCAAAGAATTTTGCATTAAAGCTTTCGAGTCATTCTTCTCTTATTCTATTATTTTCACAAATTTTCAATCTAAGTCATTTTTATTCATTATTGTTGAAGAAACCTAAAGACTTTACTTATTGAGATATTTTCTGAGAGTTCATTTTTAAGAATATATATTTTTGTCATTACTAGAGTCGAGTTTTTGATTATTACAAGTTTGAGAAATTGAATTTTTGATAAAAGCAGAGGGGTAGAGTATGATTCAGTGTGCAAAGTTTGCACACTGCCATCCGCGCCGGTCGTAATATTTGTCACCACTGGCTGCATTGCTAGTTCCGCGAATTTATTAATAATCCAAAATTCATTATCTTTATGTGTCTCGGAGACACGTTTTCTAATGCCGTATAGGAATTTTATTATCTAATATAAAATCAAAAAGTTAAAGCAGCCAAGTGACTCGCGAATCGCGTCGTACATCGCCGTCTTTGTACGAATCTATTTAAAAACAATCATTGAACCAAGCATTTGTTAGAAGGAATATTGCCATAATTTTATGCATAAATTGCATTTTATATTAGGATGTCTCATCTTGAATTTCTTTTCAGCCGTAACTAAATTGGATCTATTTAAGATCATTTCGCGTTTGCAATTAATTTCTATTTTCGCGTATTATCAGTCAAAGCGGTCGTGGAACTCCGAAAAATTATTTTTGCGCGTCAGTTTTTCGCGAGGAATTTTCGTAATTTAGTGTATTAGTTTTGCGGAAATACTCGCGAACGTGGACCAAGAAAAATATATTCGCGCGCGCATCGCGTATTTTCTTTCAATGAATTTTAGAGTCATGCGATCACTTATTCTCTATGACGAAACCCACGGAAATTGTAAATAAATTTAGTGTTGCGAAAATTATGTAAATTCGGTCGTTTCTTTCCATACCGACCAATGTTGACCGCGCGTGACAAGTAGTCTTTTCTCCCTTTATTAATTATAGACTCAAGATTGCGATACGGTAAAATTACAATAAGTAAAATGAGCTAATCACTCTTCTTCCAGCTTTGCTTTTAGAGTCGCGTTAACTTAGAGAAATCGCCATTTACTCACCTTGAATGGTTTGTTAAATGGTGAGAAATCTTTTTGCGCCGCGCGTGCATTTTTCTCGATTCTCTCGAAACTCGCAAAGTAACTTCTAGCTTATAGTATTCCAATTAATTACAAAAATGTAAAACATGATCCCCTGTGGGTCGGGGAAAGAATAGACCCACGGTATTCCCTGCCTGTCGTAAAAGGCGACTAAAAGGGACGTTTTGATCACTATAGTGTCAAAACGTTAGTTTAAGGGGATATCATACGTCAATTTCACTTCGTTTGTCGTCGACCGACTAGAAAACGCGACTTCTTTGCTCGTTCCGCGTTATTAGCTTCTTATCAATTAAACATTTTTACCTTCAATTACATAGTTTCAGTTTTTAACTTATAACTTCAACTTTTACTTTCAACTCGTAGCTTCAACTTTTACTTTCAATACTTAGCTTCAGCTTTCAATTTTTAGCTTCAGTTTTTTAAACTCATTTTAATAGTAGAGTCACTTGCTCGTAATTTGCGGCGTTCATCATACCCCTACGTTAAAACAACACGAGAAACGGTGTAGTCGGCCAAATAGCTTCACGGCTATCTGGTTAAATCGCGGTCCTGCGATATATTCATGGAGCGTGGCTTTCGTCGGATCATGGTTCCGCCGGTATCTTTGGGTGGCCTAAGGTTGTTTGGAAAGGTGAGCCCGAGTTCGTTCTGGGGACCTGTACACGGGTGGACTGCTTTTCGGCGGGGTATGGGACGTATCAGGCTTATCGGTGGCGGCCGGACCGATTAGCCTGATATGGCTTAACCCGTGTACAGTTCGACTTGATGATCTATATCTTCGGATATATTTCATCTTCGATTTGTCCCTGGTTCGGATCTTTCGTGAGGCCCTTTCCTGTAAATCGGCCTTACGTTTATCCCATCGTATCGGTTAACCATGGTTTGGCGGGAGTCCCGGTTCGTGGGTACTTCTCAGGACCGTGGTACGAGCCACCGTGTAAGTGTGTAAATTGTTTTTCCGTCGAGTTATGGTAAACGTCTAGAGTCACCCGCGTTAGTCTTACCATGAGGTTGCTTTTCTGGTTTGGTCGACATTTCCATTCTCGTCTATGTTATTTGTTTTATTCGCGTTTCGCGGGAAATTGGCGTTTGATGGTGATGGGTTTGTGTTTGTTATATTGAAACTGGTTTCAATATTTCGGCCACGGTTGCATTGATAGACGTATCTTTGAGATCGTGGTTATTAGCTTCGCGATCGCGGTCGCGTGATATCTTTACTTTCCTTCTGAAAGTAAAGATTATGTTCGTTATCGTTCAAAGGAGGGAGGATGGGAGCCGTGGATAGGGTGGGTCTCCATTAGTAGCAACCTCCACGTGGTGAGACCTGGATCGATATTATTTGCATCGATCGATAATGAAATTTATCAATATTTTTTTGTAAGTCCGATGACCCATAGTCGTTTATATCGAAATGTATCGCTTCGATGCAAATGGTATCGAGCAAATTGGCTACGAGTAGTATATGTATGTATATCTCGTGTTTGCTTTTACTGCAGTCAGAAAAAACCTAAATTCAACCAGTTTTTTGATTGCCATTTGCTCAATTTTTGAGATAGCGATCTGAAACTTGTACCATTGATTTAGTTAGGAAATTCTACGCCAGATCAATATATAATAGTTGTACTTTTCGAAAATTTAATTTTTCGCAAAAATCTGAAGGGGGTAGGTCAGGATTTTTTGCGATTTTCGTAAATCGCTCGTCATTTCTACAATTTTTTAGATATCAAAATAAATCTTTCACTGTCTTATTCGGCTTCGGATTCCGCGTCCAAAACGCCCCGGATCGTTTTAATAGCTCAAAAATTACGGAAATGGCAGGCGATTTACGAAAATCGCAAAAAATCCTGACCTACCCCCTTCAGATTTTTGCGAAAAATCAAAGTTTCGAAAAGTACAACTATTATATGTTGATCTGACGTAGAATTTCCTAACTAAAACAATGGCACAAGTTTCAGGTCGCTATCTCAAAAATTGAGCGAATGCTGAACGAAAAACTGCTTAAATTTGAAGTTTTTTCGCGATTTTCGTAATTCTTCCGTCATTTCCACAATTTTTTAGATATCAAAATGATTCTTTCACTGACTTATTCGGTTTCGGATTCCGCGTCCAAAACGCCCTGGACCATGTTAATAGCTCAAAAATTACGGAAATGGCGAAGGAATTACGAACATCGCGAAAATTCGTCAATTTCAACCAGTTTTTCGCTTGCCATTTCCACAATTTTCGAGATAGCGATCTGAAACTTGTACCATTGGTTTAGTTAGGAAATTCTACGGCAGATCAACCTATAATAGTTGTACTTTTCGAAAATTTCATTTTTCGCAAAAATCTGAAGGGGGTAGGTCAGGATTTTTTGCGATTTTCGTAATTCTCTCGCCATTTCCACAATTTTTTAGATATCAAAATGGTTCTTTCACTGACTTATTCGGCTTCGGATTCCGCATCCAAAACGCCCTGGATCATTTTAATAGCTCAAGAATTACGGAAATGGCGAGCGATTTACGAAAATCGCAAAAAATCCTGACCTACCCCCTTCAGATTTTTGCGAAAAATCAAAGTTTCGAAAAGTACAACTATTATATGTTGATTTGACGTAGAATTTCCTAACTAAAACAATGGCACAAGTTTCAGGTCGCTATCTCAAAAATTGAGCGAATGCTGAACGAAAAACTGCTTAAATTTGACGTTTTTTCGCGATTTTCGTAATTCTTCCGTCATTTCCACAATTTTTTAGATATCAAAATGATTCTTTCACTGACTTATTCGGTTTCGGATTCCGCGTCCAAAACGCCCTGGACCATGTTAATAGCTCAAAAATTACGGAAATGGCGAAGGAATTACGAACATCGCGAAAATTCGTCAATTTCAACCAGTTTTTCGCTTGCCATTTCCACAATTTTCGAGATAGCGATCTGAAACTTGTACCATTGGTTTAGTTAGGAAATTCTACGGCAGATCAACCTATAATAGTTGTACTTTTCGAAAATTTCATTTTTCGCAAAAATCTGAAGGGGGTAGGTCAGGATTTTTTGCGATTTTCGTAATTCTCTCGCCATTTCCACAATTTTTTAGATATCAAAATGGTTCTTTCACTGACTTATTCGGCTTCGGATTCCGCATCCAAAACGCCCTGGATCATTTTAATAGCTCAAGAATTACGGAAATGGCGAGCGATTTACGAAAATCGCAAAAAATCCTGACCTACCCCCTTCAGATTTTTGCAAAAATGAAATTTTCGAAAAGTACAACTATTATAGGTTGATCCGGCGTAGAATTTCCTAACTAAAACAATGGTACCAGTCTCAGGTCGCTATCTTTAAAATTGAGCGAATGCCGAACGAGAAACTGCTTAAATTTGACCATTTTTCGCGATTTTCGTAATTCCTTTGTCACCACTAACGAATCGACAGGTACCACTCGGAACCATCGATACTCTTTTAGTTCAAAAAATTCTGCTCCTCCGTCAAGGAGGCGCTGCAAATCCTCTGAAATTTGAACGCGTCGGTAACTCAGTTTCATGAACATCGAACACCGTAAGGTGATAGATCTATCCAATACCTCGCTGTGTTTGTACTGTAAGCTCATATCTATGTAATCAAGACAGATGTCGCTTTCGTATACGTGGAGAGGTTTGAATGCATGCGTTACAAAATAAGCGCGAAAACATACAACCTGCTAGTCCTGTCATTTCCGACAGTTTTCATCAATAGTTCACAGTTTTTAGTCAAGAATTCAAAATTATGGCAAGTTTATTAGATCTTTGTGAACAATACTTTGGCGCTCGAGACTTTTACGAAGTTCTTAAGATATCTAGAACTGCAAATGATAAACAAGGTAAGTGATCCTAACCTATACATAGTGTATACAATAATTTCAACGCATAATGTTTTATCGTAATGGAGTGTACAGTAAGTATTATTGGAAATTATTCTAATTTTCAATGTTCTTTAGTGAAAAAGGCTTATCACCAACTGTCCCTGCTTGTACATCCGGACCGTGTTGAAGAAGATATCAAAGCAGAAGCAACAGAAAAATTCAAAGTTCTGGGACGAATTCATTCGATTCTTAGTGATAATGAGAAACGTAAGATTTATGACCAGTCAGGGCAATATGATGAGGAGAGTGAGGATGTTATGATGCGTAATTGGGCAGATTATTGGAAGACTCTGTTTAAGAAGATAACCGTAGAAGATATCAACAACTATGAAAAGAATTACAAGGGATCTGAAATAGAAATCAAGGATTTGAAACGTGCATATATGGACAGTAAGTTTTGAGTTAATCATAATATACCATCAATGAATATAGATATAAACAAATTTTCATATTTCTTACAGGTAAAGGAGATATGGATTACATCTTAGAAACTGTGCCATTCACTAACTGCGATGATGAACCAAGATTACATGGTATTATTCAGAAACTAATAGAAGATGGTGAAGTACCAGAGTACAAAGATTTTACACAGGAAAATGATAAGAAAAAGCAACGTAGGAAACGCAAGGTGAGTGACACTAGAATAATTCATAAATGTATTTGCACTTATATCTTCTGTTTTTAATTAACTTGTTCCCTAAGCTTCAAGTATTTCTGATATACACTGCTGCTATTATTTTGTATTCATCGCGGCAACGCACGTGTTATGATGACTACCTTTGCGAACCTCGTATTTTCACTGTATCGAGCGTTGCATTCCATAACAGAATATTTAGATAAGCTCAACATAAGTGGATTCACCCGTGGAACAATCTACTCGTTGTGTATCCGTAAGAATGCGATGCGAGACACCATTCGTACTGAGACGTTCGAGACGCTCGTCGATGACCTGATAAACATTTTTAATAATTAAATCGGACTAACTTTACAAATGTTTATCATATCGTTGAGAGGCTTCTCGTACGCATCACTACAAATGGGTTCTCATATACCATTCTTTCGAGATACAGAGAGTAGATTGTTCCACCGCGAATCGACTCATGTTACATGTATCTAAATTTTCTGTCGTGCAGTGCAATTTTCCATATATCGAAAGTGAAAGCGATAGATCTACAGACAAATTCCTGAGAGTTTAATTTAATTTGATAAGTCGTACGATCACTACAGGCAAGAAAATAAAAAATTGATCCGCTATAAAATGCGATCAATGAATTTATAACTAAAACCTATTGATTTTCGATCTAATATGATTACGTACGAATACAGAGTGTTTTATTTATTTACGAACTCAGCTTATCACACCGTTAACATGATCTGATTACCATAGATTAAGAAAGGTGCGAACGATACACAATGTGCAGGCAGGCGCGCGCCAATTTCGAACGATATCGCTTCGCTCCTTCCTGTGATATATCACGTCAGAGATCTGACGATCAAGTCGGCAGTGCGCTATTTTCAAGCTTTTCTATTTTTATCAATACACGGTACTGCTTGATGATTGGAAGTAGTAGGAGGAGGTGGAATAGTAGTATGAGCGATAGGAGGGGGGAATTCTAGTAAATAAGTGAAGAGGGAACGCAAGAGCGGGTTCAGTCTACGGAACAATTAGACCGACTCTAGCCCACCGTTAGATACATTATAATTTTCGGCTAAAATCCCTACCACGATGACCAGAAAACTTTCGATTTATTAAAAGCGACCGCGATATAGATAATGACACGTATCTATCGACGATATCAAATTATTCTCGTCGATCTGTACAGTTAATTGTTGAATTGTTAAAACAATTTCATGATCACCTTTTAAAAAATGGGTGTCAACGTAGGATTGTTACTGTTAACTGTTGTTTTGTGTACGAGTGTCGGTGTTGTTACGGGTGAGTGTACACACGTGAGAAATGACGATATGTTAGAGTATTATTGTTCCGGCGGTGAAATTAGCGATCTGAACGCTTTACCAAGATCGACTGGAAAAATCCGGATTAATAACATGCCCGTTTTACGGATAACCACCGATACATTCTCGAGGTTCGGATCGGATCTATGGGTCGTCAGTTGTTCTAATTGCGAGATCGAGGACATCGAACCAAGTGCTTTCCGACATTTAGATAATCTTCAACAGTTGAGCTTAGACAACAACTACCTGACCACCGTCAGAGGATCATGGTTCGAAGGATTAACCTACTTAACGTATCTGGATTTGAATTACAATCGTATAGAGACAATCGAGGACGAAGTTTTCCAAAACCTACCCAGTCTCGTGGACCTAAGACTCTCTGGGAATCGACTGGAGTGTCTAAATCTCAAAGCCATGTCGCATTTGAAAGAACTTAAAAGAATGTTTCTAAGTGAGAACTCAGAGTTCAAGTGTCCCAACGCTGTCGGTACTTTTCTAGACAGTCGACGGGTTAGTTTCGAAAAAGATCCGGAATGGAGGAGAATTCCCACCGATTTAATACACGTGGAGATTCCCTCGGAATACGATACACAAAATTGGATAACCACCACAACAACCCCAAGGATACCTATGTATCGTGAAAGACTGAACTTGGTGACCACACCACCCCCAACCGAGGAACCGATACCTTACGCACCTTCCATCATATACCCAACGGACAGTATTATTATGTATCCAGATTACGGTACACCAGATTGGTATCCAGAGATATCCACGATAACACCTCAAGAACCTACGAGAACAACAATTCCAACAGATAATGCCGAAATGTATCCCTACGTCACATTTAACAGCGTAGACGTGACGAGCACAGAATCCGGGTCAAGATTTACAGGTTCCACTCCCAGAACCGAATCTCCGTATTACTCACCCCATGAAAATGAGAACAAACACTACGAACAGCCCAGTTATCCGAGTGAAACTACCAGCCCGCCCTTGTTGGCAACTGGCCGGAATGACGATCAAGAAACACCACCTTTCGTGGAACCAGATATGGAACATATCACTCATCCATCCAGAATCCCATGGATGGAAACTGTTTATCCTTCGAGATATCCTGGATATAATAGACAACCTGATGAGCATGCAGCACCTGCTGCTACGGAGATTTCTGCTGAAGATTATGTTAGTCGACCTATGGCACCGGAAGCTGTTCAACCAGTCTCGATAGATGATTTAAATGAAACACCCCGTTATCAACCAACCATGACTGTCCGACCACCAGCGTTAGAAAATTATGAACATCGTCAAGGAGACGTTTCCCCGCCAGTTATATCCGTCGAAACGACGACAGATAAACCGTTACCGATTTGCCCAAGTTCGTCAACGATGATCGTAGAATCTATTCAGATGATCATCGTCTCGATCCTTCTGGTAGTGATGAAGGATGTCCTTGTGGAGGGATTTTAGCTAGAATTTTAATTGTATCCTCGGTCCGGGAATCGTATACAATTGTACGAAAAATAAAAGAAACACGTGAAGCACAATACTAACAATAAAACGTACGAGAACCGAAGTAAATAATTTTCTATGAAAAAAAAAACAAACGAACAGATCGTTCGCGTGAACTTGTGCGTGCGGGCATTTAAGTACGCGTAGCCTAGTATTATAACGGATTCGCGAAGCTAATCGAGTATCATTAACGACGCTTATTGGAATAATTCAACAACGATGCAGATTTAATTAAGTGAACGACGTTCAGCTGACTCTAACGTTTTCTCGTCCGTGAAAATGAACTTTGCCACGGTTATCTGATCGCGTTCCTCGTTGGACTCGTCAGATTGGAAAATCATTTCCTCGAATACCGCGGAGCCTGGAAAAATGATCTCGTACGTATACATGTCTATTTACTTCAGGTATTATACATAGTAACTCTATCCTGATCTATCTATGATCTATTCTGTTTCTAATTAATTTTATCTTAACATCACAGTACATAGAGAACCGAGTGGTAATGTACCACCGCTGAACAGTTGTTTGCCAAGTAGGAAAGCCAAATACAGATTCCGCGGTAGCGCGATGTTGAATATCAATTGGAAGCAACGAGCAACGAGGGCCGCATTGCATCCGGAGTGGTAACGAAATAATTACTAATGTCATCGTCCAATCTCGCACTGGTGTTATGTAACGACCTTGACCAGTAGTACATCGGGATACTGCGTTTCGCGTTTTGTTAGCCTCGTTGATGAGACGCGTGCTAAACGCACGTATTACATATTCGATGTCAAGTTCGCGAACGCAGGCTTCCTAGAGATTCCTGATGCAACAGGTGCATCTTGCTGATCGACGCGTTCTCATGCCAACTCTAAATAGTCTCGCAGAAAGATCGAGTGCCCTTGCCGAAGCCTCGAAGAGCAACGATTGAAGGGGTTCATTGTGACGAAGAGCCGCCGGTGTTTATCTTCGTTGCACGGAGTTGCGTGTGTTAAATGCACACACGCACACACATATATATATACAATGGTTTTAACTGGGGATTTAATTTCCGTGAAATTCCACGACGATGACTTACCGCCGGAAGAATTTATTGCGCAACCACTGCATCGAACCCGATGACTATTTCGAATTATTTCGTGATTCGAACAATTTCCGGACTTTCAGGCGACGAGCCAGACGCAACGTTTGCTCTAGACCCGAAGAGACATGGTAAAATCAAGGTCGCGGAAACGTCAATGTCGACGAGTAGCATAAATTGCGTTACCCGTGAATATCGAACGGAAATACTTTGGCATGTTTACCTTTTGTATAGATTCTATAAGACGATGTTAGCGATTGGAGAACGATGTCGTTGTGTAAAATAGTAATTTGACGAATAAGATTTGACTTGGCATACATCGTTGGTTTTCGTGAATTCCGGTAACATGTTGGAATTAGAACAAGATGCTACGAGATGAGACTATACGTTACTTCAGCCACTAACCTATTTGTTATTTTGTTTTAGATTTATTATTAGTCACTTATGCTTGACACTTATGTAAGGAAAAATTGTAGTAACAAAGATAAACGTGTGTGACGCCTCCCGGATCGGATCCAGTATTTATCTGAAATGTGTTGTTACAGTATAATTATAGTCATTACGCTGTTTACGTTGAATGTTTCGTGAGACCAGATTTTTTTATTTCCAAATTCTTTCGGTAAACTGTGAACCTGCAACTTCAAAGTAAACGGGCACCGTTTCTATAAACACGTCGCATAAATATGATATAAAAATAACGTGGAAACGTGCGAGGGATGTGAATCTTTCGTTAAGGAAGATTTTTTTTTTGGCTTTCACTCGTCAAAGATCAGACGGATGTCAGTGCGGCAATCGGTGCATTCAGAATTTCGCGAACCGTTGTGCAATGACCTAACATTAGGCTGCAGCTTCGACGTACTTGCCAGAAATTATAAATAACGGAATTTCCTCAGCACCGAATTATGGAGTAGGTCACGAGCGATATGGAACGTCATCGACAACTATGCACAGCAAAAACTGAAATCTGTTTCTTGTCAGAGATGTCTCAAGCTCGCCTAAAGATTTTCTAAGAATGTCAATCTTCGCGGTCTCTTTGAAAATCAAACTCCGTTTGTTCCGAGAAATCTAACAGTAAAGGCTTCTCTGCAAATTCGTAGATGATTTCATTATTTATATTTTCACCCAAAGTGTTGTATAATGGAACAAAAAGGGAAACTCGTCAATCTTGAATATAATTCTTCTCAGCCTGTTTTCTTGATGTGAATTATTTGTTTGGATGCAAATTAAGTATCCGGGTATACAAGGGTTTCCATGTTGAGTGAACGAATGGAAATTCTATTGTTTTATTTCTAATCGCAGAGCCATATTGTTGGCACGTTGCCACGGTTTGTCTATCCAAGTAATAGTCGAGCAGTGTGTATCCGGTACTGTCGAACATCCATGGAATCGACGACCTCTCGTTAAAATTAACTTCTGTTAACCACAAGCGGCGAGTTTGATAATCTCGAGAATAGACGCATGGCGAGTTTCGAAAATAGCATAAGGCATGGATCGCTATCACCCTTGCCGCGAACTGGTCTTAATCAATTGCGTTAATAAGGGCACTTGTGGCTTGCAGACGATCAATTATCGATTAGTGAAATCTTATCGGGCGGCTATTAATCAGCCTCCTTAATGTGGAGTCAAGTGTTACACAAACTCATCAACGAATTAGATGAAAAGGAAACGCTTATCTATAATTTTTTTTCTAACTTCACAGGATTCACTTTATGAAGTACGAAAATTCGATATGTAGTTCGTAATAGGGATAACTGTGGTAGTACTCGAGAAATTATCGTTGATTGCTGATTTTGGTTAATGTGAATTAAACGATTGATTATGGTCCAGGAACCTACGGGGGATGGAAATGATCTCAATCTAGAATTGAGCAGCTGAGTGGAAAATGAGCACGTGGCACATCTAAATTTATTTTTTGTTATTTCGACCATTAAGTGACCATCAAACTTGTTTATGGTATACTATAAATTTATGGTATCGTGACATGTGCGTGTTTTCCACTGATCCCGGTAATTATAATGTTTACTGAGATAATAAATCTTAAGTGCAAATCACCTTCGCGGATCGTTTACTAACATAGAAAATTGGGTCATCCGTACTAATGGTTTCTGCAATATTTTCATGATTTTCAGTGGGCCAAGGAGGCAGCCGAAGCCGAACGCTTGGACAAGATGCTGAAGATCGAGAACGAGGAAAACGCAGCTGCGAACAATCTAGCATTGGCAATCCAAAGTCGCAACCAAGCACGAGCGAGCCAATCCGACAGCTTCTTCGATTCCTTAATTGATAAATACGCAAAGAAGGCAGAGAAAGTAACGAAAAAGAAAACCACCCCCGCAAAGAGTACAAAAACTACGAGATCCACAACAAAAACCAAAAGGAAGTCGTAAACAATAGTAATCATTATCCGTGAATTTCCATCCGCATCCGAATGTCTGCGCGAATTTTATAACTTAATTATTAATACTAAGAAACGTGCCATGTCGCTGTAGATTCTGTTTCTATAACTAAATGGTTGTATTTAAATTTTGTAAATCTAAAAGTGTGTGTATACCGTTCCTCCAAATATCGCGCCACAAAAGCGAATCGCCCCGATAGGAACATTGTAACCGAGTTACGCATACACCAGAATCAAATATAAAATTTCAAATACAGAATTTTATTAATTCATTGCACAGTCTATTGTAAACGATACAAAATACATTTTGCACATTCTACGAGCCTTAACATCCACGGAATATTGAATGGTCCGATCAGGGGGAGGACACGACCATAGTAAAAGCTTGGTCGTCCGTTTTAGTTCCCTAATCGATTAGATATGCGTTGAATCCCTATATCCCAGTGATCCTTATATACATCATCCAATCTAAAACAAATAAGATGTCTAAGGCATTCAAAACATATTAATTGAAGCAAAGATAAAACATTTATTCGCCCTCCGTACCATATTTCCCCTGCAGCTTCACAAAAGTTTCCTTTATATAATTTCTTCATATCTTTATTACTCAAGGTCCCTGTGTGATGCATTTTGAACCTAGTAAACTATGAACTTAAAAGTTAAAGGAGCAACTATATAAGAAATGAATATTATATTATGTTTTGTGGTAATAATACTAAAAGATGTTTTGATTTCTTATAATTCAGTATATTTATCTAAAATATTCAACCAAAGGTTTATTTTTCTCACCATTGTAACAGTATGCGTCCGTTTCGGCTATACCAAGAAATAATTTCGTCACTTATCCATTAGTGCAAGTGCTTTGTTCACTTTAACATTTATTTCCACGTAAACGAGGTAGTTTAAGGGATTTCCATTCTTTCCGCTGCGCCATAACCAACTACAACCGCCATCAGCTGCCAAAAAACCCGGTTCCGACTGAACCTCAGTCATCCTAGACTCGAACCCATAATGGTAACGTTGCTACTCTTCACAATGGTAACATTATTAATACGCACAGACTATAGCTTCTCTACCCTCAGTCATCCTGGACTCGAACCTAAAATGGTAACGTTGCTACTCTTCACGACGGTAACATTGTTAATACGCACAGACTATAGCTTCTCTACCCTCAGTCATCCTAGACTCGAACCCATAATGGTAACGTTGCTACTCTTCACAATGGTAACATTATTAATACGCACAGACTATAGCTTCTCTACCCTCAGTCATCCTAGACTCGAACCCATAATGGTAACGTTGCTACTCTTCACAATGGTAACATTATTAATACGCACAGACTATAGCTTCTCTACCCTCAGTCATCCTAGACTCGAACCCATAATGGTAACGTTGCTACTCTTCACAATGGTAACATTATTAATACGCACAGACTATAGCTTCTCTAACCTCAGTCATCCTAGACTCGAACCCATAATGGTAACGTTGCTACCCTTCACAATGGTAACATTATTAATACGCACAGACTATAACTTCTACACCCTGTCATCCTAGATTCGAACCGATAATGGTAACGTTGATACCCTTCACAAATAAACTTTAAAGGAAATACTTAAAAAAAATTTTACATAATATATGAAATTTAATGTTGCTATGTAGGGTGTCTTAAGGTTTCCATATATGAGGAGTTAGTGTCCCTTGGAAAAAGGCAAGTATATCGACTACCTGCTATTACGGGTCCCATCGTCCACCTCTCAAACGAAATTTAAATCAATTAGGTAGTAATAATCCCCACTAATAATCCCCACTGGGAGACGTGAGCATTATTAGTAGATACTACCGGTGGATCGGACATCTGCTCAGTTGCTTTCGAGTCATTGTTTAAGAACGTTGTCGGGTAAGTTTCCGCGGACGGGTTGTTTGATTACGATACAGACGCGAATTCTTCGGTCGAGTGATTCTAAGTAACAGTACAGTTTTCATTCTACGGGAGGTTTGAGAAATAATTATGCAACAACTTTAACGTGTACTTTTCAACCGCATTCGTTTATTCAATTTATCCATAACTAGATACGTATGTTACACAAGTAAGTAAAATACATTTGCATTTATTTAACAATGCAAACTCAGAGTGCGGCACGTGTTGGTACATACCTCCTTCCCACTGGGAGGAGTGGGGATTATTAGTAGATACTACCGGTGGATCGGACATCTGCTCAGTTGCTTTCGAGTCATTGTTTAAGAACGTTGTCGGGTAAGTTTTCGCGGACGGGTTGTTTGATTACGATACAGACGCGAATTCTTCGGTCGAGTGATTGTAAGCAACAGGAGAGTTTTCATTATACGGGAGGGTCAACAAATAAATATGCAACAACATTAACGTGTACTTTTCAACCGCATTCGTTTATTCAATTTATCCATAACTACATACGTACATTACACAGGTAACTAAAATACATTTGCATTTATTTAACAATGTAAACACAGAGTGGGGCACATGGTGGTACCTCCTCGCGGTGTGCCCTGGGAGGACCTTGACGTCTCGCCCCCCTTTAACCGGGGGGGTTGGACGACGGGGTCCTGCTAACACCACCAAGGCGTAGGGAAGTTGGCGTGCCCATCGCCCAAGGAATTCATTCCTTGCAATAGCCAATTCGTTCCAGGGTGTGAGCGCCGTACACTGGAATGAATTTAGGCAGTGTCCCTTTTGTGACACTGCGCGGTTTACGGCCCCTTCGGGAGAATTGGAGTGACTTCTAGATACTGTCCGTGTTTTTGGGAACTAAAAGTCGTACCTCATTCTCCCATAAGAGTGACCTCCCCCTGGGTCCGATTATAGGGGTGTCGTAGATAAAATAGGTATCTACGAAGTTGGTATGTTACCTATCAATCCTTATTTCCTAATATTCCCTTCTTTATCGATTAATTACAGGATGAACTAATACAGATCTCTGTAATTTATATTTCGTTTTCAGATGGTAAAACAGTTTCACTGGTTCTCATTCATTCACTTACGATTGACCAACGTAATCCCCTATAATTTCATAATCTCACATCAAATACAAGGAAGAAACAGATACACGTTTCCCAGAGTTTAATTAATTCTCCCAAGTCTGAAGGGGAGCGATTTATCAACATTAACGAAACATATCAGAAAACTAATACCATTCGACATGTTAGAAACGCGCAAGACGATGCGAGTAATTAATGGTAATTATTAAACCGGTAATCAAAACAGCACCTAATATTATTACATGTCATTACCGGTATTAATGAGTTAATGAGCCAATATGTCAGTCACGTCGTTAGTCATCCGGTTCCCCGTGACAGAGACGAAGAGAGGAAACATCTGTGAGAACCGAGAGAGACGAAAAGAGAGGGAAAGGGCACGGGTATCGCCAATGTATCTGCCGTCTTGCTCTCGTCAGCCTCGAGTTTGGTGATTCGGGATGGTGATGCGAACCCAGTTGGATAGTGTTGGTGTTTTTCGATTCGGTGTTAGTAGAGATTGTGTGTACCGGGCATCATAAGTGGCCGCCTCGTATGGTCAGTCTCGTGTTACGTCTGGGCTGACTCGAGCGACAACACGCCACACATCGGGTGACACACTTTGGGGTAAACGGTACATCGTTTTTTTTTTTCCCGTAGCGCAATTCAAAATGTTCTCCTTGTCGGGTAGCTTTGAAGGAACGCCGTCGAATTACGAAATCACATCTTCGCCCGGCTGAAATCCGAGAACCCGCCAGCAAATCATGAACTTGTTCGCTGTGACGATACGCTCGAATGTTATGGTATATTATACCGAACGGTAAGCGTTGAGACATGTAAATATGTATTCGATGATCGAACGTACCGTGAAATAATCGGTAAAGTGATTCTCTATGTATGTATTTTGTTATAGAGTTACCACGGTAAATCGATGAATTTTCTATGTACAGAAAAGTAAACGAATGCGTTGCACTCGGTGAAAGTAATTTCATTTGTTTGATACACAGAAATTACATAGAGGACGTCGCCGTTTGTAAAATCCTATCGCGCTGTTTTAATTTTAAATGGAACACCCGTTGTGTACGTGATCGTCGCACACCTCGACAGAATCACGTACGGGCGACGATCTTATTATGGGTGTGTGGTGCAAACATAGGTAGCAAAGTGTAAACCACCATTATTATTAGCCAGACGTGTAATAGGAGGCCGGATTTGAGTTTAAAAAAGAACTGAAACACAATGGGTTCTTGCCCGTAACTGGAACAATATTTTTTATCCGGCCAGCTAAACAGCAATTAGATCGATACCTCGATGTTGTACGAGGGCGAATAATCTATTGTGAAGTATCGATTGTTCTACGTAACGATATCGTTGTAAAGCGTATGAAACACGAGGAAATTATTTTGCAAAACAAATTGCACGGTGCATTGAGTAATCGTATGCGAAACGTAATGTAAGAAAAAGCTCGTAACAAAACGAATTCGTATGAATGATTTGTGTAATTTTACAAACTACACGGAATGCAGTGTATCTTGTTGATAGTATGATACATTGAACCGTTTGATTCAGCGCGTGTTGTTTCCGATGAAAGAAAATGATGACCGGTTAAAAAGTTTTCGTCATGTAAAATGATATAATCAGTAAGCTATAAAGAATTCACGGTCGTAAACCATTGTGCGTATCTTACTCAACGTTAAACTCTCTCGTGATTCGCGCGTAGTTTCTTGTTTATGGATCAATAAATCTGGCGTGGTAGAGAGGATCGTTGGGACAAATGAAATCTAAGATCGACCCTGACATTTACTGTAGTCATATTAGAGATCATCGCGTACAATTATACCACTTTTTCGTAAACCTTTTAGTATTCGGAACGTCTTCTTATCCAATCTGTACATAAATCCATGATCCAATCTACTTGTTCTATCTATCAAATCTACAAAATTCCTTGCTATAATAGATTACATACATCTTAATCATACAGAGGGTAAAATTTATTATATTTACACACATTATATCATAATTCAATTAACGAACATTTTTTAATTAATATTTAACCATCCTAGGGTATCAAAATTCGTCCAACAACAATTCCTTATGAAACCATAAAGCTCGTATCTCGCCTCTGCCGAGGAACAACCGAATTCGTCGCGGGGCCGTGTGCAAATTCTTTTTTTACCCAGGGTAACGTTCGCGTGGACGCCGATTTTCGCAGATCCGTTGCGCGCGGATCGTGAGGACAACTCGCGCGCCTCTAGCCGAAGGAAACAACCTCGGCGAACCCCCTGCTATCAGCGTGGCAATATTTTAAACCGCGAGCCTTTAAATTCGCAGTGTCCTCGCCCTTCCTCCCGCCGTATGGACTCCTAATCACGAGTCGCATCGGGCGATACAGCGTGTACACCATGAGATGCACCCCGTTAAATCTTGAGAGGAAATCGAGGGAGAGAGAGCGAGAGAGAGAGAGAGAGAGAGAGAACGGGAGAGACCGGGGTTGCACTGGCCAGATAGAGGGAGAGAGGACACCGAGTTTGAGGAGGAACGGTGGAGCAAGAGGAGGTGGTGGTCGTATCGAAGGAGGAAAAGGAGGAGGAGGTGGAGGAGGAGGAGGAGGATGAGAAGGAGGAGGAGAAGGAGATGGTGGAGGAGCAGAGCAGGAGGAGAAGGGGAGAGCGACATTCCAGAAGGCGGCGGCGGCGGTGGTTCTCGTGGGAAACCAAAGAGAGAGAGAGGAGGAGAGAGATCTCGTCTCGAGGAGAGGTTGCGAGCCTTAAGGCACCGTTCTCATCTACCGACGCGCGACAAGACCGCAGAAGAGAGACTCCTGGACTCAGCTGGTTGCTACCGACAGTCCATGAAATTTATGCGTTTCTTCGAATAATTGATACGACGTTACGAACGTCTACGATGTCGCGGTCACGTGCCCGGGGTGGCGCCCGATGGGTAATTTTTCAATTATCAACAGAGTGTGACGTACGTTTGAGGTGTTTCCAAGTTTCGATGATCGATTGGAGGATTGGAGGGGGAGATAGAGAATAATAGAGGTTACGAACGATGCAAGTTCATTGTCATCGTACGACGGTGTTTTATCAACGTAGTTGCGATGTAAGGGGAATCCGATACAACGGGGACCTCATTGTTTTGCGCTACGCGAACGGTTTTATAAGTGTACATATACGACTCGATACATTAGTGGCAACAAACGATAACGCATGTGCATACTTAGATCCCGCGTATGCCCCTGTTCCTTTTCGCTTACCCCTGCAGCATCGACTACTGCATTATTCTTCCCTGATAAAGTCACGACAATGCAACGGGGTCTGTGTAACTCGAGAGTCCCCGTAACAGAATCGATAATCGGTGATTACGATAAAGAAGCCGCTACTGTTATCTCTGCCTCGTGGTGGAGAAGAAAAAAATAGAACTTGTCTGATACGTGACGGCGTACGCGAACGGCACGAGGATAAGAAACTTCATTGATTGGCAATTAAATATAGAACAGCAGTATTATCGGAAAACAAACAAAACAATTCGATGAAACACAATCGTGAACTTAAACGATCTGTAGATTGTATTGTCTATGTCAATTTTAAGAACGTTGCGAAATCACATTTTTTCTAATGAAATCTTCTCGAACAGGGTCTCCAGGAGCACAAGTACGGCCATGGGATGGGTCCCAAACGGCGAAGTCATACGCGAGTTAGCCAAAGGACTCTGTAGGGGCCTGCCTGGGGGCCCTGTGAATCGGCCCTTAGGGCGAATCTTCACGAAGCTCCGGGCAAGTGATTTCAAGCCAAACGAACGAACGAGGAGGAGATGATGGCAAGCCCACGAGGCTCCGGATCATTGCGAATGATCGAAACGCATTTGCCTGGAGAGTAATTTTTTTCTCCGGCATTTCGTCCCATTACGAGATAGATCGTAGAAAGACTTTCAATCTTAATTAATTAATCATCGTCGTTTAAGAATACTTCTTTTTCATTTTATTTAACAGAAAAAAAGATCATTAAAAACAGGATGTCACTAGGAAGTACATATACAAAACAACGGTTTACAATAAACACGTTGAACGTGTCTTGTACGACTTTTTGCAGAAGTATCGTAGATATTTCAAACGGCAATGTTCTTATCTTACAAGCCGTCCTTTTACCGCGTAACGACAACAGCAGTGACAACGACTCTTCTTCGTCATCGTCGTCAGATGGTATACGACGGCAATAAAGTACCTCATTATTATTATTACCATCGTAAGTCAAAACAGGCGTCTGAATGCGTGCCGTAATAACGCGATAATCGCTCGGCGAGCATCGGTATCGGTAACGACATACACGCACCTGATTACGCGCAAGGATAACGTCCAACTAAACGGCGCTCGGAAATCCAACACCGTTTCTCCGACCGGAATATCCATTTCTCTGACCGCTGACGATGCACTACCGTATCCGAGCCGTGATCCTTTGCCACATCGATCAGATCGCTCGAGTTTCCATGAAACATTCGCGAGGATAACGTTGGCCGACTTGAAAACGTTACACGGATACACGTGCGCTTATTTATCGTTCCCTTTGACTCTCACCTTTGTATAAAATGAGAACTATAACGTTCTTTTAATTCCAGAGTGCATTCGTACGACCAAATCGACGGTTGATAAAATACGACGCATTAAAATCCGTCGCAACCATTGAAAACAGTCCTACAAACAGCGAACGTATAAAAACGACATCGAATCCGTTCAAAACATACCTGCACGAGGTAACAAAAATAACTCCATAGACGTGAAACTTTTGTTTCGCGTGCCGTGAGTAAAAAACGAAAGAACAAAAACCCCGTCGAACGTCGTATACACGTGCACTAGTGCGAATAAGAATGACCAATAGCGAGTAGATCCCAGAAACGTTAATCGTTACCCACCTCGAAGATTCTCGATAAGAAAAATAACGACAAAACCGATGGGTACGTAGAAAATGAACATTTTCGTGTGGGGTTATTACAATGGTTACATGGATGTCCGCGGTGTGGAACACCCTGTATAAGGCAGGGGCAGAGGCACGCCGTCCGCGAGATGAGAAGAAGAAGGAGGGAAGAAGGTGGAGAGTTAATTGAATCCGAGCAGCGTATAAGTGGAATGGCCTATTCCTCCTCCGGTTCGCTCCTCTTATTCTTCTTTCTTTCCGCGTGCCTCCTCTCCTCCCACCTCCTTCTTCTTCTACCATGTCTCTCCTTGCCTCGCCTCGCGCCGTCCTTCGTAGCTCCTTGTACCCCCTTCGGACGGGGTACCGAGGTGGATCGGTGGAAGGACGTCGGGGAACGGGGGGAGGAAGCATTCCTTTGTCTCTGCGCGCACGGACCTAGATCATATAGTATATAATGTGTATAATGTGCATACGGATGTGCGACTATGCACGTACACACGGATTCCCGAGGGCGGTGCTTTATGCGTGTTACGTGTATGTACGTACACGTTACGGAGATTGGAGAAATTGAGGTACGTTCGTTCGTTCGAATGTGGTTACACGAACGGGCGAGAGACGGTTTCGTTTAAATATGATTATGATTATACCTGGGGAAAAAAAAAAGCTCGTTGGTATACGAGGAACAATGATAGGAATAAGAATTTATTTGTTAATAGAAAATAGAGATTGGTTAGAGTATAATAAATGTATGCGTATTGATATTATTGTATAGAAAAATAGTATCATGATCGGAAGTACGTTAACGTAACATTCTCACAGATCAATGATTCGACGGCGATTTAAATGACTCACCTTCTTTTTCACACCTGTACACGGATATAGGTATATATATCTATACGTATATATATTACGGTAATATAGTTTTACGAGTGTCTATTATCGTTATAAAAATACTACCTCTGTATACGGTTTTCTATCCGTGTACATACATACATACCTGTACACGTAACGCACGTGCAATTGCGTTATCCGTCGCACGTGTGCATACGTGTTCACTTTAAGACCGTCCTGCCGCGTTATTCCTCCGATGAATCTCTGTGGTAGTCCTTTCCCCCCCCCCCCCCCCCCGTGCGATAACGTTGAACGTGAATTACGCTCGACGGTTTCAGAACCGTAGGAGTGCCGCTCTTGTATGTATTTTGTATTTCTACCGAAGAATCGATTCGTCGGCAACGTAGTACCGCGGGACTCTTTCACGACTCATCCCTATCGGACCGGTAGGAATGTATCCTCCTTTTCCATGGTAAACTATCCCGGTGCATGATGATTTTTGTCGATGACAGTACCGGTGGGTTCTCACCGCGGGTGCCCACCAAGGCACCCCTCGCACACGTACACCGCGTATTTGCGTACCCCGAAATAGCCGTGCCCTCCTCCCCCGTCCCCCCTTCTCCGTCAGACGGCGAGAGGACGAGGATGAGTACGGCGAAGACGAAGACGAAGACGAAGAGAGGAGAGAAGAGAAGAGAAGAGAGGAGAGGAGAGAAGAGAAGAGGCGAACGGAGAGTGTATAGCGCAAAACCAGTTCGCTGGTGAGTAAACAAAAAACGAGAAGGAGCCAACGCCGCGGCGCGGCCTCGTTGTACGTTGCGAGGGGAAGAGAATCGCTGCTTTATTGCTAATTCGAAGACATTCGCCCGGCAGAAATGAAACTTTATAGTCCGCCTGCGGGGCAGGAGGGGCACCCGCGCCTCCGAACATACGTGGGAGCTTGACCAACGGGCACACGGGCCCCCGGCTACGCTCCTGACAGGACAAATGCCAAAGACTCCGCGGGATCACTACGAAATCCTCCAAGTTTCGAACGTCGACGTGCCCAGTTATGTACTGGCAAGTGAACGGTTCGGAAATTTTCGTATCTAAGTCTTTTCCCATATGGATTCCTCTACTTTGGTAAATTTACTTGATTTATATGTAAAAGTGATAGTGTTATCTTATTTTATTTAAAGTAAAATACTGAAATGAAATTTGTAAAAGTTTATTAGGTAGGATTTAAAGATTTTTACGTGTATCATAGATAGCGATAGTTACGGTCCTATTGATCTATATTGATTCTGTATCCTGAACACCGTGATGAGGTAAAGATCGGGTTGGATATCTTCGGGTTAAGGGGAGAAGATTACTTAGAAATCCGACGATTATTTTCTCCGAAATCGCTCTCGGCTTCCAGCACCGACTTACTCTTCAGCCGAGAGACCCAGCGGGTGGCTCGCGTCACGAGAATGCTGCCTCGTAGCGTCGAAGCTCATTACGTTGGCGTGTGCGTAAGAACATCGTACGCGCGGTGGAATCACGGGAGTGAAACTGACGCGGTAAACCGCACACGGGCAGGGACTTTAATTCGGTCAGAGAAACATATTTTCCCCTCGTAACTCGTCGCGATAGGGATCGAACGATATCGTGTAAACATTTACCCCAAAACAAATCGTTACCGTTGCACCGTTACAAACGATAACGAGAAAAGAAAGAAAGAAAAAAAAGCACACACACACACACAGAAAAACCATAGTTACGGTATCGAGAAAACTAATAATTTCAACGTTTAAAAACGACCCACCGCGGAAACGATACCATTTAAATCGCGCAAGTAGATCGTTCGCAGTAGATTGTGTCGCGTACGGCAGCCCAGCTCAAGTGTCGCGCAGTTGCACGTCGTTAATGCGAAGAAGGCAGGTGCTAACGCGGAGAGAAAGAGACGATCACACCGGAGAAAGGGGGACCCTTCTGTAAAGAATAAGAGAAGAAGAAGAGGGAAGATGCGCGCCCGGATCCCGTCCTCCCCCTAATTGACAAATTGGAATCTTATTAGAAGCTCGTGATGCCGGAGGTACCCGAGGGCAAGGAGGAGGCCCCTCGAGGGTCCCAACGGTAGTAAGAAAAAGACACGCCGTGAAGATAGAAAGAGACGAATAGAGGAGACAGGTAGCGGAGGGGTAGCCGTGAAAGACGAGGAGAGAACGAGGGGGCATAATGCGTGGATGCTACGACACTAACAGGTTGTACGGCCCACGGTGGAACGGAGAGAAGAGAGTACCCTACGCTCGGCCTGCCGGCCGGCAGGCGAATGCCACCCAGGAAGCGTTCGCGCGTGCGCGATCTGTGTGGCCTCGGCTATACTCGACCACCGGGCCCAGCCGAGGACCTACGGACACACCCGATTTACCACGAGAACTCCCGAACCTGACGTGTGCTAGCCCACCCGGTAGAGCGCGCGCGTGCCGCGTCCTGTGTGGTCTTTTGCTCGCTTCACTCTTCCTACTCTCCTTTACTTCTGACGCTCGGTCTCTTTTTATCTCTCGCTCGTTCCTTGTTGTTGTCTTCTATCTTTTCTCATCTTGCTTCTGTTCTCTTCTTTCATTCTTTCTTATCGTAATACTTATTCCTTCTGTTTTCTTTATTGTTTTTGTTTTGTCTTCTATCGTACTATTCTTTCTTCTTCTTCTTCTTCTTCTTCTTTATTTCTCTGTATTTTTTTTCGATTTACCATTCTTTCTTCGAGTCTCACGATCTTTCTACATGGTCTCTTCTAATTTCCTTCTATTCTTTGC
Source organism: Mimumesa dahlbomi (assembly GCA_917499265.3). NCBI lineage: Eukaryota > Metazoa > Arthropoda > Insecta > Hymenoptera > Crabronidae > Mimumesa > Mimumesa dahlbomi. The sequence continues at coordinate 7,690,642 of OU824114.1, read as the reverse complement.
CGTTTCTTCTTCGTTCTTTTTCTTATTATCTTCTTCGACGGGTAACTCTCTACTCGGGTGAGTTCGCTTCCAGCGAGACGACTATGTGCTCGCATCTCCTTTCTCTTTGCCGAAGCGCAGTTTCCTCTCTTCCCTGCATCGCAGCAGCCGCCGCCGCCGCCGCCGCCGCCGCAGCCTCCGCCGCGCGGTCCAACGCCGTCTCTTACCGTCTCCTCTGGCTCGGGCCGCGAAGATGAGGTGGCCCCGAAGACGAAGAGGGCAGGAGGAGGAGGAGGAGGAGGAGGTGGAGGTGCTGACAGTGGCGTAAGTAACGAAGGATCGTGTAGATCGCACGATATTACCGCTGCCGGGACAGCGAAATGGAATTATAATTAGATAGCTACCTCGTTACGGATATAGAGCAGGATACCGTGAAGCAGAAACCGGGAGAGACCGGGACGATTCGACGAACACGATGTTTTAAAACCGTAGTTATACAAACAGCGTTGTTAGTTTCTTTTATTTATTTTTTTTTCCCGTTGTATCCTTTCTTTTCTTGTTTTTTGTTTATTGTCTTTTTTTTAATCACTCGTTTTACATTTTTTGTTCCTTATATTATCCCCCTCGTGGATAAATATAAAAAAGAATTTCAAACTTAACAGGCTGTTACAAGTTAGGTAGAGAAATTTTTAGTATCTTTACATGTGTATCCTCACACCGACCGATCTCTCTTTAAAGTAGACAATATTACGATGTTGATCTTCGCGTTGATGCTAATTAACGAAATAATTTAGTTACACGATTATCACGGCTGGTCATGAATTCTCATTATTACTATTCGTCACAGCGACATTTTCTGGTGTCACGTTCACGAGGGCCACGTAGAATTTTATCTACGTCAGTGGCCACAGAAGGGAGATGAGGTGGTAAGCCCGCTCGACTCGTTCCACCTCTCCTTTCCCGCTTCTCGGTTTCCTTCGCACGGCTTGGCTCGACCACGTGCTAACTTACGAGCTACGATCGCTGTACCCTTCCACTTTTCTTTCTCCCTTCATCTTTCTTCCCTCTGTTTCTCTCTCTCTCTCTCATTCCCTTTCTCTTTCACTCCGTTCCCTCTTCGTCGTCGTCTTCGTCGTCGTCGTCGTCGTCATCGTCGTCTATCCTTCTCCCCTTTCTGTCTCTTCGTTCCGGCACTGCGTCGTCTTGCTTTTTCGCTCCCTCGAAAGTTCTCCTCCGATTATTAATCCAGCGACGAGAGAGGATCGGTGGCGTTCGCGGAGATTATGGACCGAGATGCACGGTCAAGGTGCTGCCTACGTTAACAAGCAGCAATAGGCTAACGGGTGGAAGGGGGGTTGGTGGACAGGTACCATAAAACGTGATTCCCTAGGATGAAAGCTTACGTTTCATTATCGACTGTTATCTACGCGCCGTTCATTCATCTCGTTCGTGTCGATAGCATCGATCGTCGAACAGAATCTTTAACGGATTCGATAAGACACCTTTGGAAAAAAGAATCTATTCGATCACATCGAATCGGGAGTATCTTGTGATATAATAAAAGTGAATAAAAATAAATTTTAACGTTATTTAAAATTATTGTATTAAATGTTTATGTATAAGTTTCTGAATTTCTAGTAAATAGTTATATTTTCCTAGCAGAGTCTTTCAGTTAAATGATCAGAGGTTGTAAATATCGGTTACCAGTGAAAACCCTCAGGCTTAACCCAGCTTGTTACCCGATAATAGGAAAGTCGAGCAACTTCCCTAAGACACTTCGGGAGGGGAATACGAAAAGACACTCAATCCCGCGGGAGCAATTTGCACGGTGCAAACGGGCGTTTATCTCGATCACCGAAAATGATGTGCGCGTGTGACGCGAATAAGCTAGCCCACGGAGTGGGAGCGATGATTGGTCCGGGCCATAAACCATACTTTCGCGTGTAAAATGTAAATGGCGCTGTTCTGTCTCTCAGAGGCCGGCAAGTTTCCCGCGTGTACGTGTGCGTGCCGGAGAAGGAAACCAAGAGAGAAAAGAGAGAAAGAGGAAGGAGAGGAGGCGAGCAGGGTTCAAAGAGCCGACAGTGGTTAAAGAGCCTTCTTCCTCTCTCCACCTCGACACGCACAAGTACAAGGCGCAACCTTTCGAGCTACCCAGAAGAGTATCATCCTTCTCCTTTTCTCTCTTTCTCTCTTTCTTTTTTTCTCGTTCTCTCTTTCTCTTTCACTCGTGTCCCTGTTTCTCCCGGCACCTTGGTTCTCTCTTCGTTCTTTACCCTGCTGGCAGAGCAAATTTATTTCACGTTCCTGCCTTTTCTGGACCTTTCACAATATTTGGCCGTGCTTTGGCATCCAGCACCGGTCGCGGCGGGCACCGGTCACCAGAAGATACGGCTTTGAGCCCTCAGTGATGGATGGTTCGCTCTCCAACCCGCCACGAATTGCTGCTTCTACTCTCTCTCTCTCTCTTTCTCTCTCTTTCTGTGTTTCTCTGTCTTTCTCTATCTATCTATCTATCTATCTCTGTTTCTCTCTTTTCGACATCATCCTCTTCTTCTTCTTCTTCTTCTTCTTCTTCTTCCTCTTTCTTTTTCGCTCTCGCTCTCCGCGTCTCTTACTGCCTCTTCGTCTCTCCTCTGTAGAGGATGCTAGACCGCCGCTGATGGAGTCCAGGGCCGGCCGGTCAGTCCCGACGTGTATGCACGTCAAGTTCCTCGTCGGGATCGGTCGATCTATCCTTGTTTTGCAAAAATTGTCCGTATATCGTCGATCGTATAATTGCAATCGTATCAACGCTACACGTTGTCGATCGTATATCGATCGTAACATCGTTCGATCAATTACATCATCCGTTGTTAACGTATACTTAAAGTATCGTGATAAAATAGTATTATTTTTTTGTGTAAATTAAAACAGTGACATTTCACGTGGGGATATCTTTCGATCGTGAAAGACAAACGAGATCGCGGAACGTGGATCACGATGGAAATGAAAGAAGACGAAACGAAGTCGAGTCGAAGAATGCCCTCGGTGTTCGGATATCGCAACGAGCCGTCCCTGGGTCCGTGGACCCCCAGCCCCGGGACCGTTCCACCGAGTTCGTGCAGGTATATAAATTCTGGTGCTATTATTGGGGTTTGTGCCTTCTCACAGAGCCCTCTGGGGCCCGCGGCGGCCCCTTTGAGCTACTCTTTCTGCCTCTCTCGCCCTCTCTTTCATCTCTCTCTTGCCTCTGCTGTTTCTACTCTCTCGACTCCCTGTCCCTTCTCTTCTCCACCTTATCCTACTACCACTCCTCCTCCTCCTCCTCCTCCTCCTTCACCTCCTTCTTCTCCTTGTCTTCATCCTCCTCCGCCTCCTCCTCTTCCTCATCCCAGCCAGGTTCTTCTGCCCTCTCCTCCGCTCTTTGCCCCATTCTCCACCTTACTACCGATCCTACACCGCCCCTGACTTGTTTGTTTTCCCTCGCGTCGTCTTCCGTTTGCTAAACGCACCTTAAATTACGCGGCCGATGATAAATATTTGAGCCGTCCATTACGCGAAAGGGCCACTCGGACCTCTGTCCGACCGGTGTTACCTCCTTGAGCCGACGCCGGGTTCCTCTGGATCGTGTTACTTTGAAAAAGGGACACACGGCGAAGACGCTTTCGGCGGAACTGCGCAATGGTGGTGGCGTATGGAATTTTTTTTTTTTTTTTTTTAGGGGGGGGGGGTGTGACGAGCAAATAGTAAGAACCACTTTCCACTTTTATCGTGTATTTCTCTTTCTTTCTTTCTGTCTTTTTTTTTTATCATCGACGCTTGGTATTCGAGGTATCACCGTTTCCACGATAACAGTAATGAGATACTTTATTCCGATACGCCGCGGCGTCAAGAAATCTCGAATTAACGCGCATTCCATTCTACAATGTACTACTTCGAAAGTAATGTAAGTAAAAAGATAAAAAAAGAAATGAAAGGTTGTAAAGGGTTGACGGAGGAAAGGTGAGGAGATATAAATACCGTCGAGGCAACAAGTCCAAATGAAGTGACCGGCATTCGTATAATTTCCCTTTTATGCACCAGATTACGACGATATCGCGAGATTACCATCAGGCGCGTTTTAATCGATCCGCCAGGCCGCTGTATGATAATCGATAAGTAAAGATTACACCTCGTCGGATCCGTGGCGTTTATAACATACTCCCGACCGGGGTCTCACTCCTTTTAAACGCTTCCCGCGGATGTGACGCGGTATTCCATACACACATACACACATACACACATTCATACATACATTCGTACATACATACACATATTCATACATACATTCATATATACATACATACATTCATACATACATTCCTACATACATACATACATTCATACATACATTCATACGTACATTCATACATACATACATACATTCATACATAGAATACATACATACAACAAGGACGGCAACGTCGCGCTGTTACTTGCACCTCGATAGCGGGAATTTTATTTCCGCACCGCGCCACCGCATTTGCCACAAAAGTCAAAGTGCCTCGTAACAGGATTATGAAATGTTCCGGAGTAGCGTTCCGCGGATGTTTACAGCTCGCGAATACTCGTTACCTTTTATTGCCGGTGAGTTTCAGCGATTCTGGCATCGGCTTCGTTAACGAGCGACGTTTATACTTTCATTGGGCCGTAACTCTCCCCCTTTCGTGTACTACGATACGCACGGGCCATAATGTAACCATTGTTTTTCCTGTGCCGGTCGCGTCATCAACACCGAATCTTACGCCCTCTAATAACATTTTCGAAATCTCATAGATCATTGCCGACTACGTAAGTACATACACGACGGGCACGTAGACGACGGTACCCGTCACACACCGTCAGACGAACGTTCCGCGTCCCAACGGGGTATTACTGGAACTTGTCAGCAGGGTTTGTTTGGCGAACGCCGTTTTTATCTCCGCAGGTCAGCGCGACTAATCTCCGATTTTCCAGACCCGCTTCGCCTCCGGTTATTCGGATACTTTGAAAATCTTTTGTAACCGAAGGTTCCCTACTTTATTCTGTTATTTTTTTTTTATTTTAAACGATACTGTCCCTCTGTATTTATCTCGAGAGAATAATATTTATGAAATCTACCAAAACGGATAATATTAATTAATTAAAAAAAAAGGAATACTATGTAATTTAGATAATGATTAGAGAAAATGTGAAAATTCACGTGAAAATTGATGCAAAATTGATATTACATAGCGTCGCGAGATTTGATACGCGTAAATCGGAGTTCAATGGTCTATCAGATAAGAGATTAGTTAAATATTGGAATTGATTCTGCAAGGAATGTTCCGTCTCTCCGTAAAGTATGTAATTAGAGTTATTCCTGGAATGTTGGGTCTTGTTTATACCATGTAAATTCGGACGCCGTTAGTGATAGGTTGCGTGCTGGCCGGAAGAGAGGGGCGACTACGCGTTTCGTTCAGAAAAGATGTTTATTATCAGTAAACCGAACACTTCGGCAGACCCCCCTTCGTTTTCCCCCCTCCGTCCTTTCGGTAGACTTCGACTTTCATATCAGTTGGCGTACAGCCGCGGTTGGTGACGTTTCAATGAATATCGTTTCTCGTGTCACGTTGTTTGGTAAAAAAAAATAATAATATATTAAATCGTGTCCGGCTCGGTTTGACAAAATATTTTATCGCCGCGATCGCGTACGCGTACGTACGTACGATAACCGGTGTATTACGAATCGATAAACGTAGCGCCACTTTATAGATAATACGCGACAAAGATCGATGGCGTTGCTCCGAAATGTTCGCTTCAGTCGACCGAGAAATCGCGCGCAGAACAAAATGATCGACCGTGTTTTTCGTCGTTCGTGATACGCGTACGCGACTCAACGAGGTGTTATCTAAGGTGTGTGTGTGTGTAAACGATCGACGAACGATTTCGGGTATACGTTCGTGGGAACACGTGCTCCGTTACTGTCAAACGCACGAGCCGACGCAACTGTTTAAATGACGAATCGAAAAGGATAACTATAGCGTTTTCCGTATCTATATTTATTAGACATAATTACAAGGATAATATAAAAAAAGGGAATCTAAATAAAGAAAGACGGTATAGAATTTTTAAATAAAAAAAAGATAATGAAATAATCTTACCGTACTATATATGTATAATAGAAGCCTCGAGACTTGTCTCGTCGGAAACAAGTAAAAGAACGAAAAATCGACGAACAAGCGAATACCGAACGCGAAGAGGACGCTGAAAAAGAGCGAAACTTCACGGCTTCCGAAGTCAAGGTCAAACCATCCTACCATACCGCGGAAGGGGGTAACATACGTGGTGCGGCCGGCAGCCAGGGTAGAAAGTCATTGAGAATCATGTCATACCGTTCAACCGTGGTACTCGGAGTAAGAATCTTGAAGAGTAACTAGGAAACCCGTTCGAGGACGAAGGCGACAAGGTAAAACATTGTAACAACGAAGACGAAGCATAAGGAGAAGAAGACGAAGAATAAGAATCCGAATAGGAAGAAGAAGAAGAAGAAGAAGAAGAAGAGGAAGAGTCAAATTCATGGTAGTGGGGAATCCATAGGGTCTCTTAGAAAGAAAAGGACGTTCGTCGGTGGAAGAAGCCGAAGAAACGGAAAGATCTAAAAGAAGAGTAGGAGAGAACGAGGCCGATCGAACCGAATCGAACGAGGAGAAAGCTAAAAGGTTTTCATCCTCTCCCTCTTTATTATCCTCTCTCTCTCTCTCTTTCTCTCTTTTTTTCTTTCTCTCTCTCTCTCTCCTTGTATCTTTCATCCTGTCTCTCTTCACCATCGTGCACCTGTCCTCGTTTACCTGAAATACGCTCCGCCCCGACCAATGGAGGCTCTACGGTTTTAGTGACGTCAGTAACGCGTACCAGGAGGGCCTCAGTGGAGGGGGTTAGGATCATCCACCACCACCTTCGGAGGCCGTGAGAGCCCCACGGGGGCCAGCAGCTAACTTGCAACCAGCGCCAGCGGCCCGGTCGGCCGTTGGCCACGGGGTGGGGGCAGGAAGAGGGGCACCCTGGACCCGTCCAGGCTAAAGGAACAACGCCGGGGTACCCACCGAAACCCATCCCGCATTTCCCACCACCGGCTCGTCCGGAAAACGTGCGTTAGAGAGCTTCCGGACCGCGCTCGCAATATCGAGTTCAGTCAAGTGAGTCAGGTCGATCGGATACACCATCACGGAAAGAGAGTCCCACCATCGAGAGTTGATAATCGGTATCGAGTTTCGACGACGATCCTGACGGGGAGAAAAAAGTGCAGCGTGATATCTAGGATTTGTTTTTGGTAGAAATTTTTGGAAATTTTAAAGGAAAAATTGTTTTGGTTTTAGAATCTGTTGAATAGCGTCGTTCGGATCGTGGATGATCGTTACCTTGGTTGTTTTTTTTTGTTGTTTTTTAATCTACGAAAGTTGAATGGAAAGTGGTGAGACGTCGGGGAGATCGCGCGATTCATCGGCACGTCGACGATCGATGTCCGGTTTGATAACATGTAACGTGTGATAAAGAAACGCTGATCATTGGTGAAGTTTTTTGTTGTTGTTGTTTTCTTTATTGTTTCTATTGGAAATCTGTACCGTGAGAATCGCGAGTATCGACGGTTAACCAAAATCAGTGACTCTGATAAGAACGAACGAAGGAGATATACATATATGTATACACGTATACAGAGAAACAGAGAGGGAGGAGAAACATAAAAATGAGAGAGGCTCTCCTAAGGAGGCTCTCGCAGTGATTTCGAACGAAGAAGATCTGTGCCTGGTTGTTTTTTTATTCATTTTATCGTGACGGATAAATATTTCTACGTTCAAATAAAAAAATCGCGTCATCCTCTCAACGATCAAATTAATCTCTTTTTTTTCGATTCTCGCGCGTGGTGTTATCCGACGAAGCTACGACGACGGTCACACCGGTGATAAGAGTGCGTGCAGGGGGGGGTGTGTGATGCTCTGGTTATGGTTAAGCGTGAGTGAGGTCAGTGGCAAGAGGAGGAGAAGAAGGACCGATAGCGGCACCTCGTCGTTCAGGTCGTCGTCTAGGTCATCGTCGTTCTGTCAATCGTGGAAGAGGAGGATAGCCGGCGGCGACGGCGGTGGTGGTGCCGGTCAGGATTCCTTGGTACCGTCAACGTTCACCACGACGACGACAACGACGACGACGACGATTATAAAAAAAACGTCATCGTACACGAGGATAAGCGACCAGTGACCAGCCAGGGTCGTCCTCGAGGTATAGCCACGTGATTATGGTGCACCATCATCATCGTCGTCGTGGCCTTCAGGCGAGCCATCACTGTGTCCTTAGAAGACGAGGTACAACACCCTCGCTTCTACAGGTCTTCCTGTTGATCCTTGGTCTTTGGCTACCTGTCCTGGATAACGGTGGCCTCGTTTTGGCTTGCGGACCAGGAAGGGGTGGTGGACGACGACCGATACTACGGAAATTAACACCGTTGGTGTTCAAGCAACATGTGCCAAACGTCAGTGAGAACACATTACCGGCGAGTGGTCTCAGCGAGGGTCGCGTGTCCAGACACGACTCCAGGTTCCGGGATCTTGTACCGAACTACAACGCGGACATCATCTTCAAGGATGAAGAGGGCACCGGAGCTGATCGACTTATGACACAGGTGAACGAACGTTCAATACTTGAATTTATCATTTTAGTTTTATTGTGAGAATTTTTATATATATTATATGTTTTTTTTTGGTATCTTTGGATACTTTGAAATTGTGAGAAACTTGTTGAATCGTGACGAATAGTCATTTCGTTACGGATCTTCGGGGTGGGATCTTTTTGTCGATCTTCCAGGAGATCTATGCTCGCAGTGCGAAACACGTTTAATAGCCGTAGTATAGTTTCTTTACGGTCTGTCCGTAGAACGATATAAACTTAGAGGGCAATACAGTCACCGGTACTGTTCGCTCGTGTTTTCAAAAGTGAAGTTTTCGGAATTCGTCATTTCTTCGCGAGGGTGTTTTTCGGTGTGTGTCCGGGTATATAGCGTTAACGGTGATAAAATGCCGTGTTGTGTCAACCTGCGATAAAGATGGTCGTCCTTGAAGAACCCGCCGGTGAATCATCGCAGGGGCGACACGGTATTTTACGAACGAAAACCGTCAGTATCGTACGACCGATCGATCTGACGATTCTAGAACGTATAGTAGGTTGCGATACCGGCGTTGATACTCGTAATCGACACGTTGAGGTAGGGCGAAAATCGTACGTTCTTTCCGTAGAAAATCTGTCGATTGATTTTAAAAAACACCCGGTAATAATCCATCGTTATAGAAGAAAGTTAGAAATTGTGGAGAGAATTATTCTATAGAAAGAGTGCAGTCAGCGACCTTTACATCTGATTCCGATAATAGTACGATGATTCACTGACGAACAATATACGAGGAGGAACGTGTATTGTTTGTATATATACCACAGGAATAGAAATCGAACGTTTGGCGCCATGAAAATTTGATTATTTAATCCGTCGAAATACGCGCGGATTCTATTGAAAGACGACGGGGTGACTCGTACAGGAAACGTGTAATATACGTACGGGAAACGTAATTGTAACGATTCACAAAAGATCATCGATCGATCCGTATCATCCGTGACACGGTACGGTATTTTATGTTCTTATATTTGAATTTCTATTGATAATTTTCTAAATCGTCGTGAATCATTGATTCTACGCGTGAATACAAACCGGTGCTTAAATTAGAATGTTATAAAACACTTTGCGGGATTTCCGTGACATTGATTCGGAAAAGATTGATTACATTTCGCGTTTAATATACAACCTGACGCGCGCTTTAACTGCAGTAACGGGTGTTATTACTTCAACGCGTGTCACCGTACTCCGCGCCGTATGACAAATTAGCTACTGCACGTCGTTAAACGTCGGCAGGTGATTCACGCGAAATGCTATCCATCCGATAAGAGCCTCGATCGCTCCTGAATAAGTTTCACGTGCACAGGATCGATATACTTGAAACACGAATTCATATACTTCGTCCGATTCCGTGAGAAAAAAATAAAAAACTTGCTACATACGTATTTAGACGCATCTTTCTATCCGTATATATCGTCGTCTATGCGTGACGACGAGAAAAGAATTAAAAAAAAAAACATTGATTTATCGCACGTTAAACGGATATTCACGTCTATCAATATTTCATTATACGGTAATTGATTGTCATATTATTACCAAACGGAAGCTGTATATTCCGCGGCTCTTGAAACCCGACGAGAACATTCTATTTACAATTTGACAACTTCATTTGCACTTATTAGCGACCGGATAGCAAATTCTATACGCGTATCAATTCCCCTCGATAATTCTTATTCTACAATCCGTACACGTAACTCACTGGATACAACGTTTCGCACGATATTTATGAGAACACACATACACACATACATACATACATACAGACATACGTACACACACGAGATAAATAATCGAGATAGTAGAGAAAGGTGAAAAAAGAAAATCCTATAACTTCTGTCGCCACCTGCGCGAGTCTATAGTCGTTCAGAGTACTCTCCGATGTTTATTCCCTGTCCATAGAGCGTCCATTAGTGCTTTATTCATGCAGTTTTTATCGGTGTTTGCCTTCCACTTGGCGCCCCCGCGAAGCGTGAAACGATTCTCCTAACTCCGGGCCCGTTGTATTCCAATTTGTAAGTCCCACGTTTCGTGCCGTGCTGAGACGCGGCCGGACAAAAGACGGGGCCCGAGCGCCGGGTTTCCGATCGTAAACCATCCCCGAAGAAATATTGGCGCTCACGGGGCCCGTCGAGTTTTCTTCTCCTTCTTCTTCTTCTTCTTCTTCTTCATCATCTTCTTCTTCTACGACAACCGAGTACGTATGTTTACCCGCGTTTCGCAAAAGCCGGCTACGTTTAGGTCCCTTTTCTTTCTAAGTTCTTACTGTGTTTATCGATAATATTCTCCCGGCCGGAAGAGACATCGAATGAACGTTGAACCGGCGCCGAATCTATCGTCGTTCGCGACGATATTTTCACTCGTTCAAATATTATTTCAAGATTTGCCTTGTGTCTCGCGTCTATTCGTATTTCGAGTGAATAGATAAAAATTCCGCGTAACTGTAAGTAAGTAAATCGTGTACTTGGTCTTTTTCATGGAAATGTGTGACGATGGGGGAAAAATAGAAAATAATACAAAAAAAAAAAGAAAAAACGCACGCATTATGTGACGATAGGTTTGGTTCTTTTTTTTTTGTCTTTTTCTACCGGTCGATTGTTTAATTTACGATTCGCGGCGAGTTTTCCGTTCCGCGTGATTTATCGATTGATTTGTGGTCGGGACGGTTTCTTCGTTGAGTATCCGCGAGTTCGCGTTTACGCTTGTGTTGAGAATCCATCGGTTGATCGAAACGTGTGTCGGGCGTCGATGTCTCCTCGAGCCGAAGGGATCCGTCGCTGACTTGCCGGCGCGCTCGTTAACGCCGTGTTTTGTGAGCATGAATCTCATGTCGGACGAGAGTACGCTTCTTCCCCGCGATCGTAAAATGACGGTACTCCGGCCAATTAGCAAGACTCACTGACAAATTTAAGTACAACGAATAATACGGGGTTCTTAAAACTTTAGAGTCTTGGTTCGCGAAAATAAAAAAAAAAACCTACCGCCTCGCCATTTTTCTTTTTTCCTCTCGCCCCGACGTTACGGCATTCAAATGGAGTACGCTTTACACGTTACTTTCATATTAAATCGATCTACGTAATTATACGTAATATTACTCGATACTAATCACTTTGCACAAGATTCCCAAAAGAAATCATCTTGTAACATATTCTAAATAATTATAAATATTTAATTTAATCATATTTCAATATATTATATCAATTTCATAACATACAAGTATCCCTATTAAACAATCCAAGACTTTTCAATAATGGTTTACTATTTCACGTTAAGAATTCCGTTTAAAAAGAAAATCGTCGGAAGGATAGAAAATAGCGTTAAAGAGTATTAACGAGGGAAACAACGCGATAACGCGCAAGAAACCCCGTGGAAACCGGGTGCCCGGCGGCGGTAGCAAATCGCCGGCAGCTCGTCTTCGGCTTGTTCGTCCTCTTCTTCGTCGTGTTCGTCCTCGTGATCGAGGCTCTAGGAGCGCCCGGTCGCGCGGAATAAATAGAGAGAAAAAGCGCGTACCGCGCGCCGGCTCTAAGTGATTGTGGGTAGGTTTATGGCGGCCATAACCGGTGTTTGATTTGGCGCGTTAAAGCTCCCCCAATTACGGCAAATAAACCTAATGGCCGCGCTTCTCGTTCTTCCCTTTTTTTTCCCCCCCTTTTACCCTCTCCACGCGAACACCGGCGATTTCTTTCGTCGTCCCGTCGATTCTCACAGTATCGAACGTCGGTTATCGTTGGAATCGATCCGCGGATCGAGAAACGTTGGCGCCGGTTCTTATCCGTCAACGAAAGTTCACTCGTCGAGTACCATTTTCATCGATCGATGAAACGATCACCGAGTGGCTGATCGATAAGAACGTGACTGGATCGATAAGGAACGTCCGTTTCGATCTGTGACATTATTTGGTATTGATAGATCGTTTCTATACAGAGGAAAACTAGTCTATTTTGAATCTTGAACAGTACTTCATTTTTAATTACTTACTTCACACTATTTCAAGTATTCTATATAAATAATTAAGAATAAAGTACTTGCAGCGTTCTTATATTAATGTTACAATGTTCCGTTAAGTATCCTCCGCCATTTTCTTCATAAAGATCTCATTTTACCTCATCTTCTACCCAAGATTTTAAAAATAGTTTCTCTTTTCATTGTTAATCAACTCCGAGAAATTGATATTTTTTTCAATCGTAATTTAAACTCAACTACATACAACCACTGTACCTATACATATACGTTATTGTCTGCTCACTGCGGACGTATCTACTGCCACTTCTCCCGGGTTTCCGCGGTTCAGCGATTCTTCCCGTTCGACGCGACCGCGATATTTCATATCGGTGAACATGCATCGGGACGATCGCAATAAAGCAAGGAATGGCATACGGAGCAACCGAGCCTGCAGCCACTTGCAGTGACTTGCAACGGGTGTCTGATGACGGGCAATGACCAACCGGGTAACCCGATAGGCGCACGTGGCGCCACGTGATACGCTTCTGACCCCATGGAGCTGGCTCGCAATCGCACCACGTAGACGACTACGTGTTACCGTCCTCCTTCGGGGGATCGAGAAAACGTACGGAGAACGTTTGCGACGTCCTGTGGCAAAGTCAAGGTGAAAACGTTCGCCGAATTCGCGTAATCTTTTCTACATTGATACTTGTCGCTGATTGGGATATAGTAGGATAGGGTTGTGGTTAAAGAAAAAATGAGAAAAGAATATAGATTTCTGATATATTTATTTTTGGGGGATGAAACACGTGGTGTGTTAAATATCATCCGTAAGGATAACGGTGAATTATAATAGAAACACGGTGAAATAAATTTTCTCTCTGATCTTTTGATACTTGTCGAATATTTTATTTATAAAGTTAAAATGATATTTATATTCTATACGAAGTGCGTAGAGAACGATTACTCAAGTGCGTAAAGCATCGAAGTAGATCATAAATCAGATGGTAATGATTATAATATCGTTCCATTATAATGCGTACGGTGTAACGTCGAATCCGGTTTCAACTTTATTAACCTTTCGCTATTTCGCCGCGGTGGCGGCGATAAAATTTGAAAAAGATTATTAATTACGACGTTCTGGAACGAAGGTCTTTCGGTACCTTTTACAAACGTAACGCAACAGTTCGGGTAATAAATTCACTTACGCAAGCGGCGGAAAAGTGACGTCCAGGAAAATGTAGGCATCCATCGTGTCGGTACCGGATAAATCGAGATGATGTCTTGCGGTCCGTGTGAAAATTTATGACGAACATTTCATAGAAAATGATTGCACGTTTCGACTATTTATTTTCTACCACGGGACAGCGAATAGGTGTAAGTACGTACGACTGGCCGGCGGACAATCGCGCAACGATTTATCAGCATGGCGTAACACATTGGTAATACAGCCGCAAGATTTCTCGCGCTTAGAAGTTCGCTGATAAGAAACATCAACCGCGTGTCCGATATTATCTGTACTCGAACGTTAATCCGAGATGTAACAATATCTTTTACTTTTGTACTATTAAATATCACAGTGACCGTAATATCGTTGGAATCTTTTCACCTCGGAGGTTAATCCGATAAAACGATATTACATTTTGTTCACGGATTAGATCTATTTTAGTATCCACTGTGTCAATTATTAGAAATTATAGATCTCTCCCTATTATTACCGTGGAAAAATTCTGCACCTACATAAATTATCGACACTATACTCTGATACTTTTTTTTACCCGTCTAACTTGCTTGTTGTTTGCAAACCACTGATGCAATTCTGTTTAACATGAATCACGTACCTACGTTTGAACATATTTCCACACTTCGACTCTGCTCACCGTTGACATCAACATTTGTTACGATCACACACCAGACCATTACGATATTTCATACGATAGACAGATCGACTCTCGTAGACGTCGTTCGTACAAGCGGTACAATTAGTTTCAACGAGTTCAACGTTTCAAGAGTACATACTTATACATACTGTAATATTTTCACGGAAAATTTCGCATACCCCATCTTTAGAAACTTCTTCCAACTCCAATAGTTTTTTCCCTTTTTTTTTATTCACCATCATAGGTTTCCCTTCATCGAGGGTATCGATCGGTGGAACCGGTCCGCGAGTGAAAAATCGATAGTCGATAAATATCGAATGAAATCCTGAAAATACGGTGGCTCAGCGACGTTCGACGTTACTTATTGCCGGCTGTCCATTCCGCGGTTTACTAATGCGAACGCGGGATTAGCGTTCGCCTTAAAGTCCCTCTTGAAAGCAGCTACTACCACAGCCTCCTCTTGGTCGCGCCGTTATCTTCGCAACCGTAACCTCGTAAATCCACCGGGCATTTGTTTTCCTGCGCCCGGACGTCGGGGTTACCTCCGTTAACCCCGATGCGATCGTTCATACGTTTACAGCGACAAATCGCTGCCTCCTCTTCCTCTATCTCGTTTCTTCCTTCAACCCCCGGGGCTGATCTCCGTTGTCCGTCGTTCCTCTTTGTCTTTTCATTCTGGTACCACTGAAAAATCATCCGGCCCCGAGGTTTCGCGAACGATCTCACGTTTTGCGGACGAACGATTTGTTTCTGTGAATCGTCGACGATCGTCGATTACGAATTCCCGCGACGTACCGGATCATCGCACCCGTACTCCGTTGTTCGTTGGATTATTTTTCATTCGGAAACGATGTATGTATATGTATGTATGTATGTACATACGTATAAAGAGATCTTTATCGTTTGGTACGATTAATCGCTTGGTGGTTTCATTCTACAATATTTCGTATCGTCGTTGTCACCGGATGTTGAAGTGAGAATCGATGCACTTTCGATACTTGTCTATGTATGTATGTATGTATATGTATATGTATATGTATGTATACTGATTTTAAACGTTCAACAGCCGGAGACAATGGCGCGCGAGTCGTTAAGCGTGTTACTTCGGTTCGGCATCGTTTCTTTGTCTGTAAGAGCCGTCGGCTCTTAATTATAAAGCCGTCCACGGTCGGAATTTCACGATGGAAACAGTTTTACAGCGCATTTAAAATCAATTATACCCAACAGAAGGTGGCTGTAAATGATGCGCTTGTTTAGTGGGGAAAATACTTGGGCAACGTTACGTATACCGGGTTCTCTTTTCATACCTGTCGCGGTATCATTTATAATGGATTAGAAACGTACACGTGTTACGAACCGTTCCATTCGTACAGAGGGCCAACATCATCTCGACGTTACGAACGCCGGTGATATTTAATTGATAGACCGTCTATGTAAAATACGTATTTAAACAGTTCAACTTCGATCAATATTTCCTCGCTGTTACCGTTTATACACGTTAAATACGTTTCAAATGAAACGAGACTCGTATCACGTGAACCGGATATCGGCGTGATTTCCTGTCATTTCTCATTCTCATCTTCGTACACGGATCGAGGGGTTTCGGTGCGAGACATGACTATCTCTCGATGTGCACGGTGCTTAAAGTAGAAACCGCAGACCAGGATGCGTTTAGGCACCAAAGGGGCACGAAGCGAAAGCCGTCGTATCTTTCTCTCTCTTGTTGGATCTACCTCTCCCTCTCTCTCTCTCTCTCTCTGTCTCTTTTTCTCTTTCTATCTCTCCATCGTCTTTCTCTTTCTCTCTTTCGTAGCACGTTTGATTATATGTGGGATAATGCGGTGAGAACAAGAGAGACAAAGAGATACAGAAAGGAAGAGCCGGCGGAAAAGGACGGGGAGAAAGAAAGAGAGAGAGAGAGAAAGAAAGAGGAAAGAGTGACGGAGAAGGAGAGAGAGAGAAAGAGAGGAACGTAATCTGGTTGGTCCACCGAGTTTCAACGGGAAAGGATGAAGGAAGGGCCGAGGGCCTCGAGGCGGCCGCCATAATGCATCGTGAGAAGTGTGCATGGGGTCAAACGGGTCAAAAGAACGTCATGGCGCTGCTCGTCCCTATGGCGGAGCTGGTTACACGCGCTGAAACCCCTCGTCGATGTTCGCCTAATATCGAAGCCACGGGTAGATGACGGCGGGGACGACTTCATCGCGATTATACCGTGCCTCGAATCGTAAAAATGGCCGATCATCGAGAAGTCCATGGGAATATGAACACCATTGTCTCAATAGTTTACACCCTAAATACCAAATAGTAATGGTAGATCGATGAAATTTTATTGATTTTCATCTATCAATAATTTATTATTCCCATACAGTTTATTCGTTCGATAGAAATAGACATAATAGACAATTAAATTCTCACGAATCAATCCTCCTAAAACGTTGTTTGTCTAGAAAGCCAACGTCGAATACGTCGATACTATTCCCGTAGTAAATCATAAAACGCGCGAAAACACAAAAACCAATGAAAAAAACCCCATCACCGGGGGGTTTATTGTCAGTTGAAAAATGATCGGCGACGAAACGTCGTAAATCCACGGCACCTGATACGTTTGGCGAAACGTCAACGACGGCCACGTCCCTGACGAGCGATCCGTGCAGACAATAACCGCGGAATGTCCATACGATACGTACGAATGCGAGCCCCGGCGATTTGTCAAACGCTTGGAAATTCCGCGCGTTCCACGTTGTATTCGCATCGTCGAGGCGTACCTACGTATCGTCCCCGGCGACGGGGTCGTTGCCGTCAATGAGGCAGGACGCGCGGAGAAGAAAGTTTTGCAAAATATGGGACGGTCCTCGCTGTAAAATGATCTTCTCGACCACTTCCTTCCTCCCGTTGCGACCGGGGATCCGATGACCAGTTTGAGGTCGGCGATGACCGACGTGGGAAAGGATCGTCACTGCCTGGTCTTCCTTTGGCCCTCGTGCTCTTACTCCTTTTTTTTTATCCTGTCTTTTTCTATCTCTCTTTTCTTATACTTCTTCGTCGTCGTCTTCTTCTTCTTCTTGGTCTTCTTCATCCTTTGGTTCATCGTCATCGTAGTGGTCGTCGTTTCTTTCCCTTCCTTCTCATCGTATAACTTATCAACTTCTTGCCGTTATCGCCCGCGGGTAGATACCTTCGTTAACTTTGCAAATTCGCTACACGGGCCCCCGATTATTCTGCAATTTGCTCGTCCCCGGTGACGAGGGAAAAGCGATCGATCGAACGATCGATATTGATATTTATAATGCTATTATACGCGCCCTTAAAAATCACCGTCCCGCCGAAACGTTACACCGCGCCAGTCATCGTGAACGATTCCCGATATACATGTATGTATAATATAATACATACATACACACATGCTACATTATACGCCGGGCCGATTTTACTTCGCGTTCTTCAACGAAGATTGGATATAAATTAGGGCATTCGCAAAAAGGTACATAGTACAATGTTGTAAGTGGGCAGGTCCAACGATGCCTGCCCGATGTACGTTGATGATACCAATAAAGGAGAGTCTGATGATGAAAAAGAATTATAAAGATAAATCGACTTCCCACTTCGATGGATAATGGTTAATACACCATTTTAATAGTACCAGGAACACCGTGTAATTATTAAAAAGATACTAAATCTGTCTTTATAGAAGACAAGATGAAACAAACAAAAAAAAATCAAATTTAAACTTACGACAGTGTCTCTTTCTTTTTTCTCTCTTTAATCTTTTATTTTCTTTCAACGTTAACGCGCACGGTAAACCACGAAACTACCACATTTTAATATACGACCGTACTTACTTCCAGCTAGAAATCATTGCGTCACGAAACTTCGTACGATTATATAAATATTCCTCCCTCGTTTGCAAAACGCGAATGCAAACGAGGCGAGGAATAAACGTCGCGCGCAATTAACATCTACGGTACGCGCGCGGGACGCTCGTAAATCGCTTGTACGCACCGTGTGACAAACCGAAACCGAAGTGTCTGGCTTGTTAGTAACACTTGTTCGTCGCGTATTGAAACAGAAGCTCGTGTCGATCGAGAAAAACATAATCACGCTCACCGGTGAGCTTTAGTAATACGAATAATCGTCCCGGCTGCTGTTTTGTTAGCAGTCGAACAGGGTTTCGATCGATGGGTCTTGTTAGTGGCACAAAACACGGGCCCGGAGTTAATAAATAAACAAATAACTGTATAATGCATGCTACAAGCCTATTGTGCATTGTACAGAAGGCAGTTCTACCCCGCTGAACCGGCGGCCCTTACTGTAACACAATGTCCTATCTGTTGCAATGCATTATAACCCTGGGGCCCGACCTATGCGTACACGCACAACTTTACAAACACATACACACACATACGCGAGTACATATTCGCATTGTATGATCGTTATGCTCGAGAGCGGAATCGATCGAATATGAAACACCTCTCGAAACGTTTCTCCTCGGTCATCTTGAAAAAGGAACACATGACGACGATTAACATTTCTGCGTGTCATTTTAAGTGTGTAGAAAAAATGGAAGGTTAATTTTCTTTGTCTACGTTATTAATCGGTATGGTAATGTCTATGGGGGATATTTGTTAGATTTATTTAAAGAGATAATTAAAAATTGTTGTGATTTGGAGTTGATATGGGATAAGTTCAAAAGACTTTAGAAAAGATACTTATGATATGTTCATTTTATTTTTTATTGTTCATAGGTTTTAAAATATATAATGATGATTTTTCTAGAGCAACCGTTGCTTGAATCATCCAGTATAAATGTTCGATCACAGTCTTAGTTTATGGCTCGCGCGTGTTCGGCGTAGGTGGGCAAGTAGGAACAAGCGGCGAACAACGCGCTTATTCAAATACATTCAATTAATTTCCATAGGAAGACAACAATGGCTTCCACGCCGTGTAATCGTCCTCGCCGATACGAACCCCGACTGGTATATGCCTACGTTTCGTGGGACCGTACTAACGGCATTAAATCTTCACCGTCGTCGTTATCTGAAATCTGTTCGCGAAAGAATCTTTCGAAAATGTAATAATTTCTACCGCATGATATTCATCCACTTGACCAAAGTATTTTCTTTTAAATATTAATCGATAAATCCAATCGAATTCTTTTTCAATTCCTTATACTAAATAACGACACGTATCGCGAGAATATTTATATTAAATAATAAAGAAAAAAAAACACACACACTCTGATATCAGGTGCGAAGTGTGACGATGAGTCCGAAGATAACGAAACGAGACCCGACAGACAGGCAAAGATCGTTGATCGTTCTCGTTCACGGTTGACACGGCGATTAACCGGCGTAATTGTAGGTAATTCGTAATTAAATCCCTTTTTCTCGTACGGTCGTTCGATATAATCAGTCGCTCGTTCGAAGAACCCTGAAGGTGTTCCGCGGTCCGTCGAGACCAGAGTAGAAGAGAATGAGAGAGAGAACAGGAGAAGAGAGGAAAGAGAGAAAGAGAGATAGAAAGAGGGGGAGAGATATCGGCGTAGCAAGCTGTGAATGGCTGCGCCCTTGATGGAACGGAAGGGAGAAACGAGAGGGGAAGTACAAGAGGGGCGGTTAATTAATGGGGCGGCAACCGACCACTTCCCTTGCCTCGTACGTTTTCTCCTTCTACCTTTCTTTTGCCTCGTTCCGTCCTTTTCCCTCTGCTTAGTTAGTATTTTTCAGCATCTTCGATTTTCGCGCTCCTCTTCTTCTTCTTCTTCTTCTTCTTCTTCTACGTCTTCGTTTTCGTCTTCGTCTTCCTCTTCCTCCCTTTAGAGACTGGTTCTTCAATCGACCTCGACGCGGATAGTTGAATTCGAAGGTAGATCAAGGGTATCGATCTAGGGTATTAAATCTTCCCTCCCCCCCCACCCCCTCCACTTATACTTTCCACCATAGTTGATCTTCACCCTCCGTTCAGTTTGAATTCCACGTACAGAGGCGTCGATCGATGATCGACGGTTCGGTTCGTTCGTCTTTTGTTCTTCATCCTATGTTTTCCAGGACGTTCGTTTCTTTCCCCCTTCCCCCCTCCACCACTCATTTCTTCATCGATCGAAAATTACTATCGGGTTTGTTGAAGGTATATGGTTATTGGTCTTTCGTGAAAGAGATACTGGGTAACGGACGATGATTAAGGGTATTAAATCTTTCGCGTATTTTCCGTCACTTTGAAAGCTCGCTTTCTACCACCCCTCGATGATTATCATCGCCTACGCAAAACGTTCGCGCGTTTGTCTTCGAGATATACGTGTATCGATTACTCATACGACGACAGGCGAAATCGAATTTATTAGAAGAAGTCTTTTCCGTTTATTCGAGAGCGATCACGCGATTCCGTTGAATTTCACCGTAGATCCACGTAAGTAGTCATTGATCGATCGAATTTAAAGCTGTTTCGTGAATTAGACATAATCCGGTTAAGTGTCCCTTTAAGCATTCACGAATCACCGTTAGATAGAACCGATAAAACCCGGCACTTCCTCGTAAGATGTATCAGAAACACATTTCCCACGTGATACCTAACCCAAGAATGCTTCTATCCGGTATCATCGGACTCCTCTAGATCGTCGATAACATCAAAGGAATCCAATACACGGTAATTTGTTTCAACGTGTCTTCGGTGCCCGTCGTATAGTCGATTATCACATTCCAGGCATCTTCGTATCGTTGACTTATTAAATTCACATATTCCCCTAGGAAAAACAACCAATAACAATAATTAACACCTATCAATAAATAATCAGAACAAATTTAATAAATCCATCCCACACACTAATTTTCTCAACACACAATCCTCCCTATACATATATCTACAATAATAACAATCATTCTACATCAATTAAACCTATATTTCATTCTAAAAAATTAAAAATCCAATTCGTTGTACAAAGATATAATAGATTATACACAAATTCCATGTGTCGCGACAATGACGCCGGCATTCACGGGGAAAAATCAGTGGTGGTCCAGCGGTGATGCGCGTTCTCCAAGTTCCTCGTTCGCTTTCTAAAAACCAGCCGTATTTTTCGCGGTACAGCCACGGGTACATCGAGTCCGGGGGCCTGAAATTCCACGATGTGAAGCCGACGGGTCCCGCGGGGCGGTTTTTCCTCGATCTCCCGGGGCCCCTTTTATTCGTGTCGTCCTAATTCGAAGCGAGTCATCGGGGCGCGGACGGCCCTGGAATGTTCAACGGTATGCAGTGCCACTCTTTTCTCCACTCTTCCCTCCGCCATTCCGTCTCTCTTTCTCTCTCCTCTCCCTGGTGCCGCGATACCCTCGTTGGAGCCCCCGGTAATTAATTTAACTTCTTGCCCCGACGATGGCGGCTGCTAATGGTTTTCTTGTACCCTGCGCGAAACTCACCGCGTCGACTCGCCTTGCGTCCTGTAACCGACTACTGCGTCAGTTTCACGATCCCTAAACCATCCTCCCCCTTCCACCCCCTTATTCCTTTTCGTGGATGTCCATCGAGAGTGATCTGACGTTGGATCTTTGGATTTATGAAAATGATTTTAATAGTTTCTTGATAGTTCAGTGTTTAACATTAAAGTTACCGAGGTGCGTCAAATGACCGATTTGAAACTTTTTATTGAAATGCCTGCATGCAATGTTATAGCTTTCAACTTTAATTTCTTTGATTAACACAAGGAAAATACAGTTCTTTATACTAAAGTAACTAATGTAATAATAAATATAGTAAAAGTTATCATTTTTACGGATTTAATAAGAATATATACATAAACTGTCTGTACATTTACTGTTAACGTAATGATTTTAATGTGGAGACTCTGAAAGGTATAGATCTTCCAAAAGAAATTAAAGTGTTCTACGATTGTATAAAGTTCTGTTTGATTAATCTATTATCATCCATATTGATGATAATTTACACCGATACTAAAATATACAGGGTGTCCCAGTTCCCAGGACGTTCGTTACACCTTTGGATAGCTCAGGTAATTCTAAGATACGGATCATTAGTTTCAGCGTCCCATCACAATCCGTGGCCGAGTTATTAACGAAAAACGACAGCCAATCAGAAGGCTCCGTTTGGCGCGGCAGCGCGACAGTTTCTACTGGTACAAGTTAATGTCTTGTAGTAGCGGGAGTGTTTATGCGGCCGCGTCAACGGAGCCCTTGAAAGGGATACAGACCGAGCACTAACACACTTCCACGAAAAATGTATCGATGAGTCTGTCACTGGGTCACCGAAAAAAGGTCTAATTTATGACATTACCTCTTGCGCGTACCCTATGGAATTTCACCGCTGGCACACCATCGGTTTACGCCGCAAACTTTACAGAACACCGCACAATAAATTCACATTAAAAAAAAAGACCGTTGCCTGATAATTTTCACCTTAGATTTGATTAGATTATTATAAAGAATGTATGCACTCGTACACTTGTTCCATTTGTTCAGCGAAAGGAATAGATTCTTCATTTCATCACCGAGAAAGTTTGATTATTAATCGATTACCAATACATCCGAAATTACGCGAACTTCACTCCGGGGTGACTTTTTCGTCTTTGCACTTCCAACGTTTTTGATTTTCTACACAAATACGTTTCCTTCGTAATGATAGATTTCTTCTTAGTGACTCGTAGAACTGTTCAGTTCGGCAGAAAAAATGATTCTGTATTTCTCGGGGTCGTCTTCGTGTATCGGAACGTCCCGTTCCCCTCTTTGCTTTCATTTCGCCCTTTGGCGTACTAAGGATAGTGGGAGGTACGGACGGAATGGATGTTTCAAAAATTTCCACAATCGCTACATTTGGCGTCCAGGTTTTCCATGTCGAATCGCTGCATGTGTTGTCGAGAAGACCAGAGTTCGTCACTTGAATTCTTAACAGCGCTTTCATTGTTACGTTTCGGGTTTCAGCAGCCTCTTACAGGAATGTGTTGGAGCGATACCAGACCGTTTCCTCGACATTTTTATAACAGGAAACGTACGGTCGCGGCAGCAATACGCTTTCTACGGGATATTATTAACTATCGATATTATTAACTTACCGAATACGCTTTTTTTAGGTCCACGCGTACATTCAACGTGGGGACATCAAACAGATCGATTAAATTATCGGCTCCTTTCAGAACTACTCATACTTTCAACGTAGATTGACATTGTGGTCTTTTTCTGTGGACATCTGTTTACTGTTACTATTCTTTCGGTAACAGACGTCTCTCCTTCGCTTCATCTATTCTTCGGAAAACGTATTTGTGTGGAAAATGGAAAAGGTTGGAAGTGCAAAGACGAAAAAGTCACCACGAAATGGAGTCCGCGTAATTTCGGATGTATTGTTAATCGATTAATAATCAAACTTTCTCGTGGGTGAAGAATCTATCTCTTTCGCTGGACAAATGGAACAAGTGTGCGAAAGCATACATTCTTTATAATAATTTAATCAAATCTAAGGTGAAAATTATCAGCCAACGGTCATTCTTTTCAATGTGAATTTATTGTGCAGTGTTCTGTAAAGTTTGCAGGGTAAACCGGTGGAGTGCGAGCGATGCCAGTCCGTAGGATGTGCGCAAGAGGTAAAGTCATAAATTAGACCTTTTTTCGGTGACGCCGGCAAGTAAAGTGACCCAGTGACATAGACTCATCGATACATTTTTCGTGCTAGTGTGTTAGTACTCGGTCTGTATCCCTTTCAAGAGGCCCGTTGACGCGGCGGCATAAACACTCCCGCAACTACAAGACATTAACTTGTAACAGTAGGAACTGTCGCGCTGCCGCGCCCAACGGAGCCCTCTGATTGGCTGTCGTTTTTCGTTAATAACTCGGCCACGGATTGTGATGGGACGCTGAAACTAATGATCCGTATCTTAGAATTACCTGAGCTATCCAAAGGTGTAACGAACGTCCTGGGAACTGGGACACCCTGTATTAGTTGGAGTATGATTATGTTAATGTATCACAGAATAAACCGAGTATAAATATATTTCGGATTTCCACTTAACGGGGGAGGTGTGACGATCGACACCGCGCGTTTCGTCACGGCGCCCTCTTATCGTCCAGGATCATAATTCCACGGAGGTGGCCGATCGGGGGTAATTAGTCGTGGCGTTAGCAGACCGTCGTCGTAACACGATCCCGCGCCGAGGTCGAGATAATAGCCCCGGGGACGGGCCGACGGAAATGACGTAAACAGAAGTAAGAGAGGCCATTCCGAGATTCTTTCGGCGTACCTTTATGCCTCCCTTAAAGAGCGTTATTTATTTGACTCCCGCGCACCGATGGGACGTATCTCCTCGACGTGAACCACCACCGAGGGCCCCGGGTATTAGTCTCGCGATGGAATTTACTAGACGTTCGCCCCGATGACACGTTGTAATTGCCTGTCACTGCGCGATCCTCCGACGGAACCAAGGACGTCTCGCCTGGGCCCTTCCAGGATAACGGAAACGCATACCCGACGTCGTTCCTGGCGATTGTTATCTACTCCGAAATCCGAATCGAAATGGGGGAATTTAGATACTTTGGAAAATGAAATCTTCTTAGGGTAGAACGGAACGTTTAATAGTTGATATTATTAGTGAACGGTGATAATTAGATCGTTGGAATAGTGTCTCTGAATATTAACCCAATATCGTAAGGAACCATTTTGTAAGGTTCACATTGGTAGGATATTATTAAATTATATTAGTATAAAAAGTGGGAAATCGATATTAACCCCATATCCACTATACTACTAGATACTTTTTATCAATAGTATTATTCTAACTGTATCCATCGCTTCTCCAAGTCTAAATAATTTTTAAACAAAAAAACATCCGTCAAGGGAATAGTAAACGCTCGAATCCTCGTCCCAAGGAAAACACCATATAGTCCGCGGTTTGTCTCGTTCGCAACAGAAGCCCCGTTGTCTCGTTCGCGAAAGAGAATCCCGGTCGACTCCATATCGCGATTCCCCTTCGGAACGGTTCCTCTCCACGCAGAGAGGAGAGACCTTCACCTTCGGTGGAGAGGGAGAGAGGACCAAAGGCGGCCGGTAAATAGCTGCGTGTGCAACGTCCGTTCTGGCCGCGAGGCGTTAACGAGGCGGGCAAACACGAACGAAGACCACGAAGCAGAGGTGGAGAAGCTCGAAGAAGAGGTTGCCGGAGGATGGACGAAGGCGGTGTACCGCGTGCTGAGGCGAGAGAAACGAAGAAGAGAAAGAGAAAGAGCCCTACGGTGAAAGAGAGAGAGAGAGACAAACGGATGAAAGGAGATCGAAGCGAGGAAAAGAAGGATCAAAGGAAAGAGGAGAGAGAAAGAGAGAGAGAGAGAGAGAGAGAGAGAGAGAAAAGATGAAAAAGTGCGAGGGAGGACGAGAGATGGAAAGAGGAATGGAACAAGGCACGAAGGCGCCTTTTCAAGGCAAGGTGTGAACTCTGCCGCCTTTCGGCTCCCTCTATCGGTCTCCTCTTCGTGCATCCACCAGCACGAAAGCACCTCTTTCCACCTTATTAAGACCCCCGACCCTGCCAGCATGCAACGACCGGACTCTCTCACGGTTCTTTCTCTCTCTTTCTCCTGTTTTTCTCTTTCTCTGTGGTGTTGTTCTCTGTCTCTCTCTTTTTTAACTCGTCGTTCTCTCCGCGTATTCTATTTCTCTTTCTCTTTTGGTTTCTTATCTTTCTTCTTTTTCTTGTTCTTTCTTTGATTTTTCGTCCTCTTTCGTCATCGTTCTTTTGAGGTTATATACTTGCCGACACGGTGTATGTATATCAGAGAGAGTGTATGTATGTATGTATGTATGTATGTAGATATGTACCCGGGAGGATTTGCTTTTTAACGATCCTCGTACGCTAGAAAGACTTTTTAAAAGAGACCATCTTTCTCTCTCTCTCTCTCTCTCTCTCTTCTCTCGGAGTCTTTTGTACGATGGAAACGAAGTCAAGAGAGGTTCGCGTGATTCTTTCGGAACGACGGAATTTTGTATCAACTGCGTGCCCCGCGGCTCTCGGGTATTTAAAATGTATTTTTAAAGAACCCCTCGTCCTCTTATCTTTCCGTTCCGTTTAAACAACCGGCGTCTTCTTTAAACTACTTTTCTCGCCGGCGCACTCAAACGTATTTCTTTTTATTTATCCCGTCGTTCTTTTTTCCTCTATTTCTCCTTGAAAAACCTAAAAATCTCCCAGAATACCACCAACGTTCGCCAACGTGAGTAACTTGGACATTCGTGTGTCGGCAAACGTCGCGGTAAATCGATATTTCAGATTTGTATTTCGATATCGTCGCCGCGACGAACGCGATATCGCGATTCCGGTGTGTTTCGATCGCGGGCGATCGGTTTCGGCGGGAAAACTCTTTGGTCGCGGCAGTCAAAATAAGCGGTACACACCGTCCGTACGGGGTCGGTTGTCGCGTGAAAAACAACATATCGAGCGAGACGAACAAAACGAAGCGAAAGTAGGTGGAAGGTATGAGAGGCGGCGAGCGGCGGCAGCAGCACCTTGTTTATTTTAATCGGGGCTCAACGTGCCTCCGAGATTGTTTCGTCTCGCGGCACCACGATGTTTAGCTCGCCGTTTAATCGCCGTTAACGAGCGGTTATCGTTCACCAACTGGAAACACGACGATGCTAACGAGCCGATCGGCCGGAAGCACGAGCCCGTTCGCGTTCGCTTGCCTCGCAGGAATCTTCTTCTTTTTTTAGTTTTTTTTTATTTATTTATTTTTTCTTTTTGGTTTGTTCCTTCTCCCTCGTCCTTCTTCCCCGACGCGAGCGTTTGGCATTTTTGTCACGCGTTCTGATATTATTGCGCCGCTGTTTTTTTTTTTTTGCACCCGAAGCACTTCGCTTCTCTTTCCCCGTCGAACTGCATATCGGGTGTACGTGAGAATATTGTTCGGATTCTTTGTACAATTTTTATTATAATTTGAAAACAGGATATTTACCGGACGTTCTCGTGATCGGGAAAATCGAGTACAATGTTGATACGTAAAGATTTGGAGGAAATGAACACAGTTCTAAAATAGACTTTCTTTCTTTCTGATTTTTTTTTTTTACTTTTTAGGGGTAGTACCGTAGGATTTCTTGAACGGTTGACCGATATTCGAAGGTCACTTTCGTACCTTTTCCCTCCCAAGGTTTTCGGTAGTCGACCGAATGGTAGACCGTAGGCGACACAGAAATTTTGCGCCACTGCGAAAATGCATTTAGAAAGGGGCGCCAGGTCGGAGCTCCCGTTCTCTCAGGAGCTGCAAATTTTCACTCGGCTGTTGTCCTCGCCGCGTCTGTGTTCGAAAATATGTCGTAAATCACGCGGAGCAGCGTCTGTTCGAACGATTTGTTACGGAAAACAGTGGCAGTATTGCCGGCAATAAAGGCGGCCTAGTTGTAACATCAGCAGGGGTGAGAACAGAAATCTCTGGTAGAACGTCTACGCAAATTTTACCCTGGCCCATTGTTAGCGATAGTTTCGCTTAAAATTTGTCTATTACCGTGGTCATTCTCTTATCTCCATAACAATGAATGCTAATATAAAAACGTTCTACTTTCGGAATGCTTAATAACGTACCATTCACTCGTGATATTTATTGCATTTTCGACGCATAAATTGTGAAAAGATTCTAAATGGTATTCGTTAAAATCTCTAGGAAATTAAATATACGAGAAACTTGCAGATTGAGTGTTTAAGAAATTTACAAGAATTAGATATAAAATATAAGAAACAACGATAGAAATAGAAAATAGAAATTGTATATTTTCTCTATGTAAGTTTTCTCTATCCGTTATTCATGGATTTCTATTGGTTCGCCTTAAGCAAAACACCGCGCCCGGTTTGTCAAAACAGATTTGACCATGGTTAAATAAAAATCATGCAGAAAAATCGTTGGCCGTGACCGACCCGAACCGTCACGCCCTTTTTCGTAGTTTTCACCGGATTTATTTTTCGCCGTGAACGCCCGACACGATTCTTCTTCTTCTTCTTCCTCCAACGGAAACTTTGGTTGTCCACGTCCGTTTCACTTGAACGCGCGACTAATCGGCCCGTACAAATATTTAGGGCGACCTGACGAGGGAAGGTCCCTTTACTTCTGTGTACTGTGTGTTAACCGGGCCCGTCGCACAGTAGTTGGCCCTTTTCACCCTCGACAAGGTTCGCACCGTGAATAATCGCGAATCTGATTGCATCCACTCTACGTGGACACCCTTCTGATGTCCGTGACGACTTCCCAATAAATCCTCCCGGGAGACAACCGCTTCCGTTGTCCGGCAACCGGAATATCCTGGATTCGTTTCACTTCGTCCTGAAAGATACTTCTGATGTTTTTGTCCTTGACGATTTCGGCTATCTCGACTTTGCATTCCGTCGTCCTCGCTCCGAATTTACTTTCGCCTTTGACAATTCCATTGTTCGCTTGCACGGGGGTAGCCGAAGGAAAATATTGAAAACACGATGTTTTCCATGTTTTTTTTTTTTCTTCTTTTTCCCCTGACGGCGGTGAATAGAGATGGGGCGACTAAGAAATCTTTTACAGGTATTTACACAAACAAGTTTGAAAGAGATTCAACGTCAACGGGGGGAATCTCGCGACGATTATACAAATTGGAAAGCGTCCCGAAAAATTCAGGAAGTGTTTCCTGGTTAATAGGTGATAAATCTTTTCGGCGAAAAGAAGAATTAAAAGAAAAAAAAAGACAAATAAATTACAATCTAGGGAAATTGAAACAGTCAGTTTAATCTGTCGTAAAGTATCCAGAGAGACCGAGAGTCCCCGTCGTTTGCTCGCGAGCAAACCCCTCAATTACGAAAAATCGAAGAGCGACTGGAAGAGAGCCGACTTTATCGTACGGTTAATTTGATTTATGCGAAAGGCGGAGACAGATTAATCTTCCCGCTTTACGAGGTGGGTACACACCCGGGCGATACGATCGTTTCATTGAGAAATGAATTTGATCCATTCCGCGGGAGTAACATTTTTTAATGATTAATCAAGACGGGTTCGCTCGACTGTCGCCCCGTTATTACGACGGAACTAATGTCGTCGGGTAACAACGATACAAAGGATGATGCTTTTAAAAAGGATCAAGAGGGGGAAAAGGATCGAAATGGGTGAGGCTGTTATGCACATCATGATCGCGTTATGATCGCCATAAGATTTTACAGCGGTCATAACGGGCCCCGGGGCTTTATTGTTGGCCGGACAGCTTGGCAAAAACCATAGGGGCCTCTCTTCACGGTTATGTCGGGGTCTCTGGGTCTCTGTAAATTCAGGCTGGTTAGGCCGAAATCTACTCACGACGACGTCTCGCAGGCAAATATTACCAACGGCAAAGACAAATAAAAATGTTTTTGTTTTCTTTTTCCCTTGCGAAGAGGAAAAAGAAGAATTCGACGTCGATCGTTTCGGGGCCTAAGCTTCTTTCTTTCGTGGAAAAGTGTGAAAAGAGAGTAACGTGATATTGTTTAACCCTCGGTTTATAATATTAATTTATTGTATATGTTATATAATATCATTGTCGGATTTATTATACAGTTTTCTACTTAAATGACTGACACTAAAATTATAGAAATCGTTTAATACAAAGATACACGTACTAGTGAAATTCTACCGGTATATCATCTCTTAATATGACAAGATGATGTCAAATAAACATAAATAAAGAACGAACAGGGATCATATTGTGATGATTCCGTGACGGAGATTAATTTTTCACTAGAACCCGAGCAAAGTCGGGGTGCGATGACGGGGTTGGTTGCTCGTCATACGGGACGACGAAATTTCTCTCACAGTCGCCGATCCGGCCACACGACCATTCTTTTTTTTTCTTTTTATTTACACGTACGTCACAATGGTCGCCTGGCAGGCGTGATAAATCCTGGTAATGGTCGGTCATCAATCTGA
Organism: Mimumesa dahlbomi; assembly: GCA_917499265.3. Classification (NCBI taxonomy): domain Eukaryota; kingdom Metazoa; phylum Arthropoda; class Insecta; order Hymenoptera; family Crabronidae; genus Mimumesa; species Mimumesa dahlbomi. Next base: position 7,660,253 of record OU824114.1, on the reverse strand, counting down.
GAGGAATTACGCGCACCGCACGTTCTCTTCGACAATGGGCCCACACCGAGTTACTACGAGAATGGGTACCTCATCCGACAATGGGCCCTATTAATAAACCACGGTATTAACAAAGAAACATACCCGGGCTCGTTATTAAATCTCCCCCCGAGTACCTGCCTCGATTCGTGACACTATCGATCTTTCATAGATTTGTCCGCGGGCCGACCTTTCCACGAGGTCTTAATATATCTCGAGTGCCGGAGGTATCGGTGGATGTCGATAGACATTAATCTTCGGTGTCGTTCACGTGGAACGATTTCATAGTTTCGCTGTAAAAGTTGTCTTTTTTTTCACCAAATCGTATCCTCGATCTAACATTTCTCACGATATACATTATATTCTTATTTTGCATATCAGTTACCTAATAAAGTCGATTAATATTTATATTTTGGAGTATAAAATTATAATAAAATAATATCAGAACTCAGCAAACAATTTTCCCATGCTAATTTTCCATCGATACATCGCGATTCCTGCAATTTCCATTCGATCGGAAAGCATCCCCGGTATCGAAATGCGACGGAATTCACGTCGATCTTCGCGCCTCGTCCCTTCCGTTCTCTCCGGGTTCTCCTTGATCCTCTCCATGAATCTCTCGGGGTGTAGATGGTGAGCCAAGATAGGGGGGCTACTTAAACTTAACCCTTGCTCGAGCTCGTGCTCTCCGAGACCAGGAGGACCGGTGAGACCGGAGGCCACACACCAAGAAAGACTAATAGCCGGGAAGATAACGCTCTTAAACACTTTGCCAGGCCAATGCTTCTTCTCCCCTGTTGCAACCTGCTTCGACCCGCGTCCCTTACTCCGAGCTTCCTACGTTCTGCCGAACGAGCTACCATTCGGCACCGATAAAGCTCCGATCGATTGGCCGCCGATACGATTGCGAAACCACCGAAGTATCGCGGAGAATTCGCCCTGTTGCGAATATTGTATTTGACTCCATTTTACTGGTTTCCCACGGGAAAATTGTCTGTAAATATAGTCCCGCGAAGTGTACCGTCTGGAAGATAAGAAAAGTTTAATAAAAGTTCAACGTGTACTATCTTTAGATTATAAAGAATAATATTCGTAATTTGAAATACGTGGAATTTTGAGATACAAATAGAAAAGATGATGTTATCCAATTGATACATCTGAGACGAGTTGTTATTACTTGTGAATATTTCAAGCTTGACCGTAGTAACGGTAGTAGTATCATTGCGGATATGAAAGTGTGTTATGCTAATCAAAGGTGGAACCTTTGAAACTTTTCCTTCGTCCATATCTAAACATTCTCACGTACAATAAGAAGATACGTACCTATGTATCGTAACCAAAATTCGTATTAATTGATTCTATACTTAATTTCGGAAATAGTTACATATCTAATTCTAATTAACCCGGATGACTGACGGTGCGACACAGTAGAAACGTTCGATTCAAACGAACGTGGTTGCTGAAAAGTACAATCTGGATTCACGTCGGTGAGCGAGACTCTCACCTACAACCGGGATAACGACTCGATTATTGCTTTACCGTTGCCCGGGATAACTGCAGCAACGAGTTTACTGCTCGGGCCGGTACATACTTGTAAATATCGCTAACGACCACCGGTACACGGTACTTCTGAATGTTAATCTTAATTCCCCGTGACAAGATGCGGCTGCTACCTGCTTGCTCGTACAAGTGTGAAGAATTGAATTAATGCCGCTCGTATAGGCCCCGCGGAATTATAACGAACTGCTACCGCGAAATAATCTACCGATCGCGCGAAAAGTCGGCTTAATATCAGCCGCGACGATAAACTTGTTGGGGATGCTTTAAAACGACACACATGGACTACCGCGTGGAATTTGTTACGGAGTAGAACGTACATAGGTGGATTTTAATATGTGAGACACGTGGCGCGTAAAATATACCTTGGAGATCTCTGTAGTTGCTGGTTAAGAGGGTGGAGCTACGGCGACCTAGTTTAATACGATTACCACTGAATTACTGTTATAATGTGACTTACGAAATTGTTTTGCCTACAGTTTTACACGTTTTTTAAAACGAAACTCTCATGTATGACAATATTCTGTTCGATATTTCCATATAAATGATTATTAAATGAAATAATATACGATATAAAAAAACAGAGTTCAGTTTCTCCCGGTGAGTATATTTCTCTTTTGAAATTAAAGGTCCTGGCGTTAAGTCTGAAAAGCCGCGACTTCATTTTATCCGTAGGAAATCGTAAGAATATGGAGCTACGCGTAAAACATTTCATTTTCACCAAAGGCATGCCGTTCGTGGTATACAAATACAAAAGCAACAGGTGGTGAGTGGCTTCAGGTTTAGGTTACCGGTTCAGCTATTCAGTTTTATTCATGACTCGAGAGAGAGAGACGGAGAAAGAGAGAGAGAGAGAGAAACGGGGAGAGACTCGTATATACAAATCTACATCCGTGGGCCACTCGACCCTTCGAATTCTTTCCTTAGTCGACCTTCGAGGTCCCTTGCAGGTTGTGCACCCTCTGGTAATGCGTTTACAATGGACTTAACGATCGGCTTACAACGTTCGAGTGCGGTTGACATCGCGCGAAACTCGTGTGAGCTATCGATACCGTGGCATCGTAACGACGGTAACTAGTTTTTCGCCGTTCGCACGAACGGAAAGTTATGGCATCTAAATTTACCTGGCCATTACGCCTCTCGTTGTGTAAATTACGAGAAAATCCTAGATTATGTTAAGTTGAACGGAATAACGATGCGATACTGAAAATGGAGATTTTGAAACAGGTATTTCAGTTTGGAAAATGTTTACTATCAATTATAATGCTTAATAAGACTTTTTATGAATGTTAAGTGAATTTTTCTCACGATATTGTTCAGTAGTAGGAGAAATTTCGGGAGAACGTAGATTTTTCGGCAATTCGTTCAACACGGTTGAGAAAAGTCTCAGAGATTTTTCACGATAAACTTCCCAGTCGCCGGTAGTAACATGATCACGGTCCAACATAATTAAAGTCCTCCATCACCGTTATCTCCGACATCGAATGGAGGATTTTCGTTTTCGTAAATTTTCGATTCCCGTGTAAAAATCGATCTGCTACGATCTTTCGGTAGGGTTTTCTCTCAGGGTTTTTTTTTTATTTTCATCGCGAAATTGGCGATTCGATGTATGTACCATTCGCGTAATCGTACCGACGAAACGATTCATAAATGAATTCATCGTAATTACACGGGTTGGAATTTTATCTTTGAAATTAACATATTTATACGGTGTTCCATTCACGCGGTCCGAGCGGGTAATTACGAATGCATATTTATTGTTACAATAATAGTCATACCGTTATCCAAGAAAACACGCATTATAATTTAATCCTTCATTATAACTGCACCGTGAATAATGGCCGACATCACAATGAGCCATAAAATACATCGGAACTATATACCGGAGAAAAGCTCCGATACATTGTAACTTACGGTTAACCGTCCGGCACGGTTTAACATACATAAGTATGCGTGTATACAACGTGTACGGTCGAGAAATGAAAAAGAAAAAGATAACAAAAAAAATCGAGTCGATAATTTAAACCAGTCTGATCTTTTATCATTCAGAGATACATACGCTGAATGGGCAAACCTGAGATTCGGATCATCTCACTTTCTCGTACATATCTCTTTTTTTATATTCAACAGTTAACTAGTAACTTTATTCATCCAAAACCTAGAATTTGTTAATGAATATCGTAATTGGTAAAACGATGAATCATAAAAAAAATAGATGGTATCGACGGTTTTATAGTTTTTTGTGCGTGCTAAATACGCATGACATCTTTTACCTGTGTATATGTGTGTGTGTATGTTTTCTGTTAACGTATTACATATACACACATACCAAACGCGGTACGTTTCTCTCGATTTAATCAAAGAAACATAGGCCGATAATCGATACGTGACGGAATTCAAAATAACGAGCCGATTCGAATCGGTCGTTTATCTACGATCGATCGCGGCGCCTCTGAATAAAGGCTTCCGATGTAAACTTTAGGCTAATGCTCGTTAGTAAACACGATTAGAAGTCTACGGGAGGGGAACGAACTTACTCGCCGGAACCGCTTGTGTATGCGTGAGAGCCCGATTACATGAACGATCGAGAGTCTGACTGCTTGATCTGTACTTACCGCTGTTTAGAACGCAGATTACACGTTCGATTAAGAAACCATTCGGTGTTCTGCCCTGTATTCGATTACCGATACCTATACACATATAGGCAAGCTTCGATATTACATCGCGAGGGCATGAGAAAATAGATTAATGGTTATTAATTAGAAATTACGTATCGTTCGTTAGAAATTTAAGAAAACTATCAAAATTTCATTTTAATATAAAAGTAGGCACGTTCGATGATAAAAGTCTTTATTACATTGTTATTATAAAACTGTCGTAAGAAAACACTCGATTATTTCTCGCGTTCATAAACGTGAAACGCTAATATCTTTTTACTTACGACACGCGATAAGTCTCGTTTAACGCAACGCTTGCGAATCGTGCATTTCATTAAGCCGAAGTCTCTGCGTATCAACAGAGAAATTCTGTTAATTTCCACGGGTATTAACGTTCGTAATATCCATTTTACGAGAGCACGGAATTATTGCAAAACGGGCTTGCTCGTTATTTTGAAATACAATCCCAGGAAGTGGCCGACGTACACGTGAAATATACTATAGTACATACATACTTACATGTATACCATACATATAACCCGTCGCGGTACTACTTGTAGACGGTGTTTAAGATTAGTCTCGACCGGCGGTCAATTAATGTTAATTAGCATGGCCGGCTAGGAGACGGTTGATTGATTTAGTGGACGTGCACGTTGCCTCGGATATGACGTTCGAACTCTCGCGATTCTCGTCGCTCCCCTTTCTTCCATCTCACCGTCGCAAAGTGTACACCTTCTTCTTCACGTCGATTCAACGGACCCACGGAAAGAAGAAACGTCGAGATCGGCGAGCGTGATTCACGCAGTCACGTGCTTTAGAAGCTGGAGCCGTTGCCACGAAGTAATTACAGGAACGACAAGATAAATAATCGTCCGCCTACGTCGCGCATATTCCACTGGCAAGTATAAACCGCCGTGTGATTTGTTGGCCGGTCGTTGCCGAGGAAACTCCGCGACCCGTCGGTGAAAGAAAAAGAAAAATGAAAAATAAAGGAGAACGTGTCCAGCGACCACGGAAGAAGGACAAAAAATATCGGTTAAATGTCGTCCGCCCGGGATAATTGAAGACGGCGAATTGAAAGTTCGCGCGTAACCGAGCGAGTAATTTATGGTTAGAAAATAGCCCCGGTAAATGATATTTGCATAGTGATTATAATAATCTCGTATATTAATAGGCAAATATTAGCACGTACGTCTGTCTGTCTGTCGTTAGGCACAAGGAGAAAGGAACGGGCGAAATTTCGTATTGCAAATGAAAGAGAAAATAAGAATAACACTACGGGACAAGTATCAGAAAATATATCTTTGAAACGTGGAATAAAGCGAACGGTATAATAGAATTTCTCTTTTCATAATGAAAAGGGAATCTGTGTTTCACATATTCCGTCACGAATATATTTTTCTTCCACGTGGTTTTTAACTTTCCCCGACGAAATTCATTTCGTTCCACCGCGTACTTATCTCCTTCCAGAGATTTACGGTAGAGTTAATGAGCAATTAATCCAGGCAATTAATTGCTATCTAGTCAATTACTCGGGCAGCGTATCGGTGTACACGACCAATACAATGACGGGCGACGTGTGTCCGTGCGAGACGGTGATGTCTTAATTGCTGACAGCGATTCTTGTTCGCGCCAATAAACAGCGGCCCGGTACCAAGTGAGAACACCAGCTGCGTTTAGTACAGTCGTTTATCCGATAATACGAACCACCGTCTAGCGAAATTGTTAATCGGACCGACTGATTAATCGAATTTCACCAGAACGCAAAGGTGAAAACAAAAAGGAAAATCGGAAGTCGGGTTAAATATCTTTTCGACGTCGTTGTTTTACAGGCGGGTAACCAAAAGAAAAGAGAATGAAATTATATAAATAGTAGCGTCCAGTTCGGGACGTTGAATAATGCTGTATTCTAAATTCGTGATTTGATCAATGGGGATACGCCAAGGTTCCTATCCTCCTGGTACAAGGTCAAAGCCGTGTCTCGAGACTTTCGACTTCGTTCAACGCCGCCGATTTCAGAGCGAAGGTCAAGAAGCTATATTCATTTCCGAGCTTCGGTTACGCGCTCCGAACGTGAAGTTTACATTTCCCCGAATCTCGATTTATATCGTTGGAATTTCCCCGTTCTCTACCACCCGTGTAAATAATCCCTGGCCTTTTATTCGCAGTCGTACATCAACGTAGGAAGTGTTTTAAGAACCGTTTGGATCGTTGACTGGAACTTGAAGAGAAATTTCACTTTGATCTTCGTTTCTTCGTACAAAATACAAAAGATTCTTTTGATTTTTATAATTATACGGTAAACATGATTTTTCAACGTTAACGTAAGATTCTTTCGTCGCGAGAAATAGTCGTAGTGGTGTGTCGGTGTGTAAATATATCTTGTATTTTCATAGATTCACAGCTAGATTCATTCCTAGCTGCAAATCAAGGGGGCTTATCGTGACCAGCGGAAATCGCTTGCACAACGAGGAGGTAGAGACGAGGAACTAGTCACGATTCTCTTCAGCATCCTCCTCCACACGGACTCCTCCTCATCTCGTTCTTCTTATGGTACCCACGACGAATTCGCCTTATAACTCGAGATTTACAGTGGCGTTTACGAGAAGTGTCGCTATAAAGTTTCGTAATCCTCGTGACGTTCAACGGATATTTCGCCCCCCTCCCCTCCCCCTCCCCCGCCCCCTACGGTATGCTTTTCTGTGTTTTTTATTTTTTTCACGTTTCTGAAAGTGCCTGTCACGGCATCGCTTTCGGGAGACGGTGGCACGCTCGCTCATGGAACAGATAACGATAATGATCTTAATGGATGACGAAAAATAGGACAGGCACACCTTGCCAGGTAGTCGCAGTTAAATTGCCATGAAAATGTTCACCTGTACGTTGCGTATGTAAACACGTTTTATCGGTTGGATTCGTGGAACGATTAACCCATTAAAATACCGACAGAAGTAGCGCAATTTCTAACCCTCCTCCTCCTCCTCCCCCCCCCCTTGGTTGATTGAATAACAAGCCGAACGACATATCGACATGAAAAACTTATACTTTCACCGGTGATATTAATTTTCATACTCACAATATAAGAACAGCAAAAAAACTCAATCACACGCTTTATCTTCATCTTATAAATCAAACCACGGTATATATATATTCACTTATAATTAAATAATTATATACTAAACAATCTTTATACCTATAAAATAATAACAAAATTAAACACCACGTCTTATCCGACGTGTGGAAAATAAAAAATAATAATTAAAAAAGTATATTATATATAATTGAATATTCATATAGTACCGTGGTGGGGGGAGAAAAAAAAAGTGGGAACCGCAGCGTGGGAGAGTGATATAATTTTCTGATTTAAGGGCACGTGACACCGTCGTCACGTGTCGCTGGACGTCGAAGCGACGATTAAAAGCTCGTTAGGTCGGACGCGCACCAGGCATTCCTCGTGCTCCACACGAGATTTAAGGCCCGTCCACAGGGTAGGTCCCCGGCACGACATAGCAGAGGCCGAGATAGGATCAGGCTGCTACATCCTGCAGGATCGTGGCGAGCCAGGGCCGCTACGGTATCTAATCTGGCCACTTTCGGAGCCGCGGGTAGCCGTGTTTTGGCCGGGGATCGTGTTAAGGGGATTTACATTCATTTCGATCCTAATAACCCGATCCCTCGGATCCCGATTTGGAACACGATATCCGTACCTCTTCGTATACGTATACCCGCGCCTTTCCTTTTCTTTCTTTCTTTCTTGCTTGCTTTCTGCTCGTTGTTCTTTTTCTTTTTCTAATCCCCTCCCTCCTTCTATATTTCTTTTCTCTCTTCGTGACCAACGCGACGAGCTTTTAAGTTAAGGATAACCCGACGTCTTTACACCTTTCACCCAGTTTTGAGTTATTTCTCGAAGTTTCTAACGCTTCTTTTAATAGAAAGGGATGTTGAAAAGAATATGGGGGAAGGGAGGATTGATTTTCAACGAGATTTGGGAAACATTTGTTTTTATTTAGGTTTGAATTTTGGTGTGGTGTGACTTGATAGATTTAATCAGTGGTATCGAGGGGTGCGTGAATAATTTGTTGACTCTCTAACATATAGTTTGTGGCAATATATTCTAATCGAGAGTGTGACTAGTTTTCCATTTTTGCCCGTTTTGTGTTCTTTATTGTCTTCCGTGTCTTTTGAAGTAAAATCCAACCGGAGTGTTAGTTGGCATTCCCTGTCTTCACCTGGGTGTATTCAACTTGTCAATAATTTCTCGACATTCTGCCGCACGCGGACGCGGTGAAAGTCTTTCGTGGAGAATGCGCGTACTCGAGAAATGTAGTAAAAAGCCTACTCGACGGTAAGTCGGTGATGACTAAACACCGAATCGTTTCGAGTGTTCTCGACATAATTAAAATAAAGGACCACCAATTAACACGACAATGTGCTAATAATCACGTGAACGTAACAAACGAACAGAAATAAAAACAGTACCCTAGAGAAACCAAAAAATAAAACACTTTCCACATTACATAAATAAAACCACCAAGAATTTCATCGAGATAAAACAGATTATAACACCAAAAAACCATCCGAACATCAAACACGAACACGAACACGTCCAAACGTTCTCGTTAATAAGACACTCATGAAAAATACAAAGTGAAATTGAAGCTGTTCAAGAAACATTGAATCTGTCGGGCGGAAGGGACAGTCGCGCAAAAGGAGTGGCGAATGTTCGAAGGAACGGCAACGATACGAAGCCGGCAGAGAAATAAATGAAAAGGAAGGACTCTCGAGGAAGAAGGAAGCTGCGAGATTGAGTGCCGAGACTGTGGAAGCGACGAGGCGTGCTTTGATCGCGGTGGACGAGGCTTCATCACCCGTGATCGCCTTCGTGGATCCTGTCGACGACGGGCGTGATGTGCCCCGGGGCCAAAACAACACGCCCCTGTTCTCTCTCTCTCTCTTCTTTCCTCTGGTTCTTTCTTTCTTTCTTTCTTTCTCGTCAATCTCACAACGCCAGCTAACTCTCCTTCACCTTCTCCGCGCGGGTAATCCGTTCCCACAGACAAAAGGGCCTCGCGGTCCGTCGACTTCGATTTTCTTCCACACCACGTCGAGACGTTTCGTCCTCGTGGTCTCTTGTCCGGCGTTGCAGGTATGTAATAAGGATGTAACCCGAGCTCCCCGGGACACGGAGGAGACTCTACGATCGGGCTCCACGACAGGTTCGAGATCGAGACACCTCGATCGCGGACGATCGATCGGGGACTTCCAGGAAAGCGGCCGCGTCGTGAATAGCGGGGCCTGATGCGCTGAAAATTACCGGATCTTTTTTGTGTCTTTTTTTTTTTTGGTTTTTGCAAACCGAAACGTCGTTCGACTGTGATCACGAGGGATTTAATGGAATACGACGGGTACCGGTTGTAATCGAGTTTTGAACGATTGTTCGCTGCACCGAACATTTCTAAACACTCGATCACGATATTCTTCAGATATTTCGTTTCTAGAGTGTATGTACATAAGTATTCTTTCGTGTATGAATACAAATTAGGTATTGGGTGAATGACAGAGGGGTAGATCCTGTTAAATAATAGTGTCAATTTATATTAAAAGTCTATGATACTTGAAATTTTGATCGAAAAATTACGTGACATACTTCGTAAGATTTTCTACTTTCTTTTTTTTCCCTGTTTCTACTTTTTTTTTCTCGTCATTCCCGCGATTGCGTCGCTCTGCAGGTATGCAATGAGGATGTAACCCAAGCCTCTACGGAGTGCAGAGAGACACGCCGATAGAATTCACGACAGGTTGAAAATTCCTTCTCGAGGTCGAACATCACATCGATGGCTTCCAGGAAGTCGCCTCGCCGAACTGCTGATCTAAATTTAATTCGGGCCACAGGTGACCACGCGGTAAACCGCAAATTGCGACAGCGACTTTCATTACATTCGAACACCGTATCCCATTCGATTCTACTCGATTGTTCATCGTGTATGTACTCGTTTAATCAGCTACAAAAGAAATCAGCTCTATCGATTGCTCTGAACGAACGCTACCAGCTTTCGTCTGTTTGCTCTTCAACGTATACATATTATGCATCTATTCGGCTCCAAGGGCTGGTAATCGTGCGACCAGCAAATGAATGACTGGGAAACAGAAGGGTCAAAGAAAGCAGAATGAAGATGAAGAAGCGTGAGATAGGTCGTCCGTGGCATCGCGGGTTTCGCTCTTCAGCATCGCCCGGGACCTTCCAGAGAGCTCGACAAACACTCGACGGAGCTCGCATGATTCTCCTTCAAAACACGGGTCCCATTGTTGCCGTGTCATCTCTTTGGATCTCTCTCCCCACCCCCACCCCACCCACCCCCCGGGCCATTGTCCCCTAACGTAGCGCATTTTATCAATCGTTCATTTTATCATCGATCGAACCCCCTTAGATCTTTGATCTATCAGAATATCGAATGAAACACGGTTAGTATAGAAACAAACAATGAATTATTCGAGAAAAACTATGTCTGACATTGTCATCCATGGATATTCAATAGAAAAAAAACGCACACATACACGTACATACGCAAACCCGCAAACATCCCGCGGTTTCGGTGTATCATAAAAGAATCAACCGGGGGGGGACATCTCACTGTCTGAGAATTCGTATTCCGGACGATCAGCGAGCCGATAAAACTGGCCGCGGCGCGGAGGTGTCGAGGGGATCCGTTTCCATCGAGGCGGAAGTGACTTCCTGGGAGAATCAGCTGACGCCTGGGCGGTTCGTTTCGGAGCAGCGTATAGTGAATGGAATATCAAGAGCAGAGCAGAGAGAGAGAGAGAGAGAGAGAGAGACCCAGGAGAGGTGCCCACTCTTCGGGCCCCGAATGTGGTCAGCCCGAGGAGGAGGTGGAGGAGGTGGCGAGTGCCATGTAGTGGGGGGTAGGGGGGAGCGGGAGGGGGGAAAGGAGAGTATGAGAGGGAAGGGAGGAAATCAAAGGAGAAGATGAAGGTAGAGTCGAAGAAGAGAGAGAAGGGAGGAGGGAGAAGAACGAGCACGTTGAAACAAGAAGAATGGAATAAAAGGTTGGCCTGGCCGCGAAGGTGAAGCTGAACGAGGCCGGAGAGGAGGAGAAGGACTCGAGAAGAAACCGGCGGGGGCGGGGCCCCGTCTCTGGATGCTGGGATGGAGCCCAGTCCACCTTCACCATCTTCGTTCATCTCGGACCCAACCCCCTTTCCAGATAGAACCTGGCCCATCTTCTATATTCTCTACTTTTGCCGATTCTTCTTCTTCTTGTTCTTCTTGATATTCTTGTTGTTGTTGTTGTTCTTGTTGTTGTTGTTCTTTTTGTGGTTCATTTATGTATAGGTTCTCTTCGTTTTCGTATGTTTTCCTTGACCTTCTCACCCTGAACCGATGAAGTTCAGTTACATGTTTCTTAGAGTAAGGTAGATTTTTTTATTTAGTTGAATTACCCGTCGAGGTCTTGGATGGAATTTATTCGATTTTTGGTGAATTATCTTATTGGAGTTATTGTAGGGATTATTTTTGTATTGGGGATTCAATGATAGGTTGATAGAATGGTACGTGGTTTTTAAATTGATTATTATTTAATTAGTTGGGATAGCAGAATTCTGTTTCGTAAGGGAATCTGATCCATCTTCCATCTTGCAAAGTGTTACGGACTTTTTCTTTTGCTTGTTCTTCTTGTTCTTTGTGTTCTTCGTGTTCTTCTTCTTCTTGTACTTCATCTTCGATACTCCCCTTGGCCTTTTCACCTTCAGCCAATGAAATTCGTGCGTTCTTTTTTCACTGTGAGAGAATTTTATTCTGCAACAGTGTTCGCGATATATTCTTCATACGGATTCGTATGTAGACGAATAATTTAAAGTGTGTTGTCGGATTCTCATTTATCAAAGCTTGTGCAAATAATTTAAATAATTACAAGAAACACTCTTCAAAATCTCTTCTCGACGGAACGTTTAATTAAATCACCAGAAATTAATTGTTCCCAATAATACATTTTAGAACTTACCATACGCAATAAAAACTAAAAAATTCCTAGTTTATTATCCTACAATCGCCATTTCGATTAATCGTCGCTGAATAAACGCTCCGTTTAAATAGCAAGTTTATTTGTTTCGTATCGGGGAACGACCTCGCGGATTCCAATGCAGATGATACTCATTGGAAATACAGAATTGAAATTACTCGCGGGTTAAACTAGCAGCTGCGCGAGGATTAACACGGCGGTTACTAAACGAGATAAGATACGGTACATGTAAACGAGGTGTAAGTGATAGACGCTCGATAATTAACGGGTATCGAAGTGAGAGATGAGACAGAGATAGGGTGTTCAAGCCAGAAGACATTATCCCTGTCGCATCCAGTCCATCATCCAACGAAACTGGTTTGCTTTCTACCTTTCATCTACCTTTCGTAATACGTGCATGACAAGATAAATTCTCATGATTTCCGAACATGAAAATTTTGCACTGCCATCCGCCGCTTTCTTCGATGAAATTAATATTAATATCATAACGATAGATTACAATTAAAAGGTTAATCTATAATATAATAAGAAATCATATTATTTTCAAGCAAATATCTATCCTTCTCTCACAAGAAGTCTTACATTAAAAGTCGCGATTCATTTTCAGGATATTTTGCGTACGGCTTTTGTGGTCGCTCTTTTATTTTCTTTTTCTTTTTTTTCTTCATCCCCGTCTCTGCCTCCCTTCCGTTCTTGTGCCCCTAATGGATTACGGGCCAGGCCATTTTTCACCCGAAATGGATTTTCATAAGGCCCGACATTCTCAGCTTTGCCCAACCGCGGGCATTCTCTTCCATTCTCTCTTTCTCTCTATCTCGACTCCGCCAAAATGTTTGTAAATAGATGTAAAGTCTGGGAGGGGCTCAGGGGGTTCCCTGCTGGGTGAACAAGACGCCCCATCGTGCACCACGGCCGGTACATCTCTCGGGCTCTTCACCATTCTTCCCTCTCTTTATATGATCCTCCATCGGATCTTTTGTATTTCTTCCTTCTTCTCTTTCTACCCCCTTCTTTTTCCATCTCATCCTCCTACCGGGCTACTTTTTCTTCTTTTTCATCCTCATCTTGTTCTTCCTTCTCTTCCTCTTCTTAAAATCCGACTTTTCCTTTTTTCTTATTAACCCGATCTTCCTCCTACATCGACTTTCTCAGCTTCGGCGTTCTCTTGTTTTATTCTTGATTTTTCGTCGATTTCTTTTTCCTATGGGACTTTTCTTATTTTCTTATTTGTCTTCTTGTTTTCTTTATCGTTGGTCTTCTCTTCCTTCTACACCTTCTTCTTCTTTTTCATTGTCTTTTCGTTTGATTTTTCTTTTATTGTATTGGTTGTTCCGTGGTTTATTTCATTCCTCTTTGCTTTGAGTTTCTTCTATCTTTGTCGTCGAATGTCTGTTCTTGTTTGAACGTTTTATTGTGTTTCCTTAGGAAATTTTCATCTAAAGAGAAATACACGGAATTCCGAATTAACGCTTCTACGGGAAGTAAATCTTGTCTCTTTCACTGGCGTATATACTGCTATTTTGTTTCACTTCGACGTTGAGATTGGTGTGTAATGATCGCCGGGTTGTAAATGATGACTGTAGGCCCTCTGCTGTTCATCTCGTGAGAATATTGCTTACGCGGTAATCACGCGGATCGTTGTACATATCAATTTTATACATCTTTTGATTTGTTTCTCTCGGATCCCTAGTCTGCCGAAATAAAAGCAAAAGTACTAATGCTTTTATTACTCTCCCTGAACGAAGTATTTTGTAAGAAACTAATTTAAATTTGATCGAATCAACTATTTTTTGTATTGAATCAAATTGACGGTCGAATATAATTCTTTATTTAAATTCAATGAGATTCTTTTGGAAAATTTTATATATGTATAACACACATACATAACTTTCTTTGTCGATGACTTATATGTCTCTTCTATTCCGTTCCTTGAACCGTTTGAATATAATATTTGCTGTACACATGCTCTTAACACAAATGCTTTTTAGAAGCGACAGATTATCAGTGCGGAAACACATACTGTTTGTTCTCTACACTTCGCGGTCATGTAAATTCGCACACAATCTCTTCCTAGGAATACGAATTCGAGGAAAAGCAATAATAACGGTGTACGAAGTTAATTTCTCAACCGGACATACATACACCTTCTCCAACTTTTCGACAGGACTCCAATTATTATTCCTCGAGTTTCCAGCTATCGAATCGAGTAGCTTACGGTAGTTACGTTAATATCTACTAATTTACCCAACATTCTAAGCACAATATCAAAAACAAAATTTATCAATCGAATCGTATAAAATATACGAATTACCCATGCGAATGAATTCCAAATAGAATCTTATTAATACACATTAACGTCTGTGTCTCAGCTTGATATTCCATTTTCCAAGATATTTAAATATCTCTCCATAAATCCACCGATACCACGTGTAGTACACAAGTTACATCACCAAACCACCGGACACTCGTCTTACACAAATGAATCAAACAACCTAATTACTATCAATCAGATACCCCATGTAAATAAGAATCCCTGTCCACTTAAAACGAAGCAAATTACATTCACAATATTATTCAAAACACACTCAGGCGAATATCCTTAACGTTCCACCATTAATTTGTACTACGTAACAGTTGTTTAAATCCGGATAAACGTTCGGCAACGACGAGAATCACCGTCGACGAATCTCGCGGTGTGTTTCTCAGCCGCGGATCTTGGCGGGGACATCTCGAGCTATAAATTTGTTTCGGGGCGAAATGCATCGTACACGAGGGAATTAAAGCCGGCTATTGAGCACGATATCGTGACCGCGGTTATGCGTCGTTCACAGCCTCCTCCGTGGTGGTGGTGGTGGTGGTTCATTCAGAGGCGGACCGTGGGGACCTTAATGGGAATTCATCCGACAGCCGATGGGCGTGCGTTTCGCTTGTGGCGATCGCGTGCACGTGGCCGTGACACCGTCGTCGTGGAAGGACTCGTCCGACTTCGCTTTTCACCCGGGTGGATTCGGAAAGGAGAGAAAAAAAAAGAAAAAGAGAGAAAAGACGATGTGGAAGACGAAGAAGAAGAAGAAGAAGAAGGGAAGAAAGGCGGGACCGGTCCCTCGGAGCTGTCGTGCACAGTCAATAGGGGCTAATTGCCGCAAGGAGAGCTGCAAATTCGTGGCATTGTAAACCTCGTTTCGTGCTCGATGTCGAACCAGTCGCATTGTCGTACCTCGCGGAGTCACAGGCGGCTTTGCCACCGTCGTTGTATGTTGTTGTTGTTGTTGGCTCGATTACAGTGCGATGCTGTATGTATTCGAGGTGGGTTGGGAAAATGAAATTCAAATGGGAGGCTACCGAAATGAATTTCAAAAGGGGTTGGAAAGAAACGTACACGGATATCGAATTAATAAGTATATTATAAAGTGTGTATAGGGAGACGTGTATTTTAAAAATATGAAATATTATATTACAATGGATATTTTACTTTTCTCTTTGATTTTGATATTTTTGTACTATTTTCCACTGTGTTTCTTAAACGTAACACAGTTTCTTTGAAGTCGCGAGAGATAATACTTGCATCGAGACACAATTTTACCTTTTCTTCTCGTTCGTCCCGTTCGTAGAGGAGAAGAATACCGTGCGATTTCATTTTACTTGTGGAAAAAATAAAATCCACGGAAATTGGCTTCTTCCACGCAGACGGTCGAGTATAAAGCGAGGGGAAAAAAAAGGTAACAGCCGTCAAGGGTGCCGCTTGTACGGGCTCGTCGAGGTGTATGATACGGCCCTGCGTGGGCGATTACCCTTCGAAAATCAACTTAAACACGGCTGGGGATGGCTCGAATGGGCCCAACCATAATGCCGCGCGGCTCGAGTCAATGGGGACTTCTGGTTCGGTTTCTCGCGCCCTCGATACGCCGCGTTCCGGATTAAGCGGGGTTTACACGGGGGTCTCTATGGTGTTTCCCGTCACACGAAGTCAGCATCCTTCTTCTCCTCTTCTCCTCCTCTTCTTCTTCCTCTCCTTCTCCTTCTTCTTCTTCTTCTACGTTTTCTCGTATATTCTCTATTGACTGCCAGTGTGACTGGTGCTTGCGCATCGGTCAGGTAGAAGGAAAGAGAAGAGAAGAGAAGAGAAGAGAAGAGAAGAGAAGCTGGAAGAAAGAACGAGGAAAGACACACACAGCTAAGAAAAGGAGAGTGAGAGCAAGAGGATCGCCGTGACCGAATGATCCTCGACACCGGTCGTATTTATACTCCTGTTTGCCTCCTGATTCGCCACGGACTCGGTCCTTAAAGGGCTCTTTCCCCCCTCGAAGGTCCTCCTGTCCGGTCAAAACACGCATTCGTTTTCCGGCACCTCTCGGTGGTCCATCCATCCATCCGTTTACCTGGCCCCGCACCGGTTACGCACGGTACGATGCCTTTTTCCGCGCGCATCCGCGTGAAATCGGTGAAAATATTTCTACGCCCCCTCCCCGAACATGCGCCACCCGGGCCAAAGGGAAATCGTGTTAAGCGGAACTTCGGGGAAACACGTTTCGGAAACCGTTGTCGAGTTTTCAATGAAAAGATACCGGTCGCGGCCGGAGGATACTCTTTCTCCGTGCAATGAGAAATGAACGGAGCCCGTTACGGGATTCCGACGGTTTTTATATTTTTCTGAGGATTCGTCATTAATTATGGTTAGGTGTTTTATCGATGTCTCGACTGACATTCTATTTATTTTGTTATTAATTTGTATATTTGTTGATATGTATTGTAATAATAATGTTAGGATGGAGATGATTCTGAATGAATTTTATAGACTGGAAGACTGAACGAAGAAAATGCGAAATGTATAAACGCGAGGAGAAGAATTGTAAGTTTGATACTGAAACGGTTATTCTGTCAACGTTGAAAAGAAAGAGGTTCGCTTTAGTAAATCCGAAACAAATCAATTAGACTGTCCGTACGCTCGTAAAGACGTAATTTTATGTCATCTGCATCCCCCGGTTGATATAAAAAGACGTAATTTTATGTCATCTGCATCCCTGCAAAATATAAAAGGACGTAATTTTATGTCATCTGCATCCCTGCAAATATAAAAAGGCGTAATTTTATGTCATCTACGTCCAACCGTCGACATAAAAACACGTAGTTTTATGTCATCTGCATCCCTACAAATATAAAAAGACGTATAATACCACTTTGACGGTCGTCGTCTTAGGAACAACAAAAAGAACCCACACACACACACAAAGAATATAAAAGAAAAACTTTAAAAAAAACGAAGAAAATCACGTAGCGTCAGCGACTATCGCGACATGCGACTCGTTATCAAACCCGATAACAAGCGAAAACGTTTTGTTACAGAGGTGCAAGGAGAAGCTGAACACCCTGGCGATCTCGGTAATGAATCAATGGCCGGGGGTGAAGCTGCGGGTGACAGAGGGCTGGGACGAGGAGGGAAAACACGCGACGGATTCCCTGCATTACGAAGGACGTGCCGTCGACGTGACAACGAGCGATCGGGATCGCTCGAAATATGGGATGCTGGCAAGACTCGCCGTTGAAGCTGGTTTCGACTGGGTCTACTACGAATCCAGGTCGCATATTCATTGCTCCGTGAAGTCTGGTCAGTATTTCATGCATCTCTCAGTCATCTTATTTCACTATCTTCCTCTTTTCGTCGTGTTTTTCATCGATCTCATTTAACCGGATAATTTAAAGTGGTCGCAAGCTTGTCATTGAACATTTTTTATCGCGATTATAATTAGAATAGGATGGTTTTGAAAAACTTAGGAAACGAGTTTCGTTAAGTACGCGTTTATTGATGGACGTAAATGAAAAGGCAATTAGCCGTGGATAAATGTGGCAGGGATATCGAGAGGCTTCCGTTGATGTCTCCCCCACCCCACTCCCTCTCTTTCTCTCTCCTCTCCCCCTTCCATGTACATCGTAATTACGCCCCGTTAATTTGATGGTCCTGGACAATTTCCGCGCAAATTCCAATTAAACGAGCTAGATATGCAATCTATCGATGGACGAGAGTATGATAGCTATGAAATAGTATTGCAACGTTGAATCGATGAGGATGTTTGCGGTATACTTTGTTAATTAATTTAACGTTCTTAGAAATGTGTAGACTTCGTAGTTTTGAAACGATTTGAAAATTGATAAGAGACGTCAAATAAATAGTTTCGATTAATTTCGATTAGCACGTGTAAGTGTTTTTTAAATTATTCATTTATTTCGAGATCTCATAGTTCGCGTATATTTTAGCAAGTCGATGATATAAGAGTCAACAATTTGATGATTAATCGTATTTATCTGGTGATTTAATCAACGCACTCGTAACGCGTATTTTTATTTATCGCTTCGTCACAGTTATTTCCCGGCTGTTATTTATAAATGATATTTGCATTCGGATCGATAAGAAGATGGAAGAGTCATGTACTGATTTCATCGGCAAACGCGCCCGGTCATCTAATTTCTCCTAAAATCTTACAAATACGCCGGCGATCGTAATTCATTGAGATTACAAGACACGTTTGATCGAACGATTGATTGGAAACGTTACGTGGCATTACCAAGAGTAATATTTCCGTGCTTTCTTTTTTATCGATCCAAGAAATCTTGATAGAACGAAGATAAATAGTTTACTTTAAGCAGCAATTAATCCCCGGCATAAAATTAACACCAGTAAACTAAATATTCTTTGTGATTAACATTAAATTCGATATCACTAATGAAGTGCTGTGATGTGATAAATTATATTATTTAAAAAATTCTTAACACAACAATCTGTTGACCGAGCACCACTGATATTTCTCTTCGTCAAAAATCCACCACTCGTCGCGCCACTGGTTTCTTCGTTAACCCGAAGTTCTCTGTTTTACCGACTTCTATGAATCTTGGTATTGCAGAAAACGATCATACTCACTCGCGGAACTTATTACACGAGTACGATCAATTTCCCTTGAATTTTTCAAAAATCCTTCGACCCGTCACTATATACTCACAAACCACCTTTAACTTTCTTTCGTGACTAGAAAATCCGTACGAGACGCGAACAAATTCGATTGCACGATTCAAATGTTAAAGAACTCATACGTGATCAGTGAAAATTAGAATACAATAAACATTTCTGAATACCACAGATATAGGCCAATCAGTCACGTACGTCGGGCCACATACCGCGTCGTTGCTTCCAGCTTTCGTATTTGCCTACGCGGGGCAATCAACGGAGCATGATCGTTTCAGGCCTCGGTCGGGTTCGGATTTCAAAATAAATGTCAATAAATCGAGGCGCGCCTGTCGCCTCGAATTAGAATCGAGCGTAAAAATCGGCGCGAAATCGATACGGAGTCGAAGCACGAACGTAGAGGGGCGAACATTAATCGGAACGAGGGAGAAAGGATAGAATATGTATTCATATACATATACATATACATATATTATAATATCGAAAAACGAAGAGAGGGTTTGTCGATTTCCGCGTGATTCGCGCGTGTCACGGATTTCAACACGTGGCCGATTTTCCTTCCCTCAACCCCCCCCCCCACCCTTTCGTCGATCCTCGATCGATCGATTTTACATTCCGATAGGAAAGTTTCGCGTTTGATGTCGAGCGAACACGGAAGTTCCCTCCCTGTGAAATTTGCATTTAGAAACGAGTTTGCTTTCGAATTTCATAGGGCTATAAATAAGTACCGGTAACGCGACGAGGAAATTCTTTTGGTCGTTGTCGGCAACGAGTTCGGTGTACAGAAATGAAATACGGATACGGGAGAGATGAGAATTTCGATTGAGGGAGATCGATGTGTATGTAAGAAAATTTCACGCGGTAACTGTGTTACAAGGGAAATCGCGATTTCGATCGATTCGATGGTAGATTCTCGTGAATACGTGTATTCGTTACAAAGAAACACGATGGTCGTCGGTGTTACGGTGGGATTACGACGAATTTCTCACGGTGTGGTCATTTCACGAGTGTTTTTATCCGTGCTCTCTCGCTTCGGCGACTCTTCTGACCGGTATCCTTGCGAGACCGCATGAATGGATCTGATTACCTGATCAAAAGGATCGATCCCTTCCATTCGAGAGCTTAAAATTGAGACTCGAGCGAGCGCCGAAGTTCCGCGAACTAAAATCCTTCATTAACGAAAATCGATGCCGTCGCCTTTTATGCAAAATTGTCTAGAAAATTTCGTTAATTAACCTACTAGTAGGGCCTTCTATAACAGACACGCTAATTACCATCGACGTGGCTCGAGTAATATCGAGTATCATTTCGTATCGCTAGTACTCTTTCCTCGATGAATAGTATTACTAATTATAAACCAATATTAATGTCCGAAAAATGTATAAATACCTGCCACCGATAAATCGCATTTTAAAAAATGTTCATTGTCAAGACAATTCCCAATCACTTGTCCCACACTTTAAAATCAATCACATACCATATTTAAAAGACTCCCCAAATAAAATAATCTCTCTCATTCTACAATAAAGTCATTCAACATTCTTTTTCATTCTCTCTTCAACTATCTCCAACAAAACACCCTTCGACTCAAAATATTAACCTATTCTATTCCACGTTTACAGAATCCTCTTCGGCAGCGAAATCCGGTGGCTGTTTCCCCGGCAGGAGTCTGGTAAGAACGGAGGCGGGCGTGACGAAAAGACTCGACGAGGTGCAACTAGGGGATCGTATCGCCGCCCTGGATTCCCGAGGAGACATCGTCTACAGCGAGGTGATCACCTTCCTGGATCGCTCGTTATCCGAGAGGAGACAGTTCGTTCGACTAACCACGGAGTCGAACCGTGTGCTCACCCTGACGCCGTCGCATCTCGTCCCCGTCGACGGTAAATCGTCGACGTTCGCCGGCAGGGTGCAACTGGGCGACAGGATCCTCGTGAGAGATCCGTCGGACGAGAACGAGGTCGAGCATCGTCTCCGATGGGACAAAGTGATCGACATTCGACTCGTCCTCGAGGAAGGTGTCTACGCACCGTTAACGACGGAGGGTACTCTTCTGATCGACGACGTCGTTGCCTCCTGTTACGCTTTCGTCGAGGATCAAACTATGGCGCATTATGCCTTTTTACCACTGAGAATCTGGAATAGCGTGAAGACGTTGCTCGTCAGAAGGGTAACGACCAGTCAGGAGGATGTCAGACATCCGGATGTCAGGCGGATCGAAATGAAGCATAGTTCAGGACGAGAAGGTATACATTGGTATGCGACAATGTTATACTGGGTGGCTTCGTTCGTAATGCCGTCGAGGATGCTTTACAATTGAACGATGTTACCCGATCGAGGAAGGATCTGGTTCTCGTCGTGATAACGGACCGTGAAACGTGTCCGAATAGAAGATAGCCCAGTTTTAATGCTGACGTTTCGAAAGATCGAAGGAATTGTGTTCGAGCGTCTACTCCGCAGGGGAGGAAGGTGATGATGTACAGACAGATGGAGATAGAATCGTGATCGTCGACGATCAACGATACAACGAGCACTCGATCGTTTGTTTTTTATTTACGGCGGACATTTAATGCAGGATATTCCTCAAAAAAACGTGCGCCGCGTTGTGTTCGTAAAACTTGTTAGATTTTGTTTGGAGTTAACACGTGTCTCGTCCAAGACGGTTTTAACGTACATACGACGGAGAATAATAATAACGAGGGGAGAGTATTTTTCGTTGATCCACTCCGGACGATTTTCGGGCGAACGTAATACCGAAACGTTGGAAAACGTCGAAGACGAAGAAAGGAAAATAAAAATATGAATAAATAAATAAATGAAAGAGACACGAAGATATTGGCCAGTGACCCACCTCCGTTCACCGAGTGACGTGTAGTATACTAGATATTTAGGACGATGAAAAACGAAGCTTTAGAGAGGATCGAAGCTTTTCTCTTAATATTGTAGTGTGTGTACAATACGAGTATATAATATAAATATCTTTCTTTCCTTTGATTTCTTAATAAAATATGAATTGTACCTCCAGAGGTATCTGCGTCAGGACCTGAAAAAAGAAATTGTGGTCGATAAAAAATGAAACTTGTCACCGTATACAACTATAAGTGAAATTTCTTTGAAATTTATTTATAATATTTTAACACTATGAAATAGTTGTCGATATGTTTTTTAAATAACAACGCAGTGTATTCTTCTATCACTTCATCAATTTGACTGTAAATCGGATTTTACTCTTATATTAATCATCGAGTTCAATGGCAAACATTAGAGAACGCTAGAGCAAAGGAACAAGTCAGTATTTTAATTGATAAGTTGTTTTCTCAATTCACAACTGGTTAGGTCGATCAGATCGGAGGTACATTTTATTCATGCGCAACGTACTGTGTCCCTCTGTCGTTCTTTAATCACCAGAAATAAAAAGCGAAAATTCATTGTTTCGTCTTTACCTAGCGAAATGTTATTAAAGTATTTTTTAAAAACTCTGATTCATTTAAAATCATTAATTTATGTAAATGTAATCGAAATCACGGCGTTCGATACTGCCGTTACGTTACGCTTTTCATTTCCGCTTCTAATGTCCTTCGAAGTAACATATTCGAGAAAAAAAGAATAAAGTACTATGTTACCTTGTCCTTTAAAAGAGCAACGAAATGGATTAAGCGCGCTTCAAGAGAAATTATTGTACATAGTCCGCTACTTCTTTCTCTTCTACTTTTAGAATTCTGACGAAAAGTAAAACAAACAAAAAAAATATACCTACGTAATAACGCTGCGTCGCCTCGAACACCCATTTAACTTTATTCGTATCCATTTGCTACTTTTTAACCCCTACTCATCTATAGCTCGCGGTAACTGTCGAATTTTCCTCTCGCTGTATAGTAATCATTAAGTCCCGTTTGCATTATGTTATCGTCGAATTTCACGGCGTCGATAAAACACTGAAATCCGGCACGAGATGGTAATTAATTTTCTTTTAGGCTACAGCGGTTACTACATTGACACCTAAGTTATCCCCAGAAATTTATATATTATATATTATTATATTATAGTAATTATTATTAATATTATTATATTATATTATATTTTATTATATTATATTATATTATTATTTGTATGTAGCGCAAAAACAAATTATAAATTATGTATATATACCATCGATAGATTGAATTAAATCATTAAACGAGAGCATAAACCGCCGTCTTGTCATTACACCCCCTGTAATTTTGAGTATGCCACGATTTAACGAGAAATTAACCAACGTAGCCAAAGTGCCTAACACAGTTCACCCCCGAGGGTTGTCCGATTTTAGTTAATTAGAACACTTTGACCCTGAATATTCCGCTGCCCCATATTTCAACCACCCGATTTATAATCAAATTCAATCCATACAATTTAACAAAAATTATTTACGTCAAAGCAAACAAAATTAGATCTACTTTCTTATTTAAACAATACATTGAAACAGAGTCGTAAAAATATGCATTATAATTAAAATATCATTTATAACATTGCGGAATGATTTCTTGAATTTTACAGTAGCATTAATCATTAAATATACACAATGTTCTTTATCATTCCATCTAATGGATAGTTACATAAAATGTAATAACGAAAGGGAAAAATAAAGTATACCGTACGCTGAAGCGCGAAACAAACAAAGTAAATTACCAAGCATTTCTCTGTTTAAATCGAACAGAGTCCAGCGATCCGTCAGTAAAAAACTTTTAATGAATTCCTCGTTCCCCGGTGTTCTTTTGTTACTCTACACTCTTTGTGAAAGTTACACGACATCAAAGACTGCGCGTTCCTCAACTCCTTGTTTCTCGTAAATGAGACAAAGATTATTCTCACAAAAGGTTGCGCTGTGATTGAACGATACGCGTGCCCAGAATGGAGGAAGCTGGCGAAGAGGACTATCTGAAAAGGGTGAGTTCTTACGATCATTTTTTTTCGAGGTTACCAATCATCGCTTCGATATCCAGTCATAAATTCATTATTTTTAAACGGTCGGACAATCGTTAGAAAAATACAAATTTATTTCTTTCCTCACGTGGAATTTCCCGCTAAAAGGTTTTAACGGTGATCTAATAAAAACACCTAACGGAGTAACACACTTAAGATTATTATTAACAAGTTTCATCCTCGTTTCACAGATGCCGAGTGTCATCCTTCCGCAGCTGCAGATCACGGAACAGCAGTTCTTCGATTTGGTGGAAAGCGGAAATATTTCGGACGTACGGGCGTTCCTCGAGGCGAATCCCGATTTCAATATCAACGCCATGGATTTTCAAGTAAGTCTGGTCTCACGTCACTAGCGATCTTTTTCAATCATTTATAGTAAGTTAGATAGTTATCTCCAACCAGGAACGATCATTCATCAGAAACAAGTAAATATTATCGGAAACTTTTCAATAAATAAATTCATATCGAACGGAATTTTAACACACTCAACATAATGAAACACGGAAACGAAATACAAAATTATACATCCTACAATATAAATCATTCCGTGAACGATTAACAAATAACAAGCATCTGTTACACCCGACGAAAACATTCAAACACAAACCGGCTGGCGGGCAGCTCGTAAAGATCCTCGAATTTATCTTCTATCGCCGGTTTCCCACAACTTAACAGTAAATGCGGTCGACCACTTTACGTTGATTCACCAGAAACTCCAGGTAAAAAGTAGTCAGTGGTCGTTTTTCCTCTTTCCCCGTGCCGAATGTACAAACTCTGTCAACCCCTTTTTCCCGGGGCATCATTTCCACCGGTGATTTACACAACACTGTCCCCACGTTTTGGGTTCAAAGAGCAGCGCCGTCTGTTCGGCTAGTAGCGGAAAGGCTTCTGAGAGAGTAAGATCACGTAAAAGAAGATGAAGAAGAAGAAGAAGGAGAAGAAGAAGTAGAAGAAGAACCAAGGCACCAGAAGAAGCCGAATCGGACAAGGAGAACGAAAGCAAGACGGGGTCTCGTTATCTCGGATCTTCACCCCGTAGAGGAACACGTACCCCCCGTGGAATGTTTACCCCTCTTATCCCTCCTCTCTCCCCCGTCGTTCTTTCCTCTTCGTTTAGTCCACAGTTTCATCCTCGTCGTTTTCGTCCTCGTCGTCGTCGTCGTCCTCCTCTCTTCAGGGTTCCCGAAAAGCCCAACCCTCGTTTAACTTTGAGGCCCCCGAAAAACCGCCGTGGCGTCTGATCGTGTGGTCCAGAGGGAAGAGAGAAAGAGAAACGTACCGTGAAGAAGAGGCAAGAGGAAACACAGAGGAAGAGGCGAAACGAAGACGAAGTGAATGAGATGGAAAGGAGGAGGGAAAAAAAGGTAGTGCGAGAGAAACGGAATGAAAGAAGCTGACTGCCTCCGTGTATCTCCGGCCATATTTCAGGCCGTCCTTTACAAGACAATGGTTTCAGCCGAGGACCGATAAAAATTATTCAAATGACCCGCCCCGCTGTAAATTCCATCCGGGAATCCCCTTGCCACCGTGTTTGCCCGCGAGCTGTCCTCTCGGGGCTTGCATCTGCTCTCGTTTTTCGATCTAGTATTTGAAGGATATTAGAATTGTTTAGAGAATGCGCAAATTTTCCACTCGTGAAGTGATTGGTGGAATTGAATATGTATCTGAGTATAGTAATACTTGTGATCATTATTTCTGATAGTCGGCAGGTACAATGTGGATAATGATGATTTGCAATGGCATTAATGAATCATGAGAGTCGATGAAAAGTCACTTTTTAATTGGTGAAAATACATTGGACATTTTTCTAGGTGGAAATGTAAAAAATGTATATCGTGACGAGACATCGATTTATAGAAACAGGAAGATACGTAAGATTTATGATTTAAAAATCCAGGGGCATTGAAATTCCACGCCCATATCGAAAGTCAGCGATTCCATTCAATTCCCAATTACACGAATGTTGTATTACGTTCGATTTGAATTTCACGTTATCCCGTGACGAACGGTCGTACGGTATGTTTTCACGTTGACAAATCACGTTCTTATGACTGTGCCATTTCGGTCGATAAAAAACCGATTAAAAACACATACGGGGACTCGATGAAAGGTAACCAACGAGGACCGATCAAATATTTGGCGGTGCGCGAAAAATCGGGCCGAGTCACGAGGGCGTTAAAAACGACACAGCTGCCGATCGTGAAACGAGAGGGCCCTTCACTGGGCATATATCACAAGGTGGCATTGTGGTCCTGTGTGTGGATGTACATAGGTCCCCCTGGGGCCTCGTCGAAAAGCCAGGATATCACGGAATATTGTGACCGATGCCGACGGCAACAATGGAGAAGGCCCATTGTCGGGGACCGCC
The DNA here is from genome assembly GCA_917499265.3 of Mimumesa dahlbomi. Lineage (NCBI taxonomy): Eukaryota > Metazoa > Arthropoda > Insecta > Hymenoptera > Crabronidae > Mimumesa > Mimumesa dahlbomi. The sequence continues at coordinate 7,633,703 of OU824114.1, read as the reverse complement.
TCTGTAAACGCGCCGCAGATGGGCGACAAACGTCGTCGTCCCATTCTTCGTACAAAGAGGGACACGGCCGAAAAAAAAGGAAGCAGATAATACTTTGAAAGTCGATTTCACGTGGACAGGAAAGGCCGCGATCTGGGATCCAGAAGAATTCCGTCGGTGTGGAAAGTCAAAAAAACGAAAGTTTTTCGGGAACGCGAAGGGTTTGTCCAACTTGTAATTTTCCACGTGACAATTTGCGGGATGAACACGTGGAATTTGGTCGTCATTGTACCTCGTGGAAATCTATTTTTATTTATTTCGTTGTTGTTTTTATTTTTAGTTTTCCTAGGGTGGATTAATGGAACAGGTATTACATTTTAATAGATTACTCAGAACAAGTATCGATTTTCGAATGGTATTTTCCTGATAGATAGCCTAGCAGAGGATTTTTCTACGTTTGATAGGTAATGGAGATTGATAAATAATGCACGTTGATTGATGGGCTCGATAAATAGATTACACGTTTTTTAACGCTTCAACAAAAGTTTCGTTAATAATCTTTTATAATACATATACATATTATATTCAAAGTATATTTTAACAAAAGATACTTTTATTTACCACTTCATACTTATATCATAAACCAATATTAAGACTCTATGGTGTGCTGATCCCTCTCTATAGAATATCAACGAAATAAAATAACACAATTTTATCATACACCTATACGTGTATACTATCAATATATTCCCAACAATATACACGTCATTTTTCTCATACCTTATCCCGGGAAGGCTCATGAGATGAATAGAATTTTCTATTAAAAATTTCACCGGCTCGCTGAACCGTACGAAATTTATTATCTCATAATATTTTATCTATATTCAATAAACCCATCGAACATTGCTTTCGACGTTAAATTCGTACTTTCATTACCCCGATTTCACCCCATGATAACCAAGTCTTTTCGACATCCCCATAATAATAATATCCTCTCCCTATTCTCCCGCGGAAATTTCCAAAATCCTTCGTAACTTTTTAAATTCTTCCGTATGGAAATTAAGTGAACGTTACCGTTATGAAATCTTCTCCGCAGGGCGTCACGGCGCTTCACATCGCGGTGCGTGACAGGAACATGACGATGATACAGTATCTTCTGTCTCATCCCGATATCGAGCCGGGGGACACGCACCTCCACGCTGTCAGGGATAATCAGCTGAAAATCGTTAGGTTGTTGCTGAACAAGCTGAACGAAATATCACCGGGCGCGGAGTTCGTCGGTGTTCTGCACAGTCCCGATTTCCCCGATGACACCACCCCGCTCGCCGTTGCCGCACAGTGTGGACATTTCGAGTTAATCGATTATCTAAAAACACGTCGATATCACTCCCTGCAACGGCCGCATCCGCCGAGCTGCAACTGCGACGAAATATGCAAGTACGCATTTTCCAGATGAACCGTTCGTTTTTGAAACTTCTGTAACTCCTATGGAGAAGATACATACTCGGTTAAATCTAATGATTTATGGAAGATGCTTTCGCAATTTTTCTATGTAATATTTCAAGGGGGAACAAAACTAAAAAAAGGGGGACTTATAGTAATATAAATGGCGAAAAATGTTGAAATTTAGAGGTAGATGAAAATAATTTAATTAATTGATTTCATTTCTCCGATAGCGTAGGAGTGATAGAGCGGCATATGATCTATTAACCTTGGAAAAGATGCGATTGTTTCTGTATAAAGCTGTTTCGAATCCAGCGTACATTTGTCAAAACGTTCAAGATCCGATTTTAGAAGCTTTCAATTTATCCTTCGAACTTGACCAGGCGGCCACGTTCAACAGGGAGTTTTATCACGATTACAAGGAATTGTCAAAGGTTGATTTATCTCACGTGTAATAACGACGTGCTTATTAAAGACGATTTAGTTTATCCACAGAATGTGTCCGAATTCGCCACCGAGCTTATTGGTTGCGCTCGTACGGTGGATGAAGTGGAAGTGATATTAAAACAGTCGACCGGTTTTGCTCATTCTTCAAAGTTCATATATCCGCGACTACTGTTTGCATTGCATTATAAGCAGAGAACCTTCGTGGCTCACCCGAACGTACAGCAGGTTTTAAAGTGTATCAGCTTTTCATATTTATGAAAACTTTAAATGATCAACGTTCCTCATTATAACTCAATAACTAAATCTGATAGAATAAATTTCTATAGATTTCATATTATACTTTTATCATATATACATAAATTACCTTCTTTAATTATCACGAAGAGACAGTGTTACCCTTTGTTATCGTAACGAATGAATTTGATTAACAGGTGATCGAGAACAAATGGATCGACGAGTGGTACGATTGGAAAATAATGAAAACATGGAAGAAATGCGTAATGGTGTTATGGCGTATCTGCATGCTGCCTGTTATCGTGGTGGTAGTATTCGTGGCGCCGAACTCGAAGAAATCGAAATTCTGGCAATCTCCAATCAACAAGTTCCTTTCGTGGGCCGCCAGCTATCTCATTTTCCTGCTTTTCGTGTTTCTTCAATCTAACGCCGATAAGAACGAACAACTACGTGGCCCGCCTGACACCGGTATACAAAACCATCCTCTGATATCGAAAACTGGAAAGAGTCGGAGCTTCCACTTCGAGTTCTGATTTCGGGATGCTTCTTCAGGATACGAGTGGATACTGGCTATTTATATCGTCTCATATTCGTGGGCGGCTTTTCGTCTCTGTATAATGCACGGCCCGAGGAAATTCTTTAGCACACCGTGGTATTGGTACGATTAAAACATAAATTACATAGACAATGAAACGCATGATATTATCTATATTGTATTATTTTTTAATTTAATAATTAATTAGATTTGTGTCAATCTTATTCCTTTTTTTTTTAATTCAGTGTTTTACTTATCTGTATTTATATTATAGATATAAAGATTAGTAATAATTAATGAATTAAGGAATAGATAGTATTGATATAGAACGTATTGGCACAGGTATGAGTTATTTATGATAACACTTTTCATCTTCACCTTCCTCTTTTGGATAACCGCCGCGATACACGCGAGGATGAACGGACAGCTGGAATTGGAGAGGAAATATTGGCACAAATACGATCCAACTTTAATAGCGGAAGGAATTTTCTGTTTAGCCACGATCATGGCAAACTTGAAATTGATGAAAATCTGCCAGTTGGATTATAATCTGGGACCTCTTCAGTTATCGCTGGGCAAAATGGTTAAAGACGTTGAAAAATTTGTTATACTATTCGCAATTTTTCTTTTCGCGTTTGGCGCAGGTGAACTTCTCTGCTTTCTTTTTTTTTACCATATACACGAACGAAATGAAATTGAATATTTTCTACGAAGCCAACGAACAACGTTTCTTTATTTTTTCAGGTCTCAACAAACTTTATCAATATTACGATGAAATGGTACAAGTGGACGACGAATCGAAAATTAAGACACAGCAAGTCAGTTCGTTCGTCGATTTCTGGTCGAGTTTGAAGACTCTCTTCTGGGGTGTATTCTGTATGAGCCCCATCGAGAGCGCCGATGTGATAATTGAAAATCTTCCGGGGGAGACGGAGAGCGAGACTATCATCAATCATCACACTTTTACTCAGAATATCGGATATGTATCGTTCGCTGGTAAAACCTCGACCCAGTTTTCATTCTTTTCTACCCAACAAAAAAAAAATATCGATTATAAGATACGGAAAGTAATGCGTATAATTCCGGGGAAAAAATCTCGAAACTTTTACATCGTGACACGTGACACCAGTACAACGATGATCGAATCGAATAAATCTTTACATTGTATAATATTTTACTTTTCTATCTTTTTGAATCAATACCATGATTATTTATTGTTTTCCTACAGGATTCGAGTTCATCTCCGTAATTGTCCTGCTGAACATGTTGATCGCGTGCATGTCCAACACATTTACCAACGTCACCGACAACGTGATCGTCGAATGGACGTTCGGTCGAACGGAAGTCAGTCGAACATTTAAACGAACACGGTCGCATCGTTATAATAAAAATAAAAGTGAAACGTTCACAGGTCTACGTAGACTTTATGCTGACAACTACACTGCCGCCGCCGTTCAATATCATTCCAACGATTGCCGGCGTTCGACCCGTGATTGAGTACATAAAAATACTTATTAAACCGCCGGCAAATAAACGAGCCCGATGGGATTTCAATCACTGTTGCTTCATTGTTAGTATACAGGGAGAAACAGTTAATTCCGTGCGCGCGAGCGTTTTTAACGCCTCATTGTGTGAAAATCAACAAACACACGCGTGAATGGAAATGCAAATGAATATTATTACGATAGAAATCGACCGTCGTCACTCTTTATTTCCATTTTTTTTTTCTTTTCTCACCGTAGGAGAATTTGGAACAAAGCGAGAACGACCAGTTCTACATGGTGATGTCGCAATTGGTGCAACGATACTTCCGACAAAAGAATATGGAAGCCGACGAGAATAAAGTGGAAGGACTGAGGAAAGAAATCGTTGAGCTAAGAACACTTCTGAGGGACGCTCTGTCCACCGTTTAAGAATATTTGAACGTGAATTTCACGTACGACGGCAGATATTTTTCAACGTGTTTTCACGAGAGCTAAAAGGATTTACGTTGAAAAACTAAACTATATTTCACCGTTGCAATTGCGTGGAGATATATACTATATATATATGTGTATACGTACGCTAGAACGAATTGTCAAGAAACCAATTCGTGGAAATAATTCGGAGTTTAACGAAAAAGTATCGGCAATCTAGAGGGAACGTGAATCATGGATTTCAATTTGGGATAAAAGAGAGGGGCCGTGAAAGCAAACGAAATCATGCGTCAAATAGACTATTGACTCGTTGAGAAGCAATGAATGGTCTCCAAACACGGGGAAATGGAGTTCGTTTTTCTTTCTCGGATTCCAGGATAATACGACGTCACGGCTGAACGCTTAATTCATTGGCAGTGAACAGTCTTTATCAGACAACGGAAAGGAAAATTTGTCAAACGGTATTTCTGGTAAATTTTGTAAACGCCTAATATTTTTTTTTATCAACGAATCGCTTTTGTTATAAGTATATTTTACACGTGATCGTCGAGTACGAATGTAGTATTTATCTATGTATTCCGAAACGTGAGTGCAGTCGCAAGTGGACCTCGAATTTTTGTCACCGTAGTTTTTCGAAATAAAATTCTAAGAAGATATTGCGCATTATTTTCACAAGATCATAAATTTCGATAGAACCTTAAGAAAGGGTAGACGTCGCAGAACATTTCATTAATAATATAAATGTCACGGAACGATCTAGAGATCCTGAACACATGGCGATTCACACGTTCCAAGGGGAATGTGAAATGCAACTAACGGAAAAGGGAATGTTGGTGTTCTGTAAATTTAAAGTGACATAAATAACTGAAAAAATACTTTATTCCATGCGAATATTTACCGTGTTTTTATTCGTATAACGTACAATAAACAAATTTCTGTCACAAATTCAAACATCGAAACAATTCGATCGTATTTGAATTACTATACAATAATGATGATCACACTTAAACAACTTCTCTGATACGATTATCTAATGGACGTGCACGCTGCTTTCTGTGCCAGCAATGTCAATCAAATTTACATAATTTTACAATGGAACGCATCGAGCCAGAGATTTCACCTGCGACTGAATGTTATAATGGCGTGTTAATGCAGTTTCCATTGTAGAAACGTTAGGAGAATATTGCACGTAACAGGAAGCTCAGGACACGACGTTGCCTACTAATTATACGCTAGAGAGCGAGCAATTAATGCCGGGATTCTGCACGAATTTCCATTAGGCTTTGCTTAGACTAACAACATCGAATCCATTGAGACATCTCGGCCAGCTCGAAATATATAGTCAATAACGAATGGAAATCCCCTTTGAAATTCTACCAACCACCTAATTCCCGTCTAATTGCGGTAGAATTTCTCTTTTTTAGAATATTCCGAATTAACTCGCGAACTTGTTAACCGTACCACGAGGGGGACATTACGTAAACTGTTCGAAGTGTCCCAATTACTTTCATTTATTAGTATTTCCATTGAACTGCGAGAGATTAATTAAATACGATCAGGTGAAAGGGGACCGTGTTTTATTGAGATAATGACATCGAAATATAATACAAGGACCATTTAAAAAAATATATAAAAAATCAATTAAAATATAAGACACGTCTACGAACGTATTTCTTTAATAGCGATTAATTATTATACCACGTCTGATCGATACAGTATTTCGAACGTTATCGCGATAGTGGTACACACAACACGCACACGAAAGCATTGTTTTACGAACGTCATGTGACCGAAAAAGAACCGAACACCCCGTACCGTTACCCTTAATCAGATAAGAGATAGGATCGATCGTAAGCCGAAAATCTAAAGGTATATCTCTAGGACTCCAAGAAAGTGCGAGAAATGCTACGTGTAGCCACGGCGTAATAAAAATAACCGTTCTTTCATGAATTACTCGCTTTTACGACGTGCCAAAAGGACCAGTCCGTCAACAATATTTAAACATACATTTTCAATAAATTATTTTTTCTCCTCACTTCATGCAAACATATGATAAATAATTATTTATATCATTCATGATACTACGCTATAAAAAATTTATATATTGTCATAGAATCCTGTTGATTTCGTCAGATAGAATGGCCGATAGAAAAATAATTCTGTTTTCGTCGCGTGGAACATGTCTCCCGCGGTGAATTTAAGAGCAAACGAAACTCCAGCCCGCATTAATGCTTTCATACGTACGCCGGGGTATCACGCAACTAGTAAGAATGTCCAGCAAGCTCGTGAATAAGAGGGTTAACGACCTCCTACAGCTTTCAGGATCTTATGACGACAATTTTTTCCGCCCCGTCGTGAGAAACGACAGCTTAAAAGCTCCTTTTTCCCCGGCGGAAGCCGCGGTTCTAAGTCGGTTTACGAAATTACGGTCGAAAAGGGTGAAGGTTCATATTAAGGGAGGGAAGAAGTGAAAGGGCCTCGATAAACGGACTCAGCAAGAAATTTAAATAAGAATCATCGCCGGTTTATCATGTTGTCCCTTCTGTTTATAAAAATAAATGTCAGGCAAACGCATTTCCCCCGAAAAGTGTAATTGTTTCTAATGGAAACAACGCGTTGGAAAATGTGTTATCATTAATTTGTTGGAAATATATACTTAGGACATCGAGGAAAATTCTTAGGGCCGATATATCGCGTACTTGTAATTAGCGAGGCCATCGTTAAAGTCGAATTAATGAACCGACGACTCTTCTGCGCGATCCTTATCAATTAACGAATCGCTCGGGCGGAGAAAATTACGCATCGTCCTAGAAACATTGCGATCAGGGCAAATAAAAAAAAATGGAGGCAGTCTACGGAATCGATCACGACACAGTTTAAACGGCAAATTATAATTGAAATTGCTTTTCCACCTGAAACATTGCTTTCATTATTCCAATTAATGTCGATGCTACGTTTTAACAATCTGTGCCACGTGATACTCGTAACGCAAAATAATTACATATCGCATGCTTACGCATTTCACAAATATTATTAATACATACTCATAATAAGAACAAATTTAATTCCATTAAATCTTCATAGAAAGTACTTCTACCATCCATTCAAACGCAATCGTCACATTCAGAATTAAACTATTAAAACAACTTCTTCCCGTCTCGACTTCCATTCTCGACTTCCAAAATTATAGATAAAAGTAATTATCACAGACACCTTTAAATACTGCCTACGAGACGCCATCAAATAGATCGAACAAACAGACAATAAAGTATCCCACACCGATATCTGACGCTCTTGTCGATATTTATCACTTTCCTAACGACATATTGAATGATCAGCAGTTGGACATTGTTACAACAGCCGCAATTTCATCACCGTAGAGTGCACACCCTGTGTATTTATTGCATCCAAGCGGGAAACTTGTTCTCACGATAACGTCTCGATGAACAAGGGAAACTTTCCTTGTTTCGCAAAACTCTTAATACCACCCAGCAAAAAAAAAACAAAGAAAAAAGAAACACGACTTTGGAAAACGAGACGCTCCGAAAGAATCTTGTAAACGATATATCCAACGTGTACGTAAAAGCTCGTCCACTTATTCCGCTGTTTACACTTGTGCGTCCCAGGCGGGTTTAATCGACACCTGGAAATTCCGGTCACGGCTCCCCGTCATAAAATAAGGCGGCATAAGTGCGAAAACGTACGTACACGCGGTCCACGGGCGTCTCTTCCCTCGACTCTCTCGGTCACGTGCACTAAATCCTAATCTCGGCCCTACCGTCCTGGAGCCACTTTGGCCAGAATTCGACCCCGGAGAGATTTGCTCCTTTTCCACGGAGACGAGTATGCGAGAATTCGAAGGGCCTGGAGAAAAGGGAGAGGCGGCTCGTTAAGCGAGTGACAAACGATATTCGGCGAGAAAGAGAGAGAGAATATCTCCAGCGACTCGGAGACGGCAGGAAAGTTTCGATTGCTCCTCGAATCGACGGCAGGAACCGGGTATAATCAGCGACATTGTTACGATACCGTGGTGGATATTTTTGGATTCTTGTCCGAGGGAAAACGACGCGGTTGGAATATCTATGTGACGTACAAGTTGATTCTTGACCTGGTAGCAATTCTTTGGTAGACGTTAAACGGTGAATGAACGTTCAGTGTTCGGTAGCATTTTTCTGTGGGATATGTATTAGAATGATAGAGAACGATGTGTATTTGAAATTAATCGTACAGTGTTGCAGGAAGTGAATTTGTTATGTATTATATAATACATGAATAGCAGAGGTGAACTATGGTAATGAAAGAAAAAAATTGTCAACGTGGTCGAATAGTAGGGAATAAAAGATAACCATGTACTAGGACAATTATAATAATTGCAACGATCCAAGCGAGAAGACGGAGATAAAGTGAAAAGTGGTCGTGGCTCGTTAAACTTGCGTTAGTAGTAATTCACGTTGCTGTTCAGACACAAGGAAACCGCTTATGGGTGAATCAGTAGTAAACGAGCGGATGAAGTCAGACGGGGAGATAAACTCCAAAAGGAGTGAAATTTAACGGCTGACAAATAATAGTAAAATTTTCATCGTTGAAAATTGTGACCTCCGATTCTAATTCGAGTCGCGATATCTTAATCTTTTAATCACCATTTTTATAATTACTACGGGAGAGGATAAAATAATGTTTGACCCTTTTTAGTATTCGAACGATATATAAATTTGCTACAAGCACGACAGTTAATCGTGTCGACGCCCGAAATGGGTTGAATCCATAAAAATTTGTCGATTACACGCGATTTACGACTCGAGCACATATTTCGAGTTATTCTCCAATTCCTTTCACAGTTATCTGTCAGTCTATTATTGAGGAAAGCATCGAATGCTTCCCAAGAGGATCATAACGTTCCACCCTAGATTTTCTGCTTCTGAGAAACCTTTCACAGATAAGACGTGGGGGCCTGGTATTATCACGCTCACAGTTCCCCTAGATTCGATGTTCGAAAATTCGATCAAATACCTCTTCGATGTCCGTCACGTCGATGCAGAATTTTCATCACGTGTAAGAATAAAATCAACCACCGTGTAAAATAATTTCCAACAAAAGATCTTCGTAAATTTTACCCGCGGAAAGCCGAAATTACATTTCCCAGAAATGTTTGCCAAGTCGTAAATATGGGATACCTTTGAATCCAGCCCTTTTCTATGGAATTTAATCGAATTTCCCCCTGTTCCATGCGAACAACAATTTCACTCAAAAACACTCGTGTAATAATCGTAGCAACGTAAATCCCCGGCCGCGACTTCATTCCGCGCGTTGGACCGTATTTCGCACGAAGTTGTATTTTTACGCGGAACAAAAGTTTCTCGCCGGAGTGTCCTGCGAGGGAGGAAGAGATCGACGAAGAGGGTAGGAGGCAAAAGCCCGAGAGGATGCGCGAGTTCGTGGACCAGTTCCGCTCGCAGTTCGCACGCGACTTTCGCGCGGTGAGTGCCGCCCGGACGCCGGTTTTCCCAGTGAACGCAAAACAAACCGTTCACGCGACAACACGGAAACCATCTCCGTCGCGTTTCGCGTTGTAACAGGAAGTTCGAGGGATCGTAGTGTCGGTTTCCGTTCGCCTATCGTGGGTATTGTGTGTTGCGATTTTAAGGATGAAAATTTAAATTGTAATTAAAACGTGTTTGACTGACGAAGGGAATGTCGAGAGGAGAAACATCGCCCATTTCGACGTGGAAAAGGTTTAACCAACAGTGGATTATCAAAGAAAATACTGAAATCATTTCGATTTCGTACGGAATATTTCTCTAAGGAGAAAGTATTACGCTACGATGAGTTGATGGGTTCGATAATGTAATTACGATGCACAGGAATGTAATGAATATTAGTATGCTAATTTGGTTTTTTATTACCATGCTTATTGTAGAATACGTCGGGTGACTCGTTGAATGTAACGCAGTGGAAGAGAAGAATGATAAAAACAAGTATTTTTTCGAGGAACGATGCACGTAGTAGCTTATAGTGATTCAATGAGGTGAACAGAAAAAAAATCGTCCCTTTTGTGTAGAAACGCTACCGAGTTCGTTTTATTAAATTGAGTTTAGTTTTCCCCGTTCCTGCTTTATAGGAGGACTGCAATTTACATGCATTTAAGCAGCTACCCTCGTGCCAACGGAGGAATTGCTTTCCATTAGCAACAAATCCCTGCAGGAAGAAAAAAAAATAAAATACATCAAAACGTTTGTCCTATGCGCAAAGGAAAGTAGAATATAATACGATAACTTACCGTATCAGAGATATAACGTCAGACACGGACGAAGGGAAAGCACATCTTATGAGGGAATCTTTATTGCTGTAGCTTTCGAAGGGTCGATATTTACAAGGAAATTTGGCATCCGATCGAGGAATCCATGTAAAACTATGAGGACCTGGAAATACTCCTGAATGTAAGATTATATACAAATTTTGTCCGTTCAGCAAAGAATTGATCGTTTGAACGATTTTTAACACCTATTTACACACGATATAATCAAAATTATACGTTCTTTCTATATTAAAGTGATTTTTCTATAAACGTTTAATACGAAATATCTATAATAGTACATATTCTTATATTTGTTTCTAAATTACACATAATTGTAACGACATAAAAAAAAGCAGTCTATTCGTGGATGTTGTAAACGTGAATGAACACTAGAAGTGTACCACGTTCGTGTATAAACACGACTATTTTTGGTTGGATCGAATTTAATCCAATCTTTATCCACTTATAGCAGGAAATATATTCACTCTGTCAACATTGGGGCGAGTGAAAATAAAAGAAATGAAAGTCAGAGAAAATCCAGTCATTTATATTCAATGCAATTGCCCCGGCAGAAGAGCGTAGTTGACTGTCAGCCGCATCCTTCGCCTCGTGTTTTGTAAACATTTTTCCGCCGCCGCGTCGCAGCCACTATTTCGCTTTCAATATTTGTTAAATAACCCAAAGTTCTGAATTTTATTGGGAAAATTTCCGCGCGGAATCCAAGTGCAACAAATTTCATCGCGTGTAAAATAAAAAGATTGTAAAGATAGCCAGAGTGTAAAAAAGAAAATTAAAATATCAAATTTACTTTCTCTCACGGAAAAACTCGAATAAACTGGGAGAATAGGATTGAAATTGAGGGAGTAAAAAAAATAGTGGATGTTGAATAGTAAAAACATTCGGGAAATGAAACACAGATAATACTACACAGACACGTTATCGTGTTATACAAAACACTGTGAACGTTAATACTATAGTTTTCATTTCATCGTACCAATTCGGTAGCTTCATAACAAAACACATTTACGTTTCTGAAATATTCAAGTTGGCGTGTGCTTTATGTGCTCCTAGAAAATTCGTCGTTGCTTGGGAAAACTTCGCACGGATTTTCATCCGACAGGCAAAATAGTCAGATTCACGCATGGAGCGTAATACATAACGCGGGGTGTGCATTCATCAAGCCAGAAATTTTTCCTCGAGGTGTAATATAGTTGTTTTCTGTTTTCCACTCTCTTCCGTCCCTTTACTTTATTCCAACGTAGCCCGCTACACCAACGCGTTTATTACATTCTGCACATAATATTCATTTACGCGGAACGTCAATGTCCGCGTAAACGTCTGTCTTCTTTTAACGTAATTTCTATGAAAAAAGATTATTACATTACGCGCACGTCAGATTCTAAGTAATTGACATTATATAACGAATGTAAGTTCCGCGGAAAAATGATTTCTCGTTCGACAAATGAAAATCTGAAATAAAATGAAATATCTAAATTATCGGGATGGCAGGTCTAATCCGTTGCTCGCGAGTTAATCTAAGTTAATCTACTTACGTCGAACGAGCAACGAAAAATCAAATTAAACTTGATTAATCCCGTAACCACAGTAATATCTGCTCGCGTCGGACGGTTACCGCCGGGTATTTTTCATCATGTCTCCCCTTTTCGCAATTCTGACATAGCGACAAATGATCGAAATCAATGATCTAACTATAATACATATATATATACAACCGTGTTATACGCGTGCACGGTTTTACTTTTGTCCAGGAAGTGCTCCCTCGCATAACCGTATCGATATCTGCCAACGATATGTTCACCGTATTCACAATGAAACCTGGAATCAATGATACGAGAAAATCAATGAGGAGCGAGAAGCCCGCGTGTACGATCTTAGGTCCGAAAATAAAATCAAATCGCCGGATAAGATATATGAAAGTGATCGATATATCAGTGTATTTGTGTCCGTGAAACGCATCGCGATATTCATCGTAATGACTTCCGAAAACAGAAGATAAATCGATAGACCGATATACGAGAAAACCGATGGAATATTCCACTACACATGTATGTACATACGTATAGGTACTGGTGATAATGGAGACTAAAGATAAAGGCGGACGATGCATACAAGCAGACATATCCTCGTTAATTAATTTTAACGAGAGTCACGCCAGCTCTATCGAGATTTTGCTAAAGTTAGTGGAACGAAGTTGACAGTCAATAAGCAATATGCTGATACTGTACGGAATTGTTTTTGTATTGAATAAATACGTATTCTTAGTTTTGTTAATTAAATGTATATGATAATTAGAACGAAGATTTTATGTTTGATTATTTAGTAGAATATAAATTTCGGTAAAAATTAATATCGGGGTTGTATAATTAAATTTCCAGTTTGTATTTAATAAACATAAAATGCATAATGTTAAATTACTGTACGAGGTAGAAATTGTTTGCATTGAAAATCATGTTAATAACTATTGACAGCGAAAGCAATGCCGTTATTAGATTATCATGTTAAACACATGGTAGTGTTCCGTTATAAGTACTGTATTCTATGTATATCACAATGGATTAATTTGTCGTTTAAATTGATTCTCAATTACGATAACTTTGACTTGAAGCAACTTGTTGAAAATTTGCGGACGTAAATTCTGGTGCGACATGTAACACTATCGATTGCCCCCGGAAGAGATAGTTACATGTATTTACACCGATAGTATGGTTAAACTTTCGTACAAATTCATCGTGACACGGACAGATCTTTCTACGACATCACTGTGAAATTTTAACTACGAATTCGGTCGAAAGACGAGTTTATAGCTAGCAATTTTCCAAGCACTTGCGCAACCGAGTTGGATATCCGGAGTTTGAAGTGACGTTGTACGATACAAGTATGAATAACTTGATTCCTCGCACAGAAAAATGGATACATTTTTCATCCCCTCACTCCCGTGGGCGACATTCGAAATATCCTCGCAATGGCAATCCGAGAAACTCAATCGAGAGAAATGAAGTCGATATTTCGCTTGTCGGTACAGAATGAAACAGATCTGACTATTCTATCATTCTATCAAGAGAAATCAATTGCGACATAATGGCATGCATGCTTTCATTCGAACAAATATTTTATATCATTAGTACATACGTTTTACGTGCACTGTTTTACGTACTCTGAACATTGTTGGCAAATACCATCATTTTGATTTGGTTTAAGATAAATAAATAACATTATGAAGAATCGTTAATTGGAAATTTTATTAAATCATTATTCTTCACATATATCGTTGCATCTTTTTTGGTGAAAAATAAAGAAATTTATTTTAACGTAGAACCCTCTTGTAGAAGAATTTCCACGAGCTACGATGGTTGCTATAATATCATATAGCCACAAAGTGGGCACAATACAGTTTCCGTGGAACTTTTCAAAAGTATATAAAGTGCCCCTGTAAGCAATATAAATGTATAAAGGGAGAGGAGAAGGGTCGTAATGAAAACAGCAGAAAGATTCTACTATTTCAGAAATTTTCGTATCTATAAACTTTATCTTTTTCATCAATGTCTTTTTTCCGAGAAGAAGCATCTTTCATTGATAGAAGATTTAGCTGTATCGATCGTAGATTTCTATCGGTCCCTTCGATAATCAAAAGGAGTATTGCCTCGCATAGGAAATCGGTACCGTTCAGATGCAGCTTTATACTCTGAAGTACTCTTGATGCGAAACATTCTCGGGCTATCCGCTCAACGATTTTTCACGTGTTCGTGACTACGGACGAGCAAATCGGATTATAGAAACGGTGGATTTATACTCCTGTTTTCACGTTGAAGAATCTTCGATATCGAAGGGAGACAGTAGCGGCCCGTACAAAAATTGGATTTGATAGCTCGATCTGAAACCGGTTATCGGACCAGAAAAATTGAAATTTAAAACTTCAACTGAGATACCTTCATCAAATTTATTTCTGTTTAATTACAAAATGATTTTGCGAAGTATCAATTAATTTATCTTCGATTCCTTATTGAAAGACGTACATTTGTCATCGTAAATCAAAACGTATCAAATAAAAATGGATTGATTTAGTTGCTTGAACGAAAATCTGATATTTTTCAAATATTAAAGATCGGCTTATGGAGAAAGTACCAGCGATAAGAACTAGGAAAGAGAATTTCCATTCGACTCACGTCCTCCCTATGGAGGAGGATGATATATTCAGAGTTCGTCCGCACGGTTCTTCCTTTTCACCAAAAATTTGAAACGTAGAACATATATTTGTCTTATTTCCGGGTCAATACAAATGAGTACATTGGTACTGAATGTTAAGCGACCGTATATTTAAAAATGCAGAGAAAGCGTTTCGTTTTTTAAATAAATAAGAACACCAATGATTTTTAATAATATATATATATTTAATAATATATAAATTTCATGTTACAGGTTCAATAAGCATCATCCAGATAAAATTATCTCAAAAATAAAATGGGCGACGAAATATCGATATTTCTGGTGGTCGTTCTCGCGATTGGTGGCTTGATGATGATGACAGCGTTACTAGCGTGTTATGCCTGCATTTTCCGTGACCTATGCTGCCGACCTGAAGACAGATCAAAGAGAAGACGAACGCAAAGTCCACATCGTGAACATCCAGATGATCCCAACAGACCTAGGTTGGATGCGATACTTTTAAATGACATTACGCAAGGAGAAAGCATGCCGACAGAGTCCGAGAAAGTTTAGTTAAAGAACAAACTTTTATATACGAGATCATCTCATTCGACGAACTTTCGCAGCAGAGTCGATGGTGCTAGGAGAAAATTGGATTATATAAATGATATTCGTAATATCAAAGAATGTGTCTTTCATTATCAATGGTTGTAAATATGAAGTGTAATCTTGTGTTTTTAACAGTCATTTTAGTCTGCAACACTGCAGATCAATGTATTATGTACATACTCAGATACATTCGTACATATATACATATGTTGTGTATCATACATATACGGCAAAGTTTATGTAATAAAAAATCTCTGGTAAAAATATTTAACATCGTCTGGTCGCCGGCGGGGGCGTGAAGTTCTATACCATAACAAATGATTATATCTACGTCTATATTAGTATATAAAATAAATTTCTATTTATATTCCTCGCGCAATCATTACGCTACCCGTATTGCATGCGGCATGCATGCTCCCATCCTTTCTGGTAACTCTACTGATAAATTGGTCTAAGTACCCGATGAAAACTTTTATGAACATCATAGGAAACATATATTGTGCGGTCAAGACATATAACGATACATCCGACTAGCTGATTTGGCTGTTAAGTTGTTGCAGTACTGAAAGTACTACCTCGCGTAAAGTCTGAAAGAATAATTGTTACGCGTTCATCAAATGATATTTGATTTAATATAATTGATATAATAAATGTAATTAATAGAAGAACTGTTTTACCTGAGGCTTACAATGCTCCTCTAGCCAGCTAAATACGCATCCAGATAATTCAGCAAAGTTTGCTACAGAAATGTTATTAAATGTTTGAAACAAACGATCCATAATTGCCTGAAACTACAATAATAATTGAACTATAGAAAATCTCAATGAAGTAGAATAAAAACTTCCATACAATCTCAAATAATGTATGATATTTACCACTTGAAATTTTGTTTCATCAGATACACGCATTTCTGCATGCCCTGGTTGTGTTTGATGTGCTTTAACAATCTGTTCGTAATTGGCTTGCATAATACGTAAAGCAACAACTTCTTTTCTCAATGCATTACGTTCCTCCTCCTGTTTTTTCTTTTGTTGTAACAGAAACTGTATGTAATCAATAGACTTCTGAAGTACAGTAGCTTTAGAAAGTTTGTATCCAGACGAATCTGTGTGTTGACAAGTTGGAACTAAATCTTGGAGAGAGTCATAACCCTTTTTTATGGCATCTCTTCGTTTCTGTTCAGCTTGAGTGTGTGCTTCTCTTCTGCGCTCTTTATAACTTATCGTTGAGTTTTTGTTATCACTGTCTTCATCCTCTGTAAATAATTCGTCTTCCAAAATCTCCTTTACAAATGCAACTACTACATTATTCTTTTCAGGAGTAATATCCGTTATTTTTGTTTGAAAATACATTGCCTTAAGAGATAGTGTACTTCTTTCAATTATTCACCTGTGTTATGTGCAGAGGAAGATGGAGTGTTAATCGATCCTGTACTACTGCAACGGGAAAATGTGTATTTTTCTGTTGGACTGGACGGTTCTAGCTTCATATCACTATCCGAACCAATGTTACCACCTCCGCCACGCATTGCTAAGCTTGCTGTTACCATGAAACAATAAACACATATTAAGGTTTATGATACTGTACTCTAATCTCGTATCTAACTCATGACTTTAAAAGATAGCAACTTATTTTCGTTTTATGATATTGATGATCGCACGCAGATAAAGCACAGTGTAAAAATATGTTACACTACACTGTGCAATACATAAGGAAAACGGAAAATTGAAGAAGTGCAAATGCAAACATTTCCTTCACTCACGTATTTCGTATCCGTCTTTGTGCAATGTATCTGCCATTACGCCAATCGTACGACTGTCAAGGATTAATCGGAGGGGAAAGGGAATGAAATTAGAACGTACACGTGGAAAGGTTACGATCGAAAGGAAACAAACAAGAAACACCAAGGATATGAGACATTAAATTGTTGTTATCCATAAAGCCTTGATGAATAAACTTTCCAGTAAACGAGAAAAATCAGCTCCAAAAACCGTGCCGGACCTATAAGACACTCGATCACAGTTCCATAATAAACAAATCGATGTTTATTTCGTAACAATACTACAGTATAGAGACACTACCATGTTTGACGGAAATGCAACTGGCAACTGTTGAGAACTGATAAAAACAGGGTCGCCACCTACCGGAGCAAAGTGAGCGCGAACTGTCAAACAAAGCCACGTGCTCGACTAGCAGACGAAAGTGAGAGCGTCAAGGTCGCACTTGATGCATCAAAGTGGTTCCACTTTCAAACTTGACTCCGATAAAAAGAGAAAGAGAAAAAAAAAATATCGTTTGCAGATACAGAGACAGTATATGTTATGTTAAATTATGTTTATTATAAGGTGTATCTAATATATATATTTACAATCGCTTTAATACACGTAAAACCATTTAAGATAACTCATATTCTTCGGCGGTACGGCGTTTCGGACCGTAACGCTGGCAATTGTATTCCTATGTTTTTTTATTTTCGTATATATAAATTGTAAAGTACACAAGTGTGTCTTCTGCATAATTGCCTATTGTGTATCTGATCCGGAGACCATTACTTGCAAGTATATATACTGCGAACAATTATGGTCCTCGGATGAACTGATGAATGAAAAAAAAAATCATCGTTCTGTGCTCGCAATCTTAGCTGCACAGTACTACTGATTAGGAAATTATTCTACTTCTAATTGTGTATTCATTGTTATACTCGATTGTATATCTTAGTAGATCCATATACGTAGTACACAACGCTACATTTGTATCGTTCGGGGACGGATAATGTCGGAAAGCCGAGGACTGTAAACTATTTTAAGACAATAAACTGGCAAAGTGTATCGTCAGAAGTGTAAACATTTCAGTGGGAATACGCGAGGTACGTTTAGTTGCTGATCATAGATTCGTAAATACGATTCGCCGAAGATTGTATACAGGATGCTGTTACATCAGGGGCCTAGATGCATTCGTGTAAACAAGAGTCATACTACACATTTTATTCCACCTTTTCGTTTTTTTTGTCTTTTTCTTTTAATCTATCAAAACGTGCCACTAATTCGCGACGTAAGCATACAATGCGTTTCGAAGTTTCCGACACAGCGATTTAGCTACGCCCGCCCCCGCAATCCTATTCAACATAACATTAAGTAAAATTCACACATTTTTTGTAGCCAGAAACGCCCCACATGTATTTTATTTGAATAAAGGTCACTTTCCCGCAGTTAAATCGATAAAGCATCACATCGTAAATTCTCATCGAGTTTGAATTTAGTATTTTATATATATACATATATATACATATACATATTCATATATTTATACATATATATGTATATGTATGTAATATATCACGCGCTCCTTTTCTCTCTCACATACATGCATATCGTGACGTGCTCTCTTCGTCCATACGCTAGGTTATCTCTTTTCCTAATCCCTTTTTGACATCGATAAAAAATTATATATATTTCGATAATTATTTTATTATTAATTAATTATTATATCTTATTGTTCCATTAAAGTTTAAACTAAACTGCTCTGTGTGGTATGCATGTCTGGCAAGTACCGCACTCATATATACATATATACATATATACATATACATATACATATATATGTATATATTTATATATATTTATACATTTATAATAAAGTATCATTTACTTATTATCAGTATTTTTTATCTAGAATCATGAATAATAACTCACAATATTTCGAACTACACTTCTTTGAGATTAATTGGGATTGGTGCAAATAAGACAATTAATCGAATCCACACAGACCGATCATCGAGCATCGCGCAGGGTAATCCGTCCGACTTTTAAAAAATTATGCAAATTTCGATTTACTAAGTAATTGCTCATTGTTCTATATTTTTCTTTTTTAAAAACAATGTTTGACAATAGCAAATTTGAATCAATATAATCGATAAATTAAATCTTGTTACAAAATTGTTGAAAATCGTTACCCAATAATTTTCCTATAAATAATTGATCCTATAAATAATTTCCTAGCTCTATTAATATTGCAATATACACCATCTCGCGAATTCATCGTTAGTTTGTTAGATGGTGCGTTAAAAAAAATAAGATAATACCCGTTAAGGTACCTCGCATGTTGCATTCATGTATTCAGTTCATTTTCTCCCCAACTTTATTTTTTAAGGCTCAGATAAAATTTTTTACCATTAGAAATGTTTTGATTTTATCTAGCTGAGCTGCTCTATTAAATTATTTCTTTACACAAATTTATTTACTGATAGCCAAAAGAATAAACTGATATCACATGTAATTATGCGAAAGCAATTTAACTTTCAAAGCCTTTAATTTTCACTATCCGCCTCGCGATCAAACTCATAAATAATACAACTGGCAGACACCAATCATTTTAAGGAGAAACAAATGTTCTGAAATTAGCAGACATAGACAAATTAGAAAATTGATATGAATATTGGTGAACTTGGAGTACCTGCGCGAACCAGACCCACTCAGTCCTCTCAGGTACTTATCGATTGATACTGCAAAGTAAAATCTGATAGAACCATGTCTACAGATGTCCACCCGAAATTTTGTATAAAAATTTCTATAAAGGGAAGAATACTTGTCCACCTACACGGATCAAAATTATTTCGCGTTTAGTGAACCTTTCACAATTTGATCTGTAATCAATAACGAATTATGCAAGCCAGATTTTGACAAAAGTTTTATGTTTGAAAATGATTTTATAGTGATTTTTATACAAAAAAACCTCCTTTGCGTAAAACTGTACCAAATGCTGCCCTGTGTATTTGTTCCTGTATTGTCCTAAGTGTTTAATCAAAATGTCGAGGATGAAATATTTAGATGTTTCACATTATAGCAAAGAAAATATATCATCCTGAAAATAAAATATAAACCAGTGCATATTCTGTGTCTAAGGAATACAGAAGGTGAATTCTTGTCGTCTCATGCTATTGGATCAGTTTCATAGCGAGATACAGTTGTAAAATAAACATTTTGCACAAAATTCAACCTTTCCGCTTTCCTCTGGTATACCATCACGACAATAATAATAATTAAGAGTTCTAATTAGGGCTCGAATAAAGGTGCTGTACGTAACTTTACTAGCGATATGAATGATCGGCTATCATTTAGAATATTTGTAAATGTCACCGTGCGTGACGAATCCGTCCGTAATAAAATAGGAAAATGAATCGCGTCAATTCCCTTCGCGCGGTAAGCGACGTGGCTATAATTTCCAAAACGAGGTTCGTTGCGCAAGTTCCAGGACGTTCGGGAAAGAATTTTGTACTTTTCTAAGATCATTCGTTCGCTAGCGTAAAGAAACGTATTATTTGAAACTGAAAGACCTCTTTCGAAAACCCATTAGAGATGTTAGGTAGATATTTTTGTACCATGATCAGAATCGATTTATATCTTCGAGCGTTTGGCCTGACGCGACTTGGCAGTACGGCGAGGTTTTTTTGCGGCGTCGCCCGATACTTCCTCTGCGGTGGATTTCCGTTTCGAGGATAACGAAGGCACAGGAGCCTTTGGAGGTGCCATTTCCACAGCTGTTGGTGGAGATGGCTGTGTAACTATTGGCTGTGGAGCCACTTCTGTAGGACTCTGAGCATCTGCTATAGGAATGAAGTCCAGTCCTTCACCAAATGTCTCGGGTAATGCACTATGATTGGCTAAAGTCTGTAGATCCTCTGTTGGTACCAACATAGATTGCCCACAGCCTACACACACTGGTATCGCAGGCGACTTGGATCGCCAGTACTGTAGCTCTGTTTTACACTTGTTCAATTCCTGTATAACATTTGTATATCTATGTAGTCCAAAGTAATGAAGAAGTGCACAATTTTTGTAACATAATACATCTACAGATCGAACCATATTTATACATTATTACCAAAATACGTTGATAAATGAAATTGATCAGCTTATGGAAAAGATAATTTCGTTTTGTTTGATAAGCATTTTTCCAATTTGCAATACTCTTATGATAACCAAGTGTACCTTGGTAAATACCTGTAGAAGTGTGCTAAATTTTCGTGATGTCTCCTCATTTTTCTTGTCATTGTCATCGAGTCGCGTGGCATATTCAACGATCTGTTTTTGTTGTTCCGCTATTTTCGCCTTACAACTCCTCAAATCCCTTCGCATTAGTGTTAACTGACTGTTGTATCTCTTCATGCCTTGCTTGATTTTACGGATTCGTTTCCGTAATACCATGTTTGATTGTGGAGGTGATACAGTAGATTCTAAAAGACCGGGGTCATCTGACGAATGCGGTGGAGACCCTTCCTCTCCACTACCGCTACCAGCTTTACCACCTCCACCACTCAAAGGTGTAGAGTCCAGGCACATAAATGGCTTACTCACATTACTAGATGCTATAATACGTAAATTGTGCATACAATGAACATCTCATAATTCATTCATTAGATCTATAATCCAATATCTAATACTTCATGCTCACAGGAAAATGTCCCAGCAAGATCTAGGAACTCTGCTCCAAAATAAGGGATTTCTGGTAATGTTGGTTCAATACGCTCCTTGAAATACTCCATAGCCATAGTACTTAAATCAAATAATTCATCTGTGACTTTATATGGTCTGGCTAATTTTGGAGTAACTTTTATGTAATGTAAAATACGATAAACTTCATCTAAAATCTGAAAAATAAATAAATATTAGTATTCTACTCTTTTTACAAATGACTAAGATCCTAATATTTGAAATTATTAAAAACATTGTTCACCTCTCCAGGGAAAAAACAACAATGTTTACGTTCAATATGCTTTCCAAAACTCATTTGAAGTAAGGTAAGCCGCATATGAAGAGTTTCAATTATGTCAGATTCACATGCCAATGGATGATTCCGACGTGCAGATTCACGTCTTGGCATTTGTGCTTTAATTGCTTGGAAACGACTTAACATTTGTGCTTGTAGCTTTTGAAATGTAGAATTCAGAATAGATCCACAAACACGGTCCAGCTGGTGACATACCTATAAATAGAACAGCAAAACATTATGTTTAATATATCATTTTTCCACTATTCAGTCATATATATTAAAAGATTTTCTACTTACTGGACGCAAATGAGCTACATTGTTGTAAGCCAAATATCCAAAAATCTTTTCAAGAATTTCAACTGGTAAATCAAGAATGTTCAGGTTGCTATAAGGGGGAGGATCCGAGGTAGATACTCCGTTAAAAGTACTAGCCATGGCTATAGATTGATGTCTTCTGGATGGGCTCACATCAGTAACCTCAGTTACTGTCCCAACCCCATTACTTCCTCCCATATTACTTGACTGACGAGTTGACACCATTTTTGTAAAGTTTTTAAACAGTCAGCTTTACCAAAAACCTAAAAGAGAAATTCTAATAAATGAAAATAACTTGTATAGATAATAAGAAAAAAGTGAAAACTTATTTACCCTAAAGTACTTAAAAATACATTATTTCTAAAACCATTTTAATTAAACTTAATGTTTAACAATTTCACATGAATGATCGTACTGTAACACTATTGTTGCACTTAACTGTGGCATTTAAAACTATTTTGAAGACTTTATACTAACAGACCATATAATAAAATGGCAGTTCTGTACAAAGACTGTTGCATACCTGAATCTGTAACACATTCTTTTAAGTGTTGAAATACGTCATTTAAGTGTGAAAACATGTTTATTCGTAAAATAAATGTTTGAAGTAATGGTAGACTGTCTAAAGTAGCAATTTATTTTCTCATATTACTTGTATAATTCACAAATTTTCACAAATTATTTTATTCCCTACAGTTAACAATTAGGTAATCGGAGTATTAGTAAGTTTATGTATTAAAAATAACAAAAAAATATTATCCCGACAAGAAATCATGCAAAACCCTCGGTTTGTGCAGGACAGCATTTCTATTGCAACATATCGTTGTTCGAAATGAATTGTTGATAAAAACTGTGCCGAAGAAACCTCTCGAAAATTGTTCATAATATCGATAGAAAACGGATCTCGGGTAACCTGCAGACATTTCCAAAGACTTTCGCGTACGGTTCGGTTATTTCTATCTGTTTTCGAAGAGTAAAAAACGCCGAATCTTGGCAGCGGCGCAAACAAATGGTCGGCAGAGAGATCGACGCGAGCCACCTCAGATTCTCTAAAGTTTCGTGTACAACACGTTTCACTACGTGGAAAGACTTGCTCGCGGTTTCAAGGTAAATAAAAATACGATGCCCGTAGGATCGTCAGCTAGCCGCGGCGACGATGACGACGACGAGAACGACGACGAGTACCTGGAGCATCGGCACCATAAGCGCGATCACCGAATGTCTCGGTCGATGATGTTTGATATCCACGAAGTGAGAAGCACAACGAAGACGAGCAGACGGACGTAAATAGAGGGTGCCTTTACCCGCCACCGAGACGAGGTGACCGTGGCGCGTTATGTACGCAGCCACGACCAAGTAGTACGAAACCCGAGGGAAACAAACAGAGGGAAACCGGGTGACCGTGCGCAATCGATGCAACTATGACTATTTTTCTCGGTTTTTCTACGCTTCGAGGATGCCGATTTTACACGGAACAAAATCTATGGGGAAAGATCGTTGCAAGGAGAACCGAAGGGATAGCACAAGGATGCCACGGAATACGACGTACCCCCTGCTAAACGACGAGAAGCGATCACTGTATCCGCGTTGGCGTTTTCAGCGACATTTTGACGGAGACCTCTTCTTTCCCCTCACGTTTCTCCACTGCCGTCTCTTTCTTCTCCCTCTGTTTCACCGTGGTAGCTTCTCTCGTTCTTTCTCACGTACTCTATCACTCTCGTTTAGTGATTCTTTCTCTCTTTAGTATTATACTCGTGTAACTATGGCGCACTCACACGCGTAAACCGCACCCGGAAAAAAGCCCGCGCGTCCAGCGTGAACGATACTTTATACCTTTTTCTTTACGTACCCCGATGTCTTTTTGTCTCCTTCTTCGGTAATACTACGTCGGGTGCATCGGTTTCGATAACTCTATAAATATCAGAAATAAACGACAACAATGTCACTATCCTACGGTGTTTTTGCCTAGCGAGAACGGAGAAATCGGCCGCGCGAATGAATTTTATTTTCCCCCTTGTACGTTTCGATTCTACAAGATGTAGCTGCTATTGTAGGTATGATCAAGATCGTCGAACGATCAACGCCGACGTCGGCGATGACGACGATCACGACGACGACGACGACGACGACGGCGACGACGACGAAACGTATATACATATGTATACCTGCGGTATTGTCACTCCATTCAACGGTTTTGTCACATTCTGTGGAAACGTGCCCACCGGCGCATGAGCTGTTTTTGATTGGTCGGCTCACAGGATAGTTCACAACGCGCGCTATTCCAATGGCATTTTAATGGCTATTCCACACAATCCTGATAGATAGAGATCATCTCTGGTAGGGAGAATGTTTCCGTTACCACAACGCCATCGTATAAAGGCAAGAAACTTCAAACAATTTCGATTATCATGACCAGTTCGCTGGCGACATCTGTACAGAATGGTGAAACTGAAAAGGGCGCCAATTTAAATCGAAAAGCTATGAAAGTATTGTGCGAGGTCTAACGATAATTAAAAATAAATTATAATATTAATAACACGGTTCAAAAAGATCGATCAAGTCCAAATTAATTTATTTCGTCTCAAAAACACGTAGTTGACCGTATCAACAGAATCTTGGATTCGTATTCGTTCAAACAAATAGATGACTAGCTGTTTTCTGAAGGCTAGTTATCATCTTTCCAAATTCCAAGGTGATCCCTGAAGTCACCTAGCTTCGTGACTAATCAACCCTAAGACGCTAAAGACTGAAGTCCATCGTCCATGAATCCCCACTACAATAGTAGCATCCGAAACAAGCGTATATATGTACCCCAGGAAATCTAACAAGAAAACACTATATTTCCGTAATTAGCGAGCGTTGCAGTCGGTATCTGTGAACCAGAGTTTATGATGACTCGTCCGAGATTAGACTCAGTTCGCGTATTAATTTTAGTACGATACAATAAACATTATTGTTTTTACTTAACACACGAACAATTCATTTACCCAAAGTACAAAAAGAATTACAATTACACTGGCAGATACTTGTATTACTAAGAGTTTAAAAATATACCAAAACTTTATGTGTATAATAATTTTCTTTCTTCCCGTGGTCATTGCGTGTACATAATCGTCTAATAATTTCCAATGTATACATAACATGTGTTTTTCATAATAATTTTATTGTTACATGAACAAACAGTACATTTTAAAACAACGCTGTATAATTAGGAATTATTATGTATGTTCCACTTAACTTTGTCGCTTTATTTATTTTGAAAACATTTAGTGATAAATGTCACAACGCGATACATATATTTAGATTTTATTGTTTTATTTCTTTCCTCGTAAATTCTAATCGCGCATCATCATAAAACGCTTCAATTTTCGTTTATTATCGGAAAAAAACGGCGGAGTACGTAGCTTATCGAGCGATTTATTTTAGGTATCTCCCAAGTTTATGATTGTACTGTACCATTCATTTCCTGTATTAGTATACACTGGCTAACTTTGAAGGATTGAAAAGTAATGTATTGTATAATTAAGCTGAGACGGCCGAACTTTTCTGATTTCAGTGCGCATCATCGCTGCTGCATAATTATAATGAATTACATTTCTTACATTAACCCGCTACGATACTGGAATAACGAAAACTACTACGAATTTAATTTTAATTCCCTGTTACTACTTAAAAACCATTATCCTGTTAACCTTTACAGAACAATCTACCTTGTCCTCGCTTCTGTTTTCCATGCATTACCTCGAATACTTCTTTCTCACGAGGTAACGATTTCTGTGTGTCTTACAACACATTTGCGAAATCGGATCTAACAGTTCACGAACAGTTTTGATGAAATTCTCGTTCTCAAACGTGTTGAACAAGGCCACTTTCATAAAATTCCTCGGTCAAACGAGTGGAATTAATTTTCTATGAAAATTCATAGGTTGAAGTCAAAATGATCCACGTACCGGTATCATACGTTTACGAATTAGATGTAAATGCTGTTTCTCAACAATAATTGACATCACATTTACGAAAATACAGGATGTTATCATGCTAACTACCTATGAATTCACTGATTCGAAAATGAGATAATGAAAATCTGAATAAAAGAATCGATCGAAATTTGGAGTTGTTACGAAGCAAGTTGTTAGAGAAAATCGTAGGCGGAAAACCAATCTCACAAAGCGGAAGCTGATGCATTGGAAGTACAATGCTTGTGTCAATGTGAAAGTACCGCAACTTCTCGGCTACGTGCTGCCGAAACTCTTTAAGACCACTTCCGTTATTATCCTACTTGACTTGAATATACTATTAAGGAAATATTTAGCACGAAACATTGTTAAAGACAATTTTACTACATGATATATATTATTAACCATCGCTACTGCAAGAACTATCTATCGTAATAATGATAATTCATTCCCATAGAATTTAATTAGAATATTACAGGAAAAATAAATCATCAAATAAAACAATCAACATATTCACAGAAAATCCTCGATTCTTAATCCACCAGGCCATTACGATACGATTCATCCTCCCTATTTATCAAAAGATTCATCGTCCCTCCACGATTGCATTTGTGCAGAGTCGATAGCTAACTGCGAAATAGAAGTGGCGGACACTTATTTAACATGGTCGACGAGCAGGCAGTGCTCAGTCGTCCATCGACCGTAACAGAGCATTCGCATTTCTGCGCCAACCTCCCGAGGACCGGCGAAAATCGGCAGTGTTAAGAAGTCCCATAGTGTAAGATGACAGTCCCGCACATCATGGTATTCCCGGTTGTTACCCTGGGACTACTACTCTTATTGTCCAGTAAGTTCTGTATACCTGTCCTTTAATAATTTCGTGGAAAATTGACGTTTCTATTTACATAGGTGAATCGGTGCAACCCTTTAGTAACGAATTAGAATGTCAGACGTGAAAAAAGACAACTGGAAATACTTACGTCATTTTGTAAAAATTGTACGTTCTCTATGTAATTTCAAATTATCTTTGAGTGAGTGTTTCGTACACGTGAGAGTGAATTCTGATTCACGAGAAGATAGTTTTAACGAGAGTCATAGTATTTTAAAAGACAGTGATGAAACATAGTTCATCTATCTCATGGATAATAACTTTGCTATATCGGGATAGTTAAACTTGTTTTCTGTATGAGAAATTTATTTTTCTAGTCGATAGATAGATTTATCGATATGTTTGGACGTTACTTTTCAAGATTTTAATTGAAACTTAAATAAAATCTATTAGTGTTATAATATTGCGTGTATTATCGTATCGCGGTCTCGGTCATTGATCTTCATACTTGTTAGTTATGTCACGAAACTATTTAAGATTCATACAGAAACGTTTGCTTTGTGAATGCATGTGTACATAAAATTGTGTCCCTTTGCACCTTAGAAGCAGTGTGCATGTAAACGACAATTAGTACTTTACCGAAGGCCCCTTGGTAGTCGCAAATATGGGTACAGTGACAGATATATATTGTTGTCAGTTTTTTTTAAAACATACGTAACGTAAACACTGGTTTCGAAAAAAGGAGAAGTCGAGTATGAATATAGAAATGTTACGTATCTATTTATTCGGTCATATTTATATACAAACTAATTGTATACTATACATTTAAAAATTATATATACGATATTTCGAAATATTTTCTTTTACTCACAAGTTTTGTACTTCTTCATAGATTCAACGTGTTCATATGATTCACGTTATTTAAAGTGATAAAAGAAATGCATGCGTCAAATGATTAGATATATATATGTTCTGTACTTATGGAAATTAATAAGGATAATTGGCATTTTATATTATCTCATAACGCTAAAGCTTTAATAAATATAATTACAGCAATAACTGGATCATGATAACAGTCATCAATGTACAACTTATATAAGGATTTTGATATATCAGCTTACAGCAATTTTTTTTCTGGCCAAATAAATACGAAACGATCATCGATACCTTGAAAGTTCCTGATATCAGAGAAACTGGAAAAAGGTGCGGTATCCAGTGAAACGAGTAATTTACGCAGTCTTGCAACATTTTTCGACCTACAAGTGATAAAATGATGATCTAGTAATCCGAATAAGATGAGATAATGTGATATTCCGTGAACGAGCTTAAGGTTAATTAGA
Source organism: Mimumesa dahlbomi (assembly GCA_917499265.3). NCBI lineage: Eukaryota > Metazoa > Arthropoda > Insecta > Hymenoptera > Crabronidae > Mimumesa > Mimumesa dahlbomi. Next base: position 7,604,873 of record OU824114.1, on the reverse strand, counting down.
GCAATTAGTCATTTAAGAATTCGCAACTGCGGACTATCCTAGTCGAATTTTTCAAAGTGTTCAATTTTTGGTGCCAGAAACATTATTAGTTTTATTGTACCTTTTCCTTATCATCATCGATATTGAAAGTATTTCAACTCGTGCTAAAACCCCGTGGGAAATTTCCAATTTCAAACATTACGTTTTTAAAGTCAGCGCGAGTCTCGACAGTAAAATGATGTTACAAAATTAGCGAGTAATCTTTGTGATTGTCATAATGCCTCGTGTTCTCGAATCTGTCTTTAACTTCACCCGATGTCCCCTATATTTTGAAGACATTGACTGATAAATGATACGACAGATATATTTAGACTTTATCATCTTATTTCACTCGTGAAAAATAGTCGTACCACTATTAAGAACCGTTTCAATTTTCGACTAATTTCGCAATGACCGTCCGTAAGGCATATAGACAGGAATTTCGTCTTTTTTTAAAGAATTCCTGTAACAGAACAAGACATAACTTTTTGCAGTCCTGTTTGCGTTTTTATGTCCCGTAAAAGTAAAGCGAGTACTTCAAACGACGTATTGTTGCCGCTGTAATCTTTGTATTACGTATATACGTAATTATTTTCATTAAAATATCGTCGCAACTTTATCCATTTAATAAGTAACTCACATGGTCAACACAAAGAGCATCAAAGTAATTTTTTCTGAAACGATAAAAAATCTGTCATACGTTCCGAACAATCAGTTAGACGCGTCTATTCGTAAGACAGAAAAAATAGATGCAACAGGACGATTAAACGACCCATTTAGTTAATTTGTAATCAGTCAACGAAAAGGGAAGTATCCTTCGTCGGAGAATTAAAGTAATTTAACAGAAGGACGGTACGGAGGACGGACCGAGGAATCACTAATCGTAAGTTCGATCTAGAGTTCCATTATCGCAGAAATTACGTACCCCGGAAAGATATGTAATAGGTGAACACGAACCATATCACAGACGTATTTTGTGCAGTTTGCTGCGTGCCACGGATTACGTAATCAACGGAAAGAAAAGAGTGCTCCAGAAATACATTTCTGAAAATCGTTGAGAAAATTCGATAGCTAATTCTGTCCATCGATATTCGGGTAGTTTATAGTTAAAAGTGCATACCATTCCGTTGGCTTACAATGTCACGAACATATTTCAAGATTGTCAGGGTCTCTTGACATCGATCCGCGGTAATTTTACTGTTCAATATTGACGAATGTTATTGTCTTCCAGATTATACAGCTAATAGGGAACAATATCAATACTCGTATTCCGTGACGACTTATTTGCGCTTCGTATTCGTGATCAGTTATCGTATGAAAAAAAATAAACTTTGCTCAATTTATTATAATAACTTAAAAATAGTGGTATAATAGTATTTATTATAATTTCTAAATACATTCCGCGAAGCTACGTGTTTTCCCATTAGCTAGTTCCACGCAAATAACCGTGTGTAAATGTTTTACAGATATAATCAATTTCATAAATTATTCTTAGTAATTCACAATGGTGAGATGAATCCGCTGTACGATTGTATGGGGAGATGCATTGTACTCCTGGAGCATAATGCAACAGAATGCAATATAAATCAATGCTACATAACTGAATCTCGAAGTTCCACGCAGGATAATTCGTAACGCATTGCGACTGCCCATTTCAAGCCTTATCTATTTAATTGCGAAATAACTTAAGTTTCCATGAAGTGAATCAAACTTCCGATGGTCCGTTCGTATTATTCCCGGCACGCTGGTAATAGATAAATCATATAAATGGAAGTGAACCGTACACGACACTTGATTCTTACGAAAAACCGAGATCATTGTACGTATATACATAAATACATATGTACAGTGTGTTCTCGTTTTTACTATCATCCTTGGATAATGTTCGCATTACGAGTGAGTGATGTATTGTACATGTATATATTCGTAACAATAAATATTTTGCATTGTGGAAGGACGGTCGAGACATTAGATGTTCTTCTTCGTGACATTCACAGAAATCAGTTCAAAGTCCTTGAAAAAATGTGTAAAAGACCTCCTGCTTGGTTCTGGCTGTTGGCCCATAAATAATAGTCATGCGGAGTAAATTGTCATTCGGCGCACGTGTCACGCACATGCGAAGGATCGCAACGATTCATTTTCTAGATGCACACTGACAGGGAAAATCAACCGTCTGACTCATTAACCGGTAATCGAGAAATGTTTTTAACCTGTGTACGAAGGAAGTGGTCGATTTCATTTTAAACGGGGAATTTCGAATTTATCTTGACTGCTTATCGGGTATTACCATTTAGAAGGCTTTAATTAAATACTAATTGTAATGCACCACGAACTTCTTATGAAAACGTGGGGCTTCGCAAAGTAAAAAAATAGGAATATTTCATTTCTTTTACAAATTCTAATAAAATTACGATCAAACTTTTTTCATCATTATCTCAATATGTAAACATAACAAATTTTTATATATTTTTTAAGCTCGATAAACGTGAAACAATCATCGACACCTCGATAGCTCCGTTTTTCCGGCTTTTGTTTATGCCCGAAGTATTTAAAAACTGGTTTTATTAAACGTTAATGGTATTGATTTAAATCTGTATATTTTATTATTTGATGCATATGTAGCCCCAAAGGTAAAGGTCAATAAAAGTAAATTGTCCTTGCTACATACATGCAATAATTTTGTCTTTTATTATTCAAGTTCCGTAACGTATCTACCTACCTGCTGCTTACCTAACATTAGACATGTGTCACTTAAACATTCAATACATAGCTGTAAAGAATCGTAGTAGCGAACATTAGTTGCAAACTTTATCCCAATAACTTGACATTCTTTTGTCAATATTTGTGTACTGGTTACAGGCATTCACAAGAAGGCTAAAAGAATTCATGTGTGACGACCCTAATACAATTCTGAACTGACATCGGCCTATTATAAAATAACTTTCACCACAATCATTCGATATTAAAAAGTATTACACTATGTAATACTCAACTATGTAATTACTTTCACAATAGTCAATCCGATCTGCGTTTCAATTCATATTCTTGAATTGGTATTTCCTTATCGAGATATTTTGCAAAGATCTATTTCATTATTTATTAAGCGTAAACTTACATTTTCGAATACTACGCCTGACTTAAATTCCCATTTTACGCAAATGCTCAGTCAGTTGTGCAACGGTAATTCAATTCTTGTAATTACCAGCAAATCACACATACATATACGCGTACACATACGTACTCACACAGACACATGGGATTTATTAAAACGAAGATTTAATCAAGGCGAAATATGCATATAATAAGAGAATTATCATATTACCATGAAAATTCCCGTTTTCATTGTTTACTAATGAATGAACGTTAATAACTATTTTGCAAATTTTTATCGTTTTTCAGAATTATCTGCCGGTGACTTCAGCTACGATGGAAATCATGGTAAGTCGTTCATAATATTAGACAATGTAATATTCTATATCTATATTTTGTTTCACAAGAAACATTTAATAATAATAATTTATGAATATTTGATACATTATCCATTTCAGGACCATCCCATTGGAGTGAAGAATATCAGGCTTGCTCGGGAAGATACCAGTCGCCCATAGATATAGAGGAGAAGGATGTTATAAACACTACTTTCCCACCTTTGCAGTTTAATGGTCTGGATAAACCCCATTCAATCTATATAAAGAACAATGGGCATACAGGTAAGACCGTCACGGCCAAACTATACCAAGACGTGAACTCCTTGATCATTACCATATGTGTTAGGATTTCGCTACCATCGGAATATTACAAAACGGGGAAGAGATATATTTGCGCATCATAGTTATCGCGTTGGGTAATCCAATGAATAAAGATTCAAAGCATGTGTGATTAACGTGGAATCGCCACAAAAAAGAGTAGTGTCATACTTAATAAGAAAAATCACAGAATAGTACGCTTGATAGAATAACGTCAACGAAAAATTCATTTCACATTGAAACAAGATCACAAGATACCATTGGGATATGTAGAACATCGAGTAGTTCCATATATTTCAACATTTCAATGTTTAGAATAAACGTCATTTGGGAATCGAAAGTTCCAGTGTGTAAAACGTACCTAATGTGTGGTACGTTATATTTATCCTCATGCACACACATAATTTACCAGTAATTGATGTATTTACGTAATGCATATCTTCGTGACCAACAACTTGAAAGATAAAATTTCTCGGGGGATTGTAGAAATGAAAGAGAAAAACTTTTTTTTTCTATTTCTAAAGTAAAAGGTTTTATTGGTGATCTAATTTTTCTACGAAATTAATTGAAAAAAAATCTATCTTTTGACATTTTTTCAGCCATGGTCGAAACTACCGAACCTGAGCCGGTTTCAATTTCGGGTGGACCATTGAATGATACATACATATTTTTGCAATTACATTTCCACTGGGGGCCAAATGATAAAATAGGGTCCGAAGATCTAATTAATAATCATTCGTTCTCTATGGAACTTCACGCGGTCTTTTATAAGAAATCATATGGAACATCGGTAGAAGCGATGAAACATCCTGACGGACTCACTGTGCTAGGATACCTGTACGAGGTAAGACTTGATTACTTTATACAAATGTTTCTTCCAATTAAAATAATTTCCGTTGTTCATGCTAAGTGTTGCCGTGACATTACAGGCAGAAACAGACACAAATCCAGCGTTCACGCCAATCATAAAAACATTATCAAACATAACGACAGTCGGCGCTAATAGTACGATACCGGATCCAATGCTTTTAACGAAATTAATTGCACCCAATCTTTCGTCTCCTGGAAGTTATTACACATACAAAGGCTCGTTGACAACACCCCCATGCCTTGAAATCGTTACATGGATTGATTTTACAGAAGCGTTACCAATTTCGCACGATCAGGTATTTCTGAAAGTTATAATTTTCAAATATATAGATGTATAATATATATGTTTTTGTCTCATACATATTTATACTTCCTACTTTTAGATAGCTGCCTTCCGAAATATAAAGTCAAACGATGGGTCTACCTTAACGAATAACGTACGTCCCGTACAACCATTAGACGGTAGAGTGATTTACCGAAATGATCCAATCGCGGATTTAGAGGATTCATCAGATAACGATGAGCTCAATGAAGTGAATCCGGAAGGCAATAAGAATTCAGGACAAGAAGGATCAGTGAAATTATCATGTTCGTAAATTATACTTTCCGTTTTGTATCTACTTTCTAATTATGGCAATGCAAACAATGTTTTGTTTCTATTACAGCAGTGACAACACTTTGCGGAGCCTGTGCAATATTGCTGGGAAAGTTCTAGTCAATTTGAACTGAATGTGTTTGCGAAATATGCAGAATCAAAGATTGTTTAGAAACAGTTCCAATTTTTGAAAACGAATTTCTGCAAAAAGTTTATACCTTTCACGATGTCCATTTTTAAACATTATGTTAGTATAGGCATTTCACCACGCACATGTCGGCTTGAAATTATGTATATATAATACAGTTCCTACGACTGACAGTAAAGTCAAAGTAAATGTTTACCTTATAATGAATGTAAGCAGTATGTATAAGTAATATCAGGAAGCATCATTTCAGTTATTGTACAAGTCGCTTTATAATATAGTAACTGATGGTTTTGTGTGATATTAAATTTAATTGTTACAAAATACAATTTATTATAAATGGATATGTACAAAAGTTTATAAAACTTATGATATATAATTTTCTAACTACATCAGGTAGGTGATTTCGTTTGATCTTTAGTTGCCATATTTACGACAGCAGCCAAATCATGCTGCCCCTGTTTTAAACGGTCTCTTATGAGTTCAGCTATCGCTTTCTGAGTTCTTCTTTCTAGTTTCTCTAACTTTTTGGAAACGTCTCTTTTCAAGTCCCAATCAGGTTTTCTGGGAGCCAAATTACTAATATCCTTAAACATGATACTCATGTTAGTATCTAAAAGTATGTTTTAATTCCATAAGAATACTTACAAGTTCTTCAATGACAACTTTTGTATTTGCGGCACTCAACTGATCTTGCACTTCTGCTTCCACATTTCCTGGCTTGGCATCATCCAATACTTTATCTTTAAGACTATCGTCTTGTGGTTTGTAACTCCGAAATTTTGGCCTGTTAGAATCAGACAAGTCAAAATCATAGTACACTATTCGTTGTGAGGTTAACTAAGGTTAGGTTCGAAAACACCTGGTAACAATGAGAAAACTTACTTAGGTAATTTGGTACACGCGTCATTTTTGTTTTCTTTGGTATCTTCGCTTTTCCTTTTGAGTGCTTGCAGACGTTCTTTTCTTTTTAAAGCTTCTTCTTCCAAGGAGCCAATTTTGTCGTCGGTCATGTTTGTTTTGTTATGAATAGCTATAGGTGGCGTACTGTATACATTGCGCGTGAAAATATGCATGTGTATGCCATTGTAAGTGTACTTTACATTGTCCAAGAAAGTGGTAAAGAACGTTACGAATTCTGCAAAGTGTAAAATACAATAGGACCCCCAACAATCAAAGGACAACTAGACAATTGAAGACTAAGGGATTGTCAATAATCATACTGGTAAGTTTTTACAATTTTTATGCCTAAGTCGTGGTTCAATCAAACGAAATCCAAATTCTAGTTTCTGCAATGCAGAATGACGTAATAACCTACAGTTGCAGAAAATAGGCTAATTTGAAATTGCATCTATACATATCGATGGTAACGGTCATCTATTAATAGATCAAAGTATTAGTTTTCGAAACGAATTAGTTTATTAACATTTTTACAGAAAATGGTACAGTTCAGCGTCAGATAAATTACAAGCGAAACTTGTTGAACACACCTAACACTATCTAAGTATCTTAATTGTAGATTAATTCTTAAAGTCTTAGCAAGAGTTTAACTACAACTTGCGCTTATACATAAATGACGACTTTCACTAGCGGTATTGCTCTCTTCTAAAATGCATCCCACGCACGCTTCATATTGAGTTTCAAACCGACGATATAATCATTTCTAGCAATTTTATAGACGATATAATAAACACGCAGGTGTCTATGATCGAAAAAAATCTGCGTAATTGGCACGAAACGTAACATCTTTTTCGCACGTAATACCCGAGAGGAATGAAAGTTTTGCGTATCCGTAATTAGCAAAAATTCTCGATATTAGTGTGTATGTCTGTGTTTTTCTTTATTATCGTCCCGTAAGAAACTGGGAACCGATGTGCTAATAAAAGCTATCATCTAATCAATATGCCGCTTCATCGATATCTCAGGATGACCCTTCGATGAGATTCGTCGATTCGCCCGTCCGGAGAAATCACGAATCTATGCCAAACATTTGTGAAATTGAGGACATACACGTATGTGTACCCACACGTGAGGCGTCTCTCCGCGTCTTCCTCGGTGGCATTGTGAGGTATCGTCGCGGCGAAAGTTTATTTACAGTCGAAGAAGTATTTTCAGTTCCGAAGCGCGGCCGTATGCACGACTTTGAGGGACCTTTGATCCCAAGAGAGTTTAATTCCTCATAGCGTTAGCGGTCTGCTTGTAATCTTGGGCTGTTCGTAATTCTAGATAAATAATTAATAGTCAACGCCAGGATTGGCCGAGGTGTAAGGTTTATCATGTATGTATATTCGTGCAATAACATAATATTGTCTTTTGCGAATGTCTTGTTAAAAGTTTCGAACACGATCGTCGGAACGCCAAAATAGGCAAGAGATGTGTGTTTTTTTTTAAATATGATACTCTGGAAAACATCGTTTTTTTTTGTTCGAATATCCAACTTTGGCTCCGATATTATACTTCCCTGATCGCGCACCGTTATTCTTGCTACTGTAACTCTTATAATTATGGTTATTATTATAAACACGATTTATACCCACTGTGAAACCTACTTATAGTATTTTTACCTTTTGCGGATTTCTCGCCGCCCCAGTTAAACAGGTTTGAATTTTTATAGAGGCTGGTTAAACACTATAAAGAAATTTCACGGTGCTTGCTTCTCTATAATTGAGCACGTATAACCAATGAGATAGATAGTGTATATCGTAGATGATACGGAAAATGAGCAAAAAAAAAGAAAGCGAAATGTGGATAGGAAGCTAGTGCAAGAATCGTGCGATTATATACAGAATCTATGTTGCAATGTGATTCAACTTACGTAATTAAAATACTCATGACGGTACAAACGGCAAGTTCTCGTTTAAAATGTTCTCAATCGTAATTAATATCATTATGCTCGTTAAAGAACTTCCTCATTACAGAGAGCGCGTGGAAAGTTGTTTTTCGCGATTTATTCAACACGATATTCGTGTCATATCAAGTATAAGTATCCCACGGACGAGACGAACGTAAAATTGCCGAAGTTATGCGCAGGTTGCAATTCGATTTCACTTAAAGATCATTCAAGGTTACTATAGTTACGGCTTACCGCGTATCGAATATAACGAGTCATCTTCTTTCATGAGTTAACGGTGATCCTGTACTGTCTCACGATTATGTCTTTAATATAAATTTCAATCATAACTGGACATTCTTGCTTCCCTATATGTATGTATGTATAGCAATGAACGGCATACGTAGAGCTATAACCCCGAGTACGATCGATATCGTATGATTAAACATAATTAAGCCAAAGGGAAACTCAGAATTAAAGAGATTCTGTAAATGTTCGAATATGATATACATATACATATAAATACGAGTCACTGTAGCCTCAAACGCCTTCTATCAAGGTCGCCGGTCGTTTCTACAACGATAATATATCCGTATGAACGTAGGTACGTAACGAGATAGAGGCAAGGAAGATGAGTAAAGAAGTAGAGAGAAGGAAAAAGTGAGAGCTCGATTTCACCTTACTAATATCGTCCTGTAGCGATTTACATGACTCGTCGAACTTCTTCGTTACCACCTCCTGCTTCACGCAGATGTTTTACCAAGCAGATTGCCACGGGTATTTGTCGTATACTGAATATTTTTAGTCGGTATAGCACCAACGTTCAGGGCCAAAACTTTGGAAACAATATTCAGATCTTCTTGATTACCGGTACCTTGAAGTGGACTTAAATCTGTAGCAATTCCCGATTGAAACAAGAGATGTTGTATCTGTTTAGCAGGTGTGGGAGGCTTGACTTGTTGTCTGTACTGCGTATACGGATTGTAATAGTTTGTCGGACTTCTCTGTGGCACATTGTAGCCAAAATTGCTTCTGGTTGCTGTGGCCTTGTTATCGAAATTAAATCCAAAGTTTCCAATGGAATTATAAGCTTCTTGACGATTGAATCTTGTCGGAGATTGCAACGGTGGTTGGAATTCCGTTGAAAAGCTGGCAAAGCTCTGCTGTAATCTTTGCTGTTGCTGTTGTTGTTGTTGTGGCTGCTGTTGCTGCTGCTGCTGTTGTTGATGATGATGTTGATGCTGTTGCGGATGCTGACGCGTTAACTGTTGCGGCTGTGGTAGTGACTGTTGGTGTTGATGCTGTTGCTGTTGTTGTTGTTGCTGTTGCTGTGGTCGGTATTGTTGCAAACGAAGCTGATCTTGATAATTAACTTGGAAAGGTGGTGGTACAGCTGCATTAGGTACTTCCAAAGATACACTAGGTTGAAGATGAACATTTGATTCTACTGACGGTTGAAACGATAAAATATTATTGCTCTGTTCGAAGAAATGTTGATTCTGCGGATAATTGTGCTGCTGCTGGAAACGATACAATCTCTGTTCATCGAGTTGTTTCAAACGTTGTTCTTCCAATTGTTTAAGCCTGTGTTCCTCGAGACGTTTAAGTTTCGCTTGTTCTTCGATCTGCTTGAGTCTCGCTTGTTCTTGAAGATAATATTGGTGTTGATGCTTCTGTCTGAGCTGTTGCTCATAGAGTTGACGTTGTCTGACTAAAAATTGTGTCTGTTGAATTTGCTGCTGTTGAAGCTCTGCCAGTTGTTTCTCCAATAGTTGCTGTTTAAATTCCAACTGTTCCTGAAGCGTTAAAGCTTGTCCATCGCCGGTCTGTCTATAAATTGGTACAACGCTTTTAGGTACTCCTAGTTCGTCCTGTTGAACGGTGAACGCAGCTACCAAAGGAGCTTGGAAGATTTTTACTTCCTCTGATTTTTCTTTGCTAGCACTGGCAGTGGTCGACGTCAAATTACTTTGTGGTGCGACCGTGAGACTGGTCGCAGTCGGTTTCGGAGCAACAAGTGCATTCGCTGTAGCGATACCACTGGTCTCGCTTCCCGCAAGATTCTCCGATATTTGCGTAGCTGGTTTCAACGTGACACTGTCCACCTTGCTCACGGTGTACGTGCTGGCTGAAGTTTTCTGACTCTTCATTTCCGGTTTCTCGCGTTTTAAATCGGTTTTCGCGCCAAACGGCATCGCGTTCTTATTAGGCAGAATCACATTCTGGATGTGGAAACTTCTCGACTCGTCGCGGGTCGCTTTCTCGATATTCATCGAGGGTGTCTTCAGCGTTACGTAACGCGTCGTGTCAACAAAGCTAGAATTTTGAAGTTTGTCCTCCGACGGTATCTCCTCGTCCCCCGGAAAACCTTTGAAGGAGAAAGTCGATTTTTGTATGCCAAGATCTTTGTTCAAGTTTTTCTTTGCCACGCCTTCGAAAGCGGAGACATCTCTTTGAGAAATCACATCATCGTCGCTTCTGTGCTGTTCGGCAGACTCAGCCTCTAAGTCGGCTAAGGCTTTTAAAAGAGCACGCCGGAGATTTTTGTCGAGTTTCACTGGTGCCGGTGACACTTCCAGACCCTTGGCCGAGATCTCAGTTTCCTGAGATCTCGTCAACGTGATCGACGCAGTGGCCAACAGGATGAATAGCGTTACCTGTAACACAATGCGAAACAATTAAATCGTTACTTTTCTAATTATATAATTTCAATGAGATTAAGAACATAGAAATGTATTTAATGAAGCGTCACACGGTTCCTTAACACGCTAGTCGAATATATGAATATTCTGCGTGTTAATATACGTGTAGAAACGTGTTCGAAAGAACGTGAATTAATTATCAATTTCCGGCTTTTACGGATTGATTTAAAAATACGAAAGTTTGTCACAAACATTTACTTCCTATCCGTTCCTGTACACACATGTATAGATACCGTTACGGCGTGAAGATTCACAACGACCGGTAGGCGATTTTCTCCTTTTAAGAACAACTTGAACGAACATCGCATTCAGCTGACAGACAAGGCAAACCTTTTGCGGATTTCGCACACTTACTCGTGATTACGCGTACAATCGTATAGAAAATCGAATTGTATAGATGCACAGGGCAACGGTAATGTGAAGATGTAGGTTGCGAAATTAAATATTTCAGATTTAATACTTTTTAAAAGTTAGACGTAATTCGATGATCGTAAATGGATCGTGTGAGAATTAGGGAGCGAAAGAAGGGTATAGTTGGTGTGTTCATGCAATTCATTATTCTCCTGCGTACCGCAGTCTCCGTGTAATTAGAAGAACGCACGATTAATTACGCACATGAATGCACCATATTGCAGAAAGCATACGGGCCATTCTTGCGTATCAACTTTTCTATTTATGTGGTGAAATTTAATACTTGAAATGCTTCTCGGTTATATTCACAGTCTGAGAGCATTTTACCGAGCAGACCTAGATTCATACGTGTTCAACGTAGAAATCGAAAGTACGCTAATGTATTCGAATTGCAGTTTTTCAAGAAAGAAATTTTATACGTGAATATATACTTGTGTAAATACAATTAGTACACACCTTGCTGTCGTATGTAACGTAAACTAAACGTTACACAACACGTAATTAGACTTAACAGGCTTTGACAGGTAAATTGAGACGTACGATTATATAAATTAATCATCTTATAGTTTTGCATAAAAAAAAATTCTAAAACATCTGTTTTCCGGAAATAAGAAAACACATGCGAGATTTTATCGAGTCGCGGCCATAGTAAGCAGAGGCGAGGTTCACACGTTTCTACAAACTCACCTCCCTCAAGTCGCGAACTTTCATTCTGTGCGGTGAAATTAATCGTAAAGTCCTCCGTAGAAAATGTAAGTGTTTTCTTCTAAAGTCAACTCGCCGCGAACGAAACCGCGATTATAGTATCCGGATTTTCTTCGTTCATATTTTATACGGAGTCCGTTTTATCAATGTCTCGGATTATCATCGCGTAAATACAACCGTGATCTTGCCGTGGCATTTTTTTTTCTTTTCTTCTACGATAACATCGACGATTATGACGTAAACAGACGGTGTTCTCGTAGGTTGTTGTCCGCGGCACAATGGTCTGACGAGTCAAAAGAATTATGCTTGCTACAACAGGTTACGCGACGACTTGTCTCAACTCTTCGTGACTCGCGATGATTGTATATCTAAGATCTTCGTAATTATCGGGGTCACTTACAAAAATTGCTTGACTCTACCATGATCATGGATAATGACGTTCCCCCCTTTCGCGGCTAATAAACGGTACTCGGTAGACGTGAAAAAATCTGAATAACGAGTACCTTCGAAGGTATGGAAAGTATTATATGGAATTAATGCCGGGATAGGTATTTCATTGTTGAACACACGTATTTCGCGGATGTATCGTTCTTATCGAGGAATTCGCCCCGAACTTTGACCTGCCACCCTTTTATTAGCGATTTTTCAAAGGCTGTATACTCAACGAGGAGAAAATACCATTATAGTTGGGAAACAGATCATTTGTGCAGGCAACCGCACCTCCAAAGGTCGTAAGTTCCTCACTGTCAAGTAGACATTACCTCACAACGAACTTTCACACAAATCTTTATGATTGCTATGGCCAGGAAAAGCGATGCACAATTTTTTCGTCGGCGGGAAATACCGATGAGTGATGAGAAAAACACTTCTGTTTTACACTTCGTCATAACGTCAATCGACAAAGACAAGAGAAACTATCCGAATTCCTCGCGTTTAACGAGAAGTTGAGTGGCGACCCTTGTACATAGGGAAATTTTAACTACGACCATACAAATACAGTACCTCTGACATTTGCAAAGAAAGTTATATCGAGACCCATAGAATAATAAAGCCACACGCGTGGTTTATTAAATGGGCATCGGTAAAATATATTTATTACGACATGTATTCTTTCTTTTTACATATGAATACCGAAGATTCATTTTGCCGAATACAAAGAGCATATTTCCCACTGTCAATTCGAATAGAAAGTTTCCTGCGTAATTTCCATTTTAGTTAACATTTCGATGGTTTTATTAATGCCGTTTTATGTCCTTCGTTTCGCGTTCTATTTTGTAAACTATGCAAATTCAGCAGGCCTTTTATGATGCCTTATGCAACGTAACCTGAGGATGACCGATGCGATTCAGTGGAAAGAAGCTATGTAAATTATGCGTTCGCGTATTTGACGACGGAATTTGTTACATAAGTATCGAATTCCTCCTCCGTGAGTTATAAATTTTTTTAGTGCTTCCGTCTGGAATAAAAGGTTGGGAGGGGATGGGCACACGCCTGAAGCACCGAGCAGATATCTTTAGAGACTTTCTAAACCGCCGAATAACCGTGCGAGCATCTTCGTTTCTGTTGGTCCAGCATCTCATTAATCTTGTCTAGGAGACACAGAAAGAACGAACTCGCAGGTGCGATACTGCGAAGTAACTTGTCTGCACTTTCGGGATAGGTTTCACTTTCGAAAATCATGTCAAGTGACCGGTTAACATATGTCACCTTTAAATATATACGCGACAAATTAAGTAATTTGGTGATTTCTCAATAAAAAAAAGAAAAAGAAAAGATTTTCCATTCGCGGACAATTCAGAAATTTCGCGAACGTAATTTTCGTATGATCGATCATCCCACGAGGTAGATTGTTTTATTAAACGGGACTGATACGTGAGAGAGATACATCTTTGATGATCGTGAGTCGATTTTCCAGAGGGCGAATCCTCGACCTATCATTTTCCAACATGCGAACAGATCCGGCGTGAGTTTCTCCACGTCAGGGGAAGAGCATGTGTGCTAGAAAATGTTACAATGACAGACGAGAACGCTAATGCACAGCGTGACTATAGAAATGCGATCGAAAGCATATTATCAATCAGAAAAGTGAGAAACTTTAGCAATCAATACGTGATTTCTTTAAAACCCAAAACGATGTAATAAGACGAGTAAATTAGAATTTTTCCTTAGCTTCACGTTGAATAGATACTTAATGAGGCATTAATACATACTTTTCCCCATCTTTAAATACCTTTTCTCTTATTGTTAGAAAGATCTGCCGAACGATGCAGGGATATGATCTTTATAGAGAAATCGTTTTGTATTTATTATCATCACGTTCCTTGATCTCTCTACTGACTTTATGAGACACAGGTAAATAATTACGCGCGTTCTGAAGAAACGAGGGATAATAAATGTAGCGAAACGAGATAATGTCCTTCCTGAAACTGATATTCTACATTTTCTATAGAAAAGTGGTGTGAACGCACCTCGTCACGTTGGTAATCCGAAAAAAAACGATGTTTTATTTAATTAAAGTGTGTACGTGATCTATATGCGTGTAACTGGTGTATCGCTAACGAGCGATCAGTGCTAATTAAACTCGTAACATTCTGTGACTGACCGATTGTATTAATTATCACGCGACAGTAATCAGAGTGAGCCTGTCAGGCTCCAGTTACGACGATTAATTTTTTGTAGATTTCGTCTGATACGATATCATCGCAAAAAATCCCCGAGTATACATCCCACGGTCAATTTTTTTAATGACGTAATTAAACGTGGGATTACTTATAAAACTCTTCCTTTCACATTTACTTTAAAGAATAACGCTTTCAGGCAATCACAAGAAGTATAGTAAACGTATAGCAAACGACGCAAAAATGAATTGTATCACGTACTACAACATTCATCTTTAAAATATTCTGTGTTATTCATAAACTGTTCATTCAATCGAGCTTCACGAATAATAGGATGAAAAAAGTTACAAAAAAAGTAGCTTAATACTTTAACATGATCATTTCTACCAATATAAGCAGTATTATATACGTTTCTTGCAATGTTGCGTGGGAAATGATAATATCTGCCGTACATAAAGTGTGTTAATGACATATTAAAGAGCAAATCAATGCGCGGCTACCAATTTCGCGTAATCACTTTCCATTACACGGTTGCTGCTACACCGATGATAGTAATTACTACGTCCAGAAGCGAATTCAAATTCACGTGGTAAAAACTAATTAAACCCCCCTAACGGTGTCCGTAATACATACGCTTACGAAAGGTGTTTCAAATGTCCGATTTGGTCGTTAACCGTACAATACCTAAGATCAGCGGACGATTAATGGAAACCGGGGGACCCTTTGAATTTCAACGGTAGATATTTCTCCGCCTCTCGAAAAATTGAAGGACAGGTGTAGTTTCGAGTAGTTAATGAACGGTTAGTCGCACGATCGGGAATGAAACAACCGTGAGAGACCACCTCTTCTCGAAAATACCGATCGACCAGAAGAAGGAAGACGAGTCGATGCCCACGAGGAGAAGGCGGTACTTTCACTCGGCAGTGTGTCGAGGATGTGCACGCTCATGAACTTGCCTCTGCTGTGATGAGCGTCAAAGCCTGATGTTATGAACTCGGAGTTCGAGTTTTGTCACGTGTAAACCCTGAATTGGTTTGATGCAACTCGTATGGTCGCGACACGCTTGACCGCATATTTGTTGGATTGCTTGAAAAGCGAAATGATTCCGGAAACGGCGGTACCGTGATGTGTCAATTAAATTAAAAACCCGTAGGTACGTGAGAAAAGTTCTAATCTCTCCCCCAATTAATTTGGCATATAAGAGAAGACGCGATAGAAAATTATTCGAAGAAGACTCTGGAAGTTCTCATATTTCATAATTTACTTTTTCGCGTATTTCATGTCTCCTAATGAATGACTGAAAAATATGAATATGACATATATGTGAAATATGTTAAATATTACCTAAGTGTTTAATATTCTGTCTGCCTGATTTTCGGGTCGATTGTAATTAATGAAATTTGCATATTATGACTGTCGGAGATATTTCTCGTACACGCCGAGATGAGTCGAATGTTTTACGATGATTTCAAAATTACTCATTAACCGGCGAAATATGTTTGCACGGGTGGAACAGAAACGCGGAAATCGCGATGCGTGAAAGTGCGTCCTAACAGTGTCGCCAAGTACGCACTGATTATACAACGAGTCCTTGGCGTTGAATAATGCACAGGTTTGACAGTGTCCACAAGGAAGATGAGACCATGAAGCCAAATGCAATTAAATGCAATGCACAGTGCCACGCATCGTATCGCGGGCCACAAGTGAAAGTTCGGGATGACGGCTCTGGAACAGTGTCGAAGAAACGTCCTCACTTGGAACAATGTATAGGTCGAGGTGTATACACATATATATGTATAATATGAAACGATCTTCGTGATCGATTCGATCCATCGGGAGATCAATGGAAAGTTATAGAGGAAAATCAGAGCAACGCCCGTGGCGAGGGTAAACCGTCACGAGCGCATAAACTAATGTATTTTGGATGCTAATCCGCTGATACGAATTTTTGATATCCCTAACTGAGTATAGAGCATTCTAGAAGCAATAGGGTGAAAGCAATTTCTTGAAAATAGTAAATTGGATAAAGCAATCATTTATAATGTACGAATAGATCGATGCACAATATTACGATTGATGTGGTATTATGAGAAATATGACTGCACTTATAATTGTGCGGTAATATTGCTAATCGTATTTTTTTCTTTGCTTTCTTTCCGAAAAGTATAATACTATATATACTATGAACTGTTTCGTAAGAAATACTTAACATGTAATAGACTTTATCGGTAGCGTTTTATCTTCACTGAAGACTGGGTCAAGCGTCATCGTCGGAAGCGAAAAAAACTTTCTTCTCCGCGTTCCGAAAAGATGCCACCTGCTTAAAGTTCAATGAACCTTCCGTCGAAGGAGACACATAGAGCATCCACGCCCAAATCGAGACTCTCGTCATAAATCCCTTAGTAATTACTTTCTCTCAGAATGCGGTTACACGGAGGTCACCGGTATCCCGACGGGAACCATCTCATCACCATAGCCGTGCATTAAATTTGAGTGGATCGTTAGTTCTCTGTGTTTCGAACGGTCCGCGTCGTTTACGTTAGTCGTCGATTAAACACAACGGTATTTAAACGAGAACAATAAAGTATGATTTACGAAAGACCGTAGAGACCGCTCCTTCGCTTTTTGTTTTCGGCGTACAAACGGAATCGTAAAGTTGTTTTACATTCCTGTTGCTCCGAACCATCATCTCGCCTGCTCATTAAAATTACGTAAAAACCTTCTCGTTCGCCTGCATAGGAGAGACGAGAATGTAACTGTGACTTTAGAATGCAGGTCGAACCCATCCCAACGAAGTGGGATATTTTTTCGGATTTCCAAGATAACGCAGAAAGTATGATATGTTTTTTTTAGTAAGATGATAAATCGAGCTAACAATAAGTATGTATAGAGAGAATACCCGCAACCATAACCGCGGTGTTATATTTCCATACGTGTATACATTTCATTTGTAAATGAATAGATGGATCGTTTGCTCTGGTTCATTAACACTGCGAAAACTTTCCTTGCGAGAAATTTATTCACTTTCCTTCGCCGGCAATGATTGTCTGGTTATGAACAAACTCGCGTGTCGCACTTTAGGTGTAACTCTTGCGCGAAACTAATTCCAACGTCAATTAGCCATACTCGTGATACGTGCTCTCGTACCACATAACAAGTGGGTCGACGAAATTGCAAATGTATACATTCACATCGCATGTTGCATCCAAGGAATTTGAGCCCACCGTTGAAATTGATGCACCGTGAAAACAATTTCTTCCTTGGAATTTGTTCACTTGCACTGGTAAACGTATTACGATATACAATTTGCATACCGACGTTATCCTTGGCGAAACAAGATGATCCACGTCGAAAGTATTCAGAAAAGAAAATTTCTTTGGTGAAAAGAGTGCTACGATACAATACCGTTCAATACGGATGAGCGCGGCGATAAGTGAAAACTTTTTAATTAATAAATGCGCAATTTCACCGAGTAGTGAAACTGAAAGGTGTAATAAGATAAAGGATGCTGAAAATGCAATTTCTGCGTATAATACGTGATTGATGAAATCAATTGAAACGCCGAAAAGAATACGGATTTTATTTTCTGATTGAAAACGTGAAACATGAACGGAAGAGAGGACAAGTTTGACCTGTAGCAAAGGAGGACACTCAGAATCCCACCCGTAAAGTTATAAATTAACGTAGTAAGTACGTTTTCACTTTGTCTACAAATAGTGCCAATATTTGCGGAACGTCTTAAATGTTCGCGAACGTTACAACAATACTGAAATAAATGTTAATCTGATAGGAAATTCCGTACATGTGTACACCTGCGAATATCTGAATCACTAAAGAGGAATACGGAAGAAGAAAGTCGCCTCAGTAAAATGTTCGTCGAGAACTTTGTTGGTAGAAACCTGGATTTTTTCCAGCATTGAATCGCGCATCACATGGAACTTTCAGTTGCAATGAAACCGATAAAATCTGTACGTGTCGCGTGACATCAAAATTTCTTTACACTTAACGATTAAGAAATTACTATACTTTGTAATTGAACAACTCATTTCCAACGTTAAACATTCGAAGCGTCGTTTTAAACCTTATTTCAAATAATAACTCATTCACAACTAATGATTAATTCAATGAGGTTTTATGACTAATAGAAATAAATTGTGAATATAAAAACCAAATACAGACTTTCCATCAAGCACATAAGCAGGTGAAATCTTTTTCAAATAACTTTCTTCACTTATTCTATTAACTAAAACAATCGTCACTTTTCACTAACGTGCGTTTAATTCACTGTCACTTCGGCACGTAGTATTCTAACCGCCACTAAGGGGAAATGATGCACTAAGATAAGCGGAAAAAAGAATTGAGAACCAAAGATGAAGATGATAGCGAGAAAAAAGGAGAAACTGTTTTGAAAAAGAAATACAGTGGATGAGTGGTTTCGTACTCACCAAGCTCATGATGCTGTCTGTGCTCACACTCGGCCGGCACTCGGCTTTTACTCAGGAAGATGATCTCCACGTAGTGATAGTTTTGTCAAAGAGGGGGGCTCAAAGATGTTAATACACGTGTACATACATTCCTACCGCGAGAAACGGGGTAGCCGGTGGGTTGCTTATTTCGCTATTTTCCAACAGCGATCGACGTGTTTCGATAATGTCGCGTTCTCATGGCCCATTTTAGCACTAAATCTCCCGCATTCCGATGGTGCAGAGTACAGTAATCCATGAATCCCGTAATTTTACACGGGAATTGATTAGTATCATTAGAATATGGACTCGGTCGTTGTCGGGAAACTATTACGTCGCATGCAAAACTAGGTATACATGTATCCTTGAATTTAAATTTAACCAAACAGATCTGACTGTTCACGATTATTGTGTGACAATTAATCAGTTCTATGCATGAACGCCAAAGGTATTTGATAAAGGATTGGTTGAATAAATTTCTTAAATCGATTGAAAAGTTGATTGAATGATATTTTATAAAACTATAGTGTACATTATACGAATCATTATTTAGGTGTAATATATTATACATGATAATATATTTCTTAGAAAATATGCAACCACAAATATAGGCCTGTTAATGGTTATATTCAATGATTAGTGACTTATAATTGATTGATCTAACGATGTGGAAGTTTAAACATATTCTATGATATCCTCATTCTTCAATAAATTCTTGTTTACATTTCTGATCATACCTCACACGTATAATCGCTTATGTTTTTATGAATATAAAGAAAATTCTTAGGAAGCATCCAGGAGGATGGCGATATCGTAAGTAGGATAGGGATTAAGTAGCTGGACTCAGGTCAATGAAACTTTTTTGGTCCTGATATTGTGTAGCCTATCCACTGCAGCATTAGAAACACTTGCTGTACCGTTATGGCGTGATACATGTAGATGTAACATGTACAGATGTATACAGACATTTATCCGACACACGACACTATCAGAGAATAACGCATTGCTTGCTCTTGAACTTTCACAACCTATTTTCACGCAAGATATTAAAAATACATACATAAACGTACAGTAGTTTTTTTATATACATATGTAACAATAGAACGTATAGACATATGTTATGTGTAATGAAACAAGATCGTAATAGTATTTTACATAATAAATTGGCAACCTTTCAAGATAAAGATTACTTTATATTCTGCTATAAATTAAAATGTTCACGGAAAATTAATCTGACATACATATATAAGTCGTTATCGCTGCCAATAAAGTATCTCTTAATGATCCCACAATTATAAAACTTGTTGTTAATTGGTAACTAATAATGAATGCTATACATATATGTATTGCATCAGCTGCTAGCACGGGAAAGTAATGTATAGTATTTGGTATGACCTTTTCCTGATTGAGTCAGAGGATCACGGAACGCAGACAGACGAAAACCATGGCGGCGGTTCTATTAGCGAAATTGTGCTTTCGCTGTGTCGTACGTTTTTCTGACCGAGAGTACAACCGCTGAACACGTAGAATAGTGAAAATTGAAGAAGAAAAAAAATGGTACGTACGGTGTCATAATCAATGACTGTCCTTACATTGTTGACGTATAATAAAAACAAATAAAGTTTCGTGTGTCAACATAACCTTAATAGTAGCCGTCAAATTTGTCACGTCATATTTTTTGGAATTGCGATGAAACATCTAAAGGAATTATTCTTTTCCTGTCTATTTATATGAGTAAACATGAATTATGTAAGCGATTCAATCGTTGATATAAATTTTTTCCAACATATTATTAGAACCACTCCAGTGGGTCTAGTGATAAGACGGACGACGAAGGAGATGATCAAGAAGGATCTTCTTTTTCGGGGGAGACCAACATTGAGGATGCCTTAACATCTTTCAGAGAGCAATGGCAGAGAGAATTAGAAATATCACCAAAACGTGATCCGTTAAAGACACATTCATCAAAGGCAGTTAAGATTGATGTGTCTAACGATGAAGCATCTATTGAAAACAGGGTATGACAATTAGTATCATACACAACAAAGTATGTATATGACAAAAGGTTATATATTCCAGGCAAAGAATTTGTTTTTGAAAGGAATTGAACATGAACAGAGCAGGAAATTTTATGAGGCAATTCAGTTTTATAAACGTGCAGTACAATTGGTTCCTGATATTGAGTTTCGATTATATGAATCAACAAAAGTAAAATCAAGGGATAAGTTTGACACTGATGATAATCTTGAAGGATTAGACAGTGATGCACACACTGCTAATGATAATGTTGAAATCCACAACGATGAAGATGAAGAAGAAACAGACTTGCTAGTTAAGCTATGCAAAATTGTAAATCGCAACCAATGTGTTTGTTTTCCTAAATTTGAGCAAAGCGTGAGTAGACACACATTTCAGAGTATAATGCTTTGCAAAATGTGTTAACAATAAATGTATTCTGTTGTTGTTGTCGAACATCATGGTAACATTGCAGGGTGTTCCTTATTTCAGACAACACATATTTCTGCCTTACCTATGGAAATTGTACTTTATATCTTGAGATGGGTTGTATCTTCAGAACTTGATTTAAGATCGCTTGAAATGTTCTCAAGGGTATGTCGTGGATTTTACATATCTGCAAGAGACACAGAGATTTGGAGACTGGCTTGTATTAGGTATGGGATAATACTCTTTTTTGTAGTCATATTGATTACATTCACAGAATACTAATTTAATCATGCAGAGTGTGGGGTGTAAATTGTGGATCATATGTTCCAAAGTTTCAATCATGGAGAGAAATGTATCTACAGCGGCCTAGACTGAGATATAATGGGTGTTATATAAGTAAAACAAGCTACATTCGTGATGGTGAAAATAGCTTCCAAGACCGATTTTATAGACCTTGGCATCTTGTGGAATACTTCAGGTACCTGAGGTATGCTACAATTGGATGTAATATCAGTTCCGAGAAATGACGATCTCTTCTCGAGTACTAATAGATATCTTTGATATTCAGATTTTTTCCCGAAGGAAAAGTGTTGATGTTAACTTCGACCGATGAAGCACATAGTTGTGTTAACTCTTTGAAATATCGTATTCCACGAAATCCATCTGTTTTGATTGGCCATTATAGATTGCACGATAATTATGTCACTTTGGTACTCAGGAAACAGGAAATTAAGGGAGTGAATACATACCGAAAAAATAAAAGGGAACCTGTACCCGATAATGGAGAACAGACATTTCACATTGTAAGTCCTGATAACTTTAGAGTGACATGCTATAATCTGCACAATAGCAACATGTTTACCACTGTATATACAATATTATAGGAATTTGAAATCCAGAATCATCATAGACGGATGAATTCACAGTTAAAATGGATAAGCTACAGTATATTTACAAGATATAGAAATGGCCAAGAAATGGAAATATGTCTAAAGGAACCATCTGTAAAGGAATGGAGAGTGTCACCTATAGGCGGACGATATCCGCCCCTAAAATTTAATAGAGTTAAAAGTTACACTCAAGAAAGCGAATATCCGTTACAATAATTGCTATTGACACAGAGTCATGAATATTGTGGATTACGAAGCAGTACAATAATGAAACTACTATTTTAAAGGAATGCTAAATACTATATCGACGCTACTTTCACGAATTATTCCACACGATTACTGTGAATATGTGCTTTTGCACGCTGCTCTGTGGCTTGATAATATTTCATTACAGATAGGATCCTAATGAGAAAATATGTTATGTTTAATTTCATTGTAGTGTTTGTTCAATCATTTTTATTAGCCTACTATACAATTATCAAATTACAGCTGGTCCTTAAACTGTATTAACTGCATTAATTCCGAAACATTAAAGTTGAAAATAGATATAGATAAACGATTTATAAATTTAATATGTATTATTACATTATGCACTTACGTAGTGCCTTATGTGCTTTCAAAATAGGTGCTCGTATGTTAAAAGTCGTTTTCATACGTTGTTTATATTTTATTATCTATCACGAATTTTTCATAGATTTAAGATTAAAGTTTAATAATCATTTTAACACAGCAGCTTTATTGATAATAAACTTTTTGAAAACTGTAAGCTATTAGAGCATGCAACTTTATAACGATCAGAGCCGTAAGCTATAAATCGTGCTTGGCTTTGAAATCAAAAGATACGTTGATCCAATGTAGGTATTGTCTGTAATTTCCGTTCAGCCGGAATGTTATTGACTACGACTTCCTACGGCTCTGATCACTACTACTTTTACATAAATCCCCATTTACAAATATATACTTTCAATCGAAGTATATCTAAGGAAATAGTGGAGTTATTCACATCGGTCGGATGTATACTACTACAAATCTACTATTTATTTTGTAAATGTGAAATGTATTGATCTACGGGCAACAAATCGATCTCCTTTTTTCTGTGGTATCTTCTATGCAGCTCCAACTCAAATGGTCCGATTATAGGTCAAGTATTTCTTTCTTCTGCATAAATATGAATTTATTTATAAACAAGGTATCTCGTTTTAATATTTCCACTCAATTATCTCCGAAGTTATTGATGATACAGAAACATGTTTCGGATGAGACTACAATAATATCGAGAAAAAGGTGTCTCCGTCATCTTCATATATCTTCGGTATATCTACCGAAAGAAAAGTCAAGTTGACCAAAATACGTATCTCTTGGTATCGATCCATTTTCGTCTGAAACATTTATTCCCGTCACAAATGATTTGGGAGACAATCGACTGAGAAGATGAGAAATCTGATACCCTGAATAATTAAACAGCGGTGGAATTGAATGAATTCCCATCAATATTTTGGAACAGTTTTATTTGTGTAAACAGTGGCATTGGCGTTACGAAACGACGTATCGATTTGAAGAAATGCGCGCTTGGGAACACAAATCTTGTACATTGCTGTGTGATCCTGATTATTATAATCACAATAATAAATGTATTTTTGGTGTGCTTATTTCATTTTTATCGTCATTTAATTTAGCCCACTTTCTTTAACGTCGTCTCTTTTTTATCGGCACCGTCTCCTTTAACTTTGACGTTTCAGAGAAAGGCTTCGCCTTTCAATTAGTACGGACATATTATCTGTTAAATATTATTACTCTCATTCGATATGGCAAATACGTTTTTTGTACTTATAGTTGTACTTAAACTGTTCCACATAATATTCGTGACGGTCGCACGTTTTCATTAAATCTCTGCGTTAAATTTTGTTATATATATGTATGTATATATATATATATATATTTATTTATATATATTATTTCTTCATTTATACGTCTGTACTTAGAAAGAATTTTTTCGCTCTGCTACCGCAAAGCGTTGTGGTCATCGAACGCGAAGTACTTGAGTAATCGCCGGTTGTCGTAGGCTCAATTTATCACAGACTGCAGTGAAATCTCTTCACGACTCAATCACAGCTCATCGTGCTTCGACGGAGGGAAGCTCGTACTATTATTGCACGTTGATGGATCCGCCATCCAAGCGAGATCTTGTAGAGTTGCGGCATGCATAGAACATACTGCCAAGACGACCAGTACGTGCATCAAATTGTGTGAATTCAATACCAAATCTAATCTGCCGGGAATCCACTTCTCTGGAATGCGTAAAGCGCCTATAGTTGCACCCACCACAGATACGAGATCCTGTAGGGTTAAAATACCTTTAGAATACACGTAATTCCTAGTTAAAAGTTAGTTTATATTATGATACTACAATTTGTTCTTCTTTTTCTTTATCTCACCTGTAAAACAATATGAATTAGAGCTTCGGGAGAACCGCCCCCGATACCGAGGAATCTTAAAGTCATTACAATCATTCTCATAAGGAAGGGAGGCGCAAAACATAGTCTTCTTTCCCATGGGGATCTAGCGATCATAGCCTATAACATAGATGTATCGATGTGTAAGAATTCGATAATTAGAAACTCGTTAAAAAAAAAGGGATATGTAACAAGTATCGTTACCTTAAGAAGTCCCCACATACTAAGGAAACAATAAATAAAAATATAACAGTACCAATATTTATCGGATAAACAATGAGCAGCCGCTGCCATCATTGGTATTGCTCCTAAAATAATTGATGAAAATTATTTTCAAGATTTGAATAATCGTATATGTTATTGCTAAAAGGATTAGTAAATGTTACACAATTACCAAAGCTTTGGCATAGCCATATGCCAACCATATCTAATTTTAGTAGATTTTTATAGAAGTCTTCATCATAATTTAAATTCATGAAGAGGTGGTAGACGAAAGAGCCGACCCACGGACTGACGGCACCGATTAAATGACACCATGACAAAATTCCTACGAGAGTACCTTGCGTACTCCATGGAAGTAATTGTGGTACGGTCAATAGCATATATAAGATAGCGAATCCTGGAACGGAACCACTTATGTAGGTTGTGTCATCTTAATCTCTCATATCAAAGGCTCTACTCATTAACGGGGCTCATCAAGAAAGATTCACACGTTGTAAATTTTACATAATCCTTCTAATCGATATCTGTTAAGAGTTAGATGATTCGTTATCGTGAAAACCGTAAATAATACTTAAAGAAATGTTTCGCTGTCATCGTAAAAAAGATTTGACCCAGTACGATTACATTTCATGCAAATATATACGGGTCGATATTCGACATTTGTACATACGCCCTCTTTCCCTTTACAATAGCCGCAAGATTTTGTCGCGTTGTATGATCACGTTGTATGAAGCATCTCATACATAAATCAAGAAAGTAATGTTAAATAAATACCGAAAGTAATTTATCGTTTCCTGGCATTTCTGTTTACGTCATCAACCTGGCGTTTCTTTATTTGTATGTTAATCGACTGCATATATTTTTCGCGCGGGCTGACAATTTGATATTCTTATTGAAACGTATTTCCTCCTGACGATATTTGTAGTATATTTCTATGTAAATTCTTTCGTGACTGTGTCAAATATCTTAATCTGCTTCGAGTTGATAATAGTACAACTTGTATCCGTGAGTTTATTAGTTTATGTTAAGACTCCTCTAATAAAAGATTATTATCGTCAATGCCATACATCCGTATTGAATATAGATCTATGAAGGATAATGTACGGCTTCTTATTCATCGATCCTCTGTTATCCCGCAATGCGTCGATAGGTGACAATGATTTCACGTAAGTCGTCCTTGAAATCGAGTAACTTAAAAGTAATCCATTTTTCTGTTTAATTCAATCATACCGAATACATATCGTCCTTCGTTCTTTAACATGTATTTCCGAAGGCTTACAAACTACACATATCTATAATTATTAATCCGTCAAACACCATCCGACCGCAAAAAATAATTCTTTCTACATTTTGTAATCTTATCAAGCTCGAAAAGTTCATTTGTTTTAATTTAAATTTGAAAGTATTGCGAAAACTAAATTTTTCAATGGTTTCTGTCACCTATTTTTTATTTTATGTACAAACATCAATAAGAGAGACATCGCTAATATTTATACTGTTTTATATTAATATTACAACCACGTATGTCTGTATGAAAATTAATTATTCCCTCGCGTGCAAAAATAACTAGAACGGAATTTCCTAAAAATAGGACTGAATTTACTAATGACCTTAATTACGTCTGTAGCGATGAAAAAGCAATCCTTCGTGTTCTCCATTTCCTCGTGGTAATATAAAAGAATCACTAACCATCTCGAATCGATTTCCTACATTATTCAATTCACGTTCAATAATCCTGAGCATTAATTTTAGACAATCACGTGTAACCAGTCGAAAAAAAAATAATCCCAAGTGAAATAAAAAATCATACTATCATCACACCATGCAAGTATTCGTAGACTTACCATGCGTCAGGATATTGACGGTCTCATTGTGGATGTAAAACAAACTACCGATGCACTGCCGAACGGTCATAAGTGGTCTGTAACCGGTATGGATGTGGGGATTAAATTGAAGATGTTGCGGCATGTCGCTCCATCGTCGCAACAGGAAGATCTTTTCCTCTCCCTGCAGCGACGATTCTTGATGCATTTTTCCGTTCTTGATGTCCTGAGGTCGCGAGGTGTCCCTATTATCCGTATCCTGGAACGCAGGGTTCGACACCTCCGCATGGTGCGGCCGCTCGTCGTCTTGAACCGACGTCGTGCAACGGGAATTTCCGTAAAGTGTTATACCGAAGTATGGGCACACACGTAAAGTGGAGAGTATCACCTCCGAGAGCAGTGCCCCAGCTCTCAGCGGCGGCGGCGTCGTTACTGCATCAGTATCGTGCCCGATGCTCCGTCTACTACCATCCGTGATTCCGGCCTCTCTGACGGTGCCGTTACCACGGTAACCGCATCGATCCCCTTTATTCCCAGCGGGAACGCACCCCTCAAATATGAGGGATCTTCGCGAACTCGCCGCTGATATCCCCGACAACGCTGCTTTAGAGCTGCGACTCTTTCCGCGCGCATTTTCCGAATTTCCGAAGCGACGTCATTCTGATGACTCTGGATATCATGGATAGTGTGAGGAAAATGTTTTGTGATAATCAATCGGAGAGTAGAGAATACTGGGTGGTAATGATGATTATATTGTTTAGGACAAAGTGTCAGAGATTCTTAAAATAATGGTAACAAATGCGGTGTTATCGTTTTTTGTTTGACCATTTATGTAGATTTCATACGATTTTTTAATTATATTTTTATGTGCCTCGATTAACACATGAGAGCTTCTTAAAGGGCTCCAGGCAAGTTATTTGAGAACATTAGAAAATGCATGAACCTTGATATTTATGAGAAAGGTTAATTAGGGTCGTGAACTACTTTAGTTCGACGCGTTGGGTTTTGCAAATTTTTCATATAATTACAAGATTTTAATGCTATTAGTATTGTATTAATAATTTTATTTACATTAATTTGTATTTATATTTATACGTAATTGATGTCTACTACTTGTAATGCCTGTAATTTAACGATTATTTTTACTTTTCAATTCTAAATTTGTAAAGCGTGAATGACACGATGTATTTTTAGTATGGTCATTGAGTACGAACTTTGGGTAATCTGGTTTGGGGCTAATATTAAATCCGACCTGAACGTCACGTAATTTGAAAGTAAGAATGTAGCATTCGTTGATTCTAATTTGTTTCCATGTCGATTGCTTTTTCTCGCAAACGTCACGTACTTTCGTCTAAAACAAGGCACAAGACCTAAGAGAAATTGAAAATTTCGCGGGACGTACCTCCTGCGGCTATTGCCGTTCAAAAATAAGGACATTCGATTTTAATCAATGGACACTTTCCAACTTGTAAGCTTACATAATTAATTTTTCATCGCTACATGTAATTTTTTTTAATTTACCATCGTTTTCATAATTTCAATATATTGATACAGTTCCGTATATTAGTTCAGGACAGTGCTTCGTACAGTAGCAATTAATTAACATCCAATGTACCTGGCTTAGTCACAATTAAAATTAAATATTGAAATCGTGTCGCATTCGGCCTTAGTCATAATACAGCGCAAGCGCTAAGCTAGTAGAACATATTATCTGCACCGACTGCTCTCGGGTAAGTTCTAGATATTCGAGTAAGATGGGCGCAGGATTCATACAGTGTTTGTTTTTTCGCTTTACATCAAGTGGTGCATCGGTATTATCTCGCGCGTTAAAGGGACATAGTAGCTACTGTTACTTTTATTCTAGACGGCAGGTGCGTTGTGTCAGAATTAAGTGGAACAGATCAACTTGGTGTCCGCCACCACTTTCATTGATCCTATTAACCAGCCGATCGTGACTTTCCCTAAACCGCAACACGATTGGCGCAAGTCCAATTGTACCACATGGCCTTATGCCTGGAAAAATCACGGTCATGTCAAATTATTGACGTATTTTTATAAGAAAGGGGTTGTGTCACTAGAAAGGGCTGCATTTACTCTCCAAAGTCCCAAAATTCGTCGCGATCGAACGGCGTTGTAGCCCTAACCCAATATTTACGGACTTAATACATCGTGACCTGTAATTTGCGAATTAATTCATTTACAGCAACCCTACAGAGAATTATGGACACTCACAAAGGAAGTGCACTCTACAGAGGCAGTGAAATGTTACTCTCAAAATCATTCTAAGTTCATATCATTTGGCTTAACAGCACAGGTGAGTCAATATACTATATATTGTCTTTTATTTAACGCATACTTAATTCTTTGTAATTTTCATGAATTGTTTATTTATTTTTGCGCGATCTCATTAAAACACTGGCAACAGTTTTACCGATAACAGTATACATAGTTATCCTCCGTAATGCATGTACTTGCGGTGTGGTGCCACCTACGATAATATTCGGAGGTCAACAACTCGTCGTTCGGAGTTACTTGTTTACACGAGAACCTCGTGAGCATCATGATTTACCCTACTTTTTATTAAAATACGACTATGTTTTGGGATTTCTTGACTAGTATAAGAAGTGGCATTGGACGTCTAATTAGTAGTTGGATATGGGGACAGGTACGTAAGATTTCAGTAATGAAAAAGTAGTAGCAGTCCTCCACAAATGATTACAGACATTTACGGTTATAAATACCTTTAAATATTGTGTAGAATAGTTTATGCCTATTATACTGTAACAAATATGACAATTGGATATCATAATATTAATTTCCTATATCTGTACCCTATATTTTCTCATTATATCACTCTATTTGTGAGGTTAGCAAACAAGTCTAGCGCGTATTACAAATATGGTATTCTCTGCGAAAGTGTTATCACATCACGTCTTCTTTTTTATCAATTTCTCGATAGTCTGGATGTTGTTAATACTTCACTGCATGTCTTAATAATATGTACTTTACTATAGTTCGTAATTTGTAATATAGAAGTATTAGCATTCATTCTTAAGTTATTCAATGTGATCTATAAAAAACTATATTGAACTATAAACTATGCATACGGTATAGATAAACAATTTCATGTTTTAGCTATCAAACATTGTCAGTATAATACCAATATAAATATCATTATTATGTGCATACACATCATTGATTCTAATTTGAATAGTCTTGAAATATCAAAGCAAATGATAGCGGTCCTTTTTTGATTGAACTTTTGCATAAAAATTCAGACTTTGCGTTAAGAGATAAATCTATAACATTATCTGTAGAACAGTTATCGGGGCAAATCGCATAAGTCGTTTTGTATCTACCGGAAATACGTAAACCGAAGTAATTGACCAAATTCGTTCGTGTTCGGTTCTTTTCGTAGACAGTCGACTTTACGACTTTAAACGAATAGAACCGAGTGGCGTTCGCCAATCGCATCGATCCGATGTCCACGTCGTTGTCACACAACAGTGTTGTACGTAACACGTCGTTCTGCTCTTTCTTTGGACATCTTGTGTTTTCAAGTATATTTTGGGACCAACCGAGCCTGTTTCACCTCTCCGACGTAAGTCATTTTCCAACAATATCGTCAGGCGAAATCTAACTCGGATTATGAGAGAAATCTGAGAGAAAGTTGTGCGTGTGTGGCGTTCACTTGATGCTTCTGTATCTTCAAGATGGCCGCCGCTTCATGAATGTTCCCTTATGGCGTACGCTTTCTGGCCTATCGCGCTTCTTGCACGTCTTTCATCGCTTTCGTTTCCCTATGATTGTCGGATTTATAAATATTGTACTGTGTCAGAGTGCACGATCAACTATCTGAGAACGTTTGTTAGTATACTTCACGCTTGTCTCGAAGATCAAACGTTTTGCCAGCATCGATTTTACTGGCGAGCGTGCCCACGCGTACTCATTACCCTCATTTTCATTTCATTTCCTGACTTTTCATTACTTCTCTGACTACATATATCGTAACGATAGCTGGAATTGATTTCTTTCGAGTAATTGTAGTGGAATTTCGCAGGTAGTGATTTTGGCGGGATTTCTATTCGAGTTTAGTCTATGTCAGATGAAATTCTATGGGTTTTTCTCTGAAATTCTCTAATTAGATTACGTTTCCAGTTTGTGTTATGAAAGAAAATGTAGTATCATGTAGGATAGGTAATTTTATTTATCTTCGCGAAGTGGGCTGTCCTGTCTCGTAGTGCTTTAATTCGCTTTTACGATGCGAGTGCCCACGTTTTACAGAATTTTTTGAGCTGATGTCCACGTCGTTGTCGAAAAACAGTGTCATACCACAAGCATCATCTTCACGCTCCTGGATATCATCCATCTTCGATTTCATTTGGGACCAAGTGAGCGTGTTTCGTCTTCCCAATGTAAGTACATGCAGTCTGTCTTCAATAGAGTGGCTCTGGTCCTATTGTTCTTTGAAGATTTATATAGTATTGATAAAGACAGATTGCATATCAGTATGGTCATCGGTTCTTCAGTCTCCATTCTGTAATTCTGGCAACTGGTTCATACCAAACTCGTTTGGATATTAGCACGTCAAATTTGATATTGCAGTAATAATGTTTCATTGCTTGCTATACCTTTAATTTCTTCTTTGTCTCATATTTATAAATTGATATGTCATCAAATTCTAATTGTTACTTATATGTATAGTTTTGACTTTTTAAGGTAAGAGGAAATTAGGGGAACATGTTACCCATAAAAAAATTCATTTTATCCCATTTTGTGGAAGATACGTATAACATTTCTGCTTTGTTGCTTTATTAAGCTGATACATTAACCTGAGATTTGAATGCGCTCATTGTTGTGATATCATTGATTTTTGTTTCATTTCTTCTTTAATGTAGACTTAATACATACCGTTTACAGATGGTGTTGTAATAGTGCAACTTTCCTGTATTTAATTTTAACTGTGTACTTGTCTTCTCAAGTATTTATGAATAAGTCCTAACATTTTTAAAAATAATATATCTATTTAATTAGCAGTGTTTAACATGTGGTACAAATAAGTACAAAATTTTGTGTTGAACGCAAACATAATTTAATGTGTAATTAGGAATTTCTTAACATTTAGCAACTCTGTAATGTGAACTGCTTTTAGCAGAATTGAGTTTTGTCAAATGCATGTTTCACTCTCTTTTTTACATGAATATAAAAGAAAATATTGTATTATATGTTAAAGATGCCACGAAACAGGAGACGTCACCGCTCTCGTACCCATTCTAGGACACGCTCACATTCTGCAGGTTCTCCTCAGTATGAGCATAAAAGACGGCGCATCGATTATGAGAGCTCACAGAGCAAAGGAACGTACAGGTAAGTTGTATAAGCAATACATTTTATATTTATACCAATGAACAATTCTGACTGAGAATACAGGCAAATATAAAATATTCTGATAATTTATGTACATTAGCAAATATGAAAACCAAACCTTTTAATAAATAATTAGACTTATGACAAGCATACAATAGTAAATGACATCAAAGACAGTTGTAGACTACCTACAAAATGCATGGGAATCAATATATAACTGCATACTGCACCACTATCAATCATATAGTTCTTACTACTGTACCACCAGATACACCTAAAGTAAGGAATTATATTTGTCGCCCATCGTCGCGTACACGTCATTTCGATAGAATTCAGTTATCAACTGGTATCAAGTAGACGTGACTTCGTTCGAGATTCTTAGATTATAATTCGACGTTGGCATTTCACTTCCTCAATGTTTCTACCTTATCTTCTATTCTCATTAGGACGCCTATTTATGTCCTTCGTGACATCTTTGTCTCACTTTTGTCAGCTCGAAATCCATCACATTCTTTGTAAGCGTCCTCGACAAAAGTCCCGGAGTAAGTTTTTACGCGAGACGTGCTGATGTAAAGTGTTTATGTCAAAAGTAATAGATTAAAGTCATTCGGTAGAGCCTCTTCACGCAGAATGTGCGCGAAACATCGACAAACGACGGGTGGGGAATGAGAGGTTCTACACACCAATACCATGGGTTGTCTCCCACTCCGAGCGCTCCTAGTACATACATACGTGCAATAGAGATTCTCCATGAGATCTTTATGGCTGTCAGTCGTAGTCAGTGCGTTCGAGGTAACACACAAGCCCCACCGGTAGGTTTTGCGGGACCTTTCCTGGCACATAGACGCTGTTCTGTCGCACATTCTTCAACCAGACGAACTGTTTTCGACTGTCGTTTTTGTCGAACAGTTTCACGAGACATACGTGAGTGATGTGGATTTTATCCGGATTGATTTCATTGGACGAAGGTTGTAAATAATTATAAAAAGTATCACTTATTCGTGAGATCCACGGAGAAACAGTCGCTCTAATTTACGTTGAGAAAAGAATCTACGATAATGCGGCAAATTTGTCCCGCGATATCGGAAAAATGTTTCTTCTGGATATACTCGGTATCTGGACGAATTAAGTGTTAGTAGCCCCACTTATGGATTCAGCCTTCTTCGATTGTCGCTATTTTTAGAGAATATTATCGAACAATTATAAATATAGCAAATGAATTAGCGCATTTGGTTGCTAAGTTTTTATTATCCGCACGCTTTTCAGTCGATCTTGTTATATTTTCCGAGTTATATGGAGAATCCGTGCTTCAACGGGATTGATAACGATACAGTAATGTTTTGTATACCGAATAAATTCTTGGAGTTATTATCAACCTCTATTTGCTTCATAATAACTACCGTAGCCTAACGACTCGTGAATAAACTGGTGCTCTATTTATTTTACCGGAGTCGCTTATATTTGCTCAGCATGTGTAAGAAGAATTCGTTTAAGGAATGGCAAAACAGTTTGCTTAGGAAATTAATGCATGCAAGTAATTAATGAATCATTCGGAATATTATTCTAAATTCCATCTGTTGGGGTTTTAAAAAGTGGACGAGTTTGCTATTCGTTTCGGTGTTGAATCTGATGTTCCCGTGGTGACGCATCAGCGACGCGAAACAATTCCGTCGTGAATATATACATCACGACGTAAAAGATTTTACGATACGATGTTTTCCATAGGTTATAGCTTGACGAGATCGCTTAATTGAATTGCACTTAAATGGCAATTGTCGCTGCTTTCATCACTTATCTAATACTAAAAATGTTCCATTTATTTCATAACAAGTAGTTCGTTTATCGGGTATCTCTTGCATAAAAGTTTCCATGCGCTTGTTGTGTCGCGCTATATGCGATTAAAAATTATATGTTAACTACAATGTTACAATTCTTAGTCATATGCGTACCTGATAAGCTAAAAATAGTTGGTAAATAACAATAATCGACTTATTTCGACTTTCAAGAATTTAACAGTTCATAAGGCATATTCTTTTGCTATAATTACGAAATAATTTATTGAGAAAGATGGCAAATTGCGGTAATTGTTCGGTTCTTCTGTATAGTCTTCCGTAGATATCAACAGAAAGTCGTCTTGCCAATTTCAATGTCCCCCTATTTCTCGAGTCGCAATCTACGACGTTTATAAACGAGAAATAATAGCCTCAAAGTTGAGATATGAAATCCAAGTTTGAAGCTATATCATCAAGCTACAATGCGAATATTATTTTCGCTCTTGATTAATCGAACATTTCGCGTATCTCAACACAGTGAATCATGCTACGCACGGACTTGGTTTTAGCAATTAATTAAATCTTCAAGCCTCTTTTCTTTGGGAATGCTGCTGCCTTTAATGTCTGTAATGAATAGTGCTAATTTCTCCTTGGATTAACTTCCGCTACTTTTAAGCCGATGACTGATCTTAATTACACACGGTGTATAATATCAAAACCGTTAAATCTCTGGATTTCATCGAAACACCGTTTCTTGCGGTAATAATCAGCGAGAGACGCTCACTTTTTGAAACGTTTCCGGATGTCTTTCAACTAAAAGTTGCTATCGATCGCAAATGACGGAAGGGAACAAAGGCACAAGGACGAAGTTTGTCAGATCTTTGAGAATTTTTGTTCGCGTCTGTTTTGGATATAGTAGCCTCGGGCTAGGTCATTCAGTTTATTTATTCAGATCTCTTTGGTTCGCGTACACTTACCTGCAGATTTTGGTGTGTAAAATGTGTACAGAATTGTGATAAATGCATAATTTTAAGTGAGTTAAGGAATTTCATTAAATAAAAATCATGGAAATGAAAGCAGCAATTCAGTTGCATTCTCTGCAATACAACATGCATATTTCAAGTGAATACAGATATCTTAATTAAAATTCTTAATCAACTCCAGTTTCACAGGTGTTCTTTAAACCGCACTCATTTTTCATTCGGCTAATTGACTCCATTACCGGTGCAATTGAGTTTATCTCGTCATTACAACGGTAATAACGAACGGTTTACAAAACTTTTCACCTTGAGTAAATTACTTGATTAAATGAGTTAAAAAAATCTATGCCTGAGAATTCATAGCCCATAACGATCACGTGTTGTATTGACATTTAATTATTTCTGTTATTTGTATTAGTCGTTCGATAATTAATTTTTAATTTCAATTACCGAATTTTTAAATTATTGTGTTTTATTGAACTCTACGCAGGCTTCACAATTTCTGTTTCATTAATTCTCTAATAAGCTGATTGAGAATTGCGAGAGGAAATTAATCATAGGTTTACTCAGAGAAAACCGATCAAGTTTAGAATCTGGGTATGTAGGTCTCATGCTTAACTATTTTCCATTAGTTTACTTCCTTTCGTTTATACATCCAGTTAGCAGACTTGGCATTACCGCGTAGCAGTTGAAATCAACTTTGTGATAGCGTGAGAATTCATCGTGCAAGATATATTAAGTTACTTTCTACAAAAGGAGTAAATTATATACTATAACGTAAACTCGATGGTAAATGTGTTGCAAATGTTTCTCAAGAGAAACCTGAGCATTCTTCTATTTTTGTACCTGCAAGATCTTCCAGTTTCTGTTCTGATATCATTTTGTCGTCGACCTGAACTCCTTTTATACGATTTACGGATTTGGTACTGGTGTCCCATACCGGTTCTTTCAGAATGGCAATTTCCGGTTTCGACGAGACCTCGTAAGAATTTGCAATTCGGGATTTTTTTTATCATTCTTGTTTTTCCGCGTCTGGGGAAATTGTAGAAAGATTCACTGGTTTAAAAAAAAAGTTGTTTTCTATTACCAAATATCAACTTTCAATACAATTTCAGGACACGTTCGTATTTCCAATTTGTCGTTAGTTTCGCAGCGAGTTTCTTCGGCAATTTTCTAAAGTTGCTTGTAATATGATGAAGCAGATTTTTTCACGATGTCAAGGATTCATCTTTTTAAAGACGATTGTAAGACACGATATATCCTATTTCACGTAACATGAAATCATGGTATGCAGGTACAAGTGTCAGAAGAAAGGGAAAAGTATTTTTAATCTTTAATAAAACACTTATAAATAGATCCTCGCGCTGTGGTGAATTCGTATGTTTCCTGTTCCGTTTCATGGCAACATTCCTTCGAGTAGTATTTGTTAGAACTACGTTGGATAATATCTACCGTGACTCTACGGTTTTTGTTCGATGTTTCGTTCATTGCGTAGCGAAAGTGTTCCGTGATACTTCGCCATAGAAAACACAACATTGCAAACGACGTCGTGATTTCGCTCGTAACTTCACGCTCGGAAGTATACTATGAAATTCCTGAAGTATATTTGAAGTATGGTCGAATGTTTATTTGAATGAAAATTTCTTTCTACCGTACATCAATTATATCATTTTGTATTGGACGTACGAATATTATTTCATTAATTAACGTGATAAACTCATTTGGTTGAATTTAAACAGGATGGCAAACATTTCTAAAGTTTCGTGCTAACTGTGCTAAAAATAAATACAAGATTACTTAAAATAAACGAAGCATCGTTCTCGTAGATAATGTGTCAGTGAAATGAGGACTAAAGGGGGTTAAATATAGCTGTAACTGAAAACGTTTTCTCCTGCGGTAAACACGGGTGTATAATGCAGTACGGGACCACAGACGAGGTATTGGATAGACCTATCACCTTACGGGGTTCGATGTTCATGAAACTGAATTACCGACGCGTTCAAATTTTAGAGGATTTGCAGCGCCTCCTTGACGAAGGAGCAGAATTTTTTTAACTAAAAGAGTATTGTTGGTTCCGAAACGGACACCGCACTCCACCCCCTTTTGTGAGGTTGTTACAAGCCCACATGTTGCAGCTGTTGCCAAATGTAAAGGGTCTGCGTATTTGGCAATGTCGGACCAACTTCTAGATTGCGTCCTCGGGGTCGAAAATGAATTTCGAGTATCGTGCGATGGACGGGAGCACATTAGTGGTACCTGTCGATTCGTTAGTGATGACAAAGGAATTACGAAAATCGCTAAAAATCGTCAAATTTAAGCAGTTTTTCGTTCAGCATTCGCTCAATTTTTGAGATAGCGACCTGAAACTTGTACCATTGTTTTAGTTAGGAAATTCTACGCCAGATCAACCTATAATAGTTGTACTTTTCGAAAATTTAATTTTTCGCCAAAATCTGAAGGGGGTAGGTCAGGATTTTTCGCGATTTTCGTAATTCTCTCGCCATTTCTACAATTTTTTAGATACCAAAATGATTCTTTCACTGACTTATTCGGCTTCGGATTCCGCGTCCAAAACGCCCCGGATCGTTTTAATAGCTCAAAAATTACGGAAATGGCAGGCGATTTACGAAAATCACGAAAAATCCTGACCTACCCCCTTCAGATTTTTGCGAAAAATTAAATTTTCGAAAAGTACAACTATTATAGGTTGATCTGGCGTAGAATTTCCTAACTAAAACAATGGTACAAGTTTCAGGTCGCTATCTCAAAAATTGAGCGAATGATGAACGAAAAACTGCTTAAATTTGACGATTTTTCGCGATTTTCGTAATTCTTCCGTCATTTCCACAATTTTTTAGATATCAAAATGATTCTTTCACTGACTTATTCGGTTTCGGATTCCGCGTCCAAAACGCCCCGGATCGTTTTAATAGCTCAAAAATTACGGAAATGACGAAGGAATTACGAAAATCGCGAAAAATCGTCAAATTTAAGCAGTTTTTCGTTCAGCATTCGCTCAATTTTTGAGATAGCGACCTGAAACTTGTACCATTGTTTTAGTTAGGAAATTCTACGCCAGATCAACCTATAATAGTTGTACTTTTCGAAAATTTAATTTTTCGCCAAAATCTGAAGGGGGTAGGTCAGGATTTTTTGCGATTTTCGTAATTCTCTCGCCATTTCTACAATTTTTTAGATATCAAAATGATTCTTTCACTGACTTATTCGGCTTCGGATTCCGCGTCCAAAACGCCCCGGATCGTTTTAATAGCTCAAAAATTACGGAAATGGCAGGCGATTTACGAAAATCGCGAAAAATCCTGACCTACCCCCTTCAGATTTTTGCGAAAAATTAAATTTTCGAAAAGTACAACTATTATAGGTTGATCTGGCGTAGAATTTCCTAACTAAAACAATGGTACAAGTTTCAGGTCGCTATCTCAAAAATTGAGCGAATGATGAACGAAAAACTGCTTAAATTTGACGATTTTTCGCGATTTTCGTAATTCTTCCGTCATTTCCACAATTTTTTAGATATCAAAATGATTCTTTCACTGACTTATTCGGTTTCGGATTCCGCGTCCAAAACGCCCCGGATCGTTTTAATAGCTCAAAAATTACGGAAATGACGAAGGAATTACGAAAATCGCGAAAATTCGTCAAATTTAAGCAGTTTTTCGTTCAGCATTCGCTCAATTTTTGAGATAGCGACCTGAAACTTGTACCATTGTTTTAGTTAGGAAATTCTACGCCAGATCAACCTATAATAGTTGTACTTTTCGAAAATTTAATTTTTCGCCAAAATCTGAAGGGGGTAGGTCAGGATTTTTTGCGATTTTCGTAATTCTCTCGCCATTTCTACAATTTTTTAGATATCAAAATGATTCTTTCACTGACTTATTCGGCTTCGGATTCCGCGTCCAAAACGCCCCGGATCGTTTTAATAGCTCAAAAATTACGGAAATGGCAGGCGATTTACGAAAATCGCGAAAAATCCTGACCTACCCCCTTCAGATTTTTGCGAAAAATTAAATTTTCGAAAAGTACAACTATTATAGGTTGATCTGGCGTAGAATTTCCTAACTAAAACAATGGTACAAGTTTCAGGTCGCTATCTCAAAAATTGAGCGAATGCCGTTAAAAAAACCGCCTGAATTTGAGGCTTTTTCACGATTTTGGTAATTTGCTCGCCATTTCTACAATGATTGAGATATTAAAACGATCCGGGACGTGTTGGACGCGCAATCCGAATGCGAATAAGCCAGTGAAAGAATCATTTTAATATCTCAAAAATTGTGGAAATGGCAGTCAAAAACTGGTTCATTCGCAGTACAAAGGACAATTATTAATATGCATAAACTATAACTTCTATATCGTATTCTTACTAATAATCGACGGACATCCTAGATTCGAACCGAAAATGGTAACGTAGCGAGTGACACTAAAATGGTAAGAGGGCTCTAGAGCCCTCCAAACCAGTGACATCGAAAAGCATGGG
This sequence comes from Mimumesa dahlbomi, assembly GCA_917499265.3. Taxonomy (NCBI): domain Eukaryota; kingdom Metazoa; phylum Arthropoda; class Insecta; order Hymenoptera; family Crabronidae; genus Mimumesa; species Mimumesa dahlbomi. The sequence goes on along the minus strand of OU824114.1, from coordinate 7,565,320 downwards.
GATGATTGGTCTATCCAATACCTCGTCTGTGACGGGACACCTCTGCTTGAGAAATCGAAAGTGTTTGATAAATGGATTCGTGAGCGAAATTTTTGTATAATTTACCTCGAAGTTAGCGACAGAAAGTATACAGAGAGCAGGTTTGTAAGCGATCGATATACAATGTTATTTGAAACGTGGGAAGGAAATAGTGATATATATTGATACGTCGCAGATATTACGAAACTGTTCAATTATAATTCAGGTTGGAAGACGGACGGATACATAAAGGATGGCAGTCCTGTACGTCGCTCTTGTTTCCTGGATACCACCAAGGTACAGTATAATAGAAAGTTCCCGTTGAAAAAAAATATATATACATATACGTTGTGAACAATTTCACGGGTGAAAATATAAAATAAGCTAGTTAAGGTAACAGTTATGACGTGACTATACATTTCTACCGCAGTGATAATCCCTACTGTGGGTTTAAAATGAAAGTCTCCGTATGTAAGGTGTGTGAAGAGAACTGCAAATCATAGCGGTGATGTTCATTCTCGGTAAAGGTGACGCAGAGCAGAAAATTTGATTGCCAGCAAAATGTTAGAAAAGGCGTTGTTTGTTTTCTGCAACGATCCTTTTTTCTTGGCATGCGATAGAGTTAAAATGGTGGGGGAGGTAGCGTTGCGGGTAAAAGGGTAGTCCTTTGCGCATAATCCCATGACCTGTTTAGCGTGGGAATTCGTCGAAAAGGATATACTGTATGCTATCAATTCCGAATTCTCATCGGAGTTTCGAAGGACCTTGGACGAACTCCAAGGCACGAGCCGCTAGGAAAAGCTGGAAGCTCCATCTACCTTTTTTCGCCGATCTTTATTGGCGTAGTATCTCGCCACCGTGAAGAGTCGAGCCGTGTGCCACCACGCTTCTTACACGTTCGTCACGAAGTGATTTACATCCAAAGTGACTTCCGTGCGGTTAATTGTGGGACGACTTACTTGGATGAACGGCTTTTGGTTTTCTTTTATCGTGTGCGATCTCAGTGCCGAAGAACGTTCTTTAAAAAAAAAACGCGACTAAGTTTACCGATTTCTTTTCTCATTTCGACAATATACATATAAATGGTGAACTGTTTTCTTAATACACCTCAAAATTTGTTTGTGGTTTGTATTTAATTTGCACGTTGTTGTCTCATTTACGATATAAATCTGAATTAATCTGTGAAAACGAAGCGGCACATTCGCGTTTTCTAATTAATTAGATCCGCGCTAAGAAAATGTAGGAGAAATTTGTATAATACACTTTCTCGCATGTTTTCTAGCACGGTATTGTCTCCGTTTGAAATTCAATGCTATTGAAAGATCGTTCAGCCACAAATCTCGAACGACTTCCGTTCTGTGAGTCATCGTAATATGGCGATCGAAATTCGAAACATTTCTGTCCTTGTGCTTCTTCCTTTTTCAATAAATGTTAACTCGCACGTATGATTATTTTAGAAGCAGAATGAAACGAAAAGAAAAACGCTTCTCTGGAAACTATATAAAAATGATTTCTACAATATGATTAAGTTAAAACGCGATCAATATCGTTTTGTATTAGAATTAATATGAAAGTAATAGTATTGGGCATTTAACCTTGAAATTTGGATTGAAGAATTTCTGCCACAGTCAGCTTAATCAAGACATTGCTGAAGACGTCAGTGCGTACTCTTGAGCGAAATGGTCTATTTGAAGCCAGACAGTTTAAGTAGGTCAACTCACTGTTGCTTTGAAATACTCGGACATTTTATGTAGAACACAACCTAAGCCTGATTCTCAGTCAGTTTCGATTTCAAATATATGTATCTAATATTAAATAATTTTTTAACTAGAGTTAAGAATACGCAAGAGATATACCTACGTTACTCTGAACACTCTATTACAAATAATAACTGATTTAACCTTCTATCGCTTCAACTTCATTTACAAAAAAAGTAAATACATCTCGAAGAAATATTAATTACAATTTCAAAGACACCTCTTATCTTTCTTCGAAGTCAAGAAAGCCGATGCACGATGAATATTTCTATTACATCACTATTCTTTATCAAAAAAGAAAGATCTAAGATCCCCGGTGATCGGTGCAGCGATGTCGCTAACGTTACAACTATCGTTGTCCATTTTTCACCAAGTCAATGTAATACACGTTAAAAATGACAATTAATTCTTTCAGTGGCGAGCGCGTGCTGAGATCCCGTCAGCACGAGCGTGGAACGAGTCAGGAACGCCGGTACAAACGGAGTCACCGGCGATCGCCGAGCAGCGGCCGGCAACACGGTCACCGTGATCGCGATCGTGATCGTGCCCACCTAGCGCATCCGACATCGTCCCGACGTACGAAGATCCACCGGCACCATGGATCCTCGTCGCCGAGCCAGGAGCGGCACCGTCATCGCTCGCCGTCCTCCAGAAGTCAGGTGAGTCCGAGGGTGTCGACAATATCTCTACATGCTGGCCGTCAGCCTCCATCATACAATGTATGAATTGTATTTAGTGAGAAATGAACGATTGGTTCCGTATTACCCGACCCGTTCCTCACGATCATACTCATCGGTAGGGGTTACTGTACTCTATCGGTTGAATGGTAATCAAAAGTGATAACGTTATCATTGAAACAATGAAGGAGAATTAATAGATACGTTGTTTTACGGTAATTGCTAAAGGAACACTCACGACCGAACGAGATAGGATTTGTTTTATCTACGTTATATTTAATGAGTTTCAGAAGAATGTTACATTTTTCTATAATACCCTCATGAGATTCAGTAACTTTTTCACCGGACTGTAGAACGAATGAATCATACTACGTCAACAGATTGTTGCAATACTTCGGTAGAACCAGTTTTTACCGAATCACGATGAAAGAAAATGTATGTTTGAGTCGGTTGTCCTTGACTTGTTGAAATGATAGGTTTCAATGTGATAAGTGCTCCGACGATATAAATACAAGCTAAGCCTATAAACACGGAGGAACGACGAAACCGATCAGTGCGACCAGGAATGCAGAAGAAAGAAAAAGAACAGAGGGACAGAGGCATCGGTACGTTCCACTACACGAGATCGGTCTCTGGAAAAGCTCGCGGTGCAACGGTACGACGCGCGTATACCCGGTGCGAATGCCGATGATTCTTCTTTCTTACCCGGCGTCGGCTATTTTCGACCGGCGACCAGTCGGTTGCCAGATCGAGGGATTTATCCCTCGGCCAAAAACCACGTGTAGTCACACCCGTATTTATTTCGATATTAGGGCGCATTCCAAGTGAAATCAATTATGGGGAAAAACTTAGATTTACGTAACTGCAGGTTGAAAAGAAATAATTCGTCATTCTTCAGTTTCACGAAGATATATTAGAGTCTTCGATGCAGTCTTGAACATATCTATATATTATATATGTTATTATATTGATTTTTAAATGGTTTAGGATGTATGTTATCAATATATTTAGAGAGTACATACTTCCACGGTAACAATTGTAGTTTGTTACGTAGTCAGTTTCAATTTCAAAAAATACTGTTAACTACAAGGTATATTTGTTATTATTATAGAATGCGAAAGTGTCTTATATACAGAAGTAATGACAATACCCATTTGTTATAAAAAATATGTACGGGTATGGCTAGAAATTCGAATTAGGCTAATGCGCATGCGTGTGAATCCCCTCCCTAATCTTGCAACGCTGCCGGCGACTATTTTCGAGGGGGATTCGTCACGCGGTTTCACCGCGGTTTTAGTGCGAGTTTGCGCCAGATGGCCAGCGCAACACCGTCCGCAACGTCGTCGGAAAACGTACCGGCAAGCAAGCCGGTTCGCCGGAAGCTAAGATCCGCGTACGAAGCGTCAAGGAAGTTTCCTCGTTGACGAAGTTCTGAGAAATTTGTATTTAACCGCGAAATCGGAGTCACGATCGAGGAATTATTAGGTTGTACCATATGAAATTGTCGTTTTTGTATGTCAAAATGAAAGCGCTAGATTTTTATTCAATTACGCTTCATTCGATCAAACTATGCAGTATTAGCATTGATAATTATCTACAGATAGGTTGTTATTATTGATATACATTTTTTTAAAAGTTCGGCGTTTACCGCAATGTTCTTTAGATCTTGGAATTCTTGTGTCTAGATTTGAGAACTGTTTGAAATTTTTTTTGGATCTTTACCAAGTTGTTCTTTTGATACTAGAGCCTACTTTGAAGAACTTAATTAATATTTGTTACTGGGTCAGTTTCATTCTGCTCCAGTTTAAATCCTAATAAAGACAGTCTTCACAATTGTGTTCTTAATGCTATATTGTGTACTTCCGCGGAAAGAGATAAACAATAATGAGAACTATTCAGTATACAGTCGAAATTCATAAGCAATACGCTCTATTGTGAATTCTATACAGCACACCCGGAAATATGATACGTCTGAAATTTCCTAATGGCGATAAATGGTTACCTAATTGAATATCGGCAAATTCATATGGTAGAATCTAATATACTTAATTCCACCAGTCAAGGAACTGCAAGGACTCGGCTATTTATATGTTGAAAAATCACATACACGTGACGCGTGAGAATTTTAATCCGATCACAAGTGAAAAGTGCGAGCAAGTAGTAAAAGACTCGAGAAAAGAACTAACATCTTAACGGTATTTACACATCTCACCGTAACATGCCCGAAGTGACCAGAGAATACGATGCGATCCTCGAAGTCACACCCGAGTCCAACGACACGTCGACCTCCGAGGTAGCATGAACGAAACAAGATTTCAGTCATGGATCTTCATGGATTTTTAGGACGTGTGCTGTCTGTGTGTGATCGTGTTTTCTGTGCCCTTAAGATTCTACATCTAATCACGGTCGCGTTAAAATTTTCACATAAATGTAAGTCTTGTCTTTGGATACTATCTACCCTCGCCACGTATTTAATACACTCGCGGTATTATAATACATTCAACGCTCGAAAAATCAACTACAACAGTTGGAATTCGCGAAGTTTAATCATCGAACGATTTCTTGATCGTAATAATTCCTAAGTAATCGAAACGTGTACCCCGTGTACACGGATAATATCGTTCAGAATACGATGACACATTGACAAATATCAGGATAAATTGTACCTAAGCCTGAACTTACCCTAACACGCGAATCACCTACGCATGTACTTGTTTCTGTTGGCCCTTTGCCACGCAGCGGCGGCACACCGGCAGAAAACACACCAGCAGCAGCAACGGTGACACGATGCGAGCGAATAAGCTAGAGAGCACTAGTTACCCAGGTACTCTTTGCCTTAACATTTAAACACGGCGCCTCGACGACGGATACTTACTCTCGTCTTACGAGGCTATCGTGGTGCGCGCGTTTCACGCTACTGGGTTATATTTGGCGCGGTCGTACATGACCACGATAAACGCGCGAGCGACGAGCAGAGAATACGCTTCAGAGTGCGAGATACGCATACGTTTTCTTTTCCCCCCTTTTTTTTTACAACTCTTCCTATGTTTCACTTTCATTCCGACTGGTTCCTTTTCTTTTTTTTTTTTAAATACATTTAGCCTAATAAGCGTGGCCTATAACCTTACTCAATAAGCATTCAGCAAACGAGGAAAAGCGGAACGAAAGAGAACAAACTTTTGACATGCTCCATGCGTATCGTAGAGAAGAACGGTTTTCTGTTATCTCGGTGTCAAGACTCGAAGGGAAAAAAATGTAGGACGTGATAACGATTAACGTTAAATGAGAGTAATTACTCTGTTGATGAACAGGGAAAATGAGGGATTCCAATGAGGAATGGAAATTAGAACAGCATGGTGATCAAAGTGCATCGTTACCGGATTATACAAGACGTTCTGTCGAATTCCTGGATAGTTTCCCGCGTTTCGTACACTCGGGTTTTCGTTGGTCTATTTCCTTTCGTAAGATGTTCGCGTTCAAGACGACGAACGTCCACTGTATCGTCACGTCGGAAGCGAAAAGAACTTGGAATTCACTCAAGATGTTTCGTTGTCTAAAAGATCTTGTAAGTTTAAAAACAAAACAAAAAAAAAGAAGAAGAAGTAGTCTCATCTCGAGTAGAGTTTGGTTTGATGGATATGTTGAGGTCTTCGAATCACAACAAATCACCGTGTAATAGGATCGCGTTGATGTCGACGATTTGTTCTCGCTTCTCTCAATTGAAATTAATCGTAATCTAAATCACTCTGCGCGAGAAGGAAGTTCTGGATCTGCGACTCGATTCTTCTTCCGTCGTGCCAGGAAATTTTGTTCGCCCCTATGACGCGATACGTGGGTGCTTGTGGGCGAAGAGAGCATAGGAACTGCGCCACTATTTTCTAAACGCCGTGTATTTATACCAGGAGTCGAATTTGAGGAAAATCTACGACATCTCGTTTCGATATCGTTGTATCCGCGACCTTGAAGACAAACCGAGCTTTATTAATAGTACACGGAGTCCACGAACCCGCCCACCGTGATGCGCTGACCAACTGCTACTGTTCTAGTCGGAGCTTCTAGGTGACTAGGATTTATAATCGGCCGATAGTTGTTTTCACGAGTATCATCGAGAGTGGCCGTCGTAAAATTTTGCTTTCGCGCGATTCGGTGATTCGACACCGTATAAACTATTTCACGGAGCAATTTTTTTCTCTCTCGCATCGACATTGATATGTTTATTATTCACGCAGAATTTTCTTTTCCGAGACCAGTCCGGAAGCGGTGATTTGGGAAAAGAGATTGGATTGAATTTCTACAGGACTGTAGTGGTTGGTTTCCTCATTTGTACTTGAAATCTTGAGAACGAGCCATCGTTTGTAAATATATTCGCTCTTTGTTATGTCAGATGTTAGTTACACGTCGGTTATCTTTCGTCGTTAGATTTTGATATAGTGTGATAGCAATTTTCAAATTTAATTCATCGATGATATTCTAAGTATTATCTGGATCGTCATGGTGCAACTTGAAATCGTCCACCGTTTCAGATTGAGAACGACCGTTCGATATCTTAGCGTTAATTCGTCACCACCGACTGTTTATCTGTTCTAATTATGCGATATCTTTGTCGCTTGATAGATCGGAATTTCATCGCAAGTCTCACACCACCAAACTTGCTCCCGTTCGAACTGGCATAGTACCGATTTCGTAATTTCTATATGTGTCAAGGTACAGAAGTACCAGTAATGTTCGCGAAAATATCGCCCGCGTACCACCACTGTGTTTCCTCGTAATGCGTGCCACCGTAAACTGTGCGCACGAACTTTCCAACGATCTCTCCATGCACCAGGAAGCACACCGTTGCCAAGCTAACATCCTTAGAGCGTGCCGAACTTCACCATTCCAAATAACCGAGGGACAATTTACGTAATACCATTCGGTCTTTCTTCTTCCATTTTCTCTCGGTCTCTTTCGTTCCACCTGCTTCTTCTTCTTCTTCTTCTTCTACTACCTCCGTGGTACCCCTCTATTTCTATCTCTCTGTCTCTCTGCTTGTTCATCGCAAAGTACTCGTTTCGTGAGAAGAGGACCGACGGAATCGTTCGTTAGAGCAAGCGGAGCTCACCACCGCTCCTCGGTATTTTTAGTGCGACGAGAGTATTTGGCGGGGCGCACCGATTTGCCTCCTCGTCTTCGTGAACGGTCCACGGCGGCCGTCGTCTCCGTGACCGCCGTCGTGGTCGTAGTTTAGTGCCTTCAGTAGCGTCGTCCCTCTTGCGCGATCGGCATGTTCGCGCTTCCGTAGTGATGCACCTGCCGACGACGAGGAGGAGCAAGCACCACCTTCGTCAGAAACCGGACGGTTTCCTGGATCAGTTTCACGTGATCAATAGGATATATTACCCACGTCATGACAATAACCGTCCTTGCACAACGTAAACATGGAAAGCATGAATACGTTGCGTTGAGAACACTCTAGGCGAGGATCTGCCAGGTCGACCTTGATCGTTTTTATATCAAGGATAAGTAAAAAAAAAAAAAGAACACAAAAACTGTCCCAAAGAAAGTACACTTCGAAGAGATAAGACATTACGTACTGACATATGAATCAGCGAATATTATTCGTGAGCCGAGTCCTATAACGGTTGCCAGATCGAAAGTACCTACGAAAACAAACAACATCCCATGATTTAGAGGAATCAACTACGAGAGGAAACTATCGTAGCGGAAATTATATGGTTAGGTCTTGGAGAATCTTCTCGAGCGTTCAAAATATTTATTCTATGTCATAGAACATGTGCCGTACCTTCTGAACGGAAGGTGTATATTCTCGTTAAAGTTGCCCGTACGTTACTTAGTGTTTGGATTATTGGCAGTGGGAATCGGAGGAATTTTGGCACGCAGCTGCATTTGCGCCGAATTTTCGTCTCATTGAACGTCGGTTAATTATCCGCTACGATGTTCATATTCGCGCCACGCGACAACATGTCGACGTCTCGTCAAGGCTCGACGAGTCGTCGAAATCGTTATACACGTTCGTCGACGACCACCAGCGTGACGCAATTGTTAAGCGATTCCTGCTCGAATCTTCTACAACGTCTAACCACCAGGGTGCGTGGAACATCGTCTATGAACGATCACGGTGTCGGTAATAACACCGCTACCGGAAGACGTTCCCCTAATAACGATACCAGTCTATTAGGCAACACAAGATGGCGTCTGGAGAACAAATACTCGTCGAAACTACAGAAATATTCCAGCAAAAAGCCCCAAGATCACACGGATCTAGCCGGTCCCGATTATTCGCGAACCCGCGAGCGAGACCATAGTTATTTTCATCGCGAAGATAGCCCGTTCATTCGCGACGAAAAGACATTGGAGCCATCGATGACGCGCACAGTGGTAAAAAGCCCTATCAGCGTGGTGCTTTCGGAAAAAGCGTACCCTTACGTAAGATCGGCCACTGGCAGGGACTCGAAGCGAGAAAAGACACCGGGATACCATCGGATGGACAGGCAAACCTTACTAAATTCGGACGCGTATCGACGATACGGCCGGCATAAATCAGGACATGCCGAAACGCGTACGCGTAAAGTCAGGCCGCATCGAAGCGGTAAAAGCGAACAATTGGAGGGATACTCGACGGCGCTCAGATTAGCACGACCGATGAAATTGGAATCATCGTTAACAACCGAAGAGAAAAAAGAACCTATTGATCCGGATAAAACACCTACCAGCAACGAGAACAATTGTGAGACCGGTATCGATGCCGTTCAAACTATTAATACCGAAGATATAGATCCTACGATATCCGAGAGAGCCGCGAAACGGAAAGAGATACAAAGTTTGATCATGAAATACGCTGCTATGGAAGATACTTATAGTCAATTGGCTGCTGGTGGACAGGTGAAAACACGACCTAGCACCACGGACATCATCGCTAGCAAGTATAGGAAAAGCACCAATCGAAACGACCGCAAAGATGCCTCGAAGAATGCGTTATTCGCGAGTGCGAGTGTTGTTAACAACACGGACACGATTACCAACGCGATTGTAAGTTGTCGAACCGCGTAAAATTTGGCTTCTGTGGCCCGCTGATTGGTGGCGGTGTTTTTTTTTTTTATATTATTTCGTTAATCAAATAGCGTGTCCGTTGCTGTTGTCTTCTTGCCTCCTGTTTACGTGTGATTGTTTTGCATATGATGACTCGTCAATTCTCTGCTCATCCGTCCGGGTCGTTCGCACTCACGACGGATTTTGCACCAGACGCGATTGAACGTAGTCTCGAAACTCATGAGGGTGGTTTACTAACGAATACAGCATTCTTTTTTTTTATGTACCTGCCTATCTCTATCTCTCTACGCCTAGAGTTCAAAACAACGCACGTTTGTCGTGAGAGTTCTTTAAACGTTGGACATGATTCATGACGAGGAGCTATCTTATCGAAAGTTCTCTAGCATCGATTTAAATGAGGGAATACAAATTGACGGTGAAAGTTTAAGTTCCTTTCAGAGAGTACCTAGAGAGTAATTAGAATTACCAGTAAGAACGTAAATTGCAAAATTATAATTTGCAGTATGATAATTAGTGAAATAAGACCGGATAATTGTGTCTAATTACCATTTTGAGAGTAACAGTTCGACGAAACGTTCAACCGAAAGAGTACAGCCCTGTTTTCTTTTTCCGAAATTGTTTCGTTCAAGCCCTGTATATTGAGAAAAAAAAATAGAAAAACTATAGACGATCGATTGATCAAAAATATTAGGCCAGATCGCGCTTTATCTATTTATATCGATAAGGTAGGCTCGAAATGCCGATCGATCGGTTGGCTCTGTCGCGCTGGTAATGCACCACGAAGATCGATCGAAGGATCTATCATCGTGGGGCAGCCATTTGCGCGCTCACGTAAGTACTCGAAGTTTTTGTAAACGATTAACGATTAACAGAATGACCTCTCCGAACGTGTTAGAACAGAATAACTGAATATGAGCACTCGAAAGAAGCTGTCTGACAATCATTACTTTGTTCTTCATTTTATCGACGAATTACTTTTAATTACTCAATTGCAAAATAATTGATCTAAAAGGAACAGCTTGAAACAAAATTCTATTTTCTTCGTCGTGTCTGAAACAAGGTGCATGTATATACTGTTTTTTTTTTAAAGAGTAATTCTCAAATTGCTTTTATCGCGGTTTATACATGTACACACGCACGTAGTATTCTGTCTCTACTTTTTTTCTCTGTCTATCTTCATACATTTGAAATCTAGATATCTGTAATATTCATTAACGGCACATATGATGAGATCGTAAATAAGACGCGTGTTGAGACGGCTCCTTCGAGGCATCGATATATATACCGAGTCTAACACGAATAATGAGTATTAGGAAAAAAAAACGAATATATAGACAAAAAATATATATCTATATAAAATAAGAGGTAAAATGAAAGAAAAGCAAAAATAAAAGTATATGAAAATAAAAAAAGTTCGCTTTGTGCCGATGGTAAATTCGTAACCGCAACTTTCTGACTTGGCAAACCATTTTGCCCTCTCCCCTTTCTCTCTGATTGTTGGGTTACCATCTCCGTTGTAATGGAATGGAATGGAATGGAAATGGATATGGCACACGGATTGGTCACTATGGTCGACTGGGCGCTCGGATCGGGTGGTTCGATGATGACGATGACGATGATGTATCCCCCTTCTTCCCCCCTACCGACACACTCGTACGTTCGTCCGTGCTTACACACGTCCTCTGCCGCGTGTTACACGGGTCTCCGCCCTCGTTGTGGTGGTGGTGGATGACGATGTGTGGCGATCGGTTGACGCGACGGCCCTGGATGATGGGAACCATCGTTCTTCTTCTTCTTCTACCAATGGATCGCAACACGACGACGACGACGACGACGACGACGACATCGAACAACTTCGGTGTGCCGCCCAACAACACACGATCCTGATGAACTCAACAACGCCCCCGGTTTGGGAACACTGTTCGGCTTCCATCACGAAACCGAAACCGGGACCAATCGACACGATGATCCGGATAACTAACTGTGATTTGGGTTCTCTGTTGGCACGCGCCGCTGATACCGATTCCGCCGGCCCATACGTAGAGCCCACGACCGCCCTCCGTCGAGGACGACGAAGACGGCCACCTTGTTTACCAATCCGGCGACATCCTGGCAAATAGATGTTCGTGAATACGTGAATACACTCATTGTAGTAGATTTAAGCAAGCCTGAGATCGATTGATTGATCGATCGATCGGACGGTTACCTACGGTATCTGCCCATAGTCTCTCTCTGTTTCTCGCTCTCCTTTCTCTCCGTCTCTCTCTCTCTCTCTCTGTCACTCTCTTTCTCACTTTCTCCATTCTTTTATTATCTTTTATGTTTCTCAGTATTTGAGCTTTCGAGCTTTACGATTTCTGTTCCTACTTATTTGTTTGTTTGTTTGTTTTTTTTTAAATTTTCCTGTTTCTTTTACTATCTATTTTTTTCACCTGAGAATCTTTCGCATCGGGTGTAAATTCGTTATCGATACGAATTTCCCTTCTCGGTTCGCCGCGTCACACATACATGTGTTTTTTTTTATAGTTATTTTTTGCATACTTTCATCATTGTGACGTGTCCTTTCTATTTACGATTTTGCTGGTATCTCTAGCTCTTTATTACACTGTCTTTTCTGTCCGCCTGAATTGTAGGCATTGTACTGTGAAACAGTATTCTACATCATACCAGAACAAAGCCTTTACGCGCGTGTATCACATTGCCGATGTTAGTTCGATGTTTTCCGCTGAGCAGCGTGTTTTGTTCAGTGTTTATATATATCTATACATATATATATACACGTTCGTACGTTTATATTATATATATACGGCTAATGTTGATATAAAGTGTATAATCATTTACAAAATGCTGCGCGTCGAAAAAAGCGCAACGTTGGTTTTCCGCAACGCGGTCTAGAAAAAAAAAAACGAAATTTTTTACTTCCCCCAGTGACGTCTTTTCAGATGCCGACACTTTTCTTACCGCGCGCTGTGCAAAGATCCGCGCAAAAAAACAGAATCGATTTAGTCTCTTTCTATCTGTCTGTCTATTATGCAATTTATTCCAGAAAAAAAAACAGTGGGACGTTTAATAGTTAGAGTTTAACATTTATGGAGAAAGCTCGTCACCTCGACGACGATTATCGGGAAGTCGGCGCAAATTCTTCCTCGTCCTTCATGATACTCGCTCCCGAGACGTTGCCGAAGGTGAAGGTGGACGAGAGACAGAGAGACGAAGGAAGTCGGAGAGATAAAGAGGGACTACGCTTGCGCTATCTCCTCGATACGTCTTCCTCGGGATGACGTGTTTCTCTCTCCTTAAATATTGTACGCCAGGATACCCGGCATTTACTCTAATCGTCCTGATGAATTTTTTTTTTTCCTCGTTATCCTCGATATAACGCAACTACTTCTCTCACTCTCTCCCTCTCTTTTATTTCGTGTTCTACGTTTACTCTAATTAAATACAATTTCGTTTTGGAAAACAAAGTGGAAAGATATGATAAATTGGTATAATAATTACTGTCACGCATCAGGATGTATAGTTAATGCCGTGTCCTGCGATGCCGTGTAACGGTTAGGGTACCTCGACCTCTAGGAGAGCAGCAGTTCCGATCGATATCAAGCTCTATGATACCGTTTTTTTCACTTTATCATACGTCCATTCACAACACTGCATACAGAAAATGATTCGACTAAACGCCCGTACGGAAGTCTTGCCCCCGTTTCTCCTCGTTTTGCGAGTGTGTCTCACGCGTTTGTTTTTTTTTTATTATTATTTTTTTTTATTTGGTCGGTGAACGCGTGTGTCCTCGTTCTCCGTGGGAGGGCCTTATTACCTTATCTAGAGAACAGACAGACTATAAGCCGGCCATACGAAGGCGGCGGGGGCATATCTTGAAGGTGAGCAGGAGGGTGCCCCGATAATGAAACGAGTAACGCGGCCGAGAACCTTCCGTGGGCGTGAGGTCTTTAATCTACTGGACACTTACCCATTTTTTTACATTGCAGATAAAGTACTGGCCACCCTAGGAGAGGGTACATTTGGAAAAGTTGTCAAGGTTAAGGACTTGCAAATGTAAGTGCCAGCTCACATAACTATTACGTAGGTAAAAAAACCTGTCTCCGCGTCTACGAAATCTGTTTTTTTCCCTCCCGATCTGTTTTTCTATCTATCTTACTCTTACTCACTCACTCACTCTCTCTGTGTTTTTCCAAATATCTCATACTTGGTTAGCAGAGAAAATCTTAAAGGTGCGTGGCGCGACTCGAGTTTTGCGGCGGGGTCAGAAATAGCCATGCGGCACTGTCACAAAATGACGCGCGAGTAGTCGCAATAATAGGATGGCCTTGCACTTTGTTTTACGGGCCGAGCATCCTCGACGACCGTCGCGAGCGAATTATATCTCGCGATGTATACGAAATTACGACGGAAATTGGTGGAAAACGCCGGCATTTTTTCCATCGTGTCCGATTAGACGCTTGTTATATATGCCTTTCTCGTTACGCTTTCAACGAAACTGGAGTACTGGATATGGGTTTTATTAAACCATTGTCATTACAAAATCACCCCTAACACAGTTGTAATCACGTTTACAGGGATCATGTGATGGCTCTGAAAATTATCAAGAACGTAGAGAAATACAGGGAGGCCGCGAAACTAGAGATTAACGCCTTAGAAAAGATCGCAACGAAGGATCCTGAAAGTCAGCAGTCAGTATTTCAAACGTTATATCTATTTTAGTTTTCTAATAATACTGTTACCAGTTTGCTAATATTCTGCTACATATTTCAGTTTATGCGTAAAAATGCTTGACTGGTTCAATTACCACGGGCATATTTGCATTGCCTTCGAAATGCTTGGACTTAGCGTGTTCGATTTCTTGGTACGTATGTGATACTTCTTTTTGTGAAATTACGTGCAACATATAACGTGAAGTTTAATAAAAATTTGCAGAGGGATAATAATTACCAGCCTTATCCATTGGATCACGTGAGACATATTGGATATCAACTTTGCTATGCCGTCAAATTTCTACACGATAACAAACTCACGCACACCGATCTTAAACCGGAAAATATATTATTCGTAGATTCTGAATATGAAAGCACATATAACAATAAAAAGGTGAGACCACGGTAGTATGTATAATTAAACCCATCACGATCATAGACTGTGTGCGACTTGTAAATCGATGGGTACGAAGAGATGTCGTGCTAAACTGTTTCAAAAAAGTTTTTTTTATTTCAGCGAAAGGACGTAAGACGCGTAAAACGAACTGACATAAGACTCATTGACTTTGGTAGCGCAACGTTCGACCACGAACATCACAGCACGATCGTCAGTACGAGACATTATAGAGCGCCTGAAGTAATTTTAGGTAGGTGTTATTTATATAAATATCCGCATTACATACGACACGTCCAAGACGTCCGAGTTTATTACTTTCTACTTTACAGAATTAGGATGGTCTCAGCCATGTGACGTCTGGTCCATCGGTTGTATCCTTTTCGAATTGTACCTGGGTATCACGTTATTCCAAACGCACGACAACCGCGAGCACCTGGCGATGATGGAGCGTATACTTGGCACGATTCCACATCGTATGGCCCGCAAGACTAAGACCAAGTACTTTTATCACGGGAGATTGGACTGGGATGACAAGAGCTCAGCCGGTAGATATGTTCGAGACAACTGCAAACCTTTGCACGTGAGTATTCGTCGTTTGCCTTTCGTTTTAAGACTCGTCATAGTGCATTACAAAAAAAAGATACATTATTCTTTAATACGTCTAGCGTTCTATGCTTTCGGACGACGACGAACATCGGCAGCTGTTTGATCTCATTCAGAAAATGTTAGAATACGAACCATCGCAGAGGATAGTACTAAAGGATGCGCTAACACACCCCTTCTTTGACGCGTTGCCAGTACACCAGAGATTGCCGGACCCACGAGCGGCCGGTGATTCTCAACAACCACATGAACGATCACACTCGCTCTCTCGATGAAGCTAGGAAAGGGACCGACCTCCATGCTGGACAGACACTCCATTGTCAATGACACTACTGCCCTACATCTCTGTCTTTTCATCTTTAGGTGTTACAAAATTGTGTACTTTTTCGTGATCAAGAAATTCGATGATGATTCGATTACTTGACAAAAAAAAATATGAAGAATCGACGGACAGAAGATAAATGCTCGAAGTCTTGTTCACAGAAGCTAACGATAGTAATTATTATCCAGTGAGAAATCGACAGAATTATCGATAACTATCTTAACTAAATCATAAATAACCAGTAATTATCTACTATACCGCAAGACGAGAGAGCAGTAGTGCAATGGTGCTGTGGAACTTGGACGAGATAATTTCCATACATTACGACAAATGGCAAGGATCAATCGGATCACCGACATTTTTGTCCTCTGTTTAAATGTAAATGAAATATTGACATCGAAAGATAGTCTAGATCCCTGTTACTGGCGCGTAATTGGCCAGTGTGTCTGCTCAGTGTAGCGTAACAGAGTCCCATACTGTAAACATTTTCTAAATGCTCTTCTGTACATTTTATCCTTTAATTTTATTACGATGTTATTATGCAACAAAGTTTGGAGTAAAGAAGGGTCGCAGTTTATACTCTGTTTGTTATAGATTGATGACCATGGCGTGTTTTAGTAGTAAGAATCAGATTAGCGATAAGACAGTAGTTATATGCGTACGTGTTGACATAACTGAGATAACGAGGGAGAGAAAGTGAACGAGAGAGAGGGAGGGAGTGTATGAGAAACTCAACGAACGCCAATTCATCGTCGTAAAAGAAGCATGTTAATGTTCTAAGAGGCATAAGGATACATTTAATTATTTTAGAAAATACTGTCTACATTTTGTTTTCGATATTTCGGTAAAGCTACAATCCAAATTTTCGTTTCCAATTCGTCTCTTTAACCTGATTTTTAGTTGCATCATCTCGTGTGGGAGATAATTGTGTGTTTTTAAGTTTCTTCCCTTTACGAAGGTCATGCGAAGGTGAGGCAAATTATCTATCGATTACCTGAAAATCAATTTCAACGTGTGTATATTTGCAGAAATGAAAACAAAATATGTGAGCTTACGTTCGTAAGCCCGCCGCCTCTAATCATATGCTCTTTCGGCAGAAGAAAAAAATAACAGAAAACTTCGAATTATAAAGCTGTATCACCGATGTACGTCTTGTTTGCCTTTAGTTCTTATACATACGACATGACGGAATGTGAATCTGCTGCTCGTACAAAAAGAACGCCTGAGCGCCAAAAGTGCTGTTTCGAGTAGCAATAAACACGTTTCTTTCAAAGAAGTTATCCTATTACTTATTTGTATTACACCTTAATCCATCTTTGTTTCGATTAGTTTAAAGATTACACCTACATTTAGGCCATGGGTATACCGCAGGTATTGATGACGTATAACTTGTGTCATATAGCTGCGCTTTGATGAATTCTTCGTAATCTTTCGGCTCGGGATGAGTGCATGCAAGCTCTTTAAAGAATGATAAAACATTATTTAAATATATATATAAATACGCAGGTAAAAAAGAAATTATATATAGACTTACGTTTTTCATAAGCATATTTCATCACTTCTACAGCTATGTCCAACGAGCACTTTTGTATATTCTGTAGTGGTGGATATAAATTTCCGCTGTCCAAATCTTCTTGCGACACAATGTTAGACAATGCTCTAGCAGCAATGAGGAATGTTTCTTCAGGAATTACACGCATCGCGGCGCATATCACAGCTAATGCAACACCAGGGAAAATATAGCTATTGTTACCCTGGCCGGGATTGTAAGTTTTGCCATTGTACGTTACTGGCGCGAACGGTGATCCACTTGCAAATATGCATCTTCCCTAGGTATATTAAAATTCAAAATAAACTTATTGATCTCAACATTTACAATTTGAATTATACGAATGAATAATAAATTTACCTCGGTGGCCGTGTATGCTTCCTCCGCAGTGCATTCAGCTTTACTCGTTGGATTACTGAGTGCGAAAATCACTGGCCTTTCGTGGTTTCTTCCCATCTCTTTCAGAATTTCAGTCGTGAACGCGCCACCGACAGCAGCAGCGCCAATCAGAACAGTTGGCTTTGCAGTTTTCACAACTTCCAACAAAGTATTTATAGGCTGACCTTCCCGGGCGAAGTGCAGTTTATGTTCTGTCAATCCACCGCTTGGACGGTTTTTCACCAGCAAACCCTTCGAATCTACCATCCAGATTTTGCTTTTTGCTTCTTCTTCGCTTACACCCTCTTCCTGCATCGCCATAACGCATAGCATCGCGATACCAAGGGACGCCTGGAAATTAACGAATCTTTCGTAATTACGTTCATCAGATAAAATAGCGAATTTTTAACCCAAATTTTCTATTACCTCTCCAGCACCTTGGAAGACGATTGTATTTTCCGAAAGCTTTGTATTCGTGATACGAAGCGATGCCAATAAACCGGCAACAGCGACTGATGCAGTTCCCTGAATATCATCGTTGAATGTGCAATAATGATTACGATACTTGTTCAGTAATCTGAATGCATTTGCATTTCCGAAATCCTCGAACTGAATTAATGTATTCTGACCGTAACGCCTTACGATAGCAGTCATGAACTCGTCTAAAAATTCATCGTATTCCTGACCAGTGACTCGTTTCTGCCTGAGGCCGATGTAGAGAGGATCTTCTAAGAATGACTGTAAGTGTAAGATACATACTTGTATAAGTCCACTTTACTATAAAATAATTTTTACTAAAGCATAATGATTTGATGGAGGACATTATCATTTTGTTTAAAAATCAATCAGTTGAAATATACTGCGGGTGTATAAATTTTTCATTTTACCTGATTATTAGTACCAACGTCCAACGTAATTGGCAAACACTGGTGAGGTTTAATTCCAGCCAGTGCTGTATACAACGACAGTTTTCCAACAGGTATTCCCATTCCGTGCGCCCCTAAATCACCCAGTCCAAGTATTCTTTCGCCGTCCGTGACAACGACAGCTCGTACATCGTGTTCAGGCCAGTTCTTTATGACATCGAACACGTGACCCTTATCGTGAATGGTGATGAACAGACCGCGTGGTCTGCGGAAAACTAGACCGAATTTCTGACAGGCCAAACCGACCGTGGGTGTATATACCAGGGGCATCATTTTGGACACGTCGTCTGCCAGCAGACGGTAGAATAACTTTTCATTTCTGTCCTGTAAAAGAAATCCGTTCATTAGATTTCCAAAATAAAAGTCGAATCGATTCGATTAATCCCTTCGTAAATCAATTTTTGTTCACTACTCAACGAAGTTACGTAACAGGAAAATTATTAAGATTGACTGTGAGACGATGTTACAAAGATTTAATCAAAGACATAGTAAAACGAGTGGAAATACATACAAGTAGACCTATAAGATAGATGTACTTCGATAGATCGTCGGGGTAACGATCCAAATTCAGCCGACACAGTTCCAATTGTTCATCTTGAGTCTTCACAGCTGCTGGTAAAAGTCCGTGTATTCCCAACGTCTGTCTTTCCTCGATAGTGAAGGCCATACCCTACAATCACATTTGAATCATCTTCCATGAGAATTCTGTTTGAAAGTATTTTTCTCGATTATTATATTTATTTCTCCTATATCGCATGACCAGAGAAATTTTTAATAAAAATTGTTGAGTATTCACGTAATATCGGAAATCGAATCAAATAAGGTGGTAATGCAATATACCTTGACCTTGATGGGAATTATTTCATTAGACCCTGAATGAAGGTGGTTTGAAAATCTCGTCGTGGAGTGAACGTGAGTGAAAGGTAATCAGCTGTTCGCCGACCCGATTTCGCATCGCGTATAGATAAATCATACTCGTTTCAAGACCACGTTACGTGTACCAGTTGAACAACGGAATTTCAGATAATTAAAGATGATATATGTGTATACACACTGCTGGAAATTAACGATTGCCCGCGAGATATTGTATATTTCCATGATCCACATTCAATTTGCTCAAGGACCATGGATAAAACGCCTTGGGCTTTTAACGAGTCGTAGGTGTAAAAGAATTTCGCTTTTTATGATTAATTACGTTGCGTTTGCAATGATTTTACTCCGGATAACAGAGAAAACGGTAATAAATAACTTAAAATGATAATATGAGCATATTCCATTTATGTTTTGCAGACTCATAATGAACTGCCAGGTATTAATTAAGATATGAACAGTTCTTCGAATGGAAAGAAATGCTCGTCGAATTATTATTTGAGAATGTTATTTGATTTCGGATTTAACAGTCTGGCTTTCAGATTAAAAAAACATTTTCTAAACATGCTATTCGCGTTTAATCAAGTCATCATCGATATGAATAGCAAGAAACAAAGTCCCGTTTGTACCACAGTGACGATATTATATAATAGCAATTAACGATTTATGTTTCTCATCATGTTTCTAAAGCTAAAATGACTTCTAGATATTTTCATACGAACGTAAGAATCAGGTACTTCTACGATCACGACCTAAACAGACTGATTCAGAATATTCCCAAATCATTTTTATGGAGTCATACAAAATGATACGCATTTTACACAATGTGTGAGTGACATTGTTAAAGTAATTGCGCTTATTCATAGGTGCCATAACGTTTAAGTGGTTTGGAGTTAGCATGCAAAGATAGTCGTTCGAGGAAAATTTGTTGAATTTATCAGTTATTTTTTGTCCCCGGTATATACATATTTAAATATTAACGTTGAATATTCATAAAATTGATTCAAAATAGTATTCTAATATTACATTAAGCAGTCGATTATCGACCGAAATATATCCGGCTTTGTTTCGAATTACTCAATTCGACAAAAAGTGATGGAAAAGTTCCCTAAAGAAATTCGCATTTGTCACATGCATAAGCTGAAATTTGATATCACTTTATACCACGATGGAACGAAACATTGATCGCGTAGAATATTACACAAGTGTGCCTGCGGTTGATGAACCGCTCTATCAAACGGATTTCCGCGCCTCGATCCATTACAAAGAAATTCATCGCATTTGTACATTATGTATGCAGATGTTAATCATATAGCGTAAGCATTCGTCCCAATCTGACTGCGATAATTAAATTGTCTGAAGCATTTCCTGCAGTAACAGTAAACATTCTGTTATTGTTCACGACACTGATTAATAATACCTACTGTTTGAGAAAATCTAAAGATATCGTTGATTGAAGGTGATACGGTGATTTTTCAAAAAGTTGATACAAAAATTCACCTGTGTCAGATTCGAACCAATCACACAGGGACTGCACACATCAAAGTATAAAGTCAAGAGTGTACGCTATCGTTGCGTCAGTCCCTGCGATAGGAGACTTTGTGCTGTATAATTTTTCGACATGCAAATCTCTTTATTGACACTTTGCATGTGTGACCTCTGAAACGGTAATACTTATAGTTGTCAAGTGGTCACCATCAATGTGGCTGTTGACGTGGGAATAAAATTTTTATACGTCATTCGGAAATTTTTTTTTCTTTGAATGAATTCAAAATGATTTTCTAAAATGTATCCGTTGTATAACATTTTTGTTAATTTTGTTTTATGTGAAAGTACTAAAGTACGGTAATAGTGGGCTGTAGATATAATGTATAGATGTTTTTTTTTCTACAAACTACATACTTCGCAACAAAGTAGCTCGTATTCAACACTGGTCTATCTTAATCAAACGTAATTGAATGAAAAGGCAAGGGGCGCCCGATGAAAGTAGTAATTTTCCACCGTCACCGGGGCTGGGGTCGTTGAGATTGATTTCAACATTCCTACTACCATTTGACAAGTTCGCAGTTTCATGTCGTCCACCTCTAGCGAGCAATGGAAAAAAAGCATTTAACGCGTTCTCGCGTTCGCGATTGCTGAACTTTCGAAATTTCGCAACTACACATTCGCTGACTCAAAGGGAAAGATGAAAATAGTGGGGGGATCGTGCGAGACGGTTGAAAGTCACTTTCGTCGTCGCGAGGAAATAATGAATAAGAAACGATGATTGTTTCTCATTGCTATTAATCTAGATGTTATCTTATCGGTAGACTGGCGGCCAATAGCGAACATTATTTATCAATTTCATGTACAATGTTTCATTGTGGAACAATGTTTGCGTGGATGCTCGTAAATTTTCTTTTACGGAGATTTTTTGGCGGGCGAAGATATGGCAGGGTTATAGAGAACAAATGACTCTTTATAAGACGATGGCCAGTTTAATCTAAGAAACCTCACTTCGAAGCCATGAAAATTTACTATAAACTAAAATAGATCTCGCGTAACTACATTTTATATTAAATAAGAAACTGTGAGGCTTAAAATTATATTGTTTGATCAATTAAAAGTGTCCATATTAAATTAAATAAATATATCGATACACCGGGAAAGAGATTCAAGGAAATCTGACGGTATCACGTGACAAAAAACCGCAGAATCTTCTATTCCACGAGAATAGACACTTGCGTATCGGTAAATGGATAATCATCACAAGGTTCTCGCGGTTAAAAGAATGATACAGAAAATCACACCTCCAGAGACTACGATACGTATAATGCACTTGTGAAGTAACAATCTAATCACTTTCCTTCAGATTTATCTGTTATCACATTCAGATATTCATGCAACGATATCGTAACAGTTATGAAACAGTGCAAATTGACAATAGCTCATTTCTTAGTGCTTATAAAGATAACGCTGTGCAAACTTGTGTAGATAAATTGTATGGGCAAGTGTAATACAGTTGAGAAATGCAATTTCGACAGGAATATCGTGTTGAAGCGATTCGAAGTGAACGAAATGAACAGGAATACCCTTCCATCCAGGGCGAGCAGGGTCTCCGGGATATGAGATGTTCTATGCGAGTCCGGAACAAGGTCCCACCAGTCGGTATCCATTATTACGCGGGTTTTCTACTTTTTTCTCGGGATTTCGGATCCCATGTCAAAACAACCGTCCGTGGATACGGTTGCCGGGGTTCTTGACTTCCACGAACGCGACCCTTCGGCCTCTGCACCGATCGATATACGGCCCTAGGATTTCTTGAATATAAAGTAGCCCACGACCTACTACAAGGACTGCAGCTACTTCCTCGTCGCGTTACTTTGCGTATCGTGCGTAATACACAGAGTTGCGCCCCGAACCTACGTGTCCGGGTTTATTTTTATCGTATGACTTCCGCGAGACCGAAACGCAGATCCGCGTATCGACCGAAGAAGTATATATTCATCCTATCGATGCCGAACGGATGCTGAATTCTTTTTTAAAGGTTTAAGGTTCTGATATATTGTTTTAATGGGACAGCGCTTTGAGAAATGTGCGTGGGAGGAAGATTGAAGAGTAATTGCACTTCTAGAATGTATCATATAAATAATGTAATATATATTTGTTTAATAGGTGACGGAGATATAAGTAGTATTGGTTAGTAAGTGGTCAGTCTTGTTACACTGTTAAGGACAAGTGTCTTAGTTTGAAATTTATTTATATTTGAGCTTTGTACTAAGAATTTGTTTATTTGTTAAATGGATTGTGTGATTAATAGTTTAATACACTACAGTAAGTTGTATTAATCTACTCGTGTACATTCTAAGTGATACTTAGAATACGGGCTAGGTTTCCAGGAATTTCATTCTATAAGACACACGTCAGCTGGTCAAAAAGTTTTAATATTGCGTAACTGCAAGCGTTTACGCGTGTGTACAATTCGGCGTCCACTTTGCTCAGTCATCGTGCTATGTCGTTATCGAAATGAATCATCAGATAATTTTCGAAGAGTTTTAAACTGCATTCCGGAATTAATTGCCGATAAGTTGATACAGTTTCCTCTTTATTGTCTCAATGTCGATCGACTTAGAGACTTTAGTATACCGGTTCCACTTGTTAACAAGTGTGTGAAACCTTGAAATTTTATTTCACCTGAACGCGGTAAACTTTATCCTCATTAGGGAACCGATAATTTCGAGGTATTTTAGTGTTTTTCTGATTACGAGGTAACTGTGGTAATACAGTTGATAAGATTCCACGTGGGCTAGAAATCGATTTTCTAAAGGCAGCTACAGGTATCACGTTTTAACACATTTACGAAAAATACATTTCTGTTTCGTCAGTCTTCACCTCCGATATGACCGGTTTCGTTCCTCATATTTGACTGCCGCGAAAGTGTACATACTTCCTCGAACTCAATTGAACGAGTCACCGTTTACGTGACTAGCGAAACGTAAAATAACAATGGCCAATCATTTAAATCGAATATCTTTAAATTGTTCATATTTTCTGATAACAACGTTGGAAATGTCTTACTAAACAGTCAGACATTCGCTACACCATAGTTTGGAAAGCTTAAAAAAACAGTACGTGAACTATATTGCCACTATCATTCTATTTCATTTGCTATTCTCGCGTTAAAACCGTTCCGTAACATATGATCGTAACATCGAGCTTCAAAACAGGGGATGAACTACATAACATCCAGACAAACTTTCTCCGTGAAACTGAAAATACAACATGTCCCGTATCGAACGCGGTAAATAGAGAAAGTTACGAGGGAACCCTGTAATTTCTTTGAATCTCTCGCGAGAGAGCGAAACTTTCAAAAAAGGGGGAAACTGTCAAACACGAAACACGTCGATATTAGACGTCTGACGGACAGCGCTGTCGCCGGTACCGTGTATTACGAGAATTCGCGTTATTGAAACACGTAATACGGGCGTACCTTGTTTAACTGTGGATTTTTCAGATGATCTATGCCACGAAGAAGACCGACGGATCGCACGTCACCGCATCCCCGTTGGCCCAGCTGATCCCACTCAAGGCTCGACATCGTCGAAGGTTTGTCGTTGCAGTCCAACTGATTACTGCTTTGGATCCTGCGAATGACGAGCAAAGTTTAAGTGCGATCGGGAAGGAATGTCGGTAGGGTAGAACGCAATAACGTCGAGCAAAGGTGAGGTTAGAACGTGGGGAGCGTAAGCTTCAACCACGTACTTGCCAGCCAGGTCAAACGTGTTTATTCTGATAACATGACAGTTCTCATAGTTTCAGCGAATTATCGGTGAAATTGGACAGGTTTATCAATTTCAATTTATCGTACGTTATTAGTACCTACGTAAGAAATCGTTGAGTAGACGTGACACTCAACAGATGGTTAAATTTTTGAAGAAAATGATGATTCTTCGAAAACATTTTTGGTCGATTAAGTCAAGATCAAATGATGAATTTTTTTAGGATAGAGATGTATTTAATTGGTCAAAAGAAAATGAAGATTATTTATTGAGTTTTATATCGTTCTTATTGTTGCGAATGAGAGGTGGGAGAATGATCCGTGGCTACGGTACTGAGAATATAAAAGCTATTAGCGCAAGCGTGCACATCGCGCAGTCGCGTGTCGGCGCCCATCGAGCGAGGATTGTTGTCAGCTTATGTCTGTTGACCATGAGAAATATTATACATAGGTATAGACGTAAAAATGTTAAAAACGAACTGCCGCTTCGCGGATCTATATCGTATGACACTGTCTGTGAAGCGTACTTATATCGGCGTGCGTTAAATAATTGTTTTCTTCTAACGAGTTCAAATAATTCCAAATAAAATGGTGCGCACATCCTCGGATTGTAAAAAACACTCCTTTTCGTGACGCAACACTGTATCGAATTTCGTCGTATGTTGATTGCGAATCGACGCAAACATATCATCACGCTGAATATTTCCAAATAATTGAAACATTAGTGACGACTACATATACGAGTTAATATTTCTATGTAGATCTACAAAGATCACTTTACATATGACTAACGATGACATCACACAAGTAACATAGGGAAAAGGCCAATGACAAAAGAAAACTTTTCAAACCTACCGATTCGTATCATTTGTTCGCGGATCAATGCTAGCTTCCCATGTTAACCCTACTAGATAATGCAATCTATTATACAATACCAGACATGGAACTTTGCACACGCAATGTCAAAGCATTCGAATCCACAATGAAATAGCAATAACACGCATGCGATTCATTATCACAAACATTCGTTGTTATAAGTATGTTAATAATAACGAATATCGCCTAACTTATATATCGATTTCCCTATGTATAAATGCCTTATTGTGCATGTTGTATCATACGTAGATAGTACGTACGTAAATCTATTCTTTCCACGCTATTCGATTGTTGAAAGATGAGTAGCAAAGAAATCAACACCGAGCTGGTACATTACGCTGTCATTAGAACCCGGGAATTCAAAGTCTACCACTTTACCTGTCGTACAGCTGATCGTGCCAGGTGTCAGGTTCAAGGCCGTTGGTAGCGTAACGCAAACGGCTCGACTGACGGAGAAAGCCGGCGAAGTGGCACTCCAATCGTTTGAGGAAACGTCTCGAGGACATATTCGCGGTTTCCCTGTGCGACGATCACTCTCGCCCGTATTAACATCGCTCGTGGAAGACGCACTGTGTTGCATCGATCGCGAACGAAGGGGGTTAAACTGCGTCTCGCACGATTGTGTCACGACACGCGATAAACGATTGACATGTGCCCACGTGATGTAACGTGTGTAATGGGGATAGGATTGACATTAGATCGCGTTTCCATGTACGATTTACCAGATAATTTTTAAATCATCGGAATGATTACTTTTGGGAAAAATCAATCGATTTTATTTTGATAATCGAACGGAGGGTAGTTGGAAAGATTGACTAGAAAAAGGTTGAAATGTAATATGAAACTGATCATTATTTAAAGCTACGGTTATAGAAATAGCAGTTCGATCGATTCGTTATTAGTCATGATAATTAGTAACAGGGACATGTAAATGTGAGTTGATTTCTTTTGCGTGAAGATTTAATAGGATATGGACAATCGTGGTTCTATTGTATTCTAAAATTGTTAGACTTACATTTCGTCAGACCTTATGTTACTAAACACATTTCTGACAATCAGTTTGCTATCACTGTGGGGTAATTGATTTGATTGTTCTCAGACACGATTCTTATCATTGGCAAATATCGGATTTTTTGCAGACAATTTGATGGTATTTTTAAATATTTCGTCACATGTAAAAATGAAAATGTGATAATATATTGTTGTAACATTTGCGCGTATCGTGATAGCTGAATGATCAAAATGTTGAACTATTACTTTTCATCCGTATCGTACGATGATGATATGTATCACGGGTCGGCAACCTGTTATCGCGTGACAATGACATAGCAATAGATGCGATATTGGAAAGTTTTTCCGATCTACGATCTCTTGTCGCGTTGAGAAAATGTCGCTTGCCAATCGCGTGGAATAAGATAGAGTATAGAACAACAAAATAAAAT
The DNA here is from genome assembly GCA_917499265.3 of Mimumesa dahlbomi. Lineage (NCBI taxonomy): Eukaryota > Metazoa > Arthropoda > Insecta > Hymenoptera > Crabronidae > Mimumesa > Mimumesa dahlbomi. The sequence continues at coordinate 7,538,486 of OU824114.1, read as the reverse complement.
CGTGCTGCTATAAGTTAGGAACGAGACGTGACAGAATTCATTTAAATGCATATTGAAAGAAATTTCATAAAATACAGATTTCGTGGAGAATAACAGGTTCTTGTTGTAACAACAAACCTTAATATTCTCAGAACAAATACCGCGTTTGTTATGTATAAAACAATACACTGTGCACATTGGAAAGATAATCTCTAAGTACACACTATATATGTGCTATCTCTACAATAAATAAAATTAGTTGAAATAAATTTTTCTGTTTTGTATGAACAGGTGTGTAGGTGTTGTCATACATTTATAATACATATTCTTAAGTAGTTACTGAAAAAAAGCACGTTTCACGATTTACATTTTTTTAGAAGCTTAGTTTCCGTTTGTAAATACTGTAAATATAAATAAGAATGAATGGTGGAATTTCAACGTCGTATTGATTGGTATTTTGTTTTCGTCGATGGTTCAACCGGATTTTTATAACGTGTGCGGTAATGATTCTATTGTAATAGCAATCACCTATACCGTTTAATAGCTGTGTAAGAACAAGTTTCTCATAGTTGTTGAAATGAATCATCGCGAAACCTGTCGTAATTCAGACAACGGAAAATGTGGTATAGATTGAAAGATTATCAACGCAAAATCACAGTTTTAATTAATTCAGGAAAGAAAACGGATTTATCTGATCATCGTCTAAGAGTTTATAGAGATTTCGTAATCTTTCCACCCATACAAGAAAAGTACTCCTAAGCCTACTTCTACAGGAAACTGCAGATTAAGTTATCCGAGTGGTTTCGAGAACATGAAATTGTTTTTCTTACCCACGACTAATTATATGTATACAAAGATATTATGAGAAAAAAACGAACAAGAAAATACGAAATTTGTAAACAGCTAATTCTCGATCAAAATATGTCTTTTGCACCACGTTGATCTTTGAACATCGTTTTTACATTCTCTCATGCAGTTTTTGCCGCACGATACCAGCTCTACAAAAACTATACACACGTGTAAACATTCAAAGTGCAGTAAAATATACTCATTCAGGGATATTTGTCGCTGATAAGCAATTCTACGGTGAGTCGGTTTTACAACACTCATTGTCGAGGCAAAGTGCATTAGGCGTATCTTTGTTTTGTCTCCAATGTTTAACTGCGCCTCAACGTCTCGACTGTTATACTTTTTCATGGATGAACGGTAACCTTCCGACGAAGGTACGTAGTCATACGTGTGGTGATTTCAGTTTCCCATATACATAAATGCAATTACCGCGGAAAAACCCATTCTACGCGTTTTCCGCGAAATCGCGATGTATATTTCGAAAAAAATCGTACGAACGTGAAATATATAATGTTAATGATTTACAGGTATCAATAACATTATATCTTGCGTGGGAAAGATTGAAAAAAAGTCTATAAAATAGTGGAAAAAGTAAACTTTTGAAAATTTAAACAATTTTTATCACTTACACTTTGACATTTCGCGGTCCATTGCGAATATCCTTGGAATTTGAGCTACCCATGGCGTCAAATATAAACAATTCGATTTTTAGTTCGATCAAAAAAATCGATGAAACGAATGACCCATTACTTCCAGAAGAAATGAATAAATTTTACGTTCGCGTGAACCAGATCCCCCGGTTTTTAACACGTCAGAGAAAAAAGAACGGAAAATAAAACTTTATCCGTTGGTAAAACTCGCCGATGTAAAACCGTTCCTGTGATCGCGAGCAGATCACAAACGTGACTGACGGCCAGGAGAACAAACCGGAGAACGTATACGCTTGTTAGTTTGATGCCACTTCGTCATCGTAGAAATCGGCCTTAAGACCGACGTTTTTGGGGCAGAAAGGTGATTTGGATCTCAAGGAAAGGCATTCAATTATGCAATATTGCAGGGTACTATAACACCGTAATATTTCTTGTTTAACCTTGGTACCGTTAAATGCTATTACCACCATGGTATTTTATTTTATATGCGATCATGTAATATCTACATGTATATGTATATGTATCTATAGTTAAAAAGTTCATTAAACTATAAATGCTAATTTTACAATTAATTTTATCGATGCAACAATACGTAGAAATTTCAATGAAACTTGTTACTCAGCTCTACAACCGTATAAATAATAAGTCGGTGTTATATTTGTGTACTAATGTAGAATAATAACTGATAGAAAGTGATCGATACGTAATAAGCGCACGATTCGCATTATGATACCTACTGTGTTATGGCGTAATTCAATGAGTTTTGTTATCGCACGTTGAACATTGAACACGGAAGAGAAAAGATATGTCAATGCGATAAGGATTAGCCGCATTGCTACGAACGTGCATAAACAATTTATTGATTCACATCGACCGAAATTGAAATATGTATATATGTATAATGCAACGTGCGATTTGAAAGTAAATGCATTATTCGGTTTCACTGTTTTACAAGTTGATCTGCACGTGAAAATTGTACGATAATGCATATTTATTCAATGCTAGAATTACCTCTGCGATAATAATTAATTATCCAGCGTGGATGCTGGACCAGAGGGATAACCAGATTTCAAAAAGTCATTTCTTGCGTCAATGAACCTTTTCACAATTCAATTTCTAGGTTTGCAAAGATCTTTCAAAATTAGATCTTCCTTGGATATTCACGAGAAATTAAATATCATGTTCACTAAAGTAAGTATTTTGTAAATAATAGACAAAATCTTTTATATGAATAAAATTTTGAATTTACATGTCTATTAACTTTGACAAATAACTCTGAAAACCTTCATAATACAGAGCAATAATTGATGCATCGTATTATCGATAATCGTTTCTCGAAAGGAAGAAACAAATATACGGAAATCATTATTTTAAATAGTCTGTCGGTAGTGGAAAAGTGTCTATTTTCGAGAATTGTCAATAATGTTGAGTCAATGTAACATTTTTCGAGCGATCACGATATTTCGTCGTTCGCTTACCAATCGGAATTTTAGCGTCGCTGCCCGATATTGCGGTTCGCATAAAATGCCGAAACATTTAGAAGCGGTTGGCGACGCCGAGGATCCGAACTTCTTCGAAATGGTCGAGTATCATTATCATCGCGGGGTGATGGTGATGGAAGACACTTTCTTACAGGACCTACAAAAGTATCACGATATGTCCGAGGAGGCAAAGAAACAACGCGTGAAAGGAATCATAGCTGTTATGTCAGTGTGTCACAATACATTTGAGATCACGTTCCCAATCCGAAGAGATAACGGGGAATACGAAATGATCACCGGCTATCGAGCTCATCATAACACGCACAGGTGTATTTTTAAAGAATATTTAGATTCGGGATAATGAATTAAAACAATACATTTATCTCGAGATGTTTCACTAATCGTAATAGAAGAACGGTTAATAAAGATTCTCTGAAGATTATTATTATTATAATCTATGCGAAAGCAAACCGCAAATGGATATATTCATACTCGGAGCATTGGCTTTCGCTGCTCGTTACTTTAGTAATTACTCTTTAACCGCGTAATGAGTCCGTGCGGTGAAAGTAGAGATACGTTGCAAAAAACGCAGTGTCTAAAAAGTGAATTGTCTCGCCTTTATTTTCTTTTGTATCGACGTCCGTGAAAAATAGAACACGTCGAAAGAAGTACATCATTTTTCCTATGTTACTGTAATATTTCGTCTCTGTTATTACAGTGTTACATATACTAATTTTTGGTTCCCATACTAATTTTTTTTATTAAAATACCTACTTCTAGTCAATTACAGTTACGTTTCCACCTAAAAATCTCACGAAAAAATATATATAAATTTCAGTTTGATTTTATTTTCTCGAGAGCAAAAAATTCGTTCCAGTTTCAATTTACAAGTGTCGTGGAACTCTTTTTTTATGGGCTCTTCAATATTTTTTGCAGATTGCCGTGCAAAGGTGGCGTGCGATTCGGACCTGACGTGACCCGTAACGAAGTGCGCGCACTTGCAGCGTTGATGACATTTAAATGCGCCTGTTGCAACGTCCCGTTCGGTGGAGCGAAAGCGGGCGTAGTCATTGATCCGAGAAACTATTCCGCAAACGAATTGCAAAAGATCACCAGACGGTTTACCTTAGAATTGGCAAAGAAAAATATGATCGGGCCTGCGATAGACGTACCAGCACCGGATGTTAACACTGGCCCACGGGAGATGTCCTGGATGGCTGATACGTATGCCAAAACCCTTGGTTATAATCAAATTTCATTGTTTTATATTCGAAGACCACAGGAGGAAAATATGACAATTTCCTCTTTATGTTATTTCCCTATAAAGCTATTTTTAGAATGATTTTTATACGTGACAGGTGTTCCATATTTAGGTGTGCCGTATGAAACGAACATAATATAATCAACTAAAATGGATTTATCACAGTTTTCCTCTGTGATCGTTTGTATAATTTCCAATTATAACTTTGGATAAGTTTTCCATTACCTTCTCGCATGGCATATTATTTGGCTAATATTATTATGATACAATTTGATTAAATAGAATGTATATCAAGGACATATCATATTTCGCAATACATACAATACTGCATGTTTTATCGTAGGCATGAATGATATTAATGCACATGCAGTCGTAACCGGAAAACCAATCAACCAGGGCGGAGTTCAAGGTAGGACCGAGGCAACAGGCCGCGGTATTTATCATGCCGTCGACAATTTCTTATCTGACGAAAAGTGGATGACACAAATCGGACTCAGTGCCGGTTTCAAGGACAAGACTTTCATCCTTCAGGTTTGTATGTGTGCCGGTCCATTAATTGCATTTGTGTGCGGTACCATTATGTATAGTATCCACCTAGAATTATTACATAAACTGGAACATGGATTAATCATTAACGTTTCACTTTTTTCTGATCGTGATTTTATACGTATCATACATACATGTATGAAAAGTATATACTTTATTCGTGATAGGGCTTTGGGAACGTAGGTCGTTTCACTGCCGTATATTTTACAAAGGCTGGGGCGAAGTGCATCGGTATAATCGAACGAGACGCAAGTGTTTATAACGAGAACGGAATCGATCCCAATGTACGAATTTGTGTCAGTATTATTATCACACTGCAATGACGAGTCATCACGGAGCAATCTACGCACCTTTCTAGGCACTAATACCGTACTTCGTTGCGAATAAAACGTTGAAAGGGTTTCCGGGCGCGGAGGAGTACAAAGGTGATAATTTGATGTACGAAAAATGTGATATCTTTGTACCAGCCGCGGCAGAGAAGCTGGTGAAGAAGAAAGACGCGGAGAATATTCAGGCGAAAGTATGAACATTGCGTCAGTTTGTTTAAATTAAATGAGGTACTTGTCCTGAAACTTTTTAATAGAACTGTATACATTTTATTCAGATCATCGCCGAGGGTGCTAATGGACCATGTACTCCAGCCGCTGATCAAATATTTTTGAAGAGAAATATTCTCGTTATTCCTGATTTATACATGAATTCTGGCGGAGTTACGGTTTCTTATTTCGAGTGGTTGAAGAATTTAAGCCACGTATCATTCGGCCGGTTACACTTTAAATATGAAAGGGAGACTAATTATCATTTGTTAGGTACACAACGTCCGGTAATCTGATAGTTAAACGATTACTACGTGGAATGTTATTAAATTTCTGTACAGATTCTGTACAACAATCGCTTAAAAAAAATATCGATGGGGTGAAAATCAGGCCGACGGAAGCTTTCGAAAGAAGAATAGCCGATGCTACAGAGAAGGACATCGTTAACAGTGGATTGGATCATTCAATGGAGAATGCCGCGCATGTACAATTACACAATTTAACAATTCTTCAAACTAACGATCTTATTAAACCGTAACTCATTTTATTTGACTTTACTTGCAGCAATTAATGTTAACAGCAGAACGACACAATTTGTGCCTGGATATCCGTAGAGCCGCGTATTGTTGTGCTATTGATAAGATATTCAAAACTTACGACGCATCGGGTCTCACATTTTAACTCCCTTGCAATATTATTTTAACTCTATTTAAAACACTCTATTCTACTTTAAATATGTCTGTGCAGTTCTTTAAGATAACGTTTGCTACAGTTTTTGTTACATATACTTGGTATAATAAAGTATATTATCCTTAGATGTATTGGTAGTGTGAGTCATTACTTATTTTTGACATTAGCCATTGAGTGTTCTGTCATTATATAAGAGCTTTTGTAAATCGAAAGATGCGATAATCACGATAAATTATTATTTCTTTATAATGCTCATGTGAAAAAGTAGATGTTATATGGCTCGTTGGTCTAGGGGTATGATTCTCGCTTCGGGTGCGAGAGGTCCCGGGTTCAAATCCCGGACGAGCCCAAAGAATCTTTATTTTTTTTGCCCAATTGCAATTAATAATAGTACTTGTGTCTACTTGCAAATTAGTATACTTGAGCGCACAACACACGATGCACGATATATTATACGACACATGAAATTTTTGAATCCATCATCGATTACCTTGTACTATCGAGTATATACAAGAATCCAAAATGGCGCTCGCGTGGAACCCGTCAAAGAAGCATAGCGATCGAGAAAGGTACAAATAGTGAATCTTAAATGCACGTATTTAATTGCGTTGTGTAGGATTTATGAAAAAGATTTTCAAATCTTTTATTAATAGTTGTCATTTCGTTCGTGACCTACGTCAAATTAACGCCAGCTGCTACTTAACCTCTACTTTGTAAAGCTGACAACAGTATAATTCATTTTTTTTACAGGTGGGTGTGCATTTACCCTGTTTATTTAAACAGTAAAAGAACATTAGCAGGGGGACGCAAGCTTTCGAAGGATAAATGCGTCGAAAATCCTACGCATCAGGAAATTCGTGATGTTTTAGTCGCAGCAGGATTCAATGTTGGTGTGGAAAACAAGCTACATCCCAGAGAACGTAGCAAAGAATTATTATTTCGCGGGCGTATCCGTGTACAGTTGAAAAACGATGACGGAACTCCTGTGAAACCCGAGTTTCCAACCAGAGATTCTCTTTTACTGCATATTGGTACTACCATTCCAAAGCTAAAGACTCGTCAAGGTAAACAATCATCCGGTGATCAGTCTTCTCAGGCATCAAGTTCATCTTCAAAGAAGGGAAAGGGAAAAGGAAGAAGGTAACGAGTTAAGAAGAGGATATAATAGGATCTATAAATATTTTTCATTCGTGTGTATTTTGTTGCCTGAATGAAAGAGTTCCCTCACGTGTGATGTAAAAAGACAGATTGTATTGCAAGTTGTGTAAAGTTACTGATGGCTTTCAAACTGAACATTGTACATTAAGATATTTAATTACATAATACAGTTTAAAATGTGTAATAACAACTCTCATTGTATGTTCTATAAAAGGTTACAAAATATTTTCATTTAAAATGTGTTTCTTTATTCTAATCTTCCTTTTATTTTTTTTAATATGTATTTACATTACAGACTGTTGCACACTTAACAATCTTTATTAAATGTGTTTGATGCCTTTGATATTATTTGTGTGTGTTCAGTTATGTCATTTTTACATTATTCTGTTTTCCAGTGTTTGAGGATTGTCTTTTGATCTTAATGTCCTTTTCACTTTCATTTTCTTTTAACCCATCATTTTTATTGTCAGCAGTAGAGTTCTTTGTTGTTTGATCTGCATCTTTTGGATTTGATGCACCAAGAGTAGGTTCATTATTGCAATTGGAAGGTGGATTATATGTGGATCCAACAACAGGTGACGTTGATAACGATTGTGTATTATGGGGCACGACCCGTACCATATATCCCATTGGTTCAGGATAATTGAACAAGCCTGGTTGCATCACACTTATTCCCGGAGTATAAGAATACAGTCCTGTAGATGGGACTGCTCTTTGACTATTGTCAATGTTTTGTTGCTCATTATTCTGTAAAGTTATATAGAATAAATACCTGATGTAACATTCTTATTAATAAAGTAGATGTAAACTGATCACTTACTGTACTACTTTTAACAGTATCAGATTTCTTTTCTGTGGGTGAGCTTGCTCCAACTAAACATGTGTCATCTATATCTTTCTTTACATTTTCATTCCTCTGCGCTGCCTAGAAAAGTCAATTGAAATTAAGAAACACTTTAACATAAAATTACATAATGAACAATTACACTTACTGGATTAGGGCTTCCTAAAATTTGTCCATGTGGTTGTACAGGTAAACCAGGATAAATTAAGTTATGAACCATTGAGCGTGCATTCATGAGACCATGTATTGGCAGTGAAGCTGCTCTGAACAGAGTATGCGGAACAGTATGTAACCCATGAAGAGGTGGGTGCAAGTGTGGATGTAGAATTGAATGCGGTGCACCAACAGTAGGTGCCCTTAGAAATGAACTAAAGATAGAATGTGGTGCCGGAGGAAGCGGTCGTGAAATCGGATATAAAACTGGTGTGTGTGGAACACCCACTATAGAATTCTGGTAACCATTATTTAAATCCTTATTATCTTTGGGTGGTTCTGCATAGTTTTCTTTGTTTGGATTCGACATTCCAACTACGTTAGATTGGTCATCATTGTTTGATTCACATTGCGGATTCGATGCTCCAATAAAATGAGCGTGACCAACTACTGGACCCCCTCGAAGAAAGTAATTTGCCACCTGGTCTGCATCATCTAAATTTTATTAATATTAGATGTCATGATTGGCATCGGTGAATTTTAGTTGGTATTAATGAATATATTAATTGTTCTCACTTGTCCTAAGGTACGGTCGTCTTGATCGACCCAAAAGAGTACAGCGTGCCGATCGTTCATCTTCAGTTAAGTCATTCGCGTTCACCCCTGGGTCAATAATTTCCACTTCTCTTTGTTCCCGAACGACATTTTTAGAATCTTTAAACATACAAATGAATTAGTTTCTCATTACTGAAATTATTTTGATATATCAGAGATATGTTTGTACCTTTTTCGTTATGATCGATCCGAGGTATAGGTGGTCCATTTTTTAAAGCTTCTGTCTGGTCATCACAATTTACATACAAAACTGTGTGACATAAAAGAACGATTAACAGTAAAGGTCGGAATCGTATCATTTTCGCAAAGCTAACAGCGTGGGTATTAAATAACGTTTACCGAAGTTCAAATTGTTCACTGGAGTCGCGCACAATTTATCTTCAATTTATAGATATTGCATCCGAGAATTCTGCTGACGGTTTAACGTTTACCTTACGGTTTTCATAATATTAATGGCGTATTTTAATTCAGAGAAGTGTATGAATTGCGACAAATTTCAAACATATGATGTAACAAAAAAATGTTTTGTGCACACACGCCTTTCTGTGTTGTTTACCTGAAAAATTCTGATGACCAAGTTTCAAAAATAATGAATATGATTTCAATACGATTTCGTTATATTGAACGACTTATATACACAATTATAGCTACTATAATAACTGGAGTATACTTGTTATACAAATTTACATACAAATTACAGGCACTTATATTAGCAACAAATATTCTGAATTGATTATTACATTATTAAAAAAAGCAGAAATTCCAAAAAAAATAAACCTTCACCGTGACAATGCTTTCAACATTGCCGTGACCAGGATTCGAACCTGGGTTACTACGGCCACAACGTAGGGTCCTAACCACTAGACGATCACGGCTATTGAAGGTCATACTAACATTTTTTATTTATCCATTAAATGTCAACTTTATATATAAATCAACAAATATTACATTTATTTTTTACATTTACTTTATTTATATTTCCAAAATTTCCATAATTTCGGCTCATTGCACAAACACTTTAAGTTAGTGCTATACTTCATTCTCTGAAGATTATCTCAATTGCGATTCAATTCCAAAACAAAGACAATAACTTAATACTTGTCAGTTCTTCACTTAAGAAAACCAGAAGAACCCATACACTGTACGGCGTACAGTATTGTAAAAAGAAGATACTAATATCTTCTACTTGGAAAAGAGTGTTAAATCTTATTATGGAGAAGCCACTCAATCTGCGACGTTTACACGTAAATTTGCTCTGGAATTTCTTCATTATAATTTTTAATACTAATTTCACATTTTACCATTAAATAACGTGTAAAATAATTTACATGTTTCATTTTTTATAAAAGTCGTAATTGCAATTACATATATTTTATTGTTGATCAGCGATATAAGTGACAGTAACTCCCCTTTCCTCCGACAGGTGTAGCTAGTTACACTATTACTCCATGTTGGAACTGGGATTGCGTAATAACGAACTAGCTTCTCGTCGCTCCTATTATCCGGGTAACGCCGGGCTTCCAGCGACCGCCGTTGCTACCGCGGCGTCGCGGTTTTAGCAACAGTGTTTCATTTGCATAAAAAGTTGCCGGTGTAAGAAGAAACCAAATACGCTGATTTTTCGACGTTCCCGTGTCCGGCGAGGGAAAGAGATTCACCCCACCAGACGACCGTAACGACACAGATTTTCGACGCACCGACGTACCTAATATTAAAGGCCGAGCGCGAATTGCAGGCAGGTATGTACCTATTTATTTTCGTTACCTACTGTTTCACTCCAATTGTTATAAATATAGCTCGTTGTCATCCCGCCACAACGTGCTCGCGGGTTTGGAATTCTTGTTTTGGAAGCGAGAATAAATCACTCGGCTTGTTGCGTAATCGCCTATGAATCTTGTTCGTACGATTAAGCCGTGATGGAAAAATTGTTATTATCGTAGCACGTATTATTTAATTGGAGACATTGAAACGGGAATCACGGGCAGATTAGAATTTCTTTCGACGATGGAATTTCTTTGTCGCGTTAGCGTGTAAGTACGGCCCTGAGGCAAAGTATGCGGATAATACCAGCTTCTACGTTCTGTGTCCCTGATCATGAGAGTCTTCGGGAGAGCCTACCCCAACAACGTTAGTAATACGATAGTCCAGTATCACCTTATACTCGTGTCTTTCTCTTTTATTCATCTTGTTTCCCTCTCAACTCTCGTGAAACATCGGTGTTTACAATTTGTAACACGAGAGGTATCCCGAGCGGCTGTATCGACCGCAGGATTTTTAACTGATCTAGGAATCGGTATTTTCGTGATCATTATTTATCGACGACTCGACATAAAAAAGTCTTGTGTTGTCTACGTTGAATTTTTGTTCTTCATTGAAACAGAATATTGTCGTAGTGCAAACAAATATTTAGAAGAAATTTAGAAAATCATTTGAAAGAAGAAAATCCCCTTTTATGTCCAGCCTTCGAATATAGATTTATAGAATGAGGATACAAACAAAATACATGGATAAACAGTCGTAACGAACGACCTTGTTCTGTATTCGGTTTGCTTTTCCATGAGTAACACGTTCACTCGTAAAATGTCGTTTTCATGGCAGTAATGTAATGAAGTATCTTTCTTAGAATTATTACCGAGACCTTGAACGAGAACGTTTTCCTATATTGCGAATAGCACGGGTTGTATTCCGGGTACTGATATAAGAGTAAATTATTTACATTATTTATATATTATATTTAGCCAAATAAAGTTCTCCTTTACGTCGACGTCGTGATTTCCTCTTCGATAAAGTTAGTCGTTTAGTATTTCCGTCTGTTTTTTCCTGATTTATTCAATTTATCGAATGACGATCTAGGAAACTCTGTTCTCCTGTTGCCGGAACTCAATTAATGTAAATTCGAGCCATCAGGAAACTCGACGTTTGTTGATGTAACAAGCCGAGGAAGTTGAGAATGACTTAATATTATCATGGGCATGTTCGCGCTAATTCTAGATCCTATTGCCGTTTATCCGACACACGTGTAGACTCGCGATGTCCACTTGAGCGGACTTGAAACTGTCGGTAATATCATAGTCTTTAGCGTCTCACTATTATCGTGTATTTTTTTTCTCTTTCACTTTCTGTCTTCTTATCTTAAAATTGTGGTCAATCATTTTGACACAGATCTTTCCAAGTCATTTAATAATTTATTAATTTTCTTCGAACACTCGTCCAAATTTTTACGATCGATGTTGACAACCTAATTATAAACAAAGGGTTTTTAAAATGTCTTGAAAGGAACGATTAAAATATTATTAATGGGGCTAGATGCTATTTATCGTTTCTCCCCTGTGGAAAATATACATTTAATATCTGCGATCTAATAATGATGGTCAGTACCCGATTAGCGAAATCCGTTATAAGTTTTTTACTTTGGAGCATCAACTTTTCACCTGTCTTAAGGTGATTCAACGTTTTCGCCTGCAACGGGGCGAATTTCTTCATAAACGATTTCATATCACCGTCGCAACTACTTTCCAGATCTTGTATCTCATCCTGAACATGCCGTTGTTCCTCCCTGAGTTCCTCGATTTTCTTTGCTAGTTTCTTCACGTTCTCATACGCGTTTTCGTACTCTTTTCTCACCTTTACTTTCAGATCATCGGTAATCTGTGTACGTACATACATGGATATGGTTGATAAAGTCACATAAAATTATTCATCAAGATTTATGACACATATCTACTTGGAGTGGACGATTAAGAATTTTTTTCATAAGAAAAACTAGCAAATGTAATCACTTTTGCTATCTCGTTTGCGATCTCCTGCGATGCTTCCGGATATTTACTTAGAATTTCATCGATACGTTCCCGGTTAGTTTGTATCCACGACTCGATTTTCTCGTCAATTTTCTCATCGCTGTAATTTATCTCAAAGAATTCTTCGACATTAATACTATCAGCTATTTTCGATAGGACCTCACCACTCCATTGTAACACACGGTCTTTTTCCTCAATTAAAGCCTGCCACGTGTCCGGCATACTTTCTATCACTTGACCCATTGTGTTTCGCTGATCATCTGATCGATTAAAAAACCAACAAACTTGAGAAAATTCATTCGATACGTGGATAGTATCCCTACATAGTCTCTTCCCTTGTATTCTCCAATATTACACTTTCAAGAGGAAAATTAATTCATTGTACACAAAATTTTTGGGAATAAGAGATCAAAATAAGAGATATTTTGACATTAGCCTCGTTAGGACATCGTCTCTACTTTGTTCCTTATGGTCACGTGATTTTTGTTTACAATTTCTATATCGATAGTATCATTCGATAGAAAATCAAGCTTCCATAAGAACAAACCGCGAACACTTACAACCGCTATCACGGTAATCAAATTATTTCAGACTTTTGAATATTGATTAATATTCATATTTTTCTATTTTACGTGTTTTAACGAGAAGAAAAGTCTGTACAGTGGCGCCGCAATGGTGTTATTTTCCATTAATGTCGTGACCCAAGCTCCGAACGTTCCGGGCCGCCAAAAATTATTGCCAAATTTTCCACCCTCGTAAATACAAATTTACAAACGATCGCTCGCTACACGGAGGCCATTCTTTCTTCGCGATTGTCGTTGTATAAATCGTATAACGTTGCCGAGGCATTATACCCGCGGACTTTTGCTCGGTGGTACGCCACAAAAGGACGGTCTTTCGCGTTAGTCGTCGCAAAGATTACATTGAGCGTGATTTTACGCTGTCAGACGGGGAAAAAGGAACTAGAGCGGACGTCCGACCGTCTCGAAAGTCCGCGGAATTCAATCGGCATGAGGCTCATGTCGAGGTGTCAATTCAAAGCAACGTAATCTCCGTTCAGCCCTACCAATAATCGGCTTATTGATTTTGATTCGAGCCTGTTTAAAGCCGGGCTCACAACAATCTACCGCGCGGCCGTTTCGCGGGTATAATTAATAATTGTAATTAAACTTTCGAAGGGAAAGTTTAATTTCCAGCGAATCGCCGATTCGCGGAAGCAATTTGAAAATTGAATTCAGCCGGGAAAGGGTCGCGAAGGGACTGTATTTAGACGGGTGGCGGTAAATAACGGCGAAACGTTACGTGAAATAATTGTTCCTTTGATTTTTAACCCGGAGGTCGAAGTAAAATACAATTTTCCACGCAATTTCTCTTTGCACTGTTTATACGGCAGGTTCGGGAAAAAAAATATCGGTGAATTTTATTGAAAATAGTGCTCTCTCGCTGAAGAATATTTCGGGAAATATAATTCGCATGGAAATCATACGTGTGTGTATCAAAGCGAATATTACACCATATAATTGATATTAAAAATGCCTCGTCCAATATTTTATTTCGAACGTACCTAAATGTATTCAGCGACATTAATTCTCATCGTTTATTACTTCATACCGAACCATATTTTATTCTCTGCTTACTTTTACTATTTCATATTTGTATCGTATTAATAGTACATCCACGTGGTATAAATTAATAAGTAACAACTAAAATAGACTAATTTATCCCATGTGTTATTCATTCGTCTCCAATTCACAGTATGTATACACTCTTTCCACGACGAAATAGAATTATCATAGTAACATCGTACTTAGAATTGAACGTGATACTCTTTTTATCATGAAGCAATAATTTGTCTTTATCATAACGATCTCCGTGGAAAATCATTCTCACCTTTTCCACTTGTAATCTGTATTCCGCTCACATTAATATCTTCCGCGTTATTTAACATGTTCCTTATCGAGACATAACATTTCTCTATCATGTGTGATTAACATGAATAATATTTAACAACGACGCCTTCGATCGTCCGAACGTTACGTGATCGAAAGATTTCTGTATCACAGCTAATTACAACGTTCATAAGCATGATCAACGTAATCGCATCATCGGGAAGCTTCTTTTACACGAGAACAATAAGCTATTCAATCCGGATTATAATTATCTTCGCTAAAGAACATCCACGGCGATTAGTCGGTGTGAACATCACTTAATGACGTCCCTGACCGCCACTGTTATCGTATCCGATGCTTCATTGACCACATCCTAACCTACGTCATGTGTGCGTCACACGTGGGCATATGTACGTGCATACGGTGGCGGGTCCACATACATACACGCGCGTCCAAGTGGTGTACCTCGTTACACAGAACGTGTTATTCCGTGGCGACACGTACCTCGACTAGATTGCTACTCTTAGCCACTCGCTTTGCGCCTCTGTAAATAGGGGTGCTTGGGTAAAAAAGAGAAAAAAAATCTGCAAAAAAAAATATACAGAAGAACAAGAAGAAGAAGGAGGAGGAAGAGAGTTTTATCGTGGAAAAAATGTAAATCTGTGGATAACTGTGATATCCTGATTCACACGTGCCAAAGTCGATGGGAAAATGTGAAAATATATATGCGAGACTAACAGAGTTACAACGACAGAGAAACGAAATAGGTTTGGTTGTCGTTGTGATAGCTGTTTTAATAGGTACTGTATTGACATTCCGGTATTCATGGATTATCCGGTTTTCTTCGATTGATGAAAAAAAATAGAGTATATAATTATAACGAGGTTCTTCAAACCGTAGCATCCCTTGGGAATAATCGATATTTCATTTTTATCATACCTCGAAATGGATTTATCAAGGTGATTGGATATCCCGATGTCAGGGATGAAATGATAATATATACATCTTTTTTCGCTCGTTTGAATTGTACTTATACTTAATATCTTACGGTGGCGAGCACACTGAATGCGCATCGAATGCGTTATCCAGATCATCTCACGGTTGTATCTCGAGACGAGATAGTTAACGGAGTCCAATTATATCTACCGCAGAGACGTGGTTAGACGTTACATCTTTGCTACGCGAAATCCCCCTTCTATCAAGATACGTTATCATCGTGCGGCTAAGAAGCTTTAAGCACTACTACGGATTGGATTTTTAAAATCCGCATCCCATTTGATTATTTACATCGAAATGAAATTCTGAATGTGGTCTATGTGTATCCTGTCGCAAATATCCAAGAATCCTCGAGGTACTTATACTACAAAGATATCCGTTAAAAAAAGATGACTATGGTTTGTTAAAATTTTTTCGAGGCAAAGAATATATAAAATCAAGGGAATTGAATTTCTTTCCAACAAATACAAATTTAACAATGATGTGTACAACATGGAACGTTTCATAGTAAGTAAGAAAAGTAACGGTATGATATACATATAGTGTCATCGGGTGACATAGAAATTCCATATAAAAATGGACGATGCTGTTAATGTATTATAAAACAGATGTTTTTCCATAGCTTTTTATTGACACATTTAACGTCGCTACGAACGTTTAGTCGTGGGTACAAACACGTGAAAATTTCTATAGGCCGATACACACGCGGTGTTCACTTTATGGTATCGTTCGAGCGACAAATTGAACTAAAAATAACCCTTTGCGACGTGGTGCCACCTGACTATTCGTGCGTGCGAAGGTGGCCTCTACGGGTATGCCATGTACACTTGGCGTCCTCCCCTTTGAAGTAGGCGATTGGAAGTCGCCTTGCGAATTATAGGTATACGTAGCAGGCCGACATGTGTACACAGAACATGGGCTGCTACGTTTTTACAGCATGACCTACCTTTGTACAGCGTAAAAACCCCATACTGGGAATTCTAATCGTATCGCCTATCACATTCCGGTGAAACGGTTTAACGTTACAGTTCACCACAGCTGTTTCGATACTAATCAGATACATTCGATTATATTTCACTTTACATTGGGCCGAAAAATCATCGTTTTGCTTCTTACGTTGTAAAATCATACAAAGAATCCTGTTATTCCAGCATCGATCATTCATGTAAATAATATCAGGAAATTATCCGTAATGAGATTCCATAAACGTATAACGCTTCATTTACCCATAACGCGATGGAATTAATTAATAAAATTACGCTTACTGTGTTTCGATCCTGTACCCGTTATCATACACTTCAAACAGGATTATTGATATTAAAATTCTTCCGTCGTTCCATCCTCTCGCACGATATCATTTTATTTACATAATATAAAAACAAGGTAGTTAAACGGTTGTTCGGTATCGAGCTAAATCCGTATTTTTTCCTTGGTATTAAAATTTAAAAAACTGATAGTCTAAAGGTTCCTCTTTCGAACTGATCAAATATACACAGTTTTCCAATTCTAAATATTCTTGAAAGCTGGTGATAATTACACTGTTGCCCGGTGGAACATACAGAGGGAACGCTTCATTTGCGTTGCCTTTCTTCTTACCGCTGGAAAAGAGGGTAAATGTCGGTTTTAGGTCCGAAACGTCGTTCATTATGTTTACAAGCGGGTACCTTTCGACCCTGCTGTTGTCACAGGGGACGATCTTCAACCAGCCGATCATAGGTCCGGTTCCCGTAGCTATGAACGCTCGTTCCATAGCGATCCGATCCTTCCACATGATAGATCAAAACCGAAACCCGCCGAATCGACATACCCAACGAGTACGGGCCATCTGGCACGAAAAGAGAGACATCACTTCCGGTTCTGTTCGCCGAGCCAGCCAGAAAGAATTAACCGGATAACGTATGTATCCGGCCGTGCTTCAAAGGCAGTCGAATTGACTGCGAACTTGCTCGAATGCGAATTCGGTCTTGTTTCAAAATTTCCCCGTCGTTCGTTTTCTTTGGTTTTTACTTAACATATATTCCGCAAATGATACGATCAATTTGTGATATCCATCGCTGGGAATATTGTCTCGTTTTCAATAATGGAATCGATAATTGTAAATCAAGTTCATAGGATTTTACCATGGATATTAGGAGAAAAAATTTCGTTTATATCATAATGTAGAGTCGTTGATTTTTGTTGGTTGTTTTTTTCTGTTTTTTTTGGTGTGGGGGGGGGGGATGAGAAAGGAAACGAATGACCGAATTCTTGTGGTTTTAAGACTGTGGTTGAACCGGTGTTCTGATTCAATTACCTTTGAAATCCCTTGTCGTCGGACATTAAAGCCAGGACTAATCCTAGGGACACGTTGCAAGCTAGAAGCGGATGCTCTCAGTCCGGAGCACCCGGTGCTAAGCTTCGCGGGATATTCTATGGGGTAACGGTAATCGATAAAAAAGCTAAAACGGTAACAATGCCTCTGCTTCAGTGGATGCTTCGTGCTGTATCCGGTGTGAATAAAGCTCAGAGACAATGTGCAGGAATGCGCGAAACATTGTTTGCTAACGTTTGTGTATAAGTGAATTCTATGATCCGTCAGCGTTGTGAAAATGTGTATATCGTTCTTCCGTACGTAAATACATGTACCTACATACATATTCTGTATCGCTACGTTCGATAGGAATAACATAATTTCGCGGTCTATTGAAATTTTTCATTTTTATACCGTTCTAGACACTATTTACATGTTTACCGTTCTACATAAATTTCAAGCGGATAATTCATTTTAGTAAGATGTCATTATATTTTAAGTGTCTACTTAAATAATAATGTTATCGTTTATTTATTTATCAGTAGATATATTGATTGTATAATACGTACGTGAGCTATGTTATACGAACGCATTTTTAAAGGGTAGTACCACATATAGATACCAGGATGCAATTCAGTGGAAAGTGCCCATTGATAGAGTCATCAGGAGTTTTCAAAGCTTCCATCGAAGTTCTTTCTACGTCATTTCCTAGTCCATCAATGGTTTCCTCGTCTCTTTTAGGGATTGTCCTAGGTCACGTACCTCTATCGAATCGATTTGCAATTTCATAGAATGTAATTTCGTTCTATGATTCGTCGACAGTTACAATCATGGGAACGAATATCGTTATTTACATTTATTTATCCGGTACATTGTTAACCCTCCCAGGGAGGTAGGTAGAGGTGGTAGTTCGCGGACCTACAAAGGTGCCGATTGTGTCGCGACAACTCCTCGTCGACGACTACTGTTTCACGGGAAATAGAAAATCGAAGGTTTTCAATGCCAAAGTGCTATCCGCAAGATTCCAGACGAGATTCTGAGACTCTATCATCGACCCAGCGCGTCCAGGAACCGTCTGGGAATCTCAGCAGGAAAAGGGGAGGAGATCGGAGACAACGGGAATGGATTCTAGGCACGCGCTTTCGAGGCAAATATTTTCAGAAAAAGCGTCTAGAAATCGTCGAATCTCGCGGTACGCTCGACCTTCGATCCCTTTTTCTAAGGCAAGTGCAACGACTCGTCCACGATGTACTTTCTTTCTCTTCGTTCTCTCCCCCCCCCTCCCCACCCCTCCCCCTTCACCCTTTTTCTTCGCATTTCACCCTATTTTCACCCTCTTTATTTTCCTTCACGCGAGACATTCTTTTTTTTTCCTTTATCCGTCCATTTCCTTTTCGGTCGTTACACACCTCTGTGCGAAAGAGTGCGACAGGAAACGATGGTAGTCGCAGTTATTTTAGAGCAGTCGGCTCGATACGTGGAAGCCATTGTTCGTGCGGTCCTAGTTTGGCAGTGATCCTCGGTGTCAGCCGGTCTAATAAAAGCCAGGTCGAGCTTGCGAACGACTACCGATCGGACTCGACCGTGATTCATCCCTACAGGCAACACCGGCCTGGATAAACGACCTGCTTCGACTATCCGTCATGAGCAAGTAGGGAAGCTATTCGACCACAGGAATTAGTCTTTTGTCTATTCGATGAATGTCTTAATCATTTTCTGTTTCTTCTCGTGTATTTCGTTTAATCAATTATTCTGAATCAGAGTTACTAATTTATAGCGTGGTTAATTAGACTGGCGATTTCTAAGAATAATGTATTTATGTATGATAGTATCTATCCGTGTATCATAAATTTTACTGTGAAAAATAATATTCGATAGGTACGAACTACAAAATTAGAAAACGTATTTCTATCGGTAAGGGGTTTGATAATTGAAAAATCCATATGGTATCTTTCGGGAAGTAATATCGCCGGTATTATATTCTCGGTCGAAACATTCGGTTTAAGTGAGTTATCGAACCTTTCGACGAGCTTCCAAAAGGTAATATCCCGATCATATATCTTAAGCGTGAATTCAACTCGTATGTGCTACTATAGGTAGCAAAACCACCTATAGGTATATGGATCCGACCGGAAACGTAATAAAAGGTAATATTACAGTCGCGTACCTTTAAAAGCTTATATACGAATTTGGCAGAAAGTCAATCGTCGATTTTCGCAATTATAATTTTTCTATACGGTAAAAGTAGTACTGCAGAAGTAGAAGAAGAAGAAGAAGAAGAAGAGTAAGTGTTTCCGATGGGAAACCGGATCGATGGTTACCAATACCGTTCGTATAATACCTACTACTTCGAAAGACGCTTCCCATAAGATTCTCGAGAGATGTTCGGCTGATGGCCGGTTGCCAACCAGACACAATCCATACTATAAATACTAGCACACACCACCGTCCCACCCTGGCGTGCCGTTTCATTCCGTTCCGCGCGACTACCCCCGTCTTTAACATTTTTTTCATGCAGGAACGTTCCGTGCTTCGTTAACACAGGCAAAACGTTCGGATGACTTTAGCACGTTGACCGTGGGTTGACTCACACCTCTTCTTCTGTTCCTTATGTCATTTACCCGCGATGAAAGATGCCCGAGATATGTTGTTATACATGCTACTCGAAAATACATATTACTTACTATGCTTCCCTTTAGTTTGCGTATCGAAACGTGAAACGCTTAGGTGATTCTCGTTTGTGTGCCTGTATTTTCTGTGTTACTTATTTAAGTTATAGTAAACTTTCTTTTTTTTTTATACGGTTTATTCTGTAATTGAATTCCCTTGATAAGTGTCGAATTAAAGTGTCGTCGACACGTGGGTGGTTTTTATTATATTTTCCGTACGATTCGATTGATTTAATTTGATAGTGTCTATATTGGTAGGAAGAATTTCACTCGATCACCATTACCCGGCGGATAACTAAATCGCCGGATTTTTGTATTCATCGCAGACATCCGGAGATTCCAGCGGCAGCTCATAAAACTCATGACTACGTCCGGAAGTAGCCGATATTAGTTTTCGTTTCACGACGGTAGATTTGCGCGGATAAAATATCGCGAACCGGGCGTAGGTAATCGATCGTTTTAACGTGACACGAGTAAGAACATTAAAAGATCGTCGGCATCGTTTCGAATCGGCTGGCGGTTATGGAATTGTAGGTGATGCGACGGAACGAAAGAAAAAAAAAACCCAAAGAACGAAGAAGAGAACGGATAATGGAGAAGGAAGCGAGGAGAGAAAAAAAAACAAGGAGAGGAGCGTTTATTGGACGTTATTAAATATAATGCCGCAAGGCGTGTCCCCCTTTGGGAAACTTTACCGATAACTTCGTAATTCTCTGAAAGGATCCTTGCTACGGGACTTTTAAGACGTTCTGCCTCCTCCCGATGTTTCCCTTCGGTCTACTAGTGCTTTCCTACGAGGGTTACTCCGAAGCTTCCTGAAGAATGGACCATTACGTTCCTCTTTTTTTTTCTTTATATTTTTTTTTCGTAACCAAAATCGATATCGAGTTCTGTCGTTTTACTGTCTGAAAAGTAGACTCTTCTATAAACACTGAAAGCTTGCTATGCTAACTTCTGCGTCGCCTTCGCTTAGTATTCAGAGAGAGAGAGAGAGAGAGAGAAAAAAAAGGAAAGTTGAAATGGAGTTGAAACTTTAACTTCAACGAACCGTTGTTTCTCATCGTTGTCGGAACGATAGATCGACGTTATCGATCCTCGAGCGTAGCTTAGAAACATATTGTTTACGAGTCGACCGTTGACTCGTTCGAGGTGTGTTAATTTTATCGAGTATGAAATTATTACGTTGCAACGGTAAAGTGACATCATTAACAGTAAATATTCCTTCTCGCGTTCCGTGGACCGATTGGTAGCGGTTTAATTAAATTTCGCGACGAATTCTAACTTCCACTTGGCGTCGACATTGATCGCTCGAAATCTAAATTTAAATTCCACTTAAGTTTTATGCAGACACGGTACTACCTGCTGGTCGATTGATTTACTATTCCGTCAAGTTAATTGACAGATAAATCCATGCGAGGGCAAACAAAAAACTATAATAATATACCGTGCTATTTACATAAAAACAGCCCGTCGTCGCGACGACAATGAACGCAGTGTAATTAATGTGGAATAACGAACAAAACAGCGACGATGAATGCCCCGCGAAAACACACATACATAGTTTTCGTAAGTGATTATCAGAATGGGACGTAATTAATTTTCTACATCATTCTATGGTACGAAGTAAATGCCAACTTCGCCTTTGAAGCTTCGAAATATATAGTTAACCTCCTTTCCGTGTAGTTGGATGATTAGCCCTCTGCCGCGTGACCGTTGCAATTATAATTCACGTACACGTTTCCGCCACGTAACGTTGTTCCCATATAATTTGCAGCGTTCCACACAAAACGGTATCGTCGTTGTCGTAACGATACGATTCCTATAGTATTCATATGACGCGTACGTTAGTTACGATGTAACATTATACCGGGAAACGGAATTATTGCCGGACCATCGTTAGAGCATTTTAAGAGCGTCGGGAGTTATTGCCGACTTTATGTATCGCGGTGCCTTCCGTTTTCCGCGAAACAATAACAATCAAAGAGGAATTACATTTTACAATTTTCACAATTTCTTTCCGCGGCGTACGCTGCCCAGTTCTGTATAACTCTTAAACTATAATTTCCGTAATACCACATAACGCGTACACCTGAATATAGAAACTACATCATACAGTTCGGAAACTTTGTTCGAACCTGTTTCGCTCGGAAGGCTAAACTTTACTCGATAGTTTTACGGGAAGGGTAGAAACATGCATCGCGGTATTCTTGTTTTACCGTAACAAAGATTGAAAATTGATAAATCTATTATATCCGATTGATCAATATTTGAACGACAGTCATTTTATATGTATATATATATATATGTATATTTATATATTATATCTAGATAACATCGTACGATATGTTGCATAATTCGCGGTGAACGCGTTGAATTGTTAAACGTTTCGAGGTGTGACACTTTTGTTACGTGACTAAATTATGCTGTGAACGATCGAATCCGGTTTTTGCAACCGCACACGAACTCGTTAGCGGTTGAGAAGTGGCTTATACCGTGGTGGTGTAGTAGACGAGCTATGTTTGGACTAAATCCGCAGTACTCCCGCTAAGAGCCATGGCGTGTCGTCCTAATGGCAATGTTGACGAGTGAAATTTACCTGAAAATCGCGTTACCCGCGAAGTTTCGGCCGACGAGTGTTTCCGGCAGAGATTACCTCGAAAGCAATGTCCCGCGACAACGATCGGGTTTCAAATGAAATTGAGACTATGTGAGGAAAAGGAGCAAGTACTTCTTTCGTGGATGAAAGATCTTAGCAAGTGTCCTTAGAACCGGTAGTATCGGGGAGCGGGCGAAATTGAAATTGTGTCTGGTACGCGCAATACTATCACGCTGTGTTAACCTCTCTACGTAGAGAAACGGCAATACCTTTCGCGTTATACTCTCTATCCTTAATAGGAATGCGATACCGATTTTACGAGAAACATTTCGCGACACTCTCTTTCTTCTCAGAACGTCGATCTTTGACAACGTAATTTATTATTATCCGTGAACGATGGTGTCGCGTATTTTATGAAAAATAGAATGTAAAACTAAATCACGTATTTGACACGTTAATTTATTTCACGGAAATAATATAACCTGTCGAATTTTACTGAAGTAATATAATAGTATTATACTTTTAATAGAATCTAACTTTTATATACTTATCTGTAGTATACGTATCATTTTAAACAAAAAGTATCCTGACGATATCGATACAAGAGAATGAATTGTTCAAAGAATCAAGATTCATCTCCCCCATCCCCCGGTAGAGTCGTCAGTAGTATCATATCGACTTCTCGTATCAGGGCAGACAAATTACATTTCTTCCGCACATTTCCTCCGCGGCCGTGGAATTAAATGAAATTTCTCCGATTGCGTATCGCCGGGGCAAAATCAGAATTAAACGCAAGTTGTAATAACACGCGAGTGGATTACGTTTCACGAACGGTCCTGGCACTACGTTGCGCCCCTAGTAATTAAAAAGGTCGGCTTGCGATTCGCTCCGCGGACATTTTCTCTCGAAAATTCTACCCTTGGTGTACGGCATCGACGTATGTACGCATTCGTGTACATATATGTATATATGTATACGTAATATTCAAATGGAGGAGTGAACACCGATGGAAAAATAAAAGCTTCGCGAGCTGCATTAATTAACAACTAATATGGCGCAAGTAAAATAAATGGAATGTAATTCACTGTTATCCGTACCACAGTTTGTGTTACAGTTACGATATAAAACGGATTTCATAACAATCTACTCTCGACGTTATAAAGCAGTGCTGTTACAGCTCTTCATTTTCTATTTACATGACCCAGATTTACATTCTGTTTGGGGCTGTGCTTTCAATTAAATTAAAATTACTTTATGATGCCTTAAATTGTGTTAAGTCTCAACAAATTACCTATTCAGGGAAAAATTAGGTATTACAGGGTGTATTAAGATTTATGAAATGTAGTATACGTCTTGAAAGATTGATAATTCTTGGTATCATTTGTAAAAATGACTAGAGTCGAGACAAGTGAGAACATTCTATATGTGAATGACGCAATATGTTATGGCATATCCATTGTTAGGAGAAGCTCTCAACTTTAATACATCTTCTGAAATACACTGTACAATGAAATATTGAAAAATGCGGGAAAAATAAAATCTGTGTCGTTCCGTTACATACTACATTCTCTTGGCGTACTTCACCAGTCATCGAACACGTATATGAAATTAATTAAAACTTGAATCTATTAAATTATGAAAATTATCATACAGGTTATCGTTGCCGAACGTTCACCCTAATTAGAATTGCCTTTAAACTTGAAATACACGGGTGATAAAGAGACGTGAAATGAAAATGAAAAATTCCATCGAATTAATTACATCAAAGTGGAGCGTGCTCTATTATGAAAAGTATTTTCGATTAAAAACATTCACGTGTCTCCCATGGTGCAATAAGCTGTGCGAAATTTCACAAGCACGCACAGATTTTTTTCGTTTTATTTTCTGTCCCCCTTTTGTCGTACATGAAGCAAGACTTGAAATTCCACGAGCAACAATACCGACAAAATATTTTTCCGATATAACACGTTCGAGAGGTTCGTGCTCCGCCGCAGGGTGTTCGTAGTAGATGGACTATCATCGTAGAAGATAATCCGCGAATCCGTGCAAATTGAGCTGCGAAACCTTGTCTTAGGAAACCCGGTGCGTCTCCTCTTTGAGATTCTGAAATTTGTGCTTCGCGGGGTGTGAGAACGAGGAAGTAAGTGAATCTCCTGGCTTAATCGATTATCCGCACTGTTATGCGACAAACGCATTTGCCACGATTAGATACTATAACAGGTTTCGCGCTGCCTTTTGGATAACGTTTATCAACGAAATTAGACTATTTACATTCGCGGTATGACGAACGAATCGATACTAGTAGTTGGTGAAAATTAAGGGGAAATCTTCTGGGTTTATTGAAAAGAAGAAAAAATATGATTTTCATGAGTAAACCATTATTCTTGTATTTCTTTCGGGCACGTTTTATTTCCGAATAATCTCCGACGTTTCTTTAATGAATGATTGCTGTGCGAGTAATTAATTAAACGTATCTCAATTAGCTAATCGAGGTCTTCGGGCAAACTGCTTCGGCTGTATGCATTTGCAGTATTCGAATGTCTACAGTTCGAGGTTACGGTTCTCTGGCCGTAATAGTCGGCTTAGCGAGGGAAATACCGCATGACGTATTGAACTTGTGTACCAATTTCACTGTCAGATTTATTAGTAGCACAGAAGGCTTTTAATAATTCCCTTTATTATCATTTAAATGTTAATAAAGCATCGGAGGTAATATTGCAAAATATCGTAAGACTTTTAAGTCATCGTTGACGGAAAATACAAATTTTATTTTTCCCTGTTTCAAAGGTGACAGATTTATTACTGTAAGTTTCAAAGTTACTACAATCTAGGTGTAGATGTTTAAATTTAAGATGGTGTTAAATACTTTTTAACAGTACCTCTCATCTCCAAGGATTTCCTTGAGAGTGAAAATGTCGGGGGCAGATCCCCCCAATTATTTCACCTCGCTGTTATCTGTTCATCTAACTAAATCGTCGTTCTTCTGTGTGGAAATCGGTCGTATGCAATAAACTTCCTTGAAACTCCTTTACCGAAGTTTATTTTCACGCCGCTTTGCTCAGTCTCATCTGCTGCGCGCCGTGTTGTCATTTCCTCTCCACCTCTTCCTCGTTTTCGGTTATTTTACCCGTCCCAGCTATCTAGTCAAGAGAAACAAACCTCGTAAAGGCGTCTACGCTCATTACGAGCGGCTGTCAACTACCTCGAGAATTAATTTCAAATTTTATAACTTATCGAAGAACGGCTTAGCTCTAAAGTAACGATGTTTTCCCGTACATTGAAGATTTACGCGGTTAACTTACCGAGATATTTTTACTAAAAGCATTAAAGACGACACTTTACCGTGTTAATTTAGTATCGTCATTCGTTCCGATAACACGAGTTACTATCGTAAAAAAATTCGAATTGTTAAATAAAACTATGAAAAATTCGCGAAATGAAAAGTGACGTACGAGAAAATTCACTTTTTTCCCGTTGAATTTAGTATTCCGGGTAGTTAACAGTAAGACTAATGTACCTGGATGTAATATAATTTTCAACGACGTTACCTTTCATTGCTCATATTTCTGGAGTTTGTCATCGCAGTGAAATCCGCAGTTTAGTAATCTAGGAAGGATGATTTGACAATAAGGTAGGTGGGATGCAGTAGCTCAGGAACGATTTATGCTCCGTATAAACTTGGAACCTAGGTACGTTCTGCGAAACGAGGTCATCGTCCCCATGCTAATCGTCAATGAGAGTTCATTGTAATTTCTAGTGCACCGTGTGCGTATAAGAAACCGGGCGAAATGATTTTCGCGCGAGAAATCATGAAAATTCATTTCACCGTTGAAATTCTAGAAAACTTTAATACGAACCTGTGCATACACTTTACTACCGAATAAAAATTTTATTAAAATGTGTCGGTAGTTAACTAAGCATAAGATTTTTATATTCAATGTATTGATAATTGAATTTCTTTCTGCAAATAAATTCGCGAACCTAGAACGAAGTTAAGCCTCAAGGAAACACGTATTAATATGAGTATTATACTATTATTCTCGTGCGGCCATAGATGTATAAGCATCAACGAAAATACAACATTGTTCTTGTGTCTCCTAGAGGGGCAAATGGGGTAACTTTGTCCCATAAACCATCCGCGAAATAGCAGAACACGTGACAAAGAGACAGTCGGAGTGTAGCTCGCGATACGAGCATGAACACGAACAATCGAAACTGTTACAAATCTAACAAAACTAAACTAATCAGTTATAACTTTATCAAGTATACCATTTATATTATAAACAAACACTCAGTCTCTAATACTCATACATACTATATCATTCACCATTCATTTTTTTTTTTAAACTATTCAAACTTTTATTCCCATTCAAAAATATTTACTTATATCAATCGATAAATCATTTCCACCATATAGGAGACAATAAGAATTTCTAAAAATCGTTTATATTCAAACCTTCGAATGGTAGGAAGTTCATCGAAGTCGTACACCTGCTCCATTAGGTTCGCTGGAAACGATAGAAAATCCGAGATGGAAGGAAAACGCGGAAATTACTAACCGTCGGGAAAGGGCGGAGTGGTCCACGGACGCTTTTTAGAATGTAATTTCTTTCTCTACATGTACGTCGCGAGTAGCGCGAGTATTTCCCGTGGGAAGCTTCAGATTGGAGATTACGATGCAGTTATCTTCCTTTAATCCAGCCTACCCCCTTACCCCCGGTCTCAAGTCCCTGAATGTTCTATCCGTTCTTCCTGTAGCTGCCACCCTAGCAGGCACGACCTACGTTGCCCTCTAGCTCTTCATTACCACGATACCTCTTGGGAACCATTCGTGCTTGTTAAGGCCTCACGGCCGTGGCATTGTCCGCCACTCGATCAGAATTTTCCGATTATAAAATCATCGCGGGCCCGGCTATAAATGAAAATTTCGTGCCCCGAGCAACACGATGATATTGGAACGAAAGTGGTAATTAAATTGTTATTTTACAACAAAATTTATATCCCTAGATCGATACTGTAATTACACTGACGAGAAATTGAGCGATTACTTCGAGATCCTATTATTTTGTTAAAAAAAATGTCTAATGTTAAATCGGTGAAATAAAATCATGATTGTCGTTGGATTGTTTCATTTGGTTCGTAAAAATCTGAGGGGAAAAAAATCATTGTGAAAAGAACATAATTGTGACGTTTACGTTTCTCACTGGATGTTGATAGTGAAATGTGGGTCCAATCGTGGCAGTGGCGAGAATGCGTGTTCGATCGGGATATAAATACAAATCCGCGTGCAGGGAATATGCCATGAATATCGATAATAACGAGCAACCACGACAATGCTGGTGCGTACATACGTTCGCAGCCGAACAATAAGTGAAAATTCCAGTGCCGAGAATGTCATCGATGACTCAATGCCGGCATCCGACGATGCCCATATACACTGGAGGGAAACATTTATACGTACGTACATACGTATAAATATATCGAGAGACATCATGTGGTCTGTCATCGAGATACGACAAATTTTATTGTGTGGATTTGAAAACGTTAACTACGATGCTCGTCAGATTCATGGTATATGGTCGATGTATTATATTCAGAATAGATGTAGGTACATATAATTGATTCGTATTTTGCTGTTAGGTAAATGGTAAATAATTAGAATTTCTTTTGTACACACGATGGTGAAGGATGAATTTAATTAGTAATTAGAGGTACGTAGATTTATTTAAGAAGTATTTTCGTTTGTCTATATAGGGTATCGTTTTCTCTCTTGACATGGATAAAACTTTCGTGGGATTACTTTGGCTAATGGTTTCTGCTTCAATTGATACGATCATTTATCGTTATTACAGTTACCAGCGAATCTTCTGATAGCGTATCTTTTCAGCGTACTTTTGTTTGAAGGTTCTCTTTTTTACCTTTGTTTCCATTTTCCACCGTTATTTCCAAAGTTGGAAGTTTTACTTGAAAGTATATTCGTTACACTCGTTATATTCTGAAAATCTTTTTTTTTCCCCCATTTTCTTCCTCTTTTTTTTCGCGGACGATGGAGGGAGGAAGTATTCTTCTACTTTCCAAACTTCGGGCTTAATTATAAGCGGAAACGTCGGTTCTTATTGTAACGTAGCCTATACTTTCACCTCGCCGTAGAGAATATCACTCCACTCACGGTAATGGTTTCTTGACAATAAGTAGACACAATCGACGTAGGGAAAGTCTATTAACGTCATTCGATGGTCCCAGTTGGCCGAGAGATGGCGATCTCGATTTGTCCTGTAGCCTCTCGCGATTGGTCGACGATTTTTCTGGCACTGTATCTAAAATCATTCTCTCTTCTCTCCTCGTTTCTCTCTTTCTCTCTCTCTCTCTCTCTCTCCCTCTTTATTCCACTATCCCGAAGAGGAACAGTACCGTGCTAAGGTGTATTGTATTCGTCTCGTGCCTTTGCTCCTTCTTCGTCATCGTCTCTTCCATTTCGTTTAGGCCCCTTCTACGGCATTCTAAACTTAGCCCGTCTTTTCTCTCGTTCCGTCTCTCGTTCTTCCATTTTGGCACGTATCTTCTTTCTCGTTCTTCGCGTTCAATCCTCGTCGCGGATGAGGAGTTACCTACCACCGGGTTCTGTCGTCTTGCTCGTCTTCGGTTCGTACGTCGGCTTGTATCCTCGTTCTTTCTGATACCCGGCCAACCGCGGACGTGTATAAGCGTTTAAACTCTTGTCACGGCCGGTCGAGTAAATTCGGCAAAAAAGGCCCTCTCCGCGCTCGATCGTCGCGAAATATCGACTCGACCCACCGTTGTATTTACCTTTTCCACCGCGTCACCGACGGCATCCGGAGAGACCATAGTGACAGTGTCACGAGTGACGAGGAAACGCGAGTGATATCCAACGACGACTGGTGTAACGACCTTCCCGTTGTAGCGCGCCAGTGGAAAACGGCCGAGACTTGGGTTTCCGCCGCTTGTTGACCAAGTGTCTTCAAGCTGGAGCTGGCAAAGAGGGCTTTCGGTCTGAGGGGGTGAGTATTTCTTCTTATTCTACTTCATCTTTCTCTTTCTGTTATCCTCTCTTTCTTCTTCTACTTGTTCCTCTTCTTCTTTTTCCATATTCCACGTCGTCCCTCTTTTCGGTTCCCCTCGTTTCTATTTTTTTCCCCCACTCTTTTCTTCCGTTCTCTACTTAACGATACCTCAATCTTCTCGTCTTGATTCTTTGCTTCTTGAAGATCGCTGAAAATCTCCTCGATCTTCTTTCACGCGTAAGTGTCTTTCGCTATATGTATGTATTACGTTCGTCTTATTCACCTGGTACCTGTAACTTTCGTACATCGCGCAGCTGTATCTTTTATCGTTTCTTATCGCGTGTAATCACGATGTTCGGGTAAAGCAGTTTAGAAAAAAAAAATACTTGGTAGATAGCTATATAAGGGACCCTACTAAGAATCCTTCCCTGCTCTTTCTTGTGTGTTTTTTTTTCTCTCCACCACCACCACCCCTTCTCCGTACCCGTCTTCCCATCGTCGTCTAAATAAGAGGATAAAGCTGTGACGGTATCTTGAGTAAAGTAAAAAGCGTGACTGGTACCAGCTTAAAGTATCGTCTCTTCCGGCGTAGGCGTCAAAAGAAGGAGGAACTTAGACTCACGCCGCTTGTTGACCGAGTATCTTCAAGGTGCTGCTGGTAAAAAGCGCTTCTGGACCAGGGGACGAATGCTCCTTCTTACTCTTCTTTCCACTCTTATCACCTCTTTGATTTCTTATAGCCCGGCGGACCCTCGGAACGTTTCACAATATTTATCGTGTACTTTGGTTTCTTCTGTTTTTCTTGCACTCTATTGGTATACTTTGCACCCCGCACCGAGCCGGCTCGTCGGAAAAACGAGCAAAGTACCGGACTAAAGTAACATTCTAAACATCGTAAGTGACGTAAGGAGATTTCTAAGACGTTGTTCTTTGTTAGCCGTGGAACGAGTATTTTCAAGATAAAACTGGGCAGCAGG
Source organism: Mimumesa dahlbomi (assembly GCA_917499265.3). Lineage (NCBI taxonomy): Eukaryota > Metazoa > Arthropoda > Insecta > Hymenoptera > Crabronidae > Mimumesa > Mimumesa dahlbomi. The sequence goes on along the minus strand of OU824114.1, from coordinate 7,507,488 downwards.
CATTTTCTTAAAAGAACCTTTCATCCACGTATTGTCTTTTATCGCTGTTTTTCTCTCCTTTTGTACGTGTTTATCTACAGAGTGTGCAACAATGTGTCTATGACACAAATACTTACATATGTATACGGGGAATGTACAATTTAATTCGTTTCGTTGATATACGTTTTTTTGTCAAAGTATCATAGTTGTTCTAAATAATTGATATAATTAATTTTAACTATCCATCATGTGAGATTATTTTATTTTACCGAAACTTGATTAGAGGATTACGTTAAACGAGCGAATAATTTTAAGACACAGTGATTCGCCATTCGCGCGATTGTCGACGCTACATTTTGGCAATTTACTTCGGTAGAGGCGTAACGTTCTTGGCAATCCAATGCAACGCAACGCCGAGGCAATTTGATTGGTTGCCCAAACGTATGTTCGTACATGCACCTCGGTGACCTGTCTCTGACGTCTGTTTCACGTGGCATTGTCGGCGTCGTTTAAGTGAAACCGGGAGTTATATACGAGCAAGGGGAGCGAGAAGGTTTGACGAACGAGGAAAGTGTCGGCGGTCCATTTGACCCTGCCACATTGCCAAATTTCAAACGGACCGTTCATTTAATCGCAAGTTTTCTGATTTATCGAAAATCCCCTTCCGATTTGCGGGAAACGACTCGTTTAAACGTACACTGTGTTTTTACACCATTTATAATAATTATCATATTTCTATGATAATTTAAAAACATAGAATCTAAACCAATCGTTCTCTAAACCAATGTACATATCATACGGTAAATTATATGAAAATACAAAAAATAAAGATGTGATATATCGAGGTTTTAATTTTTCAAACTTAATTTCTTCTATTTTATACAAAGCTCTTTTTAATATCGAGATACTTGGGAATTCCCGCGGGACGGTCACGACTTTGGAAACAGAATCTTTAATCTCTTTAAACAAATCTCGAACAGTCGAAAGTTTCCAATCGGCTATAACCTATCAACGCTTGAATCGGTGGGGGGTGGACGGAGAGCGACTTTGCTCGCGGTGCAGGGGGTGAACAGGGGTGATATACTGCAGAGCCTGGCAGGGACGACGATGCATTTAATAATTAACTTGCTGCGCCTGTTTCGCCAGGGAGTCACCTACCCACCTGAATCGTAGGTGATTTAATAACTTTGAAATTAGTTAGAAATTTTAATTGAAAAATAAACGAGAACCGGGGAAGGGGGAGGGGGTTGGAAAAATCTCGCTGGAAATTGCGTTTAAATTACTCGCATAATTTTACATTTCCAATAGACATCGTTACTAGTCTATTAACCATAATAATATAATACAATCCACGTAGATTTATATCAACCTAAGTAAATAATTCTTCTCGATCATACGTATCAATTTTTTATTCTCATCCAACGAACGATACTTTCCTTCTACGTTCACATCGATGTCGCGGTCGCAGAGACTTTAAGACAGAAATCAATACCTTCCGTTAAATTACATCCGTCAATGGCACAATTACACTCGATCGGGACACAAAAGTCAAACAGTTTCGATTCCGTCGATGTTTTCACCCCTTTCTCCCCCTTCCCCCTTCCCTCCGCCACCCTTACGCAACAGGATCGATTCGGTAGCCGTTCGATAACCGAAACTACCCCAATCGGCCGTTCCTTTCCGGCATTTACACCAAGCGGCAAGATGAAGTGACTTTACGTGAATCGGCAAGGGTGAAAAACAGAGAGACCGACGAAAGTGATGGAGAAATGCAACGAAGAAGAACCTTCGGAGACAGAGAGAGAGAGAGAGAGAGCCAACGACGCTAGAAAGGGGGTGGGGGAGCGAATGGCGAGGAGGGGAGAGGGGGTACCTTTTGCAGGGCCTGGCAGGCACGACGAGGCATTTAATAATTAACTCGCTGGATACACGACGATGGATGTCTGACGGGGTTTCGCCGGGGGCTCGGCGAGTGCAGGGGGTGGTTTGTTGCAGGAGTAGCGTTGGGGTGGGGAAAGGGGGGGGGGGGGGTGGGGGTGAAGTGAAGTAGGAGGAGGTCGGAGGAGAATGGTGGTCCAGAGGAAAGTGGGTGGGGCGGAGGTAGGATGAGGGAAAGGGGTAGTGCTTGGGGTAGGTAGGAAGGTTGGCAGCCGGAATGGCTCTCGTGGATGCTGCGCGACGATCAATACACCACGTGATGCCACGCGTCACGTCTCTTCTCTGTCCCTCTCTCTCTCATTCTCCCTTCCTCGGTTTGTCTCTCTCTCTGTCGTACACCTTCGTTTTCGTTCTCTTTCGTACATCCCTCTGCGTCTATCTTATTGTTCTTTCTTTCTCGTTCACTCTCACCTATTATTCGTTTCTCTCTTTCTTTCTGCATTTGTCTTTGTCTGTCTGTCTGGCTCACTCACTCGCAAGGTATTTCTTTATCTCGCTTACTCTTTTCTGTGTTAGACTTTCTTGGTCACGCCAGCAGTATGTTCTCTTTCTTACTTCCGACTTCGAAGTATTTTTTTTTTCTTCTTCTTTGTCCGCTACGCCGACAACCCCCGTGGTAGTTTTCTCGGCTTCGTGACGTAACGATGGACCCGACGATGACAGAGTATCGTGTATATATATATGTGTGTGTGTGTTTTTTTTTCTTTCGTAATTTTTTTTCTTCTCTCTTTTTTTTTATTTTAAATCCGTGTGCCACCATCTAGAGCGGAAGATTGCGTTTCATAGCTGTTTGCACGTTCAACTGAATTTGTCATTCAGTAGTTTATTGAAATAGAACTCGATTTTTATTACCCGACTCACTTTTTTTATTTCCTTTTATCAAGGCTTGATTCCGTGTTTCATACGATATCATCGATGGGGATAGAATATATGTTGTTAGCCGTGTGTCGAGTATCATGGAAATAGATGATTTAGATAGGTTTGTCAATTATCGAGATAGGCATGTTGCAAGTTGTGTTTACCGAGTTTAGGTAGATTTGAATTAAACCACTTAGAACTAACGGATTCGGCGGATGTGCGCTATTCTATTAGAATCGATAGTTCGTCATAACTGTGCAGAAGATGTGGAAACGACGGCACGCGGTGTTCCATGAATTTCCCTCGGAATTGAATATCTAGCGTTTCACTACTATATTTCCGCGGGGCTTTTCGTCCCCCCGCCTGCCATTCCAGTAATAAAGAGACTCATCGAGAAAACGATTTGCACAAACAACAAAACGAAATCATTAGCTCTTTTACATTTACTCGTCTTTAAGTGCAGCCTTGCCGGATGCCTCTGCTTTTAGTAAAAGTAGGACAGGTAACACAGAAATCGAAGAATAGAAACGGAGTAACTCCGTGTCATTCCATCTTACTGAATTTCACCAATGGATATTAATTGTACCATTATTTTAATAAAAGTACATCCTCCCGAGGCGAAACCCGGTGAAAGATTATTTAAATCTTTTAAATTAAATTCTAAATAAATTAAATAATAAAAATACGAAATAATCGTGATCACACCGTGATGCTTTTGTATTTGATATCCGTACAACTTTAAAAATGATGTAACGGTGTCTCGGGACGTTCGTCACGGTTCATTTTTATCCCACTTCCCAAAGTGTCAGGAACGACCTGTTTCTTTTTTACCGTAATGTTTATACCCCGCGGTTCGTGCCTCGTTTGTAGGAAAATGTTTAACGCGTTTATCCGTTGTAATTCGTGCGCAGACTTCCGTTTACCTCCCGAGGCGGAACTTGCCCGATAAAATTTAATTTGAGCAAAGCACCGTGGCTCGCAGAGGTTCGCGAACATGTGTATACGGTGTACGCAGAGTAAAAAAGTAAATGAGACGTGGGGGAAAAAAATTGCGCCAGCGTTAAATCGCGAAAGTCGCTGGAAGTTCAGGTTCTTTAAAAAATACTGCTGGATCAACGTTTAACAGAACGTGCGATAACGGGTCATGTTTTTCTTGTTTTAAATTCTATTTTACGTTGTACCTACAGACATTTCCGAACAGAAATCCGTTTATCCGTGTCTCTACGTACGTGTATCTTGTCAATTCAATTTGCATAATGGAACTTGACGTACAGGAAGTAACGGAGAAGGATCGCGAAATCGTTGCCGGGAAATGTGCGATAAAATCTTGCGGTACATACATACGTTCACGCCTTGAAAAAAAATCTACGTCTGCAGAGGTGGCACACTTAACTTGTGTTCACGTGCACGAAATTGCGGCAGAGAGAAAGAGAGAGAGAGAGACAGAAAAAAAAGAAAATGAGAGTTCGCGATGTGTAGGCGGCTTAAATATTCATCCGAGATCAATCGACCGGATTTGCAATTTCGAACCGTTTGTACTCCACGAACGAGCCGGAATAAACTGTCGCCCACTTCACTTTACATGACATTTTCTTCCTTTTTCCGCGTATAAACTCTCTGTCTAGCCGAAATTAAGATGTAAATAAAATTTTGGGTTGGTTAGAAGAGCTTTGAAAAAAATCGACTCCCTTGCTGGATAAAAGTAGTTTGGCTACACCGCCCTTTCGTTGAAACTAAGCAGTTGTATCCAATATTCATCAGCCCTTCTCACACCCTTATTAGGTGAATACCTGCAGCCGTTCGGCCCGCACGAATGAAATTAAGCTTTTAAATTCAACCTTTCGAGGCAACGCACAATTATCCTTCTCTACTAAATTGTAAAACTCTCTGATACTTCACCAACGATGGAAGACATTAACAAAGGAAAATTACAAAGTCTTATATTTCGTATAACATAAGAAGAAAAATATAAAACAAATCCATTTTCCCCACATTCACAACTTTTACAATTATCATCACATACAATCAGACTCTACTTTCGTTTAAATTGCATTCTTCGAACAGAATCCAACGCGTTGTAAAATACATTCCAATCTTTCGATCGTCCCAGCGAATATCTCTACGAAAGGTCTGAAATTAAAACGCGTCGAACGCGAAATAACAGAATCTACGTGACGTACCGTACTGCCGAAACGGCGTTCTTATCTCTGTGAGCCACGCAGCGTGTCTGTACAGTTTGTCAGTCCACTGATCATGAAAGTGTAAATTCACGTTGCCGAAGGTGCGACGCAGACGGGTTACGTGCAGTCTACACGCAACGTGAAAGCTGCTGCCGTGGTGCAGCTGCAACCTGTGTGCCAGGGCTGGTCTCCGGTGTAATTGAATAGAGTACTAGTGGCAAAGGTAGAGGAAGAGACACCAAGGGGAGAGGAGAAAGAGGAAGAGAGAGTGAGAGGCACAGAGACAGAGAGAGAAAGTGAGAGAGAGAGAGTGGTACGAGATGGGCGAAAAGTGAGAGAGATAACTTCTGACAGCGTAGACCGGAACACAGTTGTGCACGGCGCCACGTCATTGTTTACGGATAAACCGACGTTGCTCTGTTCCGTCACTGTGAATGCGTTTATTCCCTTCAGATTGCATTCTGTTGCGTACGCGTACACATACGTATATACATAGACACGACGCGCGTCGTTTCTCCTCGGAACGGTTTTTAAACGGCGACGCGCGAAAAAAGTACTCCGACCTGATACATACATACATACATATATGTATATGTACATTTACCCAATGTCACTCACTTGGCGAAAAATCCACGGTATGTTTTTCACACGGTCCCTCGTAATTTCATATTCTAATAATCCGCACGTTCGGTAAGAACGAGAAGAAAAAAAATAGAGAACGATATTAATAAAAAGAACTTAAGAGTATCTAGCACGGTGGGAAACTCGTATTTAAATTCTCTAAGTACGGAAGCGACTCCGTTAAAATCAGAAACTACGGTCGTATCCGTGGTACACACCGATGTAGTAGTGTGTAGGAATAATAATTATATTTCATACATAATCGACGCGGTGTTACACGTGGAAATATTCACCCGGTGGAAAGAAGAATCTTACCATCAAAAGCCAAGATTATGAAACCGAGCCAAAATTGGCTCGTGATGTGTATATATGTACATACATACATCCTTATATACATACATACATACGTTCCTCATTAGCTTCTTGATATCGGGAATCACTTTGCAGCACGATTGCGCCATTCGTAATGGATTAAGTGTAACTGGTTTTCATCCAGTTGGCGCACGTACTTCGAAGACGACCCCTGTGTTGTACGATCTGTTACCAGTTTCGTACGTGCCGCGGCGTAAAGTGCCGCCGCAACCGTGGATAACATTCCCGCGATGCACCTTCAACGAATATGATAGAACGGTGAACGACGACACCTGATGCACATGCAGTCCGCGTCGTTAATACATATACATACGTAAATCGCTTACGCGGGAAACGTTAATAATCCGGGATCGCGTGGCGTAGGTGTTATATTTGCATTCCGAACACCTTGAAGTTGCTGGCCGGCTGAATAATGCGGGATCTATGTTACTTGAAACATATCGATACACAGCGGGACGCCAGCTACGGGATCTCGGAACGTTTCTAATTACACACACACACACACACACACTGTTTCAGGATGTTGCACGGGATTTGAGGTTTGCAAATCTTGTAACGAAACCGCATCACGGTGTGTTAAATATAGTCCAACTCAATATTACAGAGCTTGAATATGGAACAGTCGTTACGCGTAGAGGGTGTATGGTACCTGTATGTATCTGCTTTAATGCTATGTAAACGCAATTTGGTTGGAAAAATATAATTGCAATCATGTAGACCTTTAATGCTGGGTGAAATACAATCTTAATGTTAAAACTGGATGGTAACTAATACGGTGAAATGAATAATACGATGAAATTAATATCTTATAAATCAGTTAAGCTTTATATTAAATAATACAAGTAACTAATATACCTTCAATTTAAATGAATGAAAATCGTCGATAGGTACAATAGAACTTTTCTTTTGACACGAAAAACGTATACGGTTTCAAATAGAAAGAAAATAAATCTACCGGGTCACGGTAACAATGTGTATCACGTTGCTCAATTACCTCGCAACATATAAATTCCACGTTAATTTAACGTACGAGCGTGAATATTTGTTAGCAATTTAATATCGTCCGTTATTATCTCAAAATTCAATATAACTCCAATACGGTGTATAAATCAAACATACAAGTTAATCGATTTTTGTCATTCCCGATTCCCCGCAGAAACAGATCGCGTTTAATGGCAACGAAGTAACCAAAGTATTCTAGGCATCGTCAAAGGATCCGGTAACGTCGTTCGTCGACGTTGTTTGTACATACATTGGTGCACGCGTTTTACCGTTACTTCGTTGTATGAAGGCCCGGATATACCGGCTGCCAGAGACAGAGTTTCATAGCCTTCGGTAGTTCCAAAGGAATTCTCGAAAGGCGGCAGTAGCGCGACTCATGCAATATACCCGACACTTGCTTTGTACCCAGGTTGAATTCGACGCGGGTCCGAAGGCGAGTTCCAATTTTCTCTCCTGGATTGCACTTTCGTTGCTCGTGACGTGACGAGCTCCCCGATTCGCCCCGGATGTTTTCAATAAATAATCGATATTCACGAAG